>OY763906.1:10000000-12920000 GCA_963667235.1 Nomada lathburiana
GACCGGAGGAATTCGAAATTATAGAAAACGAAAGTAACGCGAATTTAAATTCAATGATTCCTAATAACGGGGACGCAGTGATCATATCGAATGGGGTTTCCAAGCAAATGATGGATGGAAAATCTAATGTAGAAAAAGCGCCGACTGCTACGAAGAATATGAATGGTATAAGTATACACGGTAGGTATCGTCTCATCGCGATCAAAATTGTATAAACTTTAAACTAAAAACATGTAATATACATATATTTCTTTACATGCACAGCTTCTACGGCCCTCAGAATAACTGTTATAAAATTTCTGCTGAAAGAAAATGTAGTATTCTACAATTTGCTTCTTTCCTTGTTATACCAATTCAGAGTTTTCCGCAATGGTGCCGAAAAAATATTATTAAATAAGGTTCAAACCTGTTTACGTAGAAGATTGGTTTAAAAAAGAAATGATCATTAAATGCAAAAAACATACCCGGTGAGATTTCATTGAATTTAATTAAATATGATTTTTCCGTTCGAAGGAGCGGCCAGGATCGCGAACGGTTTGAAGAATAACGCGAGACAGGTTCAGAAGAATGGCCCGGCTCATGTGCAAAATGGTATTGCGAATGGGGCTGCAAATATGTTGCAAAATGGTGTGGCACACCTTGCCAATGGGATCGCGGTGAACAATAATAAAGTCGCGCCTGCTGTGCAAAATTATTTGCCTAATAATACGAAGGATGCTGTGAGAAAGATGTATAACGAGGTCGAAGGTTACCAGCAGAATTTGCATATGTAATTGAAATATCAAATTTAGGTCTCGAGTCGAAAAATGTGAGGGAAAAGAAAGATTTCTTTCTTTCTTTTTAAATATTCCCCAATCCTTGTATAAAATTAGTAGAATCACGTTAATACTTATGAACTTAAATGAACACCCGTGGTTCCTCTCTGATAGAACATATTATAATAGTAATAATATATTCGCATTGTGCCTTAAGACGATTACGACTTACATAGTATTAAATGATGGATTTATGGGGAGCCAAACGCAATGTTAGAATCGCAGATATAGAATAAGAATCGGGTATAGGATCGAGTGTTGAAATTGTCGAGGTTTCGAGACTAAATACTGACTAAATATGTAGTTGTATATACATATGTGTATGTATATATTTAATGACAAGTACATATTATGATAAATACCTATTCTTTCCGTCTCCTCTTCATTTGAATCTTTTCCTTATTATTTCACTTATAACTCGGGGTGTAAAATAAAGTGTAACTGAAGCAGAAATGTGACTGATAATGAATTAGAATAATGTATACATGTAATCTCGCTGAACAATGAATCGTTCGTTTGTGATAATTATTAAAAAGAATTAGAATGATTAAATAGCCATTCTTTGTCTACTGCAGTTTTCAGAATTTGGATTAAATTGGAATATTGTACAAATATTGAAAGATACGAATGATGATCGCGTAATCAGATTTTTTATGTAGGGACGACTGTTACTTTTCAATATAATTAACATAATAATGGAAAGTATCATTTGAATGAATGAAATTTTCTGACTGTTCATTACTAAAATGATGAATGTTTATGTTAGTGATAATTCATCTAAAAGCAAACATTGCATGGAACATATATTGTATTCATTTCCAATTATTCTTTGCGAAGAGAACATTATTGTCAGTATTCATATTGCGTCAAATAGTATTTATAGTTAGCACGACAAATTACAAATTATACTTATAGGTTTAACTAAAGAATATATTTAGCGATTGTATATTTTAGAAAAATATTAATACACTCTTTCATTTTGTTCAGTTTCAATCGTTTCGTGATAATTTATCTTCAACTATACGATATATTTAAATAAAAGTTATTTTTTAAGATTATTATGTGTTGTTATATACATTTACGATTTCTCAGTTCTACAACACTTATTATATATATATATATAGAACTAAATATTATAGGACAGAACTTTATTTGTGAAAAATATTTTCATTATGAGAACTCAATGAAAGATGTATAAATATATATTTGACTGTAAATGCATTATTTCTACCTGTCTACAATAGCCGAGACATGTGTAAAACAGATTTGAAACATGGCAAACTGTTCTAGACGAAGTAGAGGAAGCCATACTGTAAGATCTATATATAAAAGGAAAGAAATGAGTCAGTAATGACTATTCATAGCAAATTTTTAAATAACTATATAAAAAGTTGCACGAAAACAACAACAATATTTATTATTGCGATTGAATCCGCTGGCGGATCTACAGGTATTATTGATTAATATTTCACTCTCTATATTTTGTATTTTAAAAGCGTTTCATCGACGGAAAAATGAAATGAAATAAATCGAATTATTATTTAGTAACAATTATGATCCATAGATTATATGGAAATCAAATATTTTACATTGTAACAATTGCTACTTTTATAATAGTATTAATTTTCGTAGTGTCCTTAGCATTGTGTATTCATTATTCGAGATGAAATTATAATTATTACTATATAACGTAAGGGATTAATGGAAATATCAAAATTATATATATCGATTTCAAGAAAAGATAAGCAATAAATTTATGAAAAAACTAATACACTTGTATCATAGATATACAAAAATCGAAATAAAAATTTAATTATTATTAGCCAAACTTCATCTCCTACCAAAAAAAGTATTGATTATGAAACTAATATAATTTCTACGCCCACAGGATGCTTATGTTTTCTGGCCAAATGAAATAATACAACATACAACAATCTCAGTATAATCTCAATATTTATTGACAATTTCACTATACATGTACGCAACGAATCAAGCCCATTAATTTCTCATTATTTAAATTGCTAATATAATATTTGTATAACAATATATTTGAATCTTTTATTTATCTACGGGCAAAAATGAAACATGCGTAACAGGGCACTTGTAACCGAGGCGAAATATTTCTCCAATAAACCTACATTTCTTCTTCCGTGTATTACACTCGAAATTGTCTAGAAATCATTAAACTCTTTTCTATTCAGTGGAAGATAAATATCTACTTACATATGTATACTTTCATACAATTCGGAGACATTGTTTATTCTCGAAGTGTACGCATAATTCACTAACACCAGAGCGAATTATGCAAGTGCTCGCAAAACGAGGCTAATTGGTCAAAAACGTGTGAAGGACATGCACCGTTTGAACACATTCTCTTGTGACAATTAAATTATAATGATTCCAATTTCTACTTGCAACTGCAGCAATATGCCATATACATATATAACTTATACAATTTATACACCTTTACGCTTTTTGGAAATTTCACTCTGAGTACATTTGTCACATTATCGTCTGCATGTTGAATCTGGTCAAGTACCATCCCCGAATGGACAAAAAGAAAATAAGTATTTCTTCAAATTGAAGAAAGTCAAAGAAATGAATATCCTAGAAACACTTGCATCTAACTCGATCTTTCGCTAAATTCGTACATTATTTATGTATATATATGTATGTCGCTTCGCTATGAGAGCTGACATCAAAATACTTGATAATGATAATATATGATCATGACTCGTACGTTCAGACTTTATTTTACGTCTATCTCGATACGCACAGTTTGAAATTAAATTAGGCATCTTATCATTTCGAAATAATCATAAATAATGAAACATGGAAGTCGGAAATGTTTAATACATATCTGTACATAAACTACATGTAGTATGGTTAAAAGTTGCATGCAAGATAATAATGTAATTTTTATGCATGCCAATTTCAACGCGATACACACGTTATAGTGTACTATTTATTATATACGAACATAGACGGCTTAAGTCTGCTTAATCAATAAAGAATCACAATAAAGTACAATACGAAAATCACAATGAACAGTAACTTTAAAATACAAGCTACACGATACAATCGTCTAATACGCCCTTAAAGGTGGCATTTAAACTGAATTCATTTGGCAAAACGCAACACGCGGATCGTCTAAAGTTGGAGAAAAAGATCAGTTCAATGTTAAATATATCTAGAGTAGTCTTATATTCTTGGTAAATAAATTAAATTGAACAAAAAATAGGAATGTCGGGAAAGATAATGGTCGAGTAATTTCAAAGTCTAAATTAGGAAATAAATGCTTATTCGATTAAAAATACATGATAGCAATTTATGATGAACAAAAAAAAAAGAAAGAAAGAGTTAAAAGTCTATGAAAATGCGGTAAAAGCCATTGATATATTCGATACCGACTAAAACAGTTTTTGTATAGTGTAAAATCTGACATTACTGACGGACTGTCAGAATAGTCCGAATACAATATATTCACGATTTATCCATTTTAAACAGAAGACGTTGTACAGAATACAATATATCAACATAACCGATTAAATTGTTCTCTCTGCCATACCATATAAAATTGCAAGTTAATTCTCTTAATCAATTTTAAAACTATATTTGGCAAATATGACAACGCGTGAAACTAAATTTACAGTATAAGTCATCCATTATTGGAAGTTTGAGACCGAGGAACATCATACGGAAGTACACACGTAATATAGATTTAAATATTTGATGTAATGAATACAAATAAATTTCGATAAATGGTATGTTTACATGTATATATACAGTTAATTTGGCAGAGAGAAGAGTACATAGAGTAATTCATACAATTAGAAGTGTTCATATCTCTCGCCCGTTCAAGATTCGGGAAATAATTAAAAACAATGTTAAATAATTTACCGTAGCCTCATGCTCTTATTACGTGTTATATGGTCCAACAAAAAGTGGAGCCTTTTTTCTCTTCACTCAAACAATACATTTCATTTTTCATATGAAACTAATTTCCCTATTGATTTTGCGAATAGGAACATTATAATAACGAATACATCAGGAGGTACCACGAATCTTTCATGATACAATGCTTAATTTGAAAGTATCAATCAATCCACTGTACAATAACTATCTTTTTTTCATTGTCGCACATTTATGCAACACGGTCTAATTCATTTCTGTGGGTCGATGTCATCTAATTGCAAGATAAACATCAAAGTTTCAACAAACCTTTGCACGCTACCTTTATCATAATACTACCTTATAAACATTTGATATGCTTGCATAGTAAGTTCTGAGAAACATTTGTTAATAAATATGTGTTTAATTATAATTATTTTTGTATAACTACCATCGTTTTCTCGCTTATAGCTCTTTTTAAATATTCTTCAATATTCTCTTACCCAAATTATCGCATATAATACAAACAAATGGAATGATTTATAAATATAAATTTTTAAATAAAAAAAAAAAAATATACATTGAAGCCGAAGAAAAATGTGCAAAAGCAGTTCTGCACAGTTTAACTCTTTTTTTTTTTTACATTATTTTTCATCTTGAACGATAAAAGAGTTGAAGACTACTCTAAGTGTATGACCCACCCACACATGTATGTATAGATAATAGATAAAGATAAAGCTAACGTGTTATGACTCGTTTACCTTCTACGACTGAATGGTCTGTCTCAAAGTCTTGGGATAGTTTGATTTTGGATGAGTTATTTTAGTTAAAAGTGTTCCAACACATCGCTATAAAACGTAAAATGTAAACTCATAACCAGATCCAAAATCAATTAACACAGATTTCACCATCCCCCGTCTCACATTTCATTATTCGAACATTATGACACACATAATAAACAAAGTAGGACCACTAGAGAACAAAGCCCATGAATAATTTCGGAATATCATTTCTATGCAGTCTTTAACTTTGGCATTATTTCCAGAAGTAAATTGAAATTATGCAACTTTTATGCATAGCATAGTATTGCTTTACTAAATAATATATCGTTCATTAATATTGCCACTGTACTATTGGCATCCAGATATATAACATGAATCAAATTGAGAATTGTGGCTTAAAAAAACAAGAATAATAAAGGTTTACATCTTTCAACTACATTCCAACGCAAATAATGCAAGCAATTTACGGGATCATTAATTCAATATAATGATATTGTTGGAGTATTAATAAAACTACGTGTTTCGAACAGTGAAGTATTCATGGACTTGGTTATTGATTATTTCATTGTTTCAACATTCACCACCATTCACACAAGAACATGATTTCATCTGCCAATTAATTTCTTTTAAATTTAAACGTTACTATCTGGTTTAGTGGATAAACCGATTGGTTGAGCATTTTCAACGAGCGTAGCTTGCATACTCGATGAAGGAATCTCGCTGTTCGTCACTGATGATCTCATGTCGCGAAAGGGTGCCCTAAAAAAATCGAGCATTAGTAATACGTGAAATCAATCAAAGACGTAAAAATGATGTTATTACATAAATATACAGGCTACATTGTTTGTATCACAGAACACATGTGAATAAAAATATATGTGTCTAAAGATATTTACAAAATAAATGCAACACAATAATAAAACTTAAATATTTGGCTATTATTATCAGTGTTTTTATACCTGTGTAATTATGTTTAAGGACAAGACTCCAGTTATAATAATTAGTATTTAAAATATAGAGTTCCATGCTGCAGTTCAAATACAGAATTATAAATGGAAAGAAAACGAAAGCAAATAAGCAACAGCATGCGAAGCTATTAACATTCGCGTTATGACCATGTTCCACAAACATAGAAACAAAGGAAACGCTCGCTTTTAATGCAAGAAATTCAAAGCTATGATTATTATGCTTTCTGCAAAGCTAAAAGACTAATGTTTTCGCTTAAGAATACATACGTTCAAGCCTTGCATTATAGCACAACAAATTATGAATCTTAATTTATGAATATGATACATGTACTATTGCTAAACCATATAATTAAATGTTGCGATAGAAGCTGTATGAAATTAGATTAGTGAAATATGAAAGAAAGCATTGCACACGTTACTGACCATACAGTTTTATCATTAATTATATCATTATAATTAATGCTGCCGAAAATATCGATCATGGCAACAACGTTAACGTAAAAATATAACTCTAAAACATTAGACAATACCTAAGGAGAACTACAAATGTATGAATGACATTAAACTGTATATATTATTGCCTGGTTAGTGAAGTGGTGCAATGAATGTTTGATGATTTATGTAGGCCTCCAGACATCAGGGTCCTCCACAAGAGTTGTATGGTGATCTGTAGTAGGAGGTACAGTACCCTGTGGGGAACCCACACCCGACGTCATTCCTGCTGGGTCGGGCCTGGTTCCTCTGTCGTGATTAGTGTATTAGTGACAAAATTCAAAAGTCACACTCCTCAAACATATTGTATTAATAACACACAATGTGTCGTATGTGTTAAAAATGGAACTGTAAAATGATATATTTTGTGTCGCGCCTATACAAGTGACTGCATATATGTTTCGTAGCGATTTCACAATAATGAAATGAAAATTATGTTAGTCAACTTATGTTTCACATAAACAAGGAACCCAAGAACCACAGCAAGTAGATCCAAACACAAACAAATATGGGAGAATGTAACAATGTTATTCTTCCACCCATAAGCAAACAACTAGTGCACGTATCATTACGAAAACACGTCATACATTTCGTTCTCCTAACCGAATAGTTAACTATATCAAATTGTTTGCGACTCCTGAGAATTAAAGCAGTGTAACACATTTGCCAACCTATGTTTACTTATATATAGAGAGATATATCAATAATCTGGGCAATTTGTATATGAATAATTTATGTTATAAGAATATTAAAGAAATCATTACTTACTTTCTTCCGAGCGACATTAAACCATATATTACTCCTGTTGCAAATATCAGCCCACTGCCAAATATGCTACTCATTCCTATACAAAGGAAAACTGGAGGTAGTGCTATTCTAAAAAATAGAGAAAAAGAAGAAATTCAATTATTACCATCACAAATCTCTACAAGATAAAAGGATTTATGTACAACGTATTAGCATACTTACAAACAATACGCGGCTGCTCTATTCCAATACGGTCTCTTTTCTACAGAGTCGCTTAAATTTTGTACAAAATCAATAAATAGACAGCAACACGGTGCTTCTATCATTATCACTATGAAACCGGCCACCATTTGCCACATACCGCTAATCAAACAATCTATAGAACCCAATAAGATTGACGCACAGTTCCATGCCCCGAGAAAAATTGCAACTGTAACAAGGCAATAAAGATGATTAATAAACATTGTAGGCAAATGCAAATCATAGATACATAGTTATTACATACACATATATCTGTAGCATCTGCTATAAAGAAAATTAATGAAAGTAGTGCGTAAGTATACAAATATGAAGAACAGTTGGGCTTAAAGTGTTTCAGCACTACATAATCGCATTCATGTGCAGTCATGTGTATATATATATATCATATATATATCATGTATAAAAAAATTCGCACACCCATTGTATTTTTACGTATTGTTACGTACATAAACAAGTGATCAATTATAATAAACACTTTACGCGATATAAATTCTAAAAATTATGATAAGTTTGTCGGTCGTGAAAAAGGGATAGTGACAGTGAATTAATTCTACGATAAGATGCACGTCGAGGGGTGGATTATTTCTGTAAACTTACTTAAACTACCCACGGTACCGAGACCCCGACCAGCATATTTCATCCACCACGGTACATCGTCCTTGGCAACAGGGTCCTGTCCTGGTCTTTGCATAATCGATGATATTTTCTCGGCAATCGACTAAAATGTTGGCGAAACATATCGTTATTACAATATGCAACACGTGCACCGTCAATCGCGTCCCCGTTAAACCTAAAATGTATATTCACCATATTTATCGTTCCACACTGTCCTTATGAACCAGCTGACAGGACCAAACGAGAGATTGACAGCACTAAAAAGATCTGTTGATGTACGGTAAATCGACCCGCGAGTTTCTTTATTATATGGCCAGAGGCGCTTGTATCTGTCAACGATTTCGCATGTAAGCAGTCAGCAGTTCTCACGCGAACTTCTTCATGGTTAAACGTGTTTCTATTGCCAACCTGTGAAGTGAAAATATAACCTGTATGATTGCCCGCCGCCAATCAGTATCGAATACATATTCGTAACCTAATTGAACATTTTTATTTAATTGTAAAATTAAGAATTATTATTTGGTTACATACGTACGTATTCTGACGGAGCGATGAAACACTTGTTCGAGTATTCGGGACTTGCATAGTTGAATTATTATAGGAACAGTGTATTGGGAAGAAAAGTAGACGAAATAACGTAATTTTTATAATATTTACTGAAATAATGATACACAACTATATTTAATTATTTCTTATAACATTCAGAGTTCATATTGAATGAAACGAAGAACAGAAATATAACTTTGGAATTTTGTTTGTAGAAATGTGTGTTTACACTTTGTAGTTATAATATCGTTTTGTAGATTACACACAGAATGCTTAACTATTGCATCAATATATTACATGTACACTTGTAATGAATCGTTACGAATTATATTAATAACAACGATTAAGTAACGTTTTTATTAAAATCAAGTCATGTGGTATATTCAGTAAAATCATCCATATAAATACGTTTGTTCGGTCTTGGCGACAAATCATCGGTTGCACCATCTGGATTATTGTTTATTGATTCTTGCAACACGCGATTCCTCAGTCGTTTAATATGTCGTAAACGTTCTAACCAGTTGGAAGCGTATGGATTATGACTGTTTTGTTCTAATGATGATGAAACCATTGAAGCAAGCTAAAACAGAGAAGAAAAGTTACAAAATTTTATTGCAACATGATTTAAACTTGAACACTTGTTTAAAATATATTATAGTTTAAATCACAAAAAGAATACACTTCTGTATAACTCTTGCTAAATAGTTATAACTATGGTACTTGTTTGTATAAAACTTACATTGGCATGAAGAGCAAGCTGTCGTGATAAAATAGCTAAATTTTGATCAGAAATAATTTTTGGTTCACTGTGTCGAATATGCTTGGCCAACTCTTCTTTCACTTGTACAGTAACTTGATTAGTGCCGTAATCTAGGGGTTGTATCACGACACACGCATAATTAAATTGTCCCTAAAGAAGCGGATTAAAAAATTAGCGTTGCTTAATTGTATTCTGTAATGAAGTACTATAATAGCACATACTTTTACAGTTTGTATGTTATATGGCTCCCCAGATTCATTATAAACAACTGTAACATAGTTATTTCCAATGTGCTGCTTTTTCGATGTACATTTTGGATCGCTTGCTTTTGTTGGCATTAATGTGGCCACGTGAAACGCTACCTAAGACAATTTTATCGAAAAATGTATTATGCATGGTTTAAAAGTATATGAAAATGTTTAGCAATTCATTTCAACCTGTGTAACATCATCTTGCCAAATGTATGCAAAATTTCCGTTTTCACCGTTACGATCTAATCCGCCCAGAAATACACTTTCATCTACGTCCTTTAGTCGGACCAATGTTCCCAATCGTTGTAAAAATTCGGTGTATCGAAGTGATCCGTGCTGGTTAGCTAATATTTCAGATTCGTTAGACGCCTGTCCTGGGCCAACATAAAGAACACCAATTTTGTGCGTCTCGTATGGTTGTATTCTGTCTAAATTTGTCACTGCTCTTTGCACAGCTGTTGTTTGTGGAACCAATAATGGCTTTTCTGATGGCGAACCAAAATGCGCTGTGTGGTACAGTTGCAAAAAGACAAAGCTGTAATTAATAACATATTCGTCAATTACAAATTGTTATTATTAAATCATTGGTTTTAAGCGAATCATCACAATATTACCTAGGATTGATACCAGTTTTTGGAGTATCTTTTACACGAGGTGAATTTCCTCTACGAATATTATCCCATTCAGCGCGAGATTTTTTGACCGGACTCATTACAGAGATTGTATGGCCTCTATCACGAAAAGGTAATGGTAACGGAGGTAGCATCGAAGGATCAGCTTTTTCATCCTTTTGCTAAAAAATAGAGCACATGTACATCATTTTAAATTAAAACAAAGTGTACAAAACGTATGCACATTCAAATACCTTCTCTGGAAGGTGATTACGGCCAATAGGGGGCTTACTATCTGGACCTAACGGCATTTGCTTTTGACCAGAATCAAGACTAGATAACCGTGGATAAATTTGTGTTGGTGATTGTGGAGGCTTTGCAATGGACGACTGAATTTGTGTCGCACGTCCCTGTACTCCTAAGAAGTTTCCAGGTACCTGGGAAAAGACACCCGTTGTTATAACATATCAATGAAGAATACTGCGAACTTCAGTTATACAAAGTCTGTACTTGTACAGTAGTAGGCGATGGTGGAACGGTATTACTGGTAGTAGTTGCAATAATCTGCGTGACTTGTGTGGCACCTGGGTAAGAACGTTGAGATCGTAATGCAGATGGATGATCTGATGTATTTTCTGAAGGAGGCGTTGTGCCCATACCAAACATTTCTTCTGGAATAGCTTCACAACTAACTCTGTGAATAATATAACATTATTATACATTTACGAGATATATCAAGAGTATCATAAAAAGAAAGTCTATTGAAGTACAGTTAATAATAGCTATACCTCATGTCTTTTGCATACGTATTCTTCGCATGTTTCTTTAACTCAGCATCGAGTTTCACTTCTATTTCTGCCAATGAAAGGTCCCGATCTACTTGCTGCAAATTTAGCTTTTCTTTATTTAAAAAGGGATTTTTCCAATTAGCACTCATTTCAGGACTAGAATTTGATCTTCGTACTGGATTCCGAGACCGACGTAAATCTATGGGAAATTTTTCTTCTTTAATGTACAAGTTGTTTTGTCACATATATTATCAAGTATATTCTAAAATAATTGAAATACCATCGTCACCATCCTCTAAACTTTCCAAGCTATCGCGTGAACTCTGTCTCGATGGACTCGGCCGAGCCGGTGAACCGGGAATAGCAATTGGCCCCGATGATACAGAAGATGTCATAGGTTTAGTAATATTATGATCATTTCGTACTTGATCTATAGTTTTATCCGCAGTAGTATCCTGCAAGAACAGTACATGTACAGATTCGTTTGTATCATTTCCCTATATCACATTTTTCAAGTACCTCTGCTTCGTCGCCAGAACATTCTGACGTAGATTCTTGTTGCTTTTGCATTAAATCCTGGTTTGGTCTATATAAAGACATGATATCGTATACAGGAAAATCAACGAATGTTTCAAACTGCGTAGAATTTTGAATCCTCATTATCCAAGACATGTCACCCGTAGGTCTACGCACATATATCTCAGCCCAACCTTGACACCAGCAAGCGCAAAGCACATGTTCTTCTTGTTTCTCACTATTAAGTATTTGCTCCAATTTCGATGATTCTGCTTGATCTTTATCCATTTTTTCAACGGGATAATCCTTTTTTATCGGATCCGAATCTTCCGATGGTTTCTTCAGTTCTTCTGTCGGTGAATTCGCAGCTGTGTTCCCACTAGAGCTTCCATGTCCACCTGAAGATTGTCTGGACAATTTCTCCTCTTTTGCTGTCTGCGTTATCATCATTTCATATTTTAGAAAAATTAATCTGTTCACAAAACAGTTCTATGAGTATGAGTGATATATATTTGTTAATAATACCTCCGTACTCGACGCTCGTCGCAAATTCGATTGAGATGATTTTGCATGTTCAGGGGATTGAGGGCCAGGTTTACACGCAACCCAACAATTATCACAAAGTCCACCACGCATTGCTTTATTACTACAACCGCTTGTCGTTACTGTAATGAGTTTGTTACCAAGCAGCCATGTCATCGATTGGCCCTCTTTAAGAAGAAAATCAACGGCTGGTACCCTATAATTGGTAATACATTACACTTCGATACACGTCCTTCGTAAACCATAAAATATGTGACTGAACTTTTAATTCACCTCTTGGGTCGAGCTGAATAAGTAGAGAATGTGTACCGTGCCATAAGATCAATACACGTTTCGGTTAGTTCAACATGAAATGTCATTAAAGCTTCATCAATTCGAGGCTTCAAATCTAAAACTTTACCATCTGCTATCATGCGATTGGCCATCATTGGTCTTTCCCTCCTACCTCTACTACCCTATAGATAGAAACGTAAATGAAACGAAAATTAATTAAAATGAAGATGATAAAGACATTTAAACATTATACAAATTAATTAATTTTTCGTTTTTTATACCTGCTCGGTTAAACTTGAACTGCGTTTTCTATTCGACGAATCTTCATTTATGAAATTAAAATCTGATTTCATTAAGTGTCCTTCTTCAAAGGGAACTATAACATTTGCCTTCAAACCCTTTTGCATAAAGTAGAGAATATAGTTTGAAAATTACAAATCAGTTCTGCTATGACAAATAATATGAATTAAATATACATACTGTGGTAATAAATCTAACAAAGTCTCTTCGAAACGGTAATCGACATTTCAAAAACCATACAGCAATTACGTGATGTGCCAAGGATACCGTGTAATGGTCGTATTTAAATGGATTTGTATATGGTAATAATATTGCGAAAACCGACATGTACTGATCTCCGATAAAACTTGCAAAAACTTTTGGAAGTCTAGTAAGGGCTGGAATGGAAAATGAATAGATATTAATTACTCTTGGAACAGCAAAAAGGCTTTCCGTAATACTTACTAGATAAAAATTCCAAAATTGGTATAGCTATGTGCACTGTTGCTGAAATTTTCGACAGATTTAGAAGCACTTCTGACAAAAGCTTATTCATTGCATCACGCATTTCTAATATACAAGTTGTAAGACTAGTTACACACTGACTTGCACACTTTGCTGTTAAACCAACCTGGGAAGTAATAAAATTGATAACAAATTCCCCTTTGTTACATTCTTAAATTAATTTCAAACACTACACTCTGTACTTTTACCTCCAAACATTTTATCAGACGCTGCTGTAAATTAGGTTCCAAATGTGCATGATACGAGGCTAACGATGCCAATACTGGAAAAACATGAACGCGAAATTCTGATAGAGTAAATTTTGGCGGAACATTGTAGAGAGATTCTGGTAGTCTTAAGCTTTTGTCGCTGACCTGTAATGATATATATTTAATGAGCCTATTGAAATGTGCACAGATAGGGAAGATGATATAACGTACCATTGAACAAAGGGCGGCTGCAAAGTAGTCAATATCGTTTGTATGTCGCGACAATATCAATGCTCTATTTTGCATTACTTGAGGTAACTCTTTCAATACCAGCTGCAAAACTTTCCAATCTGCAAAGAAAAAGGAATTTTAATAACAACTTTTAATTCTCATATATGAATAATTATGATAGACCTTAAAGCACAAACGAGGCATACCTTTTTCCAATTTAATACAAGAAATAACAGCTTTACAAGCATGTGCCAATGACATATGAGTTATTTGACAAGATAAGTGCTGTAATGGAGCTGGACTGACAGGTGGAGGACTGCTACCACCACCTCCGCTATTCATTCGTTCAGTTATTGTATGTTCTAAAATTAAATATGGACTGAATCTTGTCACGGACGTGTTTTGAGCATCCGGAAATCCAAGATGATATAGTGTGTTCGCTCTAATTTTTAAAAAACATTCGAAAATCTAAAATGCGAAATAGTTTTTTAATAAGACAGTATATACCAAAATTATTCAAATTTAAGTATTATCTTATATTGTTCTCTATTTATTACCAAGTATCGAATTGTAGATACATCGTGAAAGACAGATGGCTCTTTGTAATGTTGTTCCAAGTGATTCACTAAAACCTTATAAGCACGTATGGCATGACTTGAAGGTAAACAGTAAATTTTTGATATTAATATTTTTATTACACCAACAATCGCAGTCTTTACATCTTTCATGTCTGCGTCTTTTGTAAGTGGAGTATCGGAAGTGAAAGGTTTATTGATCACCTTTAAAAACAAAATTATACTTATTAGCTTAATCAAAAACGTATTGTTAGTATGATATATTTAATTACAAAAATTGGGATACCTTCTCTAGTATATCTAAAAGTTCTAAACATCTTTTTGTATCACATTCAAGACACAGATCAACGAGCAAATGTGCGACACCATTACGAATGATAATATCCGCATCTATATCGACATGTTGAAAATATGGCACAATTATACGTTCAATTAATTCATCTTCATATCTAGACCTATTCAATGAAAATAAAATGAAACTAATTATTTCGATTTTTAATTATCGTTATTGTAATGTACCTGTTAACTTGGACGACATTTGTTAAAACGTCCAGAACTTTCACTCTCACATTGGTACGTGTTTCGATTTTGTAATAACGTTCCATTAAATTAGCTAATTTCGATTGCCATTGATAATGAGTGGGTCCTATAAAACGTGCACGATATTCGATTAACTTTAAGATAGAACCTTCCTGAAAGAAAGATTTAATGTTACATCCTTTATAGGGGGTAATATTTCACTTTATACGGATACCATAAATTGAAACAAATTACAGGTCTTGTATCGCTGCAACGTTCAACGAGATCGTAAAATCGCTGAATACAGCCATTGTAATGATTATTATCCAGTAAATTTTCAATGCTGTTTATTGTTTCGTGTAAACTAACGGAGACTTGCTTAGTTGCAGGTTGATTACTAGTTTCTACAAAAAGTAATGAAACATTAATAAGATTGAAACATTTAATGCAAACTTAATAGCGTTAAATTTTACCTGTATGAGAAATAACTTCTTCAATAATATCAAGAATGATACTCCAAGTGGGGTCCCACAACTCAGCACCGTATTTATTTACTAATCTTTGGATCGATAATGTCACTTCATACATAACAATTGGATGATTACACTTTAAAGCCTTGGAAAATACGAGAGCCCAGTAAGTAATAATACAATATTATATAATTAAATGATCCTTATTATCTTTATTGCTTACTTGATGAAACGAAGGTAAAACAGATGTAGGAGTACATTCCAATTTTGGAATCCTATGAGTGCCCCAGAGGCCCATATTTACATAAAACACTGCACCCCTCAATAAACGTACATCTCGCTGAAAGTTTGTATCTTGTAGCAAACGACACATCGTATACAATGCAGAATGACCCATATGCGTGCCTAATAAATTACGCATTATCTAGAAGAAAAAAATGCATTTTCAAAATGTTTAATGTTTGATGTTTAATATTGCATCCAAGTAAATTGCTCTGACAGCTTAACCTGACAGTGTTATTCTTTTTCGACAGTACCTTCCAACTTATCTGACAGTATGTTTCAACGTTAACACTTCCGCACAGTGCTATGATAAAAGTTTGCAATGAATCGGATTGCAAATTACTATAACAAACAATTGCGTCCAGTGCTTCTAAACATCCGGAAACAACTTCGCTGCTATTGCTATAATAGCACAGGTGGCAAATATACCTACAATTACAGGATAGTAGAGCGTATTCATTTGAATAAATCTGATACTTGTGCGTGTAGATGCTAAATCAATAAATATTTACTGAACAAGGCCTGATATGATGTCTTCGTCGATATACGCAGAATTAAATTTGATGACATTAACAAGAAGCGATAGGAATTCAGCACCTCTTCTTCCGTCGCCCACTGTTACAGTAGGCATCCAATCTAATAGAAAAGGTCCCATTCTCTCCTCTAAATGTAATATATCCTTTCCATTTTCTGTTAAGCTTTGCAACAGCTCCAATCTAAATAATTATCAGTAGATCAATACAAATATTTCTTTTGTAAAATGGTAGAAATGTTAATTTGTTCTCATTTCTAAAATTCTAATACCTAGGTCCAATATCTTCGGGAATATTGTGTTCTTTGACAACCATAAAAAACTTGACTCTCATAAGAGACGAAAGTTTCGAGTATTGACCTTGAACAAGGCATCGCAGAAAGTTCAATGTCACTTGTCTATGTTCACGAGGCACATCCTTGTCCAAAAGGTCTTGTACCAGATACCACAACCGTTCTGCAGCTTTCTAATGAAAAATAAGAAAGCTAAAGGCTTTTGTCACGGTTCTGTCGTTAGCAAATTAATGATTCAATTGGAATCTACCTACATCTTCCCATTGTTGATTCAGAACTGCATCGCACAGATCTTTAATTGCTTTTGTACGATGGTGTACAGGACTTTCAGGACTAATCTCTTTCTCGATGTCATGAGTTAATGTAAAATCTTCTCGGCTTTTATAATTTCCTAAAAACATATACCATTAATGTCAATAGACAATATATAATTGACATTAATATGTAAACACATAAATACATGAATTTACAATCTTGTATTATAACATGACACAATTCGTTAAGTACAATTACGAGTACTCGTGCTTCGTATACAGCGAAATGATATCGGGTTAATTATTATAGCTTTGTTTTATGTAACAACACATTATTAATACAATGTAATTAGGAACGAAAAATATCAATGAAATTCACAGAATCACCTTTGTTAATACGAAAAAATTGTTTCAATTTATCGTGTAGTGTTTTATTATCTTTATCTTTCGAACTCATTTTGGACATTTTACTGTGCAACTAGAAGAAAGCACTACGATATTGCAAAAAGGTATTGTGGGGAGCAACAGTAGACATTACAAAAATCAAATCGGAATAGTGAAATGTCAATGAAATCCACCGTATGAAAGGAGACCGATGGCCAGAATGCCAAACACCAATCAGCTGTACTTTACAACCATAAAAAAGAATTACCAAGAAAGATCATCGATACTTACATGAAATTCAAAGTATGCGACCATGCTTTTATTAGTCTTCGTTAGAGGGCTACAGATAATTGTTACTTTCTCGCAAGCGGTGTTCTTACTTGATATACAAATCACGAGCAAAGATTTCTTCAATTAAAAGCAATTCATTTACCATACACTCATTTTAACATTCAATTAATTTCAATAAAAGTTTCGATAGAAACAATCGATCGCAAGTGAATATAAATGTTTTATTATTTGCACTCGCACTTGGTGCACAGATGCTTCACAGCTGAATAACTACGACGAATGTATCTGACAAATCAATCTTAATATCTAAAAAATGCACATCGTGTCGTCCAATTCCAAAAAACTAAATGAGTTTCAAAATATATTTAAATATTTTTAAATGCCACTGTGGAGCCATAGAATAATGGTACCATTACGGCCCTGAGGCCGACGAGAGACGCTCGCCTGGCAGCCAATAGCTGCTGCCGCAGCAATCGGCAATATGGCGGTTTTGTTTACATTGACTCATTTGTATCGTTTGACAGACTATTTTATTGTTATCAGTTAGTTTTTTGAAATGCTTATCTCATATCAAGCGAAGTGAGAAAGACAAACTGGTTAAAATATAACTGTATTATCTAATACATTTGCAATCAGTAGTATTTTTTATTTATATAATGTCAGGAATTCCTAATACAGATATTTTACAAGCTTTACCATTCGAAAAGTGGCCCCTTCTTCAAAATAAATTAAAGTACAACTGGCCAACGTTTGCTTACGTAAGTGTTAAGTAAAAATTATTTGATATAATTTAAAATATCTTCCGTAATATTAATTTCGAAAATCAATGTTATACCATGTTTCATTTATGCTTAAATAATATCTAGTATTATTATTGGGTTGAAAATTCTATTAAATGGAAGAAAAATGATCCGGATATATCTATACAAATTTATTGCCCAAATGGTAACTATGAGGATGGAACTTTTATTGGAATATCGAATGTTAGTACTTCAAATATACACATATATCTTTTTTTATATACAATGATAAGCGCGACTAATGAAACTTATTTGCTTAGTACTCTATGTATTTGCTGATGGTATTCACGCTTGATCCAAATGCCAAAGAGATAAATAAGATATTAGCGGAAACCAAAGTTATAGATTGGAGCCAATCGTTAAATTTTGCCACAGTCCATGGATCTTTTGCACCTAATGTTCTCTCAGCAATCAAAAATCTGCAGAATCTAAGTAAAATAGGAAAGGAAGAAGCTTATACATTCCAGTTTTATTTCAAACCAGCCGAAGAGTGTGCCAGTACAACAATTTGGTATTACATACTTCTATTTTATATATTATACAATATTTTGGAAGTTACCCGATACATATATTGTCATTCAAAAGTTACATTAATCAAATGTATGTACTCATATACATTCAACATAATGATTTTTGTTCTATTTACCATTTAGGTTGCCAGAAGAATGTTATGCTAAACCTTTAGATAAATCGGACGTTCCACTCATACATTCTTTGTGGCCTCATAAAGATCCTATACGACCTGAGTTGTCGACGAAGTATATAAGTACAATAATAGAAATGAATGGTGGAGTAGGACTATACTTGAAGGATGACAATTCTTTAGTTTCATGGGCAATGCAGAATGATTGGCATGGATTAGGAATTGTGCAAACTGTAGAAAGATATAAAAGAAGAGGATACGCAAAATCTGTTGTAAATATACTATCAAAGAAACTAGGAGAGCAAGGAATTTCGGTAACTCTATTCATTCTCGATGGAAACACAGTGTCTGAGACAATGTTCAAAGATCTTGGTTGGAAAGCTATTGCACCTTTTGTATGGGTAATGATTCAGAAGCAACAAACTGAAAATCTCAACAGTTGACCATTACTTTATGTTTATAGGCATTATTATAAACAAATTGATTGTAATTGATAATCAATTACATTTAACACGTGGCATATATTATGGTATATATTACTTTGAAAACGTGGTATATATCAAAATATTTTTAATAAAAACGGTCTCTGTATGGATGAAATATATTGTTGCGTTCAATGAATAAAGAATTAATGAAGGACTTCCAGTATTGTATTTCCGAAAACCGATCAATAGCTTCATTTTACGTAAAAGCAATGAATGCGAGAAGGATTTGGGCGACTCAAAAGTTAAAGCCTAAAACTTTGCGAAAAATGTTTTATCATTTAGTGTCACTCTCTGTAGGTGTACATAGTACTGCCATCTGTAAAGAAGTGCTTGAAACTACTCGTGCCTCTGCTTTACCTACACGCCGAACTACTTTTGTGTGTAGGTATGGCAGAGGCATGAGTAGTTTCTAGCAGTTCTTCATAGATGGCAATACTAAAGACCCCTTTTGAGTCTATATAAAGCAGGGATACCAGTAGATTCCAACAGGTTTTTTAAATGGGCATACTGTAGACTTATATATCTTTTTATTTATAAAATTTGGTTAATAACACTTGAAAATGATTTCGTGTTCCCAATTAAATATCAATAAAGTGTTAGCATACGCAGTATTAAAATCTACATTGAGAAAGGTATTTACATCTTGTATTATATATCTTTCTCTTTCGAATTCCTCAGATTTCATCTCTCATTCCGCATATCAGATCCTTTATCGGAACCACCGTAGCTGTTTCCCTACATTCTCTTACCAAATGTTTTAACATTATCAATTTATCTCCCCACAAGTCACATCATTAATTCTCTTTTTTCTCCCACTATCTATTGCACTTTTTAGTGCTTCCAAATCTTACCTGCGCTATTAATTGCTAACCGTTTTGTTGTTGCCCCTTAACTTTGGTACTACGGTAGTGTCGCTGTTCTAATATATCTAAACCTCTCATTATATATTGCTCCTTTAATTTCTCTGTTCTGCTCCTGTGGTTCTATTTCATAGTATCTTCTTCCCATCACTTTGTTCCTTCCCTTCATGTAATAATCCTTTCTGACTCTTATGCTTGTAGTGTGGCCCTTTCTTATTTCTTTTTCCTCTAAACATCCCTCAATAATTATTCTCTCTCCTGTTACGTACTTACTAATATATTTTTTGTGTGTGCAGGTTTTCTGGCAAAGAGTGAGGAGCATTGACTGGCACTTCTCATTGCACATAAAAGCAAGAAAGAAGATAGAAGAACTTGTGCCACATACTTTAGTTATCCTTTAGTTATAGTAAATTGATTTACAAAAATTGTTTGTAACTATTAGCGCACGAGATTAATTTAGAACAATTGTGTATTTAATTCGTATTTTATTTTATATTCAGTTTATTTGATAGATCTAGTAAAACTAATATAAACTTTAATATTACTTTTACTATAACTTCTACTGAATGTGCTAAATATAAAATGATATATATACTAAATAGTTTGCATATGCACAAGTTACACAATTGTTGTAATTTAAAATAAGCATTGACGTGTAGCGGCATCCTTTACCTTCATTTTGAGAACTCGATCATTGATCGCGCGCCTCTAGAAGCCGAGATAATTGTAGTGACCCGGAGTGCGTTTTTGCTGATCTTTCAATTGTTAATAACTTTTAAACGACAAATGCCATATTGTTGCACCTGTTGGAGGATATAGCTATGGCCCGTAGCTTTAATTTAAGATAAGTCCGGTTAAGAAATACGCAGTCGAAGCCCAGAAAAACGCAATTGTTTAAATTAACGATGTAATCCAGGAATTCGGTTTTGGCGGTGCGGAAAACTGCGAAAAAGGCCGCAAACGCGAGATGGCGCCACTTGCACGGTTACCGACATATCGTTACCGACAAAATTTTAAAAATTATTATTTCGGCTTCTGCTCAAATGGAAGGGAAGAGAATCGGCTACTCGAGAAATAATACCCCATTGCTGTAACAATATGCAGTTGCCCGTAATAATAATTTTAATTCTTTATAGCAGCAATGTAAGTTGGGTTAGTGTACATATAACCTATCATTGCAATACTATCGTAACTCTTACACTCTCTTCTTCTGTTTCGCTCTTCCTTTTCATACCTTCTCTACATTACGTATTACACTATTCTTATCTCTTTATCGCACATGTATTATACATCTTTCCTTTGCCCCCATGTTTCATTTCAAATTCCTAAGTCATATCCTATTATCTCTATTTCCGTACATTCTGTTAACAGGTGTTCTAATGTTTCAAATTTCTGTTTGCACAGCTCACGTCTTTTATTCTTCTCCTCCCAATATTTCTTCATCCTTTAATGCTTTGGCATAAGGTCACCTGCAATATTAATTGCCAATTGTGCTGTCTTCTGTTCTTACTTAGATGCTTTAGTAGTGTTGCTGTTCTAATATATTTAAACGTTTCATTGTATCTTGCTTCTACTATTTATCTGCCTCTTTCCAGCTGTTGCATTTCATAGATACTTTTCAGGCCCTCCAACAATTCCTTTACTTCCGCACTCATCAAATTCACACTCACGAGGCGCATTCCATTCCTTTTATCGAATAATTCTCTCTTTCTCTTATGTTTCTGGTTTGCCCATCCCTTTTTTCTTTGTCATGCATGTATTCCTTAACAATGTTTCTCTCCCCTGTTACATAATTACTAATATATTTGTTGTGTGTGCAGGTATCGCAGGCAAACAGTAACGAGCATTGACCGGCACTTCTCATTGTGCATGAAAGCAAGCAAGAAGAAAGAATAACTCGTGCCACATACTTTAGTTATAGTAAATTAGTTTATAAAAATAGTTTGTAACTATTAACCTGTACCTTTAATTTAGAACAATTGTGTAATTAAGTGTTATGTATATCTATTATATATTTTATTTTATATTTAGTTCATTTGGTAGATCTTATATGTATATTACTACAAGTTCTACTGAATGTGCCAAATATAAAATGAAAGATATAATAAATAATTTACATATGCACAAGTTACACAACTGTTGTAATTTAAAATAAGCTTCTGCATATAAAGTACTTAATTTTAGTATAAGTTTTATCTGTAAGATATATTGTAAATTACCTTATAAGAATAGTTTATAAGTATTACCTTGTAAATTTGAACTACAACAATTTTGTAACTTGTATCTTCATTAATTAATTTAAATAAATCTTTAATGAAAACAACTCTATTGCTCTTTTTAATTTAACACCTTACCAATCCTTGAAAATACCTAATTCCAATTCCTTAAACAAGTACTACCGTGCAGGAACATTAAATGTAAAGTTCACAAGCGGAGTACTTGTAAAAATGGCCCTATACGTTATTAAATTTGGAAGCAGCAAATTCTAAGTCTTCACTTCTTGCAAAATTGGTTGGCAGATGTCCAGAAAATTGCTGAGATCGAATACCTCCTTGCACATCATATTCTCCTGATACAAATCCACGATTTTCTGCGAGATATTTCTGCCAGAAACTCAGAAATTTTGCGCTCGGAAATTCCTGGAACGTGACGTCATTTCCAAGAATTTCTGAGAACGAATACCTCCTTGCATATCATATTCTCCTGATACAAATCCACGATTTTCTGCGAGATATTTCTGCCAGAAACACAGAAATTTTGCGCTCGGAAATTCCTGGAACATGACGTCATTTCCAAGAACTGGAGGAGTCGGATACCTCCTCGCTTATCATATTCTCCTGATACAAATCCACGATTTGCAGCACTTAAATTTCTGAGTTTCTGGCAAAAATAGCTCGCTGAAATTCGTGGATTTGTATTAGGAGAATATGATATGCGAGGAGGTATTCGATAGCAGCAATTCTTGGAAATGACGTCACGTTCCAGGAATTTCCGAGCGTTTAAATTTCCGAGTTTCTGGCAAAAATATCTGCTGAAAATCGTGGATTTGTATCAGGAGAATATGATATGCGAGGAGGTATTCGATAGCAGCAATTCTTGGAAATGACGTCACGTTCCAAGAAATTCCGAGCACTTAAATTTCACGGGCTCCCATCAAAGCGTTGAATTAATTCCTGGATACTTAGCGCAAAGTTTAATAATGTTCAGGTCTATTTTTACAAGTTCTCCGTTTGTGAACTTTGCATTTAAAGTTCCTGCACGGTAGTACTTGTTTAAGGAATTGGAATTAGGTTCTTTCAAGGATTGGTAAGGTGTGAAAATAAAAAGAGCAGTAGAATTCTTTTCATTGAAGATTTATTTAAATTAATTCATGAAGATACAAGTTTAAAAATTGTTGTAGTTCAAATTTACAAGGTAATACTTATGAACTATTCTTTTTAATCTATTTAAAATACAACTTACAGATAAAACTTATACTAAAATTAAGTACTTTATATGCAGAAGCTTATTTTAAATTACAACAGTTGTTTAACTTGTGCATATGTAAATTATTTATTATATCTTTCATTTTATATTTGGCACATTCAATAGAACTTGTAGTAATATATAAGATCTACCAAATGAACTGAATATAAAATATAATATATAATTGATATACATAACAGTTAATTACGCAATTGTTGTAAATTAAGATTACAGGCTAATAGTTACAAACTATTTGTATAAATCAATTTACTATAACTAAAGGATAATTAAAGTATGTGGCACAAGTTCTTCTATCTTCTTTCTTGCTTTTATGTGCAATGAGAAGTGCCAGTCAATGCTCCTCACTCTTTGCCAGAAAACCTGCACACACAAAAAATATATTAGTAAGTACGTAACAGGAGAGAGAATAATTATTGAGGGATGTTTAGAGGAAAAAGAAATAAGAAAGGGCCACACTACAAGCATAAGAGTCAGAAAGGATTATTACATGAAGGGAAGGAACAAAGTGATGGGAAGAAGATACTATGAAATACAACCACAGGAGCAGAACAGAGAAATTAAAGGAGCAATATATAATGAGAGGTTTAGATATATTAGAACAGCGACACTACCAAATTACCAAAGTAAAGGGGCAACAGGAAACGATCAGCAATTAATAGCGATAGATACTGGGAGAAAGAAGGTACTAGAGGATGTGACCTATATGGAAACAAATTTATAATGTTAGAACATCTAGTAAGACAGAGCCGGGCAACATCTTCACCACCATAACTACACGACCCTTCCTTTAGTTTTTCGGTTCTCCCACTACTAAGCACCATTTGTCGCTTGTGTTTATCGCCTACAGTCCTACTTCAAGTACATAGTGGGAGACACTGGTTGGGCTCGAGCAGAGGGGAAAGGAATAGCGTGTGGCCCATGGGCTGCCAGTTGCTCTGTAGTAAGAGAATGTAGGGAAACAGCAAACGGGATTACGATAGAGAATCTGATGCATGGAATAAGAGATGAAAGCTTAGAAATTCGAAACAGAAAGATATATAATAGCGCAATAGGGCAATATGTAAAGTAGGGAAGATATGAAAGGAAGAGTCCAAGAGAAAAAGCGTAAGCTAAGATAGTAATCTAAAGTTAGGTTATATGTCACTGAGTCCAAATTTCATGCTGGGAGGTCGAAATATAGAAGAATGCTATTGTTAGTATGTACGTAATACACACGGGAAAATTTATTGAAGAAGAAATATTCAGAGATGTAGATAGCTTCGTCAAGACGCTTGGCAAAAATATTTCACGCGTCATTGGGCTGTTATAAACATTTACACAATTAAATGAATTATTACGGGCAAGTGAATAATGTTATAGCAACGAGACTACCACAGGTGAATAGCTTATTTCTTTCCCTTTCAGTTGACACTTTAAAGATTAGAAAACAACCACCAGGAGCCGAGAAATCAAATTTATAATTGACATCGCTATTTACAATCTGTCGGTAATATTGTCATAGGCAGTCGATAATCGGGCTAGTGGCGCCATCTCGCGGTTGCGACCTGTTTCGCAATTTGCCGTGCCATCAAAACCAAATTTCTGTATTACATCGTTAATTTAAACAATTGCGTTTTTCTCGGCTTCTAGTGCGTATTTTTTAACCGGACTGGTCTTAAATTAAAGCTGCGCACCATAGCTATCTTCTACAATCGTTTCAACAATATGGCATTTGTGGTTTAAATGTTATAATTGATTTCCTATATCTCGTCTGTGGTCGGATTTCTGCGTCGGTATGGCAGTCACGTTGGCCCTTGAAGGACCATACGGTACATATCACTTAGTACTTAGTATGATCTTTGGTCACATCGTAATGTTTATGTTATGGTTGTGCCAAACCTGTTATTAATAAGATAAAATAATAATAATTGTAAGTTCTACTGAATTATTACAAATGATAAACTGTGTATACTGTTCTGATTAAAGATTTGTATAATTCATAACAGAGTGTCCCATGTAAAACTGGTCCCAATCATTGTGCGTACTTTGAAAAAGTATGTAATTCGTTTAAAGGAACCATTAGACGTTTCTACCGAAATACAGTAGATCGTCGTTAAAGCGGGCCAGCTTTACATGGATCACACTATAGATAACTGTGAATATTAGACATAAATAATTAATAATATGGGAACATATATATGAAAATAGTAGGTTATAAAAATATTATATTTTTTCATATATTTATAGAGTTCAAAATGCAACGAGAAGAAAAGCAGTTGGATTCTGCTTTGGAAGCAATCATTATGAGGGTGAATGATTTAAAAGCATCAATCGCTGCTATGATATTTAAATTAGAACATGAATACGAAACACTAAATTGGCCTAATTTTCTTGACAATTTTGCACTTATCTCAGGACACGTAAGTTAACACACTTAACGCTACTTAATTTTTGTTTAGAATTAATAATCATAAAGGGAAATTTATTAAATCTGACATTATTAATAAAAGTGTGATATGTTAATGTAAATGATTTTACATCTAAAATTTCTCACAGTTGACTAGTCTGTCCAAAATCCTGGGACACGATAAAGCGCCAAATCTAAGGAATTTAACAGTTTTACCATTACGCTTAAGTCCAGAGAAAGATGAGGACTTACTTCGTTTGACGGAGGGAAGAATTCCAACGTTTGCACACGACTTAGTACCCGATTATCTACGAACTAAGGTGGAGCCACAGGCGGAACAGAAAATGCTGCAGCTTGAAGCAAAAGCAGCAAATTTAAATTATGAAACGTCGCATGTAAGAACAAATACTTTTCACCTATGTACAGTGTTTTATTCGAAATTCATTATAAAATGTTTCTACACATTTCTTTTGTTTTCGATAATAATTAAAATGTTTTTCTTTTACTCAATTGTCACTCATAATTACATTATTGCAGAGATACATATGTATCTCCATATCTTTACGGCAGAAGATTAAAGATATCTTAAGATTTTCTATTTCTCTTTTAATGTGCTAACTAAACAACAACTAGGACTGCAATGTAAGCTACTATCAGCTAGCTTCCAGCTTTTTGTTATTAGTTCCATTCGCTTTGGACTGAACTTGTGTTTGATATCAATTCTAAGTGTCATTATAGAATTATATTAGCATTTGACGTTTTCAAAACATATCTTATAAATGTGAGCTTTATGTTTTAACAGCTTTGCATTTACCTGATTAAAAGTAACATGTATTCTTTGATAGAATATAACAATTGCTCTTAATATCATAATGAGTTACATATTATTTTGCTGTTTATGTTAATATAAATGTACCGCTAGAGGTCTTCTTGCACTTCATTTTTATTTTTACAAATGAACTATTAGAAGAAAATTAAAGTTGCCTAGAAACTTTTACTACTCTATAGAAGTCAATAATAATTCATGACTGTATAAAAAACGTGTTCCACTACTTATGTATATCAATTTTTGCACAACTTGCACAGTACATAATTCTTCGAATTATAACAAATAATTTTTTTCTAATAGTTTAAAATATTATAATATTCTACTTTGCTATCGGTCCATGTAGCGAGTGGAACACTAAATGTTAATTACATTTTAAATTTAATACGCTTCTTATAATTTACAGAAACAAGTTGCGCAATACACAAAGGTCATTAATCACGTATGGGATATTGCGAATAAAGCACGCGAAGAATGGGAAAGTGAAGCAGGGTCTAGAGCAACTCAAGCGCAGACCAGTAGTACAGCAGATACTCATGCTCTGGTAGCAGCTGTGGGTATGGGTAAAGGTTTGAAGGTAATTTTCTTGAATGCCATATCTTCTTAAATATAAAAGTTTCATGGAAAGTTTTTATCCACTAACGGTTATTTGTGGATAATGATGATCTTCTGATAAAAGAAGACTCTAACCTGATTTGTACATTTCTTTATTATAGTCCGACGCCGTCCAAATGGTTCAGTCTGGTGTAAATTCTGTAGGTGGTGGAATGATGGTAGGTCGACCTGGAAATCAACAACAGGCTCCGGGACAAGGATCTCTAGGAAATCCAGCTAGTAAGATATACTTCATAATTTATTTAATTTTATAATAACGATATTTCATTACTAAAATTATTTACAGTAATACTAAACATATTTTGTACATTTGTAGTGGGACAAATGAGTAAAGCTCCAAGTGCAATTAAAACTAATATTAAAGCAGCATCGCAGATTCATCCGTATAGATAAAACGTAGAGAAAGTTAATATTCTAAACGTATTATTGAACTTAGTAACATTTTTCCGATCGACAACCATATTTTTAATTTATTTTTCTTTAATGCATAGATAGTAAAATGTATAAATTAAGAATGTATAATAATTGATACTCTCTAATTTTCAATGTATATTATCTCTTATGAGATACAATTGCACAAGCTCTAGGAGATAAACGTTTATTCATAACGGGAATCATTTTTGCTTCTAAACCCTGCTCTTTCATCGAACATAATCGATCTTCTAAAATGAACGACTCTGTTGGTGCTTGTAACATTAACTGTAAACCAGTATACAGTTCTACAATCTTTAATTTATTACAGTGATCTGTCCATAATTCTATTAATTTTTTTTCGTGCATATCAGATTGTACATCTAGAAAGAAGAACAAAAATAAATAATACGATATCTTCATGATATTCATTACAGCCTTATAATTATTATATTTTCAATATCTACGTATTATCATGAATTTAGTTTTCTAACATATAACATGTAATTAACTTTAAAAATAGGAAAGATGGTTTCTTTTCATTAATACTGCATATTTTAATATGCATGTAACGTGTACATAAATTTACATTTGCAATGTATGATAGTTTTATTTCATAACTATACCTTGTTCCTCAAGCTTTTCTCCCTTCTCTGGTTGCAAGCTATACCTGTTTAACGAGTCTTTAACATAAGTTTCGAAGCTTAAACATTGCGATTTTCTAGTCG
Source organism: Nomada lathburiana (assembly GCA_963667235.1). NCBI lineage: Eukaryota > Metazoa > Arthropoda > Insecta > Hymenoptera > Apidae > Nomada > Nomada lathburiana. The sequence goes on from OY763906.1 coordinate 10,028,923, forward strand.
CTTTTTGAGTACGTTTCATAAGAAGATATCCATCTAAAACGTTTTCCAATTTATATTACCGTTAAATAAGCATTGTGTAAAAATACAAGCTAATACATACTTTTATCTGCATATAATTGGAGGACAGCCCTTGCAAGAACATGAAAAGAATGCTCATTGTGCGCTTCGATAGACATATTGTACCATCTATCTGCAGGCTCTTGACAAGCTAGTCTTAAAAATGGTTGTCTTAAAAAGGAACCAATATCAAAGTTGCTATGGTTGATTACAGACTTAAGACAGCCAGACAGTGGAAAGTTATCGAAATATTGCTTTTCACTTCTTGTACTTATTTTTATGCTTTTCGATACTGAAAGTTTATGATAACAGCATGGAATCATAATAAATACACGTGCTGCTTTCATATCTTGAAATATTTTTGACGCATATATGCTAAGATCTCCACAAGCATGTAAACCGATCAAGCAAACATCTGACTTTGCCTGGAATTCATTGTGTAAGATGGTTTCTATCGATGCAACAGAATCACACGTTAAATCGCAACAATTATATTTAACATGCGACAATGAATCTGGATATAGTTTCACCTGTCTATTTCTAGCATTATTTATGTTCACTTGACTTTTCTCTAGTCCGAGAACTTGATACCCGTACAAATGATATAACAATTGGCAAACATACCCCTGTAACGAATTTACATTGTAGAATAATTTTAAAAAAGTAATTAGTATTTCGTTCCCTATGGAATATTTACATATATATCGGTATAAATGACAAATTTCTCACCAAACCTGCGCCAAGATCAACGATAGTTTTAATATTTTGCGATTCGCATTGTGCGTGTACCAAATGCGCCAAATGAATTATTTCATGTTGCTTTTTATGACTAAGTCCTATTTGAAAGTTTTTTGGCAATGTTGTTGATAATACAGTATTTATAGTTGGCAAACGATCAATGCACTTGCATTTTTCGACAAAAAGCTTCAAAGTCTCTGACCATTGGGTCTAAAAGAAATAAAATATGCGTCAAGAATAATATATCGTACATAGATTGATTTATATTTTACTTTTATACATCTTTACCAACCTTTGTCGTCTTTTTCACAACAAAGTCATTAAGTTCTTTATTTTCTAACAATTGCAAAGCACTCAACCATTCTTTTGGAAAGAAATCGAGTAATCCATCAGTCAGCAAATCAGTAACTGGAGTATTATAAAGCCATTGCATCTCGGCAAATAAATGTAATGCATCCATGAAATATGTATTTTCTACACCAGCCATCTAACATAAAGGAAAATGTTTACGCTTTAGTTTCCACTGTTAATATTTATTTCACCACAGTCACGATGCATTCTTCTTGTACATGTAACTTGTACAGTTGTAACTTTCATAATATTTATTGTACAGATATATCGCACTACGTTGCAAAAGTATAAAATTTATCAGGGGAATTACATAACGATAATATAATAAATTATAATTTATAAAATATAATTCAAGTTTAATAAATTATTCATTCAACTGCTCTTGCTTGAGTTTCTTCTTCTTGATTCTGAACTCTCCAATTTTCTGAATGCCTATTTAATACATCGCGATTAGCCGGACCGATTAATGTACGTCCTACTCTAATGTGTTTTTGATCAGGCTGCAGGTATTTCTTGGCAACAGACATAAGTTGGTCTTTAGTCACACATTTCAATCTGAGTCTCTGTTGTTGAATATCATCATCGGTTATATTATATTTAAATTTGATCATTCCACGATTATTTGGGGCAACTGGTGCATCAACACGTTGAAATATTCCCAATTTTGCTTCATCAATATCACTTTGAGATAACGGATGTTTCAAGAAGAAATCGTAAGCTTTATCGTATAAATCTAGGGTGCGAGTAGAATTCGGATCTCTATAAGAATAAAATGCAAAAATTCCGTCTGTCGATAGTGTAGCAGCACCGCCATAAGCACCGCCTTTTTCTCGGATTTCGGGATGTAAATAGTGAGATGAGATCAATTTCGAAAGTACTTGTAAAGGTGCAAAATCTGGATCCATAAATGGAACAGTCAAAATGGCTTTGGACGTGTAATTTACGGAAAAAGGCAATACATAATGGATGGCACTATCTTCCATTTCAATGTTCTGGTCATAATTTGAGATGTATACGTCCTTAGGTGTGCCTCTCAACAAACTGTAAAAGTCGTTGATACTATTTATTATATTATCTTTGTCTTTGTCGCATACATTGACGGCGGATCTCAAATATTGTTTATTTAAAGTATAATCAGCTATTTCTTGCATTTGCCTTAATATAGGACTTAAATCTTGCATCTGTGCTATTTTCTTCATTCTGGCGACAAATTGTAATCCTGATAAATCTTCCTTCAATTTCGTTACCGGCGAAACCAAACTGGCAGCGCTACTCATTGCATATGTGTGTCCTAAATCTGCGATTCCGTTCATCAGATCCGCAGCGGTTATTTTAACAAGTGTTGTAAATCTATCTATATCGGACAACTGAACATTATCGAATAACTCCAACCATAATTTCCACATATCGTTCACATTGTGATCTAAACAATATGATTCAATTAATATTCCTTCCTCGTATTGATATAAGTTTGTTTTATGTTCAGCAACATGATTCATAAAATTCAAGCCCCCAGTTTTCAATTGTATTATCTGGTCGAATTTTCTGTAATCATAATTCTTTGTACCCATTTTCGAAATGATATTATTGAAAAGGGGTAAAAGGTTTCTTAGCTCTGGTGCTAGATCTCGTGTATTAAGAATTCCTCGATAATAACACACATCGTTTGTTGGTTCAGTAGCTATCTGTAAAGGAACATCGACCACCTTTGTACTCTCTAAATTGTATCGTTCTATATCTGCTTTTATATCTTCTATTTTTAAGGTGGGCAGAACATTTACATCCTCTTGTTTTTGTTGTTCCTCCAGCAAAATTTGTCCATCTACATAAATTTGATCTAGTTCATCCTTGGAAAGTTGCTTTATTTTAGATTCCAATAATTCTTGTTCGGCGAGTGCTTTTTCATGATCATACTTTTCATGTGGCATCATTGTTAACGTTAATCTATGAGTATTATTCATTAAGTAAGTTTGTACTAATTCTTGGAGATACGTAGGATTATTCTTGATATCCTCCCTGAACTTTTTAATGGCTTCGTTAATTCTTATAGATTGTATGAGATCTCCGTTATGATTCCATAATGGCATTAAGTTGAATAGTATTTGCAGTCCGAAACTAGATGTTTGATGTTTCAATTGAAGTTCAATGCCATGTAGAACAGCTTCAACCTGATCCTCTTTAAAGCCTTCTTTAATAACTGTTTGCACTGTTTCGTTAAAAACGTTCTCTATTTTCTCAAAATCGTTTGGCCTAACACCAAGCAAACTTACAATAAACATTGTGTCTTTACAGTGAGGATCGTAGCCTGTCATTGGGCCAAAGGAAACTCCCAATTTCGATTCTACTAAACTTTTGTAAAATGCAGAATTTGGGCCTCTCAAGAGTAGTTGCGATAAGATATGCATTTCTAAAGTCTTCTGTAAATCAGTTATATCATTGCACAAATGGCCAATAGCTATACTGCCTTGCCGACTAGGATCTGGTGTCATAGGATCTGGTCTGCACGTAATATGTTCCTTTCTTGGATTGTCCCAACGCTTCTCTGCGGGAACTTCCGACACAGACGTGTCAATCTTGTCCATTAGGAACAAGTATCGATCGTTAACAAATTTTAAGTGGTCTTCCAATGGAAAATTGCCGTACGAATATATTCGGGCGTTAGAAGGATGATAATATATTTGGTGAAAATTAATTAAATCAATATGCCTCAAAGTAGGAATGACAAGAGGGTCCCCTCCAGAAATTACTGAATATGTATGACTAGGTAGAATACGGTTCAACAACTCTTCCGCTAGTATAGTTTGATTTTCATTAAACACACCTTTCATTTCATTGAACACTACACCTTTGAATATAATAGGTGAATTTTTATCATTAACATCTGCGTGTTCTAATCTCCAACCTTCCTGTTTAAAGTCGAGCTCCCTTAAATTCGGTCTAAATACAGAATCCATGTATACGGATTGCAAATTTCTATAATCCTTTAGGTTTTGCGTAGAGAATGGATATATGGTGTAATCTGGCCCTGTCATTGCATTCATAAATGTAGCTAACGATCTTCTTAACATTTTGAAGAACGGATCTCTACATGGATATCGTTCACTACCGCAAAGCGTAGTATGCTCTAAGATGTGAGGTAAACCTGTTGAATCTTTCGGTGTAGTGCGAAATCCAATAGAAAACACATTGTTACTATCGTCTCTTGCTAAATGCACGTACTGTGCTCCGGTACCCAAGTGCGTTAATCTCACTGCTGTTAAATATACTTCCTCTATTTTTGCCACATCGTCTACTATGAAACCATGAATAACTTGCCCTTTTTGAAATTTATTAGCCTCATGGTCTATTAAATTCGATTGATATTTCCTGGCATTAGTTACTGCATTCCTTTTCGGACAAAAGTTATGGCAATTTATGTATTGTCTCACTCCGAATTGTCGCAAATAAGGATTTCGCGCTACAGTTAACATCCTCAACATTATTACTCGGTGTTTCGGTATCTGTGAAAAGGTTAGGAAGAAAATAACCTATCTATCGTTTTGTGTCAACCGGATAGCATACAGTGGGACATGGGTGAAAACAATTGCACCTATTGCGTGGTGGTATTTTTACTCACCGAAATTAAATATTCGATGTATATACGTACATAGATATTAACTGTATATTCCTTTGAATAATGCTTGTAAATCAACAACTATACAATATCAAAACGAAACCACAGCACGTGATTTCCTTATTGCAATGTGTACTAATACACATGTGTACTCAATAATGATCGGTATTTTCTAGTAAAGAATTCAAATGAATGATGCAAGTGCATATGAAAGTTCATAGCCAAACAATAGCATTTACAGTTAACATTAAATTATGTTTCATAGTAATAAACTATTTTTATTGGGAGGTAGTAGTAAGGTGTAATATTAAGTATACATATACATATGACAATAATTAATTGGAATTGCTTTAATTACTTTGAGATGTCCATTCTATGCTATCAGATTTGACTAATCTTACCGTTTCGAATTTTTATGCGACATACAAATCTTGGGTATTAGATCGAAGCACCGGCATACCTACAATGTGCATATAGTTGATACTGTATTTAATATCGTTACTAGGTATAGAGAAATGCTTCACAATCGAAAAATTATTTCATAAAAATTGTTACAAATAGTAGGATAGATAATATTTTTCTCTTTACAAAATCTCTCGTTCTTTTATACAAAATTAATTCAGTCAACTCAGTACGTATTTCAATCTGTCGTTTTTATATTTCAATAAAATAAAGAACCACGACTAATATTCCAAACCATACATATTTTGTAATTATCAAACGTATTCATATTATCCAATCATATCCCCTTATAATAAATTCCTGAACGCGATTCAAAATATAAACCAATGATTACGTATGTACTTACATTCAACTAAAAACACGATCAATGAATAGTACCATATGAAAGAAATAAAATAGTCCGTATTATAACGAACGAAAGTGCCATTTTTTCTCTATTTTATATAAAAAAAATATCAGTTTCGTTTAATCCAACTACCTATCTATTAATGACAATAATCGTACAAAATTCTTTAAACAAGAAAGCCATAAGACCTCCAAATACAGATTGACCAATAAAAAAATACAAATTCGTCTCAATTATGGAAACGAATTTCACCAATGGTTGTCAAGATTTTTTTCAATCTTGCCTGCAGGGTGGGGAGGGAGATTCTTATATGTTCAATGAAAACGCGGTTTGATCCATCAGAGAAAGCGACATGAAGCGATGTACCCACGAGACAAAGCGCAAGTTCTATGACGATTGAAGAACGCGCAAAGTGCTCGGATTTCCGTGCCTGGTAGACCGTCCACTGATCCTTCGTATTTTTTAAGTTCGCCATGGGTTGCGCATAAGTGCATTCCGTGAAAATGAACTATGCCAACAGGCAGGGTTAAAATGTTACGGGTGAGATCGGTATGACGGTTTCTCTGTTTATCTCATATTGTATGCGTTTCGGCAAGTTGTCGGTCCGCGCGAGTGGAGGGTCTCGAATGGCGCTCATGTATAATCACCGGGTGTGCAATGCTAACAAGTAGTCCAGCTGACTCTGACAAAATGGTAGGATACCCGTGTCGTCCTACGGGTGGTGATCAATTTTTACACACATAATCGTAAGCGAACCCTCCGTTTACGGGGTACGATGAGTACTGATAACCATGATCAAACGAAGCCCTGCGTCAGCAAACCGCCCGCGAGAATCGAGCTTAATGCCGACGAAAGCGCGTTCGACGGCAGGCGAATTAAAAAGGAACGAACTGACGTTTCGTTGGAGAACGGTGACGGTAGCAGCATCAATGCCGGCATTAACGATAATAACAAGCAACTACAGCCGAGTCAGCGGCCGGCTGCCGGTAGATTTTCAAACGGCTTCCACGACGACGACCTACTTCAAGATATCATCGCGGCCAAGTTCACGGCTCTGGCGAATCATGGCACAACCACCAAGCACGATAAAATTCGGCTCATGATCGAAGATAGCATCAGGTTAATTCAATTGTTCTCCGTCTCCCTCTCACTCTCTCTCTGTCGTTTTTCCTCCCTCTAATTCTCCTATTCTCTCTTGCTCCCTCTATCGTTTATTCTCTCACTTTTCTACTTTTCGCTCTCTCGTTCGTTTCCTCTCTTCTTTCACCCCTTTTTTTTGCTTTTTATCTTTTATTGCTTTTCATTCTCGTGCTCTTCCCCTTCATACTTTTGGATTGAAAACTTAAGTTTTCCTCGGATTATTTATCATTCGTCCGATTTATTTTATAATTGGAGATTTATGTTATATGTTTTGCGTTTGGATATTAGATAAATTGTATGTAGAAATGTTGGATAAAGTCTCGTTTTTAAATATTCGATGCAAAAATTATTTAGTAGATGTTTTAACTTGCATGATTGGATATTTACTACGCGTATACAAACTTAGCTAGGTAATGAATGTTTCTTCTTTAATCTTTGATATTTTTGTCACCAATGATTTCTTTGTTTCATTTAAGATCCTAACAATATATTTGTAACAAAAACGTACATTACTTGACAGAGCATTCCACATGGTTCTCATTAGTATTTGTGTAATTAAACAGAAATTACATTTTTCTTCTCTTTTCATTTTGCAAGAATTGCTGTTATACAGTTATATTTGTTTTATTTTTACATTTTGGTTTCAATTCCATTAGAAGAATTTTAATAATAATAATAATTATTATTATTACACAGCTCAAAGAATAAATATAGTAATTTATGCAACAAAGTTTAAATGGATTTGAAGATTTTAGGATGGCCCAAACACAAGAGAGATAAACTATCAAGTTATTTCCAATTAGTATATGATAATGAAAAAGAATTGTGAAATAGAATACAAACAGTTTCCAAAATGCACATTTACTTAAAAACATACACAGAGTGTTTGTGATTGTATTCATTTTTATGTATAGCGAAGAATCGAAAACACGTATACAAGAAATCTTCTCACAAATTGAACAACTGAAAATAGAAGAAAAGTTGTTGCTGTACCTGAAACTTCCATTATCATTGACTAATACCGGAGGAACTGTTGATCCTTTAAGACAGCCGCTAAATCCACTAGGGAATCGTTATGAAATTCATCAAACTATCATGTGGATTAAAACGCATTTAGAAGAAGATCCTGATGTCTCATTACCGAAACAAGAAGTTTATGATGAATATAAGTAAGTAATTTACGTTCGGTACAGTTTAAGGCACATACTATAATTCTTCAATAATTCTTTAAATATATAAGGTTTCTATTGCAATATTTCATTCTAATTTTCAATTTTCTCACAGTATGTATTGTATGCGGAACTCCATGAAACCTTTATCAACTGCTGATTTCGGAAAAGTTATGAAACAAGTATATCCAAGAGTTCGACCACGTAGATTGGGCACACGAGGCAATTCACGTTACTGTTATGCTGGAATGCGCAAAAGAGTTAAATTGGACCCACCAAAATTGCCAAATATTTCAGGCACTCAAACTGTGAGACATAATATTATTTGTGCTTTAATTATATATTTATCTTGGATCATATAAAATTCATGAATGATATATATCATTCTTATGTATAGCAAATAGGTGGAAATGTTTAATTGTTACTACAAATGTTTAAATTTCTAGGGCGACGAGGTAGATGAAAATATTACAGAAGAAATGTTGGGCGCTGCATCTACGTTAATCCGAGAATGGGCAGAGAGCCTCTTAGGCTTGAAATTTCCAACTTTGAGTGCCTTAGCACGTCATCTTGTTGATAATCTTTGCGTTGATACACGATCTCTATCTGCTGTTTGCATATTATGTGCTTCTGGCCATTCTAATACATCGACAAACAAAGGTTTGCCATTCGCGTATGTCTTGAAATTAATTTTATTCATTGTATATTACAAATAACGTTTGTAATTTAGGATCGAATACAGATATGCGTGCAACACCTGTAAGTGGAAAATCTGGAAAGCTTAGAGAAGCACAGTTACAGTTGCAACGAAAGCTACAGCAACGAGAACATATAAGGGATCAAAAACATCGTCATCTTGATGCTGTTATGCAGGTACCGTAACATTTTCATATAATAACAATTCTCGCCAAAGAATACTTCATCAAGTATAGTATATCATTTGAAATATCGAGCAGTAAGCATAAAATATTCAGCTATAAACATAATATCGTATAAATATTTTAGAATCAGAATAAAGAGAAGACTGTCGATAATAAAACGGGGGCAAACAAGGGAAATAAGAAAACTAAAACCAATCAGTCATCTCAAGGTACAAATGTATCAAGTGGGCACAATGCATTAACTAAATTGAATTTATCTGCTGTAGTAACCAATCGGCAGAGGAAAGTTCTTAAAGCTAGTAGTCAGCCATGTAACATCTCCCTGGAATCCAACTGTGATAATATAGTGGTACAATCGATTGAAGACGTACAGAATAATAGCAACCCTAGTATAGTGATGACCAACTGCGTAAATACACAGCGAGATATCAAACCGAAAAATTCCAGAAAGCGTGCCAATCCAATAATATTGAATCAACCATCAGAGACCAGCCCTGAGAAGCAAACGAAATTTACAGAACAGCAGATGCAAGAGAATGTAGAGCATTCCAACGTGTTATTGCCTAAGCTTACATCCATACAACGTCCCGGGAAAATTTCGGTGATACTAGCTGGTAATCTGAAGCCTACCAAGTGCAAAGTAAACGAGGCTGTTAACAATCAGCCTGTTAAAAACTGTGATAACGAACCATCAGCATGTTCGAAAAGTTGCATTAAAGTGAACGGTTGCCCTAGCGGTCTCGAATCGAATTCAAACGCAATGGAGGAACCAACAGTTTTAACTAAAGACCAGATTCGATTATTACAAGAAAGTTCATGTCTCGCCGCTAAAGCCGATAAACTTGGTTCTATCGATACGGATGCTTTAGACGATTACTTGAACGGAGGTAACAACTCTCAAGAGCAAGAGGAGGAATTATTACAGTATTTTCAACAAAGTAATTCATCGAGTTCAGATGTAGAAGCTAATACGATTACTATCGATGAACAAATATCAAGATCTGATAAAGTTTCGCAGCTAAGACTAATACTGCAACAAAATTTGAAAGCAGGAACTGTACACGCGCCTGTCGACGCACTACCAGCAGCTATCATCACACAGAACGTTGAGAAACGAGACGTTACACAAAAGCATAACTTGATACTACCAACATTATTGAATCATACGAATCAAAGCAATACCAGACGCAGGGTCAGCTTCGAAACGAACGTTGTAGAACACATACAAGACACGAGCGTTATTAATAATACAGTTCCGCAAAGTCCAAACACACGTCGTCGAATATTTAATTTTACACCGATATCGCCCGGACCGCATTCGCCAATTAATGGTCGCGCATCGAAATCTAACTCTGCCAATGGCAGTCCATTTGTTTCGCCACGAAATACACCTGTGCCCCGTTCAAGGAGTAATTTGCAGGCAAGCAGCACCAGGGCTCGTATTCATAAATCTCTGTCGCGTTCAATATCCTGCAGCATGCCTTACACCAGCAAAAACGATACATTCGTTGTTCCAACGAGCGGTCCAGAATTAGTTAGACAAACGTCGTCTACGCCTCAGTTGCCGTTGATTTCTACGAAATCGTCAGAGGTGCAAGTAGATAGCAGCGCGGCCCAGATTTCTGTTACATCGAAAAGAGAAGGACCGCAAGGACCTCAGTGCGCTGCATTTTTATCTTCCGATTTAGCACCGCAGAAACAATTATTAATTAATTACCCAAGTCAGGAGAATTTGCAGGAAATCAAGAACGTCTATCAAAAGAACCACCCTGATCAAGAAATTAGCGAACTGTTTCACAGTAACAAACAATTTACGAGCGAACTTTACAGATCACAATCCGTTCCGTTGCACAGAATGGTCAATCCTGCGTTAATGTCACCTATATCGACGCAGCACTGTCTGTCGTCTTTTCAAAGTCAGAGTTTCAATCCATCTACAAGCAGTTCCATTGCACCGACCCCAGTACCCAGCGAGTTCAATGATTTTGGATCAATAGGCCAACAGGAAGGAACGTCGACGTATTTACTGGACGATGTTGACCCGAATTTCATGTCCGACGATCAAAATTTTTTAATGAGCGACAAAGAAATTACGCCCGAAAACATCACGAATATACTAAACATTTTGGACGAGGAAGGTTCACAGAGTTTGCAAATATTACCGGAACAATCCACAGAGGAGAGTTTAATAGAAAACAATTCTATAGTGTTGGACGCTTTACCAAATTCAAATTTAAATTTATCGGAAGAAGATATGCTAGATCCATCTAACGTGCTTGATATACCAGTAAGCGGAGCGTTGCAGAAAATAATACAGTCACGCTCCTATCCCAATACACCATTACCTGTGCCAGTATCTACGTACACACCATCTTATACAGAAGATAGTAACGGATCAAGATCGTATCCTTCGACGCCACTGCACACAGTTCAATCGCAAGAAACTTATCAGGATACAAGCGAGCCGATGCTTTCAAGTCCTACCTTGAACTCTTTAAACTTGCACAATGAAACTGTGAACGAGGCTGCGTCTAGCAGTTTGTGTAGAAACGTGGTGGATTTACTCGAAGCCAATTTTCTCGGCGAAACAGACACAGAAACCAATGATTTGGATCCGCTTGGTAATTTCGATGGATTGCAAGATGTTGATTCGTTAACACCGTTATTTAACGAAGTGACAGAGCCTAATCGTTGATGGAATAGGAAAGAAGAGAAGGAATTACGTCATGGATCTTGTGATTTATGCATAGTGATCTACCAAAGGTTGGAAAAGTAACTCTTAAATTGTACATTCACATGACTTCATTCTATAAAACGATGATACTTTGCACAAATATTCCACTCTACTATTCGAGGCATTATAGTGGCGGTATGAAAGGGTCAATGAACTTGCTCTAGTTCATTGTACTAATGTCAAATGATTACTATCACAGTGATTGAATATTGTTACGTTACTTTACGTTTTTTCTTCTTTTCTTTTTCTGTGAATTTGATAAATTCTTGGAAAATTGAAATCTTTACCGCCCATCAAGCAAGCAGAAAAATATGATCAGAATTAGAGTCTCCAATCTGTTCCCGTAATTGCGGTACCGTGTATATTAATAAAAGCAGTTTGTAATGAAAATTTTTAAATGCTAAAAAAGAATAATTAATTTGGCTGCATAAATTAAAAATAATAATACCCGCCCAGTTGAAATTGTACAATTCCATTCAATGCAGAAAGATTAGAACTAGTAACTGCCAGTGATATTCTCTTTAGACTTGTACTGTTCATTTGTTATTGAGATAAGTAGAAGCAAAAAGAAGAAGAAAAGAAAGGAAAAAGAAACCACTGTGATGAACAACTAGAAATCCTTGAACATTGTATATTTCTTGAATTTGCCACTGGTGAAAAACAACAAAAGTGTAAATGTCTCCAGAGGAGTTTTAGGTGTCTTTTGTGGAACGTTGAGTTTACACGTGTGAAAAGGAAAAAAGAAATAAATGACGAAGAAGTTGCTCAAACGGAGCGATCGTCGCTGTGAAGTATTTGAGATTCGAATAAGTGGAAGTTGATTTTATATAAATACTTTATATTCGTCGTTTTGAAACGTTTGTTTCTAAGTCATTTAAGAACGCGTTATTGCGACTTTGTTATTCAAGCGTTTCTACGAAATATTTACGATCACCTGCTGGACATTGGTGAGCTTCTTTTTACATAACAATCGGTATTGAACCCAGTATGTAATACTCTTTCTCGACCAAAGGAACGGCCGTAGAGCGAGTATGTAAATTTGTAAATGTTTTATTTTACCTCATATTTGTATACATTTGTCAAATTTTGTGTTCGATCGACGAAACATCACATTTTAGATCAGAAGTATTCAAACTTCATATAGATTCACTGTTAATATCTCTTCAATTTTTATTATTATCTTCTCCCTCATTTTTCTATTCTACCGTTGCTTATGATTTTATCATTATAGTCTATACACCTGTGAAACAGATAATTATTTATAAGATCATTTTAAGCAGAGTTTCAAATATAAAATTAATTTTTAAATATTACTTTATTTAGATGTTTAGAGGGGAAGCAAAAAAGAACCTATTTATATAAAATTCGTGCAATTCAACAACTGAAGTTTGAGCACTTTTGTTTTAAACCGAGAACAAGGCAAAAGAAAAAAGGGAAAGAAAAACCTGTGCTGCAAAAAATGTATAAAATTGCGTATTTATGTAGCGTACTGGATTCTGCATCGATAATAGTGCTAAATAATTATTGCTATGGCGGGTCTTCCTGGTATGTCGTTCTGTTCGTTAATGAAATCCGAATTACCATAAATACACCGCCAATTTATATTTTTCTATGGCACTCTCGATCGAGAATTTTATGAATTGGATAGTCGTTCAATCGATTTTAATTCCTAAATGCATCGTGGTTACTTAGCTTTTCGAAGTACGAAGAACTTATAGATCTTCTATTAGAAAACTCCACGGCGGATACCGACGACTGGTACCGTTGATCGTGATTCAATGAAATTTTGTCACTTAAAAATTATTTTTCACGTCGAACTCTTAAATGATGCGCTTCACACATCGTAAAGTATTAGATTTTTATAACGAAAGAAAATTGGAAAAATATGGGGGGAACGTATTTTACTCGCAAATGATTACGAATCCACGATATTTGCAAGAATTCTATAATTACCATTCTGTGAAGGAATTTATATGGCGGTTGCGATTATGAACACCATGTAAAAATATTGTGTAGTATGATTTTTGTAAAATCTTGTTATTTAAGAGTTACTATTGACGTACAAATAGCATGAACCAAAATCGCGTGTTCCCGTTAAATCGATTCATTTGTTAACAATCACATAAGCGATTACTGTGACAATAAAAGAAAAGAGAAAAAAAACAAAGATTCAATTATAGCGACTCGTTTTACGTTGACAGGGCTTTTTTTTTATTGATTCGACTCGTTTCGATCGTCTGTATTATTTGAAATCGAAAATTCGCAGCTACACAGAACTATACGGATATGTTGAACACGTTTTTTTGGTTTATGCTATTGCCATATCAGACACTACATTGCTAATACCGGTTTTTAATCGCCATTTCACATACCATATCCGAATAATCGTATGTGGGAATCCGAAGAATTTCGAGTCCCGCGAATTTAGATAATATTACGCATGTAATCAAGATTTTGAATTTGTAACTACTGCACGTTTCTATTAACCTTTTGAAGCGTGAATCGGGGGCTTATACAGCAGGACAGAACGCTCGAAACGTCTTTTTTCCTTTCTTGTAATATTTAGAAGAACACCTTTCCACGAAAATAAAATCGTTTTAATAAAAAAAGAACTAAACGAATCGAGCCAAGTTTTTCGAGGGACTAAAAGCGATACATTTCTTTCGATTCGAAATTATTAGAATAGAAATAAATAGCGAATGAGAAAAAATCTGAAAATTGACGATACTTCAAAGGGTTAATAAATATCTCTGGTAATAGCATCACACATTTATAAGCAACAAGAAAACGTTAGTTTCCCACGCAGCCTGAAACACAGCGAGTAATGCATTCTTTCTATGAAATGAGTTAAAACGTAGTTTCAAATATCCTAAGCTGTTAAAACAAAACAAAAAAAATAAGAAACAGACGGTAATCTTACTGTAAGGCGAGTTGTGAATTGTACAAAACGTAAACGTAAACACCCGATGAACCAAGTAGCGATTTGGACGACTAGCGGTTTAATTAAATGGACGAAAAGAAATGAGGACTCGACCTTCCCGTAGGTTGTGAAAATGAGAATAAAACGAAACGAAAATTGAATAAGAGAATATAAATCGTGCAAGTATAGGAAGTTATTAGACGTGAATGAATAACTTTCATTAACTTGACCAAATGATCGAAGATCTTGGGAATTTCTATAATAGTACTACTATTTGTAAGACGTAAGTGAACGGGAAAAAAAATGTACCACGATATTACTTGTTGTTGTACGCACAAAGATTTTAGGTAGGAATTATTCGATATTATCGTGTAATCAGGGTTCGTCTGTGCTGTTCGATTTACAATTTAAATTGATCTGGATACAGATGTCGATGCATTTTTACTAAATCACAGTACAATAAGATACAATAATCGTACTTCCCACGGCCTGGTTAAAAAACAAAGGAAGAAAAGAAAAGGATAACATTGTTATCGACAAGAAGCGACAAAAATTTACAACGTGTAAAATTCTCAGACGCGGTTTCAAAATATAAAAGATGATGGAAAGTTTTCGAAAATTTGATACTGATATCTAGATTCACTGTAATGAACAGCATCGATTTATAATGGAGTAAAAAAAAGTGAAACAAATTATATTGAAACATATATACATTCATATTTACACGGACAGTCAATAGATATAGTTATATTTAAACGGCAAAATAACAATAATGACGATCTTGTCTACGTATAAAATTACGAACATCATTTTGAATATAATGTAATTTCGATTGAAAACTGGAGAATATGCTTTAGCATATTGTCCCTTTAGGGGCAAGATTCTTTAAATGGGCATGGTATAACTAAATTACCATACAATCTAACTTTGCACTGTATTTTTTCCCAGCATCGAAAGTTCTTCAATCCGTGGAGTATTTATTCTTTTTGTTTATTCTCGATTTCTTTTATTTATCTATCCAGTTATATCAGCTTATTAATTTGATATTGCAACAATGTCTCACTTTAAAGTAACGAAAAAAAAATTCGTTAAATTTATTATCTTCATTTCTAGTAATTAACTTTCCCCCGAATTAAACTGTAAACTTCGATGGAGAAAAAATGGAGTACAAATGAATTATTACTTGGATATTACCAATATTGCATGGGGTAGGACAATTTCATAGGTCAATAAAATATTATATGTCGTAATCGTAGAATGCAATAATTTATCGATTGTCACGATTAGAAGCATGTAGAGCGAAATACGTTTCATGAAACAAGATCCATCGATCATAAATCATTGCAAAGATCCTTTTCTTTTTTTTTTCTTTTTTTTCTATAAAGAGGAAATATATTGCGATAAATTTCTCAATAATTTCACTCGACTCGAGTTTTCTGTTCTCCAACGTCACGAATGATACAAAATATTGTATGCAACAATATACGAATACGTTTGCAAGGGGAAAAAGAAAAGAATGAAAAGAAAAATGGCAACGAAGTTCGTTGTTTGTAAATTGATTTTCATTAGTGATTATTAATAGAGAAAGAACTCGCCTTGCTTATTTTCCGTCGAGCATTATAATATACGTAATCTTGCCACAGTTATAGCGATCTGCGTTTTTTGTTTCTTGTCAAAGAATTTGTATTACTTTTCATCACTAAAGACGAAAAAGTGGACCTGGCGATATTACACGGCTATAATGTCGTTTCAGAGGCTTATCGATCTTCGAAGGATCGTTTTTTTTGATTCTTCAAGATCCTTTTGCTTCGTTAATAAAAAAAAAAAAAAGGAAAGAAAGAAATATAAATTCCTCTGCCCATTTTGTATGGTCGAATGTCAGGTAGACTAAATCAAGCAATAGGAAAACGGTATTCCCATTGCGTGTGCTAGTGTCACTGGCAATTTATTTTGCTTTGTAAATAAATATTCTTTTTTAGTAAAAAAAAAAAAAACGTGCAAAAAACTCATTGCGGAAAAACATAAATGTATGTAGTTCCTCCTTTATTCCTTGGGAAGATGATAAATTCTTTTTATTATCTTTTTTTCGAATAATTTCCTTTAATATCTTTTAGTGTTGTAAAATTCGTATTATCACGTTGGAACTTTATATTCGTATGCTGTAAGTTTTAATGGCATTCGTTCTCTGCTTATATTAAAACATTTTTTCTTTTTTTTAATGAGAACAGATCTATAGAAGTTAATGGCACCCTAGTATTTCGATGAGTAAAAAGTATTAGATGGTGTATTGTAGACAATTTTAATTTTATTTGGGATGATTTTTTTCTTGCTTAGTAGTTTAACGATAGGACGTATTTCTTTGTACGTTATCTGTAATAAATGTAAAACAGAGTGTTGAAAGTGAAAGTAAACTTTGTGGATGTCATTAATGTTAAATTTCATTTTTTGTGGCGTGCTTTTAATGCCTATGGTCTTTCCTAAATTGAATATTTTTAGTTTACGTATATGATACGAGTATAGGGCATCATAGATTCATTGCTTCAATCATTTGAAATGCTTTGATTCCTCCGAGTTAGTAAACTGTGATATTTCCATGAATATTTTTCCTTTTGTAGAGTTATATTACAAGTTGTTTGTTTCACATTTGCTCTTCTATAAATTTAATGTACTTTACGCAAATTATTTATTTAACATATCTAGATTTTACTGAAAATTTGGAAGTTCTTTTCTTTTAAAAATAGCGTTTATTTTTCTTTGATTGAGTAATATTAAGCATAGCTCATTAACGTTCCGATAACGTTATATTTCAATTAAAGTAAAAGAGATAAGTATCGGTAAAACGTAGTTACGCAAAAATGTATCAGTGATAGCATTGATGCAATAAGAATATTGTAATCTGTGCGGTACAGTGACAAAATAGGTAGAAATTATACGAAATAGAAAATATATAAAAAAACTTGTATAAATACATATATATATATATATAATTTTGTATAATTTATAATATCTTCATGATAAATAAAATGTTAAACAATATTATGTACAGAAAAAGATAACACCTTTCAATCAATTATAGAAAGAACTAAACCTAAGAAGATATTAGAAAATATTTTGCATAAAAATATCAATTAGTGATTATGAAGTAGTCATGGTTTATGATTTATATGTATTTAATATAGTATAATAACATATAACCAAAATTATCCTTTTACATACTTGAGATTGAGAGCTACCAATCAATTTTTTATTTTAATGTAATATCAAGAATTAAAATTAATTGTTACTTCGAAAAGAAAATTAATTTTAATATTAGCAACCGAAATACAATTTACAATCGTACATGTTTGAATGGAAAAAATAAGGAGTTCCTTTGTCCAAACACAATTTTATGAATTCTGACCGTATGATTATTGTTATGAATTTCAGAAATATAATCAAATTTGTCACAGTACGTAATTACATATAACAGCTGAATTATATATAATTGTTTACAATATTCCACATACATGCAATCTTTATGTATATTGTCTTGAACCGATATAACGAAAAGAATTTCCATTGACTATTATGTAGAATGTGATCCATTAAAAGCATATAAGTTGAAGAAATAAAACTTGTGCATTGCAAATTCATCAAACGAAAAATTTAATATACTTCAAGTAAAATTTCGTCATGCTGCGTCCATGTAAAATTCTAAAAACATTCGAATAAAGAAATATAAAGTATAATTTTTACATACGATACTGCACCAAATAATTTATTTTCGTTTTCATTTTAAATCGAATTTCGGTACGCTTGTTATAATATATGTTCAGTAGGATCTATAATACGAGGGGAACTTTTCAAAGTGTCAGTTGAAATTTTTTCCCCATTAATTACGGCCTTTACATCTTGGTAGCTCAATGTTTCATATTTAAGCAAAGCATCCGCCACTTTTTTAAGTTCTTTCGCATGTTTTGTTAATATCATTCTTGCACGATCATATGACTCCTGGGAAAACAAAAGATATATAAATGTTGGTATGAATCATTCAGAAATAATATACATAGCTGGCATTGTGTGCAGACGAAGTTTACTTGTAAAAGACGTTTGACTTCATTATCAACAAGATCACTTGTACTTGGACCTGGCTGATATCCATCTCCTCCATTTCCTCTGCGAAAACTAAAACCTACTTTTTCTGACATACCGTACGAATTTACCATCTCCTCTGCAATGGAAGTTGCAGCCTGAAACAACGTTAGCATAATTGTACATACATATAGTATATACAATATCAATAATCATCGGAGATTGTCAAGACAAGTGCAACGGTTTTGTAAGGAAGAGGAGGTAGAATAAAAAGAAGGAGGTAAACCACCCTTTCATCCTAGGTTAGTTAGTGGATTCATTAGAAATAATTAGTAGACTTCGTGATTTCTTTCTCGAAGTAAGGGATTCTTAAATTAATATACGAGTTACAACGGCGTACCTTAAAGTCACTTTGTGCTCCTGCTGTTACTTTGTCAGCACCGAAGATTAATTCTTCTGCGGCACGGCCACCCATTGCACTATCCATTTGCGCCAACAATTTAGATTTTGTTACATGAAGCTCATCTTTGTTAGATAAGAACGCAGTCTGTAAATGGTACACATATTAGGCGGGCGTCGTTAACGATCTAAATATCTCAATACTTATTATCTTATGATATTTACATGTCCTAGTGAATGTCCATGGGGCATAATGGTAATTTTGTGCAACGCTGGTGCATCTTTGGTGTAGAATGCAACTAATGCATGCCCCGCTTCGTGATATGCTGTAATACTATTCGTTTCGGTATCATTGATCCTTAGCTTTCTTTCTGGGCCCATGATTAATTTATCTCTGGCGTATTCCAAATGCTTCATAGTTACACATTCCGCATCGATTATAGCTGCTCTTAAAGCTGCTTGATTTACCTGTTAAAATTAAATTAATTGTAATCAAATCAATCTGATTGAGAAATTTTGTAATTTATTTGCGTTAAAAATGATACGTCAAGTACAAATAAATACCATATTCTCTATATCAGCACCAGTAAAGCCAACAGTACATTTCGCTAAATATTCTGCATCGACTTCTTGCGTTAAGATCCTGGACAGGTACAAATCAAAAATTTCTTTGCGACTCAAGTAGTCTGGTATATCGACTACTACTTCGACGTCGAAACGACCCGGTCGCATTAAAGCTCTGTCCAGATCATCGCGCCTATTCGTTGCACCTAACACTATCACACCCTCATTCTGAAGAAATCTACAATTATATACAGAAAAATAACACTATAATTATGATATGTGTTTTATTATAATTATTATTGTAAACAGTTAGAATTGTTAGTTTACCCGTCCATTTCTGTAAGTAATTGATTTACTGTTTGATTTGCATATGGATGAAGAGCTGAATTTGTTCGTTTTGCACCAACCGAATCAATTTCATCTATAAATATTACAGCAGGCGCCTTTTCTTTTGCTGCTTCTGTAAAAACAATAAACTGCGAGTGGAACTGTACAAAATTCTTGCATATTTTCATGCAAATTATACATAAAAAATATGGTTTACATATTATATTGAAATTAACAATATTCCCGTTCTATAGTTTGTGTTTTTCAAAACTAATTAACATATCATCATCTATTTTTTCGGTTTTAAAAATAGAATAAGAAAAATATGTTTAGTAATACAATTACTAACTAGGACATTTGCTAAATCGTTATACAAATAGAAAATAGTATATAAATAGCCAACATTAAAGGCAGCTTTAAAATCTATAGTTATAACGATCAGGGTCATAAATAACGTTTAAGATATTTAATAGATAGAGTGGAAGAGAATTATATCAATTATAAGAAGAAATACACGACAGTATATTTTTGTCATAGAAAAGGAAATTCGATGTGACTGTACAGATAAAAAAATTATAAGAAGCTCGAAAGTCGTTAATTTGTATTACATATTGCACTTTTTTTTTTTAATCTCTTTTATAACTTACTGAATAAGTCTCTCATTCTACGTGCACCTTGCCCGACCAAAATCTCATCAAACTCTGGACCGGCTGCTTGGAAAAATGGTACACCAGCTTCGCCGGCTACTGCTCGAGCTAACAGTGTTTTTCCTGTACCCGGTGGACCTACTAATAATACACCTTTTGGTAATTTGGCACCAAGTGCGGCAAATTTTTCTGGATTTTTCAAAAACTCGACTATATCTCGCAACTCTTGCTTAGCTTCGGCAACCTAAAAAATACGCATAAGTAAATGAATATAATATAATACCGCATTTAGTCGTGGCGTTTAAATTTAAATAATAATATACTCACTCCTTTAACATCATTGAAAGTTATATCTGTAGTTTCGGGTCTAAATCTAATGCCATCCATTGAAAATCGTAGTCCACTTCCTACTGCATAAACTATAATATAGAAAATGCGTAAAAAGTAATACTAGTATTGATAATCTAATATCAATATTATAAATCTTTAAATATTACTTTAATGCTCCTCGATATATAGTAATATTGTTTAAGATCATAATGATAATATTCCTCTGAGTTAGCGAAATGTTTCTTTGATCATTCACATACCTCCGTACCAAAGTATTAGTATCAAAGTTCCTGTTAATAAACTAAAGATTATTTTATGCCATCCAATGCTTGTACGTATTTGGCGTTGAAGTCCAGCTTCATATCCTTCTACAAAAGCTGATGTAACTCTTTTATGTTCATCCGCAGAGATTTGAGTATTATTAAGCAAGTTTTTAATTACCGCTGGATCCTTTTCTTTAAGTATATGTGCTAACCCTGCATTCTATGAAACAAACGGATTATTTGCAAGCTAGATACATGCAATTATTAAGCAAAATATAAATAATATGTATATAAACTTACTGCTCCGGGTAAGTGACCAACCCATTTTTTAAATCTATTAATAAACGACGATTTCGTTTCTAATTCAGCATTTACATTACGCTTTGTTCTAAAACTACGAATTTGTACATGATAGTTAAATGGATTTTTAATACAAAAAGTACATAATGTTCTACAATGCTGTTTCGATGATAAAAACATAGTAGGCAAAATAATTTCTTCCTTAAGCTGTGCGCAAGGAAATTTCTGTTTGTTTTCTGTAAAATTCAATCCCGATACATAAGATACCTTCCACTTGTTACTTTTCTCTAAATTTCTCTGAAATATTTTCATAGAAAGTTGATCTAATACTACCAAAACATTGTTTGCTTTTATATCAAGCATTGTAATTGCGTCAAACATATTTAATTTTCCTATCATCGTATCCATATAACTTTTGGTAGTCTGAAATTGAAACAAAGATTTATTAGCATTGATCCATAATCTTTTGTTACAATTAATAAAATGCCCAATCTATCGTACATCTGACACATTGCTCGTAGGGATGTCAGCAATGGTTTTCTTAAATTCATTGCGTCTTTTGGCTTTAACTGAAAATGACGACGATTTTGGACTGACTACAGAAGTTAATTGCGTCAGATGATACAACACCTGAAAATGTTAAATAATAATCATTCCTATATATGTAGATATAAAAAAAAAAGATGTAGTAGATGAAATATATACATATTATAATGTAATGTAAAGAAATAAAAATAGACGTGGATAACGTATAAATAATTTCATATAATTACGCATGTTATTCACGAATTTCTTTAACGAAAAATAAAATAATAACAAATATTTGAAGTAGACTTATACTAAATACAGTAAATGTAGGGTTATGAAGTGAAAATTCACGAAGGTGATTCTAAACGCAATGAAACGAAGTAAAATAAATGCGTAAACTTCGACGTTATGAAACGTTCAACTTCACTTATATGTTATGTAGTCTATTAAATGTGAAGGTTCTCGTATGATTATAGTTATATCGGGACAATAATAAAAATACGAACCTGATTATGAGGTTGGAAAGAAAACATTGATAATCAGTCCTGCTTAACAGATGTAACAAGAAGTTGGATGGAAGTACCACTGTTTTAAATGAAAATGAATTCAACTGCATGTACGTTTTCCTTGCATATCCAAAAGGATTGAATTACATGACATCAGTATCTCTCGTAAGAAACATAGTTCTGATACTGCAAGGTAACGGAAATGACTACTACCCGTATAAACTTCCGAATGTTTGAGATCAATTGAGATACGATTTTAAATTAGACAATAAAAGTGTCTAATTTCTTCACGACAAGCATGCTTATTTTGAACTCAAGATTTTATTTCGTATTCAGTAGCATATTTTATTCCGCAATCAGATTGTTGGATTTAATAATCGTATTTCAAAACGACTGTTTTGTGTCTTCTGCGCGTGCTTCATTTATTTTAAAATAAAATTTAAGCGCGTCCAACGATTTATGTTACAAACAATTCCCCTGATACTTTTAATGTTGCGCTTAGAATATATTAAGAATTATTTAAATGATTTAATAAGGTCACAAATTTACTTTATATTGTCGCATTCGATTATTTATATATCAGTGATTATTTAATAAATGATTGTTTTAGTTTGCTACATTTGTCTACTTTGTTTCTTTCTTTAAGAAACGGGGTAATCAATGATATATACAAATAAATTAATAACTATCTGAAATAAATCAAATTTTATTTCACAATTCGTCATCCGAAGTAACAATGTTTCATATGGTTACTATTTACTGCAATTGCAGAATTTTCATAAAAAAATACAATACCATGTAAATACCAAGTAAAAAAAAAAGGCAGAGCTCGTATTACATGATTACGAAAGTAACATTTACTGAAATTAACAAAATATAAATACAAAATGAATGAATATCAAAAATTATACAATCATGTATATTTTTCGTCATTAAATATTAATCGTGAATCACTATTGTTCACAGTACTTTAAGGAAAATAAATTTGCAATAAAACCGAAGAACTGCCCAAATAAAAATATGACAAAAGCCACGAAATAAGTGATTAAGGTGATTAAATGACAACGAAAGTTTCTATCCTATTTTGTAAAAGCAGTATCATAAAAAACATCCAAAGTATAAAAACATTCTATAAGGTATGGACTTACATTTTTATCAATATTCTATAATTTATATTAATCGATATCCACTTCTGTCTCGTTTTTTTCAATACTTTTTTCCAAACTATTTTAATGTACGTTTAAGTATTTAACAATTATTTGCTATGTAACTTTTCGATACAGACACTGAGCTGTTGAAGACGATGTAACAAATGGCGCATGTTAGCACTCGAATGTCTGAGACCTGATTGTTCCCCACCAATTTCTTGCCTTTGACCTAATTCAAAATGAAGTCTGGCTAATCGCTCTTGTTGTTCTCGTATTTCTGTCATCTGCTCCATGCTACAATCTTTCCCTACATTGCAAATGATATTATTTATTTCAATTCAATAAATAATATTATATACGTAAATGTATATACATATATTTTACGTACCAAATGCTCTTAAGTTACCGCTATGAAAATCTTCCAACAATTGTAATAAAGCTTGTTCCATGCGACGAACATCGGGAACCTCTGACAAAAAGCAATGATGTTTGCATGGTGCCATGGCTTTATTTTATGACACCAAATGTACAAACAAAAAAATTTAATCAAAACATAAAACCAATGAAAAAGAGAAAAACATATTAAAAACCATACTTTTGTGCACAATGAAATACAGTGGCGAAAGATTAAATTTTCGAAGGATCACAAATGGTAAAATTAAAGCAAATAATAGAAGAATAATAGAATAATAAGTTGCAGAACATAAATATTAGGGTTACATCGATATAAAAATTTCATTGTAATATATATTGAAGAATGTTAATTATATCTATACTGGTAAATATACAATGTATAATGACATATAACTGAAAATTGATTAAAATGATTCTCTGAATATTAATTGAATGTGTAAATAAAAAATACTTGAATTTCTAATTAAAAGCTTACATTGATGATTCATCAGAATAGTATTTGTAGCAAATCACTGTAATACATTAAATTACCTCTATGTTGTCGATTAATTTTCGATAGCTCTGGTCGATTCGGTTTTGGTTTCTCTTTTTCGTTTGTATAAATTAAACGAGATTGATTGCCATGATTTGAAAGGTTCACAGCACGACCAGATACCATTGATCCTTGACTTGTTGCTTGACCGGAACTCCCTTTACTAACAATCGGCGATGTTTGAACATTATTTTCCCATAATACTTGTTGCTGAAATCAATTTCACATTAGTATCTTTGTCATCATTCTTATAAAGAATTAATTTATTTTAATAGATTACATCTTGGATACATAAACTTGGACTTAGTGATTTAAACAAAATAATTAATATATATTTCAAGTTTGATCTTAATTAATTGTTAGGATTGTTAACAATATTGTAGCTTATTTCTACTTTAGAATGGGTCTTAAATAAATAATATTAAGTTCATACCGATACGTGAGAACTCTGTGTATCATTTTTACTTGGATGATGAGACCTGGCTGGCGTCGAAGGAGGTGTAGCCTCTCCGCCGTGACTTAATGGTTCCTCGCATTCTTCTTCTTGAACGAGTTGTTGCAATTCACCGCATCCAGATTCTTCTGCCATCCTGCAATATTTACGAATTTAACAAAGGCTTTCGTTTCTGTTACCATTAATGTTACCGATGTTTTATTTTAAATTCTCGTCAGCAAATAATATTATTAAATAATAACTGATACATGATTCATACGTACGTCGTCACTATTGCAGTTGTTCCTTGCAGATATTATCGTAGTCTAAAAATAACATTCGCTGTTGTTTTATTAATAATTGTTTCTTAAACATTTATTTTAAATAACATCATACTAACGCTACACTATTTCATTTCACTTTGTAATCTTCGGATTATAAAAGTATTTTTATACAGGAACACTCACTATTTTTCATTCTATTTTTCACTACTACGATACTTACTGCCAAACTCTGTTAAATAATTATGAAAGAACTTTTTCATCAAATAAACACGTCAAAGAAATTTACAGAATTCATTTTTCATGGTTATGTATTTATAAGTGTACATCATGCGCAAAGGAATCGTTGCGCACTGCTTGGTGCATCTAGGGTCTCGAAATCTAGTATTGCCATTAAAAATACGTCCCTACAGCGAACACAGGCTATTCAGTCTACTTCATATTAAATGGTCATTTAAATCATTTACATTGATATAATTGTTCTGCTTTCACTCTTTTATTATTAGTATTGCCTTCTGTGGTTGAATAATATAAATCACAGTACATAAAAAAAAGTAAGGAAAATTAAAAAAGAAAGTCGATTTCAAATTCTCTCGAACCTAACCCCACATGTGAAAGTGATGATTTTATTGTAACGATTTTCAGTAATAAAATATAATACATCTATTAACTTATTGTCTTATAAGCTTGATAATAATGAACGAAATGAATATTATCGATTTATAACTTTGATTCAACAAAGCTGCACGATATAATATTCAATTTTCGAACTTCGGTTAAAGAGGATGAATGGCGCGAAACGTATACCAGATTCATTTTGTTTTCTTTACTATAAAAAAAATAGATATTAAATTAACATATGTAGAGAGTTTGTAAAACTAAATATAAACTTAACGATGGAAGATAAGTAATGAAAAGACGATGGATATAACTATAGGGTATGCTACTGATATGACAAAATTGTTTTGTTATCGTTCATGATAATTCGTACGCAGTAGTGCACAGTATGCATGCAGGTACATAATTATTATGTATATGCATACATGCATGCATAGCACAACACATTACAGAGCGCAGTGCTCCTTCGTCTCTCTTTTGAATAAAACGGATGAGTATGAATTTTTACACGTTTGAACTACTAAATACTACTACTACTGCTACTTCCATGTTATACTATACATATATTGTGCGCAATGCATGAATCATTTATGCTGATTAATGCAGCACGTTCGAAATTCGCTGTCGTTGATAAAATTGACAAATAATGATTAATATTTCATTATTGCACAGAGTAACTTGATAGACCGTGTCAACAGATTTCCAGTGAAGTATTATAAAAAGATTTCCATAGTGGCTTTCAATAATATTTAATCCTGTCAATTATTTTAACAGAATTTATAGAATGAAGACTCTAGTCGTCGGAATTCTCTTGTGGGTCAATCTATGTAATGGAGAACCTGACGAAAATATCAACCTCGACACAGTAAGTAGAATTGCATTTGTCAGAGTCCGTTATAGTGTATATTTGCAATACATATATGCAAATAATAATATTTTCAAATAATTTCTTTAAAAAATGATACACTTTGCGTGTACAAACAATTTATCTACCACAGTGTTGTGGCAAATGTGGGATATTTTTTTATGTTTAGGAGAGTTAATAACACCCACTTATTAACACCGAACATTAGCCATTTGCGAAATTACTTTGCATGTTCAAGTTTTCGACGCATCGTATATTTCAATTTTTTTTTTAACAAATTTATATAGTACAAGCGTGTAACTACGTTTGTGAATCTATCAAGTGTTAAATGATGCAGAATATAAATCACACCTAACTTACCGACGCGTCGCGATCCCTAACACGGTGCTGATCTATAGCTCATTAAATTGCAATGAATTACATACCAAGTAAGTAAGCTTATCTGTTTATTTATTGTTGACTAAATATTTGAAAGGTATTTATCGTAATAACGTTTTTTCCACAGAACAGTGAAAAACCAATGTTTAAGGATGCATAGCTAAACATATTCTTTTATAAGTTCTTTTCAAAATAATTCATTGATTTATTAAACATTTAATTGATCAGTTTTTTAATTATAGTTGCAGATGATAAATAAAGACGGTTATCCAGCAGAGGCTCATGTAGTTATAACTAATGATGGCTACTTGCTAACAATGCATCGGATTCCAGGAAAATCTGGATCACCCGCGATTTTTTTGCAGCACGGTGTTTTAGGAAGCTCAGCGGATTGGGTTCTGGCTGGCAAAGGACACTCCCTTGGTACAGAAATACAGAGAATTTTCGTTTAAGTTATTTTAATTTTTCTGTTTATCTCAAATTTAATATTTGAACTTAATTTTGCACTTGTTCATGCGAAATTCATTGATTTGATATAAATTCCTATTTATTATATTTATCTTTTCTATACTTGCAATTTTTAATTGGTACTACATATACAAAATCTATATTACATTTTAGTATTTTTTACACCTGTATAGCTTACTTACTAGCCGATCAGGGTTACGATGTGTGGTTTGGAAATTTTCGTGGCAATACATACTCGAGGGCACACGCTTCATTACGTACCGACGATCCGCGGTTCTGGAACTTTAGGTATTCGTAACAAAAGTTAATATGAATATTTTTCTTATAATATTTAAATCATTTCGCAACCACTAATCCGGCTATTACAATCAAATATGTATTCAGCTGGCATGAATCAGGCGTTTACGATCTGCCAGCGATGACCACCTACATCGTGAAATTGAAAGAAAATTTATTGAGAGCGTACATCGGTTTTTCGATGGGTACAACGTGTTTCTACGTGATGGCCAGCGAACAGCCGCAAATGGCGAGACTGTTTCAAAGAATGTACAGTCTTGGTCCAGTGGCATTCATGAAACACACACGGGGCGCCTTGCGTTATGTAGCTCCCTTTGCACAAGATTATCAGGTAAAAAGGAAACAAAAAAAACCATAAAATAAAGAAAATAAAAATAAGTTCCTTATTTGAGTCATTTATCTATGCATATTTTGCAGAGCATCATCCGTCTTTTTGGAGACGGCCAGTTTCTGCCACAGAATTCCATTATGAAGTTCTTATCAAAATATTTGTGTTCTTCAGCTATGTTGGAGGAAGAAATTTGTGCTAATACGCTATTTGTTTTTGTCGGATTCGACAGGGCGAACTTTAATTACGTGAGTATGCAAGGCTGCATAAGCCTAAGGGGCGAATCTGTACCTCCAATGTTTGGTTTTTAACTATTTTACGCAAACATCTTAGTCGTTGCTGCCTGTACTTTTGAACCATACACCGGCTGGCACATCTACCAAGGTCATGGTGCATTATGCTCAAGAAATTATGTCAGGACAGTTTCAACAATACGATTACGGTGCAGAACGAAATCTGGAAATCTATAACAGCACTGAGCCGCCTGCTTACAATCTGACCAAAATTACAATCCCTATCACACTATTTTGGGGTAACAACGATTGGTTGTCTAACTATTTTGTACGTATTTTTTTTTCAATTCGATGGAATGTCGTTATTTTAATTTACGCAACGGTTTCGAAATTATTGCCGTACATCTTCGTTTCAGGATGTGCAAAAGTTAATAAGCGCACTGGGGGCAGAGCCAATTTTTTATAGAGTGCCATTTTCAAAATTCAATCACGTAGACTTTCTGTGGGCTGTAGACGCACCGACATTGGTCTATAAAAAGTTACTCGAAATGTTGAGTGAGAAATAAACGCTTTACATTATCTAATAAATATACTTAAAAGGTTCCAAGGTGTACAGTAGAAAAGTATAATTATGTTTTATTGCAATGTAAGCTTTAGAATCGAATGATCAACTGAACGACATAATATGTTGTTTTCAAATGTTTGCTGAATCTTCTACGGAGGCTACAAACTCTACACCATAAATCTGTCAAAACAATAAACATGTTCGACAACTAAATGCTACCCAGGATTACGCTTCAAAAGGTGTTGTTCGTAAAACACGGTCGACCGTATGTAGGAACAATGGAAATCTCCTGTATTCTTTATACGGGATACCACCAACGTGCAAATGACTTTGGACGTGAATAATCTGGTCGACCAATCGGTACCGTGGTGCATCCTGAATATTAACCCAAGTTAGGTATTTGTTGTCCACCGGTGTTACGTAAAATGTATTGATGTCATAATCTACCGATCGGCCCAGAAAGCCATGGCCTACTTGATGAAAATTTCAGGCAAATTTCTATTCTGTACAACAAAATATTACATCGATGTATAGAATAATAAAGTAATTTTGCAATAGTCTTAAAACACTTTTACACCTTTCTTATCGCGCTCCAATTCATTTCCTTATGTTACACACTATCATAATCATTGTTACTATCGTTGCAATCGTTATTGTCGTTTCGTCCCTTTGTATTATAAAAAAAGCAACAATGAGCTGGTCAATGAGGGTGTGGTCGTCCTCAAGGTGTTTCCAAGAGTGTTTATACACGAACATTCTACAAATCAGTGTCGATAGCTTCTGTTAACGATTATGTAATGGAAAAACACTGCTGGCAACCGAGGGTCCCTCAGGGATACTCCAAGGATGTGACTTTACATACGGACTTCGGATTTCGTTACGCGTACCGGGACGACATCCTTATTGCATCACTTTAGTGAAAACGAACACCATTTTTCTGGATCAACAAAAAGATCTTGGGGGGGGGGTAGTAATTGAATTCGGTATAGCGTCTTTGACCGAAGAAACAGGGAGGAAAATTGTTTCACTTGTAGAACAAGGTGGAAAGAGTCATTTCACGTGAAAGTTTGTCGGGCAACAGAACTCTCAGGATATACCGGGTCGTGATAGACCTTAAGATTCTTCCAAATGATTTCTCGGGGATGGATAATACATAGTTACTTTACGGTTACTCGAGACTCTTTGAAGGTCGTCACAGGTAAGATTCTCACCGTAGGTATACACCGATCACGTATCGATTCAACGACGAGGAAAGAAGCGTATTAAAAGTGCATGCGTACGTGTGATTTACCGTCTGCGACCTTTAATGCATTCAGATGCATGCACTAAGTGGCTCATTATAACAGACGGTACCGTTTATAATCGATCGGCGATTGAGTTCCATCAACGAGTCACCGTGAACCTTATATTTACTCCAATTATGCGGATGGACTGCGAGTTAATAACTTTATTCTCAAGAAGGTAGTGTCACACCATTGTGAGATTACGAAATGCGAAGAAAAGAATATTTAATTTTTCGAACTAATAAAATAAGAATAATTCGTTGAATTTTATATATATAATATTGAGTTACTAATCGTTTGAAAGTGAACATTGTAACCCTTAGGTTGCTATAACGTTATCTCGATAATAAGAAAAGAAAGCATTATCATTGTGCACAAGCAAATATAATAGGTATGAAATTCTTTAACCCTTTATGAGCAATCGTACCGAGGTCCCGTTTAAATGTAATCGCTCGGTTTTTCATTACAATAAGAGAAGTGCAATGAAAAGGAATTGCGTGGCCATGTCTCGACATTCTAGTCCGATCATTACTCATTGAGCGCGATCATTAACTCCTCGTGTCATTAATATTTACAAATCGCAGGTGTGCATACAATGAAACTTATACTTAACACTTGCATCGTTCTTCCTCCTTCGCGTCTAGTTATTCAGTAATATCGAATCAATATGTAGGTGGGAGAAATAAGAAAATCGAATGGAATGGAACAAAAATTGCGACTTCTTCATTTTCGAATTGCTAAAATAAATCCAGATTCACATCCCTCCGTTATCGCGCTAAAACAATGGAACATCCCTTCCAAATCCACTTCCAAACACCGTAAGAACTATCTAAAAACATTGCCTTATCGCGCCTTCGCGTACAGTACAATGCGTACGCTGCAAACCCACCTAAATGCATTCTCGAACAAAACAAAAACCGAAAGTACAAAAGAACAGTGAATCAGACGTGGAGAATCAATATTGAATCTGTTGTCCCGTGTAAATACACGACGATACAATCAGACAACACGCAAACGGTAGAGATCTTTCACGCTGCGCACACCGTATCGATCGTAGGATCATAGGATCCTACGTACGTAAATACATGCAATGAACAAATGTCGCGAGACAACGCACGTGCTTTCCGCGATCGATTCGCGCGCTTGCGTTTTGCGGCGCGTCCGCTTGCGGCCAGACACGGTTTTAGCAATGCACATAGATATAGAGAAAAGCCACGGGGGCGAATGAACAAAAGGGGCAGAAGGTGAAACAGGAGGAACAGAAGCGAGCTCGTCGCGAAGGTAGAACGCGCGCGTACCGTGCACTTGGTGTACCGCGTATCGCATCCAGGTGTAGAAGAAAGACGGTGGTACAGAAGAACGGAAGAGGGACAGAGGTAGAGGGAGAGAGATAAATCGAGTACGAGAGAGCGAAAGAGAGAGAGAGAAGAGAACAACAAGTACATACCCCGACTCTCGAGCCTCGAACTCGAGAAATCTTCGTGAGTCCGGCGAACCGACACACCGCTCACCGATTCCAAAGTCCGCCGGTAGGCTCAGTTGTCTCCGAACCCTCGAACCGTTCAGATGTAGCTACATTTACAATCATCCTTCTCACAACTTGGTATCCACGCTTTCGAATAAGTCGTTCGTTTTTTTTTTGTTTTTTTTTTCTTTCGTTTTTCGCCCGTTGCCTCGCTGCATACACGCACCGGCGTAGCAAGTAAAGAAACCCTTTTGCCCTTACGCGCCTCGTTTGTTTCCGTGGTCCCGCGTTGGCCGTCGTGGTATCGGTACGGAGGACATCGTTCTCGTGGAACAGGAAGCACAGAATACGAACGAGACATCGTATATTAATGATACATCGTCGAGGAAACACGTACGACTAGGAGAGATCGAGTGCGCGCTCTTTTTGGTACATTTCCATCGGGGAGTTATTGTATCTCGGGGGAACGGTCGTTTCGGCTTCGTCGACGTCCAGGACACGTCGAAACGCGTGCGGCCGATCGGAGAACAGTGGAAAGAGCGCTGGAGCTGCGACGAAATCGGACGAAATTGCGAGGGGAACGCGAGGGAAGCCGTTTTGGACGAAACGTATCCATCGTACATCGTTAACACGTAAGTGGTTGGACATTAATTTTTATTATAAGTTCACGATCGTGTCCGCCGATCGTTCCTTCGCTCGATTGGCGTAAGGTATCCGCGGACAGGTACATACCATTGCTTGCGCGTTCGCGCCACACGGGGCTGTACAGGTACAGTTACTTAATATTTATCACTGGCGACCTCGTTTATTTTAAGTTATCGGGTATCGGTATTCCGCTCGGGTCCGTGTGCTCGCCGGTTCGGAGCAGCGACGATGGGAAAAGGCTGATTCGAGAAATCGGATACGAACGAAAATAGCGGGCTGCGAAAGGCAGAAAGTGTAACGTGAAATTGTCATCGGCATACATGACGCGTGACACGCTCGTAAGAGCGAATTTAAAGGTCCCGGCGGATCGACTGGTCTAACATGTGCTGTGTACACGATTGCGAGCTCGCCGACTATCGATCGATTCTGTATCGCGTACAATATCCTCTGCGCCGTGTTCAACCCGAGCCTGTAGCGATCGGCTCGAGTTCTC
Organism: Nomada lathburiana; assembly: GCA_963667235.1. Lineage (NCBI taxonomy): Eukaryota > Metazoa > Arthropoda > Insecta > Hymenoptera > Apidae > Nomada > Nomada lathburiana. Next base: position 10,061,715 of record OY763906.1, read on the forward strand.
TGTTTCTTGGATCAACAGAATTCAAATGTGGATAACGGTAATTCGCAGCGAATGGTACAGAGAGTCCTGGAGTTTTTATTGAAACGATACGACCGGCTATGTGCATATGTTTTGCTTCGACCCGATAGCAAGTTCGTGCGTGGTAGCGACACTGTATCCCTTTTGTAGCAGAGCGATTGCGATAAAGAATGAGGCGATTAATGATCGATTGCGAAGGACCACGTTGGATGGTTGGATTGGATTGGAATCCGCGCTTCGATTTAGGTCCTCGAATGATTTTGCGGAATCAGAGGTGTGATATTTTGGCGGACGAAGGAAGTTTGTTGACGATAGACAATTCTAGTAATTAATTGTTCAGGTGATAGGAATTTCGTTTAAAGTGGAATGTAATTTAAGAAACATGGATATGACTGTGAGACGGACCATATGGATTGAGGAATTGTTCGAGTATTTGCGACTTTCCAACGAATATCCGGTTTGGTGACTTACGTCCTCGCAGTTCATTCAAGTCGAATCGTCCAACAGGTTGCAGGATCGGGTCGATCCATGTATTGGGATGAGACTTGTACGTGTAGCGAAGAGGGTGTTGTGATCTGTAGCAATGAGATATTATCTGTGACAAACGATTGCGCTGAGTAGAATGAATAAATGGCTCTTGATAATTATTGTTTATCGATTGGCAGGTAATGCCGGATTATTTGTTAAGAGTTATCTTGACGGTGTTTCATTCTATTCTGAAAATTGTGCGCCGAGTATAAGAAACAAACAGCTCTGAATTATTTCCAATGAGTTCTCTTAAAGTTCTGTAAAATGCATAGTGAAATATGACGGTATAATTTAGGGGTATTAAGTACTGAGATAGAGCAGCGAAATTAATCGATATCGGTAACGATAAAAGCTAAATAGTGATAAAAATGATATACGATTCGATTTTTATCAACCGAAGTAGAAGGGAGGGACAAACCATTATGAATACCAAGTTCAGTGGCATATTGAAATTATAAATGATAAAATGCCTGATATTTTCACTAACGTGATTTACTGTCGCGCAAAATATAGGACAGTAAGTGCGCAAATTATAAGTTCAAGTTCAAGGCCCATGCTATGGCGCAATATATATTTCAGCAACGATAATTATACAAATATGAAAATAAATATAAATAATTTGCCATTCTTAATGTATTCCGATCGTCGCTCATTTTAATTGTACACCTAAATAGTCAGAAGTATGACGTCCTGCAATTAAAAATGCTTCAAAGAAGTAGATACAAAATCTGGCTAAAAGAAAAAGAGAAAAAAATTAATGAATAGGGTTTTCCTGGCTTCGCTGTTACTCAGTGCCAATTATTGCTAAGCACGAATCGCAACTGGCATCGCGCATACACATGGCTATGTATGCTATTGCATATACGTCAAAAGTGATGGCTGTTGATAGTTTTATTATACATATACGATATCTGAAACGTAATTTCATCCAGGTATTATATTTACTTCGCGGCAAAAAATGTCTTCGTGGTTACATACATTCGAATTACGAACAAAGAAATATGTATACTCGAGCGAGTACACAAACTTCAATTTAGCAACTATTCTGTAGTCGTTTTGTAAAATGCTGTTCCGCGCAGTCCTTTAATGGTATCGTGACTATAATTTGACAGAACTCCTTCGGCTCCGATCTTAAGCGTCGAGTCATGGCCTATGATCGATTACTATATCGCTTAAAACCAAACTCCCCCGGTGTGACGTGTTCCTAATACGCTGTCTAATTGTTTCGAACTGTGACACAGAACAAAAGAATGCAAGCGAACTGCAGTCTCGAGTTATGGTTTTGTTCGACACAGCTACGCTGAAATTACCTTTGTCGTTTGCGATTCTTTTCAAAATATTAAGCTTCCAGCGAACAGAAAATCATCTAACACTATTACCGCTGATAGCATATTACTACTTCGACTAATTTAAATAAGGGACAATTTTTTGTCGCTCAAATTAGATCCGTGAAAAATAATTTGTCGGCCTTGCCGATTAAAGACCGCCATTCTTTCTTAGACGTTCGGCTACAAAAAATTCAATATCGTTTAATGCCAGCTGAAAAAACATAGAAGTTTGTAAAATTCTAAGCAGAAGCGGCATACTCGACTGATACCTTTAGTATTTGTTCAGATTATTCATGGTACATATGTCGTTCGCCATAGACGTCAAACGAGTCTTTGTGCCAGCTTCATGACAAATTTCCACCTGTCAGTTTTTTTTCGTAAGCCTATTATTATTTCGTAACAGCGGAACCATTAAATTTCATAATGAAAATAATCGGTAGTCCAAAGAAATATTGTACGATCCGATGGGGGAAAACAGCAAAACATGAATAATTCGATATACATGAAACACGCCCAATTGTTATAGACTAATTCATATTCTCACTGAAACTGAACCCATTTTGCGCTCACTTCCTCGTGTCGCTGTACACTTTTTTTTTTTTCAATTGATCATGACCTTTGTTTTCCTTCCTATGTCCGTACATAGTCTGACCAAATCGGGTTAACCGATATTTACGTCAGTATTTCAACGTCGCGTCTCATTGTTCGAGCGAAGACCTTAGTAAAAGTGCTCAAAGTGGCGAACGGACAGTAAAAGTTAAACGCGTTACTGTTCGTTTCAATGAATTTACGGGGCAGGTATATGAATTGCTTTTTACGCTTATTACTTAATTAGGATCCACTGGCAATTGGAAAATTCTATATTCGAGCCCTTCGGAGTAGTTAAATAAAACTCTTTATCCTTTGAAGAGATGATAATATTCTGAATACAAAGGAAAACTATAATCATTATTTGTATTCGACATTGCATTTAACTATGTGATTAAAAAATCAGAAAATAATTCTGCTCTGGAGAAAATATTTATTGCCGATTTGTCAAACCTTTTCCAATATTTCTTTCATAAGGTAAGGGTTAGTCATCTCTCAGTTCGGATAAACAAAAGCAGATGACAATAAAGCCCAATTGGAGAATTCTCGAAACTTTGCGAGGGGTGCAAACATAAGGGTGCAAGAATTTTCGTAACATTTAAATGCACGTGCTCTTCTCTAAATTTCCCCAAGTTTATTAACTAAAATGACTCTCATTGAAAGATGATCGCTATTGTATTACGACAGCGCAACTTCAAGTTTGATCACTAGTGCAATGCAAAGGCTGCATAGTAGACGGTACGGCTTTATACACTTCGGAGCATTTCGTTGTGAAACGATTGAAGCATTTACGAGTCGATCGTTCCACGAGGACTTTCTAATCCGCCGTATATACATACAGGGTGTCTCGCAAGGTGTGCCGCGAATGCTACCAGTGACAGATTCCTGCGTTGAAAATACGATGCCGAGAATCGCATTTTCGCGACGATCGGCGATCGTTTAGTTATATTATACATGCTCCACTCTGCTTTTCGATTTCACGAAGTACGATCAATTTTCCTGTCAAACGTTCTCAGTGTCGAATCGCTATTGTATATACAACAATATTCATGAATTTTTTAACGATAATAACCGTTCTACTTTATTTATCCGAGGACGCGATGTGCATAGAATACACCGATGGATTTTCTTGGTGCGACTGTTAATTAATAGATATTCGAATTCTCAAGCGACTATCAATTATTATTATTATTATTATTATTATTATTATTATTACTGTAACATGGATGAAGACGTTTACTTCCCGAATATTTCCGACTTGAAAATCATCGAATTTGTATGAAATATTTCGCGTATATTGTTACCTTCGAATTCTCGGCAAACCTACTTTCTGAAACGATGAATTTTTGCTACCGTTATCGAAAAATTATAAAGTTCTGCGCTAAAAGCCTGCGAAATCGGGCAGGTACGTCGTGGTAATTATACATACGTTTTATGGCGAAGATGTGCTCGTTTTAACTTACAAGTGAACCTGTAACCTGTTTGTCGATTCGCGAGTTCGTGGCGCCATCGACGATCGCAGTGTCACGGATGCTGCGTCCACGATCTTGGTGATATCGAACGTTCATGTACATTTATTTCAATGCGACCGATAAAGGTGTTTCACGTGAAACGGAATTGCATACGCTCTCTGGAATGCAGCGCACAGAATAACATTGAGATAAGCAGTTTTTTTTTCCTCTTTACAGCGCACCAGAATCGAGCTTTTCAGATTTTTATTGGGCCAAGCAATTTAAAGAATTCGCTTACGTTCAAACCATTATGAAACTTGTCTTATGATTAATAATAATCGAACTACATACCCAACTTCTACACTGCGTAACACGAGATAGCGCAGCTCTCTTTGCTCTGAAACAATCATTTCTATTTATGAGAGTTTGTGCACTCTTTAAAAATATATTTGCCTACTAATTCACTCGTGTAATTTACAAATGATACTCTGTTCAACTTTCCTTATCGGAACATGTTAATTAATTGGTGTAAACGTTCGATAAATTTACATACGTCTTCAGAATACGTTCGATCAATCCGATTAACATCTGTTTAAATATCAACAGCATTACATATCGGATCTCCTCGATCTCTATTGTTAATACATCACGATCGATATTTTCCCACCAATTTCGTTCGTCTACAAACGAACGATCCAACGGCTTCTCTGATATTTTTAATTTTACAGCTGTGACCGCGATAATACAATCTGCGTCTTTCTACCGATTTTCACGACCATAGACCGACTTTATCGCCGGCCATTCGTGCGCTCTTATCCTAGGAAAGGTTTCGAGCCTGGATTATATTGTTCAAACGCAACAATAACATAATGCACAGTCGGGGCTCTTGCATCATTCGGGTCAGCTTTATCCGTATTTACAATGGCGCATACGGGTGACCACGTACAGTTGCAAAACAAAAGTGGAGATTTTCGAAAACAGTGTACCGCCGGTAACGAAAATTGTTCCATCGAAAGTATCAGAATGCGCGTGACCTTAAGCCGGTATTTTTTCGTTTTCAAGCCTTTACTGTCACCCGACCGTAAGTGTCCGTTGATTGACGCTCATTAGATTCTTCTTGGACGTCTTGCGTGTTATTATTATTATTAGTATCGAAAGAAGAAAAGAACGAGGTGTTGCTGCGTTTAAAAATCAAGGTTCCATTTCTAGTGGAGAACTTGAGCGTTCCCTTTTTCTATGTGCGTGTGTGCGCGCGCGCGCGCCTATGTGAAGACCGAAAGAAATTGAAAGAAAAACGTCGTAACCTTCGTTGAAGAAAGATTATAGGCTTCGGGCAAGGTAACACAATGCACGAAGTGCTAGGATAACTGTACTCCGATTGACGCATTCGATGCTGGTATTTCTGATATGCACTTTTTCTCTACACTTATTCTTTCCTTCGTTTGCTTTTTTTGTTCCTTTTTCTAGTCCAACCAGTTGACATATTCGCGATGAAAATCCCAGTAATTATACACTCGCGCGATTACGGTCAATTCGCGTCAATTGCTCGCAACTCGGTGCGGGTATGAATTTTCGGTAAAAAAGGCGATCGAGCGATCTGCCACGCGATTAATCGGGAAGATCGCAACGTTTTTAATGAGTCTGAAGGGTTGGAAGAAGGAAAAAAAATCGATGGGCGGCGAGACGAATAAAAAACAGCAGCGGCGAAGGAAGGCGAAGGAAAATGCGGGGGAAATTTTGAGTGGCAGCCAAGCTATTAATCGAACCTTGACCACGTCGCGGTGCAAGTTTGCAGTTTAATTGATTTCAAGTCTGCTCACGCCTCTCTATCCCTATCTCTGTCGTTTCTAAACCGTGCTTATATACAAGAAGCTGATAACACTTTGTTACACCGCGTCCCATGCGTAATGCAATCGAAGCATCCAGAAGATCGTTTTTACGATCGTCATTAGCATCAGCTGGTTTTCCAAGCTGGTCGGCGATAAAAGAATCAAGACACGGAAATTACCTCCTTTTACTGCGACTTCTGGGAATGCGTTTTAAACACAATTTTTATAGCGTTACCCTGGAAAACGAGGCTTGCTCGTTACAGGCATTAGAACCCGGCGTGTCGTCGATTAGCGCCGGGTTACCTGCGCCTCCTCCAATCGCACGGCATCGGTCGAAAAGCCGAGCCGTTTAATTCGACGTTTTATGGAAATCCTCACTTTAAAGCTTCCTCTTTCCCCTTCGTGTCGTCCCATTATTTACCTTCCATCTGTGATCAATATTCGAAAGCCACGCTCTACGATCCCGCATCGACTCTGTGGCGCCGTTTTTGCGCCATCGAAAATATAAAAAAGCAAGAGGAGAAAAAGGGGAAAAAAAAGTATAAGAAAGGAAATAAAAATTTGACGACACACGTGTGCGTAATTAAGTGTTACGAAATTGACAGATCCACGGTAGGCAGAGGTGTCGATATGCATACGTCCTCGGATGTCGCGTTCATTTGTTTTCAAGAAGAAGAGAAATGGTACAACGAGATTCGCGGTTAAAGCAGAGTTGAAGGCCGTTTTGGGAACTGGTTAGGGTGGGTATTCTGCTCTCGTGGTTCTATAACTTTGCTGGCCGAATCGTGTTCAAGTAAGTCAGGGACAGGTAAACCGTGTTTCTGTGCTACCGATATAAGTATATATGTATATACGTATATATGTCTATATATATATAAAAAAAAGAAGTGAGAATTCTGTTACGCATATTTATCACACCGTTCGGCGACGCTCAATTAGGCATTCCTGAAGCTGATGACTTTTCGTCGAAACAGCGATACTTCCAGACGTGCTGTGTAAACATCACGTGGCGGCGATTCGCGTTCTGTAGTAATTGTAAACTTTCCGCTGGATAGTTTAAAATTCGTGCTATGTAATTTCAAAGTTGCTGAGCTCGGTAAAAAAGAAAAGACAATTCACCCGCGTCATCGTGGAATTTGCTTCCATTTAGAAACAATATTGACAGAAACCCTACTTAAAGAGAAACAAAAAGAAAAGGATGCGTACGCATCTGTGCGGAAATAAATTCTACGGGTTCAAATAAATGGGTTTAGTGTCGTCACCGGTATAAATTTCCACCACATTTATCGAGCCCGTTGCATCACGCAAGTGCAATAAAAAGGGGAAAAAATTTGTCAGATAGAGATTAATGTATCGGGTACACCTGTTGCCACGATTTAAAGCAATTACCGAGTCGATTTGAATAGTATTTGATTATCGCAATCGAAGCGAATTATGTAATTGAACGGCGATGAGTGTACAGATCGGTATATCCCAGGTTAATGATGTTTAACGAAGATTCACGGCGTGTTCAGCTTCAGTTCCACTGAAACAGAGAGAGATTCTGCAACATCGGTTGCACGAAAGCTGCGCGTTTCAACGGAAACAATTCTTTCGAACATGTTTCCTCGAAGGACGGGACGAAGACTTCTCGTATCGCTCGTTCGCTTGGTACGGCGATATTCTTGTTATGCAACAGAAAGATTAGTTATGCCTTTTCGTCGTTGCTTTTCCGTGCTTTTTGTCTTTCGGTAAATAGAGGAAACAAGAAGCAAAAAAAAAAAAGAAGAAGAAGGAATGATGCGATAAGAATGCCTGGGACAAAAGTGACACGAATCATTCGATTTATCTATGTTTGTCCACGTTTTCGAAACGGCATGAAACCTTTTTTGTTAGACACAAAATTGACGGGTCTTTCGTCATTTGTTGTACGACAAGGTACACAAGTCCCCTATGAGCGTTTCTTCGATCTTGACGAACGATCGCAATTGAAATCAAGGTTCATTTATTCTTCCGTAGTGTCCTCCCGCGTAATTATCGTGATTCGATCTCTTTAAAGTACAAGTTCTGCATACTATTACTGTGCTTCCAAGATGGATTTATTAATCAAAGGTGTGCATAATTTATCGAGCCTTCTTTTTGCATACTTGTAGACACTCATTGGTAAATAGATATGTATCAATTGCATTGCAATGGCAAATTATTTAAAAAAATGTCTCTATCGATGTCACACGAGAAACAGATTTCAAAGACCTTCCGAATCTTTCCAAATTACCCCCCAATTTTAATTCCCACTCGTACTTAACTCTATTTCTCCTTCGTACCTCGTTCACGAAATATTTTTCTGAATTATTGCATATCGATACGTTGTCCAGTCACCGTGAATTTTCGCTCGTTCCATTGGTTATACCGTCCCGAGTGAAATTAACCATTTCTAGATGTTTCCACCTTTTGCCGGCAAATAAGCGACGCGTTACACGGGTGTTGGCGCGGAAGAAAGTCGTTTGAGAAACGCTGCCAATGAAATTAAGATTCGGGTGGGGACAGCGGGGTGGAAAGAGTTAGCGAACGAGGTGAAGGTATTGCGAGCGCCGCTTAATTGCGATGCACGCCGTGCGACACGTGTCACAGCATTGTACACCTGGTCACGCAGTCCCATCGATTACATCGACGACAAACGAATTTACAAGCGCAACTGGAACGTGCTTCGCGAACGTTTCGATCAGGCCTTTCCAAATGGGGGAGGCGGGGGGGAAAAAAAGAAAGGAAAATGAGGAAGGAAAAAAGAAACAGAGAGGTATGGAGATTCCCTTTAAACTGCACGATTCGTGACGCGGTGTTCGGCTCGCTTCTTCGCACCAATGAACACGGCCCGTTATAAATCGCTTTTACAGACATACAGTAATGTACGAGGCGTTCCTTCTGCACCTCGAGAGGAAAATGCCTCGCATTACCTCGACGGGGTGGTTCGTCGTTGATGTAAACTGCGTCGGACGGAGATTCTATTTCGCGTGTCCTACCTCGTTATTTACTCGCTCGTATTGTTCCACGTATATAAATTAATAACCGAAGGTATTTGTTAATGTCGCAGGTAGCAAGCACGTAGAATGGTAACCTCACAACACGACGGTACCAGAAGTGTCGGCGGCGGCGGTGATGGCGGTGGCGGTGGCGGCGATGAGACCGTGTACACGGTGACTGTGAGCGGCGTCGGTTACAAGAACGAGGGTTACAAGGACGACGGCACCGATGGCATACCGCCCGAGCCGCAGAAACCGCCACAATTGTCGTCCACGGACGACGACACCCAGTCAAGAAAGTTCAAGCTGTCCCGCGGCGAGAAATGGAGGATCTTAAAGAACATTAGCACCGTCTCCGTGGCGTTTATGGTGCAGTTCACCGCGTTTCAAGGCACGGCGAACCTGCAGTCGTCGATAAACGCCAGTGACGGTTTAGGCACCGTGTCATTGTCGGCGATTTACGCAGCACTGGTGCTATCCTGCATCTTTGTGCCCACCTTTGTTATCAGGAGGCTGACGGTGAAATGGACGCTATGTGTGTCGATGCTGTGTTACGCGCCGTACATCGGTGCACAGTTCTATCCGAAATTTTACACCCTGGTGCCGGCTGGTGTGCTGCTTGGCCTCGGTGCCGCCCCAATGTGGGCGGCTAAGGCTACCTACCTCACGCAGGTCGGTGGCGTCTATGCGAAACTCACCGATCAACCTGTGGACGCGATCGTCGTCAGGTTCTTCGGCTTCTTTTTCCTCGCTTGGCAGACGGCCGAATTGTGGGGGAACCTTATCTCTTCGTTGGGTAAGTGGTGATTTGATTAATGCTTCCCTTTTTGCTTTGCTTCTCTTTCCTGTCGAGGATTTAGTTTGGAGAAAGGGGGATTCATCGTTGATTAAGTGTTGGATATGGGATGATAGTTTAAATGAAATAAATGATTGGGGGGTTGTCAGACTATCTTTGATTCCTTTATGGAGGCTTTGAAGAATTATTTTCTGATTATCGCGTTATAATTTAATTAACAACACAAAGAACGTAATTGTTTTATGCCGTTCATAATTATGAGACAGAATATCAACATATTTCCGGAGTGCAGAAAAATTGGACTCTTTGAACATTGAAACTAAATAATTTATACCCCCTTCACTGACTATGGTGTATCGTATTTGATAAAAATAAAATTGTAAAAGCATTAATGCCAATTAATTCGCGCATCAAATGTTCAATTGGTACAGTGAACCGAAGAGAATCGAGTCAGCTGAACGGACATCTGAAAAGTCATCATCCTCTAACGTTAGTCAATAGAATACTGACGATATCAAGTTGCAGTGTAAATACGTAATTCCACCTAGCCAGTAACTCTACACAAGGAAATCCCGCGGAAAACATTCCTCCGCAGACCAAATACCTGCCCACCAATACTATAAATCGGCTCTAATTAACCGTACCGTTACCTTAAGCAGTGTCTTCCTCGTCGAATACACACACAACCGACGCTCCGAGCTCAAAATTTCCTCCAACAACATTCACGTTCTATGCTCGATTCTCCAATCATACTCACTAAAAAGAAAAAAAAAAACCGAAGACAAGAAAAAGAACAAATACACAGTTTCCTTCGTCCCATTACTACAAACTCTATCACTCAATAAATCAATCCTCCCGAACACTTGCCCAAAACTTCCTCTCGAAGGAGCATTTAAAATGCAAATGGAGGTACGGAGATATTCTATCTCACATTCGATCGTCCCAGGTATATACCAGAGACATTTCGGTCAAATACGATACCCAGGGAATCACGTCTGGGTCGCGTGGAATCCGTGTCAATACCATTCCGCCCTCCACTAAATTCGATAATCATCCCATCGATCTTCCTGCGCCTCCCATCGAAACACCTAAGTGTGTGTATACCTGCTGCGATGCTCACCCACCTGCCCGACTCCGTTCAGCCATGTAACACGCTTGTGATGTTCCGTCTTGTGTCGTAAACAACGCGACGCGACGCGACGCGACGCGACGGTGCATAGAGCCAGTAACAATGCAGTAAGAATGGTCAGACGGACGGGCCAAACATTTGGTTCCTCCCCTTGCTGACTTCAACCAGTCTGACGACGAAGCTCAGGGGGACGCGACTCCCGGCGTCCGATGGTAACGTTCTCGCATGGGCACAGTCGTGTTCCGAGCCAGTCCGACTGACAACACCGGCAAAAGGCTTGACGAGAAAAGGAGAGTCGCGACGGAGGAACGGCGACGGAGAACGCCTCGTACGCGGGAAACAAGATTTATCCGGTATAAACCTGTGATAGTCGGTTTCCGTGCCACCTCGTACGCATTCCCTGATACCACCGGGCCTCGGTGGTCCGCGATTTAACTGTTATCTACGATTCGAACGGTTCGATCGACCGATCGGAACCATCCCCCCGCTGGCAAACGGCTGCTCCGTTTGAGTTCGCGGGGCTTTCCACGCGAGACCTAGACCAGATTCGAACGGCCTCGGAGTGGAGAACGATTGGACCGGATAGGGGTTTTTTTTTATGGGATTCGTAACCCTTTCGCCGGGGTGTCCTGCCGGGGTCGGACTGATTTTGGGAGACGAGACGAATTTCTTTTATGGAATTTGTAGGAGCATTTAATTATATTACTTTTTGATGAATGGTGTAGTAAACGATGCAGCACGTTTGTGTTAAATTGTTTGAGTCGAATAATTTTGATTAAGCGATTATGTATGTTTAAAGAAGATTTTGGGGGGGGGGGGGGGGGGGTATGCAACGTTTGATCGTTATCGTTTCGGAATTTTTTTGTTTACATCGGAATTATCGGAATTTCTTTGTTTACATTAATCTTGATACGCAAGGTGGAGTTTAAGGTGCAGTAGTTGAATGGCACAAAGAAGGGGTTAAGCCTTGACGGCCTTGAGTAGGTGATTGGTTTCGAACGGACTATAGGCGCACCTTGCTGAAACCAGTTTTCACTGGGAGTTTCTTCCGATTTCTTCCAGCACTGTTTGGAACAGCGGAATTGTTCAAAATCGAATTAGACAATTGCAATCCGTAAACTTCATTCGATTGTACCGAACCTACCTTCCAACCCAATCAGCGTTTCTAATCGCGTGGCAAACAATTGCACCGAGACGCATTTGCACAAAAGAAAATTGTACGCGTACGTGATTATCGAATCGCGATAAATGCATACATAAATAATGAGTAAGCTCACGAAAAGCAGACGCGAGTTGGTGCCATTGCGACCATATAATTTTTTTTGCAAACGCACGATCCGTAATTCCGTTCAATTTGTGTGCTATCGCGGATCGCGTTTAATTTAAAGCGCCACTTAAACTCTGCTTTCAACGTACGGTGCCGAGGGTGTATCAGCGAAGACGTATAAATATTTCCACTCTACGAACGAAGAAATTAATGAAAACTCTTCAAGCAACGTCCAATCATTTTTCAAACGTCCGAACAACCTGTGGTTTCATTATCAGCCCAAACGTTTTCGCCAGGCCGCGCAAATATTCCCCGCTCTTTATTGACCCGAGACTGTCGGGGAAATTATTGATACGAACTTCTTCCTCGTGCAAGAAAATCGCGCACGGGGCACACTTGTACACGATTCTTGCACACGCGTAACTGTTGGATGTATTATATGCCGTTAAGTAGGACTTGCGGACAATCGGAAACGATGGTGGGAGACATTGTAAACACGGTATGATATTATCGACGACGTTCCGGTGAAAGTTCCTGTCGTTCGACATCTGATGACCGCGTGGCAGGGATTGGTCATTATAAATTCCGGAATATTGGATATATTTTGCCCTGTTGTCGTATAATCACCTCTTAACGCGAGATTCGCATGCTTGAGATCTTGTCGGATCGTCCTTGATACCCGTAGCTTGTACACGCGAAGAAAAAGAGAAATTTTCCAAGTCCAATTGAACGATTAAAAGTTCTTATTCGCGACGGATGGAAAAAAGAAATGAATTAAAAGGAAGATTATCCTTGCCCTTTCATCCGTGCACGTCTTGCGAAATGCTTCGAATACCTTGATGGAGTATACACGGATGTGCACGCATACGACGCGCACAGTAAATAGATTTTAATCAGATGCACAAACTGTTGTGTATGCGTTTGCCTGATGGTTTGCAAAGTTTAACGCGATCTTGATAAATCGTTGAGGGATTTATGTTTGTTCTTGATGGGACGTGTTTCATTAGAAGCTTCATTTCGTCACTCGTGTCCTTTGCAGATTTATGGGACAAAATCACGTTAAGTCGCTGGTCATCGATAAAAGAAATATGCAGACATCGATGCTTCGCTGAAATGTTCGGAAAATAATTGTTCAAACGAAAAGCATATACTATTGGCGTATCTTTGCCACGATATTCATTGTACTCAAGAATTCTTGCTCGCAGCAAATGCGATATCACAGCTTGCCTCGCCAATTGACTTACGTGTTCGTTTCGTTTTAATTTCAAGTACTCAGCGAGGGAGAGTTCGGCAGCGGCGGCGGAAACAGCACCACAAATTGGAACAAAGTTAAACTATGTGGCGCAGACTTCTGTGTCCTTGGAAACGGAGGCCACGAGACCCTGGAACGTCCTCCGGAGTCGGAGATCTACGAAATTTCGTCGATCTATCTAACTTGTGTAATCGTCGCCGTAATAATCGTCGCACTGTTTGTCGACCCTCTGTCGAGGTGAGTCCCACTTCTAACATACATACATACATATAACGTGCAACTGTACCGATTGCTCCGAAGGTACACCACACGCAGAGTTTCCACTCACTGTCGACCTTTAATTTTTCACTTCCACTTCGACCGGTGATTAATATACTGGATACAAATGTCGGCTACCACTTGTAATAATCGTGCTCGTTGCGTTAGCTGAACACTGTATGCGTCTTGCACGCGAAGCCAGTAAAAGATGAAATTCCTTCGCAGATGACAATAATGGTGACGTTGAAAAATTACTTTCGCGTTATTTATGGTTGATAATTGAAAGTTGGACGATCGCACGGCCGTTCGTCAAGCGCAACGCGCTTTTTTTTTTTTAAACGAAGATTTGCTACGATTAAGACTTAATTGGACAATCGAATTAACGATCGGCTGTGTGGAAATTTCTTCGTGCATAGACAAGTTTGTAAAATTGTTCGCCGGTTACTTATAATCGATACTTCAAGGACTGATTCGTCGAGCCACGGCGAGACATGCTCTCTTCCACTATTTAACATATCAATAACTGGAAATTTATACGATACGCCGAGGTTTCTGATGAATGCATCGGGGAATTACACGGTGCAATGAATTCTATAAATTTATCAATGTCCCTATGAAAAATTCGTACTGGCCGCAAGTACACGCAATTTAATCAATCATATACGGTATACGCTAAGATTATTAGGAATGCTCACTTTCTAGCATACGTATATTTAAGAATTGATAGGCGAAGGACGGACGGGCAGTGTATTTTCCAGTTCAATTTGAAAGTGCCGATCAAATTTTCAAGTTCGACAACGCTATCATTTTCGGCCGATTATGCATTGAAGAGTTTAAGAGGCATGTGACAGAACTTGCGACAAATTATATACCACGATTTGCGTTACACTGCATTAAAGGGCTTCGAACGTGTCGTACCTCTAATGGTTCGTCTAATGATTCGTCGAACTTGAATCATATTCCTATGAGACCTTCTTCAGAACCGTTTCGCTTTAATGTCAATATTTGATATCGATGAATCATTGGTAAACAGGCCTCATGAAGTCGTGCTTATTATTTAACACGGCACAGCCTTCCGTTTAATATTGAGAAAACACTCGAAACTTGTGGGAGGCTAGTACACCTTGGATAATACTTAAAGTCGAATAACCATGGATTACCGAGTGGACGATTACCGAAGTAACCAGTCGACCTGTACCTTTTCAATCCCACTCGTTAATGCTATTTTCAGAATTTTTTCCTTTGCCCTGTACCTACGAGTCTTCGTTATTCGAACGCGAGAGAGAATCACAGTAATTGCAGAAACACTATTACCCATTGTTTCGCAGCATCTGTTACTTATTTTATTCGGCCGCGAGTTTAAGTTAAATTTCAAATGGGATTCATTGATTAATAAATACAAGTTAAAATTGAAATGCACAATTGAGATGTCAGCATTGCGCATTGCGTTTACGTTTCTCAAAATGAATACAAAAAATTGCGATACAAGAAGTAGACTTTGACGTGTCGGTTTATTCAGTAGTTAGTGAAATTAATGGTGGCGATGAAACACGGGTCGCGAGAATACTGATGCAACGATGAAACGCTAAACAATCTAATTACATTATGCATCGACAAGTTTCGTTTGTTCTCGTTTAGTACCTACGCCAATTTGCAAGTGGTTCCTTCCTTAACAATCCATTCATGCGCGAGCGTCTTTAATTCGACTAACAGAAAAAATAAATCCAAGCAATCCCTATGTAATATACACAGAACAAATGTTATTGAACTTCTGCTATTTGTCAAAAAAATTGTCACACTCCGCGAGTCATTGCCTGGACAGTTGCTTCACCCTCGGATAAGCTTGATGAAAATTGTGAACCAAGAACTAGCTAATACACCGATAAAGTCGATTGTATGCAATGCATGACGTAGGGGGGCTACGTCGTAAGTAATGAAATTATCCGGAAAAAAAAAAAAAAAACAGAATTATCAGTTCACCTTCCAAAGTGATATCTTCATCCGTTCAAAACGCGTGTCGACAAAAAAAATATGGACACAAAGACAAAATTTAGTTTCCCCGAAACAATATCTATCGAATGTTTACGCAGTATACGCTTGAATCAATGTTTAACGGTATGCATGTTGAACAAATGCAATAATCGATACCGATTAATTTCGTTCCGATTATTTCAACATTTTCGACACCACGGGGATAATGGATTTAAACGGTGAAACATTTCCACGGCGCAAACAAAAGTCCTTCGCGCGTAATTTCAACAACGTCGTACGCAGTGAATCGATAAAGACGTCGAGGTGTAATTATTAATTTATGTTCAGCCTTGAATGAAGTTAATCGTTCCATTTCGTTCGTTCAATGTACCGCGCTCTGTTTGAATGGGAATCAGCATCTCTTCATTCCTGCTGACTGACGTAAAAGCTTTCGTTTTATTTTCTGCGCTCGTGTCACGAATTCTTCAGCCTAATTGCGTATTTCAAATTAACGTGCCCGAAACATTTCACTTCTTTGCTAACGCGTATATGTCGAATTTCGTAAGAAAACCCTGAAGATTATCGTTGTCCATGAATTTTTGTTTTTTTTTTTTTTTTTTACATGGAGGATGTATCGTCGAAAGATTTGTTCCTCGTTATGTTCGGCATGAATATGAAACTCTCGGGAACTTCGTTAGCTATCGCCTCCGCGATAAGCTCGTAATTGAAAATTACCTTTATATACATAACAATGTAGCGACAAGTCACGAAGTGGACAAGGTATTATGGAAATACGGTAGATAAAACACGGGGAACGCGTTCAGGTAAATATTTGGATTAATTAAGGTAAAAAGAAAAGTGTTGCATCGTGGCATGATTCTTTTCTTGCAACGCTTCCACGGCGAAGAGAACTTTCAACGACGGAATTTCGTCGATGGACGGAAGAAAAATCGCGGATGCACGAAACGATCCTTCGGATCATTTCGTCAGGAAAGTCGCCGAGAAAACGAGACGTCGCGAATTGGTTTTCTAAGTGGGATGTAGGTTAACGAAGTCGCCACGCGAGAAATCAATGTCAAAACCGTTTCACTTGCGCGGATTCGCGTGGGCAAAAAAAAAAAAAAAAGGGAAAAAATTTACGGTTGTGAAAAAAAGATACCACCGGTATCTCGTTAACGTAAAATCAATCTTCCATGCCGGACAATACCAGCGGCACAATAAAAAGACGGAACGAAGGGGAAAAAAAAGAAAGAAGCAAAAGAAAGAAATGAAAAATATTCATATTTCGAAGAAATCAATTTGCTTGGATCTAAAGACCGAGCGCAAATATTATCGAACCTAATGGCACGAGGAAAGAGAAAAAGAGGTAAAAAATTTTGAATACCGACGAAGTGGATGATGGAAGTGCTACGATCGGATCGGGTGTTCCCCTGGAAGATTGCCTACGGTCAAATAAATTAAACGTATCTTCTTGTTAGGCAGGTGTCAACGAAAAGTGCCTCACCGTTCAAAGATATACATATTATACATCATTTGGTGTAAAACAGTCGATGGTTTTATGATATTCAACAGGAATTCGAAATCTCGTTGTCCGTATTTAAAGTGGCAAATTGAAATTCGTTCGTAATTGGGAAACCAAAAAAAAAAGAAAAGATAATAATATTCCAGGTTCAAATGAAACTCTACGTCGATCGAATAGAATGCAAATATTACAATTGTATAAATCTGTAGTCTCGCCAAAAGCGACTACAATAATTTTTGAGTCCTCCTCGCTAAAATATTCGAGGTTTTACGATGCCGAACGGGAATTCCAATTTTTTCCCGTCATCTCAAGCAGCAAATCGATACGCATACGTAATTGATACAACGAAATATTAATAGGAATAATATTCTGCCGGCCGTAATATTGAAACACTCCGGCAAACCGAGCGAATTGAAAATATTACACGAACGTTCCATTGCGGGGCAACATTTCCTTCTCCCTCGGTTAGCGCGGTTCGATCATTTTTCGTTAATCGCGATGCACGCACACCGATCTCGGGACGCGGATCGTTTTTCCCCCGAAGCTTCCGGTAGCGGGACCCGTCTTGAAAACTCGCCCACATAACGGAAGAAGGAAAAAAAGAGCGAGAAAAAAGGCAGTAATGTTTTTTTCCAGGTGTATTACGAAACGCGCACCTTAATAAGCGTGTATCGCGCGAGATCCCGGCGAGATCCCCTCCCCTTCTGCCATACAGAATCGTTATAAACATTGCTCTGCTCATGATTACAAAATAGCGTACATCCGACGCGGGATGCATCGAAGCACAGCAGTTACGCAACCACCCGCGGCAATTTGTACTTATTAAAACCCGATAAATTCCTGCCCGCTGGCCAGCATTGAAGTTTTCGCATGCAAGGGTACACGAGCATGTGCGTCTATGAGCGCGTGTATACCGCGGAGCTCGACCTGAATTTCGTTGTCCTTTGCGATACGGGGCGGAAAATAATTGTAATTCATACAAATGAAAAAGCCGAGGAACATTTAACCAATCGCTTCGCATATTCATGAAGCGTCCTATTTGAATAGAATCGCGCGAGGAAAGTTACATTGCTCGAGGTCTGTGTATGAATTCGTTTAAATGCGGGTGAACGTTAACGATAATGTATCAATAGGAAGAGATTCTTGTCGGATAATACTAAAATTGCATCATATTTGCCAAAATTGGATGCCTGTTATTCAGTGAAATTATATAAAAAGTGTTACGAAACGAACGGTAAAGACATAGACGTAGCGAAGTAGATACGATGAAAAATGTAATCCGTATACGCGGCTCTCAATTATATAAAGAATCTCACCGTTGAATGGAAGATGATATAATGCGGGGGTTATTTATTTATTTATATTTTGTTTTCATTTGGATGCGTCGAAAAGTGGTACGGGGAAAGAAAATTTGCGCGTTACAGGAATCTCGTTGGAACGATTTCTACCGTGGTTATATTGTCCCGTTCTCTTTTTCTATTTTCGGCGTGAATGCTCATTGCTCGCTTCGAAAAAAAACGATAATATTATAAGGCCAGTTTCCCAGAAAGAAAAAGAAAGCGTATGGTATTTTTGAACGCGTAAGAAATTTCACCTGAACTTATAGGACGATTGGGAAAGAGTTGACTTTATTTTTCATCAACCAACTGTTCGTCAACACTATAGAAGACGATGCTCGGTCGTCCAGAATAGTTCAAATACTTTCCTATCATCAACAACGAAGAAATTATTATTAATCGAAGCTCGGCTAATGATCATGTTGAAAGAACAGCGACTCGTACAGGTGATATTCATGAGACTCCGACCACTTTCATCATACATTCTTGCACGAAGGTATGAACAACATAGTTACAGAGCGATACGAAAACTACTAACACCGGTAAGACTATCAAACAACAATAGTGTACCCATTGTCGTATCACTTTAAACAAACTGATCTAACGGCTCGAACATACGCTGTTCAACAGTTTCTCGTGCGATGAAATTTCTATACCGTTACTTGTAAGATTTCTTCTGTTCATCGTGGCGCTAACTTTGTTCAAATGGCTTCGGGCATATTGATCGGGTCGTGTAGAAAAAACCAAACAAAAAAACAAACCAGCCAACCCGTCCGAGATTTGTCGTACGATAATCGATCGTAGATCTCGTGATTCACAAATTTATACGCTGTCCGAACGTCATACTCGATATTTATGGGCAACAGGATACCTTTTTTCTTCAACCCGATCGGCCTAACGCCGTCATTTGCATTTCAATCACAACGATGTCTATGTACTTACACGGGGCAAGATGTCTTGTACCTTTTATAACAGTACAATACTGGCGTGCCCATCAAGGACGTCGTATCTCTTATCCGGACGTTGGCAACGTTTTAATGATACACCGCTGTCTAAAATATTAATGGTTCGCGCGAGAACGCTGATTTTCCATTGTAGCGCAGCGCCCGTGACGTTCTAGTCACATACCGGCACCATGTGCATTTGCATATCCACCCAGTCCCTGGTGCCTCATTGATAATTAATGCGACTGACCTTCCACTTCGTTAGATGGTTAGATAGGCACAGGCGCTGGGAAAACACGATAGAGTGACGACACTTCTGTCACCTAATCTTTGGGCTACCTGCAAGCCGATGGCATCCGTGATTTAATGTGTCAACAAAAAATAAGTTAGGTTGCGCGAGTCTTGGGACAGGCCCGGAATGAGCCCGGAACGGTGATGGTTCGTTAGAAACAAAAAGTGACTTTTGGAGTAGGTTCGAATTAAGTGGCAGGAAGGATCAGAGGGTTTTATTGCCGGCTTTCAAAGTAATTTTATGTTAATATCTTTCGTTAGTAATTGCCCGTAATTGTCGTCATTTTAATGAGATGTTTTATGGCCAAGGGTTACAAAGTGGATGAAATTGATTAATGAATCCTTCGGTTGGTAATGCTTATTTAAAGGCAGGGACTAAACGCTAGGGTAACCGTGCAATCTTTATTAAAACGATTTTCAGGTATTTCGTCACAATTATGGTCGAACCATTAGAAAGCCGAAGGATTCAAGGAAAATCACAGACGATTGCAAAATTGAAGATTCGTTGAATTTTCGCCGAAAAAGTGTCGTTCTTTGAATTGCTGTAACTTCCTGAGAAAAAAACATGCTTCAATGTTTCTGCGCTCTTTGCAACGGGACGACTTCAATCCTCAAATCTACGATGATTTGGGTCGCGAAAAAAAATTTTTAATCAACGCAGTGGCTCTTGATTTTAATATAATTTTGGAGACATTTCCACTCTGTTCTCTAATACAAAGGGTCTACGAAAAAATGCTATTCACGGTTGTAAATATAGAGACTTCGTTCTTTAAAATGAGCCAAGGTAGATTGCCGTACGATTTTTTTTTTTCACAAAGTTACAGCAGTTCAAAGATCGACAAATTTTCGGTAAAAATTTAGCGACACCCAATTTCGCGGAGGAGTGTGCTTCGCGTTTCATTGGTCGATCGTTTCTCGATCGATGATTATATTTCACTGGGAAGGAATAAAAAGTATCCTTAGTATGCAAATTTCGCGATCCTGTACGAATTACGTAAAAGCCGGTCTGTTATCCATCGTATTACACCGGATCTGCTATTCATTCATAGGATCGTCCAGATATGCCGCTCGTGTTGATGATTGTAGTAGAATTTACGATTGCAGCGCATAATATCGGAGCGGTTAGAAAAAATTGTCCTTTTCCTCCATCACGATATTCATGTGTGTATCCACTTATGCCATATTTGTTACAACAATCACGGAAAATCGTCGCAACGTAGACGTTGTATCCTTACTCACTTTTCACAACGTTGTTTTTATCATTTTAATCATTTTTACGCTGCATTACTGCGTTCAAATATTGATATTAGAAATTTGTTGAATAACGTGGCATTTCGTGAAAGGGAAATAACGAATGATGCATAACACGACAGCATTAAATTGTTGTTGCAGCGAGTAATGAATAGGACTGTAGAAATGAAATTTTCGTGATGAATTTTCCAAATCTTTCTTAAATATCTGTCGACCGATAAATGAGGGTGTAGGTACAGAGAGATACACGTGTCTATCAACATGGTGGCACCTGTTACTCCTTTGTTTGTCCTCTACATGGTCGCGAAGAGAAAGGCGTATCTCATGCCAGGAACACTTGACGTACTTTCGATTTCCGGCATTCTGCGCTCCGATGAATATCCACTCCATCGTTCGCCGATTCACCTGCACAATATACCGACGTGTAACATGCATTCCACGTGGAAAACGTGCGAGATATTGCACGTCTGGTGATTCCGCGACCGCCACGGAATTCCGTTTCTCGGTACAATTAATTTGCAATCGAACGCTCCCCGTTTCTCTGTATTTTCAAATCGAGGTAAACGATTCCAAACGACCGTCCTCGTAATTAGCAAGGCATAACTGTATATTTCCCAGCCAGGCTTTTTCCTTTCACATAGTAATACGTGTGCTCGTTAACTCCTCTTTCTTGTACCCTTGATTGATGTAATCGTAAATTAGACGTGTCGCGGGTATATAAATAGATAAATAATACACATTTCTCCGTTGATGTATTCGTAGCTTACTAAAACCCGGTCGCAATTAAACATGTACGAAATGTGTTTCCTTTACATTTTACATAATACTTTTTTTTTTTATCGATTGTCACAGTGAACATTTGAATTGTAACTTTTGCGTTCCCTTTTCCTGTATCATGGAGTGTTTCAGTAAACTTAGTCGGCTTCGTATGCATTGTATTTCATGATTCACTTCGATAACAAACAGAGTTCTGAGTCGCGAACTTGCAAAATATTATACTTGATATTTTCATAATATATAAATATTATAATTCCAGAGAGGTACAATATTTTCATTACTGTATTGCCGAAAGATAAGGACAAATATAGTCCAGACAGGGAAGTAAACCAATTTCACACAATCCCCTGCCCATATTCTCAGTCTCTGTCCCATCTAATTAAATTATTCATACAATGCTCAGGTATATGGGCTGTATTACCTATTACACACGTGTGCAACAGTATCTAATTACCCGCTGACCACAACCACAATGCCCCTCGATGTACCGGCATGCATGGCAAAGAATTGGTACAACCAGACACAGCTGCGAAATCACTCCAGAACGGGCTGTCGAACGAATCGTTCGTTCATTCTACTTCCATCGTCCAGGTATACCGCCCCGTGATACCTGCACGTCCACTTCGCGAGAGTGGCTATTCCATTACATAACCAGGCAAATACGTCGAGACTGTAGTTAGATTTACTCGGGTGCGTATCGTATCGCGGTACTCGACTTGTGTCATTCCGTGCCATTTTCGAATCGATGCAACCGCTCCTCTGACCAAGTGTATTATAACGGTGCAGAAGCCAGTCACTTGCATGTTGAAATAGCAGAATCGCCATGGAGAAACTGTACAGGGATTGGCATGGCGTATCTCGAGGTTTGCGATTCACTCGTTGGACGGTGTCTATCTGGCCGCTTCTTCTTCTTCTTATCCGTTCCAGTCGAGATAAAACGATCCTTGCTGACCTTGCGGCATTGTTACGACCAGGAATGACGTTGTAATGGCGCTTAATGAGGCTGGATTTTCTTTCCTTTTTATTTTCACACGCGCTGGCACATGACGATCGATGGAACGAAGAGAAGAAAATGCTTTTGGGTGAAATAGAAGTACCGTCCGTGGATATAATGCGCGGAAGCGATTGTGGTACGGGTTTGAATGGATTTTCTTTACGCTACGTGCACGTAGTAACCCGTTTATTGTTTGCGGTTCTCGATGTGTGGTCGTTTGGTTGTAGAATCTAAATTATCTTCCTTGTTGAAAGGAGAAATTGTCGAGGAAAATGTTACGGTACAGTCCGTGAAAAGAAACCGCACGGGGGAATTCTTTTCTTGCAGTTCGTTGTTGAAGAGTTTGACATTATTCTTTTCTTTTCTTGCGTTTTTGTGAATGGGATTGCATAGTTTCGTTTCGCAGAACGTTGCTGCGAACGGGAAAAGTAATTAGAAAATAGCCTTTGCCCGAGAATAACGTGGTGCCTGCTGTATAAATAAAATCGGTAATTTTATTGATTACTTTTTTATGCATATTGCAACTTAAACATAGCTGGCATAAATCATTGCGATGCAAAGTAGAAAATAAAAGTAATGCATGAAACGCAGAAAGATCGTCTTGATGTACTGTTACTTCTTATTATAACATGGTTATGGATGATCTTCAACTTTGACGCGAACTAAACAAAAAGATTGTCCTGTTGGGATTCGAGTATTGGCACACAAAGGAATACATGCGTCGCATTCTTTTTAAAATCAACACTTTCCTTATTGCCCCACAGTGTCTACTATTAAATGTTTTTGCGACAGGTGGACCAAAGATCCTCCAACTTTTTTGGAAAAAAATATTGCCAAACTAAAAATCATTGGCACTTAAAGTCTACACGAATAACTTCATTCGGTTAGTATCCACCAACCTGCCAAAAGTTCATTCAAATAAATTCTTCGTTCTTTGTCACTTTCCCTCCCATCTCTGCGATCTATCCATACTGTTCTTATTTCTCAATTTTTCGTAACTATTAACAAATCACTCGAACCAAATCTAGTAACACTCTCAGATAGCACTGTCAGTTTTCCATGGAAGAAGAAAATCTGACTGACGTATTTGTACGTGACGTTCGATCAAATTGGAGCATGCGTTTATCAAAAAGGAATATTCCCGATGCCGGTTAACGACTCGATATTAATCCGTAACGCGGCACAAAGTGCTCAGCACACCTGTACGGCCTTGAATTCGACAGAAGCCAAAGGCTCCTTGCTTTATCGTCGCGAACGGTGTTCCTCGTTTTCTTCGTGCATACATTTACGCTCGATTAACGGTCCACGGTTGATAATTTATTCCATCTTACGACATGTTTATGATCTTGCACAGATTGTCCTTTCCATTTTTCCTTCTTCTTCTTCTTCTTCTTCTTTTCCTTGGTTCGTTAGATAGAAGTAAAATAGATAGGCAGTTAGGAGGGGGACGCGAGTGCAACCGGTACCGGACTATGAGTCAGGCATTCTTGAATTATGTATCTGGATTAGTTGATGGCTTGTTTAATGTTTACAAGCTGACACATTCTAGTTAGAATGTTCACGTGCATGACTTGCTCGTGCGTTGACATTCGTGCTGTGTGCACAATCACGGTCCCGGATCGAATAATAATATTTGACGTTTGGCAATCTTCTGTCAACAACACTTTCTACGGCTCTGGGTCCAGGGAACGTTACTATCGGTTAAAAGAAATACATAGTTGTTCAACGAAAGAATGGTGATGTTGCGTTAGTAAACGTGAACGTTGGACTCGCTCGCTTTGTTAATTCCTTTTTATCCAGCCTTCAATAGGAATTCGCTCGTGGAAATTAGCCCGACGAACGTTAATGAAAATCGACATCTGCGATAATACTTATTTCTCGTACAAGTTCGTTATTATTATCGGCTAATCGGATAAGTACACCCCAGTCGCTGTTAGCTTTGTCGGTCGGCCGATAGAAATTCGCAGTGTTCTCCTTAGTTCTGAGAAAAGAAACAATACAACGATTTATGTGCAAACGATTTTCGCGTAACTTGCTTTACGTAAATCCTCGCCGGTGAACTTTCGATTACTCATGTTAGACGCGCAGCGCAGAACACGTAATTAATTTACTCCGGTTCCCGCGGTTCAATTGAGAATATCGCGATAAGCCTTGTTTATGCAAAATGTAGCGTTAAAAACGAAACCGTGCCCAATGCACCGTTAAACGTGTATCACAATCGCCGTTCCGTTTGGCACTCTTGCAAGTTTTCTTTTCGTTGCACGTTCGGATATATCGCTGCATGTAGTTCGCAATATATTTGAAACTTCGCCAGCCTTTAGACTCTCTCGCAATATGTATACATCACAGATCACATATTTACATACATAGTTTGCCGTGGAGCAAGCTTGTCCTTAGGATGCCCGAGTGAAAATCGTCTCTGTTAATTATTGGACGTCGCGACATTGCGAAATTTTCGGGGGGAAAAAAACTACTTTTACTGTTGATAATAATTTTGAAAGTTGAGAGCATAGTTTTCAGGGTCGGCACCAGGGACGAATTTCACAGTCCTCTTAGACTTTTCAATTTCAAGGTTCATAAGGTACTCCGAAAGTTAATTTCAATATGTAAGTACAGCGTACGAAAAATCGAAATACTGCATTATTTATAACCTCGTCCTGAAATATACCCAACCCACTGTTGTATCTAACTACCAAATGAAACGCGCTCACGCGTGTACGTATATACGTGATGTGCGCACACTAATCGAACGACCAAATGCCTAAAAACGAAACAACCGTGAAGCTCAAACAACGAGCCACTCTTTCCACCGTTGGAATGCCGTTCAAGGAAGAACGCAAGAAGATGGCACCTTCGTTTAACACCGCCATTAACGTTCATTTGGCGAATTGACCGTCGCTGCCCGAGGCCCCGCGAACGAATCTAAAACCTTGCCCCTCTCAGGATGTTGCTTGGTCGTTCGTTCCACCGCCTCCGCAGACTTGAACCTTCAGGCCCTCAGGGTAGATCGTGTTCAGGTGTTCCGTGGCTAAATTTAGCGCCAGGATAATTTACCGGATTCTGTTGAACGGCTCTTTTACGAGTGTTCGCTTTCTTCAGCCGGACGTGCTCGCCATGACGATTTCGGCCCGCTCATTTATCGAAATCGTCGACCTTCGTTAATTGTCGTCGTTGCTCGATAAACGCGTACCTCACCCCTTCACCGGGCACGTCGGTGTCGTCCGCGTTCGGTACAATATCGCTCCGCCATTAATTCTACGCTGAATTCGAGCATTTTCTTCCGGTGAAAAAAACCGCGAGAAGGAAAGATAAATAAAAATAAACATTGAACCGGTTTTTCACCGGGATACAACGAACGCAGGCAACCTTCGTCGTGAAAACACGCACCACCACCTTAAGGATACGTGTGTTGTACTTGGATACGCGGTTTACGGAGAAACATCTCAGGGTATTTCCAAGGTGAAACGTATCTCGTGCCCGACGTTTCAGGATTGTATGCGATTCCTGGAGTTTGTAGATATTTAATATTTACTAACGAGACGTGGATTATTTTCGACTATCGTGTATCAATTGATAATAATATCCCTTTGTTCCACGCTTTGTTCCACGCGCGAGGTTAACTCGTTCGGTCGACGGGTTCACTTTTCCAACACAATTCTGTGTACATGTACGCTTTAATGCATCCACGTCGTCGGAACGTCGAATTTATTAGTCGTTGGAAAACAATTGAGAACGCACAAAGTTTAATACGAGAATTTCCAGATCGGACAAAGCACCACACTTTTCTGTTATCAGCTCTTAATTTCAATAATCGTAAGCTGCCGCGAAGCGTTTAAAAACAGTTCATTCTGAAGGTATCGAGATTCGTTCGGAAACAGGAAATCGTTCGATATCGATGTTTGACAAATTCGTTTTATATATATCCGCGTTGCGATCTCGATCGATATTTTCCAACTGTTTGTTAATCGATCTACAGTCGTTCCGCCCCACCGATTTCTGTCAACATTTCACAATCAAGGCTTCAATGACAGGCCTTAATGTCACAAGTATTCGGGACCGCTTGTTTAGCGTAAGAAACGAGCGATACAAGTGTACTGGAGGAACATATTGGACCAGACAAATTGTCCTGTTATAAGAATACGACGTCGTCTCCAGGAAGAAAAATTCCTGTTACATTAATCGACACCTCAGGATTCATTTGACAGGGGACAACTTATGTTATGCCTGGTCGGTGAAGAAAAACCCGCTCGGGGAAATATCACTGCGATACAAATATCATGAATATTCCGCGATTTATTTTTGTCGATCAGTCGATACTAAATGAATAAAGGAGAACCGAAGTGAATGAACCAGCCCGGATTCGCAACGGTTGGCCAATTTATTGCTAGGCGACGATAATTATTATTACATTATTATTGCAAGACGTTCGCTCGAATTTCATTAGGCTCAGGATCGCACGAAAATGAATCCACGTAGCGACGTTGCGGTACAAATGGGCGACGCGATATTACACAAACATTTCAGCAATTATCCTGCATCTAAAGCTGCAATTACTGTAATTTTCTCGTAATTTACTGTCGATCATTTTCTATAAATAATTCGCATGGTACGGTTCAAATCTCGTAAGTTTCGCTCAGGCGCTTCGTTTCATATAAAATATGTATATATTTTATTCGCCGATAATTTAGCGAGCACAGAGAAATTCAAACTTTCACGATAGGTATAAAACAAGTGCTAATTGTACTGTTCTGGCACTCCTTTTTTTTTTGTTTTTCTTCTTAATAAGGGAAAAATCGATCGAAATGAGAGTTAAGAATGAAAGTCGACTTAATAAAGTTAGAATTGTGATAGACCTCAGTCGTGTTAATTTTTCCTTATATTTTCTTTTCCTCAGGTACGGTGAGAAACAACGACGAGCCGACAGTCAAGACCTCAGTGGTATACAATTGCTTTCGGCAACTGCGTATCAACTGAAGAAACCCTATCAACAATTACTCATACCGATCACAGTGTGGATCGGTATGGAGCAGGCTTTCATTGGAGCAGATTTTACGCAAGTGAGTAATTGAGAAGATTAATAAACGATTGAGGTACAAAGATAACAATTCGCAGAAAAACCTTCTCCTTTTTTTTTTGAAAATTTGTAATGTGACATGCTACTGTTCTATGACGAACTTCAAAGTTTTTCTAGCAAAGAATACAAAATGTATCCTATTAACGAGCTTCCAAGAGTTCGACGATATATTGTCCAGCGGTTGCTCAACGACTGGAAGCAATTATTTACGACTTACGAGGCAGAACAATCGAGCAACGAAGCAACAAAGAGATTCGAATAACTCGCCCACGGTCCGCGCAAAATGAATGGGCTTGTTATCAGTGGAAACCTGCCCCGATAAGACATCGATTGCCAACGAACGAATTATGCATTCGGGTATGGCTCATCCCGTGGAATCGACGAGGCGACCACTCTGCGAAATATGTGATCGACCATTTGAAAGTATAATAACAATAGATCACGGTGGAACTCGCGGGACTGGCAAATTATCTGTCGATTATCCAACAGAGCGTCGTCGGTTCTTTTAACGCAAAGAAGAGAAAAAGGTAAAATCGTAATCTAAATTCAATATTCTATGCACGATTGCCACGATGCTGCACGAAGTTGTCGCGATGAGAAATAAGAGTCTCCTGCCGCGAAGACGTACAAATATAATTATTAATATCCTGATTCGATTAGTAAACAAAATGCAACCGGGTGCCGTAAGAGGACGAATATCCCATGGGACAAAAGAAAGGGAAAAAGAAACAGAAAAGAGCATCCAACGAACCAAAGCGATGGACTAAAATCGTTAATGATTATCCTCGTCAAGTGCAACACAAAATGAAAAAAGAAGTCGACTGGGATCACCCGGATACAAACCGGATACAGAACGGCAGGTTCGTGATGCGTAACGGCCATACGAGGTCGTGCAATTGTTCTCCGGAAATACATGCTGCTGATCACAGATATGCTGAAATATCGGCTGAGGCACGCATCCTTTGGCCGTTAAAGCGCCGAATGACTTGGAATTATGACTTGTATAATATACGATTGGTTGCGTATAACCGGTGAACGCGAAGACGATTAATAAGAAAAGTAAAGGGAAATAAAAAGAAATGGTGGAGAGATGGGCAGATGATACAGATTGGAAGGCGAACTTGTTTGAAACCAGTTCGATGACGAAATATATATATATATATATATACATATACGTTCAAATTGGCAAGCGAATAAAGTAATTGGACGAATAAATGCTATACTGAAAGGCATCAGGATCCCGGGACTTTGCCATCCATTGAATCAGCTGGTTCGACATGTTATAAATAGCCCAGAATCTTATTCTTGCAGCAATTCCCCGATACCACTTCCATACCTGGAATCTTGTGAACCAGTATTTCTCCTTCTTTTTTTTCTTCTTTTCGTTCTACTGGTGCATCGATGGTGTGGTCGGTCCGGTATAGCTATCACGCACGCGTGTGGTTACATATGTATATGAAAGCGCATAGGTACACCGAGCGCATCGTTGTTGAACATTCGCCGTGCAATTACTTCGATTTGCAACGAACTATTTTGTCGTCGATATTATCGCGTCCTGGCATGGTGACATATGTATAAAAATGATTATTACCTACTGCAGCGTGCACGTAGCTTGTATCGCGATGGACATCCGAATAAAAGTGTCAACTATTTGAACGGCGGACTAAAAATGAAGGGGAAGAAAAAAGTGTGGAGCAGATAACTAACATTACTGGGATAGAAAGGAAAACGGTTCATTCGAATGTTTCACTGCCGAAGAATTTAAATAATTCAATATCGTAACTAGTTGCTCGATCGAGTTCTCTATTAATAGACACCCTATATACAGGGTAAGATCACTTATACCGAAGGCGTAAAACTTGGCGACCGGATACCATCCGACCGAGAGCGTCTCATTAAAAATTTATCTTTTCGTTAGCTATTCAGTTTATCGAACGTTGAAAATGATGGAATATTTTTTAAATCGACTCCGAATAACTACAACGTGACAGATGTTTATATGTGTACCTGCTCCTGCCTTTGTCGAAATATTCTCGTGATTATTGTCAACTAATATTCGATGTTCTTTCATTTTTTTAGGCATACATCTCCTGCGCATTAGGAGTGCACAGAGTGGGCTACGTAATGATCTGTTTCGGTGTGGTGAACGCCGCTTGTTCTCTGGTCTTCGGATCTGTAATGAAATTCGTCGGTAGACAACCGCTTATGGTGCTGGGCGCCATTGTCCACGTTAGTCTTATCGTCGTGCTACTCCACTGGAAACCGCACCCTGCTAACCCTTACGTTTTTTACACTGTTTCCGGACTGTGGGGTGTCGGCGATGCCGTGTGGCAGACACAAGTGAACGGTACGTGTGGTAAAAAGTTGTTTAACGTCGATTTTCGTTTTTCCTTTTCCGCTTGTCGGAAATAAGATTAAAGAACCGATTTGCCATCGGTGACGATTATGATCGTTTACCGGACTGTTGCGAGGTGTAATCTCGAATCATTTCGGTTTTATCCAAGAGAATTATGATTTGAATAAAAAAAAAAATTTATTCGAAGTGCGTCGTGTAAAAAAGCAATTAATGAAAAACGATGCGGCAAGGAAACGATCAGTCATTGGTGGCTGTGTTATACGCCAATTATCTGAAGCTAATCGATGTACAGTCTATTCATACGAGTAACAACGTAACTCGGGTGTTTCATTAATAATTATTGGAACTTATTTATTTTTAGTCTCGTGTTGGAAAAAAAAAGGCTCCTCTATAACGTGCAGATAATCGACGATTGTATGAATGACTACCGGTGTACGCATATTAACGTGAGACTTTGTGTAGAATATTCAATTCACCTCGGCGATCATTAAATCCATCTGTTTTGCAACTGATTGTACTACCGCGGCTCTAAGTAAGCTTAATTCACCATTATCATAATGAAGTACATGTTACGATACAAATCCAAGGATCGAATTACTATAAGAAATAGTTACACAATTATTTAACGCCGTTAGAAAGAACAGCGCAGTACGAGTACGAGTAATCGACGGCAAAATTATTATCCCTTTCTGAAACGGAAGATCCAAATAAACGAAACGATACATGGATGCTAAATGAAAATGCGCCACGAGCGGTCCAAACGAGGGAAAACGAAGAACGATTATTTCCTAGCGCAACCAATCCTCCACTTGCTGTGCGACAATCGTGAAAATAATTTCTCTCCCCCTTTGAATTTCAGGCCTGTATGGGACCCTGTTCAGGCGTAACAAGGAAGCCGCGTTCTCGAACTACAGACTATGGGAGAGTGCCGGTTTCGTGATAGCGTACGCGTACAGCACTCATCTGTGCGCCCGTATGAAGCTGTACGTGATGCTGACAGTGCTGCTTATCGGCACCATCGGATACATCGTGGTCGAGCTGTTGCACAGGCGCAAGCAGAAAAGGCTGAAGGCTATCGCGGATGATCCAAAGGCGGCCCAGGCGGAGGCGAATCAGGTGGAGGAGACCGACGATGAA
Organism: Nomada lathburiana; assembly: GCA_963667235.1. Classification (NCBI taxonomy): domain Eukaryota; kingdom Metazoa; phylum Arthropoda; class Insecta; order Hymenoptera; family Apidae; genus Nomada; species Nomada lathburiana. The sequence continues at coordinate 10,092,812 of OY763906.1, forward strand.
AAGGACGATATCGACGACGATATCATTATAACGCACCTCTGAACAACATAACACGCGCATCAACGAGGAATCTGAACAGTGTCTTCGACTCAATCGACTCTTCTCTTTTATTCTTCCTTATTGCTATTTCCTATAAATTACAAACGCAGTTGCTTTGTTGTTGTTTTTTTTTTCGTGATTTTTTTTTTTTACGGCGACTATGCGGCATACAGCCGTGGATACACGTCGACGAATACGACGAGTAATCGAGAGGCGCCCGAAGAAGTGTACCGCGATTGTTGATCGTTTATAGGAAACACGAGAACGATGTAGAAACGTTTTCTGCTTTCACCTTTAATTTTATTTTATGTTTCTTTTTTATTGGAAGAATATATAGAGCGAGAATCACGAACAATCTCAGTGGTGGATAAAATAGATCATGCCGTATCACTGACGTATGCGTAATATCGTTGCTCGCCCGTCTCGGGGCCAAACTCGTCAGCAACGACCATTGCAAGAATCGTAGAACGTATCCGTAGATATCGTTGTGCGAATCGTTCGACGGAATACTTTTTAACGTTATTCTTTTTTTAATATCTGCTCCGGTTGGTTGTTCTATTTTTTTTTTTTGTTTTTCTTTTTTGATTTTACAAAATTCACACACTCGACTGTCATTCGAATTCTCGCTCCGTCTCGTCCCGTCGACGTTGGACATGCCGACGTTTTTCCCTTCTTGCATCGAGAAGAAGGAAAAACTGAAGAGGGGATCGCGAGCGACAATCGTCGCTTTTCTACTGTGCACGACGGCGAAAGATAAGGAGAGCAATATGATTGGGAGGATTGGAAGAACGAAAGAAGGAAAACGACTTGTACAAAAATTGATGAGGGACGAGGAAACGCACGTGGGGAATTCTGGGAATTACCGACGATCAGACCCGTTTCGTGCGACGTGTTGTTATGACCCGCAATGATTCGACACGGTGATCCCGTTGTCAGCTAAAAAACGAAACAAAGTAAACGAAAGAAGAAGAAAACGAATTGCTTGCCTTCGCGGTGCTAGAAGCGCGTCCCGATGCCATACACGTGTCTTTACGCGTTCACGTAGGTCTCTTCAGTCTTCGCTTCAGTGTAAGTTTAACGAATCGAAACGAGGGAAAGCAAACAACGATAAAAAAAAAGAAAAAGTAGAAGAAGAAGGAAAAGAAAGAGGAGCAAGAAACGAACGAAAGATACATCATGAACAACTATTTAACCATTAGGTAAATCAACGCGTTGAAATCTTCCGTTTCAAGTACAAAAGGCAGACAAAAAGAAAAAGACAGATACATACGCATATATTATATGTTTCGCGGATGATCACGTAAAATATTATAGATCGTTAAACGAACTTGAAACAATTCGTGTATCTCTAACGTCGTATATATACATACATATAAATATTGTACGACGTAAGGACATCCCATTGCCACTATGTGGAAGCGCTTCGTAGCAACTTGCCATTAAGTTTTATCGGAATTGTGTCCCAGTTTTGTGATAAAGATCGGATGTTCCAAACGAACAGACTCGATCGTGAATCCGCTTATCTTGTATATATATAATATGGATAGCAATTGTATATGTGGTGAAATGGATATTCCATTTAGGATGCGTTGCTCTGGCCCGACAGAGCTGGACATTTTTTGATTTGCAACAGGCCGACTTCGTGTCCCTTAATATTTTTGTTTGCCTGCTCGTCGATACGGATGCACCTTACATTATATTGTGAAAGAGCTGCTCGGCCAAGCCCATCGAATCGCGATTTTCAACACGAATTTTTGCCATATCACGAAGGAGGAATGACATTACCGTTTTGTGCTTTTTAAGCTTGCGATTGGGATTGATAAACGACGGAGAAATTTTTTGAAACAAATTGATCCTACGAATTTTCGTTCGTCGGAAGGAAGAAGGCTGGGACGGTCTGTCGTGGAAGACAGGCCCAGGGTTGTGCATCTGCGGTCGATCGATGAATCGAAACGAAAAATTTCGAGTACATAATGGAAAGATAATGAATGGGCGTATATATAAAATTGTTCGACGCATTTCTACTCGTGCACCACGAAATGCTCTGTATTAACGCTAAAACAAGATATCATCTATTATTTTTTTTCTTTTTTTTCTCAAACGAAAACACGAGAACCGTAATTGAGCGTGATCTGAACGACACACGTTTAGAAAGAGTGTCGAAAGAGTACGACGTGTTAGTTGTAGACGTAAGGGATGTTGTAGTCGATAATTTAACGATAAGTATGCAACAAAAATTAATTTGATAGATCACCATTATTTCTTAGATTTAAAAACATGTGGGAAGAAAGAAGGAATGAACGAAGTGCAGACAGAACGTGTGCGCTACTATGTTTGCCTTTACGCGAAGATTCATGATCATGGCGATGTTAATAAATCGAGGGACCAAGGGCACGAAGACAACTTTGTTATTTATATAGAATATAATCCTAAAATGAGAGGTAAAAAGGAAAAAGTAAGAATAGGGATGTTCGTTCTATCCCATGCATAATATTGAATCAGTATTTGTTACCCCGAGTTGAATTGTATTATGCGTTAGTTTTTACGATTGTTCAATGATTATATATGATGAACATACTGACATACTGGGTATTGTAATAGCGTCTCTCTCTCTCTCTCTCTCTCCCTCTCGACAGTATGTATTCCGTCCACCAATCGATAAGATTGCTCAAGAATCTTTAACATAAGATTAGAGTAACAATAAAATGTATGTCGCACTTACATTTTTTTATATATATATATATAGAAATATATAGTTGCTGTATCGATGGAACAAGAAATGTAATTACAGTAGAGTTTATAAGGAAATCCGACATAAACGACTTATATCTCCAGTCAAGCAAAAAGATGGATCAGCTTCGTTCGAACAAATTTTTTCACGAAACATTTGTCTTCCATCGAATGGTCGAAATCTGTATTGTTAACTCTCTCTTTTCTTTTGTAATAGCTCAATAGATAATAGAGAAACAGACCAGAGACACTTAATGCAGTAATGAAACATTTGTACAAAAGCAGAATGAACATTTGCGAAAAGTATTAAGACAATACTCTATACAGTTGTATTAAAAAAAAAAAACGTTCACGTGCATCATGTAGTTTTCCCTTTCGACAAGTCGAAAGCAATATTTCATTACAAAATTTGTAACAGACATTTATATTTGTTGTTATTTCGTTACCTATTATATTGCTATTTTCTCCCTAATGATTACCTCAAGCGTTTGGTAGAAATGGAAATTCGGATACAATGTAAATATACATTGAACGATATTTTTTACTTCATAAAACCATTGTTTATTTACAGAATTATATTCCTTAAATGTTTATAATTAGGCCACTTGAGCAGGTAAACTTAATGTACAACTAACTGCACAACAATGCACTCGTAGCGATTCATTTAACGTACCGAATGGAATTTATACTTAGTGATATATTCTAAATTCAGACTGAATTTTTCGTTCAATGAATAACTCTTCAGAAGAAAGATTTATGTTAATAGAAGACAATTTTTGAACTTATGATTTACTTGGAACGAACTTCCGTAACGTACGACCATCTCTTCTTCTAGTAGGTCTAATGAAAATTTACTTAACTTTATCATTCAATTTTTAATGTCCCCTTATTTCGTAATACGTGTGTGTGTGCGAGTACGTTTGCAAAATATATATAGTTACGTTATTTTTATTGCAGTTTGGCTGCAATGTGTAAGCTGGTGCCTATATGCACATATCGAAATTAATTATATATTCTATATGGTTATACAAACTTTTTGATAACCTTCGTCGTTACGAATATCTAATTGACGTTATTAATATCCCAATCTCTGTTTTTCAACTGAAGTATGCTCGTTAACATTTTCAAACAAATTGCAATTAATTCCTCTCGGAGCAATAAAAACTTGTCGAATAGATGTACATAATAATTTTTGTCCGTTTAAATAAAAAGTCACATACTTCGGTTTAATATTATTCTTACTTAACGTCAATGGAATTTGTACACGTAACACAGTGGAAGATTTGAACTTCAACAAAATTGTGCATATAAAAACGTCTCCGCCATAAACATAAGCCTATAAAACTAATAACAATGAAAATATTCAACACACTTTAATAGTACTATTCCTGTATCTCACAAAGATCTGCCAACTGGAAGATACACTAATCAACAACCTAACTATAATAGACGACTATAAAAAATCCACTAACAAATAAGTAACATTTCTAAACGATTCGCATTGTTTCCCATGGCTCAGAATTCGCCTATACTTCATTTCGTAATATTTTGTATAAAATATAGCGGAGTATATAATATGCCAAAAATTATACGTATAATTGATAAAATTCTGCGTTAACTATAAATCGATTTACGTGCCTAGAAGATAATATCACGAACAAGAACAGGAATTATACTCCTCTGTGTATTGTCAACACATTGAAACGATCCGTGTCACGACACGATTTTTGTGCATAAAAAAATATTCTGTGTTACGGAAGAAACTGATGAAAATGAACGGAACAGTATCGTATCATCTTCGCCTTCCTTTACCAATTATTCTTATCCGTGCAAACTAATGGCATCGGCATGCGAGTGTCGTATTTCTGTAAAAATTGACTATACTTTACTTGACTAGATTCGATATGTATTCGCTTATCGCAATTTGCTCTCACAACCAGCCGAAATCCATTCCGGTCAATTGGTAAAAACGTTGATTGAATGGACGATAAAAATCTCTCAATCGTTGTATGGCTACAGGATCTATGTAAGGATGGCTACGACCCTTGTTCTTACCTTGAAAGTACACATCTTCTTTGATTAGTCACGATTTAAAAGAAATGTCGAGCCATGCAAGACTGTACAAAAATAAATAAAAGAGGACCTAACGCAATTTCACCTTCGATAACAATCGGGTAAATTATTTTGTCATCAAGAATGACGTCTCTGAAGTTCTTATAAATTAAATAAATCTGAATGATAGAAATCTATAGAAAGGAAATCAAATAATTGGATACGAGTCAATATTGCATTTCTATAAGTTAATGGTGATTAGGTTTATTCGACTTACCAAGGCAATGGGGTGTAGGACGTTCCTCGGATTTGAGCAAACATGGGAACCCCTTCGTGGCGTTGAAATAAAAATGCTTCTCGCAGATAACCCTCTTTAGGCCTAAGAAATCCTGAACCCGTGCAATTTCGGCGACCGGATCCACGATCAGTCGTTCGCCGGACACGAACAAAAATTGCGCCCGTGGAAAATATTGCAACCATCTCTCTAAGTGACGCGCGTATACTCCGATTTTCAATGGTACCCATGATGTGTCCACGATTCTCGATCCGTTCAGAAACGCTAAATCCTCGAACTTCGGCATGTTGGCTCGTTTGCTCTTCACTTGCGTATAATCGGATATCGCTCGGGTAACTGGATCCCTTACGACGAGAATCAATTTCATCGTCGGATTCATACGTTGAACCCTCCTGGGTACCTCGCTCGTCACGAAGTACGACGGTGTTTTTTCCATCGTGATTTGCGTGGTCAAAGTTGGCGGCATTCTGTGCCTAATAAATGTAAAATGTTAGAAGAAAGTGGCGTATTTGAAAAAGGCACAAAGCTACAAGTTTAATGGACATATTAGTTGAATTCTGATTAATCGAGGTACATACTGGGATACCGTTTTTGTACACCATCGAAGATACTGTATTATTATTGTTAGGCAAATTAAATCAATCTATGCACACGGTAATGCGTAAACAATATGCCTACCTGTACCAATGGAATCCTTTGATATAATGATGATCAAAAAAGTGTACCTCAGATCCAGCAGCACGGATAGCGGGATGCAATCTTAGAAATTCTAATAGTGCTCTGGTTCCACCCTTTTTAACGCCAATTATCAATGCCGTTGGCAATTGTTTACTTGGGATTAAACCTTGCTGCCTCAGTATCTGATATTTTCGTAGTGTTCCCGCGTTTCCTTTGGCGGTATTGTTGCCAGCCCAGAGCGATACCAGTTGAAGTTTCGATACTTTGGTGTGCTTCGTATCAGCATTATCTATCTGAGAGGTTTCCTTGTTCGTTTGACGATCCAGACGTGGTTCGTGCGCGGACGAAAGAAAATTTCGGGGTTTTTGTGAGGTTGCTTTAGCGGACAAACCGGTGAGCAGTAACGAATTATCGATTAGAAAGATCCAGACGAGAATGATCAGGAAGCAGGCTGGAACAAGGACTTTTTTCGACCAAGGCCCTTTTCTAAGTTCCATCCTGAACTTAAGAGTCGTCGTATTTTACTGGCATCCTGGATTCCATTATATTTTTATGCTTTCAGTCTTCTGCCTCCATGCTGATATGTTAGAATCGATAGATTTTCATCTATCATATCTGTAGGAAACTACAATTGTTATAGATCCACGTACAAGTTATATTGAAAAGCTTAACACAGTTCTTTATTTTATATTTTCCAGCTAATAAACGTAAAAGAAATATATAGCGTTCTTATATCAAATGAAACGTAATCCTGCATGGTGCATTGACTGCATTGCTGCATGGTGGTCGGGTTGCATATATTCAGGGGGTAGGATATACGATGCATTGCAAAGGATTGATGCATTCGTGTACAGTTCAAATGCAGTAAACATTTCAACATAGGAAAAGTAGAATATTTTAATTTAATGAATGGAATAATTATTCAACATAATTATTCATCCTTTCATTGAGAACAGTATTTAAAGGACGGAAAATTTCTATTTCAACGTTGGCTTATACATATTGAAATGCTCACAAAGACATGCTGTTCATTTCAAATAAGAATTTCATTTTCATTCCTAATCTTTACAATTAGAATATGTATGGAATAGTAGCAAACAGTAAACATAGGCACCGTACTTACATACGTAATTAAGAAACAAAAAAAGATCTAAAGCAATTAACATGTCAGAAATACTTTGCATCATCATGTAACATGAAATATTTAAATGCTATAAATTACCTCCAAAAAAAAAAAAATAGATAAATCACATGCGTATTTATTGCATCAACTCACCTTCATGCCGCACAGTATTAGAGTGCAAGTTAATTGCGCACGACATACAAGATTCCGATTCCACTGTGATACTCGAATTTTTCCGGCAAGTGAATGCGAAGATATGATGTGATTTCAGTTTAAAGGAAGTGCACATTTAACGCATTATCAGTTCGGCGCGTTCATGACAATCGATAACGCGGAACAGGTAGAAGGGAGAAATCGTATAATAACACAAGGCGTATTGATGAGATTTCATAGCTACCGAACAGAATGACGAGAACTTAAATTGAACTTCATCCTCGTCCGACCCCTCCGGTTTTCTTTGAATTCAAGCGTGGTACGGTGTTTGTTAAAGGCATCGCGCGCTAGAAATCTTTCCCTCTCGTGTTACTCGCCAACATAGTTCTGGTGGAGTGTGCTGAAGGGCACGACACTAGCACCACGCTCGTTAATGCGGACCATGTTGGAAACTGACCGGAAAACAGTATAGATCTTATGATATCGTGTTGCGGATTGCGAGCCCAGTTGAAAATCGAAGAAATTGTTATCAGTATAGGATTAAATGGTAACCGGACGACAGGTGTTTTTCATAAGCGAGTCACGAATCGTAATTCTATAATGCGAAATATGAAAATTGTTGATATTTCAAAAGGGGGGCAATTACCATCGATTTATAGTTGGTTTATGTAAATAGGATGTATTAAAACGATTAATTATGGCGAAAGCTGAAAATAAAAATTCTGTTAAACCTGACTTAAACTAAAGGATAAAGATCATATATATAAATTAGCATGTACGTATTTCAAATAAATCCTACTTATAGTTAAGGTAAATTGAATCTTATCTTGAAACATCCTACCTGACTGAAAAGCTAATTTAATTTGGAAATTGCCTGCCTATTTAACAAATGATTTAGTTTAAAAATGCTCTACCTAATTGAAAATCTGAAGGGATATTTCATGATCAATCTTGATGTTCTTTCATGGAAGTTATGACCATACACCTGAAACAAACGAAAACCAATTAACAGCATTACTTGCAAAGCCCATCGCGTATGGTACTTCATTGCCCCTAATATAGTATTTCGTATATATTGAAAAAAATAGGAAAACAAAAAATAGTAACTCACTGCACCCACCATTTTTAATTCGCAACGCTAATAACGAAGAAGTCATGGTAGTCGCATCTAAGACTATAATTGTAGCAATCACCTTATCCAGCTTTAATAGCTGTCTTTGGTGACTCAGGAACCAATTTTGGGTACTTCATTGTGGTCGCAACGCTATTTAAAAATCGCGATCATTTATCATCGCAACACTATACGAAAGACTAAGAAAAATATTCGCGATGGAAAAATATCGCAGCACTGTAAGTGCTAATCAAAACCTGTGTAGAAAAGAAACACGAAAATTATTATCGCAACGCTAAGAGCAAGTACATATCACAAGTATTATTTAATATAAAAGCAACTCTAATTCAATCCGCAATCTGAATTAATTCGCAACTCTAATGCAAACCGTATTCAATCGTACGCGACGCTAATAAAAATCGCGATTTGCCCAATACGATGATGAGTGCTGGAAACAATAAACTACAATTACAGCATACAAAAGCGAGCATAGTGACAAAATAGTAACAAAGAATGGCTCTCCATCCAAAGGATGCAAAGCCATTGGTAGTTGCCCTCTTGAGCGACAGTTTGTCGGGCCTCTTCGGCTTTTAGCCTCTTCTTTTCTTCGAGCGCAATGCCCGCTGAAACTTAGTCTAGGCTCGAGACTCTATTCGCAAACGAAAAGAAAATAAAATAAAAATCTAAACCGCGTGGCTAAATGGAACACACGTGAACGAATCACGACCAAATACGATCGTAAAAATTGCGATTATGGAAAATCGTAAAGATTACGATTAAAATTTTAATCGGTCTTCGCCTACACGCGCAGCCTCGAGCATAATGTAAAACGTTCGTTTCGGAGCCAAATCGCGACCACGGCCGCGAAAAATTCGAAAAATCGATGGGCAAAACCTGAGGTGAACGCATTTTCGTTCGCGCCACAGCGTCACCGTCGACTTTTCAAATCAAATTTCCTGAAACAGGTTGAACACGCGATATGTTGCCTACCCGACCAGAGAATGTGTCAACCTGCCCGGCCCTACCTACTTATATCTATCAGGCACACCAGAAGGTATACTACCTATCCTACCTAGACCTATATTTAAAAAATGGCAAAGCATTCACACAAACACACCTCATTCCACGATTCTCACTCAAACACCTGGGTGCAAGGGCCTACACTAGAGAGACGTCCCGGGACGCCTCCGACACCCGAGCTTGGCATACAATCATTCACACTCTAAGGATACGTACCAATTCCTGAAATCGGCTGACAAAGGCTAGCGACCATTGCGCAAATATGCGTAAACGTATATGCTTGTGCATTACTTTCGTATAAAATATTGATTGTTAAAATATATTATACATTTTCTTTCAACTAAGTATACTTGGTTCGTATAGTACTCTATTCTTTGCCATATTTTCATAATTCGGTATGGTATTCAATGTATTTGCAATTGTTAAACATATTGCTAAATACGTTTATAATTTGTTATCAAATTCCCGAGCCGACGCAATTCCACAGCCTAACCACACACACACAATGTGGAAAATACGTCGTGCACGGTACACTAGCAAATGTCAGCCGCCACACATTGTTATAAATTTAAAAACTATATGATCATCGTGCCCATTGCCTTTCACTCACCCAAGTAGCACCTGGGCACGTGAGCGAGTCCCTGACAATGAACACGGAAGGGGTTAAACCTGAAAATCCTCATCTAAAAAGATGATTAGTACACGTACAATTGCAATAGCTAATAGTATACTTTATTTGCAATCTCTTTAAAAATGATTCGACTTTGTAATTTAAGAAATATCAATCAAAACCCGAAACTGAGTGATAAATAATTTATTTATTAAGGGTTACTATTATTTATTATTATTTATTTATAAATGACTGTCATTAAAACTGAATTTACTATAATAAGTAATGCAATTAGATATTTACTTGAGAAATTGAGAAGCTATTAAATAAGCCTCAGGTGATTCTTTAATCGAAGTAAATTGTTCAAGATAGCTACTCCGATTTGAAAATCTACCCGTATACAAAGTGCCTTCTTGTACATAATGTGTACTAAATTTCATACGGAAAGGACTCGACTATAGCAGATGATAATTAATATTATTGGTACTATATGGTTCTTAATTTTTTGTACATTAAAAAACACAGAGTACAAGAAGGCAGATCTAACCTGATATAACAAATAATGCACAAGAAAATAACGTAACAACTGCCGGGTATAAAAACTATACCCGCGGTCACTATGCTCGCAAAACTACTAAAAAATACAACCAGTCACCCGTGCCGTTTCGGACCAATCGTCCTGCGGCATGATTGGGGACTAGAGGAATCAAAACGCATGCGACTCACCATCCCGTTGATTGCAAAAGTAGGGCAAGTACTCGTGGAAGACATCAGGAACATCGCCGAGGCAGCTCAATTGAACTCATCCGTCAGGTAGTGTGCAAACTGTAACTAAACGAGAACGCAAAGAACATTAAAATATACTATTAAAGCTACATAATTTAATTCGTCATAGAGAACTGACAATTGTTTAAAAGATACTTACATTTCTCACTTTATCAGTGTCGCCTAAAACATCCCCTTCAGTGATGCACTGACTCTAGTTCCGATAGCGAATATAACAAAAAAAATGAATAAATAAAAAATAAAAATAAAAGACAAAGAATTGGAAAGGAGCACCGGTACTCTGATAATAGAATAAATAACTAGTACACGAAAAACACCGACTCTACAATCGCGTGTAGCTAACGGGTAAACGAAAATTTGAGCAGAGCCACTTGCTCTGGAAAAACTAGAAAACTGCGATGCAAACATTGACTCTACCGACCGCATTGCGCGCGGTCACACAATTTTCTGAAAGACTTGAAAATCTAATTGTGTTTGCAAGTATTTTAACTGTTATTGTTTCATCTTAGTATCAGTCTCGGATCATAATAAAACCAATATGGAAAAATGATTAAAATGCTCACATACAAACACCTCAGTTGCAATGAATTATTTCGCATCATTGTAGTTATTGGTTTACTCTATTCCGTCTAATCAGCTCTCTCCACACTGCTGTAACAAAGAGTAACAAAGAGATAAAACAAGTGCACGAAAGTAATGATTATTGTGTTATAGTAAAGCAATAATTCATATCTCGAATTCTATAGCAAACGTGAGTGTTCGATTTGTAAACGTATAGGCACGCTTACGACACAATTGTATATCGTACAAGATTTATACGTGATACCAGTGATAAATTAATCGAGATATGTTACTAGTAGTTGTACAATTCTACTTATTTGTAGAAGAAATTTGAGAAATCCTTACCTGCCAACCAGATCGTTTGACACTTCGGCGTGGCTTGGCGCCATTCCGTTCCTACGCGTTCCCGCCTGTCAGCGTCGCGTTCCCGCCAATTGTGAATCGTTCCTCGGTGCAAGCGAAAGGGACGCCATGGAACAGAACCAAACAGAAATTAGAGATAAATGTATTAAGAATCACCAATATTATAATAATATTGCTGGAAACTGCAGAATGTATTGCAAGATAATGGAATTCAGAGCTGAAATACGTATACACATACGTAAAAGATGATACGTATATGCATACTCGAGTCAATTCGTAAACGCACGCCACGCGGTCTGATTCCGTTCACTGCACAATATTTTCGTAATTTCGTGCAAAATATTCACTAATATTAACGAAGAAACTACAGAAAACGTGGAAGGCAGAGAAATGAAAGTAATGTATATAATTTCCTGCCTTCAAGAATATATTAGATTATGTGACATACCTTAATTCGGCGAACACTCTGAACACGTCTAATCACTACGAGATCCTTTGGGCGAAAGAGGGAGAATTTTGAAATGGATTGCGCTGATTGGCGGGTAACTGGGCGGGTGGTGGGGGGTCAGGCGGGTGTTTTTTGAATATCGTGTCGAACTGCATATTTTCTGTGACAAGTATTACATAATGGATATTAGTCGAATAGTTGGTTACAAATATATTTATTAGTAGTAATAACCATATCTGTGTAATAAAATGTTTGCAATGTTTGTTACAGGACGAATAAGTAAACTATTTCCGTCAAACTAATATTTGCCTTGCCCTAACTTTATTTGAATTACAATTTCTACCGTAATGAGCGTTCAGATCAGGATTTCCTCCATAGCATTCACATGTATGCACACAATTGAATGACTCGTTTGCCAACACTACTTCAGTCAATAATAGTACTTCAACTGATCACTGTTCATGAGCAGAGGACGCTCAAATCAGTGTCGAATTACTGAGTCGGTATGGCAGTCACGTTGGGCCACGAAAGTCCATAAGGTGATTTGTCTATTCATATATCTCGTCTGTGCAATTACTAAGAAATTGGAGTAACTTTTATGTTATCTGTTCAAATATAATTGAAATCGGCTATGGAAGATGGAAATTATATTATCCTAAGAAGGAATAATTATTACATAATAGTGGGAATTTGATCATTTATTTTACAGTAGTCACTTGTGTAAATTACTCCATTTTGTATAGAAATATTAGTGTTCAGAAAATTTACTGTTCCGAATGTATGATATATTCAAAGAGAAAAGAAATACGAAAGCGCATATTACTTTCGAATAACAATTATCATGAAGTCATTTGTCTATTATACAAATTCTATTCTATCATCTACTAGACACTTTCAATATTTGCAACACTTCGATAAGAAAATATGTTTATGTAATTTACTATTCATGATAAAATTCCCTTTAAATTCATGTACGAATAAATTAAGATATTTTATCATAATTTCCCAGAAACATATTATTAAATATAATGCGTTTACTTTTCGCAAAATTGTAACTCACATATAGCTTATGCATGTAACTCAGCCAAGCACAATTCTTACTTGATAACAGTACATAAAATAATAACAAATGCTTTATCTAATAGCATGATTAGTAGAACAATGAAATTACTACTCTCATTCATTCAAGCGCTAGTAAAAAAATACCCTAGCTGCATTTTTACTTTTGATGTAATTTCGTAAAGCAAGTAAATTTAAATAAAAAATAAACAGTAAATAATTAACAAAATAATGTATGTATATGCCAAAATTCGACAAGAAAAATAATACACCTGAAAGTGATTAAATTTCAAATATAATAATTCTTCGTCATTAATAAATTATATTTTCCCAAAATTTGTCAAGAAAGGAGGCGCTAAATCAATTAGATACGTAACTGCTCACAGTGCACTGTGTATGAGCAAGCGCGCGCCTGTGTGCGTGTTCTCAGTAGTAACATTAATTAGTAATACCGTGTAACACCGAAATAAATTAACGATCAATACCTTCATTCCTTAAAATATGCCAACAATAACTCCTAAACCCATATCGATACAACGATAAACAGAAAAATAACGCGTTCCTCTAAAATTCCTTAAAAAGAAAAAATTCCAAGAGATGAATGAATGACGGCGCGTCAACTAGATACAGGACTGCTCGCGGCAAGGGCATAGGCCATGCGGCACGTTGATTGGCCGGTCTTTGAAGGGGCAAGTTTAGTCAGGGGCCGCGAGAGCGCGCGTCCCGCGCACTCGTGTTAGATCTCGATGGCGACCAAGATGTGCCTGAGAGACGAGCCGCGAAATGCCTAGCCGTATAGTGTCCGTTTCCCCGTGAATTCATCGTGTTCCCCATTTACCCCATGCGACTGGGAAACACTTTGCATGCCTTCAGCGTGTCAAGTCCCTTATATTATTACGCTATTACAGCGCGGTGTGTATATTTCGTCGCGAGTGTGGTGCGTGTGTGCGTCGTGTCGAAGTGTCGAGAGTTCACGCCGAATCATCGTCGTCGCTAGGAGAGAGCGAGAAAGTAAGGACGAGAAAGAGAGCTACGATGTGTCTGCGTTTCAGCTTGTACCATTTTTTCGTCGATAGTTGACATTTTCGAGTATGGAACGTCGGTCTCGCCGGAGAGACGCATCGTCATCACGGCATTAGCAAATACAGGCACCGTCGGATATACCGAGTAAGTCTCACTACCGTCTTCTCTTTTGCGAGAGCACCGATTCCTTTCTTAAAATCCCCTATCTCTGTCTCTTTTTATTTCGTACAACTAGCTCGCTCATTCACTCGTTCCCTGGTTCGCCCGCCTTCTTTCCTTTTCTTTTCCAGCTTCTACACATCTCTCCACCTCGCTTCCTCTATTCCTTTGCTTTCTTGGCCCCGTATTTCCTTCTTTCCTGCTTCTTTCCTTCTATATCGTTCACTTCTCCTTTATCGTCCGTTCCATCCCTGTGGCTCTATACATCGTTGTGTTTCCTGTGGCCAGGATCGCGCGGGTATCGCGTCGGTCTCACCGTGTTTCCCAACGGCCACATAGAAAACTAGCGATGTTTGGTTGGTGGCTCGTTATATCGTCGACAGTGCAACACAATCTAGAACGAAGGGAAATAAAAACAGCCATACATCGGCGATTTCCTCGTGCGTAACAGCGAGATTCACCCGCTCCAAAATACACCACGGTGTTTACGTCGCCCGGACTCCGTTTTATTTCTCTCGGTTGAACTTTCTCCGTTCTTTCTTTCTTCTCGTTTCCTCCCCGGAAACGTATTTCTTCTTCCTCTCTATCGTTCCGTTGTATTTTCATTGCATCTTTGTCTAGCCGTCGTCTCCTCCGTGTGCCTGAACCCTGAACCCCTGTTTCTGTCTTCCTCTTTTCTTCCCTTCCAGCACCTTTTTCTTTCACGAGGATCAACTTTATATCTGTCCCTCTCTCTTTCTCTAACCCGGTTCCCTCCCTTTTTCCACTCTGTCTCTGTCCCGCTTTAGCAGTACACCTCTAGCCACGAAGAGAGCTTTGCACGTCTCGGGGCGCGTGTATTCACGAATCGAGCTCTCTTTCTTGACGTACCCACCACCGAACGCAGCCGTGCGTTTTCTTCTCGAGTCGTTTCACCAGCTTTTCTGCCAGTCGCAGTTTCGTTCCTCGCTTCGTGCCCTACCTTTTTTCCCTCGAGCCTCCGCGATCGTTCCGGTTCCACGTCCGTTTCGTTCTCCCGTTCCCTCTCCTTTATTCTCCCTCTCTCTCTCTCTCTCTCTCTCTCTCTCTCTCTCTCTCTCTCTCTCTCTCTCTCTCTCTCTCTCTCTCTCTCTCTCTCTCTCTCTCTCTCTCTCTCTCTCTCTCTCTCTCTCTCTCTCTCTCTTTCGACTTGTTCCTTTTCATCCTGAAAAACCTTGCGAGTCCTCGCGAGTCCTCTCGCTCTGTAACTCCTCTTTCTCTCTTTATTTCTCCGACCCCCTTCTCTCTCTCCTTATTTCTCTGTGGTTACATGCGCGTTCTTCTCCTTCTCTGTTGCGCCCGCTTTTATCAAAACAATACATATGCTTACGGTGTGCGAGCGCGGGCTTCTCCTGATAATCGTGAATATCAATCAGCGATTTTATAAATAATTCAGTAAAAACCGATAGAACCAGGTAGTAGACGTGAGTCCTTACCCCCCATCCTATCCATCGCCCATTATCCTGGCTTCTTTCCGTAATTGACGACAGTCGTAATAAATGCGGCGAATAATTAAGACACTATTACTTCCTGGTCTGGTTTAAGGATACACCGATGGGGATTATTTGGACGGATGCTCAGTTTAAAGGGGCAACATTCACAATGGGATACCGTTTAATATTTTTAATATAACAGTAGCTCGACTGGTCAATAAAATATTCCTTCGCGAATGTTCTAATTAGCTTGAATATTTACAATAAAATTAAGAATACTGAATTGCAATTGCCTACCAGTATATGATACGAAATTTTCAAGAAATTATATAGTGTTATTTTGTATATAGTACGTTCTGGTCTGACTGCAATAGCTAGATAACAATTTGCTACACGATATGACAACCCACGTTGCAATAATTACCTAATGATTTTACGATAATACTACTTCAATCAATTTTGCACAGCAAATAATCGAATATATCTACAATTGATAAACGGAAAACTTCAGAGTTTACAGATTTAAACCTGCTCCAAAACGAATGTATCATCGCCAAACCCAATGACATAAATATCGAAATTATATCCATGCCTCAAATCGCCCGCCATTAATTTCACTGTACTTGCACATTAAACTGCCACCCCTCCTCCTTGAAAACTACTCTGTTAGAAAATAAAATGTCCTCTTACTCCGAAACGATTAATGTCGTAGCCTCTTATTATAACCACCCCTATCCTTTTACCTTTATTCTACCATCCACTTAAATTTCCACCTATCGTTTCTCCGCCACTAATACGGCCACGTAGTCGGCGAAGGAACGCGCGGGAACAACGACAAAGACCACGGATGAAATTAATTTGTTCCCGATGAAATTGAAAAATAATATCCCGTTTCAATGTTCGTATCGGCCACGTTCGTTCGATCGTGCGTCGCAATGCGTCTCGTTTGACATGGTAATGGATGTTAATAACCACCGGTGCAGGAACTCGCACGTGGTGAATGTGCTTAGGGTACACATTCGGGGGTGAGTCTGGTTGCGTGCACAACCTTCGCGGAGCGAATGGACGTCAGTGGTAGTTGATAGAAGTGGAGGTGGTGACTAGATGACGGCGAGGGTTCAAGTAGAAAGGGAATAGAGTTCAGAAGCGGCCGCCTTTGATGTAGACACGCTCCACAACTCCTTCACGCCAATAAACCTTTACGGCGAAGGTTTCTTTTAAGCTTTCTTAATATTGTCATCTTTCCCTTGCCCCTTTCATTCGACCGTTCTGTTGCGTTCCATTATTACTCGCAAGAGGAATCACGATTACGATTTCCTTCTTTTTCTCTGTTCAACTTCGGTTTGCTTGATGGAAAGCACCGGTGAATTACACGTTCAATCTTTTGGAATAGTTGTCCGTTTGTTCTCTGTCGAATGGTATCGCGGAAACGAAAGGAAGGATATCAGAAAATAGTTTAAATAGAAGTTTAGTGTAGGAGTTATTGATTGTTACTCACGACGATTTCGCGTTCGATCGTGGCGAGTCTTTACCGTTGACTCGTGTCTCGTTTTTAACGGAACCGTTCTATCAGAATAGTGAATTACCTGAGGCCACTTGTAATTCACGGTGCATATGGATCTTGAAATTCTAATGCGACAACGGCTACGTCTCCGGTACCTTTGTGTATGCACTTATAATCATGTCAGGTATAGGTCGTCGCGCGATGCTACTTTATGCTCACTTACATCAGTATTATGCTAGTTCTTTACATTCACAGGTGTTCACCGTGGTAGCCTCTTTCCATTTCTTCGTTTTCCTGGTTCACTTTAATGTCAACCCGAAAGAAATATTCCTCCCATGTACATACACGTGCACTGTAACTCGTATACACATGATACTCGTATCACGAAAATATCCATGTTAGAATATCTTTTAAAAGAAACGTAAAAAGATTAAAATGTTAATGATCGTGCTCTGTAGATGCAGCAGTGTGCTACAAAAGGGAAAAAAAAAGAAGAAAAGATCGTGTCTTCCTGACCTTTCGTTTATTGCATCTAACAAGCTTCTTTGAACAACGACCCTCTCCTCTTCTGCAATTATCGGCAATAAAGTGAAAGCTTTTACCAGTCACTTTCAGCGCACGCAAGGGAGTAGTATACAAAAATAAGAGTTAAGAATAACAGAAGATGAAGGAGTAGCTGGGCGATGAGGAGAATGTTACTGGCGAAAGCTTTGTAAAGTCAAAGAACATCGATTTAGAGATCCTTGTAGGGGGACTCTTTGATATCAAAATGAGAGGACGTAAAGTTCCCCTGTGCTTTAACCACACCGAGCACGTGGTATCAAACGGCACGATCACAAATGGCACCGCCCACTCTTCCGATCTTCGGTTCACACTAGGGGTTTGCCACAACTGTATGCACCACGACAACAGAGGGTGGCTCCGTGCGTTGCTCCCTTTTATACAGGGTAGTTCACTTAGCCCTATGACCTGAAACAACTCTTTAAATCGTCGAATCGTAATCCTTGGAGAAGTATCCGCCACACTTCATCTCGAGCAACCATTCACGCGTGCATGATCCTGGGCTTTTGTGAAGTCGCTCTTCAATTGTACGGGGTGTTTTTGAGTGGCTTTGCGGTTGTGTAATTGACTGGCGAATTTGGTCGAGAGGCATGTACCTGAAAGTTAATCATTCTGGAATAAGAGTTAATGCTGCAATCCGTGTCTGTGCGGACCGTTTTATTATTTTCAACGTAATAATCGATTAGATCGAAATGATTTTTAATAAGCGAGACCATAATTAATTACCAGTTATTAGAGTTCAATAGGCGAAGTTTCTGTATCGATACACGTACCATTTGTGAAACCACGACCAGCTTGGATATTCACTGTTCGCTCAATCATTTTTTCTCCTCTGCATATTAAACCGTTCCAAGAAGTGTCTTCCATGTATCCATAAAAGCGGTGCGTTATTTCATTAAATGATAGGTTCGTAATATGATAGCACCGGTGTTTTGTGTGCGGTAATTTCAGTAAAATGAGCATGTAGCTTAATATTCGATGCACGTGTTGAAACGTGTCTCGCGTGCCTGTATCAAAGTTAACCAGGCTAAAAGGCGAAATAAACGTAAACCGTGTTACGATAAGGAAAACGAGCAAAAAAAAAGAAATGAAAAGAAAGCGCCCACTAGGGGTGGTGAGGGGAACAGTGAGAGAAAAAGGAAGAGAAGGAAAGATAAGTGAAAGAAGATAAAGGGGCGCCGAAATGGTACCGCGTTTGATCCATCATCTTGTCCGTCTGTGTGCAATAATTGTCTCTATTGTCTGTAGCACTGTTCTCACTGGTTTTTACCCCCCTCTCTTCTTGTTCATGTGCTCCCGTTCTTTCACCACTACCGTTTTATCATTCAGTTTCTCGGCGTCAGTGGTTCGTTTATTTCAATTTGTGTGTCAATCTCTCGTGCATGACTACGAGGATACTGCACGTATACCTGGATATATCATTGAGCATGTCGTTGTGTACGCGATGCCATCACGCCTCAAGTACTCTAAAACAGAATATATCTACATGCAATTGTGTACCATACGACCGCGAGATGCAGTCGGTGAATGGGACAGGCTTTTTATACATAAGAAGCGGAGGTTCTGATTCTGTTATTCGGTGTTTCGTTAGTCTGACGGTGGCACGAGTATCGGCTAACGAGCAGACTGAGCCGAAAAAAAAAGAAACAATGAAAATACGTAATTGCTTGCTAGCTATTTTTTGTGAGATATAATTAGGGAGCGTTTTCTTTTTGCAAAGAGTACTTACGAATCATAGTTTCTTATTATACGATGGCTGAAATTATGCGGCGTACGTATCCCTGAATATGCAGCTCGAAACGGGGAAACATTTCTGCCATTATTTTAAATGATGCCAGTATTATTTCTGTTCATTCTCGTTGCTCAATAATCTCACTGTTATTGACCGTAATCGCCGCGAAGGAATGCGTGATAATCAGTTGCGCGGACGCGGCAGAAATCTAAAGAATGAATTGCAATCAATTGTTACTCGTTTTCGCAATTAATAATTGCATGTGATATACACAACCGTACGAATCGCAGCTGTACTGGGTTTTTCTATGCGAGCCCTTTCCAGTACATTGTCGATACTATCGAACGTGCAAGGAGGAACATTGATGGATTGACAATATTTGAAGCATTGATAGGACAATTTCATACGGATCAAAGTATCCCTTACCTTTCTTAGTTTTTACAGATACAGCAAAATAGTGAACATGTACATTTTTCTTCTGTACAGCATCAATTGTTGCGAAACCAAAAACCGTATTACATACTGTCGGTGTCAGGTAAATTCCATTTCCACAATAATTATCATCTTCCGAAAGTAAAACTTGCAGATTTAATATCTGAAAAAAACATAGTACAGAATAAATTAATCAAATATTAGCTACACTACTCTGTGTAATCAACGAAAAATATATAGGATATCGTATAAGGATCATTAAAAATCCAATTTCCAAAACATCGATCAATTACCACCAAACATTTCTCTCTCCGCGACTGATCGATCGAACGCATCGATCAAGCTTCCCAAATCATTTCAAAGGAAATTGACCGCAAGATCGATAGCAAGGTAGAAAGAAAAGGAACGGGGTTCCGTGGATTGTAGTTACGCGTATAGCGTTGGGGGTCGAGAAGAGGGGCAGTATGTATGTATTGTCGCGAATGAGACGAAGGGGAAGAGAAGAAAGCGAAAAAGATAAACAGAGTCCTTTAGGCCGTGCATGCGACGGGCAAAGAGCGCAGACAATGAGGGTCAAAGGCGCCACTTCTCTTGCCACGTTTTTAGCCGGGCGATCTTCATTCTTTGAGGACTTTGTTCCACTACCGTGGACCCGCGGGAAATTCTTTCCCCCGTCCGAAGAGGCCGATCAAACAGTCATGAGTATTACTAGCATCGGAAAGGAAGCCTCTGGTATATACCGCGTATCGTCTATTATCCTCTTTGCCATTATTATACCGATTCGCGAACGTTTTGCATAACTGTTCGCTCTGATCGGTCGGGCTCTCTTCTCAAATAAAACGACTTCATTCTTTTTTGCGCACACGGATTCGATTAACCTTCTGCCTTCCGTGTGTCGTCCGTAATTACTCCTGTAACAGATGCCGTGTATATGAAGGTGGCCAACGAAAACGTGACGTGTTCGAACGGCACAGCAATGTATATGTTCCAAGAACGATTTTGGAGTTTACTCGTATTCACAGAATACATTTAGTTTCAATGGGCAGACTATTTTCTATATCCTTAATTTACTTTCCAGTCATTAAACTTACGGGTTAATATAACAATAGTTAGTCTCAATTCGGAGCAGTCTGTATGCGCAGCCGAATTAATTATTTTATATGAAGTATGTAAGTTCAATCGTTCTTCAAAGGTGTTCAAATCGTGTCGAATAATATACCGTTTTACAATGTTTCCCCGTGGAACAGTCGGCGATACACCACGTCGTTTGTATAATACCCTGCCCAAAAGGGTGTCGAACACGCAGGTCTGAATCGTGCTCGCCCTCCAAAGTTGTAATATCAGCTTTAAAGTTATTTGCGTCGATTTTTCTAAGAAGCGTGCGTATATTCGACAAGAAAAGGCAATACAAGAAACTATGACCGCGAGGTTGTTGAATGACTCGCGCGCTGCTCGCGGCATGCTCGAGCGAATCGAATTGCGCTCTCGGCACGGTTCTATCCCTCGGGCTTGTACAACGATCCCGTTAACGAACGACGCCATTAAGGGCGCATTAACATATAATTTTCCGCGAGAAATTATAGGCGACTCGGCTGAGTTGGCTTGCACGGTGTTTATTATACACATCCAAGAGCAACAGAGTGCCCCCCGGTCCGTGCACTGTCGATCGAAGCACAGCAGAACTCTGCGGCAAGGTGAGAGAGAAGAGAGATTTTAACTGGCGCGATGTGTTAGTGCATTCATGCGAATCCATATTGAGAGGCCAGAAACATGTATACATGTGTGTGGGATCGCGTGCGGCGGCAAGATCAAACGGAGATTCTCCTTCTCTTATACCCTCTCATCGTAATTCTCCCTCTTCTTCCCCTGCCCCTGTGCCGCGTCCAGTATGTTTCTCTATCTTTCTCGTACTCGTTCCACCTCGCTGCCGTTCCGTTTTTCTCCCTCAGTCTCGTACAAGTGGTACCAATGCATTACTATATAGTAGTTTCTCACTTTTGCTCGCAAATGGTCTTTTTCGTAAGCCGTCTCTCTCTATCTCTAGCGGCGATGCAGACCGTTTCTCACCGCTTTCCTTCTGTTTCCAATTTTTTTTTCCGCCTCTATCCTCTCCTGCTCACCGGCACTTTCGACCTTTTTTTCGGTTATCGCCGATAATTTTATTTCCATTAAGCCGCGGGTTCTACCGCACACTGAAATTTGCAATTGTTTTCAATTTAGATAAATTGAAGTTTATATGTACGTGTTGGGAAATAATAATAAGTCTTTGTCGATAAGATACGTTGCAACTGCGAAAGTAAATTGTATATAATATAAAACGATAAACGAATAACGATTGGTCGGAGAGAAATTAAATTTATAAAATGTTTTACCTCTTTTTTTTTGCCCTTTTAATGCGACTGGTAAATGTTTGATCAAGTTAACAGAAAATAGGAAAATGGTTGTCGTTTGGTATTGGATGTGGAACGCCACGTCGAATTTGTGGTTAAAGCGGCTGGATAGGATAAATCGGTGCGTCGGCTTGTAATTTACCTGGAGGGAAGTAGTCGTTTGGCACAGACTTCAATCGAATTTCATTGAACACAAAGTTAAAGAGATCGTCTGGATTAGACAAGGGTTGACGATACACGACTTCCCTTATGTTTTCTCAGCGCAGTTCTTATGCATTTAACTGAACCTACAATTTGAATTGCAAACGAAAACGTTTACGGATTCGAATAATCCTACGAACCATGAATTATTATTTTAGTTCCCTGTAATGCAGTAATAATGATTTAATTTAATTACTTTTCGTCGAGTTGAAGAAGAATCTTGACTTATTCTTACCGTATAAGCAAATGCCTTGTAAACTGCGTAATTATTTCAGTAATTCAATTTTAATGACAGACTTGCCACAGGAAAAACTTGTTAGTCAAAATACAAATATGATCATGGCGTCGTATCGATGATAGTGAAGCTCGTCATCCATAGATGGCGCATAATTGCCGATTTATATTTTTATCGTTTTGCTGTCGATAATGTTAATAGGACAAATCTTTTAATAGGAATTACTCCCAGTTGTTTTTGGAGTAACGCATTTTAATCTCATTATTACTAACAACAGTAAAATACATTGCACTCTGCCTAACGTAATAGCATGATGCTATACATTAGCAAAGACTTCTTTCAATTTCGAGGAGCATTATTGTCATCTGCAATAAATGTAAAAGAAAATATAAAACATTGATCCTACATTCATACAATTACCAATCATTAAAAAGTATCTCTAATTTATTACCACGCTAGAAACAACCCGTGTTTTTATTTTACTCATATTATTTAAAAGATAATGCAAACCTCCTCAGCTTGAAGATACAACTCCATTTCAGCCTGGCCTTTATCCACAATGGGAGGCTTTAAGATTTAGAAACACTTTAGCGTAATCATTAAACCTAACTACTTGTTCAAATTTATGAAAATTCTCGCGTTTCCGTGCGAGTTTTAAAGTGTGGATAGGTATATATAGCTCAGAATTTGCCCTTATACCTGGACCCTACCACTTTTTTGTCCTACGTCCACCATGACCGCGGAGAGGGGTTTGGGAAGGGGGGTGGGGGTCAAGAGGAAGGGAGAATTTGTAAGAGAAAGAGAAAGAGGGAAGGAGGCAGTTGTGGCCGTAAGGGAGGTGTGGCAGAGAGTAAGAAGAAAAGAAGACGAAGAAGGACGCTGTAAGAGCGAGAAAGGGAGACGTAGGAGAGAGATAATGCTCGTTCTCCCTTGGCTCTACGGTCACTGTGTAGTTTCAGTCTTACCGTGTACGTTGTATGGGGCACAGGTCTTCCTCGGCATCCTTTGTCGTATTCACATTCAACCGAGCCGTTCCTTCAGTCCCTGTTTTTGTGCTCGTTTCGTTGATTCGGTACGAACGAAAAGATTTCACGGAATAAAGTTTCGGAGCCGGCGATCGGAGAGTACGCGTTCATCCAATACGAAGAATTTTTTTCATCGATCCACGATCCAAACTGTACGCTCATACATTTGTTTTTCTGGGGTTTTTCGAATCGCCGAAACTGCATACCATAGTGAATTTTTATTTATTATCGTGCAACAATGAAATTCAAATTCGATCTGTTCCATGGATTATTGGAATATCGTACTTTCTATTAGATTGGTGTATTTATGTGATTTACAAATGTGCAAATGGTTCTTGGATGAAGACAATGTGAATCGGTTAGTAACTTGAATAATGTCACATATATATGATTTATGGACTTATTTTAAAATATAAACTACAACATTTTTGCCGGTGACCTGTGCCATAATTCATGATTATCGTGCTGGGGAATTTGTTTGGGAATTTAATGCAGACATAAAACTCAATCAGTTCTAGAGTTATATTTGTGAGTATCGTTCAATATTCTGATTGAACTAAGCCAAATTTCGCAAATATAAACTGCAATTGAAGAATATTTCAATCTACAAAGCAATGGAAAATAATTTTCCAATTTTGCTGTACTTATCGGGCGAAATGAGCATCTATAAAGAAAAGGAAGAGAAGCGTGGAAACGCGTTGATGAGAACTATGAAAAACATGAGTGCTCGGTGTATTGAATGTTTTTATTCTGGAGACTCTATTCCCAAGACTTCCTGCGCACGGTGTAATCTTCTGGAAACTATAGTTCCTGTTAGATTTCTGCGATCATTTCGCGTATAAACTGAAATATGTAGTGATAATGTTTCGTTATATTTTCACCAGCTATCGTGCCAATTGAAAACGGGACTTTCATATCTGAAATTGTGTGTACCTAATTGCAATGTGATATAATATATACCGGCAGTTTGTTAAATGCATTGAAATTAATATACAATTGTGTTGCACGTGTCAGGTATGTTTACGCGAAACGTGTGAACTTTTAAAGTGATACAAACAAGTGGTTGCCCGGAGGCCATGTGAAATGTATAAGATAGAAAGTGAATACGAAGAGGAACCGATGAAGAAAAAGCATCGATGTATCGCTACAAATGCAAGGTATTGCTTTGAGGTAATTTTCTGCAGTTGGTAATAAAAAGGCGCCAAGCAGACCGCAATAAACAGGGCTTTCCATTTCTGTTGTACTGTATCATACTCAAAGTTGATTTATTCAGATATTATTATACCGTCGAGGGAAAGGTTATAAAGAAAACAAACCAGGCAGTAAAACTTCCACATTTTATTACATTTCCGCATGGCGGATATTGAGCTCGCTCCAAAATTAGATAGGTATCACACTTTATAACACTTCACAGTGATTATACATTTATGATTGCTTGGTTGTATAGTGCAGGTAGAATACTTATTGTTCGGATTTATTCGTCATCCATAATCAAGGATATATTTGTAATTACATAATGAAATACTATTTTATCATAATTATTTATGTACTTGATACGAAATTTAACTTCAAAGTCGATCTGTCTATCTATGTTTCGATGCTTGTTTATGTTATAAATAATTACGCCAAATTAATTTTAGGACAATTTTGGCCAACCTAAAACAATTTACAACCTCGTGTTTTAACTTCATACAGAATTTTAAAACAACGATAACAATATCGCCATCGTAATAGAATGTTTTCGAACTACAACATTAGTGGAATACAATTTTTTTAGTTTTATTCGAAATATGAAAATTCACCATAGCAAAATAATTCATCCGACTAAAACAATGTAGGAAATATACTTGATAGGGGTAGAAAAGAAAGTGGGGTGGTGGAAATGAAGGTCAATCGGAATGGAAATGAGAATAGCGGGGCGACGAAGAATCTTGACACGTCAGTGAACATTCTCGTCGATGGTCGAGGGCCGGCGGTAGACGGTCGTGACGGTCGACGACCGACGGTCGGTGTAGCTGCCGGCCGAGCGGTCCCTTAGAAGTTTCTTTGAAAGATTCGCAGCTCGCGAGGCATAATACCACTACATAAAGTCATCTGGCGATAACGGTGACACGCCTTTGACCGTTTCCGCTCGGTCTTTCACCAACAAATCCTTGTCGGTACTTCAAAAGACTTTAGAAGCCGTGTTTATGACCCGATTGGGATCATTTCCGTTTCGACCCGATAACATTCCTTTATTATTTAATTGATAATCCATAGTGACCGTGATGGACAGACGATACCTATAGATATACATACATACATGCGTTCAGACATATACACACACGCTGAAAGGGAGCACACACATACGTCGGGTTGATATTACTACACACATGCACTTACGGTCTGCTCTTGGACCGCTGAATGATTTAAGCTTGGGTTACACAGGCGTTTTTAACCCTAACTTCAGGGGGAGTGTCCCGAGACCGAGATAGAAGGCTGATCAATGCCCCTTTTCTAGTAATTGTTGAGAATCACCCCGATATGGTTGATAAGGGAAGCTTTCTTCTTTGCTCGATGTTGATTACTGAGTAACCCTAACGTACCGATCCTATTCATGTTTAATTTTTATGCTTTGGCTATGAATATAGTAAACAAGTAGCTGACAAGGTAAATGTGCTTATATTAATCGAATTTAGCTCCTTTTGTTTGCAGGAATATTTCTATTCGTTGGTGCACAATTGCTTTGATTATTTAGAAAGTAAAAGTCACGTAGGTTAAAGAAAAGGCAAATTTCTTTGTGTCTCAAGATAAAAATGGCAAATGAGTACGAAACTCAACGAATTCCTTCGCGTGTTTCCTTTGAAGATAATTGATTCTTAATGCTGTTCGAAACATGCACACGGATTCTGAAATACGCTGGTACTTCTAAAGAAAGTTTTATTTAGTCGTAATGAGGACCTCCCAAATTAATTTCTGGTTTCCCTCCGCTTGCCAGGCAAAAAGTTACCGAATCAACGCGAGGGTTTTAAAGTGGTAACGCAGGCACTCCGCTTGACATACTCCTACCCCACTTGTTATCTATAACAAAAATTTTGCTAATGATTTTAGAAAGTAAAAATGATAAGATACATTGTTCTCTTCGTTCCTTCAGTATTCATCGCAATCCTCCACTGTTTAGTACAATCTGTAAATTTTAGTTATCAAACAGGAATAAATTTTCTTATGCCACCCTGAACCCTTTTCCTTCTTAGAAACTATATCGCTCAATTTATCTGTTTAATAATATCACTATTAAACAATTATGGTTATCGTAGTATTGCTACGGTTTCATAACGCACGATTGCTAGCATTAGTATAAATTTATTTCCTTACTGCGTGCAAATTAATATGAAAGTGGACCGGTAAAGAAGAGAGGGAAAAAGTGGAGCGTAGTTGCACGTAATTCGTACAACATCGAGTTCGTACTCTAGCGAACAGGGGAAAATGTACGAACCTCTCCCGATACGTTCCCGATCCACTCTATTTCTCCGGAGCTTGGCTTTCCGAGAGTACTCCTAAAATTTTCTCCAAACCGAAGAGAAAAAGAGAGGGTAGAAATCTCCGTGGTCACGTTAACGAAAGTTTCGTAACTGTCTGCGTGGAAAGTGGAGGAAAGGTCGACGGTATGAAGGACGAACGAAAAAAACTGTGGAAGATAAAAAATTCGAATTATACTCTGCAAAGCCATGTGGAAATTTAAATGGTGGTCGTAAGAAAAGCATAGAGTCGTCTGAGACAGAGTTCCTCGGTTGGGCGCGTAAAAGAGATTTTACCCGAGGTCGAAGCACAGCTAGACCTGAAGGTGGAAAAAGGAAGAAGAAGGTGACGCATGAGGAGGATGACTGGGTGGGTTGGTAGAAAACTTACAGGTACTGGGAGGGAAGAGAGAGAGAGAGAGAGAGAGAGAGAGAGCTGAAAGGGTTAGGTGAATGGGCGCCGTGTGTGCTTTTCTCGTTTGAGGAGCTTCGGATTGCCCAGTGCCGTACTGAGATTTCTTTGCGCTTCTGATTTCCGACGAATTGTTCCAATTTGCCCGTACCTTATTAAACCCTACTTCTCTGTATCTCTTAAAGCGCACTTCTGAAACATACAAGAGAAATTAGATTGATTAAAAAAACAAAAATGATTAAACGAATGCTAAACAGTTGTCTGTCGCTGTTGCATCGACAGTGGCGGTGTTACCGACAGAGCTCAAGAAGTTTTTGCGGAAAACGCCGTGGTACAATAGATCGACAGAAAATCCGACGTGTTTCAACGAACGAACGTTCGACTGGAATGAGAGGTGATAAGAAGAAAGAGACAAGAACAAAAAGAAACGGGGAAAGAAAATGAAAAGAAAGAAACGAGAAATGTCGCTCATCGGCTCCCTTCTCATCCTCGATCTTGCCGGCCCGACTGTTTTTCGGACAATTCCAAGTAGCAGAGCCGCAATTGCCGGCACAGCAATCCAAGATGTAAAAAAGGGAAGGGGTGAAGAGAGTGAGAGGGTTAAAAAGAAAGTGACTAAGAAGAAACGGTGGAGAAACAGAAAGAAACTGAGAGTGAGTAAGTAAAGTAAGAGGGTAAAATAAAAGAGAGGAATCGGAGAGCCCTTTGGACGCGTATAGGGGGAAGGGTCAAATAAGGTGGACCGCTGTCGGAGTCGAAGCGGGAGGCCGCTCAAAGTGGACAGAAAGAACGAAGGAGAGACAAAAGAGAAAAGAAAACGGAAGAGTGAACGAGCAAACGTGCACTGGAGTAGGATAGAAAGGTTGGAGAAAGAAAGAGGCACAGAACGGGACGGCACAGGTAAAGGCAGAAGGAAGACGAGGAAGGCGATGAAGGAGAGAAAAAGGCAAAAAGGGAGACGGAAGACACAGACCTCGCCGGCTGGTGGCTGGCGGCTGGCGGCACCGCTTGATGTACGTCGGGTCCGTAATTACAGGTTTTCGGAACGCCTCGCTCGGCGAACCACGCTCTTTGAGAGCTAGGGCCCTTCCCTCGCCTCGTCATCTAACCGGTGACTTCGAAATACTTGTCATTTCTTCGATCTCTTTTTCGCCGCGAGAGAAAAATATCGTCTC
Organism: Nomada lathburiana; assembly: GCA_963667235.1. Lineage (NCBI taxonomy): Eukaryota > Metazoa > Arthropoda > Insecta > Hymenoptera > Apidae > Nomada > Nomada lathburiana. Next base: position 10,121,637 of record OY763906.1, read on the forward strand.
CTTTGGAAAATGTTAATACCTTCGAAAGAATCCCCGACTATGGCGACTACTTTCTTCTTCTTTATTCCTCCTACTTTTGTCTGGTTTCTGCATCGGATTTTAGTCTTTTGTACCATGATCAGGTATATATACGATGAAGAACTTGTTATATTTTCTGGCGTGCATTGGTATATATATGAATGTTGTGTTTTCTGAAACCGTTTTAAATAAAATGGTAAGATGGTGTTCAATTAATGTAATGGGATTGAAATTAACGTTCTCGAACACCCAGTATATAGATGTTGGATAAAAGTTTTGAAGCACATACACGCCACGGCAAACTGCGTAAAAGACGTAATGCGATTATTCGAATTCGATACATGCGTGTTTAATTTTGATTATCAATAGCTAGAAAAATTGATAATTATTAATATGTAAAATTAATGGAATGCTTCATTAACCGCTATATGATGCTTTACGTACCTCTTTTCTTCGTACATACATAATAGCACACATGTTTTAAACAGCACGTAATTCATTCCATTCCATATTATATTTTTATTTTACCTAAAATAACAATATTTGCATGTTATATACAATTTTGTAAAAACGAAAATATCTACATACATATTCCACATGGAATGAGATCAGTGGAATACCCCTGGAAAATCACGGTATTGTGAATTTTAATATCTCAGCATTCGTAAGAAAACCGAGAAATGTTTTCGGCCGAATAAAAACCAATACGAACGGAAAACTGGATATAAATTCCGTACGGTTGATACATTTTTCTACGCTTCAGGTAATTTCAATATCTTCGAATATATCCTTCTGTAGATCCACAGTATTTTGCTCGTCGATATCAAACAGTTTGGTATGCGGGGTAACGCCGATTTTACCGACCAAGCGAAAAGACCGTACCTTTCGGAGATGAATCTTTTTCCTATCGTGTCCAGATGGCTTTTACCACATTCTCTGGGGTTAACCGGGGACTTTCACCTATGTATTGGAAATTCAATTCAATTATATTTTCAACAAATATATTTACATCAGAAACGTGTACAATAATACACGATTACCAAAAATATCTAACAAAAGTTAGGAATTTCTTCCATAAATTTCCGTATTCAAATAAGATCTTGTTATAAAAAAATTAATATGTCCATTTTACAATTACACATTAGTACTTTCAATACGACTATCGAATTATTCAAACAATAGTCTATAATTAAATATTAGTACGATTTTAATTAATAACATACAATGAAAGAAGAGGAAAGTGAATACCTTACATATATTTCAAGTGGTAAAACCCTTAAATCCATTGAAACAATAGTCCACCGAAAATATGCATGAAATCTATATGGATCAGGATAGCATGAAGTGATTTGGCTTTTATTAAAAATTCGCATTCAACGAAGCTTTTTACCGCGCGTATATAATCTTCGTCGACGTTATAAGCAACAGCCCTAATAGTTCTTCACGCGATGCATTTCTTTCGACATATAATTATATCTCACGGTGGTACGCTTCGAATAATTATAACGACGGACATCATTAAGCAAGTAGTAAATGAAGATGATATTAGAGCAGTGTATATAAAGTACTGGTTGAAATGATTATTCTTGCACTTCGGTCATTAATAAAATTGAAGATTCTAATGAAGTATGCTACATTGAATAGCGAACTACCCTTGAATTTATATCTCAAATATTCGTGGAATGATTAACGAAGAAGTGCTGCTTTGTCTTTAAAAAGCTCGAATAATTCCTAGTTCCATCTCGCGAAATTCCGTTACATTGACAATGAAGACTCACTTGAAATTTAACACTTGTAGAACGTCACAATTATAAGTTTAATTGGAAATATTATTTTATTTAAAAAAAAACTTACGCTGCGTGCTTATGCACTGCAATTTTAAATTGAAATCGTTTCTTTTTTTTGGACACTAATTTAATAATTCTTATCTATCACAATTGCTTTATTGCAATTCCACTATAATTACGCCATAAAATTTGAAATACATAGTGGAACTTATTAGTTATTAAAAGGACTACAGCGCCAAGAATCCTGCAACGAAAATTACTAGTTTCGACTAAATCCATGCCGGTCGATAATTATATACGTAATAAGAATCAGCCTTAAATTTGGATCCCTTTAAAAATATACATATTGTTTTAAAAAGAATAAGATTAAATATATTAGAGTCTGGCTAATTAAATATCGAACTATATATATTTTCTTTTTCTTCTTAATATTTATACTACAATTGTAGTGATAGAATTGTCTCTGTATATTATGTTAAATTTAACACGTGTATTTGCAGATGCATATATTGTATTTTAAATATCTGCGCGATATACATAGAATATAGATTTATGGATCATGAAATCGGTGATCAGTGCCATCTACCATTACGAAAGATATAAAAATTGCAAATAACGTGGTAACGGTCTCTTTTTTAAGTGGGTTGTATCTTCAGTTACAGGTGGTCGTTCTGTTTGACTGTATAGTGTTCTATAAATCTGTACTATTTTAATACATCAAATAATGATTTTAATTACTAAAGTGTTCATCTGGTAGCTTCTTTGGCTCTTATTTTAAACCTCTGGAAACATAAGTATCTTAATATTTTCTTTCGTAGAATATTACCTTTCCTTTTTCTGTAAACAATGTGGGAAAGCAAGTAAGGATCAGGCATAGGATTTTTTACTCTCTATTTTTACCCCTCTACACGAAAAATGTGACTGCTTTCTAATTTAAACAATTAAAAGCACAAGTAATTTCTTTTCGTTCCCATTGAATAAAAACGAAGAACACATAATGTACAAAGGAATGTACTGTGCCATTTAAATTAGTATAAAAATTGCTCTACAGTTTTATATATTTAACAATTAATAAATATAATTTACAAAAACAGAAAAAAGTTAGAGATATACATGTAAACATAATTTTCTATTCAAAAGCATATGATCCGAAGCAAAACAGCTATGTTGTATGTACATTAGTAATGCTTTAGTCAAATTGTCTACAGGTTTTTTTTTATAGAATAGATATTTCAGAACTGTGCGTTTCACAATCTGACGAGATCAGACATTGTATCCCTACTCCACCCTTCCTGACTGTAGCGTCGGTCCTGGTCAGGACGCAGCCTTAGCTCAGTTTGCCTAGAGACGTGTCGACAGTGGTATCGTATGTTCATTCTATACTATAACAAAGGAAGTTAGGAAGCACTTGTGGTTGAGGTCAAGAAAATTGTATAGCTCATAATAGATTCTTTCTATAGCTATATAGATATCAAGGTCACTTCTAAAAAAGCGCTAGCAAAATGGTATGTACATTCCTTTTCATCCCTTAACTCAGGTAAATGTGTACTGAAGCGAGATGATTCATTATGACAGCTTTTCATTTCATATTTTCACCCCTATTTAAGCAGAGATCAGGTTTCTATGGTTTTGTAGTGCTTTAACGTACCTTAAACCTATTTACACGCGTTTCTATGCTCCATATACCAGTTTTTGTTAGCCTGTGCGTAATATCCTTACCCTTGCATATACTTATGTATTAGAAGAAAATTGTAGTGGATGCATTTATTTGCTCGTGGCATGCATAAGAAATAGACGAAGGTAGAAATATTTTCATCTAGGCATACAATGAATGTGGAAAGCAGGGAATAAAATAATAGACGATTGATATAGTCCAGAGCATTTTGATGTTGTTGAATAAGTTCTGGTATACATATATTTAAGGTGAACAATTTGCATTAAGCTCTTCTATGTATGACAGTCACAATCCCGACATAATTTGTATGGAATCTGACAAATTAGACATTTCATTAATATTATGCATAATGGTATATCGCAATCTTGTAACATAATAGTTTGCTTTCCATGTAAACATGGGTCTAATACTGAAGTGGCTGTAACAGGAACCTTATGAAATCCATATTTCTATGGCTCATCATAACAAAGGGCTGAACCTTTGGGATATAATAGACTTTCCTTTGTATAGGCTACCCTTACCCGTGCAGATCTATTAATATCTATCCATCCTGTCAAAATAAAATTCTGTTCTGCAAGCAAGTTTTATTCTAGAAACTAAATGGTATTCTGGGGTTGACTGTAGAGTTCAATGGATTGCGTTATAATTTTTGTCGATCAATACCACACAAATGTTCTGCGCGGACCAATAGGGATATATAGAGAGGTATCTTTCAATGCGCAGACTGCCAGGAGCTACCCCACAGTTCTTCCGTCAGGCTCCGCCCTTAGAGTTTTTTAGAATAGGAAAACCATCCTTAGGTGCTTAATTGGTATATGACTTACCATAGAGCTCGATCGATCCAGCATCCCCAGCTTGGGTCTTTTGTACGAATATTCTGAATTCAAAATATGCTTCCTCTATTGGATATCACTGTACAAGCCAAATACATATTTTATCCAAAGCATTGAAAAATTAAAATGCAGGAATGATGGCAGTTTATATTTTTAAATAGCCGGCTCTATCTATACTGTTTAAAAAATAATACTGTAATAATATCACAAAGTATTAACTTTATAATAGACACTTTGTAAAACTAATACAAGCATTATTAATTTGTTTCTTAGGTTTGGATCAACCATGTCTACTAAGAGGCGTCGTGGGCCTAAATTAAGTATAGAACGTAAAATAATACGCGAAGGCCATAATAGATAGGATGAGTGGATCTCGACAGAACGAAGCACGTTGCTTCAATGAAAACTCTCCACGGCCACCAGTGCCTGGTAAGATATTATGCATATTAATATACAAACACTTGTGAATGATTGAATTCAGATCCCATCATCGTGTCAATATAAATTAATAAAAGATACTAAAATTATCTCGAATAGATTGCTAATCTATTGATTATAAAAGTGTGTTGGTAATTCAGTTCTTGCATAACTAATACTTCAAATATTTCATTGTAGGAGAGGAAACAGGAAACTACGTCAGCAGGTTCCGTCCACAGAGTCCAACTCTGACCCCTAGGCGTTCTTCTTTCGCAATACCAACAGCTTTAGGTTGCGATGCTTCTGCACCTTTGGGATTTGAACCGGAAGGTTGCTGTAGTACAACAACTATGGAAAACGATTCGCCACCTGCTTGTCTGCGGTGGGCCAGGAACCTGCATTCCTTGCTGCAGGATCCAGTGGGCTTGGAATTGTTCAGAAAATATCTGGATCAAGAAGGCAGACCTCATGCAAATCCTCTTAACTTCTGGTTTGCTTGTGAGGGACTTAAGGAACAAGATGATCCTGAAAGGATACATCAATTGGTCAAACTTATCTACAGAAAGTTCTTCCTCAAGTCGCAGTTAGCTATACCAGAAGATGTACGAAAGGAAGCCAATCGTCGGGTTAAAGAAGGTCGAGCGGACGAAAAAGTGTTTGATGCTGTACAGTTGGAAGTCGAACGTCTCATTAATGAGACCACCTATCCAAACTTTCTGCGATCCGATATGTATCTACAATACGTTCAGTCCTGCCAAAACCCTGATTCTGGTGGATGTCCTAGTTCGGGATCCAGTCGAGAAATGTCCGTTTCTTGTGGACCGAGCTTGCTGCCCACTGTTCACGAAGACAGTGAATTTGTTAGTTCCATACATAGCTCACATTCAGCTAGCGAAACGCCTGGGGAATTGAGGGGTGAGCTGAGATTGACCAAAGATATGCTTATGGCTACTCAACAAACTAGAGTGATGGATCTTCGACCAAAACCAGAAGCGTATGCTGGGTAATATATTTTTTTTTATTGCTATTCACTTTTACTTGGAACGTGCATTACTTAGAATGCTTAAATTTAGATTTGCATTAAACGCTTTATTCAGCTGATGTTTCTTTTTTTTTTCTTCTTAAGCTTGTTGTGTGGACTTTTCGCAATGTATATTAATAACTAAAAGATCACTTTATGAAAAGACATTATACTGTATATTATCCGACTTTTATTTGTTTAATTTTTTACATTTGTATTAAAACCTTTGATATTTTTGTCAAAACGTTTTCCAATCTTTTGTTTGTTTTCATCCTTTTTGGTTTGATGTTTTGCGTGACGCTCGTAGCGTTTACTTGCAACATGGAACTAGTCCATATCATATGCTCGCACCCAGACTGCACGCACAATATTCCTCATACAACCCAGTATCCAGGCAGGATTCAGAACTTCAAAGCTTGAGCAGTGATGCACGAACTGAATCAGACAATATGTCTCTCACCGATACCTCAATGTAAGTTTTGCTCTTTTTATTTCAAATATTAAAATTAGGTTTTTATTTAGTACTTGTATCATCAATTCTGGAATCGAATATCTCGAAGTTTACACAATTTCCATTACTGCCAAGTCTTATTTGATATTTTCTTAAGATTGAATTAGTTTCTTTTATAATTCCACAACGTGTAAATTAATTTACGTAAGTTTCTATAATTTAATTATTTCTTTATTATTTCAATTTGTATTATTTTAAAGAATATTGTTTACACTAGGTCTTAACAGTTTTCGTGCAAGAAGCTAACGAAAAGAACAGCACTAATTTATTTAATGCTTGTTTGTAATAAATGTTGTGTTAAAATTGTTTTGTATAAAAATCGATTTAAAAAAATACATATACACTTCATTCATCAGCATTTACATTTCTCATTTGCAGTGATGGAACGTCAATGAGCAAACAACGAAGTAAAAAACAATACATAAGACAGTATAGGGCTATTAAGGATTCAGCTAATTTAAATCGTGATCCGCTGGCGCATCATACAATCATACCTCGAACGCAACGAGTACCGCGTGATTTAATGCATCCTCTGAAACCGGAAGAATTTGCTCAAGTGCTTATCGAGAAGTTGGAGAACGTTAAACGCGAACGAGAATCTCAGGAAAAGCTCGATAGGCATTTGCAAGAGAACGAGGCGATTAATAAAGATGCACCAATGGAGATGCCTAGTGGGGCACCAAAAGCGCTAGCTGATGCACTGAGAGAAAAATTAATGATAGAAGAAGATAACGATCAAGCAATATTAGACCAACACGTGTCACGAGTTTGGTCGGATCTGACGCCCTCTCGATCTCCTGGACTCGCATCCCCAAGACTGCATTCGCCTGAAAGAAGACGCTCTACGCACAATTATCCACGGCCGTACAAACAGAGGAAAGAGAAGGATGTGTTCTCTACGTTTTCAGCAGATAGCGGTAATATTCACGATTTTCAAGAAGGCAGCGATCTTGTCGGAGCTGGCTCCATGAGTTCACTAGGATCTCACTTGCCTAAATCTAAATCCGTGCCATCTGATTACGCCGATTCCCTCCATAAACAAGACCTGTATCTTCAAGGTATATTTATGTATATATATATATATCTTAGATTCGATTAAAAAATATATTAATAATGTATACGTATATTTATATGCCACTAATATTCCACACGAATTTTTCTAGGTCATGATCAACGATTCAGAAGGTCTGACATGACCAGAAGATCAGCCACAAAGAAATCTATGACGGAATTAACTGACAGTGGAGTTAGTGTTGTAAGTGACGCACCACCGTCAACAATTAGTAAAGATATTCGTCTTTTATCGTGGCTCAAAGAAAGTGACAAGAAAGCGGATATCAAACATAGCCGTCATGGGAAAAAGTATGGTTCTCGCAGTGGCTCTTTGGAAAGGACAAACAGGGAAACATGGGGCGTTCCTGCGCAACCTTTTGTTGCTGATCCGGGAATGCCACCATTACCACAGCCTCATACAGTAAATATTTTTATTTAAAATTAGAGTTTCTTTCTTTCTTATAATTTTTACTTAAATGTAAATGGTGATGCGCAGTAATATTGATTTAAATTAATGGAGTTCATTATAAATTTCTAAATGCATTGTTCCGTTAATAGGCAACCCAATTAGAAGAAGCGAGAAGAAGATTAATAGAGGAAGATAGGGCACGTTCGAGTTGTAAACAACGCCATTCTAATATTTCAAAGCAATCGTCGTATGAACCTGCAATGCAAAGTCAATCTCATGTCCAATCAAACCAATCAACGTTAAAGAAGACGAAGCAAGATATTGGAGATTTTACCACCGTTGTGTTCAGTTTCTGTGACGAACAGTTTCCTTATAGGACTAAAATCCCTGGTCATAACGTCACATTAAAACAATTTAAAGAATACCTTCCTAAGAAAGGCAGCTATCGGTAGGTCTATAAGTATTATTATTTAAAAAGAATATATATACGTATTGTATCTTTTCTTGTAAATTTAAACATGACGATCATATGCGTATATTTTCTTCCAGATATTTCTTTAAAACGGAGTGCGAGGACTTGGACACAAAGGTTATTCAAGAGGAAATAACCGACGATTCCGAGGTCTTACCGTTATGGGAGGGAAAAGTTATGGCGCAAGTTAAGGCGCTCGAGTGATAGACTGAAAGAAGGATATTCCGAACAAAAGAACGTGCTAACTTCGAACAAGTGCCGCAACTAATTTTATTTAAGAGGACCAGCATTCTAGAAGAGGAAAACCATAATAAGGCGATATTCGGTGTTAGTTTATTGAAGTTGCTGAAGCGGTTTCTTCCGCTTAAGTTAACAGAGCAAGTGCTTTTAATCGATGAAACAAAAAAGAAGAACACGTTAAACGAGCAAAACCGTTATATGTTTATTAAGTAAAAGAAGAAGAAGAGGAAAAAAAGAGAAAAAACAAAAGCCACGTTTAGATGAATGTAGATTTATTGAACATTAATCCTTAATTAAGGTATTTGTTACAGGATTTGCATTTCATTTTCGTATTTCATTCGTAATTACAACAAAATGATTTCTCAAATGTTCGGCAATGTTATAACTACTTGTTTCTCTTCGTTCGTTGTACATTTGGCAATGAATGCTATGCATATGATGCCGCTCGCTTTGTATATACTTTCATTCGTGTGATCTTTATAAAGAAAATACTGTTTCGTTTTATAGCAAAGGTTTTGCTAAATACATACAAACGAAAACCACAACTGCGCATTAAAAAAGAACAGAAATAAAAACGAGCAATTGCAGTTTGGCGAGTTCCAGTGAAATTGGACTGATTACAAGTAACAAACGCCGCTACAATGAAATTTTCACAAATGCAACATTCATTTTCGTGTAACAAAGATTTCGCAAAAACGGAATTCTATCGTGATTGCAATTTGTTTATATCCAATCAATTTTTTTACTGCAATGCAGTAATATCAGAAGAAAATGTTGTATATTGATTGAATAATTTCTTCCTCCTAAAGACTTCCCATAGTTTTCCAAACGACTGTACAAAGGCCCGCGTAGTTTCGCCTTAGTAAGGTCTTTATAAGGCCCTAGATTTACATAGGAAAAAAAGGGACATTATTACAAATTAGCTTTTAAGGGGATATATTACGTGCATTATAAATACACACGCTCTGTTTAATATACGTAATATATCATGCATTCGAAGATACCGCGAGGAAAAAAAAATAATTAAGGATACAGAATCATGTTTTTGTCGTACCGTCATTATCATCCATTTGACATTGTAAAATAAGCTCCTGCATAAATGTAAAACACATATTGGAAAAATAGGCGCGCAACACGCAATTGGCATCGGGGAAACAAGTACTTTGGTGGAAAAAAGAATTAATTAGTATCTAGACCGTAACGATGTTTTATCAGGTGCGAAAAATTGTGCCTTTTTAGTGCAGTAAGGTCGAAGTAAGCCTAAGGAAAAAAAAAAAGGTTAAGAGATACTTATTAAATTGGAGACCAGCGGGTCTAATATCGAGAGGATAAATTTGATACATCGAGCGTTTTGTATATATTTTTTTTCCAAACTTCATCGTAATCTTTGCAAGCTTAATCATTAATAATCGTTACAACGCTAAAGGATATTATCAACATTGTTACTTTACACGTTTGCGTTTCGATTATCGAATTTTGTTATTCTTTCTTTTTTTCTTTTTCTTTTTATTTTCTCTCTGTTTGCCTTTAACGATTCTGTTAAGATATAAGGAATTATATCCAAGAAACTAAAAAAAAGAAAAAGAAAGAAATAAAATATCGGAAGTGTGATTGAATCTTCTTGAATGGCCTTCGCATAACTGGTTCGATTCTTAATAGTCGTAGGCGCTCGCTTCCTAAACAATCGATTTTTTAACTTTTGTCAAGAACGAAGACGATGAAAATGTAGTATCTACATTGTAATAAAATCAATGACGCCAAGGCTGGAGGCGATGCACCGTGGCTGATAACAATTTATTGTATGTAATTGATTATCTTTAATTAATACCACGAATGATAAAGTGTTCCTGTACCTAATTAATTAATAATGATTATTATTGTATATCAAAAGTATTGAGAATAATAATGCCATTTTCACTGGATTATATGAGATTTATCGCATTCTATTATTTTAGAGATACACGTATCCTTTATCTGCATCATTTAAAGGAGTCCCGTGCAGTGTCTTGCATTTACTAACAAACATCCGATAAGGTACTAACAGAACATTTATGTACATCTAATAATGGTTACAAAACACAGATAGAAAGAAAGGTAAGGAGAATCTTACTCCATTATCTTTTTGTTTTTAAATTTCTGTAGCCACTATTGGATTAATCCTTTCATTTATTTTCCTATAACGTTTGTGTATGATTTTTATTGCACAGCTTTTGTTATATTGTTCTCCTTTATTTTTTAGGTCAAAACATATATTGAAAGTCTACTCTTAAGATGAAGTTAATAAGCTATTAAGAACTTTACTCTGCAGCAAGATCATGTGCTATCAAACAAAAGCACGTGCTTCTCTGATTGTTACAGTATTAGTTGTGGCTTTAAGTATTATGGATCACGTTTTGAATAAAAAGCCCCGAGTTCTCCGATGGAAAACGGAATTTTAAATTCACTGAAAATATTTTCCGATCGCCGCCATATATGTATTCTAATATTCCTTGTATTAAGCAAGAAATCCATCGCGATGAAATATGCATTTTTATAATGAATTAAAAGTAGCTCTATGATATATTTTTTAAATAGATTATTCATATTTGTATGTAGTTAGTTAGTTATTTATTTATATTTTCATTTTTTCAGATTTTATCTCTTTATCTATTGGCTCAAAATCTTTACACACAGCATTAATTTCCCTTAATGCCTACTACAGTATTCAGTGGAAATACTCGCATAATTTTACACCAGCCACAGATACTCCGCATCTCTCTTTCTTCTAATTTAATGTAAACATGTAAATAGGACTGTGGATTTGTAGAACACGTAACCTTGCTGTTTCTAGATCTCTAAGTCCGGACCGTAACAAAACTTATCAGTGTTATAAAATAATGATAATGACACACATTTGTACCCCTTAAAGTAACAATTATTACATAATACATGTTTTCATTGTACGCAGATATTCGTGATTTATCAATGAAGAGTATCGTTCCAACTAGCACCAAAAAACGTAGGTAAAATTCAATGGAATATTTTTTAATTACACAATTTTTATCGTATCTTTCTTTACTTTTCGATGATCTAGCACCTGGAAGTTACATCGAATTTGTTTAAAGGGGCAAAATCACCAGTTAGTACATCTTCTAATCTCAGGAGTGACTAAGTCCACGAAAAATTAGTAAGCCTTTCAGTATGTATGTTTTTTTTTTACGAAAAATACACTGCTGCTGGAGGTAAACACTCTTCATCTATCTTACTTTTGCTGTACATACGCCAAATATCGCAGACTTTAACTCTTGTAAACTGAAAGACGACTCAGACAAGAGGAAAAGAAAATAACAGAAAATGATATTGCAAGCATCGTGCAGTGCCATTAAACGTGCATAGCTAAATGTTCGATCTAGAATTTTCGAAACGGTTTAGATAACACTTAAGAATAATCGATGTCATTAAACTCCATCATCGTTAAATGATAGAAACTGCAAACACGGTCATAAATAATACTCCAATAAATAATAATCTTTGCCTCTATAAACTTGCACTCTCACGTATACGTATACCTGAGACACGATTTACCTTCGAACTTACGGACAGATTAATCAAAGATAAAAAGATGTGTTGTCCCTTTCTTTACAGAAGAATAAGCCCCGGCAAGATAAAATATCGTATAATTAAAGCAAACGTTACATTTCACAATTACACTTCACGTGATTTTCCCACCGAAAATTCCATACAAATATTTCACAAACATAAAGAAGACTGATCTGGCAATTAGTCCTACTGTTGATAAAATATGACAAACTTAATTTTCAAACAAAAATTCACTATCAAATGTCTAATCGTTTCTTCCGCCCCCTCTTTCTCGGCAAGATTGATTTTCATTCAAATAAAACACGCGTGTACAAATCAATTTTCTTCGCACAGGTGGCCACAAGAAAACTTCGATACGCGGATGGAACAAGGGTTGAGCTCACTATACGAGCGTAATTGGTGAAATTTTTATCGACGAATCTGTCTGTCTGTGAAAAATAAGATAGAAAAACGATACGAACCGGCACGATGGGGAGTCCTTGTGCCTGCGATTGGATTGTTCTCCAGTGACGTTATTGCCTGAAAGATGTCCAAAGGAGAAGGGGAGTTGAACTTACAGCGCAAACTGTCGAAGAAGCACGACGCATTTAAATGGCCGGTCGCGTATTGCCGTGGATTCAGTTTCGTCGACGGCCTCTCGAAACCGGATTCTATATTGCGTTACACACTTTCGTTCACGTGTTACCCTTACGTTGAGACGCACTTTTCACCCGTTTCCGTCGACAGGTGAGACGGTACGGTTCCAAGAAGATTCTCTGCGAAGAAAACGCGGCTCGAACTCTGTGCAGTATCACGTGCATATGATTTTTCCGTTTGCTCGGCTGTTACACCTTGCACTTTCGTCGCTTTTTATTCACTCATAGATAGAATGTGTCGTGGATGCAAGAATAAGTAACGCTCGGTCTACAATCGTTTAACTGGGGAACAAAGTAAGCGGACAGATTTATTTTCGATACCCCGAGGAAAGAACGAAGACGCAGTGGAGCAAACGATCTCGTCGTTTGAAAGGTAGCATTTTAGGTGAGTTTTTCGTTTTCTGAACGTTCCCCTTTTCCTTTCGTTCTTTTGGTATTATTCAGTTGCATTTCCAATGAACAGCCACAGTGTGTTTGATAAGTACTGTATAATTTGTATGTATAATTTGTTAACGAATTGCATAGGCGATTTAAAATATGTATGAAATAATTTGGCTGATAAGCATTCATTCTTAAACTACGTACGCGAAATATATTTGAAAGAAAAATTACGCTACGAGCTCCAAATGTCATTTGGAAAACTTGAATACAGTAATAGTAATAATAATTATAATAATAATAATAATATATACAAAGAAAAAGAATAAATATAAGAGACTAATATCACAGTCGTAATGAGATTAAATAGAAAGACATTCTCGATTCTTTTGTAATCATCACTGGGGTATGTCAGTCACATGATAAATTGTAAACATTGTCGACCGTTGTATCAACTAATTATCTCTATCACATCTCGTGCTCGTAATGACGAATTCAATTAGGTTAGACCCTTCGAGGCAAACACGTCAATGTTGAAAATTTCTCCCAAAAGCGATGCGCCAGTCGTTTTGAGGAAAGTGTAATAAAATCTTCATTTAACATTATCAAACCATAATCACGTCCATTATTCATATACGTGCACAACATTGTTAAACATGCATTAATTCTGAATATTAATACATGCATTATTGTGAACTCAAAGCAGAAGAACGTACAACAATCGGGCGGTTCAATACAATTTGGAGTTCTTATGCGCGCTGAAGGATATATCGTTGAAATACGAAATTAATTCACAACTTATCAATGGAACGATGCACTAGAATTTCAATTTTCGCGATCAATTCGATCGTAACCGTCGAAGATTTGCACAGATCAAGTTCAAAACTCAACGGCACCCCAGCGCGTCGATAGAAGCTTGTTACGAAAGTCGCTAGCATTATCTGACCTTACGATCTTGCTATCACGATGCAGTTCTTATTGCTCTCAAAGCCTAAATTATTGTCTCGTATCAACAGCAACTGTCACATGAAAGCAATTAATATCATTTAATCCTAAACTAATTGATACTAATCAAATTGTTAACTGGCGCGCATTGTGCACCGACCTGCACACACACACACACACACACACTAACGTACATATACGTATAGTTTTATCAAAGTAAATTTAATCCCCTCACTTTCACGCCTCTTCTTCGTGCAAAACCGAACCAAATTGTCTGCCCCTGAATTCATCGTCCTCGAACTAACAAAAAGCGAAGAGAAAATATTTTTGTTTCATCTTCTAAGTCGCCGACCGAGCCCAGAACATCATAAAATCGTCCAAGGATAAAAGAGCACGAAGGGCGCAAGCATTTATCCAATTTCGCGTACACATCTTTATTGCCGTATTTAGAACTCCCTTTAATCGGCTGCAAGTACATATGTATATAAGTGTTTAAGTAAGATGTCATGGCGCACGTGCCACGGAATAACACATATTAACTCCTATTGTACTCCCCCCCTTGGATCAGCCAAAGGAAGGCCCGGCGTCGCAATGAAATTGCAGCTTGTTTACAAAAGAAAGAACACCGGTAGATGGATTCGTTATTCCTATCTTTATATGCACACTGATCATTGTGCACTACTTTCATTCGCTGGATTACTCGTGATTAAGGTGCTTTCGTTTTCCTTCCTTTGCAACGTAACGCAACTTTCGCATATAACAGTATCGTGAATTGTCTCCCACGAAATAATCGAACGACGCACACGTATAGATGTAAAACTCATAAAATGCATGGAAAATTAAATAGCTTCTTGATACATACATCTATATAATGTATCTAATCGTAAAGAATTCTGAAAATTTCTTTAATTGTAAGTTTAGATTCCGTTCGAAAGATAAATTAACAGTTAATACTTTAAGCTCAAGGGGATCAATTACTACGATTACAATTAAGACGATTCAAGATTTTCTTGCTGCACATCTCGATGCAATAATTGCGTGGAAGTGTGAGCCTTCTATATTTGTATCTCCCTCAGGAATGTTTCGTTCAATTGAATTATCATAATATTCGAATATTAAATTCATCGTCATCTTACCAGGAAACGATCGTATATTCGTTTCAATTAAACGGTACACCCTCTTCTTCTTTTTCCCCCCCGAGATTGCCAATGCAAGTAGTTAAATGTCTCCGTTTGAAAGAATTCGCGCCATCGGATGTGCGTTTTCGTTCATCCTCTTTTTCCTCCTCCCCCGTGCTGTATTTATACCTTAATAAGCGTACAGAATTTCGCAAGAATTTCCCGACGAAGATGAAGAAACAATTTTCAAAATTATTTACCACAGCTATCGACCAATATATCTACACATTTATTCCCGTACCTCCAAACTCTCCGTTCGTCTTTCACTTATGAATCAACGAGTACCATTTGCATATCGATCAATTATCAAACGTTAATTACCAAGATCGGCCGCCCGTATCTACGCATAAGCGTTTCGACATGGAAGCCAGTTTGATAATTTGTATCGCATAGTTTTCCATAATAATCGACGACCAATACACACATATATGTACATATATACACGATTTGCACTTTCAAGGCGACAGAAACAGTTCCAGATCGAAGAAGGCCGATCGTTGTACGTCGTATATAATTCGCAAAGATTTAAATGAGAAATCGAGCATCCAATTCTATATGTACATATGTATATACGAGCACGATTTGCATGAAAAACAATGTTCGGATGAATTAATTTGCGAGCGCGCGCTTCGAACTGACATACCGTTAGCGAGAATATGAATAGGGAAATATGTACGTATGTACGTTACGTACGTGTCTCTGTATTCAGCTGATTATATCATTGCATATTATATTCCTATTTTTTTTTCTTTGTTGTCGGATATTACAGCATTTGAAAGTACATTTCTTTTTAGTTGAAGAAACTGTGAGCGTTGAAAAATTTTTCGATTTTATTCATAGCTTAAGTAAACGAAGGAAATTATGTGCAGCCAAGCAGCGTAATATTAAGATGGAAGAAAATATTGCAATTCGCAAGTAATTTATTTCCAATCAATATTTCGTCGATCAACCCTTATTCTTTTATTACTTCGGCATACCTGCGGGGGCGATCCATTAAACATGCAAAGCGTTCAATAGAAATTATTGTACGCCGTATACTTTGAATTGCTTCATATAATTGAATAATAATAATAATAATCATATTTGCTACACGAGCAACACCCTGCGGGGAACTAAATATAAATACGAAGAAATCTATTTAATTTAGTCAGCCCCTTCTCTGTAACTTAACTAGCTTCACATCGTTTCGCAATTATTTGTATAATTTCTACGCAGATATGAAAGAACGTGAATTCTCCATTTCGTTTTTCCCCGTCTATGTATAGACCCGCCGCTGTTAATGTCGTCGCATTGTAAGGAGTCGGTGATCGAGGGACAACCGCGTGACAGAGTTGATTCAGAAGCACGTGATGGTTCAGAAAGACCGGTTGCATGAGCGAATCATGTGATACGACTTCTCGTAGTAATTCCTTCTTCTTTTTTTTCTCTCCTTTTTTTTCCATTCCGCATCCTGTCCACGCTGTGCTCGCCTTATTGGAAATAAGATCGTGATATCGCTACATACCTGAGGATTTCAGGATCTAGAGCATGTATATTGGAGTAGTTGGTTTGCGAACTTCGTTTACTATCTACCACTTTCCTCGTTTTAAATCAACTTTTTTCGGGATTCGCTGGTACACACCGTGTTGATCGTTTAACAGAGAGATGTTTGAGGATTGAATACAAAGGTGCTGCAATTTCGCGTTAAATCCTTGGACAAAGAGTGGAAAGCAGATGCAGAAATATCCGGTCAGGGTTTACTTAATTGTGATGGATACATTCCTCGTGATCCGGATGGAAAAGCAATTTGCTTGTTTTGCGATCGCGTTGGATGTTCGAGTGTATTAAGAAGGTGTTAGATAACGGGGGCAAGGAATTGAAAGGGTTGATATAATCTAACTTTTTATTGACACATCTGTGTGATATAATTATACAAATATTTCAATTCGTAGTATTTAGAAGATTGAGAAATTAAATATGTTATTTGTTAAATAAACATAAGTGTAATATTCGATAATTTAATTCAACTTCCGATAACTTTCAACCGAATAATTGTTTTAAGCCTTATATTGTTCCTTGTGCGGAACAAATCACTGGTTGTAGTATAGTAATTAAATTGACTAACGCGTACAATTTATCATTTCCAAATTACAAACGTACTTGTTGGTAAACAATTTATATACACGTCTGTATCGTGAATTTTCATTCACACCCATACTGTCTTGCTATCAAATATTTCTCAGGGCCAACGAGAATCTGGGCAAACGAACAATCTGGCATAATATCGTAAATCATAATCCATCTGACAAACATAATTTATCCTCAACCAAGCGTCAGACGCATGTGACTCGTAAGTTTCGTAATGCGATTAATTTTAGAGAAATACGGGAAAGAATGTGTTGCAAATTATAGTCGCATGTGATATTTAATTTAAACGACGTTACGATCGTTACAATGATAGCAGATTGATCCACATACATACATACATCCACAGTTCGTTGTAATAGAATACGATTTGTTTTCACCGTCGATATTGTTTACCTTCGTTCTTGTATGTTGTTGATCAATTTGTCGAACTAAATAAGTGTCTACAATAGAAACCCATAAACGCACGATGGAATCGTGAAGGAATGCACGTACGCAACATTTCTTAGCGAAACTACTCGAATCAAGTATATTTCGCGACCTCGTGAAATAAACGGCATTGATGGCGAGCATCAAATATTATGCTGTCCTAATTTTGCATCACAACCGACGTGCTTATTTAGTCGAACGAAAGTTACTCTATCGCGTCGCGCAGTTCCATCGAATATTTTGGTCGCGTTAATTCTTGCAAGATGCTTTCTATCGATTAATGAAGTAATTTCATTATGGACAACGTAATTGAAATGTTATTCTATATTTCTTAATGGTAATTTATGCTTTGCACGTTGTAGTCTAAATTTCCACCGAATTGCAATCATTTACAATTGAACATATGCAAACGCGTGCGGTGTAATTGCAGCGGGAAATATTGTATTTCCAGGATGAGCAAACCGAACGGTAGCCCATGTTTAAATCAAAGCAGCAGCACCCAAATATACATAAACCATGCATTGAACGTGTCTGGAGATAACTTAGGCATCGACCATAAGAATAATTCGCCAATTCTACCGAACCCTTATGGGAGTCACCAAGAAATACAAGGTTCTTCGGATTTTATTTGTAAGTATATCTATTGTATTCTACAGTAATTAAGATTTACACGAATCTACTTGTTCCTTGTTACACACATTTCCCTTCCGTTCAATGGATAAACTAAACAAAAGTTGCATAGTAAAGAAACGTTCTAACGTCGAATTTTTCAATCCATTTATACCTTTCTACCCTTAACGCTTGACGCGCGCAATTTACTACACGTTTCGCATTCAATCAATTACCAATTCAGCAACGTGATCTTAAGTGATTCCCAATCGAGAAAAGAAGACGATTCACAGCAGCATTCAAATGATCGTGGGTCAATTGATTCATTTGTTTACAATCAATGAGGAATTACAGGTTTCATTTAATTGAATAGACAGAGGCCGTTATATAATATTATTTTTAACAGTGGTGGAGGAGCCGGGCGATTACGGGATACAGCACAAGGAAAGTTTCGTCAATTCAGTATTGCACGCGGTAAAACGGCGTTGTAGATCACTTTGCACGAAGAAAACCGTGTACAAAAGGCTACCAATAGTCAATTGGCTGCCAAGGTACACAGGACAAGACGCGCTCGGCGATCTCGTCGCCGGTGTCACCGTAGGACTCACTGTTATTCCACAATCGTTAGCGTACGCCAATGTAGCCGGTTTACCACCTCAGGTGAATATTACCAAACAATTGCTTCCATGCTTCACTGTATTTGAATAAAGTGCACGGATGGAATTTCTTGACGAGCTATTTGTTTTTATTTCACAGTATGGACTATATGGTAGCTTCTTGGGCTGCTTTATTTACGTTATATTTGGCTCCTGCAAAGATATTCCAATGGGGCCGAGTGCCATTACATCTTTGCTCACCTATCAAACAGTGTCACACCTTAACGCGCCCCTGGAACATGCGATACTTCTTTGCTTCTTAGCCGGAATGGTGGAATTGATAATGGGCGTGTTTGGTCTAGGTAAATGTTAATAGAAGCAATTGGTTTTTTTATGATTCGTTATCGTTATCTATTATATTATTATTATTATATCTGTATACATATATGCACACTTTTTAGGATTTTTAATTGATTTCGTGTCTGGACCGGTCAGCTCTGGTTTCACGTCAGCGGTAGCTTTAATAATTGTTACGTCGCAAATAAAGGATATACTTGGGATACCGGCTAAAGGATCGCAGTTTCTTGAAATGTGGAGAAGCGTGATTGAAAGTATACACGAAACTTCCGCTTGGGATGCTGCGCTAGGAGCGATCTGTATAGTTCTGCTTTTACTCCTTAGGGTATTGTTCTATTAATTACATCTTAGACAGATGTTAATATCAATGTTACACACGCATCGATAAGTTTCGTTAGCAACTTTATTTCATGATTGATACTTTTTCAGTTCCTATCAACGTACAGAATTGGCCCGAAGGATGAAGAATTACGGACTACGAAATGTCGTGTGATAAACAAACTTATTTGGTTGTTCGGTACATCGCGAAACGCACTCCTCGTAATACTCTGCGGCTTTTTCGGATATAGTTTTAAAGAGCAGTCTCCGTTCAGATTGGTTGGTAAGAGGAACGAAATTGTATTAAGTAAAATGTTGTCAGCTTTCGAAGTAAAAAATGAAGAAACTAAGACGATACATTTTTTTATCGATTTATATGAAATATACGCATACAATATTAATTTTATCTTATAGGGTACATACCAGGCGGTTTACCGGATGTACAATTACCGCCATTTAGTTATACGAAAGACGGTAATACAACAGCAACATTTGTCGACATGGTTTCGAATTTAGGTAGTGGTATTCTTGTGCTACCCCTGATCTCATTAATGGAGGATATCGCCATTTGCAAAGCATTCTGTAAGCTAATATCTAAATTTTCGTGTTTGCCCTACATATATGTTAAAATAAGAAGGAGAACCATTGAATATTATACTGTTTTACGCGACAAATGATTCGAATTTTTCGTTTATTTCAGCAATTGGAAAATCAGTTGACGCCACGCAAGAATTAATAGCAATTGGAATGTCGAATATTGGTAATTCTTTCGTTCAGGGCTTTCCTGGTACAGGATCTCTTAGCAGAAGCGCGGTAAACAATGCTTCTGGAGTTAGAACACCATTGGGAGGCATTTATACTGGTATTTATACGTAACAATTTATTCCCATGATTATAAATTCGTCTATAATATTTGTGTAATTGATTATAAATAATTTGTATTAGTATTTATAAATATACTTATAAACGTAGGTTTGATACACTCGTAATTTCTCATAGGTACCTTAGTAATCTTGGCCCTCTGTTTCTTCACCCCATACTTCAGTTATATACCAAGGACTACGTTAGCGGCAATTATTATAGCTGCAGTAATATTCATGGTTGAAGTTAAAGTCGTAAGGCCAATGTGGAGAACTAAAAGTAAATTTATTATTTCAGGTGTATATACTTCGATGGATATCTTAATGATGACAGAGTAATTGTTATTCTGTTGTTTCTTTTCAGAATCAGACTTAATCCCTGGATTAGGCACGTTCATTGCGTGTCTACTGTTACAATTAGAAATTGGTATTCTATGTGGTATTGGAATAAATATCTTATTCATTTTATACCACGCGGCGCGGCCAAAGATATCCGTAGAAAAGCTTACTGTAAGTCCTTTTCACATACTTGAATATACATATTCGTGTTACACGAAGTGCAAGAATATAAATGTTATTATTTGTTACAGACTCGACGTGGTATTCAATATCTTATGTTAACGCCAGATCGATGCTTGATTTTTCCATCGGTTGATTATGTACGAAATTTAGTCACAAAATACAGCCAACAAGGTGAAAATGTAGCAACCCCAGTTGTGATCGATTGCTCTCATATTTACGGGGCAGATTTTACCGCGGCTACAGTTGTCGAGACTTTAACAAAAGATTTCGCAATAAGGGGGCAACCGCTTTTCTTCTATAATTTAAAGCCCTCGGTTTACGCTGTATTTGAGGGTGTTGCATCAACTGACTTTGTTGTATATTATACTCAGGAGACGCTGGACGACCTCCTTAAAGCTAAAGGATACTTTAAACAAATGAAATAGTAATACTTAATTTATACAATTGAAAGTAATTAATGTAACTGAATTTGCTATATTATTATCACATTACCATACATTCATATTGTACCTAGATAGACTGCTCATCTTCTAAAAATTGTTATACCAACGTCTTTCTTATTCGTACTATTATTGTCATAGATTTTATACAAATATGAAGTACTTATAGGGTAAAATACCTCTCATTTACTTCGTCATTGATTTTCAACTATGTAATTATATCAAGCATCATTGCGTTTTATATTTAAAAAATACATTGCGATTAATGTACTATTTATATTAAATATATTGTGGCACAGACACATTTTTAATAAATCATTTTTACAATGTGTTATAATAGAGAAAAGGAATGATTACGTTTCAGTAATTGAAACGAGCACAGATTAAAGATGAAAGTACATACTTTTAACTCACGTACTGCGAACACAAATAAATTAAATTTGGGAAAAATTTATAACAATTTTTTAAATTTTATCGGTAACGTTGTGCATGACATGGAAATGGTACTGAGGCTCTAGTGCTCCACACTGTCGATAATCAGACATGTGGCGCCATCTCGCGTTTGCGGCCTTTTTCGCAGTTTGCCGCGCCTTTAAAACCGACATTCTGAATTACATTGTTAATTTAAAGAATTCCGTTTTCTCGACTTCTAGTGCGTATTTTTTAACCCAACTGGTCTTAAATTAAAGCTACAAACCATAGCTATCTCCTCCAACAATTTCAACACTATGGCATTTGTGGTTTGAAAGTTATAAACAATTTAAGAATCGGCGAAAATGCACTCTGGGTCATTAAAATCGGTTATTAAAATCGGTTAATATTACTCTGAGTTTCAAATGATTAAACGGCTTGCATTAGTTTGCGTTATGCATAATTGAATATACACATGCTTAATGAATTAATTATTGGATACCGCTATCGAAGGCATACATTTGATAGTGAATCTTGAACCTCATGATAAAATCTGTTAAAAACTCCCGCCACATAAATTCAGTTTATCGGTAGATTCTCCAATATTCAGTAAATAGCTCGATGGTCCAAAGTCCAAACGACTCAATCAGTCGTTAGTCGATAGCTTTAAAAATCAGTCGACTGAAAATAGTTGTTGGGTACTATCGATTTATCGATAGTTTTTAGTCGATGCCCATCACTAATTCACCGCTCCTTCGCCGAGCGTCGCTATCGCGAAGGTGGATTCCACCTGAGTGGAGGGGATAGTCAAATTGCCTATATCCAAGCAAAATTTATTGCATATAAGCAGGTTTTATTGTAATTGTATAATTCTTTTGATTCTTTTGTTTAATGGTAAAGTAAATAAAATAGAACGATGAGTACTCCATCAAAGACTGACGGTCGTAGTACAGAACATGCGGCTGCAGGTGCTATTAGCGGATTCGTAACAAGATTTATCTGTCAACCTTTAGACGTTGTCAAAATTAGATTTCAGGTATATGAATGCGTATCATATGAAATATAATAATATTGTTTATAATGTAGCAGACACGTAAAAGCAATTCTTTTTATCACTGTAGTTACAGGTTGAACCAATCTCTAATCACCATGTTAGTAAATATCGATCTCTAGTACAAGCATTTTACTTAATATTTAAGGAAGAAGGTCTTTTCGCACTTTGGAAAGGACATACACCGGCACAGTTATTGTCGATTGTGTATGGAGCAAGCCAGGTGAATGTATAATTCATGAAATTACCATGTGGTTTCATTGTCACATAATATTATCAGTTGGAATGAATAATAACAATAATATGTTACAATCTACGTTATTTGAATAGTGAAACTTTACATAGGCTAGTTCTCATTTCAATGTTATAAAGCTTTGTTAAATGTACGATTAACTATTAAAATTTTACAGTTTTATTCATATCACATGTTTGTGACCACATCTCATCATTTTTCATTGCTAAACGAATGGAAATATTGTACAAAATTTGTAGCTGGCTCTGGTGCTGGTTTTATAGCAACAGTTGTGTCATTTCCTTTCGATACGATAAGAACCAGATTAGTGGCACAATCGAGTATACATCCAATTTATAAGGGAATTTTTCATTCTTGCAGGCAAGTTTTAAGATATCAAAAATAGAATTTCTTATCAGGTTCATATTATTCCATAAAATATATTTTCAGTTCTATTGTACGACACGAATCTCCAAAGGCTTTTTTTTATGGATTACTGCCAACTTTGATACAAATAATACCGCACACTGGTTTTCAGTTTGTATTTTATGAATTTTTCACAGATGTGTATAAGAAATATTCCAATGATACCGATATTAGCTTTTACAATTCGATGATATCTGGAAGCACAGCTGGTCTGTTCGCTAAAACAATAATATATCCTCTCGATCTTAGTAGAAAGAGATTACAAATACAGGGATTCAAGGAAGGTAGAAAAGGTTTCGGTGCTTTCTTCCAATGCATAGGGCTTATAGATTGCTTACGATTAACATTGCAAACAGAAGGCTTAGGGGGGCTATTCAAAGGTTTAGTGCCAAGCCAATTCAAAGCTATGGCAACTACAGCATTACATTTTACAGTATATCAGCAAAGTTTAATTGCATTAAAGGCACTGAGATCACATATGTCAGAATAGTGAAGTCGCAATAACGCTAATCAATAATAATTGTCATACTTAATATTATATTTAACTATATTTATTCATGTGTAAATATCATTTGCATATTTACAAATTTATACACATTACATACATATAGTACCAGCCATAAAATTTCTTTCAATTATAAATAGTAGAATTGTTTTGAAGCAAATTTGTACACTTTAAAAATAATTATAAAATATTTTAATAAGTAACAATAGAATTGCTGCAAAAGTATTTTGCCTTATTTAAAGTGAGAAATAAAACCAGTGTCATAGCTTGTGCGAATACCTTATGATCAGTACTATATGTATGTCCAATAAAATATATGTAATATACCTACATATATAAAAAACGATTTATTGTATGATCATCAGTTATTAATCATACAGTTACAAAGAATTACGCTTGGGGGGCATGTATTAACGTGATTTTAAACTAGGCGTATCCTTTTTTCACGTAATTCTAATCATTTCAAAACTTAACATAGGGTATACTTATAGCACAAGCGGGGCTGGCATTTCAGATGGTGTCCCTTTTAAGACGGCAATAATATTCTTAGCAGTAATTTTCGACATTTCTTCTCGCGTTTCTATCGCAGCACTACCAATGTGAGGTAGTATCACTAAAATACGAGAATTATATTGATATTATCGCAAACATTGAATTATTTCTCTACAGAAATTTCGCGTCTGTTCGCAATTTTTGTTATACTTACCACAATTTTCTAAACTTAATAATTCATTATCTAGTGGGATTGGTTCGGGGTTCATAACATCCAATCCAGCAGCTCTGATTGTTCCATTTTTTAAAGCTTCTATCAAAGCAGGCTGATCAACCACTTCTCCTCTGCTGACATTTATAAATATAGCAGAGTTCTTCATCTTTTTAAACGAACTTTTATTAAATATTTGTCTTGTTTCTGTAGTCAACGCTGTTGTAACTATTACGAAGTCGCTATTTTGCAACAGTACATCAAAGTCTACTTTTTCTGCACCGAATTGAGATGCATCTTTCTTAACAGTCCTACTCGTGTACAATATTTTAGCAACGTTGAAGCCTTTAGTGCATTGAGCTACTTGAATGCCAATACGACCCAATCCTACAATTCCAACTGTTGATCCAGATAATCCTGGCCCACACATCCATGTAGGTGCCCATGCTTTCCATTCACCCCTGCGAATTATATTCTAAATCAAATATATAGAAGTTGAATTACATAGTATACTATTAGGCACGTTTTGTTAAATACTTGTAAACAGCTCTGTTTGCTTCTATCAATCTTCTGGATGTAGCTAATAGTAATCCTATAGTTAATTCTGCAGTGGCATCCGTTAAGATGCCAGGAGTGTAGCCAACTTTGATGTTTCTTTTTTTTAAACTTTTTAAATCCAAATGATCAACGCCCACTGACATAGAGGCAATAACTTTTAATTGCGGGCCTGCTGCGTTTAAAACTTCGTCGTCTATTTTGTCTGTCAGTAAACAATATACAGCATCTACGTTTTGTATTCTTGATATTAATTCAGATCTCGGGATTGGTTCGGGCTTTTCCCATAAAATAACATCGCACCTAAATCGTAAAACAGGGATACGATGAGATTAATATAATCTTTTATAATAATCTGGTATAAGTTAAAAGATAGAAAATCGTAATATTCGTGGAAAATACTTTTAACTATTATTACAATCACCAATTTCGTCATTACACAAATAAAACAATATTCGATAAAATAAGAAATAACGCGTGACGTGTCTCTCTGCAAACATAAAAGATTATAGATATCACAAGCAAAATACTCACTGTTCCTTCAGTAAATTTAATCCTGCAGTTGGAATATTTGGGCGAGTAATTAGAACTTTCGGTCGACTCATTTTTGTTGAACTGGAAGTGAAAAATTTCAGATCGTTATACCGTAAAAGTTTTCGAATGATTAAGGGGCAGGGTCTTCCACATGACTTAGCATAGAACGTGAAGTTAGATAAGAACATGTTTTAAAACTATACAATATAGATATGTACGTATAACTAAGTACTTTTACTTAATGTTTCGTGCGTTTTCGGAAGCTGGAGTGTAAGAAAATATAACCTTACTTATCGTCCATATGTAATCAGT
Organism: Nomada lathburiana; assembly: GCA_963667235.1. Taxonomy (NCBI): domain Eukaryota; kingdom Metazoa; phylum Arthropoda; class Insecta; order Hymenoptera; family Apidae; genus Nomada; species Nomada lathburiana. The sequence goes on from OY763906.1 coordinate 10,147,772, forward strand.
ACATTGCTTTTATTTATTGTTTATCGTTTATAGGATTCCAGTAAAAATGTATGAATTTATACACGCGATTCGTTGTAATTTATCTCTTTCTATTGGAGCGCCACTATAAAAGAAAATGCCTTTCAATAAAAACGATATTTACTCGATGTATACATATATGTATAATACACATTAAATTTGTTTCCTTCTTTATTTTCATATATAATTTATATTCAATGTGAATACGTATCGCAGTTAATATTAATATTATATATAATAGTTACTTTTAACTGTGATAGGTACTAAAAGCATAAAGAAATATTTGTAATGAGAATATAATCCTTTAGGTATGTGACATATGAGAATTAGTATCATAATCTTAATTACATCATTGTTAAACGGGTACCTCAGTTGTATTAAGTTCTGAACGTTCAGAATTTTCGTTATTTGCTGTAGCTGCTAATATTGTATTTTTCATTAACATAGCTACAGTCATAGGGCCTACACCTCCAGGAACTGGAGTTATATGTCCTGCAACTTCTTTTACATTTTCAAAATCCACATCTCCTACTAGTTTGTACTTATTACCCATTTTTACTCTTGTTATACCAACATCGATCACGCATGCTCCAGGTTTGATCATTTCCCTAGTGATCAAACTGGGAACACCAGCTGCTGCAACCACTAAGTCTGCTAATTTTGTAAATTTCTCCAATTCTGTATGTGGAGTGTGTCGATGGCATACAGTCGTTGTCATATCTAATGCGCCTGTTCCATCTGCGGAACAATTCGATATAAAAGTGTTACAAGTTTTAATATATTTTTGTGTTCTGTGCAATTGTGAAACTATAATACCGATTAAATTTTATACCTTTTCTGTCCGCGTGTAAAAGCAGTGCAATTGGTAAGCCAACGTGTTTAGATCTTCCCACTACCACTGCATTTTTCCCAAAAGTTTCTATCTTACTCCTGACTATTAATTCTTTCACAGCCAAAGCTGTTGCAGGAACAGTACCGCTATTATTTAATGCTAAACTACCTAGATTTTGTAAATGAAAACCGTCAACATCTTTATTTGGTGCAATTGCCTGGCATACTTCTTGTTCGTTCATGTTGTTCGTTAAGGGTAACTGTACGATAATTCCATCTACGGTGCTGTCTTCGTTTAACTGATTAATTTCATTGAGAAGCTGTTGCTGTGAGCTGTTTTCTTCCAAATGAATAGTATAATTTTCAATGCCTGATTCACAAATATTATTGTATTATTTTATATGATATTTCTACAGAAAGGAAAGTATATAAATATGTAAATACTATTAGCACATTACCAATAAAATTTGCAGCCTTTATCTTTCTTTCGACATATACCTTACTGGATGGATTATTGCCAACTATTATGGCTACCACTTTAGGCCTTTTCCTATTATCATTTATCCATGAATGAACAACTGCTTTCAATTCATATTGAATCTCGTCAGCGATCTGTTTACCATTTATAATTATAGCACCATGGCTGAAAAGAATAGTTGGAATTTAGTTTGATCTTTAGCATAGGAATTCAATGTTTATTACTTACTGAATATGTGAAGTATATAATTGCCTGATGGGGCAACGGGAAGTGAATTTAACAATCCTTGCCCAATAAGACATGATTTAAAATATAAAATAATTTAGTAATTTATTATTGTTGTTTTATATATTTAAATAATTGTTTTTTAATAACATGCGTTTTTTAGATTTCATTTGCAAAATCGTAGCGTGCTTTCTAATTTGTTCTTGTCGTTGTAATTTAAAATACAGATATCACAGTTCTTTCTAAAGAAGTTGATAATGTTACAGACTGCAATGCAACGGTTCGGTGAAAGCGTATCGAGTGATCTGTAGTAATTACAGGTGAAAATTTGATAGAGGCTAGGCATAGTGAAAGGTGGCGGTTTTTTTATTTTGCAAACAAGTTTCGCGGTTTCTATTTTATGTGGACGATTTATTAAACCATAATCTTTCGCTGTGCTTGCACTGCTACTTTTATTTTTGTCTACATTTTTGCATATGTACCTATAAGAGTGGCATCGTAATTTTCATTATATTACATGCTTTGATAAAATAAACGATATTGCACGTGCGCTATTTCCTTTGGAAGAATAACAGTTATATTTGTGTACTTTTCCATTTTCCATGTTTCTTTTCCATTGTGTTAGCACATGCGAAATATAAAGTAGAATTTGGGGAACACCGACGAGATATATCAATAGAGCAATCGTACAATGTATTCGTACGACCCGGATGCTCGGGGTATTAAATGCCCTTACCATTTTAGTGTCACTCACAACGTTACCAACACATTACAAATTACTTTGAAGAACTATTCACTGAAGGAAAGGAACTGTTTTTGGTTATTAACAACTCCGTTGATATTAGAGTGTCCAATTCCTATTCCTAAAACACGTCATTGATTAAATTCGGCCAAGTGGATGGCGAGATAATTGAATTTGTTACAGAATATTATAAACAAATGCTATTATCTCCGCTTCTAGTTGGCCGATTTTAATCAACGACGTCTTAAATTAAAGCTCTTGATTCAAGGATCAATCTCTTTCTTTTTCCTTAAAACATCGGATTACAATTTTTCTCTCCCCTGTTACATATATATTAATATATTATATTTACTAATATATTTTTTGTGTGTGCAGGTTTGCGGGCAAAGAGTGTGGATCATTGACCAGCACTTCTCATTGCGCATAAGAGCAAGAAACAAGATAGAAGAACTTGTGCCACATACTTTAGTTATAGTAAATTGATTGATAATAATAGTTTGTAACTATTAGCCTGTGAACTTAAGTTACAACAATTACGTAATTAACTGTTATGTATATCAATTATATATTTTATTTTATATTCAGTTCATTTGGTAGGCCTTATATATTAATATAATACTTGTCCACTGCCAGTTGCGTCTTTTCTTATTTCACCGGTGACCGGCATTGCTACGTATGTAGATTCGTCTGTTTTCGGACGCGCTAGAGATAATTCTTCAGTAAGATAATATATGCTACGCCTTGAGAATTACCCATGTATATATTTGAATTCATAAATTAATTAACATCTGTAAAGATGTGCTTGAAACTACGCGGGTCTCTGCCATATCTACACTGCCGGTGAGGTATCGCCATCTATACAGAACTCCTTGAAACTACTCGCGCCTCTTACTTACCTTAAGTGTAGATGTGGCAGAGGCCCGAGTAGTTTCATTCACAAATGTATAGATGGCTATACTAATGGCTTTAGATAAAGCAGACATTCGGGTAGTTTCGAGCACTTATTAATAGATGGCGAAACTAAAGACCACTTTGGGTGTAGATAAGACAGGGATACGAGTCGTACGTAATTTCAAGCACTTGTTTATAAATAGCGGTGCGGTAGGATAAACTTTATAAAATTTGGTTATTTATGTCTTCAATCATAAAATTAAGATAATAATGCTCGAGTATCGTTTTGTACTCTCATTTACATAGTAGTAAAGTGTTAGCAAACGCAGTGTTACAATCTTCATTAAAATTAATATGTATAATAACATTCTAAGTTTCACAGTTCATTTGAGTTTACAACAATCAAGCTCGTTCGCAAAGGTAAAACATCCGTGAATATTCTTTTCTTTAAATAAATTTTCCAGCATCTAATAAATACATACGCCTTTGCAATACTCTCGTAACTTTGGCATTCTCATCTTCTGTTTCGCTCTTCCTTTTCATACCTTCTCATACCTTCCCTACCTTACGTATTACAGTATTTTGTATCTCTTTATTGCACATCTATTATACATCTTTTCCATTCCTCCGTTTCATTTCAAATTCCCAAATCATTTTTATATCCTACTATTTCTATTTCCGTACATTCTGTTAACAGGTGTTCTAACGTTTCAAACTTTTGTGTGCACATGTCACGTCTTTTATTCTTCTCCTTCTTCGAATATATATTCAGCCTATAATGCTTTCGCACCTGTCACCAGCAATATTAATTGCTGATTGGGCCGTCTTCCGTTCTTACATAAATACTTTTTAGTAGTGTTGCTGTTCTAATATATTTAAACGTTTCATTATATCTTGCTTCTATTATTTTTATGCCTCGTTCCAGCTGTTGCATTTCATAGTCTCTTTTAAGGCTCTCCATCAATTCTTTTACTTCCACTCTCATCAAATTCACTCTTACGAGACGCATTTCATTCCTTTTTAAATAATCCTCTCTTTTTCTTATATATCTAGTGTGGCCCTCCCATATTTCTTTTTCCTGTTTCTCTCTCCTGTTACATACTTACTAATGTATTTGTTGTGTGTGCAGGTTTCTTGGGAAAGAGTAAGGACCATTGACCGTCACTTCTCATCGTTGCATAAAAGCAAGAAAGAAGATAGAAGAACTTGTGTCACATACGGAGGATCATTGACCGGTACTTCTCATCGTGCATAAAAGCAAGAGAGAAAGAAGAATAACTCTTGCCACATACTTTAGTTATAGTAAATTAGTTTAGAAAAATAGTTTGTAACTATTAACATGTAACTTTAATTTAGAACAATTGTGTAATTAACTGTTATGTATATCTATTATATATTTTATTTTATATTCAGTTTATTCGGTAGATCTTGTATAAACTTTAATATTACTTATATTACTAGTACAAGTTCTACTGAATGTGCTAAATATAAAATGAAAGATATAATAAATAATTTACATATACAAGTTACACAACTGCTGTAATTTAAAATAAGCTTCTGCATATAAAGTACTTAAGTTTAGTACAAGTTTTATCTGTAAGATATACTGTAAATTAACTTAAAAGAATAGTTTATAAGTATTAGCTTGTAAATTTGAACTACAACAATTTTGAAACTTGTATCTTCATGAATTAATTTAAATAAATCTTCAATGAAAAGAATTCTACTTCTCTTTTTATTTTCACACCTTACAAATCCTTGAAAGAACCTAATTCCAATTCCTTAAACAAGTTCTACCGTGCAGGAACTTTAAATGCAAAGTTCACAAGCGGTGGACTTGTAAAAATGGCCCTATACGTTATTAAAGCTAGCAGCAGGAAATTCTTGGAAGCAACATCACTTTCAAAGTCCTCATTTCTTGATTCTTGTTGGCGGAAGTCCAGAATATTAAGCGCTTAGAAATTCCTGGAATACGGACGTCATTTCTGAGAATTCCTAAGGTTCGAATACCTCCTCGCACGTCATATTCTCCTGATACAAATCCACGATTTTCAGCAGATATTTTTACCAGAATCTCCGAAATTTAAGCGCTCGGAAATTCCTGGAATGTGACGTCATTTCCAAGAAATCCGTGGTTAGAATACCTCCTCGCACATCATATTCTCCTGATACAAATCCACGATTTTCAGCAGATATTTTTGCCAGAATATCCGAAATTTAAGCGCTCGGAAATTCTTGGAACGTGACGTCATTTCCAAGAAATCCGTGGTTAGAATACCTCTTCGCACATTATATTCTCCTGATACAAATCCACGATTTTCAGCAGATATTTTTGCCAGAATCTCCGAAATTTAAGCGCTCGGAAATTCCTGGAACGTGACGTCATTTCCAAGAACTGCCGGGATCGGATACCTCCTCGCAGATCATATTCTCCTAATACAAAGCTACGATTTTCGCACACTTAAATTTCTGAGTTTCTGGCAAAAATATCTGCTGAAAATCGTGGATTTGTATCAGGAGAATATGATATGCAAGGAGGTATCCGTTCTCAGTAATTCTTGGAAATGACGTCACGTTCCAGGAATTTCCGAGCGCTTAAATTTCTGAGTTTCTGGCAAATATATCAGCTGAAAATCGTGGATTTGTATTAGGAGAATATGATATGCAAGGAGGTATCCGTTCTCATAAATTCTTGGAAATGACGTCACGTTCCAGGAAATTCCGAGCACTTAAATTTCACGGGGTCCCATCAAAGCGTTGTATTAATCATTAGATACTTAGCGCAAAATTTAATAATGTTCAGGTCTATTTTTACAAGTTCTCCGCTTGTGAACTTTGCATTTAAAGTTCCTGCACGGTATTACTTGTTTAAGGAATTGGAATTAGGTATTTTCAAGGATTGGTAAGGTGTTAAATTAAAAAGAGCAATAGAGTTCTTTTCATTAAAGATTTATTTAAATTAATTAATGAAGATACAAGTTACAAAATTGTTGTAGTTCCAATTTACAAGCTAATACTTATGAACTATTCTTTTTAATCTATTTAAAATACAACTTACAGATAAAACTTATACTAAAATTAAGTACTTTATATGCAGAAGCTTATTTTAAATTACAACAGTTGTGTAACTTGTGCATATGTAAATTATTTATTATATTTTTCATTTTATATTTGGCACATTCAGTAGAACTTGTAGTAATATACATATAAGATCTACCAAATGAACTAAATATAAAATAAAATATATAATAGATATACATAACACTTAATTACACAATTGTTCTAAATTAAAGTTACAGGTTAATAGTTACAAACTATTTTTATAAACTAATTTACTATAACTAAAATATGTGGCACGAGTTATTCTTTCTTCTTGCTTGCTTTCATGCATGATGAGAATTGCCGGTCAATGTTCGTTACTGTTTGCCTGCGATACCTGCACACACAAAAAATATATTAGTAAGTATGTAACAGGTGAAACAAGCATTGTTAAGGAATATATGCATGACAAAGAAAGAAGGGATGGCCAAACCAGAAACATAAGAGAAAGAGAGAATTACTGGATAAATTGGATAAAAGGAATGAAATGCGCCTTGTGAGAGTGAATTTGATGAGAGCGGAAGTAAATGAATTGTTGGAGGGCCTTAAAAGTGTCTATGAAATGCAACAGCTGGAAAGAGCAGATAAATAGTAAAAGCAAGATACAATGAAACGTTTAAATATATTAGAACAGCAACACTACTAAAGCATCTAAGAAAGAACAGAAGACAGCACAATTGGCAATTAATATTGCAGGTGACCTTATGCCAAAGCATTAAAGGATGAAGAAATATTGGGAGAAGGAGAAGAATAAAAGACGTGAGCTGTGCAAACAGAAATTTGAAACATTAGAACACCTGTTAACAGAATGTACGGAAATAGAGATAATAGGATATAAAAATGACTTAGGAATTTGAAATGAAACATGGGGGCAAAGGAAAGATGTATAATACATGTGCGATAAAGAGATAAGAATAGTGTAATACGTAATGTACAGAAGGTATGAAAAGGAAGAGCGAAACAGAAGAAGAGAGTGTAAGAGTTACGATAGTATTGCAATGATAGGTTATATGTACACTAACGCAACTTACATTGCTGCTATAAAGAATTAAAATTGTTATTACGGGCAACTGCATATTGTTACAGCAATGGGGTATTATTTCTCGAGTAGCCGATTTTCTTCCCCCGCATTTGAGCAGAAGCCGAGATAATAATTTTGTAAAATTTTGTCGGTAACGATATGTCGATAAACGGACCAGTGGCACCATCTCGCGTTGGCGGCCGTTTTTGCAGTTTTCCGCACCGCCAAAACCGAATTCCTGGATTACATCGTTAATTTAAACAATTGCGTTTTTCTCGGCTTCTACTTCGTATTTCTCAACCGGACTTGTCTTAAATTAAAGCAACGGGCCATAGCTATATCCTCCAACAGGTGTAACAACATGGCATTTGTGGTTTAAAAGTTAATAACAATTGAAGCATCGGCAAAAATGCACTACGGGACACTGCCATTATCTCGGCTTCTAGAGGCGCTAGATCAATGATCGAGTGCTCAAAATGAAGGTAAAGGATGCCGCTATACGTCCATAAACGATTTACAAATGTTACATGCGCTGTTTATATTGTATTAACATTTTGAAAATTCGTTTGAGAATTGCACCGAAGCTATATACAAGGGTCGATCTAATGATAAATCGGATTGTTCCTTGAACCAAGAGCTTCAATTCGAGATGTCGTTGAATAAAATCGGCCCAGCAGAAGCCGAGATAATTCAATTTGTTTAACAAAATTATAAACAAATGTAATTAATTCGGCTTGGAGGCGAGCTACATCAATGATCAGACGACATAAATTAAAGCTGGGTGCATCAGCTACCATCTGCAATAGGCGTGAACATTATACCATGTGCAGGTCTTTTGTTATAAACAATTAAACAATTGAAATTGTTATTACGGGCAACTGCATATAGTTACAGCAATGGGGTACATTTTATCGTGTAGCCTATTCGTTTCCCTTTCTTTTGAGACGTCGTTGATTAGAATCGGCCCAGCAGAAGCCGAGATAATTGAATTTGTTTAACGAAATTATAAACAAATGCAATTAATTCGGCTTGGAGGCGAGCCACATCAATGATCAGACGACATAAATTAAAGCTGGGTGCATCAGCTACCATCTGCAATAGGCGTGAACATTATACCATGTGCAGGTCATTTGTTATAAACAATTAAACAATTGAAATTGTTATTACCGGCAACTGCATATAGTTACAGCAATGGAGTATATTTTATCGTGAAGCCTATTCGTTTCCCTTTCTTTTGAGACGTCGTTGATTAGAATCGGCCCAGCAGAAGCCGAGATAATTCAATTTGTTTAACGAAATTATAAACAAATGCAATTAATTCGGCTTGGAGGCGAGCCACATCAATGATCAGACGACATAAATTAAAGCTGGGTGCATCAGCTACCATCTGCAATAGGCGTGAACATTATACCATGTGCAGGTCATTCGTTATAAACAATTAAACAATTGAAATTGTTATTACGGGCAACTGCATATAGTTACAGCAATGGGGTACATTTTATCGTGTAGCCTATTCGTTTCCCTTTCTTTTGAGACGTCGTTGATTAGAATCGGCCCAGCAGAAGCCGAGATAATTCAATTTGTTTAACGAAATTATAAACAAATGCAATTACTTCGGCTTGGAGGGGAGCTACATCAATGATGAAAGGACATAAATTAAAGCTAGGAGCATCAGCTACCATCTGCAATAGGCGTGAACATTATACCATGTGCAGGTCTTTTGTTATAAACAATTAAACAATTGAAATTGTTATTACGGGCAACTGCATATAGTTACAGCAATGGGGTACATTTTATCGTGTAGCCTATTCGTTTCCCTTTCTTTTGAGACGTCGTTGATTAGAATCGGCCCAGCAGAAGCCGAGATAATTGAATTTGTTTAACGAAATTATAAACAAATGCAATTAATTCGGCTTGGAGGCGAGCCACATCAATGATCAGACGACATAAATTAAAGCTGGGTACATCAGCTACCATCTGCAATAGGCGTGAACATTATACCATGTGCAGGTCATTTGTTATAAACAATTAAACAATTGAAATTGTTATTACCGGCAACTGCATATAGTTACAGCAATGGGGTATATTTTATCGTGAAGCCTATTCGTTTCCCTTTCTTTTGAGACGTCGTTGATTAGAATCGGCCCAGCAGAAGCCGAGATAATTGAATTTGTTTAACGAAATTATAAACAAATGCAATTAATTCGGCTTGGAGGCGAGCCACATCAATGATCAGACGACATAAATTAAAGCTGGGTGCATCAGCTACCATCTGCAATAGGCGTGAACATTATACCATGTGCAGGTCATTTGTTATAAACAATTAAACAATTGAAATTGTTATTACGGGCAACTGCATATAGTTACAGCAATGGGGTACATTTTATCGTGTAGCCTATTCGTTTCCCTTTCTTTTGAGACGTCGTTGATTAGAATCGGCCCAGCAGAAGCCGAGATAATTCAATTTGTTTAACGAAATTATAAACAAATGCAATTACTTCGGCTTGGAGGGGAGCTACATCAATGATGAAAGGACATAAATTAAAGCTAGGAGCATCAGCTACCATCTGCAATAGGCGTGAACATTATACCATGTGCAGGTCATTTGTTACAAACAATTAAACAATTGAAATTGTAATTACGGGCAACTGCATATAGTTACAGCAATGGGGTACATTTTATCGTGTAGCCTATTCGTTTCCCTTTCTTTTGAGACGTCGTTGATTAGAATCGGCCCAGCAGAAGCCGAGATAATTCAATTTGTTTAACGAAATTATAAACAAATGCAATTACTTCGGCTTGGAGGGGAGCTACATCAATGATGAAAGGACATAAATTAAAGCTAGGAGCATCAGCTACCATCTGCAATAGGCGTGAACATTATACCATGTGCAGGTCATTTGTTACAAACAATTAAACAATTGAAATTGTAATTACGGGCAACTGCATATAGTTACAGCAATGGGGTACATTTTATCGTGTAGCCTATTCGTTTCCCTTTCTTTTGAGACGTCGTTGATTAGAATCGGCCCAGCAGAAGCCGAGATAATTCAATTTGTTTAACGAAATTATAAACAAATGCAATTAATTCGGCTTGGAGGCGAGCTACATCAATGATCAGACGACATAAATTAAAGCTGGGTGCATCAGCTAGCATCTGCAATAGGCGTGAACATTATACCATGTGCAGGTCATTTGTTATAAACAATTAAACAATTGAAATTGTTATTACCGGCAACTACATATAGTTACAGCAATGGGGTATATTTTATCGTGAAGCCTATTCGTTTCCCTTTCTTTTGAGACGTCGTTGATTAGAATCGGCCCAGCAGAAGCCGAGATAATTGAATTTGTTTAACGAAATTATAAACAAATGCAATTAATTCGGCTTGGAGGCGAGCCACATCAATGATCAGACGACATAAATTAAAGCTGGGTGCATCAGCTACCATCTGCAATAGGCGTGAACATTATACCATGTGCAGGTCATTTGTTATAAACAATTAAACAATTGAAATTGTTATTACGGGCAACTGCATATAGTTACAGCAATGGGGTATATTTTATCGTGTAGCTTATTCGTTTCCCTTTCTTTTGAGATGTCGTTGATTACAATCGGCCATGCAGAAGCCGAGATAATTCAATTTGTTTAACGAAATTATAAACAAATGCAATTAATTCATAAGGCCCATCCAGCGCCCCTCCGAGCCGAAAGCAGAAAAAGGAATGAAGCAGAACATAGAATGAAGCAAAAAAGGGAATGAGAGGGGAAATTGCAATGCGCAGTCAATTCGCTCGAATTATTTTGCACATAATTATCAAACGTCTCTTAAACGTTTAATAATTATACAATAAATAATTGATTGCCCGGGTCTCACCACGTGGAGGTACCTGCGAATGGAGACCCACCCACGGCCCTTCCACCCTTCAATTACGCGAAAACTAATTCTAATATAACTTGTGAGAAAGAAAAATCTCCTACTACTGTCAATTTGTAGAACGATCATTAATTGATGGCAGTAATTGTATCTCAAGGCTCCATTCCTGCAGCCTCAATATATTATTCTTTGCCAGCCAAGCATGCCATCCATTATACCTGCAACAAAAAGAATAGACCTGTTCTAAAATCAGAATCGAATTCGAAGTCGCAAAAGCAGTATGTAAGTGACTGAATAAAATATAATAAAGATTCGAAGAATCGTTCGAACTAATCACTAATCACTGTTCATGTGCAGAGGACGCTCCAATCAGTGTTGGATTTCTGAGTCGGTATGGCAGTCACGTTGGGTGACGAAAGTCCATAAGGTGATTTGTCTATTCCTGTATCTTGTTTATGGTTTTAATGGCTTTTATTGCACTTCGGTGCGTGTGTATAATTGTATGTGCTTAAGTACATAAGTTCACAAACTATAAGAAAACGAGTTTCCAGTTTCCGTATTTTTTTGTAAGCATGGAAAATGATAGGGATGCAAATAATACGCAATGTATTGACACTTATGAAAAAAAATCATTGTTCGACGTTGATAGGAAATTATCGGAATTAAATCCAAATTTGAGCAAACGTCAGCTGAAGAAAGTAAAGAAAAGAGAGAAATGGTTGGAACGGAAGGTTGAGCTAAGGTTTCTATTTCTTAGTTCTTTTTTAATATAACATATAGTTTTATCGTAAAAAATTATATTTTAAATACACAGAGTATCCCGATTTATGTAATACATAATTTTATAGACTGCGAGAACGGGAGAAAGCAAAGCAAAAACGAGCATTTGCTCGTGCAAACAATATAGATCTTGGACCATCCAGGAAAGCATTAAAAAGAAGTACAATGGCAGAGAGCAGTTGTAAAATTGGAGTAACTATTGATTTGTCTTTTGATGATTTAATGATTGATAAGGATATTGCAAAATTAACTAAGCAAATACTAAGATGTTATACTTTGAATAGACGAGCTATTGCACCATTGCAATTTTCCCTTACCAGTTTTAATGGAAAGTCGAAAGCAGATATGCAAAAACATAACGGATATGAACATTGGGATGTATGTTATTATTTGTAAAATATTCTTATATTACGGATAGGTAAAGAATTTAGGACATTATTTATAATTAATTACTATATCAATTAAAAGTAGAACAGTTCATATTAAAATGGTAATTTTTCAAATACGATTATCATAATTTACATTCAAGTATTTATCGAAACCTATGTCACAGGTAAACTTTCATGAAGATCCATATTTGAATGTTTTCCCAAAGGAGAAAATTATATATCTTACTAGTGAATCAGAAAATATTATCAGTAATGTAGAGCACGATTGCGTGTACATTATAGGTGGTCTTGTAGATCATAATAGTCAGAAGGTAAGCTAATATTTTTTGTTTGCATAAATGTTCTTATGTTCCATTTAAATTTCTAGGGTTTCTGCCATAAACTGGCCCTGCAAGCTGGAGTAAGGCATGGCAGATTACCACTAGATAAATTTTTACGCATGAAGGCAAGAAAAGTTTTGACCGTTGATCATGGTACAGTTTTTATAAAATACAATGACAATGAGAATCTGACTGAATATGGTGTATATATATATATATTAAATAAATGTTCCAATTGTTTTAGTGTTTGAAATCTTGCTTAGAGTCAGTGAGGGAAAAACGTGGCAAGATGCATTTCTGCAAGTTTTACCAGAAAGAAAAAATGCACAACTCATTGTACCATTAAGGGTAAAGAAAGATATATCGGATAATGATGATGAAGAAAAAGATATTCTTAACGTAAACGACGATGTGGAATCGAAATTTCCGATTGACAAACTTGAAGAAACGAATGATGTATGTACATAATAAAAGTATATTGTAAATTAAAAAGAGGATATAATATTGCATTACATGTAATGTCAAAGTAATATAAAATTTTTACATTAAACATCTTTTTTCTTTTTTTTTTGTTGCTCTTTTCTCTAAATCTATTTCACTATTGTAGTATATTTCACTAAAAATATGTACGTGTATTATAGTCAATATATGCATATATATATTCTTATAAATAAATAATATATAAAAATTAAAAATATCCATAAACATATACGAATTTTTAATTAGTCAAATATTAAGTACTATAGGTATGTATTTATGGGATATCAAATAAAATAATATGTCACAAAGCATCAGTACAAATATTTCAATAAATTAAAGATATCTGTTTTATTTCAAGTGATTTGACAGATTGACTTTAAACATGATATCTTTTATGTAAATCACGTATTACAAAGGCGAAAAGACAAATTTCCTCAAATTTTGCATGAAAAGTTGAAAAATATGACTTCTATATTTGTATATGATGCATATACATACATATATGATTTACAATGATTCGTTTTTCCAAGAAAATAAAAATGCAAAAGTAAACAACCTTTATACAAAATTGAACATTTCATTATGTCAGTTGATGTATATTTTGCATGATATAATCAATTTATTATGATAAAAAAATAATTCGAATAATAAAAAGCATATTATTTCTTAAAATATAGTTTCCCAATAATGATTTAGTTCTGTAGCTAATTTTCCTTCGATCAGCAATTAAAACTAAAATGTAGATATTAAAATTTGCTGGCATACTTTGCTAATAAAGTATTATTTATGAAATACAGGCAAATATATTTTTTAAAAATTTGAATAAAATTGACAAGATATTTAGAGTTTAATATGAATTTTTAATTATGTCTATACTACCGATAAAATTATGTTTACATAAGTGGTATCATTTTCAATGACAATCGTACGGCACAACATATTGAACTAAATTGCAAGATAGTACTAGTTTACAATTTAATAGTAAATTACTATATTGTTGTAACTTATCAAAAAATGATTGCAACGTTTGTTTCCTATAAAATGTATAATCAATTCTTGTAGTTCGAGTTTTAAAGAAAGTTCTATTATGAGATCGTCATAATCAATAAAATATATTATCGATTCATGTGATGTTATTTATACTCTATTTTACAGCTAAATTGAGTTGAAAAAATTGAACTACATGTTAACTACAATTTAAACACAAGGCAAATATCTGAGTATCTATGCAATTTTAAAAACTGATCTGTGATAAATTCTACTGGTTTTACACATAACTTTTACGGTATCAAAACCGGAGCAAATATCTTCCAAGATAATATTCATCCGTCTCCTACCTGCTGCACAGCGGACGTCCGTAATTTCTAAATTCTTAATTATAATTCACAGGTAACTATTTTCTCAGTGTGGTACATATATACAAACCATTTTTGGCCACGAAGGTCAAAGCGATATTTAAATTTACAAATATTGTTGATCTTATTCCATTTATCTCTTTCTGTAACATTTCTTTGATATTTAAATTTTTATATACACTAAGAATCATTTGTATATCATCAAAAATAAAAATTGAGATGATTCTCTTTGTTGCACATAATATGTACAATTTTATCAATATACTTTAGTATAAGTATACACCAATTAACTACTGAGAAGCTATTATTTGCACAACATAAAGAAATATGTCTGTTATTTTATCCTCAAAAGCAGCTAAAAATTGTTACGAAAATAATCCGTATTATTTCTCTAAACACAAACGATTTTACGATGCTATTAAGAATCCTCTTCTTGTCTTTGCGTATCTGTACTCGTAAATAAACAAGTAACTGCGCTCTAAATAAAAAATGACTTTACGTAGATTATGATCCAATTAAAATGTACTTAAAGTTATTTCACGAACCAATTCTATTCTGCATAATAATAACTCCGCAGCTTACATATCAGTTATTTTCATGCAATGTCTAAGTTATCAACATCTTGACTGTCGATAATTTCAAATTCGCTACCACTTTCATCACTGTGGTTGTTTCTTTTCCTCGTTATGGGTTCGAGTTCTGCTTCTTCTTCAGAAGATGAGCCCTTTTCGAAATGGCCACTTCGAAATTTGATACCATCCACATCTGTTTCCTCTGCACTAAATTCTAATTCCGAAGCCTCTACACCATCTGTGCTTCCATCTTCGTGTGATGGCATTTTTAGACCCATAAGGTCTTCGTCATTAAAGAATTCTGCAGTTGAAGAAATTTTATTTTCTTCTATGCATAAAATAATTTTCAGATATTGAATAAAAAAAATAAAAAATACTGAAAACGTTATACCATTTTGAGCATCAGACAATACACTTGTTGGCGTTGGAGACTGATCACCAGATTCACCGGCTCTTGTAAGAACTTGAAGATTGTCCTCGGTTACTGTTGGTAAAAACTCTTCAATTTCACTGTCCCATTCTAAGCAAAAATATAGACAAATGTTAGTATATAAAACTAGTATCAAAACTGTTTCTATAACTATCGCTAAACAACAGTTTATTTTCCATTATGTTTTTATTATACTACGTATCATATGTAATCACCTTTATGCATTATCATTTTATTTGGCAACTTTAACAACAACGCAGGTCCAAATAAAATGCTCATACATATTGTATACGCAAGGAGTACACCATTTACAGTACGACCAATAATCCATAGACCCAGAGACAGGGAGCACACTGCTGTACAAAACTGAAATTATTTTGTACATAATAAATGTAATAGAATTAATATTCATTGGTATATATTTAATTAATGTATTGTTAAATATATAAATTACGAGTTGAACTTTACCACTCCAGGTTGATCTTTTCTTAACTGTTTTAAACTGTGAACAGCTGATTTGAGTCTTCGCCCTATCTTCTCAATTTGTTCCGTCTTTGCATATGATCTGCAAGTATGTTACATTTCTTAATTTAACTGATTACAAATGTAGAAACCATTTTACTTTCTCTTGTAATACTTACGCAGCTGTGTCCAAAGATTTATTTTCTTTCTGAAGCTGTGCCTCTAAGGTACTGTAACAGAAGACAACGACCAGTGCAGCACTGCTGGCTGCAGCAAAGCCACGTACCTCCAGTACAATAATACCCCTGAAAAAGGAAAGTATATTAAATTAGTATCATGTGCACATAATAATTTAAACACACTACAATTAAATATTTTGACTCTTCGAAAATATTTTCATATTTTTTTTTGTATATATTGAGAATAATTTATTATACTTTTCTTTAATTGTTGATTATACCACTCTATCCAACGATAATGAAGAAACTACATGTTTAATTTAAGTGCGACATGAGCCGGCAAATATCCAAAACGCGCGCGACTCCCTTTAATTGCCGGCACGTACTGCCATCTAGAATAGTACCGTGGATCTGATAGGAAAATACGCAAGAGAAGATGCAATTCATTCGACAAAGCATACACGAATGTAATGAATAAATATAATTGTAGAGATAGAGACGATTTTAGAACGTATAGCTTGGAACAAAAGAAACCCATCAATGACCGCTTATATCAACTAATACTCGTAGTATGCGTAAATAACGTCATGCGATTGACGTTCTTCGTTCGCTTATCGGAAAGAGACACGTACGATGAAATACGCAAAGCATCGTAATGCTCAAGCATTGATACTGTTATTTACAACTGACATCAAATGCCGAAACACACATGCTTCGGCAAGCCTTGACCCACAAGACGCATTGCTTTCCAAAGCTTGAAAGAACAGCTGGATGCCTCAGTACAATATTTACTATAGCAAATTTCTCATGACACGCAATTAGAATTTTTTGTCAAATTAAACGCATCCGAAGAATTATATACGTACCCATGTATCGTATTTTGCTATATCAAAGACACGCGTTACTAATCATTTAGCGTAGCGTTAAATGTTACAAGGTTTTCTTTCTACATACATGTATATGTATACCAAACGTCCCGACCGCGATGAAATATTAATCGTTAAATGATCAAATTTTGCGAAATCACGTATACTGCTATAGCTTACTTAGAAGTGACGCATACTATTTCGCACAACACAGTAGAAACGAGACTCACCAAAACAGTATATTGAACACGATGACGACGGAGATACTGTTCATAGAGCTTTCCCAAAGAAGGATACTCTCCAGTATGCCACAAAGTCGCCTCGAGGCTTCAAAGTTGCATCCAACATTCCGATACTGTTCAACCTCAATTGTTTTACGTTCGTCCTCCGTGGCCACCTCGTTCGTATCACGAGGTATCGTCGCGTTTCTTATCCATCGAAAATAACATGCCACTCTCGAAAGCCGTTCCATGATGACAGTTCCAGGTCGATGTTGACTGCTTTTGTCGTCCTAATTCTCGTACTCCTTTGGCATGGTACACCCTCGGAAGACTGTGCGGGAGTATTTTTAGCGCGTGACAACGAGAGTAAGACTTTTGAGAACGGCGAACAAGCAACCGCGGGGGTTTCTTCTGCTTTAGACTCGAAGAACAGTGCGAGAAAGAAAGAAAATACGAAAGGGAGAGAGAGATAGACTGACCGAGAGAACATAGAGTGGAAAGAGCGGAAAATGAGAAAGACAGAGCCGAATGGAAACGAAAGGATGGAAATTTTAAGATTGTGACCAAGAACGACGGAAAACGAACCGATATAGAAACACAAATGAGATGAACGGAGAACAAAGCAAGGGAGACATAGCTGACCAAAAAGAAAGATATAGGGATCAATTAAATACCCTCGCGATTATTTTACGTTCGCTATTATCTAATTTGGCGACTCCTTTCTTCCCAGTAGCACGCTCCCCTTGCCTTTTCTTTTCTTTTCGGTTCCCGGGAACTTACTAGTTCGTGTGCAGCAAACGTTGTGTCTCTTATCGCACTACTGACGTATGTACCCGCTTAGGCGTCATTCCACATACCCTACCTTCACCTACTGCAAACACGTGACGGCTGCGACCCGAGACGCCGTTGCACAGCAGCAACGTGCAATGGAACTGCGTAAATTCCGAAATTTTAGTCATGCTGACAATTTTATATGTATAGTTACTGTACACGACGACTATTTAATCAATTGATTTTTAACATATAGTTAGGTAATTGACGCGTGACTCGAGAGATTCGAAACGATGAACTTTATACACGTGCATGGAAACAAGAACTGCATAGAAACTTTATTAGAATTCATTTGAATTATAATTGTCTATAATTCTTTGGGTAGACTAGTTTTGAGATTTTAGTTTATTCTTTAAATATTAAATATGTGGTAGTTGATTGCTATAAACGTATACCTCATTCGATAAATCAGTGCTCTCAATATATTTTCGTTCGCAATGATTGATAAAACCATACGAGAATAATGATTGATAAGACCTGAGCTTGAAAACTAAAACATAGTTGAACCTCGCTTTTAGACTGTTTAGACAGTCTACGATATTTTTTCTTTTCTTCCTATTTTTACATTGATACAAACAGCGTTACTACTGAATGCTAAAATTTGATTTATTTAGTAAAGTTTTTACTCCACAGCCGTTTTTAATCATTTTATTCCACTCTAAATTCTACGAGGTCAAGTTGTTTCTGGTTTTCACTTTTACTATATCAGCAGTTACATTGCAAACGATCAAGAGCCCTATACTTGGAAATGTACGATGTATATATACATATAATGTTTTAAGATATGTTTAATCACAACGTTTTCAATACGATTATTATATAGGTAGATGTTATTGCTAATTTTTTAATTACTATGTAAGCTCCAAGAAAAATGTATAAATATTTATAAATTACTTACAATCGTAATAAATAATTTCAAATGAATTGTATGTCAATAAACTTCTTTTTAAAAGAACTATAATAGAAACTTGGAAAAATATTCCATGATGATACTTAAATATATTTGAAGTTCCAATTTTAAAAGGTTAAGGACATTCTACAAGGTCTGTTTTTCTCGATTTGATAATCATTCGATTCCATTACAACATCACAATATCTTTATCAGATGGGCGGAAATGGTGAATTTATACAAAATATTGGGTAACACCAACATGAAAATGATTTACCAATAACTCGTCCTCTATTATATAGAATTAAGTCATATTAACATTAACATTAAATAAAAATGGCAATGATTTTTTATGGACACTAAATATTAGAATTTTCGAACGATTGCAAGATATTTTTTACGAAATAGCATATATGCTATTTATCGCATAAGTATCATTTTTCAATCTGACAGTAGATGATCAGATTAGTCGATATGTAATTATAGTTCACATGATTAAATGTATAATTTATTTCCGTCGTGACCTCTGCTTTGTATAGCACTCTCATTTTTCTACGCTTATCACTATGAATATATTATTTGTTGTGTACAACATTTGTGAAATAACAAAATTATACGTTATATATCATAAAAATGCAACATATTATTGTATTACTCTTTTTATCGTGACGCCAATTGTTGCCTATGTACCGGTTTCGGCGATAAACTGCTATTTGCAAAAATGCAGCTGTAGAAGTATCACTTTTCATGATTAAAGCTGTACAACTTGTACGACTAAAAAGAAATGAGATTGTAAAGTCATATACGCAACATTATTGCTTAGAAAGAATGTTATTATTGTATATTTTATAATCATTTTTACGTTTAGTTATAATTTGTGTATAAATAGTTTATTTACGAAAACAGGGCTACAAAAGTCAACGTATAAATGCGCGCATAAAAATATATTGTCAACACATGATGATACAATGTTGTGTTTGTCTTATCTTACAATCAGATGGTAAGATAAGCGGATAGTTTTATCGTTATCAATGGCAGTGTTGAACTGAAACGCGTATCATGAATAGAGTTGATAATTATCACACTGAATGTAATTATCTCACGATGACAGTATTTGTTTACGTCTGGCATATTAATTACTTAGAACGTACATCATTGTTTATATGCAATTGATTCCTCGTTATCAACGCTTTTTTTTCGACATATAAATAGAAGTAAAAGTGCCGTAAAAGCTATAAATTACATCCTATTAGTATAATTAAAATTGATTAATACATTGCACTATAAAAGCATTAGTCTGTGATACATTTAGAACATTAAATTAAGTCGCTTTTTCAAACTCTTTGTTTGAACAGTATTATTATTTATACATACTGTAAAGCGTAGGAAATCCAGTTTTGCTTCTTTTTTAGTTTAACTCTGTAATATGATGTAGACGCATGTAAAAAAAAATTGCAGAATTCACACTTTCTATCAATAGCAAAATGATTTATACTTATCACTATGCGTTTGGCTATTTTTTTTACATTTATACAATTTTCTACATGTACTTTTAAAATCGTGTTTCTTTCGTATAAAAGTTAAAACATACATGAGAATAAGGAAGACTTACAGTTAGGAAGAAAACAATTGAACATCAACTGGTAAAACGTATCCGTATAAAGATGATTTAGGTCTTGTAATATCACACACTGAAATGTGCCTTTGCAATTTTTACACGAAATACATTATTGTATAAAAAGTTTCGATAAATATGACAATTAAAGTAATTCATTACATTCTAACGTTCAAGTCGAAAAGAGTGAATGAAGTTCTTTGAAACATTAATTTATATCTTATATATGTCATGTTAAGATAAGCAATTTAAAACTTATACCAACATTTTGGTCATACGACAAAAGGCACTTGCATATATATAAATTTCACAGTAAGATTAAGATTGTAAACCTTTGAAACATTTCGTTTTCATATCTCCATGCAGGTATTCGTCCTCGCGTTAGAATTTTGCATTGCATACATTGTGTACATAATTTACACCTACACACATACCCATACATTCATACATAGCAGTCTAAGTTATATGGCAGAAATATAATATCGTACTTAATGAATAAGTTCGTAACATTGCGTATTACATTAGATTCCTTTAAATACTTATGAGTTATAATGTTAAAAACTAGCCTAATTACCACTAAAGCTTCATTTGCTGCATAATAAAGTTTGTCGTTTAAATATTAACCAGTTTAAAATGTATATCTGTATGTATAAAAACACAATTTATCGCAATTATAATAAATTCCTCTATTAAATAGAAGCCATTTTGACTGTTTTCATTTTCCAGCGTATGTTGGATTTTTAAATGTTGAAGTAGCTTGTTTGTAAATTGGATTTTCTCCCTGTTTAACAAACGTATAATGAAAATTTATTATAGCATTATATTACGTAACATAAGAATGCAACATATTATATATATTTAAAATAAAAAGAATGATTTGATCTCCTTACCGTATCCCATTTAGCCATCATCCTCTCCTTTTCAAATCTTGCAAACTCTCTTCTGTCATGTATGGTTGTTAATAACTTCCATAACAGTAATAATGCGAGGCCTATTAAAACAATAGCCGCTATTACACCTAATACTATGCCGAGCATATAAACTTGCGGCGGGCATTCCCTTTCTTTTTGAGCCCGGACTTGTAGACAATTTGTTTCATTGTAATAATAAACAAAATTATATTTGCAGTCATCTTCGTCTATACCGAAGCACAGGGCTTCGTCTTTATCGACATCTGGTATTACCGTGTCAACCGGTTCAGGAACAAATTCTTTACAATTTTTCGCACATTCCTCTTTATCAGTAAAATTACCAGTACCGTACATTTGACACAGTACACAATTTTTCAGCTCCTCGCATCGGCTTGGGCATGTTGGACATTTGTTACAATGTTTACCAGAATATCTAGTGCTTCCTTCTTCATGACAAATACATTCACCACAAATACAATCACCCTGAATAATGATAGAATCGATTAAAATGAAATTTGTTAAAATAGCATAGGATTTTTCCAATGCAGTCAGCATACTTACGTGTCCAGAACATAACACTCCATTTGTAGTTCCTGGCGCAATACAAGTTTCATTTGAAGATCTGCAATTGCAAGATGGACCTGTCCATCCGGCATTGCAAACGCATTGGCCGCATTCGCATGTTCCATGATTTGAACACAAATGACCTTGATCTCGATCGCATGAGAAATTGTCGCACTCACAAAAATGACCTGATATTATCTGTAATAAAGGATACAATATTAAGTATACAAGGCGAAAGATCATTTACATTTTTTATATAGTAATTGTATCTGTAAGGTTTACCTCTTCAGGATTTTCTCTTTCTTCACACTCGCACTGGCCACAAGCACAAGTACCTCTGCCCGAACAATCAACAAGTGAAGTGTTATCAGGTCTACAAGATTGAAAATGCTTGTCGAATCCTGTCATTTCTTGATGAGGGCTGCATTCGCAACGCTTTCCGAAGAAACCGTCGTAACATTCGCAAATACCACATTTTAAGGTTCCTACACCATTGCACTCTGGTGAATTACGTTCGTACATAGCACCCTCGCGTTCGCATTCACAGTCACATAGCATTTCCAAGTTTACAGTAAGCGTTTCATTAATACCGACCTAAAGTGACAGCACAGGATTAGAGTAATACTGCTTAGTTTGTTGTCAAAACATAAAATTAAATAAAATTCTTACTGGATATATGTCGAATTTTTGTATCCATTCTGATCGATTTTCTGGACAACTAGTGACTTCAATCTCAGCTGTAAATTCTACCTTTGTTCCAACTTTTAATCCGTCACATTTTGAAGTTTCAACAAGTGGCCCCGTGCCCAGACATTTGGAGAAATATTTTACTTTAATCGCACTGCTGGCCGTGTCTTTCATTTCTACCGAACTTGAAATAGCGGCATACTGTTCACGAATCAATTCGACAACGTTACTAGAGTCATCGGACAATTTACCAGCAAAAGAACCTTCTACGTGTTTCGTCAGTCTTTTGTACACATTTATTTGTTCTTCTGTAACGGCCCATATAATATTTATAGCATTCTGTTTAACTTTCAAATTAATTTGAGAAATGCTTGGGTAGTCTTGCAAAGATGAATGCGTGTAAAGTCCACTGTTATCCAAGTGACAAATGCCGTCGTTCGGTTTTATAATTCCACCTAATTTTCCATCACCCGCATAGTGGAAACCGGCATCCGTGGAGAACACTAGAAGTCTACGAGCCTTTTCACGCCAACCAATTTGTCGCCTGCAAACTATAGCTTGCATTATTGCATCAAATCCGCCTTCAGGTGCGTCCAAGTTTCCAGACACAGATGCATTTCGCACTAAATTCTACACGAATAATATTCATTACTAACAAATCGCATAACGCAACATTAATTAATTAAAAGGTATTATTATGTGCTTACTGCAAAATGACTAGTATCTTGAGACAATGTCATAATATTCTTGTAACCATAAGGTGCTGCACACCCATCGCATGGTTCTATTAATCTGAAATAGAAATGAACTATAAATTCATAATTAAATGAAATAATACGAAGAACTGTTATCTGCAGGTACATATACATAAAAAGATAAGGCTTTTTTGCAACACTTACGATTTAGGCATTGTATTAACATAAGGCATTACAACCTTATCAACGAAACTACCAAAACCTAATCGAAAATTACTTGTAATTTTACTCATACTCTCTACTAAAAGTTGTCCCAGATCTGATAGTTTCTTTTTATCGTCCTCCATTGATTTACTGAGGTCCATAAGATAGTACAAATCAACAGGGTAATCTTCAGCTTGTGAATAGGCAAAGGTCATTCTGTGAGCTTCATCTATAAAGATCATTACCATTGTAGTATTGAAAATCTTGTATCTTATATTTAAAATTATAACAACATACTTATTCTTAGCTTTAAATTGACTTCTTGCGGCCAAATTTGTACAGCTTCTTGCCTTCTATTGTTGCTGCTGCTGCTACTACTACTACTACTTTCTCCGTTGAATTGTGAACTAGAGGTATGTGTGCTGGAATTTGTATACGAATACTCGTAACCACTAATACCACCAATTGCATAACCCCCTTTTGTTAAATTCCTATGTCTTATCATACTGAAAACATTGTCTGGATTCCATGTGTATTCTGCTGGACATGTTGCAAATATTTTGGTATTGATATTTGGTAAAAAGCATCGTTTTTCCGAAAATTTCTGCCAAAGAAAGATAGCACAGTCAGAACATTACATATATTATTAACAAATAAAAGACAAATATATGTAAACAAAGGATCATTTATACTTTTTCCTTAGTATTATCATATGCAAAAACTTACTGGTGCAGCACACCAAGCACAATGCGGCGTTTGTATACATTCGTGACAGGTTTGTTTGCTAATACAAGGATTCATTCCAGTTAGTCTTTCCGGGGGTGAATAACTTGCTTTCGCTAGCGATGCGGCAAATGCTATTGCTATGATCCATCTTAAGCTGCCAACCATTCTGCAATTATATAAATAATAAAATTACATTACCAACCATTTATTTGTGAACGATTATATTGGAGAATTATAATTATAAGATTACTTTCTATACGCAGAAAGTTCTTTTTGTCAGTTAACTTTTAGTAATATTACAACAGGTACATATGAATGTGTTTGAAAGCAAAATACTGAATCAGACATGAGGTAATATTCTTGCAAATGTTGACTCATCGAATTCTTAAATTGTATGTTCTCCGTACCTATTTTTATCTAGCACGAAAAGAATATTAAATATGGATTACAGTGATTCATGTTACAAATAAAAGTGCATTAAAACTCCTGCACGATTTAGTATTTGCAAAACTAGGACAAACCGGTGGCTTAATTTATAAATACAGCAGGAACATTATCTGGCGAGGGCCTGAATTTTCAAGCGACCCAAATGAAACTGCTACTTTACGTCACTAGTTGAATTACAATTTGATGTTGGACAATTAAATGAAATGAATTAAACTTAATAGAAAAACATTAAGCAATATGTGACCGTTACAAATATTTAGAATAAATAGTTTATATTAAATGTACACAGTTGTGGAAGAAAAAAAAGAATCAAAAGAAAGGAAAAATAATATTTCCGAAACATATTTAAATTATTTAACGAAAGAAGAAAATGTAATAGTAGGCGCGGCTATGTCAGATCTCCCACGCTTTAACTGTACAACTTAAGCAATACCTTGCATACAATTTGAATAAGAAAATAAAAAACCATTCAATTATACAGTTTCGAGGAGTTTTCATTTCATTATATATCACGTGCATTTGATACCTGTGATATCCTATAATTTCGGCCATAAAACAGGCCGCTTATTCATTCAGGACGATGCCGTCATCTTTATATTTACAAAGTGCTATCACTTTACGAACAGGCGAGAGAATATCGGGACGAAGGGAAAAACGAACTAGATGAGCAATATTAAAAGGCTTACTTTCTTATCAGAAATTCTTCTTTCAATCTGTTATTAAAACATCACAAATATGACCAATGTTTTCGTGTTGCTTGAATCACCATAAAAGGTAACCCATCAAACGCACGCACTACACAACACAACTGCTCCAACAAGATCACGATAAGCTCACGCGTTCCCTGATTGATTCTGACTGTACGCGGACGTTGCATTAACAATATATAGATACGCAACCCCTGCAAGCTCAGTGGCTGAAGTTTGCAGCGCCCCGTAGAGTCCGATGCGCGGATTAGGATTGTGTAGACACACAAACGGCGCGAAGTTTTGAATTACATTAGAATTGATATTCTGTATTAATGATGCATATGGAATACAGTATATGATTTGTAAATAGTAATGTTATATAAAATGATATGAGCGTTCATATTTTGCAAGTAATTTCAATTATATATAAGTAATGTTATTCAATCGACTGCATATACGGTACGACTTATAGAATAAACATAATTAATGTTTAATATGACGAAGCAGTTAGTGTAGGAAAGAAAGAAAAAAACGTATATAACTACGTAAAGACGAAAAAAATTGTTCAACTGATAATAAGATACGTATGTTGTGTTGACTAACGTCGTAGTTAATAGGAATCAACCCTATAATGTATGCGCAGAGAACGAAAACTACGATTAAGTAAGTGTCTGCGCATCCCCACTTTTCAGTACGTTTGACCAACGTATGTCTCATATCCGGGTTCGTGGTAAATCGTTCTTTCTGTTCCTGGAGGCGGCGTAAGTAGCATGGTTCTTCGTTAGTTGTAATTTTATTTTTATTTCAACTGATAGTTGTTATATATCGAATTCAATTATTCATTTTTCTATACATATCCATTTGTATGTTCTATAAATCATGAAAATATTACATATCCATTAATTATCCTTTTAGAAATCATTGCCGCTTATCAAGTCAATCAAGTACAAACTATCACCTCGATTAGTAATTTAATTGTGAATTGAAAGTTCATCATTACACCAAACATGTGAGTAAAACGACAATGAATTATATTATAAATTTGTATTCTTTCTATTTATTTAGGATTGCACTATTCGCGTCATGCTTGCCTTCCTTGTCGGCATTCGTTCTTGAAATCGGCCATTACGTGATATCCGCAATGCGTCGATAAATTTTCTGTATCGCGTCCTTGTACAAATTTACTGCTACAGTATTACGTAACGGTTTCTTACTTGTTTCTAATTTAAAAAAGTATTTTATATTTAGTTCAAAATATATTTTCATATACATATATTTAACACATTCGTATTGGGGGCGGGGGAAAGTGCTTTTGCTGGGCATAATCATAACTACATTTATCGAAGGAGTTATGATTTATTAAAGGTTTCGGCATGTAATGGGAGCCATTGGATCCCTCAGAATTAGGTTTGTATTAGAGTATTTGTTTTAAGAAATTATAGCAATACATTATTGAATAAAAGATTTAAGAAAAGATATTGTTCAAATGTACATGTCTTCTATTAAACATGCCTCTCATTTTGGCATGCCTCCATTTTATATATTTGAATGGAGCATGAATGCTTGTGAGAGGAATAGTAATTCGAGAACATGCCTTCGGAATCCACACATTTTCTGTCTGGAGCCGTTTCTCAATGTTCACTACATATCCCTACATTACAATGATTTCTTGCTACATTAATTTCTAGTATATAGTGTTACCTTTCTCTTTCTTTGTTTGTAGGACGTACGGAGCTAGTTACCACAGTGGAACCTATAGAAGTACTAAAGGAAGAGGAGGAAGCTTATATGGAAGTACAAACAGCAACAGAAATGGACGATTCGACAATCGTACTAAAAACAACATTAACAGTGCTATGGGAACTTTAAAGAAACCAAATTGGAACTTTGAAAATTTAAAACCGTTTAAAAAAGATTTCTATATACCTCATCCGAGCGTCCAAGCGCGTCATCCGCAAGAAATAGATCTGTTCAGGCAAGAGAATCAAATCACTCTAAAGGGTGAAAAGATTCCAAATCCAATTCAACACTTTGAAGAGGGAAATTTCCCCGATCATGTAATGCAATGTATAAGAAAGCAAGGGTTCAGCGAACCAACTGCTATTCAGTCCCAAGGATGGCCGATAGCTATGTCTGGACAGAACATGGTTGGAATAGCGCAGACCGGATCTGGCAAGACATTAGGATACATTTTACCCGCTATAGTACACATTAGCAGTCAACAGCCTCTAAATCGCGGCGATGGGCCAATAGCGCTGATTCTTGCGCCGACCCGAGAATTAGCCCAGCAAATACAAAAAGTTACTTACGCTTTTGGCTATGTAAGAAGCACTTGCATTTTCGGTGGTGCGCCGAAAGGAAGCCAGGCTCGCGATTTAGAACAGGGTGTTGAGATCTGTATTGCTACGCCCGGACGATTAATCGATTTCTTGGAACGTGGTACAACTAACTTGCGTAGATGTACGTATTTGGTATTGGACGAAGCTGATAGAATGCTGGATATGGGCTTTGAACCACAAATTCGAAAAATCATTGAACAAATCCGACCGGATCGACAAGTACTCATGTGGTCCGCGACATGGCCAAAAGAAGTTAGAAATCTGGCCGAGGAATATCTTGTTGACTACACTCAATTAAACATTGGATCGTTAACATTGTCAGCTAATCATAACATTCTGCAGATTGTTGATGTTTGCGAGGAACACGAAAAACAGTCAAAGTATGTATTATTATGTTTTCAGTATGTGTCCCTGTATCTTGAATTAAATTTTCTTTTTATGATGAAATTTGTTATATGATATTTTATGATTTATATAAAGTTTATCCTCTAAGAAGAACTGAATTTTTGTATTTTATATATGAACAGGTTTTTCCCTTACTTTTTATTAAATTTTAATATCTCTTTCTGTTTATTCGTTTCAGATTGGAAAATCTGCTCCAGGAAATTAGTAGCGTTAGTCCAGAGGGTGGGAAGACAATAATTTTTGTAGAGACAAAGAAAAAGGTGGAAAATATCACGAGAACTATTCGTCGATATGGTTGGCCAGCAGTGTGCATACACGGTGATAAATCACAATTAGAAAGAGATTATGTTCTAGCAGGTTCGTTGTAATAATTATGAATGTAGTAATATTTCAATAATTTTTTTTACGGATTAACGTACAACACTGCGCATTGTATTGAATTTCAGAATTTAGGCGGAATAAGGATTCAATTCTTGTAGCAACAGACGTTGCTGCTCGCGGCTTGGGTAAGTACTAGAGTTCTTTAGTTCAGAATTTTTATTTTTTTTTATTGAAACATACTAGACTTTGAAGATTTCATAGATCTATAGATAAATTGCATTTGCGAAAATTTGAACTTAAAAAGAAAAGAAAATGGGGTAGGATAAAGTGGCGATGTAGCACAGACTGGTTATATGAAGGTGATGCCTCACTGTCTTTAAATTATAAGTAACTGGTATTTAATAATGGATCATTGTGTTCAGAAAACGAAAGAGTAAATACAATATAAATATAACTTCTTAATAGTGTTATATTTTGCAGAATTTTGTACTTTGTTAAAATTGTATAGTAGTAGCAAGATTAATACGGTATAAACGTTATTTTTAGTCTAAAATCTCAAACTTTACATAAGCTTCGCGTATTAAATAGATGGCATTAGCTAGTGTACATACTTGACATTTTATCATTTATTTTACTTTAGTCCTACAAGGTTTATTTATAAGAATATGTTTGATTTAATTCAATGGTCGAGCAAGTACTAATATAGTTCCCTTTTAATTTGATTAAATCTTATATACTTTTTATTAATAATTTAGAATATTAGCTCTGTTACTGTTCTAGAAAAGTAGTGAATATTTTCATTTCTTTCCATTATTTAAATCAGCTCTGTTTAGGCATCTACTAATGCAATCTATTTTATTAATGAAGAAAAGAAGGTGGCAAAGAAAACTTGGGTGATGCGCTTGTGTTAAAGAATTGAGAGTAATGATTGGAACATAGGAAAGTGCGTTAGTAATAAATGTGGGCATCTTATAATTTATGTTAATCAGTCTGGTTGTCCTTTGTTTCAGAGGCACATGGTGCACAAATTGTGTTGAGTGTGCGATGAAAAACGATCGTTCAATAAAGAAAACATGGCTCACTCATTCTATATGCGCAATTCTGTTTTGCACATAATATTGTACTTAATGTGCCTCTGTGTTCAGCCTGTGTACCACGCAAGTAGTAGAGTGGTGCGCGGGTGGTGCCGCTATCGCGCTGGTTGGTTGTGAGATATAAGACCGTGGTTTACATTTTGGTACAACCATCACACTTCATAGCCAATGCTCAGCCCGTATCAGAGACAACAATCTATTGATTTTGCTACTATCGCTACTCGGTGGTGATGCTTAGGACACGACGTTGCGATGTGAAGTTGCATTTAAGAATTGCACACATCGTCTGGCGCTCTGTATGCAGTCATACGGAACGCAATGATCAACGATCACTGGGTTTGTATTTAATTACTATGCAGCTAACTTACATTCATATACATTTAAGCGTAAAACTGATGCAAGTTTTTTGAATATATTCGGAATATTTCAACAATTGGAAATGAAATTCTGGATATAAAATATTCAATACAAAAATAATTCTTAAAAAGTAAAAATTTAAAATTTGTTACATACACGGGAATATGTTTATTGTGGAAAAAGTGATTGTGTAGTAAAGTAAAACAATTATTGGTTTTGTATCTTATTTAAGGGGCGGATGGGGTTTAATAAATGAACAATGCACACGCAATTTTCGGAAATAAAGTTCCTGGGCTTCTTAAAATAAATTTCTTTGCCACCTTAAACAAGAAATTAATTATTAATTTGACTGTAAATCAAATATTTTGTACTGTAAGATTATTTTTGTATGTATTATAGTACATGTAATTATACTTGCGCGCAGGACATACTAAAAGAGCTCACACAAACATTCTTTTATTTGAATTATCAATTAAGGTTCCAGAAAGTGTTTCTAAACTGTCTGATACCATAAAAGTTAATGTTTGACACTGAAGTGTGCATATTTTGTATGACACGTAATTTAGTGTATGATTATAGGCTTAGCTGCATATATATTTCGGATTGAAAGATAATATTACGGTGAAAAAATATTAATTTTTCATATTAACTTCTATCATGATAATATTCAAATTTCACATTGAATGAAAATGAAGATTGAAAGATAGAAAAATAGAACAATCCAGATACAATGAGTTTAACATCAAATCTAACATTATGAGAACTGTAAGGGTCTTCTTTTTTTTTATTCACTTGGCATACAAGCACATGTTGCCAAAGTAGTAGAACATTTATAAAGTATAACATAACTTAAACACCCAAGCTTTTCTGTTGGTATTTACTTTTAACAAAGCTATTTCTTCAGATGTCGACGACGTAAAGTACGTGATCAACTTCGATTATCCAACTTCATCCGAGGACTACATTCACAGAATCGGTAGGACTGGGCGTTCTAATAATTCAGGGACGAGTTATGCGTTCTTTACACCACAAAATAGTCGGCAAGCCAAAGCTCTGGTTAATGTACTTAAAGAAGCCAAACAAGTTATCAACCCTAAACTACTGGATCTTGCAGACAAAAGTGGTGGTGATCTTGCACGAAGTAAGTATTTGTATGAAGTTATTAAATTTAATAATTGTTTTAATACATAGATAATGTATACAAATTTTTCTTGTGTAATCCAACTAAAATATTTTATATTGCAAATTTTTCAGATCGTTGGGGATATAGCAGTTATCGTAGGAGAGAAAATACTTTCTCTAAAGGAGGATCGCATAAACGATTCGATAATGTAAATTATTTTGACGCGTAGTTGATCAGTTTCGACTTCCGATCACAAACTTTCTAAACAAATAACCTGTTGGAGATCTGATATTTGTTCCAAGTCCTTTTCTCTGTGATTAGAGAAAATTCTCCATTATAGCTGTATTGCTTTACGTTAGTTACGTGCTCGGTTAACTCATTTTTTTATTTTTATTTATCTGATTGTTGTAGTTAACGATAGCATAAAATTCAGTGAACTACATGTAAAGAGTACCTTTGATAAGTTTCCGTTCTATTATATTTTACGCTAGATTTCTACATTTTCATTGATCGAGACGTGCATAAAGTGAAAACAAATGTAGCAACCAATTGCCGTTTTGAAAATATAAAATACACAAAAAAAAATGGACAATCTCTTTAAATTAAATATAATTTAAAAAACATTGCTACTTTGACGGAGAAATTGTTTGCTAAGATTCAACTTCAATTATGTACTCAATTGATGAATGAATGAACAAGTTTGTATTTAAATCACAATTCTTTTGTCGTCTCTGAAATGATGGAGCTCAGTAAGATATAAGTAAATAGTAAACGTATCAGTATTCATTCCATTTCCTCAACGTGACCAATTTTATATTTGGTCGTACCGAGAAATTGTTTTTTTTTATTTATGTTATAATATTATAGGATGCAACGTCTCAAATATTATAACTATATTCTATATCGATAACGTAGTTTTAATTCATTGAACGAAATCTCTGCTGGGTAACTCGATCTTGTAGTAAATTATCTATATACCAAAAATGTAATTTTAAATTTGTCATTGATCCAATGAATTATTCGAAACCACCACAGCACTTAAATAATGCGTTCTAATAATTGTCTTCTTGATTCTATGTATTCAAACTTTAAAACAGATCAAAAATTATCGCACATTAATGTATCACATTTGCAATTACAAAAATAAACTCTGTGTAAATTAAAGACCAACAAAATGTTTGTTAAATTATTTATATCTTTAAACAACATATACTATCCATTAAATATAAATCCGATATTTCAAATGAAAGGTATATAACGTAATAATCTTTCATTTTGTTTCTCTGTTTCTGGCGTAAAATTTTTATTGATCAAACGCGACGCATAGAAAATGGAGAACACGTGGGGAAAATCCGTTCTTCGGTACATTGAGGAGAAAGGCACATCCAATGTGTGTAGACTTATCTTTTGTGCAAGAATTGCAGATTGTATGAACATTGCAGAAACATTTGAGAAGAGAACAAAAAATTTTACACAACTAATTACAGGATTACTGTTCATTTATTCTGATTTTATAATTCATTTAATCGAAGGACTAGAAGATGATGTGTTTCAACTGTGTCGCGAAGTATTTACAATTAATCCAGAAACTATAACATATATTAAATGTTTATATATGCAAAGTGACGCAAAGAAAAGGTTTTTCAATGAATGGTATTACAGAAGAATGAACGATAACGCCTTGAATTTAAATACATTAAAAAGCGTCATGGACAATTTTGAAAATGCTTCTAATACATATAGAAGAATAGTTTTAAATTTATGTGACTTGTATACCGAATTGTGGAATATATCACAACTAAAAAATTATGTAAGTGCAGATAAACTGTCAGTTTATAATATACTCGAAAAGAAAAGGCAAATATACTGAAATTGCTATACAAATAAATTAATTTGTAAATGATATCGAAGATATTTTCTTACAGGAAAATTTAACTCAACGATTGGATTTGATAGCTATTCATGGTCACCAGAATATTCCATCCAAAGGGGACATAGAATTTGTTGCTCAAAGCTCATGGGGGTATAATTTGGCAAATTTAGTAGTGGATTATTGCAACTTGAATTATTCCTCTAATTTTGATGATTATTCACCAGTTTCTGAAATTATACAGGAAATTGATTATAATTACAGCAAATAATTTGATAATCTATTCGATAAGCATACACGCATTTACACATGAGAGCTGTTGACTCCTACTATAGTTATTTAATAAATAGTTTATCAAGTAGCACGGAAGACCATACGGTGATATGTCTATTCATATATCTCGCTGTGGTTATAGTCAGAAGCTGTAAAAGTCCAGTAGGTACAACCAAAGGGATTCAACTAAATGTTAGTCAGAACCTGCAAAAGTACAGTAAATATTATACTAAGAAGAATAACAAAAGTGTAGCTACACAGATTTTCAAGCTGTATTAACTTGATTTTATAAATAAAAATGCAAATAAACCAATTTTTTAAGCTTGACGAAAAAGTAGTGCCTTCATCAAAATAAGCACGAAAGCTACGCATGGTAGTGGTGGAGAAATATCGATCACACTATCGATTGTTACTTCTATCGATAGTTATCGAAAACGTGAATATTCGTAATGCCGCGAATATCAATTCTGAGTCGGTATGGCAGTCACGATGGGCCACGAAAGTCCATAAGGTGATTTGTCTATTCGTATATATCGTCTGTGGTTCTATATGCTTCCACCATTTAATGGCAGTGTTTATATTTTAGTTATTATTTTTTAAGCATATTTTCTATGTGTATATACATTCTGCTATTACATACATTTTCAAATTTCTCGATTATCAATAATATTAAGAGCCGCAGTACAAATTTATAGTCTGTGAAACTATAGATACAGTGCAGAATTACGTCTTAAAAAATCATCTAAAGTTTCTGGGGGCACCGTAACTGTAAAATAGTACGTTGGTACTTAGTTCGATAATTCCTAGGGGATGGAGTCATCTGGATGAAAATCTAAATCATCTTTCCACAGTGAAAGTAGACGATTTTTCTAAACTTTTGAAACGTGTTTGATCGGTTTTTGTATAACGTGATAGAATGCAAGTTGTTGGGGTCGACGGTCGTGTCGTCGGCTATCTCTTTTGTTTTCTGATACTGCAGGCGAAACTTACAAACTCGAGAACCTCTTGGAGGCTCAGTGCTGATAAAGTCGTCAAGACAACAGACTTTGTAAGTACGGTCGAGGATGACCCTACCTTCGATATTTTGGCAAGCAGCATCAGTGTCGGTAACGGGCAGAGTTGGAGTAGAACAGCTGTTTCTGAAAAGCATGAAAAAGTACAACCTTACTGTCAAGATTGCAAAAATGTTGCCACCGGAAGTCACGATCGGTAAGAACTCACAGGAGTTTGGTTACTTTTGGGTAAGGGCAAAGTGCAATGAATTGTTTCAGGGTGTCAAATTGTTACTTCAACTGTGATCTAAAGCTTATAAATTGAATATATAATAATAGGAGAATGTATAAATGCTTGTGTCACATTATGTTACGATGTTTTCTGTTATTTTGTCATTACTACAATATTCTATCGATAGAATAACATAATTATTTGCAGGTCAAACACAGAAGTATCTAAATGTTCTGTAGTTTTTTCTTACATTTCTCCGTTAATAGTTAATTTTCAGTATTCGTATGGTAGTGATATTACATTAGGATATAGTAAATATAGTATTGTACATTTTCTTTCACATTCTTTTCAATGCACTTATTACAGTAGTTTCAATTTTCATTAAATATATTCGTCGAATATCTACTAAGTAGCTGTCGTGCATGTTTAGTGTAATAATTAATGCACATTTTATATTTATAATCCATTACTATGTCCATTATAACTTTGACGATATTTCATTTCTATTTTTAAAAAAGACAATACTAGGCTTATTATTTGGTTTAGAAAATATATGTAAATCCATATTCTTATTTATATATATATATATATATATGTTATTTGATTATTACCAATTTGATATATTTAATTTCTTTATTTTTAATGACTGTTATAAATAACCCAATGTAATTTTCTTTTTATTCCTGTAGTTAGCATTTGTGTGCGGCTTACTATTCTTTCAGCGTTAAAAAAGCCCTAACTTTGGTCCCCTTGGCAGACGATTCTCGTCATACGTATTGAAGGATACACCGAATGCCACAGAAACCTTTCCTCTATCGTCTCAAGTGTCGAATGAACAAGTAATGTGTACTTCTGGTCAACATTGCGACGACATAATATTGGATTGCGGAAAGCCTGTTAATTTTACATATTACGACAACTTGCTAGGCGTTGCAAACAGAGATAAACATCCATTGGTACCAGAACCTAATGTGGCACTTATGTTTAAGAAGAATGGTGGTAAAACTATGGATGTCGATATCGATTTGCTAGAGAAACGTTTAATAAAAGCGAAACGAGAGGTATCAGAAAGACAGATTATATACATAGCTATCAGAAAATACATTCTTTGCAACTGAGGATACACCGTTTAACGGAATTGTATATACATGTATTTTATTCTGTCTGTAATAGAAACCAAAATCTGTTCAACTTTATAATCAAATTGGAAATTTTTGGCGTATAAAAGGTGATGCGCAAAAATCAATTGAATGTTTTCGAAGGGCACTTGCCGTATCGCCGCACAATGCAGAAGTTTTGTTGAATTTGGCACGTGTGTTATTGGTTCAACAATATTTAGATGATGCAACATACTTAGCAAGACGTTCTTTAGAACTTCAACCACCAGACCGCAACGCATGGGAACAGTATCTTACACTTGGTCAGATATTCAAGGTACATTAAAAATTCAAACTGGTAACACATTCCACTTATTATGTTACTAATGGTACATCCAATGTAAAACTGCGTTTTGTTGTTTATATTGTTCATGTAAGATTGAGCAAGTGGCCAAAAAAAATTCTATAGATATGTTTTAGAATAATATTACCAAAAGATATTCTTTTTTTTTATAGGCATATGGCCATTATCAAGAAGCTGCTGTACATTTGCGATATGCTCTGGAATTAAAGCCAGACCTCTCCGAAGCTGCTGAAGCTTTAAGAGAAGTAGAATCGCTTCCAGCTGCAAGCATACATATCTATACGTTACTGATAATTATATGTTTGGTATGTAAGATAAAAGTGATGATACCGTGTCGTTTTATTACAGATATTAGTGTACTTTCCGTTAAAAAAAAAAAAAAAATATATATATATATATATAAAAATAATCATACTACTCACAATATATATTTGAAACAATATAATATTTATGGTGCAGGTGCTTGGAGTACTTTTAGTAGTTCTAAGCAGTGTAGAATGTGATGAAGACTCTAGTCTTGTCAATGGACAACTACAACGTCCAGTTCAACGTCACTTTAGTCGCGCTATGGCCATGCGCAGCTTACGGCTTAATGTTGCTCGAAATAAACGTTGTTGATTATTTACTAAGAAGATAAATAACCTTGTGATAGCATAAAATTTCCGGCTATTGTTATCATTTATCTATCTACAAAATATTATTTGTAATATGATTTTTAATAATTATTTAGTGTATTAATAATTATGCAATTTATTATAACTACAAAAGAAAATATACAATAGAAAGCAACAGTATTTATCATTTACTAAAAAAAAAATGAGCGCCAAACGATACGCGCATCGAGTGTGGAGTAAGTTGTGTATGTATATAAACATATATACACATATGTATATGCATACAGATTACATGTAATTCATGTAATAATACATTCATAACTAAAATCGGAATGTAATATACGGATGTATGTAATTTCTGTTGCTATGTTAAATATTAACATAGGCATTAATAACAACATTACTTAACATCATTTACAATGTACAACGGTATTGGAATATGTAAAGTCATATTACATATACTATTCACAAGATCTAGTGAACTTTTTTTCTATATCTGTAAACAATTTACAGTTATATGTTTAATTGGATACAAGTTTTCAGACAATAATTTTTAATATATACACGAAACAATTATCATCTCCCACTTTTGCAAACAAAGATATGTAATAAGTTTATCTTCATCATTCCAAATATAGATTAATTCTCCCGTCGATTGATTACAACTTTGTCTAAGTTTTTATATTACAATATACCTTTATATGTGAAACAATAGTTTGTTTGTTTTATTCTTAGATAATGCATTCTAGTATGCAATCTTTTTATGCTACCTCTTTTCCTTTGTCCTATAAGCGGAATTCATATCATAATTAGTGTAAAATGAAATTTTAGGACGTTATTGTTAAAGCTGAAAAAATACAATAAAAAAAATATCTTAAATTATGAGCGATAGTACAGCAACGACGCAAATGTTTTGCCATTGTTTTTAACAATGTAAATATCGAAACTTAAACAAAAATTAGGCCTCACATTTGCACATTATCATTTGTATGTACAAACACAGGAAAACGAATATTTTAGAAAACTGTATACATCATAATTTAATTCATACTCCTTTTAAGGGTTTTCACAAAGAATGTATCCATGCAAGAAAAATACTGAAAATGTCTTAACTGCATTTTTATACTTCATACTGTATTAATAATAAAACTTTGTTATTTGACATAATTTTATACTTTGACATGCAACTTTTCTTATTCTTTATCTATTTAATACGTTTCTATCTGTCGTTATGGTTCAACTTGCCTCCCCTTGGAATTTGTACACGATAGTAAACTTATTTGTCAACTATTTTTTTTATAAAAAATATGAGTATTTTTTTGTTTTACTTTGTATAATTCGTTTAAATGAGATATATAATATGTACATTTTTAATCATTTTGTGATAGAAGTAGTAGAAAATATCAGTGATAGTAAGTTTAGTTCCACACAATGAATAATAGAACAATATTATTCTTGAAATGCAATTTTTAAACGAAATTTTTGGGTAATTCGAGTAAAATTCACTAAATATGACTCGTTTTGTCATACATCTGCAACTGAATATAAATTTGGGAAAGCATGTGTACGATATACCACGGTTATGTATAATACGAGCCATATTCTAAAAAATATTCTAGTTCATTCACTATACACATAGAAACATCTTTGTTAGTATTTACCCTTAAAAGATATTTATATGCACACATGCATGCATGTCAGATACATGTACGCACAGTGAACATACAAATTAAAATATGTATGTATAGTTTATGATTCTACAGCACTGCTATATTAATTTTTAATATAACTTTTAACTTAAAATTGAACCCAACTGGCATTCCCTACTGATGGTGGTTGTTGAGTTGCAGGTTGCTGTGACGCACTAGCAAACTCTCCCCATTCGGAGCCTGTTTGATTTGGATTCTGAACAGGCTTATGCGCTGGAGATGAGGTTGGAGTTTTTGCAGGTGGCGGTGCAATTTTTACACCGCCTGGCGGTGGTGGTAAGCCAATATTCGCGGCAGTTCGTTGTTTTGCTTTAGAAGTAGCTTCGCTGCCATCCTTCTTCTATATTTCATAAGCAAGAATTTTAATATCATATCCCTTAAATATCATTGAAATATTTTTGAAATATATACGTAATACAACAATTATGTAATCTTACAGTAATTTTCATGTTTATTTTTATTGTTTCTCCTTCTTTAAATCGGAGATCTAGTTCCTGCTTTGGTTCATCCTTTTCCTTTTCTATTTGCTCTTGATTTCTAAGCCATTTAAAATGATCCTGTAGGGCAACATTCAAGTCAAAGCTATCAGATCTATCCAAGAAACCAACGCCGATAAATGCTGAACGTCCATTATCGTCTTGAATTCTTAGAACAAAATAACGAGAAGAATCTGTAACTGGTTCAACGGCAATGCCTGGATATTGTTCGATTGGACATTTTGCGAATAATTCCCCAGTAATTTTGTCCTCCAACTTGATAGTAATGGAGTTTCCCTGAGAAACAAGACGCATCCGTCCAGTCCATGTTGGTTCTTGGAGATTCCAATCTGCTGCCCTAAAATACAATATGCATTTTTAAAAAATAAAAAAACATACATTTGGTTAATCCTATTAATTTATGACGACGAGCATTGTTGTTTTTTTTACCATATTGAGCAAAAATATATTTATATATAAAAATACATGGAATAGATCATATTTCTTAATGTTTATTTCTATTTCAAAATAATATTTCTACGCTATCAAAGATAGAAATTCGATATCGAATTGTTGTAAGTTCATCAAATTTCTGAAACGTTCGAGATATCGTGTTCCAGATGTAATATTAGTGTTACACTTATTGACAATTTCCAGTGCAACATTTGCTGACGTATACAGGCTAGTGCTACGACGAAGAAAAAAAATAATAAGACCGGTCGTTTAAACAGTTACTAACAAAGTGTCGATATACCGTTAATTCTATCGTGAAACAAAATGTTTTTGATAGGAATGCTGTCAAAAAGAATCAATCGTACCGATAACCCCTACTTGTTGACCTTGGTGGTATTTTAAACACAAATACCTCAGACTTCACGAGTAATACACTTTCATACGAATCCATTGTTATTTTGACAAATCACAGAGAATTCACGTACGTTCGAGTGATGGACTTGACGAAGTGCTATTTGAAATTTCGTTTATATTTTGTGACGAATCTCTGCCGTGATTTGATAACTTTATCTCTAGTCACGCCTCCCATCCCCACACAAAGACCGTTAACCACGGATTACTTCGCTACAGATAATAGATTGTCTTCCGCGTACTTCACAAGACTTCAATAATTCTGGTTGAAGTAAAAGGAAGATCGATTCTCATGTACACACTGTTTACACGTTGTCATTTAATGAAAACTCTTATTGTTCAACGTTAAAATACTTTTACCTCTTAAAACTATTTCGTTTTCGTTATTTTCGGACGTAATGTACAATTGTTATAACTATTAAAAGTTATATCTATACATCTGGCTAATAACAATCGAACATTTCTTTGCTTTGCTTAATTACTGGAAATAATTTTTTCTCACTTATAAAAGATCATGAAAATTAATGTTTAATCTTATGAACATATGTAAATTGAAAGCTATACGAGATAAGTTGCACCTTTCTTATTGGCCCACATAATTTTATATTTTGACAAACGACCAATAATCATGTTTACTGTTGCGCACTTGCGTGCATCGTAAAACCAACTACCGATACTCTACAAGAAACCGGGGTTATTTGAAGAATTATATTAATGTGTGTTTTCCGTTTTTCGTTCGATATAGTTAACATTTTAATTAAACACATCGACAAATTATAGGGACGTAAGGATTCGCGACCATCCCTACTCCCCGCATTTGTCGGGGAACTTTTTACAGGTTTGAACTAAGTCGAAATTTTAATTGTTTGTAAACTGTGCCGTGTAATGTCATTTGGCGGCCTTTTTGCCGAAATGAATGAAATGTTATTTGAATCACAAATTAAACATAATATCATTCGTTTTAGGGTTAAATCATAAGAGAGCAGCTGTAAAATGATGCACAAAAGAGGTGGCAAACGAATACGGATGGATGATCCAGTGCCACCAGAATATGAAGCACCGATGACTCCAATGACACCCATGAATGACAATTTAGGGAGCGAAGCAAATGAATCCTATTCTACTTATGCTCCGTATAGCCAAGCACCGCAAACACCTATACACAATCCGACGTAGATACAATTTTAATAATTTTTTATTTACAAGTTTTATATTCCTATATGCTAGCCTCAAAACGGATAGCTTGCTTGCATTGAAATATAATTTGTAATTTCAAGTAGTACACGTGTAAGATTGTCAGTATTTACCATATTTCATTTTATTTCCTTATTAGTCCTGAACATTATTCGTCCGAGAGTTATAGCTCTCCGGGAACGTCACAACCACATTATCAAGAACAAACCAGTTTTGACAATCCATCGCAATTCGAACCACCAGCGACGGCTGCGACTCCAACCAATATGAGGATTACAAGGAATACACGGGCTAGATTACGCGGTATGATTGAAATCACATTAATTTTGGTTATTTTTGTTTAAACAGTTATTATTTTATAGGGGGATTGATACAACAGCCAAAATATAAAGAAATAGATACAGATTACATTCCGACTCCGACTATCAGAGGTAGAGGTGGTGGCGGACGTGGACGTGGGAAACGTACAAATCATTCACATAGTTTAGAAGATGAAGCTAGTCTTTATTATGTCATTAGAAACAATCGATCTTCGTTAACTGTATGTTGACTACTACATTTAGAAAGAGTATATCATGGTTCAACTGATCAAAGTTGTCATACTCAATGCAGAAATTTCTTCAGATATATTTCATATGTATATTGTGCTTTGTTTTGTAGACTATTGTCGACGATTGGATAGAAAAGTACAAAAGTAATAGGGAAAATGCTCTTCTTATGTTAATGCAATTTTTTATTAATGCAAGTGGATGTAAAGGCCGTATTACGTCTGAGATGCAAACGACAATGGAACACGTAGCGATAATCCGTAAAATGACTGAAGAATTCGATGAAGTATGTTAATATTATTTATGGAAAGAATTATTAATAACTATTTTTATTGTTCAATTAATAATTGCTTGTTGTATAGGAAAGCGGAGAGTATCCATTGATAATGACTGGTCAACAGTGGAAAAAATTTCGTGCAAATTTCTGCGAGTTTGTACAGATTTTAGTTCGACAGTGTCAGTATTCAATAATTTATGATCAGTTTTTAATGGACAACGTAATTTCATTGTTGACCGGCCTTTCGGATTCTCAAGTAAGAGCTTTCAGGCATACTGCTACACTTGCTGGTAATATATACCTTTATATTTACATTTATTGATTCTCACACAGATGTTTAAGATATTACTGATATTACTGGTTTTAATTATTTTCAGCAATGAAACTTATGACAGCTTTGGTAGATGTTGCTCTAACTGTATCAATAAATTTGGATAATACGCAACGACAGTACGAGGCTGAAAGACAAAAGGCTAGAGAAAAAAGAGCTGCAGACAGATTAGAATCATTAATGGCTAAACGGAAGGAACTGGAGGAAAATATGGATGAGATAAAAAATATGCTAACATATATGTTTAAATCCGTCTTTGTACATCGTTACAGAGATACATTGCCAGAGATACGGGCTATTTGTATGGCAGAGATAGGTGTCTGGATGAAAAAATTTCATCAAAACTTTTTAGACGATTCCTATCTAAAATACATAGGTGAATATAATCCTTCTTAATGC
The DNA here is from genome assembly GCA_963667235.1 of Nomada lathburiana. Taxonomy (NCBI): domain Eukaryota; kingdom Metazoa; phylum Arthropoda; class Insecta; order Hymenoptera; family Apidae; genus Nomada; species Nomada lathburiana. Next base: position 10,190,146 of record OY763906.1, read on the forward strand.
TTCATTTATTTTCATGTATTCACCTGCATCTACATTGATTCTCTGTTATTTAATAGGTTGGACACTGCATGATAAAGTTGGCGAAGTTCGTTTAAAGTGTCTGCAAGCATTGCAACCTTTGTACGCTTCGGAGGAGCTAAAAACTAAACTCGAACTTTTTACAAGTAAATTTAAAGATAGAATCGTTGCAATGACATTAGATAAAGAATATGATGTAGCGGTACAAGCTGTGAAGCTTGTCATTTCGATCTTAAAACATCATAGAGAAATTCTTACGGACAAAGATTGCGAACATGTATACGAACTTGTTTATTCGTCTCATCGTGCTGTCGCGCAAACAGCCGGGGAATTTTTAAACGAACGTCTATTTCGTCCAGATGATGAAACAGTAGCAGGCGTAAAAACTAAACGGGGGAAAAAGCGTTTACCAAATACTCCGCTTATTCGGGATCTCGTTTTATTCTTTATTGAATCAGAACTTCACGAACATGGGGCATATTTAGTAGATTCTTTGATTGAGACAAATCAAATGATGAAAGATTGGGAGTGTATGACAGATTTATTATTAGAAGAGGCTGGACCTGAAGAGGAAGCTTTAGATAATCAAAAGGAGACATCTTTGATTGAATTGATGGTTTGTTGTATAAAACAAGCTGCAACGGGTAAGTTTCTTTCACATATACATGTACATATTTCTGAAAATGTATGGAAAATATAACTTTACATTAATTTTAAAAACAGGTGAAGCTCCAGTTGGTCGGGGACCAACAAGAAAAATTTTGTCGGCGAAAGAAATGAAACAAGTTCACGACGACAAGCAAAGATTAACGGAACATTTTATACAAACGCTACCTCTTTTACTTGATAAATATAGGGCAGATCCTGAAAAGCTTGCGAATTTACTCGCTATTCCACAATATTTCGATCTGGATATTTATACGAAATCTCGGCAAGAGCAGAATTTGGATTCTTTGTTAAATAAAATTCAAACGATCATCGAGAAAATGCATGACACAGAGGTTTTAGATACAGCCGCAAAAACATTGGAGCACATGTGTATAGAGGGACATGCTATTTTTACTCGGTAAGGCGTCATGATTCTGTTTAGAAAATATCCTTTAAATTAATGCTACATTTTTAATATCTTTTTCCACAGATGTAATGTCGCACGTTCGACATTAATCGACTCAATTGTAAATAAATATAAAGAAGCTATAGATGAATATAGAAATTTAATAGAAGGAGATGAAGAACCAGATGAAGATGAGACATTTAATGTTGTACAATCGTTAAAAAAAGTTTCTATATTTTATTCCTGTCACAATATGAATCCATGGGGAATATGGGATTCTTTATATAAAGATATTGAAGATGCGAAGGACCCATCTAAGTACTAATATATGACGGATAAATAGATATTTCTTAAAAATATAGAATTATGATGATATTAAAGTGTATATGCATATTACAGGTGTTTACCACACGAGGCCGTCAAGTATTGCATTAATGCATGCTTTTTTGCAATTTTGTGGGGACAAAATCACCTTATGGAAGCAGTTGATTCGGGAAATCGAGGTGAAGATGAATGTCGGCAATTAAAAGAGCGTTTACATTCTTTTATGGGTTCTATGCGCCACTTTGTTAGTGGTGATGTAAACGGCGCTGTAATTATAATATTATTTTTATTTTTATAACATTATTTTGTTCAATATGAATATAATACATAGCATCTGTTAATATCATTCTAGCCTTCTCCACCAATTTTAAGGGAGGAAGCATACAATACGATATGCGACTTATTGGTTGTGTTTTGCAATCAATTGACAACACATTCGAATCCGTTAATGCATCAATTGGTATATGAACCTGATCAAGCAATGCAAAATATGCTGAATCGTTTTATACAAGAATATGTATTTTTCGAAGAAGAAGATGGTATGTTAATGCCGAGTCATTGAATCTTTTTATGTAATAATTTATTTAATGAACATTTCTACATTATATTTCTAGACGAGCATGACGAACATTCGAAAATCGAAGAATTGCACAAAAGAAGAAATTTCTTAGCTGGTTACTGCAAATTAATTGTATATAACATGATACCCACGAAGGCAGCGGCTGATGTGTTCAAACATTATGTAAAATATTACAATGATTATGGTGACATTATTAAAACAACGCTAGGGAAAGCAAGGGACATCAATAAAACAAATTGTGCTTTAACCATGCAACATAGTTTGAATATTTTGTACAATGAAATAGTAGCTGAAAAGGGCAAAGTTAATAGAAATAGCGAAGAGTTCACCGCTATCAAGGTTTGTATACTTGGCATTTCTTCTTTTGTTTTGCAAAATCACAGAAATAACGAAGACACAAAAAGTAAATATGCTTCTCACTACGAATATTTTTCAGGAACTTGCAAAACGGTTTGCTTTGTCATTTGGTTTAGATGCAGTCAAAAATCGTGAGGCAATTACTGCTTTGCATCGAGCAGGTGTACTTTTTGCAATCACCACTCCAGATGGTATCGAACAAGATCCTACAGGACCTCCACCTAATTTATCTTACCTCGAAATCTTATCTGAATTTACCAATAAGCTTCTTAAACAAGATAAACGAGTTGTGTACGTATAATTGTTGTATGTAATTACCCTTTTAATGTATTTCTCGAATACATATTTTTGTAAACTTTAAGTAAACTATTTTACATATGTTTGTTTTGCAGACTAAATTTCCTTGACAGGAGATTGCAAGCTGGAATGCCGTCGTCGCGGGGAGAAGACTGGCAACCTTTACTTTTGTATAGGAATAGTTTATTGCATGGAGAAACAGATCAAGTACCAGTAACGAGTAAACGTGCATACACAAGGCGCAAAAAGGATCATTTGGCTGGTATGTGGATAAGGCGTATTATGTTTTAAATGAAAATTAAAAGAAAATAACTGTTTTCGTGTATTCATGTATTTTGTGGTTGATTTTTATAGAAGAAGAAGAAGCAGATGAGCCTGAAGAAGGTTCTGATCATGAGTTTTCTGGGTGAGTTAGGTGTTGTCTACATCAAACTAATACGGAGTAATGTATTTCTTTGTATAGTATATTTATTAAAATAATTAGAGAAAGTAGAATAATGCATATTTGCAAGTAATTGCTCTTTATAATTCGTAATGAAGGACAATTGTATTAATCCATAATATTTATGTACGTATATTTATATGCAACATGCTTCTTTGCTTTCAAAATATAATAACTTATGCTATGAGAAACACTAAGTAGTTACAGAAAATATTGCAAACCTGGCTATTAAATTTACACGCTTATGTAGTTTTTGGTACATATGTAATGTGCATAATGTCTCGTACTATGTTCACAGTACAGTGACGTATTAATGGGTATTAAAATAAATTCACACTATGCGTAGTGTAATTGCTAATAAAAGTATCTTCTTCTTGATCATATCTCTTTTTTTACCGCTTTACTGCTTTGCTGAAATGTATTACAAAATGTTGTAATTTTTCAACAACAAAAATTGGGAGTAAGACCCGTTCTCGATAAAGAATGGACAGAGTCGTAAAACAGTTACATTCATTTATAAAAACAGTATTGTTTTGAATGAAAATATTTAATCATTTGGAATGCAGTATGTTTTAAGCGAATTGGTACTTTTATTATTATTCTGTATATGTTATTTGACACATTTCTTTCAATACTATATACTTAAAAATAAAATATTCTTCTTATACACTATTTTTACTCATTTGTCATTTACTTGCATGCTCGTGCTTAATCTATTGAAAAATACCCATTGCCGTTGGCACCTTTATATAAATAATAAATCCGTTCTGTTTGCATGAGTAGTAATCTTTTTATGAATCGCTTGTTGCAGGCTACCTGATCGTTATTCAAGCTAAAACTTAGAGTTTTTTTTAGCAAAGTCTATAATATATTATAATCATATAAGGGGCAAAAATTGTATACGGATTTTTTAATGAGTTTCAAACTAGTATAAGGAACTGTATGTAATATTGTCAAAATATCACATTAATATATCAATCACATACCTAATTATGTAAAAAAGAAAAACCAAATGTTATGCGTGAAATTGATGAAATCTGTTATTCTTGGTGCCTACTTTTGCCAGACTAAAGCAACTCACCTTTTATATGCTAGTATAAGGATAATATGATAAAAACGCACAATGACATTATGAAATGGTTATATTTTGGTACACCTGAAAAAAAAGTACATAGAGAACGATGTGTGTTCTGTTGAAACCTAAGAACTTAAAACCAAGTAAGTTTAAAATGCTTTGTATTTTGTTTATATATTGATAATATACAAATTGGTGATAGACACAATGAACATGTGATATTAATTCAAATAAGACCCCCTCTTCCCCTCATGAGTTCCTCTAATCCTGCTTTATCAAAATTTTCAATCAATGATGAATAGGCGATGCTATATTTATTTCGCATTCAGATTGCAGGAAATGTGTTAGAATTAACCCATCGTTTCACATTTCCTGCTGAACATTGAAATTTTATATTTTATATTATATACATTTTTCAACACGCCGTTCTCTATAATCACTGCAACATTGTAGAAATGTTTTTAGGCATTTGGTATTTATTAATATTTGGGTTAATTCTGTGTACTTTATTTAGATATTTTGTTTGTCTCTTCGAATGTAGTGACTGAATGCATTAATATGTATGTTCGTGATGTGGAATTTTGTAATATATGCGTACGTTTTATATATCATATGGAGTATAAAGGCGAAAAGTTACAAAGTTGCTTAAACATAAATTTTTGTCCCTTCATTAATGAACAAAATTAGTTTCGATCTTATTTCCATCAATGAAAAATTTTTCTTTCAGTAAACACAAGAAGAAACGTGGTCCAAGGAAGCATCCGTGAGTAACTTGTTTCAATGCAATTCATGTATTCTAAAGAGAGTACATACACCCGATTCTAGGTTTACATAATTATAAAGCAGAAAAACTTATTAATAATACTATAAAATGTTTAACAAAAGGAGGATAAAATTATTACATATGAATAGATAAATGGTGCTCAAAAAAATAATGCTGAATACTGTGCATCACTTGTAGTACCATTAGCTTGAATATTTATTTCAGATTAGCCATTACGAAAGTATCAATAACTCGTGGACCTAGGGCTGCTGGATTTTATGAATCCAACGAAGCTACACAGATGCAGACGTCTCCGACAGCACTCATTGAAGATGCATCGACCAGTCCCTCCCAAGACATAGATAATAAACTTAAAACATTGCAAATTCAATCGAGGTCGTGAGTATTTAATTGGTTTTTACGAATTCAAGCGTTTTCTTCGAGCCTCGAGATATACTTATAATGGGGATTCCATTGTTTCTGTTTTTTTAGACGAAGAAGTCAGGATAATATGGAAACACGAGAATTAAGGCGAACGTCTAGAAACTCTGGTCGTTATGTAGAGGGGCAATATATGGTAAGTTATCATAAGTTTATAATTTTATAAGCTTTTTTCAACTTCGGTTGTACAGATTTTACTTACATATAGCTAACAGTAAAATATTATAAAATATTACCGTTTTTAAACCTTTAGGAGATTAGTCCCTTTAATAATATACAATAATATAAAATTAAAACTCACATTTTGCTAAATTGCAACTGAGCTGTGTTATCAAATATTGATTCATTATTCGCTCACTATGTTAAGGTACGTTAAATACGATCAAAATTTAGTGTCATGTATAAAAGAAATCAATTTTGTTGTTTTAGGAATCCGATTCCGAGTAATGAACTAAATAGGAATGCGTATATTGCATCCAAAACAAAACTGTCCCAGCAAGAGATGATTTGTGATACATTTTGTGATACACGTTGAGTAAGTTTTAGGTAATCTAGAACTTCTTCAATCGATTATGTACACAATACAAATAACAAAATTCATTATCGAGTTTTAAGTTGTAAAAGTACCATGCTTTTAATCATTTGTCTAAAATATTATTTTTTATTATTTAAAACCAGGTATCTTCTCTTGAATTTACTAAGCACATTAGACTACACGATAGTTGCGTTTTTTTTGTACTGATAAAACTTTTTACCATTATTGTTGATATAAAATTATTTAACAATTGTCTAAATAAATGATTATAAAATATCAAAGATAAATATTTGTTTTAATACCATTTGCTTATTTTAAATTGCCCGTTTCTAAAGATATTACGTTTCTATTTTTTGCTGTACAATTAATATTTAAACCGGCAAAAAAAAAATGCATTTGTTTTTACAATTATAATTATTGTTTTATTAAATATATCTTATTACGTACGTGTTTATATTTATCTGTCGTTCGCGCCACGATGTTTACGGAATATGCTACTTCTTCTACGACCCCTTGGCGTAACTGTAGTGTTCTGTTGAAAAAGATTTATTCTTAGATAGTTTAAAAAGATATTTTCTCTGCAATATAGCATCTAACATAGGAAACTAAGAATTGTGCAACGATCAAATAATATAGTAATATAAGTATCTTACTTCGTCCTGCCGTCTCGAAATGAACAAACTCTTTAATGTACGTGGCGTGGTCGTTGTCCTATCCTTGTTTCTTTCTTTTAGTATTCTTGAATTTGGGCTCCTTAATTCGCTACCCTTAAATTTTTAAAAGATATACAGGAAATAAATTTCCGGAGTAACTATTATATTTTATTTAAATATATTAGTATCATATAGTGCTTACTTGTAATGATAATCTTCCACCATTTTTACTAGGGGTTGGAGGACCAGGTTTTTTGTACGATGTCTGTGAAATAAACGGCAGAATATAAATATATTTAAATTTGTTTGGAAAAATGCACACAAAATTGTTTATTAGAGATCTATTATTCATATGTTAACTCATTTTGCTTGCACACCTGGGTTCTATCCTTTTTTTTAGCCTTCTGTTCAGGAAGCAAGCTTTGACTTAAACTATCATTAAACATGTCATCTGTTGATGAACCAGTCTGCAATTAAAATTAAAAACAGGATAACATAATAAAGATATATATAAACTTAATAAAGAACGAGGACGACGTCAGAAACTTATAAAGTATATAAAGAAACAATAAAATTAGACATTCAAATTACACATGTACACAAGTTATGATATTACTTACTTTAATTTCTTCCTCTGTGAAAGGTAGAGGATGAAATTGCATTTCAGCAGGATAAGAAGACTTTAGATGTGGTTTGCAAAGTGCATTTCGTTTTTTTAAAGTAGACAATCTATCTGTTTCTGTGCTGCACGTAGATGTACCCTCTTTCATGTCAGCTAATCAATCGAATACATCGATAATAGATTAAAAATCTCTGGATTTTAATATCTCTCGAAAAAAATATTCAATTTACCTAAATAAATATTATCAAATACTTCTCCCTCCTCATCCTCTGCATTAAATGCATTACCCATTGTCTGTATGCTCCTAATGCTACATCTTCTTTCATATGTTGTTCTCTCTTGTATAACAGCAATTTTATGTAAAACGTCTTCTTTATTTTCGTTTAATAAATCTTTTGTTTCGTATCTGGAAAATAGTGTTAAACAATATCTGCAAAGTATCTAAACGGGGCAATAATTAACTTTTAATCATGTTTTATCATAATGACATTAATTCTTACTTGGAACTTCGATGTTCTATTGAAGAAATTCTTTTCTTATCCGAAATCTGATGTCTAGCTTTCAGTTCAAGTAATTCCTTCTGCAATTTTTCTTTCTCTTGACGTTCACTTAACAGCTTCTCGCCAACATTCCAAATTTGTGAGCTCATGCCCGCAACGTGTGCCTTGTATTTGCTTAATTCATCTGCCTGTTTGCGACACTGCAGCTCCATTTTCTTTTGCAGCGACTCCAATCTTTCCTGTATGCATTGTTCTTGTTCTTTGTTTAGCTTTGCTATTTGCTCATTATATGCTGTTTTCTGTAATGTTTGTTACAGAAATAAGCACATTACATCGATTGCTAAAATAAAAGATATTAATATGCCTACCATATTTAGCTTAATTCCATCTAATTTAACTTTATATTTGTCATGGATATCTTTGAACTGTTTATCGATATCCTCTTTCTTTGGTCGTTTACTTAATTCGTTTCGTTCTTCTTGGATTTTTAAATTCTCTTGCCTTAATTGTATTAATTCTTTCCGTAAATCTTCAACCTCCTTCGATGATCCTGCTTTCATGTTCTGTATCTCAATCTTGAGTTCACCAATGTCCTCCTCCAATTTTCTATTTTGGATCCGTGCACAGATTAATTTACTCTCTATTTCATTTTTCCGTTCTGTCAGCTCATCGATTTGCAATTCTAATTTCTTCTCCGCTTCAGATTGGAGATGTATTTTATTCGATTCAACGTTCATTTCGAAGGAACTAATCAAGTGTGAAAAATTGTCTATTTCATTCTGAAGTTTAATGATATCTTTTTGTAGCGTCGTATTTCCGTTTAATTCTAATTCAATTACTGTTTTCTCTGTAGAGAAGATATCTAGAGATGCATTCAATATTTCTTCCCCTTTTATCGAGTTTGAACAGGTATTTTTCAATACTTTGTCAGACCATAAAAATTGTGTCCATAAAATATTCTGTAAAGGTTTGATATTTTGAAAATGACGAGCATGATATTTAGCTAATGTGTTCTCAAGATGAGTTTTTTTGGTTTGTATATCCTTTAACTCGTCACATACAGCTTTATCCATCACAAAAATGTTATGGGACTTTAATAATAATCTATCCCATTTGTTTTGCAATTTATGTAAAGATGTATCTACATTTTCTCTTGACATAATAATATTTTGTAAGCAATTTTTTAGACATTCTTTATGCTTAATTATTGTATTTACATGTTCCATGCTCTTCTCTTGCATGTTGTTCAGTTCTTGTATTTTAGTTTGCAGTAAACTTACTTCTTCAGATTTCGCGACATAATTATCCGCAATTCCTTTTTGATTCTCTATGGTTTCATTTAAATTTGCATTTGCGTTAGAGAGGTATAAAATTAATTTACGCGACGCGTGTATCTCATTAATACATGTCCTTAAAATGTTGAAAATATTCTCAATTTTATCATCATTATTTGTGCATGGCACATCATATATTACATCAGCATAGAAAGTTTCACACTTTGGACAGGTCTCTACAATGGTTGATTTTAAATCGTTTATCGAGTGTTCCAATTTTTCGCAAATTTGAACAATTTCCAATTTTCTTGTATTTTCGGTTTTACAGTACTCTTTGTTTTTATCAAATTCAGTTCTTTCTACTTTTAACGTTTCTTGCAATGCTTCTATTGTTTTCGTTTGCTTGCACAATTTAATGTGTAACTCGGAATTCGTGCCTTGTAGATTTTGATTTAACAAATTTTCTTCTTCAAACTTTTTACACAGTGTTGCTTTTGATTCACTGAATTCTTTCTGCAACTGCTCTAATTGCAAACATTTTTCTTTTAAAGCTTTCTCTTGTGCTTTTAATACTGCATCTTGATTACTTCTTACTTCTTGCAGATTCATTATCACCTCTTTTAACTTCAACTCAGATGCAATTTTTTCTTTTGATAATTTTTCAAACTTGTCTTGTACAAGTTCCAATGTTACTTGTTTTAATTTTACATCGTCATTTACTTGATATAATATACGTTGTTTTTCTAGGAGCTGTGTCTCTAATTCTTTTGTTAAATTCTTCATCTCTGATTCCGCACCAGTTTTTAAATGCATCATATGTTCTTTTTCCAATTTTAGAGAACTAATTTCCTTATTCAGATTTTCCATTCTCTCATCTTTCAATTTTAACTCATTAGACATATTAGATATTTCTTGCCGAGTGTCTTTGAGTTTATCATTCGCATTGTTTAAATCAAGTAGAACTTTTTCCTTTTCAAACATAAGGTTTTGATATTGTTTTTTACTTGTTTCGTTTGTTTCCTCGAGTCTCCCGAACTTCTGTGCATATTCTGCTAATTCGTCTCTAGTATTTCTTAATGCTGTCTCCAAGTTATTTGTCGCTTTCTTATTCTTTACTAAATCATTTTCCAATGCACTATTGGAATCTATAACATCTATAAGTTTCCTTTTATTATCAGCAAGTTCATTTTCAAGTTTATCTTTGTAACATTGTTCTTCGGTGTAATTAGCAAATAGTATTTTATGAGCATTTAAGATATTACTATCAGTTTCGTTATTGTATCTTTGATATTCATTTATCTGATTCAATATACCTTTCTTTATGGAATAATAATCGCTTACCAAAGTTTGCATTTTTTGTTTTAATTCCTGTATACAAATCGCGGAGGCTTGTAGTAGCGAATCTTTCTTATTAACTTCTTCTTTAGACAGGTTCAAGTCTTTTTCCAATGTCTGTTTTTCAAGTTCAACTTGCTTCAAATGTGAAATTTCGTCCAAACATTGTTTAACTTTGTTTGTATCTTGTTCAATTGTTTCTTTCAATTTTGATATCTCTGTAATATTGTTTTCATCCCTCTCTTCCAATTGAGATATTTGTGATAGAAAAGTTTCTTCCTTTAGTTTAGCTTCCTCCATTGCGTCCTTCAGCGTTTGTAATTCTACTTCTTTCAATGAGTACTTTTTATCAAGGTCGCATAATAATGTTTGGACATGTTCTATAAGTTGAATGGTTGTTTCGACGCCCAGATTATTATTGCTACTATAATTGGTTTCCGGAAGATGAAGTATTATTTCTTTCAAATTTTTATTATACAAATCAATGGAAGTTTTATACGAATTATTTTGTTCTGTCACCTTTTCAATATGGTTAACATTTTCGCGCAGTTGCGATTTCACGTCTGCAAGTTCGTCATTCAGTTTAATGTTGTTCATATTTTCATTTTGCAATGATTCTTTTAAGTTTCGAATCTTTTCTTCCATAGTATTTATTTTCGTGTTTAAATCATTTCTTAATTCTTCTGCATGTGATAGAGATTCCTTTTGGGAAGTGCACAATACTTCTAGATTTTTATTTTCATCCAGTACAGACTGATTTTCTTTCTCCAATACTTCAATTTTATCAGACAACTTACTTACGGTCTCAGTTAGTTGAGTTTCTTTGTCATCTAACAATTGTGCCTTTTCCATTAACAGCTGCTTGGTATTTTCATATTCCCGATCTAAATCTTCCATTTTTTTATTCGAGACGTTAAGTTGAACTTTTAGCGAAGCAGATTCTGCTTTTGCCTCCTGCAATTGTATATCAATTACAGAACTTAAAACTTCGCTTTGATTGAAAGACGTTGATGGTGAATTCAAGGGTGCTATTCCATCAATTTCAAAACTTTGTTCTTCAACTTCGGTTTTTCGAAGTTGATTTAAGTGAATACATAATTCGTCATTACTCATTCTTAAATGTATCAGTTCTCTGTCTTTTTTTTCTCCCTGCATTTGCACCTGTTCTAAAGTTGTTTCACAATTTTCCAATTTTTCTTTAAAATATATGTACTGTTTACCCATGCATGTTAATTGTTTATTGAGTGTATCATTATCTCCTTCAAGTTTATCTATTTCACATTGTTTTTGCATCAATTGGTCTTCTAAACGATCTATTTCCTTCTTGTAGTTTCGATCAAACTCTCTTGTATCTTTTCTTTTCTTACAAGATTGTGGAGTATTTGGTTTCATTTTCTCTTCTCGTAGTGCCTTTATCTCACTGGCTTTCTCTTGCAATTTCTTCTGCAGATTTTCCACTTTTTTTTGATGGATTCGTATGTCTTCTTGTAAATCGGCTTTCTCGAATCTTTCGATTTCCAGTTCTGTTTTCAATGTTCTTAATTCCTTACATCTGTCGCTCAGCAATTTGTAACTTTTCGCAGATCTTGCTGCTGGAGAATTGAAGAAGTCCTTAAGCGTTCTCGTTTTTGGTGTTATAGGTGTCCTTGGCATATCGTTTTCTAATCCGCCAATTATTTCTCTTAACATTTCCCTATTTACATGTCTTCCGTGTGGTATAATCATTTCAAGAAATGCTTTAATCTTAATCTGGGTTTCATGTTGTAATTTAACACACATTGGTTGATAAAATATTGGTTCCTGCGATACATGCAGTAGCAGTAAGGATGCAATATACGCATGTTCCATTTCCTCAAAACTTTTATGATCAAATTCATATTCAGGGTATTCATCTATGCAGAGTATCCAAAAAAATGTAACACATATTACTAAAACAGTCTTGGTTTCTAAATAACAATAATTATACGTTTGCGTACCTTGTAAGAATTTTAGAACAATATCCTCAGTTTCCAAAATATCCTTAGCACCTTCCCATGAACTGCGTGAAATTGGCATAAATATTATGTACATACATGTTACTTATTTCTTGTTCAAAATGATTTGCAGTCTTAAAAATAGATAAATATGAGTAAATGAAACATTACTTACAACAATTCTATTAGCTTTTTGTAAAACTTCCCATCGCTCAGCTCTTTTAAATCACGAATTCTTGTTTCTAGTACATCTAAACAGTTCAGCTGCAAAACATTATCAAGATTTTCTTTTTATACCAAGGATAAACATCATAATATAATCTAAACCAACATATTTAATACTACATGCTTTGATTACAATGTTATGCAACGCAGTATAATAAACATAAAAACTACTTGTATATAGCTTGCAGATATTATCTACAGTTTACATACATTATTCACGCATCTTTTACAATAAATGTTTATGGTCGGATGTCCAGATTTAAATTGATATTATTTAGCATTTCCCAGCTTGTATCGTTGATTGAAACTAAATTTTGTGTAACAAATATAATATTGGCTGAGCTAGTAAGATAAATAATCAACAGCATCATTTTTCTTATTTCAATTTTGATACTCTGAATATTTATGTTCCGCAAAGGACACATACAATAAAGAATAAATAAAAACCACCTCGTATTTTATACATTAACGAGAGATAAAGAAAAACAGACCACACCTGTGTACAAACTATCTGCCAAGTGCTACATAAATTTGCAGAGTCTCTCTAAAAGAACAATTAAAATTTTCCGATATTAAAAAATTCAAAATTTGCATGTTCGAACAAATGCCCCGTTAGACAATGTTTGTAAGTGCGTACGAACTATAACGAAAATTAAAATGTTTACTTACTTGCGGTAATTCAACAACTTGAATATACATAATTCGGGTTCGTAACAATGATTTATTTTAACATTACTTATTATATTATATTCTACTTTTCTGACAGTACTACTTACCCATTCTAATATAATTTCAATCCATAGTTTCATGATTTAAATAAAACAAACAATCCTTTAGAACAGCGAATTTTGTACGGGACAGAATTTGAACGCTTTATTGTTGTATACATCCAACGTTCCATGGAAGGTACGTTTAATTTTAAACATATGCTGCTTCCTTCACTTCGCAAGTTAAATTCCTCACCTATTCACTTGACACAAAAACATCCCTATCAATTTATTGAATAAATCCCTAGATCTACGTGACGTCATATGGATAAATCTTCAATAAACGATACTTTTCGAACATTGATGAATTATGAATATTATTAATTTATGAAAGTTGAAAATATAAAATACACCAAGTTTTGTATTCACTGCCAAGTAATAATCCTTTCTTGTTGTACGTACATGTAGTAGGAAATAATTTGTTCATTTTCGAAATACAGTATAAAAATAAACCTAACATTCGGCTGAAATATAGTCGATATGTGTTATAAATATTTCTTTGTAATAATAGTTTCCAATTAAAAAGTATAGATTGTTGCATTGTCGTTTGTTAACGGTGCTCGTTGATATTTTATAGATAACATTTAGTAAACAGTTTTGCAATACATTTTCTGGATAAGTTACTTGTTATCAATATTTTTCGGGCACTTGACAAGTACGAACTACAATGTTAATAAAATACATGCATTAGAATATTTATTATTTGTTAAAGAACGATACTTATTTCTTATTTTCTGCGTGCTCTGTGTGTAGTTTAAAGTAGTCAAGATTAATAATTTAACAAACCATAAGTATCGTGACATTTAACAATTTTTGAATCATTTTGTTCACATTATTAAGATCTGTATGCGCTTTACATTGCAAGTAATAGTATTCTATAAATAGATAAACATTTATATTTACATAAACGATTTCTTGAATTTCTTTTCAGTGGCATGACTAATTTGATATTTGGAGTGGGTACAGGACTGTTCGTTATTCTGATACTTTGGATTTTGGCTCTATCGGTATTCATAATCTCTTTAAGAATCGAAAAGAAGATTGGTGCTATTGCTATACTAATTGTCAGTATATTTACAATAATTTTAATTGTACTGCCAAGAGCTTCCGAGAAACCGAGTAGTGCCGACAAGAAGGTAAACAAAAATTATGTTGCGATATTACAATATATATACACTTATTTAACATTAATAAAACAACCATATAATATTTGTATGTATTTTTTACAGATATACGACCATTTATTTATCTGGCGCATTTTGCTACTGGTTTTATTAATAATATCGTCCGTAATTGGTTTAATGGGATACGTTAAACTAGCAATAACAGATTCCACTAGACCAATTCGAATAAGTAGTTGGACTTTTTAAATATCTATGGTAAGCATTTGTGTTATGGAATTTACATTAATTAAACGGTTACAGTTCTGTTTTTTCTAATTTGTATTGGTTTTCAGAATCAGCAGCTGTAAAAAGCATATTTGTCTATTTGTGTAAAGTAACCAAAAGAGATTATATTAATCTTATTTATGTGCGATAGCTTTTATTTACTTTGTTGTATAGAAAACATTTAGGAGATTACAAAATGTTGCGTAACACCACTAAACTTCCATCGGTTCTAGTGAGATATATTTCTTCCTCGTATCGGAGGAATAAGCAATTTGAAATAAATAACAATAGTGAATTTGTTAGTAAGGTGATGAACAGCTCTGTACCTGTTATTGTAAACTTTCATGCTGAATGGTGCGATCCTTGTAAAATACTCACACCTAAATTAATAGAACTAATAGGGCCAATGGATAAATTAGATCTTGCCATTGTAGATTTAGAATCGAATCCTGAATTAGTACACATATTTGAAGTGAAAGCTGTACCAGCCATTATAGCAATTTCAAGTGGATTGGTAGTTGATAAAATTGTAGGTCTAACTGATTTAGACATCATAGAAAATTTAATACAAAAACTTACTAATCACCCTTTAAATTCTGAAAATGGCAAAAGCGAAGTTTAGACACTGCTCTATTAACATACGATGCGAAATTAATGGAATAATTATCAAAATGTATGTTCTATAGTTTGTATTGTGCTATGTAATTCTATTTTAATGAGCAATAATATTATGTAAGACATAATGTATTTTTTACAACAATTACATGACCCAAATACAAATCTATATTAAATTTTATTGGGTAAAGGTAACAAATATTCAAGGATTAATATAATTCATACTGCATCCTTATTCTATATTCGACGAACGCAAGGATAAAAATGGGTTGAACCTTCGAAAAAGATAACATTTTTATTCGTTATTTATAATTTCCATAATAATAACTTGTTAATTACTTTATAAACTGTTAATAATGTATTATACGTATTAGTAGTACTATAACTCCTTTATAAAATGATTCCTCAAATTGATTGTATATATTACATGGTACAATATGTAAATTAATGTTAACGGCCTTTTTTAATCTAGGATTTCACGACGCTATCTGTACTTATTAAACTAAGCCTCAAAACGAATTATATTTCAAGGAACTCACTTTCTTCGCATAATCGCTATCGCTATTTACATCTCCTATTGGAATACAGTTAACGAAATTAATTCGTTTGATTTCGATGAAAATCATTTGGAGCACATTGTGCAACAAAGTTAACAATAGTTTGTAGTTAATTAGCGAATATAAATCTATAATAATAAAGTATAACTAATACAGGGATCATAAACAAAATTGTTAATTAATCTGGCTCCTACTTTCATGTTTATTCTTGATCGTTAAACAGCTCCGTACAATCTATGTATAAAACTGCGATTAACTAACGATAATAGGCCAAAGACTTAATAAAAATTATTTAATCCATGTATTCCCTGGTCACAGAGATTTTTTTGTCCCTTGGCAGCAAGCGATACATAATTGTGTACCGATAATTAAAAGAAGACTAGCTAAAATTTCTTTATCAGTCAGGTGCTTTCCAGAGTCACCATGATAAGGCAATGCTGTGATTATTCGGTTGCTTGCAAAATCTTTAAAATCTTTTATACTGAACGTGTTTCACTCTTTTTCCTATTTCGTTTTAAATAAAAAGAGTATGTTTTACATTTTTGCAAGCAACCCTATTTTTGTATTATTAGTTTTTTGTAACAAGTATACATGTTTCAAATTTTTTGTTAGTATTTATATAATATAATAGTAAACTGAAAATTAACTTATGTAAGTATGTACAAAATCAGGAGAAAACGTTCAATAAATCTTTTTTTTTTAAAGAACAAATGATAATAAATTTATTTTTTCTTTCTTGAATAAACATTGTGGTGCATTTGCAAGCAGTAGTTTTAATATTACCCTTAAGTTTCGTTCGGTTTTAGTATGTAACTTTTGTAATTTAACTGCACCTCTATGATTATTCGAATTTTTACACAATATAGACATACAAATAAAGGGTTGTTGAGTTATATTTGACACTACTAGTAATGCACCGATATGTTCTGCAGAGACAATTTTATGGCCCCACAAAATTACACATTCAGTAAATACATTTGGACGCTTTAATCTTGCAGAAATATTACGCATATTTACAACTTATCTATATTAAGTAGTTTAAAAAAAATGTAACAAAATGTAGAAAAACACGAATGATATATACAAATTTCTACTGGTGCTACTTGTTGTTATTGAGCATATACTCTAGCGATTAAAAGATATAAACATCATTCTCCAATAAATAATGTAATTTACCACAGTTGTTCTTATAATTTAATTTTATACTTTATTTTTAGAGATTCATCATAGCTCGTGCTATTAGAACGTTAATTTATTTATTAATTTATTTATTAACACTATTAACAGCACTAACAAAAGCAATAATCTTTTTATATTTTCTTCAAGCTATAAGCTGAATCTTTGTATTAAGATCAGGAATAATTATTTCGTTAATTAAGTTTGCGCAATATTATTTTACAAAATTATCAATAATAACTATTTAAATGGAAGTACGAATACAGCAAGTTACTGAAATTCCAACTTATTCAATTATGCAATTTTTACAGTGATAAAAATAATGATTTCGCTCCTGAACAACAAGTAGCATCGAGATCTCACTGCTATAGTAAATCATCTAATCGTTATATGATACATAGTATAATACAACGATAGTCTCCTGTGTAAATGTGTAAGAAATAATAACTGTTTAATTATAACTGTCAAAATATTAACTATCTTTTATATAAGTTTCTAAGGTTCATATTTGAAGAAAATATTTTTGGAAGAATTGCATCTATTGATTAACCATTGCGATGAAAGAATAATAAAGGAATAAACCATTAGAAAGGAATTATTGAGCGAATGAAAATCTTAGAAAAATTGTATAGTGAAGAGTATTTAGTGACTAATGTATGCAGACACCCACCCCCCTAGCCCCCAAACACACAACCACAAACACACACACACAGAAAACATATATATGTACGTATATATTACATTGTACACGTATAATACATATATATGCATATATTGGAATTAAGAAACTAGTGTTAAAATTCGTCGATCTTCATTATGTACAATTTCAAGAATAATTTTCCATTAAAAACTTTTTGTATTTGTCATTTTGTAATTGGAATGAATTTTTCATTTTTAACGCATTCATATCGATATTTGCGATGTGTGATTGAAAAAATGACCGTACGAAAAACCATCATAATATGTATTATTACAGAACATTCAAAAATACTTTATCATACCTCCGCCCCCAAATCTCTTACACCTTGTTCCGCTATTGGAACATACTTATCATCAATTTTGACCAGTAAAATAACTTTATCTACGTGAGATCGCCGATTAGGATCGCGATGATTTGGGGACCAACAATGAACAATGCATCCTTCCATACCTCTTTCAGGTACCCAATGCTGCCACCCAGACCTACCACCCTGTTGTCTCATTCTCTCGTCTGGCCAAATTACGTCTATGCGTCGACCCAAATTAATAGCATCGTACACTTGATTTGGGTCTATGATCTAATAATAAGTAAACGTAAATTATTTGCATTAGCTTAAAAGGTGTTACAAACATTTCGTTACGGATTAATCAGAGTAAATATTATATACTACTCACACGCACTCGTTGAAGGACTTCGTCTTTATCATGTTTACTCGTGAAACTTGTTTCACTCTTTGTTTCTGTTTTTATATCAGTATTACCAAGAAGACCAGCTAAGCTAGCAAGCGTTGAACTCGTAGGTTTACCAACAGAAGCCAATGATCCCCTGTTTCCACCCAAGGAACCAGTATTTCCTCTTCCTAGAGAGCCACGACCAGTGGAGCTGCCAATTTGACACCCAGAATCCATAGATTGCGAGCCAGATGTGTTATGACCCGATTGGCCGTAGCCTGTATGAATATTATTTGTATATTGTAAGACAAGTAACACGGATGAATTATAATGATAGTCAAATACCTAAATGAATATTGTACGTAGTCATTGCGTATACACTATCATTTCCAAAACCACCGTCATCTTGGGAACCTGTCCCCCCGGAAGAACAACCTTGGCCACATCTCCTTCTGACTCTATAAATAATGCTTTTAATAATAATGAACTTTGTAATATACTGTCCCCAACAATAAATAGTAATTTGCAAATGAATATATAATAATGGCCTATACCTTTGCCATAATTTCAAGACATTAGATTTAATTACACCTAGGCTCAAAGGTCCTCCAACTATGGAACATAATTGTTCATTCGTTTCTGCATAACTGGTCGTCAACGGTGAGACGTAAATCGGGTACCCGATCGGTTGATCGCAAGAACTATTTATTATATTTCTAAGAGCCTGTTTAGCGTTTTGTATAGATCCACGCTCCGGATTTCTATTTCGTAGGTAAACCAGTTCTTGTTGTTGGCCAGCCCACAAGCCACGAACACATTCACGATTCATTTTAATCAAACGGAAACTTAAGAAACGTTTATTCAGCATTATTATTTTATATTCGTCGATTCCATCATCGAGTACGTGCCTGAAGAGTAGAATAACATTCAACAATAATACCGTTGTAGTAATAATAACGATGAAACTTTTCAGTGATTAAACAAAATTATGTACCTAAGGGCCAGGAGGCTAGGCGCACCGTTTAAAACGGCGTTTCTCCAAAGTGGATCTGCTTCGTGGCTAATTACGAGATTTTTATCATGGCTGTCTATAGCTTCGTAAAGAGCGGATGGTTCGCTATATTGTTCCGGACTCATAAAATGGTCTTGATGTAATTTTAATGACATCCTTACACCTTTCGCTACGACGCTTCGCAATAAATCTACATCGTGCAAAACCCATTCATCACGAACTGATGTTATGCGGAAATCCCCTAAACAAATCGATACGCTTGTTAAGCTTTGTACGTAATAAACATAATCAATTAATTTATTGGTGCTTTGAACATTATACCTTTAAAGAGGGCATGTAAACCATACAAGAAAAATTCAACATTGGAGACAGTGTTATGAGATAATGCTCCCAAAACACGTCTTCCCAAAAGACTTAAAGCAAGGCATAATGATACCAATGGTGAGCTTCGTGATTTGTCTAATGTCTGAAACAGTTAAGTACAAATAGTGGCATATAAATGTTAAAATAGCTTATGTATGTTTGAAAAATACCTTCTTCTGTTTAGAGACACAGTATTGTATCCAATCCAAATAGACATTGCAAAAACTGCTCCTTGTGATGCCGAATGCTCGGATGTCGAAATCTTCGTGGATGCTTAAATTGAAAACCGGATCCAGGTCGGCAAAGTTCTTATCAAGAGTTATTTTCAAGGCCTCCGTAATATCGGAATGCTCCAACCAATATTTCAGTTTCGACGATTTAACAGCATAGAAAACGATACTTTTAACGTAGTAAGTAACAAGCACTTTACGAAATTCGAACACTTGAAACATAGAAAATGCTGAATTATCCGAGATCGAATATCCCTCTAGCACGTATTGCGCACTTGCAACTTCCCAGGCTAACCACCGTTGACTGAAAGCGGCATTTACGCTTAATACATTTGAGAAATGACCCATTTCACAGCAACAGCAATTGTCATTGTCTTCAATTCCTTCAGAGATCGCTTCTACCTAGAAATCAATGTATTCTCAAGTATTGTTAAATTGGTTTTTAGATTTAAATTTTCGAGTGTATATAAAATAATATACGTACTTCCCTCTGTTGACAATACGTTCCTCTAAATTCGAGACCCCTCAGTTGAAAGGTGACCAATCCATTTCCTAATTGAACAATGTGTACCAAGCAGTTTAAGTAATCAGATGCTAATAGGAAGCAGTCACCCTGTTCGACGTTTCCCCATCGACCAAGCGCAAGATCTCCATAGAGGCTGTGCTGCAGTGACCTCGTTAATTGTTCGTAGAAAATAGAATTCAAATTGTTATCATCTGCGCCCAGGTTCCGATCCAAATGCGAGGACATTCTTGTATTCGAGTGGTCCACTCTTCTTGTCTTGTAATCACGTTCCCAAAATTTCACTGGTCGTACATACGATGATATAAAAATTGCGCTGCCCAAAAGGGGATTTAGCGGTGTGCTTAAAATGGCAGAGATCCCTGCTTGCAAGAACAGCATAGCAGAATGCGGAACAGAGAATGGTTGGGCGAATGCATGAAATGCGCTGCCCCAAGTGATTTGCCATGGTGCAATGTATGTGACTACGAATCGTATTTTCAACAACAATTCATGGATCTTTGCGAAAACTATTCCAGTGACGAAATAATCTACCAGAAATGTTTCACTGAGATCTCGAAAATCTAGCTTAAAAAATAGAACAGCGAAGATCAGAACTAGATAACGCGTTGATGGATCAGAGTATGCAGACCTTAATGATTTCAATCCACATACAACTATTATTAATGCTCCCACGCTCTCCCCGAATTTCGCTACGATTTTAGATGAACATTCTGTTAATGCTCCCAGAAACACTATCGGATAAAGTATGTTCCTTTCCAAGAAGCAAAGGCAAACGTATGCCTTTTCGAACCACATAATTTTCACTGGTTCACGAACTTCGAATTGTGCATATTCGTGGCTACGTAGTACAGGTCTTGATAAGCACAACCATGGTAACTGTTTGCGAAGTTGTGGTACAATGTAGTGTAACAGAAAGCCAAGACAACTTACAATTCCCCATAAAACTGGATTCAGTTCTGGTTGTAAGGCTGTAAACACAGTTGAACAATGGATTCCAAAGGATAAAGTACCTATCACAGCACATACTATTAAGTCATTCTTCAATCTTGCATTCACCGTTGTCCTTAATTTTTCAGGTAATGGATCTACCAATTCTGTGTCCGACATTTGTTCTCCAACTTTAATCTTCACATGTTTTTTCCTGCCAGATGTTTTAATTTTCGCCCCTTTGTACGACGTGGATAAATTATCTTTGTGGGATGTGTTCTCAATAATCTTTGCTTCTTTCTCTTCTGTATAAATCTCTGGCGGCCACAAATTTGTTTTAACAATATCCCAGATTATAGTAGGATCTGAAGATGATCTACTTAAATGATAAGATATAGCAACTAATAGTCCCGCAAAAATAGAAAACAATATATGTTGCGAGGATTTGGGCTCTATAAGTGCTCCATATGCACATCCGTATAGTATAACAACAGTGGCGATGCTGCGACAAAGACAGTATATCGAGGAAATTAAGCTTGTAGTTGCATTACCACCAAATAAATGTATGTCTATATGTTCACACAGGTACATCAGAAAGGTATTAATTTGGGGAAGTAAACCTAATGAAAATATAATCGGAAAACACAAAAGGAAGATTAATAAAATATTACGAATTTGTAAAATAACGTCGTAATCGGCAATTCTTAGACCATATATACGAAATTCAGACGTTTTGAAGTTTCTCAAAGACTCGTTAAATATTAAGATTATTCCTGCACATAGTATATAATATACTGGCCGAGAGAATACTATGATACGATTAAATCCATGTGTCGGAGACGCAGCATCGGGTTGAACGGATTTCAATAATGAATATTGGCATCCAGCCGTTACAAAACAAAACATGAAAGCAAATATATCTCGGTAAAATCCTTGTTGGAGCAATACGAGACCCAATCCTGCAACAGCAACTGCTAGAAATGTGGATATGATAGTCTCAAAAATTGTTAAATTTCGATCCAATAAAGCCAATAAAAATAAACGATCGAAACGCACTTTAACATGCGGTAGTTTGCCAATTTGCCATTTATAGTAATATTGTTTGTCTTGCGTTGCCTGTTTCGGTTTAGATTCAGATCCATCTAGGCCGCCAATAAATCTATGCCAAAATAAGCTCCTGTTTCGTCCATTAGAGTCTGCTGAATATACAGTCAAATTTAAATATTCCATGAAGGTTTGCAATCTTTGTTCCAAGGTTTCCAGTTCACATTGATTCGAACTTCTAGTATTTTGATGAAATTGATCTCGTTCTGATGTTTCTACTGTACAATGATTAGTGCTTCCAGTATTCGATGAAACTAGATTCGACGATAATGAATTTTGCGCCTTAGTTTGATTGCTTTCTGGGCTTGACAGAACAGGTGGAGTGCGTATTATAACACTCAGATCCGGTGAATTCAAAGATAATAAAGATAAACTACTGTAGCTGTTACTCAAAGAGTCTGTTAACTCCCAATTGGTATCGTAATGTAAATTTTGATTAAGTTGTTGGCGTAAGGAAATATTCAATAATTTATCGTTATTGTTAGAAGAAACTTGTACAGCTGCTGCAGCGCCGGTTCCTTTTTCATCGATGGTGTATGCTATCCGGCGACCGCCTTCATCTCGACAATAAGGTACAGCTCCTTCCATAGCATCGTTGTGATTGGCAACTAAATGACACTCCTCATTTGATATCAATCCAAATAAAGCAGTAAGTGGTACGACATTATCATCTTTGTTTCTACGTCGTATTACGCGACGTCGTTTCAGGGCACGTTCAAAACGGGCCCGTTTTATGTGAAAATTTCGATTTTCTGAACTACGGCTTACTCTTAAATCGGACACAGTGTTAGATTGTCCAGGTAATTCTCGGCCAGAAGTTAATAATGTTGCTAATAAAGAAGACGCAAGGCTAAGTGTACTTAACTCGTTGTTCGATCCACTTGTTTGTTCAAATCTATCAAATCTATCAAATCTGTTATCTCTTCTTCCACATTTCTCTCTTTCAACTTCTACCGTTCGTTTAAAATTCGGCCGGTTTTGTTCGGTAGTTGTAATATTATCATCTATAACTTCTACTGCAGGTTTTGGACGGCTTTGTTTGGGTATTGCACCTTGGTGTCGTTTGTTATCTGTTTCTAATTGTGGAAGTAACTTTCTTTTTACCTCATTTTCCATACTCAATGTCGTTGTGCTAGACGAACCAGAATCTGGCTCTTTATTATGCAATCCTGTAGAACAAGAATTTACAAACTTTATTCTCTTTCTTTCAATGTTTTCGCATTCGTATCCTACGATGTACAAAAAAATATTTATTTATTTATTTTCCTTACGAATTCCGTGTTTTTCATAATCATGATACATGTTAATAAATGGTTTTGATGATCTGATTGGTGTATTCTTTTCTAGCAAGTACAACATGGAATTATTAGTAGTGTAAATAAAAAATTCGTAAGAATATAGTTCGTAAATAATATTAATGTAGAGACATAATTTCTAGCACCCAATCAAAAAAATCTAAACGCTGAAGTTACCTTTACTACTTCGTGCTTCCATTGCACAATCGTTGCCTTCGAACAACTGATCTATTCCGACTACACTTCCAACGGTTAAAGGATCATCTATATTCTTCGGTTTTTCTTGCTTGTCCAAATCCGAGAATTCGTGACTGCTTTGGCTTGCATTACTGTATCTTCGTTTAATACCAGCCTTTGGTTCTTCGATTAATGCATCGCGAGAATTCGCAGAATCATTATCTATACCACCACCTCTATTAAATCTAAATGTAAAATTAAATTTAAGAACTTTACGCATTAATTGTGGAACATTTACTATTCCTTCTAAAACACTCTAAAATCACCTTGTAAATGTATCTTCAAATCGGCTAGTACTAAGACTTCTGTCACGATTGGAGGTAGTGTTAGTTTCACAAGTCCTTCGGGTCAACAGTGGACTGTAAGAATCCCAAAGGCTAAATCCTCCGGAACTTTCATTAGCGAATTGCTCATCACTTTGCTCTGCTATAGGATGTACTATTTCTGATCCATAACTAAGATATGGTAATAGTTGTAGTTGATTTTTTTTTAATGTATTTTGTGGCAAAACCTTTGAAATATATGCATATATGTATATATCATTTTAATGTAACTCTAATAAATAATATTACGGACATATATGTAACTTTATAGTAATACCTTTTTACTACTAATTGTTTCAAGACTTTGTGGATGAAGAGGTAAATTATTGTCATCTGTAGTGTTTATGTTTTTATTTGTGGCACCAATTGTTTCAAGACTTTGTGGATGAATAAGTTGTTGATGAGGTTTTTTCGTAATAACCTAGTAAGAAATGAAATATCTCAATACTCTATTTTAACCTTTGGTTTTTCAAATGAACAAACTTTTTCATTATTACCTCTAAAGACTGCGGATGCGACGAAATTTTATTCTTTTCCGTATCTTCTTTCTTTGATATAATTTCTAAACTCTGCGGATGATCATTCATTAAATGAGCTTCCATTGGAATTGAATTAGAATTGAGACGTCGGACGCTTTGGTTTGACTTCCAGTACGGATAATCATCACCATGGTGTTCCAATTCTAATGAGCTTGTCTGCTTTATTTGACTTTCAGAACCAGTTTTACCAAGACTAGTGTGCTTGGAATGACGATTTCGCGAATCTTCAGATGCATGTCTGCATAATTTCCTCGATCTTTGACGACCTTCTTCAGCGATAACTACACATTTCTGCCTTTTCAACCTCTTTTCTATATATTTCGAAATTTCCCCAAAACAAACATTAATACATATCAAAATAGTTGTACTATCTACACATATATAATTCTTACTACAAGTATAGTATCATATATATAACAAAATGAATACCATTTAATATGTTTCGAAAACGTTGGTCATGATATTGTGTGGAAGCTAGTTCTGCTTCGTGCACATTTATACTAGGTACCATTGGTTTGGTTAACTGTTGCGCTTCTTCCGAACTCTCAGAACTATTTTTCCTGTGAATTTCTACCTTCAAGTCTATAGTCGAACTGGGCTTCTCTCGATTATATTCAGATGTTATACTATCTGCATCAGCATTCTGTGCATTCGATTCAATAAAAGAATTACGCGACGAGCACTCAACAGGCGGTGTATCTGTTTTTCCTGTACAACAATAAATATATTTTTAAATAAAGGACTATAATTTTAATAGTGTATATATTATTTAATATATTTAACATGAAAGATAGAATGCCAACTACATATAATACACTTATATAATACAACATGAAATATAAGAAATGTATTATATTCTATTATACCATTTAAGACTTGTAGTTCTATTCCATGATCTACATGATCTTGCGATTGCTCTCTGCATTTATTTGGAATTGTGCATCTCCTGTCATTTTCCGATCTTTCTGGGCTGACTGACTGGTTTGATTCCTCTAAACATTCGGTCGTATCGTACATGCAATGTAGCGCATGATTAACACACTTTATTGTGCCAAAAAGTGCTCCAATTGAAGAACAATATGCCACCCAAACATATAAAGTCGGCGGAAAATACTATGAAATAAAATAAGACCTTGAATACGTCAAGATTTTAGGAGGTAACAATATAATTTCTACCAGCATAAAATGAGAACAAACTTAGATACAAGAAATATATATACATATGTGTGCAGACAAAAATTATAACGATTAAATGACAAAACTCAACGTATGGAAATTGGAACGATCTGTCGTCTACAAGTGCTAGTGTAAACACATACAGTTAAAGCGAATGTTATTTATCCAGAAGAAATGACTGACAATTAAACGTAAGATACATGTAAAATAGACTTACAAGATATATGGTAAGTGGTAAGCAGAGTAAGAAAAGCCAAATGTAAAGATGAAAGGTATTTGAAAAAACGTCGAGATGGGGATCGTAAAACCAGCCTCCTGTCAGGCTCGCCCAGACGGCTTGTCTCAAAATTTTCAGTGTTTGAGAACCCATACCAGTTGCAAATGTGCTCCCTCACCATCTTTCCATCACTTGCTGTTCCACAGGCTTTATTTGTGGTCTGTCTTTTCAAATTGAAAAATCGCGTGGCAAACAATAAGGCGATACATTTTATCACGATCTTATTAATCAATGGATTTGGCGCACACGACTTACTAACTTCGTAGCCATCTTCACGTCTCAGATGATTCTGAACATAGACCATATGATTTCATACATGATCAGCACACCTACGATTCATTTCGCAATTCTTTCGCATAATACTCTAACCTTCAGTATTGAACTTTTTATTATTACAGAAAGTATATAACATCGACGAAAAATTGTTCCACAGTACTTCTAATACGTAGTTTATTCGATGAAATATATAGTCGAATTTATTATATTTATCGCTAAATATGATTTCCCCGTGAAATATTTTGTTGACGACTGTGTTGCGGATAAACCTTTTGCCGGATGAAAATCCATGAGCAGACTTTCGAATGCCCACTCTATGAATCTGTGGTCCAATATATCACGTCAACGGTGGGGCCGTCAAATGAAACATGGCGTCCGTTAGGTTATTGCTATGAGTGCTGGTTCGTTTTCTATCATTAAATGTGGAATCATCGTACGTTTTGCGGGCTGACGCGTAGCGTCGTGTCCTCGGGGAGGCAAACACGTCGCCTTGAAACCTGCACGTCCCGCGTACATTGCTCCTAGTGTCGATCCAATGAAAAGAATCGGCCTCATCAACAGTGGCTTGTGGGTATACACACCCCGACGCGAGACTCCACAGTGGTTTTATGGCATATCGAGCTTTTTTATACAATTCTGAAATTGTCTCCACGTCGCTCGAAACAGGAGCATGATCCACGAAATAATATCATAAAATCTACGCCGAGTTAATGCCGGACTCGGGAATCAAAATGCCGGTCACCGTTAAAGTGTTTTTATGCGAGGGGTGTTAGTGGTGGTGATCACCTCTTCTCACCCCACAATATTTTTTTTTTGTTCTCGCAAAAGTTTGTGCACAGTAAAGTTAAATTATTGCCGAAATATTCAATAACTGCTTTGCGTTCCGTGTAATCGATCACTATGATGTTGACGAAACATGTGTAAAACGAACGTGAAATGTGTAAGGATGTGTATAGTGTCGAAAATATAATACAAGGTGGATATACATATAAGACTTTCACCAATTCTTATTATATTTCGTTTGTTTAGCTATTCTTTTTTTTTAAGACAAACTAACAATACATTTAAAGTGTTCCATGTTATTTCGTGATTCTACTGATAAAATATTGCACAAAGGTTTACGAGACGAAAGGGTGTAATTTCCAGAAAAGAAGAAGAATAAGAAGAGTGTGAGGCCATATGCCGCCAGCCGGGCTATCGGCAAGAGGCTTGTCTACTTTGATGGACCACGGACAACCAGATGCTCGTCATCGGAGCGAGCGATTTCTACTTCATCCAGAGAATGGATCCTCTAATTCCCATAGTTCTAACACAGCCAATTCATCGCCCAGATATCAACATAATAATAGAACAAATAATCATTCCACAAGGTAGAGGATATATTTGTTATTGTACATTGCCTTCCATGAATGTAATGATGCATTGGAGTGTATTTATGAATGAATCCATAAAATTTTGTGATCTTATAATAATGGAAAAATCTCATTTATATCGCTTCTCTATTCTAGTTACGGATATTTGTATGGACATACATCCAGTAACAATATGTCTGATAGCAGTGTGTCTGATACGCATAGCGGTGGCACAGCAAGAACTGTTTCTCAGCAGACTAGTCCATCTCATGGTACACATTCCTCTTCTCAATCGAGACAGGACAATAGTTCAACAATTTTTACAGCATTATTCGATTATGTTGCCCAAGGCGAGGATGAGTTATCTTTGCAAAGAGGGGAAATGGTTGAGGTAAGTTATTAATCACATTATTTCCTAAAATCAGATGTTCCAAATTTGTCAAAGTATGTACACGCTCTGCTCAATTGTATTAGGTTCTATCTAAGGATTCAAAAATCTCAGGAGACGAAGGGTGGTGGACTGGAAAGATCCATGGAAAAGTGGGTATTTTTCCTGCCAACTTTGTTGCAGAAGCAGAAAGTATCGATCGGGTTTCATCGGTGATTGATAAAGTTCAACCTGTTGAGATTGACTTTGAAGAATTGCAGTTAGAAGAAGTGATAGGAGTCGGAGGGTTTGGGAAGGTTTATAGGTATATAATTTTCTTTTACGACTCCTCAATTATATTTAATTAAATGTATTAATTATATATATACAAAATATGCTGTATCAGTATTTAAAACTTTATATTATTTCAGGGGGTTTTGGCAGAAACATGAAGTGGCTGTTAAAGCAGCGCGCCAAGATCCGGACGAAGAACCAAGTGTTACATTGGAAAATGTTCGACAAGAGGCAAAATTATTTTGGTTACTCAAACATGAAAATATTGTGCAATTAGAAGGGGTTTGTCTAAAAATGCCAAATATGTGTCTCGTAATGGAATATGCACGTGGTGGTAGTTTGAACAGGGTTCTTAGTGGTAGAAAAATCAGGCCTGATGTACTTGTTGATTGGGCAATACAAATTGCTCGTGGCATGGATTATCTTCACAATAAAGCACCTATAAGTCTTATTCATAGGGACCTAAAAAGCTCTAACGGTAAGTGAAACTAAGGAAAACAATTATACCTTTGCTTATTCGATATCCGTGAATATTTACGAATTATACATACTAAACTTATGTATTATTTTCATTGATTACAGTGTTATTGAGCGAGCCTATAGAAAACGACGATCTACAATATAAGACATTGAAAATAACTGACTTCGGATTAGCAAGAGAAGTTTATAAAACAACTCGCATGTCAGCAGCTGGCACGTATGCTTGGATGGCACCAGAGGTTATTAAAAAGAGTACTTTCAGTAAAGCCAGTGATGTTTGGAGGTCAGTTTTATGTACTTCCTATGTCACTTCGATTCTAACAGATATAAGTAAACAGTGACGTATGCATTATTTTTGTCCGTTTTTAATTTATTTATTTTGAATATCTCTGCAGTTACGGTGTGCTTTTATGGGAATTACTAACCGGTGAAACACCGTATAAAGGGATAGATGCTTTGGCAGTGGCATACGGGGTTGCAGTGAATAAACTTACATTGCCAATTCCGTCGACATGCCCCCAACCTTGGAGATTTTTAATGGAAGGTATTTTAACTTATAAGTCATTATTGTCGAAAAATATAAATTGTATTAAATTCTTTGAACTTCAAAATAAAGGGAAACACGTTTGCTCGTTATTTAGCTTGTTGGGCATCTGACAGTCATGCAAGACCAGGATTTGTTGAAATTTTAGTAGCATTAGACGAGGTTCGTAGTGCATTTGCGGCAACGCCACACGAGTCGTTTCATACGATGCAAGAGGACTGGAGACTTGAAATTGAACAAGTTCTTCATGGATTGCGCATGAAGGAAAAGGTATATATTTTAGACTTTTTTTCTTTGGCAGAAAATTAAGTATTACCAAGGTGAAATTGATTTCATTGTTGTAATTACCGTATACGCATTTGTATTAATGTAAATAATGTTTATAATAATTCTTCCAAATGCTATACAAAGGCATGCCGTTCTTTAGAAGAGGTAAGATAACGTGCCGTTATTAATGTTAATTAGGATGATTGGTTTTATTTCGAACATAAACATACTTATTTAGTCATTTAATAGATAACGAAGTCCTTTCTGTCAAGTTAATTCTGCTCATTCCGTCTTGCTGGGTTGTTTATTAGGAATTGCGCTGCAGAGAAGAAGAATTGACAAAAGCACAAGTGCAACAGCGACAACACGAGGAAAACTTAAGGCAGCGAGAACAAGACCTAGCTGCTAGAGAAATAGATTTGTTAGAACGAGAACTTACAGTAATGATAATTCAGCAACAAAATACTCCTACACCAAACAAGAGGCGCGGCAAATTCAAGAAATCGAGATTAAAATTGAATAAGAAAGAGCCCGGTAGCAACATAAGTGCTCCTTCTGGTGGGTATTATATATTTGTCTATCATTTATATCAACAGTATATTAAGTTAAATAATTGCAATGTTTTTCTTTGAATAGATTTTCGTCACACAATAACTGTTCAACACACGGCGTTGGACCGAGGAAAAGTGCGAAATCCATCAAGGCCCAATAGCCCACCTGGCTCGCCAAGCATTCCACGGCTTCGTGCAATTGCATGTGAGTACCCAATTTTCCAAGGTTTCTCGTAGTTTACAATTTCGACCTCGTGTTGCTCAGTAATGAATGATTTTGCTCTGAGATATTTTTCTTTTTTAGTATTTTCGAGAAATTTGAATCACATTGTTTGTGCTTTGTAGACACGTTGTGTTAATTTCATATTGATCTTTATTAGCATGGTGTGAATAATTCAACACATTTTTATATATTTTTGAAAAATTATTATATGTATATGCATATAATCTATGTTGTTTTTTGTTTTCTTTGAGAAAATTTGACGAAGTACAATAATTTTGTTTAAATTGGAATTAATCGATATAGAGAACTAGTGCAATATATTTTTATTTTCTTTTATATATAAAATATTTGGTAAATCATTAGATTTTAAGATAGATAGTTATTATTTGAAACGAAGGAATATCTCAGTACATACTGAGTACTACTAGCGGACATCTCATCTTTACCTTTATCTTTTTGAAACGCACTTAAAAGCTTTAAAACGGAGTCTAGGGTAGGAGGGAAAATTAGTACTGTAGTGAGTAGCGTTTTGTTTTTTGTCTTCCTTCTTTAGTACCAGCAGATGGAGTAAAGGGTAAGACTTGGGGACCATCAACACTCCACCAACGTGAGCGTGGGGCTATTATCACGCAGCCACCAAATCCTGCGTCTCCAGGTGGCAAGCGGTGGTCTCGCTCTGCTCCAGATCTTGAAAAGACACCTCTGCGTACCGCCCTGTTGGCACATCGATCCCCGCTTCTTCAAGAAATAGGTAACCCCTCCTCCAGAAAGTTGTACTCCTCAGCAAATAATTTGATAGACAGTCAGCCAGGATATAGCTATAACAACATTCCAGAAAATTCTAACAACATTGTGCAAAGTACAACCTGTCCACCTTGTAATATAGGCGAAGATTCAGTTATTGTGGACAACGATATTTATGAGTCTGTGGTCTTGCATAACAAATCAGCGAATAATCTTAAAACTCATTTCTCTGATGATCATTTCGTCATGGAGAATTACTCAAAGCCCACAACTAGGACTACTATAAAGACTTCACCACCTAGGTGTCTCAGACACGTTGGTGACTGGGAGCACCCGCATTCTTCGAAGTTTGTACAAAGCGTAGCATCTAGTTTGGTTGGTACTGCGAAACGTGTGAAAAAGAAAAGGCGTGAAAGAAGTAAATCGAAAGAATCGAAGCGCAGAGATAGCTCGGAATCGCGATTGGCCTCTTTTGCTGATTTCTTTCGTTCCCCATCTGGTTCTAGGAAAAGTTCTTTAAATTCTCCGCATAGCGGCGAACGAAAGAATTCTGTTACCATTAAAATTAATGATACAGACGGTTTAGAATCGAGCCCCGAAAATTCTGTAGGTAAAAAGTCTCACCATAAGTCCCGTATGTCGAAGAGCCCGTTGAGAGTTTTTAATAAAATGAAAACTTGGGGCAGCCGGGATGCTCTCGATGACAAAACTACCGCTGTTAAAGTAGATATTAAAGTAGAATATAGTGTTCTAGATAATACAATATCTATGCCACAATTTAATCGACGTGATTCCGATCAGAATTCTGCAATGCCGAAGTTTTTGACCGCCAACTCACGGGAGGGGATTGATTTTGAGAGTCTCGAGTCAGAACTTTGTAACTTCGATTCTGAACACTCAAACGATAGTTCTATTTCGAAAAACTCATTAGGTTTGTTTCAAGATAACAAGTGCAAAAGATCCCCCACATCTTTCGATTATATTAGCGGTGTGCCAGATGCGTGTTTGAAACAGCGCACTGCGCAAGGTGATCAAAGCTTCGACTTGAATTCCTCGTTAAATCAAAAATCAAAAAGTAACGAATACTTGTGTAGTTGTGATGAAGATCATGTTGATAGTATCGATTCCATTGTGAATACATCTGAATGTATACAGGATTGCGAATGTAATAACTCGCAAGCCAAATACGGATCAGCAAAAGATTTAGTCGAGTCCATAAGGGATTTTGCTTCTCATAAGAGTTCCGAAGATTTGAATACGATTACCTATCCGTCGTCGAAGACTTCTGTTGCTGAGAAATTCTTAAAGAAAAATGATAAATAGATATTGCATTTCACAAAGATAAAGATGTGCCTACCATTCGTAAACGCATTTCACGTATGTATCTTCTTTCTGTTTTATATGTTTTAGTAATTGTCCTATATTTTCTTTACTGCAGGCCTTTCTGAGGAAAACATCTATCCTACTCGTAAGTCTCTTGATATTGCTGGGCAATTATTTCACATTTTATAAGAGACCCATTTTGTTTTTCTTCTCGGCAAATGATATTTTTCCTTTTCCGTTTTTTTTCTTCTTCTGCACCATTGTGAAAATAAAGATCTCAGATGGACAGTGCCCTTTTATGTTTATATTTGCATTTCTGTTTTTCCTTTTGCTAAATTGTATTTAGGTAGATTGTGCTTAAAGTTATTTTCATAAGAATGCATGAATATTCCGAACAATGAGCTTCTCTATGTTTGCTGACTATCCAAGAAGTTTAGATACAGAATGTCCCATTTATTATGATATAATTTCAATGTTCATAATATATGAGATGCCCTCTATATATATATACAATTTTAGTGATACATGTACAGTTGCAAACATTTAATTACAAACTATGTTTCCCCTTTTTATATTGATAGTGTTGTTTCTTAAGATTATTTTATTTGGTTGATTTTTTGGAATGGTACATATTATTATTATTACTATTATTATGTATCTTTTACGAAATGATTACAAATTTTATCTGAATGTGAAAAGAAAATTCTTTTTATTCGCATTAAATTGATAGTCTTCTTGTTAATTAATTGATTTTAACCAATGTCTATCAAATTAAATAATGAGCATATTATTTTAGGATATTTTTAATAAGTGGTAGCCTGTACCCTACAAATAATTTCAAAACTATTTATCCTAGTTTAAACAGATAAGAAATTCGTGTTTGAACTGTAATTTAATGAATATATCAAATGTAAATGCAGTCTTTCTGGTGTTGGTTCTTTTCTGATGTTATTTGGAGTATATAACATTCTAACAAAGCAGAGCTAACAGTCCCTTATTAGGTCAAAAGAAATCATGTGCTTTTTGCCATTACAGCAAAAGATTCTAGATTGATTTCTAGATTAGACTTGTTTTCTTTATTTAGGAGCGTTTATGGAAAGGTGTATTTTTGCATAGTTGTAATTATGGAATTACAAAAAAAAAAAATTCAAATTAGAATGAGTAAAAGTATACAAAGCATCACGTTTGGATTGTGAAAGTATAGTAGAGTTGCCTTTTTTTTTCTTTTATCGCCTTACATGTGTTTAAATCAATTTCAGATTTTGTTAAATATTCAGACAATTTCATCAGCGTTTTCATTTTTGTATTGTCATAGCATTTCAATATCTTTTAAATTGAAAAATTTCGCACACGTACATACAAAACATGGAGCGACACGCACACTTGTATTTTAGAAATAGAAATTTTTTCAATAAAACCTTTTCAGTTGGACACGTTGAATTTTGTTTTTTCGTTTTCTGAATTTTTACGCTCGGTTTTTGATCATATGTACAAACGTCAAAGAGATATATCCCTTAATTATTACATTCGAATGAGTTATACATAATTTAGCTATACATTTTAAATATTTGCTCACATAGATGAACCTGAAGTTTATATACTTATTTTGAATAATTAACTAATAATTGTAACGAGGACTAATAATAATACTTCATAATGTTTCACGGAATTTTTTTTTTACATAGCTAAAGTTTTTTTCTATAATTGTTAATAACCGAGCGTAAAAAAATCCTTTTGCATGCTTCCAGTAGGATCCTAACTATCAAGGCCATTTGGGTTGGTCCTCTTCTTGCCCTAAAATTCCAATCTCATTTTTGACAAGTATTCCATTCATTTTTTTTAGTTTCTTTTTGTTCCTATTTTATGACTCTCCGATGGAACATTTAGAATATGAGTGTAATACATTTTTTTCGTAATATTGTACAGCAATTTCGAATAGTCCATACGACCAATATTAGAATTTCAACAAACAAAGGACGGTGATAAATGAGTGTCAAATGAATAAAGCATCATAAAATGAGAAAGCGGAAATTATGTAGGGTAAAGAAATCTAGCTGAAATTAGTTGCAATAAATGCTTGCCATCTCAAGAATGTTCTTATCTTTTTCTCTCTTTGCACAGCACTATATTTTCAATGTTCATTACATTAATGAACATACTTAGTTTTGGTTTTAGCACATTGGCTTTATGCGCGTAACATGAATGGTATTTTGAATAATAATGCGATTAGATGCTTCTTGAAATTGTTTAGCGGCAAGAGATAGTTTGAAGAAGCGTGGCATGTATCATTTTAATATAATGCACATGATATGTTGTGCTTGTGGATTTAAATAATTGTTATAATTTAGTTACAAGTAAGCATGTTTTAACTCCATTACTAAACGGTTTACTTTCAATTTGCCAAAGACAAGTATACATATAATATCTATAAAAGGGTTGTACAATTTACTTTCGAAGGTAAGAAATAAAAAAAGAAAAAAAGTAATGGTAGTAGCACGGTTCCGTATCGTGAAAAGGAAAGTACAAATTTTAGTCGCAAATTTATAACTGTGCTTTACAAGTGCATACATTCTTTCACAAATATATAACAATGTACACCATTATTATTGTAGAAATCTGATTATTTTTGTAGATTATACAGCCTTACCATCTGACCTCTCAACTGACTGGGCAGCATCGGATTGTCCTGTAAAGCCTGGCTTAACTGGACCTTACATTATGCCAATGCCTGTACCGATGCCAACTCTCTATAACGGAGAAATGAAAAAGCCAAAGTTAAGCATAATAGAACTGGTTCTGTATAATATAGCAGCTATGTTAGCTGGGGTAGCTACTGGATATGATGTCAGAATGTCAAACATATCGCCAATTCATCCAAGATTATACCCACGGGCCGGTGATAGTGAAGATGAACCTCCACGATGGTGGTTTCAAGCAGACACCGGCTCAAATCGTAATTCTGGCTATCTTGGACCCGATTACGAATTTAGTTCAAGTAGTGGTTATCCTCATAATACGTACCATGGACCAGCAAGACATTACAGGTATAAACTATAAAATTCTTCTTTTGCATGAATTGTTGTAATATATTTATATTAAATAATAAAATAATTATTTTAGACCATTCTTGAGTAACATGGGTGGTATTGCACCTGGTCTTCCACCCACTGTAATGCCCGATAAACCTCTGAGATTTACGGATTCTCCGCAACATTATGCAAGCAGTGCAAGTTCCAATGCACCGACACCAAGTCCCAGAAGAAAAAGTAGCAGCACTAGCAACGAAGACGTGTATACACATGATGCTGGAAGAGTTGATCGAATGGAAAGAGTACCAACGATATACATGGGCAATGTTGCTCCTTTTCCCGACTATGGACCTCCGGTATATACAGTTGTCCCACCAGAATATTATAGACCACCAGAACCAACGTATTTTGTACCTACAGATTATCAGTAAGTAGATTATTCGCGTTTATAGAGAATTTATTCAATATCATAGACATACTAAGCCGATTTTCTCCTTCAGCGATAGAATGCTTGAGTGTCCTGAATTTCCACATGCTTATGATAATCCAAGCAGCATAAATAGTCCAGCTCGACCAGTGACGAGACTTCCTTCGTATACCCATCATCGTACTTCATCAAATGTTTCAAACGCGAGCACATCAAGTCAAAGTAATATTAATCCAACATTTCGCTTAGAAGATGAGGACGATTATTCTTTATATTCACCAGGACATTATTACCAACGATCTCCAAATGTCATCTCAAACGTAGGAACGTATAGTCCTAGTATGCTTAATCATGACTATGGTTCGCAATTACTGACGCGACAGAACTCGCATGATTCGAATTCGAATTCCGGAGATAGACCGAGTAATTTAGAAGTTGTTAGTAGATTACGATCGAGTTTAAAACGATCCAATTACTCGTACAATTCACCGAACAAAAACGTAAGTAAAAATAATTCGGGTTCGGGTACACCGACGAATCCTACACCACCGGATTCTTTAACTTCTGAAGATTCGAGTTATGTTTCAGCTAAGGATAGTCAGATTTCTATAAGTAGGGTGCGATTTTCACCGGTAACATTCGATCGGGAAGGTATTTCGCGTGAGCATAGAGAAACATTACTTGATACTCCTGTACATGGACAAAGTCAAGATGCTACTGTGCCATTGCAAGCCAATCGACGGATTAATAGAAGTAGGAAACCAAGTATTTCTGAATTAGAAAGGGAATTTTTATCATAGCATTGGCTTATTTAAAATGACAATGGTAATAAACAATGATTGATCTGAAACATTTTTTCAATTTTGAAAGTAACACCCAATTTATGATCGTTCGAATCAAACAGTATATGACGCGGTACAGAAATTTTGTCAAATTATAAATACATACATCGATGCACGTTGTCAAAGCACTGCCTCTTGCAAAACATTTGTTCTGTATAAATACAGTTCATCGAATCCAGTAAGAATGCAACATTCCATACACATGATACTGAGACATACTTATCAAAGACTTTTTATATTTAATTAGACCGTTTTTAATTTGACGAACGACTGATATGTCTCATGTATGTTTTGTAGAAATAGTACGAATGTCCAAGATGAGAGTTCTTGCAGCTACCATTCAATATTACACATAATTTCCTACATAATTTTCTATGCATTATAAATGTTTTATTTATACATTCCGCACGTCCTTGCATCTGCTGTTAGCGTCAAGCATGTAAATACAATACATCTCTATTATACTGGCATCAGCACTAGAAACATTTGAAAGAGAGATAAATATTTTAATTCGAATATTCCGAAAGTGTACATAAAACCGTATATACATACTTGTTATATCATATAGTTGAAGACGATATTAACTCTCTTTCTTGAATAGTAATGATTCAATTCTGTAGCATCTACTTGTTTATCAAATATTCGCTTTAGAGAAATGAGACTTCGTTGTTCCTTTAATTTTGCAACTGTCTGCTCATATTTATTACAAGCCCTTAATGTTAACAGTAATTTTACATTCCATGAAAAATTTGTTGCAACTGAGAAGGAATAGTCGAATGTTAAAACTACGTATAATATACAAAGTAAAACGTATGAGGAAAACATTGGTGATTAAGATTCCATCAAGATTTGATGCATATTTATAAAATATATTTAAGCATATTTGTAGAGTAATTTCACATTGTAAAGAGTAGATAATAGTACCTACCTTTATGTCACAATGTTTTCCTGCATATACATAAATCTATGAAACATCTATATCCGTTTTTCCTTTAATATGAAATCGTCAGGTTTTGTATATAATTTTATTAACTGCTAATCTTTATTCACATACCATGGCACTAGGCACGCATTTGAGAAATTTGTACAGTAACAATTTTAATGCTGTTGCGAAGTACCAGTGTAATGGATTCAATTTAGTATGCCATGAGCAATTGAAACGATACGTATTTTGTATGTAAAACCAGTATGCATTAAAATGATTGGCATACGTGTCAAAGAACGTTTGACATACTTTAGTTCATTATGTAAAGAGTATATAGCCATCTAAGGTGTGATATACTTATAAAAATTATAGAACAGGCACACTCCATATACATAATCACTATTGTACATACATACAATACAAGTATATATTGAACAGTTATTGTTTGCTTTAGAATGTAATAATTGTCGATACATTCCTCTACATTGGTTACAATGTATAAAGTATGAATAATTTCTTAGATTTTTGAGTGCACGAGTGTTCTAGAAATTACTTCATCTTTCTTTTTGAGCTTGCTTAAACATGCTAATGTGCGATCAGAATACTGACTATGCAGTATAATAGATTTTCTTCTCTTTTTTTAATCGTTTTAATAGAATATTGAAAAAAAGAATACGTTACACTGTTCTGTATTCTGATTATTCTGCATCTTAAAAATTTCTAAAACAAATCGAACCTAAATTTAACTCGTTTATGCGTGCATGTGTTTAACTTATTGCTTCAGTAATAATAAACGACTAACATATTATTAATGATTTAGATTAAATTTACAGAAACTAATCAAAACTTATTTTACATGTTGCGTATGTTCTACGCCGTGTCTTATGAAATCAAAATAATTAATTTACATCTTTGACCTCATACAGAATGTTAATACATGAAAAGGCGTAAAAAAATATTTATTTCAAAAGCTATATGCCACTACAATTATTTCCTGAATAATAATCAGTATTGTAGGATATGTCTCAATGTATATAAAACACTATAGAGTTAAAGTATGAAAGAAAAGATAAACTTTGAAGAAGTATTTTTTGGTGGCTTCTATTTTACAATTAATTTATAGCATACCATTTATACATGCATATTCGGTAAAAGTTTTAGTTACTAATATGTTCATTACTTATCTATCAGAAAGTTCTTGGAATGCTTCAGCAATGGAATTCTTTTGAATGTGCAACCGGTCGAGCAATCGTGATGCAAATAAAAGTTTTTAAAATAAGAAAATTAAATTGGTAACTCATACATATGAAACTGAATACATATAGTGTTAAATATCTCGTCTGAGGCAGAATCATACTTTTTCAAAGTTCAATTCATGGAATCTTGCATATAGTTGAAAAAATAACTGATCGGTTGACTGAAATATTTATGATGTTATTAGAGACCCATAGAATAAATATTTTATGCCTTTCTATGTTGTACAAAGATATTCTGCGGTGCTAGTATCATGTACTTAATGTATTAAAGGAGACAAAAAAACAGAAGAAAATTGAAAATGCTTCCAATGTAACTGAGAAACTGTTTAAAGAAATCTTAGAATGCTAATATCAATACTTGTTGATAGTAACAAATAACTTACTTATACAGAGTGTAACATTAGGCAGCTATCAATTATCAATTGTGTAATGGCGTATGATTGCCAACAGTGCTAGTCTAAGCTATATTTATTTTTTATATATTATAACTTCTTTAGCTTAATATAAGGAAAACTCAGTTTTTTGTATTTCATTAAGAATACCATTTTATAGATTATATGTTTTAATAATTAGACATACATGTATTAGAAAATATTGTTCAGAATAACGATAGAAGAGAAAGGTATCTCTATATGGATAATACAAATCCTTAAATTTATATTTTACAATATTTAACTTATACGTAGCAATAAAGTAGTTACTTTTAGTCGAATACAAATCACTTTTATTTGAACAATATTATGTGATCAAATATTGTCATTCTGAACACGTTTTTCTGAATATAAACTTAAATTGTAAATATCTTCTCATTGAAGTTCTCTGAAACTGCATGTTGCTTATAAATAGCAATTTGTATCATACATTTATGACCAAGAGTATAATTATGAGACAAGCGTGTTTTAGATATACACAAAGTATTCTCTGTGGTATATCCTCTATTATTTGTACGTTTATTTGTTGTAATTCACTATGGAATTTTATTATTATTAATTACATTTAAGGATAATTGAATATTGAGGATTTACCACAGTTCTGTCCGATTATTTGGTATTCATAAGTTGTGACATTCATTTTTGTCAGTATTTCTTTGTAATATATACATTTCGAAGACGTAGAATGTACTTCAACCGATAAATCCGTAATAACTGGCAAATTTATTTAAAGTTTAAATTACTCTGTAGCTGTAAGGACATTACTAATAAGCTAAGTGCAATGTGTTCCACGTGTATTTAAGTAACAAGTGACTGCTTTGGTGTGCGCCTTAAAAGTAATGAAATGCAGAACCCAAAGCTTGAGGAAGAACCTTTTATGTAATATAACTCTAATAATGATTGTACGAAGATGTAGAAATTTTCAGAGAATTTTCTGTGGTGAGTATAGTTTGCCAAACAAAGATTATTGGGCACTGCATGACCATTAAAATTTTGTGAGTAACAATAACAAACAAAAAGAAGACAGCACGAAGGAAGAAATGATAATTATTGGATTTATTATGCGAAAATATGACAAAAGGTAGTTTCGTAGAAGGGATGCGATAACGAGTATTGTCTTCAATTTTTTACTCAACAGATATAAATGTAATAAAGCATATGCGAAAATTGAATGGGAAATGTATCAATGCGGTGTCTGATTTGCACTAAAATTCATGTATTTTTCCAAGCATTGTACATTATTCTATAAATATCAATTATATAAATTATAAATAGTAACCAGAGTATATATTATATTAATTACTACAATTATTGTAACATTGAAGTATCACAAATTGTAGGTGATGCGCCATTATTAATAAATCATTTAAAATAACAGCAAAGATCAAGTAAAATTGTTTTTTTCTTGCTGCATATTCATGGTAAATGTTTGTTCTTGTACATCTAAAAACAAAACGAATGACGTTCTACTGTCTAAACAAAAAAGAAAAAAAATATGTGATATATTTTTAATCTCTTTATGTTAAAAAAAAATTACGCAAAAATTGTTGTTTCAAAGTCAATTTCAATATCGTCTTGTAATCATAATCAAGCCATAAAATATGGATTTTTATGGGTGCAGTTGTAAAAATGTAACAATTACGGAGGGAATATTTGGAGATGTTTGGATTAGTAAGTTGAGCCTTGTTTTATGGTACAAGAGAAATACAGTGTACATATATAATGGCTATACTAATGAGAAATTATCTCAATCAGATAATAAAGATCAAATTTTTAGCACTCCCATGTCGACGATAATAAAATCATATACTATGACAAATACTAATCGAATGGAAGTTGTTGTTATTACTTGGGGTGCTACAATTGTGTCTTTAAAGTGTCCAGATAAATATGGTCATTCAGCAGATGTTGTATTAGGCTTTGATGACATGAAAGGTATAACTTTTATATTTCTGTTATTGTGTAGCAAAGTTGAATAATTACTGTTAAACTAAACAAAATAACTCTTATAGGATACACAAACCCTGTAACAAATCCATTTATTGGTTGTATATTAGGCAGATGTGCAAATCGTATTAAGGATGGGCTCATCACCATTAGGGGTAAAGATTATCAATTAACAAAGAATGATTTTAATGGGAAACATCACTTACACGGCGGTGTAAGTTCACGAATTACATCAACTATTAGCATGCAAATTATAAGTAATTTCATTTATATATCTTTCGTATAGACAAATGGATTTGGCCGTAAAGTTTGGGATTCGTATGTTGGTGGGTGCTCAGTAGTTATGAGTTACTTAAGTCAGGATGGCGAAGAAGGCTATCCAGGTTCAGTGTTGACTATGATTAAATTTAAATTAACTCCAGATAATAAGTTTGAGATATGTATGAGAGCAACAACTTCAAAGCCAACAATAGTGAATTTGTCTCACGGTTCTATGTTTAATTTAGCTGGTCATGTAAGTTAGAGTTTTAACTTTTAAAAAATACATTTAGTTATATATGTAAAATCTAATAGGATGCCGGAGAATCTGAATTAAAAAAACATAAAGTATTATTAAATTGTGATCGTTGGACATTTGCGGATTATATAGATCCAGTTCCAACAGGTGCTATACGCGGTGTAGGTGGAACAGTAATGGATTTTCGAATACCACGAAAATTAGGGGAATACATGGAAAAGGTATAAAAATTTCTACATACCTTTGAAACATAGAAATCTGTACCATTATGAATACTAGATTCCACCTGGGGAAGGCTACGACCATAACTTCTGCATTACAAAAGGTGGACCAGGTGGTAGTTCATTTGTAGCCAAAGTATGGCACATGAAGAGTGGGCGGTATATGAAAAAAATTAAATATATATTAATCTTTTGTCTATTAATGTAACTGTACCAAGCATATTTATATTTAGTACATTGGAGATTTATTCTGATCAACGTGGAGTACAGCTTTATACCTGCGGTCGTTTACTACCTCCTACTATTCCAGAAGTTGTATCCAGTTATGATCTACTAGAAGTAATATCATAGTTCAATTAAAAATAATATTTTCTATGTTCTAAATATTGGCTTGTACTCAAATTTATACATTTAATTATATTATTAGGACATGGAAGAAGATGAACAGGGTGAATTGTATAAAAGTGATAACGAAAATGAAGGAGAAGAAACAAGGGCTGAAAAATTCTACAAGAAATTAACTACTACCGTGCCTAAGAAAATAGAATTTTTATTAGGAAAACATGGAGCTCGTTATAAAAAATACTGTGCTTTTAGTATCCAACCACAAAATTATCCTAATGCAATACATTATGTAAGTATCTTAACAAATATATATCTATGTATATAATTGAACAGTCTATGTTTTTCATTTTTTTTTAAATAAATAGCAAAACAAATTGTTTCCAGTCCCACTTTCCATGTTCTATATTGCATCCTGATCAAGTTTATCATCATGATCTCACATATAAATTTGAAGTACAGCTAGCAAATTATATGTAAAAAACATTATGCTTACTAGGCGTATTTGTAAGTTATATCAAACTTGTATATTATGAAATATCATGGCAATTTTTCTCGTAAATGTAATACTGACAAATACAATAATAATTAGTATTTTAATATTTCTTCTTTCGTGAATAAGCAACGTAAAGACTTTATTTATTTTTGTGTCAGTTTCTCATTTCCTTTTATTAAAAAATTTCGCTATAGAACCAACCGTGCTGCCAAATGTACTATGAATTGTTAATGCACGTTGGATCCAATGTGGAAGTGCTTTTGTTTTGCAGGTATAACGTTTATCTAGTAATACTACCGTTGAGTAATCATTGATATGTCGAATTGCGCGTCCAATACATTGGTTCACTGCTTTCATACATGAATTTTCATAGAAATTTTGCCCAGCATCAGATTTCTAGTAAACAAAAGCGATAGATACAACAACAGAAATGATACGGTGTCGGATAACGTATTTTGTTATGCGAAAGAAACAGAATATACATACTATATTATCATTTAAATATTTTATCTTCTCCTGTAATTCTAATGACTTAATATTAGGATAAGGCATCCCCACGACTATAACACATCTTCCTAAATCGTCTGAGAAATTTAATCCTTCGCTTAATTTACCACCAACCACACTGAACAATAATGATCCATTTCTTGGACTCTGTGGCG
Organism: Nomada lathburiana; assembly: GCA_963667235.1. Classification (NCBI taxonomy): domain Eukaryota; kingdom Metazoa; phylum Arthropoda; class Insecta; order Hymenoptera; family Apidae; genus Nomada; species Nomada lathburiana. The sequence continues at coordinate 10,234,013 of OY763906.1, forward strand.
TCTTCACGCCGGCTGAATATTGTTCCAAAATTTCGTTTACCTACAATTCGTAATTTAATATAAACGTATAACTTATATAAAGCTTTCGAGAAATGTTTGTATGGAAATTAAAATAATACCTGAGAAGCTAATCGAGGTTCTCGAAGAACAACTTTCTTTGAAGAGAGTTTCCCTATAACGCCAGATTTTTCGAAATGCTTGTACACCAACTCTTCAAATTTGTAAGAGGGAAAAAATACAACAATGCCAGCTGGTATTATATTACATAAATTGAATAACGTTCTTCCAAGTTCATCCAACTGAAATATTTGTATTTCCAAATTTGGTAATACTATTATATATACTATATTGTACGATAATTGAAGCGCTCTTTTACCAATGTCGTACTCTGCCGATTTTGAAACGTAAATTCAAATTCAATACCAGTTGGACCGTGAGTTGTAATACTGCATAGTATATTTTCCTTAGGAACTACATGATCACATGAAAATGTAACAATTCTTTCAAGTGTAGCACCTGCTGCTACGAATAATTGTTCGATAAATTCATTCATTGGTGCCATTGTTCCTCCAGCTAGTATCACAGACCTTGCATCACGAACTATTAATAATTATATATCAAAGTTGTATAACATAATTGAGATATTAACGCTGTTAGATACAGTACATAATTATGTGCATACCAATATCGTGAAAGTGCGCTGCTGGATTTAATAAAAGGAATTTTATTACACTTTCTCCAATAGTTGGGCCAGGAATCACAAGTAAACGTCCATCGATACAAGAATTTTTTAAACATTCTAAAAACCTTATAATTGTTATTATTGGATTGTTCGATCGTTCTTCGTCCGGTACATCTATTATTTGTTCAGATACATTCGATTCTGTAGTTTTAGTTTTAATAGAGTTTAAGAATTCTTTTACACCACCAGCCTTTCTATCGCCGTGTTTATGAATTTTTACACTACTATCGTATTGCTCTACAAATCCTTGGAGTTTATGATTTAATCGAGATTTCTTCATAAACTTTAACAATTCAAATATATTTACTGTATCAATTTCTGTCATTATCTCGAACTCTTCTACTTTATATAACTTTGGACTCGCATCTGCATTTACGATATCGGCGGGCTTTGATTTTACACTAGCTCCAAAAACCGTTAAAAGCTTCTTTAGACAGAAACTCAGTTGACTCAAGCTTAAGACATTTTTAGCAGAAAACAATGCCTGAAATCTGAAATTGATATTATTAATAATATTATTTAATTCGATGTTAAGGTCAATAATAAAAATGATAGTTATAAAAGGGCAAAGTATGTTTACCTCTTTTGATACTGAGAAAGTTGGTTGTAACAGTGCAACAAGTTTTTTCCTGTAATCAAGACGCTATGCATCCTTTCAATTGCTTCGAGTAAATTATGAGCTTCGTCAATAATCAGTATATTCCCTTTCAAATTTATTCCTGAACTGTTCCTAGTATTTTCATGCAATACAGTATTATATGGTACTAGTATTAACTGATTGTGAGGAACAGCTTTTCTTGATGCATAATACACGCATGTTTTAAGACTCTCTCCTTTTTGTACAATATCCTCAACATCCTGAATCTCTGTTAAAGTCTCTCCTATCAATAAATCTTGATTTCCTGGCACAAAGGGGCAACTACTTGCAACCTTCTTTTTCTTAAGATCTTTCTCATCTTTAACAGTTGTTTTTTTTCTTTGCAGTTGTAGACAACATTCGTTAATTAAATTTAAATGTTTCAATTTCTTTACGCTTTTGTTGATGCAATAGTTTTGCCTAAAATAAATAATAAAAAGTATTAACAGATCTCTCAGGTTTCTCTTAGATCTCATTTCTATTAAATGACAAAAACAGAATAATTAAAAACTACCTAGATGCTAATGTTATCGTGGACACCTTATCTGAATAAGGACTTTTCTTCAGTTCTCCTATAAACTGAGACAATTGAGAATGAGTTCTGGAACAGAAAAAGATTTTAATATTTTCATAAGTTTCTTCTTCTTCTTCTTTATCCTCATCTTCGGAACTCTCAGAATCCTGCAAATTTTCCAAGAGTAACTCTGCCTCAATGCTTTCTTTCTCGTTGCCTTCGATAACTGCGACAGTTTCTGTTTCAATCTTATTTTTTGTAGATTTCTCTGCACTTTGAGCGTGCCGCTTTTTCTTCTTATTTACATTCTTAGTTGCTTGTCTCAGTGCATTCTTTTTCTGCTCGTATCGGAGTATGTTATTTAACTTTGTTTGCAAGACTTGCCTCTTGCTATTTAACTCTATTTGTTGTGTTTGTACGCAAAACCAATTATCCGAAGAGGCGGAACATTTTTTAATTTCTTCGTCAAGTTCAGAGATCTCAGCGTCCAACTGATTTTTTTGTAACTTATCGTAATCTACTAGCCATTTCAGGGCGCCGCAAATAATTGACATGGATTTTCCAGTACCGGTTGGACTTTCGAAGATTCCCAAATTCGCATTTTCCAAACATTTGTATAATTCTTTCATAAATTGATTTTGTATTGCATACGCGGTAAAAGGGAAAGGAAATTCTTCTGCACTTTGCATGGCCTGTACTAATTCAAAAACTATTGAGCGACAGGATAAGTTATACTTTAAGAAACTTTAACGATATCTCAAAACAAATAAATCGAATAATTCAAAATGGCACTACACGATACCGCATCGGAACATTTACGTGTGTCACATTTGAATCATACATTTGAATCGAATACAAAACATCCATGAAGTTGGTTAATATCGAATGAAGTTCGAAATACATATGATGTTTCGAAATGTAGAATGAAACTTTGCGCGTGCACAAAAATTTACGAATGCATGTACATGTAACATTTGTACGTGCATACGCGATGACATACTTAAAATAATGAATGTTAAAGAACGGCTGGTGAGTATTATTAGATGTAAGTAATATATATAAATGCAAGTAATACAACAAAAATAACTTCAAAGAAATGATTTTTTTTAGGTTATTCTAAAAGGTTATCACCGCGGATTGAATGTGTATCGATAAATGATAAACTGTGCCTACGGAAGAGAATCACGTGTTCAGTAAAAGTTTGAAAGTTATTAAAAAATGATTATTCGAAAAAAAATTTGGCCACGAACTTTGAGTGACTTCTTTTCTATGAGTTTTATATTAATGATCGTACCAATATTGTATTGGTTCGAATTGTGGATTGTTTTACCGACAGTACACGAAAATGCATTATTACTGTACATTGTGAGTTTCCTTTTTGGAAATTTTGTCATGTTGAATTTAGTCGGGAATTTCACATATGTAGTTCTCTGTGATACCAGCACCAGAAGAGACATTATGCCGATAAGTGCTGCGAATACCAAAAATGGTTGGAGATTGTGCGCTTATTGCGAAACATTAGCACCTCCGCGCTCATGGCACTGCTCTACGTGTAATGTTTGCATTTTAAAAAGGAACCATCACTGTATCTTTCATGGATGTTGTATCGGTCATTATAATCATCGTTACTTCATCATGTTTCTCTTTTATTTATTTGTAGCCAGCACATATAGTTTTTGCTACAATAATTTCTTTATTTGGGATAGGGTTCACTTTGAATTTCCTATGTCAATTATTAAGATCATATTACCATTGGCGATATTTGTGTTTGGTTTTGATGATTCCATAAACCAATTTTATTTACTTTTATATATTGTATCTGCGGTAGGAATGTTATACACTGGAGTCCTGTGCATTTATCATTTTTCTTTGATATTTAATGGTAATGTAGCTAATGAAAGTAATAAGAAGATTCGTATATATGATCTAGGTTGGAAACAAAATATAAAAGAAGTATTAGGCGAACGATGGTACCTCGCATGGATACTCCCTTATATAAAATCTGAATTACCGCATAATGGTATAATATGGGATACATCGAGTACATGGCAATATATGAACCATAAAAGTAAATAAATTGTACAATTTTTCTTACAATTATAATACATCAAAGGTCATTCATCTGAAGTGAATCATAATTCATCACACAAACAGATGAAAATGAAAGGATAAAATAGTCTATATTTTGTTAGAAGATTACAAAAACAAGTATAATCCTTAAATTTATAATTCATTTATTATATATGTAACAAAGCATAAATTAATAAATTAATATAATATATTTAAGTTTTATAACTTGGAACCAAAGAACAAAACGAAATACTGTCTTTTAAATTATACTTTGATTCTTGTTCGCAAGATTGGAATCTACTAGGTTGCTGCAATCTTTTAGAATTCATTAGCTGAAAGTGTATGAAATTCGAGTACTGTAATTTCGTCTAATGTTTTCTCAATTATTTCACATTAAAATTTCAAAGTATTCTGTGCACATAAAAGTATAGATTTTTTTAAATAAAAAAAAAATTAGCTTAATTGTGTACTAATCAGAGTGTTTAATTCAACAGATCATACTTTGATTAGTAAATACTATATCTCACAAAACTATAGATGTTGCAAGTTTTAATACAAATTTGTCCGTTTTATTTACAACAACCTAATATAAGTATACGAATTATGTAAGTAAATCAGTATTCTGGTTTTACTTTTATTGAATAAATTGTATGTATATATATATATGTATATATGTATATATACATAAGGGAATATTACAGTAGAGAAGTTCTTAGTATAATAGTGGAAGAATTTGTTTTATATATTTACACATCGAAGTTTAAAACAGTTTATAAAATATCCATCTGAAGATTGTCATTCATACATAAGCAGAAATGTGACCACTCTCGTAATTTAAATAAATTATTATACATAATTGTATATTCATAAGACTAGTTTAAAATCCATTGCTGTTATATAATGTCATATGGTAAAATTACATGATTTTTACTACATATTTTTTCATTCAGTGTAATAATGATAAATGTACAATGGTATCTATTTTGTGCTTTGAAACATCATATTCGTAAATAAATACTAAATTATAAAAAAAAATTACATCCTGACAAGACAGATGTCGTTAAAAAATGTTCTATATTAAGATTAAATAATTGTTATCATGTCTTTTTCGTCTAATACAATAATCTCAAACATGATACTTATAACAAAAAAAATAATTATTTACCATTGTCTGATTGTAACAATTTTCGTCAAATGTCATTTAAAATAACAGTTAAATCTACATATATATATATATATATATATATATCAACGTTGTACCATAACAGAAATATTGGTGGAAATTAAATATGTACAATAATGTATTTATAAACATAGTTATACCTTCGTAATTTCCTTATTCATTTTTTTGTAAGCCATGTTTCATTTTCTATACATCCTGATTAGCAAAAATGAAAATCACACTTTGTAAATAGACTACTGTAAGCTCTCTTCCTATAAGTTCTTTTAACTGCGAATTTGATGCAAACTAGTATCAATATGATAGCAGATGCAACATACAACACGACGCAAATGCTAATATCAAAAATTGTAAAATCCCACCCACTTTTTTTATTATTATTATACTTGCTCAACACCAATCTCTCTTGTCTTACTTTCATCGTATTATCGTTACTTTTACGTTTATCAATCGAGTCCAAGTAATTTATACCCTTGTAACTATACTTCGTTTTAAGATAATGCAAGACGTATTCTTCACTCCAAGTACCATTTTCATATCTACAATTTGAACAATGTTCTCTGGTTGGATATTGAATCTTTTTATGTTTTGGATCTTCTGTATCATCCCCAGATAATCTTGTGTTTACATCATTATGAGCAGACCACAACCATAAAACGCTATCGTTAATATTCGACACATTGAATAGTTTATTTTTTGAAGCCATTTGGACAAAATGTTGAGAACAATCTGCGCATCCAAAGAAATGTTTTATATATCCGTACATTGTTTCCAATATTTTCCTTGGTTCATGTTCTACATCCTTGTTCAGTATAGCATAGTTAACAGTTAACATATGAAACATTGTCCATAAACCACAGGGATACCCGCGAAATCTTTTTTCACTTCCTTTGCATGCAATCCATTTCGAAGGTCCAGAATATATAGGCGACATTTCTTCTTCCATTGACTTTATTATCTGACTAAATTCCTCTCCAGATATATTGTTTCGTCTCTTAACAATATCCCTAATGGTTTCCAGAAAAATGTTACCGTTCCTCAGAGGAAAATATTCAGCTAGTACATTTAAATATTTTTTCAATGCATCCATTTTTTCGTCCTTTATCATCTTATGTAACGGAATTTCGTGAGTGATTGAATACTTTAAAGCATTTTCCAAATCAAGTTGATACAATTGATCATCGGTTCTCCTAATACTGGCCGATTGCTCAGTCGCTTGTAGTAGTTTAGAAGTAGTACTAGCACTAGACTGATAGGTCTCAATATTTATAGAAGGACTTTTCAGAAAGTTCAATTCATTGACGGTTTCGCTTTTGGATAGCAAATATTCTTTGATAGTATTATAGACTCCTTGCCTAGTCGGTACTCGGATATTAAGAAATTTTTGCGTATTGTCGCGACTGAACACTATTAAATTTGGAAAATTTGTCACTTTGTTTATTTCGCATAACAGCTCATTGTCAGATAGTACTCTTCTTATCTGTATCATTGTAATTTTCTGCATGTCTAGTATAACTTCTGCACCCAAATGTGAATCTGTCTCTTCAAATAATAAAAAGAAATACTTTACTGTGTTCGGAGTCGCCTTCCAGATATTTGTTGTTTCATAATTTCTGTAATGATCAGATGTGCAATTAATCTGTATCAAATTTTTAAATGAAAAAGTTAAGGATCCGAATACATAAATTAATATATACTACCTGTAGGGTGATATATTAGGCCATGTGGAACCTCTACCTTCTTGCTGCTCCCTTTCCAATAATTCAATTAAACTATATCTAAGTTCAACAGCATTATTATACTTTGACATTGACGTTCCCAACGATGGTGGATACGCGTTCACAGAAAAATATTTAAGCATTGGATAATGCATAATCTCGTATTCACGACAAATTGGGTTGTTAGCGTCATCTGCACAATCGATTGCGGCGACTACAAAAATGTCTTTCCAAGCTGAAAAAGAAATGAAAAAACTATTATTTCACAGGTATTGTGCTTAATACAAATATGGAAATATTACAGATTTTTCATTTTACGATGTTCGTTGAAGTGTTTATAAAAGTATATTTTCTTATCACTGGTACATTCGAATGCGCACTTTTTAGCATTATCTCAAAGTATCAACGTACATGTTATGAAAATATAGATAATACGAAAGGATGGTCACAACGGTCATATTAAAAAAATAAAATGAGATAAAGATTGCTGTAATTTCTACAATGGAAAGATTTAATTTTAATTGTATATTTCACATTTGATGTAATACTGTGCAATTGTTGGAATTTACTCACCGTAAACATCATTAGCGAAATCTTTCCACACAGGTGCGAATCGAAAACAAAAGCCACACCAGCTATTGTAAAATTCGACTAACCAACCTTTTGTATCGCCGTAAACGGATGATTTAAAATTAGTAACGTTTAAAACGACAACATTATCACTGGCATTGTACAATCCCTGTGTAGGCATCTGACTCTGATATGGTTCCTTTGCTACGGCGGCATTGCAAATCACTGTTATAACACCGATTAACCATAATTTTAATATCAAATTGACAACAAACGGTGCCATGTTTCTTTACTTTAAATCGTGTCGCTACTGACATCGATTGTAAATTTTCCTAAAGGCGCTGCTGGTGTCATATTTGTCCGTAAGACCTGTTTTCATGAAAAATATCAATCATATTCAAATATACTTGTATTAAACAAAAGAAATTGTTACAAATATTAACAAATTACCATTATTATATAAAAACATCTCTTAATTTATCGAATACGTTTCTGCTATGAAATGAGTTTCCTTTATGTTTTACATTTAATTTTTATTATAGCTTCCTAGATTTTGAAATGAATTTCACAATTGTTACGCCTGTACCTGCAAAATATAAACAAAAAATCCAACCATTGCTTTGTTTTACAGATCGCTAATTAGTCTCGAAAGTTTAAAAAATGATGAATAGGCAAATAGTCGTTTGTAATAAAAAACACTGTTTTATTAGTTGTCTTAATATGAATTGCTGCTGCTTATTCCTATACAAAATGAAAACAATAGGATGTCACCCTTAAGGATAAATAGGAGGTTTTGGGATGGTGGAGGGAATAAGGGGTGAAGGTACGTATGTTTATTTATTTGATAACACCTAATTACGGAAATATTATTTAACCAAACCAACTGATAAAGAATATGATCGGTATAAACCTTGGAGCACCTTACGCTCTTCCCTACTCATAAAAGATTTCGATGCTTCTTGAACATTTTCTGAAACGTTCGACCAGTTTCACCCCCAACCACTGGCTTGTCCAGGTCGGGGGCCTGATGATCAACGATTTCTTACTGTCTTCGGGCTTGCTTTTTATAGAGTGCTTGCAGTTCTTCTAGGCTTGAGACTTCTCAGCCGGTAAGGAATGCGATTCGGATCATATTCTTTGTCACAAGCGCGAAAAACCTTCGGATCTTCGAAATTCGAGCAAGACAAACATCTTCAGATATCTTGTCTTCAATTTTTCAAAACTTTCATTTTTTCAGAGTGAAACTTCAAACTTCCCTCTATCATCCAATACCTCTTGATTCAAAACCTTATAAACAAACAAACATGTTAGAGAACTTACTTCTATTTTTTTTAAATTTAATTTTTGTTTTGTTTTTCGTTCGTTTCTGTGTTAATGTTAATATTCTATGCTTTCTTTTTCTTTCTCCTTTTTTTTCTGCTCATTGTTTTCATATAAACATTTAGGAATACTATCGTTTTTCATTCAGATTCGTACCACGTTTTTTGCTAGCGATAATTAAAGCCCGAACGGCTGGAATACAACTTTCAAAGCAAATAAATGAAATTGTCAAAGAAAAATGGAAACTTAATTATATTCCAACCTTCACATATTAGTGTCACATTGTTACAATAATTAAACCTTATCTTCATAAAGGTTTGTTAGGAAGCAATTAAAAAACATTATGAAAATAAGGTTTCTCTTTTTGAGTCCATTCGAACCTTACTGTTTCATGCAAAGAATATGCTACACTCCTTTTACATTATTAAATTATCTCATTAATTGATATTGTACAATATCGTTATTTAAATGCCGTATACTAAATTGCATATAATGCAGAATTAGGTAAGGTAAGAATAGTGATAAGAATGTAGCGTTTGCATTTTTTTTTGACCCGGTACAGTATTGTTAGAAGAAATTTGAGGTCAAAGGGTCAAGTCACACAAATGGTCTCCCAAACACCTGGCCTCTCGCATCACACTCGTGTCACTTAATATCGACCTGAAATTCATTAAGCAACAAAAACTATGATTGTTTGACCCACGTTACGGGTTACACTTAGTTACTACCGTACGATTTATTGGATGCATTCCTTGATGCTCCTGTCTTCCATTCTTGCTAATTTAACTACTTATTTGTACTTAAACATCTTGCTTGAACTAAATATAAGCGGTCTACGAAAATATGAATCTAAATGAAGAATTTCTGATATTAGCAAATGAATATACATATATGTATATATGCATATATATATATGTATATCGATTTTAAAATGCTTTACAATTTGAATTTAAAAAAAAGTATCGTCTCGTGTAGTACTTGTGTATATGTAGTGTATGCAAACAAGAGTAGCTTTATGCTTTGAGTTTGATTCCTTTAAATTTAAGTTGAATTCTACTTTCTTTTTTTTTTTTGGTTTTATAGAGTTTATATTTTTACTTCACACACATTTAGTTTACGCCTGAATACGTAGTAAATTCTGTAATGAATAAGAAAAATACATTAGTATATTATGCCTTCATGTAGTATTTTGTCTAGCTTCCATTCTTTTAAGGATAAAAATCCCAGTGTTGTAAAGTATTTATTTAAATACAATGAACTTTCAGCAAATGCGATTAAAGTATCTATATACCAAAGCGAAGGAAATGTGGTAAATACTTTAACCATTACTGTACTGTTCTTAAAATTTTACCGATCGTAAAATTATTATCTTCGACGATGTGATCACATGTTAATAAACGTATACTAACATGCATGTAATGTCTCTTGTCTCGTGCACGTAGTTCAACGTTGTGCTTAAGTTAAAATAACGTGTCCTGGCGAATTATACAATATCAAATCAATGAGTTTCTGTATTTTTTTATATACATAAAAAATTTTAATTGGCATTTGTGTAATGTAACAAGAATATTATTTTAAAGGAGACACATATCCGTGTAGACTGCTTATATTGGGTTGTGTGAAAGAACAAACAGTAAACTTACGTGGTGAATAAGAGCGTGATCTTGATCTGTCGTAGCGTGAACGACGGCGACTGTAGTACGGGCTAGGAGAACGTCGGTAACTGCCTCTATAACTACTACTATTAGAGAAGAATAACAATTACGGAATTGTATTATCTTAATAATTGCTCCATTTCGGGCAAAGTGAACTCACTCCCTCCGTCTAGGTCCGTCCCATCCTCTATCGTGTAAGTGTGTAGGTTTTCCCATATAAATTCCCGGCGTTGGCGTATGTGCTCGCTGCGTGATTGAAAAATCTACCCTTATTCTTCGACCATCAATTTCCATTCCTGTGCACTGTTCTTTTGCTACTTTAGCATCTTCAGATGATTCAAAGTATACAAAGCAAAATCCTCGGGAACGTCCAGTCTAAAGTATAAATGTTATACTGTTAGTTTATCTGTTTAGTGGAAATATGATGGATAGCTTCACTCTCTATTTATTGAAATAAAATGTGACCAAAGGCCTTTAACGATTCACATAAGCTCAATGTATGAACGTTCTAAATCTCTGGTACAATTTTCTTTCCCCCAAATAATAATTATGGGGTGTTCTTAGATAATGGTAATATAAAAATATAGAAATATTACGCCTAAATGAGCAATACATTAATACTGAATGAAATACCTTTGCGTCGATCACAACCTGTACACGTTCTACAGGTCCATATTTTGAAAAGATGTGATGTATTTGTTGTTCAGTTGTGAAAATGGAAAGTCCAAATACACCTAAGCATCGGGAAGGGCACGGATTGTCCCTGTTTCCAACGTGACGCCGTCTAGATGACATCGGACTACGAGAGTGCGAACGATAGATGTTTCTGTCTCGTTCGCGAGAATATCGTGAACGAGAGTATGAACGAGATCTACTTCGAGAATATCGTCCACCCCTGTAAGGAGAACGACTACGACTGCGACTACTACCACGATGACCTGCACTAGCGTACTTGCTGCTGCGATATGATTTTCTTCCTCTTGATACAGAACGACTGCGTGATCTTGAATATTCTTTTACCGGTCTATGTGTTTCTTTACGTTCTCGTGATTTACGTGATCTTGAATGTGAACGTGAATCTCTGAGGCCTCCATCTGCTGTTCTCGGCCTTCTAGGGCTGGCACTGCGACTACCACTTCGCTGGAATTTTTTCAATTCAAATTCAAATTTTATAATCTAATTATTTTATTTCAAAGAAGTTTCTCGAATATTTTAAACTACGAATTCATATAATACGACACATAAAGCAATCTACGTTGCGACTGTTATAAGGGATCAGCAAATTCAAATTCGCAATTTTTTTTTTAGGTGTAGAAACAAAATGCTTAACCTTCTAATCCATAGTTCAAACGTTGCAATTACAATAACACACAAATCTCAACATAGTTGAATACTAAGTGCTATTATTGCAATTAATTTTGCATGTTATTACACCTTTAAAGGGGAGTAAAAAGCATTAAAATCATAATATAAGCACATAATACAGTCGACCGTTGATGGATCGATAATGGCTGTGGTCAGCCGCATGTCGTTGCAATTATAGTATGTAGAAAATTGTATATAATGTTAGCATTAAAAAAAAAAGTATAAAAATTACCTCGATATCGCTCATTACAGAACTTCAAGTGCGCATAAACGTGAGAAAATATAGGAAAAACCGACAAAAACGTTTGAAATAATACGCCGTAGCGTCAGTCTGCAATAATGGCGTACAATCTTTGGACCGTTTCAGCGGGCAACGGCCGGAAATGATGATTCCAGGTGGTATACAAATGCGAAACATGCCAACATCCGGTGTTGCCAAGAAACGATGGTTAAAATACAAAATGGCGCCAATTTGAATATAAAATAATAGTATGAATTATTGCAAATTACCCAAATTTCAGTACCTGTTTTAACATCATGTAATTAAAATATATCAAATGTATCAGTTATTATTTTGCAACAAAATTGCATTAGAATTATAAGCCATTTCTTTCATATGTATGTGTATATATCGTCATAAACTCGTAAATAAATAGAAAATAAGCATACTCCAATTATGTATAAGTTTACAATGTTGTAAACTTTTACTTCCGATTTATTGAGACACAAACACTTAGTTGTCTGTAATTCGAATTATATGAAAAGGAAGATTTATTATGTCTTACATTGAAATATTGTATTTCCCCATATACATATATTAAATACTTTAGTAGCCTATCTGTCCTATAAAAAAGCCCGAGTATTCTATATTTTATAAAAAAGTAAATTTTCTAAGCGCAGCAACGTATTTATTTTTTAAAGGCGTAGAGTTTTGTGTTTGTCATAAATAACTTAAGAACGCGCATCTGTTTCTGTAAAACCGCCAGTAATGCACCTGCGCATAAAGATGCGCGTGCTACTACATCTAGAAAAACTGTTCACATCGCACATACTGCGGCAGAACCAGAAACGAGGAAGATTCTCCGGTAGTCAGCGAACCATTTTTCTGTCGTCAAACGGATCAAGCTTTTTGTGAGATTTGGATCGGTCACAAAAAGCGGGATTCGCTTTTCGCATAGGAATTGGCCTGTTAAGGAGCCAGCTTATTTATATAGAACGTTTGAAAATTGTGAGTAAAGGCAGTGACTTTTTTTTAATCTCCTGTAGCGGACGATACTGTGGCCGGTTCGTCTAGATACGTAGTACACCTTTACTATCATTTCAAATAAGGCCCTGTCAGTGATGAAAGTCGTTATTGGCACTGTTCTTGATAGAATCATAATAAGACTTAACCTTCGTATTTTACTATTGAATCTCCTATGCTTCGCATACTAGAATTAATCAATGAATTTTATAACAATCATGGCCGCCAGCCGGTTTTCCTACCGTTTTGTAACTACATAGTCCTTTGTGTTCATCAATAACTACTTGAACAGAATATTGTTACGATGTTATTATGAAGAATAATTTTATGGTTTTATATGCAATCCTAATTTCTTAGTGTTCTTATTCGGTCGTATAATGAGCTCGCTAGGAACAGATACGTGAAAGATGTATTAATTAATAGCATGATTTGACAAATCGTTGAAAGTCTCTTGTTTATCGATGGGGTAAATGTTTTTTAAGCGCAACAGTCTCATAATAAACGTTGTTAGTTTTTCTATTAATAACGACAAATGATACTGTTAAAATAATTCATAATGTTAACAATATTTGTCAGTTTCACTGCGATGTTAAATTTGAATGTTTAGTTTGCGATATGCAATAGATAAAGTATAATTATTAGTACATTTACATTGGTTTACAACAGTTTTTAATGGAGAAACTGAAGCGTGGATAGTAATATTAATTTTCGGCTATTATAGCTCCACATTATTTCTAACAATCAATTTGTATTTGTAGATAGTAGAGAATGGAGGAAATGCATCCACCTCAACAGGTTGGGCCTAATATGATGGCCAGTGTTGGTGGTGTTCCTAACCACTCGAATAATGTTAACCGGCGTAACAGAGTTCGATTATCGTTACACAGTTTGATGATAGAGAAACTTCCAATAAGCGAGGCTGCTCAATTGGAGATGAAATCATTGACCAACAAAACACCAGTTTCTATTCTTCAGGAATTGCTTTCTCGTAGGGGCACAACGCCAAAGTATGAGTTAATACAAGTAGAGGGTGCTATCCATGAGCCTATTTTTCGTTATCGTGTGACTGTTCCCGATATTGTTGGTTTGTATCTAATTTTGATAATGCATTATTATTTAGATCTTTCCATTAACTCAATCTGAGAGTTAACTATAAGATTTGTACACAAATTGTGAATTTGAATCGTGATGAATTTGATATTATAACGGCAGGCAATAAGTACTTGACGATTGAAGCAGATCCAATTGTTTCAGCAATGGGGACTGGAAAATCAAAGAAAGAAGCAAAGCACGCTGCTGCGAGAGCTGTACTGGATAAATTGTGTAGATTGAACAGCGAATCACCGGACTCTCCGCTTCCAAATAATATACCAGAGTAATAAAGGATAATAAATAATAAATTGTATATTCTTTACTATAGTCCTGTTAGATTCTGTGCTTAACTTGTTTCATTTTGTACAGTTCCGAAAATTTACAAGAGTTACCAGGGTATGGAGAGGAAAAAAGAATCACAAATCCGATTGGAGCATTGCAGGAAATGTGCATGTCGCGTCATTGGCCACCACCAAAATATATAATGGAAAATGAAGAAGGCCTGCCACACGAGAGACAATATACTATTGTTTGCTCTCTTTTAAAATATCGCGAAGTCGGCTCAGGAAAGAACAAGAAAGTTGCAAAGAGGCATGCAGCGCATAAAATGTGGCAAGCTTTACACGACATGAATACCGAAAATTCTAACATAGATGAAGATGAGGTAAGAATACCTTATATATATATTATATATATATATAATATATATATTTTAAAGCACCTACTATTAAATGTTATTGTCTCACACTTTAATATAATTAATTATATCTGCTTTTATGCATTTGGTCACGTATTCCAATTGCTGGATATTTAAATATTAACATTTAAAGTTTGTGTAAGTTTGTGTAGTTGTATGTGATTCGTTCTTGTTGTTTTGTATGTGTGTGTATGGTTAGTGAAGTGGAAGTGATTTGGTACTGCAAACAGTATATGAAATAAGAGCTACCTTTCTCATCACCCTGAATCTATAACGGATGATTTTTTTAAATTTCAGTTGTATATAATTCACGTGTGTGTTCTGTATTATTAGCCTTTTGTACAGCAATATATTTTCAGCTATAACACGGTTTGATCATTTCCACTTCATTTTACTCGTAAATATAAGTGTAATCATTGGCGAATTGCCCCCAATGATGAGCTTGTATCTAAATTTTCTCATATATTTTTATTAATTGTCCGTTATAGGTTTTGCAAAGAAATACAAATGTGAGTGCCCGTTATGCTGATTTGAAAGGTAGCAAAATTTCAACACTAACAACCATTCATAGCCTTAAGGTTTCACAATTTCATAAAAGTCTGAAGTCGTCTACTGGTGTTAAACTTTTTGAGTTACAGGTTTGTACTGTAATTATTTGAATCGTGCAGCCTTCTCCTAAATTGCAAGCCGAAAAAATTGTTTATCTGAATTCTTCAAATTTGCTAAATTTGCGTTTTTGCTTCATTGCCTTTTTTTTATTTTTTTTTACAGAATACTTGTTTGAACGACGGTGATGTAAATTTGGTACAGTTTTTACAAGAAATTGCTTCGGAGCAGCAATTCGAAGTAACTTATGTCGATATCGAAGAAAAGTCTATCAGTGGTAAGTCATCTCATTTTTTTCCTACTAAAAGAAATTTCATTAATTTAGAATTGTTGTATTTTTATATTTTACTTGTTCGTCGAGAAAATGGACTTAAGTTAAAAACAGTGAATAAAAAAAATGCAAATATTTTTTTCGTATTACATGCATTTATTTTTCTTTAAGTACAAGATCCAGTAATACATCAGTTTCAGATGTTGGAATATCATCCCATACTTGCTCATTAAATGCCACTGCAATTAGGTGCGGTCGTTTCTGTTGTTTCTTTAAACATAATTCCAAAAATCTATCATAGTAGCCCATCCCGTGTCCTAAACGTTTTCCTGCTTGCCAGATAGAATCATATTAGTATTCAAAAGTATTACAAGCGTTTGTTTTCGATCATTTCAGTGATTTAAATTCAACTTACCATTCATGGTAAATGCAACACCTGGTAAAAGTATCAAATCCAATCCACCTACAGTATGAATTATTTTCTGAGCTGTTATGTTTTTGTAATTTATCAGTTTTAGGGAGGAACTTGTTTGTTGGAGCATAGTTGACCATTTTATGGTGGTATAGTGGTGTAGGATGAACATATAGATTAATTATTCTAAACCTTACCAGTCTCCAATGCATTTTCCCTAGGTTCATCAAATCTTGGTTGCTTTATGTTCCATTTGGTTAATGGTAGCTTTTCGTAATCGTCCATCGAAAGTAGCTTGACCATTTCCAATTCTTTTCCCTTATATCTTGGCACAAATACTTCCTTGTTTGTTTCAAACATATGTTTTAATATTTGGATTGTATCAATTTCATCCTTGGTACTTAGGTATACAGAGATCCTTTTGCTTTCTTCGAATTTTGGAAGGCTACGTAGCTTTGCATAATAAAAACGTATGTTTTGTATAATATTGTAAAATAAATGCATAACATAACCTCCCGGTAATATATTTTTTATGAGGAAAAATATTGTTCCCTGAGCATTACCTACTTTTTCAAACACTCGCATCGACTGTTTTTGCTTCGCTTCAGCGCTAAGTTGTGCAATAATGTCTTTCATTTTCTTACGTAGAGCAAGCTTAGCAGATTTTATTCCACACATGGTGATTGTTCTACCTCCTTGAACCTTTTAGTAGAAAACGAAACTCCATGGTAGATACTTACACAAGAAAAAAAACAAAGTGTTTATTTTCACAGTTCTTGGTGGGGCAAAGAATGCTTGACCTGTGACATTACAATCACAACTTCTTAGATTATGTCTTTGACATATATATATATATATTGATTTATAATACATTACAATATTTTTGAAATAGCTCTTTATTTCATTTTATCAATTTTTTTATTTATCAATTCATCGTTATATTTATTAAGCAATTACTTTTTATTAGCTCAGGATAATTTTTATAGCCATAAAGGACAATCCTACATGAAACTATAGTTGAATCGAATTAGGAGAATATTTCGTCCATTGTTGCAGGTAAATGCCAGTGCCTTGTGCAACTGTCTACCTTGCCAGTAGCAGTTTGCTACGGTTGTGGTGTTACTAGTAAAGATGCTCAAGCAAGTGCTGCTCAAAACGCTCTGGAGTATCTAAAAATCATGACCAAAAAGTGAGCCAGCGCTTTGCTCCTGCCAGCTGTCACTATCAATTGCAAATCCCACAATAACCTGCTGTCGAAAAATCAAAGTAACAGTACAGATCCAAAGATTCTCTCGAATAATCAAGTAACGGACAAGGGCAAAAGTGGCCAAAAACTGGATCACGCGGGGAACAAAGGTAGACTATCTAAATCGTCAGTAAGAACGGTAAACACTGGGATAGGGAGTAAAGATTCTACGTTAAGTACAATTACTACAACATCAAGTGTTACAGTTTCAGCAAGTAGAATGAGTACATCTATGAAAAAGAACAGCGGAAACAACGAGAACGCGAAGTCTAACGAACAACAATCAAAGAGCTCGTCCATCGTAACGACCAATCCGCCATCCAGCTCTACGTACAATAATATACGAGGCGTTGTTCCTCACGAGACGGCGTCGAAGTCCAAAGATTATTCTTCTAAAAAGTATTCCAGTGAAATCGATTCGAAAATGAAGAACTATCAGATGCAATCCGATTACAAAGAATCGTCTGTAACTAATCCGGATTACAAGACGAGGAATAGCACAGCCACGAATAATTTACCGTCGAGATTTGTCAGCCAATCCACCGTTCAATCGTTACACAGAGAGAATCATGGAGCCTCTAGCAGCACGCATCATTCTCGGCCGGCGTCGCGGAACGATAACACAGCGTTCGCCGTAGCTAGAAAAGCATTGGAGCAACAGAATCTGGCGTCGAAGATGACCCCGATCAATTTTCCACCGTTGCGCGCACCGCAGAGTATCGTGAACGTTCGCCATCCGTTTGTAACGGAGGCAAGAACCAAGCATAACGAAATAGGCGGTCCAAACGCGAAGACAAAGTTGAACATGGCGAGTTCTCTGCACGGCGGTGTAAAGGATCACGAACATAGTAGGCAAACTTTTCATACTTACGGCACGTCGCAGATCGCCGGTATCCCGAATGTTCAGAGTTTAGGTAACGTTACAGCGAATATGTCGCCTTATCCAAGGCCGGACAGCTTTCCACAACCGACCGTTGCCAGCATGCTATTCACCGATACATCACAATTTCCTCAATCACCGCCGTTCGGTACGACGCAAATTGGACAGCTGAATCAATACCAGACGTACGATCCTGGTAGTTTTGCAACAACACCGGTGAACGTGAACCCGGTAATGCCACAATTCTCTGCAGAGACTTCCATTCCTTATCCGCAGTACGACAATACTCCTCAGTTCGTGCAACCAAATCATTATCCTACGGCAGATATTGCGAACAGTCAGTATCAATATCAGGCGACAGGTGTTGGGCAAATACAGGATCCACCAATGTTCATTCAAAGCCTGCAGAGTCCTATAGCTGTTGCCGATCAGTATGCTGCGCCGAATTACGCCAGAACTGTTAGAACAGAATTGATACCGCGATTGAGGAGGCCACCGAGGTTTAACAAGTAAAATGATTTTCTTTTCCTTTTTTTTTTCCTCCACGCACATACATACGTATATTTGTGCAAGTGTATTCTCGATTTAATAAAGTTCGCGACCCAGCATAGTACGAACGCAACAGCGGAATCGTACTATGACCTTTCAATAGAAAATGTAAAGAACGTTCACGTGTATTTTGAATCGCAGGCAAATTTGCCAACCTAGCTTGGTTGAACTATCGATACGTTACATGGAGGATGTTTGGTAAAAGTTATTTCAATTTCTGATCCATTTTGAAATAAATTTTAACCAGTCTGTAAGAATCGATGCACGTATTGAATGAACAACTGGTATCCTGGCAAAATTGCGTGTGGACACACGGGTTTAGTGATTTCAATTAGAATCGTTCGCGGATATTCTGTTTGGAATGGTTTTATACGTGCTACACATGTACAAAGGGGAATATCACGTTGCGCTGATGCGATAGGAGGAAAATAAGAAAGTAAACAAAAAAAAAAAGGAAGGAAATCATTTTCACTTGTTCTCCAATTATTCGATGTGACACGGCAGGGCATAATGGGGGTTGAGCTCGATTATAATTTTACGACGTAATTCATCTGATGTCGTGAAAACTCCAGAAAGAAAGAGGGGAGAGAAGAAAGAGGGGCGAACGAATTCAGTTTGTTAAATTGTACATAAATTGTGACTGGCTGATAAGAATAGATTCACTTCTATAAATATATAGTAATCGCGGAAATGGTTCTGAATAAATCTGTTTTCGTCGAAATCGATCGAGTGAGAACGAATTTCGCAAACAAAATGGAGCAGAGCTCACGAGTCATATTTGTGCGTAAAGAAACGGACAAAAAAGAAAGGGGGGAAGAAGAAAAAGATTAGAAAATGTGTGAAATATACGGCGAAGCAAAAAACAGGAGGGGGGATGGGGGAAGATGAAAAGAAGCGAATCGGATTATAATTATAATAACTATAAGTCCTAGCTTTTAATGAGTGGTATTCTACAACCTATACTTTGCATAGAATTAGTGGAGGTTTTCCAGTATTTCCATATTACTTAGCTTGCCGCTATGTTTTTAATGTGCTTCACAATCTATACAATATGGGATGATGGTGTGACGATGTTCATTTGCACCGCGACCGCGGAAAAAACTAAATTCATCCACGAAGGGAACAAGTAGGAAAAGATGTGTACAACATTTAAAAAATCTGAGATGAGCGGGCGGAGATCCTCGATCTTTCTGCCGGTAATTCGCTTAAATATTGAACATCGTGCCCTCGCCGAGCGTATGCACAGTGCAAGCGTAGCTTTCGGCGATCGCGATTATAACGAGGGCGATCGCGATGAAGTAACGATGTAATCTTTCAGTGGTGTATATTTTTCCCTTAGCATGGTAGCTCATAAACTCATAAGCATCATAATGTTAAATAACGCGTAAGGTTTTTAATCGTTAAGTACGAATCTCGTATTAAATGAAACTATGCACTCGTGCGTATTTGAACATTTGAATTGCTTATGTGCGTCGACGTCCACCGGATGAGACATACATGTGTGTATTAAGTGAGAGAAGAAAGGAAGAAAAGAATTGGTAACATCACGTACGGTACAAAGGGTACGACCATGAATTTAAAAAGAAGAAAAAGAAAATGTGGCGCAAAACTGAGCAGCGATACTCTTTTTTTTTTCCTTTCTTTTAAACCATGAATCGTCGCCTTGCTTGCGGATAAGATGGATCGCGAGGAAAGATTATTCCTTTAGCGGCGACTAAAGATAAAAAGAAATTGGGGGAGAACGAGAATGTAACAGCGGTTCTTATGGAGGATCGATTCGCGCCGAACAGTCGCATCATGTTCGTCGTAGCATCGATCAATGAAACATTATGAATTTCTCTCCTACGTTCGATTATTGTGTCCCCGTGCGACTAGAAACTGTGTGTGCATACGCAATTTCGTCCAGCAATGTTAATTATTCCCGTTTCATTGCGACAAATGAATCTCGTTGATCGCGTATAGAAGTTTGAGTGATATTAGGCATTCAAAACGTATACAAGCGTACCTATTTTATTTATTTCCCGAAAACTCAGGTGTGCATAGTCGAATGAATTTACCCGCACATGTTTCTTATTCGCTTCTTTTCCTTTGCTTTCTTTTTTTCCCCCGTGTATGAGAAAATTTTAATACGTTCCGCGAAACCGAGCTGACGCTCACACGACCGGTGAAATGCAAATGATTGAAGCGGATTGTTTCGTTGCAGAAATTTCACGAATGAAATGGTGTATGCATACTGCATTCATCGACGACTCGATATAGCAATGTAATAAACAAACCGATGGGCAATCGCGCGTCAATGCGTTACCTTGACTCACATTCGACGTATATCGATAGTACAAAAAGTTCATTTTCTGTAAGAGTGACACTCGCATCGTGGGTTAAGGTGTCGCGAAAAACGCGTCAAATTGAATGAGAGATAGAGAGAAAGAGAGGAAGATAGAGAGCGAGCGAAAGAGTGAATGAAACGATGATATGCCTCGACACGAGTGTCCCGAGGTGATAAAGGAGATTAATGAAAACTACCCCGAGGTGATGTCTGAAGAGTCGCGACATGATTTTTTGGTCGGAGCATATTTTATATGTACTTTTGGAAAATAGGCATTACTTACATGCAAAGTATAGAATGTGTATGCGTGTAAACGGAAGTACTTTTTAGATTGATACCGCAACCAGTTATTTCTTTAAGGATACAAAAGAAAACAGAAAAAAAAGACAAAAAAAGAAACAAAGATGAAGAAAAGTGAGCGAAGCAAGAAAAAAGTGTTGTAGACAGATAGAAACGGCGTTTCGATTTCGCGAACCATAGTCGCTGACACGAACAAAATTCGTTCTCGTGCGGACAACAATCGTTTACGACGATAGACGCGAAACGATTAATTGCTACTACGGGTGATGACAATTTTGTTTCTGTTTGTTCCCTTTCTCCTCCTGTAATTATTGTATTTATTTCCTTCGTGTTCGCGGAAAGATAGAGAAGCTCGTTTGTGCCTTCTGTTTCGACATTTCATTCCGCTTCTCATTTTTCTTTCGTTAGAATTGCGAAATGCAGCTCAGCGTCGCGAGAATCCGTCTAGTTTCACGTGTATCCATCGTCTGTAAATCAGCTTTGCTGTTGTTTTTTTTTTGTTTTTTTTTTCGGTTTTTAATGCCGATCGAGATCAACTCGTGGTGAATTGTGAATTCTGTCGACGATATTGTCGATGGTCGCCAATTTCTAAGGGAACATATCATTGCATGGTGTAAGATGAGAAGGAAATAGTCTGCTGAATAAGCTCCCCGAAGAATAGTTAATTTTTTTTTTTTTCACTAACGAGGAAGCTTTATTTATATGTTTCGCTCGTTTGTAGAAAACTTTGTATTGGCAACGATACGATCTTCCAAGTGTTCGTTCTATTTCGGGGTGAAATTATATTTTTGGAGTAATTTACAAAGCATTTCGTTTCTCTTATTATTTTTGTTACTGTTATTTGTTGCAAAACCTCGAAAGATCGTAGGTCGTCGTGATTTGTTATTTGCTCTTCCTTTTATTTAATTTCTTTTGTTTTCGCTCTGGATGAAAATGATTTTATTTGCAGCGTCCCATAATATTTTGGGTTGTCGGGAAAAGGGACACAGCAGAACTCTTCGAATTTTGCGATCGTATATGCACCCTTGAAAAAGAATTAACGAGAAATAAATGTATTTCTGAACATACTGATCGTATTCGAAACGCCTCGTCGATCTTGCTGGATGTAATTTTTCCATTACAGGAGGATCGGGGGGGGGGGGGGGGGTTAAAAGATCCAGTCGATCCATCGATCGAAATTGTTAATCGGCGCGATTAATTTTGCTTTGGAAATTAATCAATACGATTAACCACTTCAAATAATAAAAAAGAAAGTTTAAAAAAGGTGTCGATTTATCGTACCCCAGCCCCGTTGACATTCTCACGTTTAAGGAGTGGGGACGAGAATTGTAGAGAGGAAACAAAGGGGGATTAACGAGCGATCGGGTTATCAGACGGTGAATCACAAAGCATAATGTGAAAGATATTATAATAGAGAGAGAAAAATAGACTCACATCTTCTTGGATTACGGGGAAACACTTCTTCGTGGACCAAATCGAAGGGCGAGAAAAGTATATGGAGAAGTTTTCGGTTTTATGCAGAAGTTTGTAGTCAGTTCAAGGTTTTCCTTTCGTCGTTGATGCTTTATGTTCGTCGTTGTTGTTTCACTTTTCTCGTCTGTGTGACACACCACAGAAACGGTCTTTTTAGCCGTGAACAAGAAGAAATTGATTTCCAAAATCAGACGATAAATTTAAAAAACGAGGGAATGAGATCAATTCAACGGGATCCGTCGAGTCTCGTCGATTTAACAAAAATATATTCAGAATAAGTCAAACACGAAACGACTGCATACATCACGATTTACCTCTGATTTCGTTTCTTCGAACACTGTCGCGTTTAGATAGCAACGCGGGCTAAACTGAAAGATGAATTATGAAAATGAGGGAAGTAAATTCTTGTAGATAGGAAGGATCACGTTTTCGAAAAGATTTTGCACTCTCGTTGCATTCCTGTGCATGTGCCGCGAATTTCTATATCCTTTCCTCCCCCCACACGTACGTAAATAATACGTAGACCCATGGTATCGAAATACAATTGTACAGAAGAGAGAAGAACGAAAATCACAAGTTTCCCTTAATCTTCCCAGGAACGATCGATTTTTTAGGTGAGCGTGATCGAGCGCGGAGGAGAGGGAAAGAGAAAGAGGGGCCTTAGAAGAGAACAAAGTAATGTTTATCTGCGATAGAAGAAAAAAAGAATGAAATAATGCATAACGAAAAGAAAAAAAGACGTTCAATTAATGATGTAATGCCAACGTGTAGACGATATTTGCCAATTTCCCTTTCCCGCCTCTGAACAACTTTGTGCTCTTAGGACAGAATCGTCTACCGGGTATTAAGAAACACCAAAGTAAATGCCAACGACGCGAAAGGAGAAATGTAGATATTCGTTTGTGTTCCTTGTCGTAAAATGAAACAAGATGTTGCGAAGAAGGTGAAGCATTTTGTATAAAATGTATAAAATATAAAAAGGCCGGCGGTGTCCGGATGATATTTGTAATTTTTATATGTGGAGGGGGACGCGTTAGTAATCTTTTCGTTCTCATTTCTATCCGGCGTGAACCTTCGGATCTCTTCCGCTGTCTTCTTTCCAATACTTTGTGTCTCCCTCGTCCTTTCGTTCGTGACGTTAAATTATTCCCAGTTTGAAAATAATATCGTCGATTTCGTACAGTCGACACGATGTACTGACACACGACACGGACATGGCATACAGATAACGACTTAAAATAGTATAGGGGCTCGTTTCTGTAAACGAGACGCATACGATATCTATAATCAAGGTTGTTTTATGTATGATTGAGCGTGTAACATTGTTAATAAACTATCGATGCTTATGAAAGTTCTTTCATAATCTATACCTTCATATGCTGTTATACGTCGGGGAATTAGTGAATCGTTATTTCTTCATTTTTTCCTTCGTCGGAAAGGTTTCCTCGCGTTCATGTTATTAACAAAACGATTCAGTTTTCATGCTGCGCAGAAATATGTTCCCGCTTTGGTTGGAATTTAATTGCGCGTTCATTACGCAAAAACTTACATCGCTTCGTTATACGATCATAAGTAAAGATTGCTGTGACTCCCGTGACTATTAGCAGCACGCCTTACGTGCTCCTGTGCCGACAAGCGGTTTTAATTTGACGTTAACGACAATAAATTATTAATAAATTTCTGTAGTTAAATTACCACCCTCTAGCCCTTATACGATACGTTTTCATAATTGTAGTTTAAACATGATTACACAGCAGGAAAGCTCACGACTTCCCATTAATTATTACTCCCACCTTGATCGCATATTCTAAATTACTTCTCTGTTTAGAATGCTTCTTATTTATCAGATACGCATTTTTAAGTGATCGATTGATATCGTTCATTTAAGTGAAGTCCGAAGAAATCTGATTGCTATATCAAGGTCTTTGACTTAATAAACAAAAAGTGTTAAGATTTCTGCACGCGATCTTTTTATAAAGGGTATCTCTGTCGGTTAATACAATTATCAATACTTGAAGGGTTCTCAATATTGTTCGCAATATATATTGATCGCCTGAGGCTCAATTTACGCGCACAATAATGTTAAAACCCCGGTTATATTGACCGCGTGAGGTCTTTTTAAGATTGAAAAACATGCGAATATTTTTGGCGGCAATTTATATTGAATTGAATTATTGAGCTTGCGCGTTGGGTCGGCGCGTCACTAGCGCCGCCATGCCGGTAATGCTTGCGCGCGCACTTCGAGTCACGTTTCTATTGCTCGCAGAGTTCAGTTGCCGCCGCGCTCCCGCGTCATTCGCAGTTTTTGAAGTTCCCAATTCTGAAAGGTTTCGCGACAATTATTGTGCATACGTGTTCTATGTGTGTTCGGTTCGGGTACGAAACAATAATGTGGACATTACGCGACAGTTCATTCTCGAATCATCGGTTAACTGAGTAACGACAATGAATGATTCGTGAAAAAAGCTAACCGCTTGAGGGTGTTCGAATTTCGTTTCGTTTCGACCAAAGCAACACTTGTTAAATAAATATCGCGTTGTGTGAAGTTCTACGGCGTCGTGTTATGGTCATTTATTGGCAACAAGAGTATTGGCATGGATTAAACGAATATTTACATTTGCATGAAAATATCCGCTGGACACTCATACCTCCATTTTGATGCCGTTCGGGTAAGATACTTTTTGAACAAATATATATTCAATTTAAAAAGTACACTGTCGTAATTGTCGTAAAATATTGTATTAGAATTTCGTTTGTCGCGAAAGTATTAGGCCTTGGTATAATAGAGAGAAGTAAGCGTCATCTGCTAAGAATAGCGAATGCTGGATTAAGCACATTGTTGAACAATTTTTTAACTGCATTCGCCATTAAAATATCGTCGAAGCAGTTGGTTTAATGGTGTGCTGATGCGTGCATGATGTATACAGTGCGTCCAACTTAAGCAACTTCGTTTACGATTGTACGCGAATGATGTTTACTACGTAAACTCGACATTCGACTAGGTTAAACATAGAGGTAACCTTTCAGTGTTTGAAAGGACAGGGCTTGAATAGAAATCTCATGTAATATAAATACGCGTAAAATATGATGCGATTAAAGATAGTTAATTGAATCTCAGTTGTCACACTTCATATCGAAGTGACATTTAGAAGCAAAGTTTGAACATGGTAGCATATGTTCTGGCCGTTGGAGACTGAGATATGTAGCGTCATCAGGTTGAAAGGAATGATTAAAAATAATAAGCATCGGGAAAAACGATCTTCGCGATGAAAATTATATCTCTCTCATGTTTTAACATTACTTGGCAGATATTTTATGGGAGCGTTTGTCAAGGCAAATTTTGCTTCACTCTCGTGAATTTATTTTTCCACGAACTATCGCATAGTTCGGTGAACACGATGCTATCGCAAAAATTTTCCACAAATTGCAATTGCAATTTTGTAATTTGTCATGAATCATGACTTACATTACAAGTGGATATTAAAAAATCTTTCAAAGAAAGGAGTTCATTATTTTCAAGTTTTCGTTCCTTTCTTTATTTTCGCCGAGTGCAAGAATTAAACAACCATTGTTAATAGTACAATGATGTTTTAGTTAAGGAAGTTATTCGTAGCTTTGCCACTCTATTGTCTACATTCTAGACTCTGAGTGAAAATGAAATTTCCCTCTGCAAAACTTTAATCAAGTCCCCTGTTCATCAGGTCGTAAGATTTCGTATGATTTAATTATTTCTTAGACGGCATGCCTTCTACACTTCATTATCAATGCACTTTTCCATTTGGTAAATCAGAAACACCTCGCAACAATGAAGCCTGTTCCATGAAAGATTAAATTTCGCCTACCTTGGTTTCTATTCGAGTTATCGAATATTGTATAAACGAACAGCTCTTACGATGATTCCCATAAGATTAAGAACAGGCAATGTTTTAACGAAGGATCATTGTCTCTACAGCCCAAACAATATTTCTCCGTGAAACATATATAATTCCAGAATGATTGGAATGAAACATATATAATCCCGAATGGATAGAATGATCCAGAATGATATTGTAACAATAAATTGTGCGCGATTCTTTTTATCCCTCGAAATAGATAGGGCCGCGATTTAAAAGTTAAAAGCACTTTCCATTGCGGGCGACAAGATTCTCCACTTCCATCGGATATCATTTCAAAGCAATCGGCGGACTCGTTGCATATACTTTTCCGGCGAAACTTTCATTCGTAACGTGAGCTGCGAGCAATATGCTCGACGGAGAATGGGACAATCGTAGTCGGTATAGAAAATTAATTGCACGGTTAGGCACGAAAACATGCCGATACCCTTCTACAAATGAGCCATACCGGTTTCCTTTGTCGGACGATTTCTGACACACCGTGTCGGTGAAATATCACCAGCCAGTGGCAGAAGGCTAATTGAATATGTTCGGTTCATTGTGTCGCGATTAAAACGCACCAGGTGATTATCTGCCGTGGCTTTCGTGCACGCTATCATCTTTCGGTACCGCAGTCGGCCGTCGTATCCTCGGTGAGTACCCCTATTCATTATTCAAATTGAATATCTGTCGGAATTACCATGCGAACTATGCTATGCATGCCGCCCTGAGAGCAATAATTTCCATGAATTCGTTCAATTATTTGGCGATACAGTTTATGAGCGGGAATACCTCGTACAGCCGCCGCGAAAATATCGATGTTGACCTGCGACGGCCAACTTTCGATCTATGTAAATTATTATTTCAGTTTTCGGCCCAAATAGAAATGCATGGAGATTATTGGAATTTATTCGTTCCGCTGTTATATATCGATGCTGGATATAATTAAGGGGAGTAATTTATTTAGTGAAAGATCACGCGATTCTGATTGATTTTTATATCGAATGGAACGATTTGCATAAAATTGGCAAACAGATATTCTGTGGATGCTTTGTGCATCATGTTCGTATGTCCCTTGCGAAAAGCGGTAAAGAATTTCTGTTACGTGGGCTGCATCGAACATATATTATTTAACTGTCTAAGAGTATTGGAAGAAACGGCAGCAAACTTTTTCCTGTATTTATTGTCCACGTAATATCGTCGGGGAGCAAAATTCATAATTAACATAATTAACCAAAGCCTTTTGGATCGTCACTTTACACTTGCAAGAGTGTTATTATAAAATTAAGCATTTCGCGTGTTACATTTTTCGGTTATTTTACGTGTTGCGGCAAGGACACGTTGGACACAGAAATGATATAGTCACACAGGAGCATACAGTAGCTTCGGACACTTTTGTGCAGGGTGAAACGAACGGTATGCAGGAAATGTAACGAGAAAAGTTTCTCGACTTGACGTTGCTTGTTTATATCTCGTGTCCTACTGTTCAGAATTCAAAGAATTTTCGTGCTTAAATATTCAATCTTCCGTAAAGAATAACCATGGCAATAGAATTTTTTCTCGATTCCTCCAACTTACCGAGGATAATTAAATAATATATATATATATATATATATATATATATATATATATATTTTTTCGCATTGCATAAATAGATATTTTCCGTGGCAAGTGTAGATAGATAGAAGTTTTCTTTGACGAAACAATATCCCAGCAGTTAATCGATAGATAATTAATTTCAGCATAGAAGGTTCGTTTCAAGTGTAAGTAGAATGTCGCGTTAATGGTCAGCCGCTGCGAACGGCGCGCGAGTTATATTCTATTTTCTATAAATAATTTACCGTGAATTAATAACGGCAATAATTATAAAATATATATTTTGATGCTTTTCTTTTCTTTCGTTGTAGAATTTTTCAATTTTGAACACCGCCTAATTAACTTTGCATAAAAGTCGACTCCTCGTCAGACATCCATGGCTGTTCGCTCGTCACTGATTGCTTCACGGTTAAGCTACAATTAAATCCCGATTGCCTCTCAACTATAGTGTTTGGTCGAATCATGGTTAACCACTAGTTGAGTCTTCGTTAGATCCTAATTAAATTCTAGTCGAATCTCAGCTACGGTTCAAAGTTTCGATGTCGGATTGGTAAATCCGATTAGCTTCGTTGTACCTTTGTAAACTCGTAATCAACAACGGAAGATCTTTTTCGTCCAGCATAGAAGAAACATTTCTCTACTGTTATTAAATTTACTGCGAACAATTAATATCGGTATAAAATGAAATGTGAATATTTTACAATAACATCTACGGGTACTGAGCGACCAGCATCGGGCAGAAATATCTCTATTACACACCGCGGGAATTCTAATTAAATATTATCGTTCGGAACTTTAGCGAGTTAGAGTGTTGTAAATTTTAGAAACGAAATTAAAGGGAACGGTAAGGGGGGTGGGGGGCAACGGGTAGGAACCGGAAAAAAAAATGAAAACGCGAGGAAGGAACAGAAACGAAAAAAAGGAAAGGAAGGAGAAGGGAAAAGAAAATATGGAAAGAAAGGGAAATGAGAGAAAAGATTTGAAGTGACGCACGTTCCATTTCAGCGTATCGGAAAATCGTGCGTCGCATCGCCAAAAGTATATCACAGGTGCCTAATAGATTCGTGGTTTTACCGTGCCATAGATAGATTTACACGGCAGCCATCTGCCGTCTCTGAAACCTGTACTTGCATCATGATACGGAGAGAGCACGGCTACTCTCCTGTGGTTAATGGCCACATTGAAAGCATTATTGGTAGACCCCCGTTGACCTCCTCTTGTTCCTCTATTTTCATGGTCCTCGTGCCTGCCACGCGTGTTTCTGCGGTCAAAATGAACGCGGTTTACATCAATCGACCCAATTTCGAGGGGTTCGAAACTATCCCATACTTGCCGAGTCCCCGTGAAGCTTGGTAGATGTTAGTGGTTAATCCGATATCGATTAATCAGCGGTTGAATTAATAAAGTGGTTCTTAGTAAAACCGAATGAATGTTCGCGGTAATAACAAAATTAATCGTATTCAATAAATAAACGATCTGCGAACGGCACGATGATTTTATCGCGAGTAAAGGGTCGATCTATCGAACTGGCATTTCCACCCCGTTGAGAATTAAAGAAACAATTGCTACAGGATATGCTGATATAGAAATGGTGGACTAAGCATTGCATGCGCGCAGAAGGGTTTCAATCATTTCTGCACGTGTTTCGATATGTATTCAATGGAACAATACACGGGGAGGGTGCAAAGTTTGTGTGGGACAAAAATAGGTCACGGTTACATGGTTCTATGTTCCGAAAAGCGAGTCGCCACTAAACAGATCAGTATTGGCCGAGTGACGTTCAAAATAGATCCTCGATGGGAAAACGACGAAGGGAGCAATGCTATTTAACTGCTTAAGTAATAAAACAAGAACGACTATAACTTTACAATCTCGCAATAAAGTCATTTAGAAAGGTGGGGATACTTTTTCGGTGGAGAACTGTGTCAAGCATTCCATCGCCGCTATAAATTTGTTGCGTCATGAAAACGATCCACCGTTTATTAGCGTCCATTTGGACGCGAGCCTGATGCTGGAGCAATTTATATTCAATCAATCGGACTAGGTTCTTCGAGGAATACTTACGTCCTCAAATTGTTTTCTACTCCATTCGTAATTTCCCTATATATATATATTCTTGCAAATATCTCCGTCAGCTGTGCGTAGATAATGTTAACCAACAAGTAATAGCAATTAAAGTGTCATCTAAAAAATAACTTACCCCTATTCTCTTACTTCGAAACGATACCCCTTTGCAACTACTCCGCGTAGAAAGAAAATCGTCCGTAATAGACAAGTAATTCTTCTTTATTCTTCTCATTTCTCAAATGAAAAAAAACCAAATAAATATTGATTCTCCCCACCTAAGATTTATACGGAGTCGCATAAACTCGCATGAAGTCTGAATTTGGCTAACAAAAGCTCCGGTTCGTTTCTGCTGTATCGTGCACCCCTTAATCGATAGCCTGGTTTCGATAAGATTGTTGCATACGCGGTTGCACGTTACAGAATCGGGACGAAGCGGACTGGAAAACTCTTGTGGCCGTTCGCTTTTCCTTCGGGAAATCCTCGTCTGTGCAAAAGAACCATCTCTATGGATGTACGCTTGTGTATTTGCACGCGCGCAGAGGGATTCGTGAGAAATGAAAGAGGTGGACGGTGATAACACGGTGACAGATCGTGTACGCTTCCCTTATTTGCTTTGGAGACGCGTTGCTCGATCGCCTAGGTTTCTTTCAGCGGCGAGGTGTAAAAATAAACTGTTCCACGTTCCGCGGCTGCTCCGAGGAACTTTCCGTCCGCCGATTTCGCCTTTTCTCCACGCCTGCTGAAATTGCTTGTTTCGGCTTTGCGAACGATACACTTCGGAGCACGATGGAGGGGGGGACCGTTAATTAAATTCATTGTTCACGCGGTACGTCCGACGTTTAAAACGGCGAAACGGGGTATCATTTTTCGAATTTGTTCGAATATTTCAAACATCGTTGTCCAGATTGTCGCGTAGATTAATTCAGACGCGGTGCAAGTTAAATTGGTACGGAACGATATCCAGTTGAATTTGTCGATGCAAATCCCTTGTAGTACTTAGGGTTCGACAGGGTCCCATGTAATTGATTCGTTTTGCTGGCACATAAAGATAGCCGAATACAGCAATTAGGCTAATTAGGTACAGGGAATAATATTTGATATCGAACTAGCAAAAGCAGGCGTCATTAAATTACGTTACTCCTCTGTTAAGTTGAATGATTGATAGGATATTTTAGCGCGCCTGTTATACCAGCACTTCCGAACGAGAATAGAAAAGAGAAAATAATCGCAATGTCGTAAATCAAATGTTTTACCTCTTGTGATATCTCGTTCACGGTGAACGATTAAAAATAAGTCCATTGAGTATCCACTGGCCAATGATTATTTGATCATCGCAAGTGGTACATTCGGCTTTCGATCACGAATAAAACGTGTTTTCTTTACGCCGCATCGGCGATGGTTTATTGGAAATCAAAGATCTATCGATGCTTGCTTAAAATTGAAAGTTCTTTTTTAACTCGCTAGTATTTTCGCTCTCGTAATAATTTATTACATCGCCAGGATTTTTCACGCTGTACGGGACGATCTGTCGGGATAGAACAGTCAGACATCTTCGTGGCCGTTGAAAGTTAAACGGACGATTCGAAATAAATGTTCCGGCTAAATATATGTTGGTCGTTCGCGAGATGTTTGCGCTTTAAAATATCGAACGCGACCGGTAATTACACTCGCGGTGGG
Source organism: Nomada lathburiana (assembly GCA_963667235.1). Classification (NCBI taxonomy): domain Eukaryota; kingdom Metazoa; phylum Arthropoda; class Insecta; order Hymenoptera; family Apidae; genus Nomada; species Nomada lathburiana. The sequence goes on from OY763906.1 coordinate 10,266,091, forward strand.
ATACGTTACGCTCATCGGGTCGCGGTTTTATCTAACACGAAACGGTTTGCAAGGTATTACTATTAAGGTATTATTCTATAAACAATAGCAAATTATGCTCTTGCGCTACAATTTTCTGCACGTTAACTCACGGCCAGTCGGTTCAATTCCGTCGCGTGAAAGATTTCCGAACGTTTGTCGGACGAAACGTTCTCGCGAAGCGAGTAATTATTGGAGCGCAGCCACGGGCAAGAACGAAACGGGGTGCGATACGCGCAAATCTAATTGGAAAAATATCATATTCGCGCAGGTTCTTAATTACAATGCAGTTTTATTTCCGTCAAAATAAATTGCCAAATTTTTCTCCGCCTCGTTGCAACAAATATACAGCAGATATTTATTTTCGTCTCGAATAGAAAATATTGGACGGCAGAATTGTGCAACAATGAATGCAATGATCGAGCAACGAATAGTGAAAATATTATTTGGAAACGGATTTATCTAAAATCGCCGGTGTTATTATAATCGATTTTATATTTGTTTATAATTGATTCTCGTAGAGCCCGATCGGTGCGTCGAATTTTATCGTCCACATTAGCGCGCGTTAAATTGATTCGTACATCAGAAAACGTACTAGCTGGCCCGTCGGTATTTTCCTTTCTTTGCGTATGCTTACATCTCACTCGGCTCGATTTGCGGCACGAGGTTTCGCTTCGCCAGAAATGTATGTTGAGATTGAAAACGTCCGAAAGATGAATATGCATACTTACACGCAAACCGATCGGCAGAAAATAGTGAAACACGCCTCAGGGATCTCACGTTCAACTACAGCGTTGCTCGTTGCAAGCAAACAAGAAAAAAAAAAGCACAAATATCAATCTCTATCTTTTTACCTGCAGCGAAATCCGTAATTTCTCGGCGCGTTTCATTTAGTTGAATTCGTTGCACCGAATACTTTCCCGATGAAACGGACAGAAATATTGCACTGTTTTAACAATCGGTTTCACCTTCATATATTTAGTACTAGCCAGGCGTCGTAAAAAAGAAGTGTTACGAAGAAAAAAATGTCGCGCCTTACTTGGATACGTTCATTCGCATCTGGCATTAATAAATTTCCGAATGAAATACACCGATGCAATATATCTTGTATTGAATTTTTTTCAAATGTCGTTGCGATTTAAAGCATTCGTTAAAAAAGAAAAAAGAACAGAAACAAGAATAGAATCGAGTAGAACGCGTGAAGGTGTTTCCAAAATAACGCGACATTATGGTTCCATGGAATCGTCGAAAGAATCGTTCGGTTATTGAATCATCCGGGTAATAATTCCCGATCAACATCATCGGTTTGATTGAATGGACGATTCATAGGTCGGTTGAATTTAGTGGCCTCGAGACCCGACGAAATGCATCCGGAGGCTGTACGCGGCGCGATAAATCCGTGAATTGCATGGTTGACGCCGTTCCATCGCAGTTGAAATAATAATGCAGGTCGCCGTGGAATATTTTATCCCAGCTGATAAGCGAGCATTAATTATCGAACCGGTGTTCCTTTGCATCAACATGCTTCGGACGTTTTATTGCCAGCTTTCCGTACATTTCGTTCGCGCAGTTTCGTTGCGCGACTCGTACGTCTTTTCTCTGCACGTTGTACTTCTTGCCTTTGTTCTCGACGAAATTGAACGAAAGGGAAAAGGAAATTGTCAATGCAAAGTGTAATCGAACACGTGAAAATTCTGTTCACATCTTTCTGGCTGGTGCACGTGTCGTTTGAGTCGGGAATATTTGATTAGCAAATATTTTGCAAGTGTGTAGCATGCAGGACCTCAAGGGGGCATACAGTTTACTGTCATCAGCTGTTTCATGAACGTAAATCAGCCGAAGTTAGAAGTCGTTAGAACGTTCCTCACCCTCTGGCGTCCCTTGTGATCGACCATAATTCAATTGCGATCCGTGTTTCACTCGTGTCTCCTGCGACGATACACAACGTCCCCGTTTGCACCGGTTCGTAAAATCTTTCAACTGGACGCCAATAACAATTAATGTAAAAAAAGAGATCGCCGTCGGGAATGCTACTTTGAAAACTTTAAAAACCCGCCGTTAAGTTGCAACCATGTTACAGCCGGCGAACGAACGAAGGTAACGATAAAGTTAATGACAGTGTGTGCGGTTTCTTATGGGCGAGGTGCTACTTTAACTTTACCAGTAGTAGAACTTGCGAGATCCGGCCGTGGTCCTAAACTTTCAACTCCGTAATTTCAAACTTTCACGGATTCGTAATTCCGCCAATCTCCGACTTCAATGGATTCGCTATTCAGTGCTGCCAGTATCCGATGCTCGTCGTGACGGTTGTACGCGTTGCTAAATTCGAGTTAATAGCTTAATCGACAGAAGAAAAAAAAATTCCTCCTCGTTCGTAACCAATTTCATCCTTTCCTTTCGCCAATCTGACGATCGGTGGGAAATTGTGCGTCGCTCGTTTCTGTTCGAAAACTTCGATGCCGACGAGAATGAAATTGTTGTAAATCGTATGGAATATCGGGAACGCGCAATTGGGTTAACGCGTGCACGTTCAATGTGTTTCCCGGGGAACCAGGATATTTCTGTTATGTAAACGTGCAATTGCGAATGCCCGTGAATTGTAGAAGGCAACACGGGGGCAGCTGCCTGGGAACAGATAGATTTGTTCGTGTATTTCGAGCATTGCACGTCATTACTCGATCGTCTTATCGCGCGCAGATGGGTCCGCTCGAATCGATTATTCAACGAAGATTCCGCAGAGAAATCGTTAAACTATACCGGGCAAGGAAAATTGGGGGATCGCGAAACGTTGACCGCGAAATTGTCGATTTTTTCACGGTTGTAGGTTCGAGGGAACAAAATCGTGCAATGGTCTACCCGGGCTTCTTTCAAAGGGCGAAGTGTCCACTATGGCGTCCTCTCGATTCGCGTTCCGAGAACAATTTTTTACACTCCGCAGAGAAGCTCGACTTTGATAAATTTTCGAGGAAAGAACCACCTTCGATTTTCCACCAGCTTTTCCGATATGTAAGTGTCCGTGAAAAAAATCAACTAATTGGCCGGAAAGTACAGGTTTCACCCTTTGAAATGAGCACAGGTAGACCGTTGTACGATTGGTTTTTTCACGAAGTTGCAGCGCCTCGAAATCAACAATTTTTCGGTGAAAAAATTGACGCGCTTCCAAATTCACAATAATCCGTTTATTTTATTCCGTTGAAAGGGAGTACGAATGTTTCGTATCTTCGTGCAGTGCAAACACTGTTCACAGATACAGAGGATCCATTCACATTGCATTACCCAAATTGATTCAGCTACGCGCAACACAGCCGAGACATAACGTCACAAATATCCATTTCAGTCGTATCGGCTTAGAGTTTGCAGCTGATACTTAAATCTCCCGTCTCTGTGAACCTGTGCGTTCTAAATTATCAAAGAAATTTCGCTGCGCCGTCGTATCGGCAGTTCCTGAATACAATCTTTACCTCTGGTATAAAACGAGAAAACGAGCGAATACGAGGAATGTCCGTAAAATGAATTTTTTACGCGTCCACAATTACAAACCGATTGAGCAGCGAATTTGACAGTTTATCATTTTCGTGCGAGGCGGCTTTCGAATAAAAATTATATAACGAGAACCGTATGGGTCCTGACTGGCGTTGCGTTCAATCATTCAGGTTGCTAATTACCTCGAGCCACGTGTTAGAATTATCGATACAACAGCCTGCAGTGCGTTACGTGTTACACGTTGCGTTTGGAAGATCATCCGATTCATTAACTAAAGCGATCGCAAAGTCACTGGATCTGCTCGTGCCCAGGTTTTACGCGCGTCGGGGTTGATTGTGTTTTTCTGTAATTGAAATGGAATACGAACGAGATGACTGCTTCTTGTTAGTGGACGTGTGGGTTAATTGAAATTTAAATTTGAATAGGAAGTACTGGCTCTATAGGGAAATGAACGGCCTGCGTTGTAATTCAAAGTGCATGCGTAAATAGAATACCTTGGGAATAATTAGAGGAATAATTGGGAATAATTAAGTAAAAAGAAAATTGTCATGCGGTTTTGTGAAGTATTCTTATTAATGATTATTATCGATATTTTTATTCGTCAAGGAAGAAAGGGAAGGAAAAGCTCCGAGTGCGAAGCGTTCTGTTTCCCTTTTCTTTTTTTTTTTTTAAATAGAAGTTTCTATTTGTGAAGCGCGAGAAAATTTATTCGTCTGAAAAAATTGCGTGACATAGCGTCGCTGAATTTAAACGGCCTTGCAAACACTTTTAATACCGCGATCTTCCTTGAACTTCTACAGATTTGTTTATTCGCTGGTGGATGTCGCAAAGTAAATTTTGCTCACAGAAATATATAATTATTCAGCCCCCTTTTCTTTCATCCCTTATCGGAACATCCACTGCCTTCTTGTCAGAGTTTTCAAACAAATCTTGCAATTCCTTTGTACATTCGACTTGGCGATCTATTTTCACAAAGTTTCTCATTTCTTATTTATTTTCGGCCCCCCGTATCGGTCTTTTCACCCGCACAACTTCTTTCCCCGGCTTCAAAGAAAATAGGAGAAGGTGGTAACGTTTTCGTTTGATTTATTGCGAATCTACACGTGAGCTTCTCGACGTCGTATAATCTATCACTGCCTTCCCTCACGGCAGAAGTTAGATTCCATCTAGATTTTATTAGCTCGACGACTATTGCGCAACAATGCCTCGAAATATTATTCTCGTTTAATCATTCGCAGTGCTTGCTTTGTTGCAAAAATACATTACGTTTGACAAAGGGCCGCGGTCAGGTTTCCCGGCACGTTGAGGCTGAAAATATATTTTCGAATAATAAAGAAATACCGGTCCCTGTAAAGTATGGAACACGCACAAAATTACTCTCTTCTCAAAGGGCAGGTGCGAGTATTTCCGACGGTATTTTTAATACCGCGAACTAATTGCGATCTTGGTATAATTAAGCCAACGTCGTATCTATGCGAAGCAAATGAATATTCAGTCTCGGGAGACAGTAACTCTAAAAGGCCAACTGTCCCCATAAATCTATTTTAATATCATACACCGCTGACTTTTATTGACGAAGTGTGCACGCTAAACTTTTGTTCCCTCAGACCACCCTTCATCGTTTTGCGTTTTCACGATACTGTTTACACCGCGTTACATCCACCATTATAGCACGGCACATCTTGCTCGTCGAGCGAGAAAACAATTAATTTCCCGTCCCGGGCGTTCCAAGAAGGTAAAACGCGCTCGAGAAAACGAGGAAACCGCGAGGTGGTGGGAAGAATTGGGCAACAGGACGAATTCACGAGAACGTGGACCAAGGGAAAATTGGTTAATTGAATCGGTTAATTAAATTCGGTTCATTTACCTCGCGTATAACAATAGCAATGCGGCGTTCGTGTTCGCGTACGAGAAGATATTTAATTCGGAGCGGGGTGACGAACACTGGATTGGCATTGAAAATTTGGTGGTCGGTAGTTAACATATCGAACACCGGCCAATAGCCGGACGCTGGTTTAAGTTTAAACCGAGGACCCTTCGTTGTTCGATGAAAACCAACGATATCCTGCGTCGCAACAACAATAATAAGCGGCGCGAGACGTGCTTTATTAATCTATCACTTAAAACGTACGCAATTAATGTTCAATTGCGTTTCGATTGGATTTCCTTCGCACGGCGGGTGGATATTTCGTTAACAAGTTTGTGGATATTTTTGCACGAAAACGCAACTGTGCACGAGCTCCAAAGGCAAATTCGATCGCGTACAACTATGTGGCGAAGCAACGAGGGCGATTCTATTCGAAACTATTCTAATAATCAGTAGAGAAGAGGCGTCTGCACGGGATCGTTTTACCGGGAATTTGCAGATTCCACCAACGATTGGGTTATCGTAATATCTATCAAGGAAGGTAAATCGATCGTGGCACGCACAAGTGCACAAGGTCGGAGAAAATTCTCCTCTTTTCCGTCCTATTTATGCCCGGCACCGCGTAGAATTTTAACGAGCAAAGACGCGTTCCGTTCTCGGTTTACGAAATCAAAGCGACAATGAGTATCACGCGAAGCTACGTAATTTCAACAGGCATTCGAAAGTTTAATTAAGTTCCCCGGCACTTGTGCCACTTCGACAACTTCGAGAGTCGAAGTTTACGCATCGATGTGCACGATTAACGTTCACGCCATTAACTATTAATACCGTCAGAGTAACTCGCCCGAAGAACCTTTCAAATAATCGACAAAATACTCGCGATTAATGTTGCATCTCGCGCGAAAGACCGAATATGGTCTAGTTCGAATGTTGAAACAGTTCGATGACAGGTTGCAACAGATTTTCGCGTAAGTAACGTTGGAGTATTAATTATCGGAGCGTTAACATTCTTTTCGCCTCGTTACAGAATTCGCCGCGTTCGCTGTTCCCCGAAGGATGCTTAATATGGACACACCAACCGAGGTGAGTAAATGTTCCGTGATCAGTGCGCTCGATCGCGTTGTTTTCGAAGATAATCACTCTGCTAATGGTCTTGCGGCCGGTTTTCTCGTCGAAGGGCCGAGTTTCAGTGGGCTGCTCGTTCGCGGTCGTGTATCAATATTTTCAGAACGTTGTCATTAGACGCTTGGCGTCAGCGAAACCGACCACCGGTGGTTGTGTTTGCGAATCAATTAAAATTGCCGCTCACTAGCAAGTATTAGATTAACGCCGGATAATGCGTCAGTCGCGTTGCAGGAAATAAGGTGCACCCAGTGCTTTGATAGAAAAAAGCTACGTTTCAACTATGTTCAGACCGATTATTCGTATGGCGCGCGCCAGTCGTATTTCATTTAAAAAATCCCGAGGTAGACAGATATTGAAGAGATAATTAATCTTCTCGGGAGCGAGGTATTTCGCAAAGATATTTTAAAAACGGTTGCATCTCCACGTCCGTGGTTCGCCTAGAGTTCTCGTATTTTCGAAAACAATCCCGAGGTTTCAGCTGTCGTTCGAAATTCTCCTCGAGAATTTCAGATTTATATTCGGCTGGACATTTCGATTCAGATCTACCGCGAATGAAATTCGATACGAAACGTAACATCGCAGCAGTGCTATTTAATGAGAAATAATCGGGAATAGTGTGGAATCGATTCGTTCGAATAGCGCGATGATAAGACGACACCAAACTAACTTATCGAAAATTAATTTGCCGACCCGTTCTACGGCATGAAAGCTGTCTACGTCTATAATGTCGTTAGTAATTGCGCCCGTGTGCGAATTAGATTTCCAATTAGTATGGTTTTCGTCGTGTGTAAATGGAGCACTCTAATTAGCATAATTTGAATCGGCGTGGAATGTAAAATACAGCATTCCGTGGATGCCTCCTGCGTTACACTTAACAGGTCGCGGCGCATTAGTATTTGCGGTCGTAAACGTCACAACTTCGAGAGTTATAATGCTGAAATGAGACGAGAAATATGATTACGCGAACTATTAAACCGCAACTTCTTAAAGTGTATATTTGAACAGCGAGCTTCCTCTTTTAATATCGTCGGACGTAATCTTTCGTTTCGTTTGATGAAAGGCGTTAAAGTACTTCCTAATGCTACATTATATTTTCTATTTGCGCAAAGTTACGAGCTAATTTTCTTGCGTAGTGCACTATTATTATCCATAGTTCGAACTGCACTTTCGAAGCAGTTCCTAGGCGTGAAAAATTTTCCAAAATGCAACGCATTACATTTCCAATAATTCGCCATCACATTGTGAATGGCAGTTACTCGATAAGTTTTTCCACTTAGTCGTCCAAGCAACGATCGACACTTATCGTCCACGAAATTAACGAGATTCACCGATCGTCTGTGTGTTCAATTAATGACATCGACCGAGTGTGTCCAGCTCGCTTTGCAGATGGCGAGGGTTGTCAGAAATGTCGGTATCACGGGGAATATTCGGACGTGATTTGTCGTTAACAAGTCTGTACGGGCGTAATTGCATTGTCGCAGTAGTTGCAACGTGAATTCTGCGGCAGAGGATATGATCAAAATTTGGGGAAAAGATTCGCGCGTGTTGTCGCTTGAAATTGACGTGAACTACTATTTAAATAATTGATCGAGCGAAGTGACCTTTTATCGCCGCGTTCACAATTTTCACGAAGCATCCGTCTATTCTTTTTTTCCTGCCCCAAGGAAAGAGAATTTCGTTAGCTTCCGTTGCCTCTGGCACAACCATTCGCGATAAAACCCTTTAGGTAATGCAATATCGTTTTTACTTTTACGTTATCGTCGAAGTTAGTTGCAAGAATTAACTTTTACTACGGCCAGCTGCGTTTTCCCCTTCGATACGTATTTCATCAGTCTTAATCGACTTCGAGATACGTTCGTTGCAGGAAGGATATAAAACACTTTATTCCTGCGGCCATAAAGCCAGCCGAGGAATACATTCGTCGATAAAATATATGGTCGGCGGATTTTTAGTGGTACGGTTCATAAGCATCGATGGCGTGTATTTATTTCTGGTGTGGTTTCGTGACCGCCACTTTCATTGATTGACGATCGTTGTGCCGTGCTTTTTTGGCAGCATTGTCGCGGAAGAATAATTGCCCCGTCCGAGATATGGAAGTGATGTTCTTCCTTTAATTTCCGTTCCGTCGAAAGTGAGTCGCCGAATTGCTGTAATATTGTTTTATCGTTTTTACATGGCGCTTTTCTTATCTTAATAAAAAAAAAAAGGAATGCGTCGAGGAGTATCTTAAAACGGAGGAACAATATTAGCATCATTTGGCAATATTCGAGGAAATGAAAAATAAGTCTGTGCTTGATTGTTCCATTATTCGGTAGATTTTTTTTTTTCCCGCGTGAGTCTCGTTTGATGTATCGAATCTATTTCCGTAAAATAATTCCTTGAGCCAACGAGTTTCGCACACATGTGTCTCGAGTCGGACCCAATAATAGGATTTGCTCTCTGCACGCACAGACAAATCGATTTCGAGCAAATAGATTTCGTCGACGCCCATTTTATTTTTATTTTCCCCTGGATAAAAGATCGCGTGGCACTGTGTCTCTTTACGTGGAATAGGAATTTCACGATCAGACGATTCCACACAGCCAGTCGTTTGATGCGTTACTACTTTACGCGCGCTCGCCCGATAATTAATGTACGCTATAACTGTTATTATTTTTAATCGTCGGAGCCTTTTCCGTGCACACGAGAAATTCGGAATCTCAAATTTCTCAGTTAACTCAAATTAACTGAAATTGACAGCATATAATAAAGCGATGGATATTGCTTCAACTATTCCAATCAGACATATACAGACACAAATGTTTTTATCAAACGTTTCCGTCGACCGGTGCAATAAGTTAAGTTGGTTATGGAATAATTAAGAATGTTGTTAGAACATTATCCGTCGGTCTAAAAACTAAAGCGCTCTGTTAGTAAGCGACACAAATACCAGTTCGCTACAGTCATGAGCAGTATTAATTTACGATAAACAATAAATCCTATTAACAGACATTACGAGTCGCTGCAATTTTCCGCGTAAAGCGAACTCACTCGTTCGAAACGTTGAGTCGGATAATGCGATTATTCAGTTGTTTCTTGAAGTTTACCAAAGAAGAGTCGCAAAACTGCAACCGTCAGCTCGCATAGGAACATAAGGGGCTATATTTCCGGGGCGATGTCTCGTAAAAGGAAACTCCTCGCCCGGTTGAAAGGGATTGCGAAACTGGTACGTGTTTCCTCGTAAACCCTCGTTCCTGCTACAGAACCTCTTCCCGGTTCCAGCACGTTACTACGGGAAATCGGACGAGTGCAACCTTCCGACCCGACCCTAATGACCGACCCGTCCCGAGTTCGTGTCCAGTCACCCTAAAATGTTGTTAGTTCGGGAGAACTTGGGGCACAAACCAGTGCCGCTAAATGTTTCCTCCCCCCTTGTTAGTATCGTGAAGTTTCTCCGTTCGTTATTCGTCTTCCACTTTTCCTTCGAAGAAAGGTTTATAGTTGAGAATGAAAAGGTGGATGGCGCTAAACAATTATCCCTGCTACTCGCACCTTTTTGTTTCCACCTACCGTTTATTCGAGCGATTGCTCTTTTCGGTCGAATATTATCAATACTCCACGATGTTACTAAACGAGAAAGGTATCTTCCACTTTCGAATTCAAAAGGAGGCATTCCCGGATAAGGTAGTAATTCGTTCGTCTTCCCAATTCATTCCATATGGTATTAATCGTGGTTTATTAAGATATGCAGAAAGATACAATCGACATCGATTGATGTTCGTATTTTTCTTTTTTTTTTTTTTGTCACTCCGCCTGTTTGCGCGCCTTGGCTGCTTCAACTTCGAGATACCGTCGCGATTTTAAATAATGCAAATGGCCATCCGAAGTTCGCATATATTGACACACCGGTGAATGTTCATTCTTTGAAAGAGAAATCCTGTTACGTGACGACTTGATAAGATGAATTGACGCGTTCGCCTTTCGCACGTGTACACGACCGGCATTAATCTTTTTCAATACACGGAACGGTCCTTTTGTCGTTAATTAATTCACGGTGATTGAGTGCCACCTTCTGGCATTGAGCATCGCGTTTTCACACGCGTGCGATACGACGTAGCACGAAATTAAAAGATATTGTGGAGTATAGAATGTCTTTTTACGTAGATTTCTTCTACAGAGACTTTCGATTCGATTAAGACATTATTATTCAAGGATTTTTACTACCGTCTGTAGTACGTTTTATAGGTAAATGTCTTTTCTCTTTAATTGCACAAATGTCCGCCGCGAGGGAAATGGATTCCACCAATTTCCATGGAATCTAGATTTCGAGGAAGCTGCAACGATTCTATTGTATTGCTTGGAAACACGCGAGCATAATTGGCAATACGTATTGAGATATCTCTGCGCGTAAAATATATATTATTATATTATACATACAACAGGTACGTATTTATTACGAGAGAACAGTCAGGAAGAAGATCATTGAGACTGTCAGGTAGGGCAAAGAGGGAAATGAATGACTTCAACCATTTAAAGTACAAAAATAGTCACTTTTCAAGGGCCACCACGATTGTCCGGTCTTTTATACGCGCTGATGTAATCACGATTGTGATCTCATTGTGTGGCTTCTTTCATTAAGTACTCCAGAACGGAGAAGCATCTTCTTTGTTCCGTCGTCAACACCTTTTATTCTGGTTAACATATATTACATTTGACTGCAACAAATTGCCAGCTTAAAGTAAATGGATCATGCGCCTCTTTAAGTAGCGTTTCATTACTTTTCTACATGAAATTGGGAACAGCGTTGCTTCGATTGAAATTCCTTTACAAAAGATACTTAAACTATAAAAGAAAACACACTTTGAGCACAATATTTCGTTTTCATTAAAAATTCTTTAAAGCATATCCAGGGTACCCAGTGAATGTTCATTATCGTATTCTAGTTTTCCGAATGGCCTACGTTTGGTGAAGCATTGTTTCGTTAAAGTACACTACCGGTTGTCCCAGAAGCGGTAAAGAGAGAAAAGAGAAAAGAATGTTGGCTCGCATCGTCGCCTACACTATTCCGTTTCCTCTATCTTCTTTTAAATTTCACAGTCTTTGAACTCGTCATGAAAAATCGTAATAAAATAGAGGGCTGAACTTTTATTTCCCGTAAACTTTCCGTAGTGCAACGAGAGCCCAGCAGGAATCGAACCACATTGCGCTTGGAAGGGGAGCAAACGCGTGATTTCAAGAAATCTCGTAACTCAGACCCGAGCGACTTCTGAACTGTTCAGCCTGTCGTCGTTTCGCCACGGGGATTTTCAATTTCTGCCCTCATCCGATCGATTGAGCCACCAATAGGGCTCCGTGAGCATTTTTGGCGCGATAATTCAATGCTCGGCGAGTAAAATATCGGGGGTAGAAAAAAGCTGGACGTATTTGTTGTCCGAGATCATTTCGATGATGATCTTGAATATGATTTGTTTTGCTCTTCGTTTCGGTGTTCACGATAACGATACATTTTGTCGACAAGAATCTTCTAAAAATTAGATTGCCGTCGCTCGTGAAGGAACGACCACTTCACATCGAAACGAACCGCGTTTTAGGAGCTTCGGGCGTTAATTACAGTCATGTACGTATATATCCGTGGCAACTGTCGAGCGTTTAAGCGCCGCTTAAAGTGCAAAAGGTACGAAAGTGATTACGTTGCCGGAGAAATAGAGACGGAGTGCGACACAATGCCTGAATTGAAATTGTGATCGTCTGTATGACTAGAATGTACGGGAATGAGAGTACTTAATGGCTGAAAGTGTTCGGAGAGAATGGATTGTAGACGTAACGCGTGAGTATGTCCATAGTACAATGGGTGGAGCAGTTAAAGAGCTTGGAGCGAGCTAGTTCTGGCGATTTGTATTTGCGAAGGGGGAATCCGTTCCATTAGCATTTATTTTGTCATTAGCGTCTATCTCTGGCGCCTGTACCAATCGAAATTGTTCGTTGAAACATTTTTCGTTATTTTTCGAACTCGAATGGCGGGCGCACCATGCTCCATTTGCCCCCGGGTAATATAATATAATATAAATCAGAACGCATAAATTGGCCGCGCGTTCCAAGAATAGGCCTTGTGTTTTAAACTCGCGCAAAATGCTTTTTTCATTCAAGTGAAAAGGGCATCGGTATTGCATGCAGTGGTAATGAGACTGGAGATTACGCAGTATTAATGTACCAGGTCGGAGGTGGGATCGTTTTTTAAGAAAGCCACCGAAGGCAATTTTTATAATTAATTACGTCGGAACCGTAAAAGAAAGGAAAAAAAAGATGAAACCACATTTGAAATGAAATATTTAACGCTACATATTGACCCTGTATATAGCTTTGGACATTCGCAAATTTGATTTCATTTTATTATCGTGAGATTCACTTTTGCCGACGTTTTTTATTACTACTACATTAACTTCAAGTTCTTCTGCTATCTTAAATAATTAGCCGGGTAGCAGAATCGTGCATATCATGAGCGTCGCAAACGGGATCACTTGGGCGAGCCAAGAAATTCGACCGATTAATCGACAAGTACGTAATTGCAATTAAACTTTACGAAGCATAATTCGCGTAATTACGGCTGCTTCGCAATATAATCAAATTTGTATCACGTCGTATCGTTGTTACAAGAATTTCTTTCCGAACACGCCCTTGCTTAGGTCGTTTCATCACTGAAATTGGACTTTCTCTCGCCGCCCAATATCCGGCACCTTTTATCATTCGTTTCACGATACGGATTAGTCAATTTCCCCGTTATCGTACCGACACCATCCAATATGTTACAAGTTCAATCTACTAAAGTGTATTGTTGCGTGCGTTTAGGGTTACACGAACACGTTTTCTGTCTGTTCAAATATTATTTCTGCCCCTTGTCTCTAACAAAGGAACACCGTCATTACAGCGTTAAGATATTAATGACAATAATATTGCATTTAATGCTCTACTTGCCAACGAACGCACGACACGAATAAAGAGCGAACGAATAAATCTTATACTCAAAGTAGGCAGCCGATGAAGTTCGAGTTTCGCAAATCCAATTGCTCCTTGCCATCGTCTCAATTTAGTTCGGAAAGGCAGTCGAATATGCGACACCATGAAAACCAATATTACACGGTACAAGATTGATCTACCTTTGCCCGGCCGTTTCTCTTCGCCCGAATTGTTTCCAATATAACCCACGGGATTCCAACGAAGACGAATGAAGTCGCGATTATCGCCACTGCAAGCTGTGCCCCCTCAAGTCTGACCCCGTCACGGCACGAATCCCAGTGGAAGGCAATTTTCCCCAAAGCTGCAAATCAATGGCGGCAGTTCGGCGTTGCCCCGTTCTCGAATCTCGCCCAAACGAAACTCCACCCTCCACTTTCTCTTTCCCTTTATTTCCTTTCATTTTCGACGCGTCGATCATCGTTCGACGACGAAACACTCGAACGGTTTCCCGTGACCGGTCGCTCGTTATTATTTTCCTTGCGTCGAACATTGACTTATGTCGCTTGCTCGTTTCTCGACCGGCCGAATTGACCGGTTCATTCATTTCTTGGTCACCCCGCTCGGGGCGGATAATTTCGTTGAGATGTACAATTTGCTTCGAGCGAGGCTGATGAAAAGAGGGGAATTCGCGGGCGGGAACGAAAGGAATTCGTTCCTCGTCCACGGGACGAGACATCGATAAGTGCCGTGGCGGAAATAAAATCGCCTAGGGGTTGTTGAATGCTCGTCGCGATATAAATATTGCGATGGATCGCCGGGAATTTTAATCACGCGCGCACTTCTCATCGGAGTCTCGGAAGTTCGACCTCCTTATTGATCGCACGATTGTACCGGCAGTTAACAAAATATTGGTCGAGCTTTAAATACGCGGCATAGCGTCTGACAATTATAACTCTCGATACGTAGCTCTACGCATTTTGCATGCCCGAAATCAGAACCGATTGTGGGTGCCACAAATATTATTGCAACGACCAGGTTCGAAGCGCGCTCTTATTCATTCTTAGCCTGCGTCTTTACATGGAAACGTTACGCACCAATTTCTATCGGGAAACTTCGTGGACGCGTATTTGCGCGTGTAAACCGTCGCGATTAGACGCGTGTCGATGTACGTAGTCGTGATTGCATCGATGCCGAGGGAAGGAGGGTGAATCCGACAGGGTGCTTCGTCTGCTTTTGCGGCTACACTGGAAATCGGGGTTGAAACCGGACTACCGATAGGGTTGCATCGTCGTCGACGTGTGCACACGACGCGCTGTGTATGCATACACGTGTGCGCACGACGTTTCTGTGATACGGCAATGCTGGTATCGATAACGTTCTATTGAACGGGCGTACGCAGTCGATCACGGTGACGTGGAATATCGCGAGGCAGGCTTGTACGATCGCGCTTCGAGTATTTTCACTTTGTACCAGCCTGATACCGTCGAGACCGAAAGAATGCAACGCGTCGCGCCGCTTTCGCGTCTCGACAAATCGACAGTCCTAGCCAGCTGCCGAAAGAACGCCAATTTTTCGGCGAAAATTTCGCGATACTGTTAACTCGATCGAATCGTTCGGTGTGTCGGTGTTCGCGGCCGGTTCGCGATCGCGATAATTCACGAATTGCCCGTTTCGCTCCAGCATCGTAATCCGATAATCGTACGTTCGCTAAAAGCCAACCCCCGCGTATCACGGCCGGAGCGGCTCCCGTTGAACAGATCAGATTCGATATGCACGCTTTGGCCGACGCTGCGCGCATCTTGGCTCGTCGCGACGCGGCACACCGAGTTCAATTCCCCGCGATTATTCGACGGGAGGTCTGCGATTCCACTTATCCGGCGATTTGCTAACGTCTGATCGCGCGGCGAATTTGCACTTGACGGCGATTTGGATGTACCGTGCGTGCCGCGAAACGCCTGTACGCGTTCGTCCGTGAAACGCAGAAGTACCGGGTTGTTATTGCGTTATTATTGCGTTATTATTGCGTTCCCGTTTTCCGCGAGCGGACGTGGAAAGCTTTTAAGCACTTGCGAGTCATCGAAGAATAACCGTGCACGAATGACAAATGCACGGGCCGCAGGGAAATTTACAGGAGCGGCTGAAACAATTGGGAATGTGGTCAGACAAGTAGAATTGAGCAGGCTTAACGCCAGTGACAGCCGAAACGTCGCCTATCCTTCGGCGAAATTGAGACAACTTCTGAACGCCGACGGGTTATCTAATTGGAATGTGCTCTTGGCTCTGTGCGACTTGCATCCAGTAAGATGCTGGCGCATAAAACGTGACGCAGCCGGCATAATAACGAAATTGGAACGCATGTGGCATGCAAGTGTGAAAATGAAACATGCAGTTTTGCTCAAGGTGATAATCCTTTGGGTTTTATTATCATTCGTACCGGCATATTGTTCTTTTTTCTTTTTGTAGAACTTTCTTCACGACGAGAACGATGCGTCCTTCTTACTTGGCAGCATTGGTCGGACAATTCTGTTAATTGTTAAAATTATTTTAAAATTATTAATGCCGTTGCACGGTGAATATTAATTGCAAGGCGTTCACGCGCGAATTCCAACGACTTCGTAGAGAATCTCTGAATCGCGGGTGGAGAAACACCAATTGTAAATTGTACAACCGTTTAGTCTCCCCTTTTGTCTCTCGAATATATTGTTCCCCGTTCCTTTTGTTTCCCCGTGTAAGTGAAATCGTTGAACGTCTCTTCGGTCGAGGCATTCGAAGTTCATTGCGATTCGCGTTCGACGATAATTGGTAGATGTTTGTTCATGAATGGAACGACCTCTATTAATTAAACGACGATGAATTAAGCGATCCATACAGGCGGGTCGTTCGATCGGGAATGAAATAAATCTTTCTGTTCTCCATTCACATTGATACCACAACCGGAGTGTCGTTCCGTTCTTTCGTTGTAAGTTTCCAGGGAAGAGTGGCACCGATCCAACAACGACGTCGAAATCGAGTGGAAATAGAAGGCTGAAATGCCGAAACTTTGCCCCCATCCGATTCCCCGTTGATCGCGAAAGTTTTGTTTAGTTTAGTTGGTTAGCGTTTCGTTTTGCAACCCCCCAGGCAAACAGGGAGAGAAGTTTGGTCCCGAATTCTGTTAACTGATTTAGCTCGAACGCTGTTTCTTTATGCACGAAAGTATTGTTGCAAAGGGAACTGAATTAATTCCGTGATTCTGTACCTGCGGCACCTCGTTGCTGAAATGGTGTTCGATTGGTAAACAAATTTTGCACCCTTTAATTAAATTTGCCAGTCGGCCGTTCGATTAAACGTTACTCACGTTTCGTTACGTTGATTTATTTTGACGACGATCCGAAATTGTTAGTGATTTGAAATTGCTCCTAATTAAGGGGGAAACATTTTGTTTCTTAAATTTTGTCGGAGAAACGCGTGACGATAAAACGGGGAAGCTTGTGGTCGTTTTTTTGGGAGAAGATCGGAGAGACTCATTGGGAATGGTCAAACTGTCGTTTAGGTACTTTTTAGAAGGTGGCATGGAGTATGAATTCTTGATTAGGACGAAACGCTCAATCCATAGTTTCCTAATTTTTTTCCTATCTTTTTATTCTTTTTAGTTTCAGTTCTTTGAGCAAGTCTCGCGTTCACGGAATAATTAAGAAACCCGCCTGTGCCAACTGAACGGTAATTTATTTCTGTTGTTGCCATTTGTTTCATTTACCTCTTTCTGCTTTCCTTTCTTTCTTCCGCGAGGTTTTCTGATAGTCTCACGTTTTTTCATTTACCCAAGTGAAAATTTATGTCTGTGCTTGTTATTAATATTTTCATTAAATTAATCAACACTTTCTCCTTTCTTCTGTAATTCCCATTTTCATTGTATTAAATGCACGTCATTCTTGACCCTTCGAAACATTGATATCATATAGTTGCGTACAATATGTACAATACAATGTACAATTGTTTTCTTCGCACATTTATTGTATCAAACTCTGCTTCCTCTTTCAGCATGAATTTCATTAGAATTGCACTATAATTTGGTGAATTGAATTTCGCACAGATGCCCGGGAATACGACAGCAGGCAGTACTCTTCTGGACGAGGAACTTCGTCGTATTCTGCAGGAAAGGGAACAGGAATGTTTGCAGTTACAAACTATGAATTCCACCCCGCCACCAGGTATGTTTGAAATCCATGCAATTGCATAATATAAATGTAATAAATATTTGAAACTTTTGCCTCTGCGAATTCGATTGAAACGGATAGATCACGATGGCAATTTCGGAAATGGTCGGCCAGAATATCCAAAATACGTGGGTAATATATTTTCGGATATTCGAGAAATAAATAAATCACATCGCACCATACACGATACGAAATTTTAATCACAAAAATATCATGCAGAGACCTACCTAAAAGCATTTTATTTTTCTTTCCAAAGGAAACAAGATGTATCGGAAAATCGTTTTCAATCGAGTTCTATATACACCCATTATCATTGCTGTAAGCGTTCGAATGTTTCATAACAGTCTTGTAATTTCAAAAGCGACGGGGTAACATTTATTATTGATTACGAATGACGCCCAATTGAATCGATACTAAATATGTCTAATTTACAAAAGTAATGAATATCGACGGACGGTGTACGTATTTACATGTACATTACAAAGGTAATCGCGACGAGCTATTTCCTCTTTCTCGACTCGAAGGATTTGCTACTCTTCTTCCCGCAGGATTTGCATCCGAGCACAAAATTCGTCACTTTTCGAAGCACAACCACGGCTAGGTAAAGAGCTACAGCTAAACAAGCCAGCGCGAATGCGTAGATATCGAAAAGTTGTATTTGCCACCAAGAAAGATGCATGCCCGGCGACTGCAGAATATTTCCGTGCTTGGCGGCGTACTCGGACCAATAGATAGCCGTGTCCATGGCGCTCAACGGTCGATCTTTGAATAACACCGACAGTTTCTTCATGCTCGTGCTGAAATTACCAAATTCGTGCGGGTTAAAAATCGTAGCGGCACTTCGAGAGTCGCGTTAACACTTTGAACAGCGAATAATTGAAACGCGGGGGACACAATTCGGTGGACGGAGGGCGGCGATACGCAGAAACGTGCGAACACTTGGAAGAAATTACGAGGACCGGGGGTGAAAAAGTAAGGGGGGGAAAGATGGACGCGCTCGGCAAAGTCGGGGAAATTAAGCGGAAACAATGGAACGGGCGGCTGGGAAATTAAGATAAGTGACGGCGGGGTGAATTTCTAATTCGAACACCACCGAAATGGCATATTTTGCCGGGCTAACAGTTGGGAAACGTCCGCAGCGCGAAGGGGTGCGAATGTTGCAATCGGGGAAAGTTCGTCCGGTAAACATGACGGACTTTCGGGCTTTCCGAAATCAACGTTGACAGTGTGCCGTTAAAATTACGGGTTGAAACAAGTTTCGTACGAATCGGGGCAGAATTTCGTGACACGATCGATGCATACGTAACCGACGAGTCGTCGGAGCGTTCCGCGCATACCGTCGAACAATTTACACGATATTAGAGATAGCAATGACGATTCGGGGACGTAATCTCGCGCAATTTACGTTCCAACGAAAGCGTACGCACCTGTACGTTTTGTCGTGCAAGATCGCGCGGATGGCTCCGCCGAACGTTTCCTCCGTCACATTCGCTATCGATCCAAGGTTGACAGCAACATTCCTATTGACGGCGTTCTTCATGTTCACGGACTGATCGCCGAACAGTGGAATTCCTATCAAGGGTATTCCAAAGTAGATCGCTTCTTGTGTGCTCATGAGGCCTCCGTGCGTGATGAACGCCTTGATATTCTTGTGCTCTGCGGTGTGCAATGGGGAATGGTGTCAGTTTTTGTTCCGCAATTGTTTCGTGCCTATTCTAATTACGTTCTAATTATTGCGCATAGGTAGTTCTATCGAAAGTTCCGATCGGCAGTACGCATGGGTGTACAATTTTTGTGGCAAGTTCTCGAGCGCGATGGTAGGATACTTTATTTGAACCGGTATATGAAAATTGGTATGGAAAGCATTGTTTAATTACGTACTGAAGACGGATACTTGCGGGTACCATGGCTGGGTCATGACGTTCTTTGGCAGTCCAGGAAGCAGATCCTCCTTTTTCGCGACTTTCATTAGCACGCGAACAGGCGCAATCTTTTCGAATACTTTGTACATGGTTTGTATCAATGGCTTCGGGAACGTCTCGATTCTCATCATTGATCCGAACGTGAAGTATATGCAACCGTGTGTGCTCTCGTCTAGCCATTTTTGCACGTCCTGTTTGATTGAAAGTAAATTTGTGAAACAATTTCCGTCGACTAATGCGGTGATAAAGTAATTGTGCCGTGTTTCTTAGAACGGGAATAACGTAATTGCGGGGAAATTACTTGTTGCATGTTCGCGGGGTAGAAAGCGTTTAGTTTTTATTACCCCCGAATGCATTAAGATAATTGCATGTTACGTCGCAATCGCCTTAATACTGTCGCAGGGTTATTATATTCTCGATACAGGTAAGTCATCTGTCGTTGATTTGAAACCCTTCCGTTCGCGCATTTCAGAGTCCACGAAAAGCTTTGCGGTAGACAAATATTCTTTGTGAAAAGGTCGACGTTTCATGACGGCAGGTTTTCGCCCCCCGCGAGGGTTGATTTACGTCGAAAAGCTGCGACCATTCGTGAAAACTCAATATGATGTTTCGTAACTATTATGAAAGCCCTTTCACGTTCTCCAATTCAATATCTTACAAAACCGAGAGCATACGCAACATTCCCATATGAAACTCTATCTGCAGCTATTTAAAACAATTACTCCAATTATTAATTTTACCACCCCTCAAATTCATACAACAACATTCGCCCCCTAACATCAACGCGAGTAGATGACAAAAATATATATTCGCATTGTATCATATACTACATTGCATATAATTATCGGTGCCATTCAGTTAAAAAGAAATCAGTTCCACAGCTGCAGCGTTTTATACACTAATAAGTTTCCCGTCGAAACGCAGTCTGGCAATAATAAATATTCCTCATTTTCTTGTATAAATAATAAAACCTCCAGGAGGTATTTCGATCTTCACTCACCGGTGACAACGGGTCCGCTTCCTCCGTAATGTGCATTCCACCTATCTCTATAATACCCGTTGTCGACTGTCTAATTCCGTTCACACTATGGTGCGAGTTGGCCAGTATGAGCGCGAGATCTTTGTACAGATCCTCGATCGGGACGTCCATGTTGAAGTATTTTTTCACGTACTCGACCTGGCCGGACATATAGTAGTTGATCTGCACCGAGATCACGTTCGTTTGCAAGGTATTCATCAGCCTCTCCCAGAAGGTCATCCGTTGACCGAACGCAGTGAACAGACCCGGCGTAAAGGAAGGATTATACGGATTTCCCAAAGCGCCGCCGAGCCAGTCGTGGAAAGTCGTGGTAATCACACCGACCATGGGTGTATTTAGGTGGCGACCGAACGCTAGGTAGCATGGCGCCACGAACACCTGTAAAACAATGCAACCCCCTTTCTAATACGTACGTATAGCCACGCGGAGAGGAAAGTGTTCCCTTTGTGAGCAGAGAATTATTTTGGATTCAATGAATTTGACTTATCACCGTCGAAGGCGACGAATTCGAAGGCGGAAAATAGTTTTTAGACACGGTAGAATCGTTTCGTGTAGGAAACACTAGCACAGTTTTTGCAGTTCGCAATAATTTGGTGGAGTATTTTTGTTCGCTTGCTTTGGCCGTACCGTTTCTATTGACACTAATTTGTTTGCTGCGACTTGTTCGTCTGCGTTAATTGGGAGTCGCATTTGTATAATAATTATTTCCCGTCAACAAGTGTAATTTTGCACGGAACAATTGATATTCCACGGTTGAAAATTATTCCGTTCCGTCGACGTCAACACATTTTGTAACATTCAGCTATCATTTGCGCGACGTACATATCCAAATATTATTGTGACTATTCTCGTCTGAAAACTCATTCTGTTTACGTGTACGCGGTTTGGAATCGTTTGCAACGTGTACACACCTGACGACTAAAATCTACGAAGATAAATGGTTAAGCGGTTGGCACGGAAATTATTACGATACTGCGTATTCGTTCTTAGTTGATCTGTAAATGGGGAATTGAAAAAAAAAGAAAAAGGGAAATGACACGCAGGCTTTGTTTCTTGCGGCGATTCCGACGCGTATCGAATTTTTCCCAGGGCGAAAATTCAGAGGCAAATTGTTGCAAATCAGTCGCATCGAGTTGACAGAGATTATTTTCTGTTAATGCCTCGAGGGACTTATTTGTGAATTTATACATTTTTTTCTGGCCAAAGAAAATGAAACGCTGTTAAAGACAGCGCGTTTCCTATTGCAAGATATCGCTATATTGCTATTATTGCTTCTAAAATAAATATCCCAGTGTTAGTTCTTAGCGGGTAATATTAAAAGCATTAGTTTCCAATTGCTGTCAATAATGATTTGTCACGTAATAACGAATGCAGTTATCGATTTGCAAGGTGATAACATTAGAACGTGTTACGTTCAAGAATTTTACTCAGTAATTGCAGCTTGCTATGCAAGTCATGGGAGGATGATTCATAAACGTTAAGAGGAGTTATTACGCAACGCTGCTTCAGTATTTTGTATTTGCTCTTGTCAACAATATGGTCTGAATTGTGCAATATATTATTGTTAATCGGTATACGTTTTTTTCTCTCTAATCGTTGGCTTGATTGGTAATTGTAAAAACCTCGCGAACTCGTCTCGAATCCAAATCATAGTTGATAACAATCATTTACGCTAGATAACTTATAGCAAGCTTGTTATCAACGGACGTGCCAATATTTCTATCTTATCAAAGCCAACCTTGGACTTCTAGAAGAAAGAGAAGCAATGCAAAGGGAAATATAATCGCGTAACGTAGGGAATATTAATTGCTAGAAGAAGTCCATTTACATCAGCTCTATCATTTCACCGGAATCAACGTTATTCCATTAAGTCGGAAAAATTTCCGCAAATATTTGATTCAATTATTTGAACTCGGAAGATATTGAAACAGAACAGAAGTAGCGTTTCTTCGACTATCTGAAATTCCGTGCAGCAACGCGACCCGATAGAAAATTTGTGCATGCCTCATTAAATTCGTAATGCGGAACTTCATGAACGTATAATCGAATTCATAAATTGCAAAATGTACCTCGGCGATGACCAGATCGTATTTGGGACGATTCTTGATCAATTCCTGCAGTTTTTCATGGCCCAGTAGCTGACAGACTGAATTTCCTGCCACATCCACCATGTGTGCCACATTCTGGCCACTTATGAGTTCTAACGTACTCGCGTTCATGTTGTTCACCACCTGTGGCAGCGTTCCATCCATCAAAATTTCCCTGTAATTTGCCGGCGGTTTCTTCACCGAAAAATGCGTAACGACGTCGACTTGGTGGCCGCGTTTCGCCAAACTTGTCATCAGGCTCTCCCCCATAACCCAATGGCTTTTTCCGTTCAATGGAAATATGCCAAGAATTCGCAAGCCATCGCACTGGCTGCCGGCTAATATTGCCAATAGAAGTGTTAGAAGGACTTTCATAATGCCGTTAACACGTGCTTATTTCTTCACGTTCGTTAATTCCACGGTGATCTTGCTCAATGGTTTCCTGCGAGTCGTTAACAGCTAATGAGACACTTTAATAATACGCGGTCACTCGTCGAGAAGTATCTTGCTTATTAAAATGTTTTTGTACGATTCGCTTTAATTTGTGATTTCGTGCAGTTGTCGATCTACCGTTCCATTGACGAGTGAACTGAGAAAACGGTTAGCACATTATCAGGGTACAGTGGACAATACTTTCGTGTTTCTATCCAGCAAGTGTTGCTTCTGTCTGCACACGATTAGATAATGATACGGTGGTTACTCAAAGCGGTAATGAGATAAAATATCTTATGGGGGCGCGAATGTTATTCGAGCGATGTGGCTATTATTCGTACTGCGAGAGCGGATCGATGTACAACGTTTTCTAAATGTATAAATCGAGTCTTCGCGAGATTCTGCGAAATTTTGTCGCGCACATGAATGACCATTTAACGTGGCAATAAAATTTCGAATGAATACTCACGTAGACAGATTAATTTGGCCGTTAAATCAGCACTTCGTCAAACAGAATATTTATTGATACGGGAATGAAACGTTGGGCAAAGATCGCGGCGATTTAACCATCGGTTCGACAGTTTTAGAAATTACGACGCGGCGTGTCTCCATTTGTCGTTTCACGAGAAACACGAATGAAAAGCACTTAAGCTCAATGACACTCACTGGCGATCAAATGAATGACATTAAGTGAGACGACGACGGGAGTGAAACACACTTGCTGCTGCGCCCATGGAACACAGAGGCAAACTGATACGAGAATTCGCATCACAGGCTATTCGAGGCGGCAAAATATATTTGCCGAGCGGCAGGAGAGTTCGATGTAGACGGACGGTCGTGCTGAGCGTATCTATTACGGATTACCTAGCGAATGATCTTTCTTGTCTTCGTTAAACGAGAATGTAATTGCTTTCGGAAAAGTAGAAAAACGTATGCGTAAAGTCGCTGCGGCGAACGGACAGATGCTTGGCGCGATGAAACAAGCAAATTCTATAATGTTCCTTTTCGTACATTTCGTTCTGTGAAGCAGACAATTCCAGGGAAATTTTAGCCTAGCCGGGAATGATAAATATAAAGAATCTTTCCATTGTATAAAATTTTGCTGCCGGCGCGAGATATCTTCTGAACGGGCCGGATGAAAAGCAAGCAGGCGTTCAAGATTTCGATTCCAAGCTGGAATGAAATGCCAGAAGTGTGGTACCTATTGCGGATTACGTTTCAACACTCTCGGGTATATAAAAACGAGATGCGGCTTCCGTGGAACAAAAACCGTCGATTCCTCGCTACCTGGAACCGGTTCATACTGCAATGCTTTCTCTTGAGCCGGTGCTCAAAATTTGGAAGCCTCGAATTTGTCCAACTCTCACGCATAAATATGGAAAGACGTCCTAAAAAGATCGCATCTTACAATCGCGTACGCTTAACGTTAATAGAAATAGTACTGATGGAGGTGTTTGCACAGAAACGTATTAATGAGAGTGGTGGAACGATAGAACAGTGGAACGTTCAAATGGAAAGAGGATTGAAAGATGTCGCCGGATATTTTGAATTCGGTTTCTTCTATTTCTGCTCGAGGTATCGGCGTATTGGCTTAACGAGCCGAGAAACGACGGGTAAATTATTCGGTGAACTGAGGCGGGAAATACGAGGACGCGAGTCATCGATAAAAATGAATATTTTCAGTGTTACACGTTGACGTTGATTTTTCAAGAGTCCTCCTGCCCGACGTGGAAATGCGGAAAAGCCGAAACGTGTTTTGACACGATGCCTGTCCGGGGAGAAAGTCAGGCGCAGCCCTGACAGTCAGACGTGGGAAGATTAAATTTTGCAATAAATTGTCGCGGATAATATTCCGCGGAAATGTTGATGGACGCGAACGTGTTTCGTTATCTAAAATATTGCCGCGAATTCCACACGTGGCATAGAAAAAAGAAAGGAAACCAATTGCCAAGGTTTTTTGTTTTTTTATTTAACCATTCGCGTCATAAGTGAACAATCGACGGTGTACACAGATAGCCAACGTGATAAATATAAAACTATGACAATCCTTCGAAATAGACGTTTCGCAGACGCTGAAGAATTTGCAATCGTCGAATTACTTTTTTCCACAAGAACGCTTACCGTGAATTCATTTTGTAATATAATTTCATTCGTGTGCGGCTCAACAATTAAAATACACTCGAACAAGACAACTATTAGATCAGTTACGATCACTAGCGTGGCGTGCAATTTAGGTACTTACAATTTGTGATTCAAATGTTGCCGTTATTCGTTCGTTTCCAACGTATACAGCGCAGGACACAAAATTATAGCAACTCTGTCGTAATAATCCTTCAGAGATCAATTTCTTCGGCATTTTGTGTATCAGCTGGCCAATAACATTAATTTCCTCGAACACGATTCTCCCATTAAAAAATGAATACGAATCAAAATTATTATAGTTTTGTCCAGCATCGTGCATATTCGATGTGTTCTGTCCAATTATCTATCTTAGCCAATGGTGATATTAGAAACGACTTGTTTCGCAACACAGCTACGCGACGCTTCCGACCAAGAATAGGTACATCAAATGAACGTTTACGAAACTTTCTTTTGTCGCGATGCGCTGTTGCTCGAACTTGTTAAATTCAACATAAATTTCACGACGGTCGCCAGAATATAGAGAGCTACGATAGCGACAATTAAAAGGAACGCCCAAACGTCCAACAACTCCACTTGCCACCATGCCAGATCCATTGCAGGCGATCTCAGGGCGTTTTCGCCGTGTCTGATAATATATTCGATCCAATAAACCGCAGTGTCCGCTGCATTTAACGGTCGATCCAGAAACTTTTGCGAAACTTTACGAGCGTTCTCCCTGAAATTGAAACATTGTACAATTTTATACGTACACACCTTATGTCGCGGAAAAATTGCCACGATTCGCGATTATTCGGCTTTGCTTCTTTTTTTTTCATTATTCATCAGATTGAATGCACTCGGCACCGCGGTGCAAAAGGGGCAATACAAATTCCTGTTGACATCTTACTCAATTATTCAGATTGAGTCAAGTGTCGAATAAAAAGGAATCTCGAATGGTTGTATCGTCGGGGGAATGTTTTATGCGACGATTTGCATAGCGGTGTTAATTTTATGGTTCTACATTTGCCGTCACCGAACTCTTCACGCGTAGATATTTTTATCACAAAATCACAGTTCTATCGGAAACTCTGTTTACCTTTGAATATAGAAAAAAGATATAATTTACCGATATTTCGTGTCGTACAAGATGGCGTTCAGAGCCTCGTCCATTTTCTCCTCAGTCAGGGTTTTGAGATCTAATCCGAGTGCAATTCCGTTGCGGACGTAGGTTTGGATGTTGATGAATTGATCGGCAAATAATGGTATACCGACCAGAGGGACGCCATAGTGAACGGCCTCCTGGGTACCCATGAGCCCGCCATGGGTGATGAACGCCTTTATGTTCGGATGCTCTGCGAAAACAGTTATCTTGTCACTTTTGCGATGCTTCATTATTTTGTCTATCAATCATTCTACTTT
The DNA here is from genome assembly GCA_963667235.1 of Nomada lathburiana. Taxonomy (NCBI): domain Eukaryota; kingdom Metazoa; phylum Arthropoda; class Insecta; order Hymenoptera; family Apidae; genus Nomada; species Nomada lathburiana. The sequence continues at coordinate 10,292,733 of OY763906.1, forward strand.
ATCAGTTAATTGCTCAGAAGATTAGCGTTGACTGAATTACAATTATCTTCGCGATCGAAACATTAGTTATTAGCTTTTCATTGATTACACTCTTATCGAATGCCATTTTATGATATCATAGATTTGCTTTCAATTACTTCAAATGCTCCCCGTCTTTGTCTCGTTAATTAGCTTCTTATTGGGTGGCATTTTGATACTGTATTCTATTCGCTGTCAATTAAGCGTTCTTTTCTTTTCGCGAGAATCGCAGCGAATACAACTTACTCAGAACGTTGACCTGTGGGATCCATGGTAGAACGAGTACGTTCTTCGGCAGGGCAGCCGGCAGTTCCTCTGGTTTAGCTATTTTCAGTAAAACCCGGACCGGTGCTATCTTCGCCATGGCGTGATAGAATATGTCGAGGTACTTGCGCGGAAAGGATTCGATCTTTACCATGGAACCGAACGAGAAATAGATAAATCCGTTCGTGCTTTCGTTCATCCATTTCTCCAAGCTCTAAAGGGAAATCGTTGGTCGTCATTATAATTCCATTGTAGAAACATTTTTTTGTCGCATCGGCACATTTCACATTAAGAACAAGCCTGGAATAATCTCTTCGATGAATTTTGTCTCGACAATATCGATCGTCAAGCTTCCATAGAATTCTCCATTTCGTGAATTACGTTTTTAACGACAGCTCTCACTCGACCCCGGAAATAAAATGACACAGCTCTATCGCGATCTACGAATGATCGTGGAACGTTCGCAAAATAAATGCGCGTGAGAAATTATACGCAGGCCTGTTTGTTCCCCTCGCGTGCAATCTCTGTGCCCTCGATAGAAATTCAACGAATGAGAAAAAAGTGTAATGTGAGTGACAATTACCGGCTGCGTCACTGCACCCTCGTCCTGCACGTGCAATCCGCCGACATCGATGATCGCTGGTGTGACCGGCTTAATGCCGTTCATCGAGATGTGCGAATTAACGAGGATCATCGAGATTTTTCTCTCCAGCTCTCTGATATCCGGCGCGTCGGGACCCACGTACTTCCTCACGACGTCGGTTTGCATCCTCGCCGCCGAGTTGAACACCCATTTGGCATAGTTGGAGTGCACGAAGTTGTGCACCCTCTGCCAGAAGTTCATCTTCTCGGGGTAATCCAATAGGTTGCACGGCGCGAAAGCGAAATTCTCCGGATTGGCGACGTAATCGTGGCTCCATGGATAAAGAACGGAGGAGCTGGCTCCTATCACCGGCACCTTTAATATCCCTCCGAACACAGCGAAGCATTGTGCGCAGAACACCTAGAAAAAGAATAAGGGGATCTGTTTCTGCGTCGATATTCATTTTCGTTTCAATTCGATCTCGAAGCAGTCGGGGGCTCGACGACGCTATTAAAATTCATAATTAGCGCAGCTTTTCTTTCTATGTTATGAAATGTATTTTTTCCCCAATAATTCAAGTACTCGAGGTGCTTTTCCCTCGTGTACAATAATCTTCGATAGTGTATATCGCAGTATATCGATAGCGTATATCGTTGCCCTTAAACCGATTAGGAATGATTACACACATCCGATGGGGAAAAAAAAGAATTGCACAATGTATCGCAGAAGGCAATAGTGATATCTGCGTCTATGTGTACACGTACTCTCAGTCACGTTGTTTCTCAACAGTTGTTAGCCGAAGTTTCTTGGATAATCATTTATCAGGAAATGACGGAGCATAAACCGTCGTGTATTAACTATTTGCGTGTCATCGTCACCAGATAGACGCATACTTCCGTTTCTTTCTGGATTAGGGGCAATGATTTTGTAGTTCCGTGCGTACAACGAAACAAAATGCTAATAGTTGTGTAATAGAACTTACTGCGGATCGTCCGTTATCGTGCGGTTTTTTTCTTTAAACTGTTATGACACGAATCGTTAACAGCGAAAAAGAACAATCGGTATAAAAATAATATGACCCTTTACTTTGTTTTCCGCGAATATGGTGACAGCCAGTGACTTGTTGCTTTCTCACAATACCGAGCGTGGATAAACGAAATCATCTGAGTAGAATTGAATTGTACAAAAGTACACTCGTGATGCTAAACGTACTTTCTTTTATTAAGCTTACTTTTTCCTGTTTTTTTTTTTCTTTTTACCTTACTTCTGTTTCCATCTTAGTAGATGGATCTTGTAAAATAGTTTTCAGTACATTCTAAAAATTTCCGCTGCCGTTGCTAGGATTTCAAGTTGAAATCCATAACACGCAGATCATAGTTCGATACAATTATCAGTGACGAGTTGAAGTAATGTCTCCTTTCATAATTCATACGTTGAACTCTTGACACTTTCATTGATTAATTTTCTGCCTTCGCTATGATTCTAGATTTAGCGTCGTTCCTTTTCCTCTATCCTAGTTCCTTCTAAATTTTTGGTTGCACTCACTTGTAAAAGTGTTAGCAAACGAGGTTTATGCGTGATCCAGCGGACAAGGTAAACAGTTAATGCAAACAGTGCTCCCGCGTATAATTGTACTTATGTAAATTCTACGTGCAGCGTACGACACGTAATTTATTTTTGGTGTCGCTTTAAAACGTATTAGTTTTTATCGTTCTGCTATAGCAAGCGATGTTCGATAACTATGTTTCGCGATTGCTCGTGAAACAACGATCTCGAGATTTTTAATCGCGAGAGCTCCACCTCTATAAAATGTTATACAATTATGCAAAATCTATCAAATATCGTACCTAAATACTAATTGAAATAAAGCTGTGGCACAATGACAAAATGATGCTAGTTGGAATAAATTCTGTTTCCTCGATGATTATTCGCGGTGTTAGTTCGAACGGGGATTTCAATTCGCTTCAACAATAATCGAAATTACTTTTTTCACGCGTACAAACGGTCCGTCGATTTTGTTAATAAAATTCTTTCCCTCGGGTCAGACATTCGGTGCCAACATCGATGCACCATGTTTCAACACGCAAATTCGACATTCCTTTCTCTTCGCTTTAAATTTTCGTTTCCGACACGTTCCGTCGTAGCAAACGTTTTGCGATATCCGTGCAACTTTTTCTCGACGAGAATTAATGCAACACGTCCCCCGTACGTAGCGTAATACGTACCTCCATAACAACCGCATCGTAAGGAGGATCCTGGGGTGGATTACGTATAAGTTCCTGAAGCTCTGGATTGTTCAGGTGCTCGCAAATTTCGTACCCAGCGAACGCGGCAAGGGCAGTGGGTAGCGACGACTCGATCATTGTACACATTTCCTCGTAAGTCATATTGTTCATGAAGTCCCTCGGTGCTTTTAAAACGATCCGGTCATTGTAATTCGGGTACGGTTTCTTCAATGGAAAAGTGCTGATCACGTCGACCTGGTGGCCCTTTCTAGCCAGAGCCTTCATTAAATGCTCGAACATCATGAAATGGCTCTTCGCGTGAAAGGGGAACACACCCAGTATCCGGGATCCATGGCATATCGATAATATTGCGCACAGAATAACGACCGACAACAGCTTCATTGTTCATTCACTTGCGATTCGATTCTCAAGGTAAATTTCTTCTTCTCGTCGATCGGCGTATTATTATTGTGGACGCATTCTAATACATTCGTCGCAGAAACTTGTGCTCGACTACCTTGCGGTCTCCGCCGTTTTTCGTCCAGGACTGTTATCACCAAGTTCCCCCCGGTTTTCCGTTCGAATGGAGACCAGTTAATCGAAGAATTTTAATCACCGTCCGCTCGTCCCGACACGGTTACCCGGAATATCTCTTTGAGGTCTAGAGTACGGCCCTATATTTCCTACGAGATCGATGGATCACCCGAATCTTTGGGACATGTCACGGTCGCAAACCACGCCGGTTAACTGAGCTCGATCGCGCGTAGAGCATTCTAGATAACATTGACCTCACAGTAGCCTAGTAGGCTGGTGTCACGATTGGAGAGTACGATGTCTATGACGAATATTTATCAGGGAGAGTGGCAGATTTTTTTTTTTTCGGTCCCCGTGATCTTTCGATGTTAGAAAGAACGCACAGTAGTTCGACGATAATCCTTATCAGCGACCGTCAGCGGCCTCGTCACGCCAATCGATCGCGATACGACGGACACGCGATGCACTTATGCGAATGGAAAGATCCTGCGGGCGTGCTTGTCGATGTTCACGAGAATTTGGCGTGGAATGGTTGCACGCGCTTTCCTTTCGTTGTTTTTGGCTCCTTATATACCGCGTGACTGGCATGAAACGCGGAATTGTAAATGCGCTGTTTCGACAGTTGAACTAGCCCGAGATCGGAGAGCAGTAGATAAAGCTCGGCCGAACTTGAACCTGAAGCCACGATGAGGCAGGCTGTTCTCTTGGTCTGTTATGTCACGGCATAATTCCGCGAATGAATACATGATGTATTAATTCGTAGGGGATAGGGTAGGATTCGGCGAGCCATCGGGCTAAATCGTGAACGAATCGATGTAGGTCAATCGTATTTCGATTGGCAATTAAAGGTTCCGATAGGGCCTCGGTGAATTTGTTATGCGAACCGTAGTTAACTGTCCGCTCGAAGTGAGACCGGATCGTTCGAATGAACGGAAGCGCGACGAGATTTGCGAATGAATTGAGAACGATTTGTGACCAGTGACACAATTATATATTTGCACCTCGTAAACATAAATCTTCTTTTTGAAGCGTCGTTTGCAGAGCGGATTTCGCGGGGCAAAAGTAACGGGGGATATTGACGCAAAGTCACCGAGTTGTTTGACACCCTAATAATATCAGAGGGGGCTGCAAACTTTGTAATCAAATTATCTGCGAACGGTGTCCAGCACTTTTGCATGGCGAGTAATAAGCCGAGACGCGTCATTGGCCAATTCAGCCTTGCGTAGTCGATGAACAATGTATCTGTACACGCAGTGTACCTATACATACGTATATTCGTCGCGATGTTAATCGACAACGGGGTGATTGAGTAATTGGTATTTAGTTATCTCGTTGTCGGTGATCGAAATGATTACGTTGCGACGCTAATCATTATTATAGAAACGTAATTGCTGTTGCCTATATTTAAGATCATGTAAAGGTCCGTCTAGTGCAGGCGCCGTGGAATGTTCATTGATGTTTTCTGAGCGCATCAAAATTCCTAGATTCTTGTGAACCACGATATTAACATTTCTCGTTTCATCCGCGAACACAGGCATTAATATCATAGGAACACCGTAGTAGAATCTTCTTTATAGAATAAAAGCTTCCATTGGAAACGATAAGAAATGAAACAATTTTTAGTACATTTTAGTATAATTTGTCTATTAACTTAATATTCTTATCTTCTTATTTTCAATCTTAATCAAAAGCGGCAGCAAAATTGTTCTTTCAATCAAGTTTCATTCTCAAATACTCGATGGTAAAGAAGTCGATATACCTTTTCCCATCTTAAATGTTAATGTAAAGTTTCAGCTTCGATGACTGACCTGGAAACTTTCTAAACTCCTCGAGAACTTGTCAGATGTTTCAGAAAACTGAATACGATTAAACAACAACTTTCGTTGTTTCGTTAATCGAGTTGCATGTAGCAATGCGTACGAATTAAGCCAGTGAACTTGTGAGAATGATAATAAAGACGATTGGTCTCACCAATTTTTCTTTGCTAATTAAAATATAATCAGTTCGCTATGTATTTTTATATCTGAAACTTTTTTGGTATAATCTTGGAAAGAAGAGTTTTATCAGTCTTGGGTATCTTGCTAGGAAAACACCGTTATCCTTGAAAAAAGTTGTCGTCGTTGTCATTGTCATGTAAAAAGTGTGCAAATAGGAATGTGTCTAACCATTATTCTCGAGTGCTTTCATATTCTACATGTATGCACAGATTTGTACTATTTATACAGTTTGCTATTAAATATTATCACGTTAAATTGGCTCGGCAGCCGATTAATAATGTTTCAAATTGCGATAAGAAAATGTGTAATTCGAAATGTACTAGTTTGAAAAAAACAAAGTTAATTCTACATTATTTTAAGTCGAATTGAAATGAAGGCGACTCTTACTATAAACCAATTTGTTTTATTCTCACCTTACAATAATTCATAAAATGTTACACAAGTGTTCATTACATTACACAAGTGATAAATTCATAATGGATCGCTGCAACGAAAAAACAATAAAAAATAATAAACGAAAGTTAGTTCGCTCTAAAGTGAAATATTCCTTATGTGTTTGATATCAAAAAAAAGAAAAAGAAATCTTTTCTCTGAAACAAAGAAATTCCAATATCGGAAACACAATTCTTTCAAAGCGTCACCATGAGAACACGCAATATCCTATCCTCAAAATGTTTCAGCGTTATTTCTTATCCTGATTTTTACTTCACCTTCTGCTTCGTTCGAACGTTACCTTCACGAACGTGGCTTAACGTAATTCTTAAAAGGATCGTAAAGAGATAAATCACGACCACAAAACAGAAGATTAGGAAGGCGAAAACGTCGATTAGGTTTCGTTTCCACCATGGTAAATCGGCGGCAGGGGATCTTAAACTATCTTGTCCATTTCTAATTACGTATTCCGTCCAGTATGTAACTGTGTCTATTGCACTCAATGGACGGTCCCTGAACAATCGCGAGGTTCTTTTCGCAGATTCCCTGAAAGAAAAATCATTTTTCATTTATCGTTTCTTATTTATGAATTATGTCCGCGATTATATGACGTTTTAACAATTCTTCGTAAGCGTCACATTGATTCAAAATTAATATCGCAGACGCGAACGATCGTTCGCATCGTTCGAACAAATTTGGCTTCGTGTCCGAAGGGGCTCACGATTTTGCGGAAGGAAATCCTACCTGTACATGGGATCGTGTAGAACGGCGTTTAACGCAGCATCCATGGAATTTTCGTTGATATCTTCCACTTGGATTACACGAGCCATTTTCTTGTGCTCCACGATACGAACGTTTTTCATTTGATCTATGAATATCGGTATTCCTATCATAGGAACCCCGTAGTAGACAGCTTCCTGGGTTCCCATGAGCCCTCCGTGTGTTACGAAGGCACGCGTATTATTATGCTCTGCGAACAGTACAAAGTAAAAGGATAATTCTTTGCAGCAGTCAGACACGACTCGCGAGGCGCGCATCAAATATTGAGTGGATCATTATTACGCTCCACGGCACGTTAATATTTTCTCGGTTACATTAGAAACAGGATATTTCCGAGATATTTAGTTAGCCGCGTACCGGTCCGGAGAAATTGATAATCGAGACGGAAGCTGGATAGAACAAAAAACGAAAAAGCGACATGAAAAATATGAAAGATACAAGTGTCATCCATACTTAATACCGCAACTTGAGCAACCCAGGGCGACGTGATTGTGTTACTGGGAAGTCCTGGTGGTAATTTCGTGGCGTTGGCGCTTTTCATTAAAACCTTCACCGGTGCAATTTTCGCGAACGACGCGTATAAAGACAGCAGTGTTTTTTCCGGCAACGATTCGACTTGCAGCAAAGATCCAAGGGAGAAGTATACTAATCCATGGTCCGCCGAATCCAGCCAATTCTGAACCTCCTGAATTCGAGTGTAATAAGATGTCGGGCGGCAATTCATTTCACAAATTTCATCCGGGGGAATGTTTATCAATGACAGAATCATCGAACATGTATTTATGATATTTAGAAGAATTTCGAACAACTTACCGGGCTCAATTCCGGCTCTTCCTTATGTACGTGCAGTCCTGCCGCTTCGATCAACGCCGGTGTCGTATGCCTAACTCCGAATAAGCTGTGATGCGAATTCACTATGGCCAGCGCCACTTTTCTTTCTAATACTCTGACGTCTTGTATGTGAGGTAAACCCAGATACTTCTTCATCATGTCAGTCTGATCGGACGTGTAATAATGGAATTTCAGCATTTCCTTGTAATTTGCCCAGAAGTTCCATAGACGGTCGAAGAATGTATCGACCACGGGTTTGTGCGTAAAGTGTCCCGGGAAGAAAGCATAATTTTGCGGATTTCCAATGAAGTCGGTTACGTGTGACATTTCCAAGGTAGTTACAACGACGACCACTGGCACATTCAGCAGTTCGCCGAATCCTATGTAGCATGGCGATCCAAAATGCTGGAAGATACGAAGTAATTGGTTCAAATCTCCCTGTCGGCAGTGATTTGGGGTCGCGTGGAAGATTGGTTAAACTCTGCGGAGACGTTTTGATCCCGAAACATTTTCGGCGAAGGAAAGAACCCTTCCGCTCCGTGTTCTAACATGAAAGGGTCTACGAGGAAATTCGATCGAGGGGTATAAAAGCGAAGGTTTCGCTCTTTCGCTCGAGAACGGCTAGACCCGTGCACGATTTTTCTTCGCGAAGTTAGCCCAGCTTAGAGACAGGCCATTCTTCGAGCATTTAATGATCCTATAATTTTGCCCGCTGTTGCACATAGAACACCCACATCAGTATAATTTCGAACGTTCCGCGTTGAGAATTCACTCGCGATTCGATGCGAAAACATGCGATACCCGAACTTCATGAACGGACGCGGATTGTAACATACGGCGTATTCACCTCTGTGATCACGAGATCATACGGTGGATCGTTTGGAGGATTTTTTATGAACTTTTGCATACTCTCTGTGCCCATTAAGTGGCACAAATAACCACCGTAATCCGTCGCGATGTAATATGTACCGCTTTGCCCCACCGTCATCGCATAATTAATGGACAGATCGAGCATCGTCCCTCTCCCGCTTGCTTGCAAATCGATGATGTCCGTGTAATTGGCGATCGGTTTCTTTGCTGGAAAATAGCTGATCATGTCGATTTGATGCCCCTTCTTGGCCAGTTCTTTGCAGATGACACCGAACATTGCGAAATGGCTCCTCCCGTTGAACGGGAAAAGGCATAAAATTCTGTAGCCTTCATTTACATTCATCGTGGCAGCCAGTATCAGGCAAAGTAGTATTCTTAGATTTCCCATGTTTCTTTTTCCCTTGTCCCCTTGTCTTCTCTTTCTACCTGCGAGGATTATTTGCATATATATATTACTCTACAATAATCGCGCTTAAACGTCGCTCGAGTGCTCGCAATTCATTCAAAAGCTTCCAGCGCAATATTTCTTTTCGTTTGCACGCGCGAAGCTACAACCTATCCAAATATTCTACTGGAGGCCGTGTACCTCGCGACGAGACATTACGAGGCAACTTACTGCGCTCTTTCTTCGAAGTCGAACAATTTTCTGACCGTTCAAATCCAAAATTCCCTTTCGCGAATAATTTAACACTTGACGCAGACGGTCTTCGTCGAGGATCGTTTCTCGTTTTATCGGATCGCTGGCCAAACTTTCAATTAAACTGTGAGACACTCGCGTAGAAGGCCCAAAGGTTCCTGTCATTCGGCAACGATTGACGCCGTACTGTCATTCTTGAACTACCAAACCTCGACTAAATATCGAGATGTCGACTCATTTCTTTTTACGTGGTAAACAAATGATTAAATGATACATTTTATGGTGCATAATGAGACGGGCGTTGCACTACTAGATAATTAATAACCGAGCCTTGTACCTTGTTTTTTAGTCCAAAACAATTACCGTTGAGTGACACACGTCACTGTTAAAATATTCTACATCGTAGGCTGCGTATTCTGCAATTGAGTTCGAATATAATCCTAGCAATTTCATGATATTTTTCACTTCCAAAGTTATCCCAAGATCGGGGGTTGGTCATATTCAAATGTATTTCTTCATCTCCTGCAAGACGCAATAAAACAAAACGCGCTTCGGCATGGAAAATAACAACGGCCTTGAAGAAAAACAAGAAAAAGTTCTCTTTCCAGATCATTCCCCTTCGGCATTGTGCCACAAATATTTGTTATATAACAAAAAACGAGGATCGTGGTCGTATCAGTAAGGACTCCCTCGGTAAAATTCTTTGCAATTCTTAGAAATATTTGACACCAATTCCAGTGGGATTCTTTTTCATTATCGTAAACGTCGCCTACATTATGATAGGGTTTAACGTATTTGTAAGAGTACACGAAAGCCTCAAATTCATAAGGATCATCGGCGCAAATTCATTTTGCCAGTATATTTGTAAGGGCAGCAGGTGGCACGCTTAATTAACACGGTGTCTAATTCAGTTTGTCTGTTAAACACCGCGTACATGTTGTGTACTATAAAAGTTTCATTTATTATTATATTTTTGATTTTGATGAAATATCGATTGCATCGTATCGTCTTACGATCCGTGCATTATAGTTGATTGAACTTGCGAAAATTAGAAAGAGACTTGGCGATGTTAGGAATTGGACGTGTTCCTTCTAAATCATTGTTTCTCTGCGCATACTTTCCAAATCACTTTTCCCTGGATACGCGATCAAATTTGGAAAAGCTCGTTCGAAAATTCTGTGTCCTAGTTGACACCGCGGGCTCTATGCTTTATTCAACAGCGTCCACGAAAATCCTCTCGCAAATGAAAAGCGGAAGCCGTTGTCTGTTACGTGGCTTGTTCGCGGTTGGTACACGTAGTGACGGTGAAGTATTCTCGTCATGAATAGGGTGCGATGAATGCGTGGATTTAAACAACCAATCTTTTTCAAACTGCACAATATCGGCCGATGCTATTTGAACCGTTTATCTATTCTCTAATGCCGATATTCAAATTCTAAATAGATGCACGCGTGTACATTTGCATTTGTCGCTGCACCGAATACCCGTTAGGATAGATAACTGTTGAAGGAATCAATGTTGTACGAATATTACTAATATTTGTGTAGGTGGACGGTACGCAGGTAACACGGTTATGTCGATCATAATGCACGGATAACACAGTTAACCGATGAAATATAATTAGCATGGCGAATCACAATGAACTTTGTGGTCACACATCGGAAACAATTTTGCACCGTAAACATCGTATTACGCTAAAATATTACCAAAAAAATTATAAGCTCTGCTTGCTGTACAATTGTGCGTCGAGTGTAAAACTTTTCAATAATGGAAATTAAGCGTCAAGGTTATCGTGAAATACGATGAATATGTATTTAGCAAGTTACGTTATAAATATAGCGCAAGTGCTGAATTGATAATAGGCTCATACACGTATCAGTCGCTTGAAAACCATAAGTGACGCCATAAAATGAATGTAGTGAAGCAATGCTAACGTTCGAGTTACGCCACGAGGTTATCAAGACAGTTTTATGATTATATGAATTTTAATATATTGTATTATTTGGACGCGTGTCTCAGTTTAAATTAAAAATCTAATGTTCCATTATAGAAAATCGTAATTGCAGGAACAATTACCGAGAGGAATAATTTTGCTACGTGCATTTCATTGAAGAATAGCGGCAGAGTTGTGATATTAATAAAATGAGTCTTCTAACGATATCCGAAATATCCTAATATCTTACTCGTTTCCTTCTTAAATTAATCTCGTTTCCCCGCTTCCGTTAAATTATCTCCGCCCAAGATTAATCCATCCCCCGATTTAATTTCAATTCGACCTAAAAAAAACAAGCGGGCGAAAGAAAGGAACGAAGACTGATTCGATTACGGAATCGTTTGCCAAACGTAGTTGTTCGCTTTATTCCTCGTAGGGTGAAAATAGAATAAGAATAAACAACGAAACGCACGCCTTTCCTTTCCAAAACTTTTCGCTCCTCTTACACAATTGAAGTTATTAAGTTTCGTACCGTTCGAGAGACTCACCGGCAGAAAGAGCATAGAACGAGCTTCCGCGTTATCGAGATTCGATAGCGGGCAAAATTACTTGCGAACTAATGCTTTCCGCCACGAATCGCGCCAAATAGAAAGATGGAAGGAGGGGTAAAAAAAAGGTGTACGAAAATAGTTGTTAGCGAATTACGAAACTCGGTTCTTTCAATATCGCCTCACACATGCGTACACTCGTCAGATTCGGAATCGCTGAATAGTTTTATTGCTCCAGCGATAGGATCTTCCTATTGCCAATCGAAATCCACGATTAGTTTGATCACTTATATTTTATTATTTACCTCTTGCAAACGATTCTTGCATTAGAAAGGGGTTAATTAGCAAGGGAAATTACAAAATTTCGTCGAACTATTCAATGGCAATCTTAGTATGTTAGCAAAAATAGCAATAAAATATTCGAATCACTGAGGTCTTACGAAAGTATCTAAAAAAAAAAAAGAAGAATTCATTACACGATCGTTCGTCTGTTTCTTGAGCAATTTTGTCGATAGGAGCTCGACGAACAGTGTGTCCACGCGATTTAATGAAATTTCCCGGCGCGCGAAGGCTCGTGTCACTCTTTGTTTCCGCATACGGAACTACGTCACGTCGTGGAAAATCGTCCGTTTCCCGGCCACGGTGATCACGGGCTTCGTCTGGCAATGTCTCCCATAATTCGCCCGAAAACGCATGCGTGTACGGTATGAGTTACAATTACCACGGACGACGAGATGTTTTCATTCATCAAGGATATGCGAACCAGCGTACATCAAGCGCAGCCCGAGAATTATGTGTTGCTCCATGGGATAAGCGCGGAAGGCATGCAGCGACGAACGTGCGAAAGAGATATTTAAGCGGCGGTAAAAATGCGAATTGATGGTAAATCTTGATTTTATTTGCTTCGAATTTTTCTGGAATACATTCATCTAGAACTCTGATTAATTATCGTAGAATTGTCCCAGGTTTGAACACATTCGCTGGTTTTATTATTGGTCCTTTTACTGTTTCATTGTGATACATAGAGGTTCGTCATTTTTTTTACCGTTGGAAGATAATGTATTCTTTTATATCAATGGTCTTTTGGCATCGTTTGCGTTTTTCATTCGAACGTATTTTATTCGGTTCAAGAGAGAGTGAATTGAATCTCGTAAAATGATTCACTTGTTTCCCTGTAGGATAATCCTTCGTCGCCTTGATTTTCCATTAAAGCACATTCCGTAATGCTTGTGAAAATTTATTTAGGTGCAAGATAATTTCTTTGCTGTTATTGGCAAAATATTTCCCAGCTCGTAAATTCGTCGTTGGTTTTTTCCTAAATAGATACTGGTTTGATTTACTGTATTACCGATTAGAAGAATGTCCTTCGTAAGAAAAGTAATGCGCGAATAGCAGTGCCACATTGTAACGACAGCCCCAAATAGTTTCAGCCTTTAGCATTTACAATAAAAATTTCCGTTTCACGCATATCTAATTGCAAGTACACGTGCATTTCGCTGCACGCGCATTAAATGTTGCACAGGTCTATACTACATACAGAGCAACATATTTATATCAATAACAATGATGCTTTGTAGAGTGAAATTTCTCTGAAAAATTGTCCAATATTTGTTGCCAAAAGAATTCCACAATTTCTTCAGACGTACATAGATTAGATAATAATTTATACTGTCCAGCCTCCGAGATCTTCCGCGTCCTGAAAATACCTTGATTACGCGTGCAGTAATGTCGCGAGGTAAATTTTCAACATCAGCCACAGTCGCACAAGAGGATTCGTCCAGTTTGTCTCGAGGAGCGACGTTTATTCCGACACGAATTAAGTTGACCATCTGGAACGGGATTGGAGAGTATCTGGCACATTCATTTCCGCGACAATATTGCCGGATACCGCTGTTTTAATTAGCTATGGATGGTGTTCCACCGCGGAAAGAGAGCAGAAAGGAATGGGTTAGAACGACAGCCGCCGTCAACGAGATTTACTTTTACGCGAAACGAACTGAGGGGTGTATCACGCCAACGCGAGGATTCGTGAACAAGGTCGAAACGAAGGACTGTAATTTTCTTTCTACCACTGACTCGGCTTTATTGTATTTCGCGAACACAAAGTGGAACCAAAGTGGCTTCCATTAAATTAACAGTGAATGCTAATTATGGGACTGGACGTGTCCTGAATTCCGGGGAACCTTTCCTCCGAGGAGATTAATCCTTTTAGCTTTGCTCGTGTTAATTAATTGCACTCGTGACCTCTCATGCCTCGGAGCAATTTTTTCCTAGTTTCTCTGTTTAACACGTCGCATTCTTCAGTTGTCAAAGTATTACGCACTTTCTGAGCTATACAAGACCGCAGTGGTTTAATGAATTACGAAAATCATAAGTATCGATTCATGGAACGTCTCTACCATTTTTCTTCGTTCTTTTTCAGAGCCATTCTGTCGAATGACATTCGACGGATGGTCCTGCTGGCCAGACACCCCAGCTGGTACCACAGCGTACGCACCATGTCCAAACTTCATCACCGGTTTCGACGTCTCGTGTAAGTAATTTGAATGAGTTTCTTATTTTTCAATGGAATTTTCGTTCAGGAAAAACGGGGCAGAATGAGTAAGTCATAACGATTTCATTGCACAACACTTTATTATATGCCATCGAATGCATACATAATATACAATGTACAAATTGAATGCACATAGCGTTTCGTATCACAACAGCCGGCTCTCACGTTGCGAATATATTCGCGTGCATCACGTACGATATAAAAATACGTCTGATAATAAAATAAATCTCATCACTTCCACGATTAATCAAAACTCTGGAACTGTGCGCGACATTACTCTCTGACACGTGCAACATATCGGCAATGTATGAATTCATAAGCAATCGATCGACAACTGATGGAACAGTTTTCTTATGAAAGTTTTTTTATGAAACCGCCCCGCCCCATCAAATATCTACTCGATCAGTTAACCAGCGAAGACGGGTTAATTCGTTAGCTGCATTGCTGATATTTCAATGAATCAGTTAATTTATTCGAATATTCTCAGCGTTTTAATGCACTTCGGTATTTCAATTACATTCCCAATATTACAATACGAAAGAAACGAAATTATTTCAGTCTTCGTCGAATTTTCATATCATCCGCTTGAAATAGTTTTCTATCGTAGAAGAACGATCCGATTAACGGATTATCCAATTAATAATATTAATCCAACGCCAGCTCCTGCACGTGGGGATAATCGATCTCGCCGATAATTTGTGGGGCAATCAATAGCCAATATCAATTACTGAATTGTCCGATAAGATACGTCGCGTCGTTCGCCTAATCCTTGAAGCTTGTTTTATTAATTATATCACAGACGATGCTCTTGATAACAAGATGATTGCATTCCGACAATTTCGCCATCAGTCTATCGTATCTCTCCGTGCATTCTTTAGACTTGATTGGTGTTAACAGTTTCACCGCCATCAACGTTGCTTCCATTGATGCAACCTCTATCAGCCCCTCTATTACGCCCAATATCGCGTCGTCCTTATTATAATCTTTAAACGTGTTCAAGCCGAGCATGTACTGCAGGGTGTCGGTCATGAAGGAGATAAACAAGGGCGAGAAGATATTGACCAATTCCGGCATCCTTCGGCCCAACTTCGTACCAAACTCTTGCGGTGTCTTGACGGACACTTGTTCCCTGGTGTACACGAGCAGTAAGTACGACGTGGCGTCCATTTGCGGTTGGAGAACGGACGAGAACGTATTGAAAATCCCGTCTATTAATCGTGGCTCCATATCTAAGAAAAAGAACGTATGGGTGACGACGTCGATGAAACGGTGTACAGCGTTGTTCACTGTGTAGAACCGTGGATTCTTCGGATGCGGCACATTCCAGCCGGCCTTCACCACGTCCGTGAACACGCTTTGGAAGATCTTCATTCGATCGTCGAATTTTTCTTTGGCCGGATGCAACAGCGCTGTCAAAACGAACATGCCGCCGCAACGGGAGACACTCAGATCGTGATGGAACAAGAATCTCCGTATGAGCTCCTTGATAAAGTCACCCGGCAGAAGATTGCAAATGGCCGCGTTTATGTTGCTCAATAAACTGCTCGTGTACGACGTGATGTTACGTTCGGACATACCGGCTGCCTCGAATTTGTCGATCATGGTCAGCGTCAGTTTGGCAAAATCGACCACGTATTCGTCGGGGACTGCGCTGATCAGTACCAGAGACTTCGAAAACGCTACCTCGTCCTTTGGCGTCAGGGTGGAGATTATATTAACGAGCAGAGACCAAGTGGACGGCACTGGCTCGTTTTGGAACAATTGTTTCGCCATGAAGAATATAATCTCTCGAATAGAGTGGTTCTCCTCGGACTTCCATTGGGCGCATAGGAATTCCACCAGTTGATCTCGAGGAGCCACTATGCTCATCAATCGTATCCCGTGTTTTCGAACGGACACCCGTTGACTAGCTAAGACCCTGGCGAACGAAAACACGTCGATCACGTTGGTTCTTCTGCAAACGCTAGTCAGTCCGGCCAAGGCCGCTGACAAGTAGTCACCATCGCATAGCCTGCCCAACACCGACAAGGGAACAGGCGGGTTTGCCAGGACCGTGCCATAGATAACATGTGAGACCAGAGTATAGTTGGTCTTCGCTTCGTCGTGATGAATATCTATGGTTTTATTCGTCGGTATCAGTGGCTCGATGATTCTCGCGAACGTCTCTCCGTGAACGAGAATGGCCAGGATATCCAGACAGACCTCTTCTTTCTTCTGCGTTAAATCCTGAAGACTCTGCTCGGCGAATTTAATTGGGATGTCCTTGTACCATCTCGTAGCCTTGACGAATCGTTTCGTGTGACCCTTGTGCCAATTATCCTTGCAGCTCTTCAAGTATTCTTTCCAATGGGCCAGAATGTCCTGGGGGTTTCTCCTTAATAATTTGTAAGCTTCGTCGCTCTCAACTTCGGCGATCTTCTCCCCCTTTGGCCAGAAACGCTCGTGCAGATCTTTCTCGTGGGTCTTCAACAAGTTCTGCAGATTCTCGACCATGTAAATGTTGCTCTGATCAATGGTGAACAGAATCGCCTCCACTGCTTGAACCAGCCATGGGTAATTCTTGATCGACATCCGTTCTATTCGACTCGTTTTGCTCACGTGCATGGTGTTGAAATGATAGATCGACGAGCATAGATCGCTCAGGATCCCAACCTTGTCCTCCTTCCACGGTGTCTTGTCGGAGTTGTATTTCTCCGCGACTACCTTGACACTAGCCTCCAGGCACGTTCTCTCGTACTCTGGATACTTTGTGAGTATATTCCAAAATCCCGAGCACCGCATACTCTTCAGGTCCACGAGCATATCGATCAGATTATCGATCGTTTGATTCTGTATCAGCTTATAGTGAATAGCAGCCTCTACGATGCTTGCGCTGGTAGGATTGCCCGGCAGCAGATCCTTTTTTACGTGGGCACGTACGATCATGTCCATCAGAATCGACCAATAAGCCTCGCCCATTTGAGGAAGATCGTACAGTTGTAACAGTGCCTTGAAGACTTTCATCAGGAACCAGGCTTGCTCGTTTTTGTGCCGATTTCTCAGATACGTTAGAGTCTCTAGCAAAGCCTGGTCGTCGTTGGTCACTTTGCACGAGTATATCATTTTGCAGGCTATCGCCGCTCTGACCTCCATCTCCGATGTCCTGGCCATTTCATCCATGAACTCCGGTATCGATTCTTCGATAGGCAAATAGCACGTCCAGCAGGTAGTATAGTCCATTCCTTTGAACCAGTTACGCTCATTCTCCAATCTAATTCTCGCTTGCCTGACACGTTCGTCAGGGGGCAACATCCTCATCAGCGTGACAGTAATTTTGTTGTAATCGTTCAAGATACTTTTGCCGTAATTCCGTTGGTAAGACTTTAAGAATAGATCGACCTTCTTGTCCTGCGGATAGTATTGCAGATACTCCAACATTTGATCGGTCTTGAACTCTTTGATGCTGTCTGGGAACAATTTCGGGTATATAGCTTCTATGCGACTGTTACTGATCATTCTTAACGGGAGTATCTTTATATAGAGTCTTGGATTTCGTTGCAGGTGCTCCTTGCCGTTTTTCAAAAACGCCTCGGCGCACCTGTTGCTCAGGGTCAGAGTTGGCGGCAATTTCTGATGCATCTCGTACAGCTCCACGAAGGAGTCGAGCCGTTTCTTGATCAGTGCTGCCAGAAAGTCGCCGACATCGTAGATATTCACTGGATGAAGGTTTCTCGCGTTGGGATCGGTGTTCGGCTTGCTCAGCCTCAGGTAACGAACGACGAAGTCCGGATTCTTGCGGAAAATCTGTTTGACGAACTTTCGACTTAGAACGATCCGCTTCTCGACGATGGTATTGTACATGAAGGATTCGCTGCACGCTATTAACAGCGGCAACGCCTGTTCCAGGCCATAGTACGAGGCCACAGCTGTGAAGAATTCCTCGGCGAGGGCGGAATTCTTTGAAGCTAGATGCGTGGCCAAGTTTTTTATTATTCGCGTCCTCGTGTTCAGGGAAACGTGTGGGAAAAGATTGTCGAGGAAGTACTGAACGTTGGTGATGATTTTGTTACTTCCGTCGAAGAAGCTGCCTGCTTGTAGGGCTCTATTTATTATTAACTCGTCTTTGGACTTTAGAGCTTCTGCTATTGCCCCGTAGGCGCTCTGATCCTCGTGATTCTTCTTGTTGAGCATCACGGCGGCTTGCACTTGTACCAATGGTGCGAGGGGTCTTGGGATTTTTTCGGATTCGACCACATCTTCGAGACTGTTGCATTCGGATAGTCGTTCTTTTATTAGATTGGCCAGCCACTTGAATTTTTCACCAGGTGTGTCGCCAGGTACCATTTGAATTGCTTCCAGATAAGGCATCTGCATCGCCATTTTCTCCGGACAGATTTTGAATCGAGACGCTGTTGAAAAATTGTTTCTATCATTACTACGAAAACAGTGGGAAATGTTCTATGAAAATGAAACGAATGATTTTAACGCTGATCCATTCTGTATTTACCTAAAGACTTTTGTTTCATTGCTAGATTTATTTATTTGGAATTCATCATTTGCGCTATTGGTTCTTAATTAATTTCTTAGAAATTATGTACCGTTTGTTGGGGAATCAGTTACTTCGTTTTCATTTGTAACCGATGGTATTCGATACCGATTTCCGCGTACCAGGTTTAATTATCGAATTTAATGTGCACGTCTGTAATGTGGTAATTCTCGAATATTAATTAATGAGATCTGTTTGCGCGATTATTGCGTATTCTGCGGCACCTCTGTCTCTGTCTCTTTATTCGTTATTTTCTCTTCACGCTGTTAGGTCCGCGCAACAAACTTTTTTACCTTTGGACATTGCCTAGGTGCCTGTTAAATGGAGTTTCGATAATTAACTAACGATAAGGAAACAAAAGGTTTCCGTTCTCATCTGTAAATGATCATTATCTTTCATTTTCCCGTTTCGGCCGTACACTGCTTTCTTTGTCGTTTAGGATTTATCGAAATTCGATAGGAAATAGAAATTCTCTTTATGCGATAAAATCAATGACGTTCTTGTTTAGGATAGTTGAACGAAGAAAATTCGCAATTAATTTAATGTTTAAATACGGACTTCGATACATATGTTATCGTCGGACTGATTATGATCACAGTGAGTCAATTTATTGTATATACAGAATAGACTAGCATTCCCTATACAAAAATAATTACGTCATGCCAACGTGTATAAATACATCGGATGATTCATGCATACCGATGCAATTTTGTTGTCAAGAAATTGTTGCACTTTATGCATCAATTAATTTGTTGCCCCCTTTGCGCCACGTAACTAATGTTAATGACCGACATAGTTTGATTGTTTTTCCATATCAAAATTTATAATACTTATAATTAAAATAGAATTCCATTCAGTTATTTTAAACATAGGAATTTGTAAATGGGGATGAATTGCTTTAGTATTTTAGATTTTCCATTTTTAGATCAAATAACTTTCGCGTATAGTGAACCAGCTACCGTTTGTGAATTGATACTCCAATGAATACAACAATTATTCATTTAATAATCCACGTACACAGAATCAAAAAGTTCAACTATATGAGCGCAAGGAAATAAAAATGAAGGAATAACAAAATTAACAAGTATCATTTATCATATACATTCGATAAAATGTCCATCGCATAATATTTTCATTGCCCGCAGTAACGAAAACAATTTTTAAACATTTATCTGTCATTCTATACATATAAATATATGTATAAAAATAGGAAAATTATCCAGCTTATTGTTTTACAGGAAAGACGATTGGTGGTACCGAATTTAGCATGAAAAAGAAAATCAACCTTCAGTTTCTTCCTTTTAAAGGAATGAAAATAATTTTATCGCCCCCCTCCCCCCTCAGCGTCCACCAATAAACAATTTCCAAGATGAACAACCTATTACACTTATCTCCTTCTCTATCTGCTTACCAATACCGAGAAAAGTCAACGCTTTAACGTTACTTACGGCCCACTCTGTATAACACGAGATCTCAAGAAAATATTGAAATAGTGAACTTATGCATCAGGAAACTCCGAAACCTGAATAATTTATTCAACAAGAATACAAAAACGCGCATATATCGTCGTTTATACGACTGTTAACGAAACAACAAGATGTCGGCGTACCTTTATCTACCTCGACGATGGTGATCGATGAAAGACCGGAGACAGCGGCAATCGTGGATCGAAGCCGGCCGGAATTTTGTCGAATCGTTTATTCACGCAACGTTTATCGCGGAGTACTTGAAATTTGTTGCAAAAATGATGATAGTTTATGAATTTTGACGGTAGATTTTAATTGTCCATAATTCAAGAGGTGAGAGCGCGACAAGAAGTTCGCGACAAAACACAGAATCTCGCTGCGAAACGAAGCCAAGTCAGCGTTGACTAATCTCAAACGTCACTCGCGTGTTTATCCGGCGAGGTTAGGTTAGGTTTGGTTCATCGAAGGCTGAGCGGATTCGTATGTAGCGACAATTATTCGTCGCGCCGCGGTTGATTTGTAATGGTTTATTTATTTAGAATTCGCTTAAATGAAAGATTGATGGAATATTCACATGGCATTCGTTTGCATTACAATGTGAAATTTATTACATTGAGAATTATGCGTCCAGAGTGGTTGTGCGCATGCGTGATCGTGTATATGTGGCTCGTGTACGGCGGCCTTTTGGAAGCAGTCAAAGTTTCCGCAGTCGACTTTGTGCAATGCTCGAGTGAGCATCGTAGGGGACGCTTTAGATTTCTGGCATTTCCATGCTGAATGAGTTTCGAATGATAGAAGTTATTTCCGCTTTGTAATGTAAGATTATCGCTGGATATTTTATATGACATCGAAGTGATTCTTAAATATTGTAAATGCGAATTTAGATCAAGTGCAGCAAGTATGTACTTCTAAAGAAAGTCATTTATTCACACGCAAACAATATTAAAATTAATCTATAATATTTAGGCATAGAAAATGATATGTATATAATTTAATCAAGCAAATTGCTTATTCGCAATATTCTTCAAAACAGTCACACTATCTCTATACGATTTATTTAAAAGGGAATATTAACAACGACATTATAATTTGTTCTTTATGTTATTCCAGTAGAATCTCTGCTTCTTCCTATCACAAGTTTCCATTTGAATAGTAGTATTGATGTTCAAATAATTATACGCATCCGAATTTTCGAGCGGTTTCCACTTTGTCTTAATCGTCTCCGTGATTTCTGGCGTTGGATTTCTTTGAAATGAAAAAAAAGATACTCAATAAATAGCACATAGAAGATTACTTTCTAAAAAAACATTGTTTACAAGCTCTCTTAAAAGAATTGAATTATACTTCCAGTTATTTTATCGAGAAAAGACATACCCAGTTTTCGCAAAGTCAGTCCACATTTGAGTGAGATATTGGATCACGTTATATGTGTCAGTTCCTTTTTTCGGTGGATCAGAGTTTGTTTTCGATATCAAGCTTACACAGAACAAATACAATAAATCTTCTGCGTGCGCCGCCCCTACAAAATTAAAATTGAAAAGAAAAATCGATTTAAAAACTTGATCTTTTAAATAAGTATTAAGCGTCGGTTAAAAAAGTCAATTTTGAAATGGTTAGCCGCAATACCCGCACTTATATAGATATGTGTACATATATAGTCGTGACAGCAATAGTAATAGTAATCATTAGGGGCCCCTGGGTATATCAACATTGAAGTTAACACGTCCATGAGACAAGACAAACAAACATCCATCGAAGCACTCTCCCAAGCTTCGATGGACCTTTCGATTCTTGATTCAGCAGCTTAAACTTAGACCACCCTGACAAATTTAACCAAAGAACCTCTAGCTACGAAGCTTTTAAGGATCTACGACTAGATTCAGCTTTAAAATTATTTAAAATATTCCTCCAGTTACGTTAATTCTTGCTCACAAGCCGTCAAACCATTAAGAGATAATTAACTGTTACTAGAAATTATATACTGGACACCAAACAATTCAGTTTTACGTTTCAAATAATTTCCGAAGATCTAATAATACCTGCCAGTGGGACGTTAAGTAGGCTTTTCAGTATCGAATCTTCCGCGTTGTAGCTGAATTTGTAGAGGTATGTAGGCTGGGTGGACTCTTCCATTTGAATGTTAACAACATCGTGAATTCCCCTAAGGAACAATGCATCGCCAACATAATCTGCATACTTCTGCATTGTTTTCTTGCTAATAAGTTCGTTTCCGAAATAAAACTGTTTCACGTCATCCGTTGTAATTCCTTCCTTCTTTATGTACTCCATAGTGTCAAAAGACACAATTTTCTTGAAGTCCGCGTTGATTTTTTCAAGTTTTCCCTCGACATTCGGTTCCTTGAATGCTGAAAACGATTTTACGTCGAGTTTCGAATTTCAAAGCGCACATGATTTCGTGAGTTTTCGGGGGAATGAATTTCGAGACTATCTTCGGGTCGTTTGTCGATATTAAAGGTATTAACTCATGCAGTGTTGTGGCAACTTTAATAGAAGCTTTTCATTTCAATACGCGTGAAATAGGTATCCCTATTAAAAACCTAAAGGATCCATTGGATGTAAAATGAACTCACGAGTGATGAAAAGGGCTCCTTCATTGTCGTTGTAGCCAATGATGAGAGGCACTTTGATGCCTTCTTTCATTAGCTCTGACGCACGTTTTGGAAGGAATGGATTCTTAGATTTATCGTCGACCCCTGGTCCAAATGCCCCGAACATGACGTGACGATACTGCAAAATGCATTGTCAAATAATAAGCCAATATTTCCATTTCCAAATGATGTATTAAAATGATAGACCACTGAAGAAGAAAATAACTCGCAATCTATAATATTTTTAAACAAATACTCTAGACTCTAGACCCTACTTTAATACAACTATAAAACTTCATTTTTCAATATACATTCTTTAATTTGAATGATATGTTTCACTTATGCTTTCTGAAACTAGCATAAGAAGGGAGATTACATAACCGATTGGTAGATTATAGATTTCAACTAAATTCGAAAGTGTATCCAACGTTAAATCCATTTTCTGTGTTTCATCTTCATCTCGAGAATTTTCTCTCACATCGCTGTTAGATACTTTATTTCACGAGCCTCTTGTGGGATTAGCTTGACCGCTGCGGTGATGAGTGACCTCGGGTCCGCGCTTCTTAGGAAGTCGATAACCGTCTGTGGATCGGTTGATGGATTGCCAAGTTTCGCGGCTAATTCGTAACCGTATTTGCTTGGATGTTCGGGTATGTTGGCCCAAGGATTCGTCGATACACCACTCTGCATGATGGCTTTGTGGAATAATCCTACGTGCATGACGAAAAGAAAATTTTGTAGATGTAGACAGGGGGTTGAGTTAATTGTTTAATAAAGTTCTTGGACGTACGCGTCCAAGGAGAAAAATACGCGGGTAGAATTGTTCCGGCGGGGTCAAATATTTTAATAGATACCCTGAGCCAGTGGTGACATAGTGAGGTAATGCACAGATGCCGAGCCAGCACTCTCTCCAAATATAGTGACGTTGTTACGATCCCCGCCGAAGCTCGAGATATTTTCTTGAACCCATTTCAGGGCGGCCACTTGGTCCTTTAAACCTTGATTACCGGGGGCGAGTTCATGCTCTAGGTTCAGGAAACCTGAAACACCGGCGAGAATAATAAGTGCAACTCTTCTGCATTATGCATACCGCAATCGTGCAGTTTTAAATGTCAGTGCACTTACGTATACATATGCAAAACTAACGGCCCGAAAACCAAATTATTACTGGCAGCGATAAACGGAAGGTATTTGATTATACTAATCGATGGACAATAAGATTGAAAATAGTATTGGCAATGTTATTTCTAAGTAAACAGGTACGATAACCATTTACCATCTGTTTCTCAACATTCACGAATCACGGTTCATCGTAAGCCTGAAGGTGGAACATGAACAATCACATTTACTCGTGCTTCACTTTTGTGTGTAAAACAGTGAACGATTAAATGCAATATCGATAAATGACGGAACAGAATTGCACGATATGATTTCAATGGCCTGTTACTCACCCAAGACGCCGAGCCTATAATTAATCGCAACTAAAACGATATCCTTGCGGATCAGGTAATCGGGCCCGTAAAGAGTATTGTCCGAAGACCCGTTGATAAAACCTCCACCATGAATCCAGACCATCACTGCATGCTTTTTGTCTGTATCGTTCATTGGTCTGTATACATTCAGATAGAGACAATCGTCGTTTCCAATGTATTCGCCGATGAGTGCACTAATCTGGGCACAACTGCCGCCATACTGCGAGGCATCCCTTATGCCGGTCCATGGTTCCGGTGGTTCTGGGTCCTGGTTGGAAAACAAAGGACCGTGTTCTATGAATTAAAATGTATAGCGTCGTGGTAATTAAGAGAATTGCATTGCAACGTGTATAGCGACGTTTGAATCGCGATTAAATCAATTCAGAACTCGTCATATTTATAATCGTTTGAGTAAAAAATGTTAGATTAGCTCGCACAGGATCGGGATCTAAATCCAATTGAATTCATGGCCATGTATGAAATAACGATTACGTCGTGTTAGTACTACTTATCGGGAAACTGTTGGGTGAGGTGCTTGTACATGGTGGTTCCATCCTGATTTTTTTCAAAGCGAATCCGATGGCAATGTTAAATCGTGTGAGTACGCCTTCCGCAAAATTGTATACAATGGACAATCAAGTTATACATCAATGTCAGGGGTAAGCACGAATACAATGGGACGTAAAATTATAAATAAACGTCTGGGGCAAAAGCGAATGCAACCGAATTGTGATCTTCGATGCTGTTAAAAACGTGAACGTTAATAACAGTTATGTAACTTGAAAAAGTAAGACATGCAGTCGGATTTCGAATACTTGTTCCAAGTTATTCTAACACTTGACTAATATTATTTCTCTAACGATATTTACGAAGCACCATTCCCCAGATCAGTGATTATCAGAATCAAACAAAACTCCTTCTCTTCGCATAGCAGACAATTCAAACTATCAATCTGACAGCTCTCTCTCTCTCTCTCTCTCTCTCTCTCTCTCTCTCTCTCTCTCTCTCTCTCTCTCTCTCTCTCTCTCTCTCTCTCTCTCTCTCTCTCTCTCTCTCTCTCTCTCTCTCTCTCTCTCTCTCTCTCTCTCTCTCTCTCTCTCTCTCTCTCTCTCTCTCTCTCTCTCTCTCTCTCTTTCTCTCTCTCTCTCTCTCTCTCGCTCTCCCTCGCTCATTCCAGATAAAACCATCCAAACTCCTTTTCATTTAACTCTACCTTCTTCGATAAAACCAGTTTTAACTTCTGCCAATTATTTCCTCCCTTCGCAAATTCTCCTCGCCCGATAAAATGAAAAGAACAGAAATCAACGACCCCGTCCCCCTTTCTGTCATCGATCGTTAACAATCCGACACGTTAACAAATCACCCGTTCGTGGCCAATCGTTCCAGCCATTTATCCGCGGGAAAATTCACCTTGAATCTCAGCTGGTCGACCGGTGGTTTCGCGAACGGTATACCACGGAACGCCAGATAGGAGCCACCACATATATTTTCTACGACAACCCCACGCAGCTGACCCTGCTTCACGCGTACCACTGTGTTCTCCGGCGCCATGTGAGAGTCAAATGCTCTTCCCTTCAACGACAGTATGCACTGAACCGGTTGTTGGTTGTCAGCGACGTATTAAAGCGCACTTGAACTGCCTTGAGGAATGGTGAACCACGTGGGGTGGTGGGGATCCATGTGTCCGCTGGCGTAACGTCTTCGGAATGTACTCGACGATCGTATTTGGCGTACAAATTGTTGGAGATAATGGGAAAGTCGTTATGCGACAGGTTTCCTCGTTAAAGAATTTGGGAAGGAAGGTCATAGGGTCCTCGTCGAATAGTGTTTTTTTTTTTTTAATGTATTATTTAAATGATAAAGATAAGCGATGCCGGTGCGTTATTTAAATGAGCGTTCTGTTTCATTTCTTTTTTTGTTGTTCACAATGTTGTTTACAATTACACGCGGTTAACGAGATGCATAATCCATCAGCCGCCTGCAAGGTTTCGTTTATTATCGTTTATTATCGTATTATCGTTTCATCATTTGTGCTTCCCTTTTTGCTGGTATTTTTCGAGTAATTACTGCTGTGCATCGGCGGAACGCCATAAATGATTGATGAAAATTACAGAGGTACTCATTACATGTTATAAAATGAATATGTTGTTGATGTTCATACAATTGGTCAGTCGTCTATACTGGAAACCCGTAATGGCGTGTTTTCGAAAAAATATCGTTATGGACCGACAGATAATTCGCGCCACTGTCGCTATTATTATCTGTATTTCGATATTGAAACTTTCGCAGATGGAATGGGTCACTGGTAAAATATCCACTGGGTTGTTAGTTATTTGTTTTACGCACATGGGTCAATGTTTTTTATTAATTACCGTTATGAATCGTCAGAAATTATGTGGTGTATAGTAACTCGTTCCCAGGGAGTAGGATATGCGGCCGGAATAAATGGAAAATAAAATTTCGAAATTGAATTGAAGAAATATTTATTTATCGCATTTGTTAAATGACAATATAGAATGGTTAAATACGGAAACCTTCGAAAATTCAGGTAATTGAAAATTGTAATACCGTAAGCAAATAATCTTAAGAAGAAAACAGAAATTTATAAAAATATTCTATTCGTTGCGTTTCGTTAATTAGAATGTAGTAGTTTTAAACACAAAACTGTTTGACAGTTCACAACCGGTGATGTTCGTATTAGTTCTTCCAGTTGCCGTTTCAATCGGCACAGATTATTCATCAGTAACCTGACGCATCAATGATGACTGGTGACAATATACGACTAGATAATACTATGCTAATATCAATAATTTGCGCGTGTAAACTGCTTCCGTCGCCGTAGAAATTACATGTGTGATCGATCGATTTTTCGAAAATATATGTATTCGTATGTATTCATCTGGCGTTTGCAGTATTAAGAATTCTTTTCAACATATCTTATACCTAGCATTAATCATTTTATCGTAAATATTAGAAATTTCAGAGGCAACAATGGTGTTAGACGTTTCAGAGGTGTCAGCGCTCGCAGATATTTTACATGCATCAGTAGGTTTCCGAAGTTTCAGAAGTTTCAGAAGTCTCAGAAGTCTCAGAAGTCTCAGAAGTTTCAGAAGTCTCAGAAGTTTCAGAAGATTCAGAAGTCTCAGAGCTTTCAGAACTGTCAGAGATTTCAGAAGTGTCAGACGTTTCAGACGCGTCACAGGTGCCAGAGGTGTCAGAGATATCAGATGTTCCAGATGTATCGAAGATTTCGGAAGACACTGAGGTGTCAAACGTATCAGAGATTGTAGATGTGTCAGTGTTCACAGAAGTTTCAGATACATCAGACGTTTCAACAAATTTCAAGTTATCATTGATATCGTACGCTTTAGAAATTTCATCCAACTTCGCCTTGAATATTGCTATCAATTCATGCACAAGCTTGTCAATCGCATGAAGCACAATCCTCTCGTATTCGTTGATCAATTTTTCCACAGAGTTCTTGAAAGCATCAACTATTGCTGAACGCTTGGGATTTAAAATACCTGCACAAGAGATGCACGTAACAGATTTAACTGTTTCGCTTCCACAGATTCGACAAGTTTTTAACTTCATGATTGGAACGAGATGTGTGAAATTTTCTCACGATACATATACGGCTTCGGGTACGCGTTATACGAGTTATACGTATACAGAATAGAAGAATAACACGTTTGTCCTTTACGACTGATAAACGCAGAGTACCAGGTATATTTGTTATTCCATGTGAAATAGAACGGTTGATATTCGACAAGATTGGCACTAAACATTTTAGTCGACGCGCAAGGTGGCTTGCGTAAAGACGTGTCCAACTTCCGTGTTACGTGAATCTGTGAATTGGCTTTCCTTGCATTTAGTCACTCTTGAGGTCGAGCTTTTATAATTCTTCACATACAAATAGCCGCGAGGTAAAATTTGCAACGAAGAAACTTAATATTATTAGAAGAAGAGTAACACACATTTACTTAATCTAAAGAAATATGTATCTGTGAATTCGTACATTCGTATCTATATCATAATTAAATCGATATCCCGCGGTAATATATTATTATTTTACAACCTGTGCGTCGCAACATTTTCCAAATGAACAAATCAAGTCATTTTCGGAAGAGAAATAAAGGCGGCATTAATGATGCACCAATAAAATATCTCTCCGGTGACCTCGTACTAATCTGCACCTTTTCCCTTCTCGATAAACGAGGCAACTTGTCAGCGATTTCCCAGTGGGTAATGCCCGCTTGATGTTACCATTCTCACGGATAAATTGGTGCGAGCGATTCACAAGAATGCCCGTATGCGTTTCAATATTTGTCAATGAATCGATGGTTCAATTTTGCTCCAGCTGTGAACGGTCAATAAGTATATGCCGAGCACTTTCTGCGAAACACGATTCCTCGCCGATTTGGCATTTATGACAATGACCAAGTCAATAAGGGGGCGACGATGTAATTGAACAGCTGTTTATCTTCGCCGTACCGTGGGGATTTCATTTTAATTAGAATTCCATTTGAAGCTGATTACTTTGGCACGGTCAGATTCTTTTTCACCAAGTTCTTCCTCTCATTGATACTTCCGATTGGAACACGCCTCGGACGTTTTATATTGCATCGATAGAAATTATTGGATACAAGAAATATCAGCAATTATAGAACAATGTATATCAAATCTATAGTCGATTTGCACCGTTCACTCCAATGGTAGCTCTGCCGAAACTCCCATTTGTATTATAGTTGGCCAGCCTTCTTCGTAAATTGAACGTTCCTCGGCTGTATTGTCTTTTAAATAACAGAACGAAGCAATTTCCGAGGGTGTCCATGCATATAAACGTTGCTCGGTAACGATACGCCGACCGCGATAAATCGTACCATTTTCCTGGCCCCTCTCATTTCACCGATGTTTAGGCGAATAGAGGCGATAAAATCCTCGTAGTAAATGTACACCCATGAGGGTTAAGCCCCGTGAAATACGGAGTTCCAACTGGTCCTATCGAATAAAGTTTAAGGAAATTGACCGTAACAATGGAAATTTCCATTATGCTTGAAAAACGACGAGGAATGTTAGCAATTATAATATTCAGACACTTTTCATGATAGCAACTTAACAAGTTTTCTTAATATAAATTCCACGGGAAGCGAACTTGAGTAGAATTGAATTGAAATTTGAATCTGTGCACGTGCTCTTCAATTCGAAAAGCTACCAAGATGTGAAGAAGTAAGCAAGAATTTCGTTGGGGGATAAGAAAGATGGGAAGCGGGTAGAATTGTAAGAGTCTGGCGAAAGTTTTCCTTCGGAGAGGAACGTGGTTCGACTCGGTGGAAATTAAGCGAAGGTCCGAAAAATTTGTTAAGAGATCGTTAGCGTGATTACTCTTATTCTTCTCTGGCCCCTGGATTCTTCAAATGTACATTCGCTTTCCCTTCCTCGTTTTCTCTTTCACAAATGTTTGGCAGTGAATGCTTCATGGCCGGTAGTGATTTATGTTTCACCGAATAGAGAGGATAATATGGGTTTTCATCCGGTATTGGGCATGATTTATTGAATCGCGTGAGTTTGCAAATTGTACAGGATGGAAGTTTGTATCAGTAAGTCCCTCTTATCATCCGTAAGCTTTCCTACGCGCTATCATTGGAGATACATGTCGATGACTGTACTCAAGCAAAGACGCTGATAAGTTGCGAAACTTTTATTTAATAGACTCTGCTAAAATATGAACCAACGAAGTATTAATAATTTGCAAAGATTGCAAAATAATTGGAAGCAGTGCAATTCATTCTGGCAAGAAAATATCTAACTAGGATTTTAATCACTTCAATATGCTTTTAGAAATTGAGCAGTTTCATTTCTGTATAATATCGCAAAACATGTAGAAATTGTGAAGCAGGTAAACATTCGAATAAACGTTTTCTCGAACGCATCGCATGTTTTTAGGCAATCCCCGTTTCTTTTTATCCGGATTCCAGGATTATTCTTTATATCGATCGTACCGTGAACTTTGGAATTTAGGTCGATCCCTAATTTCAATGTGCACAATACGATTTGCTGGATCAGACTTATATTTCTGAATATTCCAACCCTTTGACGTCGCAACAGTTTGCAAATATAGAAGTGCTCCTCGCAGAATGCGAACGACACTTTCAATAGTCATGATTCTTCAAGTTCTACGATGCAGATAGAAGGAAAGTGGTCGGCGACCGATTTCTCAGAATAAGATTGATTATTTTTCCAGAGGGCGAGGAAACAATGCGAACAATTTTTCACAATTTATTTTCCCATAAAATGCATACTAGTCATTATATTGAAGGATATAAAATAGAAGAGTGTAAGAACGAAAATCAAACAAATATTAACAATAGTATAAAGGTAAATGAAAATAATTACTACCGTGCCTTCTACTGTGAAATTAAGAAATTCTCTACGTATATTACCGCCGACTCGTGATAGTTGAAACGTTTCGCGCAAAGATCGACAGATTTAACGAACGTCAAAATTCGAACGACTCGCTAGGGCGTGCTTATGCCCGAGGATTTACGACTGACGAAGGGACAGACACGTTGATCTGCAAAATGCACCGTTCGCGAAATATCGGGAAAAAAATGCCACACTTTTCTTCGTCAAAACTGATTTATAACCGTGTACAGCCCGTACCTCAGCTATCCTATCTTTTCCCGACGTTTCTGCATTTCTTTCTAGTATACATTTGGCCTATATATTTGCAAGTCTGCAAGACAACAGTCTGATCTTGTATTCTGATAATGGTCATTTGTTTGTCCTTTACCTGATTATCTTTGAAAATTCTTCTTGCACTGTTACTTAAAGAATGCTTTTAATAGTTCTCAGTTCTACTGCATTGTCCCAATCAAGTTGGAATTAAATTTGGGCAATATTTCGTGGGAAGTTATTTATAGGAATGAAATTTTCTTTGCGCCGTACGACCATGTGTATTCCTTACGTCCAGAAGGCTTTCGCGATGCAACAAATAAAAGGGACGTGTCGTTAAGTGATACGCAGTCAGAAGCAAGGGAATAGGAACAACAAGGGTAACTCGATTTTTATACTACTCTTATCCCTATCGTTCTCGTGCTCAGGTGTGCGCACTTAATTGCAATCGATTTTACCTGGCCTTAAATCCTCAACGATGGTATTTTAACGTATTTTAACATTATCTGTTACCATCTGGTCATTCGTTTGTTGCGCACACTGATTCATTACCGAAGCGTGCAAATATGCGTAAAACGAGAAACATAAACTCACCGCCGAAAGGGTTAATCCCGTGCAGATTCACCTAGATGCTGCTCGCGTTTCGTCAGCCACGACTGTCGAACAAGTTTATATTTGCATAAAACGCACGGTCGTAGATCGAAGCGAACACGGTTAAGGGAGTTCGTGACGATCGGGACGAAAAGTACGTCAGAAACAAGGTAGCTTTTCAGCTGGGGAAAAGTGACTTTAAAAGCTGGCGAAAGTTTCACGAGGAATAGTCTCACCTGTACGACGAATTTCACGAGGAACGGGTTTTATTGAGTTTCGTGACTCTGTACGGACTGGTACCCTATAGGTATTGTTGTGAACGAAAGGACAATGGTAAAAGTAGGTGAAACTTGAAATTCCATTTATCAGGAGTAAAGGAAAAAATGGGAAAGTAAACAAATTTCTAATTGAATCATTTTCTCGATCAATGGTCACTTAAAACCTTGATATTTTTGAACAAGACTTACTTCACTGTCCCTTCGTTTCTTCAAATACAATCATACATCGTAAATCATGTATCACGCTCAATTGAAAAAGATAAGTATCATCGATACGAAATATAGATTTAAATTGCGATATCATTGCCGAATAAAAATTTTTCCTTAAAAATTGAAACTAAGCATCTTCACTTCTTGCCGTATTATTACATTATACTCTGTCTATAAAGGAAATTTCTAAACCACCGTACAATAAATTGCAGCTGCATAGTTATCTCCTGTACACCCCAAAGTCATCTTCCTTTTTTCATTTTAAATGGTGCACGGTATTACGCGAGAGAAATTAAATTCGCATCGACCTTTGTTGACAAACGCGTTGGAATTTTCGCAATTAGTACAAGTAGAGTAATTGCAAAGGATCCTTTTGTGCGTTATACCTTCATCGCGTGACTCGTTTTGCGTTAGAATTATTATCAACGGCACCAGCAGGCATCGAATCGACAGCAATTATCTAAATGAAAAATCAGTCCTTTGTTCCACCGATGTCAACGCGTTCGCAATGGATCTCGATGCTTTATCAGAATCCTCCTGTGCTTTTCAACAAATTCCACCCTTTATCCGACGGTTTTTCAACGTTCATCGGAAACCAAAATCTATCGGTTTAATATCACCATTGATAGTACGCGGTCAGCAAGCGATTAGATTGTGTACGCGAACGCGATTCTTCTGCATGAATATTATATAAAATAGACGTCAGTGGTTCGGTTAGTTTGAATAGCTTAAAATCGAAGTTCACGCTTCGTACCATTATCCTTCGCAAAAAAAAAAAAAAATGATTTCCATCGGCGATACCGATGATTAAACTCTCGGTTGGCAATAAAATAGAAATTAGGTATACTATTTTTCCGGGAAGAAACCACGCGATGACAATTGAACTGTATAATTCTGATTGTACAATTGTATAATTCTGTTCGCGCGTGCCGTGACGCAAACTTGACGCATTGTCACGTTTATTGCAACGGCGAACGGTATCTAGGATTTTTCGCCTATTCTTTTATGCCGTTTATCCTCGTCTAAGCTTCTTCGACTTTATCGGCGAAACGAGGACGGTACGATTCGTTCGAAATATTTCATGGAACCTTTGCGCTGTTCACGACTGCTTCGTCATCTCGTGGACAATATTTCAAGTAAATCTGTTAAAGCTGCACATGGACGTACCCTCCAAATAGTTTGATGATTACCCAAAATTCATTTCGTGAAAATTTTTAGGCGAAAGATATCGAATCGGATCTCTTTTCGTTTATTTCGAACTTGATTTCCACTTTGACATTACCATGAAATTGAAATGAATTGTTTTTACGGAACTTTTAAGACAGAAGGATTATTTTTGTTCCAGTGCGGGCGCACAAGTACTGCGAATCAAATGGTACCTGGTTTCGGCATCCAGAATCCGATCAAGTCTGGAGTAATTATACAACCTGTATCAACTTGAAAGATCTCAACGTAAGTACTGTGAGAAATTCTATACGCTGTTGTTTCATATCGTTTACAAGACTGCATAAACTGGGTATTAGGGAAGACGTTTAAGAGGAACGTTAAAATAATGTATTGGGCAGTGAAGAAATGATTAAACATGACTGACTGAAATTATTTAGTTGATTATTAAATAGAGGAACAATTCTGCTTTGTATTATTTTAGTAAGAGAAAATGAATGGTATTACCGGGCATAAAATTATATCGACAGTTATTGCAAGAATTCAATAATATATTAACGCGTATTGCGATTGAATGATTGACTTCTCGATAAAATAGAATAATAATAATGCTTCATTAAATGAGAAACCGCTATACATTGAATTAGTATACCTTCGTAAATTGTACATATAATTATACATATCGTTATTCGTATATCAATAGAATTAATTTATTTCAACGGAACGTGTATCGATGCAGCTGCAAGTAGATTGCCCCGTTCATGGCCAGACAGGCGATATCCAAAGATTCTCTGCATTTTATTCGAATAAAAATTAATACTTTCAATGTATTTTATTGAATACTAACTGCTGTTTTTTTTCTTCTTTTTTTTGTATTGTATTCACATTTATTTTTCATATCTTTTTATCCGTACTTATAATGTTCTTTCGATATTTTTTCCTTAAGTTTCACAAGAAGAGTCCCATATATTCATAAATATTCCCCATCATTGTATTTTTATTATTTCCTTTTCTGTCAGTATAAATTAATTCCACTGTCCTGTCACTTGAACATTTCGATATACGACGGAAATCGCGAAGTTCACGAAGAAAAGCGACAATGCGACAACGGCGAAAATGAAACAACGGGAATACAGAATAGTATGCTCAACGATGTCTTCTGAATATTCTATTGCTATCCTTGCTTCAACATTTTCACCAGAAAATTTGTCGTCCTCTCCAGTAGGAGGGCATATCTTTTCCTTTCAATTCCATCTTCTACATTTATTGTTTTTTTTTTCTTTTTTGCTCGACGACGATTCATGCATGTTCATGGATCTTCCATATATTAACAGGGCATCTCGTTTTCACGTTTTTCTCGAGTTCTTCAATATCATCGAAGCTTTCCTCTGTTAATAAAACGGCAGAAAATCTCGCCTTAAAAGCTTCCGATGACAATAAAAATAATAATAACAAATAATCAAACTGAAGAAACGATACGACAAACATTTGTCTCGCGTTTGACAGATTTTCTGTTCACCAAAAATCGAAATCTCTCTTACTAACACTTCCCTAGAAAAGGAAGGAGAAAATAGAAACGTCAGTATACTGTGAAGGAATCTGTATAAATTCACGACGAATCATCGGGTGACGGTTGAGGGGTGTCGCCGGTTGCACTTAACGTCGGGGATCGATGCAATTTCCACGGGATAAAGGGACAGCAAACGCAATTAGATGCCGCGGAAGTTGACGAAGTTCGGTCGACTGGTGCCTGCAACTGCGATGCAACTTCCGGTGTACATTAATCCGATTGCCCGTGTAGAGTGGCCGACCCTCTCGCATTCCATTAAACAACGATCGAATTTCGATATTCGTCCGGCCGTTCCTTTGGAACATTTTTGATTCTGTACTTCGCGTAGATTCGCGAGACGCGCTAGGAAATGTCCACCACCGTCGATTAGCTGTCCACTTGGTTCGATCTGCGTGAAATTTCAAATTACTCGTCATTTTAAAATACCACGACCGAGTTAATTGGCTTGAGGGAAATCAAGTGGCCGATTCTGGCAATATTTAATTGAGAAATTGAGAAAACAGAACGTTATGAGATCTCTACGAATGGTTGGGTACACAAATTGTAAATATATTATCCCGATTATACAATTCGTGTAAAAATGAAAATATTTGTACGTAATCGCTCGAAAGGGTGAACAATTTGTTCACATAATCGAGAGATGTCCCGTATGAACTATTCCTGAAGACTGCGAGGTTTTATCAAAGTCTGTTATTCTACAGGCGTAAGAAGGGTTTGAGCAAAATTGATACGCAGCGGAAAACAAGCGTTACGGTGCAACGTGAATTTCCACCGAGTTTTCCCTTCGAACGTCAAATAGGGCCGCTCCGTCAAGTGATAGTGTTACAGGACAGAAATCTCGAAGGAACGGACGAAATAGAGGGGCCCTTGCATCAGGGATAGCTCAACAGTATGAAAATTCCGCCGGGGGGATGCATCTACGTTTCATATTTGCAAACTGATGAATAATGCACGAGCTTGAGACATCGCGCGTAGCCTCAGGATAACGAAACGCATTGAATACTATGCAGCAAGACTGCCCTTGGATATTAATCGCGTTACTCGTGCAAACATTTTTATCTCTTTAACTGAAGTCACGTTACGAGCTAATACGTTTATGCCGATGAAAAAATCGAATAAATATATTTCATTCAAATTACATATCACGAGCCATATCCTTGACCAAAGTAAGCTCGATCTTTCCGTGCAATTAAAAATACCGCAGCAGACTACTGAAACTATAAACGAAATTAAACGTCGAATGAATATAACAAAACGAACATGTAAAATAGTTGTTCTTTGTAGACTTTCATTCCCGACACTTTTGTATAATTACACGTTGTTTTACACGCGGCGTCACGACGCGAAGAAAGAAAGAAATGAAATCGTTCTAAAGTGGGCATTTTCCTCCCCCTTTGCAGGTGTCTCAGGCAATTACCGGTGCTCTGCGGCAATCCATTTGCATGCCAAAATTTTGTCTATACATATAAGAAGCTATGCCTAAAATTTCATACATTTCCAAGAAGGTCGAAAAATTGAATTTAGTTCGTGTTTTTACGGTTTCGGACCAATGTGCGACGTCGCCTTGAAAGCGCATTCAATGCCGATTCGATATCTCGATCTGTTTTACCCGGATAGGAAACTCGAAGACTTGGCGAACGTTTTAGAGACGTCATGCGAAATTCTTGAAAACACGATGACCCACTTTTCTCTCACAGAAATACACGTGTCGAGTGGAAGTTGTACAATGATAAAAAAAAAATCGCTGTATCACAGCGTCCGTCGCTGTTCAAAGTGCACGAGAGTGCGTTTGCGTTGGGTTGCTGGATGAGTAAGACTGAGAGATTCGATTATACGACAAGAACGTGGTATATTATCAGTCACTTCGAACAGCCGTGCTTCTGGAGATGTCGGGGGGAGAGAGAGAGAGAGAGAGAGAGAGATGTGAAACAGAAAGATTTTCAGAGGGAGGGCGGGAGGAGATGAGTTGCAGATTTTTTTTCACGATACTAGTTACGATGACCAGAGAAAATGGTTGGATTTTGCTTGATTTTTCTTGCTCGTAATACGAATGAAATAAGGACGCACATGAATGAAGTAAAATTTAGTTTCGAAAGAATATTATTCGTATTACGCTTCACGTTTCTACGGAAAATAAAGATGGAATAAGGCCACTGAAGTGTTCATTTTCATTTAAGGGGTCAATGTATAGGGAAGTATCGCGCTAATGATGATATTAATTTTGATTTCAGTGGCAGCAGGGAATAAATGGAATTTACGAGGCCGGGTACGCGATATCTCTGGTGGCGTTGCTGCTCTCATTAGGTATTCTCACGTATTTCCGGTGAGTCGACGACAGATGCGAATCAAATTCCTACCTTTCACTGTTAGTCTTTTTTTTTTAACAAAAAAGACAACATTTGCTTCCCGAGATTTACGTAAATAAATACGGACCTGCTTCGAGAGACCGAAGGAGGGATTGGTAAATTCGCAACAAGTCATTTATGCGCAAACGTTTTTACAAACATAGACGAAACATCGGAAGAAATGTAATCCATTGATAGAAACATTTCTAGAATTGATCAACAATGAAGAGCAATTTTTCCCACACTGTACAGAACCATTCGCCATCTTTTCTTTTAATTTTCATCAATGTGGGATAATTTTGTATGACACGAATGATATTGAAAGATCGCGTTCAACGAATATTCTTCCGAACGATCGGGAGCAAAGCTTCGGTCGAAATACTTTCGAAAGAACCGAAACATCATTACTTTAGGGCAGTTCCACGCTTGTTTCTTTTACCAGCACTTTCTCATATGCAGTTCCCTCAGATGCGCAAGGATCACTCTCCATATGAACCTGTTCGCCTCGTTCGCTGTAAATAACGCTCTGTGGCTGGTCTGGTATAGATTCATCGTCGCGAACACGGATTTACTGTTGAACAATGGGGTACGTAGCAAGGCCTCATTCTCCCTTAAATCTTTGCTTAGCTGTTGACCCAGTAGCTCGCGCGAGGATTCAGTCTAAGGACGTATCATCCGTCCAATTATGTGCAGCGCGTTGTAAACCCGAATGCCAGTAATGGAAACAACGTATGCTCCGTTCCTTCATTCTTTTGATATTTCCGCGCAATAACGATGCGTGCAGAATGAACTGTTCAAAAAACCCAGTGCTTTGGATCGAATTTCGTGATGATATTGACATGATGGCAAATACTGCATTTGCGATTCGTTTCATCCTTCGAATTATGTTGCAAAAGTTTGTATTACGGACATTTCATTCGGCAAATAGTTTCGAATTATTTCGGGGAGTTTTGCCTTGCAAGTAAATGACGAATGAAACCAGGCATCTACGTTTCTCTCCTCTCAATTAAAGCGGAAGGTAACACGATACTGTAATTTTCAGATAACGTGTCGGCTCTTGCACATTCTACTGCACTACTTTTTGCTAACTAATTACGCCTGGATGTTGTGCGAGGGTTTTTACCTGCACACCCTGCTCGTTAGCGCCTTCACCAGCGAGCACAAATTAGTAAAGTGGCTGATGGGACTCGGTTGGCCAGTGCCAGCGGTCATCGTCACGATTTATGCGACTTTGAGGGCGACCAGTGACGATCCCACGGACACAGAACAGTGAGTACACGAGCAATCGATATATTTGTTATGTACTTCCCGCTCTCCTTCTCTTCTTATTTTTCTTTTTACGATAAATGATGCGTGTCGTCGATTGACCAAACCGCCATAAAAAGGAAAAATCAAATCGCGCGTCAACGAATCATTTATTCTTACTTCGATGGATATTTGTATTAATATTTTGTTCTGAATATTCTAGATCTTATTCTAAGCACCGATATCGATTTTGATTTCTGCCAGATGCTGGATCAACGAGAGCAACTATACGAACGTGCTGGTCTACCCAGTCTGTGTTTCTACGCTGCTGAATCTACTGTTTCTATTCAACATCGTGCGGGTCCTTTTGATGAAGCTGAGAGCTGGACCAACGATCGGCACACAACCATCGAGGTCCATGCGTCAGGCATTTCGGTACTTGATATCTTTTATGGGAAATCATTTTTCGGTTCCCTCCATCCGTAATCAAGTAATTCGTTTCGCTTGCATTTTTTCAGTAGAACATTTCAAAGATGAATCTCGATTCTCGTTTTCTTTCTCTAACAGAGGAGTGAAATAAAAAAAAAAAAGGAGATGGAGAAGAACAATTGCACGGGGCAGAATTTAATTTCATACTTTTCTCCTTTATCAGAGCAACGTTACTACTTGTACCACTTCTGGGTCTGCATTATCTCGTCATCCCCTTTAGACCACCGAAACAACACCCATGGGAGCAATTCTATGAAGTTCTTTCTGCCATAACGGCCTCCTTTCAGGTATAAAAAAACGGTGCATACTTTTTCGCAGAAAAATTACGTTCATTCCAAACCACCATCCCTCTTCGATTTCAATTTTCACGAAACTTCAGTCATTAAGTATAATGCATTCAGTGATTCGTGTCGTGAAATTCTATGAATGCTCCATGTTACGATATATTAATATTAGCACGTAAAAAGATGTTCAACTCGAGGCAGCATAATTTCGTTCCCCAGATAAGATACGCTGCAATAATTTTTCAACATAGAATCGTAATTTTTTCGACAGGGTCTCTGCGTGGCAACGTTATTTTGTTTCTGCAACGGTGAGGTGAGTAGACAAACATCCAATCAACGTTCTCTTGAAAGAAGAAAGAAAGTAGCAAGGAACGCGTAAATTAATAAACGTTTCTGTCCTTTCAGGTGATAGCACAGTTCAAGAGGAAATGGGAGGGAACAGCTCTTATACGAAATCGAGCCAATTCTTGTACAGCGACCACCGTCTCGGTACGGCAAATTTCCAAAACATAAAATCGTCTTGGTTTCCGTAGAAATGGAAAATCTCTTAAACGGAGCACTGTCATTCTCGTTTTCTCATATAATATACATATATCATATCATTCTCACGCTATTTATTCTTATTCATATTTTGTTTCGTTTAGTTATTTTGAGGGCTGTGCGAGTAGTTGAACATAATTTGGTAAAAGCTGCCGGGAATGATTTGACACGGTATAAATGATTACGTCGTCTAGACTTGATTAAAAACTGCATATAACAATGACAAACGATTCTTTCCTCTTAGATATTATCGATGCCAATTAAATGATAATCGTTGGGCTGTATGAAATTGCACAAAATTGACTCCCAGCAGTTTTAATCGCGACGTTGCGAAAGTTTTCCACGAAAGCTTTTGTACACAGCTGCACGTCTAATTATTTCAGAAAAATGATTCTGGGCAATATGTTTCTCTTGCCGCTGGTAACATGATTTCTTTCGCAATCATGATTTGATATGATCACAATGTCTCGGCAATATCTCGCCGCGTGATTTCGTCCATGATACGCTTCGGACGAGATATCTTGCAACGCAATGTATTTCGTACATAACATCGCAGGAAAGACATTGCGTTGCAAGATATCTCGTCCGAAGCGTATCATGAACGAAATCACGCGACGAGATATCTCGTCCACCGATGCGAAGGGGTTAATATTGCTAATTAAACGATAGAGAATTGGTTGGAGAATTAGTAATCGTTCGATATTTCGCACATTTAATAAAACGTCCAAATGCAATCAATGGACTGCAGAATCCAATGCTTCAGTTGTCGTTATCCAGTCGTTATTTATGTATTCCTAAAATCAGGGTAGCCTGACGCTTGCCAGGTTTCAACAACTTTCTTCGTCGGAACGGCTCGCTTAATCGCTTCGCATCTATCACGCGCCGAACAGAGCGACCACCATCATTCCCATCATTATCGCGATCATCGAGTGTCGCAGGCGTCTTCCGGACCAGATAGCCAGGAGTGTCGCGAGGGCAAATACGAGCACGAAATTGGACCGCACGACCGGTCAATGGCGCGATACGGACTACGAGCAAATCTGTGAGACCAATGATCCAATGATCCGCTAACGACCCTTCGGGATCTAACTAACAAACGGAGGGAATAATTGTCGAGAGCGCGAAGGGCGAGAGGGAGGGTTGTCCGTGTCGTGCCAGTGACACCGTGCCTGAGTCAAGTCCATTGTGGGACGTTGACTGTTTCAGTTTATCCGATCGACCGCAGGTCCGATGGCGGGAGA
Source organism: Nomada lathburiana (assembly GCA_963667235.1). Classification (NCBI taxonomy): domain Eukaryota; kingdom Metazoa; phylum Arthropoda; class Insecta; order Hymenoptera; family Apidae; genus Nomada; species Nomada lathburiana. The sequence goes on from OY763906.1 coordinate 10,333,643, forward strand.
GGAGAAGGTGTGACTACCGTTCGTCCGTGCCGGAAGTGCTGGCCGAGAAACGGACCGTGGACGACGAGCGGCAGACGGTGCAGCTGGTCACTGTTGACCCTGTCGACGACGGTCACGATAATCGACCAAGGATACTCGTCACGTCGAATGACTCCGCCGGGAAGAGGAATCTTTACCAGACGCAGTGTTGATGGCAATGATGCTGAAGATGCCACTGGATGAAGCACCGAGGGAGAACTCTTAGAAGAGAGGAGGAACTGTTTGGAATAGCGTGTTTCGAACGAGAAAGATATAGATTGGTTGAGAATGAAAGGATTGGACAGATGGAACATTTTTTTAGGATTGTTATGAACCGTTATGAACGGTGTGGAGAAATTGTTGCGGCGATTATTAGGATATTATTGGGCGTTAATTTTGAAGGGGTTGATAAGGGGTAGCTTGCTTCATAAGAAGCCTGGCCTGATTCTTAAAACGTCTTGTATGATATTTTTAAGCGCGATAAATGAAATATATTTCAGATCTCGAACTTAGTTATAAATATTGAGAGAAGTGTGAATCGTTTGGTCGAATATTTTAATCACTTTCTAATGCTTTCCAATTGCAAATGTAACACAATTGTCGGTGATGGTGAGATGTTTGTCGTATTTTTTTAAAATCTTTAAAGTGGCGTTAAAGAGCATTGAAAGAAAGGTAGGCTTATATATAAATGTATCTGTACATTTTCATTCGTCAAATATAGATTAGCGTTTGTTAGTCGAGTGCGTAGGATTAGGATTTGTGGACAGAGGAAATGTGGTTCACTTGTCACCTACATATATTTTACACAAGGGTATACTGTATAAAAATGTTTTTATTTGCCCTGTTACGTCCCTTTTACATACAATTTATTCTAAACACGTATATTGCAGTTTTCACAGTGAGTTTTGTAGATTAAACAAAACGAACATCGATATGGAATATTCAATACAGAATTGTGCAATTGTGTTAGTTTCTTTACTTTTATCTCGAACATTTTAATAATATCGATATCGCGGCTGCATAATTCATGGAATATTCCATACAGAATTGTACAATTGTGTTAGTTTCTTTACTTTTACCTCGAACATTTTAATAATATCGATATCGCGGCTGCATAATTCTCCGTGTGATGATCAGTAACGTCAATTTTACGTCATACGTAAAACGCTAGACTTTGCGCTTCAAGTAAACCGATACAACGATGTTTAATTTATGTATTAATGATCGAGAGAGAACAATGGGAAACTAATGCGATATAGGGTATTATTGGCATTTAATGCATTTATGAGAAAGGAAGTATAAATGTTTTTGTGGTGTTCCAAAATAAACTGCGTTAGTAGAACCAACTTAAAAGAAAATTGTTATTTGATTGTATAATGTTGCGCAAGTTTCGAGCATTTTATAACTTGTTATTAATTACTTATAACTGTAAAATACATTTTTTATTTAAAAGCTGCTTTAAATCTAATAAAAAATCATGTTTTTTAAAACAATAGGACTTTGTTCTGCTCTTCAAGTATTAGAAAACATATTCACTGTGTACTACCTACGCAATTGAAGATAAATATTTGAAAAGGTGCAACAAAATGTAACGATAAGATAACTTTCTGAGCATGGAAATAAATTATGCTTGTTTATAAAAGTTGAGTACAAAGTAACATCGAGGAAAATGGGAAAAATAAATAAGTGACATACTTGACAAAATACTATTAGAAAAATAAAATCGATAAATATTTTTACAATATTATTAATACAAATATCATAATTTTGATTAAACAGTATCATTATATGGACGGTTACAGTAAAGATTGAAATAAACCAACGTTCTTTGTATATAATGTATATACATTCGAAAGATCTCGATGAACAAAAAAACAAAAACTCGACGTAACAATACCGATTAAGACTACAATCTTTTTGAGATAATAATGTATATCACAAATACTTTATTGCAATTCACCTCGAAATAATTATAAATACGTATTTAATTAAGCATTTCAATTACTGCATATCTATACTAAATAATATATAAATATATGAATATATATTTATTCATGCATGCAATTAAACACAGAATTGTTTAATTAAACATGTATTATAACCAGAATAATTTCGCTATTCCTGGTAATGTCAGCGCCGTAATCACGCTCGATAAGAGATTCACGCTATGATTATCCAACACCTGTTTACCACAAACATGTTTCACACCTTTTCCAGGATGCTCAACTACGATCCCTTGTTCATTTACACCTGAAATAGAAAAACGGATGGTAAAATTTAATATAAGACAGAAGAAATGTCCGCATCGTAATAATGTCTCACCAGAATATTGTAACGTAGCTCCTAAAATAGAGTCCACTGTACTACCAAATAAACCTCCGATTCCTCCCAAAACAATAATAGGCCATTGCGGTACTGCCAATTGCAGTACAACTGTGTCTACGGTAATCAGTACAGTTAAGTAATGACATAAGCCCACTGTCAAGCCACCGAGTGCAGAAACCAATAGGCCTGTCCAAGAAATACCACCATTCGTCCCTAAAAATGCAAGTTTTTATCTGTAAAGTAAATTCATTTTTTACCTCCATCTTAATCTTCTATATTACTAATTTCACTGTACTTTTGCACAATAATTTATGTTTAAACTACTGAATTGTTTTTACCTTTTGGAACTCTTCTAAATGTGGTAATAAGGAATGGTTCTTTATTGCCTACAACTGTTCCAATTTCAGAAGCCCAGGTATCTCCATTAGAGCAAGCAAAAGCTCCTAAATTGTAATAAATGTAAGTAATAAAAATATATCCTTGAAATTATGTTCCTAAATTTCAGAAGTCTGTTTATCACGTATTAGAAATATGTGCAGAACGTACCTAAAATTCCTACAGATAACCATGAACTCCTGTAGTACTTATCAAAATCGATTGGTCGTTCAGCGCATCCTACGTCCAGTAAATAGAGAAGCGCTAACTGCGATGCCATGCCACCATTGCACAGCACCTGGATCCAATTTCTTTGACCGCCATCCTTAAAATCTTTCTCAAGTTTTCGCTTTATATGCGAACGAAACTTTGTCACCTTTGTAGAGGTAACAAAGAATGCAAACAGACAAGCCAAATGAGCGTAACTGGTTAATATTAGAATAAAGCCCACAAATAATCCTGCAATGTAACATTTGGTAGTCATTTTACCATTCATACAATTATTCAATTAGAATCTATGCGCATCACTTTGATGCATAATATCATCTCTAAATAGTGTCATAGATTTTTGAAAGTGTAAAAGTAATGGAAAATTGTTATACCGAGAACGGCACCACTGACGTCCACGCTTTTTCTTCTCAAGCCCCAAAAGGACATAAAAATTGGTAAAAGAACTGCGACCAACCATCTCCATGGTGATACCATTAAATGTCCTGAGAAAAAGGTTATGTCGATAAAAACAATCAGTACAGCGAGACGGAAAAAATGAGAAACGAGAAACAATAGTGAAATACTCTGGCATACCTTCGAAATGATTCTCAGTGTTTGAATAAAATATCGAATAAAGTACGTTTATCATCCAAAATAACATGGAAATTGGAATTGCACAAGCACTGAGAAGCACCGGCACTAGCATATGGGATCGCTGATTTTTGTTACTTGTCGTTGAAATCATAGTTACGCTTACAATTCGAACCGGCCTTGACGGCAGTATTGCTTTCTATTCGAACTAATTTGATGATTACTTGAAATATAGAATTAGTAATAAACAACAACGGGTGTATTAGTAAAGAGACGAGTACAGAGGCATGTTTACTACATTCATGTTTTCATCGAACTAGTGTTAGTGTAGGAATGTATGCATACTTGTCCACTGCCAGTTGCGTCTTTTCTTATTTCACCGGTGACCGGCATTGCTACTTATGTAGATTCGTCTGTTTTCGGACGCGCTAGAGATAATTCTTCAGTAAGATAATATATGCTACGCCTTGAGAATTACGTTCTCTTATTCCCCGAGAAGCCTTCTTTTTTATAAATGAAATACCCATGTATATATTTGAATTCATAAATTAATTAACATCTGTAAAGATGTGCTTGAAACTACGCGGGTCTCTGCCATATCTACACTGCCGACGAGGTATCGCCATCTATACAGAACTCCTTGAAACTACTCGCGCCTCTTACATACCTTAAGTGTAGATGTGGCAGAGGCCCGAGTAGTTTCATTCACAAATGTATAGATGGCTATACTAATGGCTTTGGATAAAGCAGACATTCGGGTAGTTTCGAGCACTTATTAATAGATGGCGAAACTGAAGACCACTTTGGGTGTAGATAAGACAGGGATACGAGTCGTACGTAATTTCAAGCACTTGTTTATAAATAGCGGTGCGGTAGGATAAACTTTATAAATTTTGGTTATTTATGTCTTCAATCATAAAATTAAGATAATAATGCTCGAGTATCGTTTTGTACTCTCATTTACATAGTAGTAAAGTGTTAGCAAACGCAGTGTTACAATCTTCATTAAAATTAATATGTATAATAACATTCTAAGTTTCACTGTTCATTTGAGTTTACAACAATCAAGCTCGTTCGCAAAGGTAAAACATCCGTGAATATTCTTTTCTTTAAATAAATTTTCCAGCATCTAATAAATACATACGCCTTTGCAATACTCTCGTAACTTTGGCACTCTCATCTTCTCTTTCGCTCTTCCTTTTCATACCTTCTCATACCTTCTCTACCTTACGTATTACAGTATTTTGTATCTCTTTATTGCACATCTATTATACATCTTTCCCATTCCTCAGTTTCATTTCAAATTCCTAAATCATTTTTATATCCTATTATTTCTATTTCCGTCCATTCTGTTAACAGGTGTTCTAACGTTTCAAATTTTTGTGTGCACATGTCACGTCTTTTATTCTTCTCCTTCTTCCAATATATATTCATCCTTTAATGCTTTCGCATCTGTCACCAGCAATATTAATTGCTGATTGTGCCATCTTCCGTTCTTACTTAAATACTTTTTAGTAGTGTTGATGTTCTAATATATTTAAACGTTTCATTATATCTTGCTTCTATTATTTTTATGTCTCGTTCCAGCTGTTGCATTTCATAGTCTCTTTTAAGGCTCGCCATCAATTCTTTTACTTCCGCTCTCATCAAATTCACTCTTACGAGACGCATTTCATTCCTTTTTAAATAATCCTCTCTTTTTCTTATATATCTAGTGTGGCCCTCCCATATTTCTTTTTCCTGTTTCTCTCCCCTGTTACATACTTACTAATGTATTTGTTGTGTGTGCAGGTTTCTTGGGAAAGCGTAAGGACCATTGACCGGCACTTCTCATCGTTGCATAAAAGCAAGAAAGAAGATAGAAGAACTTGTGCCACATACGGAGGATCATTGACCAGTACTTCTCATCGTGCATAAAAGCAAGAGAGAAAGAAGAATAACTCTTGCCACATACTTTAGTTATAGTAAATTAGTTTATAAAAATAGTTTGTAACTATTAACCTGTAATTTTAATTTAGAACAATTGTGTAATTAACTGTTATGTATATCTATTATATATTTTATTTTATATTCAGTTTATTCGGTAGATTTTGTATAAACTTTAATATTACTTATATTACTAGTACAAGTTCTACTGAATGTGCTAAATATAAAATGAAAGATATAATAAATAATTTACATATGCACAAGTTACACAATTGTTGTAATTTAAAATAAGCTTTAGCATATAAACTATGTAAATTTTAGTACAAGTTTTATCTCTAATATATATTGTAAATTACCTTCAAAGAATAGTTTATAAGTATTAGATTATTTATCTTTATAGTATTTTTTATTAAATAAATGTTAGTTTAGAATTGATAGAAGATTTAGTTGTGCGATATATTCTAAATAGATATAAAAGAATAGTTCATAAGGATTAGCTTGTAAAATGGAATTACAACATTTTGTAACTTGTATCTGCATTGATTAGTTTAAATAAATTTTAAATGAAAAGAATTCCACTGCTCTTTTTATTTTCATGCCTTACCAGTCCTTGAAAGAACCTAATTCCAATTCCTTATACAAGAAGTATCGTGGACGAACTTTAAATGCAAAGTTCTAAAGCGAAAAACTTGTCAAAATGGCCCTATACATTATTAAATTTGGAAGCAGCAAATTCTAAGTCCTCACATCTTGCAAAATTAGTTGGCAGATGTCCAGAAAATTGCAGTGATCGAATACCTCCTTGCACATCATGTTCTCCTAATACAAATCCACGATTTTCGGCAGATATTTTTGCCAGAAACTCGGAAATTTAAGCGCTCGGAAATTCCTGGAACGTGACGTCATTTCCAAGAATTTCTGAGAACGAATACCTCCTTGCATATCATATTCTCCTGATACAAATCCACGATTTTCAGCACTTAAATTTCTGAGTTTTTGGCAAAAATATGTTTCTGAAAATCGTGGATTTGTATCAGGAGAATATGATATGCAAGGAGGTATCCGACCCTGGCAGTTCTTGGAAATGACGTCACGTTCCAGGAATTTCCGAGCGCAAAATTTCTGAGTTTCTGGCAAATATATCTCGCTGAAAATCGTGGATTTGTATCAGGAGAATATGATATGCAAGGAGGTATTCGTTCCCAGAAATTCTTGGAAGTGACGTCACGTTCCAGGAATTTCCGAGCGCAAAATTTCTGAGTTTCTGGCCAACATATCTCGCCGAAAATCGTGGATTTGTATCAGGAGAATATGATAAGCAAGGAGGTATTCGTTCTCAGAAATTCTTGGAAGTGACGTCACGTTCCAGGAATTTCCGAGCGCAAAATTTCTGAGTTTCTGGCAACAATATCTCGCTGAAAATCGAGGATTTGTACCAGGAGAATATGATATGCAAGGAGGTATCCGACCCCGGCAGTTCTTGGAAATGACGTCACGTTCCAGGAATTTCCGAGCACTTAAATTTTTACGGGCTCCCATCAAAGCGTTGTATTAATTCCTGGATACTTAGCGCAAAGTTTAATAATGTTCAGGTCTATTTTTACAAGTTCTCCGCTTGTGAACTTAGCATTTTAAGTTCCTGCACGGTAGTACTTGTATAAGGAATTGGAATTAGGTCTTTTCAAGGATTGGTAAGGTATGCAAATAAAAAGAGCAGTAGAATTCCTTTCATTGAAGATTTATTTGAATTTATTAATGAAGATACAAGTTACAAAAATGTTGTAGTTCAAATTTACAAGCTAATACTTACAAAGTATCCTTTAAAGTTAATTTACAATGTAGCTTACATGTAAATTTACGTACTTTATACGCAGAAGCTTACAAAATACATTACAGCATTGTGTAGCTTATGCACATGTAAATTATTTATTATATATTTCATTTTGTATTTAGCACATTCAGTAGAACTTGCATTACTAATATAGGTAATAAAGTTTATACAAGATCTACCGAATACACTGAATATAAAATAAAAGATATAATAAATATACATAACAGTTAATTACACAATTGTTCTAAATTAACTTTATGCGCTAATAGTTACAAACTATTTGCATGAACCAATTTACTATAACTAAAGGATCACTAAAGTATGTGGCACAAGTTCTTCTATCTTCTTTTTTGCTCTTACGCGCAATGAGAAGTACTGGTCAATGATCCTACTCTTTGCTGGGAAACCTGCGCACACAAAACATATATTAGTATGTACGTAACAGGAGAGAGAAAAATTATTAAGGGATGTTTGGAGGAAAAAGAGATACGGAAGGGTCACACTAGAAGTATAAGAATAAGACAGGATTATTTAAAAAGGAATGGAATGAATCAAGCATAAATAAATTTAATAGACGGGTAGGGAACGAATTAATGGAAAGACTTAAAAGAAGATACAATGAAATACAACAGCAGCTGCAGAACATAAAAATAAAAGCATCAACATATAATGAAAGGTTTAGACATATTAGAACAGGGACTGCCAAGCTTTTCTCGTCTAACGGCCACCGAATCCCCAATACCAATTAAACGCGAAAATAATGTGACGTTGACGTGCCATCTAACACAATACGCATAGGTGTGTGGAGCGTCATTTGTCTGTATATACGAGTGGCCTGCGGGCCACCGTTTAGCAGACCCTATATTAGAACACCAACACTGCCACAGTACCAAAGTTAATGGCTAACAGGAAATCGGCATTGATTAATAACGTAGGTAAGATCTGCAGGCACTCAAAAGCCAAATAAATATTGTGACCTAGAAGAGAATGAAAGATGTGACATGTGTGGACACAAATTGGTAATGTTAGAACATCTAATAAGAGAGCGTAGAGAACCATCGAAGGGGGTAACGATAGAGGATGTGATGCATAGAATAAGAGATGAACGCTTAGGAATTTGAAACAGAAAGATGTGCATATAATAGATGTGCAATAAAGAGACGGCTAGTCAGAAATAGGGCAATATGTAAGGTATGAAAGGTACGAAAGAAAGAGTGGAAGAACAGAATGTAGTACTTCAGATAGTAATCTGAAGTTAGGTTATATGTACTCTTACAATTAGTCCAAATTTCATGGTTACGAGACCGAAATAAAAAGGAATATTGTTGTTAGTATATACTTAGTACACACAGGAAAATTTATTGGTAGAAACAAATATTCAAAGATGTAAATACCTTTGACAAGATGCTTCGGAAAAATGTTTCAAGGGTCGTTGGTTTGTTATAAACATTGACACAATGAAAGTAATTATTACGGGCAAGTGGATAAAGTTACAGCAACGACACTATTCCAGGTAAATAGCTTCTTCCTTTCCCTTTCATTTGACACCTCTTAGATTAAAAAATAACTACCACGAGTTGAGATATAAAATTTATAATTATTATGGCTTTTTACCGACAATCTGTCGGTAACGATATCGCAGACAGTCGATAATCGGACATGTGGCGCCATCTCGCGTTTGCGGCCTTTTTCGCAGTTTGCCGCGCCTTCAAAATCAAATTTCTGGATTACATCGTTAATTTAAACAATTGCGTTTTTCTCGGCTTCTAGTAGGTATTTTGTAACCAGACTGATCTCAAATTAAAGCGAAGAACCACAGCTATCTTCTCCAACAGTTGCAAGAATAGGGGACACGTAGTTTACAAGTTATAAACAATTAAAAAATCGATGAAACTACGCTCCGGTCATTACGATTATCACGGCTTTTGGTGGTGGTTTTTTAATCAACGACGTCTCAAAAGAAAGGGAAACGAATAAGCTACACGATAAAAAATACCACGTTACAGCAACTGCAAGCAATCGGCCGTAATAACAATTTCAATGGTTTAATTGTTTATAACAAATGAACTGGACACGGAATAATGTTCACACCTATTGGAGATGGTAGCTGATGCTCCTAGCTTTAATTTAAGTCCTCTGGTCATTGCTGTAGCTCGCCTCCAAGCCGAAATAATGGAATTTGTTTATAATTTCGTTAAACAAATTCAATTATCTCGGCTTCTGCTTGGCCGATTTTAATCAACGACGTCTCAAAAGAAAGGGAAACGAATAAGCTACACAATAAAAAATACCACGTTACAGCAACTGCAAGCAATCGGCCGTAATAACAATTTCAATGGTTTAATTGTTTATAACAAATGATCTGGACACGGAATAATGTTCACACCTATTGGAGATGGTAGCTGATGCTCCTAGCTTTAATTTAAGTCCTCTGGTCATTGCTGTAGCTCGCCTCCAAGCCGAAATAATGGAATTTGTTTATAATTTCGTTAAACAAATTCAATCATCTCGGCTTCTGCTTGGCCGATTTTAATCAACGACGTCTCAAAAGAAAGGGAAACGAATAAGCTACACAATAAAAAATACCCCGTTGCCGTAACTACACCCAGTCGGCCGTAATAACAATTTCAATGGTATAATTGTTTATAACAAATGAACTGGACACGGAATAATGTTCACACCTATTGGAGATGGTAGCTGATGCTCCTAGCTTTAATTTAAGTCCTCTGATCATTGCTGTAGCTCGCCTCCAAGCCGAGATAATGGTATTTGTTTATAATTTCGTTAAACAAATTCAATTATCTCTGAAATAAAGAATAATGCTACTATTAGTATGTATTTATTCGAGGCTGGAATATTTATTTAAAGAAAAAATATTCACAAATGTTTCACCTTTACTAAAGAGCTTGATTATTGTAAACTCAAATGAACAGTGAAACTTAGAATATTATTATACATATCAATTTAAAAAATGAAGACATTCAGTTTTTCTTACAGCTGTCTATAAAGAAGCGAAGTGACGTACGACTCGTGTCCCTGGCTTATCCACATCCAAAGTGGGCTTTAGTTTCGCCATCTATAAATAAGTGCTCGAAACTACCCGTATGTCTGCTTTATCTAAAGCCATTAGTACATATCTATCATACATATCTACACTTAAGGAAAGTAAGAGGCGCGAGTAGTTTCGAGGAGTTCTGTATAGATGGCGACGCCAGAGCAGGCGCGAGTAGTTTCAAGGAGTTCTGTATAGATGGCGACGCCAGAGCAGGCGCGAGTAGTTTCAAGGAGTTCTGTATAGATGGCGATACCTTAGTAGACACTGTAGATATGGCAGTGACCCGCGTTGTTTCAAACACATCTTTACAGATATTAAATAATTAATGAATTAAAATATATACATGGGTATTTCGTTTATAAATCAGAAGGCTTCTCGAGGAATAAGAAAATGTAATTCTCAAGGCGAAACACATCATTGTACTGAAGAATTATCTCTAGAGCGCCAGAAAGCAGAAGAATCTACATAAGAAGCAGAATAATAAATAATACACAATATTGACAACTACAAATAGATACAAAAATAAAAACGAGCGGGTCATCTGTCCAGGAATTCGAGACAGAAAGATATATAAAGTTTCTTGTAGACACATACATACCACATACAAATATCGCGTACGCACGTGCGTACCTAGCCACGTGTGCGTGAACCACCACCACTTTTCATCTCGATTCTTGTCCCCCGTCAGGAAGCTGCGATTGGAGAATCCTCTGGTCCAATAGAGCAGCATTGGAGGCGGAGAATCAGTGGACGCGTGTTTTTTCGACGCCGTCGCGACGCCGCGTCGCAGACGCACGCGTGATATTAATTTCGCCGTGCTTGACATTCATGGCGGCGGAACCGGACTCCCCGCGACGCGTCGAGGTCGGGGTCGAAAGGTGACGGGTTGAAAAATGAAATTTCAGCGTGCCCAATGCATTTGGACAACTTTTCGCGAACAAAAATTTCACTCGCTTCATAAGAATGTTCGTATTGTTTAGCGGACGCGAGAAATTATTTCTCGAAAGTGAAAGCTGGTAGAGTAATTTACTTGTTTGCCAGTGAACGTTCACTCTTTAATAGAATGGACGTTGAGCAATAGAATAAAACATTGTCCAAATCGTCGGGTACAAAGCGCTTGGGTAAAATTCTATTAGAGCAATACACAATGCTCGGTGGACAGTTTCATTGAAACGTGTTCGGGAAAGACTGCCTGTACCATAAGGGAAAGCCTTGGTACATTCGTGCAATAAACCATGGCAAACCGCCCCAAAACTTTTAGGTTGGCTATAAAAAGGAGTAATAAAGTTTAAAACTATAAACGTCCCAAAGTAAACAGAAAGCATCGAAATATTATTCCAACAACTGTCCTGTCCACTACCTGCTGCAAAGGCCCTTCTTCTTATTATACCTATCAATATTCTTTACCCTGCAGCACATGTTTATTACTTCCTCGGGCCATCGTTAAAACCATGCTTCAAGATAAATATTTAAAATGCAGTTAATAAAGCCTACAATATAAACGCACGGTTCAATTTATTTTACACAGCAACTACATTTCGTTCTGCACGTGTATATATACATCGCGTAAGATATATGTTCCCGACAAAATTCTGCACCGCAAAATCGATCAACAGCAGCAACAATAATTACCAGATAAAAAGGACAAGCTCCTTGATAATGACTCCACGGTTTATCTACTGAAACCAGGCTTCCCTCCGTTAAACACCGACCAACAGGCGCCTCCGCTTACGAGCGCCTTTCGAGAAACAAGGATACGAGGCGGCGAGAAAGATAAAATGGAAATAAAAAGGAACAGGATACATAGGTATCTATGGGCCGTAACGCGGATCGTGCAAAGGGTCGTCGATCTTAATCGCGGATCCTCGACAATGATCCTCTCAAACGGATGAGCCCTCGCCACTCGACGAACGATGAAGATCTCTTCCCTCGAGGGGATACACGATGTTCCATCGAAAAGCGAGCTCCCGGCTCAAAATAGGGAACCCCCTGACACGTATTCCCCGTATCAACGAGGGACGCGTCAGCCAATCCCTGTAACTCGCTGATCCTGCTACGTTATATCATATTATCCTTGCGCCGCACACCTCGCCTCGCCCATCCTTTTCATCCTCGCCACTGCATCGCTCGACAACCGACGAGAATCGCTTTCACGACGATACCAACCGACGCGGAGTACACGCATACTGGTTTTCTAATTCCATCTCCTCTTATCCGTAACATTCTTCTTCCCTTATATTTTTCGTAGCTCCGACGGTGTCTCGAACAGCCGGCGCTCAATGCGACTCGAACCACGACATTACCTAAAACCGAAATCCGTTCGTCACATTCGCCCGCCCGTTTTCCTCCGAGTATAAATATGCGACGTTCACGTAGTACCCACGGTCCGTTCGAAAGTCCCGTACGGCGATCGCGAAATTAAAGCTCGCTTCAAATGAATCACCGTTACGGTCCGACCGCGCCTCGCCTGAAATTACAATACAGCAAACAATGTATCGCGTGAACCGTACGAGCCGGCGAAAAATCTGGAAACAATTTCAGAGCCACCCCGTAACGTTCCCGCGCACCTCGACGAAGGGTGAAACGCAGCGGCGAGCGGGCACGGGGGTTGGATCGATCCCCCTCTCACGGAACTCACCCTTACGCGATTCGAAAACGCGGCGGGCAGTGGAGGCGAGGGCAGGTCAATGGGCGTGGCGTGTTTCAGGACGAGGAAACTCGACGCTTTCGTTGCCGTTTGTCCTTAGTCTCCACTGAGACGCCGCACGGCGCAGTTGAACGCGCGTAATTCGCTGACCGATTTGTGCTTTCGAGAGAGCCGCGCGAGTTACGTTCCGTAGCCACGACGATATATCGCAACGGGCGTGAGCAAGTTTGCACGGGTTTCATGAGAGTGCGCTCGGTTGTTAGGTGAGACGCGTCCCGATCGATCCAGATCGTTCCCATTCGAGCCGGACCATTTGGACACGATCGTTCGTCCGGAAGTATTGCTGGCGAGATGATGCACACGATGAGCGAGCACGCGGGTGGAGCAGTGGGACTGGGTGTTAGCGTGCTACCCTTTAACGGTGCGGGACTGTTCGAGGAGCAGAGGCCGAGGTTTTTCTTCAAGATGCCGAGAGTGGTGCCAAATCAGAAGGCGAAGTTCGAGACGGAGGAATTGTTCAGGAGATTGAGCCGCGAGAGCGAGGTAAGCTGCGTCGATTGTATTAAAAAGAGCGGCTACGTTGAAATCGTGTCGGCTTCTCTATTTTCGTTACCAGGGATCAGTGGCGGTTCGCGTATAGGCACCGTGTAACCGCGGCACCTCCTATTTCCACCTGATATTATCGATAACGTTCGATGTAACGAGTCTTTCCTCCTTCAATTCTTTCCTCGCGCTTGTACAGTGTATAATCCTTATGTTGAATGTCAGTAGCCGTCCCCAAGTTTACGAAAAAAGATACAAATTTTCCGGGGCAGCATGAGCCGCCACTGCTAAGGCTAAAACATATTCGTTGTCGAGGTTTCGATTTGATACCGAACAATACTGATCGTCGACGAGTGTATCTGTCGCACGGTAAACTATATTGCACCTGTTTGAATATACCGGTAACTCGGTATACCTGGTACTCGCCCAGAACGATATATTTATTTACATCAACGTAACGATCTCGGGCAACAGCACGTACAATAGGAAGATGATTCGAGTTCAACGCGTCGTAACGACAAATCGACTATTACGAATCGCACTGTTTTTTCCATACGTTCCGTTGCCTCGGCTACATAATGCTCAACCGATCTGTCCCGGTCTCTCTGTGATTCACGCAGCTTCCGAGGTTCCCTCCTAGCGAGAATAAATCGGGGAATTCGACGGATCTTCGCACCGGAAGTGTCGATCAACGAAACGAGGCAATCATTCGACGGGAATGCCGTCGTTTCCACGAATTCGATGGACCCGTTGCTCGGGAATAAAATTAACGCCGCCAGTTTCACTCGCGTCCGACGGTCGCGTCGATTCTACGAAGCCGAATCAACCGAATGATAATTAAATCGCCAGAACGACACCCCCTCCCCGCGTTTAACAGTGCGGCGAAAACATAAATTAATGGATTGCCCAATCGTTTTTCCCGCAGGTCAGATACACTGGCTACCGAGACAGGCCAGTCGAGGAACGTCAAGTGCGCTTTCAAAATGGCTGTCGAGAGGGTTACACGGAGATTGCGTTCGCTGCCACCGGCACGAACCTTCAACTCGTTTTCGGCAACGCTTCCGGAAATTACGCGAGCGACATCAACGACTGCGACTTCGAGAAAGAACGCGGCAAGGTGAGCACACCGATACCAGGATAATGTGCAACGAGCGCAATGTTTCCGGCAGTTTTTGCATACTAGGTTGTCCCAAAAGTTTCTCTCGCCCCATCGCTGGATGTCAACCGCGAAGAACAATTTTACGAAGAGTAGAATACTGTTGAACGACGCACGAAGCAACGTGGTATCGTGTTTTTAACTTTTTCCTTCCTGTGTTGCTGCGAACTATTCATCAACGCGATTTTTGTCTCGTTTAAAGGGTTCGATTTTTGTATAACCGATAGAACTTTTTAAAGAAATAGATAAGTAGTAATCGGAAAGGCAGTTTGAAGAGGAAGGGTGAGGAGGCTAGAACGTTCCAAATCAGATCCAAACGCCTTTCCCTGCTTTTCCATCTTTCGGTACGCGCAGATCGGCGCTGAGACTATCGATTCGAACGGCAACGTACTATCGGAGTGCTGGAAAACAACCGAGTGCCCTAACGTCAACGAAAAATCGAACGGCCGGTGTGTTTGACTAAACGTTGCCCAATGAAACAAGCGAATGAAACTTTTGGGACAACCCGATATACAGCAAAGAACACATTGGAACAATCGGAAGCTGGTAATAGTTGAGAGACGTTTCACGTCTCTTCCGAAGGAGATCTGTGCCCGTGTCCCGCAGAATTGCCGCGACGCAGAGCTGGTATAATTTGTCGGAGATCTGCGCGCGCACGTTCGCGACATTATCGGGCCACTAATTGAACGCCGGTGGACAAATGGTCATCATTAGACAGGCGCTCGGTTTTTCGTGCCCTTCCAGGGCGTCGCGCCGCGTCGTTTGTCCCGGAACGTCTACCGCGAACATTCGGCGTCCGTTTCTGCCTCTCGAACAATAGCGTCACCGTGTCGTCGTTCCCCGTGGAACGTCAGACATCCGGTCCCGAAATTTCCGTCGTCGCCGCGGGGGTCGAAGGGAAACCCGCGTCGTACAAACGACTGACGGCTCAATTAGTAAAGTCGTGGGCGTCGAAGTGGAAATCGTTGGAGCGAACGATGCGGCAGGTTCGTTCAGAACGATGATATTTCTCGCAAATTCATTTCGAGAACGCGCGAGAATCAGGATCGATAGGAACGATTGATGAAAAATGAAGAAGACTTTGTTACTTTTATCATTCCCGTTGCGCCTTATCGGTTCCTTCCATTGCCTCCCGGCGCGTTCGATTGGCGGATGGAATCGCTTCGAGACATTCAACAGGAGTAAATAGGAGTTCTCGTACGCCGGCGCCAACGGTGGGGCGACGACGAGACGTCGCCATCGCCATCGCGATCGATAGGTGCGTCGCGGAATACGCCATTTTCTAAAGCGTCTGTAAATTACGCCCGCGTTTCCTCTGTCGCTTTTCAATTCCCCCCTCGTTCCCTCCCCTGTTCGCAGACAAACCCGATGCTCGATGTTTCTATCGGGGCAATAATAATCGACGAGTATCCGAGATTCGTGGTGCCCGTCGAGTTTCGAGAATCGAGGGTCCCGACGACCCATTACCAGCTACCGGGGCCAATTAGCGCTTTTCCAAAATCCGTCGAACGTGCCCGGCGCTGGTGCCAGATGCCCGAGACCTTTACAAGTCACCCGGTATATAATGGCTCATAAATCTTGCCCCGTCCCTCTTTGGTGTCCTCCGAGGGGCGAACGAGAAGAGTCCCTCCGACAGGATTCCACGGAACTCTCGACCCCGGAGAACTCGACGGAGGATCTCTCTCGTCGCTTCTGTCCCGAATCGACACACCTTCGACTTCGTCGTCGGTGCTTGCTATCCCTTTTCGATCGATGTAGATACCCGCGTTTCGATCGTGCGTACCTTCGAACGATTGAACATCGCGTCACCCATAACGCCGAGCAGCAATTGCGACTCGGGATCAGTTTGTTCCGCCATCCTTTAGAATTTTAGAAGATTGAATTCAATCGAACACCGAGTTCGAATATAATTATCAACTGGACGCACCGCTCGTCTCTGCTCGCAATCGCCAGACATTCGAACGTTCTCGCGCCTAGGGCGAATCGCTTCCGAGGCATTCAAGATAGCACAGCCGTGCCGCGGCGGTGTTCATTATTTTCCTGCGCGAACTGAAAAGAAACGACGAGCACCGGTGGTTGTTTACGCGACGACCCGCGGCCGCCGTTTTGTTTTAATCGACAATGAGCAGACGGGAGAGAGAGACGTAATAAAGAGCGACGCGCGGCTGCACGTGTCCACTTTCATTGTCTTCGGTTCGTTCCCCGTAGAGAGGAAATAATTAAGGGAGAGATTCGCGGGTCGGATAAAGGTCGACGGAGAGCGGCGGAATAAAAAAAAAAAAAAGCGAAGAGGGTGAGCCGTTTCACGTCGATCCTATCGCCGATCTTATCGTCGCCGCTCCTTCTCTCCCGATTTCGTCCGATGTTGCGTCACCGCGACGCCGCGCCTCGTCTTGGACATTTTATTCCGAATTCGTTGACGCGTCTCCGCCGTCGATGTGATTCAACAACGGCGTCGGACACGCCGGTAGAAATTCGCCGCGGGCCGAGGCATAAATTTCACGGGCGAAATCGAAACGCGTTGACCCGGGTCCAGATGATTTACACCCCTTGCCAGGATACTCGGTAGTCCTCTCGCCTGGACTAAATACAAGTTCGAATGGCTATTCCGGTTCCCCGAACGAAACTATACACTCTACGGGGAACAGCGAAATTAGCACCAGGGACAAACGACGCTTCTGCAATTCGTTAAGTAGAAATCAACGGGTGAATTCGCCGAACGTCCCCCCCCGTACTGAATTCGAGAAGTCACTATCGAAATCTCTGGTCGCAGTTGCCGTCGCTTGTTGGTCTTTGAAATCGAGCGAACGATGCATTTGTTAACGAAGAAAACCGGCGGCTCGTTTGAAAATACCGCGAATGTGTTCGAAGGGAAAGGGGTGGTTTAACGCGGGGAGCAGAAAAATTTCGAGCTCGACTCGCCTCCTTCGTGTCACGACGAGACGGAAAAAAAAAAAGAAACTGAAAGAGGAAAGAGTCAGCGCGGAGAGAATGACCGTAACGACAATGCGCGTTCGTGGAAAGACAAAAGGTCTCGACACACTGACCGTGCGCGCCCGAACGGAATCCTTTCCGCCAGGATCACGTTGACGAATGTTCTGCCCATTGTGGTGCCGGACGTGGACCGTGCGCAAAAAGGCAGCGGTGGCAACGCCTACCGAAAAACAAAAGAGCCGTCGAAAATAGCCGGTCGTTTGTCTCAGGACATTTAGCCGAGCCGGCAAGCCTTCGCAACCCTTTCCCGATTTCTCACCCCTGTCGTTCCGCCCGGTTCGACGTCGCATATACTTGTTCGTTTCGTGTTTTTTTTCCCTCTTCTACACCTTTCCTTCCTCGTCCCCGTGCGCGTCCACGACCTCTCCCTTTCTCCGTCGGGGTTGCCGTGCAGCATGCAAATAAATCGGCCAAAGGGTTGCGCGATGGAAGGACGTGAACGAGACACACGCGTTACAGTTTAAATATCGCTGCCTATTATGCCGGCGATAATGGTTCACGCCCCTGGCGAGCCGAAAGAGAAAGGTGTGAAATGGATTTTTTGATAGTTTTTCTCTCTGTGACTCCGGCTCGCGTGAGAAACTAATGACGACGGAACGGTTGTGTATATATTTCAGATTGCTCTGACAGTTCGGTTTCGTTCGCCTTTTCAACCCGGTTCGTTTTTTTCTCCTTCAATTCGATACTCGCAGCGCGCGTTCCTTGTCGGCACCGCGGCGTTAATTTGTTCTAATCCGTCTCGTTGGTTTTTCACGTTCCCCTCTCTCGTTGTTAACGTCGCGCTCGACAGTTGTTTTAACGCCGCGGCTTCTGTCCCTTTTATTTTCTGAATTTTTTGGTTTTTTGGTTCGTTCGCGTCCGTCGATCGAAGAGTCGGTTGCGATGGAGATTCGTAGTGAAACGCGAGCCACGTGAATCGCATACGTCCTTCGGGGCCGGCGTACTTCCCCGTTACGTGTTCAGCGACGTTTCAAGAAACCATCGGTAAATTCTACGCGAACTCCTATTGTGGATTTTTGCATGACGTCAGTCAGCTTCCGTGAAACGCTCGAGCTTGAAAGGATTGCCGAATCCCGCGGAGATATTAATTCTTCTCCGGTCGTCTGTACAGTTCTAGTCTTCCTCGCCATTTCCCTCCGATTTTCATGCTTTCCCTCCCCCCTTTGTAGGCCCACGCATAAAAAGTAATTCGAGACTGTTTTCCCCGAGAGGAAGCTTTTAGGCGAGCTTGAATCGCCGCGCGCTACACGGCGGGGTCTTTGGGAAACGGCGACAAACGATTCGATTATCGAGTCGATCGAGGTGCGATCACCCGTCGGCGACACCCGTGGCTCAATTATGATACAACAATGTGCTCCGTGCCGCGTTGCTACATTGTTGCGACGCGACGACAACCAGCTGTATGTTTCGAGTGAAAGAAAAACTCGGCGCGAGGCGTGTAACGATGATTCTCCTTTCCGTCCTTTCGTCGTTTCACAATAACATTTTTGTCCCGCTCGTTGGAAATATTTTGCCGTCCGCGCCGATCGATTTATCATCGAGCACTTTCGTCGCGACGAGCAATTTATGAGCACCGATTCCCGAACTCGCCCATTAAGAAACGAATCACGGAAACGCTTCCTCCAAGTGACCCAAGTTCCCCGACAGTCTTGCCGGAACGGGTCGAGCGAAATTTCCAACGGATCTTCCACGGTCGGCCTCGGATCCCGTGTCGCGAGCAACGCTTTCCAAACCATCCAACGAGACCGGAAACGGGGCCATCGTTCGCCGGGAAATAAAATAGCCCCCTCGCGCCGGGCAAAGATAATTGGCCGTTTCGACCGTTTCGACCTTTTCGAGGCCCGACGGATCGGCCCTTCTCGCTTTTCGTTCCCTCTCACCTCGCGTGAATTCCGCCTCGGTCAACGTGTCGTTTCCACAACTACGCGATCGATGAGAAATAACTATTCCTGTGTGCAATGTTTTCACGACGGACGAATTTAAGAAAAAACACCTCGTCGTTGAAGAGCGAATAATAGTTTCCAAGATTTCTGAAATTTCTAAAATGGAAGATAGCGTTTGAATCGAATCCCGACGCTTTTCACGCGCGACGGCACACTTCACATTTCTATTCGTGCAAATAAGACGGACAGAAAGGAATGGGGGCCGATTTCCTCGTTGTCCTCATCGGGCATCGGCGCTCGAGCGGACGCAGGTCGACCTCGCAATTTCGTCTCTCCCCGATGCTCTTGTACCTTCCAATCTGCGTAATCGTTCGCTGGAAATAAGAAACGTTCACGGGCTGCGCGAGGCAGAAAACATGATTGAAAGTTGAAGGCGGGCCCGGCCGGCTTAATGGGCCCCTACCATCGACGGGGGATACAAGCATCTCGTGGAACGGGAAAGAAACCGAGATTATGTCTTAACGTTAAGTCGGCGGAACGAAACTAATGGCAGCATGCAACAGATCGCGATTTTTCTTGCTGGTTAAGAAATTACGCGACCGGGCCTTTCGGGTCTGGCATTTCGAATCGGGCCGTCGCGAGTCTTGTTCAGATTTTAAGATGCAGACGTTCGCCTGGACGTAATTGATTTCCGGGCAACGCGGTGAATCACTGCTTGGAACTGTGCTACGGCACAGCACAGAGAATCCGAATAAAATCGGAACGGATTGGAAATATGTGTTGCCGAACTGTGACGAAAATTCTTTCACCGCTACAACTCGCGACGACGCACGATTCGTTCGTTTGCGCGTCTGTTGTTTACCGATTTCGTTAAAATTTTCCTAAATTCGTTCCAAATGTATTTGCGACGGCATCGCCCGACTCCCACCGATAAAAAAAAATCACCGTTCTACTTGCAGGTACACCTCAGGTCTCGTTTGATAATGAACGGTGTGTGCGTGCTGTGGCGCGGATGGATCGACCTGGAGAGGCTGGACGGCGTCGGTTGTCTGGAATACGACGAGAAACGCGCCGCTGAGGAAGACGCCCTTCTTCGCGATCAGCTGGAGCGTTACAATCAGAGAGTGCGCGACTTCGACGAGAAGCAAAGGGCTTACAGAACCGGCGCGACTCAGCCGCCGCATTTGAACCATCACCATCATCATCATCACCATCACCACGGTCATCATGGCCACCATGTAACCGGGACCGGCACGGGCACCACCGGGGCACTCGAGCCCCATCTGGCCCATCGGCAAGATCCGGAAATGGAAGTCAGACTGAGGGCTTACTGAGCCAGCGAGAAAGTTAGCAACGCGATCTCTTGACTCGTCCGCGAGCTGGAATTGTTTCTTGGTCGTTCTGGGGCTGCGTTGGAATGCTGCCATGGGAAACGAGGAACCGGAGAATCGACGGCTGGTGGAACGCGGACGATGGTTTCGCGTGCGTTCAAGGGACGAAGAAGAGGAATACAGGAGTCGCGGGGTGGTTTTCATTGGGGGCTGCGTTTGCGACGGTTCGTTCAGAATCGAGGCAAGCGCGGCCGGATTTCGTTTGAACGGAACTCGTGGCACTGAAACACGCGTGCGTCTTTTCTATCGACAAGGATGTAGGATCCGTCTCGGTTACTTGAAGCTACCTTTTTTTTTACGCCCCCCGCGTTTCCACGAGGAGAATCATCCAAATGTTTTATTTCTTTGTACATTCTATATATTTCTGTTGAACAAAGTGGTTCGGAGATTTCTGTTAAGATCTAGAGATTTGGGAATATTTTCATGCAAATACGGACAACTTCGGGCCCGTTTCATTCAAGAATCTTGCGAACCGAATTTCTCGGATCTTACGTTTCCTTTAAGTTCGTCGAAATCTTCGTTGCCGCGTTCCTCCGCCACTGTCATCGAGTCATCGTGGGTCATCTTCGATGACGAGTTTTATAATCGATCCACGCCACGTGTAAGAGGTCCTCGATCGCGATCAAGGTTCGTTAGGTTTAAGCGACAAGCGTTCATCTTTCTCTTTTGACGCGGATCGGACCGATCCAATCGAGATTCTTCGGGGACACATCTTCGAGTTGCGTTTCTGAAGGTACGAGTGGATCGGTCCGGGTCTCGCGGGATCATTCTCAAGATCGTTTCGAGTTTTATGCGAAATTTCGATGGTTAATTGGAGCACCGATTACGAGAATCGTACAAATGGGTGGATTCAAGCGAACGTGAACAGAAGGGAAACGATCCTCGTCATTTCGCGGTGGCGATCTTCGAAGTTTCAACGAGCCACTGCAAGTATCGCGGTCCGCTTGACGACGTCGAATTTCCATGTACAATTAACGATATTAACGGTCACCGTTGTATGACACTCCAGGACACCTCGTCGTCGCGTATTATCATTATTTCTACAATTTCGCTAGATCTTCGTTCTTTCTTTCGACATCACGGCGTTAATTGCCGCGATAATTACTGCAACGAATTCGCGGGTGTACCTTTTGCGTTTTTCATTTCCCCGACGACGCGTGGAGACGAACGCGCGAACAAAACTGAACAATCACATTGCCCGATGCGACAGTCACAAGGAGAACGAAGATGCACGAATCATCGTTGCCGATTTTTCCGCAAACGAGAGACACTTAAAACGCACCCGTCCACTGTTTCTATCAATTTTCACCAGTCTATCGTTCTCGTTCGCAGAATTGAACGTTTCTAATCGGCGACGAGTTCGTGAGAAATGCCGATCCCCGACAATAATTTCTCTCGTACGGGCGTACCTACGAGTCAGAGTGTACGCGTTACATCCGTACAGTGGAAGGGTGGATAGGTGAGTGTCACGCGGCCGGAATTTCTCGAGAAAGAGGAAGGCCGAGGCAGTGCGTCATGTCCAAAGGCAAAGAGGAGAACGGTGTATGATTCACTGGTGGATCCTCTCGGAATTCCACGCGGGCATCCATCGAGTCGTCGTCCGACGTTTCGTCTCGTATGCTGTCGAGGACATCGCGACCGTCACGAACATTTTCCGTTGCATTGTACATATTTGTAAAGACTTAGGTTAATTTGTAAA
Source organism: Nomada lathburiana (assembly GCA_963667235.1). Classification (NCBI taxonomy): domain Eukaryota; kingdom Metazoa; phylum Arthropoda; class Insecta; order Hymenoptera; family Apidae; genus Nomada; species Nomada lathburiana. Next base: position 10,356,287 of record OY763906.1, read on the forward strand.
CGCCGCTCCGGGCTCCCGTTGGATCGCTTGTCCGCGGTGTACTGACGGTGCGTGAATCACTTTGGGAAAGGCCAGAAGTGACGCGCGTATACGGGCGTATGGAAATCGCGCTCCGATCATCGACGATCCCGACTGTAAAAAGCTGTTTTATCGATTAAATGTCATTTCCGTCGAACACTGGTTGCACCTTTATTCCTTTCCCCGAGAAACACCTCGAACACCTTGGATCCTTTGAACAGAATGAAACCGATTCCCGGGCGGACAACGATATTTCAGTGCGGTGGATGGCGAAGAGAATTGATGTTTTCCCGGCGAGATTGGCACGCTTTACTAGCGGCCGTTCACTGGACACTGCAAACGTCGAGAACAGCTTCGTTGATTAATGGTCGGCGAAGAGGCGACGAAACGCTTTGAATCCGAAACGGTCGTGATTCTCTCGTAGTTTCGTCCGAACGGTGTCAACGGAGGCTGGCTTGGTATGCGACCGATCCTGCGAATAATCTAAAGGGATACAGATGTACCCGCAGGTAAGGTGCGTCGAGGGATCTCTGCGTGAAGCGATGTTAACGATGTCGTCGCTGAATACGCGCCGCGCCGTTCCGTTGAACGAGAACTTTCGTGGCACACGAAATAAGTAACGCATTCCAATGGCGACGAGTCAATGGCGATCGAAGGATCGAGGAAATCGCTTGGGAAATGATCCCTGGACGTTCGATCGTTCGATGCTAAACACTGCGCTGTGCTCGTGTACGTGTACACGCGTACACGAACGCTCGCGTGTTATCGAATCAAAGGGGGAGCTGCATTATGGGGGGGCTACTTTCTGGAATAATGCCCGGGGGGGCGTTCGTGCGTAGAAATACAGGAGTGTCCCGGCGTTGATCCTATCGAACGGGAATGATCCGGGAATCTTCGCGATGAATCTGTTCGTTTGTTGTATCCAGTCAAACGTGCACGCATCGAACTTTTTCAGCCCTGTCCGCTTTGCACTCGAACTACCCGCCGCGGAGAAGATTTCTCATTGAGAAGATCGATTTGAGAGTAGGCGGCGGAACAACCGGGGGAAATTTTATACGAAAGTTGGAACAATCTTGCATACGTCGGCTCGATGTAAGACGATAACGGGCGCGTCGGAATTCCTGTAGGAAGCCTTATTCGCGAGCGAACCGATACGGGGGAACAAGGACCGTCGTAACTTCCCACGAACCCGTCGAGATCGCCGAACCAACGGAAACTTGCTGCTCCATTTTAATGCCAGCCTCCCTTCCGTCGCTTTCACTCCGAACGCGACCCCGTTCCCCCCCTTGAAACGAGTACGCAATTTTAACGCGGTGACTCGTCTCCGATCCAAGAAATTGTCGCGAAATTTACGGATTCGTTTCGGACGTTTCAGCGCCGCGCGAACGCCACGGATGCCTGTCTATTTACACGCGCGTCGACGAGCGGAAAGGTGTATAATATACGGGCGACACGAATAACGGAGCGGGGTAATTTATTGGTGGGTGCGTGACTCCTTGCCTCCGTTATGCATAATCCGGACACGAGTTTCCCTGATGCTTACCGAGCCGGCCACTCGAGGATCGCGCGGCGAGAAAAGGTGCCCCGGGGGGGGGGGGGGGGGGGGGGGGGGGGGGCAGCAGTCATCAATTACGATTGGAAATAAATCGAAGGCAGATGCGACGAGTGCCTACAGGCCATTCTCGCCGGGTCACCGATTCTCTCGCCCCTCGCAACCCCGCCGACAATACGACTGTTTTCAACAAATACAAAACGATACACGAGCCTCGACCACCCCCTTGCATTTCATCGTCGCACCCCTGCGGAATTCCTCCAGGCTCTGCCGATTTTACAATTTACGACCCGCCCCGAAAATTTGACGCTATTTACACGTAAATACTCCTCGAGTGTTTACCTATGAACGTGATTTATCCGGGGAAGTTGCCTCGCCGCGGCAAGTGCTCGCAGTTCTCTCACTGTCACGGCCGAGATCTTTCGCCCAGCGTCCCATTTATTTATTGCCCCCCCCCCATTGTTCGTGAACGGGGATGAGTGCTAGGTTTTTTTCTCCAAATTCTTGGTCGAGTTGTACAGGACGCTTGAAAAATACGTTATCGGAGGGTTACGACAGCTTAATAATACGACGGGACGGCGGCGATTCGGTCGAACCGTAACGAGGCACGATACCGTTTATCAGCAAACCACAGGAAGTTAGGCGTGAACCGGCCGATAAGCGTTCTTTCGTGAAAACGTGAGAATAGCACGTTGCCGTCGGCATTAAGAAAACAATTCCAACGACGTGTAAAACACTTCGCATTTCGGGCGCATCGTTTCAACGTGACCGAAGCAGACAACGAGCCGTATGTGCGCATCCGTCATTCGCGGCGCATCCCCGAACAATCTCTCTGCCGTTCAACACCGATACAAAACGGATCTCGTTTTCCCGCGTGTCGTTTACACGGGAAGATCGATCGTGCATTCTAATTTCGTTGCCGAACAGGGAAGAGGCCTTCCGTAAATACCAGCGGACTTGGAAGCGCGTGAACACGCTTCTCAACCTGACACACTCGGCCGGCGTCTTTCCTTTACGTTGCCCGTGCTCAATTTTCCGTCGAGTGTTTTGACAGAAACGCATCAGCCCCGTCCCGTTTCTCTCTCCACGAGGAGGCTCTCGTTCGCCGGGATCCGTCGAGAGGGTCACGGTGGTCCCCGGACCGGCGCGGCGTTCGGATGCCGCTTGAACGAAAGAAGGAGAGAAGGAGAGAAGCCGAAGTAGCATTGGATCTCTCCAAGATTTGCAATCTTCTAATGATACGGCTCGGTTTGAGAAATTACTGGACTGTCGCGGTGTGCCTTTGTATGTATGCGAGGGTATACATTTTTTTCGTATACTCCGTCCTTCTTCCGTTACGCAAGAAATGATTTCCTGACGCAAACTCGCTTCTTCTCCTATTATTAGGATCGGATCCATTCGGGGTACACGCTTGTATCGCAGGTTTGTATAATTGGTCGATAGTTTCTTTCTTGTTCGCGCGTTTCCGCGATTTCTGCGATTACTGTCGTGCACAGAGGCGGCGCTTCTTTTCACCGCGAATAGAACGCGGAGTAACGGTGTCAATATTGCCACGACAGATTAACGTGACGGGGATTGCTCATTTGGCCGCGTATATCGCGTTACAATGAGCGCATATGCCCGCATGCCCGACCGATGTTCGACTCGAGCGAGTTTCGAACACGCTCTCGCTCTTGTTCGACGCGGTGGGTCCTCGTCGAAGGCAGAACGGCGTCCGTTGCATTTGCACGGTCCAAAAATCGCTACGAAAGACAACGCAATAAAACGCTGAATACCTCTTGAATATTCGGCTTCGTGAAAAAAAAATACCAGCTTTATGATAAAATAGAGTGTCCAAAGAATGTAACGTTATAAACTTAAAGAATCGACGTCGTAAACGGAATTATCGAGGTTGAAAGAATTATTTTATAACTGCCCAATCTTTTGCGAATAAAGCGAAAAAAAAGTAGCTCAATCGGACGAACAGTTCCCGGGATAAAAATTCCTAAGTAAAGCCGGTTCTCGCAAAAGTCGCAAAAATCGCAAACATCGCAAACTTTCAAGGTCCGTGCTTTCTAAACAAATTGCGAACCGCGAAAATGATGACTTAAACCCCCCCTAATTTCACGCGGACTACGACGTATTCCATTTGGAACAGAATCGCCGATGGCGATGCCAAAAGTCGATCGATTCTGCATGGGATGACCCACCGACGATTCTTCTTCACTCCGTTTCCGTAGAGTGTCAAACGTCACCGCGCGAAACTTCGCCGGGTTTCCCCGAGAAATGCGCACTGCTCACTTCTGTGTCCATTTATGCGACGATTCTAATGGATCCTCTGATCCGCCTTAGCGTCAAATGAAGCGGGTTCGCCGTTGAAACGGGTGCACGTGGGCGCGTTCGCATGCCCGTGGATCGCCTTCGAAGGGCTCGCCGTCCCGTCGGGTTCTGTGTGCCAACAAGCTAAATGCGTTTCACGGATGGCCGCCTTCGATCAATGCGGCTCGATTCGGTGAGTGCGTGCACTCGTAGGAACTCGGTCGATTCGAGGGACCCCGGAGGGAACCGGTCGTCGAGGATGTTTCGTTTTCGAGTTTGCCGGTAAGCGTCGATTAAAATGATATATAGCTCGCGCGTCTTTCAATCTGCCGGGAGTGAAATCGACGGGCCCTCGAATGTTTTGACTTCAAAAGGAGCTGTATTTCACGGCGGTGCTTTGTTCGACGAGTGTATACTTGCGATATTTCGTTATCATCGCGACAGATTGCTCCGGAGCGTTGAAACGATAAAGCGTACGTACATGTGGGTCCCTTAATTTATCTTGTTCCAAGGTAAAAGATATTTCACCTTGTTCGTATTTATTTGAGTGCACCGTGCTTTTGGGGTTTGCAGCCGCTTGTCGTTGCTTCGGATCGATCGAATTTGTTGTCCTCGTTTTCTCGACTATCGAATATTATTCGCAACTTCTGTTGTGTCACGTAATGATTCAATCGTGCCTGTTCTAAACCGTTCGAACTATAATTACAATGGAGCTGAGGCTCGTTAGCAGCATGCAGAAACACCTGCCTGCGCGATGTCATAATTTATGAGGGCGGCAGGGTAACGATTAGGTAATAAATAGTAGGAGAGAGCCATCCAGCCCTTCTGTCTCTTTCACTCTCTCTCTCTCTCTCTCTCTCTCTCCCTCTCTGTCTCCTTCTCTGTTCTCTCGTTTCCATTCGACTCGGGGGAGTGAATTAATAAAAAGACCCCCGGCTGCTCTTCGCCGCACAGATGTGGCCCCTCGGCGAAGGGGGTGTTTCTTTTATTTTTATTGCCAAGGGTTAATAGAATAGTTTGCATTCTCGTACAATGTCGGTGTACGAACGCGTACTGCATTCCTTCTTCCGCTGTTTCTTTTCGCCCTGCGAAACAAAAATCCGAGGAAAAACACTGGAAAATTGTACTCGAAATGGTCAACCGCTTCGAGGAATCAATTGAATCAGGAATATTTCAAGTAACGCGTGCGGCACGCGTATTAGCTGGGCAACGTTTCCATCAGAAGGGATGATCTTCACGGGCGAGGGGTGAAAAAAGAAATCCCTCTGCGTGAGATCCTAAACTCGGAGATCCCTATGCCCTATGTTACTCCTTCCTTTCCTCGAAGTCACCCCACCTTGGAGCGGAAAAAAAAAAAAAAGAAAAAATGTTTCCACGTCAACCTATCCCGAAGATAAGTTCGCGGACAAAGGTTTCGCTAAGGTATCGACGGAATTCCTGCGATAAGCCTGCGAACGAAGTTCGCTACGTATGCAAAGCTCGTTTGCCGATCGGCAATCGCGCCGCATTAAATAAGGGGCCCTTCGCAGGGACTCGTGTAACGGGGTTAATAGTTTTCCTTTGGTTTTGCGCGTCGAGTGGTCGCACGTGCGCTTTTATCGTGATTTATGGTGGTTTTTTTTTTCTTCGCGGGAGCGCCTCGTCGTTTCAATGCCCCGCTCCTTGTTTTGCATTTAACGGGGGCGGGATTTAAATATGCCGAACGATTCGAACAAGCGGCCCTGCAAGCCCCCCTCCGCCGTGACGCACGGGAAGCTCGTGTAATTGCTCGTCGCAGGTGAACGGAACGAAACGTACGGAGGGTGGCAATTTATTCCTCGTGCTCGTGGGGAACATGTGTTAATTTTATCAACCTGCCCGTAAAATTGGGTAACCTTCGGGGAATCCGTGCAAGTTCAATTCGACCGATGCTTCGCTTTCGCGGTGGCTCGTTCGAGAGCATTGCCGACGGGCGGGCGCGGAGCAAGTAATGTATATGACAAGTAATTGCCACGGTTCAATTATCTGGGTCGCAATAGAAAGAACCATTGATCGCGATATTTTGTTCCTAAGCGTTTCCATTGAACGCCCGATTAGTCAGGGGAAATCTCGTAACCGAACGATCTTCCATTTCGATGAACTCGCTAGGAAGAAGAAGGAACGAATCGGCGAATAGAAAACGATACGGGGAATCTTCACCCCGATGTTCTAGACAATCTACGAGGGTCGAAGGGGTTCGAAGGCGAATTTTTTTTCCCCTCCCTTCGACGTTCGATTCTTCCGATCCGGTGCGCAACCCTTTACGCTTGAATATCGAGTCAACCAGGTGATACGGTGACGTGTCGTTGCGGCAAAATCGAGCAACCGGAGAACTTCCGCGCGATTTCATTAGAACACCGTGAAACAGTCGAAAAAGTATCCCCCGATCGTTTGTCATCGTGGCTGTGGTCCCTCGCCGAGATGTACGTGCACAATTTTCTTCGAAACGTATTATAAAACGAAAACGAGTTCCTCGCATTTCTCCAAATTGTACACGGACGCCGGAAAATTCATGTAACCGTGGCAGAACGAAGAAGAAGTCTAGGAAGAAAAAAAAGGAGGACTTGCATCGAACAGAAAAAGAGTGCAGACAGGTTTGCAGAGTGTCATGGGGGGGGGGGAACCGATTACTCGGTCGAATATTAACGAGCTTGCACCGAGCCGTGATTAGCATGTCACCTAATTCAGCGTATCCAGCGCAGGCCGCTCCTGGACGTTTATTTAAATTTTACGCTGTTCCCCGGTGCAGATGCACGAAAAGGGGGTCCACGTCGGCCAAGATCCGTGAAATCGTGCACCCTTCGAGGACAAAAGGCCGCGTACACGTAGCCGTACGTTCAGCGCTAATTGGCTCATCCTAGATCTTTCTCGACATTAATTTCCTTTGCGCTATCTGCGGGATACTGGCCGGTCCTGATCGGAATAATAACAGTAAGTAGTTATTCCGTAACAATTGTACTGCGATTGGAACGGCCTCAATAATTCACAAGAATTACTGGACAAAATCTCTCACCCGCCTTCTTTAATCTCACTCGCACCTACGCAATTCGGATCGGTTTAATCGAATTCATTCGCCGGTCGCGCGACCCTCCGCAATGCGATAGCGCTCGAATCTCGAGGATTCCGGTTGATCCCCCGATTCCGCAGGGCTTAGGGCATCTTCTCTTTCGCATACTCAGGTGTTCGCTCCCACAGGCCAGGCTCCGACGCCCGGGGATGTTTAAGTGTTTGACGTTCGCATTACGCTGAAATCCACTCGTTCGTCAGTTGATTCGCCTAGAGAGAAGCTCCGCGCGTAATGAAACGGATGCGCGGGTTCGTTCTGAATATCGCCCGCGATCCGGTGTACGATATCCGTCGGACAAAGCGTAGAGTAAAATAGAATTCTCGGGCGTTCCAGCCTGCCGACAAGGAGCGTCCAAAGGTATCGAACGAACGTTCGAGAATCCTGTAGTTCGGCAGACGGTGGAATGAAAATTACTTCTAATCGAAAACCAGGTTCGGATCGATTGACACGGGTATCAAAGATCGAATGCCGCCTCCCCTCTGTAAATGAAAGAAAAAAGCGAGAGGAGAGAGAAAGGCGATGCCGAAGTTCACGGGACCCTCGTATGAAATCCACGCACGGCTTATCCTGGCTTATTCCGGCTTATCCCAATCATTTCTGCCCCGCTCGTCTCCTTCCTGGTGCCAATTACGTCAAATCAACGTCACGGGACAATACGTACGCGCGACGCGTGCACACGTCGCAGGTACCAAGACGTCTAGGTAAGCGGGCAACATCGAATCGATACACCGGTGGGGGGGACCCGTTTTCTCGTTGATCCTTTTTTAATTTCCGGATCACCCTCGGACACCGAAGCGCTTGGACCGAATGGAAATTGTCGGAATGAATTTAGAACGATCGTTCAATGTCTCTGTGCGCGAAATTTTCGTAACGTCTTCAGATGCAAGATTGCCATTTCACTTTTATGTCCTTTGCATAGTTCATTCCTTCTTCCATCTATCGGCAGTTTGAATTGTTTCGTACGACGGATCGACGGATGGAAGCGAAATGATTCCCCGAACGATAGCGATCTTCGAAGGGGCTCCGGGGGTTAAATCCTTGGCCGAACGGTGACTTTAAACAACGACCCCGGCGTATCGAAATCGTATTCAAAAGCTGACGACGATTTGCATATCGCAGTGTCACGTACGCCCCTTGTTCTACGCCACCGAAGGGACATCTGCATCATAAAGTACACGGTGCAAAGTGGATTACGGTAATGGATAGCCGGCGATCGATCCTATTAGACCGCCCGACGAACGAAATCGTGATAAGCTAATCGACGATCTGCCCAGCCAGTGTGAAACGACATACGTTACTGATGTCTGCATTTCCCCGGGGCAAAGTCGCATTCTACTCTGACCAAGAATTCGCGTTGAATCTACGCGAGACGTTTCGAATATTCATGACTCTTCGAGATAAGTCCAAGTACTCCGTCGCAATAATTGCATTCCATTTGACAATGAGGGTCCGCTGCAACGCGGAAACATCAGTTTCGCGTGGATACAATCGCGTCGTTCGTGGTTCACAATGAGAAACGCCGAAAATCGAACGTCCTGACCATTTGAAAGCCTTCCCTTAAAGCGCAGATTAAACACGTCGCGCGGTAAACGTGCTCGCGTGCATAGAATGCCCTCGGCAACGTCTGAAAAGCGTTCGTTAGTCAGAATCGTCAGAAGGAACAGGAGGGTCGGTCAAACATTCGAGGTTGCGTACATCCATCCACGCCATACGAATCTAATTGGCACTAATTTCCCGGACCTGTTCCGGCCGTAGGAGGAACGCAAACAAGAAATGCAGGGATACGCTCAATCGCTCGCACAATATTGACCCTACCGTGGCCCAGGCGGAACAGAGAAGAACGAATGGAACATAATACCGTCCACCCCCGCCCGACAAACGAACTGCCAAAGCGTTCCATTCATTCCGGTAGGGAGCCACGCCGAGTATTGACAGCCGGTCATTAGAAGCACCGGCTAAATAGTACAGAGGTGGACACGGTGTACACGTAAGCGGTGTACGCGTAAGCGCGGGCCCCGTGTACACTGGATTCTTTTAAATGGAAGCAAACTGGACAATGCTTCGGGAACGACGACAGAGGGACTGGCAATTTTCGGCCGCGAGTAGTCGAGCAGTAATGAGAGCGAACATTGGATTGGCGAGGGTGGAGAAGAGGACTCGGATATCGAAGATGAGAAAACGGAGGCGGGGACAGATTTTGATATTTTTATAAATGCAGAGAACGATACTTGCGGATTTTTTTGATGCTATTTTTTGGCCCACAATTGACTAGATTATGGCGAGCGAAAACTCGGCGATGTCGAAGCACTTCGAAGCGCAATCTCGATGGAAAAATAGACGGAGGAAGGTGAATTCGCTGAAAAGTTCGCGCGTTGGTGAATGTTCAACTTTCTGGGCACATTCTATACCTTTGCACCCACGCTTAGTCGCCTATTCCGGACTTCCGATGGGTGCTGCTCGACCCTCGTAACGCGATACGCTGCACGGCTACCTGAGCCTAAATTCGTTCAACGACCATGTCTGTCTGTCTACGCGTCAGGGTCTTGGAAACGTCAGGCCCGGCTTTTCGACTCCTGACTTTGACTGACATGCTTATTGGTACGATCGAAAGGTTCGACGGGATAGTCGCGAGATTGGATGTTTTGGGGGTTTATCGTACCCCGGTCCATCTGCTTACATTCGCAATGAGGGGTGGAAATCAGATTGTTGATTATAATACGAGAATTATATGGATATCTCTCTCTCTCTCTCTCTCTCTCTTCCATCGACAGCTGGGACAATTTTAATACTTTCGAACCGAATTTCGGATAAAAATTCGACGACCCGGTTCTGTTACGCGCCGAATGCAAGGGGCTGGGGGGGGCAACTTTCAAGTAGCTTGCGAGCTAATGTTGCGTACTCGACGCGACAAGCGGATAGTCATACCCCGATGATTATGAGTCGATACTAAGCATGACGGGACACCGGTGGAAACCTCACGACCAACGAGCCATCGTGGAGAAACTGACAGTGTCACGGCCGGGCACGCGGAACATGCGTCAAACGAGTACAAAATAGACGTTCCTCGAATTAATTATTCGCTTGTACCCCGTTCATGTCAAAGTGTCGCTTAATTGTCTATTTTTCACGATATTTTTACTCGCTCGCGAACAAAGTCGTTCCTCGGCAGTTCCGTCGGCGCTCAACGTCCACGCATTGCACAGGCCGACGAACGAACCGGGACCCGTTTGCAGCGGGGACCAGTGGCAGGATATGAATATTTCGGAGCAGTGGGACACGTGGCCCCTGGGTGAATCGGCGCGCATTCAGTGCACCCGGGGGGTGGACAAGGGACGACGACGTTTCCTCTGTGAACGGGCCGACCTTTGAACGTTGTCGCGTAGCCTTAGCCCTCGATGCTAAGCCCTCGGTAATTGCCAGCATCACGGGGGATCCGTCGACGACGATACACGCGACTCTACGAAACGGTGCGACTGCGTTTAATTACACGTCACGTACGTTGAAACGGGGCGACGTCTCTATTATTCCGATCGTCTCTCCTCGCATCGTTTCTGCGCGCACGCGAAACACGCCTTTGTCAGACGGAAACCGGGGCGTTCGCGAATAATACGCGCAATTTCTCCCCGCGACTTTTCGTTCCTGCCCGTACGTTTTTAAGTGGCCGAATTTACGGAACAAACGCGACTCGCGAACGGCGAACCGACGCGTCGGCACGTCTTCGCCGTTTCGACGGACAATCTTTGTACCGTGGGAACGACGGAGGCGTGGCTCGGGTTCGTTCGAGTTCGGCTTGGTTCTCTTTTTCGTCGAGGGAAAACGACGCGATTCGCGAATGTTAACGGCGCACGTCCGGACGCGGCAGATGTCCAGATGAACGTTCGAGAGCCATCCCGATTGTCTTTGCGGTTCTCTCTTCCCGCCGCGAATATCGTAAGACCGACCGCAGAATTCCGACCACACGATCGTGATGTTTCGACCTTTTTATTCCCGTCGAGCTTCGAGACGCAGCACACTGTACAACCGCGTTCGCGTTGCTCGGAATATCGTGTTCAATTCGCCTCGTCGCGAAGGAACATGTTCGGGTAATTCCGAGACGAGACAGAGGCACCGCTGAGCCCGCAATTTTACAGTTAACGCGCGGCTAGAATCTCTCTCGAAACTGTTCGAATTACCGGGCGCAATAACGATCCGAGAGGCTTCGAAACGAAGGAGGACGTCGGCCGATTCGATGCCGAAATGCCTGTGTTTAAATCGATTCCCGCGGGGAGAACTTTTCTTACGTTGTACTTTGCTTGTTCTTTATTCGACGAAGCGAACGCGTTGTTTGGAATTTGTTTGAGGACAAGACGGCGGAGAATATTCGAGAGATTTGGACAGCGAGGAAAGGTGAAGATTGCTAGGCGCGATGTGCATCGTTGAAAGGAAAGGAAGCGGAGGACGCGGATAAGAGGAACGGCGCGCACAATGTGCGGTGGGTTCTCATCGATAAAAGAGCAACGAGAGAGGCTTCTTTTTTCCCCGTTTTATAATCTGCGAGCGAGAATACCGAAAGGGGTGACCTTATTGTACGACATAATTTACTGTCTGCAAACAGACGGGCGCGTCGATGTAAAACATGCGCAAACACGGGCCTGGATTACACCGATGCAACGTTTCCTCTTTTCACCGCCTAGCGCGAACCCTCCGTCGTCGTTCTCCCGTTTTCTCGGTGTCGTTTTCGATTGAATGCCCCGATGGAACAGGGATTTATTTCGAGCCGGTGTAAAATGACTCGAGCTGAATTGAGTTTGTGCACCTATACACTCCTTTATATGTATCGCACTTTGCTCGAGGAGAATGGCCCGCGATGGAGTTGAGCCGTCTCTTTCTTTCTTTCTTTTTTTTTTTCTTTTTTTAGAAATGAAAGACCGGTCCCGACAACTCGGTGTCGAAATACTTCCCTCGGAGCGTCGATTCTACGGAACCCGACTGGCCCGCGAAACGGAAGAATAAAATTAAGAAGCTCGTCGCAGAATCGTGCCGGCAGATTTGAAGCTGAACGCGCTCGTACGGTGTCGCGATGCGAATTGAACGCAACGAGAAGAGGGGGCGCGGAATTAATCGGCGCCGAGCAAAAAGAGGATTCGCAAGGGAAGCGCGGCAAGTAATTTCGCGAGAAGAGCTTGCGAGGGTAGCGACGATCGATACCGGTTCACCGTGTCTCCTCTTCGTCTCCTCCCTGGTATCCATGGTGACGTAGCAATGGCCGACGAGGACGTCGCGGCGCCTGCGTCCGCGTTCGATATAATTGAATATTCCCTGGACAAAGCTTGCTCCGCGAATTTCGACCTACCGGCCGAGAGAAAGAAAAACCGGGGACGCCCTAACGAGGCCTCGGCGATCCTTTAAATAGCGACCGGTCCTATTCTTCTTCTTTTCGCCGCACCCCTTTGCTTCGATCGATCTGTTCGTGGATCGATAATACGTCTCGCGAGAGAGAAACACTTTTCTGTCAGCTCTTCATGGACCTCCGACTTCGGTGAACGCAGCACACTTTTGTAACGAAGCATCCCCTCGAGCTGTCGGATTTCGGCGTTGTATAATAACTACCGATGTCTGTTTCAAAGAGGCCCGATCGTATCCGACGTTTCACACCCTCCATGGACGAGGAACGGGGAAAGGCGCGATGCCGTTCACGTACATTAATAAAAATTTCACTGGTCGATGCCCACGGACCATGGATCCCCCGTGTGCGTGCGCTGCGCACGGTGAAAGAAACGCGGAGCTCGGAACGTTGCGCAGGTAACTCTTTCGATCTGCAAAGGGGCGCCCCTGATCTTTCTGGGCCGTCGCCCAGCGGGACGCTGCGTTAGCCCCCTTTATTTTGATTTATTCGACGTTAACTCGCTTTGACGCCCGGTGGCCCGTGCCCCTGAATAACAGCAACGACTCAGAGCGGCACCGAAACATTGATAAAGAACAATTCACTCCTCTTCGTCGATGCTGCGGCGCACTGCGCTCGATGACCCGGGTGATCTCTTAATTCTGCCGCTTGTGAAATCGTCTCGGGACTAGGGCACCATTTAGGGATATTCTCTTTCCTCGAGGATAGAACGAGTCTCGACTACGTGGCTTCGACGCTGTTTTACGCGGGACCGTGAAGAAAGTTTCGTCTCGTTTCAGAGAGAGAGAGACCGGACTCGAGTGCAACGCATACGCGGGTCGTGACGCGGCAAACGAAACAGAAATAAGAAATAAATCGATAATTCGTAACCGAGCGTGACGTGTTTCGTAGCGGAGCTCGTTGCGTTTTCACCGATAAAGATGGAAATTCGCGGGCACCCCAAGTTCGGTAGCAGAAGGGGTAACACATGTCGATCCGACAGTTAAGATACGAGGAACGATGGGGTTGGATTCGGCCGATTTTTACCCCAAAATCGAGGTTTTGTGTCGCGAGGGTCGTAAATCAAGGGGCGTGAAATCAATTACCACTTATCGATAGCCGTGACTTGGCGAACGCCTGAACCTGTCGCTTATATCCAACCTATCGGATCTCTTCTTGCCGGTTTGCCGTCGTTCGTGCGATAAAAAAAAACCAAACAAAAAAAAAAAATAGAAAGGAAAGGGAGAAAATTAAGTCGTACCACTGCCTGCGAAATGTGCGCCACCCCTGGTGTCGTTTCTAGCTGCGAATATATATGCGCGCAAAAAAATAAAATAAACAGAAAAAAACGAAAAAGAGAAAGAAACAAAATGCTGCACGGTAAAACGGACAGGACAGAATGGAATCAGCGCGGCTGAAATAAATCGTCGAAGAACGGATCGCTCGTCGCAATCTTGTCACTCTCAAAAGGTGCACCAGGGCAATATAGCACAACGTCCTCGTGAGACGATCGTTTACCGAGACGTCGAGAGGCTCGTGGAATAATCGTCGATTTTATCTTCCGTCAGGCGCAACGGATACTTTCTTCTCTTTTTTTTCTTCTTCCGGGGATTCGGGCCCAGAACGGATCCTCTCGGTAAAAAGAAAGGAAAAGATGAAGAGAAGCGAAGCGTGGCGCCTCGGAATAATGGACGATCGATTTCTGCTGATTTCTTGCGCCGTAGAACACGAGTCTTCTCGCTGTCCGTTGTCCAGAAGTAATGCAAAAGGTTGGACCGCATTACGCGTACTTTCCGGATCTCTTGTCAGTGGAAAAATCGTTTCAGCGATATTTAACGTTCGTCGTTTCACGAATCCGTCAGTCGAAATTAATCGCGAAGTCGAGGCCGGTTCTGCGGTCGAGAACGAGTGCATTCGGATCAAATAAATTGCACGCCCGCGTTCCCTGCTCGCAGGTCCATTATTACAAGCTCGGCTGGACCAAGCTGTTTGCCTTTCCCATGTACGGAGTAATCCGTGATTTCGGGTCGACTTTGTCGCGGGAATCGCGCCTCCGCATTATCCCGAAACGGGTAAATAGGCGCGGACCCGTCAGCCCGCCCTGGAATCGGCTTAAATCGCCGTCTCGCTGACGTATCGACGTTAACGTGTGAAAGGGGTGAGACGTTCCAGGCGCATTCAATACTTTCCGAACGCTCTCGCGCCGACCTCGCCATCCGATTCTCGTTACCCGTTACCTTCGCGATAAGTAAAACATTTTAATCGTGAAACGATATTCGCCGGCGCGAAATTTCGCAACGTTATACGTTAAACACCCGGACAAATCTCTCGACGTCCGAGAACTGTCGATTGATTATCGTTTCCACGCGAAAAAACCGGGCAACCGGCAGGAAAGGGTATACATGCCTGGCCGTGAGTAGCGGTAACAGCGACTAATGGGTACTCGTTTCGCGACTTACAGTAGTTTCTCGAAACGGCGTCACGTTGCTCATTGTCGGACGTAAACAGTGCCCTCCCACGCGATCTGGATCACGTAACACCGTGTCACAATTTTCCTCCCCGGATCAAGCTGCACACGCGAAATGCACGCACGCATGTACAGCACGGATTAGCTTCCATCTATTCGGGCCGTTCACCTTTGATCCAATGAATCTGTGAGGAGGAAAGGTATACGCGCGACGCAGGAAGGACGAGAATGGAGACCACGGAGATGGTATTCAGCCTGGCTAATCCTCTGATTCCGACGTACCCGGCTCCGATTCAGTCCCATTCTGTTTTTCTTTTTTTTTTTTTCTTCTTCTTTTTTACCTCTCCCACTTTCGCCCGCCATTCATCCCGAGGGCAAGATCTCTTTTAAAGAATCTGTAACGCTATCCTGTTTACCGACAGGATCCTCTTCATCTACGGGCGTCGGACGGATTTTTATATTTACAGCCGGGAATCGATTTGTAATGTCCCGCGGCCCCCGAAAGCTTCTTGGCGGTCGCTACGATTCGAATAATTGTGCCGCACCGAGTGCTTAATCTGTCATTTTCGTGCCATGAATCTGCCGAATTGATCTACTCGTGTTCGACGTTCGTACATATTTCTACGATCTTCCTTCTCCCCGTTCCTCCTTGTTCGCTATACGAGTCTCTAATCGTCGGGCGCTTCGCGCTCATTTACCCCGTTTCGCGACAAATCGACGACGGGAAACCAACTGAAGCGGTTTCCTTAAAAGTAAGAAGAAGAA
Source organism: Nomada lathburiana (assembly GCA_963667235.1). Classification (NCBI taxonomy): domain Eukaryota; kingdom Metazoa; phylum Arthropoda; class Insecta; order Hymenoptera; family Apidae; genus Nomada; species Nomada lathburiana. Next base: position 10,371,834 of record OY763906.1, read on the forward strand.
AAAAAATGGCAATCGCGAAGAATGAGCGGAGCGTGAATGAACAGGAAAGAGACAACGTGAAAGAAGTTCCCGGAAAGGCGCCAACGTGCCCAAACACCTCGTGTCCCCCCTTGAATGGACCTCGATGCGTCAACGTTGCGTTTCAATTTTGTAGAGGCGAGAGGGAACGCGAGGAAGGAGAAAAACAGAAAGAGACGGAGGGGCATAGAACGGTTCGGTTGAAAAGTGTCCGGCAGGTAGTGGTGGCCCCTTTAATGCCATTCCGTGCCATTTACACCTCGAGAACGTTCCTGCAGGCGGATCGAAGGTGATTCTCCCTTGGATATCTCGCCTGTCGTTTATTGTCGATGCTGCCTATACACGGTAGCCATTGACGAAACGACTTCCCGTCACGCCATTGCCAGCAGCTCGTCTCCTTTTCATTCAGCTCCGTTCTCGAGACGTTGCTCCTCTTCGGGGCGTACGGCTCAATGTGCAAACGGAACGACGGTTTTCCACGGAGAACGTGATTCCTCAACTGTCCCGTTGCCGACTGGAACAGGTAACCCGAGCATCGATAAAAACCGAATTTCGGAGAACCGTGTACATTGTGCATACATTGTATATATATATACCTACTTACTAAAATAGATCTCTGGATTGACTCCGTGGGATTCACAGTGTGAGGCCTGGTTTACAGAAATTTATGGTAACGCGATTCTTTAACTCCGTTTTTTCCTTTCCTTCGGGGCACAGGTATTCACCTAAGCTTCGTTGGAACTGGCGTCCCGATGAATCACGTATTATAGCAAGAGCAGAGTTTCGTGCAGCATCCCGGTGTTCGCGCTTGGAAAAAGATTCGAAGAAATTTATGGCAGATTACGGTTCCTCCGTTCCCTATGAAAGGGAAATGAAATGGAACTTTGATCCACGAATCTCGAAGATATTCGACAAATTATTGCGGACACGTTTCCTTCCCGCAACTGTGCGAGACGGAATAATTCTGCCGGCGTTGCCTGGAGCATGAAAAAGAATTTAAAAAAAAAAAAGGGGGGAAAAAAGAAGAAAATCAGAAGACGTCCAGGTGAAAATAGTGGAAATAGAGGTTCAACTGGAACCGTGAAAGTGACCAATTTCCCAGAGAGACACGTCAACGTGTCCGGCACGAGTATGATCGATGGACATTCACGGTCTTTGATCCGTGTAATTCGTATGCGCAAGAGGATACGAAAGGACTCATTGTCCGGCTGTCGGTTCCTTCAACGATCCGCCTGACGGATCCGTCGATGGTTTGCGCATTTCTGGAAAGCAAAATAAGGCGGTCCCTTACCTGTTCGCCGACGTCTATCCGCCATTGCCAATCGGGGGCTTCGATAGGTGAAAAACGAAGAGGAGCACAGTGGCGCGATTCCACGCCGATGCAAATGTCGGTTCCGCTTCTGTTCCGCGCTTCAAAAAGGAGAACGCGACTTTTGTATCGCTCGGAAACGGATAGGCATCGATTTTACGGAAACTCTCGAGGGGAGAGACTCTATAGAGATTCCACTGCCGCTAACTGGATCAACGTTTTCATCGTTCGATTTCCGCTGTTTCGTCCGCCAGGTGATATCTTTTCGTTCCTCGTCGATTGTTGACCCCGAGGGAATACTTTTTCAACGAATTAATCACGTCTCCGGGAAGTATTGTCATTCCATGTAATCATCATTCCCGTTCCGTCGGTCCGGCGTCGTTTCACCTTTAAGCTCCCCGCGTTCTAGATGCGCTTGGCCGTTCGCGGAGATTACGAAGGATTACGGGAAAAAAGTATGGCGGATTACGATAGCAGAGTAGACACGAAGGCGGTTCTCGACTCGTAAAATCACGAGCCGCGCTCGGCCGGTTTTTCTCGAGTCTAATGGAATATGATGTCAAGCTCGTGGCTGCGCCCGCGTTATAAATCTCGATGAATTATCGCCGTTTAAACGACTGTGAAATTAGCGGTTTGGCGAACCACGGCCTGGGACGCGCCTATGCGCCTCGTAACTGTCTTCTAGGTGCTAAATTTCGCGCAAGCTCGTCCCAGCGCTTCGAATCTCCGAGCGAAGGGCGGTTTCCGTTGTGCATAACACCGCCTCCAATGCGGCATCGCGAGACTCGTCGCGAAATTAAGCCCCGTAGGTCCGCGATAATTTTCCTCCGCGGAAATCAGGGAAACTCGCAAAGAAGATCCGGCACGATTTTTGTAATCAACGGGACTAATTTCGAATCGAACGAACGCGTACTCGCAATCGTGTTCCAATCCGTCGTCGGGCATTTCTCCGATCCGGAGGCCGTTAATTCCTCGGCGATCCAGAGCGATTTCTCCCGTCGCGTATCGTCGGGCCGAGCAGCCCTTGTCCATGGGTGGTCCGACGATGAAGGGCCCAGAAGCGGAAGGGTTACGAGTGCCGGGGCTCCGTGAACTTTGCTCAAATCGATGGATCTCAGCGTGACGTCAAAATAACCAAATGTCAACAGTGTCGCGAGTCAACGGGGTTCTTGATCGAATTACACGGGGACGGGGGTAAATTTTACAAGGTGCTTCCTGCGGCGTGCCCATTCTGTCAATTAAGTAACGCAGCTGCGCTGTGCACGCGTGTCCGCTGAATGCGGATTCGCGGGTCTGGTACGTTTTCGGCACGGGAGCGACGAAAGAAGAAAAAAAAAAAAGAAAACAAAGAAAGAAGGAAAGAAAGAAGAAGCAAAAAAAAAAGAGGGGTGGACAGGGAGAGTGGTTGGTAGAGGTACGTTGCCATTCACGGGGGAAACTCAGGTGAATACCGACCGCCCACCATACTGGACGCCCTGGCAATTTTCTCTATCTCCCTAATTTTCTGTATCGAACCCCGCCGGACATCGCCGTCGACTGACCCTTCTTCGACGGGGAATTATTACAAAGAGCGAAATTGTACGTCTCGTATGATCGTCGTTCTCAAACGCTTTCACCTGCGAAACTGGGCTAATATAGCGTCCGCCGTCGCGAAACGGCTCTCCTTTTCAATCGAAGCGTGGCCAATTTTCTGGGGCAAAATAATTGGACGTCCGTTGCGTGCGATTTCGTCTGCATTTCATCGTCGATCCGACGGCGTGCTCGAACGTCTGCGCTTCCAGCCGACCGATGACGGGAAAACGGAACAGCCCCGAATGTTCGCGCGAGGAGCACGTCCGTCGACGTCCGTCGACGTCAGAGAACGACAAATGTCGTCGCGCCGTGTCGGCACCCGTCAAAGCGTCGTTTTACACCCGTACCAGTGCCAGCTTCTCTACGGAGGGTTAAGCCTACCCGACAGACCAAACAGTTTTTCGTCGTAATAAAACCGCGCTTACGCCGATAATAAAATGCACGGTACGCTCTGTTCCTCTGTTTGTTTCTCGTGCCAGACGTCGTCTCTGATGTCTGCTGGTGCTCGATGCCGATTAACGGCGCCCATTCCGCTTGTGGGAAACGAAGCTCGTTTTCCGCGACATCGGCTCCTTCTACCGAGAAGTCCATTCCCTTTGATTCGACGGGGGGGAAGCGTCTAAAATTACCCGGCTAAAAACGTGTTACGATCCGATGGACCACCGTCGGAAGTTCTAGGGCGAGGCGTAATCGCGACGGATCGCCGCGATAAACTTGGTACCGTGGCTAGATCCTCGGGCTTTATGTACCGACGTTTATATCGAATGAAATATACAGTGGTGCTCGGGGAGCATACGGAGGTACGAGCGTTTCAAATTCCGCTTTTACGACGCGGAGCTTTTATGTCGCTCGCCGCGCGCTGAATTTGCCCGGAACATTTTTTTCAGCTCGAACGTAATTGTCTTCGAGCCGCAGGATACGAAAAACCGGGTGGAGAGAACAGTGCGGCGATGCGCACGTTTCTGGAACCGTACCTCGTATCTATGTTGAAGCGTTTTCTGATTGAGAATCGAAAATAAAATTAATGCATCGGAGCGAAAACGACAATACGGCGGTTCACTATATTGGCAAATAGAACTACGAATCGCGCCGGCAGACGAAAGAGGAAACAGTTAATATTAATAGAGGTACAGATCGTCCGTGTACTTGTTACCTGTACATTGTGCGTTTCAATAGGGGTAATCCCGATTTCCCCAGGGGTATTGTTTCCCTGTGCTTCCGGACCAAGATTAAGGCTGCTTAGCCCCGGATTGATGATGCAAAAGTCTCCGCGCTGTAAAGAAACAAACAAGCCCGAACCAGCTTAGCTGGGAGCATTATGGGGAATCTCGGGTCGCTTTTGGAAACGAGATGAAAGGCTACACGCTGCCCGATGACGACGATCATTTCATGAACCCGCCCTAGTGGCGGAACGAACCGGGGACGATTAAAATCTCAGGCACGAGTCATTCGGGTTTCACCCGAAAACACCAACGTAACTAGAACACCGACTGTCCAACGATGCCCGACTTCCAAACGGGACAAGTCCAATCGAATCTGCGACGCCACCCTTTCGGTCCTTTGTCCGAAAAAGAAAAAAAAAAGATAGAATTAAATAGCAGAGAAAGGGGAACGAAAAGAACCGGGTGGGGGAAAGGGTCTGCATTTCTCGAAAGAAAAATCTCGAAATGAAAAACGGGACGAACAAGGACCGAACGAACGCCAGACGCGCGGAGGTAAAAGTGAGACGGACGTAACTTTCCACGGGGGTGGGTTTCGTAACGAGAGGGTGCATCACCTGGTAGGACCATCCATCACGGGAAAGAAGAAGGGCCCGACAAAACATGTATAGCGAGGGAGGGCAGCGCGATAGGGACGACGTATCTACAATTTGTCCTCGTCACGTTTAACGTTGCCGCCGACGGAGGCAAGGGAAAACGGGCGAAAGGGGTTGCAGGCCTTCCCGCACCCGGTTTATAACCTTGTTACATCGACTATATATTATCTGTGCCTACCTACGTAACGGGGAAGCTACGCGCCGCTTGTCCATTAACTCCTCGTCGCAGGATATTAACGTTTTGTATATTGTTCAGCGTGCACCCGTTGACGGGGTTGGACGAAAGGGCTCGTAAAGCGCAGCCGGTGTACGTACAACTTATACACCCACGTACACCATGCTACCTTCCCTCTTGCTTCACCATTTTGTTCTTCTCGTTTCCATTTCTTTCCTATTTATGCGGTTGATTTATTAATGGCCCCCTCAGTTTTGTTTCAGGCGAATCACTGGCGAACGAGGGACGAGGTTTTAGGGTAGGTGGGATTTTCGAAAGGTGTGGAACAGCACTAAAGGTACCGCAGTTACGTTTACTACGGTCCACCATAAAATAGGTGAAATTGTTAATTCCAGAAAACCCCGGGAACAATTGCACCCACGCTTTCGCACCGCCGCGCTAAACGACTGTACGCAACAGCTATTCTGCCGTTCACCCTGCCATTCTTTGGTCGGCTTTCACCTTCGTTTACCTGGCCAATATTTACCCCCCTACCCCCTTTTCTCTCTTTCAGGTATACCCGCCAATAAACGATGATTTAGTGACATCGGACGAGTGCGGAGCGTTTTATTGCGACTCGCGGGCCGAATGTCTGCGCGACGCCCGTTCTTTCGTCGTCGAGAGTTGTCAGGGCTCGTAAAGTTAGCTGGCAATCCGTAGGGCCAACTCGTCGGGGGCGACATAAGGTCAGGCGATAATTGCTGCTAGGCGCAATTAGGACGGTGCAGCTTTATTTCCCTAATTCTCATTTTAATCAAGGCGATGCCGTGTTCGTGCCGACGTCGGCATTGTCTTCGGGGTACCTTTGTGCAGCACCGGTGGCTGAATAGGTCCCTTCCGGGCCTTCGTAATCAGCCGTTACGCGCCTTTCAATTACGCACCCGCGTTAAATAAACGTTTAAATGGCACTGCCGTAGGGTGGCACCTCTTTTCGATACTTTTTCCATTCGACCAGTTGCCGCGAGTCACGTTTTTCATCCGTTCGAAATTCAATTCAACATGTCCCACTGAACTCGGAAGGAAACCGGGCGAAATTGATTGTCCCCTGGCGAATATTATTTCCGTGAAGGGATATTTCAATCGAGCAACGAGGAAGAGATTTGAGGATCGGCGAAAGTCGTGCTTGAAATGAGGATCAATATTTAACTATTTTCCGGGATTAGATGGGAGAACTTCAAAGGGAAGCGATCGATGCATCGATCATTTGTTTGACTCTCCACACGTGCTCCTTGCCGGAAATAGAAAATCGTCTCGCGTCTGTTTGTCGATCCTGTTTGCGCAAGCTGACCCTTCAGGACCTCTCCACCGGAGGTTTCCGCAGAGTTCTGGAGAGGTCCTCGAAGAATCGAGCACGCAGATGTTTATTTTGACGCGACGAGCTGCCTCGGGAGTCACGATTCTTCGTGTCGAGTAGCCTTCTGCACCCGTGTCGTTCTTGTCACCTAGAAATAAAGAAAATAAATAGGTTAAAGTTCCATTCTCCGCGTTGTTAATTGCACCAAATTATACGCAACTCTGTGTTCTACGTAGATAAACATTAACAGAGGAAGCAAATTTGATTACAATAGTATCCAATCTGCAACCATTTAATATTCTGACGGAATATTAATACCGATAGCAACGATACGAAGCTCCTTCTGTCCGTAAAATTAATTCTTTCGTTAAGATACAATTAAACCACCAACTTCTGTTGAACGTGCAACACTGAGAACTCGCTGTTTCATTCGAAGCAAAGCCGACAGCTTCTCGTCCCATCGAATTTCGTTAGATCCATCCGTTTCCAGGTGATTACGGAAGGTGGAACGAAACAGAGTATCCGGTGGAGAAAGAAACGATAGAAAGTACGGGGAACCGAGGGGGAGAAAAAAAAAGATAGCGGATCGGAAGGAGCTTCTTCGAAGAGGCTCGATTACACGGTTACTTTGTCTCCGTGAATGGCGAAAGACGCCGGTCATGACGATCGATGGATCGACGAGCAACTACGAGAACAACGAGGAGAAAATGGCAACGAACCATCGACGCGAAACCGCACAAAAGAGACTTCGCAGTATGCACCCTGGCGACTATAGTTTTCCTCCTCCTTCCTCTCGAGCATCGTTGAATTATTCTATTTTTGCTGGAACGCAACGACGTTTATACAATCGATGGCAAAATCGATGCCATTGTTTTATGTCAATTCTACAATTCAATTCTTCCAGTATTCCAGCCAATTCCATTTGGTGAAACGTCAATTTCGGACTTGCTTGTTTGAGAAAGTAATAATTGAGCGACGCGTAATACGTTATTAGTGTCCGCGCTTGTTCGTTCGTTTTTTTTTTTTACCTGCACCGATTGCCGCATATAAATTGCTCAACGATATTACAGAATAACGATACGATGACTAAGTAACATAGCGGGCTTTTTGTCGACGGGAAAATTTTCTTCTCGGGCCTACGTACCGTATTTTTGCGCGTGGTTTTTACGGGACAACAGAAAATGGCGGAACTGGCAGAACGCTGAATTACGTACAGGTAAATTGAACCAAGGGGTTCCGCACGATCCGTATCCAATCACCGCATTCAAATTCGACACGATCTGCCCCGTTATCCGTCGTTAACTTGTTCATTGTGCAATCGATCGCACTCTCGCCTCGCATTTACCCCACCTCCTCTGGACGATTTCTTACGTCCAGCTTCGGGCGAATTTCTCCAAAAACAAATATATATATCGTTCGAATCGATCGTTCGAATTCGAAAATTGAAAATGTTCCCCGCGAGGTACATTTCCCTTAAAACGATACCTGCATACTATCTTGCGCGAGTGCACGCGAAGAGGTTCTCCCCCGTTCTCCGATCCGTCCGCCTTCACGAGGCGGAGAGAAGTCCGGTCGGGTTTTTTCTTCCACCGGTATCGATTCAAGACGGCGTATAATTCGATATCGATACCGTAATTCTATATCTAAGAGGCACACGCAAGGTCTCGTCAACGTTGATCGCCGACCACGCGCATCGGTTGACAACGCTGTCCGCGGTACAAGTCTGCCAGACGATAACGGTCCGCCTTGCACGGATGCTGGCTCTTGCTGGCTGTTGCTTGCTGTTGCTTGCCGTTGCCGGCCCCTGCCGGCCAGGATCGCTGAAGCGGATTCGCGGTGTCACGGAACATTATTTCAACGCAGTCGGCTCTCTAATGCGGCCGACAACTGTTGCAGTTTTACCGCTGAACGACCAGAGATAATGATTCCATTTTCTCGTCCCCGTTCACGGTGAAAACAGGCGCCGATGCATGCGTAACACTTCTTCGCTTAACTGGTACCCGATGTAGAGCGATTTTTCTTTCGCCGGACGATATCTACGGGAGGGCGATTTTTCTGCGATGGACGAATGACGAACGATTCTTCGAGAACACGAATTTTTCCTCGGCAGACGGTTTGTTAAAGTCAACGTCGTCTGGGAATGAAATTTCGTCGCCTCGAAAGGGTACCCCATGCGCCTCCGTGCACGTATATACGCTCGTCATAGGTGCAAGGGTTCCAAGGAGATGAGCACGTGCTAGCTCGTTCCCCGGGCACGTCTGCCAGCTGCAAATATCGTGCGAAGGTCCAACGAAATCCACGGGTCCGGCACGCATGCAGAGCAATGGAGAACACGGGATCCATCTGGCGTGTGCGTGACCTCCTTGAATTATCTTGACTCCACGACGACTTTCAGGACCGAGCGCAGGCCGGCCCCGCCACTTTGACCATTTCGTATTTCGTCCTTTTTCGCGTATGTATATCCCTTCGATCCTGGCCGGACAACGAGTCCCGCCTTTTCGACATTCTTTGTTATTCAAAGTCCCGCGTTGAACCGTGGAAACGAACAGGAGAGGAAATCGTTCGAACTCGTTCTAACGCCAAACGCAAATCGTTGCGGGAATCGTTCAGGAACAACCAGGCGAATGAACGTTTCCCGTTGATCCTATTTGTAAGATAGAAGTGCGCATTGGATTCTGTATGTCGGCAATCTTGATCAACATGAAAATGTCTGGGGAACGGTGTGTCAGTCTCCCAGCGACACCGATCCAATCGTGCGGGGCGCAGAAAATACGAAAAACGGTTCACAGTTTCTGTTCCGGACAGCAGAGAAGCCTAGACAATAGCCGCGGGACGGGATGCTATCGATTAACTATGCGAAAGCGCCGCCTTTCCTCCAGAGCCCTTTGTCCGCTCTTCGTTCGCGGCTATGTATCCTCCCTTCTTCGAACCTCCCTTTCCGCGAGAATTTCACGTACACCCTGTAGATCCACTGCAGTCGATGATAGAGGGGACGCGAACATCCCTCGGGGTAGTTTTCACCCTTGCCGATGGGCCAATCGTAGCTCGTGCACGCCCAGTGACGTCACACCTACCCCTCTGCCCTGTAATTAGCCAATCCGAACGTCGGGTGGCCACCATTCAACCCCCGGCCCGATTCTATTTACGAGCCAATGATTTCTACAGCACTCCACTGGTCCCATACGCATACCTGTGCACGTGTGCGTGCACACACACACACACGCGCGCACACAAGCGCGATAGCCACGCGTGTCGTGCGCGTTTAAATTGCAAAAGACAGGAATGGCACAATGGTCCCTCTCTCAGCTTGCATTTTTTCACCCCAGCTGTACGGTACAGCGCATACGCGCAATAAACTTTCCACCCCCTTTCTCGCACTGCGAACGCTCTATCACTTTCTATCACGCGTACGCCGTTCCCATATTTTCGTTCGTTTCCCCCCCCTGCTGTCGCAGAGAGGGTGGAATTGCTTGCGCGACCCGCGGCCTCTCGTTCGGATGGAAAAAACGAGAGGAAGGTGCCGTTTTTGCAGGGGAATTAAGTCGAGACGCTTGGTCGAGAAGGAACCGACGGCGAAGTGTTGCGGGATGGCGAGAGGTTGGAAAATTTTGCCACTGCTAATTTGTTCGATTCAGACACGCGTTTTGTCACGCGATTCGTTGAATTCGTTGTAAGTACGTAAGTGCCGGTTGCATCTGGGAAAGGTCTACCGGCCGTCGAATTTTTATCGTCGACACCACCCTCCTACGTCGTACGCGCGGTTCGCACAAAAGAACTGTCCGAAAAGGAGAGGAAAAAAAAAAGATAGATAGAGAGATGAATGAGCTTCCTCTTCGAAGGAGATCTCTGGCAGATAGCGATTACACAGTGTACACGGAGTGTACGATGACAAAATGATGGGGAGAAAAAAAAAAAAAAAATGGGAGATGTAGAAGAAGAAGAAGAAGATGAAAATGAGGTGGATGGCTTTGAAGAACGTTGACAATAAAAGACACGGACGCTTGTGTGTACACGTATCATCGATTCCGGGTTGTTAGGTGTGTTTGAGTATCGCTTTCTGCACGTTAGGGATAATCCGCTTACGCAGGCCTGGCCTGTCGTCGACGTCGTCGTCGTTGTCGTCGTCCCTGGTGGCATTGTTGCCGGCGTTTTGTGAGAAAACAGCATTTTCGACGCTCGAGGTGGCGACAAGAACGAGGCTTAACTTATCTCCGTCATAACAAGAACGGGACGGTCCTCCCTTTCACGTGGGAGGATTCCTGTTTTCGTCGTTGAATCGTGCACCGCACCTGATGCACCACTGTGTGCACTTTCTAAGGATGCACCTGAGAAAGGGACAGGGAAAATTCCCTTGGACTCCTCGTTGCGTACGGCGGTTATTGGGTAAATCCACTTTGGAGAATGGGCTGGTGAATTGAGGCTAACAATAAGTATTAAATTATGAGGAACGATATACTTCTCTTTAATTATTTTCAGAAAAAAACGTACTCCGTCTTTTATTGTTCAGAATAAACAACGATTGGTTATTTTCGTTGTAGCAGAAAACGATGATTAATTTTCAATTCTTCGGAGTAGCAGAACGTGCACAGGCATTGCGCTAAAAGAAGAATTGTACGTTTCCAATGATTCGCATGGTAATGTTGGCAAAGATTATATTATCGTACTTACGTTGTAAGATCATTTCGTTTCCGCGACAGCTTTCGCCAGTGGAGATATCCCTGGCCGACGAAGGGGTTGTCGGGACCGCCACCCTTCTCGATCCTCCTATAATCCCATGAATGCATAATCTAGATGCAAACAGCCGCCACGCGTGGCTCGTTTTAGAGCGACCGTGATATTTCACGGATTACGAATATTTGCGCTCCGTTTCACGGTATCTCCGTCGTTACATCGATTTCAACCGTGCAGGAATTGTAATCGACGCACGCTAGTTCACGCTGCGTCCTTCTTTTCTTTCACCTCCGGAACACTCCCGGCGCGTCCTTTGTCGATGGGAGAGAAAAAAAGAAACTGATTGATGAGGCTCACGGACGTTTTAATCGACGAATCTTACAATGGGGACGGGAGAGCGCGTTGGACGTTGTTTTTTTTAAGCGTTTTCGATATGTCGAGATCCCCGTCGATTCCGTTTTGTTCAAACGTCAAAGTGGGCGAAGTTGCCCCCCGCCCCCTCACTCTCTCTCTCACTCTCTCTTGCCTCGTTCGATCCTCGGCAGTCGTTTTTTCACGGGGAAGTAAAAAAAAAAAAAATCAATTCGAAGTCTTGTAAATGTTGAATAGAATTATTATTCGCCCTCTGCTGTCCGCGCGCGGACACTCGGTTCGTTCTGGCTTCGGATTTCTTAAACTTTAAACGCTAACGCCGATTATGTTTAACGCGTTGCGCGAGAAACGACGCACGGGAACGAAGGTAAAAACGTTAAGGCAGTCGGAGAGACAAGCTCGATGAGTCGCAAGAATCGAACGAGGTGCACGAGGAAATAGAATTGCACGGGCGCACCCCCCAGCCGCGTGTCAACCCCGTTCAATTTTCTCGCCTTAAAGATAATCCGCCAAACGGGGGCGAATCTTCTTCGCAGTTTCGCGCACTACAGGTAAGCTTGCACGGGAAAACGCGACGGTACTGCGTGCACTGAAATTATTCCGATTCGTCGTTCTCGGACCGCTGCGTTGCATCATTCACTAATTAGTCCTACGCGGCAACAGTTGGACTAATAGTTAGTCTAGACTTATCTAGAACGGTGTCACCCAATCGTTCAATTTACCACCAACTATAAATCACCGCTACTATTTATCGTTGATTATGAAACGAAACGTCGATCCACTTAAACACTCCAATTACGTACGAATTTGGAAACCTCGTTTGCAGACAGTACCGTCCCGACCATCGCTATAAAACAAAAAGGCAAAGAAAAAGGGAATAAAATAAAATCACTTGTCGTCCGTGGGCGCGTTCTCCGCAGGCCTTCGAAAACCTTTACACTGGCGCGGATCGCGAATAATACAAGGTATATTACGATTAATATAGAAAATATCGTTATTGTTATTTACAGTAACGTACAAAACTAGAACGTTCTAGCGGACAAATTAATAGCGTCTGACGACATTGATTCTTCGTCGAGTGTATCCGTACTTGTCGCTCACGGACTAGCCGTATGTATATAATTAATTTCGCGTGTCATTCATTCGGATGGAGTACCATCATTGTCGTAGTTATTAGTCGATAAAATTGTATCGTATCGCTGACAGAGTAAGACTCGGCTAGCAGATCGAGAGGAAAAACGAAAATTCTTCTACATTCGCGTGGCGATAATGTTCTAAATGGAAAGGAAGGTAGAAAAAAAACAAAAAAAACCTATGTCCTTGCGGACGATCAAACTGGCACGATCAAAATGATGAAAATGTCCACCTCCTCCTCCTCCTCCTCCTCCTCCTCTTCCTCTATCCTTCAATCCTCCGAACGGGGATCGGAATCACTCGCATTTATACGGTTGCGTTCGATTACTTCTAAGTTACAATTGTAAGCTCTACAAATATCGTTCGGTGTGTCGAGTTACAATTAATTGAGCGCATGCAGCTCGTAGTATTTGTTCGTTAGGAGTGCAAAGGCTTAAACAACGAAGGCGTTTATGTATATGTACATCGTGGTCGTACGGGGAAATTTCGTTGATTTCCCCGTGCATTGAACTGTAAACACCTTAGCCGTGGAACAATTATCTTCGCATCCTTCGTTGAGAGGGGAATAAGTCTCTCGGAAGAGAAGGATCGTTTGACGTTTTTCAATCGAATTGATAATCTTTCGATTCGCTGGCAGATTTTTTTGAAAATTGTTTCCGTTCGATACATAAAATCTAAGGTGTCGAAGAGCGCATCCGGAAGTGGATGATCAAAAGAATAGTGTGCACACTCACTCTCCCTCTCGTGGCTCTCGCATTTTCTCTTGCTTACAAAAATACGTTGGACGGAACCGTCGACGAGTACATATATATAGTTTTCCTCGTGCTTTTTTGGGGGGTTTTTTTTTTGTTTTCTCTTTTTCTTTTCTCTTGTTTCATCGCGCCGATAAATTACGTACAGACGATCGAGGTTTTTGAGCGCCCCGATATCGTTCCTTTGTCATCTCTGTTCCATCGAGAATTCTGCGGGATCGAAGAAGGACGAATAATCAATTGTTCATCCGGCCGCGTTGGATTGTTTTCCGCCCGTCGTAATTGATATAATAGAGTACGAGTTAGATTAAGTATAATTAAGAAGAGCACGCTGTATAGTTAACTTTGATTATAGCTTAACGTTGTAGAAACACTGATATGCAATAGGTTTACAAAAAATATTCATACTTCAGCAGTAAAGGTCATTTACTTGATCACATGGTATAAAAACAGGTATGTTAATAAAATTCGTATGGGGATGAAAGGTACCGTACATTTGATAAAAAAAAAAAACACGATATACATCCGGATGGCTTCCTCCAAGTTTCTCTCTAACGTCGAACCCATATTCTCTCGTCGTTGGAAGAAGAAAACATGAAAAAAAAAAAAAAATGAAAAAGAAGAACGACAACCCCGTACACGCAGTCGCGTTTCCCCCCCCCCCCAAAAAAAATTTACAACGTTTTAAAATACTGATCATCGAAAAACAGCCGAGAAAATACATACGCTCGAACGATTAAAAGCAATCGAACGATCAATTAAAATTAAACGCAAAACGCTCGCCCCATTCTGTTTAAAACCTTCCGCGCTTATAATATTATAGTAAAAAAAGATAGTCTTCTCGGTTTCCCTTTATGTTCGTCGATCGCGCGGTCTCTCTGATCCCAAAAATCGTCACTGGAACACGATGTCAGAAGGCTCGCAATAACTCAAAATTCGATTCGATAAACTGCACAAGAAACGTTATCGTTCCTCTCGGTCTTCGACCCGCGATGTATCATTGTGCACGGTTCGCAGCAAGCCGCGGCGCGGGCCGGTTTCCTTTTTCTCGCGATTTCAATTTTGCCACCGGACTTCTCTCTCTCTCTCTATCTGCAAAAGTCGAATACCCGATTGGTCCGTCGCGAATGACATTAAGCATCAATGAATTCACGCGTCGCCCCGAGGCACTCCACCGATTAGAAATCGTACCGAATTTTCGCACCAATTTCGCGGACGATTGCGGCGTTCAGAAGCACGGCGTGTCTCGCTCGAAACGGACGAACGGCAAGACGGAACGAGGGAAAATTTAAGCCGGCGTTACCTTGGAACGAATGAAAAAGAGACGAGAATGAAACGAGGGGACAGTGAAAGAAACTTTGTGCGCGCGCGGAACGATCGATTCGTCCCGCACTCGAACACGGAAAATTCAAAACGAATCCTCCGGACCCGTCGAACAATTCTCCGTTTCTACCATTACTATCGGGGCATTCGATCACTCTCGAACTGCCCTCCACTAAAACGACATCTAGAGGCCCGTGCGTACTGCGATACACGGTGCATTACAATTAGACGAAAGAACGGGTTCGTCTTCGAATGTAAACAAGCCAACGGACTATTCTCGTCTCCTTTCACAAATTGTTGCCAACAAATCGTAATATCGCTCTGCCCTAGTACAATCGTCGTCGAACGCACGAATTCGAGAGACAAAGAAGCCGCACGCACGCGTGTACACGCATTAGCATTCGCCCCTGTGCTCCTTTCGTTCTCCAGAATCCGTCGTCCTCCTCTTGATTCGATAGTTCGCGCGACACTATATCGGGGATTATCAAGAGATATACCTCTACGATTTTTAGTACCTTTCCTGGATTTTTTTTTCAGTTTTTTTTTTTTTTTTTTTTTTATTAACGAACGGACGCAAATGGCTCTTGCAAAAATACAATTTGTTATCTCATCTTCACTTCTGTTCACGCCTAGAAAAAACTGCTACTACCTATTTCATACTCCTTTAGTTCGCTCGCCCTGTCGTTAATACTCCGCGTTTTCACGCCCGGTGTCTGTACTCGATTAGAGTTTCCTTCACTTTGTGTTAATTAACGCGAGACTGGCAAGAAGGACGTCGATACATCGATCGTGAATCCTCGCAACCCGCCGTGGGAGACGTTCAGAAGAATTTCGTCGTCGCGACTTTGTAAATCTCCGTTTAAAAAAAAGAAAAAAGATGAAGAAAGAGGTACACCCTCGACATGTACATTGTTTTATGCATACACGTATATATATATATATATATAATATATCGCAATATATTATACAGTATTACCCTCTGCTTTGTTCAATCGTCGACCAATTCGTGTGGCCCTCCTCCAAGATGGACGCGCTCTACGGGACAAACCTGAAAAATTCCACGCGGCGCATTCGACGTCAAATACAAGACGCGTCGCGATCGACGAAATTGCTCAAAAACCATTCGAAACCTCTCCCTGTACTTTTCTCAAATTCGTTTCTCGGCCCCCTCCTCGAAAACACGATTGGTCTGCCCTTGTGCACACCTGGACCGCCAAGTACCGTGTACAGCAGGCCTCGCTATAATCCATCGAGTCCATTATGATACGTTCAAGCAATTTACATTCACCACCACTCCATGTTCCTGTGTATATTTTGTATCATTTTACTAAAAAAAAAAAAAAAAGAAAAAAGAAGAAACAATCTGCTCCGCACCAGCATCACCACCGCATCGTCGACGTCAATGTCGCGGATGTCCCCACGTGGCCGTACCTTCCCCCCGAGCTTGCCCACGATCGGAGACAATGACTCGAAAGGAGCCAACGGGAGAAGGAAGGAACGATCCCCGACGAACCGATCCGCCAAGCTTCCCCGAACGAAGCAGCTCGAAAGCGTGCCGCCGTTCTATCGTGCCGGTGGACGTCATTCCGCTTCTGAATCCTCGAGCCCTCTCGATTCTCTGTCAGGTAACGACGAGCCTGGCGGTCGAGTTCGCCAATCGTCTCAGCCGTGGTCACTCGAGGCTCCTTATCAGTACGGCCAGCTCGCGGAACAGGGCGCCCAGTTTTCCCGGGGACGATTGCCTCTTCAGGAGAACGGCTCTGACGGTCGTGAGCTTCTCGTAACAGGAGAGGCACTTGTGGTATCTGGAATTTCACGGGGGAAGGCTGGTGTCACTGCGGTTCGGATTTCTATCGCGTTTCATACGGTCGATCGGCCTTGCAGCGAGGAGCGCTCGATTTGTCATTCGCGATAAATGAAAGGCAGCAATGCGATCATTCCTGCGCGTGGCCAATGTTTAATGGTGGACGGATTACGGGATTTTGTTTCGATGATCGAAAGACGGGAAATTCGTGCTCAATCGTTAGGCACCCTACAGATTAATGTGACAATCGAGCGCAAGTCTGCGGCGAGATTCAGGGAGTGTTTACGCACCTTTCCTCTCGCGACACGTCCACGCCGATCGTATGGAGAGGCGCTTCCACGTTCGACTTGATCACCGACGCGAAATTTCGCAGGATTAATCTCAGAGCCGAGCAACCCACCGTTAGATACCTGAAACAACGACATAGAATAAAAGAAATCATATTTAAACAGGTTTCATGTTTGAAAAAGTTGCGAAAAATTTCCGGTTCAATGCTGCAATGTTCCGAGCAACGCATCATTCCAGTTACGAAACGTAAATCGTAACTGCTATTCTACGATATAATTGATAATCGGAGTAACAACATAATAATTTCCAGACGAGCGAAGGCTGAAAGCAGAAGAAGAAAAAAAAACAGAAAGAGGACAAAAGCTTCGGTCCAAACCGCCCACCGGTGTGTGTCACGGCTAGTTTGTTCCAAAACGTGTTATTAGGCCATAACGATACCAATAAATAACGAGAGGCACGAAAGGCTTGGCCGTACGATTCGCTGCGCTACGATAAAGGGTTCACGCGAGCTCCCGTTCGAATCGGCGAGACGAATCGCGCGAACCGCCTCATAAATGTTCTATGTAACGTGCAACGTTCGCCTGGAAACCTCCCATGAACAATTCTGGATCGTAATCACCCACCGTGGACGTATATTTATTGCGACCTATAAAACTCTTTTCTAAACATTGTAAAATAACATTGCAAAATCGCGAGGAGTAAAAGTCGCGCTCGGGGATTCGTAAAAATTGAAACGAACGAGAATCTTGTATCGAAACCATGAATATCTTTCGTTTAATAGCAATGAATGAATTTCGTACGACGAAAGAATTATATCACAGTTGAATTTAAATCTGACATAGATCTCGCTAAATCGTTAATTAAATTCAGTTTCAAATTTCTTGTAAAGTCCGGTACTAAAATATCCTTGAAGAACCGTTCCCAAAGGCATTTTTTCAACCTTTCTTCGTCCACGCGAAAATGAACTCCGAACGTCGAAGTAGGGGAAGGGATCGATGGATCAGGGAAAGATCAAGCTGAACGCCCTTCATCGAATGGCACGCGACGTCCAATCGAATATTCATCGGTGTACATACTCCTCCTTTTTTTTTTTCTCACGAGCCTGCCACCTTTGAGCGGAATAAAAGCCCGTGACGAACGAGCCGTGAAAATGGCGAGCAGTTATATGCAAACTGCACCCGCGTTACATCGTCGAGATGTGTATATTTAGCCGGCAATTTGCTGGCTGCGTCAACCCTTTCGACGGCTGTCGAGCCGTGACACAAACGTGGCCGTAATCACTGCGAACTCGCGACGAGTGGTACAGATTCGACGGTGAATTCACGCGAAACGATTTACCTGCTCCGCGTCAATGATATGAGGATTAATACGAATGGGGGAACATTTATATTATTTATAAAATCCGCGACAAAAATTGGTGTAGGAGTACAGACTATTGATCGGCCGCGTGGCAGATATTTGTGTAGGACGAATGAACACGGTCGAATTAATGAGAATAATTTGATACCGGCAAAATTATTCAATAAGTATTTGCAAATCGCAGATTTTATTTTCTCAGTCAGAAATGTTGAAATCTTGTCAGTTGAAAAATACCATCGCTTCATAAATTGAATAATCTAGAAGACCGTTGCGTTCGGATAAAAGGGAAGTAACGTTCGAGGCGATGAAATAATTTCATTTAATCGCTCGTCAGTGGAAATCAGACACTGAATAAATATGATGGTGCTTTCCCGTTTCATGATCTTCATTACGGTCGCTTTACTTCCATGAAGATCGACCTACCAATTTTTCGATTCGATAATCGTTACTTTCCATTTCGGTTTAATCGTCCAGCGGAACAGGTAACGAGAAAAGGGGGACAGAGAAACATGCACGACTGTTGCTTCGAACGATCGTGAACAGCAGCTGCCGAGCGACCGACATTTAATTGGAATGCACTTTTATGGCATTCGTTTACGCGCAGAAGCACGTGGTTACAGGTATCCAGAGCGAAAGTGATCGAGCACGAATGTTCGAGGAAAGAAAGTTGAAGAAAAAATTTCCATTCGTTCACTCCTATCGTATAAAGCTGATTTATTATTAGCACCTGTTCGACCGTCAACTCTAGTTAGAATGCAGTAAGCTTCGTTCGAAGTAGAGGGTCGAGAAATTATATTCGCCCCCCTAAATATAAATGAGAAAAGTGCGTTAAAATTGAATGGAAGAACGTTCTGTATGAACGTTCAATGAGATCCAAAAGATCGTCAATAAAAGAAATAAAAATAAAAAATCCTTGACGAAATCATGAGTTCATTTTTTTTTTCCTCCTTTCGTTCTAATAATAGCAGTGACATTCAACGAAGAAAAAGTGCAGAGACAACGATGATTGCAATAAGTGACGGGGTAACGAATGGAACGGCAATTTTCTGGACTGGTGGGCTTGCATTCTAAACGGATGTGCTATTATTGGATCGCCAATTGATATCGGCCTCCAGTTCAATTAATATAGGATACTCAGTAATTCGCGAGAAATAATTGAAAGAAATCTGTGAGAATGGAATCGTTCGATGCAAACGACGTTTGCCCGGTTGAAATATTCTTCTTCTCAATTTTTTAACAAACCGATACAGTAGGCGATGCACGGAACGAGCCTGTCGACGTCAATAGGCTTGCACGATTTATAATGCTCATTGTGTGCGTAATTAGAGGAAGAATGGAGCAGGAAGAAACGGATAAGCAATGTCCACGTGAAAGGAAGTGCTCGTTCCTTGTCACGACAGCGCAATAGCAACAGCTTGTAACGGAGCACCGGTTAATTACACCGTTTCAATCGACGATCGCACGCGCTGCTGCACTTTTCGGCGTGCCATTTCGTAAATTCGATCTAACAACGATTCACGATAGAATTGTCATTCCTATATTATATACTCTCCTATTATCTTTCGCGTTAAATGCTTCACAATTAACTGTAATCTGTAAATCTTACAGTAAATCTCGAAGAAATTGCGGCAGCTAATTTAAATGTATTAATAATAAAGTACGAAATTATACGGTCATAAAATTTCTTCTTAATACGGACAGTAAATATTAATAACATTTCCGTACGAATCTATCATACGAATGTACTATTATACAAGAATGTATCCCAGCCATGTATGTCGAGCTTCCTACGCCGTTATTAATATTCATGATCTCCGCTGTCAGTGCAAGAAAGAAACGAATTTACCGTCCGTAACTGTCCGCAGTTCACAGAGCGTCAACATATGCGGATCGTGTGGCCCATCGAGTTTCAAGATCGAACAATAAAGCTCGAGAGACAGGATTCGAGGCTCGAATTTGCATCTGCCACTGTCTACCATTGTCTCGGCTAATTACGCGAACCCTTCGTTGCCCGCCTGTCCTTCGTGCCTCGTGTTTCCCTGTTCGTCGAATTAGCCATTCCCATACAGACACGCGAGCCACGTGAAGTACGCGACCCCACTTCAAATACCCTGTTTGCTCGCCATTCGAGCACTCGCCCCACGGAGGGAGGGGTGTCTCGATTTTCTCTAATTCACCGAGCGTGTTCCGTTTCACGTTGAAATCGTATGCGGTAACGTTAGACGATAGCAACCAGCGCACAGTATATCGCGTGTATCGATCTGAATTCTAATCAACGTCACGGTGTTTCTGAGTTAGAAAATAAAATGGCGATGAATGGAACGCGACAGGTATTTGAGGATTTCTGGTGAACTTGGGTATACTTTGCATACGAGACCTAACGAGCTCGCTCGAAATATTTCTATGTCCGGCTGTTACGAATTTTTATCATTTTCATGGTGCCATTAGGATCGACTTTTACTTACATTTCGTATTTACTTTGCAGTAGATCCCCGATAGGACCGAGTAGAGAGTTGCACAGATCCAAGTTCCACATAGTTCTGTGAAAAAGAAATCGAATAGAATTAGGAACAGGTTGTGGGCAGTAGAAAGTGGAAAATGTCAAGTGTCAGCGATATCGCGTAGCTTACGGTTTTAAAGTTAATATGCCCAGCATATCCACGATAACTGAAAGATCGTTCATCGCCACAGCAGATTCCACAGCAGCCTGAAATCCCATGGTATCTCCTTTAAATCTTCTTCCTTTTCTTATTTCATTTGATTTACATTTTGACGGGACACTAATTACCTTAAGATCTTTGTTGTGCCAGAGAGAGTAAATGATTTGTAAGGAACGATGGCGACTCGTCAGCACAGTCATCATGGATTCGTGTCCACGCATCATGCTGTTGACTACCTCTGCTTCCGACATTTCGTTTAAAACTCTCATTTGAGAGTAGCCCAAGCCCAAACCGGTCGAACGAGAAAAATGATTCTGTCGAAAATAAATGATAAACGCGTTAAAATAAAATAGTTACTCTTTTCCTTTTAGTGATAGTCGATCTTGCACAGCGGATTAATAATAATTACCGGTAGAAAGGTCTCGACGTCCAAACCATAAGGTTTATCAGCGCTCATGGGGACAAACTCTTCCTTCTCCGTATTCTCAACGTTCGACCCTATCTGAGTCCCACGTACGTCCATCTTAGGATTGGGCTGCACTTGAGCTTTGTTCGATTTCTTTGCGACGAACGTCGTTGCGGTGGAAGCATTGCGCGCAGACAGCGACGTTATTGTTGCGAAATTTCTGTTCAACGAGGTGGACCTGGATTGCGCAGAATTCGACCTGTTTAACGCAGGATCGGATGGACTGTGCCTTATACTATTAATTCTGAAAACAACAAAATGTTAAACACCATTGACAATGCTTCTGATTACTTCTGATTTTTGATCAAATTCTCGTATACTTACTGTACCGGGTAATCGCTTTCGTAGCCCTGTTCTCCGTCCCTACAGCTACTCTGTCTTTTCAAGTAATGCTTAGGGGAATCGGGGCTAGGTGCTCTATTCTTTAATTTTCCATCGTCCATTACTGGAAGAACAGCAGCCATTGGTGCCACACGGGGTGTCAGCGTAGAGTTCGACCTCTGAGGGCCCAACGGTTGTGGAAGTGTTCCTAAATCAGCGGTAGCGCTAGTTTTTTTCCCAGGAAGAGGTGTAATACTTTGTCTAAGAGGCGGTATAGACGCGAGGTTTTTCGATGTTCTGCCAAGGCCGTTGTTCGTCTGAATGTTGGCCTTTATATGGCTCGTGGACGTGACCGTGTTCCTTTGAACCGGCGGTGAGGACTTTATTGGTTGAACACGAACTGGTACAGGCTTCGTCAACGATAACGTCGGCGCGGGTGGAGGTGGTGACGACGGCGACGACACGGGCGGCACTTCTTCTGTGCCAACCGTGGTTAAATTTGTTATTGAGGTAGAAAGAGTTTGCAGTATCTGCGGTTGCGTTGGATCTGTAAAACGAGTAAAGGCGAAACAGCGTTGAAAGGATTGCTCTCGACGAATTATACGAATGCATCTGTATAGATATTCGTGCAGTTTTAGTATAAAAGGAGGAAAAAAGACGGGATGTTTTTTTTTGTTTCAATATAGAAACTCACCTACGTCTTGAGGCTCCTCGAAAGCCTCAGGTTCTGGAGGTGGAGTGCGAGACACTGAAACATATCGTGCACAGCATGCTCATTCACAAACCATACATCACAACTTCCGACTTTAGATGCATATGTATCTCAGGCTTGTGATTGTAGGTGAGTAGTTAAGAGTTAGGGGAATAGAGAACAAAAAAAAAAGAAGAAAAAACAAACAGAATTCGAGTATGTTATAATGCACACATCTTGCAAACAGAGAACGAGTAATAGTATTGGTTTACACGTTGCATAAACTTACATGATCGATTTGGTTGAAAGATGTCATTGTATTCGGTAACATTCGGAATATCTGCAAGTGTTGCTTCATCTTCGGGATCGGTTCCAGATTTGTCCGCCTCTTCTATAGTTCGGACGTCTAGCCTGTAAGCAAACTGTTTTATAGAAAAGACAACACGTGTAAATGAAGATAAACATTCGAAAACGTTCAGTTATTAAACTTACGTATGCTTCTTTAAACCTGGCGGCCTCTCTCTAGAGAAACTTTTTCGTAAGGAATTACCGTGACTAAACGGAGAACCGGATGTGGACACTCCTCCTAATGGAGCAATTTTCTTCAAGTCGCACACGTACAAAACAATATTTGAAGTGTGAAAACTTGCACCGATCTGAAAGAAATTAACGAATTACAATTTTCCATTTACAATTTCATCGGTCACACATAAACGGAAATATCGTGAAACATAATTTTACCAACTGATTCTGCGCTATGGCTATGTCTTGTACCTTTCCCCAGCCAGTTGGGACAGAATCTAATGTTCTACCTGGTTCCCAGCCATAGACTTTTAACAAGTCATGGCAGCCAGCAAAAAGGCATTCTCCACCTTGACTAAAATAGAGGCACCTGTACCAAAAAACAAACAGACAATTTAACGATGAATTGTAAGAAAGGTGTATTGGTAAATGTTCCTCAAAATTGATGTATATGCTCACCTAATCGCAGAGGAATGACTTTGGTCCGTAGAAGATACTAGTTGAAAAGATTCCAAGTCCCAAAAGTGGACTGTTTTATCCGCACTGCCACTGGCTAATAAAAATTCATGAGGATGAAATTCCACTGTTGTTGCCGGTCCTCTGTGTTCGGTGAACTCTCTTAGCTGTCTACCGGCCCTCAAATCCCATAGCTGAATCAACAGAAAATTTGTTCAATAAATAACATCAAGGTGTATCGTATAAAAGTGAAGCCCGTGCAATATTACCTTAACCATCCCTTCTTCTCCAGCACTGGCGATCCACTGACCATCTGGGCTAAATTTCAAACTATTCACCATCCTATTGTGCCCCTTATAAGTGAAGATACAGCCCTTCCTTCTGATATCCCAAAGTCTAATAGCAGTATCCAAACTTCCCGATGCCAACAGCTCTCCATAGGGATGAAAATCCATGCACTGTATGCCAGCTTTGTGCCCTGTTAACGTGCGTGCCAATTTCGCGTGCTCCAAGTCCCAAATTTTCAATGCCCCTGTTTGCGATCCAGCGCACACTAAATCCTCTGTTTGACCAAACCTTACACATTCTATTGGCGTGGTATGGCCGCTGAGGCTCTGAAAACCGATAAACGGCGATTGTTAAATTAAACACTTTAATAGAGAACTCGACGAACGAAGTGAATTACTGTTGCAATAGAAAATTAATATGAGCTGTACCATAATACAATTCTGCTTCCCAACAGCCCATAGATTCACTTTCTTATCATCGCCACCGGTGACCAAAACACGTCCAGATTTGTGACCTAACGCCAGGCAATTGACATTGGACGAATGGGCGACAAAATCCTCTGCGAAAGAAAGAAGTATCATTGTTTCAGTGCTATCCGAACAAGATGTCAGCCTTCAATGACATCACAAAGACTATGTATTTTTCCACTTAAACAAAGGTTATGACCATAATAGGAAGATGCAACGGACAATCAGTTTCATCGTGATTGATCGATCGATTTGTAAACACGTATTGTTTACTTATACGCGTGCAGTAGAGCGGTAGAATGGAATCCGTTGATCGTAGAACAGGGGTACCGATCTATTAAATAAAGAATACACCAAGTACGAGCGGGACAATTACACTTACGGAGTTTCCATGACCTCTTCGTGGACGAAGCCATATTCCGGGACCACAGGATTGCGTTGTTCACGACTTATTTGGCAACGACAACAATTTGAGATTTCAGCTTGCAGATGCAGATGAATTTTTTTTTGCTCGAGTTCGTGGGTAACATTTTTACTTTGTATTATTGCTCAGTGCGTGTACGATCATTCAACAAGACGGCAACATCTCGCCGTGCTGTGGTCCTGAAGACAATCCTTTCCCTGTATCTTCTGTCCGTTTTCAGAAACCGTTCCTTCCACCACTTCGCCGTATCTCATTTCTTGAATCTGCCTGTCCGTGGGCAGCGCGAACTAACGTGACGTTGGGCAATATCGAAGTTCTGTTTCTATCGAGATCGCGTTCCAATCGATCGCACCAGATGTCACCAGTACTACCCCCCACCACACCTTTTGGTCAATTAAATATTTGTCCTCGGCAAGTGTCAAAAAATGGACACGAATACAAGGATAAAGAACGTTCGATAAATTGTTATCGAATTGAATGTATTTATTAGTTAATTATGTTACGTTACGCGTGACATAATGATGACTAGAAGTCAGGTTATGTGTTTCGAATTTCATGTTAACCTGGATTAAGTTTCTAAAGAAATAAAATGTTTCCGTTCGTTTATTCACGCGTGCTTATTCCTCGAATTAAGAAATCGCTTTACTTTCAAGTATGTAAGATGCATCGCGTAAAATACGAGCAAGGACAATCCCCGGAGCCTCGAGTTCGCGAATATTTTTATTTTATCGATCATCAAGGCATGGTATAATTTGCTCTCTGATTAACTTAACCAACGATCGAACGTACTAAAGCTTTAGAGTTTGTTCTTTTCTTTTCTATATGCTTTTACCCACAACAGCTGTTCTTGGACGATGCGCGCATGAAGAACTTCACGTCGTGCTTCAAAGGTGTGCACAAATAGAGATACGCTTTGTCATATATTTCAATTCTTGTATTGTTTTAGACAAAAAGTTTTTGGCATTCTTTTTCAAGCGTTTAAGAAACAATAATACAGACAGATACACGGAAGATTTTCCTTACGTTTCTCTCTGTGGTCCGGAGAGGAATTTTGTAAGATGCGACGATTTGCCAATAGTTTTTACTAAAGTTGTAAAGAAAAAGAATAGCGAAACTGGAAAGATCGATGATTGGTTTGGTTATGCCCATGCTGAAGAGTTCTTAATGGTACACGTTTAGTAATGCATAGACAGTTGCATAACCGGTATTCAATTGTCCAATAATTAATTGTAGGTACCATTTCAACCGGAAAAATTGTACATGAACGTTCAGTCAGGAAGAGTATACCATCCTGCGCCAGAAAAGGCAGGAGGAATTGGTCTGGTGAGATCGAAAATTGCAATTGAATTTAGTTC
This sequence comes from Nomada lathburiana, assembly GCA_963667235.1. Classification (NCBI taxonomy): domain Eukaryota; kingdom Metazoa; phylum Arthropoda; class Insecta; order Hymenoptera; family Apidae; genus Nomada; species Nomada lathburiana. The sequence continues at coordinate 10,397,410 of OY763906.1, forward strand.
ATTATTCACATTTGAGAAGGGAGAGCATCACGGTCCAACACATTTTACATGGCAAGATAAAAAATATACTCTCGATACTGACTGGCACAAAGACCAAGTGCTGCAATGTGTCGGACAAAAATAAATAAACTTTAATCTTAATTAAAAAAAAGAAACAAAGTACAATATATGAACAACTTTCATAAAATGTACATATATTCTTTACACGATAACAGGAAATTTATATTTTTGTTCTCTATATAATAAATTTGATTAAGATATAGATGAAATATCAAAGATTCTAGCTGTAGAATCATCGGATGTTGTCAGTGCTTTTTTACCATCTCTGAAAAATTATTGATGTTATACATCTTCCTGTTAGGATTCTACTGCGAAAGAAGAAACGTTCAGATTGCGTTCCACTTACTCAGATAGATATAGATCAAGAATGTCTGCTGTATGTCCTGTGAATGAATGTAAGCATTGACCATTTTTTCCATCAAAACACCTGAGAATACCGTCCAGTCCTGCCGCGAATAGAATAGCTGTATTCCCTTTCCAGAGGAGCTTCGATACGCCGCTCTGTTGTTCTATTTTTTGCCGAAGCACCTAAAACAACGAGAATAAAGGTAATTGGCCTGACACGCTGGTGTTATATTTAATTATTGAATGTAGGAATATACACCTGTTTCGATAGATCCCAAATAAAGATTTCTCCATTAACTGTACCGGTTGCAGCAACTTGAAATACAGGATCTTTACAGAACGCACCTGTTTCTACCCAATTGCTACCACCATTCCCGGCACTACTTCCAGCATCTTCCTCATCGTTCATATCGTTACTGTGCTCACCATTATTAAGGTTTTGCAGAACGGAAACAATCTATAATTTTTAAATTCTATTACTCGAATTTACTTGATGCAGAAAACTCTTGATTTTATTACCTTGCCTGTATTTGATGTACTGATTATAGTCTTTCCGTCCACAGCTGCAGAAAGCACTCGATTGTTGTCTGTATGACAATCAATAGTAGTTATGGTAGAAGAATGACCGAATGCAGAGGAAACAGATGACAATACAGATCCTGATTTTAAATCTATTACTCTAATAACTCCATCTTCGTAGCCTATCGCCACACGTTTGCCTAAAGCATAACATTCAATTAAGATTGAATGTATTGAATTACAAGAAAGTACAATAATTAAATACCATCTGGAAATATCCCAGCGGTTTCTGCTCTGCAACCATATCCTTGGAAAATCTTGCAATCGTCGCCAGGTACTTTCCACATATATATTTCTCCATTAAATGATCCAGCCAATAAAACATTTGCAGCCATATGCCATTTTATCCACTGCAAGGAGTAATGTACAAGTGTGTGAAATCATCAAATGTTATAGAATGAAATCTTTGATAACCAAGAAAATACTAACAGTAGCATCGCCCATGTTGTACTCCCAAATCTTGCTTTTGTCAGCCAATCTCCAAACATGTATGGTACCACTCATATCTCCGGTAGCCATGTAAGATTCGTCGTGATTAAATTCTGTGAAAATAATACTGTCTACGTGACCTGTACAACGAAGAACAATTTCTCCAGTGGATGTGTCCCAAACATAACCCATATCGTCTTCTCCACCAGTGGCAGCTAGCTTTCCATCCTTTGTCAACGAACCGCAGAAGACAGAACCTAAAATATCCTCCAAATTGTCTTCATCCGGTTTGTGACCGGTGAATATACAAACTTCGTCTCCTTTTGCCGGGGGATCCTCCTCCATCGCATCTTCGTCTTCAATATTGTCTACACCATACGCATCTATTACTTCCTCTATATCACCTACGTATATCATTTCTTCTTCTTCGCCTTGATTATTTATGTCTGGCGAAGACGGCGGCGTATCCTTGGGCGTCATTTTCCGCAAAAACTTAATAAAGCGTGCAACAGGTCATACTTTAAAGGATGTTTATAGATATATTTACCTAGATACTATACGAAGTAAAGGAAACATTAACGAAAATAGTACTTACCCGAGTGAAAGCTGTGTGTCACGATTCACTTTTTAATTTCGTCTAAATACTAACATCAAAACTTCAAGTTAGTCGTTCAAAAAAAGTGGAAATTCAAACATCCATCAGCAACACTCCGTGTGCACCAGCTGATTCGGATACGCGTGGTACAAGTGTTATAGGGAATTTTTTCTAATCGTCGTTGGTAATGAAATTTCCGATAATGGACTTATAGCAGCGGTGGCATCTTTAGACGAAATCTGTAATTAATGCTTACCGCCTGAAGATAAATGAACATTCTTTAAATAACAAATTTAATCCGGATTATCAAAATATTATCTGCAAGTCGCGTGCAGAGTGTATTATGTAATGCTTATTGAGTAACGACAGGCTAAAGAAGAAAACACCGCACACAAGCACAAGATTTTTTTAACATTACAATCATTATACAATAATGAAACTCGATTTCTCTTCATTTTTTTTATATTATCCTATTTATATTCGGTTAATGAACGTACGCAGGAATGTTAATAAATCGCGTCTCAAATGGCAGATAAAATATATCTGTTTCTGGGTTAATTGTTTGATTGCCGCCTATCCACCAGCGAAACAATTAAAACGAAAATGGTATATAATGTGGTTTAATCATATTCGTTGTCTCCAATTTGTAGAACGAATATAAGTACCGTAGATGCACTTGAATTATCTATATGTATAATTCGGATATGCAGTTTGGGTTATCCGGCAATCACATTTCTTGTTTCATCATCCATCTCATCCGTTCTCCCACTTGCTCTTCGCGCATTATCCATCTCTTACTCTCTAACACGGTTTCCCTACTCCCTCCCTCATTGTGTTCCTTCCATCTCTTTTTACGAGGAAAGGTATACGCCCGACGACAGCCGGCAGTCTCGATCAAGCTTTAGTACAGTGTAGATGTTTTATTCCGATTTTTCACGTTCGTCAATGTATTCCGATAATTTAAACCGCAACAGTTCCAATGAGACGTTCCGAAACATCGTATCAATTAGTTCAGTCCATAGAAACCTCCATACATTGGAAAAACACAAAATTTGATCATCCTAATTTTCACTTATCGACAAGACTGTGGAGAAAAAAATCAATTCAGCAAGATTCTAATAAACATCCAGAAGATCAATTGACCGCGCAGGTAATCAGTTAAATAATATCTAGACACGCTAGATAAATATTCGTTAACGGAAGATGACAGAAAATATATATGGAAGAATCTAAGATAAGGATGTTACGTATATTGTAATAGGAAGAATCAGAACTTGGTCTGACGTCTGTCAGTTTAACGGGATAATATACTCATAAAATCGCAGAGCGAAAGTGGGAGGAAGGAAATTAGAATGTTGTAGAGGGGGCGAGAGTTTCTTAAGACCAAGCTTTAAATTACATTCATCAGTGGGTAAAAGCACAGTACAGCCACGTGCCCGGCGCTTGTAAAATCGATGTGTATCTCTCGTCGCAATAGTTACTGAGATAACGAACCAAAAACCGAAACGACTATTTTTTTCTTTTATCGCTTCAGTTTTTGTCTACAATAGCTGTAAGCATGTATGTATAGATATACATATGCATTATCGTTATTTACTCTACGGACTGACTTAAGCGAATACTCATTAAAATAAATAATTAAATAAATTGTCTGAATATCTGCTGGAACAGATAAAGATATCCGTGCATACGCACAATAGCGTAGAGTCTAAAAATACCAAAAAATAGCAAAAGTTAAAAGTGAAGTGTACTGTTTCAATTATCTACTTCGAAGATAAGAAGAAAGATCAATGAAGCAAAAATTATCGGATCATTGAACGGTAAACATTTAATACGATAATTTCCGTCTCTTTGATCACATAAAATGGAAAACCCGAGTAACAATGACGATTTCCTTTGGGTATTTGGATACGGCTCTTTGTGCTGGCACCCAGGTTTTGAATATAAACGAAGCACAGTGGGGTACATCAAAGGTTTTAGTAGAAAATTTTGGCAAGGGAACACGACGCATCGTGGAACAATCGAAAAGGTAATATACAACAAGATGTCACTACTGTCTACCTATGTACCACCTTCAAATCTATTTAGCCTTTTGTTTCACATTTCTTTTTTTCTCTTTTCTTTCTTGCACGTAAAAAGTATTAATATTGCAATGTTCCATTTTACAAGAAAATGAAATAATCTTTTACAGACTTTGTGATGCAAAGAAACAAAAAATATACATAAATCTTGCTATCCATGAACTATATTAATCGGGTGATACCCTAAAATGATGTAATTTTAATTCGACAAAAATATTTACAATTAAAAATCATTGTTGTACAGTTGTCACTAAAGTACGTAGTGCATTGCACGGTTTCGAAACATTTTATTACGTATTAGAACACGATATGCAGTGTTGTTAATTATATGTATGTACACATATACATATACGTACTTACATGCATAGATATTTCATCGGTCTCTTTGAAATACATATTTCCCGCTGAATAAAGTTCGTCAACTGTTCGAGCTTATAGTTTTTCTTGCGATGTCGGCCTTTGATATTCTATTTATATTCATAATTTTCTTGTTCGTGAGTTCCTCCACGTGGATTCTTTCACCATGCTTTGGCAGTTTTCCATATTTAATACTACAATGCTGCGTTTTTCGCGCGCCATATTGTATTTACAACGATCTATGTATTTTAACACGATGGCCATTATAAAATAGTCCATAATAATTCCATAATTGTCCGATTCTCCTTAATGATTTCAAAGAATGTTCTACTTTTACTTTTAACACTTGGGAAGTAATTATCGTTAATATCCGGCTAATAAATATGTGTAGAAAGAATATACATATGGTACGACTCAATAAGTCCTTTACGGATGCTTCTATTAAGAGTGATGAAAATCGGGTACAGTTTCACCTGATGACACAGTCGTCCCGATTTCTTTTTAATTCACACAATACAGTTCAAGAGACCAAGATTATTTACTCTTTGTATGCCTTACTTTATGCTATCGAAGTATTATCTTATTTTCCTTATAATTATTAGTTTCGCTTTGTAATTTTACTTTATCGCTTGCCATTTGCAACGAGCTAGTTTGATTAAAACGATAATTTCTCTTCGTCTCGCGTTACAGTTACTCTTGTCGATGATGTGAAACTAGTAACAACCCGTAGAAACCGATATCTTACGCATATGTATACACACGATTTTGTCCTGTGTAGTATTTGTGTTACGTGTTTACGTCATTCCATTCTACAAACTCTTATTCATTATTTGCTTTATATTCCCGGACAAATGGATTATCGCTCTTGTTTGTTTACTGATTTTGTTTGTTTCTTTGTTGCAGCCTGGACGTGTGGCTACATTGGTGGAGGAAAAAGAAGTAATTTCTCCAATATTCCTTAAACTATTCCATTTGCATATCGTAAAACCTATCCTTTGTTCTCGATTTCCGCTTGCCATCCTTGACCTTCGCAGTAATAAAATTTTCCTTTGTTTCCAGGGTGTAGTGTACGGTCGAGCATTTGAAGTAAAGGGTAACGCAGCTTTCCCATATCTGAAAAATCGTGAATGCACATTAGGGGGTTACATGGTCACGATCTCCACGTTTCATAGTCGCGAAGGAAACAAAAGATTCCCAGTCGTCACTTATGTAGCCACGAATAAAAATGAACATTGGCTCGGCGATGCTCCTCTTCCTAACATAGCTGCGCAAATATTCGAATGTTCCGGCCCAAGTGGACACAACGTAGAATATCTCTTACGGTTCGTCCAATTGACGTACATTCCTTAAAACATGCGCAATTTGTTATGCTTTGTTACGTGACATTTTTATATTGCATTTCACAGGCTGGCTGAGTTTATGCATCTTTATCTACCAGAAGCTCACGACGAACATTTGTTCACCCTGGAATTATTAGTACGTTCGCAGATAAAAGAGCGAAATATGTGTCTGACCACGTTAATGGGTAATCGAGACTTCATAATCAACCTCAGCATCGATGTCTTGGACGAGGATGAAGATATGGCCGACAATAATGCCGGCAACAATCTCAGGGAAAATTCCTTCCAGTTCGTTTCACTAGTACCTGACAAAACTCTTCGTTGCCTCAAAATTTAGCCCATTATCTTTGTAATTATAGTTGTCGAATGTTTGGGCTTTTGTAATTAAATTGATTTTTCTTTTTTTTTTATCTTTTCGAGGCGAGGGCAGGCGAAGTATATCTTTAACTAATTGACAGAAAAATGCAAAATAATATTACTGTTCTGTGGTATAGCTATTCGTGTAAAATATTTGTATCATTGAAGAATATTGAAGCAACTCTATTACAGTTTTAACTCTTGGTTGTTTTGGCTGTGGTACGAATGTATTTTAAGGACTATTACAGCCGTATTCTCGGCAGCTTGACATGACATGTATTTCCATGTTTCAATGTCGCAGTTTTATTTTAAATTAGCTAGACAACTTGAATTTATTTATTACATTCATTTAGCCAAAACTGTGCCTTGAAGGTGATCAATGAAAAGCATAAGTATAATGTAAATGCTTGTTCCTATGAATTCCATAATATGTCAGTTTTCGACAATATATCAAGTTTATATTTTCACACATTGGAGGCTATTGATTCGTGAAAGTAATTACGTTTAAATATGATAATATCCATACGTTATTTAATTAATTTTGTTAAATAAACTAATGATAATCGAATGTAGGTTTTTGTTATTTACCTGTTACCGAGTCAGTAGAAAATAAGACTACAAATCTACAACTGATAGGAATTTAAATTAAATCAAGTAACAAATATTTTTCATAAAAAATAAGATATCAGCACTATAAGAATGGCAGGAATTATACAAAAATATGGCGGAGATATACTAAATATAATAATTGTTAAATTAAAATGAGAATACATAGGTAATTTAATTTTGCAAGCTGAGCTCATAAAATATATAAATTTTAGTTGTAATATCTATTTTATATCTCGCCTCTGACATTATCTCATATCTGGTTCATTTATTGCACACGAATTCTGTAATTCCTTGTCTGTAATTGCTTTCGATGGTACGATAGGCACGGACGGGATATACGAATAGACAAAGTATATACCTTATGGACTTTCGTGGCTCAACGTGACTGCCATACCGACTCAGAAATCCGACACTGATTTGAGCGTCCTCTGCTCATGACCAGTGACATGAGTTGAAGAACTATTATTTACTGATGTAGTTTGGGGGCCAGGTGTCATGCAATTTGGTTAATATATGTTAATATATGTGAATGCATTGTGGGAATCAGGGAAGCAATTTTCACAGACGAGATATATGAATTCCTGTATCTCGTCGATGCTGTGTCAAATGATTCTACAAAACGATCCGAACGCTCATTACGGTAGGGATTGTAATTTGAAGAAAGTTAAGGTAAGACAAATATTAGTTTGACGGAAATAGTTTACTTACTCTATAGTGTAACAAACATTACACACATTTTACGACACAGATTTGTCTATTATTACTAACAAATATATTTGCATCCCACTATTCAACTAACATCCATACTGTAACACTTGTAATAAAATATATTCAGTGCGACACTATATTCAAAAAACATCGGCCCTGAAGAAAGAACCCCACCCCCCACCACCCACTCAGTTGTCCACCAATTAGAGCAATCTCTTTCGAAAATCTCGCAACGGATCTCGTAGTGATTTCACGTGAGAAGAGAGCCTGTCGAATTGAGGTATGCGATAAAGTCTAACATATTCCTAAAGGCAAAATATTGTATCAATTGTTTTCATTTCCCTGTGCTCCGAGTTTTCTGTGGTTCCTTTGTTAATATTAATGAATATTTTGCAAGAAATTAAGAAAATATTGTGCAGTGAACGGAATCACACCACGCGGCGTGCATTTTCTAATCGACTCGAGTATGCATATACGTATACGTATTTCAGCTCTGAATTCTATTTTCTTGCAATATATTCTGCAGTTTCTAGCATTATTATTATAATATTGGTTATTTTTAATACATTTACCTCCAATTTCAGTGGGATTCTGTTCCATGGCGTCTCTTTTGCCTGCTTCGAGAATATGACAGGCGGGAATGTGCAGTAGCATAATGGCGCCAATCCATGCCGAAGTGTTGAACGATCTGGTTGACAGGTAAGGATTTCTCATATTTGTGAAATAAATAAGTAGAATTGTACGAATACTAGTAATATATCTCGATTAAATTATTATTGGTACCACGTGTAAATCATTTATCTCCAATTTCAATTTACTGCCATTGGCGTCGATTCGATATTCAAAAAACATCGGCTTTACACAACGAAGCACCCGCACCCCTTCCACCCACCCACCCAGTTACCAGCCAATCAGCGCAATCCATTTCAAAAATCTGCCTCTTTCGCCGAACGGACCTCGTAGTGATTAGACGTGTTCAGCGTGTCCCTCTAATTAAGGTATGTCACATAGTCTAACATATTCCTAAAGGCAAAATATTATATCAATTGTTTTCATTTCCCGTCTCCTGAGAGTTCTGTAGTGTTTTTTGTTAATATTGAGTCATATTTTAGTAGAAATTGAGAAAATATTGCGTAGTAAGTGGACTCGTCCAACGTTCATTTTTTGTATCTAACGCTACTACTACGTGTAGATATACATATTTCAGCCCCAAATGCCATTATTTCGCCATATATTCTGCAGTTTCTAGCAATATTAGTATAATATTGGTTATTCTTCATACATTTATCTCTTTCAGTTGGATTCTGTTCCATGGCGTCACTTTCGCTTGAATCAGAAATGGCGCGAACGCCGACACTTTTGAACGGGAATGCGCAGCAGCAGAGTGACGCGGCGCCATATTGTTAAATCGACTTCTCGCTGACAGGTAAGCGTTCTTCAAATTTCTTGTGGAAATAAGTAGAATTTTAGAAATATGTCTCTATTAAATTATAATTCGTACCACGTATAAAGCTTGTACGGTATACAGTCGCGTTGTAGATAAGTAGTAACATAATACAAGCCACTATTTACGGCTGTTTCTTTGTTGTTTCTGCCTGTGGTCGGCAAGCTTGTTTTTCCTGGAAAATATCGACAATATATCGCGAAACAAAAAAAGACCCTTATCACGTAACGTATGCGTTGAAATATTTCTAGGAAACAGGCGATCGTAAACAACAGTAGTGTTTGGCTTTAGCCGGATAGCGAACATAGTCGATCAGTAAACGACGATGGCGAAGGTTGTCATTCTACCACTTGACGACGAGCTGACAAAACATGGAAGACATCTCAGTGAGGTGCGTATTGTTACCTATTTGTACCGCGGTGTTCATAATAACTATTTCACAATTATTTACGCTCTATTGCCGCTGCTGCTTATTTAATACGATTTTAATTACCACTTTGCATAGTATTACTGGTTTAGATTAAAGATTATTCGTGATCTTTTGCTTCAATACTAAATCTTTTCTTAACATCGTGTGCTTATACGTTTGTAAATTGTAGTATATCACAATTATCATTACCTTCGTGCGCTTGTTTTATTTCTTTGTTCCTCTTTGTTCCAGCACTATGGAGAGAATGGAGTAGACGAAATAGAGTAAGCCAATAGATACAATGAGGCGAAATAATTCATTGCAACTAAGGTGTTTGTACGTGAGCATTTTAATCATTTTTCCATATTGGTTTTATATGACCTGATACTGATACTAAGATGAAACAACAGTTAAAATACTTAGAAAAACAATTAGATTTTCTATATCAAATTCAATTGAGTTATTGTCACAATAATAATACATGTCACAATAATTGCAAAATGTATTGTTAATCTTGTATATTTTCCTTGAATATTTGCATATTTTTAATGCATAGTAACATATTTTTCGTGCATATTTATTGTGTCTTTTTTCAGAAAATTGTGTGACCGCGCGCAATGCGGTCGGTAGAGTCAATTGCATCGCAGTTTTCTAGTATTTCCAGAGCAAGTGGCTCTGTTTAAATTTTCGTTCAAACTTTAGCTACACGCGATTGTAGAGTCAGTGTTTTTCGCGTACTAGTTATTAATAATATTATCAGAGCACCGGTGCTCTTTCTCAATTCTTTCAATCGCGAAAGTAGAATCTTAATTTGTTCGACAATAAAATTTCGACCGCATGCACAGTCTTTTATTTTTATTTTTGTCTTGTAATAGCTATCGGAAGTAGAGTCAGTGCATCACTGAAGGGGATGTTTTAGGCGACACTGACAAAGTGAGAAAAGTAAGTACCTTTTAAACGATTCTCCCTTCCCTATGAAGAATTAAATTATGTAGATTTAACTGTTGATTTTAATGTTCTTTGCGTTCCTGTTAAATTACAGTTTGCACAATTCCTGATGCTGGCGTTCAATTGAGCTGCCTCGATGATGTCACTGATGTCTCTGCATGTCCCTGATGTCTCTGCATGTCCCTGATGTCCCTGCATGTCCCTGATGTCTCTGCATGTCCCTGATGTACTTCCTTTGTCTTTGCATTCAACGAAGTAGTGAGTCGCATGTGTTTTGATTCCTCCAGTCCCCAACCATGCCGTAGGACGATTGGTCCGAACCGGCACGGGTTAACTGGTTGTATTTTTTAGTAGTTTTGCGAGCATAGTGATCGCGGGTATAGTTTTTATACCCGTCAGTTGAAACGTTATTTTATTGTGTACTATTTCTTATATCAGATTAGATCTGCCTTCTTGTGCTCCGTGTTTTTTAATATGAAACAATTGAGAACCATAGAAATATTTCTTATTCAAATCAATAGTAGATCAAATAAGCACTGTTCGTGCAGATTCCTCTATTATAAAAATATATTATAACATTAATAAATGCATTGAACAAATGTATATATATTCAGGACATTGTAAATTTAATTTATAAATGCATTTATAATCCATTGAAACTTGTTTTCACTGTTGAGCAGTGCAGAAGTCGGATACCCTCCGACTTCGTTACTGCAAGTGCTTCATGATTGTAATGATCATGTATTAAAACAATTAAATATAACGATACGTATATTAAAATCAGCTTTGAATGTGCATAGCCAATGATAGCCATTTAATGTTAATTTTCATATTCTATAGCCGAGTCTTTTTCGTATAAAATTTATTAGACATCCTGCACAAGAAGGCACTTTGTGTACGGGTAGATTCTTAAATCGGAGTAGCTATCTTGAACAATTTACTTCGATTAAGGAATCACCTGAGGCTTATTTAATGGCTTGTCAATTTTTCAAGTAAATATCTAATTGCATTACTTATTCTCGTAAATTCAGTTTAAATGACAGTAATTTCTCTTAATAAATAAATTATTTATCAAGTTTTTATTGATATTTCTTAAATTAGAAAGTCGAGTCATTTTTGAAGAAATTGAAAATAACATATACTATTCGCTATTGCAATTTTACGTATACTAATTATCTTTTTAGATCAGGATTTTCAGGTTTAACCCCTTCCGTGTTCATTGTCAGGAACTCACTCACGTGCCCAGGTGCTACTTGGGTGAGTGAAAGGCAATGGGCACGATGATCATATAGTTTTTAAATTTATAACAATGTGTGGCGGCTGACATTTGCTAGTGTACCGTGCACGACGTATTTTCCACATTGTGTGTGTGTGGTTAGGCTGTGGAATTGCGTCGGCTCGGGATTTTGATAAGAAATTATAAACGAATTTATTCCAACACTGATACTATGATTTCGCGAATAGCAATATGTTTTACAATTGCAAATATATATTGAATACCATAACGAAATATGGTAAAAAATAGAGTACTATACGAACCAAGCATACTTAGTTGAAAGAAAATTTACAATCATATACTGTTACGCACATTTACGCAATGGTCGCTAGCCTTTGTCAGCCGATTTCAGGAATTGGTACGTACCCTTAGAGTGTGACTGATTGTATGCCAAGCTCGGGTGTCGGAGGCGTCCCGGGACGTCTCTCTAGTGTAGGCTTTTGCACCCGAGTGTTTGATTGAGAATCGTGGAATGAGGTGTGTTTGTGTGAATGCTTTGCCATTTTTTAAATATAGGTCCAGGTAGGATAGGTAGCATACTTTCTGGTGTGATTGATAGACATAAGTAGGTAGGGCCGGGCAGGTTGACACAGTCTCTGATCGGGTAGGCACTATTTCGCGTGTTCAACCTGTTTCAGGAAATCTGATTTGAAAAGTCGACGGTGACGCTGTGGCGCGATCGAAAATGCGTTCGCCTCTGGCTTTGCCTATCGATTTTTCGAATCCTTCGCGGTCGTGGTCGCGATTTAGGCTCCGAAACGAACGTGTTACGTTATGCTCGAGGCTGCGCGTGTAGGCGAAGATCGATTACAATTTTACTCGTAATCTTTACGATTTTCCATAATCGCAATTTTTACGATTGTATTTGGTCGTGATTCGTCCACGTGTGTTCCATTTAGCTACGCGGTTTAGATTTTTATTTTATTTTCTTTTTGTTTGCGAATAGAGTCTCGAGCCTAGACTAAGTTTCAGCGGGCATTGCGCCCGAAGAAAAGAAGAAGCTAAATGCCGAAGAGGCCCGACAAACTGTCGCTCAAGAGGGCAACTACCAATTGTTCTGCATCCTTTGGATGGAGAGCCATTCTTTGTTACTATTTTGTCACTATGCTCGCTTTTGTATACTGTAGTTGTAGTTTATTGTTTCCAGCACTCATCATCGTATTGGGCAAATCGCGATTTTTATTAGCGTCGCGTACGATTGAATGCGGTTTGCATTAGAGTTGCGAAGAAAATCAAATCGCGATTTGCTACAGTTGCGATTCACTATATCGTGGTTTGAATTAGAGTGGCGAATTAATAAAAATCCCGGTTTGAATTAGAGTTGCGAATTAATACAGATTCCGGTTTGAATTAGAGTTGCTTTTATATTAAATTATACTTGCGATATGTACTTGCTCTTAGCGTTGCGATAATAATTTTCGTGTTTCTTTTCTACACAGGTTTTGATTAGCACTTACAGTGCTGCGGTATTTTTCCCATCGTGAACATTTTTCTTAAATTTTCATATAGTGTTGCGATGATAAATGAACGCGATTTTTACGTAGCGTTGCGACCACAATGAAATGCCAAAAATTTGTTCCTGAGTCACCAAAGGTAGCTATTAAAGCTGCATAAGGTGATTGCTTTAATGGTAGTCTTGGATCCGACTACCATGACTTCTCCGTTATTGCTGTTGTGAATTATAAATGCTGTATACAATGAATTACTATTTCTTGTTTTCTCTTGTTTTTTTTAATATACACGAAATACTATATTAAAAATAATGAATATCATACGCGATTGACCTTGCAAGTGATGCAGTAAATTAGTGTTGCGAAAAAAAACGATACATAATCCACTTACGGTTTTTAATCGTGGTTGTAACAAGTGGACGATAATCAATAGTGGAATACCCCTCTGGCTATTGATTATGTTTAATGCTCTAATTTATTATTATTCTTTGCCTCTCCCCTTTTTATTAACACTAAAACGAGTTTTTTCATCTTAGTATTGAAGTAAATGTTTGTATTTGTAATTGATAATTATTATTCAGCATATTTGCATTTTGAAAGGAGATGTTCCTTTCTTCACAATTACTAATCTCATAAATAAGTTTGTTACAGAATTATTAAGTTATAGGACACGTCAATATAATGGAATATTACCTCAAGTACATTAAACGAAATACGTTGCAATATGTAAGTAATCAGAGGCTCAAAAGTGACGATGTGTGGATCAAATATATCGAAGGGAATCATATTATTCAAAGGAAATGATACACATTCGCATCGAACATATTTGCTATTTAATTGTCTACTTTTCTGTAATTATTAATTCAATATATAAATTTGTTACAGTTTTTTCGGTTGTCAAGTACATCGATTCATCGATATCTTGTTTCGAGTATATAAGAAAGGTATAAGTATTTTCGGAGTTAAAGTGGAGTATTATAAATTGAACCAATAGAAAAGATTATTTAACACGACTTAATGGAAATGATAGAAACAATAGCGCAATCACGCCTATGTAGAAATATCACTGATTTCTTGTGAACTTTGATTTGTTTCAGGTTGCACTATCACGATTTTAATGGCAGAAGATTCATCATGAAATACCCCTTTCCCCTTTCTTTATGTTCCTTTAAACTTTCAATTAGGTAGCCCTTTTTTAAATAGGCAAGCAATTCCCAAATGAAATTAGCTTTTCAATTAGGCAGGCAATGTTTAAGTTAAGATAAATTTTTAGTGAGGCAGGTGTTTTCGTGTGTTTCAGGTGCATGATCATAACTTCCATGAAAGAACATGAAGAATTCATCATGAAATATCCTTTGCCCCACCCTTTATATCCCTTCAGATTTTCAATTAGGTAGGATGTTTCTAAATTAAATCATCTTATAAATAGGTAGGCAATGTCCAAATTAAATTAGCTCTCTAGTCAGGTAGGATGTTTTATGTTAAGATTCAACTGGCCTTAAGTATAGCTAGGATTTATTTCAATTTACGTGCATGCTAATTTATATTATAATCTTTCCTCTTTAGTTTAAGTCAGGTCTAACAGAATTTTTATTTTCAGCTTTCGCCGCTGCTAATCATTTCAATACATCCTATTTGCTTAAACTAACTATAATCTAATGTGTATTATAATCTTTACTTTGAACTTCACAAGGTTTAGCAGAATTTTTATTTTCAGCATTCGTCGCTGCTAATCATTTCGATACATCCCATTTACTTAAACTAACTATAATCTAATGTGTATTATAATATTTATTTTGCACTTCAGAAGGTTCAGCAGAATTTTTATTTTCAGCTCTCATGAAAATTACTTGTTTCAATACATTTTGCTTACTTAGACAATGCACGAGCTAATTTATATTATAATCTTGATCTTTTCGTTGATTTAGGTTTAACAGAATTTTTGTTTCCAGGTTTCGTTACGATCATTTATTTTAATACTTCCTTCCATTGTTATTTTGCACGACGTTTGCATATCGAGCGTCCTGCAAATACACATCAGAAGGAGGTTGCGTTTAATTTGTAAATAATAATTGTTGTTAATGGATGGCGCGCGGTTCGGACCGCGCGGGTCTCCGTTCGCAGCAACCTCCCCGTGGTGAGACCTGGGCAATCGATGATATTTATCATACATTTACCAATTCTATCACATATTCCCTTGTGATAGAATTCTTAAATAAACATATGATAAAGGCGTCGAGCAAATAGGCTGCGATTTTAGTAGTATCTCGTGTGCGTAACATTATAAATTCGTTCGACTCATCTTGTCAACGTCGAGATAGAAGAATAGACAATTAACAACCATTAACGCAATTATCTCTTTTATCTCATACAAATATAATGAATTTCTGCCTTACCGATCTTAGGTATTGACGTTGAGTTTAATAAAAATGCAAAATACAAATTTCTGTAAATCTAATTCAGTACTGCCAAAAAAGATTGCTAATAAAAAAGTATTACAATAGTGTTTCAAGAAATGTAACACTAGTTATATAAATTGTTGTGCATGAAATGTTTTCAAATTCAACTAAATACCTACAAATACCTACAAAACGAAAGAATTTCTGAGTGCATGATATGAAACGCTTGATGAGCTTTCAATTATCATTCATATAATCACGTTAAATAATTCCCACGTAATTTGACAATTATTTCACGTCACTTGTCGGATCCAATTCTACGTTCGATTAAATCAAACCACATTTGAAGAGAATTAAAAGTTTCCTATATAATTACCCCTTTGTTCCTGCAATATTTCAACTTTTAATCTAAATGTAGAGTAACGTAAGGATAGCATGTCCACTTAATTAAAATTACCTGTACATGCACAGACAGAAGAAAGTGTACATCCGCTGGCAGCTCACGATTTTCATAATTTCGGTAAAAATACAAGGAAAAGGGAGCATGGAATTCCTGGTTACTCCGTGACGACGTGGCGGGGCTACGAGATCTTCGTTATTATTTCAGCGAAACGAAGCGTGCACTGGTGCACGCTCGAGTTGGCTCCTGTACGAGTTGTTAACTTCTTCGTGTGGATTCCGATCAATTTATTACAGAGCAAAAATTCGTCGTTTCTTACTCGAAATAAGTAGTTCGGGAATCCCTAAAAAATATCACGATCAATTAGAAGGCAAGGGGAGAATTCGAAGTCATCAGCAAACCTAATTACCTACAGTCTTCGATCCAACAGAAATCGACGTGCCCCTTACAGTTGACAAACCGCCTTACACTGGCGTGTGCCACGCAGCCTACCTCTATGAAACATTTCTGCTCGACAAATTTCCAAACACCAATATTTCAATAAACAGAAGAATTCTGCAAATGAAATCTGCACAGTGAATCGCGTGAAAGAAAGCCCTTCGTCAAGTTGGAATGTGCGATCGCGGCTACGTTTCGTAATTAACAATTTAACGACTGAATCGTCGAGTCACGAAGGGAATCACGATCATCCGTTTACACCGTGCTAAGAGAACGCAACGTTGAAGATCTGTTCAGCAATCCGTTCAAAGAATACTTTTGCCACGGCGCTTTTACACGGTTCTTTCTGTTCCAGGTTTGGTAAACAACGCAACAGAAAACTTGGGAATGAAGAGGACTGAAGAAGCTCCTTACGGAACGTACGTAAATGAACGTTCGTCACGCATCGTGGCGATAAAGTCAGCCAGGTATCTCAGGGATAACGTTACTCCTGGCTACTGCGTATGTGGTGTCCTGTAATTCTATTAATGTACTTCGTGGACAGGTAGAACAATCTTCCAGTTGTCTTTAGCGCAGGCACCAGTTTCATAAGTAAACAGCTAGGATTTGTAAAAGCGAATCCGACAGCAATGCTTATATTATAGTTAGAAATAGTTTTCCATTCGACAAAATATTTCGTTTAACAGGCAAGATTAGATGTTTTATTAGTATCGTTTAGTTATGGCGTAACGAATCAATTTCAGAATAATCTAATCTAGAGAAATGTTGGATAACGATCTATCTATTTATACAGTTTCGAATTTCATCGCGTGGATTGCATAAGGGAATACAAAATGATGGCCAGACAAATGACCACGGCAAAAATTATATTTCCGCTCGCAAGCGATTTCCACGAGCTTGCTTTCGTGCGGAAAAGTCGAATACGGTTATATTGCGCGTTACGCTTATTAAACGCGTATTTCTTTTTTCTCTTTTTTTTTTCCTTTTTTTTTATTGCATACGGCTCACGACAGATATTCGAAGCGTTCATCAATTCGAACCACATGGGAAATTTTCGTTGCGATTGCAGCGGACGCGAGGCTAATACGTTTATAAAGTAGAACAATAAAATATGCTCGGGATTAGAAAGTTACTAAGTTGCACGTAACGAAATATTACCAATGTCGTGCGTCGGTAATTTTTAATGCAGTGTGTTAAATTGTATCGTTTCCTTGGTTCTCCATGGTCATTGGATTTCCGTGGCCGCGGCTGCCGCGTTTCTCGCGTTTTTCTTCTGAAATGCAACGAGTATTAAGGAAAAAAGAGAAAAAAACGTGGAAAAGGAGTGAGGCCGTGGGCCAGTTAAATGGCGTTAAGCACGACATGTTTTACTGCCCGTATAGCGATTTCCGTCACGTTATTGTGTCAAGTACTCGTGACTGAAACATTAGTAGAAAAAAGTTGATTCGTACTTGTCCCCGCAACGAATGCAATACATGCTAATGCTAAAAATGTATCGCGCGCTTTCGATCGGTTCGAGAATCAATCAGTTTGACGTATAGATATGAATGTACCGTTAGGGTAGGAATTTTAATGCGTCTGACCGAAAGCAAGTGCTGAACAACAAATCAGAGTAAAAGAGGGTCAATTGTTGCAACGAAAATCTCCTCTGCGTTGAGCCACTGTGAGCCGCGGTACACCTCGATTATCCGTAAGTAATTAATTTACACTCCCTTGTCGTTGCACCATTCGCGAGAGAGTGAAACTGGGAATCAATTATTCATCGTATTGTCGAGGCGAGAGCGGACTATTTTTACCAACCGTGTCAGCCTCCTTTCGCGGTTCGCTCGTTTCATCAAGTGAAATCCTTTCTCCCGCGGCGCACGAAATAGACACGCTGACCTGCACGTCGCCCTTTTAATTGAACGAAACCCGTGTTGTGTCACCTGAAATGACAAGGAACATGATTTTTCTCCCCTTCTCTCTTCGGCGGCCGTTCGAACTAGAATACGGTCAAGGCTTCCACGCATTAACAATGCACGATTTCTAAAACGATGTTAAAAATTAATTGCAAACGATTACCTCCAGCCATAGATATATCTCGTGTCCCGTTATTTTATTATTCCATACAGAGTATTATTCTATTTCAATTTCACCCTTTCTCCGCCGACAAGGTACTATCGATGCACTTATTTATACAAAATGATACCCTAGTCAATTAACCCGTCGATATCGATAATAACATTTTCATCGCTGAAACAACTTGCGCAGATCCTATCTATCGTGCTGGATCTTCCAGTTTCTTGCACGTTGGCTGCGATTTTGTTATTTTTATAGCGTCAAACGCTCGTGTATCTGGTGCGGCGTGCAATTGTTTAATCAAACGCCAGTCGTTCGTCATTCGCAGCCATTGGCAATTATCTTATCGGTCGAGTCATTCCGTAGGAGCAGTTTCATCCGTCGAAATAATTACATCGCACGGCCGCCACTCATAAAGTTTCTCCGGCAATGCGTAATTTGGGAGTAACAGCCGAGCAGATGTATCATAGATCAGAATCATTATTGCCTGGTCTCCTTGTTCCTTCGTCTAAAAAGGAAGAAGGAAGAAAAAGAAAAATAGAAACTTTCACCGCAGACGTTGTTCTTGTTTCCTGTAAATCGCGTGTATTCCCCCTTTTTTCTTTCTTCTTTAGAACGTTATCATCAGCGCGTTACTGTCAACGGAAATGCGCCGGCGAAATTGAAAGTGCCCGCGATTCATTGTAATTGATGCTGATTAGTATTGTTCGTTTCGAAATGTTCCTATGCGACGTGGACTTGAGATTTCGTCGTTGTTGCCATTCCGGTGGTAAACGCCCTGGAAAACTGTGGCTTAATTAAAGAGCAGCCGCGTATACGTCAGGCAAAATAAGAAGCGCCCTGACATATTTTCGAAATGACTCCGATGAAATTAGATTATATGGCTGAAACTGTCTCATTAGCATCATTAACTGCGCGCGTCGTTGATCATTTAGCCACGTTGTTCCGCCGCCCGGCGTTAATTAAGCGTATTCACGGATTTATTAGTTTTACTGGGTCGTACCGCCTGCGTGTTCGCTAACCATAACCGTATCTTTTCGCAGATATCTGTTTCTGCTCTCACGGTCCGGGCAAGGCGACAGATACGCGTATTTGTACAATTTCGAAAATCGTGGTTACTCTGTTCTGGCGAATAGCAACGCCCCTGGTTAATTCGATAAAGTGCGGACCCTTTAATTGTACACGCCAGTCTATGTACCAAAAAACCCCCTGTTATTTAAACCACGACCCTACAATACCCGCCCCCGTTAATCTGGACGAATGAAACGGTCGGGCGCATAGAAATGAACTCATCGAGCTGGCCGACGCGTTGCTGAACACGCGTTTGCGAAAGCACAGAACCGTAGAGGCAGGAAAAGCAAATAATTCGTACGAAACTGAGGCGTCAGCGATGGTTACTGTGCGACTGTGCACCTCGTCGATCATTTAGCCGCGCCATTACGCGGCGGTGCATCAATTAACTGCATTCGGCTGCATACACACGGTGTATCGCGGCGTGCATAGATGCGACCAGAGAGATGAGAGAGAAAGGTTTCTGTGTCGGGGCAAGCGAAGCCTGTGGGCAACACGAAACGTGTACGTACATGGCACATGTGCATACGTATGTTCGTTGCCGGTTTGCGCTATTGAAATATCTCTGTGCTCAGCTTCGCATCGCGCACCTACGCGAGATTCGAGTTTCGAGTCCGCGGTTATATACTCGCAGGCGCTGCTCGATCATCGGAAAATAAATTGTACAATTTATCTTGTTTTAGCCGGTGATGGGTTTAAGGATAACGATTCCATTGTGGGTTTAATAGCGGTGTAGAACGAATGGTTCATACACGGTGGTTCGTCAGAAACGGATATTAATAGGCTTTACTTATTTGATATACTTGGAAAGTCGCTTTCCGTTCGTTTTGATATGTGTAATGAATTTTACCGACGCATCCCAGTCCATGGTGTATAAGGATTCATTCAATCGAATTAATTTTTGTACTAATAGATAGTCGACCATTGTGAGACTATTGCGTAGCCCCTTCATATTCTAAATGAAGAGCAAAGTGTTCGCGAATGTCGCCCGAGGAAAAGAATATCAAGTGAAAATAAGGTTCGCCGAAGTACTGGCCCTTTCGTAAAAGGTGTCCTTTAAATCGCCGTTCCTCGTTACACCCGCGCATTTAATTGCCGCGCGTATGAAGATTCCATCAGTCGAATTATTTTAACGGTTTGCATTGCATTTTCAGGGGAGATACTTACCGGAAGAGTCTAAGTCAACGACCGAGGGTAATCCTCGGAATAATCACCGTGATTTTTCCGTGCCCGTTTCTGCAATTCGTGTGTTGCACTCGGTGGCACCATTGATCGGCGAATACACAAGCTGAACAAGCTAACGGCGCTGAAAGGTTAGTCATATCTATGTACCGGGTGTACTGCGTACAATTTTAAAAGTACCTTCGTTTCGTATATAAAGTAGATACAACCTGCGACAAAAAATGTAGCGCATCCCACAAAGCTGTCGATATTCATTTACTAAATTGAACAAATCTCATTTCACCTGTTACATAATTATTGAAACGTCGTTGACTCATCGCGTCAATGAATTATCACTGATAAATCATTGTTCACGGGAAAATCGATTTTAATCGAGGGTACATCTGCGTTTCGTTTCGTACGAGAAACTGTGCCGATATAATTAGGCAGATTGATCGGTAGCGTTCGTAACCGCGGGAAACGACGATCAAAAGAAACCGAGAGCGGGACCCGTTTTCGAATCGTTCTCGCACGAATCGATCGATGGGTCGAACGTTCGATGCGCGCCGCGTTCGATCCCGTACGCGCAATTAATAACGGCGAGGAACGCGCCTCGCGAGGTTCACATAAATTTACGGGGTGGCAACCTACTTATCGGTTTTACACGGCACGTAATTATCAAAGTAGATCGCGAACGATCCGACGAAGAAACAATAAATTCTACGCGGACGCGGTGCGCGCTGTTCGATTACTGCGTTGCCGCCATTGCCGTGTCGATGCGTTTAGAGTTCAGGGGATACAAATCGATACATATTACCACGATATGTAATCATGTGTCATTTGTATTTCTTTAATAACGCTCGCCATAATAGAGTCGCGACGTAATTACAATGTCACCAGCATACATCTACAAAGTATCGAATCGATGTCCCACAGGTACCGAAGTCGGCTAAATCGCGCGAGATTCTGGCAAATCGGATGGCCCGGAATATAGAGAGATGCGAGGTGTCGAAGGTGTCCCTATGGGGGAAGGAGAGACCTCGCTTTTCGGTGGGGGATAACCGTGAGTAAAGTCATCCCGCTTGCGTCATCCACCTGCTGCACACGCTGTTCTTGTTGCCGGTACCGTTTTGGGTACCTGTTTCTCTGTTCCCGAGCTCGTGGCACTGAAACACTACCCCGTGACCATGAACTTGTCGATTCCATTTCGAAACGGGAATCACCTGATCTAATCTCTACGGATTCGGCGGACAATCGAATGGACCATCCCGTTCGTGTTCGATAATTGAGAACGATATCGCCTATCGGCAGTAAGTATGCACGTAGTTGAATCTGCTAAGATAGTTGAATTGCACGGGACGAACAATATTTAATGATTTTCTTGCAGGCACATGCGAAACGTATTATTTATCAATTAAATCATGATTAACGACTGACGAGGAGAAGGTAATAAGCATCCCCGGGAACGTTTCAAACGTTCATTTGCATATTGATTATTCTTTCGCATGAATCGTTAAAAGAATACGCTGTTAGACACCGAGCGGCCGTAAAATTCCCGGCATATCTTTGTTCTTGCGTCATAAAGTTTTCTGCATCTCCGCGCGCGGTATCGGCGACTGAATCACTTGCCTCTTTGCCAGTTACTTTCGAAGCTTATTACGCGGGCTCTCAGTCCCGCGGAAACGCCGCGGCGTCATAAACGAAGTGCATTGCGTCCCGTGTGCACAGCAGCCGGCTGTTGTAACTAGGATTCCATCCGTGTAACCCAATTATCGCACTCGCTCTAAAGGAGAGCGCGCGCGCGCTAGGAAGAATGGGCGAACATTGCGCAACTAAAAATGTAATATGCTTTCAGAAAAAGCCTCGACGCCCTCAAACGAATCTACAAGTCTACGAGCTGCCGATGGCAAACCTTCGGCTGGCTTCGTTGAACAATTTGCAAGAGGATCGAACGGGCGGGGGGGTAGCAGAAATTTGCAATTAAAACAGCTTAAGGGGGACTTGTTTCCTCCTGGAGGGCCAGCACTGGGCACGGATGCATTCCGATACGGAGAAGCTCGTGGTCGCGTGAAAGTTGTTCACCTCCTCTTCCTCTGTCAGTATCGGTTTCTTTTTCCTTCGCCCAGCGGCCATGCCGTACGAAGGAAGCACCGGCCGGCTCCCCGAAGTCGCGATTTGCCAATAGCAAGCCGACCGTATGCCAGCCAACTCGTCGACGAGCACCAAGTAACCTCCGGCTAACCCGTGAACCACGCCATCCTTGTCCTAACCTAGTCACGTGAGCTGTACTTTACCTCACGGCGGAGGCAAGACACGCGGAAATGCGAGATTCCCCGCGATGTCTATGGGGTACCTTAGCCAGAGTTTCTTTCATTTTCAAATAGTCCTTACGGTTAAGCAACGGGCACAGTGGCTGGCGTGGTGGTTGAGCCCCGCGGGCATTGAGGATTACATACTTCATCTATTCCGTCCTCGTTATCAATGTATAGGAAATTTCTGATTTACCCCGCGGTGTGCACGAGGAATAATTATTCGACCACGGGTATATTATTTTCCCACTGCTAATTTGTCTGCGACTGATTGTAGATCGATGCAAGTTTGGAGGTTGTTCCCGGTTGTTTCGTTGGAACCTTGACCTACGATGTGGAGGATTCGTTGAAGGCTCGGGCTCGCTCTTCCGACGAGAGCTATTAAGGATCCCGGCACGTTGCTCCTGCTTCCGGCGTTTAAATTCGGAGCAAGGATGGACCGAACGGTATGAAAAAAACAAAATACCCGTGGGCCAGCGCACGCATCGGCGATTATTATATTAGAAGCGGTTACCCATCTTTGTTCCTGATCCAGCCAGACTGTTTCTGCCCGCCTCTGCAACACGATCGCCTGCTGTCTCGAAATTTTGAATACATTAAATACAGAATGATGTACAAGCGTTTCGTGCATACAGGGTGGTCTATTTCAAGCAGACATTGTTCCAGATCTGAATTCCTGAATTACTGAATTCCGGAATTCGTCTAATATTTGGAACTTCGGCAGAGGACCGTTCTTACAATTAGTGACTATTACGCGCCATTCTGACGGTCGGAATACATTAACCCTTTGGGACCGAGGATTAATCCCACCACCAAGGAAGTTGTACCACGCAACGATCGTCTCCGATCATTATTGGGAAAAAAAATTCCACGTCGGGTTGCATCGATATTATAAATCAATGCGTCGCGTTTGTAAATGGAAATACGGTACACGTATAGGTTTCGCGTTTCATTTCAATCGAAATCCGTTTGATCAGATGCAGGAATGTTTGTACGGTCTCGGTAAAAAAAAAAGGAGAAGAAAGAAGACACGGTTCTTTTGCGTGGATAATTTGTATCCGTCGTTCTTTGTACCAGCTTCCTTTTTGTTTCTTTGTTTCCCTGCTCGGCCGTGTTCGCGTCTCCTGCGCGCATATCCGGCGTTTCATTTTTCCTTCTTTCTATTCCCCTTCATTGTATCTATCGTTTCTTATCGTCCTCTATACGCGTATCGGTATGCACTTTTGTTAACGCACCGCCAAGGGCCCCTGTTCCACTTCCTTCTTTCGTTTTACCTCATTTTCATTTTTCTTTTGTCCCTTCCAGCGGCCGCCGGGCGCGCTCGTGACAAGAAACACGAAACGATCGCGTGCCGGCGGAACACACGCGTCGCCTTTGGAAAACGCTTTTCACCATTCACGCCCTGCGCTCCTGGAATCCGGCGGCGGTCGAAATGAGAGGGAAATTCAATTGTTCTTCGAATATGATTTGCCGGCAGAGGGGAAGCAGGAAGTTTCGGTGTTTAAAATATATATACAGGACGTCGCAGGACCACCGAACGAGTAATTTCCATTCTCGATATAAATGGTGGATACGATGATTAATATCGAAATTAACGAATATCATTGTATCGAGCAATCGAATTTATCACGGAAACTCGTAAGAAAAATATCATAGTAATTAGTGAATTGCAAATGCCTCGTGGGAATACGCGAATTACAATCGTCCGGCTGTTCCCGTTTTAGCCTACCTCGCGTCGTTGTCGTTCGATCACAATTAACGTTTCATTCGCAGGTGGAACGATACGGGGATACAAATTGGAAAGGGGGATCCTAGGTGCCTTGGAGTAATCCAGTAAACGGTGCCGGCGCGGTTCTCCATAATTTTTACAACCGCCGCACCATTGTCGTTGTTATTAACGTCGAAGGACGTGTCTTTACGCATCGGCGACCGCGGCAGAACGAGCGGCGTAGAACAGATGGATATTCGATGGCGGTGCAACGCGATTAAGAAAACTATCGATTGTCCCTGAATGATCGGAGGCGATCGAAGATCGAGCCTACGAGGAAATCCCGGGAGGCGTAAACGCGCGGTTACATGCGCGCTTATTTTTACTTGGCGCATGGTGATTGTAACTCCGTTCGACCGTCGACTGGATGCGTTCTCTTTATGGTAACAGCGATTTGCCAACGCCGCAATTGATATCTACGAGGACACCAGCACCGTAGGCCAGAAATAACCTATCCATCCATCGAACAATGCAAAACGAAGCGCAGCAACATGCAATTCACTGTTTCGGGCAATTTTCTTTTTTCCGTTTCACCGATCTTGCCTGGCAGACGCCACGGAATGCTTGATCGTGTTCGAGGAAAGATTATGCAAAGCGTCAGACGGACTGGCCTCGATACACGTGGTCTGATTTACAAATATTAAGAATCGCGTGCGACAGACACCTCGACGAAACTGATTAATGCAAATTTTATTTAGAACACCGCCGGCAAAAAGTATCGATGCATGGATATCTGATTGAAAAAGAATTGCGTACGAAAGAAGTCGAAGGAGGACGAGTGTTGCTGATCGATCGTTGAAAATATTACATTGCCCCAAGATATTGTGTCTGTCGATGCAATAGAAACAGCATAATCGAAAAGAAAAATCTTCCGAGCTGCCGGTATTGAAGACGAATATTCGAGCGACGGAAGATCCACTTGCGTCCACACCACGTGCCAATACATTCACCGCGCGTATGCATGTACATCTCCAGCGTGGAAGAGACCAGAGAAACGGATGATGAGTTGGTTGCAAAATCGTAGAACCGTTCTCCGCTGGTTTCTGGGGGATCTGATTACGTAAACAAACGGAACCTCCGGTCCATTACGTAAAAGGCTCGCCCTCGCACACGGTGTGGGATCGACGACGGTGTACGAGATGACGATGTCAGATGACGGCGACGCTGATGATGATGTGGCCGACGAAGGTGAGGCTTTCCGCTATAATAGGATTAATTCGTAGGAGCCGTGGTGAATGCACGTGATGCGTCGGTGTCTCTTTCTTCTCTGTTTTCAAGGTGGGCGAACGTGTGCAACACGCTGCCACGTCGTTATTCCTGTTCCATCGACGCTGGTACTCTCTGCGGGATCTGCGCGACAGCCACGACATGTCCCCCGCAATTTCACTCGCAAAAATGTGGCTCGCAAGCGTCACAATGGTTCGGATTTTTCGTCGCGAGCTATCGGCGAGGGGGAACGCGACGCGACTTCGTAGCCTGCAATAGAAATTTCTGCTACCGATGACTCGATTCACGTTGGCCTCTCGTGGGACTCGTGATTGAGATGACAGGGATTTCAATCGACCGAAAGTGTTCGCAATTTAGTGAGAGACGCCGGGGGTTGAAATGGTGTTGTACGACGTGTGTATAATTCGGTTTCCCCGTAAGAAATCATTTTTTGACTGTGAACGCCACGGATCTGTGTGGGAGAAATTTCGATTCGTAATAATAAATTACGATCGGTATCGTTAATTTACAATTTTAGAGAAGCAGCCTCCTACAGTAACTGAGATAATGTAAACGCGCGAAGCAAGATATCGTACAATATCAATGGGAATCGCGCAATCGTGTCTGCACTCCGTCGCGAGGTTTACTTTATTTAGTAACAAGAATTCATTCAATTACAGTTTCGAATGATCTCCGTCGCTAGTTCTATCTTTTCGGAATAATCCAATCGATTTACATTTCATTGAGCGCAACTAGCTCGACTCACTAGCCGATCGAGCGACGAATTAATATCGTCGACTGATACGATTAATTCGGTGATTCACCGTTCCCGGTAGGAAGCGACGCGAGTATGCACTGTACGTACCGGTTGTAAAGGATTCGACCGTGGTCTGGATCGGCGGTGCAAATATTCGCGAGGAGAAATTCGCGTTCCGAAATAATCGTCCGGGCTGTTACGAAAAAATCATCGGGCCGTGTTATCGCGTCGGCTCGTCAGTTACGTGGCACCTTCACGACGAATAAGAAACCAACGCGTAATTAGAAAGTACAGGGAGCCTCCGATCGCCGGGAATGCAGCGCAACGCAATGCAAGTGGAATTCCGTTTGATTTCCGCGGCTGGCTCCCTGCGAAGCCAATCCGGCTCTCATGGATCCTTCCCTTTTCCGTCTTTTTCGTTCTACACGTTCCTCTTCCTATCGAGACACCGCCGTGGCACCTTTTCTCCCTCGCGTCTTACCTGCAATTATCTTGCTCGGCATACGCCGCCCGTTCATTTCTACCCGACGATTCTTAATCCCCGACTTCTATCACTCGTTTTCGCTTCCTTTGCTCGGAGTCGTTCGACTTCTCGATAGGATACTTACGTTAACGCATTGAATTTTTTTCTTTCTTCGTTTCATTCTAGTACGCATCGCAAGGAATCGTTGAGTGTCCGTGGGTTTCCGCATTGCTTCGGAATTATCGTCGACGTTGAAAGACGGTAAGGTAGGGAAAAGAAAGTGCTCGAAACCGCGAAGGAACGTTCCTTCCGAAAATTAAAGTTTTGTCCAGCGGACGCGTGAAATTAAAACCGTCGGGTGATTCGTGTGGCTGGCTCGTGAATATCATTCACCGGCTAGAAGTCTGATATCGGGCTCAAAGTAAAGGACTATTAATAACGGCAAAGAGAGCCGCTGGAAATATTCAAGCCTCGCATTCGAAGGGGGATATAGGTTCGCGGTTGATCTAAGTACACATGGCCGCGCACTCCTCCGCGTGCATACACGTGGGCACAGGTACGGTTGATTGTGTGCGGAGAGTGTTTGCGCGACGCGGAGATGAGAGAAGAGAGGAAAGGATGGAAGAAGATCCGTGCCACTCGGTCATTGGTGAACGTACCGTGCCGTACCGTGCCGTACCTCGCTGCATCGTAGATCCCTTTGCATCGTTTCATCGTCCGCGTTCAGGATTCCTTCCACTCTTCGCCATCGTTCCGTCCCTTACTCGAGCAATCGAACCATCCGATCGGTCGAATCGGCCAACATTCTGGCGTGCAAAAATTGAAACTGTCCATGCACTCCGGGGCTGTGCGTATGTTTTCCAAGAAATACTTGTCGGGACTCGTTGCATCACGCGTGTACATTACTCGATCCGATCAGTTGATTCGTCTTGGTTCGAGTTGGATTACTTGTCGATCTATGCGCGCGACGGGAAAGTACTAAGGTGGTTCCCTCGGGTGGCGATCGGCGTGTGTTTGAGATAAGAACACTTGTAGACCCGATCGTGGCTCGATTTATTGAAACGTTGCACTTATCTCGCGTTGCTCGCCGTTCATTTGTTACGATACCGGTGCTACTAGTTCAAGGATAGTCTCGTTGCTTTCGTGATTCATTGTTTCGCGGAAGCTCTCGACGGTGTTCGTTGCTTGATTAATAATGAGCCGGTCGAACAGCTTGCTACGGACAGGTGTAATAAAAGGTGGGCTAAAAACAGGGAATACAATAGACAAATATCGAGGTATCGTTAGGAATTATGAAAGGGTATTTGAATGCGCTCGATGTAATATATAATAGCATTTGCACAATTGCTGTATTATATCCGGGACGTAGAACGCGTTAAAATCTATCCACGCTTGCGAGTTTGAAGCCAAACTCGCGCCCGCATTAGAGCCTCCTCGGTACCGGTAAGGTCAAAGGATATCACCTGCATGCCCCGCGTACACGCATCCCCTCCGCGAAAAAATCCCCGAGCATCCGCTATACTTGACCTCTTACAGTAATCTCCATGACAGTGTTCCCGTGGTGGCGCGTAAAAACGGAATGCAAAAAAACAATCTAAATTATACACCGAGGCATCGTCGCACGCCGCCTACTCGTACCCGGCGAATTACCTTCGCCTGTAATACGACGAAAGATTTTCATCGGCCGAGTCGACACGATAAATACGATAAATACGATAAATCAGGCAACTGATTTTCGCCTTCTAACGGAATCTGTATCCGCATAAATGATTGCAGGCGCGTGACTGATAAAGCACGAGCGATTCGGGGACGAGCGAACGGTTCGTTTCGAATCGATGAGATTCGAACGGGAGAACAAAAATTGCACCGTGGGGGGAAAATACAAAAAAACAAGAGAGATTACTAAGATACGCGAGCGAGGAAGTGTATAGTTTCCCAAGTGCAGCGGAAAAAAGGTATTGAACGGCGAAATGAATGATATCCGTAGATAATCTACGTGCATCGCTATAGTTGATATAAAACGAAAGATTTCAAACAGAATCCGGAGGCAAGCGTATAGAGGGAAGAGAAACAGGGACGCGAAGAGGCGCGAAGCTTCGCGGCCGAAATACAAAATCGTATCGAGGTGTTCGTTTCCAGGTATCGGTGAGGTCAAAGGATATCAACCGCGTGCGGGCACATCCTGCCGACGAAAAGAACGCTCGTCGAGGGTCCCGGGGAATTGACCCCTGCCGGTAGTATCCTCTCCTCGTCTCTTTTCCTCTACGCGCCTTCCTTCTTTATCGTTGCCGTTCGAAGCGTACTTGTACGTACGCTTAGAATCTAGGTAAAGACGGCCGCGGCGCCGGTAGACCGTTAAGGTTCGATCACTTAAACGTACGACACGAAAGGGGAGGGCATGCGGCTCGCGGTGAAGGTGTAGGAGGAGATCTCTGCATACCTGGGTGCGAAGGTGTGTATAAAGCCACGGAGGAGCTCCAAATGTCAGAAAGAATCGAGCGGAATAGAGCGGTGCGAGCGGAGAGTAAGGCCCTCTATATTAGATGGATCTTTACTGCTGCCGGAACCGAGCGAATAAGTTAAATAATTTATTGCCGTATGGTGACGCACGTGTATTCATTGGTTCACGGCGGGTCTAACGTGTTTGCCCGTTCGCGAAACGTATCTTTTCGACCGAAAATATTTATGCCTCAAGTTAACACAGAATAGGGGTAGAATTAGTATTTCCACGAGTGGATTAAAAAAAACTTCCAGTCGTCTCGGATACTTTTACAATTGCACGATAAGAAAAATCATACATCCCGGATTGCCTCTGAATTAATATACCAGAGAATCAACGTGCCATATATCTTCTATCTACCAACTGTCCCCTGTATTAAACGAGGATATTAAAATTGTATTCCTTTCCAGGGATCAGCTGATGACAAATCGACGACAAGCGCGGCGTACAGGACGAATGCAATAACGATCTAACAAGTGCCGGTGCAACGCTCCATCGATGGCCAGCATTTCTCCATTCAAGGGGTGTCAACTTCTTTTTTTTCCGCCGATCGACATCCACGATCCCATCCTATAGAGGTCAATGTCGTTTAGTCTCCATCCGCTTCGATTCAGGCCCAGATTTTTGTGCCCGTCGAGCGGGGACGATTGCAAAAAGCTGGGGAACCGTGCGGACGGAATCGAAGCGAGAGGCACGAACGCAAAAGGAAAGGTGCACCGTTGTGCACTTGTGCCTCGAGCGACCGCGGTTCTCCTGCCATGCCGGTGCATTCTAATCGAGTGACTATAATTAAGCTCGCGAAGCTCGTATTGGCGCCACGTGAGTACGTATTCCTGGCGGGACGTGCCAGCGAACCAGTATTTATTGCCACGAGGGAAGATATTCGCGAAACGCGAGCCCCTCCAATTATCCGTCATCCGCGCGACGATTCAACGAATTGTATCAATTAACGGACAATCGTGCTCGCCTTTTTTCAGGCGCAGCAGAAACACGACGGGGCGATCGCAAAGCGCCGGAACGTCACCGGGGTTTGTCGTAGATTTTATTGGCGGAGGGGCTGCAACGTACGCGAGCGTGAACAAAAAAAAAAAAAAAAGGTTGTAAGTGGTAAATGGGAGCATTAGGCGGTCGCTTTCACGTGATGGGCGGAATTATTCCGGTTATTAGGGTCGAATCGATGCGAGCATCGACGGCTTTAGAAATGGGAAAGCGATCGACGTTTTACGTGCGCAAGAGAGCCGCAACGTCGGGGGGTACATCGAGCGTATGTTGGCCGAGTGTTTGTTGAAAAATATGAAAAAAATAGGGAGCTGACAATTGAACGCCGGTATTAGAATCGAAGGATAAAACTTGCGCAGCAATTTCGTTTAAAAGGAAACGATATTTCAACCGAAGCACAACGTTGTACGTTGTACGTATTTCGTTCGGCTGGGAAATGGATCGAACGAGAGCGTGAGCCGGTTCGAAACGAAATACATAAACGGACCGGCGTGTTGCGCATCGTTATTGCCATTATTATGAAAGCAAAAAGGAGAGGACCCGGTGGAGAGAAACGATAGCGGTGCAACCGCTCCCCTAATTTCAGCGTGGTCGAAACGAAATCCAGCGAGGCGCGGATGTCCGTCGGCCATCGGAAAGGAGTACGCCACGTAATCAGTTGTTTCTGAAAAGAACCGACAGAAGCGTGCATCGGTCGATGCGCCGGTTATCGACGATAATGGACCGGATTGATTCGTGCGTACATCGCGTATAAAGGCTGCGGATAGTCGAATCGTGGGAATCGATCGGATTACATCCGCCCAATTAATTTTTTCGCCGGAACCGCCTCTCCGCGCATCCCCCTCGCGGGACCTGTCCCCTTTCCTCGCCGAATGCTCTTGTTTGACCCGGTGCACCGAGGTGCAACGTCGCGGTGCACCTGGAACCGACCGGAAGCGGTCGCTGATGTTTTTGGCGAGTTCAACGAGATTTACACGCTCCTCGTTGCAAAGATTTCGGTTCGTTTCCATCTTTTTTTTTTCTTGACGGACAGTTCACAGCGATAACTGAAATGTATACATGGAAAACTATCCTGGGATTAACGGAAGGTCGGTTTAAATCGTTCTATCGGGTTCGAATATTTTTAACATTAATAATCGTGTCTCGGGAATTTTTGTCCGGTAATTCTGCGGGGCGTCGTTAGATTACGGCCGACGTTTAATTAACGTTTTTAGCAGAAGGTCTCGGCGCTTTGTACGGTTAATTAACGAGTATCTGATTTAAAGGATAATTGCAATTATGCAAGAAATGTTTAACGAGATGCACACGTGGAAAAGCATGCCGCCATGTCGCGGCTGGTATAATATGAACCCGATTCACCGTGATAGTTCGAGGAAGGAGCGGATCAAGCTCGGAACAAAAAAAAAAAAAGAAGAAGAGGGAGAAGGAAGAGGATCCTTAACGCCGTCTCACGTGGCTGTATAAACTCTGCACGCCGATACACCGAACCGGAGGGCAAGTGAAAGTCTCTCGAAAGACGACGTCAAGGTACACGCGTGCACGCGAACGTGTAGGTGCGCATTTGCGGCTGTATGTACGTGTATCTTTTACCTGCATGCACCTCCACGCGTCTCTTGTAAATCGTGCGGTATATACATCTGCAACGGAATCGTTGGATGCAGCTATACAACGTTTCCTTCGCGAATATTATTCGATGCATTGGAAATTTCGTGAATTAATTGGTTCGGCGCTGATCCAATTTCTTTTGTGTTTAATTTTCTGTTTAATTTTCTAACGAGTTTGCGTCACTCGAGTTACATTTCTGTGCTCCGGCGGAGTATGCACGATGTTTACGAATATTGAATGCAAAGAGGCGCAACTTTGTTTCGGTCGGGCGAGCCAGACGAATGGAAACAATTTCTCAATTCGTCGCTTTCGATCATCGCCGACACGACGAACGAAGGCGTCAAATTCCCCTCGCCGGTGAAACACGACGTCGAATCGACGGGAGAAATTTCGGGATCGTTGGAGCGCGAAGGAATCGCGACGGGCCACGTTCAGTCCTATGATCGATTGCGACAGATTTCGCCCCGATGGCTCTTCTAGATTCGACCAGATATTTCAGACCATAAGAACTTCTGCGAACGTGTTCGCGCCGTGTCCCGTGGCTGCAGCTCGCTCGCGTTCCGTATCGCGCTCGAGATCGAATCGTTTGGCAGCCGGGAACAAATTTCAAACGATATTCCGCGTTCAAGCAAGAAGCACGCATCCCGAGCGGATCGTTTAGGTTGAAATAAAGTGCGGGAAAATGGCCTATTGGCCTAGCCTCGATCTCAAACGAGAAATCGATGAGGTGCATCGCAATCGATGAAACGATCTATCGTCCCGACGCAGGCTCTCGGACGAGATCTCATCCGAGGATCGATAACGTGGAACGAAACGATGCCGCACGGCATCTTTGTTGCCAATGTTCGCGGTGCATCGCGCCCCGATGGTTTATGCGCGTATCGCTTTATATTATGCAGATGTCCCGCGATTTCTAATAACGCTAGCTGCGCGAAGTCGTAACCGGGAAACGCGTCGATAAAAAGGGGTATCGGCGGAGCGGTGAAAAATGCCCGGGCAAAAATGTTAATTAACCAGAGGGGAAAGGTGGAATAGAATGAGATGGGCTGACGGGCAAGGTGGGCACGGGGAGGGAGGGCAGGCATAGACACGAAGAATGCCACGGCAGTCGTAATGGGTTTGCAGCAGCGAAGCTGCAGGTAATAACCGGCGCGTATATAACGACACGATGAGTCGTGGGTAGCTTGGCCACGATGCTACTTCGACGACTTTCACGAGGTTCCCCGGCTTCTGCTTGTATCGTATACCGCGTGTAATATCTTCTGAGATCGCGTCCCTTTTCTCGTCGACGCGACGTCTCGTATAGAATTAATGGGCGAGGGTGTCCGATGCCATTCGATATGGTCGATCGCTCGAAATTCGAGTCGAGGTGAAACTCGCCAGATCCCGCGGCGGGCATTGTTGGTATCGTCTCGAGGCTTCGTTTCTCGAACAGATGTATCGGCGATCACGGACAGGTTGATTAATTTAATTCGCGGGCAATTGAATTACAGGTGACCGTGATTAATGTTGCGTAATGAATTTCATTGTTTTAAGGTTTCCGCCATCGCGTCCGAGTGGCGAGAAAATACTCGTTAACTCTCCGCTCCCGTCGCCATTCCGGGATCAATATTTAACGAGAGATAATAATAGCGCGAAGGTAAAATCTAATAACACGATCATAAATATTGATTAACGTTTTATGAATATGCGGCGTATTTGTATCGGCGCGTACTGGCGCCGGAATAAATCAATACCGAAACAGCAATTACTATTCAATGATAATATTGAAACGGGTTATTTATGCACGGTGTGAATCTTTATTACTATTGCCGTAGACGCCTCGCAGGAAAAAGGAAAAACTTGAGAAGAATTTATATAGCTTCTAACGCTCGAAGTCGTTCGACTTTTCGCGACTACTTTATCCGCTTTGAAGCTGCGCAAAATTACCCCCCGGATCCGAAGTGTTTTCACAGAAAGCCAACTTTCATCTGGCAGTTTATGGGGAGTGGAACTATCAAAGCTCTATAAAATGTTTGGTAAAACGATGCAGCCAATTTCACCGAAGAAAGCTTTTCACTTAGGTATACCCATAAATACATACTGGCACGCATATATATACTATATGTATAAACCAGCATTTTTCCTAACAAATGAAAACCGTGCAAAGTCAAAGCAAGAGATAATGGAATAAAAAGATATCTCTGAAGCAGCGATTTTCAATCTCTCTTATCCCACGGCATAAACAAACTATTGTATACTAAATTCTCCGGTACACCAAAAAATATTTCATAGTCTCTCGACGAAAGAACTAATTCCCTCCGCTATCGGATTGAGCGCAACGTTCACAGATTCGATGGCAAAACTCTTTCCAATCGTTGCTCCTCGCCGATATATTGACTTGCATTAAAGAATCATGAAAATCGCTGCTCCAAAGTATCTGGAAGGCTTCACCTCTAGGACGGCGTATAAAATTCGAATCATGCGTCCACACGCTTATCACTTTCCCATAGAGACGG
Organism: Nomada lathburiana; assembly: GCA_963667235.1. Lineage (NCBI taxonomy): Eukaryota > Metazoa > Arthropoda > Insecta > Hymenoptera > Apidae > Nomada > Nomada lathburiana. Next base: position 10,432,030 of record OY763906.1, read on the forward strand.
CCATAAGGTTGACGCTTTACCATCGAATCCATTTATTCCAGCAGCAGAACGATCGTCGTGATTCCCTGAATTCTAATGCAAACCGTGGACACTCTGGCTTGGCCGATCGGGGTTACATAAAATCGTTGTCCCCTTATCAAAGCGATCTGATGTCATTCCGAGAAGATGCGACTTCCTCCATCGAACCGGACCTTTCTTTCTTCGATCCTCTCTGTCCCTCTTTCACCATCTGCCTCGTCGAGATATTCCCACAAGCGGTACCACGTTCGCGGCTACTTTGTCGCGATGCATCCGTGTCTTGAGTTCTTAAACGGGGCCCCTCCGCGGAAATAGCGAGCTCGCGATCGTCCTTTAAGGATTCAGCATGCATTGCGTAACTCTTGGAACGTGGTTCAGTTTTTCTTGTTACTTTCGTGCATCCGTTAGTCCCGGGAAATATCATTACTACTGTTTGGCGTATCGATTCCTGAATATTGTATTATTATTATTATTGTTCAGAGATATCGTATCTGATATCGTTGAACAACCGGGTTCTAATATTCTGATACTGTAATTATTAATTTTTTTTATATTTTACATAAAGACTTGGTTCGGGAACGAAATGATAGTGTTGGGAAGGGGAAAGAAATGCGAGACACAGATTCGTTCATTTTAATGTATCATTATTAATCGTTCGCTGTCGTTCGCGTGACACCATCATATTGACAATTCGTTCTCTATTTACACGTTGGCGATAATCGTAATAAAATAATTAATAATTAATCGTAAAAATAATGTAATAATAATCGCAAAATCGTGATCGTGATCAATTGTACAATTCTGTCTCGCTACAAATATACACAGATCCGCAACGTGTATATACGCCACTATTATATATATAATATATCTTCGTGTATGTATAACGTTACGTATTTTTTTTTTTATTTTTTTTTTGTTTACACAGAGGGAACAGAGAATTACGTACACGTTAGGACCCTTTACACGATACAATATGTATTATTAGTACGTTTCTCCTCTCCACGCAAATTGCATCGAAGTACAGAGAAGGAAACGTGAGGAAACTCTACCACTATTTTGCATCGGCAAAATCGAAATGTGAAACCAGCGGAACCACTGCCAGAATTATACGTACAACTCGCGATGCCCACGAAAAGGAACGAATCCATGATAACGGTAGGATAAAATCGGGATCTCTTAATGGGTATCGCCGCCGACGAGGCATCCGAAAATAATAAAAAAATTCAGTCCGAAGATGTGTAAGTACAAAAAAAAAAATTGACAACAGCTTTATTACACATTCTATTCGATATAACATAATCGTTTATACGTACGTGCATCTCGTTAATTACGGGTCGCCGAATGTGCCGGCGGTCGACCAACGAACGAACGACAATCGATCAAACGCCGTCTAAAATCGATCTGGATCCACGTCGTCGACGCTGCGTTCACCGTTCGCGCAACTTCGTTTCTCCCCTTTCTATTTTCCGTCTCCTACACTTTTCTCGTCCTCTATTCTCTTACGCAATTTTTCATTTCCATGAAACTCTCTCTTTTTTCTCTCTCTCTCTCTCTCTCCGTTCCTTGCGAACGAGCGAGCCCAACCCTTTAACCACCAACTCTCCCCCCCCGTCCCACTTCCCAATCGCCCCAAATGAAAATGTGACCTGACTTAGTGTTGTGATAAAGTCGTTTCGTTTATTTAATTATCATTATTATTTATTAACAGGAACATCATCGAATCTTTGTTCGTTACATCGTCATCGTACGTTTCTACATTATTATCGTGATCATCACTATCATCATAATTATCACCACCGGCGTTAATTGATCGTATCGGACAAGTAGCGTCGTAGTGCGTCGATTATCATTAATATCGTTATATCAGCAGCATCGTTCATCATCATCATCATCATCATCATCATCGTATGTTCAGCAGCATCATCATCCATATAAATAAATAATTATCATCAACCGTGCGATAACAACACATAATCGTCATTTGTTCGCGTTTTCGAGGCCGAAGTAGGCGAGAATATTTGTATTACAATTCATTGAGGGTCGAGCTGTTTACATTCAATTATATTTTAATATTCGTTTAGAGAAAGCACATTTTCTTCTAAATAATAAATTTTGTCCAATAATGAGTGTTACGAAATTGTCATCCAGGGCCTATTCGAAACTATGTGAATTTCAATTGGAAAACATGTCGAGAGATTAATCGAACTTCTCGCCAACTTCGATCTCGAAAACTTGGAATAACCCCCGTCCCGTCGTCTGAACGCCGTCGACGACGACGCCGGTTTCTCATTTACATATATATATATATATATAATATATATATTTTTCATATATATATTTTTTCATCTATCTATATATTTATATATTCATTTATTTATTTATCTGTATTTATACATATCGCGAGTAATGTTTCAGTGTATGATGTGCCACATCATCGGAGGCGCACGTTGGATACGAAAAAGATTTCGAAAGTTGGGCGAAGGAAAGCCGATGGATCGGTCGAAGGTCTCTAGAGAGTTACTAGACTCTACAGCAGATTCTGCAATATCCAATTAAACGTACCAATTTTTCTCAGGTATGAATTCATTGTTTTTTATTATTATCATCATCATCATCATCATCATCATTATATCCAAAAAAAAAATGGAAAACCATGCGCTTTCCTGTGTTCCGCCTACCGATAAACTTTTTTTTTTTTACAAATAGAACAAAAATATACGCGGTCGAAGTATCGTTTATTCGATCGATATATTATGGCTGCTACGGTTTCGAGCGTGAATTTTCATTTCAGTCGCATTCCAAGATGAAAATGGGGGACGGTGTCCGCGGCACAGGCAAGTAGTTTACCAGAGGGCTCCTGTTCGAGGAATCGTCAACGACTTCCGGATCGGGTAACGTGTGCGTTCTCCCTTAAAGGGACGCAAATCGAATTTCCATCGTTTTCCCGTCCCTTTAACGTTTCTCTTTTCCTGTTCTTTCTTTTTTTTTTGTCCTTTTTTGGTGGGCGATTCAAACAGATGGTTCAGAAGTTAAAACGGGGGTTGGGTGATTCTTAAATTTCAGCACTCGACGAACCGGGCAAAACGGGCTTGCCGTGTGAACGGGAAGACCCGGATCGCCGGGCGGAGGAGTTTGTTCTTTCAACGTTTCCGTCGGTGCATGCTGTCCGCACAAGGGTTACCTAGGGGTTTGCGATCAGGAAGTCGTTCCCTCGGGATTCTAGTTTTAACGTCCGCGCGACATCGCCCCCGGGAATGAGATGCGAAAAAATAGAAGGGTCGATATTATCTGGTCGAACGTTGAAATAAATATCCGAGTGGCCGCGAAGAAACAAAGGTGGAGAGAGAGATGAAAAAAAAAACAGAGAATTAAAAAAATAAAAAAATCTCACGAATGGGCGACATCGTTTGAATCATAATTCGTCGTAAACTTTCTCGCTCGTAACTATATATACGCACGGTACATACAAACGCTCTCTTCTCCCTCCTTCTCTTTTTCTCTCTCTTTCTCTGGTCGTTTACTCTGCAACGTACTCCACTCTCACAGCTAGTTCGCGCGAACAAATCGACGCAAATTACATACAGATTCACATATACATAATATATATACATATGCATGTATGAGAAACGCGGAACAGAGACGAAACACACACACATACACACACCACATTAATAAACACAGGCATACTCTCGATGCATGCACGCTACACAACGTTATCGCTCGCGGGACACACATACATACACACAGAAATACGCGGCAGAGATGTGTACACGCAAAAGTAAGTATCGTCGAACGCGTCTCTCGTTAGCCACGGTGAAAAGGAGAGAGAAAAGCCTTCGGTTACGCGATTCGAAAAAAAAAATACCCAGAAAAGAAAGGGAACCGAGAAGAGAGAACAAAAAAAAAATAGAGACGAAATAATGGAGAACTATCGGAACAATGATAATGGGGTACGATAGAATAATATTAATAATAATAATTAGAATAATAATATTAATAATAATAATAGCAAATAGTAATAATAGTAAATAACAATAATAATAAATTAGTTCTGTACAAAGTTTTGCTTCGAGCATGATATAATAATAATATTAATACCTAAGAACGGGTCGGACGACGATATTCGCCATCGTCCGCCTCCACAGCATTTCGTGTTATATATTCTTCCATTTTGCTCCCCTGGAGTCCAAAAAACTCATCGCTAAAAGTCTCTTGCTGTTCTTCATCGTCTTCTTCTTCTTCTTTACAGGACAGACAGGCGGGCAGGCAGAGAGAGAGAGAGGGGGGTATAAAAAGATTTCAACTCCCATCTCCTCCTCGACAACGAAAAGGATCGTCCGCGCGATCGTTCTGCGGAACGTACGCGCGAGTCAACATCTTCTTCTTCTTCTTCTTATTCGCCGGCAATAGCAACGGCAACAACAGCAGAAACAAAAACTCCGCCGTTCCGTCGTCGTCGTCGCCGTCGCCGTCGTCGTCGTCGTCCTCCACCTCGTTGTAGCAAAGTCCAATGATGGAACGTTCTCACGCGCGACGTCCTGTCCAACGGAAGGGAGAGAAACAAAGGAATCGCGAAGAGAAGAAACGCAACGCCCGTTCATCCGCTGGCCCATAACGGAGAGACAGACAAGCGTGCCCCATCACACGGTGGTGATTCTGTCTTGCGTCTTTTCTCTATGCATCGTAGCTACGAATCGCCGAGATTCCGTCGCTAGATGGCGATAAGCGTGGGCGTTCGAACGGCGTGCTGCAGCACGACATCAAAAAGAAACAGAGAACAAAAATAATACGAAACGAACAGCCGGTTATCGAGAGTTCTTCGAGCACTGATGAGTCGCGGGAGCACGCGCACAGCTCTTCGTCACACGAGGAAATAAACGTTACTTTCTATTACAAACAGAGTCCATCGATCAACTGGCTCTCTCTCTCCCTCGCACACACGCACCCTCTCTCTCTCTATCGATTAACAAAGTTAGAGTAACTACACTTCCGTCGCGAGCGTCGCCGCTAACGACGCGTCGTGCCTATAATGATCGTCTATAACGTACACTCCACAGCCGGTCTCGGTACCGCCGCCGCCGCTTCCCGGTGGACCGCTGCCACCTTCCGTGATCGTTGTCGGCCTCTTAAGCAACGACGCGTCCGCCGCGCAACAGCTGTCCGTTGTCGGGTTGCCCCCGAACACCGACGACCTCTTGGCACTCTCCATCACGCCGACACCGACGCCTATGCCAATACCAAGACCAAGGCAGTCCTTCTCTTTCTGGAAGAGATGGGACGCCCTATGCGCCGCCGCCTCCGTGTTCAGTTGCTTCGTTGTCCGCGTTCTACCGTCCTGCAGCACCGGTTCTGGCTTGTAACCCGAGCAAGAGCTGTCCAGCGTGACGTCCGTTTGAAACGACGAGTCGAGGTCGTCCTGTCTGGCGGACGACGCGTTGTTCACGCTCTTGTTCGCCGTCCAGGTGTTCTTGATCATATGAGCATCCCCTGTTCCCAGGGTGCAGACGCTGCCGCCGCCGCCGCCGCTGATCATGCCGCTTCCACCGCCTCCGAGCAGGCCGACGTTACCGATACCAACGCCGCCGCTTCCGGTGGAACCAGCACCGCCGCCAACGCCGCCAATCACACCGCCGCTCCTCTTGCTCATGCTGCTGTGCACGGCGTTCCGTTCGTTCTGCATCCTGGCCTCCTCGTCGGCCTTCGCCTGTTCCCTCTTCTGCCGCCTCTTCATGCACATCACAGCGACAGCCGCGACCAGAACGAACGCCGGCACAGCGGTGGACAAGGTTGCTATCACCACCACGTGTTCAGTGGTCAATCCAGCGTCCCTAGGCTCAGCCGAAGCGGACGCGATATGCCTGGACAAGTTGCCGGACCAGTAGCTGGCTCCCGACGGTGGTACAGCGGGGACAGCGGCTGCGGTGTTCGACGAGGAACTCGCCGCTGCCGCTGCGGCCGGCAAAATGACTGCGCCGGTGCCGATCTCCTCGGAACAAGTGTCGCCGTGCCAACCCTCCGGGCACTGGCACAGAAATCCGTTCACCCTGTTCTGACACGTCCCACCGTTTCGACAGGGCCCGCTCCTGCACTCGTCCACGTCCACGCTGCAGTCCTTGCCGGTGAAGCCGGGCTTGCACGAGCAACGATAATCGTTCGTCCCGGATATACACCGGCCGCCGTTCGCGCAGGGCTTCGTCAAACAATAGTCCACCTTGTCCTGGCACAATCTGCCGACGTAACCCGGGACGCACTGGCAACGAAACTGATTGACTAGGTCCACGCAGGTTCCACCGTTCAGGCAGGGATCCCCTTGGCAGTCGTCTATGTTGATCTCGCAGCGTTCCCCGGTGAAACCGATCGGACAGGAGCACCGGTAGCTGCTACCAAGGTCCGCGCAGCTGCCACCGTTGGCGCATGGATTCGGCGAGCATTGATCGATCTGAGATTCGCAATCGTTTCCAGAGTAACCGAGCGGGCAACGGCACACGTATCCTTTCAGGGAGTCGTCCTCGCAGGTGCCGCCGTGATGGCAGGGCGAATCTCGACAGGATCTCGAGGTGATCTCGCAGTGCCGACCGCGCCAACCAGGTGGGCAGGTGCAACGGTAATGCCTGGAGTTGGACGCGGACGAGTCGCCGGACGTTTTCGGGAGGCCGAGAGCCGCGGTGAAGCTGGAATTGCTGTAGGACGTCTCCATGGCGCAGGTACCGCCGTTTAGGCAGGGGTTCGAGTCGCAGTCCAAGAGCGGCTTCTCGCAGTTAGTGCCGTTGAAGCCGGGCGCGCACGAGCAGGTGTACAAACCCTGGCCGTTAAAGGTGTTAAAGCAGGTGCCGCCGTTCAAGCACGGCTTGTGATTCGTGCAGTAGTTTAGGTCCTGGTTGCAGAACAGTCCGCCCCAGCCTTCGTCGCAGAGGCACTCCCAGGGCTTCTGGCAGCTACCGTGAAGGCAACCTGGATATCTCATGCATTGGTCGCAGTACGCGCCCTTCCAGCCGTTGTGGCATCTGGAAATGAAGAAAAAGGATGCTGCTGGTTAGGTTGACTTTTCTTTCTATGCTGGAGAGACAGAGAGAAAGTAATGGGCGGAAGAGGAACGTTTCTGTTGCGTGCAACGAGAAAGAGAAACTCGCAGGCGGAGAAGTGAATTGTGCATGCGCGTTACACGATTTATAGATTTTGCCGTGTGGCCCCGTGGAATTTCGACGGGGGGACGGAGCAAAAACGAGCAACGGTGGATCATAATCCGCGGAGCCTCTATCGGAGACGGATGTCAAGGACCTCGTTAAACGCGCGCGGAAAAATGACTAAAAGCTTTAGAGAAGACGGGACACGTCGAGGAATCCCAATATCCAGGTAACCGAGCTCTCTATACCGGGTGACTCGCGCGACCTTCGTATCAAGGAAAAGCGGAATCGCGAAGGCGTAACGAGCGGTGGACTCTGATTACCGCGATCGTTAAACGCTAATCGAACCTCCTGCTGCAAGTATAATAATCCCGGGGAATGCGATAAAAATAGGATGCTGCGTCGGGATCGTCATCTATCTCCCCGGTGACTAATAAAATGAATCGAACGAGCCGGCCGACGGTGTGCCCGCGTACACGCGGCTCGTTACTATGCACAGCGGTTGCACACGACGAAGAGGAAGAACCTTTTGAAGTTTCCTGTGAATTTATGGCCGAAAATTTACGGTGACGACCGTTTAAGAATTTCCAAGAAGGGACTCGAAAACGGGAGGAAGAAAAGTGGCCGCCGGGGGAACGGGCGAAGACGTAGGCAGGAAAAGAAACGGCGGAACGATCAGAAAAAGGAAGGATCGCCGTCGCGACCGAGGATACGCAAAGGTGGATAAAGGCCGCGAAAGATGAAGAAGACGAAGAAGACGAAGAAGGCGAAGAAGAAAGGAGCAGAGGAAGGTGGAAAGGAGCTGGATTCGCGACAGAAGGGAAGGAGGATATGGTGGTCGGCCATTACGTCCGAGGGGGTTATACATTGCAACGTGGAAGAGGGACAAAGAGGTTTTGCAGAAAAGATGGAACAAGAGCGGTTATCGAAGAGGGACAGAGAGAAGGAAAGGAAGAGGTGTGCGTATTATATACAACGCGTATGTACAATATTGCACACGTACAGGTACAACTGAACTCCCGTATATGCATACACATCTATATATATATGTATATACATATATATCCACAGAGCGAGAAAGAAGTACAGAGGGAGGGGGGAGGGGAGGTAGAAATAGAGTGAGCGAAGAAGGTAGAGAACCGAGTCGAAGTCGAAGGGGGAAGAGAGATGAACGGAGTAAAAAGGAAGGAGACGGAAAGGGAGAGAAGTATATCGCGAGAAGAGAGGAAGAGGAACCTTAGCCAAGAGAGACAGGAGAGGAGGTAGAATTCGAAAGAGAGTGGGGAGACGAGTCGTCGAGTTGTGTTCCCACGGTTCGAGCCTCAGCACAGCCGTTCAGTATGCGGGTCAAGGAAAGGTTACGCTTCTCTGTGTGTGCGCACGCCTTGCTCTGCCCACTAATACCCATCCGCCTCTCTCTCTTTCTCTCTCTCTCTATATATGCACACATATATCCATACATACATATATATATATATATATATATATAACGCTATATATCGGTCGTTGAGAAAACGAGAGACAGAAAGAGAGGCACAAACCCGTAGTCGTCGACGTCGCATGGCTATACCATTAAATCCCATGTACACACCGAGAGCGTAATCGAGAGAGCCACAGAGGAGACGACGACGACGACGACGACTGCGACGACGATGTACATACTAGAGAAAAGACAGAGGGTAACAGACGTATCAGAAGCGGAGAACGAAAGACGGAACGAAACCAGCCGAACTGTGCCGCCCGCACACACGAATATATTCCTAGTCGTTTGTACACGCGCCTAGCCAATGAGATAGTCGCGAGGCATCCGTGTGATTCTCCTTCGTGATTCTTCGTGATTGTCTCTCTCTTCTTCCCTTTGGCCGCGCGAATCTTCTTGGGACGCGAAACGGATTTCTGATGGCCGTGGAACCGATGTGTGTACCTGGGGGGGGGGGGGGGGGGGGCCTTACTTTCAGCGGGGCCCATACGGGAACCGTGGACGCGTACGTATACACGTACTCGAAATCGGAGCAATCGCGACCAGAGGTGAGCCGAACCGAGGTAGAAAGTCGCTTGAATACCGCAGAGTGCCGGGTACTCTGAAGCGTTTAGGTAAATCGGATAATTTCTGCGTATTTTGGGATTGGATAGATACAGGTTACATGTACATAGGTGTGTTAATTAGCGGGAGCGACTGCCGGTATTTACAAATACCGATAGGAATACCGGGATACGCCATACACGGTGATATCGATACGGCTGTACACAGAATGTACACACACGTGCGCGGGCAATGGTGATCAACAACTCCTCCGCTTTCTGAATGATTCTTTATTTTTTTGTTTAACTTTGCTACCGTTGGAACACTCGATACAGTGGACGAGCGAACGATTAGCCCTAGATTTTGCAATTTTAAACGGTGGAGAACCGCGGGCTAGAATCGCGGTAGCGCGTGTCAAAGTTTGATTTACCCGTGACAGGTGGAGAATCGTCGACGAAGGTGTACAAGGAGGATCGTGAAATGATGCACGGTCGTGCATCTTCATCGGTATTCAGATACGACCCGCGCGACCGACCACGGACTCCGAAATTTCAATGGGACACCGTATAGCCGCGATTCTTTCACGTATCACGAACGGGGCCGACATCCCACGGGGCTCTCACGGCAATTGCTTTCAGCGATCATACCGGCCATTTCCACGCGTGCAGCTACGCAGCCAGAAAACAGATTGCCCTTTGTCCGCGTAATCGTTGCCGTTGAATTCGTTGAACCTCGTCCATCGGAAATTCATTGAATAATAACAACAACGACGGTGGCAGAATTTTCGTTTGCATTTCTTTCCGAACGGAGGAAGAACGGCGGAGGGAGGGTACGATTGTCGCGCAAAATTCGCGCTGTTTGTTCGCGTGTCCACGGTGTGCCCATAAATTGCGGCCGGTCTGGGACATTTGAACGGCGAGTCGCCAGAAGGGTGAAAAAAAGGCTATTTCGGAAAATATTACTTATCCGCGGCCACGCGATGCCGCGTTCCAGAAGCGGGTACGACGATCGCGATTCGAGCGAAACACGGACGGAACCTCGGGGCAACACTCGTCGAGGACTGACGGCTGCCGGCTAACGGGACAATTAACCCCGGTCTCGTGCAGTAATTAGATGATCGAGTTAACTCTAAACCTCGGGTTAACCGAGATTCGAGGCTCGCGCAGGAGACGAATCGGCGTTATCGCGGAATCTCTCCTCTCCGCCCCAGCTGCTCGTCCCTCGTACGAATTCTATTATCGTGATTTTTCGTCGCTCGAGCAACTGGAATCGCTCGAATTTCGCGGGCGGGTCACAATGTATTCTTTCTGTCTGCCGGGGAAGAAGGCGAAGAACAGAGGTACATGTTACCCTACCCTCCGAGGCGAGGAGCGTATTTATAGCGAAGGATTCCCGACAAATACAGAAATTCCCGAATCGATCTCTGAACCCGCCCGGTTTCGCGTCTTCGTTTTTCGACTGGTCGAATCGAATTAGAAAGGTTCAACGACATCGGCGGTTTCGGGAACGAAATTCCGTTTCCACCTGTGACGTTCGCGGGGTCGAGTGTACAATCACCCGGCCAGTCGAAATGAAAATTCGCCGAAACGGGACGAAAGTTCGACGTAGAGGGATATCCGTTGCCGCGCCGTAGAACACGTAAAACATGGAAACTTTCTCACGGGAAGCGATTAATGGTCGACCATCGATCGGGTTGGACTCATTAACGATCAACTTTCGCGGGAAGCTCGTTTATCGAGGCGTCGTTATTAATGCGGCGCGAGTATGATACACCGTGTGTACAGGTATCGAGCCAGGAATGTAATATCAGTAAAGAGGAGGACGTAGAAGACGATGACGTCGGAGAGATAGTTAGCTACGCGTGCGTATGTGTAATACGAAGGTGGAAGCGAGACGGGCGAGGGAGAAGAAAAGAAGAAAGAAAGAAAAATGAAGGAAAAGAAGAAAAGGAAAAAGAAAAAGAAACGGCGGATTGTGTGTGCGTGTACTCACATGCATTCGTCGGGTCGACTGCAGTGTCCGTGCTGCTCGTCGCATCCGGGCAGGCAGCGGGCTGAAACAAGTAAGAAAAAATCCAAAAGGTTAAGGCAACTCTCCGCAAGAGGTCGATCGCGTCCCTCACGACTGCACGAGCGGTACCATACGATGCATCCCGATGCATTCCATTGCTATAGGTAGTCGGGTACTTGGAGAACTCGATAATTCACCATTGCTACTCTATCTCTCTATCTCTCTCTCTCTCTCTCTCTCTCTCTCTCTCTCTCTCTCTCTCTCTCTCTCTCTCCGTGTACGCTAGTTTCCCCCCTTGTCGTTGTTAATCATGCCCGGTTAAACGGCTGGGGGACGGGGATGATTATTTTTTGTCCCCCGCAGGGGTGACTAATTTGTTCTTCACGATAATTACGAAGGTGATCTTTCATCGAAGGCTATCAACCCTCTCGGGTACTCCGGCAAGTGTTCACCGTTTGTTCGGGACATTCCAATTTTTACTGCTACCAGTTGGTTCTAGTACGATTTGGTGCTCGGCGTAATGCACACGTAGTTCCAATTAGACCGTTGTCGTGTTACGGAACGGGTGCGATTAATAAACACGTAGCGGGGATTTCGCACCTCGGCGCACCGAACCTCCGGAATTGTCCAATTAAAATTTCTGTCGTATGTACCACGAATCGTTCCCGTTTCCCGGGAGTCCTGGACGGGAAAGGAGTCCGACCGCACGATTCCATGCATAGCTGCACGTAGCGGCGAACGATACGCCGCGGAGCGGTCCCACAAGTATGATAAAATTGTGTCACGTGTGATGATTCTTATCTTATCGCCGCGTGTGCACACCTAACGCACCGCTAATTAACCGATTCGACGTGAATCACCGGGGCACCGTGTCGAGCTCGCGTAACACCCGAAACACGCGAGAAACGACGAAAAGTGCCCGCGGGATCGCAGGGGAAAATGGAAGATTCGCGCGGTGGATTAGAACGGAGCAGGGGTAGGCACAGCGGCAACGTAACAGCCAGTAACGAAACTGTGTCACGTGTCGGGCAGCTTGTCCAGTCCGCAAATATATCCAAAGTCTTTCGTTTGGCCGTCAGCCACGACTCCGACTATATAGATCGCGTGTGCGTTACCAAGCGTCTCGGAAGCCATGTCTCAATTGTGCGTACATACGCGTCGTCGACTTCATCGTTCCCAGGACCGCGTACAATCGTATGCACGTACACGTGGCGTCGGGGGGGGGGGGGGGGGGCGAACAGTTACGAGGAAGTTTCAGCAACGAGCCGCCGATGGTACCCCCTCTGAATTTCATTGACGAAAGCCATCGAGGTCGGGACTGAAGCTCTCCGTAAATTCCTCGACGCGCGGACAGTTTCCTCGTTCTCCGTAAGAGGAACGCTGACCCATACACAAAGGTGACCAGAACGCGAGCAGAGAAACGAATGCGCAGAGAAAATTCTCAACGCAACAAAAGATTCCTGCGAATGGAGACGAGACGGACGAACAAAGGTGAACGAAGAAGAAACTCAGCGCGACCGAGATTTCACTGAATGAAGGGGTTGGAAACGTGGCTCCGCCGTAGACCGTCCCTGGACGCAGGAGGTGAATCCTGCCCACGAAGAGGACAGAGAAGAGCCGATGGGCCGCGTGACCTTGGCACCGAGCGCAACGGCCCACGAAGCAGCTCTCTCTTGGCCTCCCGATGGAACTCGTCGAGCTTCGAAGCGCTAAGGAGCGTATGGTATTTATAGAGTGGAGAACCGTGCGAGGGACGAGGGACCGAGTTCGGCTGCTGCAACGGCAGCCTCGATATCCCGAGGAACGGTCGGATCGCGCGGATTCCACGGATCTCGCGGAGAAAAGAAGAATCGAAAGGGAAGATAGGGTCGAGACGTTCGGTGGAAAGCGACGTTCCTGAATTAAACCGAGGATTACGGCAACGCGTCTGACGCCGCGTTTAAACTTGGATCGCCATGTTCGATCGCGTTGCTGTGTGGTAATCCCTAGAACGGGCACCACTGTCAGCTGATCGGACGTGTCATAGTTGCGTCAATTATAGGAGACCGATGCGTCGAAAGTGTTTCGAACATGTTCGCGCGAACCTTCTTGGGACACCACCGGCGCGCTGCAACTTCCGAGGGATCACGAAAATAAAAGTGTCCGAAGGGAAACGATACGCGCAACCCGTTGTTCTGCCTTGTCAAAGGACATCGTAAATTTCTGCGACGCCTGTGCACCAGGGGTATAAATTCACGGGGCAAGTATATAGGAACCGTCATTTCGACCGGCATTGCACAGCTCCGGCGTCGAATATTGGGACAATAATTCTGCAGCTGGTACCCGTCGTCGACCGTGCACTTGAGCATGTTATTATCATTATCCCGACGGAATTTGCGGAGCTTCGGAGACGTTTCTGCTTAAGCGTCCCTCGGACAGGTACCATTCCGCACGACGACGACGACAATAGGACTTAGAAAGCTTCCAGCTGATCGGTGTACACCGAGGAGCAGGGAAACCGCAACCTGCGACACGCAACAAACTTTTACAACGACCGTCCTCTCGCCGTCTCTCCTTCGCCCTACGAAACGGTCCCGGAGGTCCGTTGTTCCCTTTAAATGCCCAGTGGCCCCCGTGGGTCGTCGTGGCTCCTGGCACATGCTATCCTCCGAACGAATTTCACGGCTCGTGGCCAACGTACGTAACGTATCGATTTTTCTTCGTCCACCGGCCGTTAACCGATCGTTGTTTCGTGCCTGACCTTTCGTGGAACGGCGACAATGAGTGTTAATACACGAATCGAACAACTGTGCAACGTTCCCTCCCCTAACCTACCTCTCCGATTCTACCTGTCGCCGATGGCTAGGTATACGCGCGGTGGTTCTACGGTCTATTCAAGACTTGGTGAAAATCGTCAGAAATTTTTGGCGCAGGTAGGCCATAGAGACTGAAAGGTCCCTTCGGTTGCGATAGACTATGAAAGAGCTGGGGGGGGAGAAAAAAATAAAAGAGGTAGCCGATGGAAGGTGGAAAAATGCAAGACTGTCGGGGACCACGGGAGAGAAAGAGAGAGAGAGTTTGGAGAGGGGTTGAAATGGAAGTGGACTGTGAACGTGAGGTCGGTGCAGCTGTTGGTTAAAGCACCGACCTCTCCGTGCAGCTGTCAGGGGCCCACTCGGCCTCTTTCGGCTCTGCTCGTCGTGTTGCAGCTGCTTCTCTGCAACCAACCCCTGTAATACGTCCTGGCACCCCCGAAAATGCGCCTGCCTGGCTGCCAGCCACCCCTATCCTTCCACGGCCTCGTTAACCCCTTTGCAGGATGATCGGGTACAAAGTGTTATAGCTCGTAGGAAACAAGATAAACGCTTTTTGTGCGCTGGCCTCTCTCTCTCTCTCTCGCCTCGTGTGTCTCCACGAGCGATTTAACCGTAGAATAGACTCGACCCTTGCTTACATTCGGGGGTGAAATTTGGGGAAACGTGGTGGCACGGCAACGTGGCTGACGGATCGAACGGCTAATCGATAAGCTAGAAAAAAAGTGGCCCGAGGCGACACATTTTTCTGCTTCCCTTTTTTTTTTCTTAATATCGAAACCGGCACACCGGGTCAGCTGAGCAAACGTTCCCCGAGTGTACACAGCCGAGATACATGCGTGTACCGTTCGTACAATGGAGACCTAACTGCTTCCATTTTCTATGTTCTCGGTTTTTAACAGACGAATCCCGTTTCTGCTATTTGCTCAATTTTGTCCCTTCTTTTTTCTTTCAGAGAGAGAACCTTGCGTCCACCGCTTGATTGCGCCCCAAGGGCACCGTTGACAACAGAAACGAAGTATATCGATGGTACCGGAACAACTCCCGATGCGTTAATGCAACAACAATTTCACCGGACTCCAATTTTATCGGCGACGCTATTTACGTCTCGACCGCGTGCCATTATTTCTATCTTTAGAGCTAATCAACTCTCTCTCTCTCTCTCTCTGCAAAGAGAATCTCTCTGCATTCCTACGCATCCAGGTACACGTAGACACGAATGAAGAAACACGCTGCCAGACAATCGCAGAATCCGCCCAAGAGCGGAACGTCTATTACCGCGGCGACTAATCGTTCAATCTCCTTTCTTCATCGCGAGCGGCTTCGTAGCACGCGTCCAGGTCGCATACGCGTATGCATGCACATCGTAGCGGCACACGGTATAAATCGCAACAATGGCCCGTTCTCATCGCGTCGAGGCGGCGCAGGAGGAACAGGAAGGCGGCGAAAATCCTGGAAACGGTGGCGTGGGCGCGAGCTTGCCCGGGCACGTGAGAAAAGACCGTCGTCGTGCTTGGGCGTTCTATTCTTTTTCGTAAATTGTTTTTTTTCTCATCCACTCGCCGCACGATCGACAGACGGGACGAGGATGACGAGCGGGGGCCAGGGGGGGGGGGGGGGGGGCACGGTTCGAGAAGCTTCGTCCACGAAACAGAACTCACGGCACGAAGCGACGATTCCACGAATGCCAGGGAATGTCACGAAATGAAGAGTAAGTAGTCTATTAGTAATCAATGCGCGGAGAAACTTTGTCGAGCGCCGGCCCTCGACCACGGGTGCAACGACCGATCGACGTAGAAGGACCCTGCGGTGCGTGGACTATCGGAGCTAGGGGAAGGTCGAATTCTGGACACGCTGTTCGCCCGGTCGAAAGGGAATCGCGGGGTCGCGATCGATAGGGATCGCGGGTGAAGTAAATTGATGACGGGCGCGGGACGAGTAAACCTCCCCCCGCGATGGGATTGCGAATTCGACGCGCGCGCACGAGATGGCAGGAAGAAATCGAGGCGAAATCGGTCGGGAAGGATGATTCCCTCCGAGTTCGTCGCGGTTGTCCCTCGAATAATGAACAATTCTCGATAGGAGGGAAATTCACGAATACCATTCCGCTGACGATCGCGAGAGTTCCCTCGAATGTTGGCCGCGCGCGGGAATGCGATGACTTGGCACGCTGGCAAAGGGAGCAAAAGGAGAGATCGAGATCTCGGATGCCATCGGGTCGGGGAAGAAAAGATCCGTGGTAGACTCCCGCGCCAGAACCTTGCGAAACCTTGGGGCCCATTCAAATCCATTCCACCGTTCCGTCGTACCAGCAGACAACAAAAAAATTCTTTCCCGACAATGCCGACGAGAAACAAGAGGAAGAAAAGGAAGGAAGAAATAAATAGAAAAGCTAGAAAAGGTATACAATAAAATCGAAAGAAAGAAAGCAGCGACCAGTCAATCTCTCTCTCTATATATATATACACGTCTCCACGCACAAAGGTTTTCTATGCAAGTGGACAGATTCGCAGAAGGTCCTTGGCACCAGCTGTAACCTGCTGGTCGTAAACTAGAGGCATCAGAGTTCGCAACGACAGCAACGTAGCCGATCGAGTGGCACACGTAAGTACACCTACACGCGTTCTTAAAAGAGAGACAAGCCTCCATGCACGGTGGAGACGGAACGAACCACACACGATGGAACGGTTTCGCCAATACACAGAGAGCTGAACGTGCACGTGGAAAGTAGCGAGAAGGCACACGTGTGTGTGTGTGTATATATATATGTATACGTACACACGATTGTACAGGTACGGATTAATCCTGACAGAGCTCAGGTACACGAGAACGCGAGAGACAAGGAGGATGCTGGATGTATATAGAGACGAACAACGAACGAACGAACGAACGACCCAGGAGGGAGAATATTGCACGTATAGACGCGCGTTACGTCCACAGGCAAACGGATATGGGTGTGTATGCGAAGGAGAGAGTAAGAGAAGACCGGAGCGGAAAGAGAGACTACTCTCTGTTGCGCGCGCGAGCCAAGCGTGGGAAGCTGCTGCACGCTCGGACCCGACACTGCGCTGGCACTGCACCGGGCCTCTCCTTCGTGGACTCGTCGAGTTTGTCGAGTTTCGTGCTACGAACGAGAATAGAGAGAACGCTGTACACTGTGTACGGACTAACGTCCTGGAGTGAATGTTATATAAGCGACGGGTGAGGCGAAACACTCTGCTTATGTACGTTGGATTCTGCGCGAGAGTCTGCTGGAGAGTCGGTTTATCCGCGTTTCTTTCGTTTCCATTTGAAATTCTGCAGGCACCGTAACTTTCACCCTTTCAGATAAGAGTATCCCAACTGTATACGGCGCGGGTATCCAAGGATCTTGAACCCGAGGGGTTAAACCAACTATCGATTCACCATTGAACATTCCACCCTGCGTGCCGAAAACGCGAGACAAGAAATGAGGAAGAAAAAAAAAATCTTAAATTCGACAAGCTCTCGGGTTACCGGTGAACGGTATAAATTACGCGGCGGTCAGAACGCGAGACACAGCCGGACGGGGCAAGGGATGAAGAGAGAGAGAGAGAGAGAGAGAGAGGGAACAACGTCGGAGAGATCGTCTCTGTAATTTCATACACGGAATTCCTACAAAAGGAGGGATGTCACGCGCGGTGCAGTCGCGATGGGAAGCGTGGGAGTGCACGCATATTACGTGGACGATAATAATCGTGGAAGGAAAAGAGACTCACGTGTATTGCAGTAGTCACCCTTCCATCCGGAGAGGCACACTCTCTCCCCGGTCGGGCTGCAGCTGTAGTGGCCGAAATTGTCGTCCCTCGGCCTGCACAGGTTCTCGCAGCCCTTTCCGTAATAGTGCGCCACACAAGTCACCCTGTATTCGTACACCATTTTCGCGTGAGCGCTTCTGTACTCGTCCTCGGTCCAATTTGGCCCGACGTCCAGCCACTTTTGCGTTGTCAGCCTCATTATCAACACTTTCTCTGAAATTGGAAAAGATTGACGGTTTCAAACAGTGAAAGAATCAGATCGACGATAGCGGAACAGATATTTCGAATCGTTCTCGATTCAATCGATGCAATTTGTACAGCGCGGTACCATGTGTCCCATTGGAAATCAATTTCAATTTCCCGGCCCGTTGTGACTTCGATACGTTTCCCCGTGTGTCAATATTTCCCCGAGAACCACCCCAACAATTACCGTACTACCCCTCAGTGTCTAACAACCGTGCACACGGTGACACCGTTTCGACCCTACTGCGCTGCGCATGCATCTCCCCGTGGCGGACTACTAGTCGCCGACAAACAGTGCTCGATTATTAATCGGAATCACTGCGCAGACCTTTCAGAGGTGCCTGAAAATTCGCAGTGCCAACAACCCCGCCGAGAATCCTGTACCAGCGGGCAAAACACGCGTCGTCCTATTATCGAGGATGAGCAACCGACAGGTAAATGCTAGAGATACGCGAATGCGATTAGGCATGTCCATCACTGGGGCAACGGCGACGAGTGCTGCGCCCAATGATGCGATCGAAGTGCATCGGCCTCCGTCGAGAGGAAGGAGGATAGGAAAAAGAGAGAAAGAGAGACGACAGACCGGACGTTCGTCCGCTATTGCTACTCCGCCGGCGGCACGCATCCGGCACAAAGAGGAGTAAGCGTACACCACGTTCTGGCTCTGGGAAAGAGGCGTTCTTCTTTTCCTCTTCCTTCTCTTCCTTCGCCGCCAGCTACTCCCTCCACTGCCAACATCTTCCTCCTCTTCCTCCTACTATCCTCCTACCTGTTTTCGCACAACAGCGCAAGAAGAGGAGCACATACACCGGCAGGTCGCTTCCTACTGAACGTATTATCGTAATGGGCCCAACAGATTAGGCAAGATTCAGAACGATCCTTGGCTTCTGCCTTTTTTTTCTGTTTCGTTTTTGCTTCCCCTCCCATTTCGTTCGATCAGGTGCCACACCGAATAAACCAGCGTCTCACGATGCACCAAGGTCCGGCCGGGCTTGTCGGACCAGTTTACCGTGTGCGTGTGAGAGCCTCTGGCGCGTCCAAATGGGTCGAGTAGTATCGGCCGTGCTGTATGGTTACGTTGTGGTCGGTAGCGTAAGGAAGAGTTAAGTGGTCCGCCTCCGTGTGCCTCCTTTTTTCGCTCCGTTTCGGTTCCCTCCGCGATGCCACTAATGAAGGGTTCACCAGCCCAGCCAGCCAGCCAGCCAGCCAAGATCGCCGGGGGTCTATTTTTGAAACTCGACCGAATGTCCAGCCCTTCGATGTATACTTCCCTTCGTTCTATACGGCGAGAGGGACAGCGACGATCGGTGGATTTCGATAGGAAACGGGAGAAGTTCGATTGAAATATATATTTTTTTGAGAGAGTGAGAGAGAGAGA
The DNA here is from genome assembly GCA_963667235.1 of Nomada lathburiana. Lineage (NCBI taxonomy): Eukaryota > Metazoa > Arthropoda > Insecta > Hymenoptera > Apidae > Nomada > Nomada lathburiana. The sequence goes on from OY763906.1 coordinate 10,451,394, forward strand.
CAATTGTTCGCCGCTATTCCAGTCTTGGAATACTTTTCGAACGGTAGAAAATGAATTCGTCCACCGATGTGAATTGCAACGGGGTCGCGAGAGAGGTCGACGAGGAATATTAAAAGGAACCGAGAGATCGAGGGGGATCGGTGGAGGATATGCGACGCGAGTCGAAGAACGATCGTAGCGAAACAGAAATCTAGGCGAAAATGATTGTGAAAAAAAGAACGTCGAGATAAAAAGGGGGCGAAAAGAGAAGGATGAGACGCAGGATTCGCCCATGGCGTGCCCGACGATACTTAAACAGGATACCCAGGGCCCTCTGTTCCCAGAAGGGAAGTAACGTTTCGCTGTCGGCGAAACGGGAGTCGAGGGAGAAGCAGTTTGCCAGGCCTATCTTCCCAGGTGATGCTGTTACGAGTTCTGAAAACGCCGATGTTCGCACGCCACCGCCCGCAGATGGACATGCGTACACACATGCACGCGGTGATCGACCGCACAGTCGCGTCGTTTTTTGGCGGAACGACTCGAATTTTAACGATTTTTTGTTCTTTTTTTGTTCTCTACCGGGCAAAGGGCGACGAAACGGTTCGTACGCGGTCCGTTTGCGCAACGCAAAAATGAAAAGAGACCGATTTCTCCAGCTTCGTTAACGAGACGCAGCCCCCCCTCCCCCCGCAATTGTTTCGTATTTAGCTTCATGCATTAAACATGTTACATTAAAACGGAATTATTCATGCTCGCGTATGCGCGGATCATTTATCGTCGGCCGAACGAGACGAGGTCTTAATAACGAATATTTAACAAACGGGACTGTAATTCAACGCCGAGTCGGTTCGCGGTGAACGCAAATATTTCGGAGTAATCTTGATAATTGATATACGCGAGAATGGTTCCGATTCCAAACGAGTACAGGAATTCCCAAATTTCGACGGGAGCAAAGAAATTCCAATGGACATTGGCCCCTCTGATTCGCTCCGCGATCGTTCTCGACGCGACTTGCCTCGCAACATTAATACCGTGCTCGCTGTGGAACGGCTGCGTGTACGCAGAACAACCGTGTGCACCTGTAAAACAGCCCCGGTGAACTCGAGGCCAGGCCGATTCAAGGTATTCATTAAAGACGCGGCGGCAGGGCAGGGCAGGGCAGGGCAGGGCAGGGCAGCGCCGCGAGTGGCCCAGACATTTTCTATTGTTCATTCAGAAACGAGCGGCCGTCGAAGGAATAGCCCCGAGCTGGCAGGTAGCCAGATGCATTTACTCGCGGCTCCTCTATCCGCGGGGATAAAAAACTTTACTATAAGCCGGATCATCGTCTCTCGGACGGTTAACCCCGCGAACGACGCCGTTCGATGCGACCGTCGTCGCGTCGCGTCGTTTGGAAAACAAGTCGCGGTGGATCGAATATTTGCCAGACGATCCCGTTCGCCCCGGACGTCGAGTACGGCTCTATTTGCGGCATCGTAAGACGAGAAGTTGCGGGATCGGTCTTGGGAGATTCCCTTTTATTTCGCGGTTTCTTGAATCAGAGGCCCCGCGTTGCGGTCGCTTCGACGTTTAACCCATCACCGTCCACGCGGATTCTCCGCTCTATTTTTCCTATGGTTTTTTTTTTTTTTTCATTCCGTGCAAAGCTCAGCCCGACAGGATAGTTTGCATAAAAATAATAGCTCGGCGATCGCTACACGTTTGGCATCATTCGCCGAACTGCGTTTTCAACATTTCCGACACTTCCGAGCATCAAAGTGTTCTAAAGAAAAATCCCCGGATCCCGAGGATCTCGAGAATCGCGTAAAAATATACACCACGGTAGAAATCCGATCGAGGCTCCTCGCATCTTCGATTCGTCGAATTATCGAGCTCCAGGAACGTACGAGAGCTTATCACGGCGGGTGCACGCGCGGGCCAATTACTCTGCCGCCTCATTATCGTTCGCCGTGGAGGGCAGGTGTGCCGCGAGGCGTGCACACGCGTGCACCAGCGTGTCCCCTGTCGTGGCGAGGCAAAAGGGAAAAGCGGTTGACAATCAGCCGATGACGTAAGCCTTACTCTCGTTGTTGGTTTCCCGTTGACGGGGGAGCGCACCGGCACCGCAGAATTGCCGGCCGCTACCAGGGATCGTCGTAAACGCAGCCGCGTCTCGTTTCGTTTAACGAACCGCGTTACCGCAAACGAGAGTCTCGTTCCCGGACCAACCGCCGACGCCTCGTTGCTCGAACGAAAGGAAAACCGGAGACGCGATTCGGTTGGCGAAAGTGGGACAACGAGGCATGGACACTTTTCAATCGAAACCTCGAGCATTACTCCGATCCCCAGGTGTCCCGTACCAAGACCCATCGGAACCATCTCGCAACTTCCGCGAAGCAAGCAAATCATTCTAAAAACGAACACGGACCAAAGCGAAGCGAACCCCGTGAATCCCGAAACTTCTTGATATTGCGTTGCACGCGGCGCCGAGCGAAGAGACGAAACGCGAATAACCGGAACCAGGAATAATTCCAGGGATAATTCGCGGCGCAGGTGCGGTCCACGCTTTCGAGCGATATCTTCGACGCGGTGGTCACCGCCGACCAGCGCAACGCGGGTCAGAGAAAGGGAGAAGCAAAAGAGCGACGAGCGCCGGAGAGAGATAGGAGAACGGTGTGAGCCTGAGAAAGGAAGCAACATCCGAGCAGCGCGAACAGCAATAAAGGGTTCGTTTCAGCGGCACGCTGGGGGCATTATATTGCGTTGACGTACCGCGGCGGGCAAAGAACGAGAGAGAAAGAGAAACGGAGAATGCGAGTACAATGTGAACGGTGTGCTTCCGCGATAAAGGGCCAAGGGACACGTCCGAAACGCACGGGGACCGACGAAAACGCTCGTGCACCATATTAAAACGGGAGGGAACGTTTCGCCCGTGCTCCGTCTCCTTTCAACCGCGGATGCGCCGGGTCAGGTATATACATACATCTGTGGGATAACGGTAGGAATTCCGTTCACGGGGCGAGCTCGAAACAAAGGAAGCCAGGCTTGATTCCCTTCGTAATTAGCCACTTCGACGGGGACCACGGAGAGGAGGCGTTTTTTTTTTTCTGGTCGCATGCAGCTGATGGTCGGACGGTATCTTGGCGAGAGCAGAAAGAGAATTTTCGCCGACCGTTTAAATATGCCGTCGTCACTCCGCGGACATCGCCGGTATCGAATCGAGTAGAAATCGATTGGCAATCGCGGTGTTTTCACTTGTTCCCCTCGCAAGTGGATTTAATCGTCGATCGATACGTCGGCGTCGATTGCTTTCCAAGTTAAAGCGGCGAGTTAAATTGCATCGGCTATCGTTAACTTTTTTCATACCGAGCGAAGAAAAAATCAGATCGCTTAATTTCTTCGACGAGGAGACCTCTGCCTGTGCCTGTCTGGCCAATTAGAATGAACCGGAGACCGGAAGCTATACGTGGCCGTGTAGCTCTCTCATGCGTGTCGCTTGTGTGTGCAACCGCAGAACACGTTGCTTCACCTAACGCGCCTCGATACGCGGAGGATCGGGAACGTAATGGAATTTCGTGTTACAATGTTTCGGGGACTCGCGTTCGACCGCTTCAATTCGCCCTGCACTCGACATTTATCCGACGGATCTCGACGCGAAGCTTTCCCCGGACGCGGAAGCGATTGCACATACATTCTCGACCGGAGTTATTTGCACGAGCGTCTTTTATTTTCTCCAGGGGGGCTGTTTAATTAGGGAGTGACGTGGCTCGAATAGAGATGCTTGGATATTTTTCGAATGCAGTAACTCGTGAAACGATTCTGGCAATCGGTGAAAATAATTCAACGATACATGTATCGTTGAACGCACGGAATGCAACACGGTTACTCGATACTCAATAGTTATACTAGGCGGAGAGTTATACAACTACCGAGATTTCACAAAAATTTGTGAACAGAGATCAATTTGAAACCGTGCCGTCTCTCGAGCGGCCGAGGTATCGAGCGTCGAGCATCGATTTTCGCCGGGACGTCGATGAGGACGAAACGAAACGTCCGTTCCCGTTTCGACGAGATATCGGCCGGCACGTAGGAGTTCGATAGACGAGAGGCCCGTACACATAGGATACATCCGTATCCTCGTGCAAAGAGGGTTTCGTGTTACCGTGGCGCGTTGCTGGAAGCTAGGTGCTACGGTTACACAGGAAGGAAACACTAGCGCCTCCGGCCCGCTTCTCTTTCCCTCGTTCTGCCTGTTCTCTGCGCGCTATGACACAACGGAGTGCGGCGACCACTTTGTGCACGTGGACGCGTCGCGGTAATGAGCAAGGAGCATGACTGAAAAACGGGTCGAGCACGGCCAGGAGAAACGAGAAAATGGAACTATCGGCGACGAACGTGGCCGACGTCGTCGCGAGTTTGCGTTGCGCAAGACGGGGATGGAATGTGTCCGAGAAGAATTTCAATACCCGATGAGCCCGTCGTTTGTATGAGAAACTGTAACGCACTTGGGATCGGCGCAAACAGGAAAGGCGGAAGTTATTATCCCGGGGTCTAAAAAATAGGCTGTCTCACGTGCCGGTACGAAACTGTTTTCCATCTGTCAATCCGAGGGTGGAGCGTGTCTCCGGGGACGCGAAAAAACCGAGGTAACCGGTTAATCATCGCGATGGAAAAAAGGGAGAAGAAAGAAAAAAAAGTAACAATATTTGTCCGCGGGAACGGACGGCACAGGAAGAGACGCGTTCCCCCCGGGTGGCTCGGTCTATCGAAAGTGTACGAGAGACGGGATGAGTTTACAGGTCGAGAGGAAGACGTGGAAGGAGGTTACGCCTCTGGTGAGTGTCGTGCACAGGGGCCGGAAGTGGCTTCTCGACTGGCTCGGACCCGATCCCAGAGCCACGACACCCAGCTGGACCGCACATGCCCAAACTTCTAAAAATCGTCTCCGTATTTAGATCCGTGCATTAGAGAGGACTAATTTTAAAATATATATCATCCTCCTTCCTTCCTTCCTTTCTTTCTTTCTTTCTTTTTTTTTCCTCGTCTTGTTCCTCTTCGTCTTTTACCCACTCGTTTCACCCCTTCTGGTTTCAGTTTTATTGAGAGCGCGTGCGGGAACGCACTCGTGCCCCGCAGATACACACACACAGACGGCGGCGGCGGCGTCTATATCGCCGCAGCAGAGACCAGATACCAAGTGTAGTCTTCGAAAGGCTTAATAGGAAGCGAGAGAGAAAGAGATACTTCCAAGAGAGAAGGGAAGAAGGTTACTTACCGGCTGAGTGGTGTGTCGTGTTGTCTGCGTCGTGATAAGCCTCCACTATCAGCGAGAATGTGCCCTGGGAACATAGAGAACAGAGGTTGGTGAACTTCGATCCTACAGCTGGCTTAATCCTATTACCCTATATCTTAACCGCTACCCCCTTTCTTGATACGCGCGAAACTTTCGCCTACTCCAAATTTCAATATAGAGAGGCGCGGAAAAGCGCGGACCAAGTTGCATCGGGGCGCAAATCAGGACCAAACGCAGCATGCGCGCACAAGGTACGCGGCGGTATTCCCTCCTCGCTGTCAACGCCACTGCGCGAAGATCCGAACGGGAAGAAAAGCCGACGAAAGCACGCGAGAAAGGCGCGAGTACGCTGGAGGCAGCTGCGCGTCCCGTCGCGTCTCGCAATTAACAATAAATTAAACGTTCCGGAGGCGGGTTGCCGCGTCACGCGCACACCTGCCACGCGTCAGGAGGGTGCGCGTGTCCCGTGTGTGGAGGAAGCGTGCCTGAAAAGCCGCGGCGGAATTACGTGTTAACGCGCGCGAAACTTCCCTCGACGTGCGTCAACCCCTCCCCGTCAACGAGTTAACCCACCCCTCTTTCGTCCCCGTCCCGAATTGACCGAGAAGCGCGAAACCGACCGACGCGTCCGTTCGAGAGAGGGTCGCTACGCGCTTCCTCGGACGGGGGATGGTCGACTTTTGTGACCGACCACCGGATATAGATGCGATGAATCTCGTGCGTGTTGTGTCACCGGCGTGTGGCGCGTGCTTCTTGCGAGTGTAACCGCGGGGTTTGGATGGTTAATTGAACGCGAAAATAAATAAATAATCGATCGACGAGCTACGAGCGTGATCGTTCTAAATGGAATGCCGTCGTCGTCGTTCCAAACCTGTTACATGCACGTATGTACACATGGATGTACGTATGTACACCGTGTTTGCGTTATCCATTATGGATACAGCCGGGCGCCGCGTGTGTATGCAGAAACGGGCGGCCAACACGCGACTCTGTATTGTGTAACAGAAATTACGCTGCTTGTCCTCCTCGGGTCGACACGCAACCGGCGATCTATTAATTCCCGCGCACGCCGCGACCATTAACGTCTGATTCGAATTAAGGGACAGATTCTTGGCAATTGATCGATCTTCTTAGCGCTAATCGACGATTGGACGCGTTAATGATGCTACGGGGGTACGCGCAATTTCATTCTTACGCAACCGGACCCCGACCGCGCATCCTGCATCGCGTTGGCATCGATGCAATGTTCGTGGCCTGCCCCTGTCCATATATGCGACCGCGACTTCGTGAAATCTTCGATCTGTCGAAGATAAGAAAAATGCGCACGTTTCGATCGTAAAAAGAGAAACTTGACGCCGTCAATGGGGGGGAAATTAGGGGGACGAGCCCCCCCTTCGTATAATACGATGCCCATTACGAAACGAGATGAATGGGCGCGCGATGAATGAGCGCGCGTCAACAGTGGCGTTCGCGAAATAGATCGAAAAACGAGGAAAATATCGGATTACGCGTGGTTCGAGCATCGGGAGCGAAAAAGCGAGACGATCGCTGGCGGGACAAGGATCGCGAGCTTCATTCATGCCGAACGCGATGACTATTCGGACGTTTCCTCTGTTTTAAGAGCGAGACGCGCGGGAGTCATTGATCGACGGAAATCGATGCAAGCGGCTGCGTTGACGCTGGAACTGCCGATAATGTTTTCGGTATTACTCGGACGGGATTATAATAATTGGACACGCGTGATCATCATTCGATCTCGTCAAAAAACGTCTACTACGTATGTATATAACAGTTTGAACGCAAGCCGTTTCGATCCCGTTTCTTCGGCGTCGAATCGATCCAATCAGACCCGCCGGCTCGGCCATTGCTGGTGTATCCACGACGACGACGACGACGAGGAGGCAAGACAATCCGAAAAAGAAGAGGCGCCCCCGGAGCGTCTTCGACCAAAGGTTTCGCGTGTCCTGCGTGGAAATCGCAGGCGCGAAAGGCGCACTCGTGGGCGTCGAATCGCTCGCACGACCATAAATCCAGCAACGATACCAGGGTCCCCGGTGGACGAGCGTGCACAGCCCACGCGGCACACGCACCAAGAGCACGCATCGTCCGCGCCGCTCGTCCAACGGTGGATTATTGTGTAATGAGTACGTGCCGTACACGCCGGTGTCCCATGGCTGCGTGTTTGCGCGCGGTGATAATGCGACGTTTAATTGTTAAACGTCACGCGGGGACCCACACACAGCCGCCGTGCTTCGCACAGTCGTGCGCGGACGGGGGTGAAAGAACGAAAGAAAGAGCACGTCGAGGAGCGGCTGGTATTACACACGACCTCGTTAGTCGTCGCCGCGGCGTGAATAATAAATGTTTATATCCGGCCCTCTCTGTCGTCATCGTTGTTGCTGTTCCTGGCGTTCGCGTAAACGAGCCGACGTAGATAGGACGTGTACACGGCACACGCGTACCCGCGAGCACTTGGCGAAGCAACTTCGTTGTTCGAAGATTCTCGATGTTTCACCGGTTTCATCCTTTCTCAACTGGGCTCGCGAACGCAGCATATCCTCGGCGCAGTTTCACCTGATATTTCCGCGATTCCCGATAGCACAGCGACGACCGGCCAAGCGATCTGTGCACCGCTACGGACGCTCTTCGCGAACGACGCGTGGCCGTGCGATATGCCATAGTAGGCAGCGGTTCGTACGATTGAACGTGGCAATTTCGATGGACAATGCAGGTGCACGCGTGTACACGAACGGCGAGGGAGGAACGGCGACCAAAAGAAGATTCGGGCTCGTGGATTTTTCAACAGTATGCGAAGGGTATACGAAAGAAGAAGTCGCGGCGATTTCAGTGCGGTGAAATCGCAGGGCAATTTGTCTCCGGAGAAGAAGGGGAGGAGGAGGAATATGGCGGTCCGAGCGCAGGTATGTCACCTGAGCGTACAGGTTGGCGAGTTCCAGCGTGAATTCCGCGGTGCCTTGATCTCGTCGAGAGAGAACGGGCCCGTTGTTGGTTCGAAGCAGCGAGAGAGGTTTACGAAAGCGAAAGAACAAATTAAACAAAAAGAAAGGCAGCGAGAGGGTACAAAACAGGAGGAACAAAAACGTGAAAAGGAAGACGATAAGCGGAAGGTGTAAGAGACCCAAGGGATAAAGAAGGGACGAGGATGCAGACCGCCCATTTCTCTCGCGGCAAGGACGAAAGAGCGAGGCTCGCTGAGGCCAGAAAGAAGGCACGAAGCACGAGAGGGGACCGACAAGCGACGGGTAGAGCGTACGAATCGTCGGTGGAAGGAAATAAATTGTCGGGGAGACAAATGCCACCGTGATCGGCCGCTAATTTATTATGGGGATCGGAATTAAGCCGGCAAAAAGCTGAAAAAGCCCGCGCAGGCATCCGTGGAACAATGTGTGTTGGGTGTGTTTGGTGGCTGGTTCGCAGTTTTGCCACGGTGAAACGAGAGAGGCAGGGAAAGGAGGAGAAAAAGGACGGAGATGTTGAATGAAGAGGAAAGGGACGAAAGAAAGATAGAGAGAGGGAGAGAGAGCGCGCAAGCGTACGTGCATATCTGTTGAAAAGGGAAGAGCGAAAGGGTGGCGAAGGAGAGGCATAGGTGAAAAAGCGCGAAGCAAGGAGGAAGAAGGTGAAGGAAGGACAAAAGGGTAAGGAGAAGAGTCGCGTATAACGCGCAGAAGGAAACTGAATGATGAAAAGGAAGAGAAACGGCTGCGGCTCGTTCAGCGTTCATCTGACAGAGAGAAACGAGGAGAGAATGAACGAAGCGCAATCGAGAAGGAGAGAGAGACAGGTAGAAGGAGAGAAGCGGCGAAACCGACGGGAGAAAGAGAGAGAAGGAGAGAGAGAGGCTTGCTCGCTAGGCAGTCGGTTCCCACGGCTGCGCAGCATACCTCCACCTTCTCTCGTCCCTCCTTCTCTCACTCTCTCTCTCTCTCTCTCTCTCTCCTCTCTACGTGTTCTCTTTCTTCTCGCTCGTCGTTCTTTCACAGCCCCGTGCGCTCCTCTTTCGCCTCGAACTCTTTCTCGCTCTAATGCTGCCTGTCGCGATATTTTCCTTTCCTTTTTTTCTCCCATTTATTCTGCAACCCGTTCCTCTTTCTCTACTTTGCTCGAAAAACGTTGCTTCCTCGTTTCGATAGGCTGTACGTATATATCATGCACAGACCGGTCGCTTCTTTTACCTGTCCCGCTTCTTTCCGTGCTTTTCCCCCTGCTGATAAAAGAGACGAATAGCCTCGTCTACATATCGCCTATCTCTCTTTTATGCGTGGACATCGATTGAGCAACGGTGGTTGTAAAAGGGACGTGTGAGAAAATAAAGAATCGTGCATGCGTGCATCGCGGAAAGTCGGTCGTCCTGGCGAGCACTATTTTTAACCATTCACCCTTTAATATGTCTAGCGAACGCAGGGACGAGGAGGGGCGGCGTGGTCGCGGGCACGAGATGCGTGGCATTTCCGCATGGAGAAGTTTTCGTGGCCTCCATTTCCGACAAGAGTGGAAAGGAGGAAGAGGAAACGCCGTGGATAACGAGCGGCGACGACAACCGTCGAGACTGTTCTCGCCCTTTGCCCACGAAAAGTGCGGACAGTTCGGTTGCAAAGTAAACGTTCGCAAAAGCTGTCACTGTCCCGTCAACGAAAGCTGGCGCCGCGAAAGGGTTCGAACGTGCTCCTTTCTAACGACGTCCATTAAAAAGCGCGGAGCAACAGATAAGCCCGAACGGGCGTGCGTTTAATCGCGACTCGTTACACCGAATTATTACGCCAACCGAATAATTTTATTCGTTCCTTTCCTCGTTTCGAGTAACGCGAACAAAAGTCACGCTTTCACGGTCCCCCGTCAAACACGCGGCCGTTCTTTCTGTTAATGGATATTTCGCCGCACGGTGGCCACCGCCGCGATATTACCCCTTTCACGAGTTTCTATTTCCCGCGAGATCTATTCAATTATTCAACAGAATCTCCTACGATCGACGGACGACCGGTCAATGGAACCGCACCGTGGCGACGCGTCGCCGATTTATTGCACCGGGAAACACAAACATGAACTCTCTCTCGGTCCGTCTCGGCCGCGAGTCCGATGCGCAACGAGAGGACTGCAGCTATACGGACGAAGCAAAAGCGAGTGCGGTGGAACGAGCAGAAGAGAGACAACGACACGTCCGCGGAAGCGCAAAAAAGTGAAACGTGCCCGGCAAAGAAACAAATGTCCAAGCATTGCCAGAGAAGAGCACGGGACAAAAAGGTAACTACAGTAGCAAAAAAAACCGATCCATCTCCTATAAACACGGGCACTTTTTTGTTCAGTTTTTTTTCTCCCTTTTTTTCTTTCACGATCACCCCGGAAAAGAGGCAGGGACCGTGGCGATAAAAACGAGGAGAAGAAACGCAAGAAAGAGGAGAGAGGCAGCAGCGCGAGGCGTGCAACTGGTCCCGCGAAACTAAACTGTGAGACGAGAAGAAAGGAGGGAGAAACGGAAGAGTTGGTTAATGTACCGACAAAAACGTGAAACGGTGTAGAAGGGCGGGCCGAAACGAAACCGATTCCGCGTGAATGACGCGTCGTTCCACGGGGCATGTTAATAAGCTTTGACAGCAGGTCTATCAGCTGATGCGTACCTGCTCGATGACCACGTGTAGCGCCACCAAGGTGGGGCAGATACGCTCCCGGTTTACGTGTCCCTCTTGCAGCGGCGCTCGTGGCCCATATATACACGCACGATGCACGCAAAACACACGCAAGCTCTCTCTTTCCACCCGACATTGTCGGTGCGAATGAAAAAGCGACGACAAAGAAATACATAGCCCAAAGCAGAAGGCCGTTTCGTCATTACCGCGGGTGCTTCTTCCTTCTCGCCGCGGGAAAAAGGAGAATAGGTGGAGCAAGTAAAAGGGGAACTAGCCAAGTAGCGAGAGGAGTGCTCCTTCTTCTTCCTCACCCCCGACACGCTTCGACTAACAAGTGCCTACGGTTTTTAGTAGCTATTTGTAGATGAGTTTGTAATCGTTAGACGGTGCAACGCTCTAATTAGTTATTCCGCTAATTAGATTTTGACGGTTAATTAGCGACCAGCCTGCCTTCCCACGATCGGGACAATAGCGGAACGCAGAGAACGCGTCGCTTAAATTATATTACGTTCATCTCGGCCTTCTGATGCATCGATCCCGCGAATAGAGGGACGTAGGAAAATCCGAAACGGTAAGGAGGTCAATCGCGGGTGGATCTAAAGATACTATTCGAGCGACTGGCCACCTGAAGTCTCGACGGGCCCAGCGATACATAAAGTCCGCGTTATTGCCAGTCTGGCTGGCTCGTTCGATCCGCCAAAATCGCCGATATATTCGTCGCAAATATACACTCGTTTTCTTACATCGACCGACAAGTGAACGAACGCATCCCGATAACGCGGAGCAACGAGCACGGTCGATTACCAATCGCTGATAATTGCGAGCCAGAACGAATTACCGCGAAGGTCCCATTAAATTCTACCTGCGTGTCGAGCTCGAACTAGACGTATCAATCGCGGTCGTGCGCGTATGCACAGCGCCGCGATTATCGGGGTACCCGGCCCGATACGAGCGGAGTACAAGATCAGAGTCCACCACGGTCTAAGCCCGTATATAATTTATGCTAAACGTTTCACGTCGTGGAAGTCGCGCGTCGTCGTGTACACCCGAGTCAGCCATTCATCCGACGCCCTTCTCAGCTTGTACCTTCGTCTGGGACGCGAATCACGCAGCCTTTTCGGCCGTGGGACCACGATTCTCCGTCTCTCTCGGTCCCACCTTCTCCGCGCGCCTCGTCGTTTCACCACCTTTCAAGCCTTTACCACGCGTGCCCGCTTATGCATGTATGCGCGTGCATTCTACGTACGTGTGCTACCACGTTCATGCCCCGCCGTATCCTTGGTCCTCTCTGTCTAGCCCGTAGATAAGAACCTTTAATTCATCTTTCTCTCCTTTTTTTTTTTTTCACCGTGCCCGAGACGTTCGTACCCACGATCCTCGAGTATGTACGCTGCTTTGTGGACCGCGAATGCACAGGATGGATAAGGATAGGAATTTTTCTTTTCTATTCTCCTTTTTTAATGACTCTCTCGGATACGCGTTGCACGATATATAGATTGCTCGACGATATTCTTTGGAAAGTCTCTCTCTCTCTCTCTCTCTCTCTGCCCGTGGAACGAACGTCCTGGCGGTTCTTAGAATATGATCGGGCGAATTATTTATATACGTCGCGCGTGAAATACCTGACCGACGGTGGCAGGTACGCATTGGCGAGAAGGAAACGGTGAGAAACCGTGTGTTACGTACGTTCTGTAATTTCTGGATTACCATAGAACGGGGCGTATTCCTTCGCCGTGCAGCACAGTGGCCGTACTGTCGCGAGTCGTGCTGTTTTAATAAGTCCCGCAACCCGTTCGCGGTGTAACGTAAAGCAATTAACCCGAGGGGGATAGAAGGAGCGAGAGAGAGAAGAACGGCTCCCGATCTTGATGCAACCAGACGAAGGTTACGATTACGTGTAACAAGCTCGGCTCTTCTTGTCTTTTCCAGCCTCTTAATTAACGGCAGACACGCGTGCCCCAGACAAACAGCTCGCGCAACTCTGCCTCGCTGTTTTCCCAGTGAACTTTTTAGCTTAAACCAGCTAATCATTCTCTCCCATTTATTGTTCGAATGCTCGGTATAATTACGCCGGTGAAGAGAATGGAATGCGCGAAAATCCTGTTCGCCGCGCTCGATCAACTGTTATTAACGACACATTGTTGCCCCTCCCCTGTTGCAACGAGGCTCCCCGTAACACCTGTAATTAATGCATTTCCGGCGCGTCGATCTGCCGCCAGACCCCGAACGATTTTCCCGTCCGTGGGAGTGCTGCGCGTTTCAAGATTCACGATTGATCTCGTTGCGCGGCTCTTTACGCGTTCCGTTAGCGTTACGAGTGCGCGCATGCAACAACGTACGCATGCGACAAGATTTCACGGATTGCCGGCATCGTGTCTATGCCGTTGGTCAGACCGAGAGAGGCTTCCACCGTACTTTTTTGCCAGACGGAAACTCATTCTCACGCGGCGGCGCAACGAAAATAAATCGGGCACTCTAAATAGCGATTACACGTTACGACGCCGCCTATTCCGTTTCCCCCGGCGCGACGTCGTAAGACGCCGACGCCGAGCATAGAAAGGACGGAGAGAGAGAGAGAGAGACTACCGTGTCGATTCAAAGGTTACTTCCACACGCAGGATTCCTGTCGGCCGGCCTCTCTTCCGAGAACGCCGCTCATCTTCTTTCTTTTTTCTCGCTCTTTCCCCGCTCGTCGCCGAGGAGAGTTTCACCGGCGTTCGGGACCGGCGGGGGCCTCCCCGCCAGACCGGTATTAATGCATAATAGTTTCTAATATTGGTCGGGGCGCCCCGCTCGCGACGAAGGGGGTGCAGAAAGAATCGGGACGGTGAAAAGTATGGGGGAAGAAAAGACGTCGGGGAAGGAACAAATGGACAGCGGCGAAGACGAGGAAGAAAAACGAACGAAACAGAATGGGGGAGAGGAACGCGACGAAAAGCGAGGGAAAAGAATGAGGGAGAGGGTGCAGTTTTGAAGAGGGTCCGAGGGAACATGGGCGCGGAGATTGGCGGGAGGGGCGCCATATGGGTTAGTAAATTTAACTCTGCCCGCGAGAGAAGCCGAGAGGCGAACGAGGACGACGAATGAGCGGTGCAAGAGAGAACGAAAGAGAGATTACGAGGGAAGTGTAGAAGCACAAAAGGCCTAGCCATCTGCCAGTGGCCCTGCAGTGCGTCTCATAGGCAGAAGTATGCGAACGTCGATCGGAGGAACCGCCGACGTGCACACCAGGGATGGTGGGCAAAAACATTGGCGTAGACGCGACGCCCGAACGATACGTGGATTACCGTTTATGCAGCCATGGGTGTAACGAGCCAAATTGATTGAAAAATGTTCGAATTCCTCCCGGGAAGGAAAGTCTTGAGATGCCCGATTGAAAGTCAACCCGCTTAACAGTTTCAATGCACGTCCCGCTGTGCAAATTAATATCGCGATATCGTGGTACTATCGAGTGCTATAAAATATACAATCCGAGACCGTTGCCCCGCGATTATTCGTTTGAAAAAGGAACGGTGAACCGATGAGAGAAAAGCTCACGGTTCCCGCAGACGCCACGAATTAACGAAGCAACAACAAGCAAGCAATAGCAAGCAACAGCGGGAGGGAGAGACAAGTGCCATCGTTCGTCTCCCTTGCACTCACAATTCTCGCACCATCTGCCATTGGTTTCGGTCATCTCCTCCTCGCCCCATGGCTCACGGATGTGCGCTGCTGCACGCGTGCATCGCGCCACGAACGCTCGTTTTTAATGCGATCAAACCTGCCTTACTTTCGTCGCGACCGCGAGAAAGTAGGAAGAAGACAGGGGTCTGAATGTTTCTGCCTCGTTCCACGATTTCTTCTTCCTTTTCCTTCGCCCTTTTCTTCTCTCCCCTCTCTGCCGCACGTGGTTAATTGCTCGACGGCGACCGGTTACGCGCGAAGGGACAGGTGCGACGCGTGTACCCCAAAGATTTTTACGCAACTCTGTTTCACGCTCGACAATGGCCTTTGCGGGAACAAGGAAATTGCGACGGACGCACTCCAATCGGCTTCAATTATCTTTCAATTTTCCCTTATCCCTTATCACGGGGCTGACGGAAACCGTAAAAAAAAAAAGTATTTACCGCTCTTTCGAGGGAACTCGGCGCGTGTACGTGCGTGTGCGGTATCGCGCCGGTGGAGGCACAGGCGTACGAAGGTGATAAAGAAAACATTTGCACAGCTTTGCACAACGGTGTGCACGCCCGCGGCTAATTCGCCAGGAACGTGGAAAGATTGCCCGATAGGGACGGACGATTTTTTACTCCCCAGCGAGCTCGCGCATGTCTCACCTTCGGGTTAAGTCAACGAGTGGCTCTCGATTTTCCGCGCGCGCTCATTACTCCAGACAAGGATCGAAAGATTCGCGTTGCTTCTCCACTTCAGACTCGACTAACTGTATCCCGAAGTAGACGTGCCCCCCCAAACGTAGCACGCGCTGATTCTCGGTGACGTTAACAGGCGAGGAAAAGTATCGCGATATCCTGGACGAGGATCGTGACTGGAAGCGTCTTCGCGGCCTTTGTAGCCGGGGGCGATACGTTTGCCCAATCGACCGATGGGACACGGCTATTGCGTCCGTCTTTCGCCTCGAAGTGCATTAAAGTAGAATTAAATTGCGGACGAACTTACCGGCCACGTGAACTCGAATGGAAATCTGATGGGATTGGTGAAGCTCGGCATAGCGACGTTCGGGCTGAGATTAACAATGTTCTCGCCCAGGACGGGTGTGACGACGTCGCCGTATGTGCACGGCGTCGTCGTGTCGATCTTCACTTGATACTGTTTCAAGCAGACCCTGAACCTGGTCTTACAAACGCCGGAGCACTCGCCGGTCTTGGAAGTGCTGCCTGAACAACACTTGCCCAGACTGTCTTTTCCATACTCGTTCACGAATGACTTCAGCCTCAGCTCGAACACCCCGGAGGCGTTTACCTGAAAACAATTAGCATACGTTCGTTAAAAATCTCGCTGCAGATACATGTGCATAGCGGCTCGACGAAACCGATCCAGCAACGAAGGTACGATCAATTTCGTGCATGCCTGGGTGCCACGCCTGTCTCGATCGCCCTAAACGCGCCACCACCCCCTCTCGACTTCTTCCTGCAAGCCGTGCTCACTTGTTTCCCCGAATTGTCGTTCGTTCAAGCGAGAAAGAAAGACAGGACCAAGGAGAACCGACGAATTTTCGCCGAGCGAACGGGCGTGAAAGCAAACTTGGCCGTGCCTACGTCGGGGGTCGTCTCGTGCCCGGCGACCGAACACGCCGCCAGGGTAGCACGTGTTTAATGATGTTTTTGCGCACGCGTGTGCTTCTGCACGCTGCGCGTCTCCCAGGAGGAGAGCAGAAGAGATATCTGTGCGAATGACCGGGCAAAAACTGCTTTTTTTTCCAACGCTTGGCAAGACGCGAGCGGCGAGATACCAATGGGCAAAAGAGAGGAGTCGAAGGGGGAGGGAGGCAGAAGAGGCGCAGATGGACATTTCGCCACGCGTGCTGTCGAGGACCGACGATCGTGGAACACGAGGGGCGTTTTCGAGCGAAGAGAAGGAGGAGGAAATAAAGAACGAAGAAAAGGAAACCGCTCCGAAGAACCAGTCGTAAACGTATTAACGTACGGTGGTACCGCTCTTCCACGCGGCGCCAAGCGTCGAATTGATCGCGACGCTCGAACGATACTCGTGCGTCCGAGCAGAACGGGGAACATTGAAAAGCTGAGGACGATTTGGCGAATCGATGCATTATATATATATATATACTTTGTAACGAAGCGAAGCTGCTGTTCTACGATGCCGTTTCTCGAGACTTCTCGAGACTTCTCGAGGCGCGTTTGCAGGCGACGACGTCCAGCATAGTACAGGGAGGTGGAACGAAAAGCAACCCGACAGAAAGGGGTGGGTTCTCGTCCGCGACGACAGTGCCCAATGTAAACGGAGCCGATGCGTCGCAACGTCTCTCCGGTTCAAGACCGCTCTCTGTCGCCGTCGTGCTCGTTCGAACGACGAAAGGAGTTCTTGACCACTGCGTGGACAATGGCCTGGCGGACTGTGCGCACGCACAGGCGGACCACAGGTGAGCAAGTGCACGCACACGGCAGAGCCAGCAGGAGCACAAGCGAGAGCCTTCCCACGAGACATCGTACAGCCAAGCAAAGCTATACCTGTGTATCGTGTCTCGAGTGAACCAGAGGACCGCGCCAACCTTATAATTTTATTGACTATCGAACCTGTTCGTCCGGAGACGCCGACGTTACCCTTTTCACCCACGCCGAAAAGGAAATTCGTTTTCCGTGGCAACGTTGAACGTTCGTTGAACGATCGTTGAACGCTGCCCCCCTTTTTTGTTGCGCGGGAAATGAAATTTACGCATCGCGCGGAGACATTTTATGAGTCGCGCGCGATCGACGGAAGAAAAATATACATTTCGCCCGGGCCTTCGAACGTTTTTCATCGCGTGCCGTGAGAAGCAGCACAGCGGGCTAGAGGTGATACGCTCATGTGCGTACACACACGCGGGCTGTTCGCCGCGGTCCTCGATGAGGAATTCTCATTTTTGGCGCGCTGGAGCGCTATTCTCGGAACGAGAATGGCCGCCGTCGAGTATTTACGGATACAACCGGCGTTATTTCGTCACTAAACAATTCTCCACCATCACCCTGTGAACACCGCGGGCATTCTGCACTCGACGCGCCCGGCGTTGCGTACGCTGGCATCGATGATTCTCGTTGCGGCTATCGGCAAGAGTGGTCTTGCAGGAGACGCGAGGGTCGCGAAGAAGTTGCACGCATCTACCGAGGGACGTCGACGATGATCCAGTGGAACGAGCAGCGGCGGGTGGGAAACGAGGAGAAGCTAGACACTTCTAAAAGAGTATGATCCAGATTTAGAGTTGTTGTACGCCCGGCGAATACTGTTGCCACTGCTTTTACTCCTCTCTCTCTCGTTGGGACGGTTCGAGGCATCGTCGAGAAGGGAAGACCCAAGTCCCCGGAGAGACGAAGACGAAAGGCGAAGATGCACAAGGACTCTCCGGCGGGATAGAGAGATGGCGGCGTGAAAAAACATCTCTCCCAGGAAGAATACACTTGGAGAAGCCGCGGAGGCTAGACGCGTGGAACATAAGGAACGAAATTGTCCCTGGAACGCGACCACGCCGCTCTTCGGGGCGATCTCTCGTAGAACTTGTTCCGCCGTTTCGCGGCACCACACGCGCAGGAAACGAAAAACCGGCGCAATGTGTATCGCGGTTGCATTAAAATCGCCGAGGGCTCCTCGCCTCGTTCGAGCGCAGAGCACGCTCGCGGATTCCGCCGTTCGACTGGATAAATATAAATCGCACTTACGCAAGTGCTCGATTGGACACGGGGGAAAACGTGTGGCTGCGTGGCGAAGAGCGGCTCGGTGTTGCGTCGTGTACGCAGAAGCGGGACGGTAAACACGCATGGAAGACGACGGTGCTTCTATTCTGAACGCAACCCATCGATGCCGTGTCATCGTTTTCACCATAAATACCAACAGGGGCTTACGACCGGTTTGACAGACGGGAACGTCCGTAGGATCGCGAACCAAAACATCCCGCCATTCATCGACAGCGACGAAGGTCGCCTACGATGTGCCTTCGAGTTGACAAACGTATTCTCCTCTACTCTATGCTCGTTTGACAACACGCGATACGCGATTAGCTTCCGTTGACAAAATAACTCGTTCATTACTATCGACGTACACGTACGTGTGGCGCGCACATGTGCGAGATGTTGTACGCCGTATGAAATTGCACGCAGGCGAAACTGCAAAAGACCCGATCGATCACCTTGAGCTGCGTGGTATTGATCGATCGATACGTTCCTGATTTTTTTTTTTTTTTTTTATTCCTCTTCTTTTTCTCTTTCCCTTTTGCAAGCACGTATCACGGGGAAGGTGGCGCGGCGATTACGGTTCGAGCGAGGTTCCCACGAAATCGATCGATGAGATGATTGACGGCACACATCGAGCCCATCCTTGGTAAATGGAATTGCGATGCGGATGAAACGACGAAAGGAGCACGGTGCACCCGCGTGATTTTTTCTGAAGACAAGACGCGGTTGTAAAAAAAAAAGACGTTTTGCAACGCGCTCACGCAGCGACCTACGGATGCCTCTAAAAATAAACAGAAATATTTCCACGAAACCGTCGCCCATCTTTTAGGCACTGGTGGCGAAAAAAAAGAAGAAGAAGAAGACTTCGTTTCAATTTTCGCCCGTTCGAATTTCACACTTCGCGCCTAAATAAACCTCCCTTTTTACGCGGGTCCATCGAGCACGATTTCCCTGTCCTCCTTGGTCTTTCTTCAAACTCGAAAGAGAAACTGAATACGGAGATTAAAAGATACGGAGAGAGGAAAAGAAAAATCGATAACTTACCGCTCGAGGTGCCGGCAGAAGCACGACGGCGATCGTCCACACGAGCATCGTGGTCCACATGTTTGGTGGTTGTTTGGTTCGATGTTTACACGCCGCCGGTGCGTCGTCGGCGGAGGTGTGTGGACCGTGGTGCTTCGGTGTGTTCGTCGACGTTACCTCCTCGCCGTGATTGCGCGAGGCTGCATAGCCACCGTACCGTACGGGGTACGAGCTAATGCTTTATCCCCCGAAACGCGTAATCCTCGTTTAAATAATACGATCGAGAACTTTCTGTATATATGTTTCACGCAAACAGAATGCAAAAGAAGATATAGCAAAGGCCGAACGGAAGATGAAATCGGAACGAAGGCTAACTCCGCGTGGGTCACTTCTGATGGTCTGTAGCACACTTGTATTAAATACACTCGGAAAAAATGATTTAACGATGGAATACGTATGTATGTATGGTATTCACGATTGCCGCGAGATATATATGAAAAATCACGCGCGATCACTGAACACTGTGTGACACACTTTATTCCATTATCCGTGGGACGCCGATAGTCGTGGAACTGCCTCGTCCAACAGGGTACGGAATCGACGACGGGATAGCTATACTTCTTGCGCGTAGGATCTATGAGGGGCACACTTGGTTTGCGCGATCCTTCGGGCGACGCCTCTCTACTTTTTTCCTCGATCTATGTCTCCGATTATCTCCCCTGATTGCCCTTCCTACGATTCCCTGTGTCCGTAACAGAAGAATTATGCGTACTCGATTCTCCTTGATTGCTCGTCAAGCTCTTCGATCGGTGTTAATGGTAGCACAATAATTACGCCCGGGTCGAGCGTTCGTTCGCGTCGCACGAGCCACTACGTCGACGAGGAGCACGATTCGCCACGATCATAATTTTTTTCCACGGGGGAAAAAAATAAGGCACGTATATCGACACTCTCCTCCTCGCCAACCGTCGCAACAACGACGAGCCGCGCACTGACTGGCCGTCGACGAACCGTGAGGAATATTCCCTCGGCGACCGGCGGCAAGAGTAGCACGGGAGGAGAAGCGGTAGAAGCGGTGGTGGTAATGGAAAGAGTGGGAGGAAAAACGGATGGGTAGTAGGAGCGAAGGTGCAAAGGTGGAGGTGGATCGAGGATACCCTTGGCGTTTGCGACGAGTCAAAGCGAACGAGAGAGTCAATGTGCTTTGCCGGCAAAACTAACGGAGGGGAAGAATTTTCGTCGCACCGGAGAGAGGGATAAAAAAAGAAGGAGAAGTTACACACTAGAGAGAACCGTCACGAAAGGTGCTACTCCACGGCTCGGCTACTACTGGATCCAGAGATGCGCCTCTTAGCTCGTGGTACCGGTGCCCGTATTTTCCTTTGTGAAAGTACTCGTTGCCGGTGGTGCGCGCGTAAAACAGCTCGGTCTCACTCTGCCGTTCTGTGTTAAATGCACTCGTATCCTTCTCCGTTCTCCACGAATGTTAAAACACACACCGATGTACAGGTATACGTTTCAACTCCCACGGAACGAAAAAAATAGCCGCGCTTATCGTTGAATGTTCCGCGCCACTAACAGCTCACACTAGCGCCACACGCTGGCCACTGAAGATAGCACTGTAACATCGACTGCACACGAAACACTAGCAGCGCGCGATCGACAGATGGCGAGTCCGATCTCGATGACCGTCGTGTAGAACTCTGTACACTGCGAGCTCTATAAACAATTACTATACCATGCAATATGCATGTATATCTCTATTGTTCAACGACGAATGACAGGAAAGTATCCCCGATGGTACTTGAATAATTTCCGTCCGTCTTTCTCTCAGCTGAACTGTCCGGGTGTTCGTTCGGTACACGCGTGCGCTTTAACCTATGATACGACGCGTTGTGCGTCCACGCATGAATACCACGGCGTACAACCCTCGACTGGAGGTAGTAAGCCGGGAGCACCCCTACTTATAATTGTGGTCCCGCCGGGTCCCCGTCGGGAGGGGTTAGCGAACTAGAGGGGTGGTGGGTAGCGGCTGCGCCGGCGGCACGGTGCGGGGAGCACTAGAGGGGCACGGGGAACCTGGGCAAGGGGGTTCGGGGAGGCAGAGGATGGCAAAAGAGGCAGCTGCAGGCCGGCTGCACGCGCCCACCCCCACCACATCCCCTGTACGACACCCCAGCCACTCGTGCGGACTTCTTGCCCGCTTGCTTGCCTGCTTGTCTGCCGTAGACTCCTCGGGGCGCCTGTCTTCTTTCTCTTCGTTTCTCTTCTCTGTACACCTCCATTGGATCAACGTCGGCCACCTCCTTCGGGCTCCTTCTCCTGCTTTACCTCCCTCTGTCTCCAGTTGCACCGGTTACATTCTCCTGCTTGTCTCTTGTCTCTGTTTCAGGGGCCACGATAACTCGTACCCCATCCGACGGCACGCGCCTCGTACCACCTCCCCGTGACGTCATAACCTTCTTTTTAAGCGTATTACGCTTCTGACGCGCCGCGATACGCTGGAAGCGTAAACGGGCCTATCGGAGCAGCGGCTGAGTTGCTTCGGGTCGCGATAGAAGCGTAGGTCGATTTGTTCGCGATTTCCTTTAAACAGAAGTTGCCACGCGTTTCGAGCCCGACACCCTTCCCGATTGTTTCAGCGTGATACGCTCAAGTCTCCTGGGCCCCAGTGACGTCACTCGTTGCAAAACCCGATGGGGTGCGGTGAATCCCTCCTCGTCCGCTGGTTGGTCCCTATGTCTGAAACGCATAAGTATATATATATATACGGGGCACGGTGTACGGGGTGACAGATTATTACGGTGCGCATACTGCTCCTCGCGGGCTTTTGTACTCGGAACATAATGCTCCCGGACCTGTCTCCCATTGTTCCCCGGCGCGAATCGTATTTTTCGTCCCCTGCCTCGCCCTTTTATTTAGTTTTCGCAGGCTGCCGCGCAAAGTGCCGCGAGCAATGGTGCAATCGTAAATCTAACGTTAGGTAATAGGACTGGCGAGTTAACCAAATGTCCGGCTCGTAAAATTCCTCCGGACTATCTCTCTATCTGAGTTATCCTTCGTCTAGGACCGCGAGACTTTGCTGATTGTAGTTCATTTACGGTACGGTGAAGGTACATATTGTGCATACAATAATGGTGGACGAAGTAGCGGCCACGTCGGCAAGTAAACAGACCTAGGAGGAATGATAAGGTGTCGCAAAGGTAGAAAGAAGCCTTTGTTGTTTGCATGGTGTGCACCACAGGGACGAACGGCGACCATGGTACCCGTAGGTGTATGGTATACTTCCGGTCACGAGGTGGTTCAACAGGTCAGACCAACGGGGGAGCCAGATGGAACCACTTCCGGCCTCGCTTCAACCACTACGTCGCTGCCAGTCCCTTCCTTCTATCCCTTTTCCGTATGCGTACTCTTTCCATACGCGCCATCTCGCACCGCTTCATTCTCGATGACACTTGTATGGACGCGATTGTGCTCCCTCTTCTTGTATACAAACAGATTAAGATAGGATTTTTCTGTCACCTAAACAGCATCCCCGATCGTAGCTACGCGCTATTGTACTTATCTGCATCCAAAAGATCGATGCCTATCGGAAATTGAGCATAATCGTTTCTGGTACATTCGGCAA
Source organism: Nomada lathburiana (assembly GCA_963667235.1). Lineage (NCBI taxonomy): Eukaryota > Metazoa > Arthropoda > Insecta > Hymenoptera > Apidae > Nomada > Nomada lathburiana. Next base: position 10,474,317 of record OY763906.1, read on the forward strand.
AATTCCCTGCCGTTCAGAAATGTGCCATTCTTACTATACTCGGCAAGGGATGAATCGAACACGAAAATACACCTCGCCTTAACAATCCTTGATAAACATCCGCCGCAGCGTTATATCCATAAATGATTTTCCTTTCCAAGCGTGCCGGAGCGACGGGGTTAAACCTCGCTCTAATAATCCCAAACGTTAATTCAATTATCCCGCGTAGAATTTTTCCCGGCAATTGTCACCTGCAAGCCCGTATCAGATTCCGGCAAAGTCCTCACGTGGGGGTTCGGTCGATAGGCGCGGAACACGTGAATCCGTCACGCGACTCCCTTCGTTCCTTTCTTCTTCGTTCGCCGCTCTTTCATTCATACGTGCTGCCGTATAGAAGAGCGCTCGTGTATGTACGCGAACAAGAGGGAGAAAGAGGGAGAAAGAGGGAAAGGGTGAGACAGGGAGAAAGAGAGACCCGTGACGACTCGGCACATGCGCTCGTTGCACTAGTCCGCGTACTTAGGCCGGACTCAATGAACTGCTGACGCTTGTACGGTGTACGTATAGAACGACGTCGGCCTGGCAAATGGGTGAACGTGTATTGGCAACGATCGTGAACTAAACGTGCGCATATTGCGTACGTATCCGCTACGTTCTTGCCAGCGCTATGATTGGTAGTTTGCGGTCATTCTCTACGGTTCTCCGCGAGACCAGCCATTTGCTTAGCCCCGACGCTTTATCGGTTCGTTAATCCTGAGGATCGATCGACGGCACGGGATGATCGTACATTGGTGCGAATAGCCGGTGATTTCCTTAATTCATCCCCTACCGGGCCTCCTCCTTTCTTTTTCACCTCTTTGTTTCAATGTCGTCCATCTGCTTGTTTATTCCGGGTCCTTTGCTGAGCTTAATTTCTGTTTGATTGCAGCATCTGCCGCGTGGAAATGACGGTAAAAAGAGGATCGGGGCGGTTTGAAAACGCTCCGCCGTCGAATTGGATCCGACCACCGTAGAACGAATTTGTTTATTTTACAGAATCGTCGCTATAGGTTTTTCGGGAAAAAGCTTCAATCGATCCGGGAAGGAAGGAATTTCTTTCGTCCCCTATTTTCTCCCGTTCTGTTTGAATAGTTAAGAGTTACGCGAGGTCGACTTTCCTAGCAAAAAGTAGGATGATATTTCGCCAAAAATTCCTGCCCGAACCACCTAATACTCTGTCCTTCTGAACCGTTGCAACGATGACGAAAATGCAAGAATGCACAATATGGTCGACACACGACGATGATTCGATTAATTACGCTTTTATGCGAGTGGTGCACGCGCGCGTGGTATGCCCAGGTTTAAATTTCATCAGGTGAGAGGCAACAATCGCTTCCATTCGGCTGCGGCTGCATGCAGGTGGAGCGCAAATTGGCCGATCTTAAAATACACGCACGAATGATCGTAGATACGCACCGATTATATTAATTGACGCTCCTCGATCGTTTTATTTGTTCTTTTCCTTTTTTCATTAGAGCGTTGTCCCCTCTGCGTCGCGTAGACGAGTGAAGGAAGAAATGGGGCCACTTAAATTTCGACTTATCTGTCTCTCGGTCACGGAAATGCTGGTCACGCGTCGCGTTATCCTAAATACATATAATTCTTATCTTCGTCCCATTCGCCTGGCGTTAAGGCGTTATCATTGCTACCCCTAATTTGCACGTAGATATCGCTAATTAGAAGCGTGCACGGCCCGAAGGTACGGAAAACAGAAGCCGTTTTCATTTTTAAAGGAAGAGGTTTTTTATTTTTTTTGAAGGAATTCGTGAGGGGACTTTCTGTTATCAGATTATAGTAATTAGAAGTATGGTAAATTGAACGGTGCAGGTTGATGCAAAGATAGTACGTTGGGATTAGGGAAACGTTTGGCTTGAGACAGGTGGACGCAATGCAACGCTGACTGTCAGTCGGTGCAACCGAGACAGTTTTATGACATTAGGGACAATGGTTGCTTTTCCGTTTCCAGGACCCTCTGAAATTCTCACAGTCCAGAGAATAGCCCCGTAGTGGTTTATTTACCCTGCAAGCACTCTATTTAATCCTTTCCCCTGTTTGCTTTCCCATCTTCTTGCTTAATCCTTCGTGCACACTTCATGCATATGTGCACACACACGTAACAAACGTTTCCCAACATTTGTATCAACATTTTTCGTTCCGCAATTCTCTCGTACATTTTTTATTGGAAAACAAAGGGATCTCGCTATATTTCCATGCGGTATTCCATTAACGTGAAAGGGTCGTCCATTCAGTTCCTATCAAATGGACACGTACCCCACCCGATTACTTTCGTCCACGAAATTATACAGGACTAAAAACGTTCCGTGACACGAAATACGTATACGTATTTAGACGTGCTCGTTCGACTCGCGTTTATTAGGTGTCCCGTTGGATCAGGGTGATTCATGTAATGACTCGTAATCCACGGTAGAATCCCCTTAATGCCTGTGCGACGTTTCCAACCGATTGGCGAAGATTTATCGAGGGTCGATTGCTACCTTTTAAGAGGGGCCAGTTCCAGAAGCCCTCGCGGGCAAAGGCGATCTCGCGTTTCTCGGCTACATTTGAAAGCTCCGCCAGACCAGTTTAGTCACGATGTCCGAATTAAAGTCTCTTTACAGCTGCCGGCTGACCGGTCGGTGAATCCAAGCCGAAAGAAACGCTATTATTCGCTCTCTCAGATACAGCCCACCTTTTAATGATCTTTTAGGCTGCTTTACGATTTTAGAAGTGGAAGGCGATTTATCATTTCTATGCTTCATCGGGCTGGAAGACGAATCCTATCTGGGGATCTTCTAAGCGTTTCATTATTCGATTGAACGGAGTACAAATTACGTATATATATATATATATATAGGTGACCAGGTAAGTTATATTTCTGGGATCGAAGGGTGTCGATAAAAAGGACGTTCGGTGGTTTCTTTTTTTTATTAAATGAGCTGTTTTTTCCTTTTGTAACAACGTATTAGCTCTCATCGCGCAGTACTATTGAAATACATACATCAGTCCCCGATTCTCACAGGAAAATCCCACCCCTCTTAGAAAAAGTGCCGAATATCTTTATTTCCAAATTCTCGCCCCATCGATACCTACCCATCTGTTCAGAATGAGCGCATCAGTCAACCCAAAAACCACACCACCCATACGATCGGGTATTCACGGGCAGATAATAATGACATCCAAAGTAACGTATGTATACATATATATGTATATAAAATGGAGCAGAGCGGAGACCAGTGCAGTGGCCCAATGAATCGTTCCGCATTCATTTCAAGCACAATGTCCCAGTTTTACGAGCAGCAGCGTCGTAGCCAGCGTAATATCCAATACACCCTAGTACATATCTATATACAGTGTATATAGTATATACATATGCGCCTGGGCCCGAGAATGGGCCTGCTCTTCGCGGCCTGCTGGTAGTGGGGATACGGCACGCGTGCCACGCGTCCGAACCACGGCCGATCCTCGACGGAGACTCACGAGCGGACCGATACAAATGATAATAATCTCTCCAGAGTGACCCTGCCGGGCATGTTCCCCACTACGACCCGGGCCCAACACGATACGTATCGGGTGTTGCAGCTGCTGTTTCTTCCGTCGCGAGCGAGACGGGCCTTCTTTCTTTCCCTCTTCCTTCCGCTTCTTTCCTTCGTTCCTTCCTTCCTTCCTCCCGCGGTGGCTCTTCCTGCTTACTTACGCGGCCTGATTTCTCGTTCAGGGCCGACCAGCTTCCTAAACAAATAGCTTGCGCGTCCGAACATGGTCGCCGCTCGTTTCGGGCCCAGTGCTGGGGCCAGACGAGTCGTCCCGAGAATCGTTCGACTGGTAATTCGATTAACGCGTTTCGGGGGGTAGCGCGGAGGCTCTTTAGCGAGCTGCTTCTTTACGGGACGTTTATCTTTCGTGGGTTCGTCGATTTTTGCAAGCTTACTTTTATATCGTCTCCCCCGCTTATTATCATTATTATTTGATATATGAGGGATCGTTTTGCCAGGCGTGCAACTCGAGCAAACTCAGCCCGGACGAATTTGATCTGGTCCATATTGCACCGCCGTCACGGAGCCTCTCATTTCACCGTCAACCAGACACCATACGGCGTCCAATTATGTATCGCCAGAGAAGGGAATGCACGCGTCCATTCGCAATCGGTGGCTGTTAGCGCACGAGGAACGCCAGTAACCGCAGCCAGCGAAAACAAAAGACACACCACCCTGTCCGATGGTAACAAAGCGCATCACCGATACAGTCTTTGAATCCGTCTGACCCGCTCGCTTACGAGGGTGAAAATGGGGGAAAAAAAAAGGAACGAAAAGCAACAATGCGTCGAGGCACTCGAACGCTCCAGGAAGAAGCCACGAAGACGCGTGTACGGGAAAAGCCACGATTTGCATCTGACTGGACGTTTACCTGAGGCACAACGAGGAAACGACCGTGCAAGAAGAGGTTCATGCCCAAGGAGGTATACACGGCATCTGTTCGCGTCGCTTTTCTTTTCGGGATGAGGCCACCAGAAGGAACGGGACGGGGCACAATAAATGTATTGGCGGAACAGGGACAGAGACAGAGATTGGGAAGAAACCAAAGGAGCCTGCTGCGCTCGGTTTCTTACACTTAAAACGAAACGTATCTCGTGAAGAACGACAAAGGGGAAAGGGAAAGGGACGATGGCGAAGAGGAGCATCGATACCGAACCCACGGGAGCATTTTTTCCCCTCCCCTTCTCCTTTATCTTTTTGTTTTTCTCCTTTTTTGTTCGGGCCTCTTTGCTTGAAAAGCAGCTGGTTACCCCAGAAGATCATTGGAAATTAATAGGCCTCTATATAGAGTGACCGCACAGAAGGGAGGCGATCCGGCGTAACGGGTTGAAAAGATGCCTTCGAAGATGCCGTTGTTCCTTCTCTTCAGCGACCCCGAAGAATGTGCAGGCATCGAGTAAGAAGGGAGGGGAAAAAAAAGAAGAAAGGAGAGACACCAGAAGAATTTTGCGGTACAGCTGGATGCAGTAGCGTGAGTGCCCTGTCTTGTCTCGAATTGTTACGCCTGCCTCCTCTTCCTCGTTCTTCTCTCTAGCTCCTCGAGACTATGTATTTCGTTTCGACCATCCTCTGCTTCGTCACAAGGGATGATGTCTGTCGATTAATTGCGGAGATTATTCTTTTTCGCCGGCGGTTCGATCCTCGAAATTCTTCGTCGGATTCCACCCGAAAGAAATCTTTCCGACCGTGTGAGAAATAAAGGCTGCCCGGCAGAAATAAAGAATTCGAAATGCATTCGAAAGGCAGTCGACAATTCAGTCACATTCCACGGGAGCCACGGAGCACAGGTTGAACATATATTGTTTTTTAGGGAACAGGGGAATTTTGGTCGCGCAGCGAACAAAACGTGTCGGTGATTTCCATTTATTTACCTACACGGTCGTGTACAACGGGAAGCCGCACGGGGAGACAAACAGCCATCACGAAATCGCCGAGGAACACGTGAATCTCGGAATGAACCGCTCACCATTATTCCACGGGACAAGCCGCGGACGGACATTGTCGCTGTCACAATGCTACCTTTATGCGCGTCGATGGGAAACGAGATTCCGTAAACCGCAATACCGGGCCTCCGAACTTTCTCGCCACTGCTGACTACAATGGACGGTGAAAGAAATTCTGATTCAGAAATGGAAATCCAGGAAGCTCGATGAAACCTCTGCAAGCTTCATCTTTGCGCGTGCGCAATAAAAATAATTGCCCTTAGCCAGTCCTGTACATTCGGGCTTCGATAAAAACACATTTAAAAAAAACCCAGAGTATTACAGATATCTCTATCATCTGTCGAACCTGGTATTACTCGGCGAGCAAGGATATAAAGGTAACCGAGGGACGACTAACGAATTCCATTTTTCTGCTCAACCTTCTGCCAAACGGGACTAGTGAAACCGCGCAAGTGAACATCGTCGCTATTCATAGGGCCGAGAATTTCAATAGCATCCGTTCCCAAAGACACGAGACGGCCGACTACCAAACAGGTATCGTTCATTTCGCAATAGCAAATTAATTCGTCGTATAACGATTTCCAGGTGACTTCGCGGAGAACGACGATAAATCACGGACAGGCGACGTGGTTGCGTTTCGAGCGGCTTACGTTTACGTGTATATACGCGGTGCCATTAGCGCGATGAATTCGCGTCACGTAGGAGCCGCGTGTGGGAAAGCAATGGAACAATACGCTTACGGCTATGACGAACCGTGCATTGTTATGGTAAAAATCCCGTGGCTCCCTTGTCGCTTTAATCATCGGCGGCGTACCGCTTCGCGACCGACGCGGTACACGCGTCGGCAGCCTTTCTCTTTTCGTATTTCGTGATTTTTGAAATTATTCCGACGATACACCTGGCCCCGGCCACGTCGGCTTCCTTTTTCGTGCGCGTGCACACCTTCGACGCGGCCACGGCGATCGTCTCGGGCCTCGTTGGCGATGAACAGATTATCTATTAGTCGCCGGCCGTTCGGTCGGGGAATAGAATTGTTTCGGAGGTTTTCGGAGAATCGTGGTTCCGGCTGAGGGTCACGATTGATCGTGGGTGTTCGGTGTTTGTTTGGACAGATACGTGTACTCGGTTTTGGGGGTGCATCTGTTTGTCTCGATTTATGAAAGAAAATTAGCTGTTTCTATTGCGCAATGTTGGTACACGCCAGACTTGGTCAAACGAAGTTTCCAGATATCTACTTTAGAGTAAAGATGCGAGGCGTGTCGTTGGACGTTGCGCACCTACGTGAAATCATACTCGATGACGTTGTCACGATCGTCATTAGGTATGACCACCGTCGACTTTTCCGAAGTACACCGGCTTTTGTGGTAAACGTCCCTTTTATTTTCCCCCACCATCCTTTATACCTCCGGGTAAATACCCTCCTCCTCGTATTGTTGCCACGGGATTCCTGCTGTGCGACTTTTGTGTACACGCGTTGCATATACATATACCGAAGCTTGATCGTTAATTGGTAACCAACTCGAAAGATTGAATCGCTGATTGCCATTGAAACGTGCGCGAATGTAAATTATTAATTAACGCCCGACCGTAGCCGCGTATTTATTAAACGCCAGTGTTAAGTCATAATTGGCCGGACGATTAATTTATACGGAATGGTGATGATCAAGTCGCTAGTAGCACTCGTTGAATCGCTAATTGACGATGACTCATAAACGCTGAATCGTTGATCGGGTATGGAAATCAACGATACCCGATGTTTAAATACCATTGGAACCCAGTGGGTTTTAGTAGACGCCCGTGCGAGCAGATGCAGCAGGGAATCGACGAATGGCATTAAAATGAAAAGTAAGAGAACAACGATGCTAAATTAATTGACAAATACTGCTTGGCCAATATTTTGAAGCGTCGTCCACGGAGATGTATAAATACATAAGGCCCTCAATGGACCGCTGCTAAACTCGTGAACAGTTGTGGGATGAATTCAGGCTGACGAGTGAAAGACAGAAGGGCGACGTTTCGCCGTGAAACAGATCGAGCGGCAATGTTTAAGCAATGAAGATAAATAAGGCGTGCGAGCGATCCATCTTCGGGCTTCATTAACGCGCATTCATCCATTTAACGAAATTGACCAACTGACGGTGATACACGACGATTATGTTGTCAGCTGTGGACCGATGCTTAACGTTATCCACCCCCCGAACCGTCTGATCGAATTTTAATTACCCCCGTTTTAAACGTCGAACAACGCTGGTGGTATGGAGAAGCAACGTTTTCTTGGAAGAGAGAACGTTTTCCCTAATTTGATTCGTTTCTCTTAATTGCCTTGGAATTTTGAACTTGACCTGAAACCTTCTATATGCATTCGGATGGATCCTTTTTTGAGAACTTTCGAAAGATAGTTCTGAATCGAGTGGCAATTTCGTTTCGTCAGCTTGCCACCTAGGCGAGCAATCGCAAGAGATTGCCGGCGCGAGGAAATGAGGGAACTGAATGCGAAGAAGGCTCAAAGAGGAAGCGACAGATGCTGCGGGAGGAGAAGCAAGCGAACATCGTAATTATTTTGTGACCATCGACGAGAAGTGTAAACACCCGCGTCGTTCTCCGCTATTACAAATATCCAGCAAGGAAAGAACGTCGAGAAGAAGGCGAAAAAGTATAAAAAAGACAAAACGTACGAACAGAAGGCGGAAGAAACTCACCGGGGAATCGTCCGCTGAAAGGCGAGCGTCGGAGTCGGCGCGACGCGTGTACGGGAAAGAAAACAAGGAAGGAAACGGGAGACGCGAGAGGACCACTTATTTTAGTCCTCTGTTCGCAGAAGTATAAGTGGAGTGCACGTTCTCTAGAGCTTCTACGCAACACGTGTGAGGGAACGCCGGGAGAAAGATGAAGAACACAAGGTGGTTGCGCGTTCTGTATCGGTGGCCCTCAATATAGCGGAAGCCAAGGTGGTTGCAGCCTCCCTGTACGGGCCACTTCCGCCCTCTACATCCATCCCTCTTCCTCCGTCGTTCTACGTTCCCCCTTCTTCCGCGGACCATTCTCACAACATAATGTGCGTTTCTCTCTTTCCCGGGTGCTCCCCCGTCATCGCATTCGAAATCTTTCCCCGGCTAGCTATTTTTTCCACCTTTTTCTTTTTTCTCTCGTTCTTCTTTTCTTTTCATTTTCTTTTCACGACGCCACTCGCAGTCCCTCGCGATATTTATGTTTCGCTTGATTCACGGCGGCAAGAACGAAAGCGGCCGCGTACGATTATGGGAATGAAGCGGGCTACGATTTATCACGGGGGTTGCGGAAAAATGTTTTTCTGGGTGGGTGTTACGTCATAATTTCGTAGCAATTCATTTCATGGCGCGTAGACCGTGTTTGGCATTCAGTTGAGATACGAATTGAAATGTACATTCGTCTCGACGAATGAGAAATATTCGAAACCGATAATTAGTGCAACTGTATCGAACGCCCTTCCGATCGCGCTCCACGAAATATCTCGAATCATCGAATACCTGGCACGCTGGACCGATAGCGAAACTTTGGCCGTGCGGTCGGCGGTTTCGCACGAGATTAAAGCGGCAGCCAGGAACCTACGGCGCCGGGGTAAATCAAGGTCCGTTATCAGGCTTTCCTATCTGCCTCCCTTAAACGCCTCCCTGCGTTTCGTGGGCGTGGAGTCGGCCACCCATCCGACGATGAATCTCCGCGGGGCACTGCCTACCTAAAACACTCCGTTCCACAGATTGGACCAGATTGGAGCTGGCCAAACTGTCTTGTTAGATAAGGATGGAACGGGACAATAGGAAGAGGGAGATTCGACAGACGGCTGGCCAGTTCTGGCGCGCCAGAAGGCAGCCCGAAACAGATTCGACGTAGAAAATGAAAAGGGTTGCACAGGTACACCTACAATATCGTCGGACAGTTTGGTGGATGGAAAGTTTTCGAGGTAAATATTTCCATAATTATTACCATTGTTCTTCCCTTATATTATTCGTTACTAATATTATTAGTATCATCGTCGCTTCCAAGTGCCAACAATTAACAGACGAAAGTAAAAGACGAGGAGACCCAACTATCGTGTGCTCGCCGGTTTCCTACGAGTACTGTAACCCTTTAAGAAAAACGAGCGTGCGATAAAGAAGAGCACGAACGGGGGTAGGGGAAAGAGTGATTGTGAGTATCGAACGAGTAGAGCGGTGAATCGTCGGCTTCGTGTGCCAGATGCAGGATCCACAGACGGAACGGAAGGAAGCACTTTTTATTGTGTTTGCCGAGCGCCTTTTTCTGGCCGGCAGCAAGAGCGAGGGAGAGGCGCGCGAAGAGCGGAACGAAAGGTAATGGAGGAAGGTCGTTCCTGTGGGTACGCAGGAACGACGAACTGGGGAGGTTGGCGCTTCCTGTCCCGCATTCGAATTCGGGACCAAACGCACGATGATTTCGCGTATATAAACACGGTTGGTGTGTTTTAAAACTGGATTTCGCTGGTTCCCGACTGCCATCCGCGTTTCTTCTTTACCCTCTTCCACGCCGCGGGTGTTTGTGTGTTGCGCGCGGAGAACAACCGGCGACGGGGCATTTTTGCGCGGATGACTTCGTTTCGAACGGTTCCTCGCTCCGGATGTTATGAATGCTCGTGTTCTTTTTATACGACTGCTTGTGGTTTCATTCGGCTTGCCTGCTTTTCGACGACCCAATCGCTCTTCTTCTTTCGCGGGGTAGAGATGAAACTGTTTCGGGAAGAATTTTGTCGCGGCGTATGTTTATGCGCGCGCGGATGAGTCAATTGTTGAGCATCTTCGGGGGACAGCGTTGATACTTATGATTGGCCGATATTTGTTGCTTCGTGTCGCTGTGGGAATTTGTAATATATTTGGAATTATTCACCGTAACTATATTTTGTTATCTTTGATAAATTATGGGTCAGGTTTAATATCTTGTCACTTTTATTAGACATTATTATTTTCTCCTCGTTGTTGCCATTATTGCTGCGAGCATTACACTCGGTCCCCGATCATACCACGACAATTTACCCCTCATTGGCCTCGATTAACATTCTCGCGGTATTATTACAACGAACCCAGGACTGGGTAGAAAAAATAAACCAGGTAGAAATGCGACTCAAGGGTTGAAGTTTCATTCACGAAGACACGTTGCGTAGCCTGGCGTGCTTTTATTATCACGAAGACACGAATGGTTGGTGAGGTAGAGGAGGATATACACGTGTGCACGCGCATCTACGTTTCGCGTACGAAGAAAATACACGTATACGCATGGGAGGGTACGTGTGTCGGGGTCCGTACGTGGGACAGACAGAAGAAAGAGCCACTACGTGCCGGATTAGTTCCTCCCGGATTTAATCTCCAGTGTTTGAGCAGGAACTCGAACAATTAATAATGAGACCTTCACCGTATGGCCGTCCTTTCAATTCCAAGGGACAGGATGTCGTCGTGGTTGTCGTTGTCCTTGTCGCCGCGACGTTTCGCATCCGCGATCGGGAATCACCGTGGAAACTACCTCCCCGTATTTCGAAGCCGACGAGAGGTCCACATTCTCGGCGTTCGCGCGACGGCAGCATAATTTCTGTCGTGCCCGCGGATAGAACAATTTGCAGAAGACAAATATCGACGGTGTGTCCATTAAAACTCCGAGGTGAAACACTGATGCCACGCGGCTCCGCTTCAGCAGGCCTTCAATAATCATTATTCTCTTTAGCCCTGCCGGGAAATCTCTTCAAAGTCGTAGCTCGAATTCTAAAAGCTACATCTCCCATTGTATAATAGCACGAAGCTTCGCACGGCTTCCATAGAATCCATCATCGAACGACAGCCTCTATGCACACGTTTACGTACGTACACTCGAGATCGTGTATACTTTTGGCGCAGCTGACTGAGAATCAACTGTCGAGCGTGGAGCCGTAGGAAAACGGAAAAATCGCGCTCCACGGCTATGCGAATGGTTCCGCGCGGAGGGTTTCGTATAAGCAGAAGAAGAAGACGACGAAGAAGAAGCGGTGTGTAGGTCCCACGGGCGAGGAAGGGCCCGGGCAGAGGGCAGCGGCAGCAACAGGCAAGAAGAAGAAGAAGCTGCAGCCGCTTTTTGGGCCCCTTCTGCTCTCAGCTGCCGGACCTTCCCACGCTACGCGTATGCACCTACCTACCTACCACCTACCCACCTTACTACCTGACTCCCGACTATGTGTTAGTGTCAGTTTATGGCCGTCGGTGTGCCTGTACCGGCTGTACCGAATACTCGAATGATTCCGAGCGGAGGTCGAGTTTTGGTACTCCTAACGTTCAGGATCGTGCGAGCTCGTTGAAATTTCTCGATGGTAGCGAAATTTCGTACAGAAAGGCCGAGTGGTTGCGTCAGGTGATCTACTTATTCGCTTCTCCCCGAGAGAACTTTGGAAGAACAGAGTCACCGTGATTGTTAGTTACGTTAGGGTTCCGAGATATGGGGAACATCTTTAATCGACGCACAGCAAGCATGTAGACGGTGAAAAACGTGATCGAACCTTTTCCTTCGATTTCGATGATCGTCGACGATCGAAAGAAGATGACCTCGTGTCGCTTCGAGCAACCTTCGACGACCTTGTCTTAATTTCGCGTGCCCCTTTTTTTCTTCTTCTTCCCTGTATTCCATTGTAGCGCGAGGTTGCATCCAAGTCCCTCTCCCTGCTTCGGCGAGTTCGCACAGGCTGGTAATTTTATGGGAGGCGGATCAAACGGTGGTTCGCCATCGAAACAAAGAACTTTCTTGTATCGAGCATCAGGCACGCATATAAATGTACATGTGAGCAGAGTTGACCTACTGCTCACCTGCTGCAACGCATACACCGGCTACCTGCCGCTGGTCCAGCCTCATCTGTCTCCCTTTGGAGGCTGATGGCAGCGAAAGAGTGGAACCTGGAAACCCATGGACCCCTTGACACGGGAATCAAGCCCGATCGTGAAACTCTTTCAGGGGTTGGCAAAATGACTGCGCGTATGTCGCGTGAACAAAGTATAATTCCACCTTTCTCTGCGCTACGCCCTCTCCTATTCATAACAGAAGCGTCGACGTCAAGTCGGCGAGTATCGAGCCCGAAGCAAGTGAATATCGCCGGGTTTATTTTTGAACCTCGAACATAATCAACAGTGCTCGTCCAAATGAGTAACAATAACATTGTCACTACATTTAACGAAATGTTAATGGAATCGTCTCGGAAAAAAATTGGCGGAATTCGGTGCCCCGTCGAATCGACCCTCCGCGTACGTACCTATACAAGAAGAAAAATCAATTTTACCTGCCCAACCACCTGATTAAAAGGATCCTCCACCGTTATATCCTTCATCCTCGCCACCGTGCGAAGCTCCCGACAAAGCCCCTTATCCTTCCACGGTGTACAGGGGTGTTCTTGTCCGAGGGGATGGATGAAAAGGTGAAAGAAAAGGTGGCGGAGGAAGTGCAGAAGGTAGGTCGCGGGTGCAACGGGTGCATCGCAGCCGGATCCTGGGGAACTGGGTTTTCTGCTCCCACGCCCGAAACGCTTCACGATAATGTAATTCCTTTTAACCCTTCTGAACCTCGAAAACCGTGGGACGTTTCTGGTGCCGCGCCTCGCCGGTGCAGCTTGAACCCGCGATCTGCACAGCCTGTGCATCTTCTCTCCCCTCTCTCTCTCTCTCTCTCTACCTCTTTCTGCTTCTAACCCTTTCTCTCCCTCCTGCGCCTCATTATTGTGCTCCTTTTAACTCTTTTCTTCACCTCTAGTAGAACTTTTGCACCGCTGCTGTGCGTACAGCTGACGCCTGGGTTTTTTCTTTTCAATCGAAACCGAACGAAGGTGTACACGCATGCACGTGTACACACGTGTTACGTGTATGCGTATCGGTTGGAAAGCGATCGGAGCGTACCGCTTGCGCCCACTGTGAAACAAATTTGAACGGTGAACGGCCGCTTCATTCCACGTCTCCTTCTTTCTGTCATTTTTATCGCGGTTCGTTAACTTCCTTCGTTACGCGGAGCGTTCGTTTTGCAACGTTCCACAACGATTCGCCGGCGCGTAATTGACTGTTCATCGGGTACGATCGAAATTTTCAAACGTGGCGAAAGTGTTACGATCGCTATCGCGAAAGCCGGGCATAATTAAAAAAAACAGTGCTATTCATTTGTCGTAAGTAAATACGCGGCGATAAATTAACCGTCGTTGACTTCCTTCTTGCGTTTTTCCTTTTTATCCGTACATTTGTTTCCGTTTTTGTTACCTTGTTGGTTTGAGACGACGGAATTCCGACGGCACGGTAATATATTAAAGCATCTGTAATTAAGAGCGACGTTCGTTCACGCATGAAGTTTGCAACGCGTACGGAGAATTAACGAGGTGATATCGAAATACGACGCGACAGTTTAAGCATCGTGATGAATCGATTATGCAAATCCGGTAAAATTGTGCCGCCGTTTCGTGTACCCTTTGAAATTTCACGGGAAATATTTTCACGCCGGTCAATCGCCGTCGACGTGAGTTTCTTTGAATCGACGAGCTATTAAATTCCCTTGACGTCTGTTGTCCACGGTAGGAACGTACGAATTGGAGCATGAAGGGAGGGAAGTGAAGCGGACGATGTTGCACAGGTAGATGTAGCGTTGAAGCGAAGCTATTTTGCCCCGTAATTGATTAATTTCGAACACGCTTAAGTAGTTGAGGAAACTGCGGAGTGGGCTCTTGTAAAATTCATTAGGCACGCGGCGAATTATACGTAGTCCTCGATGGGCCTGGTTTCACGGAAAGTTCAGGATCGCTGTTGGAGGCTGATAAAAATTCATCGCAAACTGTAGAACGTTTCGTCCCAGCTGAAGTGGAGATTGGAGGAGAATTGGAATTTTAATTACGAAACAGGCGTCGATGTCTCCGATATTTATCTTTTTTTAAGGAAAGTGCCTTTTAAAAGAAATTTACTAGGTCTCTGTTTATATATCTTTATTAGCTGTTCGGTCGTGTCCGATCCGTAGATCCACGTGCACAGTTTCCGCGCAACCAATTTCCGGCCTTCGAATAATTGATACACGCGACGAGGCCGGGGACAATGGGTACCTGATTACTCGGCGCGCGATTCTCGAACTTGCTTAATTGGTATCATGGAAACGAAAGTTCGACGCGTGGTTCGAGCCGCTTCTGCGCATCGCCATAGAAAGCACGATTGTATAGTTGCAATCGATTTCTCGATGCCAGCAGCGGAGGTATTTCGCGCTTCGCGATTAATTAGCCACGAAGAGTTTCGCCTGTGCGCCTCGTTGGCCGTCGTTTCACCTGGGTATCCGAAACTATCCTCAATTCTGTCGACGGCCTATAATAAATAGCAATAAATTGCAATCGAATAATGCGTGAAGATTTGATTCGAAGCGGCGAGAGATCGATGCGTTAAACACCGTCACAAAATGAAAACGTTTTTCAAAATATACTATCACAATCGTCGCCACGATTTCAATGAAAATTGAACAAAATAAATATCGTATTTACAATTTTCCAGACACCTTGCCGGATATTCAACGTCTGGTCACTTCGATAATCCATTTATTTATTTACCGCAGCACAGCGAAATTCTATAACTGTTTGTTCCTCTAAAATAGACTGCACTGTTACGAAGGCTTGCTCGGTGACAAATCCGTGTACCCTCGCGTCGCCGATGCAATTTCCTGCGAGGGATTATCCGTACGCGCAAATAGTCGCAGTCCGTGTCAAACATTCGGTCAGCCCCGGTACAATGGTAAGTGATCGATAATCGAGACCTGAGCGCAAGCATGGGCCGATGTGCATAATCTGTTCCTTTTCTGCAGCAAGTCCGACTGAATGGCCGGCAACACGGTTGCGTCACCTGTGCAAACTGGAGAAAAACGAATCCACGCTACTGTTACGAAAGTTGTCCCGGGCTAGAGAGTTCCTCGGCGGTTCATCCGCGTGCTCCTCTCACGACGTTCTCCACGCCGTGTCGTGATAATGCGTGTATACGGGCACGCGAAAGTACAAACAACTTTCCAATGGCGTGCACAGGGAACAGCAGCTGTGAAAGCAGAAACTTTTTAGCCGTCTCCGCGGCAGACATAACAAGGGTGCTTGCAACTTGGAGCGTTTCATCGCGCACGCAATTTCGATGGACCGGGGGGTGGATCGTTGCCCCGCGAAATTATCACCGTTCTCGTCGGTCCCTTCTGTGTCGCGTCGATTTCGCGATGCAATGATGAATTCGAGCGGCTAACGAAACCCACGAGGCATGTAACGGACGTAGAATAACAGCGGGCATTGAATTTCGCGGTAGTATAATCAGCAGTTTTGGAAATGAATAGACGGACAGTGATGACGAGAGAAGCATAGTGACAGTGATATGGTGTGAAGAATAGGAAGAACAGTAAATTAGTGCTAACATCTTGGGGTTGTTTATTTTCTAATTCACAAAGTTAATTTACAAGAGTTTGGAGAAATTTCCTGCTACACATCTCTGATCCCTTTTCTCCCCTGCCGAATAGTTTGGAATATATTACGAAAAACAGAGTGGCATGAAATCCACGTGGCATCGAATTCCACAGCGAGGCAACCTGTTCCCCCAGCGTACAGGTATCACGCGATATAATTGCACCGAGGCGGTAGCAAGACCAAGGCGACCACACATCTACTGACTGCGAACGATTACGCTATCGCCGAGTAAATAAGTTAGATGCGATCGACAGTTAAAGGCGATAATCACAGAGGACGAAACGTTCCCAATGATTCCACGACTACGATTACGGCGACGTGATAATTAGCATGCACGACATCCTTGGCTACCTATTCAGAATACGAGTGATACAGGTAGTATTAATACACATACAGCACGCGTGTCCTGAGTATCGGTAATTATTGTACGACCTAGTTCGCGTGTCTAATTGAATCATATTCGACGCATCGATTCATTTATTCATTGCATCGACGGCGAACGCTTCAGCATTGAAGTGTCGATACAGCCGGGAGAAAAGAACGAGGGTCAGGATAAAGCAGCGAGTGAATTATGTGCGTGAATGAAAAGGAATTTTAGTAAGGGTAGCAACAGTGAATGGTCGTATACCTTCGCCCCGCCATTACACGCGAGTGGTCAACGGTGTCTCAACATAGATTCAACATCGACAACGGATCGCACAGAAAATGCTACTCCGACACAAAACACGCTTTCGATCTGTACGCGTAACACAGTGGGAACCCTACTGCGAGCGCAGTACGACGCACAGAAAACACGCGAGGGACGCAAGAGTGATTAAAGACACAGGTATACCGAGCACGCGTACGTTGACTTTGTCGTTGATGATAAAAACGAGAGCAATTGAATGGACGTTACGCAGAAATACACGTTAACAATTTGAATGCAAGAGAGTCGCCAGCCGCAGCCGACGACCGCTGGCGATAGAAACGATATTTCTCGATGGAGTTCTCAAAACATCGCGTGCACCACGGAAGAATACGTTTCATCAGGTGTGCCAGAGTGTAAGGTCGAAGTCGTTCTACAGGAAAAGAGGGGAATCTGCATACATACTTGGTTTCACGCGGGGACGTAATCACAATGGGCCGCATACCTGTACCCGGCTACGAAGAATGCAGGGTGGCCACGCCACTCCCTCTTCCTCGGTGCTCGTTCTCCCTTCTGCCGCCTTTTCTTTTCGCGACACAACAGCCAGTTCCCATTAACGCGGTGGAAACTTCGAAAGCTCGAACGAACAGTCGGACCGGTCAATGGTGGCCGTTTGAAAGCGGGAAGAAGGTTCTGTCACCTCTGACTTGCATTTCGAACCTTGAGAGAAACGAGAATTCGGGGGGACAATAAGGAAGACAACGGGGAGAACGATAAGTATGTGCACGAGAACAGAGATAGTGGGACGAAAGAAGTACATTGTATATCGGTGCGTCGAATTTTGAAGGATTGCCAAACTGTCGATACTTGGAAAAGGAACGGAAAGTGAGCCGCACTTTTTCTTGCGACATCCCTGAAATTCGCCACAACTTGTCCAGGAATAAAAACGAAAATATTTTAATCAAGCTCCGCTGCGAAACGTACCCCCGAGTGGAGCGAAGAGCGCGCGACGAAAATATTATACAGCCAGTAATAAAAAAAAGGACAATCTTCAAACTTCACCCTACCTATCCTATCCACCGTACAAGCGTACACTTCCTACGACCCCCTCGCATATACGCAACCACTAATTTACCCCAACTTCCGTGTGATTAAATCTGTTATCTCTACGCGCGTTTCCAGACAGCATCCATCAACAGTCGCCCCGGCACCGTCAACCTTAACTCAGCTCCCGGCAAGAAATCATCCCGGCTCCGGTCACAATTAGCCTCGTGCTCGGCAGAAGGTGGTTGCCAGAAGTTGTGGAAGACCCGCGACAAAGATGGCTGTTACGGCGACCGGTGAATATTAGACGGAGCGAGAGCCAAGGGTAGCGAAGGGACGCAGATGGTGGAAATCTCGGGGAATAAAGGCGAAGGGTACAGCGGGGTGGGGGGGGGAGGGAAGGTTTTTTCGAAGACGACGATGGGGAGACACGGAAGGTGGGTAGCACCTGGTGGTCGTCAGAGGCCGGTGGTGGTGATGGTGCCTTCTGGTGGTGGTGGTGGTGGTGGTGGTGGTGGTGGTGGTGGTGTCGATGCACGATGCAACAGATGCCTCGACGAGAGAGAGGCTCTCGTTCTCTGTGCGTGCCATCTTTTTAGATGGCCCCCTCTTTCATCGTATGTGGAGCACGTACAGGTTTTTCCTTTCTTGCGACGTGCTCTCTTTTCTATGCCGAATATACTGACGGATATAATCTCTGGCGATTATCGACGAGGAAGGGAGGGTGGTTGCTCGGCGACATGTACATTGCGAATACACCTCGAAGGGGAGGCGAAGTTGGTTCGAGGTGTGGCGGAATGAAACTGTTTCGCGGCGACGCTTATTTCCTCTTTGCTATTTAGCGAAACGCCGCGAGTCGCATTTCGTTATTCGCAATTTCCGAATGCTTCAGAGGGGAGGAGGATAAGAGTGCCGCGAGATATACGCGGGGATAACTTGTTGAACCGTTCGTGATCCACGATCCGTGGAATGGATCGAATCGCGAGTCTGATATTTTCGAAACGAGATGCGTACACCGAGGGCGACGGGACAGAGGAATGATTATTTGTGGTCAGAAGCAAATTAAGGATGGCGAACCGTTTCCACACAGGTGGCACGAAAACTGATGCTCGTGGAAAGCTTGGACCGTTGCGTTATGTTTGAACAGTGTGCAGTGGGAACCGGATTTCTCAAATAAATTCTGTACATTCATTTCCGGACGTCCTCCCACGTTTCGTTTCCCATCCGGATGGCCGGGCAGGTGGACCGCTGAGATTTTCCCGTCGAAGTGCAACAGGATCGAGCACCATCTGGGAGGAAAAAAAAAGATGGGAAACTAATTCCCTCTAATTTATAGATCCAAAGAATCAACGTATTTAGAGGAGAACCTCAACTGTTCACGAGTCTAACGACTGTAGAAATCACGGTTTCAATACTGCAATTAATAACTTTGTAAATATGTTATCCAATTTCTTTTTTAATCGATTTGTCAGCCCGCTGCAGTACCTCGTCAATTTTTGTTTTTGCAACAAACTGTTTGCGACAAATCTTTTCCGCGGATGGAAACGAAATTGGCGAATATACAGAGCGTTGGCTTCCAGTAGCCTCGCCCTGTCAACGATTTCAATCCATTTAGCGAACAATTCCAGGAGTTCGATCGATGCAGGGATTCCTTGGAAGCGTTCCCGTGCATTTACGACGACGAACGGACGTGGAAGCAGGAAAACGAAAGTGGAAAGGTCGTAAAGTATGCGAGGAACCGGCGTCTTCCTGGGGAAAGGATTGCCAGGACTTCTTCTTCACCCTTCTCTATTTTTTACTGCACGCCGCGCGCCGTCTGGCACCGAGAATAAGTCTCCTTAATAAAGAAGGTTCGTAGGGTTGTTCAACCCTCCCGTGCTTTCGCCACGACGCGAGATCTCTCGCACACAGATTCCTCTCTGCTCTTTCCTCCACTTTTTCTTTCAGTTCCGTCGAGTGCGGCATCCCGTGGAAATGGATTTTTCAGCCGCACGAAAGTGGTGGATACCGGGGACAGAGGTTTACTATTATCATTATTACCAGCACCGTCGATGCTGCTATCTTTATCAAACGGATCGAAAAGCAAAATGTGAAACCAGATTGTTCCATTCTCAAAGATCGTGGCAGATAAGTTCAATTACAATTTATCGATTTCGATTTCCAAGAACGCCGTGCATACCTCTGCCCTTTTCGTAATTGCCGACAAATTCTTACGAAGGTCTGCCAGATACCAGAAAGATTGCGGCTATCTACGATCTTCCCTCGAAGGGTAAAACGCGAAGCGTCCGGGAAACGAGAAGGAATATGGAAGAAGAACCGACCGGGGCCCCCAGAGTGTTCTGGAGAGATTTGGCAATGGTTTCGGGAAAGATTCTCGGTGGAGGATCGAGGAGGGCGCAAAGACGACAGATTGCCGGCTTCGATCGAGACAGTCGAAGGGTTCGCCAGCCGGTCGGCTCGTTTCTTTCTCTGCCTCTCGTTTACGCCGCTACACGACTGACTCCTTTCTGGCGGCGAGCTTTCCACCCTTGTGGGACCTTCTGGGCCAACAGAAGGCCTTCACCTTCTCCCACCTTGCTCCCTCACCTCTTTCTTACCTTCGTTTCTCGTTACTGATCTCCTCCTAATTTTGTCCGTTCCTGCCAAACAAACGCACCGGGTCCCGTAGCTGCCGAACGAAAGTTCTGTCGATCCCCATATCGAGTTCGATTCGGCGCATTATCGATATTAAAACGACTACGATGTCCCACATGGCACACCGCGAAATTCCCGTCGAAATCACGACCGCCATCCGTCCATTTACCTTCCCCGAATTCAGCCGTTTCTGCACGCCCGAGAACGCGTCCTTAGCCTACCCCTTTCAAGGGAGTCCCATCGGCATGCTTCACGCAGCGTCACAAATTATTACTGTTCCAAAATTGATCTCGCCGCGTTCGAACGTGAAAAACGGTGACGGAGGGGTGAGCATTCTGAACAAGCACCTTCGCCGCGTGAGATCCATATTAGACGTAGGTTTGTACGCGTGTTCGTTGAACTTGATCGAGTGCTTGCATCATATTGATCCCCCTGCTTCCGAGATTCCCGTGCATCCGAACGGTTCGCAGATAAGAAAGAAGACGCTCGAACGAGCCGCGGTCGAAGTCGGGGAGGTAGAGGGCGAGTAACAGCTGCGAGACACCCCAAAAGTACGGAGAATCTTTTGAATCACTGCCCGGGCTTCGTACCCTCTTGTCTTCCCCCGGTCTTCTTCTTCTTCGTCATCGTTCGCGACAGCGAACAACGGTCGTTTCCAACAGCGCAACACCGAACACGGAACGAACGCTGTCTCGAATCGATTTGCGTTTGGGATAAACTGATGTATCCGCGATACATAACAAGGGTGAGTTGCGTACGCGCATACGGTCGTGCGATTTATCGTTTCGAAAAGCGTGTGGAGAGCTTGGGAAAATGTTGGCCAACGTTCGGGATATTTATGGCGCTTTGGCAGTTGCTGGAGTAACGACTAGAGAGATTTAACAATGTTCGCTGAAGAAGAATTTTCCCTTTATCGATTATTCGCATTGGCCCGATATGTTTCGTGTCTTAGAATATTTGTTGTATGTAGATACCTGTGCTCTTTATATTCAGACATTTTTCAGCATTTTATTGGCAAAGAAAATTGTCACTTCGTAGAAATCGCAGTTTCTTCCTCTCTTGGAAAAAGAGACTTCTAAACATTCTCCCGATATTACCCATCGGGACGATAGTTATCTTGTCCGGCGATTTTCCACCGTTTTAGTAACCTGAAATTATTCTCCCAGGCACACTGACCTTCCGAAACCTTCCAATATTCGTAATTCCACGTCCGATCCACGCTCGCCCCAATGCTTCATTTCCCAAAGTTTCCCAAGTCGACAATTTCCCGCCACATTTTCACTGCCCCGAAGGCGCAGCTTATGCCGAGTCTTGCCTTCGACTCTCATCGTTCTACCAGTCATCGACACCTGCCCCATACCTGGACCCTTTAATCCTGTTTCCCTTGACCTAGTCCTTTTCTCTATCGGAAACGACCGTTGCGATTTCGTCAGATCGTTTGCGTATGGAGGACGAACCTCCATAGGGGAGTCGAATCGCACGGGGACACAGAATTGCGCATAAAAGGATCCGGAAGACTGTTAGAGATGTTTATGCACGCGAACAATGGAAATGCAGGAAAACGTGGCACGCATCGAGGGAGCAACGTTCCCCCTCCCGTCTGCCATGGTAATTAATTGCCTGTCACGGAACGAGGATCGACGATGGTTTTTATTTCTCGTAGCTATATCGTGCGGGGAAATAGCGAATATACGCGTACATGGAAACAGGCATCCGAACGATATCGTGTTATTACGACGCCCTGTTTATTGCCAAATAATGCCAGCCTTTCACTTCGCCAACGAAAGTTAATTACGTGGCCGCGAATTTTCGTCCGCTTCTCGTTGGCGAGGCGTCGAAGAAGGATTCGTCTACTTCACTCTTGATAAGTCGACCTTTCTCGCCACTGTAAGGAACATTTCGTACCTCCTGGTAAGACGATCGCGGCGATGTGCAGCATATTACTCGATTCGTTTGCTCGTTGTTATCGCGACAATTATGGTGGTGATAATTCGTTTGCGTGCGCAGGACAGGATAGAAGTGTAATGTTGAAAAATGGAAAATTAGAAAGGTGTCAGGCACGGATGAAATCACTTGAAAATTGTGTTCGTAGAAAACTGTAACACGCGTTTTTGCGGCGAAGAGAATGGCGTACAAGGAAATTCGTATCAGTGGTCAATTAGCAGAATAATTCGAATAATTATAATTATGTCCGGTGCCCAACCGTATTTTCGCCGAGGCTTCGTTTCGGAAGTTTCTCAGCGGATCGCAACGAGAATGTGTAATAAGTCTCGCTGCGAAAGGAGAAAAGAGGTAACGGGGAGTGAATAATTTTCACCAATTTTTACCATACAACTTTTGCCCGGCATTTTAAAAACGATATCGCTTAATCGCCACGATACACATCGAATCGCTGCGTTACGACTACGTCCATTAAAGGCGCGTCCGTGTAATAATCAATCAGCCTTCGATCATCTGCGGCTGCGCCAGACATTGTACGGTTAAATAATAATCGACGGTGAAACTCGAAAGGATCGAATTATCGGCGGATAATTCGTCGTACACGGTTTAATGAACGGCCACGATTCTGGGTTCTTGTTCCGCGTGCAATTCGATTCGGCACGAAGTTTCTCGCGTTCGTATTGTAACAGCTGCGACGTGCTGTCCGACAACGCTCTGCGACTTTCCGGCAAACGATTACGTGCCGTGTCGAATCGCGAGAAAAAGAAAAAAAACCGGGGCAAGACCGTTTATGATTCCCCGGCGAAACGTTGTCAATGCTTGTCGTCTTAATCTTTCCTAAAAACGTTGACGAAGCAATCCTAGACGAATGCTATATAATGGGTGGATCTGATAAGTGCTTGCTTAAAAGTTACAATACATTTCCATGCGCAATGTATGGCAATTGTGTGGCCTGTGTTCATCGCGGCACAACGCTGGACCATCAACGATGGGTGATGAACGATCTCGATATAATCATTGGGAACTCGATGTTTGCACGAGTTCGTAATTTGAAAGAAAAGAAACGATTATATTTATAATTATTTAAATACGTTTTAAGAGCCAGGAGCGTTTTCATAATGGCGAAATATAAATTAATCGATATCGATTCATTATAATACCACCTGCCAAAATATTCTTATTCGATGCTACAATGTTATGCTGATAAAGTAATGATCTTTTCTTAACTCGTTCGTTGTTAAATGGCTGCATTAAACCGGCGTACCGATGGTCCGACTGCCAAAGGCGCCAACTGACGTTCGGTCACGTTTGGGAAAAGTAGCTCTCTCAACGTCGATTATCGGGCATTTGCGTTAAAGTACACGCGCGTGGACCAGCCTCGAGTGACAGGTGAGTGGACAGGCGTTACCAGTGATCGAATGTAACTAATGAAGCAGTGATCACCGCGACTATTCGTTACTTCCTCTCCGGTTTCTGCCTAGAGGGACGATTTCCTCTTGGACTCTCGTTCCTGAAGTTGGTTAAACGTCGATAATGATTAAACATCTTTTCGCAAATACGGCCGACCAATTTCCTAAAATATATAATAGGCAAGCGCGGACTAACAATGAGACTTAACTTAAGACTTACAAAAATTGACTCTATATCGCTCGCACGCCAAAAAAAGAAAGATGGAACATTTCCAATAATCCGTCTGTCTACCAGAAGTCGGGAAACGAAAGGAAGGGAAAGCGGAAACCCCGCGATCGATTTGATTGGGTGTTAATCGGTTTAAACCGCAAGGAAGTGTGGCTCGATCGGATTTTATTCGCTCGAGGTACGATCGCGCTGGTAGAATCAATTTTTTTTTTTTTTTTAACGCGATTTGCCGGCCTCCCTTTCCGTTTTTTCGTGACAGAGAAGCCGATAGCTTAGGATCACTTCCGTAACCGAGGGTGAACAGCTGCCGGGAGACTTCGACGAGGGTTTCCTCGGGCTGCAAAGGAAACGACAGAAAAAACCGCTATTAAAATACAAAAATACTGAGACGCCAAAAAAAAAAAAAGCGTGAAAGGAAAAGGACACCGGAGGGGAAAAGAACGGGGCAGAAAATCGGAAATCAAAGCGCGTTCGGTCCCATTGTAACTGGGGTCGCGAAAGAAAAAAGGTCCTGTGTTAATCCTACGTAGAATGAGAGTCATTCTTTAATTCTCAGCCGGGAAAAACAAGATGGAAAGCTAAATCCGTTCCTCATTCATTACAATTGAATCGTTCCGCTATCAATCGAATCCCTCGCATTCACCGATCTCGCGTACGAAATTATTTCAAAGTACGCTCACATATTCATTCATTTACAGGGACGAACCCTTTGGCGCATAAAATATAGCAAACAGGGGCCTCTAACCGATCATGCCCATATTTTTCGGACAACAACATTCGTCGTAGCCAAGCGGTCGATATTAATATCAACCGTTACGCCAGAACGAAGATCCCGCTTAAGGAAAGTGGTTAATCGAATCATTATACGGCGGTGGATCGTAAACGCCCCAAATAAATTAATTCGCTGGTTCGCGTGGCGGCGTTTAATTAACTTCGCCTCCTCGTTCCATTGCTGGCCGCTTTCTCGGTGAACCCCGGGTAACGATGGCATTCGGCGTCACGATACGGCTCAACCACGTAGCTGGCCCCGCGATCAAGAGGTTTCATTCAAAACATTGCGCGTCGAAAACAAGAAAGCAAGTGCAGGATGATGGGCAGCGACCAGTGGTGGCTGGACACGCGGCACCTGCCGGCACCGTTATTGGCCTCGTTAACGCAACAGGCTCCCTTCTAACGAATCGAGAACATTTTCCAAAACCGGCGGAACCTCGGTCGTCCGCGGTGGTCCGCTCATTTTCTCTCTCCGTTTCACGGCGGGAAAACGGGACGACGCGTCGTCGAGGAATTTCAGGTGGTCCATTGTTTGCGCTGCTCGGAAGGCGATCCGTCGATGTGGCGTTCTGTGAATGAATCGGAAAAGAATCTCCAGGTGTATCGTTCTCGGGGATTCCTTTTTCCCGTGGATCGCGCTGGATACCCGGAGCGATTTTCACGCGCGACGCGTCCGATTGCAGGTGGGAAATTTCTGGTTTTTGTTCAAGTTTTAATTAAATCAGCAATTTTGTACAATTTTCGTAGACCAACGCCGAAGAGCCGCGAGATATTTGACTCTTCGAAATTGACGTGCGCCCAAGAATCCCATCTGACATTGATTGCGGAAAAATGCTTCGTCCGTCCGGCTGGAAAAGTTGCGCGGAATCTCTGGGCATAAAGGCTAAGCGAAACTTTCCAATGGAAATTATGGACGCGCCGAGGTACGAACAACGAATTATCAATTGCGCTGTATGAACTGTAAAGCTTGGAATCGACGTGCGGGGGTAATTCGTTTCGCCGGAGGACGTTTTAATAGAGACGCGCCTATTCTTCTCCCCTCGGGAAGGTACGCGTGGGGGGAGGGGGTGTGCGATTGCAGTTGATTAAGATTATATCCAGTGATGAAGCAATCTGCGGTCATAGATGTCTAAAAGATAGCGCGTAATGATCGCTCGTTAGGGGCGTTCTATCAACGAGTCAACCTGCATAGATGCAGGAGAAAAAAAAAAACGGCTACGTAACTCGACGAATAATCAAGCTCCTGTTCCGAAGCCTGGCTGCGCATTGAATACTTCGCCCAACACCGTACGACCAAAGCTTTGCGTATAATTTGCGGACAACCCCTGCCTTTAATTCCTATAATTATTCCCCCGGGCTCTGATGATTCAAGTCGATCTTCAATAAATACGAAATCCTCTTATTGTCGGGCAACAAGGTGCAACAATTCTTCCGTCGTGCTGGCAAACAAGGGCGCTGGCAAAAATTCCAGCGGGCAGAATGGGCTCTGCGACACGTTGACTATTAACTGCCAGCGGCAAGTCTTGACGCCTAACGAAGCACACTGCGTACGACGAATCTTCTCGATTCGAAATCTGGAAGCCACCGGCGAAGGATCGTAAAGATCTTCTCGCAGACGCGATGGACGGTGTGCCGTGCGACGCAGCCGGCAGGTACGACCCGTTTACTTGCAGGAGGATAGGCACCAACGACAAAAGCATGTTTGGACTGCCGGTGCCGAGACAGATGCAGCGTGAACCGTAGAAATATGACGGGGACAAGCGCGGAGGGTGAAATGGAGACGAGTTGTGAGAGATTCGTTCTCCGTTGTCCATTATGCAGCTTTCACCGTCGAGAGATTAGCGGGCCCGGCGATCCCCCCGACGCGTCTTTCGCCTGATTTCGTGACGGCAATGGTGACACCTGCGCGCACCGTGGCCGCGGTACCTTAGTCATTTTTGCGAAGCTGACTGACGCTGGACTTCCTGCTTATATCTGTCCTTTCACTTTTAGAATTCCCTTCCTGCGGAAATCCGGCTCCTTCCTGCGTTTGGCGTTATTTAAATACACCTCTGGAAATTATATAGGCGTCTCGTTCAACATTTTGCAGCGAACATGTATACGTATATTTACTGTAGCTCGAGGAAAAAGTGTACCTCCAAATCCAATGGTGATAACAATAATTTTACCAGGCGAAGGAAGGTTCTTTTCCGTATGCAATACCAAAAAATGATATTAATCAACGCAGTCGGATAGATAAGAAATTGCAGCGATCGATACTGACAGCTGAATCGTTATCGATGTCGTGTCAAGTTTCCGATTATAGCGAACGGGTAACCATCCTACACGGACCACGTAATATTTTTATTCAAATGTTGCGGAGTAGCATCCGGTAGCGGAGTAATTTAGCAATTTATCGTTCTCCAGAAACCATCCAGGACATTGGGGGGAAGATACGGCAACGCGATTTTGCGGTAGCTCGGTTTCATACGGGTAATAAAATCTTTCGAGGCAATCAAGGTGGGAAAGGGAGGCCACATTAAGGGAGGTACCTCGATCGGAAATCCGAGTTCCTCCTTATACCTTCACTTTACATCTGGTATATACGATCGAGCCACGGCCAGGAAGACCCTCGTTCCTCTAACCTTCACTCCCTCCTACGGGCTCTTAATAAAAACAAAGTGCAGCGCGCGGCTACTCGCCATAAATAATATCTTCCTGCCGTTTATCGCCACTTAATTGACCCCGACAAAAAGGAAAAAAATGAAAAATTAATTCTCTTCCCACAAAGAAAAGAAAAAAAAAGAAATCAATTTCACCTCGCTTCAACGTTTCCGTCCAATACGAAACATATACACCTATATAAGCAAGACTTCGAAACATCGTTCGAATGGGAAACGACACTTTAAGACGTCTTTAATAGCGCGGCCAATGTCCGCTCATTTTTCAATTCCCCGTCGAGACGTTTTCCGCCCTGATTTATTTTCCGAAAGCTGCGCACCGTGTCGCCCGTCCCCTTGCGTAAAGGTGTTTCATGCGCGATATATATTAAAAGAAAGGGAACGTCTTGACAGTTGTGCTGCCACTTGAGAATTTCGAATTCGAGATGGCCCGTGGTCCCCCCCCCCCCGATTCATTGTGCCCGGGTCACAATAGGGTTCAACGTCGTCCGTGACGAGCCTAAGATCGCGACGGATTTCCTTCTCGCATGATACAAAGGATCATCGAGAAGGTAGAGAAAACCGAGGGGGGCGGCGGGGGTAGCGAGCACGTGCGCATCTGTGACGATCGAGAATCGAAAGTCGTCGGAGGGTAAGGGATGATGGGAGAGGCGACTGGTGGCACGACACCCCGCGGGCATAATGGAAGAACTGCATCTGCGAAGGTGGAGGGAAACGAGAAGAAAAGACGAAGGAAGACGGTAAAGTCGGTGTGTCAGTTTTTAAGAAGGATCACCGCGAAGAATAGGCGAATAAAGAGTATTTGCTACCGAGTATTTCGTGTGTATGCACGAGTGCGCATCTGCCACTCGACGGTCAAAAATATCGCAACATTTCGGTCGATCGTAAACTCGATTATTTTATTTCAAGCTTTCCTTTGCCTCATACGCACACATTACATGGCAAATGAGTGGAAATGTTTGGACAACTTTATTTTGCTCGAGCCACGGTGCACAATTATTGGCCGGATCTCGATTAATAATTTCGGCATGTATCAGCAAACGTTGGATGGTGATGTTCACAAAAAAAGATTCCAACCTGCTGGTATTTCTAGCAGGCCGAAGAAAAATATCTCGAGAATAATTGTACACCGTGCTTCGAACTGACAATTACAAACAAAATAATACATCTCCGCGCCTCGGTAGATGTTCAGCGGCGTCTCGCCGGACGAACCCGGCCTCGCGAGAAAAAACGTGAAAAGGGGAGGAAAAAAAATTCCAACAAAAATCTGTTCGGCCACCTCCCCCTCAGGCACCGTCTGTTAACCACCTTTTCCGATTGAAAAATCACCGCTGCAACTGTTCCCTCTCCCGCGTTTCCTCGGCTCGGCCACGAAGATCGTGCTCGGCATCTGTGAAAACTTTGTGAAAGAAGCTGCTCGACGGGATCGGAGGGGGAGGAAAGAAAAGATGAAGGAAGGAGGGCGGTGGAAAATTGGACAAAAAAAAAAGGGACAGGGATATTCTGGCGCGTGGTACACGAAGTATATATATATATATATATGTATGTGTATAGGTGGTTGTCGAGAAGGACACGGGAAAGAAGAAACTCGTGCTGACTGACTGGCTGCTAGAAGATGGCCTGTTGCCTGCAAGTCGGTGGTTCTCTTGTACTCCTGGGAAGTAGCGGCAGATGTTTCGACTCGGTTGGCGCGTGCCCGCTGCCACTTGGCCGGGAAGAAGACGCTACCATCTGCCCCTTCTTCGTCTTCCCCTTCGACCTCACCCTCCTTCTTCACCTTATACCTCCTCTATGCATTTCTGCACGGCACACCGCCGTCGGGTCGTTCTTGCACGGCTGCACTGATACGGAATATCTGTTCCCGACCAGATATCGCTGCTTCTCCGCCCTTTTTTTTTCGCTTTTCAGATACCGCAGGGCCTTGCAGTGGCGTGGCGGACGAGATAAGGGAGCACGGCACGCGCTTCTCTGTTTCCTACGGGAAAGAACATCTAGAGGGTGAGCAAGCACACGTGTGTAACCATGTATGCATACTGGACGAAGGGAGAGGTACGTCTGCACGTATGCGCGCTTAAGTGGACGCTTCGACGGCGTTGATCGCGGAAAGAAGGCATTTTGATTGTGTTATGAGCGGCGAGGGAATTGGGGAAGGTGAGATAATTAAGGTAATTGAGGAACGGCTTTGAGAGGCAGACGTTTCATTCTCATGGATTCTGTCGAGTCGGCCGGACGACTCGATGGAACAGCGGAAGGGTTGTAATTGAATGCTGAGAATGGCTTGGTGATATTGGTTTTTCTTTATCCTTCGATAGATAATCGTTGCACAGTTTCGTCCTGTCAATAATTATTCAATGCGTTACCATTGAAATACGGGCATGAAAAATGTAGACTAATTATTGATCGATGTAAATGCCATTGCATCATTCGATTACTGTTAACCATCGTCTTGCCATTTATTTGATTGCTCGATTGTTTGGTCACTTATTTGGTCGGAAGCATTCTGATTATGAGAATTGGGGGAGTCGGTTCGAGGGAGCCTTGACATCAAGGTGGAATATTGTCGGTTTGGTCTGCTCGCGGCGGCAGAAAACCGCAACGAAGGAAATATCGATCGGAGTAATTGAAAACTCGGGCAAATCTGACACCGAGGGATTATTATCGCCGCGTTATTGTAGTCCGGCACGAGTCCCTGTGAATTAAAACCGATCGATTCCGTATTATTTACCCCGTCTAATTTTACAGCCGCGGTCGTACGCTCGAGTTTACACGGGGCCAGTGTCGAACGCATCTCCGCGTGTCGCGTTTCCTGACGACTTTCGCTGAATGAACCTCGCGTTATCAATGACGAAAACGATAGGCTGTCGACTGGTCGCGAAGGAAACTGGAGATTTTAAACGACGCGGCCACTGTTCTTAAGTGCAATTGAAACATGCAAGTGCATACAGTACGTTCTGAAACGCGATAATGCAACGCTACTCTAGCATCCCCGAGGTAGAACTTAAAACGCGATATTTTTCTTTTTTCAAAAGAGACACACGCGAGTCGCGTATCCCGTTTTAATTATGGCTTCAATAACTATAGCCGTCGTTTTGTGCCAGTGTTTTATTGTTCGGCCGAACAAACTGTGCCGACGCATAAATCTCTCTCTAACCGTATTGAAAAAAATAAAGGCCCCACCCCCGAGACAAAAAAATCCTTCAATATTTCACAAAAATCGCCCACCCCGCGTGCCCGAACCGCGTTAAAAAAAAATCTCCAGGCATCGTATACATTTCCCAGCATTCGATCCTCGTTTCGGAATCGGCCGTGCACGCGCCATAAGGTCTACGTGGAAAAGTCGGTAAAAGGATCGCAGAGGTCCCGGTGCCTCCCGTAATTGCTTTCAAATTTCGACAGAAGGTGGAACGAATGCGAACTCGAGCAGGCAGGTAGCCGGGCATTCCCATAGCTGCGGATAAGCGGAGAGACGCGGATGATCCAGCCGGGTCACAGATGGCGGCGCGGCTTTCCCCCCTGTTCCTCCTCTTTTCTCTCTCGTCGATCGTGCAGCAAAGAAAACTCCATTGACGACGATAGGACGAAAGCGGAGAACGTGATCCGGCTTAACCTGGCCGCTCGAATATGCTTGGCCGCGGATCGCCGGCGGCAAGGAAGCGTGGCGCGTGCCCGGCACAAAGAAAAAGCGCAGCATCCGCAAGGTCGGCACCATCTGTTGCTCCACTCGGCCTGGAAACCGAGCACGCTGGCCCACTTCGGACGAATTCTTTTCCG
Source organism: Nomada lathburiana (assembly GCA_963667235.1). Lineage (NCBI taxonomy): Eukaryota > Metazoa > Arthropoda > Insecta > Hymenoptera > Apidae > Nomada > Nomada lathburiana. Next base: position 10,505,339 of record OY763906.1, read on the forward strand.
GCATTTTACCCGGGGAAGTTTTGCGCGCGTGCCCAGCCTCCTTCGCGCGGTCGTTCCGCGCGGAAGGTTTAACGTTACCGGGACATTGAAGGAATGCCGCGAGACGAGGCGCGCGCGCCTGCAGCGTTCGAGCATCGACATCTGTTGCACCGGTTGATCTTCGTGTAGAGCCGAGATAGCATGTGTTACTTGTTACCGGTGGATCCACGGGACGACGGCGACGTCGGTGGATGGATGGATTCTGGAAGTGGGGGGAGGAGGAACGCGGTGGAATTATTTTTAGGAGGGCGAGACACGTGAAGGGTGGCAAGTGAATCTTTTCGGGGATAACTTTTGGGCGGACGTCGACGGCGTTGTTTTAGGGGTAGCGTGTCAACGAGGTTGAATTGTTATTAACGTGGCCTTAATTGCGCCGGTTCCATCGGACGATAATCGTGAGCATCTTCGAAGAATCGTCGAGATTGAAAGGACGACCGCGTCACAGCTGCAGCTCTGATTACGTATCACGAACCACCCCCTTTCGTCGTTGCGAGACACGATCGAGAGGCTGGGTTTTTTTTTCCCCCCCCGAGGGCGACTTCGTCGATCGAGCATTATGAAATCGCGCAGGATCCGAGCGACGCCAGCTGGTTTGGTCCTCGTTGTCGCGTCGCAGCGCACAGAATTTAAGCAATTTTCGGCAAAGGTGGCCCCGACAGGTGTAATACGCGGGCCCTCTTACGCGTCGTTAAGCGCAGTGAGGTAACTCCGAGAAATTCTGCCGTGAACGGCGAGCCGAGCCGAATATACATATTTGTGTATGATACCGTGAACGGTGTTGAATTCGAGCGTGGTCCTCTCGTGGACACGGCTTGACAGCTGTCCCACGGAGCGAAGTGAGTGGCGTAAGTGGCCGAGGACTCGAGAAACTATTTAGCAGCGAACCACCTTGGATATTTGTGCGCGATACGGTTCCACGAGGCGGATAGATTTCCGGGCGTGTGCCAGCTGCGAAAATGTGTACAGGCCCGCTCGATGCAAGCGTATACAGAAGGAATCAGCGACGATGCGCGATAAGGAATTCGTGAAACGTTGTAGCAAGATATCCACGACAAATGCAATCGCTTGCCTGGACAAACAGCTCGGGTCTGAAGTCGCGAGGGACCCGACGAAACTCTTGAACGTGCGGTGGGACACGGTGGTGGGTCGTGCGAATAATCCTTGAATATGAATTATTGAAATTAAAATCGTACCGCGAAGCCCGCTGGCCGATTCGAATTCCCACGGCAGATATCCAGCCACGTGGCAGAGCGGTTCAATTAATTGAACGGTTGCGTCGACTGGAGGCAAATAAATCGGGATTCGACAATCAGTGCAGACTTTCCTTTCGTCTGAAATCCTGGTCAAGGATCCTCGGCTCGGTGTATTCCGAATTGGAACAGGTGCTCGCCAGGGATGTCGCGGGTAAAGAAGAATTTCAGGTGAACCGCCGTGATTGGTTCGTCGTGTGGGCAGCTGTTCGTAGCCTCCAATTAAGTAAGTGTTGTGTCGTAACAGGTGTCGCGTGATTATCAGGTACCGCGGGATCGGCTAATAAATATCGTTCGCGATATTCTAACTGATGCGACAGGCGGACGTTCGCCGGCTACGTCTAATAAACGATGCCACGACGTACCTGTGCCGCGGGTCGCGCCAATTCCAACAGCTACGAAGACAATATTGATATACAATAATAACGATCGTTGAGTTTCGTATCGAGGCTTGACGAATTATTCGACTGGCTGGTTAAAACTTTGTAATAATTGGCGTCCGTTCCGTTCGACCGTGTGCAATTAAAATAATGAGATTCCCTCGAAGAGATCCTGCACGCGGGCCACGATCACGTGCACGCCCAGCACGGATGCAGGATCGGCCGTCGACCAAGCTTCTGCAGAAGCACCTGCAGATTTCTACTAAATTAATAAAGCCGGGAGTGCGCGTACGTGATCAGATAAGGGAGCTCTCTGATTTGCCGAAGATTTAATTAACCGGCGGACAGATGAAAAATTAGCGAACCTGTTAGACTCGTGATCGCTCGTGAAGCCGAGGGTCCGATCGCTCTATGACTTCCTCCGTCCAGGTAGAAAGCGAACCAATCCAGAAGGGAGGGAAAAAACGTTCCGAACGAACCGAAACTGTAAAGAGGAACCGACACGTTGCACCCATACTTTCCAGGCACGCGTATCCTCGTCATTTCCGGAACAGATTAATTATCAGCGATCGTTCTTAATGTCGCGTGCGTTACGAGAAGAGGAAAGGGGGGGATCGTGATACGCATGCCGTGAAAAAAAAAAAAAAATTGCAAGATCAAAGTCCACCTCGAGAACGAATTAACAGCCCGAAAAGGAAAACTCGCGTACGCCATACCACGAAGGGGAGACACGCATGCATGCTCGAACGTACCCCCTTCTGGGGGGATACCTGGTGCTCGTGTTGCGCCACGTACTCACGGACGGTCGGTGTGCAACACCTCACGATCAACCCATATACCGACCTTTGTCAGACACGTTTTCCATGCGAGCTGCAAAGTGGAACTGCGAGCACGTGCTCTCCGTACCTCGAACGTTTTCGCTCCTATTCCTGCATTATTAAACTCCGGCCGTTCCCCCTTGTTCCAAGAAATCCGGTGAAAATTTATTCTACCTGAACGTTCCGATGCACCGGCGGTGATTATGAAATTTCGACGAACGATACCTCTCGAGTAGCCCCGGACGAGATCAATGGGGAACGCAGCAACTGCCGGACCGATCTCTGCCACCCGAACGAAAGAAAAACCGAATGGGAATGATGAGGCGAAGAAACTGTATTCAAACGCGGCTCATTGTCGCCGAGGGAACGACGATCGTGAAAGGCTCGCGGCCGAATTTGAATGCGAAAAAAGGAACGAGGCGCAGCACGTGCAGGTATCGACCGGGACATGTACGAAAATACGTCTATAACCTGGATACCTGGATCGTGTTCGGTCGCATAGAGGCCGGTGTATAACACCTATACCTATCTACCCGGCAACCTACCAACCTCGGCTATCGAAGACGGGGCTCATCGTACAACACGGTGGTAGCGCGTGCTCAAATCCGAGCAGCTGCCTGTTTGCTGCTCCGACAGGAAGGATATTCGCTTTCGACCCTCTCCGCCACTTCCTTCCCATCTTGCTCTCCTCGCTGGAAGGGCCCTCCTTTTTCTCTCCCTTCTTGTCCCTTTTCGGTTTTCACGCCAGCGCGGCGCAGCGCACCGCCTCGACGGCGAAACGCGAGGGAAGCCAGCGTGTCGATGCTCGCAGGTTGGTCACTCTGATTTGCGATTGCCGCGGACAGAATGATCCCGATCACACTTTATTTTATTCAAGAATGTTTGCCAGATCTCGAGGGGAATAATAGGGGAGAAATCGAAGGGAGAAAGTTTCTCCGCGTTGTAATTTCAATTCGTTTAAAAGTACTCCGCGCTGCTACATTCTTTCCCGTCCGTCTGACGTACTTCCAAGAATCTTTGCAGCGAGCCTCGTTGAAGCCGTCACGCGATCTAATTACGCTTGTCGCAGTTATACAATCCAGCCTAAATCTCCCACGATTATCCCCGTTGCGGCCAACGTGGCTCGTATTCAACCGTTCACCCGACGTATGTCGTCGTTCAAGACAGTCGTGCACCGAAATCGAAACGAGGAAAACAAGCCGGGCGGAACTTACTCGCGTTCAGTCGACAAGGTTTCGATGGAAAAAGATTGACGGGTGACAAGTGGAGGAAAAAGCGAGCAGCAGTGATACCACCAGTGAACATAAAGCGCGCAGGAGACTCGCGTCGGCCGGTGTGCGTGTGCGTATGCGCGCGTACCTGCTCCGGCCCTCTCGAAAAACCGCGAGGAAAAGCAAAGGAGGGCAGAGTGGCGGAGGTGCAGCAGCTGGCCTCACCGCAACATCTGGCGGCATCCGATACTTATTCGGCAGTGCCACGCGCCACTTCCACTTCTCCGCCTCTCTTTTCTTTCTTTCATCGCTCGCTTCCTCTTCCTATTTTCGCGCTTTTCCGTCCGCGGCCCGCCCGACGCGCACGGCATCCGTGCGCCGCTCCTCGCATCCTTCCGCGCGCGTTTCCGGCTCGATCGATCGATTCGAACAGTGCACCCGTTCGCGCTCATTATTCGTAAAAGCGGCGCGTTCGCGCCGGCGAATGCGCGAATTCCGTAGCTCGAGCGGGAGAAACGGAGTTGCGCGACGCATAGATGCGTTCGATATTGCCCGCACCTGTTATCGTAGGCGCGACAATCGTAGGCTTTGGTAAACCGTGACCGGCGTTCCAACGGCAGCAGCGCAGTCGTCGAACGGCGCTGTTCGCTCCTCAAGGGAACGACATCGACGACACTGTGTTGCAATAATACTCGATAATAACCCCGTCGACGGTAATAACACGTATGCCGACGGCACGCGGCGTACGGGAGCGGGGCAGCTTTCGAGGAGGTAACAATTAACGAATTACCCGTGGAGAATTCGTGCGACGGATTCGACCGTGAATTGTTAATTCCCGTAACGAAGTATGCGTAAGGTTAACTGGACGCTCTCGAAACAACCGGTGCACGCACGGCCAGGAAGCAGGAAGGCGAAGAAGAAGGATGCAACGATAAAATCGTTCGAGTCGTTGCCCGAAAACGGGCAATCGAAAGGCACCGGGAGACTTCGTGAGGTGAATTTGCGCACGATGCACAGCCCGAGCCGAGGGAAAGTCATTAAACCAGATCGTTAAGTCGATCCTTATCTTCTTGATTCTTGGAATTGATCTTGCCAGTTCGTATCGTCCGCTCGTTTCCCCGGCGATAATAAATTTGATCACTTTATTCCCTCGTCGCGTTCAATTGTCGCCGTATTTTCGGCCAACTTACTTAGCCCCGAGCCGGTGCCTCCTCTTGGCAATTTTACCACATTTTCAGAATAAACCGGCGCGCCGCTGGGTTCCGGGACTTTGGGGTCGTCGCGTTGCTGTGTTCCGTTTCGCCGTTAGTTACGCGCGTATATTTCTACTATCGTCGGTGTGAACTTGGCGAGTCGGAAGTTTAACGAACTTCCAGAGGCGCGAAAGAAATATGTTCGTTAATTCTCTTACGCAGATCGTTTCACTTCGAACGACTCCACGTACACGGACGGCAATTGCTTTGACAATTCATGTTACGTGAATCGCCGACTTACGAACGGTAGATTGATCTTTTGGGGGAAAACGGCGACACTAATAGCATTATGACATCGAGGAATACAAGCGCCGTAGATTTCAAGCTGATTCGATCTTTCCCGCCCCGCCTCGAGTACAAGGTACGAGGCGTACGTATGTATATTGCATCGAATTCGCGCCGCTGCTTTCGTCCCTGACGTCGCGGCAACTCCCACAATTGTCTGGAGCAACATTGTTCCCGCGACACCTACCATTTATCCTCATTCCGCAATTCCGTTTCCCCTGAAATTCTACCGCGATAAGCGTCTCTCTCGCGGATGCAATCAAACCCGGCGAATTGTCGATTCGAACGAAACTCGACGTCGAGTTCGATTCGTGTTCTTGTAAGACGCGATACAGGGCGCGCACCTTCCCACGACAGGAAGACTGAAATTAGGTTTCCTGCCGAGTGCACGGGACCGAAAGATAATTCCATTCGAAGCAGCGCGGTCGTACGAACGAGAAATTATTCCTCTCTTTATCACCGGCGCCCGTTCTTTCTGCCACCCGATCAAGTTTCCCCGGGCACGGATTAAAGGCTACGAAAAGTTTCCTTTCGAACCGACCGACCTATTTCCATTCGCCATCTCTGCTCGATCCGGTCGTACCTCCGTCGAAAAGTTTCCGCCTTCATTGGAGAAGTTTATCCATTGCGATACGGTTTGCCGGTTTTCGAAGAGTTCCCATTCAAATCGGCCCGGTGCCTCCATTTTCGGGAACTCCGGCTAAGGTTCCTCCGCTTGGTACAATGCCCGAGCGAAACGAAACTTTAATCCCATCGCCGTTCGCGCGGAGAATTTAACGAACGAACGCGTAAAAAGATTCCGTGACGGTGATATAAACAGGTGGTACAATTAGAATATAGTAATACGAATCGGGGGTTAGAGGAATATCGTAGACATTGGATGAACTTTAACAGCGGCTACCAAGGAAGTTCAACTTCTCGTTTATATCGTCCGGATGCACGGTTGAAGCCACCTTCGTGGCATTCCCCTTCGTTCTATATTCATGCCCGTAGTAAAGCAACGAGTTAACGTTAACGAGCCGCCATCAAGATGGAAAATCAAGGGGAACCCGGATGCCGATCGGTCCAAACGATTTTTCATTCTCTTGCCGAAGCGTCCACCGCGAACGATCACGTTCGGATCGTAAAAGTGGCGCAATCAAGCTCCGATAGAAACGATCGATCATTTCGTGGAACAAAAAGCGAATAGAAATATGCGCAACCTTCAGGATCTCTCTACTTCATCGAAGCATCTTCCGTTCCTCGAAATAAATACATACAGAAAATCCTCGAACCCCGAGGATTAATTTCTCGATATTCCAAGACCGCTTCATATAATCGGACGACAATTTCAAAGTACGAACCCCGATCGGAGAATAATTTATTCGTCTCTTACTTTATCTCCAAGAAAAGAAAGAGAATTCACCGTTGCTGCGTCGCGTCTATACGACGGACGCGAAACGGACGCTTTCTTGCGCCGATTAAATGTGACGGAAAATGAATTCCTCCTCCTTTCTCTTTCCTTTTCTCCTCTCTTGTCGTTCCGCGCGACCGTGACAGATTAATTATGAAACTCGTGACAAAACGGCGTTCGAGGCGAGTACGAAGACTAAATAAATATTTCGTAGCTCGTGGCTAGGTCTGAGGACGCGAAGTCGACGTCGGTGGCGGCGACGCACCGAGCGTGCTTCCTGCCGCTTGACCGGAAGTCGCGAGTCAGAGGCTCGGCTCTACGTAGGCGTTACGCTTCCTTACGCGTATCTACACCGTCTCGCTACCCAGTTTCTCCTCTGCCTCGTTGCTGTTCTCCCGAGGAAGGCCCTTCGGCGTTTCTCGCTCGAGGAACCTTCTTTCAAGGTCGCGCTCCTTCTATCCGGGCCAACCTTTTCTCCGTTTCCTTCAGCCTTCTTTTTCTACGTCCTTTTCGCCTCGCGCTTCTTCTCTTTTTTTTTCTTTTTTACTTAAACAAGTGGGTGCGCAACGTACGTCTTACATTACAGCGTCAGTATATTATTCTCGCCTTCTTTATTTTCGTTTGGCACACGGCGACAGGGCGATAAAAGAGTAATGAAACGGGGTGGCAAAGCGGGGAACCGTGGCATTGTACGCTGCGACAGTGTAAATTTTTTGTTTACGGCGCATTACGGGTGCCGTCAATTTTCGCTTTCAAATAAAACTTCTCGATTGCTTGTCCCCCCCCCCCCCCCCCTGTAAATAATTATTGCACTTCGTTATTTTAATTGCACCAGGGAATGCCTTATTGCTTGTACTTATATTGTCGCACTTTATTTTATTTTAGGCGACCCTGTCGTAAAACTGTTATCCTCTTTACGAGCACAACCCGAAGAGGAGCATTCAGCAACGGTGAACTTGCAAAGGAGAGCAGGTACTTAATGGACGAAAATCACTTTATATTCTATACCAGTGAGGTAAAGGAGAGGCGGGCCTCGCGTTTTCTATCGTCGTTCGACAATCTCTATTCTAACAGTCTAACACGCACCTGTACGAGCAGCTGAGGCACACCGTGCGGAAACGGAAAGCGAAAGTGTATTGTCGTCCAAAGACAATCCTCGTGCCAGAGATCTAGATTCAACTATCTAGTTAATTTAGAAAAAAAAGAATCGTTATTAAAATATCCTGAGACGTTCAATATCTATTCTCAATATTATCGAACGCCCTGTTGTACAAACTACAAACGAATACCGGTCTCCGACTATATAAATAGTTATCAACGATTTGCAATTTACTCGAGCTCGTGAAATTGACGTTTTCCGCAAACGAATGGTCTCCGATATTAATCGCCAAACAGTCTCGACAGTTTCCAAAAAATGTGCTCGTGTCTCGCAGGCTCTTCGCCTCGTGCTTATTAACTAATTCATAATGAAGGGAGCGCATATGTATACGTGTACGAGGTGTTCCATTTCTCTTGATGAAATCTTTCTCGCGGTTACGAGAGAGCCACGTCGCTTAACGATGCCGTTAATTGACCCGCTCGCGAAAGAAACGATCCTCCCTCCTTCTTCTCCTATTCCCGTCGTTCTTTTTCTTCTTTCTTTTTTCTTTTTCTTTCGTTCCCTCTTCCCCGTTGCCGCGTAGCCGCGAAAACCTCGCGAGTATTTATTCCACGATCGCGGACGAGCCGCCGCGACTTAACGACTTCATTAATTGTCTCCGCTGTGAGACAACGAGCCCGCGAGATTTCTGTCAAACGCGAGCACGTTAAACCTGTTCCACGTTGTTCGACCGTTGTAACTGTATTTCGAGACTGGCCAGCTAGATGCTAGAAAAACGCAGGCGAGGTACAGGTAAAAACAGACGAGGATGGATCGATAGGATCGCAGTAATATAAAGTGGTACGAGGGGTTGACAATATTTTTTTGGAGCAACGACGTGTAATAATGGTTCGCGTTTCGAATATTAAAGTGGCCGAAATTGCATTCGGCTGGTAATCAGTTCTTCAATCGTTGAGCCCGGTACGAGACGGTTGGGCGATCGGGATGAAAGATTTGTAGGAAGGAAAGGGATATATATTTGGCGATGACGATTGATAAGCAAATTTGTCGGTAAGTTGGTCCTTTTCTTTTCGCTCTTTTTTTCTCCATGCGATCCGCGATAAACAGCATTCGCACGATTGTATCGGTACGCGTACGCGGTGCAGCCTGTATCGAGCGATATGCTTTCCGCTTCTTCGACACTAATTGGCCGCGTTAAAATCCCGCATCTGTCGTATCAATAATCTCACGCGATAAAGTGAACCCTATAATTACCAAGAGATTAATTATAATTGGGATACGATAATCCTCTTCTTTTTTTCGTCTTTTCTTCCCCCTCGGTTCCTTTCCGTCGTTCCATTGCTTTTCGTACCTTTTCGGGCATTGTTAATTCGTCAGATAGCATCGCCGGCCGGTTTCTTTCCTCCCCCCGTCTTGTTTGGTTCAGCGAGTCCTGCGTCGTTCATTTTCACCGTTTCATTTCCTTCTTGGACTAACGAAGTGTGTATCAGCTATAATGTAAAGGCGATTCTATGCAGTAATAATATTCAGGGCACGAAATCAATTGTGCGACGACATCAAAAATTATTCCGCTGCCGGATGTACGAATTTTATTCGGTGAAACTTGAAAACGTTGAAAGCCTTATTGGTATCGATCAACAGGACACTCGAACATCATAATGAAATCAATGAGCGTTTCTAAAAAAAAATTGTTGGACACTCGTCAATTCATTTATGGATTCAGCATCAAAGAGCGCCGCCTCGTTGCGTAGGCAAATATTTAAGTGGAAGCCACGTTCGCGAGCCCCGTTCCAATGGAGCGACATTTTTGGTCGACACTTTTTATACCGCAGCCTAGAGAAACTGGTGTCCAAGTAATGGTCCTTCGTGGATTACCATAACGATGCATCGCCTTAACCCTTTGCGTTAAAATTCATTCAGTTTATTTAATACACTCAATTTCTAACGACTCTCGAAAAATGTAAAAAATTTTAATATCATCGTTCAATCAGTGACACGACCCACGCACTTAACTATCTGTGAGGTAAGAAATTGAAGTTGAACTTTTTAACGAAACGAACCCAGTTCGGAGGGGAAATTTCGAAACAGAACAGTCGGATCGGGATCACGATACGACCTCCTTCCTCGAATCGCTGGCTCGTTCGAACAGCGAGCCGAACGAGACCAAAAGGGTTGCTAGGTGTACTGTTTCAGCCGGCTAATTTCGTGGCTTCGGTTGCTTTTTCGTTGGCACGGCCAAATAAAAGCTTCGATTCGGCTGCGTGCCCACCAGAACATTATAATTGCCTTACCGAAAAGCACTGGGAACCGTCTGACGCACAGCTCGCCACTTTTCTGATGCGATCGAAATCAGTATGGCCGGCAACGTTCAACGTTCTATCCCTCCCTAATTATAATTAGGCGGCCGATAATTACGTCTTGAATTCTAATGCGGTCTGTACGGCGTGTAGGGCCCCGAATTTTCGTAACGAAAAAAAGTTTGAACGGTTGTCGAGCACCGTGACCAACGGTGTACGTCGTTTTAGGGTCCCATAGGCACCACCCGTGTTGTTTCGTGAAAGCGGATTGTATCGGTACGGTTAGAGGGTGCAGGCGAGAGGGTTAAGGTGTAGGACGGTTCAATTTGGAAATCAACTGTTTTCACCTTGGTTTTATTGAGGAAATACCTTTTTAAACTTTTAAATCGCATACCGAACTACGTTTCCATTAATTTTCTCCCTCTGTCGTTATCCGGCGATGATACAAGAGCGTTAACATTTCACTCGACAGAACTTAATCACGCAACGTCGATCGTTGTCTCGGTAATTGCCTGAATTTCAGTTGGACAAGCCGACCAGGAGAGATATTCTCCTCTATAGGCGACGACTCACCTGTTGATTCTTCAGGATGATTTCCTGTCCGTTCACGGAAACGCGCTTCTTTAAACCTACGGATTCGGTCGACTCGTAAATCTTTTAACTCGTCCGATGTGCCTGATGCGACTCGTCCGCTCTGATTCCCCCTCGCAGTATCGGAATCGCAATCGAATTAACTTCACGATATTCTTGAGATTAAGCGTCGATACGTTAAAGACGATCCGTTCGGATATTCGAGAAATATAACTCGCGAACGACTATCCGTTTACCTTAACATCTCAGTAATTGCACCCGGCGGGAAAACAAATCTAATATATTCCAAGCCTTGTCATCGAACGAGATCCACGGATCGTTATCGGGCACGGTAGAAACGTCGCCCGGAAGCACGTTGAACTTGTACCCTCGTCGTCATTTAGCGACACAGCTCAACGAGAACTTAATGGTCGGTCAATTAGCGTCGAGGAAAAAAGTCCCGTCGCGAGCCGTGGACGTTGATCGAGAAGCAACGCCGAAATTAATTTCAAGCAGGAGACCTATCAAGGAAACGGACATCAGACCCCGGTCTGGGTGCCGCGGCGGTTCTCGGATATTTTGTCGACGACCTCCAAGAAACGATGAAAATTATTCGCCATCGAACGGAACACCTGTCAGTCGTGGTTGCACCGTGTCCTCGTGGAGATCGTGAATCGATTACACCTCTGCTTGGTTTAATGAACCAATCAGGCTCTGTTCGGGGAATTCGAAAGGAATGCCGCCGGACAGTGTATGACTAATTGCTCTTCCCTCGTTTTTTTCACGACACTCGATTGATCATCTCACGGTCTTTCTACTGGAGTAATAATCGATCTACATCTCCCGGCACTCGGATTAAGTCGCCGATCGGTCACCGATTCGTCATTCATGTTTGCCGAAGGAACATCCCGGTCGGGTAAATCAATTTGGCTTTAATTATGTTGAAAGGAATTGTGGCATTATATTGCGCGTAGCTCGCCAGTCGTCTCGCTATGATCGCATGTAGATCACGATCCATCGGATCCCGCTAAGACACATTGTGACACAAGGTATCGTGAGAACCACGCCGTTTTCGCGACGAAGGAACCGTTTCATCGTTGCTCACCGTCGCGGTTTTAATATCGTAGGAGTATATATTAAATGCCAGGCTACGTTCATGCATATTAATAGACCGGTTTCTATTCGTCACGCTTTTAATTTACAAGATCGTTACATTGTCTGGCACGTGCTTTCTATTCCTCGCCGCGTTTGACACAGATATTTCTCCGAAAAAAACGATTACGCACAGGCATTCATTATTTATTGTCGATAGTTTTTGCAGCTTCGCATGAAATATAATTAAGTGGATTAGTGAAATCTAGATGTCTCCTCAAGTTTTCCCCCTTTCCTTTAATTCAATGGCTCGTTGACGATTCATTCGTTTCAGATTAGCATTGTGGAGAGAAATTATTATTATCCCAATTGAGCGAATCTTTCGTAGAATTATCTGTTTTTTAAGAACCGCGAATTTTAGCCCGCTATATGTTATCGTGCTTAAATTTTTATCCACTTTCTGTTCATTGCGGCGTAAAATATTTTCCAGAAAGACCAGTTCGCAAACTGTGCACCGACTTCTTCGGTCCACGTGGGCCAGCGTGCCTTCACATTGAAGCAATACGAGAATACACCCACGCGCAAATTATCGGGGAACACCTGGCCACGATGGATATTAACGCGACGCCAAAAATACCAGTATCGACGAGCTCATCGCCACTTTGGTCGCACGAAAATTTCTCTGACGCGGGTCACTAATTATAAAGGCAAGTTAAAGAATTGCAATACCAATTCGATAGCAACGCTGTTACCTTATAAATCGATACCCCTCGATATATCTTTCACATAAGATATACGTTCGTACGTTCATTGCAATTACACATTGCTTCCAGCCAGGCGAAACTAATCGAAAGGGATCACGCCCAGTCGCTAATCGCCAACGTGGAGTCCTTAACTGAGGATTAACATGGTCGATCGATTCGCGGATCGAGTCGCAATGTGCCAGGTAAGATTCGGCCAGCCGAGAAGAAAGCACCGCGGTGGCAAGTGAGGGACGAAGGAGAGGGAAAGAAAGAAAGGGGGAAAGAATGAAGAGGCGAGATGAAAAGAGAGACGGATGGAGAAAGAGTAAAGGAAAGATAAGAAAAGATGGAAGGGGGATGCATTGCACGCGCGGATGGAAGGTGCGGACGTACACCTGAGCGCAGGTGCATCACAAGGTCTTGGTCCTCTCCTCTTCTCGTTTGTCTCTCTCTCTCTCTCTCTCTCTCTCTCTCTCTCTCTCTCTCTCTCGTGCCACTGTGCCGGACAATCGGTTGATCCAGAGGACATAAAATTGATCGGGTCCGGTTCGTCGATCCTGAATTCGTCTCGCTTCTTTTCTTTCCATCCACGAACTTTTCCCCTGGCTGACCGATTGGAAAATTGTACACCTTTAACGCGGCTGCTCCTGGCGGATAGCTTGGTTTCGAGGTTGCTGTGTTGCATACTTGGTTGCTTATGGAGAACGGCTTGTTTTTTTTCTTCTTTTCTTTGTAGAGAAAGGGAGAAGTTAGCGAGGATAATTCGGTGCTTCGCGCGACAGAGAATTTCGTATTCGTGGTATTCCGTCGCGCGAAGCTCGTCCGTTGAATTTGCAATTGACGATTGCTTCTGGTTTCCTTGTTCGGATCGGGTAGAAAAAGGAAGTGTCCTGCGTGGTAGTGTGGACGTTTCTTCTCATCGTTCCCGTATTCTTATTGGGACAGCATTTTTATTTAACAGCTCACAATTTAGATGAAAGCTGGCACTGCAATATTCCCGTTGTATGATTATTATTATTATTATTATTATTACAGATTTATCGTACAGCCCCATAGTATACGACAGACAATGAATATAGAAAACCAATATCTCTTCCCAAATGGCGCACATGATGGCCGCACACAAGGTGAGGTAAGTCGCAGTTGTTTTTCAGGTGGCAAATCGTATTGGTTTCCAATGTGTGTTCGCCAGTTTTTCCTCTTTCTTTACGAACTGTTCGGGCTCGTACGACCTTCGTGAACCGGCAGTCTGCATAACATACATGCGGGCGCTTCATTATACATATTGGTCTTTCCCGTGCGATCCCTTCCCGCCATTAACAATGCACGCGTTAAACACCTCGGAATAAAGATGTCGGTGCCAGGGGCCGAGCACCGCCGATGCACTTCTTGGACGCGTTTGCCTCGATTTGACCACGTTTCCACGAATCGTACTGGCACGTCCATTTCGCTGAACGTTTATGGGCCCGTTTGATCGTCTCGCGGAGAGAAAGAGGGACGGACGCGATGATTTTTCAATGGAGAACGAATCACTGTTTTCGTTCGCCCGGACAAAGGCAGCCGAACACTGGCACGCTAGAGCACGGCCGCCCGTCTTGTCGCGTCGATGGAACAATTTATTTCTCCAGCTGTCACTATTAGTTCCACTTCGCAGCTCATAGTTCCTTGCGCGAGTACAGAAAGGGCGTGGATACGTTTCGTCGGCAGCGGCAACTCTTCCGACGAAAATACACAACGGCCGTAACGAGCAAACGAAAAAATTCCTTCGACGATAAATAAAAGTAGAGAAACAAAAAATGGAACGAACCACCGCCTATCGATTATTCTTGATGGAACGCTCAGAAGTGCTCACCTATCGAACGTCTACGCCTGCCAAGACCCCAAGAAGCCGGTAATCATAAAGAACGCAAGGGCCGAAGAAAATCACGGCGATGCAGAGGAAAATTGTCTACGTAGGTTGAATCGCGCCGAGCATGGGCACAATTTGTTCCCCAGGTGTGACGATAATTGGGGCCCACAGGGGGCCTCTATTCGTCCCGACGAACGGGGACTGCTAACAGGGAATCGAAATGAAAAAAAAAAGGAGGCGTGTAAACGGAAACGTAATAATCGTACAGTGACCGAGCCGCTCTAACGGCGACGTGGACGATGCATTACATTGTAACGATACCGAGGGAATCGGGCAGCCTTCGTTGGCCCTGTGTCTTCGAAGGAGCGAGAATGATCGGCATCGAAAGCAATCACGCAGATGATGACGCGACCACGGCCAGCAGCTGCCACAGCTTGCTCGCGTCGATGATCATCGCCCTCAGGTTTCAGGACATGCCTCTGTCGTCTTTTGTCGCGGCGCGCTCCTCGAGTCGTGCTGGAATTTCGATTCCAAAGAATTCCTCTTTTCTTTCGCGCGGCTACGCGCGAATCGACGACTATAAAGCCGCGGTGGTCACCCGGCGATGGCTCGAGATTCGGCGAAGAGAGTTTCCCTGCGACGTGGACGAAATGCCGATGGAACGATGGAAAACGGACAATTCAATGTATCCACAGGTATTGGAATTAATATTATTATATCATAGAGAAGTAAACGACGAATGAAAGCATCGCTCAAATCGTCCGGCAAAATTAGATTAACACTGGAACCACGGAACTCGTCGAATGGACATTAAATAGAGACATATAATTGTCGTTCTGTCTTGTTAAAAGTCATCATAAATAACTACAACGACGCCTGTGCGTTGATAATTTTAGAGCAAGAAATCCGAAGAAAGTGATTTCGACTTCCTTGGCGGTTCTAATCGTCGAAGCCGGGCAACTCGAAAATTCGATTAATCCTCTTGTTGGTCAAATTGGAATTGGGAGCACGATTTAATGGAACCCGATGACGGTAAACCGTGGTCGATAATTTGGTAATAACTGTTCCAAATGAATTACAGGTTCTCCGTCGTCGCGTGCTACGTACGTATTTTCACGTCGTACGTAAATAAGCGTAGAAAGCGGTGTACGGCAGAAAACGCCGTCGCAATTTTCACTCCATCGGCCTGGAGTAGTGTCAGCAATTTCGATTCGTCGCTGTGCAATGATACTTAACGATTTCCCGTTGGACTTTCTTTTATTTTTGTTTAATTTTTTATCGCGATCAATCGTGCCGTAAAGGAACATTTAAAACCCTGAACCGCCTGACTTTCTCTTGACATCTTCCACTGTCGACGCGGCTGTCTATACCAATGAGTTACAATGTGTATCGAAACTGCTGCAGCGTCCTTTTATCCTCACTTTGTCCGTACAATTTAATCGACGGGTTCAATTAATTATATCGTTTTATTGATGAGTAAAAATCGGCTCCTCCATTTTACTCGCAATAATTAGGAACGCACGTGTATTTCGTGCAAATGATGGCTCGGCGAATTTTTCTCTTTCTACTTTCTTTGCCAGTCGATAGTGAGATATTGAATTTCAAGATTGACCAATTACGTGAATTGTCGTACACGTTCCTGATTTGCAATTGACTGGACTGAAATTGTATTCGAGTTTCCCCGCCGTTTGCTTTACGCCGAGGGCAAGATAAAAAGCGTATGACACGTTCGTACGTCGGTGATACTAGCATTGGTTCATCCATTATTCACCGTTCATCCATTTAACTTCATTTACCTCGTTCACTACGGTGTATCGTCGCAAAAACCGGCAGCCGAACACTCGTAACGCGCACGTAGCAATGCAAGGAATTCACCGTGGAAAATAAACGAAACGGCTTAGGAATCTTGTCCTCGTGAAAAAATAAATTTCCCCTTTTTCTTTGTTGTCCAGCATTTTTTCTCCCCCCCCCTTATACTTGTACTCCGCGCGCGAAACTGCAAACGAAACTCTGAGCTTCTCGAGACATCAGTTTTACGCGCTTAAATGAAAAACCAAATATTTTCTTAAAATTCTTTTAATAAATTCAAAAGCCTGCTCTTCTCACTCAGTAAATTTAGTTACAAATTAAAATTAATTTTAATACCATTATATAATAAAATATAAACGAAGGTTTGGAATGAGATACAATTGAATATACATTAGCGGTCATCTGAATCGTTTATTGCTAATATAAATACCATTTTCTTACAAATCGAATCGACGCAATGACGGTCCATAACACGCATAAAAAATATCGTCTAACCGAGCCTAATGACGAAACAATGCTACAGCGTTCGAGAAATTGTAATACGTCGAGAGAAAGAGAATGAGAGACAGGAGTGACAAGGAGAGAGAGAGAGAGAGGTGAAAGGGACGAGGACCAACGAAGTACGAAATCCAGCATCTCTTTTCCTTCGTCTCCGTTTCGTGCGAGCAATCGTGGTCGCGATTAAGGGCGAACAAATTACCAAAAAAAAAAAAAATTTGAAAAAAGATAGGTGTCCATTCTACCTTCCCTTTACCCGATTGCTCGACGATCGTCCTCGTTCGGTATTCGTTAGAATTTCGCGCTACACCTCGACATTTTCGTTTCGTCGATCGAACGATTCTAATCGCGAGGGAGAATCGATCGCGAAACAAAATCTAAAAGCTGTTTCACGCCGTGGCGCTCGAAACTGCACAGCACAATTTCCCGGCAAGATTTCTCCCTTTTCTTTCCTCTATCCATTCGTTTGGAAATCGTGCCCGGAATCGACCGATTTTTCTCGTCCACTCGTGTTCGCCAACGTTCACGTTCCTACACCTTCTCGCTCTCAGCCGTGAGTTTCGTTTCTTCGTTGAATTTCGCTTGCTTCTAATCCAGCTAGCCCGAACTTGTTCTATTTCATTAAGTACCTAATAACGAGTGGCGCGATTAATTTGTACAAATTGCCTAAACGATAACGCGCGCCCTGTTGACAATTTCAGGGCCAACTTGCGTTCCACTGATTTCTCTGATTTCGATTCTTTTCTTTTTTTCTTTGTTGCTCTTTTCATTGTTTTCTCTATCCTTAAGAAGATGCGCACGATTTGAATTGTCCCTTAACGGTCTATTCAATATTATCGACAAGTGGTTTCCTTTTATACACATACTTTACATATCCTTAAATAATTCGTCGATCATTCTACCAGCACATTCTCTCAGAAATCGTTTAAAATACGCGGGTGCTTGTACGATAAAGATCCTTCCATTCGTTTTTATTTATTCATTTTTTTTTTCTTCTTCTTCCCCCTTTCGTCTAACCGAATTTCACTTCACCGTCGCTGTTCGCGTGATTTGTCTCTTCACCGTAACACGAAGATCCGGGTGCAAATTCGAATGTCCTCGAGACATCCTCGCCGTGCTACCTAATTAACATCTAACATCACTAACCTCGTGCTAATCTCACCCGGTTCAGAGGGGGAGGGTCGATGAACGAGCACCAAAGAGTTCTTCGAAAGATTTCCACTGCACTATTTGACCGTAGAATTCTCGCGTGTAACGTCTGTTCCTACAAAAAAAATCGTGTCCAGGGTTCCACAGAAGAAAAAAAAGAAGAAAAAAAAAAGAAAATTAATGACAATAACAAAGCAACGAGACAAGTGTTTCACGCTGTCCACGTTGCTCGTTCGTTATCACTGAACACATTGTCCGATATTCGTCGGGAGAATCAATCCACTCTCGTCCATCGGAGAATCCCGTAGTTCGAGGATCGCCAGATACGAAAGTGGCGACGACCTTTCGTTAAAAGTACCATTCTGCGAATCGATTCTCTCGCACGACTCGTTCATCGGGCCCCGTGGCGTATCCGTTCACCCCAACCGTGAACCCTCTGTCGATGTTGTTTCAGGAGCACGCGATGCTGGTTCAACTGCTACCACCAACATCTCGCGAGGCTTCCCGATCCGCGGACAGTTCACGAATCTCCTTCGAGGATCACTCGGAGGAATTCACCCTCCGGGAGCTAGGACGATCCACGCGGCTGTTGCTGTTGTTGCTGCGTGTAAAAACCAAAGGGCCTGGACTCGCCTGTCGCGGATTGGAACGACGCGGTGGCGTTTAAAGGGCCGGAGGGGATCGACGCGCCGGATCCGGAGGCTCGTTGCGCCGACGATTTCTGTTGATTCACGGTGGCGATGGTCTGCTGAGATCTTAGGGGAACCGGAAGGGGTCGTTGAACCTTTCTAGCGTGATGGTGTCCAGGATTGCGGTATCCCTGATGCCCGGGACCGGTCGGCCTTAATCGTGGTCGGCCTGGACCGCGTCGAATCGTCGGGGCACTTCCTCGTCCGGGAAGTGGTCCCAATGTTCCGACCGGTCCCAGGGGACCCACCGTGCTCGGGCCGTCGCCGTCCGCTGGACCGGAAGTCCCTTGGATTCCTGGAATGTTAAGCAAGAATTGTTTTTTTTGCGCAGCTCTGCATGTCAACGCGGTTCGTCGGACTAGGGATTGAGTTTCTCCGCGATCGTTGATTATGATACGACAATTTGCGGCGTCCCCGTTCGCGAACCCTTTGCCCGTGCAAAACGAAATCGTCAAAGCGAATTGTTCGACGAACGAACGAGGCGCAGGCCTTCGGTTAACGAGCCGCATAACCCAGAGGTAGAAATTTCGCGGGAAAAAGGGACGAACGCGCGAGGCTCCTGCAACTTTTCACGATTATAATGGCAGATGCAGGGTACCAGAAGGGCCCTCCGTTTAACGTGGAGTGGTCTGACCAGTTAATCGGTTATTCACCGGTACACCGCGGTGTGGAACGAAGACAAACTCCAGGATCGTGCCACGGCATCTATTCGGCTGATCGTAAGCACAGGAGCCGGCCACGGGGACGAGCACGACGCGAGGGAAAAGAAGAATTTAATGAGATAGCGAGGGAGAAAAGTTCTGCTCGGCGGTGAAGAAGAACGGGGGGGGGGGGGTGAGTGACAGGGTCGAAGGTCAGTAGCCGAGCAAGGATGTACGAGAGAGGATCTGCTCCCCATCCTCTTTCCCCTCTTCCTTCCTTTATTCCGTTTTCTCCCTTGCTTATTCCTCCCGTCGCGCACGTTCCGTTCGTCGAGTCGTCGACATTCCTTGGCACGTTCTCGATCCTTTCAGAACACGCACTTCAAACCACCATCGCCGCGATGAGGACGTTCGAGTGGCCACTCGTGAACAAAAGGTACCAACAGGGTGAGGAAAAGCTCGAGGGACTGCGCAGTTTCCTCGTTACACGGGAGCATCCCAGCTTTTCCGTGCACGCGATTCTAGAGGCGAGATTTCGCAGGAGTGCCCCGACGGTGATTGTCGAACGTGTGCACAAGGTCCTTCGGTTGACAAAGGCCGGGGAGTCCTGGAGGTGTATGCGTGTACGTCTGCCTCGAGACGCTGACGCGGAGGATTCACTGTGGTTTCCAGGGTGCCGCGGCGAAATAACGAAACGGTGGTTGCCATTGAACACGGTGAACTCTATACGTTTTCCGATGCGAAAACCGGGAAAGCTGCGTTGCCCGTGGAGCGAAGGAAACGAAACTGACCCGAGTTAATCCGACGGTAATGGTAAATATTGAATATTCGAATACAGCTACGCTCTCATAATCAACTGTACTGGACGTAACGAAAAGATTCGCCAGATAATAGAAGCGGAGAACGATGTACGATGCGAACCGCATAAACAACGCGCGTTTAAATCAACCTCCTCTAAAACTTCATAAAGCGGCGGAAATATTCCTCCGCATGGCCCAATCGGTAACCCGAAATCGAAACGGTGCCCGCGCCAAGCGTTGCGCGAGAAGGACGGAGCTTCTCTATGAAAGATTTTCGTTCGAAACATTCGTTCGCCCATCGAGGGACCGTGATTCCCGCGAAAAAGCACGCGTGGGTGAGATCCCAGGCGGGAGATAGAGTCCTGGCGCGGCCGTGGAAAGAAGAGGAGACGGTTCTCGAGAAGTTTCGAGGTAGCTGGAAGGGCGAAAGAAGGGAATGGAACGCGAGGATCCGCGGAATGCCGACCGTCCGGCTGGCAATATCCTTGCCTCGTCCTATCTTCCAGCATTATCCTGCCGTATCTCAGCCGAGCGACGCATCGCCGAACTCTTGTCCCCCATTTGCACCCCCCTGTCGCCCTTTGCCCAAGTGCGGCGTCTCTTTCGCGGTGCCTCGAGACGCTCTCTCGCCTCGGGCACCCTGGAACCGGAGAAAATTATTGCATTCTAAAGCGGGGACAATGAAATAGTTTCGCCGGTGCCCCGCCGGTTAAACGACCGTCGTTCGGGGCCAATGAGGATAATGAATCGTCCGTTTCTCGTTATCGTAATGCCGCAGGATGAGCTTTCGGGGTGGGAAAAGGTGTGTCTGGATACTGCTTGAAATGCTGGATACTGCCAGAGCTATTTCATGGATTTATTTGTTGCACGACTGTTATGGTGTTTTTCAATTTATTTGTAAAAATCTTCTTCTTTCTTCTTCGTTCGAGTCGATTCGATACGTCTGGCGATAAGCTGCCCAACCAGAGGGAGAGAATCGTGCTCGATCCGAGACGAGCAGGTCGCAGCGGAAGTAGGAAGCTCGTATCTATAGGAGCTGTCTCATGCTCTCGAACTGGTTGGAATTACTTCCCGTTACACGACACGGAAATATGATGGAAGCGATGCGGACGAGCAGGATGACACGGTGCGGCACGGTGAGGTACGGCACGAATCCACGAAATTCACCCCCCCCAGACGTTGTTGGCGGGTCTCATGGAACCACGGCCAGGGTTTACCTTACCTTAGCGGTATCGAAAGAATTATGGAAACGATCGTGGTACCCGAGCGTTCGCAATTGAAACAATGAAACCCAATACTCAGTCAACGGTCGGAGAAGATTTAAAATACTCGCTATCATTGCAATACCGTAGTAAGAGAGATTTAACAGGCCTCGCGATATTTTGCGGGTAGATCAACTTTCAACCGAGCATCCGTGCAGGCACCTGAATTCTATCAATCGAAATGAGAGCAGAGACCATCGTATCCCTGGCATTCACGGATGCATGGACCATACGTCTTGCTCTCACCCGCAGAACGGTACAGCGGCTGCAGGTATTTCGAAGTAAAAGACCTGCGCGTCAACAATTACCTTACCAATATTTTCTCAGAAATATTGCGTACACGTCGGGTGCATCAAAAATTTCCCGGTACAATAAATCCAATTCTAGGAAGAGGACAGGGGGGGGGGGGCAAATCGCCACTGTCATTGCATCGGGCTCGGATCGCCGGAAAAATAAAAAGAAATAAAGGATAAAAGACAGGAGATAAAAATCAGAGAGGAAGGATCAGCCTCGAAATGAACAGACAAGAAAAACGAACGGACGATGGATAAGGGGACAGGAGTGTAACATAGCGATAGTAGAAAGGGGAAGGGAGAGAGGAGAGGGGTGAGCGAGTTCCAAAAACCTAAGAAGAGCATCATCGATCGCAGCTGTCGCGTTCGCTCCGCACCTGCTATTGTCCGCTCGCCTTCCAGTCGACGACAAGCGAGAGAGGGAGAGAGAGAACGACCCCTTTCCTTTCCGTATATGTAGCACGAAACGGGGTATACGCACGGGCACGAGGTGCACGTTGCCCGCGTAAACTTCGGTCCACGTGTCGTCGCGTGAGGGCCACCTACTCGCTTTCGTCGAGCCTTCTCTCTACGCTTTTTCTCCGTCGCCTCTCTCCGGCCGCTCACCGCCGTTTCTCTTCGCCCACCTGATCGTCGCTTGCACCTTATATCACGGCGCTGCGGAAGTTACGCAACGATAGGGGCGCGGTACCAAATTGTTCTCCAAAATGGTCGACACGGTGCTCGAAATATTCATTCTTGGGGGAATTCTTGGTTGGTCCCGAACGAACCGTTTTTTAACGCGAAACGCTGAGAATTCTATATCGTAGCAATTCGCATTCGACATTCAGAGCGTTCGACTGTTCGATTCGTTACGAGAAATATTACGAATAATATGTGGGAGCGTTTGTGGCAATAACAAAGAACAGACCTTAAATATTTATAGCTTCGATCTGGTTTCCTCCGTTTCGCATTATTAGAATATACGTGAGCATATATGTATCTGTCGATTATCAGACCACTCCCACAAGTAACCACAGCAAAAAAAAAGAAAAAGGAACAGATAAAACCCCGCCGAGAGTCCATCAGCCTGTTCAATTTATTCCACGCACTCTATCCCCTGCCGGCCAAAACACGACCACTTCCCGACCATCAGAGAAAACCAAGACAACCCCGTCCCAGAAGACGCGGAACGGCACTTGAAACGGCGCATGAAAACCGCGAGCGAAAAGGTGAGTCACGCGGAGAGAAAGAGAGGGTGCGGACATCTCGAAGGGTGAAATCGTGTACCCCCAGGAAGGGCGCCAACTGTTCGTGGCAATACAGGCCATGTGTAACCGCGAGGGAATTTCGATGGATCCACGTCAGCCAAGGGACCCGGGAGCGTTTTCTTTTTGCGACGAGAGCGGGATATCCCATGAGAACTGTACCAAGTGGTTGTCCAATGCGATAGGGGAACCCTTGGATCCATGAAAGAGTCCGGATTAAACGGTGTATCGATCGGAGGGTGCGTCACGAAAAGTCATTTCGTATTTGGGGTATTTCGAATGCCGGACCCCTGCGAGTTCACGTTTAATCCGCTTAACTCGTATCAGAGGATACAGTAACGGAGTCAGCGTTCGTTTCTCAGCGATTTAAGCTCGTGTTTCGAGCGAGAATTTCGAAGGAGGGCGCGGATTGATGGAGTACGAATTTCTCCGGCTTATATACGTACCGCGGAGATATAGATAGGGGTGGAGGGTAAATGCTGACCCGGTCGATTATCTACGTTTTATACGATTCGTGGACTTGGAACGCTCGTCGCGTACTGTTGCGTAGAATATTGCGTGCGAAGTGCACGTTTAAATATTCATCGACGGACACTGTCACGGTTCTCGGAGTATCGGTAATAAATCTCTACTTGTTCCAGTGTATCGCTGCAAATGATTCGATCTGTATTGCCGTACGTGCACCCTTGCGCAAGAATCCTTGGCACGATTTAACAAAGCATTGGAACGAAACCTTTCGGTAAGCTTCGACCTGTACGCGCGGCCATAAATTCAGCAAGTTTTCATGCCACTTACCGTGTTGCAGAGTTTGATCGTTCATTGCGCTGCTGCTGCCGGTCGGAGATAAAGACGCGGGCGATTGGGGATCGCTTCCAAGGCCCTTGGACGGCGGATGAAGTAGAAGAACACCTCTACCCTTTCCACCAACGGGTCCTCCTCTTCGAGAACCTCGAGGTCTGCCCCTCTTACTCGTACCACGGATCGTGGGTCTCATTCGAATACTGGACCCGCTGCTGAACGACACGTGATGATCGAGACGATTGACTTTTCCAGGGTCAGCGAATTGGCTCACACGTGATTGTCTCGAGTCCCCGGATGTTGATCCCACTGGACCGTCGACGTCGACAACCAGGCCGTCGTTGCTCGTTTCATCCTAGACGTGACAAACAATTCAATGCTCGTTAATCCCGTTACTATTGCTCGTGTATTTATGAATCCATTAGCTTTGGAATTATGTCAGCACGTATGTACCTCTGATTTGGCAGGGCTCGTTGGTACGCTGTAGTCGTCCGCGTTATCGATGATCTGCTGATGATTGTTCAGTTGATACGATTGAATACCGCCGGTAACCTGACCGCCCTCGTTGGAATTCATCTGGATGCCGTCATCAATTTTGTCTCCGTTCGCGTCGACCAGGCAAGGTTTCTTTGCGTCACCCTGGTCGTAGTAAAATATTCCCAAGTCAGATAAACGATATTACGTATATCAGAAAACATGGGACAGGTGTCTTCAGATTTGAAGAAAAGATTTATCCGAGTGACGTGGAGGAGACAGAGAACGAAGACGAAGACGAAGAAAAAGATAGCGGCTTTAAGGGCGCCAGACTTACCTTGACAGGAAGCGCGGTTAACTTCCTCTTCCGGTCTCTCTCCTTGTGGTATAGGTTCGATTCAGGTCTGGCATCCTCCGCGTGCTGCTTTCTCTCCTCGCTCCGTTGGCTGTCTAAAATATACGAACACACGGGCTTGTGTACGGGGACGTTCATTACTCCTTTTTCTTCTTATTATTCGTTATTAGGGCATTAGCATAAGCTAACGAGCATAATGTAATTGCATCCATGCTCTTTCCTTCCCCCCTATCCTCTGTCGTTCTAACTCTCTCAACGAATATATTTCTGCGTGCCGACGCGCGTCCCAACACGAGAATACATTTCAAACTTTCGTTCAGCGGGATTACTAAGTTACACGTGTCATAATGGTTTTTATAATTGACGCTCTGATAAGCCCTCAATGGAATGCTTACATTTCGCTTCGATTTCCTCGTCGTCCAATAAAAGGGAAACGACCTCCTTGGGCTTCAGGGTGTCAGGCTTGAAGTTTCCACCGCTGATCACCATGCGTTGTATCTAGACGAATTTTAATTACGTATACGTATATTTCTTTTGACGAAGGATTGCATTTTGGGGGTAGCATGGTTTCGTTCGTTGATAACAGACCTCGCTCTTTTCTCGGGCACGCTGCAATATCCTTTCCTCTATAGTTCCCTTGCAAATTAATCGATAAACTGTAACCTGCTTCGTTTGTCCCAATCTATGGGCACGATCCATGGCCTGCTGATCTACCGTTGGATTCCAATCGCTATCGTAAAAGATTACCTTGGAAGAAGAAAGATATTACTGTTAAAATTAAATTGGAATTAGAATCAACATTATCTATGTGCGCCCTAAATCGGGCCACTTCTTTGTACAGCAGATGCTCGAACGGGGGCATATGCAAATAGCCCGTGCAAATGCATACCTGCGGCAGACAGTTCGTGCACTTTCGTACGTAACAGAATGCAGTTTCGGCAATGCAGGGGGACGACCCTGACCAAAAAATCTTATCGATTGTACCATTAATCTGTCGTATCGCGTTGTCCGCAATCAGGCTACACGATCCCACTGATACACTTTCTTCGGACGACAGGAAGTTACGTTATACATAACGAGAATTCGCAATTGGATTGCCTCGTAGATCAATACAGCCTTGCGTTATGAAAGATTGATTCACCCGATTATTCTATTAGTACATCGTAATGATATACGTTTACAGATGACGTAAATTCCTTCGACAAATATGTTCAACTAATTTCCATAAGACCGAGCGTAGTCAGACGAAGTTGTGTGCGTTTTTCTTCGCTCCATGTAAGTTCCATGTACACATCTGGCAAAACGACATCGGATCAGGCACGTTCCGGGTCTTGTTAAATCGATGACGTGTATCACGATTAAACGTTGTCTCCGCGAGAAACAATCAAAACGAATAGTGATCCCTCACGCTATGCCCGTTCGTTCCCAATCAATTACAATTGTCCTAAGCTTCGAGCTATTTACTTTGAACGTCGAAGGAATAAATAAGGGGCGGACAGTCGGCTTCGTGAATTCGTAAGACGAATACGTACAAGGTACCTGGCCGATAAAGCATAGGATAAAGTTACTAACCGTGTCTGCGGCGGTGAGGTTTATTCCCAAGCCTCCGGCTCGGGTGCTCAACAGAAAGACGAATATGTCCGCCCTGAAACATGAAACAGTTCATGTAGATCGAACGGTCGAGTGGGACGCGTCTCATATGTAAATTAATTCGAAACGCTGTTGGTGCAGTTAGACGGTTTCCAGGACGAAATACGCAGGGCCGAATTAATTTTCTTGCGTGCGTAATTAGGACTATTCAATTACGTTTGTCGTTCGGTCTTACACACTGAAAAAAATGCTGATTTATATAGAGAGCAATTTTTCCCCATATTTCCCCTTCAATATTTCCTATCAATTTCCTTTTTTCTTCTTCTTTTCTGACGGAATAATTAATTTCCAACAAGACACGTTGCAGCGTAACGGTACGGAATACAAAAAAGAAAAATGACAATTCGCCTTTATTAGAATCGTGTATTCGTAGCAGGCAGTCAAAACCGCAGCTGTCTACGAGGCAGGGACGATTCGCCAATTAATTCGCCTGTTAGTTATGCGCAAGTGAACGACGGAACGACATGCTAAGAGGCAGGCAACATTTTAGACATGCAACACGATGCGTGGCTGATACATATTCTAAGCAGCGTCGGGAAAGAATTCGCTCAGTTTATTAACGATCTATCCTCGTTAAATTAGACGGCGACGCTCGTTTAGATCGGTAGATATTACAATTTTTAACCGGCAGAAAATTATATGCCAATTATATTCGAAGTACTAGGACAGAATCTAGAATTCTGTTTTACGAAAGGTGGAATAAAAAGACCGATTAAGAGTTACCTCTTTTGAAAGTCTGCAACCATATCTCGTCGATCGGAGATTTTTGAAGAACCGTCTAATCTCATAAAAGTGTGTTTCCTATGATACATGTATTCCTGTAATTATAAGATTATTAACATTTTTGTTTTGTTTTTTCACAAACTACTGTATCATCGAAAATCGAAATTGAATTAAGATACCTCCAATAAATCAATCATTTTTGTCATCTGGGAGTATATCAGAACTCGATGGCCCTGTTCTTTAAGACGTCGCAGAAGACTGTCTAAAACCGAGAGTTTGCCTGCGTCTGTTACCAAAGTTTGTTTGTCTGCAAGGGAGAACAGGAAAGAAAAGATATTCATAAGAGTTCGATTAAGAAATATTTCAGGGATACAGTGAATCAAATATTTGCCTGGGACTATAATATTTGACCATCCGTTTATGGGAGTGCACGCAGATATTCCACCGCGTGGTTCAACGGCAAACGTTGACGTCGTTTGCGATATACAACAACTGGAACTATCTTGCAACGATGAGACGGAGAAAGTTCGTTCGCAACCAAGCCAAAGAAGTCGTTGACCAAACTTCCCACCACATTCTTCGTGCCTTCTCCATGCACAAGCCGCGGAGCTGCTGCTTACGTATAGTTTTCGGGGGCTAACTTGCACCTGCAATTAATATTCGTTCGTAGGTCATTACTACTGGAAGCAACATTAATCTATATTCGTTTGCCGTGCCAGATTAACAACCTTTGGATAAGTCTCGGAGATAAAAGATGGAATGGTGGTTTGCTGACAGTGTCGCATAATGGGCGATCTTGGACGATGAGGATGTTCCGGCAACAATGTCACCTTTGATTCTTCTTGTTCGGCTTTGGTAGGAGGAAGAATTATTCTCTGCAATAAATATATTAAATTAATTCGGCGTTTTAATTAACAACGAGGGAAGGTAATTCGCAAGTGATCGAAACCTTTATTAATTGATTGGCTGCCTTTTTGCTGCTTCGCAAAATTCGATGCGCCACAGTCTCGGGCATTGAATGAATTACATGTGTCGAATGCGTATATACATGTTCGCCCCTGACAGTTTTTCGCGTAAATATTAAATCCTGCATCGATCGCGACGAAGTGTCGATTTTTCTAGGTAACAGGAATATTTGGTTCGACGGTATATTTGTTCGTTCGTCGGCATTCCAATCTTCCCAGTAGCGCATCATTTTTATTCTGCTCTCCATTATGGTTGCTTGACACAATCTACATTGAAACAGAGGAATAAATGCCGCGAAACTTCCAATGTTGAACGTATCGTATAAACAGTTGTATACCTGAATAGAATACCGGCGACGAACACTTTATTTAGTTCCATTGGTGACAAGTCGATAAACCTACTGAAGGAAAAGGGATTTTGCGAGAAACTTTCGCTGCCATCGTGAAGAGTTCGATGTATGTGTTCGGTAGCAAATATAAACAGCTTATTATACAACAAGTGATCTTTGGATGGCAGCGAAAGGTGCAAGAGTCCTTTTATGTATAGTAATGCAGGCATTTCGTAGCATTCGCTCTGCATAAAGAGCGGAGACTTAGCATCTCTACGCTCGAACAGTTCTGGATGATTGCAAACCTAGAATCAATGTTGCTATAGTACGCGAATTCATTATTAGATATATATTCGAATTTTTAAATAAATTCGATTACCTTTCGGAATTGCATGACTAGATTCATAAGATTTGATGTGAAGTTTTTATCGTTAGTAGCGGTGTCACCACCACCCACTGTATAATGCAGTAGGTCTTCTATTCTAATCTTTTTCTTTAATGCTGGACAAAAGAAATATATATATTGTTTTTTTTTCTTCACTCGTTGGAAATGTACATTTAAATACATCTATATGAAAATATCATTCCCTTACCGGAATAAAGTAACTTTTGACGAGTAGTAAGAGGACAGTACACCATCACTTCAATCTTATCGGACAATTCATTCTCTACGTCCTTCTTTATTCTGCGTAACATAAATGGCTTCAGAATCATGTGCAATCTTGATAAATGCTCTAAACAAAACGAATAAAAGTCATTCAATGTTGAATAGTGTTTTACCATACCGTTTCATAAAGAATAAATAAATAAAGGAATATGTTACTCTCGTCGATTCCAGTTTTATTCTCAGCATGACTTTCGATATCTTTGGAAAACCATTCGTTAAATTCATCATGGGAATCGAACAATGTGGGCATTATAAAATGCAATAAAGCCCATAATTCTGCCATACTATTTTGAATAGGTGTTCCGCTGAGTAATAATCTATTACGGCAACTGAATCCAAGTAACAACTTCCATCTCATACTGTAAAGGCCATATAGTAAATCATCGTGCGTTTAAAATATAAATGTACAAATTAATAAGCACCAACCTGCTGGTGCTTTTTATGGCTTGAGCTTCGTCTAAAATCATGTATTGCCATTTTATTCTGTTGAAGTATTTGTAATCGGTAATGACTAACTGATAGCTCGTTATCACTACGTGAAATGAAGCCTCTTTTGTATGCAAATCTTTAGTGTCCCAAAATTGTCTCAATATTTTTCGTTCTTGCGGATTGCCCCAATACGGAACTACTTTAAACATTGGCACGAATCGTGCCATTTCTTGCTGCCAATTGTGTAACGTTGATGCCGGTGATATAATTAAAAATGGTCCCCACACAGCTACAAAAACATTAATTCAATAAGTTGTAGTATATTGTTAATACAGCTATAAAAAAATAGTAAACGTATTCATTAACTTACAATATCTTTCGGCAACATGACATAAGAACGCTATGGATTGTACAGTTTTACCCAAACCCATTTCGTCTGCCAAAATTCCACTGATACCCTAACGAAAATATTGAAAATGATTAAATACAAAATTCACCCCTCAGAATTTTATATGTATATACACATATATATTGTATGTGTATATACGTATGTGTTTTAATGATTTAATAAATAGGGCCAACCTGGTCATATAAATTAGCTAACCAATTCATTCCTTTCAGTTGATACCCTTTAAGATTGCCCTTAAAAATAGCAGGTTGCGGGTGTTCTAAAGTTTCAGGTGTATCGCTAAGCCGTAATTCTTGTGACGCGGCTGCTGTATCGAACTGTTTTGCCCGGGCTTTCTCATTATCGAATGCTTCAGTGGCATTCCTTTTTGCTTTGTGTTTCATAACGTCACTGTAACGCAAAAAGTTGCATTATGCGTTGCATCGTATGTTACTTATAAATATCCACGAAATGCTATCCAGTATTACCAATCATAATCATCAATTCCAACAAGTCTCGGATTTTTTTCTTCGTCTAATTGATTCAATATCCTCAACTGTTCTTCGGGGGAGGCTTTTCCTAATTTTCGGGACATGAAATGAGCGTAGAGTTCAGTTTGGGTAATGAGGAAATTCAATTTCCTTTGCTGTCGTTTCGCCTAAACGATGAAAATAAATAAGTAAAATCTATATATTTAACTTTCACATCAATGTTAATCACCTCGATAAGCTCCACATCCATTTTTCGCTGCTCTTCAGCTTCTTTTTCTAATCTTCTTCTCGTTTCACGTTCAACTCGGTCGTAACGTTTCCAGTAAGATTGCATTTCTCTAGTGAGACGTTTTGCTCTCCATATGGTTTCCTTCATATTCTTTTGCGACTGTAAATTAGGAAGAAATATAAATACGAATACTTCGGAACATCTTCGATCAAATATAAATTGTTTGAAAATATAGCAACACCCACCTGCATAGCTTTTTGCCTCCAATATTTCATACAATGTTGCGCTACTTTTTTACAACTAATTAACATTTCTTTATGGTTATTCGTTTTTGCCCTTTGTACTTTTCCCAATTCTTTCTTGGACATCATTACCCAAATTTTTCTCCTCCTCATTGCCATCACTTCTGGACTCTTATTATTATGCTTTTTTCTTCCGCGTTGACGCGGTTGATGACGCATTATTGCTTCCAATTCAGCTTCGTCTAACTCTTCTTCTCGTGGAATCGTACGATCCCATTCTTCATCTGGGTATTCCCCTTCCTAAAACAAATATAAAATAATATATCTGTTTCTGAAACAGAGTATTCCAATTTCCACTTTACTTACGGGATAATCGTCGCATGGTCTATGACGCGATACCTTCTCCTTCTTTATCTTCATAACTTTTCTTTCCGGCTTTTTCTCCTTCTTCTTCTTATTTCCAACTATTAGTTTCTGATGTTCTAGAAATCGATCATAGTTTGATAGTAAGCCTGAGCTGTAATATTGATACTGAATATTCTGCGAACAGAAATTTCGATATTATTAACTCTTTTATTGACGTCTTAAATTTTAACATAAACATCCACCTTACCTCTGGTTTCTGATAGAAACGGGCTTGATACTTTTTCCTAAGTATGTGAAACTTTAGCATTTCTTGAAAATCATCTTCTGTGATTGGACTATCCGTATCAGATCCTGATGCCGAACTGTCAGATGAATCGCTTAATAGAATATCCTGTAACCAACGGCGTTCCTCTCCCACGCTTGACATATTATAAAGTCTGAGTTTATTAATCCTTTCCTCTGTAACATTAATACACAATATATATAACGATTGTACAGCGTGCAATATACTCTCATAGGTCTTAAAGCAATTTGTGTACCCTCTTTTCGAATCAGAACATTATCAAGATAATTGTCAGATCCTTCAGAAGACTCTGATGACACAGACTTGTCATCCTCACTGAAAAAAACGATCAATGTAAAAGTTGTTGTTCAAATCTAATAGCATTCATGCTTCATTCAATAAAAGTTGGACGGCTACCTAGTTGGCTCTTGAAACAGTTCATTAATTTGCTTTAAAAAGGGCTGTACATTAAGGCTGTGCTCCAATCTTTGCAAATGCAAAGGAGCAGCCATTTCTGCTTCCAACCTCATTGTGTTTGCCCTATCTGTCATTACCAATTTATACAAGATTCAACAACCTACAAGAACGAAAATATATACGATCAATACAACGGATACATAAAAGCTTCGTTAATACTGAAAATCAATCTTGTACATATCGCCTACGATATAATACTACTTAAAATGGACTTATTGCGACAGAAAAGTTATTCGCAGAAGCGCAAACATTATTTAATGTATCACTGAATGACTTAATGAAAGTTATTTAAAATAGCAGTGTCCGTAGACCCGTTGTCAAGGAAACAAATACTTTATCTTTAGGAGTACGAACCTAATACGACTCTGCGATTATTGGACATACCGTTAAACATATTAAATAACTCTGATGATACATGTTACATGGACGACTGGTAATTTTTTTTATGAGATTCGTACATAGCGTGTAGCAAAATGAAACATGTATCTTTATGCTTTGTATTAGTAAAGCATACAGGATTTAGCTCCCTTACTGCATTGCCACAATGCTAGATTGTTTATTTTGTGTTTCCTGTAACGGGCAATACATGTTAGAGGCATGTAACCGCCGTATGGAATTGTGTGTAACCAATTACATTATATAAGGTGAATGACACGACTAATCGAGCTGGTGCGGTTATAATTTCGCGAAATATTCGATAGTTTTGGATCACCTTCGGTTTGGTTAGAAGTAGCCCCACTTATTTAGCACGTAAGATAGGGTCGACCGCGAGAAAATGATTCTCTTTGTTCACATCGAAATTGGGTATATCAGTCGGAGGGAAATACATAGTAGAAAGAAGCCTAGAGAACGCAGACATTTGGCGTGCCATAAAACCAGGGCAGGGATAGGGCATATTGTTGGCCACCATTTTTGTTTTCAATAGGTGGCGCCAGCATAGCCAACGGAAAGAAGTTTGGCTTTACCAACGTTTGTTGCTGGCAAATGTATTTTGTTGCTCATTCCAATTTTATGCAACATTATCTGCTGCCTATTAAATGTAGATTATTGTCGGAATTTTGTATTATTTTAAGCTGACAGTCCAACTTATTGTTCTATACTTCTTTTTTATTAATCAATCGCTAATTTAACGAGAAAGCACAGCTTTATGCACGTAGCTTCCATTCAATTTTTTGATGAAAGTATTTAAAGTATTGTTACTATTTTACTTTAAAACACGTTACTCATGCTAAAAAATGTATCAATTTTCATAAAAATTTCTGCCTTGTGTTAGACACATTTTTCGGAATAAAATATTATTTAGCCACCATCAACTTGCAGTGTTTCGGTTTAAATTTAGCGCTTTGCACCGCAGCGCCAGTTTTGTCGAACTTGTTTCCTGTCTATTACATTACGATTACCCGCCAATGTAATAAAAATGATTAATAAATATATCAAAGTCGTAGAAATCACCGAAACAATAATAGTATAAATAATTATAAACTTTATTGTCTTATACGTGGCAAATATTTTATTTATTCATAAATTAGATCCTCGGAGGGGTGGAGATAAGATATGATAGTAAAACAACTTAAGTAATATTGTTGTATATTGTGGTTCAAACAATTTTTAAATACCCCTCTATGCCACGATTATTTTATTTTATTTATCGTAATTGTTATAATTTGTTCTACATTATCGAACATTTTTTGTGCTAGGCGACTGGCGTCGAGACTCGGACTGCCACCTTCCCTGGTTTCCCCCGAGTGAACCCCGTTTTGTTTCCGTTATTGCAGCGGGCCATCTTACTCCAGACGCCGATCATTACTTCTACTAGTAATTTCAGTAGTGTCGTGTCGTGAAAGTATAAGGTTTTAGTGGAGATAGTAACGCTATTTTACGTGTATCCAGGTAAGTTTGTAAACACGTTTCTTCTTTTGCCTATATTGTATATAAATACAAATAGTAAATTCTTTACAAATACCTCGTCTCAAAGATTGCATAGCCGCGATTTGTATATAGCATTTTAGGTATGTCGCATCATTGTGGTTTAAGAATAATCATTCGTTATTAGAGTGTTCAAATTACGTTTTCGATATTACAATTTTAATATTCATTCGTTACCCAAATTTTTCTATTAAATACTAGTGACGTGGCAATAGGTTTCGGTATGCTACGTCATGTGGGTGCTCGCCCACAAGATTTTTTTCACAATTAATATCTATAGATTTACGTGCAACGCAATTAGTCATTTATTTAACCCTTTATTTTCTTCGGCTAATAAATCGTTACTATTCCATTTCGGTGTTTATTACCAATTTCTACGCATTATATCGCCACATTTTCGGGAGACTTCCACAAGGGGTGGAAATTGTATTTCGAAATACTTAATTATTTTGCGAAAACGTTACTCTCTTTCTTAATAAACCACAGTTAGCTTGTTTTGAACTGCATGTAATCGGCAAATTACGTAGCAGAAAAGGAGGCCGATAAGCAATCACACGACCGCCATTTTATGAGGCGAGTCTCATAATGAAAACATGGTTTGTCGTTGGAATTTGAAGCATAGCATTTTCTAAATAAAGTCCCATTTACGTAATAAAAACAGCGATACTGAATTTCCATAAGCAAATTTTAAACTTCTGTGCGATGTATATTCGCATTCTTCTATGGAATTTCCGGCATTCAGGGGGAGGTGGGGGAAATGGTGTATAACGGTACTGCCTCGTGTTTCGGTAAACTGTAATAAGAGCTTAGATTATATAGAACCAGCATAGAGTGACTAAAATTCTCATGCAACATTTGAAAGACGAATAAATAGTATCGTGAGAATTAATGTTCCAATCTCAAGCATTTTATATGAGCCCGTAAAATCAATTACGTTCACGAGTGACCATCCT
Organism: Nomada lathburiana; assembly: GCA_963667235.1. Lineage (NCBI taxonomy): Eukaryota > Metazoa > Arthropoda > Insecta > Hymenoptera > Apidae > Nomada > Nomada lathburiana. Next base: position 10,539,751 of record OY763906.1, read on the forward strand.
TTACCTATTGCTTCTGAATCATCGTGGGCTTAAGACAGGTTAGGGTATAATAAAATTTTCCCGTTACTTCTTTTGTTCGAAATACAGTAATAAGGTACGACTCACGTACCGAACATGGCTAATGCTCGTACTCCCTTAGTCATTACCTGTGTAAACACATTTCGGCTAAGTAAGCATGAAGGCAAATAACCTTATTGTTCACGATAGGGATTCATACTTTATCAGGGTACAAATGGTTCAAACTTTGTTTTAATCAAATGCAGAATTAACGAAGAAAGGTTTTTTGTTCTCCCCGAATTGCATGAGATAATATATGCTGAATTTGATTTAACTTGGGGAAAATGTTAAATTTAATGTTTGATCAATTTTTGTATTTATCGTTGCCATTGTTGCTTAGCATTCAGTATCGTTGCATTACTTCTTGAAAAATATTTCTCATCCCTTTAGAATACTACCTCGCAAATACTTGTGGCCTTTACAATTATATTTCCCCTTAAATTGTGCAACAAATCTTTTACAGCTTTGAGTTGTATATATTCAGCATACACATTTCTTATCTTTTTTTTTATAATATATGGCATGGTAGACTATGTAATTATATTTACACGCACAAATGATATCGCAAACGGATACTATAAATACAGCTCAAAAGTTGGAAAATTTTTGTTGCAATTGAAAACAATCTGTGTGACTGTTATCGGAGAATGTATGCTGAACTATGTATATCGATTATGGACTTTTGGGGTTTAAAACAACTTCATAGTATTACAACAGCACCTCTAAATTGCACTTACATTTCACTATATTAAATCTAATAATTACAAATAGTATTTTACTTCGAAAGCTTTCAGTTAATAAAAAATCCACGAGTTATAAGTTGCATTGCCTTTCTCGGCCAGATTATTGGAAAATTAACAGAACAGTACTTATGTTGTCATGCGACTAAATGGCAGGTTCTTAAAGTAGCCTGTTATGTATGGTGTTTTTATATTTTCCTTTAAGAATGAGCACCCGAGTATTCGTTGGTGGATTAACATACCGGGTGAGAGAGCGCGACCTTGAGAAGTTCTTCCGGAAATATGGTAGAATCAAGGAGGTCGCTATGAAGAATGGATTTGCCTTTGTGGTAAGTCTAATGTGGTTCAATTGTCTTTTTACAGTATGGTAGGGACAAGGGTCTATGTCGGTGGGCTTCCATACGGCACCAGGGAAAGAGACCTTGAGAGATTTTTCAGAGGCTACGGTCGATTCCGTGATGTTCTCATCAAGAATGGTTACGGCTTTGTTGTAAGTACATGAATCAAATTCCCATACACATATCTAACACTTTACTCTACCCAGTTTGGTCCAATGTTTAGTTCCCAATAAAATGTACGAGCATTGTGCTTGTATTCTGTGCTTCAACATTCTTGGCAAAAATTTATAAGAAATATTACAATTGGTTTCATTTCTCTTCACTTTTTTCTGGTTAATCTGTTATTGACCAAAATGCGTAGAATGTAAAGTGTTTTACTAAGAAAATAACTTGAACTCGTGAGTTGATCTGACCTACCTTGAGCCCTGAACACATTGGTAACTGTGGCTGCTTAATGGAACTGTGTGCTGGTTTTCATCGATTAATCTACAAAATGTTTGTAAGTTATGTAAGAACAAAAGGAACTTGGATCACTTGTGACCAATATCTAACTAATAATCTTGAGGTAAAATACCAGTTACAAAATTAAAAGCAATAAAATTGCAGCAATAAACTCATATGAATATGTAATAATACTGAAGCAAAATTATCTAATTTATTAATTATTCAATTTTCTCTCCGTACAGATTATTACTCCGATTTGTTACAATATAATGTTGAAAAGTATCAAATATTTACAGTACTACAAACTTCAACTGCATATTGTAACCCTAGGAACAAGAATTAATGACGAAACAACATGAATGATATATTTATAAATGCTGCATGAAAAACTAACATTTATTGCCACCGCCATTAATCGTGATTTATAATAAATGGATTTTGTCCACAGGAATTCGATGACTATAGGGATGCAGATGACGCCGTCTATGAGCTCAATGGGAAGGAGCTTCTAGGAGAAAGGTAATGCATTATTATTTTACTGTTCTACACATTTAATACATACAAACAATAATTTATTAGAAGTATAAAGAATGGTGTAGGTAGCATGTTCTGCATGATTAGTTTTTTTTTTTCATTAATTTAATTTTTTATTCATTCAGAATTTTGTCCGTTTAATTACAACCTGCAATTCCCAAGGGCACATTTGCAAAAATGCAACGTTCGGAAATTACAAGATTTTAATTTGCTGCATTATGAACATTTTTATGTATTGATAATATTTTTTTTATTTTCTTTTATCACTATAGTTGCGTTTTGAAACCAATGCAGGTGCAGCATAAACATTAACAATGAATTGCAACAGCTTCGATGTAATTCGAATATATATTAATTTAATTCGATACAGTTTTTAGATATATTTGAAATTAGTATGGAAAAGGTTTGTTGATGTTGCACAAAATCAGTAGGATTATACACGAGAAGCAATAGCATTGACTATTCCTTTTAAGCATTTTTCTTTTAATTTAATCTCAATACCCTTCCAAGTATATCCGAGTAAAGTGCTTTCGTTCTAGACATCTCCCAGTTATTTGCATTTGCATTAAGAAGCATTGTAGAATTTTACTGTTCATAAGAAAAGAAATAGGTGATATATTTATTTGTACATAACTCAAAGTAGTAATAAAGTATTATTTTTCGGATCCAAAAGAGGAAGTTTCGTCCGAAACTGTATATAATATTTGCGCATTAATAATTTTATTTTTCCTTATGTACGTTCAACTTGTTTCACAATATCAAAATCTTTTCAAATTTTATTTAAATTTTGTCTCGTACTAGCGTTATTAATCTGCTGTTGCTTCTGTATAATTTAAAATGCGACGTTATATTCTTTTTTTTTATATTTTTTTTATTATTATTGCTTTTAATTTTAACGAAACGGCGTCTGTCCTCCAAATTATTGATTGGGTTTGTTCTGGAATAAAAGTGCATCTTACTTAAATAGCCAATGTGACTTACCGCCATTTTGAACTACTTCCATCAATTCCCCGTTACACATATATTATATATATGTTACATAAAGAGACTATGTTCATAATATTCTCTAATGCCTCAGAATTTTGAGTAATGTATATTGCTTCTTTGATTAAAAAAAAAGAAATTATTTAAACAAGACAGAAGAGAGACTCGAACGCGTGCGTCCGTAGTCAGATTAAGTGCGTTTTCATAATTTTCTGGTGATCATAACGCAACGATACTTTTGTCTGATCGTTACGAATAACAGATATCGAGATAGAAAGAAATTTATCCAGGGATAAATTGTTTCGCCGTTGATCCCAGTGAATTATGAGAAGGCTCGATACAAACATTTTCATACGAGTGTATAACATAGATCAAATGAAATAAGTTGCGCGTTCTGAGTGGACAAGCAACTAGAAAAAAAATAATATAGAAAGGGAATGAAGACAAACGCGATGATGAGAGGGGACAGCGCCTCTATGGTTGGACTTTATAGATAAAGAACGAGGCGGATGATATTTGAACGGATTTCGAGAGGAGGCTGAGGAATGGAAAGAAAATGGAAGGAAGGAAGGAAGCAGCTTTAGAGTAAGAATTAGTCGAGGACTTAGGCGGGGTTTTGTTGGGTGTGTTTCAGAGTGGCGGTGGAGATAGCACGGGGTGTTTCAGGGAGGCGAGGCGACCGTGGCTACGGACGCTCACGCTCCTGGAGAGACAAGTAAGCATATCCAATGTGTCTTGTTACAGAATTACTGTAGAGAGGGCCCGGGGGACACCTAGGGGTAGTGACCAGTGGCGCTATGGTGACTCCCGTGGTGGTTATGGGGACTCGAGGCGATCTGCGTAAGACACGCTATCCTTTTTTTATTTTATCAGAGCGATCATTATCCCCTCCTCCCCTGATGGCAGTCAGCTTGAGACATGCGATATCTCGATGAATCAAATTTTCAATGCAACTTTTTCATTCAGAACAACATTTTTTTTAAATACCTCAGTGGAATAATATTGTAACACTGTTTCTTATCTTGAGTACATACCAAGTTGTAATTTGCTTGTTTGAAATTAATGAAAAAAAAATGATATCGCATGTCGCTCGTACAAGGGAAGAACGTAAGCTTGGATATGATAAGCTCTAGAATAGATTGTGAAAATGTGAAAGACAGTAGTGAGTTGTAAATAGTGTGAATGAATTAGTGTGGATTGGAGAGAATGGGAATGAAAGTGAGAATAAGAGGGTACGAATGAGGAATGAACGAGTGTCGCAAAAGCTTGCCAATTCGCATACGATGAAAGTTCGTCCAGGCACTGACGAATTCTAATTAGTTTGGATTGGTTGTCTTGGATTTGACTGCTCTCCTGAGCAAGTCGAAATTAATGGAAGTCTCGAGCAAAAGAAAAAAAAGAAAAGCAGCTCTCACCAGGCTGAGAAACAGATCCAGCATCTCTAACATATTGTAATGCCTAGTGAACACCCTCCCAGACGTTATATTTATTTTACTGGTAGTTGAAAGAAAGAGAGAGAGAAAGAGAGGTGGATCGATGTAATTGGCGACTAATAGATGTGTGGTATTGTGTTTGTTACAGCCGAGACGATATGCGGCACGACAGGTACGCTATTGCTGCATTTTGAGTAGATTTGATTCGATTGGAACAGGTGATTGATTGTGTGCCTGAGCAATGAGTGCAGATCTGTAGTTATTTGCTGAAAGTTTAATCAACGATCCGTTATTTCTGTTCACATGACATCCCTTTTTGCAGAGATAGTGTGAACAGAAACACGAGGACTGCATCTAGCTACAAGCAATCATTGCCCAGGTACATACATCCAATGATACACTCTAACGATACATATTATACTTTATTCAACTTAATCAAATCATTTACAATAATCTTATAACCAAAGTCTTGTTTACTTTTTTTCAAATTTTGCTATTATTATATAAAAGTCAGGTCCAAGACAAACCTGCTTCTATTGGATTAAAATACAGAGAAACTAATATCTTTTGTTTTCCTATTTTAGATATGGACCACCGACACGCACCGAGTACCGCCTCACCGTGGAGAACCTGTCGAGTCGCGTCAGCTGGCAGGTAAGCAATATCTGTACCGTTGCTTCGCGCTTACAATATAATACACGTTCGATAGCTTTTCGTGAGTTTGATTGCTACTCGAGGTTTTCCCAGAACGTGAGTTCACGGTATGCGAATATATTCCAGCGAATATGCACGCCGAGTGTATATATATATATATATGTCTATCTTATATATTTTCTCGCTGGCGTGTTCCATCGTGTTCCACATTTCGTCTATCCCCGAGTTGAACCAAACTTACACACGCGCGGCATTTTATAATAGCATTAATGTTTTTTATTCCATTTTTCTTTCGTCACTTTTAAGTTCGTTTCCGCATATCAGAAAACTCTAATCCGAGTTTACAAAAAAAGAAAAAAAAAAGAAAAAATAATAAAAAAAAGAGATGTACATTTTGATCAAGTAAGTCTATGGCAAATATACAATATTCGAAATCAAATTCTTTGGTCCAATAAAACCGCTGACTTCAGTTCGACGGCGAGACAAATAATTATGATGATGATGTTGAACAAATGCGAACAAAACGGCCGGGATAGAGAAGGAGAGAATACCAGAGACACAGAAAGGGGACGAATAAAGAGAATATTGTCCCAGAACATAATAATGTAAGAGGCACGAGGAATCTAATGTCCATGGGACGTGTGTGGCATTGGCCCTGGAACACAGACATATGAGAGTTACTGAGGAAAACGGAAGCGTGCTGCTTCGTCACGTGTGCTTCGTGGAAGAAGAGGTTGTGTAGTACGGCTAGAAGACGTCGAGCAACGAACAATGCAGAAGAAGAAGACATAGACACCGAGATAGAGATTAATCGAGAAGGGCAATCTTTGGAAAACGATTGGAAATGCGAACGATGTGGGAAATACCAGGACGCAATCTATCTTTCGATACCATTGACCTGAAACAAATATATATACACACATCTGTATTACAGAAATCTCAAAATGTCCATGCCAACGAATTTAAAAAGAAACACACGAATAGAGCTCCTTTATGTGCATGTGGACCAGGTCTTACTTGATCAATATACATTACATATATATATACAAATATATATATATATTATTGTCTTATAGTCATACTTTTCGGATGATTGGTTGTCTTTTGATGAAAAAAAGTATATATATCAATAATGAATTTCTCTCGCTCAGTCGATTCTCTCGATTCTTCGACGTTCCTTTTTCAATTTATTATTTCATTTACGTTCGGCCAACAGTTGAGAAAAACAATAAAATTGATGTTCTTTCCGAAGAGCCATGTCCTCTTCGCCGAGGAGGGGTGACCGGTAGGGCCAATAGACTGATGTGCGATGATAAAGATGACGATGCACGCGATGGGCCCGCCTTAAGGTCAAGTGGCACCAGGTTGGTTTCTGAGGTGTCCCGGGTGAGAGAGATAGCCGCGTGGCACTGGGTACACCTACCACCTACCACCTTCTACTACTTGCGCAGTGATACGTGGTGAAACCCAGTGACGAGATAGGTTCTTACGTATCTGCGATCTTCTTCATCATGATCGCTGGGAGAGAAAAACGTCGTCTGCCTTCTACGATCATCAATGACTTTGACCTGTATCTTTGCCTGGATGTGTTACAACAACAACCACCACCACCACCACTATATTACTCTCTTTTTCTTTCTATCTCTACATTGCTATCGCTATTTCTTACCAGATATACTCTCTCTATCTCTCTCTGTATTTTATACTCCTTACCATTACCATCACAGTTCTTGCATTCCTTATATTCATATATACTCTTGACATTGTTCCATTACTCAACTTTATCATCCTTTTGTATTACCATCACAATGACCGTTCCATTGAATAACTACTACTGTCTACTACTACTACTATTCACTTCTACTGCTACTGCTATCACATTTATTACTACACCACGACTGTTACTGCCACTGGTACGCCAACCTAGCCATCTAGTAAGTCAGGCAGCGGCCACCCATGAGGGCATACACGGGCCGAAACCCGAACCATCCGCGACTACGCCACACAGATCCGTTCGACCCGACCAAGCGCCGTTGTGTCTGGCCTTTCTCTCTGTCCGTAAGCAAGGTGGTGCCTGGGCCCAAGGTAAATGCGTCACCTTAACCGAGTGTAATCTTTAGATATATACATTATATCTATTATATATCTTATATACACTTACACACTTTTGTAACTTGTTCTCTCATTTATTGGTATCTTATTAAGATCTACAATAATATGTATATTGTGTATCTGTTAACTGTGCATCCATATATAATTCAAAGTTCCTTATCAAAATATTCCATCTATATTAATATAGATCTCTAATTGAAAGATTCGACGAGCCTGGAACAGTGCACACGCAGATATATATGTATATATATTAAAAAGAAAAAGAAAGTAACAAGTACCAGAGACAGAGGACCAGTTTAACAATATTATTTACATAGATGTAATATATCAAGTGTGCTCGAAATTAGGCATCCGTTCGTTTGGTTAAGTTCGTTTATATTTTCTATATAACTTGTGCGACAATATCCTTTGGTCACCATGAATCGAGTTCGTTTGTTTTTTTTTTACTCAATACTCTTTTTCTTGCCGTATTTCACGAAACGAACGTTTTTTTTACCTGCCCTTTCGAAATGAGAACAAAGTACCAACTTTTCTTTATGCAAGGCAATTGTCTCATCGTGTCAGATTCAGTTATCTTACGTCTCTGAAAAGTGTGCACGATAACGAAACACCTGTCGAGGGGAATATTTCATCAATTAAAACATCGTTGCAGATTGTCCATAAGAGAATACAGATTTAAGGTGTCCAGCGACGTGACAATCCCCTTCGCTACTTTTTTTTTACTACACAAATTGCCAGATACCAACGTGATCATCGCGTATAGGATTTTCGAATTCATCGATGATCAGAAGATACTACTTCAAGATGCAACAACGGATAGAGAGAGAGTTTCCCTTGAGAACTACGGTGTTTTATACACACGCAACAAACACGAGTGTCCACAAGATAAAGCCGTACCTGGTTCCCACAAAAACAAGAACAAGTCTCGACCATGAACGTTATACAATGGATACCAAAGTGAGATTTTTCTTCGTACGTAAGGATCGATGAATCACGAAGAACAACCAAGCTATATATCGTAGAGGACATAATCAAGAAGGACAATTACATCAAGAGGAATATAAATTTCCGGAATGGGAGATCATCAGTGAAGTTGAACAAGGAAAAATGATTGTTCCATCTCGTCGGTTTGCACTCGATGGAGAATCGGTGGAAAAATATTTTTATTTTCAGCATCTGTTGTTTCACCTCTTCAGATTTCTCGCAAATTCCAATTTTCTTTCAACTGTGTTACAGTGTACATAGATGTATATATTATACATACTACTCTTCACTCTGTGTACAAAACATATGTTTACGTTTGGCAGGCTTGAAGTGCAAGTTTTGCAATCAGAAAGAAAGGCATTCTAAAAGGAAAAACAATCTGATATTCTTTCAGCATATTCAAGACCAAATCCACCTTCCATTTACTCACGTTCGATTTCACAACTGTCTTTCTATCTGCCTTATGCAGTTCCATCTTTTCAACTATCCATATAGTTTTTTTAATCGAACCATACAATTTACGATTTCTTTGCACTTTTTTAAGTGAATCGCTAGGCGTGATCTGTCTTGGGAAGCTTTTTTAATGTGCTCTTTATGGTTTCTGATCGACTGGTTTATTGTGAGCTGCTCTGCAGAAATGACTTAATTTTGAAATATCTATTTATCTAGCAATAATTACTGTTGTTAATTAATAATCGTATAAAATTCTCAAGAGTGTATATATACGTATATGTATTTTTCTGCAGGGTGGAGGCGGTATATTATGAATGAAATGACTATAGTTGTTTTAAAGATTGAATTGCATAAACAGAAAGGTTGCATCAATCGCAGATACTAAATTCGAGCACATGTTTTCAACATATATTCCCAACATTGAAGATTTATGGACAGACAGGAGACATTACTTGGCTCTTTCAGATGAAGCTAGATTTTTCGATACATAGATTGAGAGGAGAAAGGGATTATTACTCTCTATATATGTGGTTAGGCAAGCATTAGTGGGGAAAAAAAGTGCACAGGATACATTTTTAACCTCTGCGTAATCTTTTTTTTAGTATAGGAACACAAAACTTATTATTATTATTAGTCTTACTCATACGTGACTATTAATCATTACCTCATTATGATATAATTGTAAGATACTTGTTTCATCATTACGATATACTAATTCGTGTTCTTGTGTGATGCTCAGGATTTGAAGGATTATATGAGACAGGCTGGCGAAGTGACATACGCAGATGCACACAAACAGCGCAGAAATGAAGGGTGAGTTACAATTTTCTTTTGTACGCGTAATTAATTTTTCCGGAATATTTATTTTAATTCCATTTATATTAATACTATTATTTGATATTACAGAGTTGTAGAATTTGCAACATACTCTGACCTGAAGAACGCCATCGACAAGTTGGACGACACAGAACTGAACGGACGTAGAATCAGGCTGATCGAAGATAAAAGGCGTGGTCGCCGCTCAAGATCATCAAGCTCCAGATCAAGATCCCGTTCACGATCTCGATCCCGTCGTCGATCCCGCTCTCGTTCAAGGTATAATCATCGTTCTCGAACCCGATAAAAGGTGCTGTCGGTGGCGACAGTCTCGATCATATTTCATTTCGACCCTAATTACGTTGTGTTTACCTTTTCTTCCTCTTTTCTTTTTTAATCTTCTATTTCACCAACCTATTTCTAATTTAGTCACGTCAGGCTGTCTTCCCTATATTGCATTGTATTGAATTATTTTTAATGTATCATCATGAATTAATTGATTTAGTTTTTATCGTGCATAATACGAATTGTAGAACTTCGGGAGACTTGTTGTATTATAGTACCGATAGTAAGAAACGCGTCCGACATAATTATTACATAAATTGTTAGGAAATAATTGGAATAACTATAATAACGATATTTTCTTTTGTATCAGGAGTCGTCGCAGCTCTCGCAGTCGTAGCCGTCGTAGCAGCCGCTCCAAATCCAGGGCACATTCTAAATCTAAATCAAAATCAAAATCCAAATCTCCTGAACGTAGCCGCTCCCGATCCAAATCCAAGTAAGTATTCAGACCCTGCTGGATATAACACGTCACGTCATTTCCTGCTCTGCGGTTAATGTTTTCTTTTTGTTTTAAACGTTTATTTATTTGCTTTGTTTCTTGCGCAATTATAAATAATCGAGAGTGTTATGTAATTGTACGTTTTACCTGTGTTACTCCCATCTGTTGGCATTGTGTTTGGGCTGGTTTTTTCTCAATCGAAAGCCTCTCACCGCATTATATTCTCATATATTTACACGTTATATATCGTTTATATAGATCTTATTACGGTTATCGGTTTTTTTAAAGCAGTCGCAAAAAATTTTTATATTTTTACTTGTACACTTCCATGCATCCCCTTTCATTTGAACTATAATTTTGCAGATCAAGAGACCGCTCAAAGTCGAAATCTAAGTCAAAGTCCAAATCCAGATCTCGTTCTAGGTCCAAGGCTGAGAGGTCAAAGTCCAGGTCGCAGTCCAAATCCAAAGCCAAGTCTCCCTCGAAGTGAGTTCGATCGATATAATTGGCGCAAGACAAGCAAATCCATATTCGTTTTTTTTTTAATTCTAGTTCTTCTTCCAGGGATAGATCTAGTCGCGAAAGATCGAGGGGCGACAGATCAAGGTCCAGATCAGGCAGCAAACATAGCAAAAGTCGCAGCCGTTCACGTTCACCTATGAATGGTGATAAATCACCGGAGAGCAATAAGCTGAAAGCTGATTAAAAGAGATGCAACGACAAAACGAGAGAGGGATTATTTTGAAGCAAAAAAAAAGAACAGTTGACGGAGAAAGGAGTTTTGCCCTCTTTTTGTTTCTTTTTTTTCTACAATTAAGAAATCACATTCAAGAAGCCAATTTTTCATGCTTTAGTTTTTAAAAGACGTCAATTTTTTGTGACATTATTGTAATTAACGTGTACATCATTTTATCGAGACGAACGAAATTCCAGAAATCTTGTAAAATGGTCGAATCAGCGAAGAAGGAAAAGGAAAAGATATCAATGTAATTAACGATCGGCTTAAATATGATGAAATAATTGTACATGGTTTATGTAACAGAACCAATTTGTAAATTGGTTTCACGTAATTTTAACTGTACACTTCTGTCATCTTTGAAAACACCACTCGCATTTAGAGAAATAAGATGTCTTCATACGTACCTTAAACGGACTCTACACGTTTTTCGATGTATCGCCGTATATCAAGGAATTCCCCGTTAATGGCTTTTTGTATATATTCCTAACAATCACATTACAATAAGAGCATTTTGTGATGTGTATTAAATTTAGCGGTAAGAGGTATCTTATTATCAATAAAATTTCACGCTAAGCCTAATACCTTTATTTTTCCTTGATTTTATATTCCGCGGCCCTTTAATAATGTGCTTAACATTTTAAGTATTACGTAAACAAATTAAAATTTTATGGAGTTAACCATTATTTCGCATATTTAGTTAAACAACAGACAAGTCATTTCCTGTAAAGCAACAAAAATAACAAAATTCGTGGTGCTGCTATCTATAAGGAAGTGTTTAAAACTGCTCGTGCTCTGTCATATCAACCCTCAAAACTTGTGGCGACCGTGGTTTACCGACGTTGGTCGCATAGTCGCGACCAGTGTTACCGTCGGCGGGCGCAATTAGTTTTTAACTAGGTTAGTGTGATTATAGTTAATTTTAAGAACAAAAAAATTCTTTAACGAGGATCGTAGGTCCAGCTAAAAGTTGGTCAGAAATAGTAAAAGTCCAGTAGGTACAACCCTGCGATCGTAGGTTCAGCTAAAAGTTGGTCAGAAACGGTAGAAGTCCAGTAGGAATGACCCTGGGATAGTAGCCCACACGGCCGCGGTCAGGGACCATCCAAGATTTTCGGAAATAGCGAATACCAACGAGCGCAGCCAACGCGCCGGCGCGACGCGGAGTGGGGTCGGCCGCATGCCTCAGTCTTAATTGAAGTGCCGCAGCGTACGGTCGTCTATGTCGTTGAAGGATAGCAACATACCTCACTCTACGACACAATAGCACCTCGGGGTATACTTGACCATCGTGTACGCTTGATTATTAACTTCTATTAATTAATACGCGTTTAACTAACAATCGTTCTACTATCGCAACAGTACATTAAACTTTAATGATTAAAATCTTTCTTGAGTCTCCTTTGCTGCACGAATGACCGATCATCCAATTGAGGATGGACGCATCTTCGTCTGGCATCGAGATTTTTTAAGTATGAGGTTAACCAGTCATTTGTTGTAACATCACGTTAACTAATTTATTAGTTCGAACGGTTCTTCGAATCTTTATTATATTTTATTCAGTCACTTACATACTGCTTTTGTGACTTCGAATTCGATTCTGATTTTAGAACAGGTCTATTCTTTTTGTTGCAGGTATAATGGATGCTTGGCTGGCAAAGAATAATACATTGAGGCTGCAGGAATGGAGTATTGAGATACAATTAATGCGATCAATTAATGATCGTTCTACAAATTGACAATAATAGGAGATTTTTTTTTCTCACATGTTATATTAGAATTTTTACAATTTCGATAAACAAATTCCATTATCTCGGCTTCTGCTGGGCAGATTGTAATCAACGACGTCTCAAATGAAAGGGAAACGAATAAGCTACACGAGTAATAATACCCCGTTGCTGTAAGTATATGCAGTTGTCCCGTAATAACAATTTTAATTGTTTAATTGTTTATAACAAATGAACTGCACATGGAATAATGTTCACACCTATTGCAGATGGTACCTGATGCTCCTAGCTTTAATTTACGCCCTCTGATCATTGATGTAGCTTGCCTCCAAGCTGAATTAATCGCATTTGTTTATAATTTCGATAAACAAATTCCATTATCTCGGCTTCTGCTGGGCAGATTGTAATCAACGACGTCTCAAATGAAAGGGAAACGAATAAGCTACACGAGTAATAATACCCCGTTGCTGTAAGTATATGCAGTTGTCCCGTAATAACAATTTTAATTGTTTAATTGTTTATAACAAATGAACTGCACATGGAATAATGTTCACACCTATTGCAGATGGTAGCTGATGCTCCTAGCTTTAATTTACGTCCTTTGATCATTGTTGTAGCTTGCCTCCAAGCCGAATTAATCGCATTTGTTTATAATTTCGTTAAACAAATTCAATTATCTCGGCTTCTGCTGGGCCGATTTTATTCAACGAGGTCTCAAATTGAAGTTCTCGAGTCGAGGCAGAAGCTGCTTCACTTTTCGGAAGCTCTTCGTGCACCGTTTAGGTGCCATTTTCAATCAAGTGCTTAAATTGTTTATAAAAAATAAACAGCGCATGCAGCATTTGTAAATCGTTTATTTACGTGTAGCGGCATCCTTTACCTTCATTTTGAGCACTCGTTCATTGATCTAGCGCCTCTAGAAGCCGAGATAATTGCAGTGACCCGGAGTGCGTTTTTGCCGATTTTTCAATTGTTAATAACTTTTAAACCACAAATGCCATATTGTTGCACCTTGGAGGATATAGCTATGGCCCGTAGCTTTAATTTAAGATAAGTCCGGTTAAGAAATACGCAGTAGAAGCTGAGAAAAACGCAATTGTTTAAAGTAACGATGTAATCCGGGAATTCGGTTTTGGCGGTGCGGAAAACTGCGAAAAAGGCCGCAAACGCGAGATGGCGCCACTTGCACGATTACCGACATATCCTTACCGACAAAATTTTAAAAATTATTATTTCGGCTTCTGCTCAAATGAAAGGGAAGAGAATCGGCTACTCGAGAAATAATACCTCATTGCTGTAACAATATGCAGTTGCCCGTAATAACAGTTTTAATTCTTTATAGCAGCAATGTAAGTTGGGTTAGTGTACATATAACCTATCATTGCAATACTATCGTAACTCTTACACGCTCTTCTTCTGTTTCGCTCTTCCTTTTCATACCTTCTCTACATTACGTATTACACTATTCTTATCTCTTTATCGCACATGTATTATACATCTTTCCTTTGCCCCCATGTTTCATTTCAAATTCCTAAGTCATTTTTATATCCTATTATCTCTATTTCCGTACATTCTGTTAATAGATGTTCTAATGTTTCAAATTTCTGTTAGCACAGCTCACGTCTTTTATTCTTCTCCTTCTCCCAATATTTCTTCATCCTTTAATGCTTTGGCATAAGGTTACCTGCAATATTAATTGCCAATTGTGCCGTCTTCCGTTCTTACTTAAATGCTTTAGTAGTGTTGCTGTTCTAATATATTTAAACGTTTCATTGTATCTTGCTTCTACTATTTATCTGCCTCTTTCCAGCTGTTGCATTTCACAGACACTTTTAAGGCCCTCCAACAATTCCTTTACTTCCCCTCTCATCAAATTCAACCTCACGAGGCGCATTCCATTCATTTTATCCAATTTATCCAATAATTCTCTCTTTCTCTTATGTTTCTGGTTTGGCCATCCCTTCTTTCTTTGTCATGCATATATTCCTTAACAATGTTTCTCTCCCCTGTTACATAATTACTAATATATTTGTTGTGTGTGCAGGTATCGCAGGCAAACAGTAACGATCATTGACCGGCACTTCTCATCGTGCATGAAAGCAAGCAAGAAGAAAGAACTATTGCCACATACTTTAGTTATAGTAAATTAGTTTATATAAATAGTTTGTAACTATTAACCTGTAACTTTAATTTAGAACAATTGTGTAATTAAGTGTTATGTATATCTATTATATATTTTATTTTATATTTAGTTCATTTGGTAGATCTTATATGTATATTACTACAAGTTCTATTGAATGTGCCAAATATAAAATGAAAAATATAATAAATAATTTACATATGCACAAGTTACACAACTGTTGTAATTTAAAATAAGCTTCTGCATACAAAGTACTTAATTTTAGTATAAGTTTTATCTGTAAGTTGTATTTTAAATAGATTAAAAAGAATAGTTCATAAGTATTAGCTTGTAAATTGGAACTATAACAATTTTGTAACTTGTATCTTCATTAATTAATTTAAATAAATCTTTAATGAAAAGAACTCTATTGCTCATTTTAATTTAACACCTTACCAATCCTTGAAAATACCTAATTCCAATTCCTTAAACAAGTAATACCGTGCAGGAACTTTAAATGCAAAGTTCACAAGCGGAGAACTTGTAAAAATAGACCTGAACATTATTAAATTTTGCGCTAAGTATCTAATGATTAATACAACGCTTTGATGGGAGCCCCTGAATTTAAGTGCTCGGAAATTCCTGGAACGTGACGTCATTTCCAAGAATTACTAAGAACGAATACCTCCTTGCATATCATATTCTCCTGATACAAATCCATGAATTTCGGCAGAAATTTTCTGAGTTTCTGGCAAAAATATCTCGCTGAAAATCGTGGATTTGTATCAGGAGAATATGATATGCAAGGAGGTATCCGACGTCATTTCCAAGAATTGCCGGCGTCGGATACCTCCTTGCACATCATGTTCTCCTAATACAAAGTCCAGATTTCCGAGCGCTGAAATTTCTGAGTTTCTGGCAAAAATATCTGCTGAAAATCGTGGATTTGTATCAGGAGAATATGATATGCAAGGAGGTATCCGACGTCATTTCCAAGAATTGCCGGCGTCGGATACCTCCTTGCACATCATATTCTCCTAATACAAAGTCCAGATTTCCGAGCGCTGAAATTTCTGAGTTTCTGGCAAAAATTTCTCGCTGAAAATCGTGGAATTGTATCAGGAGAATATGATATGCAAGGAGGTATTCGTTCTCAGAAATTCTTGGAAGTGACGTCACGTTCCAGGAAATTCCGAGCGCAAAATTTCTGAGTTTCTGGCAAAAATATCTCGCTGAAAATCGTGGATTTGTATTAGGAGAATATGATATGCGAGGAGGTATCCATTCTCAGAAATGACGTCACTTTCCAGGAATTTCCGAGCGCAAAATTTCTGAGTTTCTGGCAAAAATATCTGCTGAAAATCGTGGATTTGTATTAGGAGAATATGATAGGCGAGGAGGTATTCGATCTCAACAATTTTCTGGACATCTGCCAACCAATTTTGCAAGAAGTGAAGACTTAGAATTTGCTGCTTCCAAATTTAATAACGTATAGGGCTATTTTGACAAGTTTCTCGCTTCAGGACTTTGCATTTAAAGTTCGTCCACGGTACTTCTTGTATAAGGAATTGGAACTAGGTTCTTTCAAGGATTGGTAAGGTGTTAAATTAAAAAGAGCAATAGAATTCTTTTCATTGAACATTTATTTAAATTAATTAAGGAAGATACAAGTTACAAAAATGTTCAAGTTACAAGCTAATACTTATGAGCTATTCTTTAAAGTTAATTTACAATATACCTTACAGATAAAACTTATACTAAACTTTGCGTACTTAAAATGCTAAAGCTTATTTTAAATTGCAGCAATTGTGTAACTTGTGCATATGTAAATTGTCTATTATATCTTTCATTTTATATTTAGCACATTCAGTAGAACTTGTAATAGTAATACAAGTAATATTAAAGTTTATACAAGATCTACCGAATAAACTGAATATAAAAAAAAAGATATAATAAATATACATAACAGTGAATTACACAATTGCTCTAAATCAGTGGTGCGCAAACTTTGGCGCGCAGTGGGCCAACAGTTGAAATCAACTACTTTACGCTGGTTACAATATTAACCCCTTCACATCGGAGGAGGAGATATCTTGTCGCGTGATTTCATTCATGATATGCTTTCGAAGAGATATCTTGCAACACAATGTCTTTCATGCAATGCTATGTAAGTAATATCTTGCTGCACAAAATTGTTCATACGACGCTGTGATGTTCTTTCTTCCTCCAACTCACAATGACAAGTGCCGGTCAATGATCCTCCTCTTTGCCAGGAAACCTGTACATACAAAACATATATTAATAAGTATGTAACAAGAGAGTGAAAAATTGTTATGCAATGTTTTAAGGAAAAAGAAAGAAGGGAGGGCAAGTCAAAACTGAAGCATAAGAGAAAGAGAGGATTCTTTGAAAAGGAATGAAGTAACTCAAACAGGAATAAATTCGACACAGCAGGAAAGGAACAAAGTAATGGAAATAAGATACTATGAAATACAACAGCAGAAGCAGAACAGAAAAATAAAAGGAGCAAGATATAACGACAGGTTTAGATATATTCGAACAGCTACACTATCACAGTACCAAAGTTAAGGGCTAACAGCAAAGCTTCATCAATTAATAGCGTAGGTAAGATCTGGAAGCACACAAAAGTCGAACAGATACTGGGAGAAAGTAGAGTATGAATGGTATGACCTGTGTGGAGACAAATTAATAATGTTAGAACATCTGGTACGAGAATGTAGGGAAACAGCTAGGGTGGTTACGCTAGGGGATCTGATGCGTAGAATAAGAGATGAAAGCTTCGGAATTTGAAACCGCAAGATATACATATAATAGATGTGCATGGAGAGACCGCTAGTAAGAAATGGGGCAATATGTACGGTAGAGGAGGTACGAAAGAAAGAGTGGAAGAAAGGAATGCGTAAACTAAGATAGTAAATCTAAAGTTAGGTTATATGTACTCTTACAATTAGTCCAAATTTCATGGCTGCGAAGCCGAAACAAAGGGGAATACTATTGTTAGTATATACTTAGTACACACAGGAAAATTTATTGGTAGAAACACATATTCAGAGATGTAAATACCTTTGTTAAGATGCTTCGGAAAAATGTTTCAAGGGTCCTTGGTTTGTTATAAACATTTACACAATTAAATTAATTATTACGAGCAAGTGGATAAACTTATTGCAACGACACTATGCAGGTGAATAGCTTTCTTTCTTTCTCATTCTTTTGACACCTTATAGATTAAAAAGCAACCAGCAGGAGTCGAGATATAAAAATTAGAATTACATATTATCGCTTTATACCGACAATCTGTCGGTAACGATATCACAGACAGTCGATAATCAGACATGTGGCGCCATCTCGCGTTTGCGGAATTTTTCGCAGGTTTCCGCACCGCCAAAACCGAATTCCTGGATTACATCGTTAATTTAAACAATTGCGCTTTTCTCGGCTTCTACTGCGTATTTCTTAACCGGACTTGTCTTAAATTAAAGCTACGGGCCATATCTATATCCTCCAACAGGTGCAACAATATGGCATTTGTGGTTTAAAAGTTATTAACAATTGAAAAATCGGCAAAAACGCACTCCGGGTCACTGCAATTATCTCGGCTTCTAGAGGCGCTAGATCAATGAACGAGTGCTCACAATGAAGGTAAAGGATGCCGCTAAACATCAATTTACAAATGCTACATGCGCTGTTTATTTTTTACAAACAATTTAACAATTGTTCCTTGAACCGAGAGCTTCAATTCGAGATGTCGTTGATTAAAATCGGCGCGGCAGAAGCCGAGATAATGGAATTTGTTTATCGAAATCATAAAATGCAATTAATTCGGCTTCGAGGCAAGCTACATCAATGTTCAGAGGACCTAAATTAAAGCTAGGAGCATCAGCTACCATCTGCAATAGGTGTGAACATTATTCCATGTGCAGTTCATTTGTTATAAACAATTAAACAATTAAAATTGTTATTACGGGCAACTGCATATACTTACAGCAACGGGGTATTTTTTATCCTGTAGCTTATTCGTTTCCCATTCTTTTGAGACGTCGTTGATTACAATCGGCCCAGCAGAAGCCGAGATAATTGAATTTGTTTAACGAAATTATAAACAAATACCATTATTTCGGCTTGGAGGCGAGCCACATCAATGATCAGAGGACCTAAATTAAAGCTAGGAGCATCAGCTACCATCTGCAATAGGTGTGAACATTATTCCGTGTGCAGTTCATTTGTTATAAACAATTAAACAATTAAAATTGTTATTACGGGCAACTGCATATACTTACAGCAACGGGGTATTTTTTATCGTGTAGCTTATTCGTTTCCCTTTCTTTTGAGACGTCGTTGATTACAATCGGCCCAGCAGAAGCCGAGATAATTGAATTTGTTTAACGAAATTATAAACAAATGCGATTAATTCGGCTTGGAGGCAAGCTACATCAATGATCAGAGGACCTAAATTAAAGCTAGGAGCATCAGCTACCATCTGCAATAGGTGTGAACATTATTCCATGTGCAGTTCATTTGTTATAAACAATTAAACAATTAAAATTGTTATTACGGGCAACTGCATATACTTACAGCAACGGGGTATTTTTTATCCTGTAGCTTATTCGTTTCCCATTCTTTTGAGACATCGTTGATTACAATCGGCCCAGCAGAAGCCGAGATAATTGAATTTGTTTAACGAAGTTATAAACAAATGCAGTTAATTCATAAGGCCCATCCAGCGCTCCTCCGAGCCGAGAGCAGAAAAAGAAATGAAGCAGAAAATAGAATGAAGCAAAAAAGGGAATGAGAGGGGAAAGTGCAATGCGCAGTCAATTCGCTCGAATTATTTTGCACATAATTATCAAACGTCTCTTAAACGTTTAATAATTATACAGTAAATAATTGATTGCCCGGGTCTCACCACGTGGAGGTTACTGCGCCTGGAGACCCACCCTAGCCACGGCCCTTCCACCCTCCAATTACGCAAAAACTAATTCTACTATCATTTTGTAAGGAATAAAAATCTCCCGTTATTGTCAATTTGTAGAACGTTCATTAATTGATCGTAGTACAAATACGACAACAACAGGAGTACTTAGAAGAATCGCGACCGCGAGCTAAATTGAATATCAGAAGGAAACCTGAAAGAAAATCTGCAACAGGATTCAATTTCCTGAAATAAAAGTTAAAAACAATATATTCTATGATCTTAAGAACTAGACAACGAAATATTATTGCAGTGGTGAACACTGCTGTCTTAAAAACTAAGACACAGCTTAAAAATAAATGCTCCGTTCTTAAATACTAGATTAGATTCAAATGCGCCCTACCTGACTAAACATCTAACTTAAAACTAGTATGTCCCTACC
Source organism: Nomada lathburiana (assembly GCA_963667235.1). Taxonomy (NCBI): domain Eukaryota; kingdom Metazoa; phylum Arthropoda; class Insecta; order Hymenoptera; family Apidae; genus Nomada; species Nomada lathburiana. Next base: position 10,560,038 of record OY763906.1, read on the forward strand.
TAGTATAACATCTAAGAATTCAATTAAAAGAATAATTTCAGTAATATCCTGCCTACGTAGGAATGTAAATGATACTTTACCATGCTCATATAGGTATGAGTATGCACATACCTAATTCCTCCTCAATTAGTCCATATTAATTTCGTGGTCCATTACTTCCTAGAACAGACAGAAAGTGAAACCAAAAAATCGCTCTTTCATCCGAAATCCAATCGCCAGATAACAAGAGATATACATAAACCGTTGGGATAATAAGTTAAATGTTACCAATCCTTCGTCATAGGTCATCGGACCAATTGTTATGCATCGCAGTAATTGTATCTCAATAGTCCATTCCTGCAGCCTCAATTTATTATTCTTTACCAGCCAATCATCCATTATACCTGCAACAAAAAGAATGCGTGGTGATCTGTGATAGACGTGTACTAAAATCAGAATCGAATTCGAAGTCGCAAAAGCAGTATGTAAGTGACTGAATAAAATATAATAAAGATTCGAAGAACCGTTCAAAGTAATAAATTAGTTAACACGTTGTTACAACAAACGACTAGTTAATCGCGTATCAAACAACCGATGCTACCGGAAGAATACGCGTCCATCCTCAACCGGTTGACCGGTCGAGTGTCCAGCAAAAGAGGATTAAGAAAGACTTTAATGTACTCCCGCGATAGTAAAACGATTGTTAGATAAACGCGTATTAATTAATAGAAGCTAATAGTCAAGCGTATGCGGCGGTAAAATAAAACTCGAAGTGTGATTGAATTGTAGGGTTATGTAAGTCGCTAACCTTCGACAGCATAGACGAGTCTTACGCTACGACGCTTGAACTGGTAATGACAACGCGCACCGCGCGCTGCGTTCCGCACCTGCCCCACTCCGCGACCCCTCTCAATGGAGTGAATAATAATTTAAGAGATATATTACTAGTATTCATAGAATTGTACTTATTTCTACAAGGAATTTAAGAAATCTTTACCTGTCAGCGAGATCGCTTGACGTTTTGACGCGGCGCGGCGCGGCATGGCGTGTCGTCATTATGTTACTGCGCATTCCCGCCAGTCAAGATCGCAGCAATCGATCCTCAATGGTCCGTGCGATTCTCGAAGCAGGGAACATGAAGATACATTGGATAATATAGGTCTCTTCTGTACCTCGTCGCTATATTTACGATGTATCGATTGTCGACGTTCATTTCAATGTTCACTTTTCTAAAAGTCACGTACATCGTAAATTATCCAGTAACTAATTCGTACATTGGCCAAGTAATGCAACATTTATTACGATACATTGTGCTTGTTGCCCTAATACTATCCATTGATTAATCGTATCATTTCAATATCGGGAGAAACTCCAGTTTGCCATGACCCTCGAAACGATTCGATACTATCGAGATTTTTTGGCAGGTCGAATCGAAGAACCGTTCAAAAATGCCATCAAAGTCAACTTAATCCCACTCGAAACCTGTCCGTCTCTTGTTTGAAAATCTTGTCAAGCTGCCAGCAAGATCGAGACACTTTCCTTTAAAATACGCGGCTTCCTTGCCATCGAGGCTATCGAACGAATGCTTGATGCATCGTAAACAGGCTACATAAAACCCGCGCTATTCAAATGTCTGGGCGCCGGGATTCCACGTGCCAGAAACATGAATTACCAAAATCGCTACAAGGAACAGAGGATGCTGACTTCGTTTGGAATATGATTACCGATAGATTTCCAAATGCTGCGCCGCTACTCTGTGAAATGGAGACGGTCATCGAACGCGCGGAGGATCTTCTTCAACAGCTGAAAGCTCCTTGTCGGGAAATCGGTACAGCAATCGTACTTCAACTTTCTATTAAAATTATCTACTATAACGAATATACTTGAGAAACAAAAAAGGAGCCTCAAATATTATAATTCTACAGAAACGTCAACATCTTTCTGTACACAAGATTCCGAAGAATCAACAACATTAATGATTTCCGCCAGAGGATCGTTAAGTACCGACAATGATGTAGGTATACGTATATTAGTTTTGGCATTAACGTTCGATTTTTTAATTAAACATAAAAACGCTATAGAACACGGAAGAAAGTGGTACTATCAATAAAAGTACAGCAGAAATACAAGTATCGGAAAGCAGCATCGAAGAGGACACCGATCTAATTGTTGGTACTCAGAACTCGCTTCCTAAAGGACAGTATACCGGAAGTCAGTCGAGTGATACCTCGATGATGAATGATTTTAAAGCAGAGAAGAAATCCAATGTTCCATTGGCTTCAGCTAACGCTGAAACAAGTCTGTTTAGCTTTGCTCAATGATATAATTGAAATAACGCTTTGATATAATTAAGTAGGTATTATTTCTGCATAGATACGGATCAATTGATGAAGGAGGCGCGCAGTTTAGAGGGGTGGCATAAAATAGTGGATAACGCTATGCGAGGCAACATAGGTATAAAGAAATATTCGTAAATTCATTTTCTTTGCCCTACTGAATTAATTTATTATCGCAGCTGGACACCAATTTGTTAATCCAGTCAATTATGGAAAAAATAAAATGGCAAACCTTGCAGTAAAAGGTATATGATATTTAAAATAATCTTCTACTTTTATGCAATATTCCTTTTTTCCCTCGCTGCGAGAGATTTGTTTTTTTCTGGAATAATTTTCCGCAATTTTGTCAATAGAAAATTATAATAAGAATAATAAAATATTGTTTATTACAATACAGTTTTTGATAAAACGAATAAATTATTTCCTCTTTCTTAGAGCACGAGGAATCTTGTATTATTCTCCATCGTCAAGAAACAAGTAACAGTGTCGGTGATTCCACGATGGAAATCGACACTAGGCAAAATATGAAAACTAACAGAATAGCTGAGCCCGTTGACGATGCTGTAAATATATCGCTTAAAGTAACAGAAAATATCTTTATTTTTCCATATGTCTAATTTACGATGCAATACTTCCCACAACTACTGCCCAATGATTCGAAATTAATAAAAAGGGTAACGGTGACGAGAGTTCGCTGGCAATGAATAAACAACGAACGCCGTTGAACGTTCTGGAGGAGTACGCAAAACGTTGCAAAATACCAATTGAGTATGAACACGTAACCGATACACTACATCGTTACAAATCAAACGTCTATGTGATACGTGCAAATCTCGTTGGATTTGCTGGTAATAACTTGCGTCAATATTTGAGAAACTCGTTAGCGATAATTCTTACCAATTACATTAGCAAATAAGACTATAATTATTTCGAATCGCAACAAAAGAACAACCATATAAAAGTTCGACAATAACTTAACATAACTTACGCATTAATTTAATAGCGACATGTCGAGGTATCAGTGAGCACACCACCAAGAACAATCTAGCTGCGAAAATTCTACAAATGATCGCGAATCAACAGATGAAGGACGAAAAGCTTGGTGCTCTTGAGGATCTTACAAAGACCGAGTATGCAATTCAAAGATGTAACTCGCAATCATATACATTTCGCCTCTATGATAAATATAATCGTCGTTTAATTGACACTAAAATTGATTGGATTACCACAGGATAATGGAGATAATTAATTTTGGCACGGACGGTCTGAGAGAAACAGCTCAAAAGAAGTTATATCAACTCTGTCTGGAACAAGACGTACCAGTCCCAAAGTACTCTGTAGAGAAAATGAAAACGTATCAGGGTTTTACTTATGTAGCTACTTGCAATGCCTTGGGTTACACTTGCGACGGTATATCTAAGAATTTTCTCGTTTCGTCCTACTTTACGTTCTCTTCTTGCGAACTATACGACTGATTGTTAAAAAATAAACGCAGGCCATGGATTAAGGGACTGCGTGGCCAAAAAAGTAGCAGCTGCTGAATTGTACCATCGATATTGTGAAGATCGCAAGATAGGGGAGAAGGTAAATTGTTATATATTTCTTTTACCATTAAAGTATAACTTCCAAAGGTTACGTCGTACCGTTTAATTTGTGAACTACGGTATCTGAGCTACGATCCAAGGTAGCTTGCCAGTTTTCTTGAAGGACCAGTAATCGTATAATAGCTTTCCAATTATTAGAAATATCAAAAAAGCCAAGATGATATTTAAAACGTCCAAGGGATGAATGATGGGGTCCTCGTCCGGGGAGACACAAATTTCTGTACGTTTCAGGTCCCTTATCTTTGAGGAAATTGCTTTGCTAATTATTTCAACGTTTCTCCTTGAGACATAACGTTATTAATATTAGTACTATCAATACTATTAAGTAACTTACAATTTTACCAGAATTATCATCTCCATTATTAGGCGAGCATCTAACATCATTAACATCCTTAATTAAATTCGTGTATCGAATGAGAAGATCCTGCAATTGAATTTCGATTAACTTGACAGGTTGTTCGAAAAATTTTTCCCGTAATATCTGTTTCAATTGTACCTGAAATCCCGGAGTGAAAAGGCAATCGCACCTCCACGGATTCCTGCTGAGATACAAACTCACAGCGTTTCCGTTATGCTGTAGCACATTTTCTAGAGCATACGTGGGCAGCTGAAACAGTGACATAGAGGCCTTACCATTTCTTTAATCACATAAACCGTGATTAACATGCTAATCAGACGCAAATCCCTAATTATTCTCTCGATACGTCTGTTCCAGTAACGCGTTCTTAATCGTCAATAATATAATACACACATCGGTTAATTTATTTCCACGAAGACTGAGCAGTCGAAAACGGTCCACCCAACTAGATCCCTCCAATTGTACTATCGACTCGATCATATTATCGTCCAGGTAAATATCTATCACTCCTCTGTAGGCGGGATTCGTTGTTAGTGGTCTGAGATCCTGGATCTGCAATTAAACATATTATTTCTTGTTTGCTTTTAAACTGTTTTTAAATAAGGTCCTAATACTTCGTGTCTGTGATATATTTATTTCGTAAAGTCGAAACCTTGTTTCCAGATAAATGAAGCGTGGTCGTATTCGCAGGTAAAAAGCTTGGCATCTCGATTAACCCACGCTGGCTACAGTTCAGCGATGCAAAAGCCATCATCTGCCTTTGGATATGCTTCCCTCCATTACCAACCACGTACACGAGTTCGCATTCGCACACAGTCTTGGTGCATTCGTCCTTTAACGTCTAAAAAGAAAAGAAAAAGTGTGTCTGTCGAGTCTAAGAAAATTGTCCGCGTTTTGTATTGAATCCCGCGAATAAAACGGTAGCAAGAAATTGATTACTTTGATTATTTCTACCACTGGAATCAATGGTCTACCATCGTATGGCACTGTGCACCGAAGATTTTCTTTGTCCGCCACTTTGCGCCCGAGAGAAACCTTTCCCTGGTCCAGTATCCATTTCGTGTTCTCGGTACATTTTAAAGGATTTCCTGTTGCGAATAAATTCATTTCCATTCAATATTACAAATTCAATCACTGTGAGGATTAGAAGCTTGTAGTGTTTTACCAGAAAGATAAACGTGACGCAAGGGAGGGACATTGAAAGTTTCAATATCGATCTCCTCGAGACTGTTGTTCCGGAAGTCGAGGAACTTCAGGTTCGAAAGATAAACGAATGCCTTCTCGGGCAGCTCCTTTAATTTCGTGTCAATTATATCCAATGTCTATGGTCGTAATTCAAGAATATTTTTCGTATTATTTCCAATAAAGATTATTTGCACGGAAGAAAGAAAAAAAAACGAAACAAGACGGTCTTACCTCGATGGATCGAGTTTCGTTCGGAAAAGGTGAGACCAATTTAGTTAAGTTACTTTTCTCGATCGCTAGCTTTTTTAAAACTGGAAATCCTCGGAGAATATATTCAGGATCGAACGTATCCAATGGCCAATAACAAATCACCAATGTCCGCACGTTTGCATATCTGAGTAATTAGTTTTAACATTGCTATTTCAGTACTAATTACTATTCATATACTAATTATATAAAATAGTCACTCTGAATACTATTTAATTAGAACCTGGACTTCCATTTATCCTCGACACCGTGAAAACAAACCAAACGGTGATCGTGTTCCGTGAAATCGCACTCAGCTGTTGTATTTGGCTTTGTTCGACGCAAATCACAGTTCTCCTCGCTCGAGTTCGCCAACGAAAGTCGTAAATTTATGCAGAGAAGTGCAGTCCTATTTTATAAATCGATTAATCAACCATTGCCATTGCTTCTCTATCAAAGGGCCACGGAAAATATGAATGAGCGATTAATTAATTGATGAATAAATACGAGGGATGCAAATATTTATTGTGTGATTATTTCGAGAAGTTATCTATCGACCCTGTCGTTCAACATGTTTCATTGAACAATGTTTCAAATTTCACATTGAAATAATGGTGAAAACGTTATTATCTAATCTCTCATAGCTTAATTGTCTTGCAAACACGGAAGCACGTGGATCTCTGTATGCGCCACCGTTTCACACTCCGCGCAAATAGGAATGATCCTCCTTTAGTTATCTAATCACTATTGTTTTAAGTTCTCTACGCGATTCGAACGGTTCGTGAATATTGATTGAACCTAGTACAATTTTTACGCGGCGAATAAATCAGCCTCCGAAAAATCGGCTTGAAGAACTTGAGGGAAAAGAAACTCGATTTCTCCGCGTTAACGGCGGTACCAGTGGTTGCTTTAAGCAAAAAAAGAGGAAACGTTAAGAAGCAGCACTAAAAATTAAAAAAAAAAACAGAACATACTTACAAGAGAAAAATGTAAATCGATTCATTCCACATTTTACGTTCCAAATGTAATTAGAAATTTATTTAAAGTCTAACACAAAGTAGAAAAGTTTGTCTGAATTGTTCGAACGAACGATGTCGAATCTTCTTTTTTCAACCTGTCGAACAGTCAGAAATTGAAATGACCACAATTCAATTGATAACACAAGCATCAATTGAGAGCTCGCGATACTGCTAAGAAAATCGAAGCGAATCCTCTACTCTGGACGGGTGAACAACTGAAACCCTGGCAGGGTTTAATCAGAAGAGAACATATTGCAAGATGCGAGCGCAGACGCAGACATTCGATTTACATAGTGCGGTTAATGCATACTGTGATAATTAGATGTCTTAAAATGGTGGAAACAACAGTTGTGGACTGTTTATACGTTAGAAAGAACGTAGAATGATTTGCATACTATTTGCCAGGCGATCTTATGACTTTCTGCGGGACCTGCAATATTCAATATTAATAGCAAATGTTTGCTTGCAGTCTTGTGCAGCTTATGGTTCAAAGTGAAATATCATAAAATTAGCTTCGACGTTCGTTCCCTAATTATTTGTTTTTTTAAATAAAAAAAGCAATTAAACAACTTGGGTCCGCCATGGCCTTCAGGTGATCTTTAAACTGAATGAAACCAATTCAGTGACCCTGATTCAACCTTTAGATGACCGTGACCTTTGATAATAGCATTTTATAATTATTAGTGTTAAATGGTTATTGGCTCTTTGTTAGGACAGTAAAGAGGTATATGTGCATAAGCAAAATATGGAACTGGAAACCAACCCCCGTTTGAACGGAGCTATGCACTCAACCACTTCTTGCAGTAATACGATCCTGATACACAAAGCGAGATTCGACACCAATTTATCATCGTTCCAAGAGTGCCATCTAACGTTTGGATGCCCAGTTGTTATTATGTTCTCCTAATACACGAAGCAAGTTTTGAGGGAAAATTCAGATTGACTATAGAAGCTGACCCTCCTGGTTATACCTCTGTTAGTAATATGCAATCCTAATGGTACAAGTCGATTTTGAGTCGAGTTTCGTGATTATCTTATTTTATAGGATAAATAAATACGAAGTTATACAACTGTAGATGATACGACATACCGCAGTGGTGAAGAAACTGATTAAATTCAATTACGTTAGTTAGCGAATAGAAAATTTAAAGATAAACTATGGTTTTAGATATTATTGATTCACTGTCCTATTGATGCAAAAGTGTATTGCATCAATAAATATTAAATATATATTTTACTCGGGAATATTACTAATGATGTGCGTCTCTCCAGCTGCTTAATTGCAATATAAGACCCCCTCATAAGACTCTATTTCATTGCATATGCAGTTCATTACATATTAAATAATTTACTTAAAATTTTGCATTAACTTTGTTTAAACATTTAATTATACATATGTATTATAACGTAATTAATTTAAAGCAACCACTACACGTTTCGAATCAAAAAGAATAGATCGTTATTTGAGGCCTGCCTGCTTTATAATTAAGGGCACTCCGCAAAATTAAATGACCAATTGGCCAATCAAGGTACTGGACAAAATACATACGCATTTTAATTGGCGTGGTTCTTCTGGATTTGTCCAGAACGCGTGTTCTATTTTATCGACAGAGGTGCCGGTGTAACAGCTGCTGCCTTTGCGAAAAAGAATACACATTTGAGATCCATACGACCCCAAAGACGGTTGCAAATCCATAGGTTTTGTGAACCCGCAACTCTGTACACTCGCTTCACCCTTGTGCCGCTAAGTATTTGATGAAATTTAGGCGCAGAAAGTGCCTGGATTTCAAAGTTGGCGATTGGTATCGATAAGCATCGTGGTAACGTCATAATTCGCGTCCGCCGCGCATCGTGTCGGTATCGTTTCGCGCCCAAACACGTTACGTTAATATAAAGCAAAACTTGTTGCAGATTAATGTCAGGCATCGCGGTTGCTAGGCTCGCCGAAGAGCGAAAAGCATGGAGGAAAGACCATCCGTTTGTAAGACATTACCTTTTCGTACATTGCACTTCGCTATTGTAGTCGGCGTGCATGTTAATCCTTATTGATCTGGTTAGATGACACTATTCAATTATTCCCCTATATAAAATACTATCGATAACAAGTATACTTGTTCATAATATTTTTCGAATACAAGGTATTTTTGTTATGGAACTCGAAATAATTCGGATGGTAGAATCGATTAATTTAAAAATCCTAACCTTCGTGCCGCTATGCGTATCGGAGTTTTCTGACGCGTATACCGCGTACGTTTATAGAATACTTATATGCTTTTTATCGAATGATTTATGCCTTAAAGAAGGACGAACTAAACATTTTATTTATAGGGGTTCGTGGCACGACCAGTTAAAAGTCAAGATGGAACACTTAACTTGATGAGCTGGGAGTGTGCGATACCTGGAAAAAAATCTGTAAGCTCCATAGAGAATATTTCGTTTATCGCTCAGCCCAGCAGAATTATATAAATATTTTATTTTCAGACACCATGGGAGGGTGGATTGTACAAATTGCGCATGATCTTCAAAGATGATTATCCGTCTAGCCCACCGAAATGTAAATTCGAACCTCCTTTATTTCACCCAAATGTCTATCCTTCGGGAACGGTGTGTCTGTCGCTCTTAGACGAAGAGAAAGATTGGAGACCCGCGATTACTATTAAACAGATCCTCCTTGGTATACAAGATTTATTGAATGAACCAAATGTCAAAGATCCTGCTCAAGCAGAGGCGTACACAATATATTGGTATTGTCTTTATTCTACATAAGTATAAAGTTTGAATAGACATTGTTGTGCGAAATGCAAAAAATATATATTGTTTTTGGTTGCAGTCAAAATCGTTTGGAGTATGAGAAACGTGTGAGAGCTCAAGCAAGGGCGATGGCACCGCAGGAATAAAAAAAAAAGTATACTAAGTCCCGCTAAATTCAAAATATTCCAAGTATATAAAAAGGTTATCCTATATCTATAGAATATTCTAATACTGATCTACATTTCTTATCTTTTTTATAAGTAACCTTAGAGTATGATGTAGCTAATTTAACATTGTCTGCATTTTTGTTCTCGTGACAAAATTCCTGTGCGTAATATCTAGCACCGTTAGAGCCAAAAAGGAAATAAACATAAGACACAATTGTACTCCAAAACATCTTGCGTATTGTCACTGATAAATTCTTTATTAGCAGCGTGTGTTTGTGAAAATGCGAATACGAAGCATTTTCTTTCCACACTGGGAATTTAATTCGTAAAACATTTAGTGGCAATTATTGATAAGTCTCAAGAATAATGTACGAAGTAAGTTGTGTAAAGAAAAACAAGAAACGCGATATAATTCCAAAATATCCGTTCGTTCTGTAAGTTTTGAACTGTCAGTATCTTTGAAGATGTATTTAAAAGTCTTGTAAGCGTTGTACAAATCTATAAAAAATAAAGTATTCCATTTCACCCACGTTTATATTCAAATAAATCAGAAGTAATATATATGGCTTCATAAAAAATGTAAAAGTTGTATTATTGTCAGACCCATCGAATCCTTTATACTTAAAAGAGATAAATAAAATTGATATATTCGTATGGTAAACAAGTCACAGCAGATTACGTTATATTATCGAATAACGACAGGTATGTGGAGGGAGAAGGGCAAAGTTTTTATCCAGTATTCGATGTAACTTGCGTGGAATCAACACGATTTACGTCCAATGTTACGTTTTGTTTCACACTCGCTTAATTATCGATTCTTCCATTGGCATTATTTTTTTCCAAGAGGTACATAAATCTCTAGTTTCTGCAAAATTTGCAAGTGTAAATATTCCGATTAATCGTAGTTACCGGTTCATCTGGATTACGTGTCAATTTATATACTGTTCGTGTAATTCATTCAGCCATGGCTACATTTAAGAAATCTACACGGAAATTAAACGTTGGCATAATTACAACATGCATACTAGGTTTCGCTATTTCGTACTACGCGTACTACGTAGAAGTAGCAACAGAAGAAGATGATAAGTACGAGGCAATGTGCGATATCAGCGAGCACATTAGTTGCACTAAAGCATTTTCATCCGAGTGAGTGAAATAATTTGTGATTAGCTTAAGAATTACGTATATAGACTATGATCTTTGTACACAAGGCAACTCTATAGCAATTATCCAAAGTGTGTTTCGGATTGCGATTGATGCAATTTACTTAAAAAATGTCAAGTAACTGGAAAACGTATAGCAAACATCTTTAAGCTGATATGGAATTCTGCACATATTTTGAATTGATATAATCGATTGCGTTCATTTTTATTAATTTATTATAGTTTTTGCATAAGTATGTATCACGTGGTGATGCGCATAGAAACTGTCCCTAATGTTTCTTGCGCATGCGCATGCGAAATACTTTTGAAATTAAATTCTTTACAATATTTAATTAAAATATGCTAACATTACAAAACGTATTAAGGCGCAATTGTTTATCAGTTGTTTTAAAATACCTGATATGAAAAATATATAATGATCAATAAATATTTCGCATACGGTTCTAGATACTTTCTAATATAGTAAGCAACTAACTTTATTACAGATACGGGAAAGGTTTTGGATTAATTCCGGAGGATTCTCCTTTCTATGCGCCAAATCCTGTATATGGATTAATATTTTACGCTTTGGTCGCAATACTGAGTACGTATTGTGTGCGCGGTGCAATGAATTGTCGCGCTTTATAGCAAAATTATATTTTTGATGTAATATCAAGTCCTGTTCTTTTAATAATGTTTTAATGACAATTTTTTTAGGTATGCCAAACAGATATGCTACATCAGCCGTGGTAGTAGCATTAGGAATTTGTGCGAACATCGGCACGATTTATCTGGCCTCCATTTTGTACATGTTGAAAAATATTTGCGTAGTATGTGTTAGTACTTACATCGTAAATGCTATTTTATTAATACTTGTCATTAAGAAGCATCGAAAACTATTTTCGAATGGCACTAAGAAAAACAAGAAGAAGAAGTCTAATTAGACCCCTCACAAAATTTACATTATTCACGCCAATAATTAAAAAATTCTGAGGAAAAATAAATTAATTACTTTTTTAATATTATTTACCGAACATGTAAGTGACTGAATTTTTTAAACATTCCCCAAACTGCATCAATGAACGTAATATTTAAAAGGGCATTCCTAAGAATGAATATCTCGCGCATTATTCATTCCTCTCTATTAAACTGATATGTAATCTTGGACTGTAACTCAATACACGAGTTAAAAAAAAAAGAAAAAAGAAATGTCTCACGTGAACTGTGTTGCAATAAGAACCTGTCTCTAACTATTAATACAAACTACTCCCCCAATAATTCAGACGAAACGAACCTACCTTCTACAACCAACATCCACAACATTACTGTACACTATACAACATATCCTTAAACTGTGTCCAATAACAATTAACACCCGCATGACACGAACCCCGCTGTCAATTATATTTAAAAGAAAAAGAAGACGGAAAAACAAAAGAAACAAACAGTTCATTATAAAAGTACTCAATATTCCTGCCTCGTGTCTTTCAATAAATCCCTGTTGCTGCGATTGATACTGGCCAAGATGCCTGGACTTTTCAACGGAGGTGTCTCGTTTAAGCGATTCAAATGTAAGGTAGACGTATACGGTATCCTCGGTGGTGGTGCATCCGTTCCATTTCTCCCAGCTTCAACATTGAAACTCTTGCTACGCGACAACGAGGATCTGTACGTTCTTTCCGGCTTGGCCGGCGGTTGTACATTATTGTGCACCGCCAGCTTCGGCGACGTGACCGTGTTCTTGATGGAAATATTGATCATACTCCCGTACTGTCTCGTTTGGTTCGTCGACGGAACGGTGGCGTACGACGGTCCCGACTTAATCCCACTAGGTACTGGCTGATGTCGTCTGGAGTGAGCTTGCGATCGGCTCGAGTAGTGTCCACCGGTGTGCAGATTTCTGGGAAGGGTCTGCGTGGTCCTAAAGTGTTCCTCCCTCTCATAGTCATTGACTAGCCGGCTGGTGGACTTGCTAAACCTGCCAAGGGAACTGGACGCGACGCTGAAACGCGTCGTTTCCGAGAATTCACTTGATGGAATCGTTGTTCGCGGCGGCTGGATAAGCCACTTTTACCGAATATGTACTACATAGCGGCTAGAGAGAGGGACATGCTCCGTTTCATGCAGCCTTCACCCAGCAGTCGAAGCGAACGGCATTCGTCAATATAAAATATAATTACATAATACTTATAATCGTGTACGACTTAACAAGAAGCGAAGCAGACCGTCTACGGACTCGATCATGTAAATCTGTATCAGCTTACTGGAATGTCTTTCGACGGGCATACGATTACGCCTTTCTTTCGCAGCCAAGGCAACACGATAGCCGTTGCACTCGCTTTTTACCGTTAGCTTGCATAAGAAGAAACAGAGCTAACGCATTTACGCATCGATTAGCCGTTTAATGCTTATTCTTTTTTTCTATTTTTTTAATATTATTTCTATTTGTTATAGCTTAGCTTGGTTGGTTACCTGTACTCGGTCTCAATGGGTCTACCCCGCGGTTTGCCTGACCTCCTGGCCTCGCGGTATCCTTTTTCACGGCCATAGATGCTTCCACCGAAAGGATCCTCGCCCAGGTAATACCTGTGCAGCGGTGGTGTCGATTCGCTTCGTTGCCATTGCTCTTGGGTAACGTGATCGCTTGTCCTCACCGTTTTAGTGATCTTATTGGGACTATTGTTCACGGTGGCGTTTCTTGGCGAACGTGGAGGTCTTTCAGGCGGCTTCTCCTCGGTGTCTCTTTCGTTTACAAGGGGGATGTTCTTGTCGATCACGTTGTACTGGATGTAGGTTGGCCCGTTGTCGTCAGTTTGGGTTAATTGAGAGGTAGAGCTAGTACTGGTGCGTTTGTTCTTCCTTTCGCTGCTCGCGGAGCGTAGTTTTCCCACGAATTTCCTGAGGGACTCTCCAATCTTGTACTTCGAATGTCCTGAACCTTGAATGTTTAAAGTAACGTAAGAAAAACTGATAGTGCACACCTGTAGAGTAACGGCTGTAGGTTGTTACTTTTTGCTGGACGAGCGGGGGTAGATGTTTCGTTTGATTTTTTATTGCTACGAGTGTTGGTTTCTGGCACGGGTGACGTTGATCGAGACCTGGGCGTTCCTTTCTTACGATTATCTCGTTCCGCTGCTTGCTCCTGGACATCCTTATTACGACTCTCCCAGGTTCTCTGTACAACGTGAACGGGACTGGAATTTCTGCCCGTCACTGAATCGTTTACACTTGTCCTCTCCTCGGATTTCATTGTCCACTGGAATAATGAGCATTGTCGCAGGTGCTATTGAACAGACGCCGTGTAATAGACTTGTTCTATAAGACAGTATGTATGGAAATGTCGAATACCTGTTCCTTCGATCTTCGTCGAACAGGTGGAGAAGGTGTGCGTTGACGATCGAATGATTCCTGATGTTCACGACGAAGAACAGACTCGTACGTCTTCGAGTACGTCGATTCGACTTGGTTCCTTGAGTGATCGTGTGCGTGGCCGTTTGTGTGCGCCGTTTCGACGTGCTGCGACGGTGAACTCGTTCTCCCTTGACTCGGTCGTTCTAAGTAATAAATACGAAATGAATTCGACCGTCGCTGTACTCTTTTCTAACAAAATGTAGTTGCTGCATCGAAGTACCTCTTCCTTGGTATCTCTCAGACCACTCGCTAATTCCATGGAAATATCCCGAAGGCGACGCAGAGTCTCGCCCAGTGCTCTGTCGTTGTTGACGATTCGAGTTAACATTCTGATAATCCCGCTCCTTAGGTGTACAGGACTTCATGGTAACATTAATGTAACTAGTATTAGTATTCGTCGGTATAGGGGACTCGTCGTTCTCAATGGAGCCATGAGAGGAACGAGATTCGCTACCAAAATGGCTCTCCAACCATTTAGACGTTTCGAACTTCCTTGCTTCATCCTCCTCTTCGAAGTCCAGAGGTTTCTTGGTTAGAACGTCTTTTCGAGCAGGAAAGCTCTCTGTAGGAAAGGCTGTGATAAAAAAGAATAAAAAAGACACTCGTGCTGTACCGACATTAATTAAATAGGAATCGTAAAAATCAGGAGGAAGCGATAATAAAAGTACCAGAATGTTTGTGGAAACGGGTAGTTCGCATGGCTGTAGGGGATGGCGTCCAATCTCCGATTCTTTCTCCCTCGGTGGTCTCTGCGACGTAACGCATTTCCCGGGCGACCCTCTCGCCACCGGAGATATAATCCACCACGTCCTCGTCCCTTTTCTTTACGAACCTCTGGGAGCTTTCCTTTCTCTGCTCCGTCACCTCGTCGCCATTCGGATCCTTGCCGTCGTCCGGGACTTCGTCGTCCTTAATCTACAATTCGTGAAATAATAAAATATGCGCATATAGAAAAACAAAGAATGAAAAATATTAGCAAGACCGGTCGATTATTTTAAGAAACGAACCTCCTCGTGCTCGACAGTTCGTTTCCTCTCGGTAACGATCAATCCGTCGGGCTTCAGCTCCTTTTTCTCCAAGGTTTTCTCGGTGTCGATCACCTTGTTCGACTTGGTGGTGTGCTGGACGACCCTGGGACCAGTTTGCGACGCCAACTGTTTGCAGGATTCAGCGAGGGCCACACGGAGATCACCCCGGTTGTTTTGTACGGCTTTCTGGTACGCCTGTAACCGGACGAGTCACCGTTTAGCCGGTCAGGTCGGCCGGGCCAGTTATTATCTGCTGGGAATCGTCTCGCGCACCGAAATCTCGCCCGCGATAAACCGGATCGTCCGGCTCTCGTTGCTGGCCCTCCGCGAACAAGTGGAAAGAAAGGTGTTTCTAACAGTGAAGGTCGTTCGACGTGACAGTAGGCGCAGAATGGGACTAACGTCTTTGTGAAGGAATGTTACGAGGATGTACTGGTGCAAATAATTATCGTAATGTAAGATTGAGTGTTACTAATGCAGAGAGTGCTATGACGTGCAATAAAACTTTCTGACAGGATTAGAGAAGTAATTGCTTGTTTTAAATGGGGTCGTTGGAGACATCTGAAGGTTGTTCAAGAAGGTATAAAGAGAAGTTAAGAATGGCTTGCACTAGTCGAGATCATTAAAGGTCGAATCGCTGATTACATGCGTACAGGATGTGTAAAAAGTAATGGTCACGGTTTTCACAGATGATTCTACGCCTTTGGATGGATGGACATTTGTTGAAATAGATTGCCTCCAAACTTTTTTATTACAATTCAAACTAATGTCAAACATTCTTTTCAATTATGCCACAAATAAGATTGTGCAAGTCACACGCAGGAACAGACAAGAATATGCAAGAATAGAAAAAATCTGTAACATTAATTTTTATTGTTGTGAAATAATTTTTTCGGCAATGTATTGGATCAAATGTCCACCGATCGGGAGGTGTACTTTTTACACACCCTGTACATACTGGATCGGAGTTTTCTTTACGCCTTGCATTCGAGTAGATGTCCTTCGTGCTGGATACCATTGATGATTTCAAAGGTGAATTGAAATATATGACCTTGAACGACCTCGGACAATAAGAATTTCCGAGTAACTTTTCTCTTTTTTCTTTTTCAAATGAATGTACGCGGTTCCATTTCACACGTGCATCGCAGGGTGAGTCACAAGGATGTTTCTCATCTTCAGTGAAACAGGAAAGTAAAAAAAAAAGAAAAGAAAAAAATAGACGACCTTCACATATTCGACACGCCTACACCTGCCGAGAAGCTGTACCCTTTTTTTATGAAATACGTCGCCAATATTGAAAAAACAAACAGAAATACCAATAAATCAAACAAGTGGACAACCCGTTGATACAGTAACTAGACGTACAATTAATTCTCGGTTACTTAATCGCTTAATCTCCCAGATACCAAACTTCGAACCACCATGGCACACACATTGTCCCATTCATTTAGCAGCCTGACAAGAAGTCCCGGAAAAGTTCCGTGAAGTTACATCTACTATCAGACAGAGTAACCGCGTACCGGTGCCCCATCGACGAACAATCCAATAACCAAAACGAACATTACCACCGTGCCGGATCACGTAATATCCTCAATGATCTTCTTCAACGTTTCAATAATGAAGAGAAGTGGCCTGCGAAACGCGTGTCGCACGCGAACGGACAGAAACGTCGTTTCTCGAAGATAGTCGAGCTCGGAACAGCTGCTGTGACTGAGATCGTGGCATCACAGCACGTTCGTCGCCATTCGGTGAAGGGAGAGCAAAGTCGAGAGATCATCGACTTCCACTTCTCGATAAGTTTCTCTCTTTCTCCGTTTTTTCACCTCCTCTCCCTTCCTCGTTCGTCACCTTTCTCTTTCCCTCCGGCTCGACAAGCCCGTGCAGTATCCCTACCTCGTGTCACGTTCAGTACCCACTCTTTCCTCCCGTTCTTCTTCGTACAGAAACGATTCGATCTTTTCGTTTCTGAATCGTTCAGGCGCGAACGCGTATAATACCTGTTGCCCGGCTTTTGCAATCCAGAAGCTGGTCCCCACCATCCACAAGGTGTACCTTCTTTTCTTCTTCTTCTATTCCCTCTTCTATCGTGCCGCGTGGAAGCACCGTTGCACGCTCCATCGACTTCAGGGAGGATCTTACGCTTTCGTACTCGAACGAATTCCACCTCCTCCTGCTCCTCGGGGTTGTAACAGAGATTACTCGAAATGTTACCGTGCCACCAGGCGATTTCGCTTAAGTTCAGCGTCGTTCGAGATTCATCCCCCTTCCCGCCGTACCGTTCGTACCACTATCGTGTAGATTCGCGATTGAAATATCTGTTTGGACGTTTCCCGATAACAAAGTGTACGCTCTCTGTACCGTTGAATCTATTACCGATGGTTACTGGGAGATTTATGATAAGCGCCCGTGACAAATACAATTGGCCGCGAGATACACCTGTTGCATCGCTTCTGTCCGTGCAACAGCGTTTCCTTCTGCGGACGTCTATTTACGGGAGCATCATTAATCATCGGCGACGGCACGCGTTCGCGATGCATCGTTAGGACGAACCGACGATTGAACGCTGGGGGAAAAAAACTAGGGGGCTCGATGGTTTCCACGATCGCCGGTGGAATTCGCTTTCTAGTGAAGGGTGTCGCGATTGTTGGTGCGAACGGTCACGTGTAAACACGGGACGAGGTTTAACAAAGGTGTGAAATGCAAATGTACACAGGGATTAGATAATCGGGACCGCGAAAGTTTTTGCAGGCTAACTAAACGAAACGTGCGGGGAAAGATCTGTGATATTTGCACTGCGGTACAGATGGTCTGGCCGCTAATGGCAGCTAATATTTTCCAGAATAAATTGATCGGTATTATCTCGAGAGAAATTTCGCTTCGAAGAGAGTACAGTGAATACAACGTGAAATGAATATTCAACAGTGCAAGATACTTGAAGTTCAATGAAACAAATTGTATTGAAATTTCTACAAGACCTTCTTCGTAATGCTGTACGCAGCAATTTAAACAACTGTACCGTTCGAACGCTATATTCTCATTCAGTGTGATATTTGTCTACTCGCTCGTCCAATGAAATTCGCCAATTACGTTAAGCAACGTTTCTGAACGCATCTCTCCTCCCCGGGAGAAAGCTAGTCGTGGCACACTTCGAAAGGCAAATCCATATCCGCAAATTTTAGTAGTCCAAATGAAGACGGGCACTTAATGTGTCCACGTCCTTCGAGGTTCACGTGGTGGCACTCCGCCCATGTTGGCCTTGACCAAATCAAGAAACCGGAGTGTATTGAGAGCGAGCCGCTCCAGAATTCGAAATTTCTACAGGGCCTGCGAAGGAAGTCGGCCGAAACGGAGCTCCGTATTCGTTCCCTGGACCAACAGTGAGGTCTCCCGTGCGGGACATACGTGGGATGAGCCTTTGGCGAGAGGCGTGCTGACCTTTTCGTGGCGCTTAAAGCCGCGCCAAGAAAGAGAAAGAACGTGCACACACGCCTGCTCTATCGCGGCACGCGCAGGTGGAATTTAGGTGTGGGTGTGTCGCGTGGATATACCTCGTCCGAGATATCTCCCAGCTGTTGACGATCCTCCGTTTCCAACCTCTCCTCGGTCTCCTCGCGGCTCCTCACAACTGTCTCGTTCAGCTCCTTCTGGACTAGGCTACCATCCGCGGGACTCCTTCCACCTGTTGGCCGTTCGATTTTCTGCGGTTGGTCACCGGTCGTTCGTCTCTGAAACGGAATATTGCCGGAGGGTGTAATCCAGGCGGTGTGACGATTAATTTGGGAGCAAGTCGACGGGCGAGAGGATTGCTTAGTTTATGGAAAGATGAGCGTTCGTCTTGTCCAGTGAAGTGATGCTTCCAAAGTGCTAAATCACGGCGGGGATATGCTATTAATTATCGGATGGAATTAATGCTTTTCCAAATTTCCTTTTGGCCTCCGTTTTTTCCCAACGGAGAGCCAAATTCTTACCTCTTGCGTGGTGTGCTCCTGTTGCTCGACGTCCTCGGTGGTGTTCGTGGTGACCAGAGGCCCCGAATCGACCACGACCTCGCCATCTTCGAGTACAACCTGCCGTTTCACTCTCGTCTCGATCTGCCTGGTGGTGGTTATCTCCTTCTTCTTGCGGGTCTCCCATTCCTCTGAAAGCGGAAGCGTGCATGTACTCTTTCGACCTGTGCTACACAATGCCGTTGTTATTGCGCAAAACCAATCTACCTGGCCGGACGGAGGTACGAATAAACGAACGGGCGAGCGAATGGAAAGCCAGAAATAGAATGACAGGGGGGAAAGAAGGGAGGCAAAGATAAAGAATACTGAATAGAGGGAGGAGCTGACGCGAATGGAAGTCGATGATCGCGGTGATACGTTTCGCGACGTCGAACAAGTACAAGAGGAACCTCGGTTGGCATTAATACGCTGCACGGTAAACGTTTACCAGACGTCAATTGGCTCGCGACACGCCTTCGTTCTTATCTTGTATCTAGTTATTTGAATCACGATCCAGGCGTCCGCATCACTGGCGAACAATGCACGACAATCACGTTCGAGGAATTACCTTCTTTGACCAAAGCCACTGAGTTCTCAGGGTCGATCTGAAAAACCAAAAGGAAGAAAGAAAGGAAAGACAAGAAAAAAATCTCGTTCGTTAAACTTGCCCCCTTAATATGCGCGCGTGTGTTAAAACGATTGTTGAGCACACAAACGAACGATCTATCCCTTCGCAAGGCGCAAAAAAGCCGTGGATATCTACTCACGAGGATCGGTGGATGGCTCGCTGGTGGTGGACGAGCCTCGTATCGCCGTGTCGAAATCACCTCCATCATTCGATCATGCCTGCTGGTGAATCCTGGTGTGCTGTTCAAAGGATGTCGTGACGGGAAGCAGAATTATTGGTTCACGGATACCGTCCAATAAAACTGTCTTCAACTCCGACGAGCCGGCTGTTTCTGGAACGATTCGAAGGTGAGCATTAATTAACGGACAACGAAGACTTTTAATTTGACTCGTTCGTCATTTAATTTCATTCATTCATTCATTCCTAAACACGACGGAGACCATTAGAGAGCTATGCGAACCAGCGATTCGTTGATTCCGGGAATGGAACGGTGTAATCAGAATGCGTGAAGCAACAGGATCGTCCCGATGCATGCCGGAGGCAACGAAGATGCAGCCTATTTAACGCTTCTAGCGTAATCGTGATCGCGTATGTCCGGCGAGCGCGTGTTCGCGTTGTATAGGCGGGGAATAATAATTCATCAGGACGCTCTTTCTGCCGTGGAAGTCGAAGGCCGCAGTGGCACGCGTTTCTGCGGTCTCGACCACCTCGATATGGGCTGCGATACGATATCGAGATGGTTAAAGACACGCGTGCGCCACGCACGACCAGTTGCCGATCACAGTGGCGTATTCAACCCCGCCAATCAACCCCTTGTTTAAAACAGATGTAAAACAAAGTGTCCCTGCTTAATTTCCTCGTCCAAAAAACCATTTCGTAAAGCCATTAAAAGACAACAACTATCGCAAACGTGTCTACAAAGAACTAAATACAGTTCAATTTGTATACTCCTCTCTATCGAAGACAAGTATCCCTATTGGCAATGCTGACTCCGTTATACAATTCCATCAACCGGCCAAAATATTTCGCCCCAGTTACATCGCGGAAGAGTGACGCAATTTAGTAAGCAAACATTGAAGGAAAGCATCAGCCTACGCCATTGAGCACTTGCGTCCTTGCGGTTGGAATTACGCACGAGCTCTCCCGTCCCGGCTGGAACAGGTACGTAAGTATCCGGATTTTTCCTCCCCTAGAATCTAGGCTTATAACGCGACGTGTCTTAGAGCGAACGACGGCTACCAAAGAAAATGATCGTCGGCCATGTCGAACCGGTAGTACCGAGACGTCGACGTAACGACGAGCGACAATGAACGGGCTCGGCGGAAGAACGATCGAAGCTGGTAATTCGCCGACGAAGGGACGATACCGATCGTCGACGGACGATGCTGCGAACACAGACGTCGTGTTCGTATTGACATCACGATTCGACGTTGATTCTATATACGACCGTGTCGGGCTTGATCTCATTGGATATGCGTGTGACGTCAGGGATGCGTCACGTCGGTGTGCGCGGCAAATAGATGAAAATTGTCGACCGCGATGAACGCTTTTCTGCCCCGTTGTCGTCCCGACGCAAACGCGACGAGGCTTCACGATCTGATCTATGCAGGCGAAAATAATATGTTTCTTTATCGGGCGCGATTGGCTCTTCGGATGGCGTTTGAATCACCGATCGACGAGTTGTCGTCGGCGATTTAAACGCGCGGCGGAGGAACGAAAAGCGAGAAACAAATGGAGCAAGGGGAAAGCAGGTGGACGCCGGTGGGCGGTATGCGTGCAATGCGTTGGACATGTGACCTCGGCAAGGACGTCGCCATTTTGAAGAAAAATAATAAGCGCGCCAAATTTATATACGACGGATTGACCACGTTTACCTTGACCCTGCCCTCTCTAAATCATAAATTAATGAACAGAATAATCATTTACGAACGCCGATTCGACTCCGGTCAATTTTAATCGACGTAAACCCCCACTGTAGGGAATGCTCGATCGACCTACCGTAAATACGAATTATTTGCCCCGCAAAACGAATTGATGTTTGAATGATACAGTAAAGCAATGCACGAAACAGCAAACTGGTACCCACACAACTGTTAATAGCATCGATTAAAATCAATCCCGCGTCGAGGCCGCGCGCCCATAAAGAAAAGGCGCGTATTTGAAACGCGTATTTACACGTACGCGATACACTGGGAAGATTCTCATCGCTCCTCTAGGAATTACGTAACGAACACTGACAATACCAGTCTCGTAACATCCTCGAGGAAAAAGCGACTCGATGGAGCGGCCAGCCTTCTCCAAGAAAGTGCACGCGGTTCTGAATCGCGGCTCGCAATGAAAGGGAACATCGTGAGATGAGGTCCACCTGGGCGGAGAGCGGCGAGCGAGGAGAGAAAGAATCGTGTTTACATTCACCTGATTCCTATCGTGCGCCGCTGATCGTTCCTCCTAAATCCGTGGACAGATCGATCCCAATAATCCCATCGATAATTCGCCCGTTTTAGCCAAATTAATGCTGTGTAACGCGCACGCGGTGATCCGACGTTGCTAGAATCGCATCCTCGGGTGAGCGGCCAGCGCGACGAGCGACATGTCACAGCGTGGAAAATTGAAAAACGAACGACGAAGCAGATTCCCGCGCATGCTGTCGTGGCCAGCGCTCACGGTACTGTCCGCCCGTCGAGTACTTTCTGACGGATCCGCGAGTCCGCGGTTCTCCAAGTGGGAGACGAAGATCGCCGGAGCGGCACGAAGCACGGCCGAACCTATCGGTAGCGATGAGATCAAGCTGGATCCGATGCGAAGTCTCGGCGTTCTCGTCTATGGGAAAATCGATAGGCTGTTTTCGAGCTGAACCTTTTTTTTTTTTTAGAAACTGCAATTCTCCGCAGAATAGGCGAAGCGTTAAACATTACGAGGAAACGATAACAGACAGTAATAAGGTGAAGTATACAAAATTGATGTTACATTGTACGCTGGATTGTCAGTACCAGGTTCGAGATCATATAGAACTTTGTGCCGGGTGTCGAGTCGTGTCCATTGTCGAGAATGATCGTCGAATCGGGCGGGAATAAAAATGTGTGTGTATGTGTGTGTCTGTGTGTATTGTAAAAGGCCAGGGGACCGCTTTGTCACGGGAAGGGCCACGATTGAATCAGGGACAATACCTGTAAGGGATACGGTCGCGGCAGACGAGGACATCCGCGTTTCGACGAAATCGGTCAGCAGGTCACAGCAGATTCTTTGTCATACTCCGTTGGAACGAAGAAATCCATCGGGTCCAGTGTTATTCGCGCAACAATCACGCCTGAACGATTGAGGGATCGCAAAGTAAAATCTGTAATATAAACTTGCATTATAAACTTGATCAATTGCATATTGCATGATAGTAATTGGAATTTGATCGCACACGTTTTTTCTCACTATACAATACCGTTAAGCAAACGTTCTCGCGAATAATCGATTAAAATACGCGCGAGTTAATGGCGTTTGAAATCGTCGAACGAGATCAACAAGTGGAACGAAAGATTCATATCCGGTCAAGCTTGTCCCTAAACGGGCTGTCCTGAAAAACAGATATATATCGGTACAGTAGCGTTGAATATATTTTCACGAGTCTATTCTTAGCGCCGGAGGATGTTAGTATGCAAATACAACGTTCGACGTGAATACCTTATATTGCGTGCGTGTGAAATGATTCATCCGCGAACATAATCAAAATATCGTGTCTTTAATATCTTGTGTTCGTGTCATGCCTCGTCCGGTAACCAAAAATGGTTGTCCAGATAGATGGATAGAGATAGAGAGACAGAGAGAGAGAGAGAGGAAAAAGGAGAACGATATTTACATGTCCCTGGAAAGCAAAAAGTTTAATCGATTCCCCTTCGACGAATTAGGCAACACTTTCATCATCCTTGAACGATTGCGAGAGTGTCGCTCTTATAATTATCGTTAACGTTGCCGCCGATCGTTATTCTGTGACTCAATACCGCATCGATGCGCTCTGCTTACACTCAACAGTGAAGCCGTAATAGGCGCTATTGGTACGATTGCACAGCTCAAAAGTACTCGAGTTCACAGAATTTTGCATTCCGCTTGCGTAAGTTGCGACCGGGTACAGAGAAACAGAAAAAGAGAGAAAGAAACGTAGGACTTCTTGGGAACATTGCATCCGCTGTTATCGCACTCGTTGCAGAGCAGCGGGCAAGTTTATGATTCGTCAACGATGCTCACAAATAATTGCAGGGTCAGCCACTGAAACAACAATGACGGGATAATTAATCGATGGCGCGAGACGTTTAAATTTGTGTTGGAACAAAAAAAAAGAAAGAACAAAAGACACCGTTGCAAGGTGGAAATACCATTGTTAGCCATCGACCGATGCTTTTGTATACTATGAATGATCCTGAGCTAACATTTCCCTCCGCGCGTAATCCCCATTATGCCGGTTTTCCTTGGCGCTAATCTCGTTCTCTATATACAGGTCGCGATCATAGTATCCTTGGAACGAAGCAGACGCCGCGTGTTCTCTGTATTACCAGAGTATCGAGCAATCATGCCAATGTCAGTAACAGAAATTACGGAGAACGATAGTGAAGCAACAAGATGGCAAGTGGAGTAGCAGTAATGATAGTAGTAGTGGTAGCAGCAGCAGTAGTGGTAGTAGTACTAGTAGTAGTACGAGCAATTAGTCAGCCAATGGCCATATAAACGTAACACGCGTTAATGGTAGTAGCTCGCCGGCTAGAAATCTGAAACAGTACCATAACAGTATGAAGATCCATCTGATCGACCTCGAATTATTCTTCCGGGACGACAAGTCGTAACGATGTTACGGCGTGTGTATGTTTTATGTATGTCTATAGATAAACAAGAAGACGGCCCACGTGAGCTGCGAGTCAGGACAAGCTTACCTATATGGATTTGGAAACGTGGCCATTGCCAAAAGCGGTCGAACGAAATCCACGTTAGTGTATAACAGGACAAGTTTGCGCGGCGGGCGTAATTTTTCCGGTGAACTGGTTCAAAAGAGGCGTAACTTTTGCAGGTGCGGCCTAATGCGCCGATCTGCTTGACTTCTTTTTTTTCTGCCATCGGAAATTCCTGCAGTTCGTTTCGCTGAAAGAGAGTTATGATGTATCTAAAAGGAAAATCGAACGGATCGAGTGTTGATCGATATATGGATTTGCTGCTTGGGAGAAGATAATCGATCAAATTGACGGGTTAAGTTGGAATGGAGATGGGTGAGCAGCTCGCTCGATGAACTTCGCGTACAAGCTCGCGAAATAGAGAAAGTCGAAGAAAGGATACAAGTAAAGTGTCTATTCCTGGGTAGGATGTTAACGCAATTATCCTTGGGTAGAAATTACGTGAAAGCGGGTATATCGAGTGATCGAAGATCGGTAATGGCTGCTCCAGTTTCCTTGTTCCTGGAGATCTATAATCTGCTCGATTTTTTAATGGCAAAAGAAAACGAAGATCAATGACTAAAGTTATACCTTCGTTGATAGGTGTTCCAACTTGGAGAATCGTCCACGCTGATTTCTCAAGAAGCTTGATAGATTAACGAACGTTACAAATTTTTAGAATCGATACATTCTACCCGCCGTTGCAGCGGGCGCGCGGCAGCTGGCGCTAACTAGTGGCAAGTGCGTGCAACATCGGGTAATGAACCAACTTCAAGTCGTATAGGTAGCGTTGCGCGCGACGATCTGGTGACAAAATAAAAATATCTAGACGAGCGTAGACACGAGAGAGGGGAATATAATGGTTAAGAGGCACGACCCCAGGCAAGGGAACACATCGAACGTATCTGTTCGTATGTTCCGTCTTTGAAGCACAGGTACGCCATGTTCTCGGTCGTTGTATTGAGAGAGAAATAGCGGTCGGTGTGGAAGGGAGACAGAGCGAACAGACGGTAGTGGTGGAGGAAACGAGAAAGAGGAAAGGAGGGTGGAAGAGAGAGAGAGGAAAGGAAAGGAAAGAGAGATAGACGGATGACAGAATGCATAGCAGTGCTAGCAGCAGCAAGAACAGCAGCAGCGCATAGAGGAGAGATCGCGTCGTCCACGCGTAATTCGGGGCGTGTGCTAGGTTGGTCGCGTTTTCCCTAGCTCGTGTCCGTGACTGCAAATTGAGGATGTATCGGTGGCAGTGCGGAATACGCGTCATCGTCCCGTGACGACGACGTTAGAGAGGTAACAAGACCGCGAGAGCACGGTGTGGGCAGGTCGCGGCCATTTTTACCACACGATGCGGCAACCGTGCGTGCCCGTTCGATCCGCCATTCCAAACAATCGGTGTACTTCGTGCCCTCGCAGGGTGCATCTAGCCACGGCGACTCGTGGAGGCACCTACGAGCAACGATAAATAAGTGGCAGTTTCATCGTCGATAGGAATTTTCTTTTTTGCTGTTCGGACGAGCCCGACGAGACACAGCTCACGGAAGCCGGCGGTGCTACTTACTTCACTAGCAGTAGTACCAGCGGCAGAGGACGTCGTTGACGACGACGTGGAGGAAGAGGAGAAAGAAAAGAAGAAGAATGGTGATGATTATCGTGATCATGGCGAAAAAGAAACGGCTCGAACGGCAGATGATACATTGTAATACGAAGGGTGCCGTTCAAGCGTGCCTATGATTATTTAGTGATAAGTCGCGCGCAGTGTGTTTGCCGATGATAGTGCAGTTTGTGTCCACAGTGTCTTTCTGTTTCTCTCCGAGTCGCTCTCTCCGTCTGTCCGCCCTGTGCGTGCGTGTTTCGCGTGCCTCCTCGCCACGCACCGGACTCTCTCCTCTTCCTCGGCAGCGCGATCGATGTGACACCGTGTGACCGTTTCAAACGTCTTTACCCGGACGAATATTCACGTTAACTCTGTTCTATTGGAACCCCTCTGATTCCTTGGAATACGCGAAGACCACAATCGAGGCCCAGTGTGTTATAAATTGCGTGTGTCCCATCGGTAAACGTCCCGTCGTGAGAGTGTGTATACTACCAAAGGCCAAGTGTGTGCTCTTACTCGCGCTCTCTCCAACGTCTACCCTTCCCCTTTAATCCCTCTCCGTCTTTCTTCCCATCTGCGTGTTACTCCCTTATATTCACTCGTATTCTCCTCTTCTCTGTGTTTTATTTCCCATTTACCATCCGTCCTATCTCTGCGTTCTTCGTTTCGTTATATATATACATACATATATATATATATATATATATATATATATATATAATATATATACATCTCACTTCCTCCCACGGTAAAGAAGCATTAAAGACAAACCGTAGTAGAATGCTCGACGATACCACGATACGACGCTTGTCATCGTTCACGTCGTTCTCGCGTTCTGCGTGGTTGTCTCTGGAGGATCGTCGTCACCACTTTTTCGTCGGCTTCTTTCGTATGATCGAGGAAGCCGAAGGATCGTTGCAAGCGCCTCGAACGTGAGGCGATTGACGATACTGTGTGCCTCGTATACCGTGTGGAAAACGCAACGACGGCCTCTCGCACGGGTATAGGACGTCTGCCTCGAGATGGAGATCGAGACGAAACAACGGAACCAGAGGAATCGGCGACGAGAACGGGCGCAGCGTATGCTGGCGCAGAGAGAGAGTTTAGCAAGCGCGAAACAGCAACAGCAACAACAGCAGCAACAGACGAGGCAACGGCCAAACGACGAAGAGGACAGCGGCGAGGACGAGGACCCCGCCGCCGGTCTTGGCCTCGGACTCGCCAGGACCGGTCATCCTCGTGACAGCCATTCGCGACCGCCCAGGCCACCGCGACCCCCGAGGCCTCGAAAGAAGTCTTCTCTCGCGGCTGCCAACCAGAAGGAGCCTCTCTTCGAGGAGGACATTATCGACGACTTTGCCATACTCGCCTTCCGCACCTACGAAGAACTCGAGGTGAGGGAAACAACAACGTTCTTACATTTATTATTGCTCGTTTCAGTCTATTTTTTAATTATTATTGCAATTATTTTGTTGAGCTGCGTGCCTGTTTACTAGCGATGGGAATGACACGAGACGTTCTTTCACGATTCTCAAGCACTTGGATGATTAAATGAAATCGGTTGTTTAGAAGATTCGAAATGGATGGAAGAACTTGGACATCGATATTCGATGTGGTTGCTTGTTGGAATGAATATTATTGGTGTCGCGAGGAGTATGAATGTATGGATACCGTTGCAGAGAAGATTAATGCACAGTTAAACGCACTGTTCTGGTGTTTAATAGTAACAAATGAAAATATTGCAGTACTAACCTGAGAGCAATAATGCTCCAGTGTTATGCATGGAATTATGAAAGTATGGATACTAATGCACGCAGCAGACAAACCTGTAAAGGATCGATACTGTTCAGTAGGTATCGTCTCAGGATTCGATACTTTTCCATGCTGTTACGTATGCGCGTGTACTTCTAATGCAATTATATGCACTTTGTTACTATACGAATTGAGTGGATCATTCCCATCGTTAGTATTTACTACGAGACTTTTAAACCGTGTAATTCTTTCTTCGCTCTCTTGTCCTGTACTTACATCGCTTCGATCATTGTTATACACACGCGTCTCACCTCTGTCACAGATTTACTAGCGACGTTGTTCGTTGACGGATCGTCATGTTTCTTGCGTGCAGGCCTACACGAACCTTTTGCTCGACCCATCGCGTTTGAGTGCCGTTTACGTTCTTCTTTCTTTTTTCTTTCCTGTTTTTTTGTTTCTCGTCTGCCCGCTCGTGCCGAGCAGCAACGTTTTTACGGCTCACTGCGTGTACACACGTATGTCAACAGAAGAAACGGTGGACAGTTTATTAATGCAGTCGAACGTTTACACGTTCTTAATTTCATGAGATTTTTTCCCACCTTCTTCGCGTTTTTCTCCTCTCTTATTTTTCGTTTCTAGAAATAATCGTTTGGAATTATTTTTGTTTACTCACAGCCGAGGTTTTAAGAGCACCGGTCGTTAGAGCAATTTGTACTTTGTTCGTCGAAGCCTTTTTGCTCCGTTTTATAGCTTCCATTCACCGTGCTCGCCTCGGCCAACAACTGTTCTTTTCACAATGGCAGCCGAATAGTTGTGTGTAGTCTAAAATCGAGAGGATCACCATTTTAATACGGTTACAGGGAAACCGTGAAAAGGTTTCTCAGCGCCTAGAAAATATGTGGAAATGTAGTGGTATGATTTTCCTTTCGATATCGAGACTGAAGGATTATTTCTATTTTATTTCTCCTTCTTCTATTTTGTTTTAATTTCATTATCCTTCCTTCCGCCTTTATCGTGATACGATATAAAGGGTTTTGTACGCGGGTCAGAAAATATTCGTCGAAAATAGTAATAAAAAGCAATTAAAGCAAATTACCAACTCGTGCAATTAAAGGGTTGAGCGTTCAACTTTGCTACGTTGATTCGACGGGATTAATTTATGAACGCTTTCGCTGCAAGCTACGTTGCTTACTTTGCTGTTGGAAAATAAATATGTATATATGTAATAGCGTACTGTAAAGAACTATTCTGCCTGTTAAATTGTAGCATCAAATTTTAATTAACGTTGATAACAGTCTATACTGAGAGAAATAAAATAATGTACGTATACTTGATTTAATTTTTTTCGCGGATCCTCGAGTTGTTTCGAACAGCAGCTTGTTCTGCCAGACTTC
Source organism: Nomada lathburiana (assembly GCA_963667235.1). Classification (NCBI taxonomy): domain Eukaryota; kingdom Metazoa; phylum Arthropoda; class Insecta; order Hymenoptera; family Apidae; genus Nomada; species Nomada lathburiana. Next base: position 10,589,525 of record OY763906.1, read on the forward strand.
TTTAATTTGTATGTTATTCATAATTGCCGCAAGTGATTCCTTTTGTTGCCGTCGCCTGAAACAGAATATTTTTACGATTACGAGTACGATTAAAAAATATAAAATACTTCTGGAACCTAGTTTCGCGTTTTGAGGTCGTAAGTGTTTTTAATAGTTGCAAGATAATGGATATCTCAGAGCATTGGTAAAGCTGTTTGTGCGTTGTTTTCCTTTTTTACTTTTGCTCTGGATATCGGGCGTATATTTGCGTCAAAAAACGTTGAATTCTTGTCTACTAACCATTGCAATTTTTGTTAGAACAACCGCGTCACGCGAAATAATTAGAGGATCGTGTCTCTGATCGATTCTGGAAAGTGAAACGAGTATTCGTGCCGCAAAATATATCATCCACGTGATATAACGCCTCAAGACTGTATGGAAAATAATTACAGGTCGATCGTCGATTGTTGCTTCGTGAGATACCTACTTTGCAAAAATAATATTCAAGTATTTCACAGTACACTTTTTATGTCCTTGCAGCTCCTCCATAATTTGAGCAGAGCATATTTCTTTGGCATCTTGCAGAGTGTGTACCACTAACACAGGCATCGGTCCTCTATTATCAACGCTCTGAAATTTATCTGAAAAAGAAAGAATTTTCCAAAAAAGCAGATACTTAATTGCGAATCTTATCGCAGCGCAGTGCAGTGCAAATATAAACAAGGATAAGGTTTCATAAGAAGCTTCATACTAGTTTCAAAACGTCTGTGGCCATTCAAGGCAATGTGATCGATGCAGAATTCCAAATGATCCCGAGAACATGTCGAACATAAAAATTCAAGACGAATCATTTCAAGTAATCGAGAGCGGGACTTATTTGCTCCGATATGTCCATTGGACGAACCAGTAATTATATCGCGACGTTCATTTATTCCACAGGGTACGATTAACACGATCGACCCGAATCCCGCGCGAAATTAAATTCTCTTACAATTTAAAAGGCTCGCGAACACTTCTCAGAAACATTTCGAAATGGAACACTTTTATCACGCCAGTACCTTATCGGTGTACATCGTGGCAGGCATAAGTCGAATTTATTATCTCGTTTTTTGGCGCGAGCCAAAAAAAAAGAAGCAGCAACCGTGATGTACACGATTGTATATACATACGCCGCGTCTACGAGGCAATGAAAGCTCTTTCCTGCTTGCACGAGCATCTTTTATCACGATTTATCGCGGACGTAACCGCTAATCGTTATTTTTACCGTACACCGCGATACGAGGACGTCCGACACACTCGTTTTCGTTAACGAGCTATAATTTTCGCCAATAGATAAAATGCCTCTCGAACGTCACCTGGCCGTGTACCTTCCTATAGCTTCTTCGGCTGTTTTCCACCGCGCAAATTGAAAACATAGCGCTGCAGCGTTCTTTCAGTGCCAAACGAACCGGTATCGTCGATCATTTGCAATGGAAATTGTCTGAAATGAAAAAAAAAAGAAAAAGGCCGTTTGAATATTTCTAATACCCTCTCGCATTTCAGCCAATTATCCTCCGCATTCCGCGTACATAGTTGCAAACTAGCAACGTCGTCTCGTTTTACTGCAACAAAACAAGGTCGTTAAATTAACGATAAATACACCGGAAATCGGACGATAGAACGGTATTAAATTATCATGCGTTTGAACTGTGCCAATGGAACTCGATGCACATCGATAAATTTAACACCGCTGTTATCTTTCATTATCCTTTTCTTCTTTTCCATCGGCAAATGTTTTAACGTTACTGTACATCGCACCCGGTTCGGGAATTATTCTTCGAAAGCGACTGTTGAGAAAATTACACGATTTCTGCAGGCGAAAAGAACGGGGCATCATCATATTCGGAGCAGAAATATATATATTGTATATATATACGTATTTGCGTTTTACCGGAGAAAATAATAGGCCAGAGGTTGTATATACGTATACCGTTGTCACGTACGAATACATAGAAACAATAGAGACGAAACATTCTATCCTCTTAGCCAGGCTTCGTCATGCAAACTACCGTGGAATTATCTAAGTCTATTTTTCAAGTTATTAAGCTTATTGTTATCGTATAAAAGGGTCTCGAACGGGAACTGGAAAAGAGACTTCGGTGGCGGGCTGTCGGTCATTTCTTGGCGAAGTACAACGCACAATACGGAGGAAGGGTCTCTTGAAATAGCCCGAACCTTTTGTCCCCCCCCCCCCCTCTCCTTATTCTCCTTATTCTTCTGTTTCCTCCCCAACGTAAATTTCTTTTCTACCTGGCGAATAGAGAGAATGCACGTACAATATACGAGTGAATGTTGCTATTTGTCGGGCCCGTACTTGCTTGCAAACATGAATCACCAATATTTACCATTAGCTCGGTTACTTCCATCGTTTACTCGTTTATTACTCATTCGTTTGTTCCGTAATAATGTGCATCGCGATGCTGTCTGGGCGGTCCATTAGAATCACGAAACGGAGATAATTAACGGCGCCGGCTGAAACGCATCAACGACAGGGTATCAATTATTTGTCGTAGTTAGGGAAAAGAAACCGACATTAGCGATGGGGGTAAAAGGAACGTGGCACGTGACGATTGAACATTTTTAAGCTCATTATTTTTTTTCCCAACATACTCGTTAGAATTGTTTCTGTGTTCTCTTCAATAATTTGTTTCCCTCTTTATATTCCTGTGAAAATATGGCAAAAGTTTCTGCACACTATTGGAGGCATCCGAGCTTGAAACTTATTGAACGTTTCGGCCGCTTGCGGAAGGGTTAACAGCTGATCGTTTCATTATTACTTCAAGCGGTAGATACGATAACGCACGACGAATTACACGCAGATCCGTCAAGTTAACTTCACCTCAGCCTGTCGCGGAAATAACAGACTCTTAACCGAATGATTTACAGAGGAAAGGGCATGTACAACCCGTACATAATCCTGCGTGATATAATCGTCTCGTTTGATTGGTTAATTGCTTAATTACCTACGATGCGTTTCCATGTCGACTTCTTGCGTGTCCAGAATTGGAACGCTGATCAGAAAAGAATTTCTCCGATCGTTAAAAGTCTGCTCCCGACGATTTCGCCCCGTCTCAATTCCCTTTCATATACGTAAATAATCCCGTGCGTGGTAATGTCGAGGGTCTCGACAAAAAGAAGACGAAGAAGACATTCGAGTCACGCCGCTTGTTATTTGCTCGTCCATTTCGTGCATTATCGAAGCACAAAGTGCATTGTTATTGTCACGGAGAAAGTAGCCACGATGTAAACCGCTTAAACCGGTCCCCCTTGTTCCTGAACGGGTTCGCGATCCAACCTGAGCTTCTGGACAGTGCACAACAGCTGTAAGCTGCTCTTAACAGGAAATGCCAGATCTTCGCTTATCAATTCTGTTCGCCTGTAACGTGATACCATATACACACATGTATGCACATATTTTCGTTTCTTCCCCACCCCCTCCCCTTCCATTTCTTTTCGTATTATCGTTTCTTAATTAAAACACGATACAGTGAAAATTCTTCTCGCCCCCTGTTGGCATAATCGCGATACCCCCGTTAATTAGATGTGTGAAATCGTTACCTCTCTCTGTCTCTCTCGATAAGTGAATTATCAGAACGTTGCTCGTGTTACTGGATATCTTGTTATCTGTTCCCGGGAGCCGCGAGTCAGACGATTTGAAATGTAAACGCCACGGTAGGATGTTGATTCGGTGTCAAACAATTAGTGGGGAAGCGAGATATGCATCGCTATCCGGCAGACGACGGCGACGACTAATTATGAAAAGCCGTGGGAATAAAAAAAGAACCAGCCCCGGGATGATACGGAATATCCGCCAGATTGCTCTTGGTTCCTGGCATGTTCTACCCTTCTGGTTTTTTTTTTTTCTTTTTCGTTTTCACTCGTTTCCACGGTTGTAATGGTTCCGGCGACTTTTCTGCAAAATCAAGCGCGTGCCACGTTTCAACATTTTCCAATCCTTTACGATTCTACGCAGGCCCTTTGCCGAACAATGTAATATGTTCTATAAAGTTGTTCCATTAATTGGACGACAAATTGCTGGTTCACTTTCGGTCGACGTGTGTCGCACCCTACAAAAATACAAAGGTACACAGCGAAGGAAAAATCAACAGTCCTTAATGTTAATATAATTCATTGATATAAGTAATCGTAAAATGTTCAGAACATATTGTACCAACCACGAAATATCCACGGTTAATATTCAACGTGGCAAAATCGATCGTGTTCCCTCGACGCGGTTCCAGATTCTGAAAGATCCACCGGATCAACGTTTTTATCCGAAGAATCCACGCGCCGATGATTTTCTTTTCCGAATTCCACGCAGCGGCTGGGAAATCCTTTTTGGACCTTTTCGTCTACTCGCAACACGGAGAACGTTCGACCTCTCCCGGGTGATTGTCCTTACCACAGATTCTTTCTTATCCGACGTGTTTTCTCCCTTTGCCCCTTCCTATTCGGTGTTCGCCATACGAGCAGGCTGTGGCCGTCGGCGTCGATTCCCCTCTGGTCGTGTCCGTACACATTCTTCGGCAACGCGAGAAAGAGAGAACGACGACGGGGCCGGGTCAAGAAGAGAGTGTGTCGACATGTGGCGAGATTATTATCACACACGTAACACCGTACTGTAATACTTAATTATCTTGTCCGGCACAGCGCGTACGTTTAATTTATCCGGGCAAAAGGGAAGAAAGGAGGAACAAAAGAAGGGAAATGTTTATCCTCCCGGGATGCAATTAGTGACATATTCAATGATACACATTATCCGGCGTGCATAAATGAAAAATGATCCGCGCGACTGCCGGCTTGCTTCTGAAATGGACCCGCGTATAATATGTGGCCACGGTTACCGTACTGTTCGTGAGTATGCACATAAATATACGTAATCTGTTGCTGCTACCGGAACGAGATCGGAACGTGTTACCGAATGTTCTTTAAGCGTGGAACTAGCGAGTGTACCGCGGCCGAATAGAATTTAAAATTCCGATTTAAAGCGTTCGTGTTTGCCTTGAATTTTTGTACAGAAGATATTGCCCCCGGTTAACCCTTTCGCGGATACCCGAGTAACCGGCTATCTATTTTTAATATTCCCATTAATAATTCTCCTATGTTTGGATCCCATTCTTTCAACTAAATCCGCGCGGAATATTTGAAGTAATTCATCAGTAATTTACTTTTATAGCAGCACTTAAAATAATTATGAATCGAGAATCTTTAAAGAGAATGTTGAAATTCGTGTGGACACACGCTTCGAATATTATCTGCCGACGATTATCTCTGAAGAGCTTCTTGTTACACAGTTTTAATACATATATCAGCGGCGTGTTAAGGTTCTTAAAGTGGCTGATTGATAAAATCATGCAAGCAAACGACCGGCTAATTATTTTCAGCAGCCTATAATCAGCCGTGGCGCCCCGAAAGGTCGTCGCAGCGCACGCAATCGGGTCACACACTGTCTACGTTCCGGCGATTAAAGATCGACCAATTCTAGGCCAGCGGAAAACTCGTGTGCCCCTATGTACCAAGCTGTGCATAGTCGCAAAAGTCCACCTAGACGGGGCTGTCTCATCTCCTGAACGGGGATCGCGAACGGTTGAATGGAATCTGAAAATACGCGATGCTGTTCAAAAGCGGGACGTTCATTTATAAATAATTCGGCTAAAAACGCGTTGCACACGGGGCGCGGCAATCGTCGGCCGTGTACGATAGCGATAGACACTTTCTCAATTGAACTATCGATTTGTCCTTACACCTCAGAAATATTTCGATCATTCCGATATCGCTGGTGTGCAGCGGAATCTGCCGCGAACCGTTCTCTCAACTCTTTCTCCATCCTTCTCTCGTCCCCCACGAGCAGCAACGTCGATCGAATTTGTCGTTTCACGTCACATCGGTCGACGTACATTAATTACGTTAGGGTAAACTGGTCGTGTTCAGAATCAACCGAGCGCATCCCACATATTGCGATATCCGAGCGGACTGATTAGAGGGGCCACTCTCTGTGTATCCACTCTTCCCCCTCCCGTTCATTTTCGTTTCACCCTTCTTCGACAGGGTCGCTCTCACCCTCTGTCTGATGGAATCGTTGAAATCGTAGCTATACGATAATTAACAGGCCACTTATGGATTTAGAGTGAGGTCAGTGTCACGACGAGTTCACCGGGCTCGTTACGTAAAAACAGCCTTTTCACACGAACAGTCTTTTAGCACAATTGCATACGCACAATGCAGTGTGTACGTCCGTGGGTTATACATTACGACAATTTGAATATGGAGCACGGGTTCGGCGGCAACGAAGAAAGTTCATCGGTCGTGTTAATTTCGCGATGATCTCATTTACGTGACACGCAAATGAAATTCGTAACGCTTCCTCTGCTCTGCAGGGAATTGACCATTGACCAGAATTGAGTATTCCTCTAGATAGAAATAAGTTTCTGTCGCGACCAATGTCTTAATGCGTAGTTTGCGAGCAAATCAGTACCGTTCACGTTGGTATACGCAGCTGTATACGTGTTTAATTATGTTAATTATCAGTTATACGTAATAAATACTGTACGACTAAGAAGGGGCGATACGAAATCGAAGCATTCATCACGGGAAACTATTGAATGTTAGTTTCTCAGTTTTATCTAAAGAGTAAACTGCAGCCCTATACGTACCCGCGAGCAGTGATTACCTGTGCGATTCTTACTATATTATTTAATCGACAATTCTTCTCGAGACGAGTGTATCGTTCGCGTTCACTGAATTGGGAATGCTCGTCCTGCCGGTTCCACTGTATTGTGAAACGTCCAGCGATACTTAGGTATATCGTAATATGTGAATGCCAAACCGTAACTGGCATATTTTGCTTGACCTTATTTCACCATTGTAGTCCATTTTTGTGCTCCAATAATCCTTCAGCCGAGGCGAGTTAGCGTAACTGGCCGCCACAAGGCTCATTTGCAAATAATGCTTGACACTTCACCTTGCCTTAATGTTAATATCGTTACGCCGATTTGTCGTATCATTGTTGACACCGGGTTGCCGCCTGGGAAAAATAATTTCAAGTTACAAAAGGGTAGTATCTAAGACATATCGTTCATTTCGATCAGAGAAAGAGGCTAAGAAAAAGCTAGGAAAAGCTAGATAAATTCTGCCAATCCGAACGCGGCAAGTGTCGTTGCACGTGCATATAATTTCGACCGGGGGTAGATATCGTTGGCATTCGGCGGATTATCAAGAGCTTCTCTTGGTGTCGTTAGCCGTGTACCGAGGGGGAGGTCGGCAACGCCACGCCACTCAATAAATCAGCTCGACCGCCGCGGCCGGTGCCAACGTAGATGTCTGAATTCCGCCACGTGATCCGTCAGCAGAGTTCAACCGGTAATACTCCGGCTGTGCTCTTCTTCCCTTGGTTTATATACACTTTGCCACTGTTGGCGAAAATCGACCGGCAAGTTTCGACCCCAGGTTGGCTGGCTGGTCCCCGGTCCGAGAGAACAGATATCAGCCGAGCGAAACTGACTCGCGACCCATTTTTCTCCACCTTTTCTACCCCCGTTCCTCTCTGCTCCACGCTTTTGTGTGTGCGCGCGTGTGTGTGCTTTTTTTCTCTCACGCCGACACAATTTTCCTCACGTTTATAACTACGCTACGGTATCATCGTTACCTTGACATTCCGTGAAACAATTGTTTCCACGTGTATGCGTCTGTCTGTGTGTGCAACGTGGACTCCCGATGTGCTTTCTTCGTCCGCTTGCTGTCATCTATTTTTCTTTTACTATTTTGTTTCCTTTTTTTTTTTTGATGATTTACGTGCACGTGTACTTATTCGCTGTAATGAAATAATCGAGCGGAAAATTTATAAGCAAGTCGTTAGCAAAGAAATCGATTCGCGCACAGTTCATGGCTATTGAATTGGATTGCTTGTTGACTTCAATCAGTTCGTTGGGGAAAAAAGGATAACGCATCGGTCGATTTGTAATTAACGAAACAGCCTATAGCAATATGCAATTCAGTCAATTATCGACGAATATAATTTCGATCTTATACTAAATTACTGGATGCATCGCGATCTCGTGTCGCAGGAGTCACGTAACAAGGTTGAATATTTTCATTGCGAAGAAGAAAATACTCGACCCCACGTATACAGTTTCTATACCTGCGTATATGTATATCGCCTGCTTCTTTTAACAAGTTTAAACACCAATCCAAAGGACTACGTTTTATTGAGTAAAACGATGGCCGGTTCAGCGTGAAGATTTTCATGGAACTTTTATGTCACTGGTTTCGGGCTCGGCTCATTTTTCAGATACAATATCGGATAGATTAATTTGTAACCGGGTTGAATTGCTCATTAGCCTGTGCAAAATTTCCTATTAATTCAGATACAGCCCTGCAACACAGCAAAATAATTCAAATCAGATTATTTCGAGATATTACGGTGGTAATATAATTACATTCTTCGTTTTATATCATTGTTCCCATTAATTCATTTACCTTGTACATTACTATTTAAACATCTGCCCCGAGTTTGGCCTTATTTGTGTGTTAGTTTATGCGCGAAAAGTGTTTTGCTGAAGCGCAGCTGGAATAAAAGGGCAGATAATGCTAGCGTGTTCGTGTATTATACATACGCTTCACGAATCGATACGGAAACGACAAAAGGGATGTATCGATGATGGACGAAACACGGTCGTGCACCTGCACGGTAGAGTTGACCCAGTTCTCCTCGTTATAATTTGTACACGGAAGAAGGTGAACACTTTACTTTCGGATCCTTCTTCGCTGCACGTCGGATTAATCGGTCTCGTTGAATTAAAAGAGAAAAACACCGACGCGAAACGTAATCAATATCTGCTGTTTCATACTCTGTGGAATGGAACAAAAAAACGGTATGATAGAGTAGTGTTAACGATTACACGCGGTAGTTGGAAACTCTATTCAACTCGTTCAATTAATGAACTATTCATTTTTGACTAAAAGTAAGAATTTTAATGAGATACGAAACGAGATAGATGATTTATTATTAAGTTATTTCTTTTTTTTTTTTTTAGTTTCAGAAAAATGAACGCTATACGGAATAGAATGCATGATAATGTGGCTCATAAACTTGATTGTTAGTAGCATTCATGTAATTTTGCATCACAATTACAATGAATGCTATAGCATTCGCCTTCACGAACGCGTTAATGAATGAAAAATGATGTTATTAGTGATGCATGTTTATGAAATACGAATACACTAATTCATTACGAAGGTATGAGATTAATTACAAGTTATATCCAATATAAATACTACTACAATATTATTGGATATAGCATTAGTAATGATTGATTACAATTCACGCACAATGTTCTTGACATGTTTACTATACGAGGCTTAAATACGTATTTGTAAACAAAGTTTGCAATACTATACTATACTCATTACGATTTTCGGGACAAGCTGGGACAAGCATGAATATTTGAGCCATTCCTGCAGTCTTTTCGTTCATTTTTCAAAGTTCAACTAAACTGCTACAATTACTATCACGCGGAAGCAATCGCGGCCGGTATAATCTGCAATAAACGTTGCACGCCGGGATAATGGCGGCACTTATTCTCAAATCATCTGAATTACGCATACCCTACGAAACTGCACATAGAGACGCGTGTCCCAGGTTCTGTCGAAACGGAAAGGACGCAAACTATGTAAATCGGCAGAGAAATATTTACGTTCTGAAAATAATCTTGCAGCATGGTCCCAACGATGCTCGTTTTATCGCTATATTTACGCCACTGTAAATCTTTTTACAGCCACCGGTTCCTCCTTTATTTTTTCTTTTCTTTCTCTTTTCCACTCCATTCTCGATACACACCTCTCTCTTCAGCACACTTCGCTTTCTCCCTCCGCCTTGTTTTCGCAGAACTAAATTCACTTTATTGGCCAGCTTGGGCCAACTATAGACGAAACATGAATACCGATTCCGAGCTCTCACTGCATTTTTCACGTCGCTGCATTCCATTCGTCTCACTTACCGGTGTTAAAATACATCTCGGTCGTGATTAAGATCTTTCCTACCAGGAATTAGTCATGTTTTCGCTTGGTTGATCGACACTGTTACATTCACAAGCCTCCGTTTTGTAAACATCGGAAACGTAGCCTAAAACAATCGCAAGAAACACTTAACGTAAACTCATCGATACTTCAAACAGTCTTTTTTATTCCAAACTTTCTATTCAAGCATTATTTGATATATTCGGAAGGAACTATACTCTCTCGTCGGTTTACCTCTTTTCATGTGGCATTCAAGCGAAGCTTGCAGTTTTCACGTGACGACAATTCTACCAGAGTGTTGACAATACATTCGTAGCGAATTTTGACGAGAACAAATCATTCAGGGAAATCCAAAAAGAAGTCACGGAAGCCGGTTACCAGAAATATAAACAATGCCTACCATGATACATGTTTACTTTCGAATAATTTTTGGACACCGGCCAAGCATCGTTTCTTCACGCTCAGCACGTCAATTTGGTACTGGCAAGCAGCCGAAATTTTCGTCAAACAGATGTCCGAATGACTGTTATTATTTGGTTGTTACAAACGGGAACGGAGAATGCTTAATCTCCATGCTATCGATGCCAGTCAGAAAAAAAGAGCACTCTTGTCGAATTTAAGAGCTGACACTCCATTACTCTAATTGATTCGAATTCATGTTTCCCGCGTAAATGTTCAATCAAAAGTGCTCCTTATTGATTGTCCAACGGATGAGTCTAGTGCAAGCCTGGGTTCATAAAAATTCATTATTTAACATTCAAGAAGGAAAGAAAAAATGAACGTACAAACCATTTGATTAAAATTTTTGCCGAACCATTTCCGGTTTAATTGGAACGAAAATTAGATCACTAATGCATACTCGTTCGTGTTATTTAAATTTCCTCATTGCGCTTGCGCACTGCATCAAACCGTTTAACCTCGCTGCAATAAAAGGCATATAGATTTTTCCCCCCAAAAATAAATAAAATGATTGTTTTAGTGTATTTTAGATTACTTCTCTGTCATTCGTTGTATGTAGACTATCCTGGGTGAATCTAAATGACATAATCCGTTGGATAACGTGTTGAAGACAATTCATTTGAAATCAGCAACCCGTTCAAATCGCATGTGCATAGGATCTCACGCATTAACGTCACGAACGGGTATACGCCAACTGAGTATAGTAGCTGAATTAGAGTCAGATCGTGTCAACACCGAAGAAATAGACGTGGCAACGTTGTACGGACGAGTTTAGTAGCCGGCTAGCCAAAGCACGGAGTAGCCGACCGGTGGAACGTCCGCACGTCCGGGAACGACCTTCCTTTAGTTGTCCCGTGTCGAGGAAACTCACCTCCCGGACAGTCAAAGTTCATCTCCTTTCGATCCAACTTTTCTTTCGCCCAGATACAAATTCAAACCTGGAACCCATTTTCCGCCATGTTATTAAAATCAGGATGCCAAAAAAATTCAAATTTTTCATAGGGATATTTTACGTACCTTGTCAAACGAAAATTTTAAATCGCGAATTTCCTCTTGCAGTGTCCGTGCTGCATCCTTTACAAGAAATGTAATAAAAAGAGGGGAAAAAAGCAGTAGCTATCTAAGTTATTACACCGGCATGAGTATCAATATGCTAATACGCCTTATTTCAAGTACATACGTATTCGCCCAGCTTTTCTTTTTGCCGGGGAATGCAATATTTTAATATTTAACTTACCTTACAAAAATTAGCAACATTCTTAGAATTTCTATCAGCGGGCAGCGAAATATTTTACTTACAAGGATACTGCATATACGCACACCTGTGTTTCTTTATTTACGCGCATAAATTAAAGATTCGTCCTGTTAATTCGCCTACAGCTACGAGAGTGTGTAATCTGACCACGATACACGGTCCTAGGGGGTTTTACTTCGCAGTTGGCACACGTGCGCAGGTGGAGTATGGTATTTTGCTAGGTGGTGGTTTTTTACACCGCGAGCTCTAGTGGCTTTTTCCCATCGTTTCTTTGCTGGCCAACCGTGCGAGCGAGAGAGAACGATAGAAAGGGACAGATTGATAGAGGAGTTTACGGGAGGGTAGAGAGGAGCGTAAGCGGGTACACGGTTATCGGAAAAGGAAAGTAATACACGAAGCGGAGAAAGAGAAGTCAGGGTTTGAGCTTCGTTCCTTCCAGCTGGCCTGGCACGGCAAAGGAGGCCTTGTCGCGCGGCTGCTCGTTCGGTCAATGTCTTCTCTTTCTTCCTCGCTCTTCCTCTCTGCCTTCCTCGTCGTTTCCCTCTCCTACCTTTTCATCCCCCACTTTCTACACGATCCTCGCCTCTCTCTCTGTACCTCACTCCCTTCATCGCTACTCCCCTGCTCGTTGCCTCTTTCATTCTCCCCACTATTCGTGTGCTGCATCGCGCACACGAGACACGGTGCTGCCTGTGAATCCTGCTGTCATCTTTGCGAACGCCCGTGTCTGTCCTTAGAGCTCGAATTTAAACGAAATCGGTCTATCACGCGGGCATATCCGACGGATATTATCACGTTCAAGGGGGACGGAAACCGCGTTTATTGCGATAACGGTATTTAGGTGCACGCAGGGGAAACCAAGAAAAAAAACCAGAAGGTGGCGGGGGGGGGGAGGGCAGAGCGCCACCCGTTCAGAAATGTGCACTGACATCGCGGTTTAAAGGCTCCGACGGAAAGGCGTTCTCATACGGCTTTTTCTACTGTGCGCGCAACCACCGTTTTAAAAAGTTTCGCATCGCTATTCATACGGGAAGAACCTGACGATTTTTTCTTGTACGTTCCATAGTGATAAGAGAATAAATTCTTACGATTATCTGTTGTTGTTTTTTCCCGTCACGCCGCACCGGTGCAGATCTGTGGCAGAAATCGTGGCGTGTTTATATACCATACGTGTTGAACATGATCGTTTCACTGAATGGTCGAATTTTTCTAACGTGTTGAATGCGTTTGAATGCGAAAATCAAATGGCACACTAATATAGTATCATACACGTTTATGGGATACGACTAATGATAGCCAGGAATGAAATTCGATTATATTAATTCCCGCCCGTAAGTTAACGATTCTACGGCACATATATCATGGGGATTATGTTACGTTTATCGCGATATCCGTTTGCATAATCCTCAGTAAATATACTTGCCGTTCCCTTTGAATGTAATCCTGCATTCTTACAAATGACTTTCTGTATTTTTTTTCTGCACTTTCTTTTTATATACGAAAACATTTCTTATAGAAAAAGAAAGGCAACAAAAAATGAAGAATGAGTTTTTTCTCTCTTTTTTAACAAAATATTTCGATTATTCACGGGCGTACAAATTTCTATCTATCGTTTACATTATGCGAAAAGTGTAATTTTAACTGTTTTTTCTTTGATTGTTGCAGAGTACAATAAAGCTAGCTAGTAAAAATAATGTGAAGAAATTGCATACGCTGTTGTCAATAGTGGAGGAAAAACCAAAGGTGGATACAGGCCAGAATAATAGGCACAACGAGCATCACATCAAAAATCATTTCAAGCACAACCATTATACACACAACTCCATACTGACACCTTCGACGATCAACCAGGTATGTTCTCATAGCTCAAAGTTCCATCGATACCTTACGAGTAAGATGTTATGGATGGCCTAATTGTGCTTCAATCATTTTGCAGGGCCTAGATGCAGGTACAAGTGACGATAGTGGTAGAGCATCGGAACAATTGCATGGCCCTGGTTTACCTAGAGATTGCCAGGACGCAGACAGTTCCAGGGACCACCTCAGCGATGTAAGCGACACGTATATTAATGACAGACATAAATAGAGATTCGAATTTTAACATAATACTCACATTTGTGTTGTTCCTTCTGCTTTTACAGGCTAGCAGTCATTGCAGTTCGGGTAAAGGTTATATCGTAAGTATCAGAAATATAGAGAATAACATATTATCCTTGTACACTGAAGGCTGTTGTACTAATCACCTGTTATTTTATTCCTCTCATTATAGTGTGATAGTGAAGGGGAGGACGATAAGGTAAGCTGCTTTGTCTAAAAAAAAACATATATATGAAAACGGTATAAGACATTTGGTTAAAAATCAACATTTTTACTTCAGGGCTCGGATGCTGAATCGATACTCTTTGAATCTTCTACCCCACCACCCCTTGCACGTAAATGTAAGCAACACTAGAACAACGTAATATCGCATTCGCGCCATAAAAATTTGCTTACGACCGTTATTTATTTTCCAGACGAATTGCCATCATCTTCGCCGCACGTTTTGCCTCCAGCAAACGGGGCAGGAGGTTCACCTCCAGATACAGGTGGACAAATTTCCAATCCAGCAACGGATGCTCCGGCGCCTATACCACCTCCCGTGTCTGCATCTGCACCAGTTCCAACTGCGCCAAGCCCACCCAGCCCTACATTGCCACCTCACATATCCCAGCCACCTGTAAGTAAATGTTTACCGTTTGTTTCATTTCACTTCTATGACTGCGATGCACATAACACACATCCGATACTATATGATTTTCAGATGACTAGTCCATTGGCAGCAAACCCACGTGCAATAGCTCCGCAACAGCGGCCAGCTTCCCCTGCTCTGCCACCACCCTCTTTATCCCAACAATCTCATACAACAATACCCGCACTACATCCACCTAATGTACCCCTCGTTTCATCGAGTCATACAACTAGTCCCGCGGTGGCCAGTCTAGGTGTTACACCAGCAGCACCGTCAAACGGAGCAACAACTACTAGCTATCCACCATCGATACCTATGGCTGCTTACCCTCAGACACAACCATCTTATCCACCACTTTATACACCATACACTGCTCTAAATCATAGCCCGTACCTTCCACCAGCGGTTCCATCTCCATCCCATTCTGCTTCTTCGCGAGCAGAAGTGGTAAGTTGTATTCATATATGCGCACATTGTTAGAACAGTCGTCTTGACATCGTTTTATAAGCTTTGACAATTTTTTGTTGTTTTAGAGAGGAAGCAGAGCTTCCCCGTGTACAAACATAAGTAAACAACAGCCTGTAGGAAACAATACCACGAATCACAATACTCCTCTGAGTGCTGCCACTACGACATGCGTATCCACGATAACTAATACAGTTACTACAGCGAATACCATAGCTCACAGAGATATGGTAGCCTGTAGTTTAACCGGAAGAAACAATAATTCACCGCGTGGACATAGCCCGAATCGGGAAAGGGATAGTTATAGGTATAATGATCTCTTAACCCTCCAGCCGCGGGCGATTTTTTCATTTCTTTTGTATAAAATCGCGGGCCATTTTTATTCGCTATCTATAATAGTTACAAGTATTGTATTAATGGAATGCAAAAAGAAAACAAAAAAATTGGCAACGCGATAATGGCGTAACCCGCGGAATTGTATAAAATAAGTGAAACGCTATATGAACGCTGCCCGCGGCTGGAGGGTTAACTGTGAATGTTTCTCTACTTCGTTACAGCACAATGATTTTACCGTGAATGTATATTTATTGCAGCAGTAACGTTAGTAGCCTAAGTCGAGGTAGCATAACGCCTGTAAGTGTGCCAAACACATCTTCTCCAGCCAATTCTAGTCTACCTGCCTACACCAAGCCACAAGGATGGATTGGGTATGAATCGACAGATCATTACAACAATTATCATTTCTTCGGATAACTTTCCTATACGATAGTCTCCTTTTTTGTATATACAACATACCTTTCTCTATAATTTGCAGTAGCAGCACAACTTCACAATTGTCTCCGGCAACAGCGACATCGGTTCCAAGGCCGACACCTCCACCAGTACCTCTAGGCATGCACACGTTTCCGCCACCAATGTTCGCGGCACCGCTACCACCTCCCGTGTCCAGTTCCAGTCCGCACACATCACTGCCTTCATTACCACCACCAACGACCAATCCCAACCCGTTCTCTGCCGAGTCACTTTTTCAAACAAGTAAGTTTATAAGCTGTTTTTTTTTTGTTTGTTTTATTTTTCTATATTGCTTTGGGATTCGAGTAAGAGAATAAAAAAAAGGGGAAGGTAGAATGAAAGTTCGAAACGAATGAGACACTAACCGAAACAAGGGGTGACTCATGTCGCAGGTCAGGCAGACCTGTTAAGGCGAGAGCTTGACAATAGATTCTTGGCATCTCAAGACAGAAACGTTGGAGTCGGAGTTGGCAATTTGGGACCGCCGCCCTATCTTAGGACGGAGATGCACCACCATCAACATCAGCACACACACGTCCATCAACACACAACACCGCTGCTTCCGCCGACGGCCGCGACTACTTTGTTTCCACCTCCAATAGTACGTAATAGATTTCTATTACGTTCATGCATCGATTCTAATAACTCCTGCTCTGCACTTTGATATTTATCGAGAATAATTGTGTTCTTAGTTCAAGGATATACCAAAATTGGGAGGTGTCGAGTCTCCATTTTTTCGTGGGAATCTAAATCTTTCTAGTTATTCTGGATTTAATACCGGCCTCTTGCATCCCGGAATCGGTCCACCTTCTACTCCATTCGTGCCACCCAATCATTTAACATCGTTCGCTCCAAAGGTAAAATTCGCAATTTCAATCAATAAGTGGACGTAGGACGACAAACCGTATTTGTAATTTCAATGTATATATTGAAACGTAGAAGAGTGGAAAATGGAACGCGATGCATGTACGCATTGCTTGGGAAATCTATCACCATCAACAAAAGCAGCAAGCGGAGGCGAAGGCAGGAAATGTCGTTAATACAAAGACGGAGCTGTTGAGACCACCGGGTCATCTTTATCCAGGTGCGCCAGGAAGTGGCCTTGGAATGGGCGCACCCCCGATGGCACCTCCGTTTCCTACTAATATACCACCGACACATTCTGCGCCGCCTCCGCCTCATCCTGTTGGTTTCTTATCTACACCAGCGTCACATTTAGGTAATCCCCCTAACAAGTCGTACAAACAATTACCGAGCCTGACGAATACAATGAATAAAATATTTACTGAAAAATCGATTGCACAGGAACTGGAATGTCACCATTTGGAAGATACCCATCAACGTTCGGTGCACCGAATCCGAATTTCCCTGGCCTTTCTAGCTTCCCACCGTCGAGGGAAATGCCTCCGTTAGGTGGACTAGGTTCTGTACACGATCCATGGAGAGGGTATATATTTTTAATTCTCTCTATGATTCTCCAAAATAACTTTCACATAACCACAATTTGTTATTGCTTCGTTCTATTCATTGATTTATCTGATTTTATTTCATTATTCTCAGGTTACAGAGAGCCTCTACCGGATTTCCACCAACCACAGCGGTATCGTGGAGCCTAAAACCTGAACCACCTGCAATCGACAGACGAGCGGAGCTCGAGGAACGAGAACGCGAGCGAGAACGCGAACGCGAGCGGGAGCGGGAGCGTGAACGTGAACGGGAACGGGAACGTGAGCGAGAACGCGAGCGTGTCAGGCGTGAAAAGGAAAGGGAACGGGAGGAGCAGCGCGAAAGGGAGAGACGGGAACGCGAGAAGGAAGAGAAGAGGAAGCAACAGGAGGCCGCTGAGCGAGAAAGGGAAAGGAGGGACAAGGAACGTCGAGAAATGGAAAGACGCGAGATGGAGCGTGAAAGGTTGCTTCATCAGAATCGACAGCACGTGGTCGTGGGTCGAGATCGATCACCCTTGAGGAATGGATCGGCGCCTATGGACGCCAGCGAGGTTCGCGTTAAAGAGGAACCAAGAAGTAAAGACGACGATGTCGTGATGCTACCGAGGCCACCTGGCCCTGGTCCTGGTGCGACGTCCGCAACAGGACCTGGGCCAAGTCCGCTGCCCGACACAAGGTATCATCATCCTCATCCTCATCCTCATACGTACCTTGCAAGGCATCCGCATGGCATGCCTGCACCGCACTCAATGCCGCGCAGTATGCTTCCTGGCTTGGGTGGACATCCTATGCAACACTTTCCACCACCGTCTGGGCCCCCTGGCCAACCAGGTGGGCCGTGGCCTGGAGATCCCTTCAGGGATTATCGATACGACCCCTTACAGCAATTACGTTATAATCCATTAATGGCTGCAGCCGCATTCCGTGCAGAGGAAGAAGAGAGGGCAAAACTCTACGCGGGATATCCACCGCCACCTGTAAATTCATTGAGAAGTAAAGATCAAAGCCCTGGCCCATTGAGCAACTTGCATATGCATCATAGGGCAGGACCTGGACCTGGGGTACCACAGCGACAGTTAGAGCCTGCTTTGATGCACGCGGATATACACAAGAAGGAGGATACCTCTCAATCTCGATGATACATCCTCCCCGCGTCCTCAGCTTCTGCAAGTGAACGCACTAAAGGGTCATTCTGAGAACTTTCGTGAAAGTTTTCGATCCCCCTCGGTGCTGATATTTTGCTAACGGAGAAGAGGCGTTATTTAAGAGAAATTGTACATAGATTATATAATATTTATAGTTATCGAAGAGAGTGCGAGGAAAGGGAAAACCGTGTAGAACATTTAATGAAAACGAAGAGTTACAGAGACAAAATAGAACGCACCCGTGATGGATGATCAATAATAAAATGAAATTGCCTTGTTCCGCGATCATAGAATTCTGCCTGTTTATTAATTGGCGAAAAGTTACGGACGTTTCATCGATATAAATAAATCAAGGCATCAATTTAATTGTGGTAACGCAAGAAGACGAAGAAAAGAGGAAAATGGAAACAATTGATGATGACGTTATGTGATTCTCTACAAGTTTCGGGTATCTGACTGTTTATAGCGACATAAAACTTTAATCATTACGATAACTATGCGTACAGTTAAAAAAAAAAGTATCGTGTGTAATATTATAGATATTGTAGAATGCGAGACGATGCTACGTAAAAAAAGAAATCCAAGTTAAGGGGAAACTTAAGTGGATCTCTACCATTACTCAAAAAATTATTTAATTATTTATTTATTGCGTCGTATAAACGAATCTCTACTACTGACGTTACGGATACGATCGTAAACAAGTTGCCCTAATTTAATCGATATAATATAACACACAAAAAAACTGGTTATGAATTTTCGTTGCCTTCATAGGGATTAATTTGTACTGTAGAAATAATGATAACCGAAAAGAAAAATCCGAGAGGGCAAAAGAACAGGTATCTTTGGCTTTTGGCAGTACAAGCTTGCTTTCTCCTTTTTATTTGCATGGAGATTAGAATTGCACTCTGGTGCTTTCCTGTGATATAAAAAGTAAGATCATTCAGAAGCATTGTAATTGTTTTACACTGTATATCTTATAAGATGAAGAACAACCGATATAAAATATAAATTAAGTTCTTTTCGGATGAATTATAAGCAGATGATAATCTGTGTACTGCTACATTTGGCAGTAAAATAAAACGAAAAAAAAAGAAAGAAAAAAGAATTTGTATTTGTTAGCAAAAACATGTGGGATTGACGAGTAAACAAATACAAAAGCAGTTTGTCCGTGCCAAAGTGCTTTAATCAAAAAAACAGATTTAATGCTATATAGAGAAAATTGCCACTTCTGATCGTGTACCTATCGAAATTGAAAGAGAAATATTAATTTGCACCCTTGTTCCATCGGCCTCTCAATTTATTAGCCATATACGTCGTTATGTTACCAGAGAGTTAATTCGAGATATCTCTTAAAAAAAAAAAATAAAATAAAGAGTATATTCGTGCCATGTACCAGGCAAGATTCGAAAGACCTGGTATCTTTAAAAAAAATACTTCGTTCAAGTAATCAGGCTATTTAAATTGTTTCGTTTATACTGTAAAGTCATCATAAAACTGTATATTATTATATAATTAACGACCATATGCAATTTAAAAATTGTAGATATTTTTCATCGATGCAAGGTTGCAATGTGATGCAATGATTCTGTTCTTGTAGATATCGCGAAGTATAAAAGAGGATTTTGTGTGAATAGGTTTTTTCTAAAATTGATTCTTTGTAAAAGGGTCTAATAATCATAGTTTCTATCAAACCTGTCGTTTCTAGTACTTTCACCTTGCCTAAAACGTCTTACAGTATTCATAAAGACCTCAGAAAAAGAAGAAGAGAAACACCAGTAGTTCATAAATAATCACTACCACTACGTTATGCATAAACAAGTTTACATTTATCGTATATTAGTTTACGAAATTACGCTTACAATTACGTACTAGCTAGTAAATAATATTTCTTCTGAAGTCTTCATGCATTATATTTAATACTATTCAAGTGACAATATTTATGAATACATTCTTTTGCCCGGGATCATCAGCCTTCAGGTACCAATCAAATAGCAATATATTTGTCACATGTGAAATTGGTATATATTTGAAAAGCAGAAATTGCGTATCACGAGCGGCATTTCCAATCATCGACAAAAAAACTTGAATTCCTATAAACATTGTCGTGAACAAGTGTCTATTGTTTCCGAGTGCGTACACTTCACTGTCGATACGTTCCAATGAATCAGTAAAAATCATTTCGTTTAATATATTAAGATGACCAACGTTGATGAACTGTGTGTGTTGGTCAAATTCAGTTCTTATTTTATATATACAAAAAAAGATTGCTATCGAGAGCTGCTTGAGCTTGATCTCGTGTAGCGACGGTGCCGGTGCCGTGGATTATTTGGGGGGCTTCGCGATCGGGTCCTTGGTCTACGTCTCGGTGGTCGTGGACTTCTACGGCGATTAATCGGTGGCGAACGTCTACGATAACGTGGTGGAGTGTTTCTGCCACCGCCGCCTCCGCCTCCCCATCGTGGTGGTGCTCTTCTTCCCATTAATGGCGACATTCTCCGCATCGGTAGTGGTCGTGGTTTTGGTAGTAATACTGGGGCAGCAGTGATTTCTTGGCCATCTATTTGTCCTGCAAAAGTACCATCGAAGCATTCCAATGAATGAAATTTAACAGTGCCCACTAAGAAGACAATAAGAGAGGATAATCTAACAAGAAAAACATTTTACTTACCACCATCCATATGTTTCATTGCGTTCTCAGCTTCATCGGCTGTTTCAAATTCGACGTAAGCAAAGCCTCGTCCTTGATTGGGATGAAGCTTGTCCATTGCAAAGTCGACCATTTTTATTTGGCCGTACGTGGAGAAGATTTCCATAATGTGCTCCTTAGTAACATTACGGGTTAGATGTCCAATATGTATTTTTGTCGGTCTAGGAATCGGTGATCTTTCTCTGCGTTTTCTACGCGGTGAAGGTGATCTACGATTGTGAATCGAACGAGGTAAAAAAATGTATGAAAAAAAAGGGGGAACAAAAGACAAAGCTATCAGTTCGAGTATATTTGGCAAACACTTTTACCTAGAGCGTCCTTTGGGTTTGGGTTTATCAATCACAGAATTGCTACTTTTCTTTTTATCCTTTTCCCTGTCCCTATCTCTGTCCCTGTCTCTATCCCTTTCTCTTTCCCTTTCCTTCTCCCGCTCCTTTTCCTTGTTGTCGTGTCTACGCGATGCATCAACACTTTTGCTTCTGCTGCGCTTTCTTGCTCTGTCTCTGGAACTGCCGGAGGAGCTAGCGGAACTACTAGAGGTAGTGCTAGACGTCGAGCTCGATCTAGAACTGCTTCCGCTGCTCGTGGACGATGATCCCGAGCTGCTATCCGACGAGCTATAACGCAACGATGATAAACGCATATAATGAATTTTCTCTTTGACCAGTAATTTTATTTGAAAATATTTGTATTGCCCTACCTGCTACCACTACTAGACGAAGAAGCAGCACGCTTTTTTCTATCCCTTTCTCTGCCTCTCTCCCTTTTATTTTCCTTATCCGTGACTTCGGAGTCACTTTTACCCGTACTGTCCTTACGACTGCGTGCCCTGCGTTCCCATGAAAACATTCAGTGATAAAGAGGTTACGATTAAATGAAAGAACCAAGACGAAGAACAGGGGAAATATAATGCGTATTACTTACATTATGGAACGGCGTAAATCTCCAGGCTATAGGCGCGGTTTCGGCTCTACAAACGAAAGAAAACTTTGTTGAACGCCGTGCAAACGCCAATAATGGCGGACGGTGCCGCTAAAAAAAATCGTCGACTTTTCACAGTAACACGTCCACGCTGTTAGTTACGTATTAAACGGTATTGCATGTAAACAGTATGTAACTACCGATAGTTATGAACATTATTCTATCATCGAATCATATTGGAACAACATGCGAAGTTTACGAAATATAGGAAACAAAATTACCAATAAAGTGACGCGGCGCTCGCGTCGTTATTCCCGCCGGGTTGCGGCCATATCGCAAAAGTCATAAACCTATGAAAATATGGTCGTGATATAAATCGTCCATTTTTAGAAAAATATTCGAGTAGTCATTACTTAATTGATACGAATACGTTTTCTTCGCGATATATTTTGTTAGACGTTATCGTTTTTCAGTTAATCGTTCGTCAATTATACGGAATTGTTATTCTCATGAAATACAATAAAAATATAGAAATTAATATAACATGATTGAACGTTGAATTCTACCATGAAATTGTGACAACCATGAATCCCTCTTTTATCCAAATTTGTATTTCACCTGTACGTTTATTCTTCTTCATTTGATAAATTGCGCTTACTTCGAAATCGTAGCTACCAAAATATATTTTTAGTAAGCACACCCCCAATATTTATTAAACGAACTATTACCATTAATAAATTAACTTTTCGGCCTAACGTGTGGAACTTCCTGAAAATTAATACACACACTCATTAAGCTACGTACAATCTCCTTTATGAACACGCGCAGCGTGCCGCGCTTTTCAAATGAGAGTTAATAGTAATTTTTGGAAGGTGTCAGTATTAATTTAGTAAGAAATTGAATCAAAGTTGTTTCATTATAATTAGAGTACAATTCGCTTGTATTTCATGAGTTTTATTTTTGTAGATTGCTGCACCGATACGTAAGTACCGAAATGTATATGTATGTACATTTAAGTGATAATAACGAGCAATATTTATGTACAAGTACACCGATTTTTAAACACTAAACATTCGTCACACCTTACACATAATTCTCTAAACCAATTCGTTTTAATTGTTGTACCGGTTTCTTGTTTAGCTTTCCTTTTTTTCTTTTCTGTTAAGTGCTGATTATGTAAAAACTACACGATCGGAGTGGAATATGGAAAATCGTATGTTTCCTTCTTTTGGCACAGATCATTGTAAAGAAGAAGAAAAATACATGTGATTCGAAAATAATTGGGGAACCAGTAATATGTTTCATCTGTAGCGCCAGCAATGGAAGAAATATTTCTAATAATCGCGATGTATCGTCTGTTTTTCTTTTATTACCAAATATGTATATGGGATATTCAACAAGGAAATCGTCCCTTCTTTAGCATGGAAATATTCGATGTCCGATAAGCCCTTTTAGCTGAACGATATGTGCTATTTAACAATAATAATTCGATTATCAACTTGTCGTAAACTAAATGGGCACGCAATAATTCACGATTACCATACGCATACACGGTTCGCAGTTATTCCTTAAGCTTGCATAAATTGATGATATTGGTCTCGCATACAGATACCTAATACAGAAACCGACATGCATTTTTATTTTTTAAAGCGGGGTATATTACAAACTTAACAATAGTAATAGATATACCAATAAATTTATGCAATGTATATATTACAAAATTGTATTCCCCGTTTTTTGTTTGTGTTAACAAGATCCAGTTATTCGTGTTCTGTTTTTTACTGTTCCTTTTTGTTCTCTTATTCTCGTCGAGTGAATCACCGTCATTGTAAACATTCGAAACACGCTGATCTATAACATGCTTCCTCGCCTAAATATTCTAAAGGTTCTCTTTGATATACATGCATTCGTACATCCGCTTCTTTCACTCATTCACGCACTGTTATCTTTCGTATATCATTTCTAACTAATTCCTCTGTTTATTTTGTTTTCTTTTTACCTCGTAAAAATTAATTGATCGTTATTAGTGGTCACATCGATAAAATCATCATTTATATAACAAACAAATGAAATCATTATAAAGTCTTATATCTTTTTTGTTATTATTATTATTTACGTATAAATATTGTTAAATATGTATATTAAAAATTTGCTACACATTTCACGATTATTTTACACAGAATTTGTTATTCTATTCTCATAATGACTTAAATCGATTAAGTAACTTTTTTTTCTTAACTGGACACGAACTCTTCTCGCATCAACGAAGATCGAAGAGACTATATTGGCAGGCTCGATTTTCATCCCGCTCGTTATCGCTCCCCTTCACCATTCGTGTCGAAAAGAAAATCGAGAAACGAACATAGGGGCCGGGGATGGGAATCGAGCCTGAAAATGCACGCAAGAATAATCCTTATGCTCTCTGTTACTCGTCTAATTGTGTGTTTTAATAGATTACGGAGAGGAAAACGAAAGGAACGGGAATAAACCGATACTGCACTTCTAGAAATTGAGTCACGACGTCACGACGTCACGGTATAAAAATCTAACTGACCTTATACTGCGTACTAAAAAATAGAATTGTTCGCTGGTAAGGGAGGTGATGCTCGCTTACCAGCTGTTTTTTCCGCTCATCGATTATATCTCTAAGCGTTCGGAATTACTTTCGTTGACGATTTCGTGACTCGATTACTTACGAACGTCAATCGGTCCGAACGCTTCTCTTTTTTTGTTCTCTCCCTCGGATAAATGAACACGTTTCATCTCGTGTGCATGTCGAATCAAATGCTCCCTCTCCTTCCTCCCCCATTAAACAACAACTAAACAAATATTGCTAATAACGTAACACGATAGTCTTACGTCGACAGTAGTGGAGTCGGTGTTGAACCAAACTATTCTATCAATTTGACTCTTCTTCTTGGTTCAACGCGAAGTAGGAGACCTAATGGATTCTTCATGTTTAGTCATGTACAATGGAAAATAATGAAACACCTCTGTGTCCTTCCTTTTTCATTTCGAAGGTCCTCTTCGTTCATTCAGCATTCAGCTGAATACGTACTATCATCATGCCAACGTGAATGATACGTATTCTAAAACACCATTCTTCTGTGTATCACTGATAAACACAGGCGAACACCATGGACGATTCGGTAAAACATTCTTGATACCTTCGAGAAAATAAACGACTGCGTGTTCAATGTTATCCCAAGTAAACTACATCGGTGGATGCGTGTGTGTCGATCAGCACTTTGGGCCGGGAGAACTTACAATACCTCGCAACGCATTAATATCATTTGACGCAGTAGCGTGTGGTTAGCTGCTTCGACGCGAAGATTCAGACGGATATCTCGTAAGCGGCGTATGCTCTTTCCTCTTTGGAACAGGAAACGCGTAACGTTGCCGGCAATTCTTGTACAATCTCCGCCCAGCCGCAAGATGACGCGGAGACCGTAAAGGTGGGCTATACAGATATCTCATAGTTCATATCGTAGACACTGGCACGATCAGGTGTCGGCGTCGTAGGCCGTTGTGATCTGTTGTCGTTGGGCGCCGACACCATCTCCATTGAATCTGTGATCTCCAAAGCTCTAACAAAAGACATCGGTCTGCGTCGAGTGTCGCCGGATGTCGGTGTTGTTGGTGTTGCCATTGTGGCTTTACGCTCGACACGTGGCGATTGATGGGGCGGGAAGACTGGTACACCACCTCTCAATGCTGGATGATAAGCTGCTCTAGGAGCATTAGTGTACAATTGTTGCGTTGGGCTCGTTGGATTCGAGCGATAGTAATCGTACGACGGCGGTGGTCTTTGCGATGGCGATTGATGTGTCGTCGTGTTCGTTGCACCGCTTGGAACCGGATAGCTGCCTGGAGAATTATCTTTCCACATATAGAAACCACGTTGAGGTGAACCCGCCAACTCTCGGATGTTGTCGACGGTATTGTTAGTTCTTGAATACGAGTGATCAGTACCTTGGCGAACGAGCTCACTTTCCGACAAGAAACGCCGCTGTGGACTGTAACCGGTTACGACAGCACCACCACTAGCACCACCGACACCAGTATTGTTTCCTTGCTGCACATCGTAATACGTTGGAGCATCGTTTACTCCAATAAAATCGGGCCGACGAACCTGCGTCGGCGTACCTGGATTTGATCTGCAACAGATACACAACAGCTTCATTTCTGTGCGTTTGCGTGCAACATTTTTGGTAATCGAATAGTTAACGAATGCACAAGAATACAGTGAACCAAGATGAATATGCGAGTGCTGAGCATTTTAGCCATACATATACGGCTCTGGCGAGACATACAGGAGAGAGAGAGAACAGCGCAACATTCCTCTTATAAAAATTAGCATCTATCCAAGAAAAAGTAAAAACGTAGCGAACCTAGGAAATACAAATGTGGACATTTACTTGCGTGTTGGTTGAGTAATATATGTTTGCGTGTGTGTGTGTGATGTGTGTATATATGCATATATATATTAAATGACGTACACTATTCTTTTCTTCTATATATACATATATGTATTTATTATATAATTTATATATAAGAAAAAGTTGTTCTTATATATGTATATATATATATGTATGGAATATACGCAAGAAAGCATAACTTTAAACTACGATACGTCCTCGTAGGATGAAGTTCGTGTTTACCTGCAGTAGGTTGCAACATGATGGTAGAAAGCAGCTCCTTGCAGTTACCACCCCCTGCAGCGGGACACAAACTTATCTATATACCATATATCTTGTAATATGTACATGCAGAGAAACTAAATCTCTCTACGATATTAATAGTGATCTACATCGCTCAACGTCTCATTTCTTTCACGTTCCTTCGTCATTCAGAAGATGAGCAATAGTGGTGATAGAGATAAAGGAGGAAAGAATAAGAGCAAGAGTGAAGTGTTCATAGTGAGGGATAGGGAATCTGAAGTAAACAGGCTTTCGCATAATGTCGACAGGTTGCAAACGGGACATTGAAATAGGAGACTGTTCAATTTGTATTGGTAGCGTGCTCGAGAAATGCAATGTAAACTATTACTAAAATGTGGCGCTTTCCTCTTGCTCTCTACATTCAGATCAGTTGTATAGTGCAACGTGAAATCGCCGCGACGTACAATTAGATTAAGAAAAAAAAAAAAAAAAAACAGAAAGGAAAAACGTACATCTAAAAGTTGAATATTTCAAATGTACTTCATAGATATCCACGGAATAGAACAAATATTTAGTTGCCTTTCTGTCATACGAAGATCGTACTACAATCATGTACACTTGCAGATGTTTCATTTCCTTTCGAAATACATTTAGCTTAGACTCGTAGTTGTTCTATTTTCGTTTCGAATACGACAGACAAGCATTAGTGTACCTGCGAATAGGGCTGGAAATGGCAAGCGGAGTTGGTACTCCAATAGCTTTAATCCGTTGCGTCGTTGGACTCGCGCCCCCTTGTTCCTGACCTCTTTGAGAAGCTGTCGCAGGTGATCCGCTTGTTTCAGGCGATAACGGATCAGGCGTATGGCTTCGAGAGCCATTCACTCCCCTATAGGTATCGACAACGTACCTTATGTATATTAGAAAAACAATTAACAAACGAAACATCATTTGCCGTTATGATTTATTATACCTTGGCCTTGGATGAGGGCTGCCCCTAGTGTAATGCATTGGATGGCGATGCTGCGGCGCCGGTGGGTGCCTAGGAGATTCACTGTTCTCCACAGGTGGCAGGAAGAAATTATTTTTGGAGCCGTGTCTTTGGACCGGTGGGGTCGGTTCGCAATCCGCCGATTGAGACGCAGTCGGTTCCATGTCGGTATCCGATCCATCCCGTCCAGGAGACAACTGCAAAATGTTCGATTAAAGTTAATTTTTTTTATCGGATTAAAAAGTTATGTTCACTACTGAATGATGACAGCACGCTACTGTACATTCATTAACGCACGTTTCTTGGGGATACCGACGTTCAACCAGGATAGGAAAGAAACAGGGAACTAATTGGAAAATAGCTTGTGTCTTTCCAATGTTGTCAAGTAGGTGTATTACTGAGACGAGGAATCGGTGCTTGAAAATATACTCTGAAGAAAGAGATTCAATATTAATGAACGAAAATTTGTAAAACTCTATGAATCGTGCAATGGTGCTTTACTGAAATGTAGCGCTGCATTTTGCGGTTCTGCAATGTACATGTTATTAAAGCATGGAAGCGCGGAAAATAGTAGCGGAGAGCGAATCTGAATTTTTTTTAAACTGCATATCGAATTGCGTGTGCTACAATAGAACTACATACAGCTACCCTCGAGCATAGAAGAGAAGCGTTAAACAGTTACATGCTAGAAAGGAAGTGCTATTTACAGTTGTATAATCTTCTTGTATGTAGTATCAGAAGTGTCAAGCGAAGTTGCACTAGCTCTTACCTTATTGTAAGCATTTGAACTGGCATTTCTAACACCATTGCTGCTATCCATGTAGGTTTTTACCTGGTTCTCACTGCCTATAGTCGATATCTCGGATGTCGAAACGCCTCGTCGTTTTCTTGAATACTTTTCAGGCTTAATTAAACTGGAAGATGAGAAATAATCCGCGATTTAGTCATTACCTTTCGCGCACAAATTTTCTATCGCAATTAGCCTGGCGCATTACCTGGGGTATTGTGGTCCGAATTGCGTATAACAGCAATTGTGCAAGCAACCTTGAGAAAAAGGATTGACGCCTCGCTTAAATTTATCCGTTACCTGTTCGTTTGTTGTACGCCCGCGGGAAACAAGTATAACGTGAAAGCCAGTCAGTCCAAAGATTGGAATGAACAGAAGTATAACGACACCCATTAGTACGAGTCTATTTGAAGTGTAAGGATTATACAGATATGAGTCATGTATTGTAATTAAAACTGAAGCTGGTGTCAATGGATTTGAAAGCTTTCAATGAATTGCAACTAATAATTCAGATAAAAAGGATACGCGACAATAGTGTCCACTTCGCCTAACTGCTGCTTACGATCCAATACAAAATATAAACAAAGTCCAAATATACTGAGCATATGGAAACTGAGTGACAGCAGAAAGAAAAAAAAGAATCTGTAATTTCTCCTTCCGATGCAGTTGTTCACCCATGGGCAGTGATGATCAAATGTCTGAAAGAGTATTAGGGAAATGTTTAAGTGTGCACAAAGAAGACATTAAGTCTTCACTTAAAAAAAGACAGAAATATAGAAATGACAGCTGATACAAACCTCGATGCAATGATTACAAACGCCGCAATGCGAACAACGCGGTGGTCTGTAGAATCTACACGTGGGACACCATTTCATGCGTACAGTAATACCATTGATCTCTACGCTTTTATACAGCGGAGCAAAGGAATCGTTCCGTCGATCTTCGTCAGGAGATGCTTTCGATAGAAGAAGAATCTTTAAAAACTTATCTGTCGCAAGATTGAATACGCCAACATACCTTTCGGAATAACACCTGGATCCATGAACGTTGCTAACGTGAAGTTGGCCAAAACAAAGAATGTGATGACTCCTTGAAGCGCAGGCACCCATGTTCCCCATCGAAACACATAATACTGGCACCTACAAGAATCAGGTGCAGCACGACGAACGCTCATTCAAATAAGTGTGGCACTGTCATTAGAACGAAAATAGAAGCGCAAACACTGCGGCCACTCGCGAGAAGCGACAGGACATGTGTGTTGCAGTACTTACGGAAAACAGAAGAAGAGTGTCGTGGTGCTTAGCAGGACTGTCCAGGCAAACGTAGCTGGTAGATACCTTGTCTTCACATCGCATTTCGGCATTCTGTACACTCCACTTCGTGGTCGACAATTAACGAATTATTAATGGACAAGATTTCTGCTAGCAGAAAACATGGCCGCGTCCATCGGCGCTGCTTATTTGCAAGTTGTGCGATCCGTATTTAGCACGGACTTCCATTCTCGCTATGCCTGTATATCCGTGACATCTCGATAATCGTCCATCTATTACGCGCGCGTCACTCCGGCAAAAACATCCGTAATGTGATTAATATTTAAGCGCTTCTGCATTCACGATCCGCGAACACACTACCTTGCTGCTTATATAGCTATATATATATATGTATATATACGATGTGTGTATATATGTATGTACATACATATATGTATATGTATGGAAGTGCACGATAGCGAGCCGTGTCCCTTCTAAAACGAGTGTTCCACAATATGATCCATTAGGCTCTGCAGGTCAATTTCATAATATTCTACTCTTTTGAAATCGTTCTTTCCGTTCAACGCTGCTTAACTTAGTTCCATGCGATATTTATAAATACCCAATGTCTGTCGTGTTGCAGGGAAAATTACCCGATGGGACATCTGTCTCATGGGACTAATTATATACTAATCTAGATGGAATAAAATCTATAAGAAACCCGCGGACATTTGATCGATAATACTTGGAACATTATTTGAACTTATGCAGCGAGGATATCGATTACTCGAGTCACAGAAATTTCTAACTGATCCGTGGAATGAATAAATTGTTTAATTTGAAAATTGGTACAGGAATTAATTAGTAAAATTCTTGAAGCGATAGTAAAAAATGTATAAAGAATGAATAAGAAAATGTTACCTAACTTGACTATGGTTATTATACGAGTTTTTGTATTTGAATGAAGCACCGACGAGATATAGGAATAGACAAAACAGCCAATGAATTTTTTCGGCCCGAACTCCCACGTTACCAACAGATTATAGAAAACGATGTTAACCCTCTTCATGAAAGATTGAAATTAAATAATTTTCAAGATATGCTTTTGTTCGTCGCGGCAATGAAAGGCGACAAAGGACATTAAAAGTTCAGTCAATAATTCAATAGTTTCCGATAGACATCAATAGTTTGTATTTGTTAGCGCGTAAGTTTAATTCAGTGTATATAATAATTACGGGAATTTTAGTTCTACATTGTAATTCGTCTATGCTTTGTATATATCGCCCTCTATCAATGAAACCACGAAACAAATAGTTACAGATGTCATTACTGCACATTGCACGTCTGCGAGGATTGAAGTTTGATAAGTGCAGAAATGATTTCGATTTAATTTATAATTAAAAACAGCGAAAAATTAGAAGAATCAGTTTATAGAAAATTATTTGCGAATTAACAATCAAACTGTTCCTTGATAATGGGACCGCCAAAGCGTTTCAAAAAAGATAATGGTACGTATATACTTGTTGTATTAATTCTGTTTAACATATATATTTTTCGAATTATTTGTTTATAAATGTTGCATTAGTGCTGTTTGAGAGATTAATTAAAACAATCATAACTAAGAACGGTATGTTTTTTGCCGCGATAAAAGTTGTCGTTTGTATTTCTAGACAGAGGTAAATGGAAAAAACGCAAAGAGGATCCAGAAGAGTTCAATGATGATGACCCCCTGGACGACAATGAAGCTGATGGTGTACCGGACGCTGCCAAAAATGATGTTGAAAAACAAGATGAAACAGCATTGGAAGACGAATTTGGTGCAAAAGATTATCGATCGCAGATGATTCTAAAGCCGGATTGTGCTTCTAGACCGCTCTGGGTGGTAATGTGTTAATACTCATTATTATTCATTAGTTGAAATAACCAAAACAAAATTTCATTGTCTAAATTTATTAGGCACCAAATGGACATATTTTCTTAGAATCCTTCTCGCCAGTGTACAAACACGCTCATGATTTTTTAATTGCAATCTCTGAACCAGTCTGTCGTCCGGAGCATATCCATGAGGTAAAAAACATCTATAGGAACATCAAATTCATAGTTATGAGGCCTGCAAGAGCAGTTGATTAATTCAAGTTTTATTTTGCAGTATAAATTGACTGCTTATTCGTTGTACGCAGCAGTTAGTGTAGGTCTTCAAACTCACGATATTATAGAATATTTAAAGAGACTTAGTAAAACTAGTATTCCCGATGGTATCATAGAATTTATCAAATTGTGCACATTGTCGTAT
This sequence comes from Nomada lathburiana, assembly GCA_963667235.1. Classification (NCBI taxonomy): domain Eukaryota; kingdom Metazoa; phylum Arthropoda; class Insecta; order Hymenoptera; family Apidae; genus Nomada; species Nomada lathburiana. The sequence continues at coordinate 10,621,456 of OY763906.1, forward strand.
GGCAAAGTGAAATTAGTGTTGAAGCATAACAAATATTTTGTTGAATCTCCGTATCCTGAAGTATTACAAAAGCTACTGAAGGATCCAGTAATCCAGGAGTGTAGATTGAAAAAGACTGTAGAAGACGAGAAGGAAGAGATGATTACAAATGTTCAAAGCAAAGCAAAGGCTCCACAGGTAATTTAATTGTATGCTAATATAATATTATTAAAATATAATATCTACAGTTTGCATGCATTACCTGCAGTTTGGTGCGAAACCAATGCCTAATGCACCACCTAGTACTGGTAAAGTTCCAGAGACAACTACTGATCAGCTTCCAGCAGAAACTACTACTGTACCTGAAGATATAACTACCTTCTATGATAAAATGGATAAAGAAGACGAAGACGAAGAGGAGGAACAGGAATTGAAAACAGTCAGCTTTGAAGTGAATCAGGTAAGTATGTTTACAGTTTAGTGGCAAAACGTATTCAATAAAAATTCACGAGCATTTACGATAAGTTCCATTGCAGGAAAAAATTGAAGTTATACAAAAAAGATGTATAGAACTCGAACACCCTCTGTTAGCAGAATATGATTTCCGTAACGATACCGTGAATCCGGACATAAAGTAAGTATCGTAATGCTAAGGAATTATATGCAATCCAAGCGGTAACGAATGCATTGAAAAGATTAATATTTCCCCCTTTTTTTAGTATTGATTTAAAACCATCGGCTGTGTTAAGACCCTATCAGGAGAAAAGTTTGAGAAAAATGTTTGGAAATGGACGCGCTAGGTCGGGTGTTATTGTTTTACCTTGCGGTGCTGGAAAAAGTTTAGTTGGTGTAACAGCTTGTTGTACAGTTCGAAAAAGAGCTTTGGTATTGTGTAATTCCGGAGTATCGGTGGAGCAATGGAAACAGCAGTTTAAGATGTGGTCAACCGCGGACGATTCCATGATTTGCCGATTCACAAGTGAAGCTAAGGACAAGCCCATGGGTTGTGGAATTTTAGTCACAACATATTCCATGATCACGCATACGCAGAAGCGTTCTTGGGAAGCGGAACAAACTATGCGATGGCTTCAAGAACAGGAATGGGGAATTATGGTTTTGGATGGTAATTCATTTCTTCAAAGTTTCGAAAAAAAGAAAATCAGTTTCATTAAATGAGTAAATATGAATGATATTTCTAGAGGTACATACGATTCCTGCTAAAATGTTCAGAAGAGTTTTAACTATCGTCCAGTCCCATTGCAAATTGGGTTTGACCGCAACGTTACTTCGCGAGGACGACAAAATTGCCGATCTCAATTTCCTGATTGGACCTAAACTGTACGAGGCCAACTGGTTGGAATTACAAAAAAGAGGCTTCATTGCGAGAGTGCAGTGCGCCGAAGTTTGGTGTCCCATGACGCCTGAATTCTACAGAGAATATCTCGGTTGCAAAATGAGTAAGAAACTAGTAAGTGATTATTTGACTTTAATTGAATATATATCAGTGTTGATCAGTCTCTAAACGATCTTTTATTTCCAGCTGCTTTATGTGATGAATCCCAACAAATTTCGTTGCTGCCAGTACTTGATACGGTACCATGAAAGGCGTGGCGATAAAACCATTGTTTTCTCCGATAACGTTTTTGCTTTGAAGCATTATGCAATTAAAATGAACAAACCCTACATTTATGGCCCAACTAGTCAAGTAAGTATAAGGTGAATTTGATTCAATAAAAATGAATGCCAAAACAATTGCATTCCTTTCAGAACGAACGAATTCAAATCTTACAAAATTTCAAATACAATACGAAAGTGAATACGATATTCGTGAGTAAGGTTGCCGATACCTCTTTCGATTTACCAGAAGCTAACGTGTTAATCCAAATATCCTCGCATGGAGGTTCACGTCGTCAAGAGGCGCAACGATTGGGTCGAATTTTGAGAGCTAAAAAAGGTTTCGAATACTACCAATTGCACGAAATGTTACTCTAATTAATTCTGCTAACAATGCGTAAATTTTTGTTTACAGGCGCCATTGCGGAAGAGTACAATGCATTTTTCTATACACTAGTATCACAAGACACAATGGAAATGAATTATTCAAGGAAACGTCAGCGTTTCCTTGTGAATCAAGGTTACGCTTATAAAGTGATAACGAAACTCGCCGGGATGGATGAAGTATGTAACTATTTGTTGAAAAGCAGATGAATATTTTAGAAGATTATTGCGCTCCCTAATTCTTTAATTATTAAAACAGGATTCAGATTTAATGTATACATCACGGGAAGAGCAGGGACATTTATTACAGCAAGTTCTGTCTGCTAGTGATATGGATGCAGATGAGGAGAGAATACCTGGAGAAGGACCAAGACCGGTAAATTTTGTTACAATAATAATAAAGAATGCTATGTTTATTTCTACTTTATTACAATTTATATTTCAGATTATACGCAAAGCCGGAAACATGACTTCAATGTCTGGTGCAGACGATGCGGTTTATTATGAATATAGAAAGGCACCGGGTTCTTCTACGGCTAACAAGCATCCATTGTTCAAAAAGTTTAGAGCGTAATGAATTTCTATCGTGTATATATACATATGTATGATAGTATTAATACTAGACAATTAATAAAATAAGTATGCTTTTGTACATTGAGGAATCTTCGTTGATATATATATTCAACAATTCGTTTCTGCCACATATATCAAGATTCGAAGTTGTTAGAAGAATTTCAATGATTGTCTTCTAATCGACTTTTTTTAATAGCGACAATCAATCTCTGGCGTATATGACGCACACGTCATACCTGTCGATTCTTGATAAACCCTATACGCATGCTTGAACAATTTACGTGGCAGTAATGCAATTTACGTGAATGTAAACCAGCCGTTGGATACGGTTGACTCAACTAATGCGATAACGATATTTCCCGATAAATTTGTTAGTTTAAAGCGATAACAATTCCGCGCGCGTTTGTAGAACGCCGCGCCTTATATTTATACAAAGTAAACTCTACCATTCACAAAATATTTAACCTACTGTAATTCATACATATATCTGGCATGCGCACGACAAACACAAATGCTCAAGTACCAAAAATATTAATACAAGCTGTGATACAAATCTGTTCCAAAAATATTAATTTTTCCTATTCGATTTGTTTACTATAAGGGATATATGAACATTCCATTGCGTAATATTTATTTCTGTTCCAAATACTACCAGTAACCTGTGAAGCTACGAAATTACAAAAAAAGTGGGATATATTTGCACAGGCGATAACACGCCTATGAAGAGAAGACCGTTTCAGTTATTATCTAAAGACTAATCCCTTCCCAATCGGGATATCGATGAAACCCGACGATAGGGTTCTTCGAATTTCGTAAAAGTCGCGGGTTGCGCGCGTTAGGCGTCAGTTGGCTTAATAGCCTATGACACACGTACGCTCTGAACTTAGTAGCAAATTAGCCGTGTGAGCTGCCGGCTGTCACATGCAGCCAGTTATCCCGTCGACGCTTGACGGTGCGTCATTGAACGTGGTTAGTGGGCTCCGTCGTTTTGTGCCGTAAGTTTTCGCTTTTCCGATCGTATCGGTTCGTGTCGACCGACAGATGTTTCATTATCGACATGACATGCCCCGGCACGCGATGGCAGTGCCGTAGTTGCGCGACCGGATCGGTGCAGGACAAGGACGCGTAGGCGCATCATTATGAAAGGAAGCAGTCGGTGTCCATGAACGTAAGCCGAAAGTCGCCCTTCTTTCACGTATATACGTTACATGTGTAATACATACATGTTCCACTGGAAGGATCGCTGAACCTGGAGAGTGAGCGTCTAGTAAACGTTGTCAATAGTATCAACCGAATAGTGTCGTGAAACAAAAGAGGAAAGGCATACGCGTCTCCTTGGGCGCTGTGTACGGCACGATATTCGAGGAATAAAAAAGATAGAAAGGTGGAAAGAATAGAACATATACGTGTAGCTGCGTCGTTGCGGTGTATCGTTGAATCTGACAACGGAACATACGAGAGAGGCAAAGTTCAATGCATTGGTAACAATTGGGGAACAAAGAGGGTGCTTCGGTGTTCGGTGATTGTGAATAGGAGGTAGCCGGTCCTTGTCGTGAAGGAAAGTGAAAGAAAGGGAAAGAAGGAGAGGGAAAGAAAGAAAGATAGACAGAGTGAGGGGTGTGTTAGGGAGCTGGTACGTCCGTCGGCACAGCGTGCCGGCGTTTTCGAGTGCTCGTAGCCGTGGACGCGGCTACGTAGCCACTCTAAAAGTCAAACGAGGGGAAGGCAGTGCGACGTGAATGTATTGGACGCGGTGGCCACCTCGTCGTCTTCGTCGTCGTCGTCGTCGTCGTTGTTGTGATCACCGTGAAAACGGTGCTGCGGCATCATCGTGGAAGTCACCGAGAACGCTGCATCATCGATGGCCCGCGCGATTCGACGATATACGTGATCGCGGCACGACGGGAACGTCGAGGATGCCGCGGATATTATCGTTCACACGTAGAAGGATGGCGGGTTGTGGGATCATCGGTCGGATCGATAGGTACGAAAGGATCGAATAATAATAATAATCACGGCGAAAGGAAAAAGAAAAAAGCCAGATCGTAGCGCGGGTGAGGTGAGGTAGGAATTACGGAGGTTAGAGACCTCCGGAGCGACGAGGAACCTCGCACGAAGATGAACTCCATGATATATACCCTGTACGGGTTTGCGATATTTTTCATGATATTCTGGATGGTAATGTGGATCCTTCATGCATTGGCACTGATCGCCGGTCGTTGGAAGCTGCACCGTAAAGTCAGCCAAGTACCAACCTACGAAATACCATTGCCCGGTGTGTCGATAATAAAACCATTGATGGGCGTTGATCCGAATTTGTTCAGCAATTTGGAAACCTTCTTTACCATGCAGTATCCTCGTTACGAGCTGTTGTTCTGTGTCGAGGATGATTCCGATCCTGTGTTAATGTTAGTGCGCAAACTGATCGAGAAGTATCCAGAAGTTGACGCGAGACTTTTTATCGGCGGACGAAATGTGGGCGTGAATCCTAAGATCAACAATATGCAGCCGGCATACGAAGCAGCGAAACACGAGCTCGTGTTGATCAGTGATAGTGGTATTAAAATGAAAGAGGACACTCTGTTAGATATGGTTAATTACATGACGGACGATGTCGCGTTGGTGCATCAGATGCCGTTTACCTGTGATCGCGAAGGTTTCGCCGCCGCGTACGAGAAAATTTTCTTCGGCACTGTACAGTCACGTGTGTATCTTGCCGCCGATTTGCTCAGGATAAACTGTCATACCGGTATGTCAGCGTTGCTGAGAAAAGCGACATTGGACGAGGTTGGTGGTTTAAAGACATTCGGCGTGTATTTAGCTGAAGATTTTTTTTATGCGAAATCATTGACCGACCGTGGTTGGCGTATCACTGTATCATCCCAGCCAGCGTTACAGAACAGCGGCCACTGCGAGTTACATTCGTTTCAGGCGAGGTTACGAAGGTGGGCGAAACTCAGGGTGGCCATGCTGCCCACCACGATCGTACTGGAGCCGCTTAGCGAGTGTTTAGTGTTAGGTGCCTGTGCTTCCTGGGCGGCCAGCGTACTCTTCGAGTGGGACTCCCTTGTTTTCTACTTGGTACATATACTATTGTGGTTTATGTTCGATTGGACGCTGCTGTGCGTCGTGCAAAACGGCCCTTTGCCGTTCAACAAATTAGAATTCGTTTGCGGATGGTTACTCAGCGAGATTACCAGGCCCTATCTCTTCCTTCAGGCGGTTCTAGATCCTCTAATACAGTGGCGATCGCGTGTTTACAAGCTAAGATGGGGTGGCGTTGCGGAAGAGGTTAAGGCGAAAGTCAAGTATTAAAGGGGGGGAAAAACGTAAAAAAACTATTTTTCCTCTTTCTCGTTTCTTTCTTCCTTTTCTGTTTCCTCTTCTTTTCTGTTCCTTGATGTATACATATATCTTGCATATATACATACATGCATATATCAAGGGTTGGACGATATTCATTCTGCAAGAAGCGTGGGTGTTTTGTAATTATCGGATACATTATGCTATTTCGCATGTAGTATATTTATTATACTTATATTACGTTAGGAACGAGGGGAAAATGTACGCCGTATACGCACAATCAACCATTCCAAACACGGGGTGCCCGCGCGCTTATCTATACACGTCACACATCGCATACATCTGTATGCATACGCGCACGTATACTACTTACCTATCAATACATTAATCGTGAACCGTGGCTATATGCAAATGTGCGCGGGCAGGATTCTAAATTATTCAGCATATCATCTCCCGTCTCCTTGAAACGTTGTGCTCACATCTTGTGCAATCTTCTCTGGTGGAGCTATAAATATAAAAAAATTTCTTGACTTTTGTTTTTTGTTTTTTTTTTTTAATCTATCATAAGTTATGCTTGGCGATCGAACGTAGCAATTAATGATTAATGCCCGTACGCGTAACCTTTTGCTTTTCTCTTTACGAGACCCACGGTCGGAACAAGGGCGACCTTTTCAGCGACCATTGTGTGTATATTATAGTATATATACGGTGCGAAATAATTGATATGTTCTGAAGGTACGATTCCTGTGAGAAAACATGGTTGCTCTGTGGTGCAGCAATCAACTTGGTATCTCGTTGACGTAATCGCCACTTCGTTCCCGGAACGTTTTCACCCTTATTATTCGTGTCCTCCTGTAATACAAAATGTTAGCGTTACTTCGATTTTTTTTTTATTTAATTATTTATTCGCCCCTATTGAATTTTCAGTTATTTAAATTGGATAATGTAAGATAAAGGACGTATCGAACGAACATTTCAGAGTGTCATCGAATTCGTTCGAAAGACAAGGACAAAAATGTATGCAAATGTACATTCTGTACTAGTTTCATCTTCCCATTGCATTCGGTTCAATGTACTGTCACGTATATACACACGTATATGTGCATTAATTGCACACCTTTCAGCAAGCATACCCATTTATCTCTCGCTACATTCTTTACCTTATTTATTCGTCTCCTATTTTTGTTCGCCATCCGACCGTGCACGCTTCATCTTCATTGCGGGAAGTCGTACATATTTACGAAAACAACGTTAATTATCTTGCCGATGGGTGAACGAAGCTAATTGATCGTTTTCAATGAGCTGTGCAAGTCGTAAATGTGTTCCTGTCTTGTTGACTTTTTTCTTTAGCGTTGAATATGTAAATTGTTCGAGTTAGCCCCTTCATTCATGTGTCTCTGCGTCTGAGATTAACGATGCGTATATTAATTTCAATTCAGCTGTCGTAAAACGGGGCACCTAAGGGCGATGCAGAATTGTGTTAGCCTTAGAATAGAATTAATTGTTTCTTTCTAATGTAATTAGGTTTATCCGCGATCTCTCGATAAACTTTTCGTTGTAAATGTTCGTTTCGCGAGCCAACAGTATCGATAATGTAACTTAATTTGCGCGCAAATACATCGTATACAGGGTGAGGCACTAACTATTGCCACCTACAATAACTCCGATAGTATGATAGTAGCAGAAAAGTTTTCGAAACAAAAGATGCGTGGGACAACAGAAGCTGTAATATTACTATTGATGTCCTGCAATATCGTCCTGAAGTGTTTATTTGTTATTGCCAGGTTTAGTAAATACGCTGAAAGATATCCTCAACGTTCTCATCCTACATGCCGTACAATTGAATACATTTGTACAATAAATTGTTCCAACGTGTGATTCGATGAGTGCCGAAGTGATAAGAAATGCTACTCAATCCGTGATAAGAAGATTGTAGCATTGCATTGATACCAATGGCAATCACTTTGGACACCTTCTGTAAATGCAAGTTTATTTCGCCTTTCTTGTCATAAATAACTTTTGCTGACCTTCAAAGACCTTAATGTTGCACCTCGTTGGATTCGTCTCAATAGCCGCTATCAGAAAACAGGAAACAAAACATAGCATTTCATTTAAAGAAACAAAGGTGACTTTCACATCTCTGAAGCGACTCCACCTAGGAAAAAAAGATTAACGCAATATCACAGCTCCTGTTGTCCCATGCATCATTTGTTTCGAAAACTTTTCTGCTACTATCACGCTTTCGGAGTTATTGTAGGTGGCAATAGTTAGTGCCTCACCCTGTATAATCGTAACGTGTCAGACACGAGAATTGAACGCGTGCAAAACGTTCGTCGTTCGATTGATTATTGAGATCGATAATGTTAGCAAATTTTATACAGTTTCTATACTTTCGTAACGTTCTAGTCTACTATTTAATTCGATACGAAGGGCTTTCGTGAACCTGCATAGTGTATAATACTGACTTAAGGAAAAACAAACTAATGTTCCTCGCTTCTGTTACATTCCTTATTCATTACACGTGTCGCCGACCATCGCGATTCTCACGACATTTCGAACGAAACTAATCGACCCATTGTTCATTGCCAGTTCGAGGCACTTCGAACGAATTATACATTAATTTTTCATTGACAATTAATGGAATAATTGATGGATCTTGTTCTGCTTTTGTTCCGCGCGATTTTATTTTATGCAGGGGCACGGCAGGTATTTAAAACTATTGTGCCACGCTGCATAAATCAGAAAACAAAAGCAAATTCGTTATGCCAAGGTTCACCTCTATTAAGATCTTCCTGCATTCCCCGGGTTTCCCGAGTCACTTTTACCGGGACGGCAACGAAACGTAAATCTAAACTTCCGAGCACATATTTTATTCGAAATTATATCTTTTTAATATATTCCCTTGGTCGAATGCTTTTTTTATACCGCTAAACAAATATATATATATGTGTGTGTGTATGTATATTTCTTTTTATAAGTCTATTGATGAATCGCGGCACGTAGTACTGAACGATTATTAGCCATTAAACGAAAAATGAGCACAGGAACAAAGAGTCGAAGTCATAATGTAGAGGTCTGCGTCAAATGACGTTTATCGAGCTAAATTAATATTTATTTCTTTATTCCCGTTCTCCAATGCGTGAGATTAATTTATTCTAGCGAAGAAGATACTTAAAAGGCAATTCGTCAAAGAACGTTGAACTTTTACTATGACTATTATTATAATTGTTATTGTAATAATAATAATTATTATCATTTTAAGTAGTAAATATAGGAAAATATGTGTGGCTTTTCTAATTTATAATAAAATAGATAAAACAGTACATTTATCGCGGGATATATCATTGGGCTCGATGGAAAGTTGTAGAATCAGCAAGTTTTTCGTACAACGAGGGCAGACGGTGGTGCTTAACGACAAAAGTGAATCTAAAGCTTTCTGAACCCTGACACTTTCATCAGTCAAGTGGTCAATTAATTGTGATATTTATACTATGCCGTTCTATCACGCGTCCAATAGCTGTTTAATCCTCGCTACCTACGGTCTTCAACAAAATAAAGTGGCCGCTTAATTAATAGCAATTGCGCACACACGAGTTCGACTGTATACCACTCGTGATTTTCAGCCCTAATAGACCGTAATCAGAGTTCATTGTATCGTTGGTCACGCGTTTAGATTCGGCTCATCGGATTGATACATGCACGCATTCCATTGTAATCATCTTACGATTAGTACAAAATAAGTGTATCATCGAATACTTAAGTAACGAAGCCACTGCGACTCAACGAATTCTGTCTCCTCTTCGATGATTTTCTGCTGGTGTATAGACGAAGCAATATGCATGCGTTTTCTTTTCCTCTTTCTAAAACGAGGAAACGAATTTTTCATATTACATACATATGTACATATATACGCATAGTATTGCTCGAATCAGTGTCGTACTTAAAATTGAACGCTACTTATTTTCGTGCAAGGAACTCGCTGGACGAGGGTTCAATTGTATCAGTTTGATTTTCCCTTGCGAATCGTTCAATACACGCTGTGTTTCAGCAATGCCTTTCTATCCGTTCAATCCGTTTTATTCTGATCTGTTTTTCAATTACCCATCACGCTAGACTCATTCAAAGTATAATGTGTAATTGGAAAAGAAAATTGTAACGGGTACTAGGAAATTGTCGTCGTGTCGTCGCCTTTGGGCAGCATCTAAAAATAACGAAATAGATTAGATTATTCTGTGGAAAATGGAAGAGGGAACGATATCGAGAACAATCACCCAGCAAAAATCTCGAGAAGATTGCTTCGCGACACTCAAAGAGCAGACCGCCTCCTGGAAATTAACCGACGACGTTTCTGGATGCGATTAAAACTTGCTGGATGCTAGTCCTGGGTGTATTTTCCCCAGTGGAAGTGGAATGAAAATTGTGGCACTCTACTTACGTACCTTTCCAATAAACGACTGTTGCTTGGAAGTTTCTTCGACTTTATGCGGATACTCGCAGATATTTCTCGCAGGAATAATCATTAAACGTAACTTTCCAAGACTACAAGTACATATTTCGAATATTTTTGCTTTCGTGCAACACTGTGGAGAACATCGGTATCGTCATGTTTTTCTGATCAAGAGTATCGGTTACACTTCGCACGAACCGCCAGCGATAGACGAATCTGTTTTTTTGCTTGCCCCGACTTTTTGCAATCTTTGATAAGATTATCGGATAATCTTGCAACCCGTTAGGGCTACTGTATTCAATTGTATATTCGTCGAGCGTTGTATTACAAGTTCAGGCGCTCCAAGAATTCTTCTCTCGTTCTGGAAGTTCCTTCGATTCTTCTCAACTGCTCAACGACACAATCTACAATTAATTTCAATCAAATCAGCGTCAGATGATAGACCTTATTCGACTTAAAACGTCAAGTCTGATACAATACTTATAAAATACGCTAACAAAGTGTTCCTTTCCGAGTAGGGAATTGTATAATGTACTTACAATCTTGATCGTGCGAGATATTCATGATAACACGACGATACCAGGCTGAATCAGAGTCCGTGTAATTGTCTACATTACGTTTAAAGCCCTCGGTGCCTCGGACCCCCTTACCGTCAGCCCGTATTCTTTGTACGAAACTGTATTTCAACGGCTCGTCGATAGCGAAATCGTGATGCCGATCTATTGTCGCCTTTAATCGCGATACACGATCGTTAAATGTGCTTCACCGGGTCTCATCACTCGCACCTAATTCCGCGAAGAATTGATAAAATATATACAACGGACGGTCGTTAATTACATTTATCTGCGTTAACACGACTAATCGTACCAAAGTCGAAGGTCCGCAGCATTCTCCCTTTGTTCCGTCTACAATGTTCAGTTTGTCGCGTTTCGCATTTTCGAAAACCGACCGGTTTCGCATCCCTCGTTGCGTAACTCGGCTATTCAATGGCCAATTCTTCCCGCATAATGCCACGATTGCACGAAGAATCCCATTTAAACATACTGCCCTCGTCCCAGCGTGGAAAAAGTCTCGGTCAGAGATTTCTGTTTACGACAGAAACGACACGGTTACGTGGAGGGCAGCCTTCTACGGGTTCCTTTTCAGAGAGATGAGTCAAGAAAATGGAAAAGAGAAAAGAAAATAGAGATACGGAATTAAGATACACTCTATTTTCGTGGACCAAGGAGAACTTGTAGGGTAGAGTGCGTTCAACGAAGGAGCAATAATGGGGAACCGTTGCGAGTTCGTTCCAGTTTTGTTATAGTTTTTCAATGGTGAAACCGTCAGTCGTCGACTGTCTTTCTTCCTCTTTGGGAGTCCTCTTCCTCTTCCACCTTTTCTCCCGGTGTTCCTGAGATAACCGAACATTTTTCAGGCGACCGATTAATTCGCCGACGCGATTTGACGACGAGTTTGATAAATACAACAAGAGGAAGATTTATTGCGATTCCACGATGACTCATAGCTTCTTTCTTTTTTTATTTCTTTTTTTTGTACTTCTTTCGATAAGGATGACGCATACCTGAACGATTGATTCTTTCCTTCGATGCTTTAGAAATGTTTTCAACTTTTCCTTCTTGAGACGTTGTGTAATCTCGTCGTATCTTATATAACAGGTGACTTTATCGTTTTACTGTAGATTATTTCTAATCGATAACACTGTATCCCTTCGGATCCAAGGATAATTTAATCGTTATTAAGATCTTCCATATCTTTCTCGTTGGCTCGTGGGGGAATTCCTGTAACAATACGGTAAAGGTAAATTATTCAACGTGAAATCTGGCGAACAGACGTTGGTATTTTTTTTTCAATTCCAACAATTCCATAGAATTTCCCGGAAATAACAGGAATGTTGAACACGCTCGAATAGAAGGAGGGATTGGTCAGTCGTTTGTTACGATCGTCCAGAATTGAAGAATATTATTCGCGGAAAAACGGAGTTCCCTTTTTCTTATTCATTTTCTTTGGACACGGACTTGTTCCAGAATATATGAACACGAGCCAGTGAATGTATTACTACCAGACATTGGACTCGCTACTTTAAAAGGCAACGTGTTGTGAAAAAAACATTATTGCGTTGAGATCAGAAATTGAAAATGACTCGGTACAGTTGATTTATCAGCGTTTTCCTTGCTTTAAATATAAAGGTCTTTGGCTTTTAGAAGAAAATGAAAATAAAGACGCCGTGTCTCTGTAGTTAATGAGACATGAAGTGTATAAAAATAGCGCGCATAAAAAAGTTTCTTATTAAGAAGTTTATGAAAATGGTTTTTTCGTATGTCCTTTTAAAGGGGTTCACAAATTCTGGTTATATCGTAGAGACTTTTCATTCAAGTACTTTCAACGCGTTTGCAATACATCATTTGGAACTTCATAGCCCGAATATGAATCAGAGTACATATGATGAAGCTTGTAACAAAACTTGGACGTACCGGTACTCTACGAATTGCGTAGAATTCCCAATGAATTATTATTCTAATGTTCGAGAGATCCGTGGTATCTTACAGCGCGGCCAGAGCAGAATTCTGCTTTCAAACCGACGTGTCTAGGCCGATGATAAATTAACGAGATACATAATAATTGCGTGCGTGATAAAAAAAAAACGGCGTGATTCACGCGTAAAACCTCTCTCATCCTCTCTTTTTTCCTCCTTCAACGAGAGATAATCACAACGCTTTTCTATTCTCTCCTTCCTTCACGCGACGATAATGGACGAGTCTTCGGTCATCATTTTATAAATGCTTGCGCTAATTATACATGTGCGTATCTTGAATATTTTTGTTTGATTTATTTCAAACTGTGACAGAATTGTTTGCACTACTGTTTTCAATGTTGTCCCTTCGGGAATTCATTCGATATTAATAGATTCTGACGTTCAGAAAATTTGTTCTCTGCACTCTCTATTCAGCTGGTGTTTCATAATTTTCGATTCGAAGTATGTATATCTAATATCTGGACACGTGTCCACAATTAGCCGGTCACGCGAGCTACCACGAACAGTCTTGTCTATATGTATATATACAGGAATTGAACTTCATGGTCTCGTTTGGTGTCATTGCATAATTGAGTATCTCGTCCTCGAGTTTCATTTCGTTCGAGCAATAACCATTGTCGTATATAGCCGATGAATGAGCGGTGACTAATGAGCAAGAAACGGAAATGGGGCCATTCAACGGGTTTCCCCGATGAAACTTATATCTGATGGCACGGTGAGAAGTAATTTCGGATGGCAAAAAAACCAAGGGACAATTCGACGACGTACGATATTAATTGCCCCGTCAATTTCAACATGAACGATTCCCTATGAGTGGTCGACAACTCGATAAACCCTTATCTCTAAAAATAAAGAAAAAAATCGCATCCTTTCGCACGGCATTCGAAATTAAATGCCCGAGGAAACCTGCTCGAGTATTATGCAGTCTTCGAGGAGGCAAGTTTGGCCGAAAAGCGAGCCACGAAGAAATTGCCACGGGCTCGCGTTCTTAATGCGAAACGTGTTGACACTGGTTGACATTTGGGACTTTCATTGAAGGCCGCCGCGGTTCATTAAGTCCCTCGAGGTTCTTCGTGCCACAGTCCGATTGCGAACACCGTTCTGTTGCGGCTGGAATTGTTTCGCGCACGAGCCGTGAACGCCCGGCTTCTGTCCAAGAAAGGAGCTACGATGAAGGAAAACGGTCGGTTGATCCGCTACGTAGCTGGTGAATCGTCAAAAGCAGACGCCAGACGACGAGAACAATACGATCAAACGGCGGGGTTGGTTTGCTGCGTTGAATCGTTTTAGAATAGAGCGCCGTTCCTGCGATTGCACCTTGCTTTTCGATCTGTGTCTGTCGATAGAATTTTTTCCAAGTTTAGTACAAGTACAGAGAACAATAGAAATTATTCTTACCCTTGCATATTTCTCATTGACACAAATGGAATTCCCTGATTTATATAAATATTGGCATTCTAGTTCCAAAATTGTTGTCGTTTTGAAATCATTGTCGAGATCCATAAATCAACGAAATTGTCGTCGAACAAGACGATGCAATTATTGGCAGACTGTAAACCCTATGGGCCTATTTCACATCTTCCTATGGTCGTAACGCAAAACAGAATTCCCTATCGACTTCGTGCATCAAAGCGGGACCAGGCCGCGCTCCAGAATTTCGTTTCCTACACAGTTTTTCCATACGAACGTCAGCTGTGAAAACTTTGGTGCATTTTCCCCGGCCTGTTTCGCGCGATCGATTTCAAGGTCCGTCGGTGGTTCATTCTTTAAAGAAAGAAGCCGTGGCCCAGTCTCAAGGTTCCACGGGGGCGGTGCACTCGAAAATACTCGAGGCTGATCCAAGTTTGTCAAGTCGCTGTCACGTTCGATTTGCGCAGAGAGGACATTGACGATTCCGCAAGTACCATTGATCCATGAAACACGCTCGTTATCTGTAAACTTTGACTGGATACCCCTCAGACTATCATCGTCATATATACCTCATTTGTACGATCTTAATTTGATGTTTCCTTACGAGTGGTCGTTAGTCAGTGCCGTCGGTTTTATGTAACGATAATTATCGCTGGCAAGGCTTGTTTATCATATCCAACTGCTGAACTCGTAGTCCAACTGCACACGTACGTGGATTCGTAAGAAAGCCGTGGATGACGAACAATTGCGCGAATTTGTTTTCTGTCTGGCACGTTTGTACACTATCCTGTCCTGCGGCGCCTGAAGGAAGACAGTACGGGTTAATCGAGGATCTGCGATTACGTAGCGGGAAATCGGTGTTTCCCGTCAACTCGATGGATAAATGAGAAACCCGGCTGGCCCCACTTTCTCCCTGAAATTTGATTAGAATGAGCTGTTCAGGTGAATCGCGAGGGCAAATGATGTACAGGCGATAATGTTTGCGGAACGTATTCGCACGAGGCTCTTTGTTCTTCTTCCTGTTAAATTAAGGACTTACGTTTGGTCAGGCGTCGGTGTGAGTCACGAGGTGTTAATTCTATTGAGAAATCGGAGCAGCATTCTTCGTTGGAAACCTTTGACTTCGAGTTGATTTTTTCTTGACTGAGTCGTCTACTGGAATCGTTTTCTTGACTGTAACGTATAGAAACGAAAACATAATTAGCGTTTCATGGTGCGAAAGCGTTTACGCTGAAACTGATCGAAGAGTTACTTATTATCGCAAAGTTCGGTGCGCGACATTTACCAGTATACTCGACAGCAGTGTTCGGTGAAACAAATAATAAGGGGGTATCGATAGTAGAGTAATAAATGTGAGCACACGGGGGCAGTACATGAAGATCGAGACATCTCTGACTTAATTTAACCTGCCCACATAATTCAGCATAATTCATACGACACAATTTAAACTTGACACAAGTATGTATGTATGTATGTCCATATTTCTAAGCCGCGAATATGCAATTCATTTATTGTCTACGTCGTGGGTCAGACCCACGCGCTAAATTAGCTTTAATTAATCTACGCTTGAAATTCTGGACCAAATTGTACGTATAAACTTACGATTAGTCTAACTCGCTCGCGCTTAAATTAATGCAAAAGCGCCTAACCCACCAGAGTACATATCGCTCGAATATTAAACACCCATCCGCGCGTACATACACGAACATATACGGCGTTAATCAACGCGAGAAAATTACTTTCGTTTTTCTGTTTTGTTTTCTTGATAATCCGAGCTCTTTACATATTACGTTTCTATTCGTTTTCTGTCCCGCGTAATTCATTGCACGATTGCAATATCGAGCGCTTAAATATCCGCAACGTAAACACGCAGAGGATCCAGAACTTTCCAAAACTTGTATATGTGCGTAATCTATGCTTCTGTCCAATGGACAAACAATCGTCAGTCGACGAAACCGTAAAAAGTGATACGAAATGTTTTCAATCTTTTTAACTTCGACGCGAGTGTCACGGTTTTCCATTTGTCTTTTCCCCCTATTTTTTTTTTTTTTTAATTACAATTTTCGAACGGACATATTTACGCGGACCATATATCGGCCACCTTTGCCGTCCCATCGCTTTCTTCGATAATAATTCATTACGGCAATTCATAAGGTGGTTCGATATATTTATATGGAACTGTCCCGCGAATCGTTGGAAACGTCATCTCTAATTGAAAGAACAACAAAAATGTATCGCGGCACTAAGTACATAGGAATAAACGGGAAAGTTTTCCATCGATTCGAGGAGGAAGTACACTTCGCGCGGATCTTCGCAAGCGGCGAAAACTTTTGAACGGCAACTGGGTTACGAAGCGTCCGATCGAACTTCTTCTTTTTGCGTCTTTCTTTTCTATTGTAAAGGAGCGAGAAAGAAATGAAATAAGGAGAAATCGACCAGTAGTTCATAAGGTTGCACGACGTGCAGGAGAAGTAATATACTTAAGAGAGATCCAAAACGTGGCCAAGCGGAAGCAGCTGTGATCTGCTTAAATAGGATATCCGCGACTTATGTGATGTACATGTCATCGCGAAACATCGCTGCGTCCACGGGCATACATTTTATTGATTGATTCGTTCCATCCGATGGTAGTGCGAAGGGACTTAGAGAATCGTACGCGGTCGATAGATAACAGGATCCGTGTGTATTACTTTGCGTCCTTTTGATTCATTTTATTCCATTCATCCGTGTGTCCTGTTATAATTGCATAATGATTAGTATATCATAATAATACAGATATTGTTAGTGATTTATATTTGAGTTATTAATAATATCGGCGCCATTAATGATTACATAATAATGTTACATAGACGTATGTATGTATATATACAAAAAAAATATATATATACATATGTACATATATAAAAAGAATCGAAGACCTACCGTCGCGTTTTACTTGAAGTCTCTTTTTTATAGCGACTCCTTTTTGCGCCACCCTTGTACATTACTTATTAGGTACGAACTCGTTAGTTTAACTAGTCATTTGCACGAGACGTCGTTCCTGCATTGAAAGTCACTTATTCCTGCGCGCCTGTTTCAATCTTCACCAGAATCGATGAACATCGTTCCCGGTCGAGATTTCAACGCCTAAGGGAAACGATTCGCCTGCGACCCCCACGCGCGGATATCGATTGTTTTTTAAAGTATTTGAATTTCTATCGAACGCCTAGACGTGTTAAGAAAAAGCATTTTCCGTTGCAAGCGCTTCGCGCTCTCTTACCTTTTGCCTCCACGCCATTGAAATTCATTCGAAACACCGAACGACGAAGAATTTGTGGAAATGCATTCGATTATACGCCGCTACTTCGCGCGAAATAGGATACACTCGCAATAATCGAACGCATTAAAACGTCGTAACGAGCGTTCAATTTGTCGGCTTGGATAATTTCGAGGGCCGCTCAAATAAATTCGTAGCGGGGCTCCTATAATTAGACGAGTAATGCACACAGCCGAGCATTAGATAGCACGAATCAAATTAAATCGGGTCAAGGTTCTTGTCTCCTTAATCCCAACGTTCATTCCGATGATGGAGTCACGAAGAGACGAAGTGATCGATTCGCGATGGGATCGTTAAATAACGACCGCGCGACGAGCATGAATGAACGAGCGAATAACGAGACAATTTCTTGAAGATGAAGAAAAAAGGAAAAAACGAAGAGCGATATCGAGCCAATCGCTGGTTCGTCGGGATTCAAACTGATCCCCGGTGTATAATATGAATGCAATGGCGTGGAGATCGTGATACAAATCGGCAATTAATTCCACGATTCGGCAAACGTTCTCGAGCCACCGTGCTTCGTTCCCGCTCGAATCGACCAGCGACCTTTCCATTCGATCCTATTACCGGCGTCGCAGGGGTAAGCCGCGTTAAGAGGATCTCAAATCGCGTTATTACGCGTATGGGCGTCCAGTCTCGTTTAACATTCGCATTGAAAGACTTCTCTAAGCGTCGTGTAATGAGATAAATCGTTTGATCGGAGCGGTCCATACGGCTTTATAAGATACATTCTCTCTTTTGGATCTCGCGGACTAAATGCGTAATACACGTACATACATGTATACGTGTGCATACATTCTTTTTCGACGTGCTGCATTGTATTTGCATTTGCGTGCCATTTGCGCTTACCGCGCCAGTTTAATTACCTATGATCGAACAGACAGTGCTGGATGCGATAACATTACCAAATCTCTCGTCTCTCGCAAGGTGATCGTTATACAGGAATGAAGTATTATTTTGTTCAGTTCCTTTTCGCACTGTGATACCTTCGGAATGCGAATGGACCAGCGCGTAATCCGTTGTTTCTTTTACTATTATTATTTGTTCTTCTTAGCGTTAACTATCTTCATTTCCTTCAAGATCGAGGCGTAGAGTTTTGTCCTTCCGCGTACATGTTCGGTTTCGACGCGTTTCTGAAACGCGACACGTATAAACGTAGGCAGTGGGAGAATGCAAAGTTACAAAAAAGGATGGCTTCGTTTGGGAACAACGGCGGGTGCGTTCCGCCGTTACGTTGATTAACACTTTCGCTGCGATATACGAGTCACACGGTGGCTCGTACATTAGTTCTTACCGTAATTTTTCACTTTTAATGATAATATGCTCTGCCTCGAGCCGCGGCGTGATTTATTGCTTAAGTTCCAGGCGTAGCGGCTACTACCGTAGAAGTAACGCTGCACCGTAAAATCTCTGGTTACGGAGGAACGAGATAACAGGCACCTGCGCTTCTCCTGTAAGATTGAACGAAAATGAGAAAAGAATCTGTAAAAATGAGACTGTAATTCGTGGCCAATGTGTTAAGAAGCGAATAGGCTTAAATACGGCGGCCGTTTAAAAGGGTATCAAAGGATGCATGTGTGTCGCGTGATGGTCAACTGGCGTTGTCCAGTAACCACGACAACAAAGCGTAAATAAACGAAAGAGAGAAAGAGAAATAGCTCAAGCGTGGATGTTTGTACGCAATAGGTGAGGAATACAGAACGAAGGGGTGATAAAAAGGTTGTAAGATTTTTTGTCGCTAATAAAACGAAGCACTTGTTACGTATCTCTTAGTAGGTTCTAACATTGCTGCGAATCAACGACTGCATTGCGTTACTTTTTGTTCATCGGTGTACATATACACGAACGCATGTCGAGATCTCATTCTGTCCCGTGCAACTACATAATGCGTGAAACTCTCTTTATTTTTCCATTCGCGTACGTTCCTCTCATTTTTCGTTTCCTTTGCGCTAGGACGCAAGATAATTTTAGCCGTCGAGTACGATCTCCCCACTTCATTTCCCACGCGAATTTTTATGTAGATCTGTAAATAAGAGGTCCTAGATGAGAGATATTGCATCGTTGATAGAGGCGTATATCATAATTTCCGCGAGACTAATTCCTTCATTTCGTTACTGCCAAATGTGGAGAGTTTTGAAACGCTACAATCGAATGTTGTACACTCTGTTGAAGAAATCGATAGCCTGTAATATTCGGCAGCAATATATGCATCTACCGTTCGTTGGTGGAGCCTGAAACGTAGATATATGTCCAATGGAGTTATGTCCTCTGCCTGTCCGTTACTTACTGTGTGTATGCGAGGTACGCCGATACGTGGATACTTATCCATTTCTGTGGGCATGTGCATCGTCTCTGTATGTGTATGTGTGTATGGCTGTCCTGTATGCTGTATGTATGCACGTACGTGCAACATTTGTAGGTGTGAAACGTGAGACGGACGTTCGTGCGTATTCGTCTGACAATGAGAGTATAATATGGATACTCGTGTGATTTAGGCATTAGCGAAAATTATTTATTTCTGAATAATCGATCGTTTGGAATTTTTTACCTACCACCCTGCATCATAGATGCCATCACGAATTTAATTATTCGTAAGTACGATTACTGCATAGTCTTTGTTTTGTTTTTTTAAACCTTCGAAACTATTCTTAGCGGAGTTAATTCGACGCTAACTATACATTTATGCTTTTAATTTATATAATTCGTTTAGTGCGCCGTCGAAGTTACGTGCGAGAAAAACTTCGCGCATGCGTAAAGAAATCGTAGCAGAGTTTTCCGCTGTTTTACCGACACGGACGTCCGCCTAATTTGAACGTGAACTTTATTGCATATGTACTTTTGAGGCAGAAATATTTCCGCAACTCTTATCGCACATACTCAATCGCACTCTGATAAAAAAAAGAGGGAGAGAAAGAGGGTAAGAATGAACAAGCAAACAGGACGTTGCTTTTCGCCAAATTTTTATGATTTTTTTTTCAAATCTTCAATCCACGCTGCATCAAGCGCGCGCGATTTTTTTCTTTTTTAAAGGCGTCAATCGCGGTGGGATTTCGTTTAAACGAAAGGCGAGAACGAACGATAGAATGGACAGTGAGAGAGAAATAAAAAAAAAAACCGAAATACAAACAATAGTTACACGTCGTAACTTCTTGTATCGCGCGAAACATTGCCAATTATAGTTTATAATAATTTAATCCAGTGTGTATTAGGCGGGTTCGAGATCGTTTATCATTTCACTGTGTTACTCAGTCATTGTAAAATGGCTCTAGAGTCCGCCCGTGTTCAAAAGGTGATATGTACATCATCAAATAATAATAATAATACGTTCAACTGTACATGTTTATTAAAGTACCTGAATGGAAACCGCTATCTTGTGTTTTCTCTTGGACGATCCTACACCAGATCGTTTTTTCGTGCCATGTAAAACGATCACGTCCCGTGTCCTCCCTTCGTACACTTGTTTCACATTCATGTGCATGGAAATGTTGTCCATACGAGACTGTTTTACCATCATCACTTTCATCTCCTCCAGTCTCTACCCACAAATGCACTTTTTCATGCGCATTATACCCGGGATAAGCTTCTCCTTTGACCACTGTTTTTTTTGTCGTTCCTATGCTTCAATGTACCCGAGGGCTGGCGCCGAGTATCAATCACACTAGTGAGCTAATTTTCCCAAAGGAAACAGTTATATGCTCCATAGACTTCGGACTCTGTGCAAGGGTCTCATGAAAGGAACTGATCGACTTCTCCCAGTTTCTCGAATCATTTTCCATACAAATTTTCTTTTTTCCATTGGGATTGAAGTTCGATGCATGACCTACATAAGAAAAATGATAATTCCCATACAATTTGATTTGGTAAATGTCTGAATTTGTATCTTAATCAATGGAAAAAAAATCTAACGATGTTACAAAGATATGTTTGAATCCTATAGCTTACAATGAATATCGATCAGACAATGCAATTTTCCTCCTTATTCGTACACGATATATGTATATGCATACACTGATCGATTGACTCTGCAAGGAAATGCATTTCATGACTATCATTACATACTTGTTGGACATTGATCCCGTGTCTACATTACACGATACGTTAGCGCAGGTATCGCGTTACGCCGCTCTTATTTCGCTACCAACAAAAGAAAACAATTTACATTAACCTTTGCATATTCGACGTATGTATGAACGATGCCGTTCATAGGCGCCAGTAGTCATCACAGTACATATGTATAAACATCTTACCATTCATTGTATCAATGTTATTTTATTTATAATCTGACTTTGGCCGTATCGTTGAGAAAAAAAAAATTGAAAACGTCAATACAGTATGTTGTAATCTGAGATATAGGGTAATTTTAAATTACCTGACGTAAACCAGGTAGATTGATTTGATCTGCTGAAAGCTGACGTCAATATTATACTTTCATATCCGAGTACTATCGATTGTTTACGTTTTATGATATATATCATGCAGTGGATGCGGCACAAATGAAAGGGTATCGGGGTATCCAACAATTCTACCTTTAGTCAATTCGCGTCTGCACAATTTTGTGCGGCCCCGCCATCTTTCCCTCATTTTTGTGTGCAAGGTCGCGTGCAGCTATTTAAGTATTCCGCCCAAGCCGCATCCCTTTACTTGGACAAACTGTTTACATAATTCGTTGCAGATTTATCGTGAACTTGAACTACCTAAAATCGGAAAGCAATATTTGATGAAATCCATCAACGGTTCGTGAACGCATTATTTTTCAAGATATTTTCTGATTTTCGCAATGCATGCAGGGGTGATCGAGTATACCTGGCCTCGTCGGTAATTAAAGTATTTAAGTTTCTTAGTTCTTGTACGGTCACAGGGTCTGATTTCTTGCGATTATTTAGAGCAGTCCATTTATATTTTAATGCTATGGATACTCGATAATATATCGATTTGCGAATTTCACCTATTCATTCATTTAAATTTTAAATACCTGAATATTGAACTCCGTTGAACCGGAGATAGAGAAAAATCACAATTGGAATAGAAATCCGCTTGGAGGACGCGTTTCAGAGGCTCGAGAAAAGTTTCACCTTGTTTCCCTGGATTTTCACTGTAACGAGCGCGTTGAACCAGATTTACGACCCGATGAAGTAAACGATTCCCCTTCGCGTCTAATTGTAAGATCCGAAAGCAGAATGCATTAAATTTCTCTTGCATTGATTCATTAGATACCAAACGCAGCTTTTTCAACAGCCGAACGAAAGCCTTAGTTAAACACTTTTGCCGTTTCAATCCCAATTAAGATCATCCTACGTCCAATCCTCTTTACCACACCAGTCTGTCGTAACATCTAAAAAGAAAGCAGGTATCATTAAAAGAAAAGAACAAAGCCTGATAGAGAAATTCAAACGAAACTGCAAATCCACTCGCCACAAATGATTGTTATCTTGCCGTAAATATTTCATTTCAGTCCGCATTATTGTCGAGCACAGGATAATGGAATAACAAGGATGTGTTCGTACATATCCGGTGCGATGAAGTCATGCACGATATGATCGCACGGGGAACAAGCAGACACTGCTGATATCCTCCGTGAAATAATATATCCATGATCGATGGACAGTGAAGGCCTGGATTTTTAATATCTTATTTTGGATGCAATGCCGCGGGTCTATAAGGTCGACGAAGCCTCCAGATTCGGCTCGCTTTCGGGATTACCATTTTTCCTTTTTCTCTTTCTTTTGAACTTTGTTGCACGCGCATTGCACGCCTTGTCCCATCAAATAAATCGTTAACAAGCCAGCACTTTCGGCGGCCAGAAGGGGCCAGAAGGGTCGCGGTTTCAACGCGAAGTAGAACTCTATTCAAGGATAGATATGTAGATCCACCTCCGGCGTTGTTAAAACTGACTTTCGGAAATGGAACGACTTCTCCTCCATTCTGTTCAGCCCCTTTGGTAATTGCTAATTACCGTTCAAACGAACCGGCAATTTCCGCCACTCCACTTTGCTGTTGCAGTTGTTCCTCATTTCGTGAATTGATCATTCACGAGCGAAGCCAGGCGTTGTTTACATTGTATCAATTTTAATTGTATCATTGCTCGACGCTGAAAACGATACAGAAATTGTATTACAAAGTGCCTATCTACAAGTGCCTAGGGATGGAATTTAAATAGGTCTGTGCATATTCTTTATACGTGTGTTTTGAAAAATGTAGGTCAGTGCTTCTCTCAATGTTAACATTGGTTTTTGATTAGCTCTCGAGTTAGTGTGCAAACAATCCGTCGTAGGACGAGAAATTTCACGGAGATAATGTATCTACTGTGCTTGGAAAGGGAACTTTCATGGTCAGTGTAAAAAAAAAAGAAGGAAAAGTGGATTGAAGAGTAGTGAAGCCTGACACGTGTAAGATTCTGAGGAATATTATTAAAAATCGTCAGAGAAATTAAAGGGGTTGATTTTCTGACATTTTTATCTGGGATACAAGTAATGTCGGTGTAAAGCATTCGGAGCACACTGAAACGCGATAGTTTTTAGTATTGTTTTTACAAAATCGGGGCTA
The DNA here is from genome assembly GCA_963667235.1 of Nomada lathburiana. Lineage (NCBI taxonomy): Eukaryota > Metazoa > Arthropoda > Insecta > Hymenoptera > Apidae > Nomada > Nomada lathburiana. The sequence goes on from OY763906.1 coordinate 10,645,561, forward strand.
TTTCTACTGATTCGCCATGCGGAAGTAATCGATGCCAGAATATGCAGTTGGCGATACTAATGCAATGCAATATAAGTTGGCGATAAATCGTCTGCGGATCGTTCTGTGTGTTCGAAGATTTTAATATTCGTACTTTATTTTCTGACGGTCGCAAACATGTAAAAATCTTTCGAATGTAAAGTTATTCGTGAAATCTCGCCATCCCTGTGCACCCGATATAAATATTTCATCAGGAAACTTTCCTGGTGATTCCTCATTAATATTCATAAAATTAAAAAAAAAAAAAGAGAAATATATTTCAGCCTATAGATTTTTCCTCGGAATAAACACTCGAATGGAACGATGAATTGTGTTATAATTGCGGATACATGTTCCCTTTTTTGCTTGTTTTATATAATCTAATTGAGGTGCATAATCGAAGTGCATCACGGAAAACAAAGTAGCTTACGCAGAAGGTGAAAACGTAAATAGATACGTATTGCAAGACATTGATAAGCGAAAAAAATATGGCAACGCGTGTTTTCCCTGTCATGTAACCTGATTGCAATAACGTTGTAATTATGCCACCACGAACAAAGACTAACGTACATCGGAATAAAGAGAAAAGGACTTAAATGTTACTATGCATGTAATTGCAGCATTCCGTTCAAAATCGTTGCATAAGGAAGTTCGAGTCGTTTAAAAAGAAACAGAAAAGAACAATTTTTCCATTTTCCTGTCTATCGAATTACGATTCGTTTTGAAGCTAGTTACGTTGTTACATTTTAAAATAACATTTATGGCCCTCAACGTAAAAATATCGCAAAATTCTAATTTTAGTAGTGCATAGTCGTTGCTATAGCTGGCGAAGGGCACGTTTATCTAAGAAAGTTACTAACAAAACATACATATAAAATGGCTGCTTCTTGCAGTCTCGAAACTATTAAAATTTCTAACTGATGTACATGTGCGTACTCCTCGTTATCGTACCGCGTAAAAATATGCATAATATAACAAAGTGTATCATCTTACGATTTGGTCACGTCGTTTGCCAAAGTGTGATAATAAAATCGCGCAGAGAAATTGTGCCAGAACTGCTGTAACGGTGATTAAGATTAATCCTCCTTTTAGTAGCGTGCACTAAAAATAAGTACACGTTAAATAATATTATTACACTTTTGGAATTGTGTAGCGCATAAAATAGATAGGACGATTTATGAATGGAATATCAAATGAGTACCTCTGCTGGTTAGAATGCATTTTACCTTTCTTTGCATTTACGAAATTGCTGTGTTGCTATTTTAACGGGGTCGTTGTACAAATTGCTGAATAATGCAATTATTTTTGTCATTGTTCGATGTATGCGGTAAACGTTTAAAAAATGCAAAGTATCGGTTTGCGTCCGTGGGGTTGATTTCAATTTGGCAAAAACCTACAAATTTCTTTACGCGTTAGATGGCAGCACACGCCAGATCGTAGCTAACGTTTTATAAATGGAGTACCATTTAAATTTATGGGACGGTACCCTATTACCTTTATGGTTTCACCGGCATTACCATAAGACTTTTGCGTCGTCTTAAAAGGCGAACAGGCTAAATAAACTCTGCAAAATTTTTGTGCGAATGCTGCGCGTTCGAGATCGATGTTTTGTTTTATTTGACATCTTCACAAAATACATGACCCGGGATCTTGCGAACCGCAACTCTGCAATTCTTATTCGGGGGGCTCAATTTGAGAGCCACTGGCAACAAATGAAATCCGAATTTCCAATGCCGTGAAGTTCGTGCAGAGTTTTAGGGTGGTGTAACGATTTCACGTCGAGTGCACACGAACGTTTACTGCGATTACACGACAAGTTGTCAAGGGTAAAAATACTGCAGTACTACTGCAAAACTTTTAGTAGAAAACGTCAACGCGCATCGGTGATGCATTAGTCACTCTGTCGCTTTGAACGGCGGAAAGACGTTGACCTCCATCGTACCCTTTCCTTTTTTTTGCGCAAAATGCCTGCTATTCGCGATTGCTTAAAGAAGTTTTTGAGTCAACGCCAGGACAAGCTTGCCAAATTCAATCCCTTGTTTCCTTTTGTCTGCAAAAGTAGTTATAGTTATTTATGTATACATTCAAATTGCCGATTTTTATGATACCTCAGTTATCTATGAAGAGGAACCTATTTAAAATCGACGGTATTAAATTTCTTATGGCTAAAAAGACTATGCATACCCTTTCAAATTATATTAGAAGAGAAAACCTCCCGTTTAATATATTCATTGTTGAATTGAATCAGTTAAATAGTAAATGTATCTATCTCTTAAAAAAATGTAATAGTTTCGCTTTCTATTACATGTAACGAAATTTACACCTGCTTTGCAATGCGATAGTCAAAGTATACAAGCGAAACCATTTAGAGATAGATACAATTCACATGCTGTGCATAGGTATGCGGAGACGATCTGTAGAAATAGAAAACGGTGTTCGTGCTGCTATCTATACCAAGCTTTGCGCTTTAACAGAGAGCTTGAGGAAGATACGCGAATAAACACGAATCAGTCGTGAGGACATGAAGCTTGATCTGCACCGATTTTTTTAATCATACATAACCCCGTTCGAATATCAAACAAATCATAAAATATTTACTATATCAATAAAACACAAGGATAGTTTCTCGTACCAACGTTTTCTAATTGTAATCGCATGGCAATTCTTATCAGATCCGACATACCTCGCAGCATTAAATTAATTGGGGCAAAAAACACGGCGACTGTGAATAAAAGGTGACCATGGTTTGCTCCAGCAGTGTTGTGGCGCATGTAGCCAAGTTTATCGTGTCTCTCGGTTGCATGAGAACTCTTGGTAATAACTATGGTAAAGCAAGCGCCTGGTCATTTCGTGCCTTACAAATTCTACTCTCGCACTCTATACTGGGAGCGCTAAGGTTTGGTAAGGAAGCATCTACTGATACTTGAAATATTTTTGCATCTTTCCCATTTGCCTAGTATGATTTTTAAAGCAACGTTATCTCCGTACAGGGCCCCCTAAAAAGTACATCTTATAAGTTATTGGGGGTCGCGCAGAGCATTAGTTGGTATGAAACTACATAAGGGTATTGTACTTGACGTTTAAATATAAGGTTTCAAAGGAAGAGGCTGTGTTTTTAGTTTACCAGTTGTAAGATTTCAATGTTGTTGGAATAGGTGAGAAACAATATTGTTAATTCAAGTCCAATGGTCCAAATGAAGTATCTGAGGAAAGAAAACAATTATACGCAAAAAAATATCATTCTACATTAGTTGGTTGTAAATTATTTTATGGTAGATTATTAGCTAGCACATGAATACGCTATTATATTGATTTGTGGAGACAGTGTAGCACTTACATATAATTATTTTTTGGGCATGTAATACAACGTTCTTATAAATTTTTCATTTTCCTTACTGTGGTATTATGTTATAGTGCTGTTTTTTTGTTCCTTCCCAATATATTTTTTGTTGCTAAGTAACAGGAGCAGTTTGCATACCTCGCCTATCATTACAACTTTGCAATCCTCTATAACAATTTATGAGAGGAATTAATTGAAATAAGATTTAAATTTTGGTCCGATTTAAAAGTATGTTTCTGTGAATATCTATTGATTATATTATTTCTCGGCAAGTTCCTACTATGTATATACTTTTAATCCTGTTACAAATCTACAAGATTATATTCCTGTCTCGTATTCGAAGACCTACAAACCGATACTATCGCATTTCTTTCTTTTGCAGTCTGAAAATGTGATGTTTCTATAATGCAATCGAAAACTTTAGGTCTAAAAAAAAGAACATTTGCAGCTTCTGCGTTTAAGAACAACTAGTACACGCTATAACATATAGTGGACATAGTAGCAACTAATCCATGCGCATTGTATCGAGCATATTATTTTTAGCAATATTGCTTCCAGGAGCACCATTTCTCACATCAACAACCAATGTAGGAAAGTACTTAAGGATCTTCTATGATTGGTACTCGAAGATTGTCGACGTTGTGCCCTTGGCATTGTTCACTGCTGGTATCCTACAGGGATATGGGATTAGCGAAAAAGTTTGGCTCATAGTCCTTTCATTAGGCATTCTGCCAATATTTTTTCATCTGCAGCCTAAACGAAAAGAAGGCCAAATAAGGAGGCATCAGTTGTTAATAAATATTACCACTACCTTGCAACTGTTAATGATCATATTGATCGGCTTAAGAAACAGTAATTACAATGTTATTAGCTTAGTTGTCTCGTACATTTTTGAACGATTTTTCATTGACGAGTTCTGTTATTATTACGATATACCAAGTACCGACCTGACCCAATATTGTCTATGTTTCATAGAAATTTTCCTGATTTTAACGCTGAACGAAGTATAATTTAAACAATTGTATAAATATTACAATTTTATATATTTATGAAAATAAACAGTTTTCCTCCACCACTTTTGAATTCATAGTTGACGCGCGATACAATAATGTCCCTAGAAGCAAGAGAAATCGCTACTCGTTCGAGTCCGATGGAATGGGGATACAGAAATGTTACTAGCTTTATTATGTAACACATGTAAATTTCATATATTTTACAACGAATTCTATATACGAATAAATTACGTAAAGTACTCTATCTTATCTACAATATTTCACGAGTTGCATTCTATTAAAATTCCATCGAAGAAAGTTCAACGATAAAGTTTTTTTTTTTAACGTCACATCCGTCAGACATTGCAGCCCGCAGCCTATCTGTATTCAATACAGATCCTATGATAATACTTAAATTCCTATAATACAGTGGAAAGTTAATTTTCGGTTGAGCTTTGAAAACGTTTGTTACAATGCTGCTGCTGAGAATTCGTGAACAGATCAATCGTAATATATCTTGATTTCGATCGTGCCGATCAGAAATTCATTCGTTCGGTGTAATAACTTTTATTTTTTATAACATATCTTCGTGTAATTAGTAAACGATTTAACCATAAGTGTGTATCTTCATGAGTAAAGATATCCAGACGAACTAGGTCAACGAATCGTATTGTGCGAGCTGTGATATTTTCGTTTCGTTTATTCTGTACCGTATGTATTTATTTATTGGCCATTAATGTACACTGTTTGATGATAATCGTTTCGGGTGGACGTAACGAATTGAACCAGCGGGGCGAGTAAGTTAATTGCAACATTATAAACGAAGCAGTATTTCAAGCAGCTGTTACTGTAAAATGCAAGTGCGCGTCTCTGCCATATTTTGGCAGAACAACGATTAAAACGGGCAATAGTTGATCCGAATTGCTTATGAATCTCGTGTGCCACGAGCACATTGTTCATTTACATTTTCGTAAGGTGGATTAATAAAGTCGTACGCGATGAAATCGGTCACTTCGGTCCCTGAGACAAATTTCCAAGGTATCGGGCGTGACATGGCAGAGCGGCTCGGTTTGGGTCCAGAGATTCGGGAACTCAAACTGGGACCAACTTTTACGAACAACAGATCTACGGCCTTTCACACTTTAAAATGTTAGTAGACAATTTTTGTTACTTTACAAATCCATAGCTGTGGACAATATTTCGACGAAAATTTTTCTTACGATTACATATTCGAGTTCACACGCAATTAATATGAATGATTAATGATATTATAAGGGTAGTAGACTTTTATATAATGATTCTAATGCAGTTCTTTTAATTTTAGATGATTTTAAACCAGCCAGCGTCGATGTTTCCAAAGTGGCAAGGGTCGACGTCGGAACAAATAATACTATGACAGTAACTGTTCCGCATTTAGATGGAGCTGGAATTCCGCACACAGTGTTTAAAGGCTCACAGAGGCCTTATCATAAAGAATGCGTTCTAATAATAGATAGAGTTACCGGAGAAATTACTTTGGAAAGATTAACTGCGAACATAACAGTGAAAAAAACTCGGTATGTAATTTTTTTTTATGCGTTAGGCAGAGCCATGACATATATATTTGTTATTTGACGCTTTAGAACAGAACCTAAGCCTCAACCACACGTAGGGGTTTCTGCAGGAAATAGCAGTAATAGGCCAATAACACCGGTAGAGACCAGGAGAAGTCCTACACATGGAAGGGCAAATGGGAGAACAAAAGTCACTAGTGGAAAGAAACGGGAGCCTAGCGTTCAATTGCATCCAAAACAATACAGTCCGCTTCGAGTATCCCCGTATCATGGCAAAAGCCCGCCATCCATTCCAACCAATAGGTACTAAACATTGTCTTCTTCGTATAGAAGATAAGCAGCGTATTAGTTTCGTAATATTTCATGCTTCAATGTAACGAGAAAGAGAGGCAAGAAATTTAAAATGTCCTTTTGAACCTAGATTACATAGTAATGTTATAGTAATCTATTATAAGACTTTATTCTAAACGTACTAAAAACACACAGAACTTTAGTTCACCAGTGCAACCATCAGTGGCACCATCAACCTTGGCTAGTTTGCCGATGATTGGTTTGGACAACGACGACTGCCCTTCATCGTCATCCGGATCATATCCGCAAATTAATTCTTCTGCACCTCCGAAAGTATCGCCTGCGACAAATACTCAATCCACCATAAAACCTCCAATGACAACGGAAAGCGATGAGGGTGCGCTCAGTGATTCCACAACAAGTAGTTCAAGTTCGGACAGTTCTGATAGTGACTCAGATACGGAAAATGCCCCAGCCATAACAGGAACTAATGGTATATTCGTAATAATATAATTATTATTGTTATTGCACTGTGACCGTTTAAATTTTCACTTGTACATTTTCAAGATATGAATATTTTTTTAGGACATTTGAATAGTAGAGCATCGTCACCTAAGCTACTCATGCCAAATAATCTCTTAAACGATGATTTGCAATTATCAGAGTCGGAATCTGACAGTGATTAATGGTAATATATATGTAAATTATTGTAACAATGTTACTTATCTATTAATGAATTTATTTTTTGTTATAACAGTATTTCTTAGAAGAAACGAAAGATCTTATAAAGATCTCTTCAGCCAAAAAAAAATTCTATGTATTTTTTCGGTACCTTGCCTGTTATATTATATCGAAGGATTAATCGAACGAAGTGGAACAATTTAATTTTGTTCCTCGTCACAGGCAACTGTGTATAGCGAATTCGAAAGCTACACCACATATCCTATGTGTATCGCAGTAAGTTGCGTTATATACAGATAAAAAATCCTTTGCTTCTTGCGCAGCAAATATGTATATGGAGAAAAAGTAATTAAATACAAATGGTAATGTAGTGTATGTACATTTATTTATAAGGTAATAGGGATTGTACAATTACTACTGACTAATATTTAGTGTAATTATATGATCTTTACTTTCTTATATATCTTTGAAGGTAGATATCTTGCCAAAATCTTGTATGTACTTCCTAGGAAAGTGGCGGACGCTTTGATTCTGTAATTTTTTCATTCGATTGCTCGAGAATAGTTGTAAATATTTAAATGTCGTACATAACACATCCAATTGATTTTTACTTTACATCCTTCTCTTAAATACGAAATTACATGTGATGTGTTACGAAAAGAAAAAAAAAGAAAAAAGTTAAATCGACTGTATTACTTACAAAATATTTATTTATTATAAAGAAAATGTATAAATTTAATAAAGTATTCATTATAATACGAATCTTATTATATACATACGTGACATGTAAAACATTTTAATATCAAACTTCGCATGAAATATCGTAGAATTTCTGAAACTATTTAAACTTTTGTACTACATAAACTATATAGATATCTTTAACATCAAAGTAATGTAATTCATATCAATTTTTTATATGTTTGATAATCTAATATCAATCTCGCAAGTTGACTACGCCGACCTAAATGAAGATTCATTGATCGTGTACAAATCTTGTAAATATTGTCTGAGGTATTGCTACAATCTATGTTTCTGTATTTTATCTTAAGAGCCGGCTCTATTGCACGCAGCACGTGTAAATTACTGAAAGAAACAAACATTTCGAATAAGGATGTAACAGGAATATCCTGCGTAAGCTTCAGCATCGATGCAATATCTTGATCGGTGTGCATTATTGGAATACTATCCTCGACAGTCCTCCTCACTACGACGAAGTTCAAACAAATTATATAAAATAAATCTGCCGTTTGTATATATGTACATAAAAAAAGGAAAGTATATAAAATACGACGCACTTGTGTTGTAGTCTCTGACATAAAAGGCAATATTTTTATAGTCATATTCGTCGTATCTCCCGTGATTACGATTAATATCCGTCTCAACTTGTTTTACATCGTTCATATGAATCACATCAGAATGGTATTCCACGAACGGAATAGGACTGAATACTTGATATTGATTAATAGTATTCATACGGATCTAGATATGAAATTTTTTATTAATTTAAAGAAGAAAAGTAATTTATCTTGTACCAAATAATGTACGTACTCTGTTCAAGTAATCCAATCGGAACTGTATTCCTGTTTCGGCCAAAAGGATCAAACTCTCGGGAGAAAATTTTCTTACAGATAAATCCGTGATAGCGATATTCAATAATTGATTCGAATCAATGTTAGTCACATCGTTCGGTAGACGTACAGAAAGCCAAGTGATTTTCGATTGCTGTTTCTTATACTTCTCATCCAGTATTAATGCGTACTGTTTAATTCCGTAATATATATCTTCTTTACCTTTCGATGTAGAGTTGAAATTATATAAGAGAACCTACATACAGATTAAAAAATCATAGAGGAAAGAGGGAAAAGAAGTTTTTCTTTTAAAAACATTTAACAAAACGTAAATGTACAAACCACCATGAGAAAAGTTTTGTATTTCTTTTCCATGCAGTCCGAAGCATATTGCTCCAAAAAATTCAATGCTTCCTGCTTCTTTGTCTGATCTATAGTTAGTATTATATTTATCCTGGTATTTTCTGTTACATACGGGACAGGTAATATTTCAACTTTGCCAAGCGGTTTACAAACTTCGATTCTCTTTTTCAATATTCTACCGGTGTTAACATCGGTGAATTCTAGATCTAATATATAATCCATCCCTCGAGATGCGTCAAATCTTTGATATCCGTTTAATAACTTGTTGAATTTTAATGCCTGATAGTCTCCGATAATATTAGAAACAGTGATATTGATAGTCCGATCTATGTCGAATTTTTCATTAACTTTTAGCTCCCGTACAGTGGAGAAATCGGTATTGAAAAATGCGTGGCTCTCGTTAAAATATGTCCATCGTAATATATCGAAACGTCCTGCGGCTTTATTTCCTGGTTGATTACCAATAGGCCAAGAAACATTTCGTTCTTGGGGAGGACCCAAATGTGCCATATTTAGAATCGATTTCCTTATATTGGAAATTTTTTGTTGAAGCTCCATGGATTTTCTCTGAAATTAGTATATAAATATTGTTCTGTTAAAATACGATTAACTGTATCTGTAATAAATGAATTAATTTTAAATGTAAATGACGAACTCACTACTGCGAAATAAGTGTTGAACTTGTAGGTAAGAAGGTGATCGTACACTGGATATATTACGAGCGAGTTTAGGAAATCTTCGTCCCTAGCTAAATCTTTGAAATCTTGCACAAATGAAAACGTTGGTTTCAATTTGGTGTGCACAAATTTCTGCCCCTGTATCTGATCAGAGCACTGAGTCGCAGTGGAATGAACAATACACCGTCCGAAATTAACGTCGTCCGAATCGGAGTATGCATTTTTTACACACCAATCTAAGTTATTCTTCAATTCTTGAATAATCGAACTGCTTAAAAGTATTCCGGAATCTGCAAATTAACAATGCACACATTATTAATCTGATATTAATTTCAATAGAGTCTTACGCAACACACGAATTAATTTACCCAAAGAACAATAAGAAGCAGTATCTCCAAGAACACCCACATGAACATTTTGACTAACGCTAATCTTGGTAACAAACTTTACTAATTCTTTAACATTGATGAAGCTTACATCTTTGACCAGAAAATAGTAATCATAATTCTCCAAATAATTATCGATTATATATTTCATTGTGTGGAACGGTTTCAATATACTTCTGGTATCTGTGAATCCAACTATACCGGGAAGAGTAACATTAGGTTTCGTTCCTTCCGGTATAGAAATGAAATAACGTACTTTGTCCACAACGTGAGCTACAGTTTTATTAATGGCAATATCTCTGCTATATAAATGTTGTTGACTTGTTAAAACACCTATGAATAGTTTCTCCCTTATTCCAAGCTCCGTGGAATAATATCTGGGTCTTATTAACGTTTTTGAAACTTTTTGTGCTTGCTGCGGCTTATTGTTAATATTTATCTTTGGCTCGTATTCATCTAAGTCTTCTTGATAACTTGGATATTGCATCAAATGCTCCGCATTACTGTTATAATTGTCTATGTCGACTGGTATCGTCATCATACTGAGACTCAAGCCCATACTTATACCAATTATTAAATATATATTTGCCCAGCAGTGGGATAAAATTATTTTCAGCAACAGATTCATTTTTTTATAGCTTTCGATGATATTGTCTATCAATGATTTGTCTATCAATAATTATGACAAAAGATATATAATCTTTTTTTCTCTGCAACGATTTAAATGTTACATATTATGTTTATTCTCATATTCCCACATTTCTTCTTGTATTGTTAAATGTGGATAAGCATATTATCCAGGTAACCTTCGATACAACCTGCAAATATTGAAAACTTCTTAGCTTTTTGACTATGCATTATTCAGTCATTGAACTTTGAATTCTTCTAAATCCTTTGAATTCTCTGTGCTATTATAAACATTAATTGGTATAAAAATTCATTACGTTTATTTCTTATTCTTCGACAATATTTTAGTGAGGTTTTTCTTATAAATATTAATGTTTATACTTATTCTCTCGTTTTTTAATAACACTTGCCGCGTAATTTGACACTATTGCAATTTGAAATTTTAAACATTTACCCTCCGTTTTGATTAAATACCACATACGCAACAATTTTTTCTTATACATATGTACATATATGTGTACATTGACTACAGGGGTTCTCAAGTCAGTAGATTATCCCCAAAAAAGTTTAGTTAAACGAACAGTAGTATTTCACAGCCGTGTAATTAAATAGGAACAATTACGGTAATATCATACGAATAATTTCGTCAATTATTAAGCAACACAGTTATGAAATTGTAGACAATATTTTTCTAGTATATTGTTAATATTATGAATGAAAACTTTCATACTCGAGGCTTGCGACAGATGGCGTTCGAACATTTGATTTTAATAAATATTGTTCAAACCTATTAGTTAAAAAAATGCAACATTAAATACTAATAAGCGGGTTGGCATCAAAGTTCCTGAAATATTATCTTATTTCGAACATATATTTGTATACACGCATTGTATATATTAAAATATTCATTAACGCCGAAAGAAAGGTTATGAAGAAAAAGTATTAATAACGTACTGTATGTATAATACAATATATTTAAGTTATACAGAAGTTAAATGTTTTAATATACAAGCATTATCATGAATACTTTAGCGAGGAGACTAGTTGCCTCGTTAAGTAAATCTCCGATAATTAAGGAGCGTAGAGGCACGCAATTGTTAATTGTTAATACTTTTCATAACAATCAGCTGTTATACAATAAGAATGATTCGGAAAACGAGATCGCACCGTATCGTTTCAATGTGGAGAAAAAGGGAAAGGAAACATTTTTAGAGATCATTCGTATATACGAGAAGGAAGATAGGAATAGAAAGGGGCAATTACAATTTATGAAAGCAGCTTTACAATACATGGAGGAATTTGGTGTAAACAAGGATATACAAACGTATAAGGCAATATTCAACATTTTTCCAAAGGGGAAATACGTACCTGAAAATAAATTTCAAGTTATGAATTATCATTATCCTAAACATCAAAACATGGCTTTGGCTATATTAAATCAAATGGAAGCGAACTTTGTAATACCGGACACCGAAATAAATAATATGATTATAAATACGTTTGGCATTAGAAGTTTAGTTCTGAAAAAATGTTGGAGTATGTTGTATTGGTTGCCAAAGTTTGCAAATTTAAATCCATGGCCAGTCCCTCAACCTGCGCCCACAGATCCAAAGGTACTTGCCCAGTTTGCTATGGAAAAGATGTGTAGGGTAGACGCGCAAGCCGATGTTACTGTATATAAAACAAAAGAGATTGCAGATGCAATTGATAATACGTGGATCGTTTCTACAATGAGTAAAACGCAGCAAGAATTGCTCGCTGTACAACCAATCGATCAATCATTATGCGTAGAAGGTCCTTTTAATGTTTGGATTGACCAGTACTGTATAGATTATTATGTATTAAAAGGAGAGCCACCAAAGAGAGAAGTCATTTATGGAGAGTACGATGGTAATAAAACATTTAAATTTTAATGTTTGATAATATAATTGATACGAATTCCTATAATATGATGTTCCATTTCTAGATGTTTCCGATTTGAAGATTATGTTTTGGGAAAGGCATAACTTTAAAATACCTGTTAATGTTCATGAGCAGGACGATGGTGTGTATTATGCGATGTGTGCAACCGGAACATCTTCCAAAGATTCTCTACTCTCATGGATAAGGTGTTTGCAAAAAACGAATCCAATTCTTGAAAAAATACCAGTAACATTTAAGATGAGGTCTGTTACAGAGGAGAAGCCCTGCATTGATGCAGGTGAAAATGTATTAAATGAACCAGGGATAACAGAAAATAGAAATATATTAGACAAATAGTTTTTTAATTTATCCAAGTAAGTAATTCTGAAACGTAAATAAATCTGTTTATACAGTACTGAAATACATTTATTAAATACATTTTTCCTTTCCAAAATCCAGCAATTATGTACTCCATCCTGGAAATTTTTTTAGACATAATTTAAATGATTCGACAATGGCAAACTTCAATCAAATACATTAGAAGATTACAGATCAAATCGGGGTATTATTATTCGTTGCGTAATGTTAACATTAGTGTTCCTAAGTGCATTTTTTGACCCCCATTGTACAGCTAGAAATTATTACGCCCATGGCCATGCCTTATAAACAAATGTCTACATGGAAATAAATTCATTTAACTTTTAAACTCGCGCATACATAATCAAAGAAATGTTTATTATTAAACACTCGAGCTTCAGCCGGCTAAATGATACTCTGACTCGAAAGTTTTACAAGCGGGTGTAAAGCTACTGGCAGTTCATATAAAAGCGGACTAAACAAGTTCCATAAAATTACAAGTAAAAAAAAATATGCCCATAAATAAAAGTGTAAAAATTACTTCAGTATTTAGCAATTTAATGCACACCTCGCATTTAACACGTAAGTACCATTTTATGCAAAAATCTTTAGCTGATTTCCACCTGATTTCGATCTCTAGTGTTATCCCTCGTTCTGACCCTTAAATTATTCTTTCAGCTGTTGCTGTACGAGCAAGATATTCTACAAGTAGCGGAAATGATTTTTTACAAATGCCTGATTGTAAATACGTACCTTCGGTTTATAAGGTGAGATATGTCTTGATCTGAAACAATGTTTTTTTCTCTACTATAAATTAGTATGTTACCTGAATCTTATACTTTCTTCCTACACTAGGGTACAAGCTATAAAAATATGAAAAAGGCATATGAATCAGTTGTATCTCCATCTTTAAAACCATTTTATAAAGAACCATTGCTTTTATATGAAGGCCATGGCCAATGGGTATGGGATCATCACGGGAAACGATATTTGGATATGTTTGGAGGTGTTGCCACTGTGTCCGTTGGTCATTCTCATCCGTAAGTTTATTGTAAAATGGGGCACACACATACATATATATGTGAACTATTTGAAATTATAGAACTTATTCGCCTTTTTCAGAAAAATAGTGGCTGCTATATCCGAACAAGCAGCCAAATTGAACCACGTATCCTCAGCTTACATGCAGCCTCGCCTACCGGACTACATATCTAAATTAATTAATAAATTTCCCGATAAGTTAAACGTAGCGTATTTAACTAACAGCGGCTCGGAAGCAAACGAGCTAGCTTTTTTGATGGCCAGGCTTTTCACCCGTAATCATAATATTGTTTCGTTAAAAAATAGCTACCATGGAGCCACTTACGGAACCATTGCATCCACTGCTCTGAATACATGGAAATATCCATTTGTTGTACAGCCACCTGGTTACTTACACGTGAGCAAAACTGTGCCTCCCTATTTAAACGCATAGAAACAGCTTTGCAACTTAAAATGTAATTGTTTCAGGCAGTATATCCAGATATATACAAAGGTAGTTGGGGTGGTTCAAAATGCAGGGATTCACTTGTACAAGTTGCTGGAAGAGAGTGCCATTGCAAAGGCAATGAATGCATAGCGTCTGAAAAATACTTTGCCGAATTCGATGAGACGTTTCGTTACAGTTTGCCTTGCACGGAAAGCATGGCTGCTTTTGTAGCTGAAAGTATTCAGGTATAGTCCTACTTTTATACAGTTACTTATGATCTTTTATTAGCAATGATTCATTACAAATATTGTCCAACTTTTAGGGTGTTGGAGGTGTAATTCAGTATCCGAAATATTTTCTTCGTAACGTGTACAATTATATTCGTGAAAGGGGTGGTTTGTGTATAGCAGATGAAGTGCAAACAGGTTTCGGTAGAACCGGAGAACATTTCTGGGGATTTGAAAGCCATGGTGTGATACCGGACGTAGTGACCTTGGCGAAAGGAATAGGTAATGGATTTCCTCTTGGTGCCGTGGTCACCACTGCCGAAATTGCAAAGAGTTTAAATCGCGCATTGCATTTTAATACTTTCGGAGGAAATCCACTTGCTTGTGCAGTGGGATCAACTGTACTCGATGTAATTGTATTTAATTGCTGTATATTTATCATAAATTTAAACATGACAAGTAGTATATGTTAGCCACTTTAAATATGTGTAACTGTGTTTCAGATTATAGAGGAAGAAGGTCTGCAGCAAAATGCCTATGTAGTAGGTAATCGTTTAATTAAACGTTGCAGCAATCTTTTATTAGAATATCCAAATATTGTTGGAGATATTAGGGGAAAGGGGCTAATGATTGGAATTGAATTAATTTCAAATACTGAGACAAGACAACCATTAGAGACGAAACGTATGCTGGAGATCTTCGAGGATATCAAGGATATGGGAGTTCTTGTTGGGAAAGGAGGGCTGCATGCAAATGTAAATTAATATTAATGGTCCTCGTTGACAACAGTTCAGTGTCTGAATATTTATTATTGAATGTTTAATGTACATAGGTGCTGAGAATAAAGCCGCCGTTGTGCGTAACAGAAGAGGATGCAGATTTTACGGCCACAGTTATAAAAAGGGCACTAGAAAAACACGAAGGAACGTACCGTAAGTAAAGGATAAACAGAATTTAATGCGTGAACATGACTCCTTTTATTTGGTACAGTCATTTATGTTACATTTGTACAATGGATCTTCTCACTTAGTACACCTTACGTCTAACATGCAACTTGGATAAAGTATTCTGTACACGGAGTTGATTATTCACAATATGCATAGGTAACGAACGTTATTGACTATATACAAATCTTCTGTTCAATGACGAAGTAAAACTGTATATAATCGGGCAGACATTTTAATTCAATTTGACACATTTAACATTCGAATGATTCGAATAACAGAACGAAGACATAAATATGGTTTAAAAAATATAATAATAAATGAATATAAATATTTTTTTTTCCTACAGTTTCAATCTCTATAATTTCAGTCTTTCCAACAAAATGCGTATCAAGTTGACTTGATAGTACCTATTATAAAATATTTAAATATTACTTGTATGTTCCCTGTTATTTGCATACAAATGCAACAATGATTGCATATATATTTTACAATCGTAAGTAGTTTTATATACATTGCATCTAAGATACGTAATTTATATACCTAATGTTGCATATACGTAAAAGAATTTTTTTACTAAATTATCGTTTCTGATTTTAATATTCAAGAACCTCCATGTTTCGCCGCATTTAATTAATTCTCAAACTTTGTCATTCCTCTTTAACTTGTTCTTCTCAATCGTTTAAAGCCTTTCGAAAATGCAATATATTGGAAGACTTGCTTGCAAAAGGATTATAGAATGGATATGCAGCAGCATAAATAAATACATTATACATTATAGTCGACGTTTGTAAAGTAAACAAGAGTATGCGGTCATATTTAACGTATAAAAATGAAAACTGGCACTAAATTATTGTTTAAAATCATATAAATATGAAACTCTCCTTGCTTCCATTATTGTCCAAAAGTTTTTACGAAATTACATTTAATTAAACGGCTCGGCGTTATCCATTGCTTGTATCATAAAATATTCGATACTTCTAGAGGAGAAGTGCATGGGAACAATTACTGTTTTGAAGCCACGTTTGTTCAACTATGAACAAGACGGATAAAATGATGATGTAAGAAACATGCAGGCACTCGTCGAAAAAATGAGGGTTTCGTTCAATTTTTAGGCAATTAGATTTGTTAAAACTATTTTAGAATCTGGTAATGAGTCAAGAAGGTAATGAGAGCTATCAGCCATTGAGGCAAGATCAGCCTCTAATAGCGCCAGTTGAAGTTCCCTACGCGCTTTTTGTACAACATACACCATCAATGAAATACCTATTAGTATCTGAAATTGAAATCGTCAAAAATGGTTAAAATCTTCCAATATAATACAAAAAAAATCTTTTACAACAACAATTGTACCTGAAAGCAGAAAACAACATAACCAGTTGCTGCTGTTGATCTATCTTCAAGAACATCTTGCATAGATCTTAAACTACTGCCTAAATAAATATTGATTATTTGAGCAGGCAATAATCCTAATGCGCTTGCTACGTGGTATCGAATACCACCCATATTGCTCACCTAAACATATACATATACATGTATTATTATTTTCAGTATATTCATTCATTGCATTGAATTTTATCAACAAAAAAAAAGTACATACTGCAAATATGGTATTCTGTAGACCAAAAGGAATAGGGGTTAATCTTGCGAACAACACAACTTTAAAAGCTTGTGGTCCAGATATTACCCTGAGTATTGCCCTTGCAGTGTCATTTTGTAAGAGAGCTCCGATTGGTAATTTGGATGATAGTGCGCCAAGAGTATTATGCGCTATGGCTATTCCCAAATTGACTGATAATACAACCGTGACAATACCTCTTAATATGCCAAAGAGATAGCCGCTAGCGATGATGAGGAATAAATAGCCAATTACAATAGGGAAAGAAACCACTGTGAACAGTGTGATGAATATTATCGTGACGACCCATATGTTTTGATGTTCGATCCAATACAACAACACTTTAATGTAGTCCCTGCAGATGAAAACAATCGCGCCCAGAAGAGCTAGGGTAGCAATTGTTATAACAATGTAGCATAGTGAATTCGAGTGTATGCAATTGCATTGTATCGAAGAAGAATTTTTTGATGGGCGAACACCAGTTTCCATGTCTTCTATATTAATTATATCCATGTCTAATGTATCTATACCTCATTGTATACAAAGACAAGTCATCCTTTAAGCTTCATTCTCTTGCTATGACCTGTTGAAAAAATATTACAAGTTAGATATATTTGATCATATCTACAATATCTCTTACACATTCTTATCAACTTTATTTCTTAGTAATTACTACTGATATACTATGTGCCACTAAATTGTATATAATACATCTGATAATATTGGGTACAAAAATAGTACCAGGGTATTTGCATTAACGGTATGGAATATTTATGAGCTTTATATATGAAAATTTATGCAACAGCCCCTTTACAAGGCTTCGCTCATTTAAACGAGGCGATTTACATAATTTGTGAATAAAACAATCATATTTCTGTACTGTATTATAAATAATACAGAACTGTAATGTTATTATGAACAAAGTTTACAAAACTTTTTGCTTCTATGTTTATGTTACGAGTGAAATACTTTCTATGGTACGTCGTCGGAGATTGTTGCTTCCAAAAACACGTATAATACGAAAAATGTTCACCATAACAAATGGCTGTACAAAATAACTTTAAAACACTGTAATAATTCAATTATTGAAAGACACGTAAATGATATACGGAATACCATCAAATTTATTTTTACCTGGTGACACAATCATAACAAAGAATATCGCAAATCACAGTTCTCTGTACTTTTCCCATCACTGCTGCGCGACCTATTTCAATTTCTATTTTTCATTTTTATTGCTGCCACGCATTTTTTATGGAAGAGTACGATAGCTTTACGCATTAAAACGAAATTCGCGTAAACTCGTCAAAACATGGTAATTGAAATCCTTTTATGATTCTTATTTGCGTCAGAAGCGTAGGTTTGGAAAAAGTGGGAACATTTCGCTTTTCAACACTACCCACTGGCTCGACAAGAAAAATTCCTATAAGAATCCTTCTATATTTAAAATTTAAATTTTAAATAGTGCAATGGACAATGTTATAATTGCTACATTTAAAAACGATTGTTTAACAATTATTAAGCATCTCGATTTATTATCTACAAATGTACACATTTCTTTTCTTCTTTTAGAAGAAAATATTTGCGAGTTTAAATTTCATCGGCTATTATCAGAAAGAATTTCGATTATAATTCTCATTGAATCATTTCAACTTTCAATGCATTAATCAAATGATCTGTTCCATTAATCTTCGACTTAGTTTTAATTAGCATTTAATTTGACTGCTACATTTTTGGGAAATTGTGCTCTCTATTGAATGCATTATTAGGGTGTGCATAAAGTAGAGTAGAAAGATAATTCGATAACGGTGCTCGGGAAAGAAATAAATCGTGGGCTTCTAAAACCGCAACATATATTCGTAATATATTAAGGACATATCGGTTGGGTTTCATTTAGAAAGTGATAGGGCCAGGAAAGTAATATTTCCAGTTGTACACTTGTCAACCTTGTTTGCGGTGGCCGCGTCGTTATGGCGGTATAACAGAATTTTTAAGGTTACAAGTATAACAGGTGTATGTAGGGTGAAAACAAGAAATGGTCATTCATTCGTTTATCTGCGACAATTAACCGGGGTTGACTAAATATCGTGGCTGTTAACGCTGGCATCGTCTTCGCTGATGTCAATGACACACTGTGCGTTCGAATTCTCCGCGTGACAAGAGTTGACAGAATGATCGTCAAGATCTTGCAATTATGTATCGTCGCGACGGTGCTCGTCAATTTGTACATTTCAGCGGACGAGAGTTCGAGCACGAATGCGAAATGTCAGTTCGGTAAAACGTTGCGAAAGCAAGTTGACGCGGAGCCATTAAATGGAACGTGTTTACGTGACATCGTGGCCCGTTTGTCGAACGAGTTTCGCTCGATCACGAACGCCGAGCTCGGCTTGAAACCGTTCCAAAAGATATTAGGAGAGATGGAATTCATGAACGTCTCGAGCAGCTTGTACGCGAGGCTGAGCTTGTTGGTCGACAAGCTGAACAACAAGCTGTTATCGTACGCAGAACTTCTGAAACACAGCTACAACATAATACAGCCGGTATTGGAGAAACACGAGAATCAGTTTGTTTGCTCCGGATCCATGAACGGACTAGATTTGCTATCGAATGGATTGGCTGACTTTTGTACAGAGATTACGCAAGGTATGCTACATATGTCTGTTCAATGTGTACAAGTTCCAATGTAATGATACTTTATGTGTTTTAGAATTGGCAATTCATTTGCAAAATCAGGAATGGAAGAACATACACCTTTTGCCTTTCATGTATCCTGTTACTATGTGCGGACCACCTAGTGCGGGACATAATATCGGCCCTCTTTTATTGTCTCAATATTGTCCAAGAAAAAACGTGCTATTGTTGCTGGAGCACGGCGCGTTTATGTCGGAAGGAGATATCACTTTGGCTCAGATAACTGCAGAAACAATAATCGATATGCTGTCTCAAACAGACTTTATTAATGTTATCGGTCTTTCTAGCAACAGCTCCATACAATGTAAAGATGGTCTATTGAAAGCCACGGATGTTAATAAGTTTCAGTTAGCACGCTATATTCACAGTTTGAGCAGGACAGGTACTATTTGGTTTGCGATATTGTTATTCTTTATTTATTAATACACCTTTGTGAAATACCTCTATTCAAATTTTAGAAACAAACAACACAATTGAAGTAAATTTCAACAAGCTATTGCAACATGTAAAGGGTGAAATAGTGTTTATACATATAACCAATATACTTAAGCATACCTCACACTTGAAGAAGATACGAAATATGATTTCTACGGGGAAAGTACATGGTTACATAAGAACAGTATTAATTCTCTCGGGTAAGTGGAATTAAATATATCTCGTTTGTAATACATTGTTCATGAATTGTCTCTTTTTACAGATCAAGAGCCACATTCGAATACTAAAGAGTATAATGAAAGCATTATAACTCTCCCTACGCAAAACATACTTGGTTTTGAAATATCAAAGTTTTTCGTCGACTTGAACTGCAGTGAAGAACATAAAAAGGACTATTATTTATCTGACCCATATTTCGATCTGTACGGTAAAACAATGACTTTATCTATTGGGCGTATTACCGGCAAAGCATTAATATCCTTGGATATTAAATTACGAAATTTTCTCGACGATATAACATACTTCAACGCCGGCATGCATTCGTATGCTATGCTGTTTGATAACAAAGGGACAGTATGGATTCATAAAGATTTTCCGCGAATGGAAACAATGATGGATCAACCTTTGAAAGTTAGTTTACATCGTATAGAAAATATTAGCCCCGAAATAGTAAAAACGATGATTGACGAACAGGAAGGTGTCAAGCATGTGAGAACACAATTGGGAGAACAGGTACATTAATATTGATCAATAATTAATTGAGAATTTATATTAATGCAGATGTTACATTGCAGAAATGGTACAGATGGAAACATTTGACATACGCGGATTTAATAGTGTGCTTGGTGTCTGCAACTAATGAAAGTGTACTGCCTGTCGCGAAATTGGTTCCAACATTATCGACCAATATTTTGCATCATCGTCTGGATTTGTTGATACACAGTATTGCGGACAGAGGCATTCTTTGCACTTACCATAATAAGCTTTTGTCTTTGTGTAAGTCAATGATATTTGCGAATGTATTATATAGAACGACGAAAGATTATTTTAAAAAGAAGAATTCTTCTTTATTTAGCAACAGGAGTAGTCTATCTTTCTCCATGGTGTTTCCAATCGCCAATAGAGCAACTGAAAATATTGGAAAGTGGAACTGCTGTAACAATGCAAAGTTACATGGCGTACTTAAAAGACTTAACAGGTTTGTTAGCTAATCCTGGTTTACAGCAATCGGTTAGACCAGACGTAGCTATGTTAACTCAAATGTTGGGTTATTTTAAAAGCCGACACATAGAAAGTGCTTTAAATAAGTTTATAATAAGAAGGTACATTTTAAATATTTTTTTTTACGAAGCATCGTAATTGCATAATTTAAATAATTAAATAATTTTATTCTAGATACGTTGTGGGCACAGTGAGCGGAGTGCTAGAAATTTATCCGGGAATTATGCTTGACTCTGGTTTCGACCCTAAGCGAAGGATGTGGTACCGAAAAGCATTGGAGCATCCAGGAAAATTAATTTTCACTCCACCGTATTTGGGTGCCGGTGGTTCTGGATATGTTGTTACTCTGAGTCACACGATTCACCGCAATTCAGAATCAACTACAAAAAGTGATGCTATTGCAGTTGTGTCGATGGACGTAGCATTAGGTTTCATTTCAAGGCTATTAAATGAAATGTTTCCATTTTGCAATAATTCAACGGTGAAATGTCTCCTAATGGACGATAAAGGATATTTAGTATCTCATCCAGCACTTCTAGAGCCGACCGGCAAAGTTGAGCAGCAACATCTGATTCACAAAGAACTGTTGGTTGCCAATGATATATTAAATCACGAGCTTTTCGTGAAAAAGAAATCTTGTGCAAATTATTTGGATGGTACCGTGCAAAGGTACTACCAGTTTAATACTTCCCTCGAAGAAGTTCTTACGAATATAGTTCACGGAGAACATTGCGTTAAATATCAAGTCGCAGCTATACCGGGGACCAATGCATTTTTAGGAGTAATTAACGTTACCTGCAATTTATTAAGAGCATTCTGCCCGTGTAGCACGATGGATCGTTCGTGCTTAAACTGCGAAAGAATGGAGCAGACTGAATGCGAATGTCCCTGTGAATGCGCTTTATACTATTCCAATTGTGCGGAGTACAGTATAAAAGAGAAGAACGATCTCGAACCTTGCCCAATTTCGTACGAACAGGGAGGGAGCTCGCAGATGCCTTGGATACAATCTACAAATTTGAAAACGTGTCCGTCCATCGATTGTAAAATGTTCAAGACAGAAAATGAATGTCTAGGAATCGTTGGCTGTCAATGGTGTCATATAGACAGTGACGCAGAGACACCATTGCAAATTCCGTTTTGTAACGAGATGTCTCGATGCTTTAGAGGTATTCTTGGATCATTTATGCCCCTTAGTGATGGTACATACAGTAAGCGGATTTTTTATCTATAATAATTTTGTCCTCTCTTTACACTAAAGATTCGATTAATTTTTTTTGTTTCCTTTTTTTTAGATTCCCAATCAACTGACGAAATCTCATCACGCGATTGGCCGTCTGTTGGACCAGTAGCTGGTGGAATATTAGCATTTCTATTGATATTAGGGGTAATGCTATTTTGCTATAGACTTCGCTCTGTTCAGTCAGGGTTGGAACATCAGTGTCTTCATATACATACGTCGCCAGATATGCTGCGTATGACGCATTTAGAAGGAGACGGGGAACCTATGGAAATGGAGCAAACAAAAAATAATTTAGACTCCCATATAAGAGATGGTGTAGCTCCCATATCTCCGTACAAGGTTTCTACCAATTATAGGAAACCACCTGGAGGTGATAGCGATCACGGATACAGTACAATGACTCCTCACGATGATTCTGAACAGCAAACTTTCGCTGAACCATTGTTGGTAGTTGGCAATAATACTGAACCTGATTTGAGAAGTCGTTCCATTTGTCTTCCATCTCCGACCACTCATTTAGGTTCCCCTCATCATGTTTTAGCGCCAGTCACTGTCCATTGTAACATGGAAGCAAATTTTTGTTAACGCATTTAAGGGGACAGCGATAAGGATACTTTTTGTTCCTTGGAAACAGTTAAAATTCATTCGACTAAATTTTGTTATAACATTTAATAATGTTAAGAATATCCTTTTTTTTAACCCGAAGGAGAGTTTAATCGTTTTTATGAGCTTCTCTTTTATGAATGCCGTGCTTTTACGGGATCTAGCGATAGACGGCGTAGACATCTGTTAGTATTATCTTCAATTAGTAGCTTAAGATGAAAATGAATAGTACTATAGCATTAAGTGAAATCATGCTTAAACGATGAAATCGGACAATGATCAATGAGTTTCACTATAATTTAGAAAAATTTGAGACTACGTTTGTTTTGATGACTCTAAAACTCACAGTACTGCGGAACAAAGACAAATGTGTTCGAACTACTACTTAATGCAACCGTATATTTTTTATACGAATTGGAAACAAACTGTGTAATTCAGGTATCGTGCACTATCAAAATTAATACACAAACGTGTATTAGAACGCAACTAACAAGATACTTTACTTGACAGTTTGTTTTCATTATATATATTTTTGAGAAATGAACATTACAATATATTTATATATCGTATAATTTAAGCCACGTAATTATAAGATTTTAATAAGATTTATTGATCGATATAAATTCGCGTAATTGTGAGATATTTACATTTTTATACATGAAGATACTTATGGAAATGGTGTACAGCGACTTTTTTTTAATGCATTAAAGATAAGAATTTTTATAGGTAAGATAACATTACGAGCTAAGAGCTAATCTCTTAGGTATTTACAATTCATATGCATATTATATGACTGACTACCTATCGTTTCATCTTGCCAACACTAATACATTGTGAACAGAATGCATTTTGTTATAAAGGACATTACTATTTTTATAACTTATATATGCGTAGAACTAGTTTTTTGAATATTTTACGCGTTGATCAGTATTTTAATTATTAAAGTATAACTGCCGTTAAAAAAAATGTAGTTTTATTATCATAACAGGTGAAAATACAAAAATTATTAAAATTGTTGATTTATTCATTTCCAATGTTTCAGCGATCGTGTAAAATAAGTCTACGATGATTACGGCTACTTCAGCTCTATTTTTCAATTTATCACTTAGCATATACCAAAAAAATTAATTGTATACACGCAGAAGTTTTCATTATACTTTATACTAAAGACTTATATTATATAAAATATGTTTTTCACTTAATAGTTTTACAGTTAAGGTATAAAGTCCGGATTCTTTCTTAAAATTACAAAACCTTCCATGATTGGTGTTAAAGGAATATATTCTTCAGTTGCGAGTTCTGCTCTTTCACCGTAAGCCAACAGAACGGGGGTCGTGTGCGTCTGGAAACCGGTAATCGTCTTGGGTTTCCCTGCTTGACCTACAACATCTACAGCGAGACCAACTCTCACAGGCACAGCCAGAGGGTTTAGCTTTTCATCAAACGTTACCAGCATTCTTGGTTGCATCGCAACAGCTAGTGTGTACAACAAATAATGGGAACGTCCCAGGATAACTGAAAAAAGATAATTATATTTATTTAATTCATTCTAAACTAGCATAGAATTTTAAGAATATTAAAATGACTTACTATTCTTTACATCAAGGAAACCAACCAGGGTGGCTAACAGTCCAGCAAGCGCAACAGGACTTAATACTTGTCTATCACTGTGGTAAGGAGACAAAGTCAATGTTCCCTTGCCAAGATGCGTTAATCCTTGAGCAATACGAACCATGAACAAATTATTCGGATCCTTTGCATGGAACTGTGCGAGTTGCCTCAGCATTGCAGCCAATCGTGCATTGTTCGTTCCAGCACCAACTAGACCCATTGCGAAGATCGCGTTATGCGCTACTTCAGGATCGCTGTCGTGAGAGAACTTGGACAACGTATCGAGTATATTCAGTTTTGGATTTGAAACAGATATAAGGCCAAGTGCCAACGGCACAGATCTTCTTATAACAGGTTCACAGTAACGCAACAAATGGCCAAACGTTCTATACGCCATTTCAGCGCCAATTTCTTCCCCCATCGCGATCAAAGCAATACCAAGGACAGCAATCGCCTGCCTCGAGCTAAGATCCTTCGCCTTATCTTCTTTCTTCTCCTCCTTCTTATCTTTATCCTTACGCTCACTCTTGTCCTCTTTTTCGTTGGATGGCTCGTAATGTTCAGAGCAAATGTGCAATAGCTGCTGAATCTTAAGAACATTTCCTGTGCCGGCGTATGCGCATACCTCTACCAGAGTCGTGGACATTGACTTGAAAGGTTCAGGTACTATTTCCAGTGCTGCTATGATAGCTTCTGCCGCTTCTTGTTTCCCTAAGAAACACAGACCAAGGCCTAAAGGTAGAAACCGTGCGTAGGTATCTTTAAGATCCGCCTCTGACTTCTCCATTAGGGCGTGCATGATCGTTGTTGTAACGTATGCATTGCAAGAACCTACGGCAACCATTCCTAAAGCGAGACCAGCCACACCGATCACCTCCCAACTGGATTTGGGATCGCTCAGGACGGGAATCAAGAGACCATAGACAGCTTCGCGATTCGAACCAGCATATGCCAATCCAAGACCGACAATGGCGCCAATACGCATAGTGTTGCTGCTGTGGAGTACATAATCGGACAACAGAGCTAACGCGGGATCGCATTCAATCCTTACACGGCAGTTCACGAGACCGCAAGCCAATAGAGCACCAGATTTAATGTAATCTTCAGAAGAGTAAAGATATTTATCTATCGGTGTTAAACCACCGTCGACGTCCCATAACAATACGAGACCAAGGGATGCGGTTGCGCTCAACATTCCGTGTTCTTTGTTCTTGTACAACCATTTGTTTCCGTCTTCGATTAACAGTTTGTCTTGGCCAAAAGCTGCATTTACGAAACCGTTAACGAAACTCGCGGCAAGATTCTGTCTCGCTGAATCCACTTGGCCACCTCCGAACGGAGATCTGGAATTTTCCAAATGCGATTTGTATACATCCTCCGGCGTCTTTGGCTCCATTATATCCAGCTCACGAGCAAGATTAAGGAAATGATAATTTAATAATGAATTTGACATTATCTCTACTAAGTCATCATATTCGACAGTAGATTCTGGTAGTTCCAAGAAAATTTGCTGTCTGCCCAGCATGAACGCTAATTGCTTCTGCACTGATCTGGAAAAGAATATTACAAACTGATTCAAAGGATTTTTAACATGGAATTAATTTGAATGAAAAGACAACTTACAAATCTTTGCAATTTAAAAATATATCTTCGATTAATGGCAAATCGTTGAGTTGCATAGCTAGCCTAACAGCTTGGGGATATTGACCGAACTTTCTATACAATTTAGCAGCGGCATGAAGCAGTGTACTATTTTCCGGATCCGCTACATAGGCTACACAGCTCGTTAAATACAAGCATACCCTTTGATACGCACTTTCGTCAACGTACTGCTCCAATAAATCTAGCCTCTCGATTTCCATCAACAGATCGCAGGCTTCTGTTTCCGCATTATGTGCCATGTTGTATGGTACAATTTCATGCACCAGTGCGATCAGTTTTTTACTAGTAGCTTCCGCGTCATCCGTAAGCTCATCCCATTCTCCGGCCAATTCACCTGACAAATGTCTTACGTATTCATGTCCCCATTCACTAATAGCTTCGGCAGAGCCGGTCAGTCTATACTTTAAGCATTCTCTGCCTTCGCCCATAGTCATGGCAAGAACAGAAATAATATCGGAGCATAACTCCATCGATTTAACATCCGTCATCTTATCATAAGTAGACTTCATAATGTCATAATGGGGTCTCATGAATTTCAGAGGCTTTGGAACACTGGTCATTGACGTAGTGGACGCACGAATGTGATTGCACAAGGACTGTAACGCTGGATAATGGAGACCAGTGTTGGCGTCTTGTAGACGCTCAACAAGATTAGTTAATTCCTCTTGCAACTGTTTATCTTCCTCGGGCTAAAAAATATCGAATTAAATTGAAATAATAATTAATTAGGGCCCCGTTTCATTAAAGTACAGGCTACGTTTCGATGTAATTTAAATGTTGCACGTAGAAGACACACAAAGGTGTTTAAATTGCTCTATTGTTGGAAGTCATATTTTGAACGAAACATTGAGTAAAAGAAATTAATCGCACCAAATCATTTTTGTCCTCTTCCTTTCCGCTTCTGACTTCTTTGTTAGTTTTTGTTTCTACTTTCACGCTCTCCGGCATTTTGTCCCGGTAATTGCATACAATGAATGCAGAATAGAATTAATTTTTTCTCCCTTCGAAACTACCTTGCACACCTAGGTTATAATAAATGTAGAGCCTATTTGCGAGTCACCGCTATTTATCACGAGTTGCACATGCGATTAGAAGTGCGACACGCATTCGAAAATTTTAGTTACTTTGTTTTACGTTCACCAGGTGGATATTCGGTCGGACTGTTCGATGGGTCGAAACGTCGACGATGATCGATAATCTAGGTTAGTTCGTGATTAGCGTTTGCCTTGTTAACAACTACATAAAGTGAGCTGCTGCTTTGGACAATTAGGGGTTAGATTTCCCTATGATGCTTTACAGCTAGACAATTTTTAATAGAGAAATTGATGTAAATATAATCTTGTGCCGAGCGTCACGTTGCAAGGGTTAAGGGATTGACACGATATATTTAATTCTTCGAAGATGAGTCGCAGAAGGGTTCACGAGGAGGAGGATGGTTACGGTAAATGCTCATTTGTTGTCTTATCGTAAACGTAAAACTTCTGACTGTAAATATGAAAGAAGCGATTTTCCGTATTCATCGAAGAGATATATCTAACTTTTATATACGAATTTTTAGAACGCGCGTACAAGAAGCGCAGGAGGGTATCGGAGAATCAAGAAATCGAAGATCGACTTGAATCTCTTATTCTAAGAGTAGGGGAGAAGTCTACATCGTCTTTGGAGAGCAATCTCGAGGGTTTGGCTTCTGTATTGGAGGCTGATCTTGGATTGTTCCGCAGCAAGATACTTAGAATTCTGACAGATTGTGCTATTAAAATGCCAGAGAAATGCACAATCTACACCACCCTCGTTGGCTTGTTGAATGCAAAGAATTTTAATTTTGGCGGCGAGTTTGTTGATTACATGGTGAAGAATTTTAAAGATGCCTTGAAAGCTTGCAAATGGGATATAGCTAGATATTCGTTGAGATTTCTTGCTGATTTAGTAAATTGCCATGTGCTATCTTGTGGTTCTCTAATGCAGTTATTTAACAATATGTTAGACGCTGCTAACGAGGATGGCGTACCTCAAGTAAGACGCGACTGGTACGTAATAGGAAAAAGAGACTACTATCTTTTGTTTTTCGTATCGAAGTATACATTAAAGAAAGTCTTAATTGTTTATTTTAATAACTTCCAGGTACGTTTATGCTGTATTATCAACGTTACCATGGGTTGGCAGAGAATTGTACGAAAAGAAAGAACAAGAGTTAGATCATTTGATGGTGACAATAGAGATATTTTTAAATAAAAGAAGCAAAAAGCACCAACCAGCCTTGAGAGTTTGGTCGAGTGATACACCGCATCCACAAGAAGAATACTTAGATTGTTTATGGGCTCAAGTTAGGAAACTCAGGCAAGACAATTGGGCGGAGAAACATATTCCTAGACCGTATCTTGCGTTCGATTCAATATTGTGCGAAGCACTGCAACATAATTTGCCAACTATAATGCCACCGCCGCATCACGAGTCTTACTCTTATCCATTGCCGACGGTAGTTTTTCGCATGTTCGATTACACAGATTGTCCAGCTGAGGGGCCGCTGTTACCTGGAAGTCATGCTATAGAACGTTTTCTAATAGAAGAACATTTAAGACAGATTATTAATAACTACTTTTTCGAAAGAAAAGATTGGTACGTGGTGCTTTATATATTATATTCTAGCAACTCTATATTAAATATAAAACGATTTGATTTTTTTATTACAGCGCAGCCCAATTATTGAACTTTCCGTACAAGGCGAAAATACCTTTAGATTATTGCATCGTTGAAGTAATATTTGGTGAGCTATTCAGATTACCAGCGCCAAAGCATTTAGAAATATGCTACGGATCAATTTTGATTGAGCTTTGCAAATTACAACCATCAACGATGCCACAGGTAAAATTATAAGGTATTAGTGCAATATAATATGTGTATAATGAAGCATTCTCATTGACAATATTTTTTTTTATATATTTTCCACAGGTCTTGGCTCAAGCGACAGAAATTTTATTCCGCCGTAT
The DNA here is from genome assembly GCA_963667235.1 of Nomada lathburiana. Taxonomy (NCBI): domain Eukaryota; kingdom Metazoa; phylum Arthropoda; class Insecta; order Hymenoptera; family Apidae; genus Nomada; species Nomada lathburiana. Next base: position 10,675,026 of record OY763906.1, read on the forward strand.
AGACAGCATGGCTGCTACCGCTTTCGACCGTTTCGTGTGGTGGTTCGCGTATCATTTAAGCAACTTTCAGTTCCGTTGGTCTTGGGAGGATTGGGATTCTTGCTTGCAACGTGATCCAGAACATCCACGGCCGAAATTCATTCGTGAAGTGCTTCTTAAAGCTTTACGGTATATACATATGTTAATTAAATAAATATTATATATTAATATACATTAAATTAATAGTAAATAGGTTCGTAAAACTTATTTGTGTAAAAGGTTTATAATATATGTTTGTAATTTGCGTCTAGATTGTCCTACTACCAAAGAATACGCGATATGATGCCAGAATCGTATGCTGATTTAATTCCACCACCCCCAGAGCCTATTTATAAATATACCTCCGAAGGAGCTAGTATGTACACAATGTTTTTAATGCTACCCGTTTTGTGTGTACATATATTAGAAAAAGACATAAGGCGAAAAAATTTGTTTCAGGTTCTCTTCCAGGTACAGCTGCAGCTCATGAATTAGTAGTTTCGATCAGAAGGAAGTGCACTCCAGAGGAAGTACTAAATGTGTTAAATACATTGCCAGGTCCTAGAGAAAACGAAGAAACCAATAATTTCAATCCTTTAAAAATTGATGTTTTTGTACAGACGCTGTTGAATTTAGGTTCAAAGAGTTTTAGTCACAGTTTCGCTGCAATAGGAAAGTTCCATTATGTCTTCCAAGTAAGATACCAAACCGTTGCTACTTTAGATTGAATAAAATCGACAGTAGTGTGACACAATTTTTCTACACCTTTAGGTGCTCGCTGAAACAGAGGAGGCACAAATATGCATCTTGAGAAATATGTATTCCTTGTGGAAGAATCATAATCAAATGATGGTAGTTCTATCGGACAAATTATTAAAGACTGGAATTATCGAATGTAGTGCTATCGCGAATTGGATATTTTCTAAAGAGATGGCCGCAGAATTTACCAAGTGCGTAGACCAATTTCGGTCATGCCGATCCACGAAATTATCCTTCAATAGAATTACATGAATATAATTTGTTGTATTGTTTCAGATTATATATTTGGGAGATACTACACTTGACGATTCGAAAGAAGAATAAACATGTATCTAAGTTGACCACGGAATTAACAGAAGCACGTGAGAAACTGAGACGGGCAGAGAGCAGATCAGGTTCATCGTCGGAGGATGAGGATAATAATAAAGAGAGAAACAGGGAAAAACCATCGGAGGATGTTGTTGAAAGAATGGAGGAGAAATTGGAAACTGCTCAAGCTGACCAAAAGAATTTATTCCTTATTATTTTTCAGGTACGAATAGTACTATTAATGCTATACAAAATTAATTATAACAATTAAATATATATATATTTCCTTTAGCGATTTATAATGATTTTGTCGGAACACTTGGGACGTTGCGACACGGACGGTATAGATTATAATACTCATTGGTATAAGTGGACGATAGGTAGATTACAGCAAGTGTTTTTAACTGTAAGTGCATCAACTAGTAAACAAAAAAAATGGGTGAGTACTATTTCTTTCTGCATATGATTTTAATAATTTTTATACTGTTTGCAGCATCACGAACAAGTTCAAAAGTATTCATCGACATTAGAGACATTACTTTTCACACCAGACTTAGATCCCCATATTTTGGATGTTTTCCATCAGTTTGTTTCTTTACGGGCGTGAGCATTACCTTTCCTGTTAATTATTTTATTCGCAATAATCTATACTTTAAGTTAACTGAAAAAGAAGGACGAGACGCTGAATATCTATTTTTAAATTTTCCATATGGTCATTAATTTTTCATGACGTAATTTATAAAATGAATTACAATTAGAACGAAAGAATTACGCATGACAACATATTCTACGAAATAATGCAAAGATTGTTTGTCATTTAAGAAAGTATGTCCTATAACATGTGACATAACATTGTGTATAAATGTTTAAGTTTCTGTATTATGATTTAACAAACGCTGATATAAATATTGAAATATTTATCCACGTCTAAGTATAATTCTTTTGAATAGAGTGGCGCAGCATGAACAATGAAAGTCCTACAGGAAAGTATGTAATGTAAATAAAAATTTTAGGAATAAAATTATATCGGAGATTCTATGAAATATTTAACGAAGATTAATAGTTCACCAACATGAAGGCAAAGAAAAAATATATGCACTGCTTGCAAAAGAGCAAACGATCCAAACCTCATTACCTCTCCAGTGCTGTGCCCTTTCAGGGCACAGAAGCAAGGGACACGCGTATTTGTAGATACTTACTTCAACACCTGTCAGTGTAAGACAAAGACCATTGAAGAATAGCTGCACTAGTAAGGATATTGCAACGAATGATTCAACAAGATCCGCATATCTACCATAAAACGGGAGAACACGTTACTTAATTAATTTTATGTTATTCCAAAAAAATTCGAATGTATAGATTTGTAAGAGGAGAACGATGGCACGATATAATGAGGTGAAGCATTCGATGATAGATTTGTACGAGTGGACGCTATGAACCATGTGTTGCAATTTTTTGGGTGACTTGGGAGATATTTATTTATAAATAGAGATTGTTAATGAATATTATAATGCTAGCGAGGAATACTGAAGATAATTTTACATGCATTTTAATTCGTTCAATTGATTAAAAACTTCGAATTCGGAGACAAAGGATACTCCTTATTTATTAACTTCCGTGCGCCTCAAAAGGAGCTATTTTAGCTTTACAATAATTGATTTTCTATTGGTTTAATCTTTTCTACACGTAGCAGTGAAATTACATTGCTGCAATTATCTTTGCAATGATATTTTGTTCACTCTTTGGTACTATTCATTGCATCGAAGATAGGACGGTAAAGTACGACATAGCAGTTTTCGTAACCTAGGGAAAAGAAATATTTCATAGCGCGACGTATATAATAATAACATCGTGTTGGAAAACCTTAGAAGAATTATTTGAACGGTAAAACTTAGCACGTACCGACAGGTAAGTCTCCATGTTTAACGGAGCTAGCTTAAAAGCGACCAGCTTGCAAGATTTCAAAGTGTTCATAAGCAGAAATTGGTATACAACATTACTTTCTTTGGACATAGTATACCACATGCATTCCAAACTAATTAAACGTAGGAATAAAACATGTTAGTCGAATACAATTACTATGAAAGAAGACATTAAAAATGATTTCGCGTTTTTACGAGTCACAGTATAGCTGCTCGCTATAATCCATTAGGTTTTGTCCTGGAAGGCACAGCCAGAATAAATGAAACAATTGTCCCAAAGCCAGAGTAAGCATTCTCATAAAATTGTATAAGTTTCCAATTTTCATCAGGGTCTACGAAAATTGAGTAGCGGAATATGACGAATACTTGTTGCAATTTATAAAATAACGTGTTCAAACCTCAACATCATTTACCAGAACTAAAGTAATACTCAGGCATAAGATAATAAGACACAATTGTGCGAATAGTGCAACGGAGAATATAGACTGAAAAAGTTCCATATATCTGAAGGGAAACGAAATGTCTTAATACATAAAAAATGAATCAATGTAACGTGAATTGAATCACTTACTGCAGTGCATTTTTATGCTCTTTAATACTGAGGACGAGTTTGTGGCGCATCTGATTTTGCTCCTCCGGCGTGTAATCATTGCTTCGAATGTTTCCAAAATCCTCTCCCGCCACGGAGTCAGTAGTACTTAAAATATGAGCCGTTTTCAAACGAAACCTGCACAGCAAAAAACTCATAAGTGGAACCTATCTTTATAGCATTCCTCTAAAATTCAAATTGATCGATTACCCTGTAGTCTCGAATAAGCCACAGGCATGCTGAATCAGAGTAATGTACATTGTATCTAGACCACATATTAAAGCTGCAAACACAATGGAAGCCCAATAACAATATATCGTAATAAGATAAAAATATTTGTCTGGGTCAAGGTTCATGTCCATCGGGTACAGCAACTCTCTCTTCACAGTTCCATTTACCGGATGCATCTGGTTGTAAATGATTGTTGCGGTTGGAAGCAACAAATATATCACCATGCTTATTACGACGATAACTGAAATAAAAACAAATGTATAATTAGTATTTCTATTTTAGTATTTTAACGAAAATATCTACTTGCGATATTATTTATTCACGTACTCATAAAATATTTACTGAAAATCCTTCCCCTCATCGCACAGTTGTACAACACCTTGTACTCTGGTGAATTCACCATACGTTCGTTATCCTCTTGGATGCGCATGAACAACCTTTTGAGCTGGACCGCGATATCAGAGTGAAAACTTGTTATCGGTATTAGTACATTTGATTAATGGTTGTTAGTAACCTTTTGTGTCTGATATATCCCATTGATATATTTCGTAGTTGCTACAATTAAACACAGCACGGCTGCCAAGCCTTCGAAAACTGTATCAGAGTTCCTTCCCCATTCGTATACAAGTTTCCTTATCTGAAATGCAACACAAGCAATTGAGATTCAATCATTTAAATATTCTTAAAGCTTTCCTTTGCTCACTCCTTTTTAGGATAAGAAATCTGAAATTAAAAACGTGTTAAGGCTCGATTAAGAAAAATTCAAAGGTCTGTCCTTGCGGAAGAGAACTGAATAATGTAGCAATTAGTTGCAACAAATTTTCGTCTCTGTATTCGTTGTTGAAATAATCGCAGGCAACCTGCTTGGAATGAAATTGTAAGGGGGTTTAGACGACGCCTATGTTACATAACGAGGAGGGAAAATTCTAAAAACTTATTTTCCTCGGTCAACCGACCGCTTGGTCTGTGTTCACAGTAGGGGAATATGCGAACAGACATTGCAACTACGTACGATAGCAATTGAGCAAAAAAAAACGTGTACAGCAAAACGATCACATTTGTCAGTCATACGTTATTTAGAATTGAACGAATAAAATGGTTGCAGATGATAAAGTAGCTATTCGAGAATCGATAATAATTTCATGCATGCAGGTTCATCTATACAATGCAAACTGTTTAATACGGTCCTTCAATTGCTAGATATCTACATTCGCCACATTACGTTTCATGAATAATTTTTAGCTCTCTGTAATCTAACGTTTACATACGTCCGTTCTGTCTCACGTACTTTTTTTTAGTATTACGTTGATTGCGGACAGATTTCAGGCAAAGCAGGTAAGACGTATCGATCAGATAAAGCATTTGAAGTCTGACACTTTAATGTGTGCAATTTTTTATTCAAACTTGTCGCGCGATATACTGTCTCTGAATACAGTAGTACAGTATCGTTTTGTTTCCCTACCGGGTAAGTTCAACTTCGCTGCTATATTTCACCCTTAGCATTTGCTTTTTTAACACCCGTATATGTTGAGCTCGAACCTCGAAGTCCTTCAACTGCTGTCAATCTAATGTTTATGTCTACTTCATATATATTTTCTTTTTACTCTTCTTTTCAAGAATCCAGTTAAACCATACATATGAGAATTACTTTGCAAATCCCATGGAGTACCTTAAACCGCATCATCGTCTGGCATCGCGCGAATAAGATTTTTTTCTTTTTCCGAAGCCTTTTGATAAGCCGTGGAAGAAAGTGAGAATGTATTTCTTTGATCAACCGCAATACTCACTGACCAAACGTAGCTTGATATACCTAGGCGTGTGGCCCTTCCAGAATACGTGCGACCGAATTATGATACAGACATTAGTACTTGGTACCCAAATATGGTCGGCGTTTGCGGAGGTAAGTCTACGTGTTATTAATAACATTTGTGCGGTAATTTAGACATTTAACATTTGATAATTACACATTTGATAGGCAGTCGTTTTAATTTCGAGTTTCGTTCACGTTGGAAGCAATTCGAAGCCAAGTCGATGTTGCAGAACGATAGGGTCATATCATGGCAATCGACATTGACTCATTTTTTCCCCCGTCAGTTGATACCCGCTGCAGCAAAATTGTTGCAGAAGTATAACATTATACCTCGACAGGGCAATAGCAATAATGATACGGTGTCGAGCAGTAAATCAGGCTGCGTTCGAATTCGAATTGGCGATATCCATTCTCTTCGAAAGGACAATTAGTTGCGAATTTTGTTCGTGCATATTAGAATAGTTTTGGAACACGAGAATGTGCAGTGATACAATTCCAATATTTAAGTAGTCCTACTTACTCTGTTCTAGTATTTCAGTGTTCGAACTCTTCTACTTTGCTTTGTAAAGCGCCGAGGATGGAATGGAACGGAAAAAAATCATTTTTTTCAGATTAGACTTGGATCCTCATATCTTCGATGCTATCCGCCAATACGTTTCCTCGTGAACTTGAAAGTTACTGTATAAAATAATTATTTGATTCGCGTAACATTACCTGAGGTTGTAACAAACAGAAAAATGGGGCTCCGATTTCCGATTTATAAATACACATATGGAAAGTTATGTAATGCAATGGAAATTATTAGAATCACGCCTAATCGCCGCGTATAAAAAATTAACCAGCGAGAAGATATAAATTATAATTGACACAAAATATAAATGTTATCTTATCGAAAAATTGTATCTCTTGTTTTTATGAAATGCGTCACTACGATGCATCAATAATTTATTCAAGTTGTTGACAATAATACCGTGAAGTAACTCATTGCGGTTTGAATAATCTGAAAGCATAGTTGATTGCAAAATTTATCGTCTCCTTTCGATCGTTTAGTACACCTAAAGAGGCATAACGAAAATTTTTTACCGAAAGAAACGTTTCCATAGTCATGGAGGCCATGTTGTACGCTGTTATTTTGCTAGGTGTCAGAGCCCTTGTCAGCAAAAATATGTACAAATTGTGGCACTTCTTAGGTAGTAGGTACCACATTACCTCACATCTAAGTCAAACGATATTTAATTACATTCTGGAATGTAAATGTTAAAAAGCAAATGGTAGCAGAAAATTCTTACGCCGCGGTGTACATTTGCTCACTGTGATTGACCAGCTTTTGCCCAGGAAGGCATAGAAAAAATATATGCACTGTTTGCGAAATGGTAAACGTTCCAAATCTCATTAGATCCCCAATGTTGTCCATTTTCATTACAGTCTAAAAACACGCTCGTTCATTTTAACTAAGAAATAGGGGCACGAATTTGTACAATACTTACTTCAACACCTGTGATTGTAAGACCAAGAACATTGAGGAATAGCTGCACTAACAGGGATTTCGAAAACAGTGATTCAATGAGATTCGTATATCTACCACAAGAATGGGGAATATATTAATTAGTTAATTGTGTGTTCTTTTAACAAAAATGGGTGTCATGTAACTGGTGGTACAACTAATGTAGGTGGAAAATATAGAAAAAAATTTATTCTATCCGGTTGTACCACCGCTTACATGACACCCTGTATATGTATATATACTGACTTTATAGCATTTTGATGCCCTTTTATACAGTCCAACAATTTATTGTACATTTCCTCGCGTTCTCTCGGTAACAATTTTACGTTCCCATATTCTTCGAGCAAACGACCGTCCTTTACGTCTATCAATTTACTCGTATCCGCTATGTGCACCGTTTTTAATTGATAACTGAAAAAAAATCCCCTGATCTGCAGAGAAATATTATTCGTATCTAAGTGTCGAAAGGAATATGCACACTACTTACGTGACGATTGCAAACAAAGCATAGGCGTGGTGCGCATAAAACATGTACGCGGTGTCACAAGCGGCAATCAAATTTGCCACTACAGTTGTTGCCGTATACGAGTGTAAAGATATGTAGTAATAATATTTCTCTTTATCCACGCCATAATCGACTTCATAAAGGAATGTTTTCCCGTGAGAATAATTCGACGAACTGACCAGATCAATTAATAATGGTATTCCAGGTGCTGCCAAGTACGCCAGCAGAGTTACGTACACATATGCTAAATCGGAAGTAAAATGAAAATATTTTTCAAAGTGACACAACTTATTGCGCTGAAACTTGGAGAACTTACAGGCGTAGTAAATGACAACTTTTCGCCCTTCTATTTGGTAGTAGCGTAGAATTACATTTTCCGGACGGTTCATATAATAATCGGAGTCGTTTTTGATGAATAGGAGTATCTCCTTGATCTAGAATAAGATGAAGAGTCTTTAGAAATTCGTTTACAAAAAGAATTCATGCTTCAATTGGGGAAAAAATCGGGTCCAAGAGAACACGTTCAACAAAATCGAGAGCTATAAACCTTGTGCATATTAAAAATTCCGTTCAAGTACATGGCTGTACTGAATAAAACTGAAATCATCGGTGACAAAGACTCGATAACTGCATCATAGTTGACTCCCCATACATTGTACAATCCTCCAGTCTGAAAGAAATGCATCAAATTAGTATGCAAAATGCGCCATGAAAATACTTAAACTACATCGACAAACGAGGGGGGCAACGCCACTGTATTCCATGTCAAATTATCGAAGTATGCTATTCAAATTCTTTGATGTAAGATATTAAAGATTAAAGAGAATTCGTTCTCGTGCGCGATTGAAAGGTTCGCTAATTTCCCTTCGACACAATGGAAGCAAATATCTGAGGAATATAATGTAATTTAATTCAATTATCGTTGAACTTCGACCAGAATCATTTCGTTGCATACGAAACATTGCACGAACGCTTTGAAGATTATTTCAGTCTCGGTCGTTCTACACTGTACGCAAAGAAAGAACGGGAACGGTCTGCCCTCGAATGGACTACTCTACTCTAAGCTGAAAACCCTTCTAACACTGGGAACGGCAACGGCTGACGCTTTCAGCGGTTCATTTAATAATAGTCGGCCCCTTCGGTTATTAAGTGAAACGTTTTCCGCGAAACGATAGCATGTCACGGAAACGGTAATTTCCTCGAATTATCCACAATTTGGTAGGTTTCGCTAAGTTTAGGGGAGACGAGACTCGTACCACGTCTTGAAAAGAATTCGTAATCCTCAGTTTTATATTTAATTGCCATATAACGGTAGACTGGTATCGTTACCTCAAGCTAATGAATTATTTCACGAGCAAATCTTCGTGGATTTTCTCTCTGCGGTTCTTATCGATTCGTCCTCGCCTTTCGGTCGTAATTGTCAGTCGTAGAAGTGAAGTGAACGAGTGTCGGTGGTAGTCGACATGGATTTCTTTGAACAGCGTGCCTACCTATTGCATAAACGTTTATTGAATATGATTGGAGTATGGCCATTTCAGAAGGCCCTGGTGAAGCGGTTGAAGCAAATCATCGTTCTATTTTTCTGCTTCACCCAGTTTTCGGTCATGGTAACTAGCTAAATCTTATTTCCTTATTATTTTGATAAAAAATTAAGTAACACTATTAATGATGATATTTGGATAAAATGTTAAATGAATCTCTAAGAGGAAAACGATGGCACGATATAATGAGGTGACAGATTCGACGGTAGACCTGCACGAGTAGACTCTATGAACGTTGTGTTGCAATTTTATCGGTGACTTGGGGGATATTTATTTATGAATAGAGATTGTTAGTGAATATTATAATGCTAGCGAGGAACACTGAAGATAATTTTACATGCATTTTAATTCGTCCAATTGATTTAAAACTTCGAATTCAGAGACAAAGGATACTCCTTATTTATTAGCTTCCGTGCGCCTCAAAAGGAGCTATTTTAGCCTTACAATAATTGATTTTCTATTGGTTTAATCTTTTCTACACGTAGCAGTGAAATTACATTGCTGCAATTATCTTTGCAATGATATTTTGTTCACTCTTTGGTAGTATTCATTGCACCGAAGATAGGACGGTAAAGTACGACACAGCAGTTTTCGTAACCTAAGGAGAAGAAATATTTCATAGCGCGACGTATATAATAATAACATCGTGTTAGAAAACCTTAGAACAATTCTTTGAACGGTAAAACTTAGCACATACCGACAGGTAAGTCTCCATGTTTAACGGAGCTAGCTTAAAAGCGACCAGCTTGCAAGATTTCAAAGTGTTCATAAGCAGAAATTGGTATAACACATTACTTTCTTTGGACATAGTATACCACATGCATTCCAAACTAATTAAACGTAGGAGTAAAACATGTTAGTCGAATACAATTACTATGAAAGAAGACATTAAAAATGATTTCGCGTTTTTACGAGTCACAGTATAGCTGCTCGCTATAATCCATTAGGTTTTGTCCTGGAAGGCACAGCCAGAATAAATGAAACAATTGTCCCAAAGTCAGAATAAGCGTTCTCATAAAAGAGTATATGTTTCCGATTTTCATCAGGGTCTACGAAAATTGCGTAGCGGAATATGACGAATACTTGTTGCAATTTATAAAATAAGGTGTTCAAACCTCAACATCATTTACCAGAACTAAAGTAATACTCAGGCATAAGATAATAAGACACAATTGTGCGAATAGTGCAACGGAGAATATAGACTGAAAAAGTTCCATATATCTGAAGGGAAACGAAATGTCTTAATACATAAAAAATGAATCAATGTAACGTGAATTGAATCACTTACTGCAGTGCATTTTTATGCTCTTTAATACTGAGGACGAGTTTGTGGCGCATCTGATTTTGCTCCTCCGGCGTGTAATCATTGCTTCGAATGTTTCCAAAATCCTCTCCCGCCACGGAGTCAGTAGTACTTAAAATATGAGCCGTTTTCAAACGAAACCTGCACAGCAAAAAACTCATAAGTGGAACCTATCTTTATAGCATTCCTCTAAAATTCAAATTGATCGATTACCCTGTAGTCTCGAATAAGCCACAGGCATGCTGAATCAGAGTAATGTACATTGTATCTAGACCACATATTAAAGCTGCAAACACAATGGAAGCCCAATAACAATATATCGTAATAAGATAAAAATATTTGTCTGGGTCAAGGTTCATGTCCATCGGGTACAGCAACTCTCTCTTCACAGTCCCATTTACCGGATGCATCTGGTTGTAAATAATTATTGCGGTTGGAAGCAACAAATATATCACCATGCTTATTACGACAAAAACTGAAGTAACAACAAATGCATAATTAGTATTTCTATTTTAGTATTTTAACGAAAATATCTATTTGCGATATCATTTATTCACGTACTCATAAAATATTTACTGAAGATCCTTCCCCTCATCGCACAGTTGTACAACACCTTGTACTCTGGTGAATTCACCATACGTTCGTTATCCTCTTGGATGCGCATGAACAACCTTTTGAGCTGGACCACGATATCACAATGAAAACTTGTTATCGGTATTAGTACATTTGATTAATGGTTGTTAGTAACCTTTTGCGTCTGATACATCGCATTGATATATTTCGTAGTTGCTACAATTACACACAGCATCGGTGCCAAGCCTTCGAAAACTATATCGTAGTTCCTTCCCCATTCGTATACAAGATTCCTTATCTGAAATGCAACACAAGCAATTGAGATTCAATCATTCAGACATTCTTAAAGCTTTCCCTTGCTCACTCCTTTTTGGGGCAAGAAATCTGAAATTAGAAACGTGTTAAGGCTCGATTAAGAACAATTCGGAGCGCTGTCCTTGTGAAAGAGAACTGAATAATGTAGCAATTAGTTGCAACAAATTTTCGTCTCTGTATTCGTTGTTGAAATAATCGCAGGCAACCTGCTTGGAATGAAATTGCAAGGGGTTTAGACGACGACTGCGTTAGATAGCGAGGAGGCAAAACTCTAAAAAATTATTTTCCTCGATCAACCGATCGCTTGGTCTGTGTTCCCAGTAGCGGAATATGCGAACAGTCATTGCAAGTACGTACGATAGCAATTGAGTAAAAAAAAGCGTGTACAGCAAAACGATCACATTTGTCAGTCATACGTTATTTAGAATTGAACGAATAAAATGGTTGCAGATGATAAAGTAGCTATTCGAGAATCGATAACAATTTCATGCACGCAGGTTCATCTATACAATGCAAACTGTTTAATACGGTCCTTCAATTGCTAGATGTCTACATTCGCCACATTACGTTTCATGAATAATTTTTGCTCCCTGTAATCTAACGTTGACATACGTCTGTTGTGTCTCATGTACTTTTTTTTAGTATTACGTTGATTGCGGACAGATTTCAGGCAAAGCAGGTAAGACGTATCGAACAGATAAAGCATTAGTAGTCTGACACTTTAATGTGTGCAATTTTTCAATCAAACTTTTCGCGGGATATACTGTCTCCGAATACAGTAGTACAGTCTCGTTTCGTTTCCCAACCGTGTAAGTTCAACGGCGCTGCTATATTTTACCCTTAGCATTTGCTTTTTTAACACCCGTATCCGTTGAGCTCGAACTATCGATGTCATTCAACTGCTGTCAATCTAATGTTTATGTCTACTTCATATATATTTCTTTTTTACTCTTCTTTTCAACAATCCAGTTAAACCATACATATGAGAATTACTTTGCAAATCCCATGGAGTACCTTAAACCGCATCATCGTCTGGTATCGCGCGAATAAGATTTTTTCTTTTCTTGAAGCCTTTTAATAAGCCGTGGAAGAAAGTGAGAATGTATTTCTTTGATCAACCGCAATACTCACTGACCAAACGTAGCTTGATATACCTAGGCGTGTGGCCCTTTCAGAATACGTGCGACCGAATTATGATACAGACATTAGTACTTGGTACCCAAATATGGACGACGTTTGCGGAGGTAAGTCTACGCGTTATTACTAACATTTGTGCGGTAATTTAGACATTTAACATTTGATAATTACACATTTGATAGGCAGTCGTTTTAATTTCGAGTTTCGTTCACGTTGGAAGCAATTCGAAGCCAAGTCGATGTTGCAGAACGATAGGGTCATATCATGGCAATCGACATTGACTCATTTTTTCCCCCGTCAGTTGATACTCGCTATAGCAAAATTGTTGCAGAAGTATAACATTATACCTCGACAGGGCAATAGCAATAATGATACGGTGTCGAGCAGTAAATCAGGCTGCGTTCGAATTCGAATTGGCGATATCCATTCTCTTCGAAAGGACAATTACTTGCGAATTTTGTTCGTGCATATTAGAATAGTTTTGGAACACGAGAATGTGCAGTGATTCAATTCCAATATTTAAGTAGTCCTACTTACTCTGTTCTAGTATTTCAGTGTTCGAACTCTTCTACTTTGCTTTGTAAAGCGCCGAGGATGGAATGGAACGGGAAAAAAATCATTTTTCTCAGATTGGACTTGGATCCTCATATCTTCGATGTTATCCGCCAATACGTTTCCTCGTGAACTTGAAAGTTACTGTATAAAATAATTATTTGATTCGCGTAACATTACCTGAGGTTATTACAAACAGAAAAACGGGACTCCGATTTCCGATTTATAAATACACATATGGAAAGTTATGTAATGCAATTGAAATTATCAGAATCGCGCTTTATCGCAGCTTATAAAGAATTAACCAGCAGGAAGATATAAATTATAATTTACACAAAATATAAATGTTATCTTATGAAAAAATTGTTACTCTTGTTTTTCTGAAATGCCTCACTACGATGCATCAATAATTTATTCAAGTTAGTGACAATAATACAGTGAAGTAACTCATTGCGGTTTGAATAATCTGAAAGCATAATTAATTGCAAAGTTTCTCGTCACCTTTCGATCGTTTAGTGATACTAAAGAGGCATAACGAAAATTTTTTACCGAGAGAAATGTTTCCATGGTCATAGACGCCATGTTGCACGCTGTTATTTTGCTAGGTATCAGAGCCCTTGTCAGCAAAAATATGTACAAATTGTGACACTTCTTAGGTAGTAGGTACCACATTATCTCGCATCTAAGTTAAACGATATTTAATTACATTCTGAAATGTAAATGTTAAAAAGCAAATGGTAGTAGAAAATTCTTACGCCGCGGTGTACATTTGCTCACTGTGATTGACCAGCTTTTGCCCAGGAAGGCATAGAAAATATATATGCACTGTTTGAGAAAGGGTGAACGATCCAAACCTCATTAGGTCCCCAGAGTTTTCCATTTTCATTACAGTCTAAATATAAAAACACGCTCGTTCATTTTAACTATGAAATAGGGGCACGAATTTGTGGAATACTTACTTCAACACCTGTAATTACAAGACCAAAAACATTGAGGAATAGCCGCACTAACAGGCATTTCGTAAACAATGATTCAACAAGATTCGCATATCTACCACAAGAAGGGGGAATATATCAATTAATAAATTATGTGTTCTTTTAACAAAAATTCAAGCTATAATTATATGGACGGTGTCATGTAACTGGTGGTACAACCGGATAGGGGTTGATTCTACGTAAAAAGATAGTCGAAAATATAGAATAAAATTTATTCTATCCGGTTGTACCACCGCTTACATGACACCCTGTATATGTACACATACTGACTTTATAGCATTTTGGTGCCCTTTTATACAGTCCAACAATTTATTGTACATTTCTTCGCGTTCTCTCGGTAATAATTTTACGTTCCCATATTCGTCGAGCACACGATCGTCCCTTACGTCTATCAATTTACCCGTATCCGCGAGGTGCACCGATTTTAATTGATCACTGAAAAAAATACTCTGGTCTGCAAAGGAATATTATTTGTATCTAAGTGTCGGAAAGGAATATGCACACTACTTACGTGACGATTGCAAACAAAGTATAGGCGTGGTGTACATAAAACATGTACGTGGTGTCGCAAGTGGCAATCAAATTTGACACTACGGTTGTTGCCGTATACGAGTGTAAAGATATGTAGTAATAATATTTCTCTTTATCCACGCCATAATCGACTTCATAAAGAAATGTTTTCTCGTGAGAATAATTCGACGAACTAACAAGATCAATTAGTAATGGTATTCCGGGTGTTGCCAAGTACGCCAGCATAGTTATGTACATGTATGCTAAAACGGAAGTGAAGGAACTTTTTCGATCTGAAGACTTACTAAGTAAAATAGAAATATTTTTCAAAGTGACACAACTTTTTTCGCTGAAACTTGCAGCACTTACAGGCGTAGTAAATTATGACTTTTCGCCCTTCTACTTGGTAGTATCGTAGAGTTACATTTTCCGGACGGTTCATATAATAATCGGAGTCGCTCTTGATGGATAAGAGTACCTCCTTGACCTACAATAAGATGAAGAGTCTTTAGAAATTCGTTGACAAAAAGAAAGGCGACAATTTTTTAACGTGGAAACCGATTAAGAGTTTCATTATTTTCATGCTTCGATTGGGGTAATAACCGGGTCCAAGAGAACACGTTCATAAAAAACGAGATCTATGAACCTTGTGCATATTAACAATTCCGTTCAAGTACATGGCAGTACTGAATAAAACTGATATCATCGGTGACAAAGACTCGATAACTGCATCGTAGTTGACTCCCCATACATTGTACAATCCTCCAATCTGAAAGAAATGCACCAAGTTAGTATGCAAAATGCGATAAGAAAATACTTAAACTACATCGACGAACGAGGGGGGCAACGCCACTGTATTCCATGCCAAATATCGAAGTTTGCTATTCAAATTCTTTGATGTAAGATATTAAGAATTAAAGAGAATTAGTTCTCGTGCGCTATTCAAAGTTTCGCTAATTTCCCTTCGACACAATGGAAGCAAATATCTGAGGAATATAATGTAATTTAATTCAATTATCGTTGAACTTCGACCAGAATCATTTCGTTGCATACGAAACATTGCACGAACGCTTTGAAGATTATTTCAGTCTCGGTCGTTCTACACTGTACGCAAAGAAAGAACGGGAACGGTCTGCCCTCGAATGGACTACTCTACTCTAAACTGAAACCCCTTCTAACACTGGGAACGTCAACGGCTGACGCTTTCAGGGGTTCATTTAATAATAAACGGTCCCTCCAGTTATTAAGTAAAACGTTCTCCGCGAAACGATAGCATGTGACGGAAACGGTAATTGCCCCGAATTATCTACAATGTGGCAGATTTTGCTAAGTTTAGGGGAGACGAGTACAACGTCTTGAAAAGAATACGTAATCCTGAGTTTCATATTTAATTGGTACGCAAGGGTAGACTGGTATTATTACCTAATGAATTATTTAATGAGCAAATCTTCGTGGATTTTCTCTCCGCGGTTCTTATCGATTCGTCCTCGCCTTTCGGTCGTAATTGTCAGTCGTAGAAGCGAAGTGAACGAGTGTCGGTGGTGGTCGTCATGGATTTCTTTGAACAGCGTGCCTACTTATTGCATAAACGTTTATTGACTATGATTGGAATATGGCCATTTCAGAAGGACCTGGTGAAGCGGTTGAAGCAAATCATCGTTCTATTTTTCTGCTTCACCCAGTTTTCGGTCATGGTAACTAGCTAAATCTTATTTCCTTATTATTTTGATAAAAAATTAAGTAACACTATTAATGATGATATTTGGATAAAACGTTAAATGAATTTGTAAGAGGAGAACGATGGCACGATGTAATAAGGTAAAGGATTCGATGGTAGACTTGCACGTGTAGACGCTATGAACGATTGTGTTGCAATTTTTTCGATGACTTGGGAGATTCGACGTATTCCATGCCAGATAATCATAAATCTATCCTACTTCGATATTTATTTATGAATAGAGGTGGTTAATCAGTTTTATAATGTTTGCGTGGAACACTGAAGATAATTTTATATGAAGATCAATTCGTTAAATTGATTAAAAACATCGGACACAGAGGATACTCTTTGTATACTACTTTTAATTGAATGGTACAAATATTCTTCAAGCATCCCTTTGCTTACTCCCTGTAAAGGTAAGATATCTGAAATTGAAAATGTATTGGACTCGATGAAAAAATTCGAAGCTTTCTTCCTGTGTAAGAGAATTGAATAAAGTGGCAACTAGTTGTAGTAAATGTTCGATTGTATATTCATAGTAATATTCGCAGGCAAGCTGTTTCGAAGAATATTGCGAAGGGGTTTGGGCGACGCGACGTCTACGTTACAGAGCGAGGAGGGAGAATTCTGAAAATTATTTTTCTTGATCAACCTGACTGTGTTCACAGTAGGAGAACATGCGAACAGACATCGCGTGCACGTATGACAGCACTTGAATAAAGAAAAAGGCGTTGCATAGCAAAACGAATAGTTATACATTATTCATAAACCAAAGAATACAATGGTTGCATCTTATAAAGTAGCTATTTGAGAATCGATAACACTTTCATGCACGCAGGTGTATCTATACAATGCAAAACCCTTCGCACACTCTTTAAACTGTTATATATCTACGTTTACTATAACATATCATGAATAATTTTAAGATTAATTTACGATAGCAGTGATATATGTCTGTTCTTCCTCTCACGTGGTTACGAAGGGTGTAATATTACATATCGGACATATGAAGCATTACGAGTCTCTTGAGGAACATATACTGTCTCTGAATACATTAGTTCAGTATCGTTTCCCAACCGGGTAAGTTCAACTTCACTGTTACATTTCCTTCCGAGCATTTTGCTCTTTCATAGAATTCTCTGTTCAAAGCGCATGTCTAGTTATTATGTTTTATTTCCGTTTCTTCTAAACAATGTGGAGTTAAGTCATTCGGCTGATACGTGCTTTTCATCTTTTAAATTAAAGGCTTACATATTAAATTACTTTATAGAAATTACTGACACATACGCGTTGTAATGTACTTGTTGGCTGAAGTACATGAATCTCTATCCGGAATAGTTATTCTGTAGGGATAATCCTAAGTATTGTACAGCATTTTTAGGGGCAGTCTCAGCTACAGTAACTAGTACCTACACGGAATTCGGAGATTAATTGCATTCATTATTCCTTTTTTGCATTACTTTGCAAACTGGATGTTAAAGATATGATTAAACGATGCTAATACTCCAAGATCGAAAGAATGAATGACGGAAATAGAACCAGTGTTGCGATTCAAACTACGAATTATGCAGATCTTGATAATTAAAATACCATGAGAAATATGCATTTAAGCAGGTAAGCAGGTAAGCAGGTAAGCAAACAACGTCTTCTTTTAAATCACCTTGTGGACATCTGCGGGTTCTGACCAACTTATAGCTGAACAATGGGTATTTTTTATCCTGACTAGTGTCAAATTAAAGTTACGAGCCACACCTATCTTCTCCAACAAAGTTCAAGAATCTGGCACATGTAGTTTGAAAGTTATTAACAATTTAAAAATCGGTGATAGTGCACACCGGGTCACTACAGGCCAGGCCGACAAAATTTAAAAAAATTAAGCCGAAATAATGGTATTTGTTTATAATTTCGTTAAACAAATTCAATTATCTCGGCTTCTGCTGGGCGGATTTTAATCAACGACGTCTCAAAAGAAAGGGGAACGAAGAAGCTACACGATAAAAAATAACCCGTTGCTGTAACAACATGCAGTTGCCCGTAATAACAATTTTAATTGTTTAATTGTTTATAACAAATGAACTGTACATGGAATAATGTTCACACCTATTGGAGATGGTAGCTGAGGCTTATAGCTTTAATTTATGTCCTCTGATCATTGATGTGGCTCGCCTCCAAGCCGAAATAATGATATTTGTTTATAATTTCGTTAAACAAATTCAATTATCTCGGCTTCTGCTGAGCGGATTTTAATCAACGACATCTCAAAAGAAAGGGGAACGAAGAAGCTATACGATAAAAAATACCCCGTTGCTGTAACAATATGCAGTTGCCCGTAATAACAAGTTTAATTGTTTAACTGTTTATAACAAATGAACTGCACATGGAATAATGTTCACACCTATTGGAGATGGTAGCTGAGGCTCATAGCTTTAATTTATGTCCTCTGATCATTGATGTGGCTCGCCTCCAAGCCGAAATAATGGTATTTGTTTATAATTTCGTTAAACAAATTCAATTATCTCGGCTTCTGCTAGGCCGATTTTAATCAACGATCGCTCGAATTGAAGCTCTCGGTTCAAGGAACAATCTGATTCACCATTAGATCGGCCCTCGTATATAGCTTCGGTGCAATTCTCAAACGAATTGTCAAATTGTTTATACAATACAAACAGCGCATGTAGCATTTGTAAATCGTTTGTTGCGTTTTTGCCGATTTTTCAATTGTTAATAACTTTTAAACCGCAAATGCCATATTGTTGCACCTGTTGGATGATATAGCTATGGCCTGTTGCTTTAATTTAAGCCAAGTCCGTTTAAGAAACACGCAGTAGAAGCCGAGAAAAACGCAATTGTTTAAATGAACGATGTAATCCAGAAATTCGGTTTTGGCGGTGCGGAAAACTGCGAAAAAGGCCGCAAACGTGAGATGACGCCACATGTCTGATTATCGACTGTCTGTGATATCGTTACCGACAGATTGTCGGTAAAAAGCCATAATTATTATAAATGTTATATCTCGACCCCTGGTGGTTATTTTTTAATCTATGAGGTGTCAAATGAATGGGAAAGAAATAAGCTATTCACCTATTGTAGTGTCGTTGCTGTAAGTTTGACCACTTGCCCGTAGTAATTAATTTAATTGTGTAAATGTTTATAACAATCCAACGACGCTTGACGTATTTCTGCGAAGCATCTTAATGAAGGTATTTACATCTCTGAATATTTGTTTCTTCCAATAAATTTTCCTGTGTATAGTAATGAAACATTAACAACAACAACTCTTTATTTCGGCCTCGCAACCATGAAATTTGGACCAATTGTAAGAGTACGTATAACCTAAATTTAGATTACTATCTTTGCTTACGCATTCTGTTCTTCGACTCCTTCTTTCGTACCTTCCATACCTTACATATTGTCTCATTTCTGACCAGTTTCTTTGTTGCATATCTACTATATGTATATCTCTATCTTTCAAGTTCCGAAGCTTTTATCTCTTTTTCGATCCATTCGAATCTCTATCGTAACCCCTCTAGCTGTTCTCTACCATTTCTTACTAGATGTTCTAATATTATAAATTTGTCTCCACACATGTCTCCTCTATCGTTCTCTTCTTTATCCCAATATCTATTCGACTTTTGAGTGCTACCAGAGCTTACCTACACTATTAATCACTGATGCTTTATTGTTCGCCATTTACTTTGGTACTGCGGTGTAGCGGTAGTGCTGCTCTAATATATCTAAACCTTTCATTATATCTTGCTCCTTTTATTTTTCTGTTCTGCTCCTGCTGTTGTATTTCATAGTACCTGTTTTTAATGCTTTCCATCACTTGTTTTCCTTTCCTTCATGTTAAAATCTTGGCTTGACTTATTCCTGTACTTTTTAAATAATCCCCTCTTTTTCTTATGCTTCTAGTGTGGCCCTCCCGTATTTCTTTTTCCTCTAAACATCCCTTAATCACTTTTCTCTCTCCTGTTACGTACATACTAATATATTTTTTGTGTGTGCAGGTATCCCAGCAAATAGTACACCCATTGACCGGTACTTTTCATTGTGCATAAGAGGAAGAAAGAAGAAGTCGAACTTTTGCCACATACTTTAGTTATCCTTTAGTTATAGTAAATTGATTTATTCTAATAGTTTGTAACTATTAGCCTGTAAGTGTAATTTACAATAATTGTGCAATTAACTGTTATATAACTGTTATATAACAGTTAATTACTAGATATACATATTGTAAATTAACTTCAAAGAATAGTTTATAAGTATTACCTTGTAAGATTGAATTACAACATTTTTGTAACTTGTATCTTCATTGATTAGTTTAAATAAATTTTAAATGAAAAGAATTCCACTGCTCTTTTTATTTTCATACCTTACCAATCCTTGAAAGAACCTAATTCCACTTCCTTAAACAAGTAGTACCGTGGACGGACTTTAAATGTAAAGTTCCAAAGCGAGAAACTTGTAAAAATAGCCCTATACGTTATTAAATTTGGCAGCACGATATTCTTGGTTATAAGACCATTTTCGAAATCTTCATTTCTTGCAAAATTTGTTGGCGGAAGTCCAGAAACCTATGCGCTCGGAAATTCCTGGAACGTGACGTCATTTCCAAGAACTGCTGGGATCGGATACCTCCTTGCATATCATATTCTCCTAATACGAATCCACGATTTTCAGCGAGATATTTTTGCCAGAAGCTCAGAAATTTTGCGCTCGGAAATTCCTGGAAAGTGACGTCATTTCTGAGAACGAATACCTCCTTGCATATCATATTCTCCTGATACAATTCCACGATTTTCAGCGAGAAATTTTTGCCAGAAACTCAGAAATTTCAGCGCTCGGAAATCTGGACTTTGTATTAGGAGAATATGATGTGCAAGGAGGTATCCGACGCCGGCAATTCTTGGAAATGACGTCGGATACCTCCTTGCATATCATATTCTCCTGATACAAATCTACGATTTTCAGCAGATATTTTTGCCAGAAACTCAAAATTTCAGCGGTCGGAAATCTGGACTTTGTATTAGGAGAACATGATGTGCAAGGAGGTATCCGTTCTGAGTAATTCTTGGAAATGACGTCACGTTCCAGGAATTTCCGAGCGCAAAATTTCTGTGTTTCTGGCAGAAATATCTCGCAGAAAATCGTGGATTTGTATCAGGAGAATATGATATGCAAGGAGGTATTCGTTCTCAGAAATTCTTGGAAATGACGTCACGTTCCAAGAAATTCCGAGCACTTAAATTTCACAGGCTCCCATCAAAGCGTTGTATTAATTCCTGGATACTTAGCGCAAAGTTTAATAATGTTCAGGTCTATTTTTACAAGTTCTCCGCTTGTGAACTTTGCATTTAAAGTTCCTGCACGCTAGAACTTGTTTAAGGAATTGGAATTAGGTCTTTTCAAGGATGGTTAAGGTGTCAAAATAAAGAGAGCAGTAGAATTCTTTTCATTGTAGATTTATTTAAATTAATTCAGGAAGATACAAGTTACAAAAATGTTGTAATTCAAATTTACAAGCTAATACTTATAAGCTATTCCTTTACATCTGTTTACAATACATCTTACAACTAAATCTTGTATCAATTCTAAACTAACATTTGTGCAATATAAAAATTACTATAAGCATAAATAATCTAATACTTATAAACTATTCTTTGAAGACAATTTACAATATATCTTACAGATAAAACTTATACTAAAATGTACGTACATTATATGCAGAAACTTGTAAAATTAAATTACAGCAATTGTGTAACTGGTGCACATGCAACTTATTTGTTATATATTTCATTTTATATTTAGCAGATTCAGTAGAACTTGTAGTAAAAGTAATATTAAAGTTTATATAAGGTCCACCGAATAAACTGAATATAAAATAAAATATATACTAGATATACATAACAGTTAATTACACAATTGCTCTAAATTAAACTTACGGGTCAATAGTTACAAACTATTTTTATAAACTCTAAGAGTGCATAGCATCTAGCCTCCAAACATAGGTCATTTATAACCGGGCCACTTGGGACACGGCTGGTCTGCAGGCGAGCAGCAATGTAGTGCATGAACGAATGGAATTGCACAGTGTAGATGGAGGAGCAGAGGAGGATAGATTGAGCAGCAGGGTAGTGTGGATATGGGAGTGAAGCAGCATGGACCTCACAGCAAACAGCATAGTGTAGAACCATGTGGAACAGCGTAGGCTTCTGTAGAATAAATTAATATATGAACGTTTAGTTCAATGTAGTACCTTTTGCTATATCAAATACATATATTTTATACTACACTTACATCTGCCTTGATTGCATAAACCTTCCAATCCCGCGAAACCAATTTACTACAACTAAAGTACGTGGCAAGAGTTATTCTTTCTTCTTTCATGCATTTATGCACAATGAGAGGTGCCAGACAATGCTCTTTACTCTTTGCCCGTGAAACCTGCACACAAAAAAACTGTATTAGTAAGTGTGAAACGACAGAGGGAAAGATTGGCAAGGAAAGGAGTGACAACAGCAGGAACGAGACTGTTTTTGAAACGTTCGGGAACATCTAATAAGAGTATGTACGGAAACAGATGAATAGATATCGGAATGTCTTAGGAATTTGAAACGAAAGAGGGAGAAAAGGAAAAGATGTACAATAGATGTACAATAAAGAGATAATAAATGGGGTAATACGTAAGAAGGGGAAGGTATGAAAGAAAGAGTGAAAGAGAAGGTGCGTAAGTTAAGATAATCTAAAGTTAAGTTATATGTACACTAACCTCAACTTTCATTGCTGTGAGATCGAAATAAAGAATACTACTAGTATCAGTATGTATTTATAACATGCTAGAAAATTTTTGTAAGGAAAAAAATATTCAATGATGTATATGCCTTTGGTAAAGAGCTTGATTGTTGTACAATCAAATGAAGAACGGAAATTACAATGTTAGTACACATATTAATTGCACTGTAAAGTTAATACTGAGTTTGCTAACACTTTATTGATATAAAATTGAGAACACGAAATAATTTTCAAGCATTATTATTAATTATTGCCTAATAATAATAATAACTTGCCTACATAAATGAAAACGCAAATAACCAAATTTTATTGAGCCTATAGCACAGCCATCTATAAATAAGTTCTCGAAACTGCATGTACACCTGCTTTATCTATACGCAAAAGTGAGCTTTACTATCGCCATCTATAGTGAAGTGTTTGAAACTGCTCGTGCTCTGCCATACCTGCACCCAAAAGTAGTTTGGAGTATGGGCACGGACGAGATATAGGAATAGACAAGACATCCAATGTATTTTTTCGGCCAGAATTTCTGGGACCCCGGCACAGACGAGATGTAGTAATCTGCTCATGAACAGTGATCAGTTGAAGAACTATTATTACTGAAGTTCTGTTTTACTTCATGTTTTACATATGGCAGTCAGATGTCTTGTCTATTCCTATATCTCGTCGGTGGTATGGTCAAGGCAGAGGCACGAGTAGTTTCAGGCATGTATTTATAGATGGCAGCATTGGGTATGAAAATAAGCGCCAATTTTGTCCATTTATAAAATTAATTTGTAAATGTATATGTTAGTTGGGTAAGATGCATAGACTAGCCTACTGAATAATGTGACGCAGTGATGCGAATGAACTGGTGCGAAGAAAGAATGAAGGTTGTACTTTCCAATTAAAGAGCAAAGACAAATTATACGTTTTAATTAAAGGCAATCAACGCTGACCTGTAGTGCTATGCTTGAGAATCACTGATGGACTTGGTTCGTGGACGGACACAATACGGCATCTTAAGCCAACAGAAGAAACTAATGAAAGTTGAGTGCTGTTGCGCCAAAAGATTCGGCTATTTCCGGATGGTCGTTCGGACGGCCGACTCGTTATTCCAGCATTCCGCACATACATTTTACGCGCTTATACATACAACCCACGTGCGCGCGAGCATTATCCTTTGCAGTCAAATTGCTTACAAAAACTATACTGCGACTACCCAGCGAGAAATCCTTAGAAAAAATCGCGTAGCCTAAGAACGCGAATCAATGCAATATCATAAATGCCGATTTGATAATAATTAAGTAACAAAGTATACGGCCTGCAAAAATATATATTATTAGTTTTGTTTAAGATATATGCTATGAGATATTCTTTTTTATTAATATAAAGGAATTATGAGTACTTGTATGATAACCTTATGGTTAGAATAACCTAAATACATTTTACAAAAGTAATCCAATATTTTTAAAGAGTTATAATTTTCAGTAACCCGCTTTAGAGTCAAGCAGGTACGAAAAAATTTTTAATCTGATTGTACCTACATTGGCGTATATCTGAAATTTTGCTGTCGAACATTTTTACACCAAAAATTATTTTTATACTTCGTCTCAGTTATTACTAGTCCAGCATAATCAAAATTAAAAAGAAAAGCGTGTTGCAAGACAAACGAAACTAATTATCAAGAACAAATAGATGTTCTATATCAAACATACATTCACCGATAGTCCAAATAAAATTTTCAATTCTTTAATTAAGCCATTTTCCTGCCAGAAGTTGCAGATCAAATTAAATGCATGCGAAAGTAGCTCAAATTTCTCCAGTTCATCCCGTAACGCGACCTGCATTTGCGTGAAAAAATTTTCGCATCTGTGATTGAACTTGTTGAGAGCAAAGCGTACATACGTCACAAAGGCACACTTGTCGCGTCAGTCTGTAATACAGCGAAACGGGCGATTCATCGTCCTAAAGCCGTACCTGGAGACTAAAGCTAAAAAGCGCAGGCGCCGATTCGAAAGGGCCAATCAACGGTTTGCAATGGCATGGAAGGGACATTGGGGGGGCTCATGGTGGCCTTGCGCGTTCTTCCGATTCCGTGGAAGCTGGAGGCGCGTCCATTTTGTCAGCACGTACGATCCCGGTTAGTCGACGCCGGTGCAAAGTATAATTCTTG
Source organism: Nomada lathburiana (assembly GCA_963667235.1). Taxonomy (NCBI): domain Eukaryota; kingdom Metazoa; phylum Arthropoda; class Insecta; order Hymenoptera; family Apidae; genus Nomada; species Nomada lathburiana. The sequence continues at coordinate 10,700,263 of OY763906.1, forward strand.
TTTGCGACGAGTTCGTGGTACCGGTAGTAAGGGTTACGTAGCCAGTGGCTGTCTGTCGGCGGCGATCGTGGATTCGTACCTTGGTGTTTGAGCGCACAGAGAGCGCGGGTGGCAAGCGTGAGAACCTACTTGTAGACATCGAGCAAGAATCGGGGAAGCCGTTGGAAGAGAGTCGTTGTCACAGGGCCGCGAAACACGTCGCGTACCCGGTTCGTCGGTAGTTTAGTTTTAGCAAGATGGCGGAACTACAGGGAACCCCCGTTGCCCAGGACGCCCTGTCCGTGGCTCAGCTAGAGCTCGGTGGAAATCCAAATGCCTTGGCGTTGCGTAGGCCATTTGACCCCGTGGCACATGATCTCGACGCGACCTTCCGGCTTACGCGGTTCGCCGACCTAAAAGGATGAGGGTGTAAAGTCCCTCAGGAGGTTCTTGGGAAACTCCTTGAGGGACTACAGGCCGATGATGGTAGCGCACAAGATCATGAACATGCCCATTTTATGCACATGGCCATTCCACGCATCGGTGAGTAGATTGCTTTTATTGCGCGCGTGCACCGACTGTAATGCGCCGACATGTTTGATTTGATGCCGCCTCTCGACATTTCGCGTGTTCATGTTGCTGATTAGTTACTTTGACGAATATACATAAACTTTTTCATAAATAAAACATTTTTTAAATATCGGATAATTGTTTACTGATTGAAAGGAATATTAATTATCGAGCTGCCGGTTGTGGGAATTTTTTCGGTTAAAATTTTCCATGTCTGATAATACATGATATCATTACTGCGTGTCACGATCTATTTGTATAATGTCTGAATTGTTACGCGAATTATTTACGGTAAATAAACAATTTTGTTTGAAACCTGGGGCGCAAATATTACAATAGACCGCACTATCATACTAGCAGCCATGTTATTGTCTCCCGCCCGATTTCTCCCACATCGCGCCGAAACTACGGGTGTTCTCAACTTCTTATATTCAACATGTAGTTGATATACATAACAACCGGTCTCATCTAATATACTTACATGTATATAAATTGTTTATCAACAACCTTGTTTCAATTCATTTAAACCAAACATGTTCATACATAACAAATATATCCTCGGAAAGCACGAAATATTAGTTTTTAATGTTTAATTAAAACAATTGAATGATTTTATTTGTTTCAGGCATTGGCATGGATTCCTCCGTGACTCCACTGAGGCATGGAGGGCTCAGCTTGGTGCAAACAACAGACTTCTTTTATCCACTAGTCGATGATCCTTATATGATGGGTAAGATATAGATCCCACAGTGTTCGATGAAAATTAATCTCATACGAATTCATATTTCATACTGATGTTTATCTTTGTTAAAGATAAGATTTGTTGTATGGCATCCTGTTTGACCACTGCTATTGGAGTACTTTTCCAGGTAAAATTGCATGTGCAAATGTTATCAGTGATCTCTATGCTATGGGTGTCACTGAATGTGATAACATGCTGATGTTGCTGGGTGTCAGTACAAAAATGACTGAGAAGGAACGGGATGTTGTTGTCCCTCTAATCATGAGGGGGTTCAAAGATTCTGCCCTGGAAGCTGGCACAACGGTGACAGGAGGTCAGACAGTTGTTAATCCTTGGTGTACAATAGGTGGTGTTGCCTCTACTGTTTGTCAACCAAACGAATATATTGTGTAGGTATCGCAGTAGCAATTATTTGGAAATGTTTGCTAACAAATTTAAACTTCTAATTTACCCGTTTGCCTTCAGGCCAGACAATGCGGTGGTAGGTGATGTTCTTGTACTAACGAAACCTCTTGGTACTCAAGTCGCTGTTAATGCCCACCAGTGGTTGGATCAACCGGATCGTTGGAATAGAATCAAACTTGTGGTCAGTGAAGACGATGTGAGGAAGGCTTACCAGAGAGCAATGGACAGTATGGCCAGGCTTAATAGAATAGGTGCAGGTCGAAATGTATTGAATACACAGAAGGACGACAGGCACGAAATTAATCTTCGATTTCTCTATTTTGTAGCGGCTAGATTAATGCATAAGTATAATGCACATGGAGCAACAGACGTCACAGGTTTCGGTCTTTTGGGGCACGCACAAAATCTAGCCAAACACCAAAAGAACGAAGTTTCCTTTGTTATTCACAATTTGCCTGTTATCGCAAAAATGGCAGCTGTAGCAAAAGCATGCGGTAACATGTTCCAACTCCTTCAGGGTCATTCAGCGGAAACCAGCGGTGGATTGCTTATTTGTCTCCCCAGAGAACAGGTTCGTAATGTCACAATAAATATTACTGTAATCACCTTTTTTCGTAATTCTTTAATGTTTTAAATATATCCTGCTAATACAGTAGAGTATATTATTTTCAATGGGATACTCTAAAGAACGGCAGGAAGACTAAACAGAGAATTCCATGCCGATTTGCAATTATTGTATTTCGGTGCTGTCAACTCTCTTACACTTGCTCTAATTTTTTATCTTGTATTGTAACGAGATTGTTCTTTACTAACGAAAATATTGTTACATGAAATTAACATCTAGGCTGCCGCGTATTGTAAGGACATCGAAAAACAGGAAGGATACCAGGCGTGGATTATCGGTATCGTTGAAAAAGGAAACCGCTCCGCCAGAATAATCGATAAGCCACGAGTAATAGAAGTGCCAGCTAAAGAAAAAGATGGAGAGCTCTGGTAAAAAGTTGAGACGTTAACGATCCTTTCTTCTTTTTTTTCATTTACCTTCATGTATCTAGAACAACTACACGCAACACAGACGACACGCATTTACATAGGCTGACACTATCGTACCGGATTCAGAGCACATGCATGTGCACCATTATTACGAGAGAGCTAACGAATTTTTCACTAGATGATAAGATTCGTAGTACGTTCGAGTATATATATTATATATATTTCTTTTGTTCCATGGGTTAAAATGCGAAAACAATAATTCATACATATGAGTTATCTTTGTGGAAGTTTAATCCCGACTTTTTATACTAGGAAGGTAAACGTTTCTCTTTTCGTTTTGTTTTAATCTTTGTTAAAAGAAAACCATGGAGATTTCACAACAAGACGTTTGTTAAACGTTCTTAGTGGTTTTCCTAACAGCTACGAACGGTTGTTCGGAACAGTCCGATAAAAATTGACCGTATAGACACACAAGGGGAAGCAATCGGAAAAGTAAGAAGTTTAGATATAGTCTTTCTACTGTTAAGATTAAATACGTATTAAGTATAGCCCCAGGTAGCACTAGGCTCAGGCTAAGCTTCAATTGCATTTGATCAAACTTGCAATACGTTGAGTGGAAATTGGGTGCTTAGTGTTAAGGTGAACACAAATGATAGTTCGTGATTACAAAGATCTATGAATATATTTTAAAGGGGTATGCAGTATCACACAAAAGAAAAAGGAAAGTTTTAACGATATAATGATGTACATTACATTACTTCACGGATTTAATAGAAACAACATTCAGTTTATAGATAATATAGGTGCAAATTTGTAAACAGGGACATTACTACCCCGTAGTACACAATGACAGGCTTTTAATGCCATCAGGATTTCCACAGTTTATAATTCTGATCTTTGTTACATAGAATGCGTAAGATGTCCAAATGAAAAGAAGGCCTTCTCTAGTTCTCTCGTTACATACGCTTTTGAAAATAATTATAAAAGAAGAAATACAAGAAATCGAGCACAGGCCCTAATGTTGTATTACTTTTTCATATAAATAAAGTGCTACTTTGTCAATAAAAACAAATACTGTATCTATTTATTCCCATGCGATCCTAAATAATGCAATGCTATTGAAAACGTTTCAAGTTAAAAAAACGGCGCCACGATATTCGAACATTTGAAAATGCGGCGGACAATTCCCGCCAGTTAATAGATCGTAAATTCACATATTACAAGGCAGGCAATAATTTAAGCTGAAAAAACTAGACTTTGCAGTCATTGGTTAATCAGTTATCTAACGATTCGACAACTGGTCGCCATCATGGTTCACAGGTCAACTCGTTATAGATAGAGTACCACGTTATGTTGGAAAGAGTTATAGTTGCCACAGCATTGTCGCGTAAACCGTTGTTGAAAGAAAGACTATAGTGGTAATAAAAGCTCAACAGGAAGAGTTAACGTATTTTATATTTGGTGTTCCGTAAAGTGCCGATTTAATGGTAGCGCTGTCCACGTGGTGTTCCAAGGCTGCGGCCTTCAGGGCCGTGATACTTGGTGCCCCTGCATCCGGCAAGGGTACCATGTCAGCTCGAATTGTCGAACATTTTAAGGTGGCTCACATATCTAGCGGTGACAAATTACGGCTTCACATGAACAGTAATACCGGTAGGTGCAAACTAAAGATATTTCATCTAAACGACGAAAAGAATTAGAACACCAAGAATCATTCTCGTGTCTTCAAATGCAATATCATTTGTATCCTAAAGCAGATTTGTCAAAAGGATTTTTCAGTTCTAGGTGTGTTGACGATACATAAATGTGTGTTAATGTTCAAAAGTTGCAAAACTATTGCTTCTTCGATAATTCCTAACCAGGTTAAGATTATTTGTTTTCTTGTTTCTTGCTTGTTTTCTGATATACGCAATTATTCTTAGTTATAATATTCGCAAGTTAAATTTACACGACTGTGGTTAAATCTAAAGCGTTCTATTTATTTATAAACATCCGTTCGAATGTTTGGACTCAACCTCGGAATTATATTGCAACACCGTTTGCTGCTACACAGTATCGATTTTCATCGGTGTTTTATCGTTTCAATTTCCGGCACAGCTTATCCAACACGAGTTATCGATACGTGTACCAGAAATTAATCTGGTATTTGAGCGCAAATTCCCCTCGTTGCCACTAATCGAGCCAATGTCCGTTCGAGTGTTATCGAAATTGGCTCGATTAACATGCCGGGTCCGTTTATCCTTGATTAATTCGTCCGTCATTTTTTATGAATTTATGAATGAAAATCGTATAACATATTTCATTTCTATCAAAAATGTTGACCTATATACATTATATTACACATTTAAATAAAAAATGACAAATAAAATTCAGGAGATTTCATATAATTTATCAATTTCTTTGGTGACTTTGATATTTTTAATTACGTCTCTATCAACACATTCTAATTATCTAAATTTAAAAGAAAGTACGCTTAAATTACGAATCTCTTTGTTTCAACTTTCACAATGCTTCCAGTGAATGCGATATCATGAATGTAAATTGTTATCGTTCGTTCCAAAGTCCGCGGTAACATTCATTAATGAAGAAAATAACAATCTCATGAACGAAACGACTTAGCATAATCGGAAACGTTTTAATAATATAGAATTGGGCAAAGAAGTCTCGAAATACGTGCTCTCTGGTAAATTCGTTCCGGACGATGTAATGATCTCGATGATAGACAAAGAGGTCGAATCCATTGGCAAGGGAAATTGGTTATTGGATGGTGAGTGAATCGATGGAAATTAAATATATTACTTTAAACACCTATTTCTTTGACCGTGAACGTGCGACGACCACGTGCACGCAACTAAATTCGAATAAATACTTGGCATTGGTTCAGGATTTCCAAGAACGATAGCGCAAGCGGAAAAGCTGCAGAAAGCACATCCGGTGAACCTTGTTCTCTGTCTGGACGTGCCAACCGAGGTGATACTGGATCGCGTAAAAAACAGGTGGGTTCACTTGCCCAGTGGAAGAGTCTATAACATCGGGTTCAACAGTCCAAAAGTGGCGGTAAGTTGGAACGGAAACTTCGGTTCGCCTCCAAACGTACATATCATTGGCAATATGCCTCGGAAAATATCATAATTAGATTTACCTTTAAATTTAGCAACTGATGAAACATTTGAAGAATAATTGTTGTTTTATTGTGCAGGGCAAGGATGACGTTACTGGGGAACCCCTGAGCAAAAGGGACGATGATAAGGTAGAGATTATACAGGAAAGATTGAGAAGATACTCAGAGGCGACTGAACCAATTTTAACATTTTACAATAATTTGGGAATTTTAAACCGCTTTCGGGGAAATACTACTAATGAGCTGTGGCCGCACGTGAAGGAAACTATTACACGATTCTTGCCGTAGTTGAATGTTGCATATCAATGTTTCGTGACAAAATCAATAACGATTCAGTTGAGGCCTTTAGCGAATAGTGATAACATGCTTCCATTTTAGAAAAATAGACGTATCTGTAGGTTTTAATGTTAGACGGCATGCGCACAAATACTGACGAATTTGAGTGTGTGTACACGACATATGGACAAGATTTGTAGAGTATATTTTTTCGTTGATTGTTATGTGTATATATGTACGAAATAATTCAACGATAATTACGTATAATTTGCGTCGCAACAGTACAAAGTTTTTCAATTACATTCATACCTCTTACTTATTTTTATAAACGACCGATTCAATTTACTATTACATGCCCCCGTCTATAATTATATCACACCTTTTGTATAATCAAAGGAGATTTGATAAAGAATAATTTTATTATTGTAAACGAACAGTGTTTGGGCAATAATTCCTAACAGTGTAAGTAATTGTAAATGTACTGATTTATGCGTAAGTTCTCCACCACATATTTTATAAATATCATTTTGTACGAAACTGTTCTATATTGTAATATAAAGGGATCAACGGAGTCAAGGGCTGATTTTAAACCGACAAAAGATATTTATTAAAGCTTATATAATGCAAATCTATTAAGGTACGATATGTATGTGTATACGTAGACATATATATTCTGTTAACATTGTTAGGTGATACGAGATGTACACGTGATTATAAGCAGGAAATAAACGTTGGAACATAATTCTTCTAGTCTTTCTTCATATTTATTTTTAACTGTACCGATATAAGAATTTTAACAATTTTTAATTGTGTGCCGATCTTGAACAATTTGAGTATAATATACGTAATATATCATGCTCGCATTTTCTTCTCGTTCGCAAAATTAAATCACTTCTTCAATAATATAACAGTACCTTAAATATTACATACGTTTGTTAATTGTATGTTTCTCTTTCATAACATAAAACGTTATGTCAAACGCAATCATACAGCGCGATAATGCGCAAGAACTTACTATAAGTTCGGTGCATTGATCGTTGCCAAGAGTTCGTGTATTAAATAAATAAATAAGTTAAGAATTTCATTACAAAAAAAGATGTTCGAATTAAACGATGCTTAAATGTTACGACAGGTAGGTACGGTTGAACATACATTATAATATGCACAGGTGCTTGCACACACGCGCCCGTCTTTCACTCAAGGACAAAACGAAATATGCTGACGTTGTATTCCGCAAGGACTGTAATATTGCTGCGTTATAAAATGAATTATGTCAGGAACATTCCCGTAAGGAATTCAGAAGATTCTATAAAAATTACCCTTCATAGCAAAATCCGTTAACTTACGATCTACGTAAGTCCCGCCGCGATCTTCGTTTAAATGAAATAAATATCTTCTTGATTGCAATCACCCTAATTCGTAACGAACTAATTCCTAACGATTATTAAAAGCAATAACTTTTGAGATCAATAAAGAGGATAAAAAAAAATTGTGCAACAACGTATACGAATATAAAAACCGCGGAAAAAAATGACGATCACAGAAAAATGCATTATCGAGAACGGAAAATACTTGATATATTAATCCACGTTAGTCGTTCAACGAACTAGTCGAGATCTTAAGATCACGATGCGGCATAAATTCATTTCCGAAAGTATTAATCAACTGTCTAATATACTGTAACGTTGCACTTGCTAATGTCATCGATCGAATCTATTTTTTCCTTGTACATATGTGTATGGACGAATGAACGGAGAATAATGATTAATGGCAAGCATTATCATCTTTCCCCAGAAAAAAATCTATCCATGAATGCATTTAAGTACACAATGTTTTCTTTCGTTCAAACTCTGTGATAAATTATCTCACTGTACCAGTTGAAATTCTTCACACTCGTCAAGATCATCATCGTACGATTCATTACCTGTAAATAGGGTAGTAGAAGAATGAATATTTTCTACGATTTCAATTTCTTGATGGAGATCTTTTCCGCTCCCCTCGCAAAACAAAAACATCGGATAGTCGACTTTTTCATCTTCCGGCACCAAGTACTGAAATATGAGAAAAATTGCGTCATTATTTACAATACAGTTGTACGATTCTAATGAGGTCTTTTATACATACTCTGGGAGCGATATCCATGAAGTTTGCGAATTGCATCCTAGTGTGAAAATAAAATCCCACGCAACAGCTGGGATCCATTTTCGATATTAACATTTTTCTTGGCGAAGTGCAATGAAAACTCGTCAAAGGGAAATTATTTCTTAATACATCAACAGAGTCTTGGCAATAATGAGGATCTAGATTAATCAATTTGTCTTCCTGAAAACCAATGAAATATAGCGAGTGCCGTGGCCGGCCGCCGATAACTCCGATACAGGTATCTAGTGTAAGTAAATGTGTTAAGCAAGATGCGTAAATAGGATTTAATTTGTCAGCACCAAGCCTTAAAGGTACAAAGAGTATAAGAGATTTCCATTTGCCATCAGACGTTTGACACACATTTTCCACATCTTGCAGATAAACTGAAAGAAGATTGGTATAAATTAGAAGTAGAATTAAGTAAAGGAATTCTTCCTTAACAAGTTTGTTAGATTGCACGTATAGGCTGTTCAGACATCGTATTACCTGCACAATCTTGAGCAACATAAACCGCCAAGTTACTGAATACTGTATCACATTCTGCTGCACGTTCTACTGCTTGGCTCAAAAGATGAGCAACAGAGGATGGTCCATACCAATCTCCTGCCCGTTTTCCCCATAAGGCACCCAATGAAACAAGCGTGTGTATAGAAAATGGAGATGTACTTTCTGGTAGATCTCCAAATGACTTGATAATTAATCTGTGATTATATTCGTCTTGTTTCTGTTGTTCTGTCTTTATTGGTTGATCCGGCTGCCACCGCCATTCTGTGAATAATATACGCTATTGTATAAGGAAAACACTGCAGCTTGTGCATTAATGATTACTAAAGCAATGCTGTTGTATTGGAAATATGTTAACTCTAAAGTCCAAATACATTTTTATTTACAATTGTGATACTGCACTTTACTGCAAAGATTTATTAAAAAAGATAAGTGCCTCTTCCAAGATAATGGCATACTAGTGCCTGCGCCAACATCATTTGTCCACTACGCAGCATGCATCCCCATCCGCAGTCGGTGGTAAATGTGGAGCCGTTCAAAATGGGAAACTCTCTCCTGTAGGTTAGCCAAAGGCGAGATGTAAAGTCTTTTTTAAATTCTTCTATGCCGTCTTCAAAACTTATAGCATCCATTGCTAATGATATCTCGCTTCCAGTGTCTAATGTTTTCTCTGCCTCTGACGCCTTTTCCAAAAGTTCCTCCGGTTTCTTTCGGTAAATTCTGCCGAGCAGGCATACTGGAGATTCTTTTGAGAAATTTGGTTTCACTACCTTGATTGTCCATCCTTCGGATGAATCAGAAACAGGTAAAATTTCTCGCGACGCATACATTCATCAACTGACTGCAACATTATATTCCACTAACCGTATTTAACATTATTCCACATGGACAACAATTTGGTTTTCACTTTGCTATCAACCTCTGCGGCAGCATTAGAATCGTCCATCGGCAATCCATTGTTCGTGGTGGCTAATTGTATGTTTGGTACACGGTCTGTAGCAATCATTCCAGAAAACAGTCCTATAGTGCTGTTACTAAAACCTCCTGAGGATAAAGTCGAGAGAGATAATGGATTATCGATAGTGTAATAGTGTAATGCATCGAAAGTATACGAAAATTGTTAACTCCACGGTGAATTATACGAAATAGTTTGCTTCGCGTACGAAAACGTTCGCTAAGTGATTGTTCAAACTTTCATAATAAAGAAGGTATGACTAATGGAAATTTATCACAGTTTCACCTTGACCATAAATGGGAAAACCGAGGAGCGATTTCTCGGTAATATTTGCGCACGACTAACTCGTAGAAATACCAGACTTACCTAACCTCTCCCTGGAGGGCTGCACCTGTCCATTCATGCCCAACAAGTAAATCTTAGAAAGCATAAGCTCCAAGACATTTAAGTACTTCAGAAAAAAAGCCAATCACATTTTCGTACGTATACGATCGTAGTTACGCTGGCATCGTAGTTCGCTGCAATTTTTGATGCAACCCGTCCGAACGACTGGTTACTATTGCCACAGACAAATCTAACACGATTATGCATCGACTGATGCACGCACCGACCTTAGCACAGGGTCCATTACCAGCCTACTGTCAACTTAACGCTTCATTTCTTCCAATTGTGAATATCAGACACCCATCGGACACACGACGAAAATGACTTGCTTCTTTAACGATGCGAGTCAACTCTAACGCAAACGAAACAAGCAGCTCGACTGGAAGGAAACGATCCGAAATAGTTTAAAGACACTCGAGCTGCCGACAGGAAAGGACGCGTGTTTACAAAGAGCGTTGTGAAATTTAAAGCGCCCGTTAAGAACGCCGCCGTCGCTCTCTGGCGGCAGAATGGTGCACTACGCGGATGCACGCGAGTGCATTAGTTGCATGCCAGGGATTACCCTGATCAGATCTGATTTCGAAATGGTCGTATCTTATCGAAAAATATGTACATAGAATCGAAAAGCCACTAATCGTTTGAGTAAATAACAGGAAGAAATAGTCGATAATCTTGAACTTTCCCTTTTTGTAATTTATTGCACTGTATCTGTGTAATTGTTGTATCTTCCGCTGTATGTATATGTATGTACATTGCAGTTAATTGTTCGGTGCGAATTTTACGAGCGAGATTAGGGGCGGAAAGGAGCGAGGAAAAATATTTACATTTTGCAGATAAATCCGGAATTTATTACGTACCGCACGGATGTTCTTTATTGCAGCTTAATTGTAACATATATATCGACGTTTTCTGTTTATTCATTTTATATTGCGGTACTACAAACGGATATTAATTCAGTCTTGAGAGTGAATCGGTTTTTCATTAATTAATGCTGCTTTCTTTCGAGAGGCTGGTAAACGTTGTCCCGCTTCAAACTCAGAATTAAAAGATCCCACGGCAATGGTACAGCAGCCCGTTTGTTTAATAAAAACCGTACCAGGGCAGCTTCCTCTGTTTAACTTACTCGAATTATTAATTAATAGTTCGCTTCGCTCGAAACTCCTATGCTGCCGTTATCGTCTGTGTGATCTCAAAGAAGAGAGATACAAATTTTTCAAACTCTTTAAACTACGGTGGCCACGATGGGAGCAGGATTAATGGAGAAGTAACGGAGCGCAGCCGGGACACATTATCCCTTTTCATCGCGGTGTAATAATGCAATTTAGCCAGGAAGGACCAACGAAGGGGATCAAATGCGAGAATCGGGCGAAGAGGAGGAAAGCTAGCGAATCCACGATGGTAGAAGGACGGAGCGAAGGAAATGGTGGATTGCGAAGGAAAAGACAAAGACGTACGATATTCCCTAGATAGAAATGGACATAGAGGGAAACTGTCATGCGCGTTTTGTCGCGAAATAACCAATGAGATACGCGTATCCAGGCTTACCTCATTGATTACCACGTTCGCGCTCGTTCTAAATTGCACATTGTGCCCGTTGTCGTCGTGCACCCGTTGTAAAATATGAATCGGTGCCTCGTGCCGGGCATCGCGTTCACGGAGGCAAGATTGATGGAAGGAAATGGAACAGTGTCCCTGTCAGGATAATAATCTCTTCCCTGGCTGGTCTTGCATTAACAATAGCCGTTAGCAGGTGTATTGAGAGCTTCGGGGCAAATCTCTTGCGAGAGGGAAGGCGGGTCACCCGCTCCAGGGGCTTCCACTGGGTGGAGAGGAGCGGGTGGGTTTCCCTAAAGCTGGTTGCATCTAAATATGTATATATATATATATATATATATATATATATATATATACACATATATGTATGTATGCATAGTAGACACACGAATGTACATGTATAAACTTACACGTGGGTGTCTGTGTGCCGCTAATAAAAGCCAACGCTATGCTGGCAAATCAACAAAGGGACGCACATAGCGGGGATAATTATTTGTACAATAAGTATAACTCGCTCTGGTTTTGATGATTCGCTTCGAGAGAATGGTGGATAACAGGGATGCACAGGATGGCAAGTGGGGGTGGTGGGACGGAAATTAGGTCATGCAAGAATATCGACGGCCAGACGTAATCACGGTGCACGGCTTGAATAAGGACATTAACGAGTCACGTTTCTCCCTTAAGATCCTTTCTTCCGCGAATGAATCGGGTGAATCACGTTCCAAGAGGGAGAATCGATTCGCAACCTTGGAGCCCGCTGATCGAAACGGGGGATCGATGAGGCGCGGACTGGCAAGTTTGAGATCGATGCAACATAGATGCAGTCCTGTTGCAAGGGCGAATTGCGGGGCTCCAACGAAATCGTTTAGCGAGCACGGCGTTAACGATGAATGATAAAGATCTCAGTTGTATTCAGAGATAATACCATGGAATCATTAGGCGAGCTATATTTTCACGCGGTTCATACTGCGGTTTTCTTGTCAGACATAGAGAGGCGGATCAATCTTGCGCTATATTTGACGGCGGAATCGATTGCGAAAACACTGATGCCTGGTTGCGAATTAAAGAATCTATGGCTCGATCGGTGGGTCTCGATTGGTTCGCTAATTACTCGAGAGATCCGGCCCACCCGAATTATTCGAACAGACTGCTGGGCGTTTCGTACACGTTGGGTTCTCACAGTATCAAAGCAAGGAATTCGGATTCAAAGATTGGTTCCCCTGAAATATTCCAGGAACTTCGCTGATCCGATTAATTGAATTTCCATTGCGTTTGGAGGTACTACGGGGCTAGTATTCGCGGCCGGTGAACGGCGCGAAAAGCAACCGGAAGGAAAATAAATCGCTGGCGCAATACGCGGCTCTAACGATCACGGTGTGTACGAATAAGTGCGCGTCGAGCTCAAACAAACTCACGAACCTCAGCGTGCTGAGAAACGATTGATTAAATACCCCGGCGCAGCTGTTCACGAGAATCTGCTGGCGAAAAACTGTTCTCGCTTAAAGTTCCATGAAAGATTAGTCAAGCTTGTGGAAACGGAACAATCGAAACGAGACTTTGTCTCGTCTAATGAATATCGCAAGGATAAGATTGTAATATAGAAACGTGACTGTACTATCTATAATTGTAAACTACCTAGAAGAGCATCCGAATGATATTTCTCGAAACGGTTGAAACGCCTATCATTTCGATTTATCTAATCTCAATGATTCAGAAACTTGGGCGAAATCTTTAGTGTATCTTATGATTGCGCCAGTGTCCGTTGTTTCATCTCTTCCAAGAATGCGTTCCTCCTGACCCTTTTCCCTTCCACGTGTCCACTAATAATTTCGTTGCTAATCTTCCGGTCGTTTTAGGACATTGTTCGTGTCCACGTTGGACGTTGAAGAGGGACCAGGACATCCGGCGAATTTGAGGAGCGCCGATCTACCCTCGAAGCCGGGGGATTCCGTTTTAATTAATGTGCCGTCGTCGTTGGACTTTTTGACGCCAGTATCGTTAGAGGCTGCGCGGTGTTTAAGGATATTATTTCCCTTACAGAGTAAATCCTGTAGGCGACGCTTACTTCGCGTGACGTGTAACGCTGTTTAAACTATCGCGCGTGCAAACGTGCCAGGAGGCACGAGCGAGGACACAACCGTAGCCAGTCGCTTTTAAGCCTGGCCTTTTTGAAAGAAAAAAAAACCGTGCAAACAAGATCGAGCGCTGTTTAAGAATGTACTTTGCTTTCATACAGATTGCTTCCCGAAGGGTGAACAATAGTTTAATAATTGAATGGGGAGGTAAGCTTGTATTGGAGAATTTCGTGGAATTTTGTTCTTAATAATACTAATAGATTTTGCAATGTTGAAAAATTGCTTCCGATTGTAGCCCTGAAGTATTATTCGTCGTAATACAAGTTGATATTTAAAATTACATGCTCATTCATTTTCAGAAATAGATTTTCACACTAAGCGAAGTCCAAATGATTAATAGATTTCGAGGGAAAAAATTCATTAATTACATTATGATCGCGTGTGGCCAAAAAATGGTGACCGTTCCGAACAAACTCTCTTCAACAATTGAAACAGGACCAAAACGCCACACAATACTTTTGTTCACCCGAACAATCGGCGGCTAAATTTTCTTCCCGCGTCAGAGATCGCCCTGTGGAAGAATGAGCGATTGATCTAAAAAAGACCGTTGACGGATTCTTCCACAGGCTGACGGTCATGCCATTTGCCTGTTTGCAGTTCCATCTAAATCGAACTAATGCTTCACGTGAACGGACACGGTACTTCTGTTCGACTCGTCATCGATCGACCACGTGAGAAGATTCACAACAGCAACGTTTGTTCGCCGTGCACGAGCTACGAATTTTTAAGAAGCCACGCTACACGTATTTGCACCACGGAGAAACAAGTCGAAAGATTCATTCGTAAAAATAACTTCTGAAACGTTTCCATGGTACCACCGGAGCTGTTTCCAAAAAAAAAAAAAAGAAAAGAAAGAAAGAAACGAAAAATCGTACATCAGTTTATTTGCAGCTTTTACAGTCTCAAAAAATTCGGGATTCTTTTTTTAAGCCTCCACTACGGTGTAATCAGCAGTTCAGGAAACATTGTTTCTAAAAACGTACTCGCGATCGCTGATACCATAAGTCTGCTCGTGAACGGGACGCGGGTAAATTTATCGTCGTGTAAATTACACCGTGTTACTATAATTTGCGGGTGACCCAGGCACACGTGACACGTTTTGCGTCACCTACCATCGTTGTAATATAGTTACAGAGACGGTTTAACGCGACGTACAAACAGGTTGGCGCGACGAGTGCTCGGTTTGCTCAGTTAATTAATTCGACCGGTGATCGAAAGGTGTTCGCAAGAAGAACTTTCTTGGAGAATATCGGGGGGAAATGTTGGATCAATTGGTTCGACAATTTTTGGCGAGATAATCCTTTGATAATGGGTGAAATCGTTGGTTCCGTAATATTATATCGCGTTACCGACCCTTCAAGTAGTACGAACCTATGTATGCATGGGTCCCAAGAAAACACCAGCCGTGTAATATCTAAATTGTACGCGGGGTGTTTTAGGAAAGGTCGACAATGCTTCGGTGTACTTAGCGCCCATTGAAGTAAACGAGAAATTATCTTATAATAATGAAACTAATAACGAACAGCTATAACAAATTTAATTGAAAAATTGAATCACGTCTGAGACAAGCTTCGAACAAGTTTCTACGACACATTGCCATACATTTGAAACAAACTGTAAAGGAACCGTGACTTTCTCAAGTCTTTCCGAATAACATTGACACAGTTTCCCAAAGCACCGGTATCACAGATATTGATGGTGAAAATTTAATCCAGACCTTGCTCCGCGAGAAAATATATTCGGTACGCGGCGCAGGTACAACGCTGGAACCTCGTGAAAGGGTTAATAATACAAATTACTAGAGAAGATCGCAACCATTGCATGCAACAAGGGCTCACTGCGAATCCCGAATAAATAAACGACGCAAACAATCTTAAATAAATTTATCCTCGCCCTCCAATGACCGCCTCAAGCTGTCCAAAATCAGGTCCGGGTGTCTGTCAACCGAAGATTCGGGGGCGGAAAATCGAAAAGTTCACGGGAAATTCGACGCGGTGCCGACCGTGACATCGCCCGCAAGCTGAAGAAGGAAGGAACATCCCGATACAGTAGCTCCTCCGCTAAGCCATGGAGGGAGTCGTACTCGGTGGTGAGGGTAGAAACAGAGAAGGGAGAGAGTGCGCGCGCGAGTGAAAGAGGAAAGGCAGGAGATACAGGGCGAAAGCAGTGAGGGTGATTCGGCCGGCCGGCCAGTCGTGCTGTGGCGGCAACCACGACGCGTAGTCGTTTCACGTTTACCCGGTCATGTTGCCAAACAACCCCCACGAACACCCTCTCGACACCGCGACGACCGATCCACGAAACGGATGAACCGATACCGTCTCCAAAGAATAAACCAAACAAACAGAAAAAAATAGAATAAAAATATCGCTTGGTCGAGGAGTAAAGCAAACTACCTGTGCGTGTGCACGAATCGATTCGACAGTTGATTTTCGACGTCCTGGATCCGTGTCCCGGCCTCCACGCCTAATATCAGCTGGCGCAATCCGTGGGTCGAGTTAGTGGGATCGTCCTGGTTCCGTTCGAGACGCGGTTGGACTGGGTCCAGCGATAGCGACGCAGAAAACCATTTCTAATGTCGATCTTTGAGCCTGGACACGTCCATCAGTCCGGGACGAATAGAGGAATATTTACGGGGAAAGTTTGACGTCGTGAGGGTTGGAAACACGTGCAGGGGGTGGTACGCGAAACGGTCACGATCCTAGTACAAGTGGTTCCCACGGCTGGTAACTGGGAACGTGTTCTCTCCGCTTCGAAGATGATCACTGGATAGACAGTTTCGCTGGTTGCACGGGGTGGGAAAGGTACCGGATATCTGAGGATCATCCGAAAGGTGGTAAGTAGCAGGGGATCCCCGTGGCGGAGGAAAAGCTTACCAGGCCCATCAAGGACAAGATGTTCGATCGTTTTCAACCCTTCTACGTACGTGTCTGATCCTCGCGACTCGATTCAGATAACCTTGGTTGGGCTGAAGCTCTGGGGCAAATGGGAACTGTCGCACGGTCGCAAATTAACGGGGTGGGTTTTGGCTCCACCGCTTTGTCTGTCTGGTTCGGTACCTTTTCTACTTGCATCGGGAAGCGTGCTGCTCGCGCGCCTCGAAAGGGATACGTGACAGAGTATGAATGTTACGGGTGGATCGAGCACGTTATCAATGATTTAATGTTCGTAGGATAATCTGAGTTATGCGCGTAATAATAAATGCTGCGTGTGTAGAGTTTTTGCGACTCGCCGTATTCGCCTTTTTTTCCTTTTTCTGTAAGCTGTACAATGGATACGTGAATATTGTACGACCTGTGTAATAAACGAAGGCTCGCAAGGCTGATCGAACATCCTTATCGACCACCATGATCGTTCCCCGTAATCGTGACACTCTAAAAGCAGCCCTCGGATAATGAAATATTCCCCTTCATTAATAATATTGGACGGCCCGAATTTCTATATTCCGCGTCGCGCAAATAGTTATCCCGATTTGCATATCGAAAGATAAAGTCAGAAACGAATGATGACGAATTCGAATCGGAGTTTACGAAAATAAAAATCAAAGTCATCGAATCGTGCGAGAGGTGTGCCGGAACACCGAATTTCCCCCCCCGAGATTAAATCAACCCCAGCGGGTTGCACTTAATAATGTCCAGTGATCGGCATTCCCGATCGATGAAACGACTAATGAGCAACATACATACGCAGGATCGATCGGTTCATTTGGATTTCTGGCAATGAATTAAGGGTGACAAATACGTTGGCCGGTCTCGCTGGGTAGGGTATTATCGATTCGATACGCATCATATTTGCACGCGGCAGCGCTTCGGGGCTAATTATTTCCCAACGGAGAGGGAAACCGGCGACGGACGTCGGTCGTCGTAGTCCTCGTCGTCGGCGTCGTCGTCGTCGTCGTCGTCGTCGTCGTCGTCGTCGTCGTCGTCGTCGTTGTCGTCATCGTCGCCGGCTGCGTGTTGCCAGCGTTTTTCCGCGCCGCGGAATGAATGAAGTTGAGATCGTTATTTAGGTCAGCCGGCAATTTTCGTACCCGGAGCTTTTAAGCGTCCATCTAAAGAGTTTTCAGCCCGGGTCCCGACGGTGAAAGGGGAACGTGCACGATAACGCTAACCCGCATCTAAAAGAACCGGAGTGAACGCCGCGAAATTTTTTCCCTCCCTCTCACGGTCGCTTGAATTTTAGGAAACTCGACCGGCTCGAGGGTTAAGCCCCGTTTCTCCTGTACCGGGTTGCATAGAGGGAGGCGCACCTTTGAAGCGAGGTGTGAGAGGCGATTGCTCGTAGAAACTAGCTGGGAGAGTAGATTCGAGGCTTCCAGCTCCTGCGGATGCGGAGGAGAAACATAGGGGCCGGGGATTTCGTTGGGGGAATCGCGATGATTAGATATTTATCTTCTGCGGGTGCAATTAATGGGGATTTCTTTCGAGAGGGTGCACGGGGGATTGAAACATTAATTAAGATCACCGTGAATAGCCTGAGATAGTATTTCCCTCGTTAATATGTTACTTACTCTCTATTTCCATCCCCCTGATATTTGTTCGCATCTCCCTTTGTACCTTTATGTATATGTAATGAAAGTATACGCGGCCCGGGATGGAGGAATTTTTCAAATTAAGCGTAGGGAGATAAAGGAAGTTTGTACTGTCAATATCAATTGAGGTACACGTAATACGGTGATAGAGGAGAACGCAGAGGAACGAATATCAATGAATTAATTGAACGACGCACTGAATTATTTATGTGCACAATATCTTCGATTTGGCTTTTCCAATTAAACCATCGGCTCATTCGGCTTTATTTAATTTATACTTTTATCTTCTATCTTGTGTAAACGCTCACAATTTATATATTATATCGTTCGCTGACTAAACGCCATTAATAATAATAATTATATTAATGGTAACTGTGCTCCATTAGTTTCCAGCAAATTGTCAGAACAGAGTACCATTGCTCTCGGTTTAGCTTAATGACTGCCAAAATTATAGACACAGAAGCCGGTCTCGTTAAAGCCGAATTAACTCCGAATTAACTCCGAATTAACTCCGAATTCGATCGTCGTTACCGCGAAGAGGATCGTGCTGCCGCCGCGATTAAAGACACCGGACACCATTCGAGAACGATGCACCCCGTGTCCCGACGACAAGACCGATGCTCCTTGCTACCCTCTTCCCCATCTACCGTGAACAGATCGATCAGCCTAATGAGCTCGTCCCGGGGACAATAAGAAATATTCACCCAGCTCTCGTCGAAGCGAGAGATAATGATAATAATAATAGCAACAGGAAAGAAAAATCGAAGCAACGACGGTATTGTGCAGATCAGACCAGACGGAGAAAGAGCAATCGTCCTTGTCTCTATGACGCGATCAGACTGATCGAATATTGGGTCGGCGCAGATGAACGTATCAATCGCGGATACGGTGCCATTATTTTCATTTTCAGAGTTCACATGGAACGCGAAGGAATTATTATTGCGCGCTACAACAAAGATTAAAATTGTTTTCCGTCTTGATTTGCACGAACATTTACCCCACACCCCAGGAACGAAAACATTAATAAATACAAAATTCATGCAATCCGATGGAACTAATTTCAATTAGATACAACATTATATTTATCCAATCAGGTAGCCCCGGCAAGAAAGAAAGACGAGAAAACGGGATCGTCTTCACGAGGGGAAATACGAAAAATTCTCCCCCCTTCCCCCCTTCGCCCCGGAAGCTAGCAAAGCGGGAAGACAGAGAACGTTCCCGGGGAAACGTCAGCACGGACCCGCAAGTGAACCGCTGCAGCGCGAGGACAACGGCCATCAGGAGAAATAATCTCAGCTCGGCGGGCACAAAAGGGAGAGGAGGAAATAAGTGTCCGCGGGCAGTAACAAGTTCGGTGGGATATTGATTTGTTTTTGTTGGGCACAACGATTGCCGGCCGAATGTGTGTCACAAGGCGGCGAGCGAGCGAAATTTCCCGAGGGCGATCCTGTGTCGCGTGGGCGGCAAACGTGGATACATAGGGGCGACGTCGAAGGGGGACGGAAGAGGTGCCGTTGCCACGTTGGACGATGATTACGAGGGGCAAGGTCGGCAAGAAGTCGAAGACACGGTCTCGCGAATAATGACAACGGATCCGACGAACGTTATAGAACGACGGGCTATTGATTCGCTATCGCAAAGCAAACAGATCCGTCTGTCCGCGGATGTAACGCTTCCATCTGCCCCTGTTAACCGCCGTTTGCCACTTTTCCCGGATCAACGACGTCCCAGAAATCACGGGGATTCCGATCATGTTGCCGAGAACTCTCGACATTCTTCCACGCCGTCCGCTGGCCAGGGTGGCCGCCTCCTTTCCCTTACTGCCGTGGCCCCGTTATTGTGTTAAAGTTCAAAACTAGGTTCTGTCGGCCGTCGTCGATGTAGCGAAATTAAAGTGACCGCGCTAAACGGAAAAGAAGATCGATCGGTGCAATCGGTGGACGTTTAATCCCGGCAACATTGGCCGGCGTTTGTCGAGGATCGAACGGGAGTGTCCGGCGTGGTCGAAATCGGCCGTGGTTCGCTCGATTTCGCGATCGTTTTCGCTTGTTACTTCCTGGCCGCGATGAACCACGATGTCTCGTCGTCGCGGCTGATACACCGGGGAACGGGGATGGAAACTTGCAGGAGTGGTTCGGGCGTATAGATCTGCTTTGAAATAACGTTCCTTGTAATTGCATTTGACACGGTCCAAAGTCTTCGACTTCCGGGAGTTCCAGCTGGAAGGAGCGGTCGAGTTAAAGGGGACACGGAAATTCAATTCAGCGGAGAGTGGCCGGAAGGGACGATAAAACGGGGTACAACGGTGTGTGGCGGCTGGACGGACAGAGGGGCAAGAAGGTTGAAAGGGGATGCTTTGTCGCGGGTGACGGATGAGCGCGCGTATAGATAACGGGACACGTAAACGCGTTTCGAACGGGGTGAGCGAGACGTCGTGGACGGGGGTGGGCCGCTAAATGAACAACAGCGGCACCTTCGTCGACGGGTGGAAGAAACGGGAAGTCGAGTAGTGGCGGACTTCAAAGGAAAAGGGTAGAGGCAGAGCGGCGGGAGAAGACCGAATGAAAGAGAGAAAGAGAGGGCCGGGAAAGGGTAAAGGGCAGACGGAGGGTGGAAGCAAGGAACGTGGCATGAATTAGAACTCATTTGGTAAAGTGTTGCGCGTGTAGCGAGTTTGAAGAGGTCGTCCCGGGGGTGGTTCAGAGTTGGCGCCCCAGAGAAGGGGTGACTTGGAGGGTTGCAGTGGGAAAAAGGGAGAGAGCGAGAGAGAGGGAGAGGGAGCGAGCTCGCGAACTAAAAGCGAAAACGAGGATGGGGAGGAACGGTGAGCGCGATATGAGAAAAAGGGGAGGGCGGAGGTGGAGTTGAAAGGCGCAGATAATCTAGAAGAAGAGAAGAGAGAATAGAAGAGAGAGGTGCTGGACCGTATCGCGGAAACTCGAATCCGCTGACAACACGAGGGGAGAAAGTTGTCGAAGGGGGAAAGGGAGAGTGAATCGAACGTGGCTACGAACAGAAGAGGAGGCATAGGCGACGGTGAAAGGGAGAACGGGGGTGGCAAACAGAGGAACACCGCTTTGCCGGCCGCCGCTTCGTCGTTCAAAGAAATCGGCTCGACTTGTCGAGCTTGCACGACTACCGAGTAAGTAATACCCTTTAATCAACGACTGGGAGAGGAAGGCCGGAAAGTTTATACTCGAGATCGGTTACTGGGAGTGAGGGTCTGTACAGGGCGCGCGGAAAAACTGGCCACCGAACTCGAACGGGGGTGGGCGCGTTCTCGAAGGTCCTTTAACTGTGACACGAATCGAACGACTCGATGGATTTCGAGTGGCAGAGTACGTTTAGCGATCCAAATAGACTTTGCATGTATACCGTGGACACCTGTCCGACGCGTATCAGAATTCGGTCGCTCTTTGTACACACCGATCAACTTCGTCGTATTAGGAACGGAAGACGGTGTCTGGTAGCGGGGAAATTGAGTTCAGTTGAATGGAAGATTTTACGATAAGATGGTCGTGGAACGATAGATGAAAATTATTGATTTATTTTGCGGCCGAGCGATGGTAAAATGAAAGAAAATACATGTCTCCTGGCCAGAAATCGAAATAGATATGTTTCCATTTAGCATGTCGAGAGAGATGAAAATAGCACGCGGAACGCTCGGGTGATGTAATAAATATTTGCAACAGCGTACAGCGGACGATTATCAGCGAACAAATTGTTCCATTTATTCGACCCGGCTCGATCAATTTGCTGGACGATAGAATAGAGTTTTGCCGGAGTTCAATCTCGATAGGTATTTCGACGGTGGTCGTTAGAAATACACTGCCAGGCATTACGATTTCGGGAGATTCAACCGGTTACAGGGTAGAGAACAAATCCCAGGAATATCAAATCGCGGACAACCTGATTTACGTTATTCGATATACAGGTTCCGTCGTTGTAAGCTATTTCCATCGAGTCTGAGGAATATTTAATCCTGTGCACTCCAACGATGAAAGCGGCTGCTAATCCCCAAACGATCTTTCGCTTGCAGTTCTCTGTGAATTTCGACACCGAGTATTTCGCGGACTCTGTTCTCGACGGTAGGGCAGTCCCATGGACGTTGTTTTCCGTGCTCGTCGGGATCGAAATAAAAATATGATGATCGACAAGACGACGATAAATCGAGAATCGTATACTCGGCGGAAATCCAATGGTGTCGCTTTAATATTTAATGATAAACCTTTGCGAAATGTAGAGGGGTGAACTATTTTCCACGCGGATAATGAATCGGAACATTTATTGAATACTTATCCTCTATCTTCTTGTCCAATAAAATCATTAAGGTTCCGCTTTTATCGTTTTCGATAGCATTGCGAGAAATCGCTTCAAGTGCCCACTCTTTGCAATTAAATGTAATTCAATTCCGATGAAATTCGTGTTTCTACGTCGAACCATTTAAATGAATACTACATCCGTTCTCGCCTATCCAATTCTTTTCATCTTGGCCCACAAACCGTCGGTTCAGCGAAACTTTTATTCGAAATCCCTCGCCCAATATCTGCCCACGTGGCTTCGAAGTATCCAGCAATATTCAAACCACACAAACTCTGTCAATATCCAAAAGTACGTTCAAAGAATTCTCCCCCGCGATTCTACGATCCGTCTATATTTCCCCAGTCGTGGACGATTTTTCTTTCCGATTCCGCGGAACTTGTTGAGCCTTGTTGCTCCAGAGTTACAGCGAGCTTCTCCGTTTCGCGACGACGCGTCCAGGGAATATGTCGAGCCTGTGTATCCGGTTTTCCGGCTGATAATTTCGCGGCCAACTTCCGTCTAGTGATTGCCCAGGAAACTGTGAATGCGCGCACGTCCTACATGCACACAAAGATCGAACGTTCCCGAAATCATCCTTGAAGACACACGCGGCCATCGAGATTGCTTCTCGCGGTTAATCTTTCTGCCGGTCATCTCTCCTTTCATGTTGCTTCTTCGACGCGGCAAAGAGCAGCACGGCGCCCCTGTTAGAGAGGGATGATCGCGCGGCGATTGCTCGGAAATTCGTGCGGGAAAAAATAATGGACGTCGGGTTTGAGGGGCGGTATCGTTAATGGAACGCGTCGCCCAAGACTCTGGAAAATAAATCGTTCGATAACCGTTCCGGCGAAAAGTTTCTGGCGTGCACCATTCGTTTCCCACGGCCCTCGTGCATTACCATTTTGATTCCCCTCCGGCATGATGGTGTTCGCCCGCGCGATACTTCTGCGGGACAAACGCTGCCGTTTTTTCGCCAATTTTTTTTTTTTTTTTTTTGCTTTTCATGCGGGATCACGTCCCGCCTTGTCCACCGTGATCCGCGGACGGCACGAACCGAAAAGCCCCGCGATTATCTTCGATACTCGAAACTAACGCAGTGGAAATCTCGAAAACCGAACGGAATTATTTACAATAGCTATTTTGCTCGGAGATTCGCGACGAGAATGGTGCTCCCAGAGGGTTCGTTGACGCTGTCTAGAAATTGTTTTTTACCTCGGCTCCCCGAGCCTCGTGCGAACCGATTACCATTAACCCTTCGCAGGGCGAGCGATGCCGGGCGACGAACAAAATAAATCAGCAAGAAACAGAAGATCAGAGTGAACCGAGAACGAATTAGAAGAGCCAATCCTACCGCGCACCGGTGAAAATATAATCGAATAAAATCACCTGACACGTCCAATCACCGCGATATTACCATTCGCAACCGGTCGGAGGGCCAATATCCGTGCATTTATCGAAAAGAAGTTTGCCTTTGGAGCTGGTTCCGTTAAGGGCGAACGGCTCTCGAGCGAAATCGATGTATCCCAAATTGATAGGGCGGGATAGGCGCGAATATCGAGGCGGCCGGAATCAATGGGAAAGCTCCAGCTAAATATCCAGACTGCTTGCGAGCTGCACCTACCGCTCGGTCGATACTCTAAACGGGAAAACAGGAAGATACTTCCTTTTTATTTAAAGCCAGAGAGACAGGCACAGAGGGAAAGGGTGTGTGTATGTACGGGTAGAGAGAGGAGAGATAGAGAGATATAGGAGAGGGTGGTAGTTGCGCGCGAAAAGAAAGTACATCGAGCGAACCCAGGCTGCGAAAAAAAAACGCGTGTGAATATTCAGCCGAGCGGTAGAATATTCGCAGAGAGAGAGAGAGAGAAAGAGAGAAAGGGGAGACGCTCTTCTCCTTCGATCCAGACACACACGGACGGGAAAATTTCGCTTCGATCACCCCGTAAAGCTTGATTCATGGTGTACGCCAAACGCTGCAAAGGATTCCTCGTAGGAAAATGGTCGGTTTCTCTCTCGCTCGGCGAGCAGACTGAAACGGAATGGAATAAATACCCTCGCGTGAAAGGGGGCCATTTGGAGAATGTGGGAATGGAGGATCGAATGGAGAATCTGGCACTTTGGTAAAAGGAAAATGAACGGGGTGTACTCTTATGGGATGATAGCGCAGTTGTTTCCGAGAAACGGTTGGGACTGCGCGTTAAAGAGTCTCGCAGTGGCGTTACTCTTGCTGTGTCACATTGAAGTAAAGTGGCCTGAATTTTAAGATCCTATTGAATCGACCCTGTCGCGAGATAACGAATATCGAAGGGTCCATTTTGCATGCGAGTAAAACATTTTGACGCGCATAAATCAGGAATAATTAATAATTGTCCAAGCAATAATATCATAGCACTCCCTAGCCGGAGAAATAAGAATAATATTCCATTTGGTATTCAATCTAGAATCGGCGAGGAAGAAATGTACCCATCATCTCCCGTTCTTCCATCAAGCGAAAAAATAAAAAAATAAATAAAACGTCACACTGTGGAAACAACTGTCTCACCATTTTTCTCCGAGATTAATAAGTGCCTCTGCTCGCTAAAGATAAAAGACAGGCGGGGGAGGGTGGGGATGAACGATGTCATCTCACCGGGTTCTTGATAAATAAGAATTTTGCTCAGGTTTTGCTCGAGTGGTTCGAGTGTGTTTCGCCGCACGCGTGACAGAAGTGGGCCGAGCACGAGCGTTTAACAAAGAGTGTGTGCATGGAGGAAACGCGGAGGACGGTGCTCGGCGTAGACTGTGAAAGACCGTTTGCATAAAACCCCCATTTACTTTGTGGGATTTCGGTGCGCGGTGGTACGCGTCGTGACAAATTTTCGATATGCACGTTCCATTTGGACGTCCATCTCGCGCGTGCAAGAGGACAGCCGCTTTTCTCTCTGATCTTTTGAAACGTTGCCCGGCCGATTCTGTAAGAGCGCCTGGCGGGAGCCTCCGGATGAAAAGTTATTAATACTCTTTCCAGGCGAAGCGAGAAAAAAAGAGGTCTTGGAAACTACTGCCGTGCGTCGATTTTAATAATACACACGCGAGTCGCGATATCGGCCGGATCTACGAAGGTATCTAAATAAATTCTTGAAAGGCTTTGCGCGACGACGATCATGATTCATAGAGGATTGTTTTCGGGACGGAATAGGGGAGTGGAATTATTTATTGCCGACGGGTAGATTGAATGCCGCGGTTGAATAATTAGCGAGGCGAGAAATATTCGGCGGGGGCAGTGAATAAATAATTAATGCAAAAGTTTGGACGACAGCGGACAATAATAGATTGTGTTACCGCAAGTCACGAAATGGTACGTTGCCCTGCTTATTAACACCGTTGCAGTTTTTCTCATTTCTTTGCCGCGAATGTAATAAAACGAACATTAAGATTATCACCAATTCGATGATACCTAGGGGAACGAGCGATGGTTCCTGTCCCGAGGTCGATGGGATACTGACTCGATTGACTTTGCGCGAACTTTCTCATAAATGCTGAACTCACATTCGACCAGAATGTCGACATTATGATTACAAATCGAAACCTTTAAAATCTACATTTTCCTCGCTATTCCATGCATTTGAAGCCGTGCACTTCCCATGCAATACTTTTTTAACCCTTTCGCTCCCGAACTTTTCAGACTATAAACGAATGCCTACGAAAATCATATGATTTTACTTTCTTTGCTATTTATCAGCAAAATGTGCGTCCGAATTGTTCCACATAATGACACTTCGCTACTCCTTCGGCCGCCGTTATTAAACTACCAACGAAATCTGTAATTCTCGTAGCGGAAGGAGAACAAAATCCAGAGACCAGAGGTAGGCAATTCACGGAATATGGAAACAATCGCCAGAGCCGTGCGTCGAATGTCGTCCGGTGATTCAGTTAAGGAGGGAAAAAAGGCGGAGGGTTCTCGAATTTAAAGCTGGAAGCACGGTCACGCTTGTTACAGTTCCATGAAATTAAGTCTGCTTAACGAGTACGAGTCGGGAAATTTAACGAGCCCTGCGCGTGCAACGGTGGCGAGTCCGAGAATTTCCCAAGCCCGCTACGTAACCGACGACTGCGATGGACTCGCGTGTCTAACCCTTTTTCCTACCCTCTCCGCACCCCCGCACCCCCCCGCCCCGTGAAAAAAACGATAAGAGCGAACTCGTCCTAAATAGCGAAAGACTGGCACGCGCGATGTTTGTCGTCGAGTGAAATTGGACGCGAAACAGAGAGGTTCGAATGGAACGAAAAGGGGTTGAAAGGTGTCATTTACACGTCGCGTTCTTTTGGAACCGCTTCGTGCAATGCTTTGGATATAACCGATCGGTGAATACGGAATGGAAAGTTTCGTGGGCCCTCGACTTATTAATACTTTTATCGTCTCCCTGTCGCGATCAGAATTCGTCGGTGATATTGCTGGCGGGGCTCGTGAAGAAAGATCTCCGCGTTTCTGTGAAACTCGTTCGTCTTCGGGTCCGCTTTCCTGCGCATGGAAAACTTGCCGGGCGAACTTCGGCTGCATCTGTGCGCCATTCGAGATGAACGGAAAAACGGGGGCGAACGTGTGCGTTCCAGGAGCCATTTGTTTCATACCTTTCTATTTCGCTTTCTCTCCCCCCCCCCCCCCCTGTGTGTCCTGCGCCTTGAAATATATTGTACAATACGTACAACGGCGTAACGTTTCAATTAGCATACCGTGCCCCGACTTCTCGAACTCGTTGACGTCTTTTATTCTTCTCCTCGATGGAAAAGTTGTCCCGCAGCGTGCAACTCCGGCGTCTGTGCGCCGGGTTTCTAGTCTCTTATTTAACCCTCGACTCTTCGAAGTGTTCCGCTTGGCGAGCGAGACAATATCTGGAGTACGTGAGATAAATCGGATAACGCCGAGGGGTGTCTCGAAACGTTTGCAATTTGAATAGAATTATAATTGAAATGTTTCTCGAGCGGCGAGCAGACATTTTTTAGGTAACGTTGACGAGAAAATTTGTCGATCCTTCATTGATTCTCGAGTAGCCAGGTAAGGATCGTTCAATGGTCGGCCAGTTGATCTCGCGTCCCATATAAAATACTATCCAATAGACAGTTGTTAGGCAACGGAAGCTAGATAACCGCAGAAATACTACAAAGGGATAATCCCCAAGTAGAACCGGAAAAACTTTTCACGGCTGTTACACGCGTCCTCGCGGTAGTACGCGAAAAGAAAAGAAGGGGGAAAAAACGAACGAAAACGATAGAAGCTGCGATAGAAATCGTGGAAAAACCTTGCCACTTGTACGCGGCGAAGAATCGACAGAAAAGCACTTTTCCAGATCGTCTGACCGAGAGATAATACGCTTCCGGTCGGCGACACGGTTCGATCGATATAACACTCCGGCAATCCTCTTCCTTCCTTCGAGTCTTGACGCATTAATATCGAGATTGCTTACGTGAACGCCAGGCAGCCATTCGAGAGCGATAAACCGGTCGTGGAGCAGGGACTTTCCGACAGAATCGTCGTGACAACGGTCGAGGGAACCAGGGGGCTGAGGCTGCTCGGGATGATGGGCAAAACCACCAATGGAAGGTCTCACAGCCACGGGGGAACCCGTGATGGCGATCAGATAGCTTCGGGTATTTTGATAGCTTCCCCGTTACGAGCTGTCCTCGTTATGTAAGTAGCCAGATGAGACGGTGACAACGGATGGCCTAAGCGTCAGAGCGACCTAACATCTTTCTAAGAACCTCGCCGAAACGATCCCACCTATTGCATTGTTTCTACGCGACACCGTAGAAACTCCTAGAAGCGTAGACAAATTATCCCAGCCGGCCTATAGGCATCGAATAAAGAAACGATCAGGACATATCAGAGGGCCGATTCGTTTCGAAAACGTTGCATGAGATGCGATCTTCGCGGTCGGGCAAGTCGCGCATTAGCTGCTAGACCAGACCAGAATCCGGCTAAAATGAGCCATCATCTCGGCCGGATGTTGGCCCTGCTGGTATCGCTGCAGCAACTGTCGGTGGTGAGCCAGTCGAAGGCTCACAGCGAGAGGGAAGCGGTCCTGATCCCCGGTGACATCGTGCTCGGCGGTTTGTTCCCGGTACACGAGAAAGGCGGCGCGTCCTGCGGCCCCAACGTCTACAATCGCGGTGTGCAGCGTCTCGAGGCGATGCTGTTCGCCGTGGACCAGATCAACAAAGACAGGAAGATGCTTCCGGATATCACGCTCGGCGTACATATCCTGGACACCTGCGGTCGGGACACCTACGCGCTCAATCAGAGCCTTCACTTCGTGCGGGCGTCGCTGTCGAACTTGGACATCAGCGTGCTGGAGTGCGCGGATAAATCGCCGCCCAGGGTGAAGAAGACGGCCAGCGCTGGACCGATCTTCGGCGTCATCGGGGGGTCGTACAGTTCCGTGTCCCTGCAGGTGGCTAACCTGCTGAGGCTGTTTCACATTCCGCAGATCTCGCCCGCCTCCACCGCCAAGGCGCTCAGCGACAAGACCAGGTGAATCGCGTTTTCCCATCGAAGCGGGTTACAGTCCCGTGGATTGCAATTGCTTGTATGTTGTTATTACCGAAAGTCATAGGCCTAACGCTGATGTATCCGACTCTGTAACAGGTTCGACTATTTCGCGAGAACGGTGCCGCCGGATACGTTTCAATCGATCGCCCTGGTGGACGTGGTGAAGAGCGCCAACTGGTCCTACGTGTCCACCGTGTACTCCGAGGGTAGCTACGGCGAGTACGGCATCGAAGTGTTCACCAAAGAGGCCACGGAGAGGAACGTGTGCATCGCTACAGCGGTGAAGGTACCCGGGGCGGCGGACGATCGCGTCTTCGACGGTATCATTCAGAAGTTGAGTAAAAAATCGAACGCGAGGGCAGTGGTGCTGTTCACCCGCGCGGAAGACGCGAGAGGGATCCTCGAGGCGGCCAGAAGATCGAATCTGTCCCAGCCATTCCAATGGCTGGCCAGCGACGGTTGGGGCCGTCAGATTAAACTCGTGGAGGGTCTCGAGGAGGAGGCAGAGGGTGCAATCACGGTGGAGCTACAATCCGAGAATATACCTGGCTTCGACGAGTACATGGCGTCACTGACGCCGGACACGAATCGTCGAAATCCTTGGTTCGGTGAATATTGGGAGGAAGTGTTTGGCTGCGTCCTGAAGAAGACGAGCGGGCCGGCGGGGCCTCAGAACGGGACCGTTTGCTCGCCGCAGCTCAGATTAACATCCGAGACTGGCTACGAGCAGGAGTCGAAGGTTCAATTCGTCGTGGATGCTGTGTACGCCTTCGCGTTGGCGCTTCACAATCTTCAGAAGGACGTGTGCGTGAAAAGCGAGGGTCTGTGCGCCTCTATGGCGAATTACGACCGGGGCGCGTTCTATAGGAACTACCTGCTGAACGTGTCCTTTACAGGTGAGTCGATGAGCGCGGGGGGAACGATGGGGAATCCGGTGGCGGCGTAGAATAGCGGGGTTCAATATTTCGTTTGCGACCCGGGACCCTTCAATGCGCTGGAACATATATTCGGGAATCGTCGGCTCGACGGCTCTTTCTCTGTCCCCCCGTTGGCCCTATCGCCGTATTAACATTTTTGCACCCTCGCGGCCAAGGCGGGCAATAAACGCGCGACTCGCGAGTGCTTTATAACGCGCACACCGATAATATCGACGACCCGTCGACGATAAACGAAGACATTCGCAGGAGATCGCCGATATGAAATTCCACGGACCCCAGCTGCCTTGTTTTTTTTGGGGGGGGGGGGCTGGATCGAGCTGGGATGCTTCGGGGGAAATGGTGCCCGAGGGTGGTTTTTCAAGCGTGTGCGATGATTCGTACTTGATTACGTTTTCCCAGCGATTTGGGTGAATAGGGAATGGGGATACGGTTTCATTCATTGGGATTTTCGCGCCAATCGAAGTACACGCGAACGTGTGCCAGAATCGATTCTGACTTTGTAACACCGTGGAAGATGAATTTTTTCATTTGCAACATGCTTGGAGGGCTCAGAGGCCAATCGGTGTAAGCACAACTTTCCCTGAACGTGAGTTACGCAGCTCAAAAACCTTTTACTGCGAAAAGTTTCAGTTGATACATCGATTAAGCCACTATTTTGTTTCCAAGTAATTTGTAAAAGCCTGTATATTAATCTAACGCTCTTTCCATTCAGCCCTTTACCTAGCGAATACGTGGTTGGTTTATTTCCCTTCTAATCTCTCCTTCTAAGATTCTTTCCGCAATTCGGTCTAATATTTTTTAATAATGGAACAGTTTAATTTTACCAAACAGAAGCGACAGAAACAGCAACTCGTCATTTCATTCATCAGAAAGATAATAAATATTTTCCATCCTCGAACCAGGCGCCGCACGCATTCCTCCCCAATAATTGCCGTCCACTTTCGCCCGAAACATCCGTGCGCGCCCTTTACCAAAATCATCCCTCCCGCACCGGAACGATCCAGAATCCAGCGATTCCGGATTCGTGCTGCCCGATATGGTACGGCGGCACCCGCAAGAAAACACCGCACACAGGCAGTGCCATTCCTGACATTTCCCCCGAGCCCGTTGCATTCCGCAAATCGAACGCGAAAGGCACGAGCGTGCCGCTCGTTCCAGCCCCGCGCTTCGATGCAGACTTCCCCCTTTCCGCCAGGGCGAAACGAATTTTCGGCAAGCTCGTTGAAAACACACGGGGGGGGGGGGCAGGTAGGGGTGGGAGTGGTCCGTCCGTGGAATTGAAAAAGCAACGCGATCCCTTTCTCGTCGGGGCGGACGTGAATTTCGCGAACGACGTACGCGAAATACGGATCTCGTCCGCTTTTTTTTTTACCCTCGCCGCGATAAAGACCCACGTCCCATTAAAAAACAAAAAAAGATAAATCAAAATCAAAATCGGTTGTGGGATGGCTCGTTCGAGATCAGCCGAGCGCCACGGTGGCTCTGATAACGGGGACCGGCGAGGAAGAAAGGGCGCAAAGGGATGGACAAAGAGATGGAAAGCGAGAGGGAGGCAGGGATTGTGCATACCTATAGCACGGAAATGCGGAAGAGGAAGGAACAGTGGGGGAGGAGAAAGTGCGGAAAGGGGTGGTATCACAGAGGGATCGTGCTGTATCGATCCTAAATGTGCAGTCCAATGCTATTGTTTTTTTTTTTTCTTCCCACCCCGTTTATGCAGAGCGCTGATGCAGGCTTACGTTAAAGATGCTTGGCGGATTTGGAGGCCGAAATAACGCAGGCGTTGTCGCGTACTTCAACCCCAGTACAATTCTCTATCCTGCTTGGGGTGGCTGCGCGTGACCGAGGGGACCGAAGTTTGCGGCTACGTTTGCAACGTTCTTTCGCTCGCGGTGCAAACTGTCCTTTCGTTAAAATAGGATATGCGTGGGAAAAACTGTGAAACCCTTAAATCGTTTCACGTGATCGCAGCGGGAATTATCTGAACACCTTCTCGAACGTTTTTGGTACAGAAAAATCAGGCGATTTAAAGGAAATCGATAGCTTCATTTTATCGGCAACGATAAAATCTACACCGACAGATTTATTCATCCATTGTTTTCATTGGCTCTGTCCGGTACTATCAAATTTATCCCCTTTACGGCACACTTAACTCAGCGGTAACC
Organism: Nomada lathburiana; assembly: GCA_963667235.1. Classification (NCBI taxonomy): domain Eukaryota; kingdom Metazoa; phylum Arthropoda; class Insecta; order Hymenoptera; family Apidae; genus Nomada; species Nomada lathburiana. The sequence goes on from OY763906.1 coordinate 10,732,485, forward strand.
TCGACTCGTAAGAATGCGAACGTTATCGTCACTCTGAAATACTTCTCAAAACTCGATTTTTAAATCCTCAACATAGCTGCACTTTTCGCACCCCTTGGTGTACGCGACCCTATAATCTATTTAATACGTTCCGGCTTTTCTTCTTTTTTTTTTTTTCCATCGGTTCCCTTGCAATCAGAACCCGGTGATCGTCGACGAGAGAGGATCGTTCACGCGTCGATATCTCGAATCGAATCGGCCACGGTGCCGGTGTTATCGATTCGTTCGACGGACGTTTGCACGACGGTGGCGATTTCTACGAAATGACCAGGAAATAGTGGCCCGGTTTCGGTGACTTCGCACGCTTCGGATCGATCTGACGAACTCTGTCGCCACGTTCGACCGGACGAATCGGAGATTACAGGCCCCGTCCTGTGTTGCCGTAAAATGGATCGGAAGAAATTGCATTTTTTTCCCGCCCTCGGTTTGTTCGCTTTAAAAAAGTTCTTTACTAGGCGGTGAACGACGATTCGTTTCCGGAATAATCGACGGACAGCGACGCGCGTATCGATCTCGTCGTCCGTTAGACACGGGACAAGAAGTTCGCCTCTTTCTCTGCTTTCCTTTATTGAACAATTTTTTAATCGCGCGGGGATAATCGCGGCCGGCGAACGCGGGCTTTCGGAACCAAGAGAGGGCCATTGTTCGTGATATTGAATCACGGGGCGAAGGAGTACGCGCGTGCCTACGTGCATCGTGTCACGGTCTGACCTAATCTGATAGTCGCAGATATTACAATTCGCCTTGCAACGCCGATGAAGGAAACCATTAAGCGCCGCGCGACTGATTACTGTCCGCATGCTCTGTTCGACGGAACGAAATCGCGAAACGACCGGATTATATCAATACCGGGGGTAAAAGTTTAAAAGAACCGTCGGATATTTCGACGAGCAAAGTAATTATTCAATGCTGTTCAGGATTTCGAATTAAGCATCGGGGTTCTTTCCGCAATCAATTGGATTATTCTTCGTTCTAATGATATTAGAACGCTCGGCGACCAGTGTAATGGAGTACTGTACTCTGGCTGGGAAAAATTTCGCGAGAAAGAAAAATCGCACAACAAATCCGCCCCAGGCTCATTTTAAAGGGTCAAGATTGACTCGATTGACTTTCGTTTTTTAATGTAATATTAATTATTCGATAGAAAAATGCACGACAATATTCCTTTGGAAAAAGAAAAAAAAAGAAAACTGCCTTGAAGGTTCTCCGTTTCACAACCGAGAATATTATTCCCGAGTTAATTAAACGGTTTCGTAACTTTCACAATCGATAATCGTCGCGTGTTAACGGAAAGGGAAACGCGCCGGGAAAACCCTGTTAACGCGGTACTGAACTCTGGTGATCGATATCGAACGCAAAAAGAGAGAAGAAAAAAAAACGTTTTGCCTTTCTCGCAAACAAGAAGGGATAGAAAATCGAGTGCCGTCGATACGCTCTCGTTGATCCCGTGAATCGCCAGGGCTTCCACGATCGAATCGTATTGAAAAACCCAAAGTCGAATATAATTTTTGTTTTCGTCGAGTTAATTCGCGACACGTCTAACTGGGGTAGAGTCGTGTGTGTGCGTCAATTACCCGAAGCAGAGGCGCGATAATTAAAAACCGTATTGCACGTGGATCGCGTTGGTGTGTTCAAACTGAAACGGGGGGGGGGGGGAGCAATAAGTAAACGGAACGAGAACGCTGGGACAAATCCGGCGTGCAAATTTAACGAATCGTTTTCCGGGGTTTTTTTTTCGCGAAACAAAATGCACCGTCTGGAACGCGACACTCGCGAAAATTCAGCCGGACTGGAGGGCACAGTGTCCACAAGAAATTGGTTCGCTCGAAAGGGATCTCTGGTCGATTGTTATTATTGCCAAACGCGCGAAAGAAATTTTAAGTATCGCTGGAATATTTGTAGAAGTGAAATGAAAGAGTTCGGCGAGGCGATTGAAATTTAATAAATTGTTTATAATTCTTTATGGTGTACAATAACGTTGAGTTCGATAGTATTTATTGCCAGAGCTATATCGAACGTTTGGGATCATCCTCGGATGATTAAATGGAAATACACACGTCTGTATGTACCATGTCACTGTGGTGACAGACGTATGTCACCGGTAGACCACTACCTAGATGTTAATCGAATTGAAGTATGAAATGCAATCACGTTCTGGAGACTTATCTTACAACTGGTTAAATTATTGTCCTACATTTTGAAATAGTTGGAGAATTTTCCTGGCGTACGAAAATTTCTATAATAATATGCATATACCCGAGGCATTCATCCGTACAGAATTTCATTAACGTCGCGATCTTTCGAAGAGCAATATCGGATCTCCTGCTATATTTTGCGATTAAACAATTATCGATCGAAGAACAAATATTTTAATCAAATTATTCGTAAGCATTACTGTATAATATATGCAACAAATATCGTCCACCACGGTCTCGAAATTTCTGCACAACATATCGGGGAATTCTGTACGTTCCGCGAAACAATTTGGCGGATCGTAAACCCGTGAACTTACTGTACAGTAGTATAAGGATCGTCCGTGTTCAGACACGCCTTTGTGCCTCCGAACAACAATCGACGAGAACATAGATGTGATTGAATCGCTCCGTCTCCATTCCCCGATGCTTCGTTTATTTTATCACTCGAAAACTGTATCTTCCGCGCGGGTTCCCGCTTCGGATATCGAAAGCAAAATGCACGTTCACGATTTTCCAGACACCGCCGGCAGCGAGGTGAAGTTCGACGAGCATGGTGACGGGCTGGCGCGGTACGAAATCCTCAACTTCCGGAAATCAGACCACAACGGGACTAATGGATATCACTATCGGGCAAGTGAAATTACTTTTGACATTTCTTTTTTTCGTTCCATTGATTAATTAGAACTTTCCGCGGCACGACCTCTCCGCTGTTCCCCCCTATTCCACTTTCTCGTCATCTCGTTCTCTCTGTCCTCCACTCGTCTTCGCTCGCCGTGACGGTGCTCGAATTCGCGGATGGCAAAGCTCCTACGAACCCACCTACTCCCGGGGGTAGAATCGCTTTCGGCACTTTTATGCTCGTCCGACCTGGCATAATATCGAAACCGAATGTCCCCTATTATTGGATCCGACGAATTTCCACGGACAGCCTGGATAATTATACCGCGCGAAACTTCGCGGAAGCGTGAATCGTTTCGAATTGAAATAATTCTCATCGACGCCAGATTAGCTTTAGTTGCGCAATTGACTCCCTTTGTACGCTCCATTTCTTGCACGGCCGTTTATTATTCGGTTTCAAACCAATGGCCGTGCCAGATGTTTGGCAAATATCGGAGAATTTCTTTGTTTCCGGTTTCGTTCCCATTACCGCGCGTATTTCACCCCCTTTCATTTCGTCCTCGAACGCCCTTTCTCATTCTCGACCTCGCTGAATATCTTTCAACTTTCCACCTTTCTAAACGTTATATCGTCTGTTATATACCGTGCTTGTAGCCGCGATTTCCTCGAGGAAACCGGACTGCACGCTCGTTAAATTAATTCCGACCGGCCATTTTTCCCAATGGAACGTAACGACGTCAGCCCTGGGCCCCGGTTCCCGGTCTCGCGTGTCCAATTAACGATTGTTTCTCGATCAAAATCGTAAATCAACACGGAGTCGGGTGGACCGGTCGCGTTTCGAACGATAAAGCAACGGCGGGACATAAATTGCGCAACGTGGCCCTCGTTGCAGCCGCCTTCCCACAGCTGGACGCAACTTACACCATGAAATATAACCCTTGCCCGTCGGAACAGGTAACTCTAAATCGTCAAAAAGCGCGGGTTTTATTGCGCCATCGGGTCGGCCATTTATTAGAAAGAATGAAAAAATAGAGAGAAAGAAAGGAGGGAGTCGCGCATTCGCGATAGAGGACGGAATAAAATCTCTCGCTTTATTTTCCCCTTTTTTTTTCTTCTTCCTTTTCGCTTTAGTTACTGCGCTCGTATTTCAATTTCCACGTGAAATGCATATATCTCATTATCAAAGTGGAGTATCTGAGTCGTGCAACCGCGCGTCCCATTATGCATTGGAAATATTTATCATCCCGTTCGAAACATAGAAAGCTGTCCAGCCATATTTCTTCTCAGCCCCCGTGAAATGAAACGAAAAAAAAATGCTCGTTCGTTTTTTATCAATTTTCCTGTTAGCATACGGCGGCACGTGCGTTCGGCGCGCAGAATAGAAAGTTGCGCGTCGTTTCAACGAGCTCTCGATTGAGTATCGGACCGATCGAACGGTAGCGAAATTTCAACGTCAATCGACGTTCGTTTGCTCTCGCCTTCTAAAATTGTTCGAGAGCCCTCATATTTGACTGTCCCGTCTTAACCACGCGCCGGAGAGAATCCTTCGAGCACGCGACACTAGAAACTGGCGAACAAGTAAAGGCAACCAGCTACATTTTATAATTCATAATGATGTCGGACGCGATACGCCAGCGTAGAAAATTATTTACCGCGACCTGTTGTTACCTCGCATTCTCCTCGTACAATATACCGCACTTCTGTCGAATTGATGACCAGCGTGTCGCACGAAAAAGGGAAAATAATTATCACGGTACGGTAAAAGGCAAAATAGCGTATCGAACTGGGACTCGCGTTTGCAATCGCAACGAACAACAAATTCTCATAAATCCGAATAACAACGCTCCAGGTGGTAGGCAAATGGTTCAACTCGCTGGACATCCGTACCGATGAGCTGGTCTGGGCCCGTGGCACCAAAGACATCCCAATTTCCGCCTGCTCGCTACCCTGCGATCCAGGTATGATAAAGAAGCAACAGGGTGACACTTGTTGCTGGGTGTGCGACCAGTGCGAGGAGTACGAGTTCGTCTACGACGAGTACACCTGCATGGACTGCGGCCCAGGGAAATGGCCGCACGAGGACAAGAGGGGCTGCTACCACCTGCCCATCAACCACATCAGGTGGGACAGTGCGTTCGCGATCGTCCCCGCGGTGATTTCGTGCCTTGGAATCGTGGCCACGCTTGCGGCCGCGTGTCTATTGTTCCACCACAGGGACACGCCCGTGGTCAGGGCGTCGGGACGCGAGCTCACGATCATTCTACTGGCCGGTGTGCTTGTTTGCTATCTGAACACGTTCCTCTTGATCGCGACACCTACCACGCTCACCTGTATCCTGCAGAGGTTCGGCGTGGGTGTGAGTTTCAGCGCTGTTTACGGCGCACTATTGACCAAAACGAACCGGATCGCCAGGATATTCGATTCTGCGTCGAGATCAGCGGTCAGGCCTAGGTATATCAGCCCTACATCACAGGTGTGCATCGCTGCCGCCTTGATAGCTTTGCAGGTGAGAGAAAGCAAAGGGTATTTCCTGCGTTCCGGTGGAACGCACGTGATCGTTTTAGCCTTCGGCGAAACCCGGTTTTACCTTCCGACCGATTCGATTCATAATATCTCCGGTGGCACTTTAAATTTTGCAATTGAATAGAAATACATTTCATTCTGTTTCCTTTCGTTCCATCGAGAACAGGTAGTACTGACATTGGTCTGGATGATCATCGAGCCCCCGGGGACGAGGTTCTTCTATCCGGACCGGAAGCAAGTGATCCTCAAGTGCAACATCCAGGACATGAGCTTTCTGTTCTCGCAGCTGTACAACGCGTTGCTCATCCTAATTTCGACGGTGTACGCGGTGAAGACCCGCAAGATCCCGGAGAACTTCAACGAAAGCAAATTCATCGGATTCACTATGTACACCACCTGCATCATCTGGCTGGCGTTCGTCCCGATCTATTTCGGAACCGGAAACGCGCACGAGACACAGATCACAACGCTCTGTGTGGCCATCAGCCTTAGCGCCACTGTAACGCTCGTCTGTCTATATTCACCGAAGGTGTACATCATCGTCTTTCAGCCGGACAAAAATATACGCAGAAAGGTGACCATGGGGGACAAATTTAAGAAGCAGGGCAGCAGCGCGGATACCTCGTCGTTTCCCAAATGTGAGTAAACGCAACGACTGCGATTGGCAGGCTACTAGTTTGTCCTAATCGGTTTTTATCCCACTGTGTATTAATCGTTCGAGACATCAGCACCCCATTTATTGTCCCGAAATTACTTTCAAGCCATGCGTACCTTTATTTCCGCGCGAATGAAAGATCCGACGCGATTGAAATCGAGCTAAGAATATTTACTGTTAAGTTAAAAATATATATATATATATTATATACCATAGACGTTTGAAACTCCAGACCTACGAAACTTCATAGATACTCGTGGCTAGTACGAATAAAAGAAAGAAGTACTATTACGCCGTTTCAAACAAATTGGAAATGTAGCACCCTTCTTACCACACATTGGATCGCCCTGGAGGAGCTGCGTTACTTACGAGACGACATAATGGAATAAAGATTCACGTTTAGAATTGCATAAAACCGAGCTGACGGAGCACGCTAAACGGTCCCATAAAACGAACGCGCACTTCGATCGATCGCGAAGCGTGAACCGTAATGCACGCGGTGTTCCATTTTAAGGGAGACGGTTTTTGCCCCCGTCGGAATCTAGTCGGGGCGACAAAGGTGGCTAATAATGCCCGAATCCGCTGACTCGATCGCAAATTATGAAGCTTCGAAACACGCTGGTGAACTCGGCCTGCTGCCAGAACCTTGCACCGTCCTCGTGGCTTCCCTCCTCGTCTGCCGAAAAGCGTCGTATTTTTCTTTGCGACCCACGTACCCCATCGCGACAACGGGTCGATCAATTTATACGCCGGTAAACGGGGAGACCGGGAAAACGGGCGTCTGTCTCGTTTAGCGATAAAAGAAAGCTTGTGTCGCTTACCTCCAATCGACGCGAGCGCCCTTCGGACGAGATTATTAAAAAGAGAAATCTTCCCCAATTTAAAGTACAAAGGGCAAGCTTGAAGTTCGGGGAATATTAATATCGCAGCCGAAGGGAAATATTTTCAAGGTGTATAGCGAGCGATACCGAACTCATTTTTGTAAAAGGGAAAAAAATGTCGCGAATATCGTTGCACTTCTGACATTTCATAAACGGCGTCATCGAAAATGCATTAGCCTGGAACGACACCGCCGCGGCGTCACGATGATATTCCCAGTCTATGATAAAAGAGGAGACGCTTCCGGATAGAAGGGGTAGGAAATAATCGGGGCGCTAATCTCCTTCCACCGATCGGCCAGTCGAGAACAACGGCCAAGCCTAGTTTGGCCGTTTACATAGCCGAAGATCGGCTTTGGAAAATTTCACGGCCGATTTCATTCGAAAACGACTGGCGACAAAGGGAAAGAGGAGGAAGCCGCGCGAGCGATAGGGACGACGGGATACAGAGGGAAGAGTAACACGTCCATGGTTCGACACGAAATCACGCGTGCCCGACTCGCCCCGAATAGCCATAATATTTCCCATGCAATAATACTTTGAACGCGGATCAAATTGCCAGTGGGTGGATCGCCACTCGTCCAATTTCCGTATGGTAATCGATTCCCCTATTACCACTGTCTGTTGTAATTACGGAGCAGTTACACAGCCGGGTGGCGTGCAATCACCGGGGATTACAGTCGCGGAACGATAATGGCCGAAATTGTTCTTGCTGCGCTGAATTATTAAGTCAATTCTTGGATCTGGCGCAGCCGCGTCCATTTATCTCTGCCACGCGGGACGAGCATCAACGGGAGGGTTTGCAAAGGGCCTGGATACCAGTGATCCAGCCCCGGTTGGACGGACGGGAAAGTTTCATGGAATCCCGGTGAACTGGACATTCGTTGGAACGGGATGGGCCGTGGTTAAAGGAAAGTTAAATTGGAATCTTGGTTAATCTTCGCTGTCGGTCGCCGGGGGAATCGAAGAAATTCATTTTGCCGCGACAATATCGTCCTGCGGCTGCAATTTACATGGAATTTCATGAGGATCGTTTAGACGAGGGGCGGGGGGGGGGCTGTGCTGCCATCGTTGCTGCCTGCCGCGTCCCCCCTGCTACCCTTATATCCCGCCGGATATTACGGGGTATTAAATTTTCAAAGGATTTAAGTGGCGAGCGCTTCGCAGTTCGCGCTGAAAATTCACTGGCTGCAGTCGCGCAGGGGATCGATTCCATTCGGTGCAACGTGTGTCCCCGTTGGCTCCTAGCAATTTTGCCGCGCATGCATGTACACAGAGTGCGCAGAGTGTGTCTGAAAAGTTGGGGAATTAACGTCGTGCCGAATCGGAACACCGCCGGGGCAAGGAAATATGGTCAAGCGGTTACTCGATAGATGCTCGCCGATACCTAATTCTTCGATAAATATGGATGATAAATAATTCATCGTTCGTCGCAAATAAAAAAAAAAAAACCCTGTCTTCGGGGTGTTCCGTATAAAATGAATAATTTATATCCACCTTGCCCGTGGCCTCCGTACGCTCGTACGGCGCTGTATCTACCATAGATTTCCGAATGCGTTCCCCGACACGACGGGCGAGCAATTTGTGAAGAAGCTAAATAATTCTCTTTGAATTCGTACGGCGTCGATGTCAGTGTTCCGTTAGGCTCCCTAGTCGCGTCCCGGTATCTATAATGTATCGTAGCAGATTGCATCGCGTTAGGTATTAAACAAGTTCACGGGTCTAATGGACATCCTGGCGCAAACTGCAAGCGAGATTCCGGCTTCCCGGTTCGAAGGACACACAAAGCTCACGCAACCTAAAATCAAGGCTGCTCCTTGCCGGATCGATCGGCCGGAATGTATTATCAACTACGTACTAATTATCCGCCCGTTATCGGAGCAGCCGAAACACTCAGTTAATAATGCGCACGTGGCAATACATCGCTGCGTCCACGGTCGAACCTCTTAAGGCTAATTACGATCGACGTTGTTTTTTTAGTTTTTTTTTTCATCCCCCAGAGAGCAAAAGGAGGAGGAACCGTGGTCGCCCCTGTTCGCACTCGCGGAACAAAATTTTCTTCCTTTCCACGTATTCCGCCGGGGTCTTTCTTAACCTTTTTTTAACCGCAAACAATCGATACGCGGCGCTACTCCTGTTTCACGCGTCCGAACCGATACGGGGCGTAATTTTAGATCTCTTTCCAGCCTATGCTCTCGACGTCGCGTCAATCTTGCTCCCGTTTTGCGATCTTTCCACTCTTTCAGGGCACGTGAACTCCGCCTCGAAACGATTTATATTTCTTCGCTTTCTGCCCGTTGCCGAATTCAGTTATTAAAAAGCAAAATGATAAGACGAAGTTTGCTGAATGGTCGCTGAACTGAATATCGGTTTCAATTAAAGCAGTTTAACTTCGATGATCGTTTCGCGGCATGGCCGATCGGACGACGACGGCGTTTGTTCTTTCCAACTTCGAGTTAAGTTTCGAACTAATACCGGAAATTTTCATTCCCGAGTGCTGCTCCGGGAAGTTTAAACCGCTTTCCCGAATGCCGGCCGACGCGGCCCGACTTCTATTGCGTCTATTGCAAAATATCCGTGCCTGAACTTTCGCTAATTACACGACACCGCGTCTCCTTTCGCCGAATTGGCGCTATGTTCGCCGAAAAACGCGTCGATGTCGATTCAACCAGCTTCGCCTGTACACGTTTCATCGACCGGGAGCCGGTTCATTGTTGCCAGCCAAGTAGAGAACTTATTAAAGAACAAGCGAGCCTAACGTCCGCGCTCAAGAACAATTAATCGTTCATCGTGGCATAACGCGTCCCTCGTTGATACAGACAGCGATGCAATTGATTTTGAATCTGGAGCATTATGAGACTGTTCTCTCCTGTAGACAAAAGTGGCCCCCCTAATTTGCGAATTGCATCGGTTCGTTTCTCCCATCGACGCATCGTCCTCGCAAGAAAAATGATTTGAATATTATTTACCGTGCCCTACCGATGTCTTCCAGAGGAACAGATAAATCGTAACTGCTGATAACACGGCCTCGTGTCATTTTTCTCAAGGAAACGACGCTCGGCCGACGTTTCCCAACGCGTTGCACGATCCAGATAATTATTATTAATCTATTTATGATCCAATCGAATGAATCCGGCCAGCCGTAAATACCGATTTTGCCCACCGTAATATTTCCTCGTCCCCTTACCACGGTACCGATCTAATTGCCAACCGGCCCCGAAATGTTTCGCGGCGTGCGTCGAATAGAAAAGTACCAATTCCGGGCGTAACGTGTGTGTTTCAGACGCCGGTTGCAAGCTGACCAGCGAGAGCATGCCTCTTCAGAGCGCGATTACGGCCGCCGTGCAGACGTCCGTAGGCGTGACTGAGATCTCCCTAGCGTCGAACACATCGGCAGAAACTAATAACGAGCAAGTGGCACAGCTGTAGAGCGACCCTCGCGGTCCATAATTCAGATCTCGAAGGGCGGAATCCTGGCTGTCGGCCAGGCCGATAAGAGAACACTCAACACCCCGCGGCCATCCGCGAGTTTAAGAAGCAACGGGAGTGAATAGTGCTAATAAGAGGAAGGAGGGAAATAGTACGAGGTGGATATATTACGGTCGCGAGTGTGATAGAAATGTTGTTGGGCGCATCAAAGGGTTGGCCAGATCGCGCGAAATGGACGCGGAGGAGTGATAGAGGAGCGACGGAAGAATCGCCGGGGACGGGTTAACGAAGCCACTTCCGGTTCTATATTCTGTGCGCGTTGCTGGTTCCTACGGTATACGTACACGCATACACGCAGTACACGCTTTTCTCTGATCCACGACGGTCGCGAGGGTGCTCGTGTTCTTTTCACGCGGGATCGTCAAACACGCCGAAGAGATGAACACTCGTCGCTACGTTTTCTCTACGTGCGGACACGGCGGGCACGCACACGCACGCCTACACGCACGATTCGAATAATTCTGTTCGATCGAAGGTTTAGACGGTTAAGGGATAACTATCGCGGACAGAGTGAAACACGTGGAGGAATGAAACCTGCGTTGCCTATAATCCAATCGCGACACTGCTCGTGTATCGTCACTGTCATTCACGCACGCCCATTACATATCGATATATTCGAGATCACTCGCATCGCGATCGCTGTTGTCGTTATTGTTACTGTTAAAACGGTTGTCTTTGTGAATTATATACGAACGATACAGGCGAAACACACACGCGCATACAACACACGTACACGCAGAGCCGGACACACAAGCATATATAGGTGTTACTGTACACGCGAGCTCACCTGGCACGAGTCTCGAGGCGTCTTCTAGGAATAATCGAACACGGACCGGAAAATTGGATGCGTCCTGTCCACGGCGGCTTTCGAGCGACGCGCAAATGAATTGTACAATGTTTTGTATCGTCGATCGGTTTACCCAGCCAATAAGTAATTGATCGACGCGACGAATGATCGTTTAAATTCGATCAGCGATTAATTATGACGCGAACGAACGTACGTTTCTCCCAGACCATTAGCAAAGGCTATGGGGAATCGAGGGGCACGCTCAAGGGGGTGGGGCTCGTGCCAGGAATTATATTCTGTCGGGGAACGGTTCGCCGACGCAAATGTAATTAGCTTGTTCGAGTGATCGACGTTCATTGTCCACCCTTCTCGCGTAGATCGTTGACGGAGTAACGAAGGAAATATTTGCATTCGGTGAAATGCATATATACATACGTAATGTTCGATAGCCTACACACAGATTCTATCATTGTTACAATTTACGTGCATCATCGCCATTTATCGTCACTTGCGCAATCGAACGGGGACGAGCATTTGTTACGCCGATAGACGGAACACGCACTTACGCTATTACGATTTACGTTTCGACGATTGCAATTCTATCGTCCGTGTTTTTTTTCGGATCGTTCCGATTTGTTTGTTTTTTTTTTTTTCAGAGAACAATCTTCGTACCTTTATCTGGTTGAACGTCGCGGAGATTTATTTCTGTTGCTTTCTGCGGAATCGCGGAGCGATCGTTCGCTATCGCGACCACGGAATCACCGGCAGTCAATAATAATGGATCGTGAAGAAGTGCTATTCGATAATTCGCACGGCGACACTTCGAAACGAACAACCGGGGCGTGTGGGGAAATCGAGTCGGCGGAAAACAGAATTGCGGAGAATTTTGAAACCCGGCGTGAATTCGATATGCACTTCTTCCACGAACGGTAGACAATAAATAAGTCGCTTCAAGGCGAACATCAACCTGGCTCGACCAATATCGCGATTCACACTCGACCTGTTCGATTAACGACACCTCGATTTCGTCGTACTGGAACGGCTGGGGGCGTTCGGGTTTTATTTGTTGGACAGTCGAAAGGGGGAACGGGGGGACATTGTACGGGAAACCGCGGAGATTACAATTTCAGAATACAAAAGTATCGGGAAGAAGAATGGGGACATAGAAATGATGGACTCACAACGTGACTATTCGTGGCTGAAATTGTAATGTTGCCGAGAAACGGAGTGCGAAGGGAATGTTAGCTACGGGGAAGCGTACTTCGACGTGGGGCCGTTAAACACGAAGCATCGTACGAAAAAGATAACTTTGTATCTTTTATTATAACACCGAGCATTGAAATAGATTTGCCCCGTCAAAAGGAACATTTGTATCTCATTATTGATCGTACCTAGAACCTCTCCTCCTTTCCAATCTTTACTTAAAAACAAAAGAACATACTGGCGAAAGAAACGAATCGAATGAAAAGAATATCAAAAACATTTAACACGGGAATTGAATATACGTCGATACGAAATATTCATCGATACGATGAATAACTCTTGCGACGAAATACAGCCTTCTATCCTGTATCGTATGTAAGTACGGTCGCGCGATACTTTATTCAGAATCTCTCGGGCCAGTCGACTTCGATTCCGTCGGTACACGTTTCACGGTCCACGGTCTAATTTTTTTTCGCCGCAATTTAATTTAACGTAAGCGTCGCATTCTCCGCACGACTCGTAGAACTGCAACCTGAATTTGGTGACCGATAAATTAGCAGCCCAACGAGAATCAAATTATCGGACCGCTTTCGGCTCCGCGTCCCGGATAACCGATTGCACTCGCCGCTTCTGAAGGCTGCTGGTTTTAATATCCCCCAAGATAACGTGCAGTCGTGCAACGACGACAGCAGTTTTCCCACCTGGAAACCTTGTCGCTAATAGAAAAATCGTTAGGGCGGGGGAAAAAATGGCACGGCAAGTGGTCGTAATTGGAATGAAATTTACAGGGAACGATAATCATATCTGTCGAAGAAAATTCAATTGAGCGGCGGCGTGAAACTTTCGATTAGCATGTCGCTAAATTGGAACTCGTCTCTGATACTTTTTTTCTTCTTCTTCTTTTTAATCGATTCCATGGCCGCCGGGAGAAATATAAATGCGAGGGCGACGCCTGGAGCAACGAGGCGCCCGCAATGAACTGCGGACTTCCGATTCGACACTCCGGTATATCGAGAAGCAACGTTGCGCGAGGCTCATTTTGCATAGAAACGTATCTTATAATACAGGATGACCCGCGCAAAAATATTCATGACCCACGGTTCCGTACTGGGGCCGGCGTTTACGGACGGCGAAAAAACACCGAGAATAATCTCCTCTGTGTCATCAAAATAGAATGGGACACAATGTCCCAATGTTTTATTTCGCCCGGACGCGAAACGTCGAGGGATCGCCTGCACCGTTGGTTGGTAACAGTTTTGGGAGTATTCGTTATCTATTGCCAGAACGTCTATTAATATGGTGATCCGATGTGCATTAAATTTTAATTCCATTAAAACCGTGTCAGAGCTCGGAATAAACCGTCATCGATAACACCGACGATTACGAAAACTTTCTTCGCACGGGAACCGCGGAAGCGGTTGTGTCGTAATTCTCAACGAACTCGCGTTAAAAGTAATCCCCGGTTAACAGAGACAATCCTGTATTTTTCACCAGCACCGGTACAAGTTGCGCAACTTGTTGAGACCACGCGAGCATATATGTGCATAACTATCATGCGTGATTCGATAACGCACACGACAGCAACGAAGCACGCTTGAAAGTGAAGAAACATCATTCCGTGCACGATTATCGACGATCTCTTATTTAGTAGCTGCGCCGTTCCCTTGAGTGATATTGCGAACAAAATTTGTATCGTTCGAGACTATCAACAATGGCCCTAACCTGGAGGCTAACGGCATTAACACTTCTGGTAAGAAAAACAGTAAATACGCCACTAACACGGGAGTGTTTAGATCTCGAGGAAGGTAAGTACATACATAATCGTATCACGTACAATCGTGGCGCACATCGTCGTGCGTTCACGGTCATTCTCGACAATCTTCGTAATCGTGCCCGCATTACAAATCTGACGCTCGCGATTACCGTGATACGCGAAGAAACGTGCCGCTTTTATCGTGTTTAATATCGAACACCGGAACAAACAGCCGAGAGCATGCACGCAGAGGAAGCTGCAAATATTCCTTGTCGTTCAATGTGTTTAATCAACCCGACGCTGGATTGGTTGGCAGTCTTGTTATATGCCGTTTATATCGAGCTTGTTTAACCTTTGGAGAGCCAATATATGTTCGGCTGGGGAACGGCGCGGCGCCTCTTACGATGCACTCCATTTTACGGTCACGGGGCAAATTATATGAAAAGAGAACTACTAAGGCAATAAACGCGCGGCCGTGGTTCAATAAATGAAATTAACACGCGGACCGTACCGACCGATCAAAGTTCGCAAAAGCGTCTACAGTTTGTGGCGCGGCGCGGTGCGAAACAGAATTCGACAACGGAATTATGGATGGCTTCGTGTTTCATTTCTGTTCACCGAGCTCGACATGTGTACGTCCAAATGTTAGTTATCGTGTAGCGGGAGCACTTTCGATGATTCCAGAAACGAGAACCGCTTCGATTGGTTGAAGCGTCAAGAACGCGAAATGGCGGGATTGTGTCATTGGTTAAATTCATCGATGAAATATATGTGACGCATGCGAGTTACAATGATAAAATGCCCAGTTTACGACAATATAATATATTCTTTCAAGCACAGGATAGAGCTAACGAGGCAAGATGAATTCTTCAGTCGGATCATGACTTACCAGCCGAAGTGCTCCCCCTGACAGGCCCATTAAGGTCGGCGTCCGTCTCGAAATCTGCGACTTAATTGCGCCGTCTGCCTTATTCCTCATTCAAAATGCACGCAAACTACTTCGCGCGTCACTCTTCTATTGTTCACTTTTCATTAGTTTATCGCGCGTTAGTTCTTTGCACTCACTTTATCGCGTCCGATGCTCCCGCACAAGTCAAAATTCAAACCAAAGATGGCTGCCGTGTACGTCATTCGAATCGAACGCGTAATCGAATATCGATCGACGATCGATAAATGGCGCGCGCACATCTCGCAGCGCGAAAATTCGAATACCACGCATTCGATATTCGAACACGCTGTCTCGACGATTGAAATATAAAATTTGAAATAAAAGATACACGTAGACGCGCAGACAGCGGCAAGGATTTCCAAGTTATTGCTGACGGATACACAAAGAAATCCATGTTTATATAGGGTAGAAACGTACGCGATCAAAAATGTCGATTCTTCTCCGTAAGCTGCTTTCGATGCGGAACCGTCGTCCCCTTCAAACTATCGGATATCGGAGAAGGAATTCGAGACGTCACGATAAAAGAATGGTGAGCACAACAATGAATTTTCCGGTTACCATCGTACCACCCAAACCTTCACAATTATCCGTCATTTCCCTCCGCTATTGCTACCGTTTGCCAACAATAATCAATGTATCTTTCTTCGAGGGGGAAAGAAAAGGAATGCTTCCCGAATAAAAGTACATACACAGCCTGACGTGGCGTTGGCACAATATGTATATCCGTACCTTATTGACAATATGTTTCGACCTGAATCTAGCGTAAAGACAATTGAACCATGAATCTATTCATTGAAATGCATAGGTTCGTGAAACAAGGTGACCGGGTGTCTCAATTCGATAACATTTGCGAGGTCCAAAGCGACAAAGCTTCTGTGACGATTACTAGCCGTTACGACGGATTAATTAAAGCCTTGCACTACAAGGTGGACGACGTAGCTTTGATAGGGGATTCATTGCTGGACATTGAATTAGATGGCGATAATGGGAGCGTACAAGGTGGAACGATCGTCGGGGATCAAAAAGAGGAACAGCAACAGCGGGGAACGAAGGCTGAAATGAAACGTGATATCGAACGTGCAGAAGAAGAGCATATTGTGCAATCTAGAGGGTTAGATAAAGCACTGGCCACGCCCGCGGTCAGAAGGATATCCATGGAGAACAATATTAACTTAAAGGACGTCGTTTCCACCGGCAAAGGTGGCCGTGTGCTTAAGGAGGATATATTGGCTCACTTGGAAAAAATTTCTGCTGGCCCCGCGAGAAAAAGGGTCGAGGAAAAACCAACAGCGGAGACGGAGGTGCCGATAAAAGGCTATGGCAAGCATATGTGGAAAACGATGACGCAGTCCTTGGTAAGTTCGATTCTCTGTTACAAAAGAATATCTGTAATATTATGGGGAAAGTATACCTCGTTATTCTTTGCTCTTTCCATTTTCTGCTTGCTTCGCAAAATGTACACGCTTCCAGGTCTGTTCGACGAAACTCGTCCCAATAATTATTCCAATCTACTTTCCGTATCTCCTTTCGCTGCTGAAAGATACACACACACACATACATCTTTGAATCAATACAGCCGCGTATTATAATTAAAAAAGAATTTGCCACGGGTATGAAAAGCTGTTCGGATAATATCGTAACGCGCGCGTCGTAGCCGCGATATTAATAAGCCTGGCTTAAAATGCCGGCCACACGTAAATTGCAAGATTAGCAGAATTTCGCCTATCGCGAAATTCCCACGTGGTCGTGGCCGTTGAACAAATGCCCGGCTAATCGTGAATAAAACAATTCGCGGCCGTGGTCCCCAATTAATGACACGACGAACAAATGGGTTACACAATTAAACCGCACGGCGATCGATTTGCCGACCGTTGATCGACCTGTGGTGTGGGAAACCCCCCCCCCCCCCCCGGTTTTTATAACATAATAATGGCAACGCGACGAAATTCCGTGCGCTACGTCGGCGGTTGGAACATGAGAATCATGTCGGGCCCGATAATAGAAGTGTGCCTGAAAGTGACGTTGACACACGGGATTGATAGCCATCGATCGGCGCCGAGCACTCTGCCCGAATTTCCCCCGTCACAATTGACAGACGAAACACGAGTTAAAGTGTTTCGGAAAATACGACCATTTTAATTGTCCCGTATCGCAGACACCGCGTCTTCAACGTTTAAATATTACCCGCGTGCATTTCGGTGTGTACGGACTTCGTTAATTGCACGCGTCAAATTGAACGTGCAATTAAACGGGTCGTCGGGGGGCAAAAAAAAAAAAAAAATAAATTGTACCGAACCGACAACGATGTTTGCAGGGTATACCACACTTCGTGTACAGCGACGAGTGTAACGTTAACAAATTGATGGATTACCGGAAGGATGTGAAAGACTCGCTGAAACAGCGGGGTATCTCTTTGAGCTTGATGCCGTTCTTCATAAAGGCGGCATCCAGAGCGTTAGAAAATGTGCAGCAATTAAACGCTTGGCTCGACGAGGAGAATCAGTCGCTGCGTCTCCAGGAGAGCCATAACATTGGTATCGCGATGGACACGCCGGACGGTTTAGTGGTGCCGAATATTAAGAACGTTCAGACGTTAAACATCATGGGGATCGCGCGAGAATTGAACCGGCTGCAAGAACTCGGGCGTAAATGTTCGATACCTTTGAACGATTTATCGAACACGACGTTCACGCTCTCGAACATCGGCATAGTAAGTTCGGCAACTATTATTTCCGACACGAGCTTTTAATCGTTACTTCACTTAATTGCCATTAACCGTTAAACGATAAAATTGAATTTCGTAACGATTGTAAATTAAATTCCATTTAAATTTAAACCAAAGTGGAATTTAATTGGAATTCAATTTAAATTCGAATAACAGTCTTTACGTACGCGCGGTACGCCATGCACGATCGATTTTCCCGGTGAATTGATATCGATCGTTCGACCGCGCGATATCGATATGTAATTCAAAATGTTCATTAAACACCTTTCGCAGGTCGGCGGCACTTACACGAAGCCGGTGATTTTACCGCCGCAGATAGTGATTGGCGCGATTGGAAAAGTACAGAAATTACCGCGATTCGATGACCAGGAAAACGTGATTGCTGCAAATATTATTTCGATATCTTGGGCAGCCGATCATCGAGTAGTGGATGGGGTCACAATGGCGAAATATTCGAATCTGTGGAAACACTACATTGAGAATCCGACGTTTTTACTAATAGGAGCTTGAAAATGGCATAATTCGAAGAACAATTTTTTTTTCTTTAGCGTAACATTATTTTTATACGTAACAACTTTTTTACTTCGACGATATCGATATGTAAAGTATAATAAACGCCTGAAAACATTTTATACGTAAATATTAATTTATTTATTGCTGCACAACCAACTAGGACTTTTTGAGAAAGGTAAAATATCTTTTTCTAACATATTCAAAGTGTTACAACTGTATGGTAGTTATTATATGGTGACCAGTCATACTGTAAGCATTTTTTGTACATTTAATCTATTATACATTGTCATACAAATTATTTGCGTAGGTATTCCAACAAAAATATGTCATGGAAGTGGTTGTACTGATTAATATTCTCACTCTAATCATTATTTCTTTTTGTATGCAAAAAGAAATTGTTACGCTAAATTATCGAAATCGTTAGTTAATGTTATAAGACAGAACAAAACGAAAAGTTAATAAAAATTGTGTCAAGAAAAAAGAAGTTTAAGATTCGAATAATGAGTACGACCACTTGTTCACTTATATGTTTTAATTTTTTTTTTTGTGTATATATACAGTTCAATGTACGCTTTCTTTCAATCACACATTTCCCATACGATCAATGCATTCCCTTAAATGCCACTTAAATATTTGCCCAAAAAGTAGTCAGTCTGTTTAGTAGTTAGAGTAGTAGAAAAGATTGTATATACGTTCTTATGGTCCAAATTTTTTTTTTTTTAGCAATCAAAATATTAATTCATCCTGCAGAAGATTCTAGTCAATTATTTGAGCATAACATAATTTTTCGAATGAAAAATTTCATCCTAATATACGGAAAAAAAAGAAAAAGAAAATATTAATACACATGCAAAACTCAGTTTGTACATTTACTAACAATAAACATAAGAGAGTATTTGTTGAAACATAAATGCATACAATAAATATATTATTCTTTTACCTATCATAGCACTTATAGATAAAACGGATATAAAAAAAGACATACACAAAATAATAATAGAAATACGGACATTACTAGATGAAAGTACAATTCACCTTCAATTCTATTTCTTACTTCTCAATATGACTAGGTATGTAGATTATTATTGGTAGTGTATAAATATCAAGCTGCTTCTGTATAATAGAACTACATGTACTCATAAAAAATAATCAAAACATATATAACTTTCACTAAAAATACTTTATAATTGAGTATATAGTCGTCTAAAATTACTTTGACAATATACGTAAATCAAAAATAATCTGTTCATCTTTCGTGTTAGATCGTTCCTAAAATATATCGAAATTCTACGTATTTTCCATAGAGGGTACAATTCTTATCCGTTGAATAAATTTCACCGATATACTCGAAGGGTAATCTTTCTGAAAATATAATATTTTCCTTTTTCTAACTCGTCATAATTCTCAATTCTGAAGATTCTACGCTTCTTTACAGTTTTAAATAATATATCGAAGAAGTTCCAAGCTCTGATAGTCATAGAATAGAACAATTCGTGTACATTTTTGGAGTCATGCTCAACATACGCGCACGTATGCATGCACGTAATATGTATTTCCATTGCATAGCTACCATGTAACCGTAACGTTAATTCAATTGAACTCGTCAATCAAATTACCGACCAACTTTGTGCTACAATTAACAACTAGAAAATATTTCGAATCGGGTAAGAAAAATATAGTGAAAAAAAAAATATTTATATAAAACAGTTATTACATTACAAAACGTAATTTGAATGCATCTTTCTAAATGCATACAACGTATCTTCTAAATGTACCTACAGTTAATGAAACTAATTAAAATTGTATAAGAGAGTATTTAAACAAAAAAAAAATACAGAGAGAGAAATGCGTAGATAAAGAGAATGTGTATAGTAATTGTTCTGTATGCGAGGTAAAGTGAAGTGCGATATCGTTATCTGGTTGTAAAAGTTCTGGGGTACAAATAGTGTACTGGTTATAACTCATATCTTGACATGAACAGTTCGTTTGTGCTATACATCATCATACAACCTTTCTAAACATTTATCTCACAGCTCTACTCCATTTACATGAATAACTTTCATTTTTCAATGTAACTTGACTAACATAGAAAAGTAGTGTGTTTATCTTACGGTTCGGCAACGCTACACCGTCATTAATAATTCACCTTAAAAACAGTTTCTACAAGGTACATACATTTCTTCCATTACCATAGAATGAATCGAATATAATAATTCACAACCATAACAATAAAGATCTCATTTCATTGAACACTTAACAGTTGACTTTGCGATTAAAAGAATTGTTAGTATTCCATGAACGATAAACGTATCACGAATCAATGGCAAGCAAAAAAAAAATCATGTATAAAAATCGTTCAAAAAAAATACTATAATTTTGATGAGTAATATTTCATTTGGAAGAGCCAAGGCCAATAAACGATAAAAAAGCTTAACACACGTTACGAATAAAATTACGGCACATAGAAGAATATCTCTTTTTTCCCCTTGCTTTAACGAGATTCTCACAGATATGTTTGTATACAAAAAAAAAAGAAGAAAAAAAGAAATTAAAATGTACCATATTTTTAAAAAAGAAATCATACAAGACACAGACAAATTAATCGTGGAACTTGTTGTGCATTTAAAATCTATATGTTAGGACAAGTTTGTAGAGAAACCATTTCTACATATAGAAAATACTTCGCACGATATCTCACGAGAAAAGTGTCTGCGAGACAATCCCGTCCATACGAGAGAGATAATGCTTGTATATAATATATATGCATAATATATATATTCACTTTTATATTACCTATTATTAATGTATACGATTAATAAATAGTATCTTGTTTCTGGCACATTGTCAGCTCTCTGCAGAGAGAACGAGCGAGTTGACACAAATTACAATCAACACCATAAAACAACACAAATATACGTACTCTTTATGCAAGATAGAAATCCAGGAAGAAACTTATCGCTCTGTAATTGTTCACTAAAATAATTACTACCTTATCTACTCACGTGGAGAAACAATACGAGTGAGCTGCGGATTGTCCCATAAAGAAATTTCTCCTTAAAAATAATCTTCTTGTACATCACATTTCGAACATCTTCATCCTGTTCATTTCATCGTAAATTGTGCATGGGGACGCGGTTTCTAATCTACAGTATAGCCTAAGACTCGAGTTCTTCCTCAAACTTGTTATCGTACTCTTTTCTTTCCTTTTCTCCCCTCTAAAAAAATCTCGGCTTTACGAGTCGCGATCACTGGAAGCCAGAAATGTTTTCCTCGAATAAGTGCCACCACTCCCACCTTTGGTAACGCTGTTTTCAGTCGTTCAATTTCAGTCGCTCGATAGCATTGGAAAGATCACGAATTTACTATCGCGAAAACAAGTGTTCAGAATAAGCAAAATCGAACTTTCATTTTCCCGTTCGTCTCGGTGTGCGCGTTGGTGTTTATCTTAAAAATATATTCACCGAAGAACCTTTAACAGATGTGCTCAGAGTAGTGTGCGTAAAGCGAGCCTGAATCATCAAAAAGAAAATGAAGTTCTTTAATTTAATGTCATTGATGTCGGCTAATCATCATGGACACCACAGCACCGGTAGCTCGAAGGACAGCCACTGCATTATTGTGGTCGGATTTAGTGAAATCTATACCGTCTACTTCCAATATCTTATCTCCTGGTCGAAGTGTACCCTGCGCAGGACCATCGGGATTCACTTTAGTCACAATGATCCCCTAGGGCGAGTAAAGCTGATAATTAAAAATATTAAACATAGCTGAAAGAGCTCCGGGTTCAATTTTTAGTACTCACGGTTTCGGCGCCTGCTACTCCTCCAGCTATACTGAAACCGAGACCTGGATTCTTTTTAACTTGCACAGGCAACTGAAAGTATCAAAATTGTTAAGCAAATAATGCGCTTAAAAATATCAAGGCAATTTATGTATATAATAGCAGCGTACCACGTTAGCATTTTTGTGCGGTCCAAACATCCACTTAAATCTTGGTTTTCTTTCGGAATTAAATAAATCATTAGGTCCAGAATCTTTGTACTTATCAATGTTAGAATTGGTCACATCGTTAGTGGATTCATTATTAATTAAAATTGGCGTGCTTCGACCAGAATTGGTTTCGTTTTTTACATTAACAGGACTGTTCATGTTCATCGGTGTTTCGTTAAGCGGTATCTTAGAAATTCCTTCTGTATTTAAATTTGCAACCATGTTTGAGTTCATTGCGTTTACAGATAAATTATCATAGGAGGTATTGTTATTCGAGATACTTCCATTCGATGCTTTCTTCGGTCTATCCGAAAGCTTGGCTTGCCCTGAAATTGGACTTCGATATTTTTTCCCGGTCACCGGTGACGTTGGTATACACGATGCGTTCAACATTTTTAAAGTTTCACAATCTTCGCCAGAAGAGTTGGCACATTTATTCGATAGTTCGCTACTCGAGATAGAATTTGTGCTTTCTAAATGCTTCGTTTTCAAAATGGGAATTCTACTTGGCTTGAATGATTTATCTCCGTCAAAGGACTGTTCTGGATCGTTCGTATCCCCAGACGCATTAGTTTGATCGGCGCTGCTCGAAAAACTGTTCTTCCCATCGTTGGTCGAAGCGTTTATTAATAACACGTCCGTGTTATTCAATAAAAATTGATTGCCATACAAACGTTCCTCTGCTTTAAACGAATCTCCGCAACCATCGTAATTTTGTATTTGCGTATCCAACGATGCTTTCGAATGCGATATGTTTATGTCTGTTTGCGTCGGAGAGATTGTACGGGAGTCTGACTGACCTGCTGCAATGGTGAAATAAATATTAAAAATGTTGCATGTGTGTGTGCTATTTAGAAGATAATAAAAGGGGGACCTACATTGGTTCAACTGTTGAAAAAGCGCTGCCTTCTTTGAAAACGCAGCAGCAATATGATAGGGCGGCGGTACGGGTGGAACTTCGTTTATCTTCGGCGTTTGAATGTGCATTTGTTCGGCATTTTTAATGCCAGCGACAATGGACATGCTCTTGTAGGGTTCTATAAATTTCTCCGAGTCTACAATTTTCGCTGTGTTCGTCTTCGAGTACTCGTCTGGTTTCCAAGTAGAATTTACATAATCCGCTGCCGTGGGAGGTTTAGAGAGGTACTCAGACGTGGGATTACGAATATATTTTGCTTCACGGATATCCGGACTCTTTTCTTTCGCGAGTACAGTCTTGTTTGCTTCGTCGGAGGATTCTTCTGAAATGGATTGTTCTGTTCCGACGTCCGTGGGACTATTGTTCTTGTACCCTTTTGATGTGTAATGCTCGGTAGGTGAATGTGATGAATGTGAATCCTGTGGAGTAGAAGATTTGAATTATTCGATGCTCAATATTCTACTGAAGGTTCTATTGTGCTACATATGGTCAGAGCTATGCAATGAATTCTAAAAACTAGCAAAGATTTATTGTAAAGTTAATGATGCTCGAGATACACTCCTTGGTCATATTTACGATTGATCTATATTTCTTTCCGTATTTCACGCATTCGTTTTAAATATAATTTGACTGTTCGTTTAATAATTACTCTGGCATCTACAAAATTGTCGTTCTCTCATAATTCTCTAATTAATACCTTATTAATCAAACTTTGTGAAAAACAGGTCCCAGATTTTGAGGTAAGGTCCAGAGTAGTTGTAGCAATAATAGCTTCTTTGATCATAGTCTCCTGTTCTAAATGCATCTGCAAGTTTCAATCGGCAATCTTCCTGTATTCTCAGTATTGGTCATACAAAAATACGCACACACAAAAAAAAAAATGCACAAAAATATTGATGGCAATCGAATTTATTTATCGTCGCATCTCGGTGCTATTTTCGTTTAAAAAATTGTCTTCATTTTCGCCTAAGCTAATAGCGAATTACGCGACTTAAACTATACTTACTCTTTGATCATGCGCTGTCTGATGTTGTAAATTACGGGCATGCCTAGCAAGATTACGCAGCTCTTTAGGATAGGGTGTCGGTGCTCGATGAAGTTGTCTAGGGATCTCAGATTCTACCTCGGCAGCAAAACATATTCTTTTTCCAGTACCAATGATCGAACTCGAGATCAATCCTACAGCCGGTGGTATTTCTATATTCAACAAACAGAGGATTATAACAATAACTTCGTCATGCTAAGGATTTCAACATGTTTTAGGATAAGAAGATAATTTTAATTTGAATGCATACTTTTACTATCATTTACTTTACCATTTCATTCTTCATCTTCCTCCTCATTATCCACTAGCAGCAATAATGTATTAGAGTGTACGATTATTTATCAAATTTATGGTACCATAGTAAAAGTTATACTCGAGATATTTATCACATCTCATTTAGCCGTACATAAATGAAGATACTTACGTTCAAGATCTTGCCGCGGTTTTTGTGGAAGCATAAAACAACTCAACACCATCATATCTTCTTCGCAATTGAATTCCTGTTGCAGTGGCACTAATGGTTGACTTTGATTGTCGCTCAGCCATAATGCTTTTAAATTGCTCAAGTTCAGCATAGAGACCGGCAAAAATTTCACGCAATTGTTTACCAGATTCAGCACTCTTAAGGACGATAGATGTCCCAATTCAGGCGGGACCCTAGCCAGATTGTTCGATCTTAACGAAAGCAACGATAAAGCCGTGCAGCTTCCAATCTCTGGTGGAAGGCATCTCAAATAGTTATTGTCCGCGTTCAAGCAATGCAGTTTGCGCAAAAGTCCTATCGACGATGGTAGATATTCAAGGAAGTTCTTAGTAACTATCAGCTCCTCTAAGCTTGACATCTGTCCAATGTCGTTTGGCAGTGAATTCAATTGATTGTCATCAACTTTAAGAGTCACAATTGTACGTAGATAGCAAAGTGAATCTGGTAACTGATAGATTTCGTTCGACGACAGATGCATAATCGAAATATCCCTCCATCCTTCTACTTCCGATGGGATAACATGAATCGCGTTCATCGTGCAATCGAAATGATTCAAACGGTAGAGCTGATTAATGTTCATCGGTATACGCCTAATGTCGTTACCGTCTATCCATAGCTCGGTGAGATTTATGAGATCCCCAACAACCTCGGGCTACGAGAATTGGATATAATATTAATACATATACATATACGTGAGCAACAAATAATAACTGACATGATTAATAAGGGCTTACCAATTCGGTGAAATCATTATTACCAATATCAAGTCTTTGTAAATTTACTAAACGGCTCATACTCTTTGGCAATGTCATCATATTATTCTCCCTGAGCTCTAACGTTCTCAGGGCCGAAAGCCTTCCAAAATTTGCCGGCAAATATTCTATGTATGCATCATTTATGTACAATTCTCTTAGACCAACAATGTGTGTAATAGCATCGGGGAAACGTTCAAATGGATTAACACTGATATCTATAGAACGAAGATTTTTACACTCTTTTATACTGTCTGGTAGCTCTTTAATACCTAAAAATAAATGAGATATGATTATTAAAACGCTGCTTTCCAAACAAAATTATAATAAGAGGTATATACTCCTGTATACTCACTATTTTTACTCAGGTCTAAATATTCCAAGTTAATCAACGATGCTATGGCGGGTGGTAGCGTGGTGACTTCATTATCGCTGAGAGATAATACACGTAATTCATGGCACTGAAACAGTGGCCTTGGAAGATCCTTTATCTGTAATAAAAGAAACTAGTAACAATCCTGAATCTTAATAACACATAGTCCATCTCGTTGGACGGACTATAGGCATACAAAGAAGAACAATCGTATTTACTCTATTAGCATCGAGATACAGCTTTTCCAATGTTCTTTCATAAATGAACACATCGGGTGGTACATCGTAAAGATTACAGTGATTCAACTGTAGCTCGCAAATATCTTCTTCTTGTGCTCTCAAACATGCAGCGCACTGCCACCAAGCACTACCCATTTCATGTATAACTGCAAATAGATACTTCCCTGAATTATCTAATTTCTAATAAAGAAAGAGAAGGAAACGTATTATTATCTGCTTTCAATAATAATTGCAATTGAAGGAATTTACTATGAGTATGGTGAAACCCCTGCAGTACCTATTATAATACTTCAAGATGAATTCTTCAATATCATCGATATACCTATGGCAAGCAGACAAATCCGTAAATGGTACGAGACTCGCTAAAGATTATTGTTCCATGGAATTTTTAAAAATCATTCGGCTATCGGTACGTAAATGTTCGGCTTTTTACGTGCCGGCTTCGTTACCGTTGCTTCCTGGCGGATCATCGCGAATATTACGATACGCGACGCACTTGCCGTGAATTGTCTTTCACAAACGAATGGGAATATAATTCGCAAAGCGTGCGAACGATGCGCCTGATTAACACTGGGTAGATGTCAAGAGATGTAGGTTATTCGGTGATTCTCTCGGTGGATTTCTTTCATGAATATATCACGATGTTTATACGCTGCACATTCTGTTCCTTTATAAATTTAGCAGAATAGTATCGTAACACGAACCAACGAAGGAGAAAGGAATATACCCCCCGGAACTTGCGATAATTTGACACATTTGTAGGATTGGAACGAGCATACAAGACTGCACTTATTCATTGAAAAAACCTTCGATGAAACTAATGCTTCGTTCATAACGTCACGGTTCCCTCCCCCAGCCCCAAAAATAAATCTGTTCGAATAGCGTTCCCTCGATTCTTGAACGTAACCCCGTATAGCATATATGTAGTACGTTTTTTCGCAAAAATTGATCAACATAAATCAAACTCGATAATCAAACAAAGCAAAGAACCGGACGCAGCCGGTCGTTTATTGAATGTTCGAGCGGTTTGTTCGTACAGCACTATTATGAATCAATTGCGGCGCGTTTTTTATCGTAAAAATCAAAACGTGCTCTAAGCACGCGACATTCTGCAACCCTCTGCCATGCGAATACGCCTTAACAGGCGCAAAATCGACAGGGACATCTGACGTTTCCAGTCGTACGTACACGTGCGCAGAAGTTAATTAATGGATTAAACGTGACGGTGGTACAGGACCAAACGTTGCGATGCATTGTAACAAGAAATAAACTTATTGTGTGCGAGCGTGAAAGAAAACATTTGTACAGCATTAAAGTGTTCGATCGCGTGAATCAGGGGAATTCGTGACCGGGTTTTTGACGAATTTACGAATGTAAAGTCAATTTTTGGCTTTTTTAAAGAGAAACGAATTCATAAATAGTAGGAACATGAGCTCCGAGGAATACAAGGGTTGCGAGAATGAGGATATCGAAAATTCGGATGAAAGTGACAGACCGTCAGGCGAAAGATGGGCCCCCGTTGGTGCGAACGACGGCGACAATGATTTCGCCGACGAATATAAATATGTCGACAATATAGAGAGGTGTGTATCCTGTATTTCTGCATATAAAAATATCCCCGATGCATATGCGAGCAAATAACGAAAAACATAACCTTACGAGTGTTTTTACTATTTGCACCATACTATTCCATGCTATTTATGTATTGTACTAGTCTCTCTTACGATATGGAAAGGCTGAAAGTGCTCGAAGAGGAACAGGAGATGCTTAATTCATCTCTTATAGCACTGACCACTCATTTTGCTCAGGTATTAAATTGGTCAAAAAGTTGCGTGGCTTCTGCCCGATGTAAAGTGTTCTAACATTGAGAACGTGACTATCGCAGGTTCAATTTCGTTTGAGACAAATCGTTGACGCACCCGCGAACGAAAAAGAAACATTGCTCAAAGAGTTAGAAGAATTTGCCTTTAGAGGAATACCCGATGTTCCACATAATTTATCACTCGATAGTAGATCAATTACGCCAACCTCTCCAATGTCCTGCAAGCAAAGCGTAAGCCGTATGAAAATATATTTGTAAACCTGTTTCATTGACTTTTCTAAATTATGTTTTTGCATCTTCTTTTTTCTTCAATTTGTTTCTCGCTGCATTTTATTTTTTGTTTCTTTGGCTTATGTTTATTTTCGCTTTGCTTGTAAAGTGCGATATCGGATAATATTTATATTATCCTGGGAAGTTAATGTTTTGATATACATAATTTATTTTGTATATCACGGATTTTTATTTAATTTCTACATACATCTGTGTGATATACAAACTTAGAGCAGAAAAAGAAAAATGATTGAATGCTTTGCGTACAAAATTTAACAGATATCTGGTGTAATTAATGACGATGTTGAATCCAAAATGGCGTTGCAAAGAACGAAACACAAAGAACTGATATGCCAATTAAAGTCTCAGTTAGAGGACTTAGAAAAGTATGCCTATGAAACTGGAGATGCAGATTTGCCGCAATGCATGCTATTAGAAAGGCAGAATATTATAATCAGTAAGTCCCTCAAGATATATACTTTTATATATGAAACATCAACTAATTTTAATGTGCTTTCTAGATCATCTGAAAGAAAAGTTAAATTTCAATGTTGACGATCTTTGTAAGATACCAGTCGATGACTTAAGATGGCAAGTAGATTATGCTATAAGTCAGGTAAATTATTTGGTCTAACAGAATGTATTAGTTAAAAAAGTATTAATAGAGCAAGGGAGGTAAAGTATAACTTATGTGCATAAGTCAAACTATATTCTTTCCAGATCGTTAGCCCTTTGAAGATGAAGGAACAATTAGTATCCCAATTGAAGACGCAAATCACGGACCTGGAGCGTTTTATAAATTATCTACAAGGCGAAGTTAGTACGGAAAGCTTGGCGTGCACCTGTGCATGCCCGGTGCACACCAGCGGTTCTGCTGGTTCAACTTCGTACGCTCGAAAATCGTTTAGCAAAGTGCCAGAGGAGGAAAACAGAACAAGAACGCTGAACTCCGTTAAAAAAGTCGTAGCCCTGTTACATATGTTCCTGGTGTCTCAATTAGGATGCGGTAGCGAGCGTGTTCGAAGAAACTTTAAGAAAAATTCCGCATACAATTGGCGCGACTTGAGAACAAGATTAGATATCGCGGTTGAACATGTTGTAGAGACGATTGCTGAAACTGAGCGTCACCCGGACGATGACGATGTCGCTAACGAAAATGATTACGCCTCGGACTCGGACTCTGTTTCTTATTGCAATGCCAGAGTAACATCCGCTGTAAGGAAGCATCTAGCAACCTCCATACGTGATTTAATGCAACACGGTTTAATGTCTGATGCGCGTTCCAATAGTGTAGTACCGTTCGTGGGATGTTTTCCCCAAAGACACGCTTCTCCTACTAACTTAATGCATTCGTGGGAGCTGATATTGAAGTATTACGAAATTAAAAACGGCCATCGTTACAATTCTAGTCCGGCGCAGAAATTGTCCCAGAGTTTTAATCTGGATTTAGCTGGCGGACGAGTGGCTTCATCGAAGCAGGTACACACTCATTTTGTCTATTGCGATGTTTTCTTCCTTTATCGTTGAACTTGTTCTTTAACGCACGTTGAAAAATTTGCAGACCTTATTAACAACAATTGGGAATATAATTGCATCTCATAGTCCCTACAAAAGAAGTTACGATTCCCATTTTAAAGCATTCATATGCGCGTCCCTGAAGTAAGTAAATGTTTTTATAGATCGTTACGTGAAATGGAGAAATTAATATATTCTTTTTCGTTTCACTTTAGCGCTAACAAACTTGTTGCTTGGTTAAAGCTTATCCTACAGTGTCAGTATCTTCTTGAGAATCATTATACAGCCTGGAGTTATGTAATAAAAACAGGTAATTGAAATATCAAGAGGCAAACCATTATTGTCTGCAATACATGCTACCCAATTACAGCAATTAATAATTATAATTAATGAACAGGGTTTCAAGATGCATTCCACACTCTCGATCGACTTACTAAATACAAATTTGATCTACCCGTTGATCTGGCCGTAAGACAATTTCAGAATATAAAAGATGCATTTTGATCGCGGAGCATATCAGTGATCACAATTATGGGAGTATATAGATAGTCACTTTTAGCGAACAAGACACGAAGAAATACCTACCAAATACTGCAATCACGTAAATAACAAACAGTATATTTTAACTTTATTATGACGTTACAATAGCATACGACTGTTTATAATTTTAGGATATTATTTTGAAAATAGTATTCATTTACCATTCCTGAGAATGTTGTTAGAAAATTGTTAAATGACGCAATAATGTAGTTACAATAATTTAAATGTCAGTATTTCGGAGCAGAGTTCACAGAACATGTGGGCTTATTAGTTTATTTCGAGAACGAATGATGTTTTGCAGAGATAAAAAATATAATAATGTGCTCATAACGACGTAATGATATATTCTAGAAAGTATGGCACAGGTAAAATAATGCAACGCTGCCTGACACAATATGGACTGAAACATATTAGTTATTTTCAAGTGCGTTCTCGGAAATTGCACGTTCTCGATAAATTATTAAACTTGAGATAGTAGAATTTTCTTTTAAAAGAACAGCCACATAGGAAAAAATTAGGGATTTATAACAATGAAGAACGTGATTTTCACTGTGATTAAAATTAAGAATTTTAATACTGAATTTTATCACATCAAGAGTAAATGAAATCATGTTAATTCATATTAGAAATTAATATCTACGAGAAACCAAAGAGCAAATGAAGATTCGTTTTAGTGTTCCAATAAGTATACTTCTCATATATTTTTTTCCTTCCTTTTTCTTTTATTTTTACTCCACTTTACACGTTGCAGTTGATAGATATATAATTTCATGGTAACATATCATTGGAGCAGCAATTAAATAACATGTATCAATGTGCGCGTATGTAAACTTCGATGTTGCGATAGATTGCCAATATTTTATCTCCGTTGTATTTTATAGGATTTTATAATTGATTTGTATAGTACAAATGTTCAGTTACCGTGAAAGATATTTTATCTCCGCGAATATTAGAAAGAGTTTCCATAGTATGTTATTGTCTTCTATGCAACCATAAAGAAATAGAGCATACACATATTTCCTTAAATGAACATTGTTCCTAGTTTTACGAACATTTCATTATAAATGCATATTATTACAACATATGTATTATTTTTCAAATTAATCAGCAGTTTGATCAGACGTATCTACAGATATATACGAGTAACTGTATCGCTTATATGTATAAGATATATCACGTGTAAGGTAGCTTTAAAAACGTCAACTGTATTATACAATATAAATAATTGCTTTTTATATACATAATAATGATTTGAAATTAGTTTTATTGAACGAACAAACAAAAAAATATGCGGAAATATATTTATGGAGCGATGTACTTCGGATTTTGTAATTTCACGACCTAATACTCCATTCTTCACGCGTATAAACAATAAAAATAACAGCAGAATATATGAAATTGATTGTTTATTCCTTGTAAAAGTTGTACATCAGTAAAAGTTTCATAGCAGCTTTTTTTTTCAACATGATCGTAGTATTTTATTGATAATTCCTCGATATTCATAGCAATAAGGTACGCGATCTTTATTAGCTCTTTTGTTTAGTTAAACATGTACTTTTTTCCTTCTATAGTAAAGTAAGTCGCATCTTTTCGATTAATACCCCACGTTCATGAGTGTTCCGTTCGGGATTTAAAATAGAGTATCGAGGAATCTCGATGTTCTTACAGATTAGATTAGTTTGTTGTACATAAAATTCAGAATAGAGTCTACCATTTTTCAATAACACATTTGAACTCAACAAAGTGTATAATACCAGAAATTTCTTGGTCGTAGACAATACGTATCGTTGCACGTATTATCGCAATATCATATTATCACGTACAATTCTACTTATACAGGATACAAATACACAGATTTAAGAGCACAGGCTTGGTAAAGGTTCTCTCTTATTTTTCTTTTTCTTCGCAATATAAAAGTCGTGTATAAAAAGGTTCGTGGAAGAGCATTTGAACATTGCATTCACACTTTTGTTTGTATATATTAGTATATCGTATTCGATAATGCTCAATCAAAAATAATACCGAAACTCATTATTGCTATATGCCTAGTGCAGTATATGATCGTTAAATCGCCTTTGGAAATTAATTGGATAATGGACATTCATTAGTTATACATGTATATATATATGTGCTTAAGCATTGCAATACAACAATTACAAATGAATATGCTCTTCGCGACATATACAGATCATTGTGAAAATACTGATAAAGGACACATTTATTGGAATGAGATTGTAGTGATAAAGAATAGCAAAATGTTATACTAAATTACGTAATATCACAAAATTGAAATAAACGTATGGTGCAATTGTTAAATAGAAAAGTCTGAATTAAATTCTGTTTCATTTGGTAGGTTCTATTGTATTCAATACAATTCGCGTGCCTAAGGAACAAATAAATATTTTAAATTAGTTCTATGTTATAAAGTAAAACATTCATTTAAATATCGTGTACAGTACAATGATTTACTTTCAAACCTTATGTATAACAGTTGCACGGTATACATTCGCTTAATGATTCTTCCCTTTTATTGTAACATTCGTCATAATAGGCTTTTAATGATATTATTTTTCGTACATTAAATAGGCTATGCTTTTTGGTACAGCAACGATCTAACATCTAACAATTAGGGACAGTTTACGTATATAACGTTGCTAAATATAAACCCATTTTTTTCTATATCCAAATCGTTCACATAGTTATATAAATTCCGTATTATCTGTCTTAGGCTTTAGCAAAACATTGTTATTTTTTTTTGTTGCTTTATATATCTTTATATATAGGAAAATTCATCTGTTTTCTAAAACACAATGTATGTCTCGTAAGATATTCTGACCCAAAAGTGTAAAGAAACATCGCGAAATATTTCCGCTATTACGCACAATTACACATATAAATATGCATGTCTACTGACTATTGTACATAAAAAATATTCTGTACATAAAAAAACATATACAAAAATTCAGTTAAGGATAAAGGAAAAAAAAAGTACTTTCCGTATATGCAGATAGCGTTAAAATACGTATTTGTAATAATAAAAAAAAATATTAAAAACTAATGTCAATAGAAATACGTCCCTAAATACTGAAATGAGGAACGATATGTGAAACTCATTACTTTTTCTACTAATCATCGAAGCCTAATCACGTAATAATATTTAACTTTTTTGGTATAAATAAATAATTTATTCATCATTGTTACGTTTGTATAGAGAAAATTCTTGAGATCCCCTCAAAAAGAGCAACAGCAATACTGTATTCGTTTTATAAGCATACTTCTATTTATCCTGCAAGTATAAACAAGCTAATAGTTAATATCAATAGCAACGCACAAATTAATCTATTATTTGTTTTGCACGTTGAGTTTTGAATTCTTATTACTTATACAATAAACGTTCTATTATTTGTAATACTACCACTGAAATCTTTGTATCGTTAGGTTTCGTTCCTAGCATTAGATTGTTCGGACTATTATAAATATGTAGTCTTTTTGTGGCATTTAGTAACATGTTATATTGTTGTAAAATTCGTTGACGGAATGTGTGAAATCACAATAGAGAGAATGTAAATGAAAGATCGAAATTTCTATGTATGGATGATAATCGCGTTGTAACACTTGTACAGTAATCCTAATTAAATATTTGTGATATCCATAAATACCAGTCTTTAGTTCATTAGTCTCAAATAATTAAATTAACCGCTAATAAATACAAATTGTTAGCAAATTCAGAACCCAGAAGAGTATTACCAATAACCATTTCAAACAGCAAACATGATCGAAAAACAATGTATAATTTTTAATAATTTTATAAAAAAAGATTTAATAGAATATATAGATATTAGTTTATTTACAAGAATTGTATATAGGTCAAATAATATCTTTCTGCACTTCTTAATTTCGCTTGTGCCCGTGCAATTATTCTCGTGAACATTGTGCAGTAGATCTCCGTATAATAGAGTGCATATGTTCATTGCTATATGAAATATATTTAACTTAATTTTAAGAGAAACCAAAAATTCAAATTAAAAATATTTCTTTGTAAAAGAAGATCCAGTGTGATAGTTCCACTTAGAGTACGAAAATGTAAGACAATTATACCATGTTATGTGCTCTTGTACGATGTTATACGAGGATCTACTGTAGTTGCTAATCTGAGCTCTTATTAACACGTGTCTCATAAATATTTCGATCATATCGTTCAATAAGGCTACATAACAAACATAACAAAGGCAGTTGCGTGTAACATGTAGATATAGTTTACCACTTACTTACCTTTACCGTTGCGTAAATATCACTTACTTCATAGTTGCACGAATTATCGAGTTCCCACAATCAGGTAAATTGTTATCAGGCTCAAACGTGGATGCGCAACGGTACACTGTCCGATTTATTTTCCGCTTCCAAATTATATTTGATGGTGTCGAGGGTATTGAAAATCGTTCTGAATGTAGGTCTGTCCGATGGTCTCCTGTTCCAACAGAGTTTCATCAGATCGTATATGGCCGGTGGTGTGTTTTCTGGGCACTGAAGTACATTGCCCTCTTTAATATATTTTACAACTTCTTCGTGCGTCATTCCGTAATAGGGCTGAAGCGCGAAACTAAATATTTCCCACAAGCACACCGCAAATGCCCACACATCTGTCTCGACGGTGTACTTATTATACAATATACTCTCTAGGGGCATCCATCGTACTGGTATAGCATCTTGTTCGTCCCCTTTGTAATAGTCTTGCAAATATATCTTTTGCGACAATCCAAAGTCCGCTATCTTCACGATCATCTGATCGTTGATCAAACAATTCCTCGTCGCTAGATCTCGATGGACGAATTTTCGATCAGACAAGTATACCATTCCAGATGCTACTTGGAGCGCGATATTAATCAAATCCATGTGCGATAGACGAGAGTCCGTGAAGTGCTCGTCCTTTTCCACACTCCGAATTATATAATTCCCTGGTGAACAAGATCGTAGAAATTCGTTCAAATCACCACGACCCATGTACTCGAATAGGAGACACATTGGTTGGCCTAGGGCGCACACGCCTAATAATTTTACGATGTTCGGATGATCGAATTCGGCTAGAAGACACGCTTCGCGTTCGAAATCTTTGAGCAGGTCGTCGCAGGCTTCTTCTTTTAACATTTTCACAGCGACGTTGGTAAATTCTTCGCCCGGCACGAGACCGGGCGCTTTTGCTTGAAATACTCTACCAAAAGCACCCTGCCCTAAGTCGCGAACATAAATTATATTGTTCCTTGGAAATTCGAGTTTCTCCAATTTCGGATTAAGTTGTGCACTCGTTTTATGGTATGCGTCGTTGCTCGGCAATTTGTCCAAATCAATATTGACGTACTGAAAATGATATTTAAGTGTAATCGAATTATTAACGTTACATCAATGAATAACTCTGAAGATTGTAAAGGCCAGACTCGGTCATATTCTTCTGGGCATTACGTAATTAATTTCTGCAACTTTGATGATACAACTTATCGGAATCAATGGTTTTTAGTGTACCTGGTTATCTGTGGGGTTGTACCCCTGATGTCGTTTATGAAGTCTGTGGCTTAATATAATGGATAATAAAGTTCCAGCTATAATTACGAATCCTAACGAAGACAATACCAATATAAACGTTGGAGTAAACAGTGTATCCATGGCCAAGTCCTTTGGACCAATCTCCACCACTTTGCTCGTTACATTATCTATGTTAAGCATTAAAAAAATCAAATGCTTGTACCATTATTTCTACGAAATATTCAACTAATTTTTCGACGATTACCGCATATAGGAATATCACAATGTTGCCATCGTATGTGAGGGTCCATGGTGAAACACCATGGCATTGGTTCATCGCCACCTGCATTTCTACAGTAGTTTTCCCCGTAACGAATTTGCGGGAAGACATCCGGGGGTCTGTCGTGACTATGCGGTATTTGTGCATCCCACGATTGACAGTCCAAACCCTCTTTTGTTTTATTTACTTTTCCCATGTAAAATCTACCATTACCTTTGACACAGTCATCTGCAATATCAAATATTGAAAAAGATCGGAGTGTACAGATATTTCATTCTACAGAAAGGTATTTCAATTTCTCTTTACATGTAACAAGATCCTCGTTCACATCTGTCAAATGAATGTGGGAACATGTTACTTTTCCTTTAACTACTTTTGGCAACGATTCACAATCCGGTAATGTAAAATGTTCCCTCGATCTGATGTAAATATCCCTCTGCTTATTATCTTCTATCATTGCCCAGTCGTTGAAGCAGAATTGATGGCGTACCGCCATGCAATCCTCGTAGCATAACGGCAGGCCAACTGAGTTGTGACATTGTGGAAAGGCGTACATACATAGCATTTTCTGAAACATCCAAGAAAATCCTTTTTAATTCAAACGATACAATGTTTCTTTAGTCACCTTGGAATAATTATTACCTCTGCGGCCGAACGGCATGGTTCGACAAGCCGTTGTATTAATTCCTCCCATAAATTAGTAGTAATATCTTCGTTCCGCCATCCGCCGGGATTATCATTTGAATTGTTTAACCAGACTTTTCCAATTCCGTTTAAATATTTTTTACATATCTTTCCATCGTACAGCTCGCAACGACCTTGCGGTTCAGGTTCTGCAACAGCACAAGGAATAAATTAAAAATGGTCCTCGTTTGATGGAATACTTTTTTTTTTTATATACCAGCTACTTACTGGTCTGCGCGGAACTGAAATGCAAAATGATTGCTACCAGGGAAACAATCCAGATCATCATCATTTACATCTATTAGCTTGAAAGAACGTCAAGAAAATGTATCACATGTTTAAAGAAGAAAATTCGTCTACTCATGAGAGATACAACAATGGTGGTGTTCATTTAATTTATATTAAACAGCATCAAATTCATCGTGTAAATTAGGTATCTTTTAACGCACAATCGATTTTGTTGCTCCATTCTACGCGCCACTTGGATTTTTGCACACGATTCTCAGCGTATTTGAATAATCACTGAATGAATGTTGCAATTATCGATTGTAATTTTTCAAACTGTTTTCAACAGGGGGATAGTACGATAATTTAACAAAAATGCAGTCAATCAAAACGAGCTACAGCATTCAACCGCAACAAACCGTGGGAAATTGGAATTAAACTGTCCTCAAGAACCTTATTGTTTTTCTCTATCATATGTGTAATTAACTGTTGCGGCAAATTTTCCCCTTTATTTACAATATTGGTAGGATGAATAAATGGTAAATTCTGCTCGTTTTGCAACGGACGCAAGTAGTTACTAATCTAACAGAAAGTTGGAACTAGGACAGTGAATTCGACAAGCGAGGGGCTGTACAATTTTTGTTAAACGAATAATTAGCAACAAAAATAATTTATTCAATGCTTATGATTATGAAGATTTGTTACAAGGATAACTGTAAAACGATTTTAGCAATTCAAACATTAAATATCCATAATGTTGGACAAATCTTAATTGGACTTTGATAAATCCTCCTTAGGGAATTTATCAATTTCTTCGCTTTGCAATTTTGGCACAGATGAATTTGGGTACAAAATGCGCGGGAACGTGTTACGTTTCTATACTGAAGATTTGGACTTTGGAAAAAGTTTGAAGTAAAAGAAGCATGCAAGCCTTTTTAAAGACTGGGAAATTAGGACCCAGCGATTCTAAAAAGCCATCGAGTTCACGGGCAAAAGATGAACGCAGCGGACCAGCACCACCATGGGTTGAAAAATAGTAAGCGTTTGCCAATGTAACCTAAGTGGTCACCGATCTTTCAAACCTTTTACAATTTCGATTTTCCGTACTTCATTATTTTCATAGCCGACCACGAACTGTAGAAGACGTTGTCGAACAGTCGGAAGTAGTAGAAGTGTTGCGACAATGCTTAAAGGGTGGAGATTTTCCAAATCTATTATTTTATGGTCCACCAGGAACCGGAAAAACTAGTACTATTCTAGCCGCAGCTAGACAATTGTTTGGAAGCCTGTACAAGAACAGAATATTGGAGCTAAACGCTTCTGATGAAAGAGGTATCCAAGTTGTGAGAGATAAGATTAAATCCTTTGCGCAGCTCACTGCAGGTGGTACCAGGGATGAGTATGTTCATATTTTTATGCTCACTTATATTCTTACGTTAAATGCCGATGATGTTTTAGTAAAAGGTCTGAGAGTTACAGCGGAGCCATATGCACAAATTGCTTGAAGAATCATAGTTGTGATCAGGAGTTATAACAAAGTATTTTAATGGCTCTTATTGCCAACTAGAAAGTAAATTGCTTTCAGCAGATTCACAAAAGTAGATATGAAGTTTTAAACTTTTGGCCCTGCATTTGGAGCAGACAAAAGATATTTCTTTAACCAATTTGCACATGGCTCTTGCAAATTCCATGATAAAGGCACAAACCTGAGGCTCGCCGTAATAATTAAGAATTAAAAGATTGGTTGAATTGAAGTTTATTATAAAAATGATATTCCTTTCAGTGGGAAAAGGTGTCCACCTTTCAAAATTATTATTTTGGACGAAGCAGATAGCATGACTAGTGCGGCGCAGGCTGCCTTGCGACGTACCATGGAGAAAGAGTCTCATAGTACACGATTTTGTTTAATTTGCAACTATGTATCAAGGATTATAGAACCCTTGACTTCTCGTTGCACGAAATTCAGATTCAAGCCACTGGCGGAAGACAGAATAATCGAAAGATTGGAGCACATATGCAAAGGAGAAGATCTGCAGGCAGAAAAGGCTGTTTTGTTAAAAATTGTTGAAGCTTCGGGTGGGGATATGAGACGCGCTATAACGTGCCTGCAATCCGTTACTAGATTGAAAGGGAAAGGCATTGAAATCACAGTTGATGATGTTCTTGAAATCATAGGGGTAATATACGATTCTAATATTAAGCATCAAAGAAGTAGGAGCATAGTCGATTTATTTCGTGACCAAATAATTATAGATTGTTCCTGATAAATGGTTGGATGAATTAATAGAAGTATGCAGGTCGAAAGATTATAGTATGGCAGAGGAATTTATTGATCAATTTATGCTTGAGGCGTATGCTACATCTCAGGTGAGATCACTTCGCTTTATTCGAAATATTTGTTAAAGTATATGCAGTCTATGAAATTTAATTATTCTCGCAGGTAATTGAGCAGCTCAGTGAGAAAATTATATATTCCAATGAGCTAACGGACAAACAGAAAGCATTGATTGCAGATCGACTTGGGGTAAGAACGTGAAATCGTACAAAAACTAAAAGTAATACGAGTTGTTCATATTCGGTTTCATTTGCAGGAATGCAATTACAGGTTGCTGGATGGAGGAAGCGAATATATACAGCTTATAAATCTTTGCTGCGGTATCATAAAGGCTTACGAATTAGTATAAGGTTTACATAAATAGAGTACATTGCGGTACACTTTGTTATTCATATATATTTTTCTATAACAATAAATATTTATTCTTTCTTAATTTATTTTTACTTATTCGCCATTGAAAAAATAAATTGATACTAATTGCAATGCGAAATAATATTACTAATTCGGTCTTCTGCATACATAAACCATTCCCTAGTATGTACTTATTTCGTATTCCTTCCTATCTAGGAAATTGTCTTTTACCCCAAATTTTTATGAAACAAAGCTCTGCACCCTGTGCATACATTTTTCATTAAATATTTTCTTCGCATATCTCCGCTGTTCTTGTTAAAATAAAAATTGAGATGATCTAGTGATGCAAATTTAAAATAATATTTTATTCTAGGGGAGAACCGATTTCCAACATCGTTTACGCGGGGCTCAGTCGCGCTATCTGTCGGCGAGTGTCGGCTGCATACGCCATGATTTGAGAGCCACTGTCATCGGCGTGTAGGGGCGTCGTTGCTGCGTGCAATGTGTATCGTGTAGGCGTTGGCGAGGAGGAGACAAGTCGGGGATGTGTCCGTAAAAAAACTTGCGGTTTCTGCGTACTCTGCCGCACGTGCACGCTCGAAATCGTGTTCCGTGATCAACGAAGAACCGACGGAATCTTATTTCGCGCCCGTATCGGTGGAAATTGTCTCGCGGACGAGCCTGACAATTACGGCCAGGAAAAAAAAGTGCAGCCAGTGCTCCGTATTCATTCGTTTCTTCCAAGGGGCCACGTATCGTGCGTGTGTGCACTCGGCCTCTTGTCACAGACGTTTACGAACGTGACCAAAGAATTTCAATCAGTGAAATATCATCGACTTTGTACCACTGGATCGTACAACGTATCACGGAAACCGACGCCCGTACCAGGATGCCAGGACGTCTCCGTAGGGCCATTGAGACGGTCAGTGTTACTCGCGCGAGTTAACTTCACTCGATCCGCACGAGACGAGAGTACAGTCTCGAAATACGTACGAGCATTGGATCAAGCGAGAGGGAGACAGAAACAGAGAAAGGGAGCGAGAGAGAGAAACAGGGAGGACCTGAGAGGAAAAAAACCGAGGACCGGAGATTGTGTCTACGGGAGATGTTCGGAATCTTGAGACGAGATCCTGGTGCGGGAGGATTCGGTTATCAGCGGCTACGATCGAACGTATTATCGCACGCTGGATTCTTTGGTGTATGAGACACCACTCACACCGGTCGCGTGAGTGCCTTTCTCCCTCACTCCAGTGTGAACGCGGTCGACTTGTGTGTACGTGTTTTTCCCGGCGAGGAAATCCCGACTACCGACGGCCGCGACGGAGGTGGTGGTGGTTGGTGGTGGTGGTGTATGCTGCTGGCATGAGATTTTATTGTGGCCAAGTGGACAAGCTAACGCGGGACTGTAAACGCCGAATATACGCCGCGCATAGATTCGTGTGATTTTTGTGCGTGAGTCACAGAGCAGTGTGCCGTTCCTCTCTTTCGTTTCGCCGGTGACAAAGGATACATACATTCCGCGGAACGGATTCTCTCTGGAGGGCGGCTTCTTCGTTTCGTACGAGGCTCTCAATGATAAAGGGCATTGTGACGCGGTTGACAGGGCGACTCGTACTACCCACGTCACCGTACTCGTTCTCGGGAGAATCGTAAATACGAACGGGACAATTCGTGTGCGAGAGACGCGTGGATAGAGGGGTGGATGACATACACGGGACGCATATCGGCCGGCCGAGGGAACGAATTCGTGGATTCGTCGCCGGTATATTAC
Source organism: Nomada lathburiana (assembly GCA_963667235.1). Classification (NCBI taxonomy): domain Eukaryota; kingdom Metazoa; phylum Arthropoda; class Insecta; order Hymenoptera; family Apidae; genus Nomada; species Nomada lathburiana. Next base: position 10,773,924 of record OY763906.1, read on the forward strand.
GTCGTGCGCCAAAGCATCTTGGAATGTGACGGGCGACTCCCGGCGTGGGAAATATCGTAGAAAAGGTAAGCGATTTGAATATGCCAACGAGTCGATCCGCGAGAGCGTCGAGTTGATTATGCGTATGTATACGCGATACGAGCTGTCAATGGAGCAAGTGTTTAACGCGTACCGCGTTCTAACCTGCAAACGTGCTGGCGTAAAAATAGCTTCGATGAACGTGGTTGTAATAGTAGACTATTTCAGCGACGTTCATTGGCTTTTTAGAGAACGCACTCTTACGTTATTAGTACATTGAACGATCATAAATCATCCAATAAGTACTAAGCTTCGATCTAATCGAAAGATTCTTTATTATCGTGTATGTATCTTCAATTGGACGCTCATCGACTCGCTCGAATTTTTGTATCGATACCCAGCGATCGTGGCACGATAACGTTAACGATAAAGTCGAAAGTAATGCAACGATCGTTCGATCCTCCAAAAGATATCGATTACAAAATGCAGAGCTTACATTATCGATTGAGAATCGAAACTATTGACGGGACAGTCGATGTGAATGGAGTAGCGTCGCGATCGAAACCATGATTATCGCCATCTGAAGAAATAAGAATTGTCTGCCTAGACAACAGTAGCACGATTGCAACGTGCACTTGCCATTCTGTGCAATGCAATTTCTCGAGAGTGGGTGTGCGGGCTTTGTTTTTGTTTTGAAGCGTACGCGACACCCGATGCCTTCCGCGCGTCTACCGCACGCTTGCCAACGTAATTCAAAGTGGTAGCATTCAGCGGCGTGACTTATGGCCCCTTTGAGAATACGTACATATACGTCAGAGGTAAGAGTATAGAGATACCGTCTGGCACACGGGGAATCAAAAATGTTCAGAAAAGTGTCTGCTCCTTTGCTTAGGCAGGATTGTAACTCAAATCGTTTAAAAATAGAACTCGATCTACATATTAAAAGATATTGCAAGCTTCTCAACTCGCATTTAATTCAACTGTATCGCTATATTGTTACGCTAGACAACAATGATATTGTAGCTTCGTTTTAATAGATTCAATATGTACGCGTATGTAAATCGCCCATAATTCATGGACGTCTCTTTCATGGATATAAAAGGAATTCCGGGGCGTCGTTAGACGGCGCACACGTGCTCGGCCAAGGTATATTGACCCGAATGTGAGAACACGATTTAGCCCAGCATCCAAGCGTATGGATTAATTTCTTATTGAAAGCGGGGGGTAATGGCTCGTTAAAGCCGACTGGAATGGTGTTTCGAATTGAACCACGCGAAACACGTAATTGTCAGAGTAATCAGGGGATAGTATCTCGTATCAGACTTATATACGAATTTTCACAACTACGATCGATCGATTTTGAACATCAATCGTTCGGAGATGCTACTGATTGATCGTATGCCACGCAACTCGTATTACGTGTCGTGAAAGTAATCACGTGTTCAGTACTGTCGATATGTTTAATTACGCCAATAAGTGAATACGTTCATTCCAACGAATTATTCTTGCTGAGCAACTCTCGTCCGTATTAGACTTACCAGATGCGCACAAAGTGTCCAACGCTTTAAACTGTCTATAAGAAAGTCGGAGCAGCATGTTATCCTTGCCAAGCAGTAAGTTAATTAATCGTCAAGCCTCGGCCGAGATCCAGCCAGTATCACGAAGAAAGAACGTTTAAGAATTAATATGGCGTGCAAGCTGAAGCTACGGCAAGCCAGCAAGGAAGCTCGTAATGAGGGCTTATAAAGCGTGGCTCGCCACCGGTAGCCCCGCTCTCAGGATGCATCTCGTGGTGTCTTGTTCGTCGACACCCTCGGTCGCTGTTTATACCCGGTTAGATAAGGGGCGAAGTTGCACCGTTCCAGAACGCACACAGACCAGACAACTTTTCGCCCTCCGCTTCGAACAGCGATAATCTCGCTCAGCTAATTACGCCCACGAAAGTAACAAACGACCCGCCATTATGTTTATCGTTCGATGACGAATAAATCCTGCTAAAGATAGGCCGCGGGAAATTCTCTTGATATGCTATATGATGCACAGCGCGCGTCGATTTTCATCTCGTTGATGCCCACAGCGAAAGGGTTGATATTGCTCTCGATGAGCACTGTAGTCCCACAAAATTCCGGACCCTTTTTTAAACGCACTGTACAATCGGAGCACGCACAGCCCGGGAGTCTATGGTTTCGTTTGCTTCTGGAGCCGTTGGTCACGGTAGCAAAACAAGGTAATCTTTCAACAATCGCCAGCTACGTTGATAAACCGCAAGTTCGCTTGGCCGGAACCGCGTACAACCGCGAACCGATACAGCTTGTTACCGTTTCCACGAATAATGCAACGCAACAAGTTGCTAAAACGACCGAGCAACAAAGTGACCCGCGTGTGGAAACCTGGGTGTAACACAGAAGGATTGTTCCCGACGTGTAACACACAGGCACGTGTACCACAGATTTTCTGCTGCTTTCTCTTTCTCTCTCTCTCTCTCTCTCTCTCTCTCTCTCTCTCTCTCTCTCTCTCTCTCTCTCCCCCCCCCGTCTTTCTCCGTCGAGCAATATTTTAAGGTTCGAGAAACTTTTGGAGAGTTTGGATTTATGACCCCGCGTGGCCTCGATGGACCACGCAACAATGTACAATCCCGATCCTGGGACCGACGAGTGACTGAATGGTCGCTTTGTGATCTCGAGTGGTTCGTAAGAGTGAGTTATGTCCATTTTAGAGAAGGGTCTTATTGTGTTTCGCTATTGTTTACTGGTATCTGCTGTCCACGTGGCACGGTTTACATCTGGCGGCCAATTTTATTGCCCAAACACGAAAGCTCGGATCATTTCTGTACTAGTTGGCGGTTATTATTTTCTTTTCATTGGTGGGAGGCATTGTACACGGTGGGCTAATGGTATCAATCGGAAAGTATTTTACTGGATTACATTTGGATTGCATTTGTTTCCTGTGACAAATCAAAATCGAGGAATTATTCTCCGAGAATACGCTATCATTTCCCCGATGAAACACTTGTGTAGGTGCTCCGTTTAATTACCAAAGGTGCAATTCGTGTAAATAATTTGTAGGGAACGGCCGCTGATTATTTCACTCATGCAAACACCCTCCCACAACGATAGGGTTGAATCTCGAAACTCTTATTTCCTCGAATTCTCGAGAATCATGGTAAACGTACTCACATATATACATACTTTCTGGGTCACCCCGGTGCAAGAATCCAACCTGACGAACAGGTGCTCGTTGCAATAAGTGCATTAAAGATCGTCGACCGGAATCAGTGGACCGATGAAAATTTTCCATCGGTCAGCTGTGGGATCGGTAACCGCGGGAACGGACCCACTGCTCCACATTGTCTTTGCAGAACCGGCATTGAAAGAAGCCCACGTTTAATTCGCAAATCGAACGATCCGCGGTCACAAACGACAATCATTCCAATCGGCCTCGTTGCGCTCCCCTTTCGGAGCGTTCAATAGATCCTCGTTGCGCCCCATCGAAATGCTACATTCAGAGCTTCGTGGCCGCGTCGGAACGGTGACCGGCTGCGATTGTTCGCCCGCGGAAATGACGTTGTCAGTGTCCACGTGTCCAGTTCGTATCGGCCGGCCGATCGAACCGGGTCGAGTTATTAAATCGACCGATCGAGCCTGTCGCGATTACAGCGAAATCGACGCGCCAGTTTCGGCCACGAAGGTCTGCTTTCGCGTACCTGGAGTGCACCAGGTACATACGCGGCTGCATTCTTTCTGTCTGAGTCCGAGCTTCTGGGAACGAGCGTCCCCTTTCGCGGACGTAGTTCAGAGGGAATCGGCCGTTCGTTTGGCTCGCGATGAAAATTCGAACGGCAAAGGGAACGAGCCATCTCGAGTCGTAGGTTCAATATTTTGTATATAAAAGAAATCGGAAATCGATGACTGGAGAAAATCCGCGTAGTCCTTGGGTCGGGTTCCACGAGAGGAGCATTCGTATCGTCGGGACAATAGGAAGATAGCCGGCTGCTCAGGAGCAGCGCGACGACACGACGTTCGTAAGAATCGCGAGCTTATCTCTCTTTTATCTCCCGCGGGAACGTTTTGTTCGTCGTATCCGAAACGTTTATGCCGATCGTTTTACTTCGCGAATCGATGAGCCGCATGGACCTTATCTCCCCGAGAATTGCCCGACGTGAAACGACCGGGCGTGTATCGAGCTGGTCCGATTAGACCGCAGCTATCACGATTGATAACCGATAGATAATTGGCGCGTTTCTTTTCTATTCTTTTTATCGATTCCATCGTGCAACCTTCTTGGCAGACAGTTTTTTTTATGAAGCATCGGAGGGGTGCTTCCTACTGGCCACGCCGGGCTTCCCTCTGATAAGGATACGGCTGCTATTTTATTTTTATTATGATTGCGATATTATAATTGTGCGCGTCAGCTTCCCCCTTATTAGTTTCTAATAGACAGATCCTATTTCCTTAGTGTTAACAGGGAGAAGGATACCCGTTTCGCCGGTTAATTCCCGATTGAATCGCGATCAACGAGGTCGCCGGACGAACGCGTGGACGGCCAGGTTGTATGCCAGCTAGTAATGACCGAGTGTATAATTTACGAAAAGAGCAGAACACGTTGGAGAGGTCCATTCAGGTGAATAAAACCGGCAGTGGTCCCGCGGGACACAAGGGAGTAGCGAAGAAATTCCATAAATTCTTTAAGAGGCCCTTCCAAAAGAATGGGACACGATTACCGTGAGTCGTTCAACGGGGGCAGCGAGCCTCGTTATTGTTTCAAATATCCGCGCGGCAGTTCGCCGTGGTAAAATTGTATTTTATAGAGGGCTCCGGGCACTTCTCTCGAGCCTCGAACAATTTTCTCCGACGGTTGAACGCTTAGGAAAGTGGAATATGAATCAAGTACATACTTCATGTATCGTGCGGCGAACAGTAAATTACGCGGGCGTAGATATTTCATTCTACTCGGCAATTACAATTTCATCCTTCATACATTCTTTCCCCCTTTTCTATTAGAATTTTGATTTGTCGTATCATCATTCGAGCGGGCGAATGCTCGGCGAGAATTTCCGTATTTCCCTCGTCTGGAAATTACACGTAAATTAATTTGAATTTAAAGGGCTTGTATATCATGGCACGATGAACCTACGGGAAAAGTTCCACCATAAACCACTTCCTAGCACCCCCTGCTGAACTTCTGGCTGTGGCCAGCCCCAGAAGCCAGCCCCTCGTTGGGTACCACGACAGACAGCTATCGTTGAATCTTCTACACGCGACAGACAGGCTCCCTGAGGAATTGAAAGTGCCCCGGGAGGGCGGTTTGCGTCCTGCAGACTCAAACGGGACTTTCTGTTATAGAGAAGTGGGTATTACATTTTTGAGAGATGATCTTGGTGTGCTGTAACGAGCGTGCCATGTGTGCAGTCTCTGTTATTTGGCAGAGTGGGAAGCCTTCTTTACAAAAGCGATATGAAATGCTTTTTTTTTTGTAATACATATTCGTTCTTACGTCGGCGCTATTCTATGGAAAAAAATTATTTCTCAGTTCGACAAAACATAATTCTATTCGTTCTGCTTTATATCGCCGGAGAATTATTTTTAGACGACTGGAATTTTCTACCCCTTCATAATATCACTTATCAATTTATTTTATACGATTCTTTATTTCCATAGTCACACGGCAATGATGAGTTTGGTAAATTTTTGTTTCAACCTCTGTATCGTTTCAGAGCGGTGTGTATATAATTTTCGAGAACTTTCTATTCAACGTCCCCTTGGATGAAAAGTCACTTATCAGTCTTTTTCATCGACCGTAATTCTCTTTATCTAGTATCTCCATGGAGCTCCACCCAGTAACATAATCCTCCAAGCGCACTAAAAAAAAAAAAGAGGTAAAAGATAAATCGAGAACTCGAAGCGTCACCAAAAACTAAATTCGTGCACAGGCTGAAATTAAAGGACTCATTCTGGAATATCCTCTTCCCTAATCCTAGTGAGGTTCTCCGCACTCACCGCTCCCGTTTTTCGAGTGTATAAAATTTCCCTGGAAAACCGACAGGGAAACGTATTTGCAGAATTATTTTTACCCGTCGTAACTCCTGCGCGTCCACGATTCAATTACCGAACGAAATCGTGTCATAATAATTCGTCATTATTTTCTACGCTACAGTTTTTATTTTACGATTCTCTACGATTTTTTGTTATCTTGAAGAATTAGGCGAATCAGAAACGAAAGTTCAAAGAGGCTTAAGGAATAGATACGTGCATGTGTAGAGGTCCTGTGGGAGTTCGCGCGAAGATCAATAATCGACCCTTCAACTTTTCATCCCTACTCGGTCGATTAAGAGCACCGGATTCACTCGAATTTCCCGCCTGTCGCGCCTCTTTCGATTAAACCGGCCCGTTTAATTTGCCAAGAAGGAAGAATCTCGTCTCTATCGATCCGCGTTAACGTTTCAGTCGAACGAATCTCTTGATTTCATTTCGAACTTCTGTCTTCCGGACTATAATAAACTACGGGCAGTCCGACGTGGTGTTTCGTTAAGTTTAACATTAACATTTTAATAATCTCGTGCAGTTAACTATCGAACTTCAGACATATTAAATAGAATTGTACAAATGAACCAAGGCTATATTGCTCGGGGAAAAAACGGCTACGATAAGTTGATTCTGAAACTTAATTATCTTTCCGTTGGAAGGTTCGTCAGTGATTTTTGCCCCTCAATTTTTCTTTCGCGAATTTTCCTAAGCAAATCCGAACGCCCATTATTCTGTATAAACAATTCGAATCTTTCCTCTGTGAAATAGTAAAGGCATCGTTCAGTTTTTCCGTCCATTACTGCCTCAAAAATAATACGTCGTCTTCGGTCTGTCTCTCGTGTTACGTTCACGAAAGCTGTTTGCCAAGTTTCAGGCTAAAAAGTCAAAGGGAACTCCGCAACGTTTCGCTGCCCCGTTAAATAAACGCGAACAAGCTTATTTGCAACTTTGATCCCTCGTGGAGGATGACTCGTGTGTCGCGGTTCGGATCGGTAATTCCGAATACATACTCGGCTAGAAGCTTAAATCGGGCGTCTCGTGGAAACGTAACGCGGCACCCTAATTAGACGCTTTGGATTTACGGCGACGTAGATGAGTGGCTGGACTATTTTTACGGATGTGGAGGAAAAAATAAAAACCCGCTCTTCGAACGGACCTCTGTCATTCCGAGAGGCTCGGTTGAATTTCTCGCGACCAAATGATTGCGCTAAGAAAATAGTGATAAACTCGTTGTTCTTTCGATTGGGGCCGATATAATAAGAGCAATGTCGATCAAGTCGCACCACTGTTCTAACAGTGAATGAAAATCGTCAGGCAAGGTATATAATATATTGTTGTTTCTTTCCTTCGTTTTTCTACCGATGTTCCCAAGAACGAAGCTTCGAATTTTCCCATATCTCGGAAGAAGCAAGGGACCCCGGTGGAATTGTTCTAGTTTGTTCCATCCTCTATACTCTATATACACTGTGGTAACGAAGCACATAAGCCTAGAATCTCAGGAACTAAGGGCGAAAACAAGTTTGTCGCTCGCTCATGGGACCTCACCGCGTTGGAATGCAATAAACCGGAGCTCGGTTCCTTGCTGCTCCGGCACCGGGAAAAACTGATTTTCCAGGCTGCCGGTCTGCAATTTCACTCTGTGTACAGGGTGCTTCAATAAAGCAAAACAATTCCTACCGTCCTCGTTCCAGAAGATACAGAAGGAAATCTGCTGGATAAATAACAAGAGCACTCTATCCACAAGATCGGCAACCTATTAATAACTTTGGTAACTGTATTAAAAGACAGATGGAAAAGTAAATAAACGTACATAGAGTTATTGTAGACAATAGTTCGATAAATCGAATCTCCGTGATGACATGTTATTGCACAAAACAAATATGCACTGAAAAGTTGTCGATGTCAAGAAATGCGATAGAATGGCCCAAGAAAATCGTGCATCAATTTACTTGCGCTCGTTGCAAAGGGGACACTTGAAACTTGAAATTCATGGTGTTTTCAACCGCGAAAAGAAATTTCTCGAGGCGCGTACGAACGTTTGAATTTGACACAAATTTTGAAAAAAAGAACCGTCACTTTGTCGCCACCTACACAATGGAAAAAGAAATCTTGGAGGAGAACGAACTCATGACTGTTAAAGCAGGTACTTCACCCTTTAAAACGAGCTCAGGTAGACCCTTGTACAATTTTTCCTCGCAGAGTTACCGTAATTGATACAAAATTCGAATTTACAGCTCTGTTTCCGTTTTCTTTTGCCCTCGATCGATGTTACTCCTTCATTACATTTCGGGTGCTAACAAACTCAATAATCCCCGGAAAAAATTTACTTCGGATTTATTTTATATTTTGCAGTTTTGCGAAGTTTTCGCGCAGAAACGTACACAGAGCGGTCTAGCTATTCGCAATTTGCTACTACCAACGATTTTCGAGGCCTGGTCGTATTCTCGCGAATTAATCGGGCCTGATTTATCGTCCGACCGGTCTCTGACGGTGAATTAGTGCCGCGATAAATTAACGGCGTCGATGTTGCATATACGGCTCATTCGCGAGCTGGTTGCCTGGAATTTGATAAAGCTGTAGCGGAATTCGCGAAATTCGATCCGTTCATTGATTGACCTGGATTTTCTTGCGCAATCGATGTGCCATTACCACCTGGCCTATATCGATTTTCTCTCTCGTTATTTGGGGAGGGGGGGCAGAAATTCTTCGTTCGACAATAGATGGACGCACATTAGAAATAACGTGGAATCGAGGATGTTTCAATTTTCGGTCCCAAATTATTTAGCAAGTGCGAGGCACTTCGAGGTGATTCCTGTCGAAAATGAAAACTTTGCACAATAACCGGGTCGTTCGATCTCGAAATGGTTTAGCCACGTATGATTAAAACTTTTTCGCGTCATTTTAATGCGCCGCTTTCACCATCGGATACGCGTGCACCGTTTTGTGCATCGCGCAATTGTGCAACCATTGCGTACCGTCGCGATTGCCGCTTCGATAAAAGCCTCGATTAAGAATGCCTCGATGTGCACGTTGGCTTGTTAATGAATCAATTAAAAGGGAGATCAAATAATGCCACAGTAATTCGTGAGCCGCTCCGGTCTTGATAATAAACGAGCCCAGTGTCCTTTAGATAAAGCCATTTAACCCTTTGACTGCGAGAGGCAAGAATATCCGCTCTCGCGTATGCATTTCAACTATTGAATTTCTAAGCAAAGAGTTCGTCGAACTTGCAATGCGAACATATTTCTAATAAAAAAACTGCGCTCACTTTGCGTAATAGATTCCGAGAAACGCGAGAAATTCCGATGGTGTATCAGGTGGTGCGATTCATCCGTAGGAAAAATCATTTCCCCTTTCCTTCCGTTCGTCCAGTTCCACGGGCGTCTCGGTTACCTACGTGAAACGAAGAAATACACACGGGGACAGTCGCGACAAAAGAACGGGGATATCAAAAAGAGTCGAGAAACTGGAAGTGAAAACACGTGTCAAGCGGAGGAGACGTTTCTCTGTGGCGGGGATTCACCGGCGTTCGTTACGCCCTAGGAAATAGGTTCCGTTCGAAGCGTGGGCGGAAGGAGGCTTCTTCGGTCGCTTTTGTGCCCTGCGTTTCCGGGACTGCACGCGATCAAAAAATGTCGACAGAGTGCGGTTTCGCGTGTATCCCTCGAACCGTGGACAAAAACCAGCCGTGGTGCACACTATACCGTGCAGCTTCCTGTGCCTCTATTCATTTAGAGTTCAACCGAAAGATCGGCCGATTGTTCGGGAAATGAACGAAGGTAATTTATCCCGAGGGACTCGAACACGCAGTACCTTACGTTGCCCCCTTGGTGGAAAATTATTTTCTAGTACCGACGCAGGGTTTGTTCTTCCGATTGGATTCCTTTCGATCTGGAGGTATCAGAGAATTATTGTTAGTCATATTTTTTAACATATTTGGAGTGCAGGATTATTTAATTGGAAAAAAGTGCCGCCCGACGTTCGCGACAGGTGACACCCGAATTTCCACGTTCTTTTCTCGAACCCGAGAGACTTTTCGTCCTGCTCGTGTCGCTCTCGTCGAATCTGCCGAGGTGTGCGAGGACCCCGACGAATACGAAATTTGTCCGGTGTCCGTGGCATGGACCGCGACCGTCGATTTCAACTCCACGGTAATTTACGAAGCGCAAGATTTTATTTCATTATCTCGCACCGACCGTTGTTATTTTTCCGCGCTCGGATTTCGCACCGATGCTAACAAGGGGCAAGGAGAACGAAAAAGAAAGGAAACGAAAAAGGTGTCGTCGCAGGACAGCCGGGATGGGTAAAATATTAAAAACTACGTAACGAACCCGCCATGAATATCTTTTACCTGACAGCTTCGAGCGTGGTACGCGAATTTTTGTAGACTTCCCTCTGAAACGGGATCGAGCCAGCGTCTCGATAAACAATAAAAGAAAAAGAGCAGCGTGAAAATGGAAATACGCGACGATTGAATTTTTCCCTCCGTTTCCTCGCCGTTAGCAGTTCCGTTTTATTGATTCCCTTTCACCTTGCTTCCGTGTACACGTTCAATTGGCCCCGGCGAATCTTCGTTTTCAATGCAGATCGAATTATCGTGTCGGATTAAAATGTAGAAATCGCCCGGCCTCGTCGAACGAGGCTTGTGCTCGCTATATTTTTTTTCGTTCTTCTCTCCCATTTTTAGCGTCGAGTGCCATTGATTTCACGTGTAAGGGGCACGCTGGCACGCGATTAATTGCAACTCGATTCGGGCCTCGTGGCCGGGCGTTGAAAGGGACGAAAAAACTCGATGCCGCGTATCTGTACAAGTGTAATGCGGGCGAAACAATGAAACATGAAATCTGCCCTGGTAATCGAGTTGTTTTCGCAAGTCGACCAGCGTGCCAGCCATCCGGCATCCCGGGAGGAATAAATCAATAAACTGCTGCTGAATGACCCGCCTGTACTACAGAATCTTCCTTCATGAAGAATTCATTGTGTACACCGTACAATTTCTACGTCACCATCAATATTACCATTCCTATTATTACTTCCATCCGGATGGATCAATAACCGCAACTTACTCCAACTCGCACTGCCCCGACGACGAATTAACCGCTCCTGAAAACAGCCGTAAACTTCAAGAAAGGTGGAATGAAGCCGCGAGAACATCTGGAACCGCGCCGAAGAACGAGAAAAAGCGACAAAAAATGTGCCGAAGGGGGAAAAATTGCACGGGAAAGGTGAAACAGTAGGGACGTCGGGTAATCGCGAAGCACCGACACGTAAGAGATGCATCGCTGCGACGTGTATGCGTGCGTTCCGAAAGAATGCACACACCCGTACGCTGGTACTAGCGTACGCACGTGTGCGTGAGCGTTCCCCAACCCGCGGGTTCATTCATTCAAACACGCGTTGCCCTCGTGTGCGTTCGCATGGCGAGCATAGCTATGGGGGCCCTGGGAGTGATAAGAGAGGGCAAACAGCGACGTGGTGGGGCAATGGTACGAGTGGCCGGGAGTAGGGGAGACAGCTTTTCAATGCGTCAGCCGGAAAAGAGAATGAGGTTGCGGCAGAGTTCTCGTTCTCTCGTGATACATCAATGTCTCTTCTTCACCGCTCCTCCCTTCCCTGGATCCATATATGTGTACAATTTTCTCTATGCATACGGGGACTTCCCTCGTCCCTCCGCGCTGGACCCGAAACGATTTCCCCCTCGATTCTGTTTCCCTTTTTTTGAGTCCCACGTCCATTCGGTGTCGATGAAACAATATTGAAACCTTTCCGCCGAATCGATATTTCGTTTTTTTTTTTTTAAAGCATTAATTGTGTAAATATCGCGGACGATTCGGCAATTAATCTGCCTTTTTGAAAAACAAGGAGACACCCTGCATGAATTCGTGCAGAACTTCGGCTGTAAGCCGTGCAGAAAATTGCCTGCCAGTCTTCAGCTGTGAACCGAAAATTGTCTAATTGTACCCATGGAAACAAGGAGATTGCTCTCGTATCCGAAAACCGCTGCAAATTGCAATTAAAAAGCAACAAAAAAAAAAAAGAAAAAAGGAAAAAGGAGAATGGAAAAAGGGGTGATGGAAGAGGAGGAAAAGTCGGGGATTATTTCCCGGCCTCGGCTGAAAATTGTCGGGATTTGTCCCGGGGCCATTATTCCAGGGAAAACTTTTCGCCGTGTCGCGTATTCCGAACCGTCTTCGTGGCTTCGCCTCGCGTATACACGTATACACGCTTCTAGTGGTGCCCTGCGGAGAACTGGTAGCGTGACATAATTTTTGTCTCCCCGTTCTTCCTGTCCGTCTTCTCCGCTTCTTTCGAGTCCCCAGGCGATTCACTTTATTGGCTCGTCAAACCAGCGACAGGTAGCATCGATCTTCGTAACGTTGCAAAATGGTTTACGAACCAGATGGACGGACAATCTCCGGAGAAATTTGTATTGTAGAATAGAATATTACTTGAGTAATATCGCGTCTGTCCTCTCGCGACGCACTGTTAGCCGGTGCGAAACGCCGTTACCCGGTGCGTTCAATTCTCATTAATTTAACCACGATTCGCCAAGCTTTTCCCACCATTGTTCTCCATTTTCCAATTTTCTATTCCCCACACCCTAGCCGGCCTATCCATCTATTTATCCCGAGTGTAATACGCGAAAACGGTAAACTCATCGCGTCTCCCACACGTGTAATCCACTCGCACCGACCGTGCCCGATCCGGTCCACTCCGGTCCACAAACGAGGGATCAGTTTCGAATCTCCGTGTACGTATGTACATAGGTGTCGTAGCCGCGATGGATCAATTCCATCCCGCCGCGGTGAGACGTTCGCAGTGAAAGGATTGTGACAAACCTCGTAACGGTTCGTGCACACCTCCAGATTCACTTCCATCTCTCACCTTCCGTTTCAAAAGCCGAAACGTCCGCGATCGTTCTCGGTCCGTGTTCTCCCAAGCCACGAGTGGCGGCGCGAATAAAATAAAATTGGACGCAAACGTGGGGACATTTTAACGAGGGAGAGACGGGGACGTTTAAGGAGTGCACATCTTCTATTACCGCACGCTCAATTTTTTTTTCGAGCGCGTACCTGTCGAACGGGGACAGACGGGATTAACCTGGCCGAGTGGCGCGATACCTGTCGCGCGATCCAATTAAAGGAAATCCAAGGAAATTCAAGCGGACCGGCGCGTACACGCGCGAGCAGTGAATGGCTGGCCTCGTATCGGGTTCGCGAAGGTCGCCTAGTCACGGCACCGATTCGAGGCGCATTGTACTCTCCTCGCGAGCGTTCCCGTTCCCGATTCAAAAGCTCCCCTTTTATCGGCCGGCTCTGCTCTCTTTCTGCCGCGAGAGACGATTGACACGTCGCCACGGCGAAACTCTGTGCACACGCCGGATGTGGACGTCGCTATCTGTGCGGCGGAAGGTGCACACCGGGAGAGCGTGTTGTGCCAGCCTGGTTCTGCTCTCGGCGACGACACGTTTCATCGATCCGGGAACAGTTTTGCGGTACGCGGAACTGATTGATGGTATCGACGGGAACTTTGCTTCGCCATCACCCCGGAGAGAGCTCGGGTACGATTCCGTTCGGGTTCCTTTGTGTTCCTGGAGGAAAGGATAAAGCGGTCTTAGGGTATTCCTCGCCGGGGCTGTTTTATATCTTCTGGGACGATTCGATGTGTTTGTGTGCCCGGCTTGGGAATAATAAGGGGCGTGGGATGGCATACAGATTGGAGTAACATAAGGGTGGTCACCCCTCGGACAGTGATGGTAGTTTGGACAGACAGAATCGCAGATTTAGGGTTCCGGAAGGAATACGCATGCTTTATTGACGTAGATTCGCGGCCGGTAATAATAAATGTATGTATATTGGAGCAGGGTCGATACGAGAATCGACCGGTTTTACATTTTACGTAGTATTTCATCCACCGTGGGTTGCTCGAGAAATTTAGCCAATTAGTCTGCAAGGGGACTCACCTAACTTGGACCGCGCCCAATTAAATTTCAAGTCGCCGGTACTCTTGTGCTCCGAAAAAAAAAAATGTTTCGAATCTTCGGCGCAGTAGAATCAGACTCGGATAAGATAGTTCTACTTAATTTGTTCTGCCGATGTCTGTTTAGGGTGTAGACTTTTCGGGAGGAGCCTCGCACCTCTGCCCGGGTCCGATAAGAAGTACAAGTAACAGGAAACGAGATACCGGTGTTCGTGAATGGAAATGGTGACGACTTTCCGTAACAAGTGGATCTTTCCACGAAAGATAGCACACGGAGCATTGACTCTGAACAGAATCGTCGCAATTTCGGCCAAAAATTTATTTACGAAACCATCCTTCTCCCCCGAGCAATCGTTTCCCATGAAATTCTTTTCCTCCTGTGCTTGATAAATCTCCCAGCAAGCTGCGCGTCGTTTCGACGGTTTAATTGAATCGCACACGTCAATTGCAAGCTCAACGAGCAGCATCAACAGCCTGTTACGCTATCTAATACATGTCCACACAGTGTCGGACCAGCAATCCGGCAAGCTTCTCCATCGCGTTCAAGCGAGTCATTCCGAATCAAACACGTTGCGTACACCACGGATAAATTCCAGCCAGTTATCGTGCTAAGCGTTGTTTAGTCTCGCTTCGAGGACGCTGATAAGTACGCCAGGCATCGTCCGAGCCTCGGTTTTCGTTATCGAGCCACTTCAACAGCCGCGTTCCTCATCGATTCCTCGCCGGAGGAATTTCACGCGTACTCTTCGCGGTGTACGCACGGCGCACCGTTGAACTTTGCAAGCTTCCGATCAGTTATGTCTGTTCCTGGAATTGCTGTACATACGTCACTCGCATTGCGTTGCTATACGTCTCGCCATCGCGGAAATAATCAGCCCATCACCTTCAAAATAGAATTCATCGTTTAACCAATCTCGTCGTCGCAGCTTTTCCATTTTCGTTCACGTTATTCTCGCTGTTCCCCTTCTTCGCAATTGATATATGCATTATCCATGCAATCCAGCTTTTAAAAGCAACGAACGACGACCCCCCATCCCTCTTTATTTCTTTATTCGAGGCATCGTCCGCAAGAGTTCCTCTTCGGACTTGATCACAGAATAGCGGCGCTCAAGTTTCGCCATAAGAATTTCGCCAACTGATTGCCAACAGGGAGGAATGACCGCGCCAGATGAAAAAAAGAAAAACTTCTTCAACTTGCTGGTCGCCCGCCGACGAACGAAAGGGATTTCCTACGAATCCATATCCACGCCCGTACCCTCGAGCTCTTCGCCAGCGATTTCAACGGCGAGATCCACTTTTCCACGTCCCGCGAATCAATTATGTTACCCGAGGTTGCCCTGGAACGGATCCCGAGGGATATCGACAGGACTTTGGAGCTGTGACGGTTCTGTTAATTACTCGCTGTCGCGGCGAGCACGATCCTTCCTCATCGCGAACGAACCCGTCGAGTTCGACGGTTACTTCACCTCTTGCACCCGGAGGACAAATGAGATCGGAGGAGAGGCTCTTCGGCGGAGGGAATTGGGTCAAGAATATGAATAATTGTTTAATGTTTGGGAACAGAGGCTGGCGCGTCCGGCATGGGTGAATCGGTATGTGTTTAAATGTTGGCACAGGTGTGTAGCACTTCTTTCCGCGGTCGTTTTCTTCTTGGGAAAACACTGTTTCTTCCCTCGAGGTTGAAGACGGAGGTGTTTGACGCGAACACGCTAATTGTCCATTAATTGCGATCATTGACGCAAAATCTTCCGATTAAACGCCACGAATGTGAATAACAGAATCAACGAATGGAAACGGCTCGTAAACCTGTATTTATAAACTGAAGATAATATTGGTCAACGCGTTTAGGCGTTCCCCGGTTCGACAGTGATTAAGCATCGCTTGAATGAACATGTGTGCAAGGAGCACACCGTTCTACCATTTCGCGGCTGACGTCGAGGCTCGATAACGAGGACTGTTAGGAAGACGGTCTTCCTAAAAAAAAAAAAAACGGAGTCGCTTAGAAATTGCGCCGAAACTGTGGCCAGGTGCGCTAATTGCCTCCTCGATATCACGTCTGCTCGTCACGCGTGCCATTTCTCGCGTACACGGCCAAAAACAAGCCAATTAAAGCGACCCATTCTACTAGGAAAGGGGATCATTCTCGTTAAGCGAGTTATTTGCGTGGCCAGATTTCCTGTATTATTCTTATCTTATCTTATTTATTTATTTATTTAGTCATTTATTTGCTTGTTTAGGCAACTGACCGTTGGTCTGTGCTCTGTGTTCTGGGTGATATTACCCTTGTATCGTGTTAAAAATGTATCGAGCCTGCGTACGGTTGCTCTGCCCGTTTTAAATCGCTTTTCACACGCGGAACGTTCCCATGTAAGATTAAGCGGAAACTAATTAAGGCTGTCCCGGACTGAAGGACAGGGTGAACTAAATTAATTCCCGCGGACACGCCCGAAATCCTCTTAGTTGAAATGTACAATTTTAGCAATGAAACAATCAATTTTAATTGCCCTAGATAATATCCAGGTCGAAAGCAATTCAACTATTTCTCTCTCTCTCTCTCACTCTGTATTACTTTTTTAAAATAAAATTCGTGGAAAGTAATTTGCTCGACGCTGGCTCGTGCATCAAATTGTTCAGTGTGCATACGAACAAAAAGATTGATTAGCTTCGCGTTTAATATTTTTCGCCGCATGAATTATTGATAGGATACCTCGATACTTTCCCTTTTGTCAAGGGGCACCAGGGGTACCTTGAACTTTTCTACTCCAGACACCGAGAAATTTGCGCGTTCTATAATTTATTTATTTATTCATTGTATACGAGTGAAACGTTTTTTTGCCGTTGGATAAGAAACGGCAATGGATAAGAGGTCCGCGTACTTAATAGAACAATGAAGACGATACGATAGAGTTGAAACGAAAGTTTGGATACACACAGTTGGAGCACACGATGAAATAATAAGCGAGTATCGCGAAAGTAGATCCGCTAATGATTTGCGTAAATCTAATTAGCGACGCATGCTGTCTGTTACGTGCACCTGAACGATCTATCATCTGTTTTAATAACGAAACCACGGGAACAATTATAAAGCCTGGTCTTGCATGTCAAACGATTAAAACAGCCGGGCAAAAAATTGTGTCAGATGTTGCCGTCGCAACAAAAATGTGCGAACTTCGAATGCAAGTAAACTCGCCGTACGTTGTTAATTATCCCACGTGCGCCAAAACTAATTTCTCCAGAAACACAAGAATAAGAACGTCGCGTAGCGCACGAAACCGGCCGGTTCCCCCGTGCAGTGTTAATCAGCGACCTGCGCCGGTTTCTCCGTGAAACAATTAATTAATCGCAGTTTAATTATTTCCATATAATTAGTTCAACGTAGAACCGGCTGGAACTTGGCCGCGGTGCACCGCCGTGTATGGAAATGCGGAGCCACGACCAGCATGAACGATGAAAAGATAAAGAATGGAGCGTTAGCCCGGTGCTCTGCGTTCTCACGCAACGTTCGCTCGCGTTTTGCGCGTAATATTATGCACTTGCGTAAGCGTAGTCGTTGCACCGTGCAAATCTGTTCGCCAGCGGCGCGATTAGCGGCGCGAAATCTCGAGCGAGTCGACGAGACCAAAGGCTCGACGGGCGAAATCGCCGGATATTCGGGAGAATTGCACCCGCGAGGATAATCGAGATGATTAATATCTTTGGTTCGTGAAAATCGTGGAAAATGGAGGAGGATTGCACGAAAGTGGAGCAGTGGAGTGCGAGAACTGTTACGGTGTTAATTAATTGAAGGGGAAACGTACTTGCTGTTAGGAATTTCGCTGGCTTCTGTTGCAACACGGTGCGATTATTATTACTTTTATTATTATTAATTGTATCCCCAGCAATACTGGAGCGCGCGAGGAGAAGGAATTAATTTTTCATTTCGAGCACGCCGCCGTCAAAGGGCTGATTAGTGCGTGGAATAAATTTCCAGGTAGAAAATTACGCTGTTCGCTTTAATGCTGAGGGTTTCTAACGCGCCTGTAAATTCATCCCGACGTGCAAAAAATTTCACACATCCGACACGGTGTTGCGAGAACGATGGCTCTGGGTGACGTCGCCCTACATTTTCGACTGACACCGAGGGGCTTTGGAAAGTTGTAAAAGACAATCTTTCTCGGTACAAGCAAAAATATCAATGACTTCTCAAAATGATTCTTTCCCTCGAAGGGACAAACGATACAGTAATTCCTTAATTTTTCCTCGTCTGCTCTTCAATTGAGATGCTCCGTCTCGTGCTTCTCGTTTCCTTCGCGAAAAGAATAAAGATGCTCGAAGTTACGAATCATTCGTCGTCCTTTTATCACAGGATCAAGAAGTTTTCCGTCTCTTCGAACAGCTTTCGGGTACCTTTTAGTATCCATTGGAAATGCCAGATCTGTCTGCCCTCGAACGTTCCGGCTTCCAGATTTATTCGATAGCACTCGTAAAAAAGCTTTGACACGATTCTGGCCGACGTTGATCTACGATCGTTGATACGAAACTTCGCAGCAGACCGTTTTACGATCGAGTATTTCGCCCGCGGCAAAGTTCGATCACAGTCGTCGCACCACAAATTCGCGGGGGCAGAATTTCCAAAATTTCCACGTCGTCGATCAGCAGAGTTCGCAGCTCTGCATTCGACCCGCCGATCCCATGGTTTCCACAAATTTCGTCAACTATTTCCCTCCTACAAAAACGTTCCGCCCGAAGTTCGGACAATTTTCTACACCCCCGAGAGTCTCTGCTAAAAAGTTTGTAGAATTACAAAATATCCGAAGTGAACGGAAGCAAGAAAAAAATGAATCGTTGGTGGATCTTTGAGGCATGATGGATAGGAGAATGCGACGAAATGATTCTTTTTTTTTTTTGGATGTGCGCGGTGCCATCGGATCGCAGTAACGTTTCTGGAATGTCTTTTATAGGTGCGTGTGCTGGCGAAGATGCGCATAAAACCGTGCTTGCATTGTGCTGGCCTCCACTGTCTTCCACCCGCGCCTCGCCAGCTGAAAATTATGTATTCAAAGCAGGAACGTTAAACGCGTGGCCTGGAACACAGCAGCCCCTGCTCTCCACCCTTTCATCTTTGTACGGCGTTGTTTTATTTCCATGGTGATATCCGTTTTATCCTGCTCCTGAATATTCCTGGGGTATTGCGCGCAAATTGGTTATATCGTGTATCCGAAATAATAGTCGAACGGCAGGCCAGACATTCTTATGGGGGGCTCATGCTTAATTAAGCCGCGAAATAATTTCGTACCCGTGATGGAAAAAACGGGGGATGTAGAATGAAACACTGCTATCGGGTGCGTGAGGAATGAAGCAAAAAGGAATTTCGCTTTCGCAAACCAGACGGGGGCTGTAAATTTTCCCCCTTGCGCTCTCGATCGATCGATAAAAGAGAAAAACGAGAAAATTGTACGATAGCTGGCAAATCGAATGCCTCAGGAATTTAATATTGCGAATGCCTCGGAATTTGAGCCATTGCACGCAGCTATGCGTGCTATAAAATTCCTATTATCAGTTCTTGCAAAAGAACGTTCGTTTCGAATCGTTCCGATTAATTTTCTCTTCTTGTTTTCTTTAAGTACGGACGATCGAATTAAATTCGTGCGCGAATTAACAATTCCATTCGACGTGTTCTACTCGAGGGAAAAATAAAAATGGTAAAAGGTAGAAGGAGCCTCTCGTCCTTTCAGGACGTAATTTTGGTAAAATGTACGCGTTCGTGGATCGAACGTTGCGGTTGGCAGTGAGAGGAAATCGTGCACACTTCGTTAGTCGCACGGCAATTAGCCGCTTCGTGTCTTAATTACTCTGCCTCGAAGCTCTCTAACTCGAACGGCGATCGAAGATCCTGCCGGAGATCCTGTGGGAAATACATCTTCCGCGGCAATGCTCCGGGAATATCGATTCCGGTGCAACGAGAATGGGCGAGTGGCGGACTGGGTTAAGATACTCGGAGTTAAGGGTAAAGAACTTCAAGCGCACCGTTCTTTGCTCCAGTGTTTAGACTCGATGGGGGGATCTGTTTAGTATTATGGGAAGATGTACGCGCTCTCAAGGTATTTGATCAAGAGTTGCCGGGGGAAGAAGTTGGACGAGTATTGCGGGGAAAAATGTCTCGGTGAAAACGGTCAGTTTTTCTTTTAAACTTTATTCTTTAAACGAACATTAAAGTGACAAGAGTTTCAGGAACAAAAGCGGCATGTATTATTAAGGTGTATCACTAGTCACGTGGGCGAATTCAATGCGGTTAAAAAAGAAAATGTCGCGAGAACGGCAAGTACCGAGAGCTTCCTTTCAGAATAAGACGGGAAAAGTGAGACGAGGGAATTTGTTTAAGCTTCGCCTCTCTTATTCCACTTTCGACCTGGATTCTGCCGGCTGCTAGAACGAGATCGATGTTGCACCGGCACCCGTGTTCCTAATCGACGTTAACGTAATTATTGCTCGAAAAAAGAAACGTGCGTAGCTCGCTTCTTGCTACATCGGGTGATTCTTTCACCTGTTAACCGAGACGTTTCTTGATTAGAAACTTACCGTATAACCAGTGGCGATCTTATTTACTCCGAATAATAAAGGGAAATCGTTCCGTCCGAAATTTCGATTTTACTTATCTTCCATTGCAATTAATATCTGCGTCCCCGAGTAATTTCTTTGCCTCCGAACACGCGAACGAAATTCTCGTCCTGGAATATTAAAATTCCACGCGTGCATTATTGTGCATATGTATGACACGTGCCTTGTCTTCTTTGGAACGTCTATTATCCACAGCGTGTATACCTGTTCCCTATAGTATCCTACCGTTTCGCATCTCCGACACTGAACTCGTTGCCATTGTCCCAATTCGAAAAGAGAGCCCGCTGCGAATGGAGCCCTACCCGAACGAGCAGCCCTAAATAGCCGTCAAGGCAATTATGCCGCGTCGAAAAAGGACAATTCCATACAATAAGTGGAAACGAAGTTCGTTAGTCCGGATAGAATCCGTTGGCGACATCCATGCGAACAAGCCGGAATCCTTTTGCGAGAAGCCGATTTCCCGGCGAAATTTCTGGATCGTAGATTGCGTTACGCGAATTCGTTAGCCGACTTCTTGCACCTCCTGTCCCGTTCCACCGTGCATACACACCTGTGCACAGACGCGTGCACACAGGTACGCGACGGCCATACGCGGCCAAAATGGGGCAATCGAGACGCGCGATAAAAGAGCGACACGGTGACAAATTAATTAAACTGTCTGCCCGTTTTATACTTTAATGCGGCGATTACACGCGATACACCTGCGAGTCGGGTGGTGCGTTGTTAACTGCGCGGGTTTCGCGAACGTGATAAAATTAATTAATGCCTTGGACCGGGCAAAAGAAAAAAAAAGGGAAGAGGTAAAGGGTTAATCAAAGCGTAGACACCGCACGAGCTTCTCACTGGAAGTGAAATTAACATTTAACGAGGCTTCGCGGCCGATGTTTGCTTCGCGGTGCCTCGCGTGTTTTTTGTTCTCCATATCGAGTTTACTTTATGCAGCTCGCAGAAGCATCGATCGTTTCTCTCAGGTGAATCGATCGAACAACCGTGACCGAACAATAAATCCCGGACGGTCTCGACGCCGCGCTCTGCGTTAGAATCGCGTCAGTGCGCGTCTTCGGTTATCCCCGAGCGGAGTCTTTCATTCGGGCAATTAGAATTCTCGTGGCAATTGTTTCGACGCGGTGCGTCTGTGCCTTTTTGTTTAATTAGAGCCGTGAAGAATAGTTTAACTGTCGCGAAAGTGTCTCAAGCATTCCGAGGCTCCAAGACACGACCGTCGTGTTCATCCCTCGCCTCGTTTGATCCTTTCTCTAATCGTTCCTCTTGTTCTCTCTCTGTTCCAGGGGACGTCATCGACTGCTGAGCGGCAAGGGACGAAAAATCAGCTGGTATGTCAAATAATCAGCTGGTTGACTCCTGTCTGTAAGTGTCTTTCTCTCCTCGAGCTCTCGGTCGAGAGACTCGTAACCAATTAATACCTAAATTCTCTCTATCTGTCCGCCTATCTCTTTCTTACCCGCGTAAAAGACGCCGTTCGTCTATAAAGGTATGCTTTCTATTGCGGGTGCTGTTACGCCGCCAGCGCGACACGTAACTCGGTTAATTGGCAAAGCTAGCTCGCCGTGATAGCCAGAACGAAGCAAAGAGTCTCGCCTGCTCTACGC
This sequence comes from Nomada lathburiana, assembly GCA_963667235.1. NCBI lineage: Eukaryota > Metazoa > Arthropoda > Insecta > Hymenoptera > Apidae > Nomada > Nomada lathburiana. The sequence goes on from OY763906.1 coordinate 10,796,152, forward strand.
GCACGCATTGTTTATTATATTCTCGGCCGTTCCACTGGTCGTTCTCGGACCGATTTTCCGATCGCCCGATTTAAACGAACGATGGAATTGCGGCCGGCCGAGAATCACGATAAAGACAGTTACAACACCTGTATACATACGTAGATCGAGCTCGCACCTTTAGGAAGCACGCGATTCATTCGACACGCCGCACAAACGTTTAATCCGAACGTAAATTATTTAACGCCAGGCTGGTGAATCGTCGGATCGAGCAGAGGCAGGAGCACAGCGTTACGCGCACCGAGATCACGCAGAGGTGACTAACATGATCTAATCCTTCAGGGTTTAGTCATTCTGACCGAGCGTGCACAATGAAACTTCGCGCGGAAATTTGATCAGCAATTGTATCGCTCGAACGTGACAATTTCGACATTTGTCGCCATTCGGTAAGTGGTCGGAAAAATTTGCCCGTCCCCGATCCGTCTTATAGAAGCTTCAGAAAATTATTCTGGCTCTGCATCGACGCGTTAGGGTCGATCGGCTACGAAAAGATGGAAGGGCAATACGTGCCCCTTGCACGAGGTCCCGGCTGAAGAGTTTCATTGATCGAGTCATGTAATGAAGATAAGAGTCGAGAAATTGTACACGTGACCGTCAGAATGAGTAATCTCAGCAGCACGAACATTTGTGTCGTCGTAGCATGGCTGAAAGTAATGTAACGAGGTAATTAGTAAGCGTTTATCGATTGCCGCTTGATCCTCCTCATTTCATTAGTCCGTCTATTTCACTCTGACCAATGCATCCGAACGGTTCGTGTTATTTGTTCTCGATGTGTGGGATAATAATTGTTTTGCTTTATCGTTTCCCTGGCGTTGAATTCAGTAGTTCGATACCTCCATCGCAGAATAGAGGCTGATTCGATCCATTGTATTTTCCAGACGCGTACTCCAGGAGAAGGGCCCCGACATGCCGCAATACACGTAAGCTATCGCATCTACGCGAACGAAACGTCGATTATTCTCGGCCACGCGACGAGACACGCAACTCTAATTGATCATTATTGCGGACGTGTTGCAGCGGGCAGAGTGATGCAGATTACCACGGAAGTAACGGCCAGGCGGACACCCATTCGTTGCATTCGTCTCATTTGTCCGTTCAGGAGGATCCATTACTCATCCGGAGCCATAAGCAGCAAACTACTCAACAAGTGAGATCCCGTTTAAGTTTTAATGCCGGCGTAATTTCTAAAGCAACGATTGTTCCCCGGTCTCGGTACGAATGAGACGCGGCCGTCGAGATTCCCGAAGGTTTTCAGCAGTTGCATATCATTCTTTTCTCGAAGGGAAATATCGTCTCTGGTGTGCCTAACGTTTCAGCCTTGCCAGTCACGGGCCACGGTATTCTCTGTACCCCTGAAATCCTTGGCGCTTTAAGGAAATTCACATTTCCTCGCAGTTTAACATTCATTCTGCCGGTTTCGCCAAGTTTTCAGTACGTTCGGCACTCGCGGTATCTTCATTATTCCTAAATATGTGCTCTCGGTGTTCTTATCGCTTCCCGTTGCAGTGCTTGCTATTTCCGTGCTCCGTTGCAAGCACCGTCAGTGCCCTCGGCACCATCCGAATCCTCACGAAGGTATCCCAATTCGCGCAGGTAACAAACGTTTCGAAGGTGGTCCGCGAGGTCTCGCACATGGAGCCGGATCCGGGCGTCGTCAGCTACATGTCGGTGCCGTTGATGTCCCAGGATTATCAGCACGCGGACCCGCGATATCCAGCGGATTCGTACATGGTCGGCTTCGACCATTACGAGCCGTACCTCGGTTATCCGCCGCAGCCAGGGTATCCGGGGCCGCATGGCATCTACATGCCACGCTCGCATTCACCTCACAGTCCTCACAGTCCTTCGGAACACAGTCGTGCCTCACCTCCGCACGGTAAGTCAATTGCTATTTTTTTTTTATCGATTTCGCGCAATCTCGACCGGCCACGGCGCGAAAATAAGCGAAATGAATAAAATAGAAAGAAAACCATCGGCCGGCCGAGAAATCGTGACGGTAGTGATTAAGAATTTTCTTGTGTCCTCTTCCTCAAGAATACCTGCGCAAAGCGGCGCCGTACGTGGAAGGTGGTTACAACGACATCGATCCAGGTCTGAATCCCGCGTTGCAAGATCATTATCGTATCACTCCTAGTCCTGGTGGTCCCGGGGATCAATATGGTACGTTTAATAGAATAAGAGAACCGCGACGGACTATTTTTTTTATTTGGGGCTGACCTTTTTGTTCTCGTCTGTAACGTTGTCATTGTTATTTGTACCGACTAACGAAAGGGTCACCCGAGATCGTAGGAATAGAAAATCGTCGTGCACTCCTGCGAATCCCTTGCGATCGAACCATTTTCTAATCATTTACTGCGCAACAAGAACCTGAAACAGAGCTTTCGTCTAACATTTATAAATAATTTATAATATTCCTCGCGTACGCGGATATGATTTCTTTCGCGGCGACGTTCGGACGGACAGCTCTATAATCAGACGTTCAGGTATCACATTGCAGCGGGCCGCGGCTATTTGTCCGGCCGTGCACGGGGCACAGCATAATTCACTTTAATTATCTCTATACCTGACATTCGTTGTTATTTTGTGTTCTCCCTAGATCAAATCAGCAACTCTTGGAATATGGATGACTCTGGCGAACCCTCACAGCATCCTCATGGTAGGGTCACGTCGATAATGTATTTAACACGTTCTCTCTACATTTCCTGTCTTCTTCTCTTCTCCACGCTCACTTTCCCCTCTACTTTCGTGTTCGCTACATTCGTTAAGTCTTCGTCTGGTCGCGACCATCGCGTAACTTCATCGCCGCGTGTCCATATTCCACTTATCGTGCATCGTGCGCCATCGCACAGATAATGCGAGTGAATTATGCGTTGAACAGGCTGTCCCCTGGCCAACGTTATTATTCCAAACGGTTCGACTGTTTCAACGGCGAAACGCGTTCGAGAGCGCACAGGTGCTACCGGTTACCCTGTAATATTTCCACAGGAACGTTCGAATCTGCTTTCCACCTGACTCGCTCTGTCGCGGTGTACAGCATCGCGCACCAACAGAATAAAAGAATCCCTCCCTGTAATAACTTTCGCTCCTTCGTTTTCCAGACGAGAATAAAGTGGCCTACGGTTACGTGTCTCCGTCCCCATACGGCCCCGTTAGTTACGGCCCCGCTGTCGGGGTAGGTCCTGTCGCAGTTCCTAGCGATGTTCCCGGTTACGACGAGGGCCACCCTGTCCCCCTGACCTCCGGGGTACCCCCGGGAATGTTCGAGGACGAGGTTCATCTTCAACGGTTGCAATCACGGCACCCGGTGGTGCCCGGCATGGCCAGCCCATTGGACGAGGATCAGAAGTCCATGAGATGGCGGGATCCGAATTTGTCCGAGGTGATAGGCTTCCTGAGCAATCCGAATAACATTATCAAAGCGAACGCGGCCGCCTATCTGCAGCATCTGTGCTACATGGACGACCCGAACAAACAGAAGACGCGAAGTCTAGGCGGCATACCGCCGTTGGTTCAGTTGCTCGATCACGATAATCCCGACGTGTACAGGAACGCTTGTGGCGCGTTGAGAAATCTGTCGTACGGCAGACAGAACGACGAGAACAAGAGGGCCATCAAGAACGCCGGCGGAGTGCCCGCGTTGATCAATCTGCTGCGCAGGACGTCCGACGCGGATGTCAAGGAACTGGTGACGGGTGTTCTGTGGAATTTATCGTCCTGCGAGGTGGGTGGAATTACTGTTTAGATAATCCTGTACATCGAACGTAGTATCAGAAATAGTGCCGCGCGAAATCGTTGTACCGTACCGATCGCCTTGATCATCGTTTCACCCTCCCCCTCAGGATCTCAAGAAGTCCATCATCGACGACGGCGTGACGATGGTGGTGAACAACATAATAATCCCGCACAGCGGATGGGACCCGAGTTCGTCCAGCGGCGAGACCTGCTGGTCCACCGTGTTCAGAAACGCTTCCGGCGTCCTCAGAAACGTCTCGAGTGCAGGCGAGTACGCGAGAAAGAAGCTCCGCGAGTGCGACGGCCTCGTGGATGCCCTCCTGTACGTCGTGCGATCCGCCATCGAGAAGTCGAACATCGGTAACAAGATCGTGGAGAATTGCGTGTGCATCCTACGGAATCTCAGCTATCGGTGCCAGGAAGTGGAGGATCCGAATTACGACAAGCATCCGATTCAGTCCACTGTACAGAACAGGGTAGCAGCGCCAGCCAAAGGTGAGGGAGAGAGAGAGAGATTTAGGGGTTGTCGATGTCTTCTTTGTGAATGAGAATAGCGTATTACCTTCCTTCGTGACATGATAAACACACGGGTTCCCTCGATGGGCATGCGGTGATACGGCATGCAGTCGAATTGTGTGTGCGTTGGTGATAAGCGGCTCACAAGGGGCACGGTGATAAGATGCGGGGGAAAGTTTTGCACCTCTGTTGGCCGCGATCGAAGGAACGTGCGGGTTGTCGTTTTTTGTCTCCTTCAGACCATGCATTGTAGTCCGTTTCATTGAAGGGGTCGTGGTGCGTACACCGGGTGCAATAGAAATTTCTCGTACTCTATTCTATTTGTTTTACGAGTGGCGAATAATGTATGTTTGCTTAATTTTCCATTTTCTGCTATGGCTATTTGAGGGATTTCTTGTGGCCTGTTCTATATTCGTATCGCGCGAGCATTGACCGGGAAACGGATTGACCGATTCATTTGTCCGATTGAAAAAGTCCACGGGGATTATCTCACCCTCAACTTTGCCTATCCATTTCTATCGCACACCGTGCAACACCGTTATTTAATTGTCGCGTATATCGTGGCACTTCCGCCGAGTGGGCGAAACTATGATTACTATACTATTAGAGTGAATTCCGCAAAAAAAAAAAAAAAAAAAAAGATTAGTACGAAATGCTTAGCGGTGAGAAAATTGGTCTTGCTGCGCCGGAAAAGGATTTAATAATTGTACATCCGCTTGGCAACGCAGTATTGTACAGTAATAAGTCGCATATAAAATGTACTTGCTGCACGTTTCAGTCTCCATTGAGCGTGAAACGTGCAAGGTAGTAATTAGGAGTTGTAGTTGGCCCCGTATTATACATTCTTAAGTCTATCGTGACGATCTCTGTTCCACACACGTGTTACACTGAACATTCGTTGTGATGCTTACGTCTCTTTGTTTCTTTTTCCCCCTCTTTTTTTTTTGGTTTTTAATGTGGAATTCTCTGTTGTAATACCGCTTACATATTTGACGGAAACGGTGATTCGCTGTTTTCGGCGACGTACGATGCAACTTTCGTGAAACAAACTACGTATCATTAGCAATCGCACATATTGTGAATAATCGATGAGTATGTATCTATCCTGCAACCATACACTGGTGTCTTGGTGTTCCTTACGGTGTTATGATTTCCACGTGTTTCCTTTGATCCTTGTATGATATCTTCCTTTTTTCTCGTCCGAGGCTATAATACGTGTATAACTTCGACGGATAGAAAATAAAGATAAATACAAAGTTTAATGTCCTTCCTAGTTCAGCATGGATTAAAATGTGTTTCAATCTTTTTAGCATACAGTTTATGTCAAGGTAAGACATTCTCGTAATTCCATCGCTACTTCAGTTTCTACTTTATTGCTATTATTATTTTCTTTTCAATATTATTTCGAGAGGAATTTTCATAGTGAATGCATGCTCGGCTTCCCGACGATCGCCCAGTTGTTCACGTGTCCAGTCTTATCGCGACCTGACAGATAATTCTTTTTAGAGATTGAACGGTATTATCATCGGCAAATAAAGCCTGGTGTACGACGTCGGAGCCGTTGTTCCGGTATCGATTTCGTCCACCGCGTTTCAATGATTATTACTGTCGTCGATATATTTGGACAGTATTCGCGTGAACGAATGGAGAACACTTGCGATTTCATAGAGGTCAGGTACACTCGGTGAACGAGAGCATTCTTAAATTCCATTCCATTGATATAACAATTATTTGTTATTACTTGGCAATAGTGCATCCCCCACTGTGCATGCTGTATACGCTTGCTCCCGTGAATGGTTTGTTGCAAGTGCGCCGTTTATTCATATACATACGTAGTTATCTGGTAGAATTAGTGCAGCCCACAGAAAACAGTTCAAGCAGTTTTCATCAGGAATATCACACAAATATCCGATCGACCCTTTCACGACCGCGAACGTCTATTGAAGTTATCGAGAGTTTAAATGAACCGCGGAATAAAATAAAACGATTTTATATATGCGAACAATAAAAAATAGCAGACCTGAAAGGGTTAAAACTATCAGCCCTCAATAATCCCCATTTTAATCACCCAATAATCTTTTTAACCCTTCTATCTCGTTTCCTTTAAAACGCATGCTAATTTCCAATTTTCACCCATTTTTTGTCCAGTTTCGCCATTTTTACATTTTTCATCCCCAATATCGCCGCAGCTGGAAAGTTCCCCCAATATTATTAGCGTATCCAACGCGCGTTTTCGACACTGGTGCAATGTGCACCGGTGGGCCAATTAATTCATCATTCCCACCGACAATTGTCCTCAATTGCTGATCACTTTGCCCTTAGGTGAGAACTTGGGTTGCTTCGGGGGCAGCAAGAAGAAGAAGGACAGTCAGCCGGTGCAAAAAGAGACTACGGCGTCGCGTACAACCAGTCCAAGAACGGAGCCAGTCAGAGGAATGGAGTTACTGTGGCAACCGGAAGTCGTGCAGTCCTATCTGAAGTTACTACAGACTTGCTCTAACCCGGAGACACTGGAGGCGGCCGCCGGGGCACTTCAGAATTTGGCAGCATGCTATTGGCAGCCCAGTATCGAGATTCGTGCAGCTGTTAGGAAGGAGAAAGGTCTTCCCATTTTGGTGGAGCTGCTGCGAATGGAGGTACGATTTGGATAAATTATTTCATTCGTTCGGCGCGATATTAATTTTTGTTCCGGTGAATTTTAGTAACGTACGAAGTAACGTCGTGTACAATATGATATAGAAACATAATTTTATTTTTGCTTTATTTCATTACTTAGCTCGGGAACATTTACGAATTTTTTCTACCAATTTCGCGGCACTAATTTTATTTTCTCGTCGCTTGTTAATAGGTGGACCGCGTTGTCTGCGCCGTCGCTACAGCCCTTAGGAACCTGGCGATAGACCAGCGTAACAAAGAACTGATAGGCAAATACGCTATGCGTGATCTCATTCAAAAGTTACCCTCCGGAAATAACCAGCACGACCAAGGGACCAGCGACGACACGATCGCCGCCGTTCTAGCCACATTGAACGAAGTTATCAAAAAGAACGCCGAGTTCTCGCGGTCGTTGCTAGACGCTGGCGGTGTCGACAGACTAATGAACATCACCAGGCAACGCCAAAAGTATACGCCGCGTGTTCTTAAATTTGCAGGCAAGTAAAATATATCCGTCCCGTGCGTATAATTTTCTAAGTAGAAACGGGGTTCGATTTGATTGAAATAGTTCCAATGGGATGCACAAATTGATGGAGCAATAAAATCATCAATCTGTTGAATGAATTGGGACGGTTTTCGACAAACGATCGGTGAATTGCATTATAGTTTGCGCGGTTGAGAAGTTTAAGATTGGACGCTTTGCAGGACAAGTCCTGTTCACAATGTGGCAGCATCAGGAACTGAGGGACGTTTACAAGAAGCACGGCTGGAAGGAGCAGGATTTCGTGACGAAAACTGTGGCAGCAAGGAATTCAGGGCCTAATTCACCTAATAACGCGAATAGGTAAATCTGATTACTGTTATTATTATTATTGTTATTATCGTTATATTCTTTTGTACATAATATACCTCTTCCATTGTCGCTTATCTAATTGTTGACCCAATAACGTTATTTATTAAAATAATATTTAAGCGGTAGCCTGAATGAATAATTTATTCCCGAGCAATCGTGCTTAATATTTCGATCAGTCATTTCATTCCCCCTCAACGCCGATATTTTATTTATTCGTTTTTCATTTTCGTTCCCGGACTCTGCGTTCAATCATTTAATTCCACGCTCTCTCCGTTCACTTCTACTTGGTTGGTTAATTTCAATTTCAAAGCAGAGTCCGCGTTTTTCTATTTCCCCGAGAACACTCCGACCCTACGTTGAATTCAGCTATGATTGTAGCACGCTGAATCGACCCATGGCGAGCCAGGGCAGCACCAGATACGAGGACAGAACGATTCAGAGAGCGAACATGAATTCGAATAACGTTGGTCGGCCGACTATATACCAGCCTGTAAGTAACAACAATTAATGGTAACGTTTGGTGATTGCGCGGTCATCGATAACGATGATCGCCCACTGTCGACTTTGCGTCAAATAAAAAGAAAAAACGGTGATCCGTCAACGTAAACGGCGCGGACACGTGTCCTGCGATTAAAATTGTCTTCTGCGTCGTATCATTTCGCTGTCACGATTTATTATTAGGTTCGCCTTCTGAGTCGCAGTTACCAGTTACGGAAAACAGGATAGAAAAACGACCGGTGGTATTCATTTGCGACGAACGGCGACGAGCTTTTTTTAAACTGGAAAGTATTAAAACGAGATTCCATTAGAATCGAGTCTTCCTCTTGCCAATAAATAGACTTCGTTTTGTTGGCTTTTGTTTTTCTACAAAGTTCAGACTTATATACGTGTTGGGAATGAATTTTTGTTGTTCCCTCTATCCCATTATTTTTTTTTTTTTTTTATCTCGTTATTCGTTTATATTCTATATATGCGAAGGCATTTTTGCCTTCGGCGGTATGCTCGAGGATCTTGGACGAAAAATAATAATGAATATTCATACGGAGAACGTAACAATTTGCGAAACGCTATATTATTTATGCGACATTTATGCGCTTGTGCACGAAGATACACAGAGAAAATGAAAAAGAACCGACCGACATTGTAACGGAGGCGGAAAATCGTTTGGAAAAATGAAGGAGAAACGAAACGACAACCTCACGTAGTTGTGATACAGAGAGCAGTTTACTTAAACGAACATTTATCATAGATGTATAAACTAAGTCAATTAACGAGTACCAATTGTATCCACCGTGTTTCATGCCATATGGAAGCGCATTATTCGCTAGGGTATACAGTATTAACGACAACCCTTTGCACTCTAATTAGCTCCTTCGTCTTTTCTGCGTCAAGTCGGATTGGAAAATCTTATTTGCAAATGTAATCCCACTGGAATTACTATTAATTCTATTTTTGTCACCAAGAAAACATTTGCCTATTAAAATACACACAATCGTAATTTCATAAATAAATTCATGTGATATTTTGTACAATTTTTTAATGCAACTATTTGCGATTATCTTGGGATTGCATTCGTTGAAATTTGTGAATTCTTAGGGGAATCGTTTCGTATCGCATTTTCAGAGTGCACAGGGTGGAGTGACTAATCAGTTCACGGAATTATTAAGTATCTAGCATTTTTTACATATACATTTAACGAAACTCGCGTTGTCGACGCCCTGTCAGGAAAGATTTACGTCGTTTGATAGACGAACGATAACGATTACATAAAATACTGAAATGCCGCCAATAAATAATGCAAATAAATATTGGAACAAAATGCGATCAACGATACGACGACGTAAATTGCTCCTGCGACGTTTTCTTCGTTACATTCGCTGTAATTTTTACTTCAACGAATTTTTTCTATTCCGAACTTTTATACTTGCGTAGAGGATAAATGTTGATCGACACGAAATTGTTCGATTTGTCCATCTTTTTGTTCAATCGCAGTATGCTCGGTATAATTTGTTTCCCTTTTTTCCATTTCCTTTTGTTTTGTTTTTTTTTATAAGCGACGATGTAACGATGTAGAAAGTTTTCTCTCGAAAGACAGTCCATTATTAATGCCATTTTAGATAATGGAAAAGTTATAAAGTGTCGGATTGTTAGCGTTGAAGCGTGTCTCGCATGATTCCACGATTGTATAAGTGAGTAGATGTTACAGGACCAAGTACATGTCATAATCATTAGGGAGCGTATTCGGCCATCGACATTATTTCATTTGCATTCATTAAACTTGATACACCCAATTTTCTATTTCTTTTATTTTTCTTTTTTTCTTACAACGAACTCAATTTTTTACATTTTGTGATTTTTTACAATCGCAATTTTAACCACAACGGTTCGTACTGTTCTTCGAAAGGAGCGCACAAATTTTTCCATGAAAGGCTGATGCTCGCTGCCTAACTTAACGGTGTTTCTAATAATCGACGTAGAATCTAGAGAAGTTGCCATGAGTCCATTGCGAGAAGTCTGGTTTTTTAGGGAAATTTTAATTTCGACTCGTTGACCCATGTGAACAGAGTCCACGCCCATTACGAAGTAAGAGTACTATGAACGAGTAGAGCGTAATCTGTGTAAATAGAGTGTTCGGTTTCGTTTCAATGCACGACTTCAAGCAGGGTAAAGTTAAGAAAAAAAGGGGGGAAGCGAAAAAAATTCACGTGGCGATTTCATTAAAACGAAATCGCAAACGCGACCAACGAATTTGTTTATCTTTCTTCTTCTTCGTTTGTACCCAAAACGAACACACGTACACATTGATACACTCATTAAGCGACGTTTATCGTACGAGAGAAAAGGATGCACCTCGAAGCATGATTTATTAGTGACACATTGACTATTGCACGAACTTATTTATAATCTATTTATATCCAAATCAATCGAGCATAATAAAAAGAGTATCCGACAGTAACAATCTTCTCACGATACTATTGTTCAGGAGGTTCACAGTTTCTTCCCAATCCCCTTTCTGATATCCTCCTATCATATAATCCGATTATTCGGTTGGCAGGTTGAAAACGATTCTCTTTTTTACATAATAGGGAGCGATTCTTGGCGCTTTCTGGACTATTTTTATTCTTATTTTATTACAGGCTGTACTGCTTGTTTTATTTTTCATTCACTCCACCGTCACGATAGCGCACAAATTATTGCGGTCTTATACATGTAACGAAAATTCTGCAAATATATCTTCGTGTCTTCACGATCTGCGAGCTACTAGAAACAGGAATATAAAACCACCCAAAAATGTCCATCTTTTCCCAAACACCCTTGCGCGCGTCTCTTGAACCCAAGAATTCGCTCCACCAACCATACACTCTCGCAAGTCACGCCGAAATATCAACCAAGCGTCGTTCGAAATCTCCTAAATTCGCACCAAAAAAAAAAAAAAAAAAAAAATCCAGCGAACTGAAAACGAAAAACCGAAAGTGCAGTAATAAAATCGAGACAAAAGAAATCACCGGGACCATTTCCCCGCCGCGACGGCCCACCCCCGACTACCCTCCGAGCCAGGGCCCTAAACTAACCGTTGGCTTGTGTGTGTGTTGCAGCAACCGAAACCCGGTGAGCCGCTCTACGCGCAAGTTAACTTGGAGAAGAAAAAGAAGCGGCAGTATGAGCTGGGGGTGGGCCAGGCGCAGGGTCAGGGCCCGGTCGTCGGCTCGGGTGTGGGTGTCGCCACTGGTGCACCCACCGGTGGTCAATGGGTGGCCGATGGCGTGGGTGTACCTGACGGTTCGGCCGCCGCAGCGACCGTGAACGTTCCACCGAATTCAACGGCCGCCTCAGCTGGCGACTCATGGGTATAACAGGCTGGTGCACGTGGCACAGCAACGCCGTCGAGGATGCTGTCGCGCGTAGAAGATTCGCGTGGACAGCGAGAATTTTTTTTTATCAAGGAACGAAGGGGAAGGCTCGGTGTCTCGCGAGGAAAGAAGAGAGGATGGAAGCGACCGGGAGCTGTTCGGAGCTTTACAAGTATCTCGAGGAAGAGAGGATACACGAGAGAAGACTGGCTTGGGCATTCGAGGACAAAGGGAAAGAACAAAGGAATGATGGATTTTACGGGATAATTTTCCTTCTTTTTATGTTTTTTTTTTTGTTTTTTTTTTTGTTTTTTTTTTTTTTTGTGTGTGTGTAACCACGAGAAGATGATTCGCGTTTGCGTTTTCGGGGGAGATGATATCGATCGACGGGAACCGGAAGACTGAGGACAAGAAGGGTATATAAATTTAAGGGGCTCCGTCGTTGGCCGAGACGCTGCGGAGCCTCTGAAGAATTTGTTCCCACGATCATGGGAAGGGTGGAGAGAAATATGAAAAATATGAAAAATGAAAAAAAAAAAAAAACTAATAATACAACCGAAGTAAAAAGAATTTGCACTCCGCACCCCACGTTTTCGACGTATAGTAACGACACGAAACGCGACTTGTCCGACCACATCCGCAGCAGTAGTCGCACTAATGGCTCTAAAACATTGATTGCACAATTCTAAATTAATATATACACGATATATATATATATAAATAAATATAAATATTATATATATACATGTATATGTATATTTTAAGGGCGGAAACGCGGAGAACGGAAGCGTACCGCGGAAGTACTATTAAAGTTTAAGTAGATGGTATTGTCACGGACGATTATTATTATCATTATCATTATTATTACTATTATTAATATTACCATGAAAGATCGGCCGTGCAGGCCGTCGCTATAAATACAGAAGGGTATAAAGTGAATATAGATATATTATACACATACACACGACGCAGATCGGCGTACCGATTACTGCATTATTGTATTATGTAAACTTTTTGAGGCTGTGGGTGTGGCATGTAACGACGATGCCGAATATTTGCGAGCTGCACTACGTTTTGTTTTTATCATTTCTCCGATTTTTTTTTCTTCTCTATTTTCCATTTTTTTTTTTTTTTCTGCCCGATCGATCGACGATCGTCGCGAACGAGATAACGGAATGCGCGGAGAAGATAATGAATGAAAGTTAACGAGACAAAAATATCTATATATATATACACGTTTGTGTGTGCGTGTGAATGACTGAGAAAAAGAGCGGCGATGAGTTTGGTCGTTATATGAGTCTGCCCGTATAAAGAAGAAGAGTATAAGTAAACTGTCCACTCGCGAACGTAGAAACGTAAGAAAGGGGCGAAAGTTGAAAGGGAAATGAGCACCCTCGTCTGAAATCACCCTGTCGATAATCGAGATCGATGGATCCTTCCGGGAGAAAGATTCTCCTCTCCTTCTCAGAGTTCCCGTTCTCGAAAAATTCTCTCGGAAGAATGTAACGTAAACGTTGTTTCCCCGAAAGAACCTTCTGTCCTGGAAAGGTAAATCCGTCGTGGCGTCTTCGTCGTTATTATTTTTCATCGGGTTGATCGATAGAGTGTTCGAAGGATCGAGGAAAAATAGTAGGGTGCGGAAACGAAGAACGTGATCCAGACCAAAGTGTAATCGAGACGAAAAGTCGAGCGTGAAAAGCGTGCAAAGCGGGTGACGAGGGTGCGTGCGAGTGTGGGTGGTATATGGAATATGTGATGTTCAATGTTGTCGAATGTTTGACAGAGATGACATTATTGATAGCCGATATAGATATTATATATATATATGTATAGATATATATTCATATATATTATATATATATATATAGATATGTATATATACAAATAAATATATCCTTGTTCTATTTCTTAAATAATATTATTACGACAGTTGAAGAAATCGAGTGTGTTCGCGATTACGATTTATAGGCCACGAGAGAAAGTATAACACCAACTGTTGGAGACGGCAGAATTATGAATCGTATAATTCTTCGTCGAATTATTCAGAATTATATATGTATGAAAATATAAATATATATATATGCATAAACGTTTCGCAGTGTGCACGTCGAAGAAAAAAAAAAAACAAAAAATAATTAAACGATCTCGCCCTTCGTCTCGTATAACCGGTCCAAACTCTTCGTTCATCCTCGAAACGTACTTCTTCGTATGAAGTTCTCCCGTTAGCGTACGTAGATCTTCTCACACACATACACGCGCATATATACACACATATGTATATTCCAGTTTTGTACATACTCATCTTTCCCGCAGGCAATACGATTCGCTCTGCCTGATCGTCGAACGGACGAACGACGAGATCGTTGTTGCTTCAAACTGTCGATAAATAGTCTGACTTATTGTAAACGTGCCACTGCAAACGAGAAACTGCACCGTCGTTACTCTGCCAGGTATCAATCGCACCGGGTATCGAACCTCGTCGAGAGGAAGGAATAGAAGATTCGCGTGATCGTTTCTATTGCACAGCGAGAATAAATATCGAATATTACGAATGGATGCCGCAACAGCGTTTTCAATTAGATTCGGTATCGTACGCAGTCTATAACGAGCCCGTTGTCGCGGCAAAACTATCAATTGGACGATCAGTCGAATCGATGAATTAAATCGATAGAAACAAAGATTCTGTCGTTACGCTGTTGCGGTTATCGTTGTACCGAAATAATAATTAATATGCCGTACAGTATCGCAGCAGTGTTCTTTCGAAGCGAGGACTGTTAATTGCATCCTCAATTGATTCAACTGCAATTGAACGCGATATATCGTCTTGCTCGTTGAAACGCTGTCACGGTATTAGAAACGATTCTGCGACAGTGCGCAATTAGATTCATTGTCGAACGCTGCATTGCATAAATTTTTGATCTTTCGACGCTCGGTCGGTTTAATCGCGGATTAAGAATACCCGCGCGATTGAAGCATTCATTGGAACACTGTTACGGTATAGAAGTCACAGCGAGACGATTTCTAATAGAAACGACCTCGCGATTGAGAATCCGATTGGTCGCAAGTGTCGAGCCGACAAATTGGGCGATCGAGTCGTGCCTCTTTGGAAATCGAGAGGCACCCATTCGAGCTTATCGTACGAACTGCTAGCAGATACTTTGCGCGTGTACACGCTGCGAAATCCTCTTAGAGGAACATGGACCATTCCGCTCAATGCGACACGCTCGCGGCTCTGGTTGCTCGAAAAGTACCCCGCGGCTTGTGTTTTCAATGCGACACCGAGCTCGGAATTCACCGAGATTTATATTAATTACGTGCATCTTGCGGAATGTTTGGAAATCGATGCGGCACTTCGCGGGGATCGTGAATTAAAATTCTAACGAGCATCCGGGCAAATGTTCTCGCGAATCCGTGGATCTCTTCTGGTCTGGTTTTTCTCGGCGAAGGGCACGTTTAGTCGAGCGCGGTTTGCGCGAAAAAGTCGTTGAAAGAATTCCGAGTAAGTGCTAAGAAAACGTTTCGATGTTTCTTCCCCGCGAGAAACGAGACACGGAGTCGAATGGGACGAGAAAGGGGTAATTGGAAATACGAGCCACGGGTGGGACGACGCGGCAGATTAATCGTGATCCTCTTCGACGATCCAAGGGATCCAGGTAGCCGCGTGTCGCGGAACGGTTGTTGGATCGTTGGAGGATCGACAGAGCCGCCACGATCGACACGAATGAATCGAGATTTTGATATCCGCTTTTTATTGTTTCCGTGTACCGACGTTTCTAATTTTTTACGAGGATTAACGATGAGCGACAGAGAATTGGCGACGGGAGACAAAGGGTTTTTTCTAAAAAAAAAAGACAAAAAAAGTAGCCTGTGGAGTGACACGCTCGCGAAAGAAGGGAAGAATGAAAATACAAAAAAAAAGAAAATAGAGAAAGAGAGACGCGTTCGGGTAGAAGAAAAATGTGTGATCGTGTTTTAAGAGAACGATCGGTGGTTGGAGCGAAATTTATATTTACGTAGGTTTAAAAATGATGGAAAGGAAACCAGAAACGTGGAAGAAAATAATATGCTGTGCCGGGGAAAGAATCTTCTTCCATTATTAATCCTATTTAGTTTAACTTTTCACGCTGTTATGTAGTTTTTAATGAATAACTCGTACCTTGAGAATTAAATTTAATATCGAAGCAAAGATATTTTCTAGTTGATATACAAGTGAATAATAATAATAATAAGAATAACTAGTGCAATTTATTATTTCGTTTTTTCTCTCTCCTTAAAGATTAAGAAAGTAATCGTTGATGTATTGGCTCAACATAATATCCATATCGTTGTCATCTTCCTCTATAGTCATCAAGTCTTCTAACCTTGTGATAGTCTTCTTCATCGAAGAATTTTAATCTACGCAAAAGTTTCTCATCGATTGATCCTCCACGCAAATGTGATTTCCTCGGCACAGTCAAGCAACGTGTTCAAGACCCGTGTACGATCGCTAAAAGGGTAGTTTCACCCCCTTTTTCGATTCACCCCTGTGTCGTACGCTTCTTTCGAATCGTTTTAAACGAACGTTTCGACTTCGATTTTTTTCCCGTTTTTTTTTTTCAATATATGAACGATAATATTTCCTTTATTTTTCTTAAAAAGAACGAACAAATTAAGGGTATCGTAGCCAATGCGGCAGCTATTTGATAGAGGTGATATTTATTTTTGTACACTTTTCCTTTTGTTATTATTTTATCTCTCTTGATTAATTCGAACTTCCTTTGTTCCTGTTACACACCGTGTTTTATATTTTAATTTTATGAAAACATTGCCAAAATTGTAGTTTTATTTTTTATAATACAAGCTTTTTGTATCGATGCGCGAACGCATCGATGAAGGGAAACAGGAGTTTCAGAGTGACTCAGCCTACGGCTTTCAACGCGAGGGGAGAAAGGAAACAAAAAGAAAAAAAAACGTAAAAAATAAGGTCACCGAAATAGCGACGTGTCTGAAATTTTTTAAGCACGATATCGCGTTTTACTAGCGATTTTTACGCCGTTTTTTACACGATTCTCGTCGGCCTAAGGAGATGTCTTTTCCACGAGCCGCGAACAAATCAGTTCGTACCGCTGCTTTCTCGCCGCATAGATCACGAATCGATCTCGATCCACTTGGGTCATACCTAAAAATATATCTCCCCAATTATTTCATTCCATCAGACTTTCGTTTCGATAGACAATCGATCCTCAACGTCAAATTTTTAATTCAATAAATCTTCGAATATCCTTACTGCCTTACTACAAACTCAAACCCTTGTTATTCTAATAAATCGTGCTCCACGAAGCTTTTCTCCTCGAAAGCTTTTACTTCCGTCAACGCTAAAATTCCTATTAATCCATATCGTTCATTTTAATCCATTATTTTTTGGCAAAAAATTTGTTGCCCCCTAAATATCGAAGTGGATCGCGTTTCAATTCGCGAACTATACCGTCGCAGATTCCAGATTCACCCTTCACCGCGATCATCGTCATCGATCACTCGAGAAGACTGATTAGCGCAAAAATCGAGTGATTCCATCAGACCGCTCCATCAGAATCGACCTCGAAAAAATAGCGAAACGAGCGAGTGGTTGAGGGAACCACGCGAAACTGAGAAAGAAAAAGCTTGGGGAAGATAGTAATGGAAAACCAGCGAAATGAACGAATTGATCTCTGTGAGTAACATATATGGAGAGAGCGAGAGAGAGAGGCAGAAAGGGGGAGAGTAAAAGCGTAGAAAGAAATGGAGAATAGAAGAAACTAGAGAGGCGAAATAAATGTGAAAAACACGAATCAGAAGAGGTGAAAAAAATGTCACGTATTTCATTGCACACATAATGCATACACACCAACTATGCATACACATATACACATGTTAGGGAAAAAGAGAGAAAGGGAGAGAGCGAGAGTGTGACAAAGACACGTGCATAAGGAATAGAAATAAAAAAAAAAAAAATGGTAGGCTACAGTGCTGCATACGTATTTAAATTAAAGGAGCATTAAATAAGCATGGATGTGCATTTTAGATGTATTAGAGGAGTTTCACCACACATTTAGTATTAATTGTAAAACGTTGTAGTCCGGTGTAGGGTCGGAGACAGGGAGAACCTCTGGAAATTATTTGTTCCCCACGGGGAAATCAATTTTCTTTTTTTATTAATTCTTGATCGAAATGAAAAGCAGTTGAAAAATTCATTCTTACCTTATAGATCTTTGCTTCGCTGTGTAATTCTTTGTTGCTTTATTAAAAAATATAATTGTCAATAGAATATCCCATAGGACACTTGTAGAATATCGTATTACTATTGTTATTATTTCGGAGGTTCGCCCCTGACCCCCTTCCTTGAGAGAAACGCGGTGGGGATTATCATCGTCATGATCATTATCATCGTCATCGTCCGTTTTATTTAAACTCGTACGTGTTTTACGCAATCTATCGACGACAAGCAAGTACTAAGTGAAGTAGGTATATAATATATAATTTGTTAAGACGGGGGACGAAGAGCAAACATATTGTCATTATTTTATTGACGTCGTATTATTTATATCGGAGGAGTACCACAGTATATACAATAATTATTAACGATAAAAGATCGACTAGTGTATTTCGAACCCGACTGACAACAATTAAAGAATTTAATTGCGCTAAAACTATGCTGGCTATATCCGTTTTTATTCATCCCCTTCGTAAAACTAATTCCACCGTAAAATATTTAGGTGATAAACAATGGAAGAACGGAGACGAATTTCCAGAATTGAATTGGTAAGCGTGTACTTGGTGCAGGATTAAAAATACGAGCTAATGCTCATTTGCTTTTGAAGTCTGCACACATCATTTACATTAATTTAATTTATAGAAAACAATATTGAAAGATTTATCTACGATAAAATATCTACACTGCTGCCATCGCATAGAGAAGATCGCGCTGATTATTTTGCTTTGTTTTCGAAATCGATCCGACAATTCGGAGCTGAGTTACAGTCATTTAAAATTTCGCAAAAAATATGAATGGCGATTGTCTTCAGTGGCCTATATAAATTCCTAGAAATGCGTACGCTATTACTACTCCTGAGTAATACGATACGCGTGGGAACATCCTTGCAAGGCTGCGAAGTTGCATTGTCGTAATGCCAAATAAATCCCGATTTCCCTAAAATGATCCAGTTTTCCATTGGCGTAAGTATCGATTTTTAAAAAATTTATTGCACTTAATTAACGCTTAAGTTTCTTTTATTTTCGTTCTATCTGTTTATTTTTGTATAGAATAGCATTTTGTTCGCTTTCGCCGTGTAATAATAATAATTACGTGAAGCTGGATAAAGTTACAGCAACGAGATAATTATTGGTAAGTAGCTTATTTTCTTTCATTTCGTTTGACACCTCATAGATTAAACAATATCCACCACCAGCAGAGATATAAAATTTTTAATTTGGTTAAAGGTAGCCCAGTATAAAGCTAGATAACTGAATTTATTTGAGGATATTATAAACAAACGCTATTATTTCGACTTGCAGAAAAGCCAGATCATTGATCGAACAACTGAAATTAAAGCTACAAGCCCAAACTACAATTCCCAATACTTGTTAACAATATTCCATGCGCGTTTGATCTGTCACTAATAAATACACAATTACAATAATTATTGCCGACAGCTGAATAAAGTAACAGCTACGGGGTATTTTTTATCGTGTAGCTTATACGTTTCTCTTTCTTTTGAGACGTTGTTGATTAAAATCGGCCCAACAGAAGCCGAGATAATTGAATTTGGTTAAAGAAATTATAAACAAATACGATTATTTCGGCTTGCAGGCGAGCTACATCAATGTTCAGAGAACATAAATTAAAGCTAGGAGCATCAGCTACCATCTCCGATAGGTGTGAACATTATTTCAAGTGCAGTTCATTTGTTATAAACAATTGAACAATTAAAACTGTTATTACGGTCAACTGGATATAGTTACCGCAACGCGGTATTTTTTATCGCGTAGCTTATTCCATTCCCTTTCTTTTGAGATATCGTTGATTAAAATTGGCCCAGCAAAAGCCGAGATAATAATTTTTAAAAATTTTGTCGGTAACGTATGTCGATAATCGAACAAGTGGCGCCATCTCGCGTTTGCGGCCTTTTTCGCAGTTTTCCGCACGAAGCCGAGAAAAACGCAATTGTTTAAATTAACGATGTAATCCAGAAATTTGGTTTTGAAGGCGCGGCAAACTGCGAAAAAGGCCGCAAACGCGAGATGGCGCCACATGTCCGATTATCGACTGTCTGCGATATCGTTACCGACAGACTGTCGGTAAAAAGCTATAATAATTATAAATATCAATCTCGACTCCTGGTGGTTATTTAGTAACCTATGAGGTGTCAAATGAATGGGAAAGGAACAAGCTATTTACCTGGAATAGTTTCGTTGCTGTAACTTTATCCACTTGCCCGTAATAATTAATTTCATTGTGTAAATGTTTATAACAAACCAATGACCCTTGAAACATTTTTCCGGAGCATCTTAACAAAGGTATTTACGTCTCTGAATATTTGTTTCTACCAATAAATTTTCCTGTGTGTACTAAGTATATACTAACAACAATATTCCTCTTTATTTCGGTCTCGTAACCATGAAATTTGGACTAATTGTAAGAGTACAGATAACCTAATTTCAGATTACTATCCTATCTTACGCATTCTGTTCTTCCACTCTTTCTTTCGTACCTTTCATACCTTACATATTGCCCTATTTCTGACAAGCCGTCTCTTTATTGCACATCTATTATATGCACATCTTTCTGTTTCGAATTCCTAAGCGTTCATCTCTTATTCTATGCATCACATCCTCTATCGATACCCCCTTCGCTGGTTCTCTACGCTCTCTTATTAGATGTTCTAACATTATCAATTTGGGTCCACACGTGTCACATCTTTCATTCTGTTCTAGGTCACAATATTTATTCGGCTTTTGAGTGCATGCAGATCTTACCTATGTTATTAATCAATGCCGATTTCCTGTTAGCCATTAACTTTGGTACTGTGGCAGTGTTGGTGCTCTAATATTGGGTCTGCTAAACGCTGGCCCGCAGGCCACTCGTGGCCCCTTCCCGTACTTATATCTTTTACCTTCAGCGAACTGCGAGTCATATGAGAGACATACAGACAAATGATGCTCCACACACCTATGCGTATTGTGTTAGATGGCATGTCAACGTCACATTATCTTTGCGTTTAATTGGTAGTGAGGATTCGGTGGCCGTTAGAGGAGAAAAGCTTGGCAGTTCCTGTTCTAATATGTCTAAGCCTTTCATTATATCTTGATGCTTTTATTTTTATGTTCTGCAGCTGCTGTTGTATTTCATTGTATCTTCTTTTAACTCTTTCCATTAATTCATTGCCTACCCGCTGTTAAATTTATTTATGCTTGATTCATTCCATTCCTTTTTAAATAATCCTGTCTTTTTCTTATGCTTCTAGTGTGACCCTTCCGTATCTCTTTTTCCTAGAAACATCCCTTAATAATTTTTCTCTCTCCTATTACATACTTACTAATATATGTTTTGTGTGTGCAGGTTTCCTGGCAAAGAGTGAGGATCATTGATCGGTACTTGTCATTGCGCGTAAGAGCAAGAATGAAGATAGAAGAACTTTTGCCACATACTTTAGTTATCCTTTAGTTGTAGTAAATTGGTTTATAAAAATAGTTAGTAACTATTAACCCGCGAGTTTAATTTAGAACAATTATGTAATTAACTGTTATGTATATGTATTATATCTTTTATTTTATATTGAGTTTATTCGGTAGATCTTGTATAAACTTTAATATTACTTATATTACTGGTACAAGTTCTACTGAATGTGCTAAATATAAAATGGAAGATATAATAAACAATTTACATATGCACAAGTTACACAATTGTTATAATTTAAAATAAGCTTTAGCATATAAACTATGTAAATTTTAGTACAAGTATTATCTCTAATATATATTGTAAATTAACTTCCAAGAATTGTCAAGAATAGTTTATAAGTATTAGATTATTTATCTTTATGGTATTTTTTATTAAATAAATGTTAGTTTAGAATTGATAAGATATTTAGTTCTACGATATATTGTAAATAGATATAAAAGAATAGTTCATAAGTATTACCTTGTAAAGTTATATTGCCAAGTGTTTGTAACTTGTATCTTCATTAATTAATTTAAATAAAT
Organism: Nomada lathburiana; assembly: GCA_963667235.1. NCBI lineage: Eukaryota > Metazoa > Arthropoda > Insecta > Hymenoptera > Apidae > Nomada > Nomada lathburiana. The sequence goes on from OY763906.1 coordinate 10,818,013, forward strand.
CTTCAATGAATTGAATTCTACTGCTCTTTTTATTTTCACCCCTTAACAATCCTTGAAAGAACCTAATTCCAATTCCTTATACAAGAAGTATCGTGGACGAACTTTAAATGCAAAGTTCTAAAGCGAATAACTTGTCAAAATGGCCCTATACGTTATTAAATTTGGAAGCAGCAAATTCTAAGTCTTCACATCTTGCAAAATTAGTTGGCAGATGTCCAGAAAATTGCAGTGATCGAATACCTCCTTGCACATCATGTTCTCCTAATACAAATCCACGATTTTCGGCAGATATTTTTGCCAGAAACTTTGAAATTTAAGCGCTCGGAAATTCCTGGAACGTGACGTCATTTCCAAGAATTTCTGAGAACGAATACCTCCTTGCATATCATATTCTCCTAATACAAATCCATGATTTTCAGCACTTAAATTTCTGAGTTTTTGGCAAAAATATGTTTCTGAAAATCGTGGATTTGTATCAGGAGAATATGATAGGCAAGGAGGTATCCGACTCCGGCAGTTCTTGGAAATGACGTCACGTTCCAGGAATTTCCGAGCGCAAAATTTCTGAGTTTCTGGCAAAAATATCTCGCTGAAAATCGTGGATTTGTATCAGGAGAATATGATATGCAAGGAGGTATCCGACCCCGCCAGTTCTTGGAAATGACGTCACGTTCCAGGAATTTCCGAGCGCAAAATTTCTGAGTTTCTGGCAAAAATATCTCGCCGAAAATCGTGGATTTGTATCAGGAGAATATGATATGCAAGGAGGTATTCGTTCTCAGAAATTCTTGGAAGTGACGTCACGTTCCAGGAATTTCCGAGCGCAAAATTTCTGAGTTTCTGGCAACAATATCTCGCTGAAAATCGTGGATTTGTATCAGGAGAATATGATATGCAAGGAGGTATCCAACCCCGGCAGTTCTTGGAAATGACGTCACGTTCCAGGAATTTCCGAGCACTTAAATTTTTACGGGCTCCCATAAAAATTTAAGTGCTTAATTTTTACGGGCTCCCATGGCAGAAGGCTGGAGACCGCGCTGGATCCAACCCACAGGATTGGCGGACGACGTGCGAAGATCCTCTTGCGCACGAGGACTCATCCAGGCTTCACGATGGACGGAATGCGTCGCTCTGGCCGTTTCGAGACGGGACTGTGACAGGACGGGTGAGGGGAGCTGCAGCCTCCGACCCCCCCGGCGATGCGCAGTCACAGAAGCCTGCTCAACCGCCACCCCACAGACGCGTCCCTGCGGGATTGATCCTGGACCCATCAGGATGACGGGATTGCCCGATGAGGGGCGTCCGAGGTGGTGGCCAACGACCATCAAGCTGACACCATGACTGCCTTCCCGCCTTTTCGGAGGAGGCAGCCATGACGCCGTCTACTGATGCGCCACCAGTCGCCCCAACCGAGAAGACTAGCGACCGAACTCCCCCCCCTTCACCATCCAGTGAGTGCGACTCAGCCAATGAGGTCTCATGTACCTCATCTGGTTGAACGGTACTCCGCGCCGCGGCAGAAATGCCGCGTCGACGCGATGAAGCGGGAAATAAATACAAGGGCGACTGACGACTCACGACTCAGGATGAACAACCAAGGCGGACATGAAAGGCTCCCTACAACCGCCACCGCTCAGTGGCCGAAATGCCGCTTGGAGCGATGGTCTACGGAAATAAGGCGGAAATAAATTGGGAGCTGGTAGAGCAGTAGGGAAATAAGGAACCAGCCACTGTCTGCAAATGCATCTTTATTAAATGGATCCCCTCTTCCTACCTCCGCTCTGCCTTTGGCAGAGAACACTGCTGGAAGAGGAGACGTGCCAAATCGGTGACCGTCGCCGCTTCGGGCAGCGAGGCCACCCCACTAGCCGCGGAGCGAGGCGCGGTCCCCTGGAATTGAAATACGGCCTCAATCAAGGCTCGACAAGCCTCAAGTAGGGGCTGCGGTGTGGACGTGGAGGACCCACCGGCTGTACCGCCGGCTGTACTCCCTCTAGTCCCCGTGCCCCCGCTGGAAGACGCAGGCCCCGGCAAGGGGGCCTCGCGGATGGCTGCACGACGTCTTCGGGCAGGACGCCTATAAGGACGTCGGGCGAGATGCACACTCTGCTCACGGGACCCATCAGGCTCAAGGACGGCGCCCCGGAAACGAAATGTTAGTTCGTCCTCCCAAGCCCGGAGGACGATCTCCACCCTCCCCCGAGGCAGCTGGGTGGCGGTCAAGGGCTGCAGCCCACTCCTGGGCGAGCGGGGAGATGACCGCTGGCTCCCCGCTGGGGAGGCTGTGACTCTCCCCGCCCCGCAATACATACAGGTACGGCGGCAGACCGCACAGGCCCTCCTCTGCCCTCCACGGGGTGACAACGATGACGAGGGACTGCGCTGACGCCCTCGTGACACGACATCCCTCCGCTGTTGACGGCGAGACCGACGACTTGGGCTAACCATGCCTTAGAACCCCCAGGGATCGAATCCTCCCTCCCTATGCGATGGAAACAAACCCTGAAACAGGGAAACGAACTCCTGAACCGCTCCTGCAACAAACGCGGAGATTGAAAAGGGAAGGAAACCACATGGTTCCAGACGTGGGAGTCGTGGAAAGGAGACAGGGTGGCAGACCGGCACAACACACGAACATAACCTAAATGAGTTATAGGTTATGGCAGGAAGCCCGCCACTAACATGTGCTGTCGGCACACATCCAAAACACATCCAAATCACGACACACACGACCAACTGGACAACACACTGGCTCCACAAACCCTTGACTAAACCCCGTTAACGTCAAGCGGCTCCCGGATATATATTCCGTTATATAGTCCGTGCGATAAGTCCGTGTCTACGTGAGGTTTACTTCCCAAGGGGGAGACAGGTACGAAGCCAACTAACGTGGAACCAGAATAAACAAGATAGATAACTCGAAGGATGACCACCGCCCGCAAACATAGAGTATGCGCGAGGCCCTACGAAACGCAACCCGACGGCAACTGAACTGAGCATTCAGAATGCCTGCCGGTCCGCAGGGGCTCACACAGGAGATCGTAGGAATGGTTTCGCCATCCATAAGGATAACGTCCAGGGAATGGCGACTTTCCTACGGTCCTCGGCCCACACCCGAATATGGAGACTGCCTGAATTTTTTACAGGCAGCAAAATTAGAATAACAAGACTGTTAGTCTTGTACAAGTCACAAACCAAGGTGTAAGGTAACGTGCCGAGGGTTGAATGGCCGCAGTGACTTAAAACATGCGGTCACGAACGTTCCCTGCAGGGCACCTGGGGCCACCACTGCAGTATTCCAGTCCCCTTGCCCGGATACGAGGCTCTGTTCGGGTGGACCTCATAATTCCTCACACCACATTATTGGGAACTAACAGGACAGGATTCTTTATACGACCAAGGCTACGACACGGACAACGAGACATCCCAGATATAATATGTAATGTCGGAACGACAAGATATAGTTTACGGTGCAGGGGAGGGATACCCCAGTACCGGTCCGAGGGGTGGTGGGCAAGCGGGCCCCCCCGGATCGTCAACTGACGACCGTAACACAAAAAAAGAAAGAGAAAGCAGCTTGGCGACTTCCACCGTACTGCAAGACATGCAGTACGACAGAGTGCGCCAAACAGAGGAGGACGAGAGGGGAAAAGGGGGGCATTCAGGGGAGCGACGGAGCACCACACATGCAACCCACCCCCTCCCATACACTATAAAGGATCCCGACTCTGAATCGGATGAGAGATCGACGACCCAATCAGTTGTCTCTCTCTCCACTAGAAAGGAAGGGACATCATCCGTGTCGGACTCCGACACGGAGGAGGAAACCACCCGCCGGCGTCGGGAGAAGGCCCACCTTCCAGGGGAGGGGAAGGTCGTGCAAGAAACCTTCCACACCCCGGTTGGGAAATACCCAATGGGACTTATCACGGCCCATCTTAGGGGAACCTCAGGAGGGTCGATGAAGTTGGGTTCGAGTGAAACCCAACTTCCATCCCCGCCTATAGGACACCCATGGGGGGTGAATACCCCACAGATCCTCCCCATACGAATGGGGGATGTTGGAACCCCAAACCCGTTTCAACCACGAACAAAGCTGAACAGGAGTCCACCTCGCCCGATGATGACACCTCCTGTACAGCTATCGTACAGAAGGGACAAGGAAGGGTTGGAGGGAACAGTAACAAAACTGGCTCCCTCCCCTCCACGTACAGCTCGAAGGGGCTCCCCAAAAGAGATGAGCCCCAAGGAGTTAAAACTACATCCGGGCGAACCAATGGTGTCCCAGCGACACCTTTGGGCCCTACTGGCCGAACTGGAGGCGCTGAGGGCACAGGCAGAGTCCTCCGCAACGACATTTATGGAGTACGCAAACTCCACAAAAAACGTTAAAGCGTCTATGAGGGAGAAGTCCATACAGACGGTGGCCACCCTCCAAAAGATGAGGAGGAAAATCCTGGAGGGCAGGAAAGCCCCCAGCAGGACCATCTCCCCCCCTGCCAAACCCCCCGTCAAACCCCCCGTGAAACCCTCCACCCCATCTAATGGGGGAAGCGAGGTTAAAACGAGGGTCCATATTGGTACACAGACGGCACCTCAGGACGGGAGAAAAGGGAGGCCCAAAACGGGCCAGAAGAACCCATTCCCACCCCCCTCTTCTGTAGCAGAACAAAACATAAAGGAGAATTCTGCACTCCACAAGAGGAAGGTGAGATCTCCCCCAGAGGAGGGTGCCTCAAAGAAACCCCGCTCGGGAGCGACACCCACCTATGCTGCGGTGGCAGGCAACCCCCCTCCGACTGAAACTGCGACGGACTCGGACTTCCAAGAAGTCCGGCTCAAAAGGAGGAACAGACGAAGAAGAGGGAAAACACCCCTGCCGTCGGCGGAAACCATTCCCCAACCACGGAAAGGACGGCAAAAGCCCAGTCATCCCGTGGAACCCAAATTGGGAACGACGAAGCGTTCAATCCCGCTACGGAGGAAACCCCCGAAGGTTAAGCCGGAGGCCCTCCTGATTAAGGTTAAAGAGGGGTCCACATACCTGGAAACGGTAAAGGACGTCCTCAAAAAGGGGAAAACCTGCCTCGCAGAAACAAGCGCGGTAAGGAAAACGCGAGAGGGACACGTTCTGATAGAACTGTCCAAAACTGCCAAGGCACATGGTGTAGCCGAAACACTGAGCAAAATGCTCGGGGAAGCAACACCGGTTGCCACACTACAGGCGAGGTCGACAATGGAGATAAAGAATGTCGACCCCACGGCAGAGGCAGATGATATCGTGGAAGGGATAGCCCAGACTTTAGGGCTAGACCCAAACATGATACACCTGAGAACAACGAGGATGACCCCATCGGGAACTCAGACGGCGATTCTTGACATACCATCCGGGGCCATCCCGAAGGATCTTGAATCGCGCAAGTTCAGGATCGGGTTCACCCTGGTGTCGGCGAGGATACTACCGAAGGTCATGAGATGCTTCAGGTGCCACGCCTTAGGCCACACAAGCCTGACCTGCAAAGCGCTCCCTCAGGGAAAAGAAAAATGCAGGAAGTGCGGCTCCATGGAACACTCCATAAAGGAGTGCACCAACGAGCCAAGATGTACCCTCTGCGAGGCCCAAGGCCTGGAGGGGAAAAAACTGCATCATGTGGCTGCATCACTGGGATGCCCACAATACCAGAAGGTTGCTCAGGGCCGACGGGGACTAGCTACCCGAAATGGCTAAACCTATGGTGATCTTACAGATTAACCTGAACAGATCCCGCCTCGCGCAAGAACTCCTGGTGCAACAAGCATCAGAGATGAATGCCGACGCGGTGATCATTTCTGAACCTTATAGACAAAGACGTGAGTGGTGCAATGACACAACTGGGGACGCGGCCGTATGGATAACGGGTTTCAACGGACGTATGGCACACCCCATCAGCATCGCACCACTACCCGGAATAGCAGTTGCAATGCTTGAGGAAACAACCCTTATAAGCGGCTACTGCTCTCCGAACATCACGCAACCGGAAGTAGAGATGTATCTAGATGACCTCCAGGAGGTGCTGAGAAACGCCACCTCGATAGGTAGACGGGTGATTCTTGCAGGCGACTTCAACGCCAAATCCCCGGCCTGGGGTGGACGCAAGACCGAACGGAGAGGTGCGCTGCTCCTTGCCATGACCATGGCAGCGCACCTTGTTCCCATTCGACCGCAGGGGATGTTCACCTTCTTCAGGAACGGCGGGACATCCTTCCCGGATATTATGTCTGTGGACAGGCTAACCCTGGAAAACCTACAAAGAAGCGAGGTGCTGGAAACCTACTCCGCCTCGGACCACCGATACATCTTACATACCTTCAAGGAAGGTAGATGCAGTCGACCACACACGGCGTGGAGACCATTCTCACTCAAGAACTTGAAGCCAGAGGAGATACTCGACTCATACGACATCCTGAGCAGAGAATCCACGCCACGACGTGCAAGGAACCATTCGTCACAGGCCCCCACGCCCGACAGAGACCTGGACTGCTCCCCGGAGGCGATGCAGTCCAGGCTCGAAAGGGTATGTGAGAGAGCCATGCGAAGGAAGATACTTCCGAAAGGCACAAGAAAACCGAACTTTTGGTGGAACGATAAAATTGCCAATCTTAGAACGGCAACGTTCCAAGCCAGAAGAAGGTATCAAAGAGCCAAGAAAAAGGACTCTCCAGAAACCCCAAACCTCCTTGATCACTACAGATCAACAAGGAAGAGCTTACAGGTGGAAATCTGGAAGAGTAAAGAAAAATCGTGGTCTGACTTCTGTGCGATTCTCGATCAGAATCCATGGGCACGACCGTACAGGGCAGTGATGTCCAGATTGAGGAAAGCGAGAGGTGTGACAACCTCCCTCCCGGCGGAAAAGGTGCAAGAGGTGCTCAACGCCCTCTTCACCACCACAAAACCCTCACAGGAAGTGACCTCATGGTCAGCTACCACCCCAACGCCCGACCCCCTGTGCACAACCACAATCACACAGGAAACTGTGGTGAAAGCGGCAAAAGCGCTTAAGGTCGGGAAAGCACAAGGGATAGATTCGGTACCGGCGGAAGTGGTCAAGATAATTGCCGAGAAATGGCCAGCTGACCTCACGACGATGTGCCGTCTTACGCTATTCGAGGGAACTATACCACGTACATGGAAGACGGCTCGAGTGATTCTACTCCCGAAACCAGGAAAGGACCTGTCAACTCCATCGGCATACAGGCCCATCAGCATACTCCCGGCGCTATCCAAGCTATGGGAGTACGTGATGAAAGACGCCATAGAAGCGCAGATTGGACGCGACCCCTTTCACGGCCGCCAATACGGATTTAGAAAAGGCGTAGGCACCGTGGAAGCAATTAAGGAGGTAACGCGGTTCGCGGATATGTGCCAAAGCAGGGGCGCACTGTGCGCCCTTGTGACAACGGACATAAAGAACGCATTTAACCGCCTAGAATGGAAACACACCCTGGCTGAACTTGCTCGGAGAGGAGTTTCCGAAGACCTGATAAGGGTCATACGGAACTACTCCGAGGATAGGCGAGTGGTGGTACATACCCCGGAAAGTACAGTGAGCCTACCGATTTACGCAGGAGTTCCACAAGGCGCAGTACTAGCACCGATGCTGTGGAACCTCGTATACGATGGTGTTCTGTCACTCGCGAATGGACTCAGGAATACTGCAGCCTTCGCGTACGCGGACGACCTGGCGCTTACGATCTCGGCAAGGAACCTGGAAGAACTCCAGTTCCTGATAGATATCGGCCTGAGGCAGATCCAAGAATGGTTCACACGCATGAACCTTGAGATCGCCCCCGAAAAAACCGAGATCCTGATACTGACGGGGAAAAGAATCCATAAAATAATCGACCTTGAATGGGGCGAGACCTCCGTGAGGACGCAGAACACTGCGAAATACCTCGGAGTAGAACTCGACAACAAGCGTAACTACAGACACCACATCACTAAAACCTGCGCGAGAGCGGAGAAGATGATGGGTGCCCTGGCGGGACTCCTACCAAATACCAAGGGACCAGCCAGGAAATGTAGAAACTTGTACTACAAGGTATGGGAGTCGGTGGTCCTGTATGCGTCTCCAATCTGGGCGCAGGCAGCGAACACCTGGCGCTTCAATAATACTATCCTACGCAGAAGCCAGAGAGCGGCATTGATTCATACCACGACGGCATATCGTACAGCGGCATATGATGCACTATGTGTGTTGGCGGGAAAAATACCAATACACATCAAAGCCGATGCCCTCTGGAAAATTTACACGGAGAAGTCCAATCACCAACACACCGAAAGAGAATGGGAAGATGCCGCAGGAGAGCCTACCCACCTCCAAATAATGAAAAAGAGAATATGGGAAGAGGCCATCGACCAGTGGCAGGGCAGATGGGACAGTTTTGACCCTAATAACTGGACCCGGAAGCTGGTCGGCTCGGTCAGGACCTTCGAGCATAAGTCCCCCGACCTCTTCCTGGACTTCCATGTGATGCAGCTCCTAACGGGGCATGGCTCATTTGGCAGCTTCAGGAAGAGAATAGGCAGGACGACCAGCGAGGACTGCTGGGACTGCGGACACCCAGTGGACAACGCAGACCACGTCATCTTCTACTGTGATCGCTGGGCGGAGGAGAGACTCCACCTGGAAGCATCCTTAGGAGGAAGACTGGCGATCACGAACCTGATCCCAAAGATCACCGCGTCGCTGGAGAACTGGAAAATATTCCAACGGTTCGCGGCGAAGGTGATGAAGGACAGGGCGAACCAGGAGAGAGAAAAAGAGAAAATGGGCGACCCCTCTTTCCCTCCCAGAAGAAAGAGGCGACGCCCATTTACCAGACTCTTGATGGACCCCTGAGAGCTAGCAGGCTTCGCGCTGCAACCACGGAGTCCATCTAGTCATTCTCCGATTCGATGCCGGCAACCCTCGTTGGTTGGAATCTCCAACAAACAAGGGGCCACTGCAGTAATGAGGATACTCCGGTGAGGAGCCCCCCCCTCGTAGTATTACATAGTATAGGGCCGAGGGGCGTGGGTGCGTATCCTATGCGATGGTGCGATAGAGGAGGGGTTTTTAGTGGGTAGTTGCCGCATGACACCTTAGGCAGCAGAGTCCCACATAACCCGGCATAGGCCGGGTATGCATAAACGCATTTTCCCCTCCTCGAACACAAAAAAAAAAAAAAAAAAAAAAAAAAAAAAAAAAAAAAAAAAAAAAAAAAAACGGGCTCCCATCAAAGCGTTGTATTAATTCCTGGATACTTAGCGCAAAGTTTAATAATGTTCAGGTCTATTTTTACAAGTTCTCCGCTTGTGAACTTAGCATTTTAAGTTCCTGCACGGTAGTACTTGTATAAGGAATTGGAATGAGGTCTTTTCAAGGATTGGTAAGGTATGCAAATAAGAAGAGCAGTAGAATTCCTTTCATTGAAGATTTATTTGAATTTATTAATGAAGATACAAGTTACAAAAATGTTGTAGTTCAAATTTACAAGCTAATACTTACAAAGTATCCTTTAAAGTTAATTTACAATGTAGCTTACATGTAAATTTACGTACTTTATACGCAGAAGCTTACAAAATACATTACAGCATTGTGTAGCTTATGCACATGTAAATTATTTATTATATATTTCATTTTGTATTTAGCACATTCAGTAAACCTTGCATTACTAATATACGTAATAAACTTTATACAAGATCTACCGAATAAACTGAATATAAAATAAAAGATATAATAAATATACGTAACAGTTAATTACACAATTGCTCTAAATTAATCTTATGCGCAAATAGTTACAAACTATTTGTAGAAACCATTTTACTATAACTAAAGGATCACTAAAGTATGTGGCAAAAGTTCTTCTATCTTCTTTTTTGCTCTTACGCACAATGAGAAGTACCGGTCAATGATCCTACTCTTTGCTGGGAAACCTGCGCACACAAAAAATATATTAGTATGTACGTAACAGGAGAGAGAAAAATTATTAAGGGATGTTTAAAGGAAAAAGAGATACGGAAGGGTCACACTAGAAGCATAAGAAAAAGACAGGATTATTTAAAAAGGAATGGAATGAATAAAGCATAAATAAATTTAGCAGACGGGTAGGGAACGAATTAATGGAAAGAGTTAAAAGAAGATACAATGAAATACAACAGCAGCTGCAGAACATAAAAATAAAAGCATCAAGATATAATGAAAGGTTTAGACATATTAGAACAGGGACTGCCAAGCTTTTCTCCTCTAACGGCCACCGAATCCTCACTACCAATTAAACGCAAAGATAATGTGACGTTGACATGCCATCTAACACAATACGCATAGGTGTGTGGAGCATCATTTGTCTGTATGTCTCTCATATGACTCGCAGTTCGCTGAAGGTAAAAGATATAAGTACGGGAAGGGGCCACGAGTGGCCTGCGGGCCACCGTTTAGCAGACCCAATATTAGAGCACCAACACTGCCACAGTACCAAAGTTAATGGCTAACAGGAAATCGGCATTGATTAATAACATAGGTAAGATCTGCATGCACTCAAAAGCCGAATAAATATTGTGACCTAGAACAGAATGAAAGATGTGACACGTGTGGACCCAAATTGATAATGTTAGAACATCTAATAAGAGAGCGTAGAGAACCAGCGAAGGGGGTATCGATAGAGGATGTGATGCATAGAATAAGAGATGAACGCTTAGGAATTCGAAACAGAAAGATGTGCATATAATAGATGTGCAATAAAGAGACGGCTTGTCAGAAATAGGGCAATATGTAAGGTATGAAAGGTACGAAAGAAAGAGTGGAAGAACAGAATGCGTAAGATAGGATAGTAATCTGAAATTAGGTTATCTGTACTCTTACAATTAGTCCAAATTTCATGGTTACGAGACCGAAATAAAGAGGAATATTGTTGTTAGTATATACTTAGTACACACAGGAAAATTTATTGGTAGAAACAAATATTCAGAGACGTAAATACCTTTGTTAAGATGCTCCGGAAAAATGTTTCAAGGGTCGTTGGTTTGTTATAAACATTTACACAATGAAATTAATTATTACGGGCAAGTGGATAAAGTTACAGCAACGAAACTATTCCAGGTAAATAGCTTGTTCCTTTCCCATTCATTTGACACCTCATAGGTTACTAAATAACCACCAGGAGTCGAGATTGATATTTATAATTATTATAGCTTTTTACCGACAGTCTGTCGGTAACGATATCGCAGACAGTCGATAATCGGACATGTGGCGCCATCTCGCGTTTGCGGCCTTTTTCGCAGTTTGCCGCGCCTTCAAAACCAAATTTCTGGATTACATCGTTAATTTAAACAATTGCGTTTTTCTCGGCTTCTAGTAGGTATTGTGTAACCGGACTGCTCTCAAATTAAAGCGAAGAACCACAGCTATCTTCTCCAACAGTTGCAAGAATTGGGGACAAGTAGTTTAAAAGTTATAAACAATTAAAGAATCGATGAAACTACGCTCCGAGTCATTGCGATTATCTCGGCTTTTGGTGGTTGTTTTTTAATCTACAGGGTAGCAAATCAAAGAGAAACGAATCAGCTACACGTTAAAATATACCTTGTTGCCGTAACTATACCCAGTCGACCGTAATAACAATTTCAATGGTTTAATTGATTATAGCAAATGAACTGCACATGAAATAATGTTCATACCTCTTGGAGATGGTAGATGATGCTCCTAGCTTTAATTTCAATCCTATGATCATTGCTGTAGCTCGCCTCCAAGCCGAAATAATGGAATTTGTTCATAATTTCGTTAAACAAATTCAATTATCTCGGCTTCTGTGGGGCCCATCTTAATCAACGACGTCTCAAAAGAAAGGGAAACGAATAAGCTACACGATAAAAAATACCCCGTTGCTGTAACTATATGCAGTTGCCCGTAATAACAATTTTAATTGTTTAATTGTTTATAACAATTGAACTGCACATGGAATAATGTTCACACCTATTGGAGATGGTAGCTGACGCACCTAGCTTTAATTTATGTCCATTGCTCATTGATGTAGCTCGCCTCCAAGCCGAATTAATCGCATTTGTTCATAATTTCGTTAAACAAATTCAATGATCACGGTTTCTGCTGGGCCGATTTTAATCAACGACGTCTCAAAAGAAAGGGAAACGAATAAGCTACACGATAAAAAATACCCCGTTGCTGTAACTATATGCAGTTGCCCGTAATAACAATTTTAATGGTTTAATTGTTTATAACAAATGAACTGGTAGTGTAAAAATGTTCACACCTGTTGGGGATGGTAGCTGATGCTCCTAGCTTTAATTTAAATCCTATGATCATTGCTGTAGCTCGCCTCCAAGCCGAAATAATGGAATTTGTTCATAATTTCGTTAAACAAATTCAATTATCTCGGCTTCTGCTGGGTCGATTTTAATCAACAACCTCTGGAATTGAAGCTCTCGGTTCAAGAAACAATCTGATTCACCATTAGATCGGCCCTCGTGAATAGCTTCGGTGCAATTCTCAAACGAATTGTCAAATTGTTTATACAATATAAACAGCGCATGGAGCATTTGTAAATCGTTTATTGACGTGTAGTGGCATCCCTTACCTTCATTTTGAGCACTCGATCATTGATGCAGCGCCTACAGATGCCGAGATAATTACAGTGACCCGGAGTGCGTTTTTGCCGATTTTTCAATTGTTAATAACTTTTAAACCACAAGTGCCATATTGTTGCACCTGTTGGAGGATATATCTTTCTCCCGTAGCTTTAATTTAAGACAAGTCCGGTTAAGAAATACGCAGTAGAAGCCGAGAAAAACGCAATTGTTTAAAATAACGATGTAATCCAGGAATTCGGTTTTGGCGGTGCGGAAAACTGCGAAAAAGGCCGCAAACGCGAGATGGCGCCACTTGTCCGATTATCGACATACCGTTAGCGACAAAATTTTTAAAAATTATTATCTCGGCTTTTGCAGGGCCAATTTTAATCAACTATATCTCAAATGAAAGGGAATGGAATAAGCTACGCGATAAAAAATACCCCGTTGCCGTAGCTATACCCAGTCGGCCGTAATAACAATTTTAATGGTTTAATTGTTTATAACAAATGAACTGCTAATGTAAAAATGTTCACACCTGTTGGGGATGGTAGCTGATGCTCCTAGCTTTAATTTCTGTCCTCTGATCATTGCTGTAGCTCGCCTCCAAGCCGAAGTAATGGAATTTGTTTATAATTTCGTTAAACAAATTCAATTATCTCGGCTTCTGCTGGGTCGATTTTAATCAACAACCTCTGGAATTGAAGCTCTCGGTTCAAGAAACTATCTGATTCACCATTAGATCGGCCCTCGTGAATAGCTTCTGTGCAATTCTCAAACGAATTGTCCAATTGTTTATACAATATAAACAGCGCATGTAGCATTTGTAAATCGTTTATTGACGTGTAGTGGCATCCTTTACCTTCATTTTGAGCACTCGATCATTGATGCAGCGCCTACAGATGCCGAGATAATTACAGTGACCCGGAGTGCGTTTTTGCCGATTTTTCAATTGTTAATAACTTTTAAACCACAAAGGCCATATTGTTGCACCTGTTGGAGGATATAGCTTTCTCCCGTAGCTTTAATTTAAGACAAGTCCGGTTAAGAAATACGCAGTAGAAGTCGAGAAAAACGCAATTGTTTAAATTAACGATGTAATCCAGGAATTCGGTTTTAGCGGTGCGCAAAACTGCGAAAAAGGCCGCAAACGCGAGATGGCGCCACTTGTTCGGTTATCGACATATCGTTACCGACAAAATTTTTAAAAATTATTATCTCGGCTTTTGCTGTCCCAATTTTAATCAACTATATCTCAAAAGAAAGGGAATGGAATAAGCTATGCGATAAAAAATACCCCGTTGCCTTAGCTATACCCAGTCGGCCGTAATAACAATTTTAATGGTTTAATTGTTTATAACAAATGAACTGCTAATGTAAAAAAGTTCACACCTGTTGGAGATGGTAGCTGATGCTCCTAGCTTTAATTTATGTCCTCTGATTATTGCTGTAGCTCGCCTCCAAGCCGAAGTAATGGAATTTGTTTATAATATACTGAAACAAATTCAATTACCTCGCCTAAGATTTTAAAACAAAACTTTCGGTAGGTAGCACACATGTGATATAGTCCTGTTTATTGTAGTTTTCAGTGTAAATGATGTCTTTTAAAAGTTACTGCTGAATCCATACATGTATTATCATATATATCGTACGTAACATTTGATGTCCTTTGTTGCCTGTATGGAAGTGGTAATTAGGTCTGAGAAACCCAAGAATTCGGGCCAAAAGAATACATTGCATTATTTGAAATAACATCGGTATTCAGCCAAAGAATTCGCAATGACGCAGGGCTACGTAAGCGGTCCCGCACGTGTAAATATAATAAAAAAAGTTATGAATGAACGAAGAGGTCCAGATAAAAATTGATACCAGATCGATGGATTCGAGGCGGAAAGGAGGTGTGTTAAAGAAATGGGAGCACGCGATAAGGGTTGGCTCGATGATTGTATTTTAACAAGAAAATCACGGCTCGGTGAACACCAGCAGCTGCTCCATGTGATAAGAAAGCAGCGACATACATTTCTGTCCACGCGGATCTATTCTAGCCAGATTAACGTCATCAATTTTTTTCCCCATTTTACTTCCAACCTACGTTCAAACAAAATTGAAACCCATCGAAAAAGGGAAAGAAAAATATACATTTATATATGTAGAACCGATAAGAAAGAAGAATTTCATTTTCCTATTGCTTTATCAGCTTCCATTTTCTATAATTTCTCCTATCTTTTCCTTTTCCTTGGATTATTTCCTATTTTTATTGCACTCAAGTGGCAGAAGATTGTAAATATTTATAACTTTCAAATTATTTCAATTCCTCTCTGCGCAGAAATCTCTTTACGTGCGAATTGAAATTAGACGAACAATTGTTTCGATCCAGGTTCCCACAAATTCGATCACCACTCGTTTCAATAAATCTATCCCAGATTGGGGGCCAGATTCTACTTCATTTCACACCCTCGTGCTTGCATTGTCCGCATGCGCAATCGTATCCTTCTCCCCTATGGAAAACTCCATGAAAGGATTCTGGTTGCAGTTTCGCGACGATCACCAGGGCCATTAGAAGAAGTCCTTCGACATTCGCCGAAAAAAGTTGCAACCGCGGTGAAATAAGAGCAATAAAAAAAGCAGAACAGAGATTCTTTCGACAATAGTGAATATCTGGCGATACCAAATCATTCCTGAACAGTGCAACGTCTAACTCGTTTGAAAGAAACAGCGAATAGGGAACTTGTTCAATGCCATGACGGATTTGAATAGCAACAAAGTGGTCAGCGAGGCTTCGAAGAAGTCCTTTGAATTCGCAAGAAAGGAGCTACGCTCGATAGTGTCGAAAATCGAGGAAACAACGCTTCACAATAGATCTGTGAAACTGTTTCGCGCGCGGTGCCTGCTCAGACCCGGAGGATCGAAGTTCCGCAGGAGACACCTGTGGATCGCGTTGATCCTCGCGTGGATTCTGGCCCCATTCCTTTGGAATTACGTGGACACCCTGCGTTGGAGCAAGGTGGGCAATTCAATTAACCGAAAAACATCTTTTTGTTTAAAAAAGACTGTGATCCAGGTGGTGTATGAATTTATCGGAATCGGTTCACTCTAAAAGCCGATTTTACCCCTTGTAGTCTCATATTACCTGATATTATTGTTGAAATGAATTTTCATCCCGACGGTTTCGCGAACGAATGAATATTTTTCAAGTGTCTGGTGAGGCTGCCCCCGGTCACGCAGAAAATATTTCGACCAGCCGAGGACTGCTCGATTTGCCGGGACGTTCAACAGGTTGACAGGATGTCCAACGTGGATCCTGCCGTTTTCGAGGAACGGTACTGTACCCGTTCAACTCCTCTAAATCACGTTTGCAAATCGTTTTCGGCTCCACTCGTGTCCCAAAAATTATCGTCCGCTCGATTTGCATGGATATACGCCAGTCGCGCTTCGACACTTCAATTACTTGTATCTTTTCCACCCCCTCGAAAAAAAACAACAGTTACGCATATTCCGGAAGGCCAGTGGTAGTGACGGACGCACTGACGAATTGGACAGCCCCCCGAGTATTCGCATTCTCCTTCTTCAAGTCGTTGTACGACGGTGAGGACGCGAATTGTCAGTTCTTCCCGTACAAAACCGAGTTCAAAAGTCTCCAGGACGTGTTCGACATGAGCAACAGTCGGGCATCGCTGGAGGAAGGCACGAAACCGTGGTACGTTGGCTGGTAAGTGTAGCTCCCTTCATTTAATTCGTCACGGCGGCCAGCTATTCAGCAGCCCGATGCGACTTCCGAAAGTCGAGTGAACTGTGCTCGCGTATAGGGCATTTTCGGGGCTTCGATAACCGCCCCAAAGCTCGCACGTATGCACACAATCCGGCTAACGAGCTTACAAGCAACTACATCGGCCTGTATTCATCGCGTAAAACAATTACCTAGAAACTCATATGGCCCGGGTGTCTTAGCGCGACGAATTGGTCGTTTTGAATGCGACGAGATGGGCGTCGTTTCGCGCAGAATATTCAAAAAGTGACGGCGGTAGCATTAAAATGAAAGATTCTTATTTCGCAAGCTTCGCTTATAGATTATTTCGAATTACTATTGAAGGAGCAACTGCGACGAGGAAATTGGCAACGAGCTCAGACAATATTATCAGAGGCCCTATTTTCTGCCGGATACGTCGGAAAGCGAGAAAACCGATTGGATTTTCATGGGCAGCCATGGCTATGGGGCGCCCATGCATGTGTGTATTTCGTTGATTTTCTCGTCGTCCTTTCGTACCGGCCGGCATAAAGCATTTCTTTCATTCAGGTGGACGACGTGAAGCATCCCTCGTGGCAAGCGCAGATCAAGGGTGAAAAACTGTGGATTCTAGAACCACCGAGGGAGTGTTACTACTCCTGCAAAAGATTGGAGATCGTCGTGCATCCCGGTGAAATAAGTGAGCAATCCATTTTCCTACGAACGCCGCTGATTAATTACATTATATTACAATCTCATTCGTTGCGCAGTCGTTCTAGACACGAATCGTTGGTACCATCAAACGCAAATCGTGTCCGAAGAGATGAGCATCACCATTGGCGCAGAGTACGATTAAACAAAGCCCAATCGATATGAAGATTTAAGACCAACGCAATAAAGAATACACGAAATTGACCACAAAACTCCCATTGATACCCCCGAATACTCCCCGAATCACCGAATCAATTAACTAAGCGTTCCAAAGACCTCCAGAAATATTCGAAAAGCTCCAAAAATTACTCGTCCCTCTACAATCGCTCCCAAAAATCATCCCCAAATTCAAATTACCCGCAGAACGATCCTGGCCATTCACAAATCGACGAGAAATTCACCGTCATCGATGTATCCGTAGCCCCGTTGTCTACCGTCGGCCAGGCACGAACGATCGAGACAGAGTGCTCGACCCGGATTCTAGCCTCCGTTTCGAGCAGTTGATCGGTTTCCTTCAGAAGGGCGGCCGAACACGCGCCAGGTAACATATGATCGCGAGCACACGCGTAGATCAAGCGGCGAAGGGGAACAGGAGGTAAAGAACCCCCACGGTAGCCACCACCTGCCGCCAGGTGCGACTCCATCGAGACATCTGCATGAGGGACCCGTGCCGTTTCCCTTTCACTGTCCTGCACAATTCCACGGCTCCTCGTCCGCCTCCAGAACATTGGGATATTGTCTGTCTGGAGCTAAACTGTTCCCCGTCAACCGTTTAATTGGTCGAGAACGCAAGAAACGATAAAACTCGGACAATTTCAGACGATTGTTCGGAGTTCGTACCACTCATTAGCTGCGTCCCGTGACGAAGGATTCGGGGGAAATGAAATGTTTCTTCGGGGTTCGTCGTTGTTGCACGCTTGTACGTGCGATATAGTGTTTACTATGGAGAGAGAGCCGGTTTATTAGCTGATTAATTATAGATATCGATCGCCGGTGGATAGACGGAGAAATGGGTAGGTACGTTGCTATATTTAAAGCTGTTCTTTAGCCTGCCTCGTATGGTGTGGCTCTTCGCGTGGGTAGATTATGCAACGTTCGAGGGTTAGGTCAGTTGTTTGTGCGCTGGATCGAATTGATATTTTCGTTGCCTCGAACGGGATGTTTTGTATCGATTGAACGTTCATTAGGAGCGGCACAGTGGTGGAGCAGTGGCGTTAAGTTTTCCTGAGGGTCCTGTGCATGCATGGCTTCCTTGATTGCCACCCTTTAGTCTTGACCCGCGCAGACTGCATTCCTTCTTCGCGACATTAACTATCGATGGCTGTGGCAATACATGGTTAGTTCAAAATGGAACAAGAATTTGGGGAAATTTAGGGTAGACATATCCAACGTCGAAGAATTATTTATGTCGCTTCTGTGTAGTGAAACTGAACGAAACGACCGGAAACAGTGTGTCCCGTGAGGATGAATCGATGGAGGCCCACGGGCTTCCTGTTTCAACCTAATTACATTCCATTCGATGTATGGCAGAGGGAGAGACAGGGAGAGAGAGAGAGAGGGGGGGGGGAGCGGGACGGACGCAACAAAATCTCGTTAATTCATAAAAATTCTCCGTTCGTTTCGAGGCGGTCTTTTTGCCCGCGCGAAATTAAAATCACCGCGTGGTCGAGTGATCGATAGCGGAGGAACGCACGAGATTCCGTCAATCGTTTCGGCTTCTCTTTTTTTGTTCGTCTCTCGTTGGCCGATCCAGAGGGGTCGGAGAAATTGTGAAACATCTGTGGAACGGCAACGAAACAAAAAAAATTCCTTACGATTGAGATAAATCGACGACGATCGTTTGTTGAAGTTGGAAATTCGAGAATTCGAGTAGCATCGTGTAAATATCTCGAATGAAATTCGGAAATTTTCTAATGGGGGTCGGAACGGTGAAGTCGAGGGAACAGATGGCGGCGCATATATTTTCTTTTTGTCTTGTCTTTTTTCACCGATCCAGATCTATTCTCCAAATGGAAGCGGAAACGGACGTAATCATAATGCACGAAGCTATTCCCCGCGTGCGAGAAATGAATTTTAAATGCTCCGTGGAATGCTCACGATATTTCAGCGGGAAAGCTGGAATTTCAATATCGACGTACTATCGAACAAGCATGTACTTCGCGAAACTACTTTTCTCATCAACATCGCACATACTGGCACTCCGATGAAAATATAAATTCTAAACGAAAAGCCAAATTATTATTTAATTCTTAATGAAAACGCAACGCAAACGTCACTAAAAGGTGCAGCTCGCTGTGTAGCTCGTTGAGAGGTTACAAAACTCCGAAGCAATACAATTAATCCAACGCGGTATCGAGTGCAGTACTTGTAATTTACAAACTGGGTCACCGGATTAATCCACGACGCTCAAAAACTGCATTTCTATTTCTCCCCCCGTTCCCATCGACGGTTCCTTTAATTTTTCCGTTACCCTGCCGCCGGTAACCATCGATCCCTACAGTGGAACACGTTTAAACACGCAGATCGCTCGATAAACCGATCGAACCCTTTCGTTTTCCATCCCCGTCGACACGATTGGACGAGCGCACAGTTTGCGGCACAGTTTCGCAAAATTTCAATGGCCGTCTAGGCGATAGGGGCGCGCTCGCGTTGACCAACGCTCGTCGGTGCTCGTACGTGTACGTGCGCCTGAACGTGCATACGCGTTTCAACCCCCTCTGACCGCCCTCTGGCCGTGTGGCCTCCTCTCGGTCTCGCCCGTTTGCGGCCATGTACAAATTTCACGTTAGGTACATATGGTTTCCCTATTCGTGTCTTGCTTCCTCTTGCCCGGTATGACACCCTCCCCTTCAACCCCTTTCGTTTCATCCCACGATCCGTCGCTCTGTCCTTATCTACCTCCCGGTTTCACATATGTATGTACCTGTGGTTTCACGTACATAACTTGCGTGTGTCCGTACTTGTCTCTCCGTCCCTCTTTCACCCTCCTCCTTTCCCTATCTTGTTTCTCCGATTCTCTTCGGTGGGATATGTACGGTTTCACACAAACGCGTCAACGCCGCTTGTCACCCCTCTCGTTGTCGTGGCACGAATTTTTGTCCCTCTTCCACGTATCCTTGGCTCTGCAACCCCGCGCATCGCATTTTTGCGTCGCGGCGAACGCCACTCTTGCAGGCGTGGGTCTCCTTCTGCACGACGGGGCTATTCAAATGATATTGATACTCATTCCGAGCGAATGTATCTTGCTCATATTTTATGGTATCTGCCAGTAGGATTTAACTCTCGGCACCCCGGTGTCGCTGCGTTTTACCATGGTATACTTGTGGGGGAATCCTGCGCAAGTTATTATTGGGCCGGACCCCTTGGGCCCGCGCGTTTTCCCTCTCGTCCCGTTCGCCGCTGTTTCTCGCAGTTAGATACGCCGCGCTCCAATCTATTATCGTTTGACCGCTATATTAACGCCCTTATCTTCTCTCTGGAATACGGAATGTAAATTTCACCGCGTACCACGTTTCCCCGCCGCCCATCCCGCCGCTACCGTATTTGTAAATGCAGCTCTCGTAAACCCGTGTAACAGAGAGGCTCGTCGGTTTCTCTTCCTTCCAGTGTTATCGGGATACAAATTTTGGTTTCAACCCCCGAGCCCGCGCTCGGCCGCGCGAAAGGAACCAGCCCAAAATTGTTTCCAACAATTTTTAAGCAATTCCCAGATGTTCCTCGAGAGGCAGATGTTCTCTGTTAATGACCAAAGCGAAAAATCGCGATCCTACCCCTGCCTACCCCTTCGAGATCGAAATCCATAAATCAATACATCGTTGTCCCCGCGTCACCCCTCCTCCCTTTGGGCGGAAGAATCATCCGAAAATTTCCACCCCGTCAACGTCGAACGTCCAGCCTTCGTCCCTCGCACCCCCTTTCTACCGACTTCCGCACAAATTATCCGCTCTCCTTGCACAACACCAAGTCAGCCAAGTCTTCGCCCCACGGCCCCACGTTTCCGTGTTTATGGCAGCACGCGTTTATGTGCACGGACTGACCGCTCTTCCACCCCTGCAACCCCTCGCAATGTCGCCCGTCCGCTCGGCTCGCGTGTAACCACACACGCTCGGTACATAGAGCGGTCCGCTGTGTTCGTGTAACGCCGCTGTGCGAGCGTATGCATGCACGTGCCCACGTATGTACGGGCCGAGTACATACATATCGGTCGCGCTATCGATTATTTTACCCATGTGGAACTTTCCCCTAACCCCGGCCTTCCCCACTCGGCGTCGCGACGCCTGGTATAGAGCGCGATATCGACGTTACATCGCTGCTCTCCCCTCCTTGCTTTCCCCTCCAACGGTGCTCACGGACTACCCCCAGGAACGTAGAATCAAGGCGGCCGAGAACCCTGACGCTTCTCAACCGTCCTTCGATCGTTTTATCGGTGTTCGATTATTTTATCGGAGCGGATGCCGTTGGCTCGTTTTGCACAGCTCGTGGTATGGTTTTGGTTGACAGTGGCGATACGGATAGGGACGAGACTCGCTGGACCTCGAGTAGAAAGTGATATCGATTTTGCGGAGCCGATGGAAGGATTTAAAGACACCGCAGATTGGTTGGACGTTGCGAATTCGTCGAGGCAGATCGATGTTTTTTAAATGCAAATCTGGTTACCATGCTCCGCGGAAAGGGGGTTGCGATGACTTTCAGAAACCATTCGCCCCGGGGAAACGGTTTTCGAAGAAATACTCCCGTCAAATAATGTTCAGTACATTATACGCGAACCGCGTGTAGCGATTTCCATCAGCTTGACCGGCGTTCAAAAACGATAGCAGTGCCTTTTCGGTTTGAAACAAAAAATCTTCCAAAAGTCTTCCCCGTCGGCGGGCCAGAGTGCAACGCGGTTATCCCCTTTTTTTCTCTGTTTACTTGTTCCTGCTCGATTTGCCGGGCCGATATCGATTTTATCACGTCACGAGGGCCGATTTGATTTCACCCGGCGCTTCTCCGCCCGCTCGAAATCGTTGCAGGTGACCCGACGTCGATTCGCCGACGGACGATCGATCGTGAACCTGTTCCCCACGCCGCGCGACTCGAGTTTTACGCGCGGGAAAATATTCCGAGCGTGCCCTCGATCGAAGTCCACGCACGTGGACTGCGCCAGTTTAATGTTCGAGCGCTTGCACGATCGACGCATCGCGCGAGAAACGCTCGTCCGCGCGAAAGTTGATCAACGGGACGAAGCGGTTCGAGCAGAGAATTTCGGCTGGCATCTCGAAGATTCGGATGGTTCATCGGCTGCTGAATAGTGATTGTCGCAAGGACCAACGAACAGAAACACCGAGCCAATAAATGCGAGCATCCTCCTAGATAGAGCATGCTTGTTTACCCATAAATAAAGATTACCCTTTAATGGCTATAAATAGGAAAGCGGCGCCAGCTACAGCGTAACAGTACACGCCTGAAAATTACCCCAAAGAAACTGCTACTCTTCTGCGACTGACACATCGGGCGGCCGCAGATGTAATAAACAGCAGCGTCTAATTCGAGCCTCGTTACACTTTCGTGCTCGATACAATAATTCTACCTTACAACCGTCTCCTCGTGCACTTCTTTAAATTCGACGATCGGACAAAAATAATCCAACCCTCAGTACGCTCGAGCAACGTTCCGGTCGAAATATACGCAGGCGAAGGAGAATCTCCATTCCTCGCTGCCTACCCTAAAACGGGTACAGCAGAAGAATATTATCCGGTGCCCCATAACCGAGCAATCCAACGATTCTCCACCCCGATTTCACCCCGCCGCACAAGAGCATCGTAATTTCACGGGCATACTGCGCAACAAACCCAACCGAGAGACAGGCTTCGAGTCCCTTAGACCGGGGTACTAAGAACCGTCAGCCAGTCCCTGAACCACCCCTCGTAGCGTTTCCAGTTCACCCCGCGCTCGCCCCTTGTCCTCTCTCCGCGCAACCCCTGCGTATCGAGTTCGTTACAGATCCCCGTCGCAAGATCTCCGCCCCTCTGTATTCCCCTTCCGTCGACGGTGCTCTAACGCTCTTTCTCTCTCTTTCTTTCTCACCCTCTGTCTGTCTCTCTCGTCCCTACCCCTTAGGCCCCGCCGTCGCCAAGGACGCAGCAAGCGACTAGCAGGCACGTAGTAGTCGCGACCGCGATTTGCGCAACTCTGTGCTCGCTTCTCTCAAAAATTCCGCACGTCGCAGTTCCTCCTTGCTCAATCGTTCTCTCGACGATCGTCAATCGAATCGGCAAGCTCGAGGGAAATTCGAAATTCGCTCGGAGCGTATCGCGCCGCCATCAGGGAAGAGGGACGAGGCCCGGCGGGCAAGAAGTTTCGACGGGGAAAGGTTGATTTTTTCGGGGGGAAAATCCGTGTCGACGAGTTGCCACGCGGTCCTTCCGTGTTCCGCGAGCCCGACCGCGGAGGGGGTTGGCGCTCGACGTAGGGCGGCGCGGGGGTGCTACAGGTCCGAAGGGTGCGCGCACGCGTGCGCGTGAATGCGCACGAGCATCGGCCAGGCCGGGATCGCGAGTCGAAGAGGATCACGCCGGGGATGCGCGTATCCGCGTGCTCTAATCGTGGCCGATTCACCGATTACCCATCGACCGATAAGTCGTCGCCATCGAGAGGCCACCCTTCGACGAGCGGAATCGAACGGGGCCGGCTCGCGTGATCGATCGTCGCCGCGTCGACGATACCGGCCGCTGCCCCTGCGGCCCCTCGACCGATCGATCCGACCCATCGACACGTTTCTCTCTGCGGCACTTTTCTGACCGCGACGATACCATCGATCAGTATCCACGATTATCGAGGGAGGCCTGCGAGCATTCGTCGGAAGAATCCGAAGAGGACATCTTGAAACCCGTCGTTCATCCCCCTGCCCACGGAATGGAGTCGCGCTCCGAGCACGTCGCGGACGTTTCGACGCACGTGGGGCAACGCTGATCGATCGGACAGACCCGTGGCATTCGATCCCGTCGATCGTTCTACAGATTTCCACCGCTGGAAATCTTCCTTCGTGCCTGGACGAGGTGCGTCGCTCCGTTCCCTCCTGGCGACGCGTTCGTCGGACGGATCTATTCTCGCGATACACGGTCGAATTACCGCGAGGAAGACGCGTCGTCTCGTTTCGTCGCCGAAGAGCGGAGGGGAAGGAATCGTCGGGATTGCAGTGAGACGAAGGTGGATCGAAGGGAGGACACTCGATAATCGGATCGAGCCGGGCACCTAGAGGACAAGGACGCGCTCGAAGCTGGCCGCACAGTCGATGCTTCTGCTCGAAGTATCGGCGCATCGAGCAACGTTGGTCACGGGGTATCGGAAAATCGATAGAAAGCTGACTGACGCCAGAGCGTTGGCGGCGGCGGAGGCGGAGGCGGCGGCTTCGGTGGTGGTGGTGGTAGTAGTGACGATGGCGCGCACGTAGCGGTCCCTCGCAGCCACGACGACGAATATGCCATCGTTGGCGACTTAGACTCGCAGCTGGGGGTGGCTCCAGTCGCCTCTGCGAGATTCGCCGGCCAGGAAGTTCGCGTCGAGAACGATCTAATACGTCGACACGTTTCCACGTTCGATTGCCCCGTGCGAACGGAGCGAAGGACAAACGGTATAGGCGGCGCGAGACGGCGAGCGAAGAGATAGGGTGAGACAGAGATATACATAGAGGTAGAGAGAGAGAGAGAGGGAGGAAGAGCGTGGTGTCGCGAGAGAAGAAAAACAAAGGAAAGTGGGAGGATAGAGAGTATCGTCGTGAACGCAGCCACGTTCAGCTGGGTAGCTTTGCAGCGAGGATAACGCTCGTGAGAAAAGGGGGTTAGCTTTTCACGTGGTGATCGTTGCGTCCCTCGGCGAACAGAGGAAGGATCGCGCAGGTACGCTTCACCGGTGGCTCTAGTGGTGGTGATGATGGTGGTGGTATAAGGCCGTTCGAAGGAATGCATTACCGCATCGCGTACACGGTCGTGTATACGAGTCGCACCTGGAGCCGGTACAAGGAAGCGTAGCTGGATCGTAGCACGCGTCAGAGTGTTACGTGTGTAAAAGGAAAGGAACGGAACACGAGCCCGAGCACGCTGTCGGGAGCGTAGGGTGGACCAGGTGGTAGAACGGTGTGCTACTGGTGGTGGTAGTGGACGAAGGTGGTGGTGGTGGTGGACACGCGAGGGGAAAGGGGCGGAGTGAAACAGCTCTGGACAGTTCGGGGTAGTACTACGTCTAGGGGGGCAGGAGGAAGAGAGATAGAGAAGAGAAGATAGAGAGGGCTAGACAATCGTCCCCTTCTCTCCTCGAGGGTGCTCTCTCGGGCTCTCTCTCTCTTTCTGTTCGTCGCGCGGTCTTTTTTCCTCGACGCTCTCTCTTTCGCTCTACCCTGTCGCTCGACACGAACAAACGTATTCACTCGAGCGCAGAGCGTGCGTTCTCACTCGCTCCGCGTATGTCATGGGCGCACGGTGGACGCCGCCGTTGTGCTACCGGATCTCTATGCCGATCCGACGTGCTGGACGTGGAGGAGTAACAGCATCTTCGAGCAACGCCGGACCAACGGAGAAGTTGACCTCGTGCAGGCGAGGCCCGGTCGACGGTTGTGCCGATTGTCACGCGACGATTGCGATTCGCTCGAGCTCGGTAAACACGAGGCGGTGCTTGTACCATTGCTGCCGGTGGCTGACGTTGTCGCAGCCGTTGTCGTTGTCGTTGTCGTTGTCGACGTCCTCGTTGTCATCCCCGTGCCGGTGGTCAGATTCGCGGTGCTGGCGGCGCGACGCGAGCCGCGGCTGGTCTTTCGCTCAGTGACACGTTCGTGACGACAGTGCGGGTAGGAGAGAGGAGGAGAGAATCGTGTTACCGGTGCCCGCGTGTTACGGTGTATCGTCGCTGGTAAGAAGGTGGCAACGAAGCCGGAACAGTGGACGGAAACAGAAACGGGAGTGCAGTGCCGTGCGTAACTCGTCACTGGAACGAAAATTAACGTCGAGGAGACACGGACGTTCAGACGGGTCGGGCAGATCGGACGATTTGCGATTCGCGCGCGAATTCTGTGACAGAACCGATCGTCCCGGTGTGCGCACGCGGTGTGTCCGAGCACGGGAGAACGAGTGCGCGGCCACCCGAACTAGATGTGCGTAAATGGAAGGTATAGGGGACATAGCCGATCATCAATCGCATAGCGAGCAATTACTGGACTCGGTCGATTCCCCGGCGGCGGTTTCTACGCATGGCCGGGGAACCGGTGGGGGTGGCTCGAATGGGAACTGTGCAGGTGGTGGAGGGAACGGAGGTGGAGGAGGTAGCAACAACGGTGGTAGAGGAACGGTGGTCGGTGGGGGTAGACATCACCATCATCATCACCACCACCATCACCACCATCACCACCAACATCATCAACAACAGCAACAGCACCAACAGCAAACGATTCATCATCCCCATCATCATCATCCCCATCACCAGCAGCAACAGCCGCATCAGCATCATCCGCATCATCATCATCACCAGCAGCAGCACCAGCAGCAGCAGCATCATCAGCAGCTTCAGGAAGGAGACATTGGAGAGGGAGGAACAGGAGGCAGGCACATCGGTGGAAGTGGTGGCAACGGTGGAGGTGGTAGCGCAGAGGGTATGTCGTCTTCCGCGTCGCAAAGTCCCGACATCGCGTGCGCGAGCTTGCCGCTGGAACTACTGGCGGCTGGCGCGCTCGGCGTCAAGGAGGAGCGAGAGCTCGCCGCCGCGGAGGATCTGTCGTCGTCCCAGGAGGCAACGGGAGGTAGCATCGGCAGTAACGGCGGCGCCGGTGGCAGTAGTAACAACGGTGGTGGTGGTGACGGCAGTGGCGGTGGCGGTGGCGGTGGCGGCGGTGTTGGAAACGTTGGCGGCGGTAGTGGTAGTGGTGGTAGTGGTGGTGGTGGTGTTGGAGGCGGCGGTGGCGGTGGTAGCAGCGGTGGCAGCAGCAGCAGCAGCAGCACCAGCAGCACTAGCAGCGGTAGCAGTGGCGGCAGCGGCGGAGGTGCCGTCGGTGGCGCCGGTGGTGGCAACGGAAACGGCGGCGGCGGTGGCGGTGGCGGTGGTGGCGTCGGCGGCAGTGGTGGAGGTGCCGGTGGTGGTGGTGGTGGTAGTAGACAGAACGCGAGGGAGTCCCTGTCGGTGATCGTGCCACCTCAGGACGTGGACGTGGACTCGCGCGACGCCGACTCGGAGCTCCTCAGTCCGGGCAAGCTAACGCCGACGTCGGGGATAAGCGTCTCGGTCGCGAGTATGATCGACGCGACGGACTTCAGGGCGATGCAGCCGGAGCCGACCTATCAGACACTGACCTCGGTCGCGGAAAGGATGTCGCCGCCCGGCTTCAGTCCCGGTTCGTCTTACGCGACCCTGACGCCGTTGCAGCCGTTACCGCCGATCTCGACGATGAGCGACAAGTTTGTATACAGTGCACACGCGGCCGGCGGCGTCACCGGTAGTTTCGCGGTTATGCAGAACAACGGCCTCGGTAACATCGGCCTCGGGATGGGTAGCTCGCCGTACGCGTACGACAAATTACCCTCGATGGGCATGTCGCCGCCGCACAATTATCCTTCGCCGGGCGCGGGCCTTCAGCCGAGTCCTTTGTCGCCGCAGAGCGCCTACAGTCAGAGCGGATTGAACTCGCCGCACAAGTCCGCCAGTCCACACTACGATCCGGCCTTTTTGCCGAGATTGCAGCAGAGCCCGGCGGCGTTGAGCCCTTCCTCGCCGCCGGCTGTCTCGGCGACGGCAAGTTTCGCGCCTTCTCATCATTCCCCGCCCACGCATTCGGTGCCGGCTGCTTCGCCACCACCTATGCAGACGCAGCTGCAGCAGCAGCAACAGCAGCAGCAACAACAGCAGCAGCAGCAGCAGCAACAGCAGCAGCAGCAGCAGCAATCGATGCCGCAGCAGACGATATCGCACACGCAGCACGTGCAGCACACCTCGGTGGTGATGAAGACGGTGTCCTCGGCTGGAAACGGTGCCGGGGAGGTCGAGGAGATCAACACCAAGGAATTGGCGCAGAGGATCAGCGCCGAATTGAAGAGGTACAGCATACCGCAGGCGATATTCGCTCAGAGGGTTCTGTGCCGTAGCCAGGGCACGCTGAGCGATTTGCTGCGCAACCCGAAGCCCTGGTCGAAGCTCAAGAGCGGCCGCGAGACCTTCCGACGGATGTGGAAGTGGCTACAGGAGCCCGAGTTTCAGAGAATGTCGGCCTTGCGGCTAGCAGGTTAGTCCATCCCACGGAAATATCTCTTCCCACACTTTCTGCAACTTTGCGCAACGCTCCTTTTCTCGTCACCTTTGTCTTCGCTAACCTCTCTATACTTGTGCAATAACTAATATCTCTAACGCCTGTGTCTAATCCGCGGTCGGGATTCTCGTTTCACGCGTTCCAGGAGAGCAATATCGTTGTCGTTTTCGCGTCATCGTGTATTCGGCGTGCCGCCCCTATGTCCCATGGCTATGCATCAATCATTCCCGTATCTCTGTGCTCGCGGGAACGCGTCTTGGAGCGCTGCTCCGTTCCGTCAACCTTTCTCTGCATCGCGAACACTCGACAGCTCCACGCCGAGTCGCGCTACGCTCGACTCAACGCGCGTCCCTCGTCGCATAGTACCTGCCGGAAAATAAGACCACCCCGTCCACGAGAAATTCCAGAAGTAGCAATCGAAACAGCTGAAACGGGTCGAACGTTCGAGCCCTACCCGTTCAGGCACCATAGAAAGGCTCGCTCGTACCTGTCTTCGCGAAGTAAGTCCCCGGCGTCGCGACGAAGAAACGCGTACCTCCGAAGGGCGGCCTCCGTGTTTCGGAGGCAGCCGGACGAAATCTGACGAACGCGTGCACACGCGTAAGAGACGCGGGCGGAAGCGCACACGTGGCACCCACGTGGAGAGGCGTTCCCTTCCATATCATTCAGAGATAGACGCGCGGAATAACACTTTTCGAATTCAACATCCTTTGCCCCGGCACAACAGCGCGTACAGGTATTGATCGTGGTCACGCGGTGTTGGCGCCGGGGCGCAGACGCGACCTCGACGACGCCATGTTCGCCATGCCGCCGCCACGCTGCTCGCCGTCCCCTCTCCCGCCACTTCTGCACCCTTCCAAACCTGTCCGGAGAACGTGTTATCTGCTGAATTCGCGCCGCACCGACACAACCCCTGTGCGCATCCCTCAGAAACGTTTTTCGTCATTCCCATTCAGTGGTAAACCTGCCCGAGCATTTTCCGTAACAATTTCCCCGCGATGCAGCTTTCGTCTCTCGGGGTAACGATTTCCCGCGATCTGGAGTGATTTCGTCGATAGTAGACGGTCGCGCGGCAATTGTTTCCGATTAATTACGATTACGCGGGGGGGGGGGGGGGGGAGAGAATCTTCGAGGGGCGCAAAGGGAGGCGGCTGTATTCAAGTTTAGACAGACCCATTGGAAATTCGATTAATTAACAGTGTTCAGAGGTGAGCCTGTCAGTGGGTCTCACGAAATCCCAGTTCAACGAAAATCAAAAGGAATATTCTCCTCCGTATACGGATGATGATGTATAATCTCGATCTTCCA
This sequence comes from Nomada lathburiana, assembly GCA_963667235.1. Taxonomy (NCBI): domain Eukaryota; kingdom Metazoa; phylum Arthropoda; class Insecta; order Hymenoptera; family Apidae; genus Nomada; species Nomada lathburiana. The sequence goes on from OY763906.1 coordinate 10,847,623, forward strand.
CCCCTCGATTCCAGTCGCCCGACAGTTTCAAACGCGAAGCGACTTTCCCGATTCCCGCCCTGGTGGCCCGTGGCGAAGAAGGTCAAGACAGAGACCGCGGCGACGGGAAGCTAGAAAATAAGAAATGCAAACTCGCGTTCCGGGAAGGACAAACATTTCTCCCAGGCGTAGCGGGCGGCTCTTTTTCTCACCCTCTCTCCATCTTCCGTAGCTCCTTTTGTACACCGGCCGAGGCGTAAAGATAATGTCGAGGAGAGGCAGTAACTATTCTGTAGCCAGTCGAAGACTTCTTCTGCTTCCACCCCCCTCCCCATTCTGTTAAAGGTTCGCGCGAGGGTCGCGGAAAGGTTGGGGGAGAAAGCGTCGAAGAAAAGGTGGCAGTAGCAAAGGGTTCGTCGGGGAGACAATGCTCGCGAGAAGAAGGGTTCGATGCAGTGCCCTTCAGATTAGAGTCCCGCCATTGTGCCCCACGTTTCTTTCTCGCTCGTTTCCAAGTGTCTCGGTGTCGTCTCATTAAAACACGTTCGAAAGTGGCGTGTACACGGCGCGAAGGTGTCCCCGGTCCCCACATTCGGGAATCGCCGTGAAAAATCGTTCACGATGGATCTTGGCCGACGTCGATTACCGAATTCGGCTGCGCCGAACGCGACAAACCGAACTCGCCAAATTCGCCGAGATAAACGGTTCACGGGCGGATCGGACGGAACGATCGCCTCGCGATGCCTCGGAACGTTTTCGTTTCTTGGTAACTTGTGCGCGGCCGTAGCATGCGGCCTCGTAAATGATTCAGAGCGGGAATCGATGGAAAAGCGGTGCTAATTCCAGCCCTCGTATCTTCGGCTTGTACGCTCGCAGTAATGGACACACGGTTGTAGTAATAGTCGTATCGATCGAGCCGCGGGTCTAACCGATGGAACACCACGCGCCCAGGCACTCACTCGTTTTCCAGCTCGTACTCCTTGAACTCCGCCACCACAGGTTGTCGTGATCTAGTCACCCTGGCGAATCTGAATTCGGACAACCTGCGCGTCCGATCCTCGATGGGTTCTCATTTAAGGAGCAGAAACCCGATTTGAAAATAATTCGCTTCATTCGTCCATTCAATCGCACCGGAAACTGTTCGTCGCGGTGAAACGAAATGAACGGCGATGGAACGTTATCTATGGTTCGCGGAATCGATTGTTACCTGATTATAAAAACGCACTCTATGTGCTTCATTTTTTCGCATTCCTTCTCTCTCTCTCTCTCTCCTCGTGCTTGATTTGTTCGTAGATCGCAGAAACGCCATCGGCGACCCGATTATCGCACGACGTGCGACATTGCGCTGACTTTACCCGAAAGAAGGCGGCCTTTAACGTGAACTTTGTTAAAACTATGCCGACGGCACGTGTCACGGGAGGAACGGAGTCGCGCGGAAACGAGAGTTAACGAAGCTCCTGGCTGCGAAACGAATCGGAACGACGCTCTTCGTTTTTGTTTTCGAACAATGCGTTTCGATTTTCCGAATGTGTGCAGCATCGAACCGTGCGTAGAAATTGATCACCAGTTTCGCGGTTGCGTTCGCGGAACGTTCGTTGCGTTGCCGGTGTCGGGACGAAATTCGTTCGATAATCGCTGCCTCTGTTCCGCTTCTGTCTGTCATTCGCGGTTAATCGCGTCCACCTGTGTTATCGATCGTTAAAACGGGCCGGGCACAATTAGTTGCGGAGCCAGTGGGTCTCCCGTGTCCACTTGTTTACTTTTCCCTGCCAAGATATGCGATTATCCCGCGCCGGCAACTGCACCTCTGATTTCGATTTCCGTGATTGGACTGCTCCGTGCTCGCGTGACGACTTTTCGTTCGGCGGGTATGCTGCGATCAATCGATTGAACGTCGCCGATAGCTTTCACGAATTCCGCTGTATCATAAAATCGAACGTTTCCGGGGGGGCTTCGTTTTCGCGGGGGCCGGTTCGGGAAATTCTCGTGGCTCGAATTTACAGACTTTTCGCGGTGCTGATAGACCGAAGTTTCGCGCGACTCGGACTCGACGAGATCCACGCGTATCGCGACTCGAGATTTCCAGATGTCCCCTGTTGTAAATTCGCACCCTTTCTAAAAAAACATCTGTCGCCCTCTGTTCAAACTTTGCGTTCTTCGTCGCTCGGGCATAGGAACCGATTTTCTCTCCGCCCCTTCTAATCGTCGCCATCGTCACCTCGTCGTCGCATCCTCTTTCGACGAAAGAAATTACAGATGCGAACGACAGTCGACTGGAAAAGGTGTCGTTCGCCGACTAGGGACGCGGGGAATAAAGAAACCGAGACAAGAAACGTGGAAATATCGACGGGGTAGGATAATAGAACGGCCGTGGAGGCAACGGGGACGAGTGACGTCATAGTCCCTCATGGTGTACCCACATCATCTGTCGTCGTTGCAAAGGTGCTTCGAAAAGGGAAACGAAAAGGGAGAACAAATATTAGACGAGGAAGAGAAAGGAGATTCAAGGGGTTTCATCGATATATTGATGACTTGGTTTCAAGAATGCGTCCTTGTGCGTCCTGCGATCACTTCCTGCGAATCCTTTTCACCCTTTTTTGTTGTTGGTCGCCTCTTCTCATTCTTTTTCTTTTCCTTCCCCTTCCTCTTCTTCTTCTTCTTCTTCTTCTTCTTCTACCTCTCTCTGGTTTCTGTCCCCTTTTCTTCGCACGATCGACGGAAAATCCCTCTTGACCTCGTTCTCATCGTTCCTGATAACGCTCTCCTTGTCGTCCGTCGACAGCTGCTCTCGTTTTGATTCCATTCGATTTGCGTGTTGCGAGTTCCCTATAAAGCTTTTATCGAGACGATAATCCACTGGCGAAATTCTTCCCTCGGTAAAGAGTATTGGTATGTCAGATTGTAATCCGTACCTCGCGAATGCTCGACAATTCGGTATAGGAGTGGTGCAATTTTTATTACGTACTTCGTTTTAATTGCAAGTTAGTTATTTCGTTCGATTAGATAGATCCCTACAGATCCCCGCTGTAATATCTTCGCGGCTGAAGAATAAAATTCCATTCGCTTACAAGGAAAAAGAAAAAAACAATTATCGCATCACGTAGAGATTTTAGTAAAGCACGACGATTTATTTCTCTCAATGTTCGCAAGGGTGATTCCGTTCGCGTTACGTTTCCGTTGACGTTTTGAAAAATCTTGGCGCACGTGCGTCGAAACGAGCTTCCTCTCACCCACGGACGATAAAGAGCAATCGATGCCGTGCTTTTACGCGACGAGGAGGACGCGCAGCGTTGGTCACCGCCGCGGTTTCCGGCCCTTGGTCACAGGACAATTATTTTCAACGTGCCTGGCTCCCCTGTTCCCGGACCGGGTTCCTTCTTTTTTTTTTTCCAAGTATAGAATGCCCCCTTGCACGCGTGGCGACCGCCTCTACGTTATTAATAATAAATCCAAGACGTCGAAATCCGTCAGCGTCGATGATTATGTTCATTTTGTTTTTATTCTCTCCGTAAGATTCACTTCCCCGCGTCAAACAGATTCTTCTTCGTCGATTCGTGAACCAAGTTCCTCGATTATTTGCACGGAAACAAACAGCATGTGATTCGAATTGTTATTTCTTCTCCTATTCGCTTCGTTCGATTTGTTATCAATTGTCGCACGATTCGACGCTACCCCGTTGATCGTCGGGCGGGTCTCACGCGGACGTAAGAGGTGGTTGGAAGCGGTTTCCAGGCGGTGGTCGCAGCACGCGCCGAAACGCGACACCCATCGTCGTCGACGAGGCCGTACATGTGCTCGCGTGTGCGAATCGTGCGTGCACGCTGACGCACGGCATGCGAATTCCGCGCGTCTTGAATTGCCAACGTTTGCCACGGGACATCCTGCTGCCGGCTTCGTGAATTCCGGTTCATCCACGTTTCGTCGATGCTACGTTGCTTTTGAGGATGGGAAATCGCGGGACGCCCCTCCATGGTGGGAAAGTAGGGATACGCATTCCTTTCGGAAGCTGTTACCCTGAGCCATTTTGGTGCAAGATTCCTACGTTGTACTAGGATAGAGTTATGCCTTGGAAAATCGTGGAGACGTTGAAACTTATTCTAAATTTACTGCACAGGAATTTGATCTGACATGCAACATTCATTTCTGGACGAAATCTATTCTTCCGCGATATGGTATCCTCGACTCAGCTTCGGTTAATATTTGAATATTGACCCGCCGATCGTGTCCCAGTTTTCATACACCTCCGGATCTCTGTCGATAAGCGCTGTCTTTAAAAGAATATAAAAAGATCACTCGCCTTTTCAGCGGGCCGCGTGGGCAAATGATTTTTTACCCATTCCCGATCGCACAATCCGAGCAAGAGAACAGCAGGCTCGTCCTCGAAAGCGACTGGAAATCGATCGATGGAAACCGCATCGGCCACGGGGGCATCGACCATCGATTCTCTTGGGAACAAATCGATTCGTTCCACAGCCGTCCCTATGCCCGTGCATATACGGCGCGTCGTACGAGCAAGTTTGTTTTCGGATGCTTGCCGCCCAAGAGAAAAGGCTATTCGGTAAATAGGCCGCGAATGGCCACCGTGAAGAGAGGGGGGGGCGAACAACCAAGGTGCAGATGTCACGTCGACGAACACCTTTTCCCGAACAGCTGTTGCGCAGACCCGGGCCCCAGGAGAATTCTGACCTTTGGCACACCGTGCCACCTTTCCTTAAAACCCCCGATTATCCCGTACAAAGGAATTAAAAGTCCCATGCGATCAATTCTCGAGACCTTCGAATCTCTACGGGACGCTAGGAAACATTTCTCCCCGATGGCGGACCTTGCGCAAAATTGGCGGACCCAGCCGAACCGTCGTTCGAATCGTCGAAGTTTCAGACATTATTCATTCATTTAATAAATCAGCGAACCTCGAGTGAGTGCAACGGAGTTCTTATGTTTTCGCTAGAATAAGGGGGAATCACCGGGCACCCCCGTTAATTATTAATATCGTGCACGAAAGTGGCTTCCGATCGGGATGCACTTCAGCGAACGGGGCCAAGGGACATCGCCGTTCCCGTGGATCTTCTTTGGGAATTGATCGTCCGCGTTGAAATTGCAATGTGGCGTTGCTTGTCCTCGATGGAGGCGTTGTTTTTTTCGCGTCGCGAACGCATTGTCGCGGTCTCTGAAAGCGCGGCTCGAATTAAACTTCACTCAGGTCGTTGATAAACGAAAGTCGACACTGGTATGTTTTACGATAAGCCGCGGCTCGGTAAACGTTAACAAGAATTCTTTCGCGTCGAACGATGGAAACGAGGAGAATCGTGCGTGTCGTTGCGCGTACGAACAGGCGCACGTACGCACATACGCGCCTGTCACCTGTGGTTTCAATCGCAGCCGTGTTCCAATCGACAATCCCCGAGCTGCTCGATATTTTATCGTTTCCTTTATGCCGGCCACCAAATTTCAACGCGGTCCCACAAGTTTGTTAATATACCGATGGTTTTATCGCGAAACAATGGGCGCTCGTATTGCATTATTCAACTCCTCGCTGTACAACGAAAATAGCTTTTAATTCCAATAAACGCGAATAAACCCTTCGCTCGTCGTTGCTTCGAAACGTCCCCCCAAAAATCTCATCGGTCCTCCGCCGCCACCGGGCGGCCAGGAAAGTTTCATTGGTCGTGAAATAATTTTTCCTCGCTCGTTCCCTTCGCATTTCTTATGCTTCTCGCCACCTTCGTTGGTACTTACAGCTCTGCGCGTAAACCGGCTCACCCTCGCACCAGTGAGCAACGAAAAACCCCCGCGAGATCCGCGGTCGTTCGATCGTCGAAGAGACCTCGACTTCGGGGGCCTCGATCGCCGGCAACGGCCCCTGTCGAAACTTCCGGAACGTGTGATAGTCTTCGCAAAAAAAAAAAGAAAAAAAAAAGGAAAAAGGGACAAATATGTCCAGAAAGTTTCGTGATGAATTCTCCCTGAAACTGCTTCCACAAGCTGACTCATCCTCCACGTCATGCATGCGGTATACGTCTATGTACACCACACGGAACACGTATTACACGAAAGTCTCTCTCTCTCTCTCTCTCTCTCTATCTCTCTTTCACACGAACGCAGAAAAACGAACACACGTGAACACGTGCTAACACAGAGAGCCGCTATACAAGCCCCCGCGGTTCTTTCTTCTCCTTCTCCTTCTATATTTGTCTGTCTTTCGCTTTCTACCCTCTTTTCCAGCACGTAGACGTAGCGTAACAGGGTTCTCAGTGGGAACCGGCTTACTGTTACGAGGCATACATGTCAGTCTGCTACTGTTACGTACGTGACTCGCGTATGTACAGGCTGGTACCACGGCCGTGGAAAGGGGATGATGATTCTTCGCGAGGGGAAAGAAAAAGAGAAAAAAAAAAGAGAAAAAGAGCTCGCGTCGACCCTAAACCCTTTTGTGGCTCGTTCCCGTTCCGTTAACACTACCCGCACGGTTAATCATTACCTCGCGCCGCGTTTTCGACGAATTTATGAGTTGACGATTGTTGCGACGGGGGGGTGTTATCGAGCCTCGGCAAATAAGGGGATTAAAGTAGTCGCGCTTCCCCCTTTTTCGTGGGAAAACCTGTCTTCTTTTTGTTCGCTTGTTTGGGTTAGGGCGGAGCCGAAAGGGGGAAAAATTTGTGCGCGACGGCATTTGGTGGTACAATTTTCCCTGTTCGTTTTTGTTTTTTATGAGGGGTGAATTGTGCGGGGGAGCGAATATATTCCAGGATAATTTCGAAATTTCGTATCGCCCTTTGAGCGCGCCGTTCGACGGAGGTTCGTCACGTTCAGACACATTTGAAGCTGGTTCGCAATTAGCTCCATTGCGATTAGGGGACGCTCGACGTTATTTTCGAGGCTTTCGTTCTTCTTGGTTCACGCGGAAACGCAATGATTATTATTTCCCTGCCAGATTCCCGATTTTAAGTTCGATCGTTACCCCGCTAACGTTGAAATGCGACGATTCAAATGACTCGAAACGCAACTCGATCTTGAAATGCAGATTTAAAAGCCTGAATGTGTGTCTTTCGTAAACTGTTTCTTCAGATTTCTCCTCGAAATTCGACAATCCCCCCACCGATCAGCTTCCGCGACAAATGTAATTTGCGACTAGCCCCTTTTGGATTTCCAGAAGACGTCCAACTTATTTTACGATCGTGCGTCCGAACGATTGCTCTCTCGGAGACAATTTGCGTACTCCCTTTGCCATCCCCTCTATGTTCCCCGATATGAAAGAATTAAAATGTCATCGCTCGAAGACAACCGGAAGTCTACATGGAAGATCACAGCTGGAGCAGTCGTCAGAAGAGTGTTCACACGCATCTCGAAACGAGACTAATACGAGAAAAGAAAAAGAGCCAAAGTAAAGAAAGCAATGAAAACGAGGGAATAAGAATGCAAAAGCGCCACGCTTCGTCTCGAGGCGTCGAGCGTGAAATCGATATCTCGCGGGGTTCATCGAGTTCCAAACAACCGGGACACGCTTTTCCGAACGCCTGTTCGTCTCGAGCCAGCCAAACGGATAGACAAAAACACGCACCACGTATCGATCCACGTTCGCGCGATCGGGGATGGTTTCGTTCCGCGTTTCTTTCGCCGACTTTTCCTTTCAGTTTGCCCGCGGACACGTTTCCTTTTCTCCCACTGCTCGTCCCCGCCCCACTGTCCCCGTCCTTGTGTCTTGGATGGAAATTCGTTTCCAACCCTTTCCACCGTTCTCGTTTTTCTTTTTTTCCTACTCATTTCTCTTGCCACTCTATTCTGTTCTGTTGCTTCTGTTTGACTTTTTTCTTTCTTTTTTGTTTTCAGCGAGCTGTTTTTTGGAAGGTATCAACGTTACGGGGTGTCTTCGAAATGGAACGATTAGATATATGATTTTGTGGCGGGAGAGTAATTGATGTTGCTTTTTTCTTTTGGAGCGGGGAAGGGGGGGGGGGCGGGGAGGGACAGTCGATCATTGAGGTACCTCGAAATTCCAGTTTTTCCATTCACGCGAATCATTTTCTGGCTCCCTTGTTCGTGTGATTCCGAATGGAATGTACCCCTTCGAAGACACTTTAGATCGGTCAGCTTTTAATTTGTATCGACAAGCTAACCGACCGGGTACCTATTAAGCGAACGCGTGACACATACCCCTGCTTTGTGTTTTATGGTTTCTTTCTCGGCACGTTTTGTCTCTTTTTACCGATTTTCTTCAGTTTGTTCGAACGGGGAAACGGAGAACGAAGTCACGTAAAACGCGGGGACGAACGATCGGGGAAGAGTCGCGATGCTCCCGATGATTTTCGTCGCCAACCCTTGTCTCGTGAATTCGGGAAGTCGGTTTCGTCGCCCTTTCTTGTCTATCGGGGTCGCGAGGATGCTCGGGTAACGTTATCGAAATTGAAAGTGCGGCAATTTCGGAACTCTGAACGTTCAATCGCTCGGAATCTTTTTTAATTTACAACATTGAGAATTACACAAATGTTAAATCGTACATTTCAAGCTTTCGGAACCGTTCGTTCGAAGATCCGCAAGTTTCTTCAAGTCAATTCAAATGAAATACAATGCTCGCAGTCATAGAAAGCAATTGATCCGTTTAATTAATTTTTCCCTGAAAATGTTGAACGGTTTCGTCGCGAACGAAGGTAAGGGTGGCCGTCGAAAATCAGAGCATGGACCGAACAAAGAATGAAAAGAAAGAAAAACGCGAAAGAAATTATAAGGCGAGGGTAGTCCGCGCTATGACGGATCGTCACCACGAAAACTGATTTAAAGTTTAAACGCAAGGTGTGTGTCTATCGGTTTGGTTTTAGCCCTGAGCAACTGCTCTGAGAGCGGAGGCGAGCCGGAAGCCATGCTGGATATCCACCACCCAGGAACCGGTCTCGAGACTCATCACCAACAGTTTCACAACTCATATGGTAATATCAAAATACATCACTTTAATATTTTAATTAAATTACGCGACCATCCTTCTTCCTCTATAGGACATTTATTATACATATACGTATCCTCGAAGTCCGAGGGTGAGATATTTAAACTGCATCACAGTTTGCCCTCCATTTAGTTGTACTGATACGTAGAGACATGCTAATGCAACGAAATCGAAAACATTTTAAATAACATCACGCAATGTTACTATAGCGTGTTAGATGTTAGAGAATTTATACGACGAAGTTGCTCAATTTCTTGGCACCGTTGCAAATATTTGATTCCAATTACAGAGTCACCCTTAACATCTAGTACGTCGAAACGAAGAAACATTCTGCTCCAGCACTTCTTAACGTGTCCAAAATGCTAGACGAACGATCACACCTTTAGTTGCATAGCCAATTTAGAGACCTTTTAGATGTACAGTGAACCATCGCGGAAATAGGTTCGCCGCGAATGCTCGATCGAGCGTTTTCCTCGAGGGTTGATACTGGCGAGGGTGATACATTTTTTGGGAAGCAAGGCATATCGTTCTCACTAAATTATTCGTGTATCATTCGTTTTTGCCGACCGGTGATTTCTCTTCGCGCGGCTATATCGAGCGAAGACAAGTTTGACAATAACAGAACACATCGTGCAACGATTGTTAAATAATTTGTCGCGCGAGAAATTTGGGTCGAGAATTTTTGCTCCCCGAAAGGAAGAGGAAGAACTCGAACGGACAGCTTTTCATTACGAACTGATTCGTCTTATTTGCGTTACGACTTCTTTTTCGATGGTAAATGGTAAATAATATATGACCCATTTAATATTGATTCTCAATCGTTATTTCGAGCACGCTTGATAAATGGCTACTCGCAGAAGATATTACATTGGCAATCTATGGAAATTCATTGAACAGAATTAAATGGGGTGCGAAATTTATGAACATCAGCGACAGGGAAGGAAACGTATTATATGTTTAACAATGTTATCCGCTAAGACCGATGAAACAGAAAATTGGTGACAGTATATAGGGGGATAATAATTTTCCAATGGAATATATCGCGCGCTGTCGACACTTTGCTGTTCATTTTTTTCAAGTTGAATCAGAGCTAGAATTTGGAAAGGGAGCACGTGATTCCGAGTGATGGAAGGAAGATGCGCGATAGCCGGCACAATCGAATTAATTAGTCGGTCCCCGTCCCCTATCGATTTAGCCGTCATCGAGGCGTTCTGAATAATGCGAAGCCTCAGCAAGCTCGCAGTATTTTGATCCCGCGAATCGCTCGAGTTCTTCGAGTCCTCCTCGTGAATTTTGCAGTCGATCATGTCCACCGAATTCTAGTCAGCGGACACGATCGATCGGCTCATCCCCGATGCTTCGTCTACGAGCATTTCTATCAGATCGTATTGAATACTAACAATTCCTTTATTAACCCCCAACATACACGTAAATTGTATTAACATATTTCTCGAACATATTGCCGTGAAAGAGTGACCGGTGTTGTATCGTTCTGCAAATATTCTTCCCTTCCTAGTGTCTGGATTGGTTGACTGAAAAATATTCACGTTCCTTGATTGTATTGAACGATACTCCGCCCTTGCCAGGTGTTTAAAAATGTTCATTTCGTTATGATAGAATGTTGTCACATATCCAAATGTAATTTTCCCCGAACTTCTTCCACGCGAAAAAAAGAAGAGGAACGGTGTAACAATGTTAAACAATCGAAAGAAAAGATTTGCGTTTCCCCCATCCAATTTAAAATTCACGGCCAACAATACTCCCACCCTCTGCGACCCTCGAGAAAGAACGAAATCCAGCCTTCGGAGTCCCTCGATGGGAACATTATTGCCCGAACGACAAATTCGAACTTTCATTTTTCCCGGCGTTCCCGTTCGTTCTAATAGAAAACGACGCCGAAGAAAGCCGCAGGGTTCCGGGATTGGCGGTGGCGGTGGTGGGAATAAAATCACTCGGCCGGATACGGTCTCAAAAATCCATCCTCCCCGTTGCAATTCGCAGAAGGAGCCAGCAAACTCGCTTCGATTCGACTGGCAAGAAAGGATCGAACGAATGAGAAAGTCTAACGTGCACTACCGCGTCGCTCGAACGAAGTTTAATTAGGTGCGCCTGCTACCGCTCTGTGTGCCTCTGTGTGCCTCTGTGTGCCAGTTTGCGTGGTGTGTGCGCGCGAGAGGGCGTGTACGCGTGTGACAGCGAGGACGCGAGCCGATACAGTACGGATTGCGGGGGCTATATCGAGAGAAATGGACGCTTGGCCTGTTGGATACGCCGTCGGAAGGGGGTGGTTGGTTTAAAAGGACTCCGCCGTCGACGGGGCGGGTGGCGGTGGTTTTCTCTCTGGCACACGTACGCACCGATACACGTACAATAGCGAGCAAAAGTTACTCGAGCCTCTTCTTGACCTCAACGGAATTTTTAGTTCCGCTGTTTTAATATATTCAACTGGGAAGGGGTGGCCTTCGAGGGATCGGCCAAGGTGGCAGGAATAGTTTTAATCTGTTGGGACAGTTTGCGTTAGGCTCGACGATTGGTGGGGAATTTCAAGTTGCTTCCGTTTGAAGAGTTTCAGCTGCTTGATTATTAATAGCTAATGTTGATTCACGCTTCGGGATGTCATCCTTGAGCCCCGACGAAACCATCAATCTCGTTTCCAGTCGTTATCATCATCGTCACCATAATCGTGATCATAATTTGATTGCCCGTAACAACCACCAAAAAAAGAGGTACCGCACTCGTCCAATAATACACTCACCCTTTTCACGCGCCCCCCGTAACCATCATCGTCGTCCCCCAAAGCTAACCGACGGAAACTTTTGACCGCCGGTGTACCAGGGCGCGTTCGAGTGGCTAGATTCAAATGGACTGGTGCACACGTGTGCATCGGGGATGTACGCGTTGGACGACGCGGTTGGACGGCGGGTGGTGGATCGCAGAAATGGACCGTTGCCTCGGGCACGAGTCGCGCTGCTATGTCACGAGGAGGGATCGGAGGAGGAGGTGGAGACGGCCGGGAACGGAAGGGCTCGACTTTTGTACACGTCAGATTGAAATTTAGCGTGGGATTTGAATGAGACGGCCGAGGAGTAGCGAGATTACCTCCCTCGTCGCTACTTCGACGTGCCTCCGACGTTTTTCGTTCGACTTATCCGTCGCTTCGACGCTGATCGATCCCTTATCCCACTCTACCGGTTTTGTACTTCTTTTTTTCTTTTCTTGTTTTTTTTTTTCTTTTTCGTTACCTTTCTTTTTCGAGCTTCTCCCGGTGGTCGAGTTTTTTCCCCTCTTTTTTTATTCATCTCGAAGCAACGTCGGGTTAGAGAGGAGCTATCATCGGGATCCGGTGGCTCGTTTCCTTTATTCGTCGTCGGTTTCTCGTTTTTTAGTGGCTGGCGTTCGTCGTGGCCATCTTGCTCGACTTAGAGGACCCGGCTTTTTCCGTACTTCTAATTTGCCGTCGCTGAAGTTAGTCGCGAGCTGGTCGCCCATTGGTATAATAAATTTGGGTGCTTTCAACGAGGGTTGAGCTCTTCGTTTGTCGCTCCGACACGGCGAGTAACTCGCTGCTAAAAGTATGAGCCGCGCAAAAGTACAAACTCCAGACGCAGGTGCACGTTTCAATGACAATTTGTTCGACGTTAAACATTCGGTTGTTTAATTAGACTCGACGTGTCGGAAACACTTGTCAAGCTTGAAAACTGTCCGACGTATATTCTTCGTTCGCTTATCAGTTTCGACAAAATGGGGAGCGCAGCGTTTGTCGTTCGATGTAACGCGCGGTAATTCGGTCGGATCTACCTACCCCCCTTCCACTTCCGGCCGCGTGGTGAAGTTATCAGCCGGTTGTCAAGTCTTTCACCGGCGGTTTCAGAGACGGCTCTCGAAATGTATTCGCTTCGACTAATTGCCTGATCGCTAACGAACTTAATTGCTATCGCATGCTCTCCGACGCGAGCTCGCCTCGAGATATCGCTTGGCGGACCACGTCGACTAGTGTCAAACGCACGCGAGAAGCAACGCGTATCGCCCGACGCCGAAAATTCCATCTGCCCCCGTGTCGACCCGATAAAAGTGGGACGGACGATTTCCGTGAAATTTCTCGAATTCCAATCGTTTGCCAGACCCCGTCCGCCCTCGAACTTTCCGCGCTGTTTTCCTTCCCCGAAGTGAACTGTATCGTTTCGATTGGACGACTCCGAGTCGACACAGACCATTAAACGGGGGCTTCGACAAAAGATTACCGTGAAAAAGAACGTCGAACGAAAGAGATTCACGCTCTCTAACCCTACGAAACATCGGGGGAGCGTGAGTATCCGAAACTTTTCGCGAAATTCCATCGGTGTTGCGTCTCTTTTAAACTGCGCCAATTAGTGCGGCGTGTTTCTAGAGAAAGTTTCCCCGTCGTCAACGAGCGGGATACCACGGGGTTGGAAGAGTTTAAGCGTCCCTTAATTCGCGAGGTCGATTCCCGCGGGACTGCGACGTGGGAATCGGGCGGGATGTCCAACGGAAAGTTTCTTGAACAGCCGTCTAATCAGATCAATTTCTCGATAATGAATCGTTGCCCCCTTTTGTATCGGCGGCTGGACACGTTCTACATGGGATCGAAGAATCGGAAATCGGGACAAGGGGCGGGCGAGTGGGACTTTATCCGGGCTTTAAAGCGTGTCTCGAAAAGTCGTTAATGTCTTTGGTGTGTCTTCGTGTTTCTTAGATATCCGATGACCGATCGGGGTAAGATTTCTGGGGGTTGGCTGGGCGAAACTGATTAGAAGTGTCTACCCTGTCGGGAGGCACCACATTTCGTGTTGAAATTTATTGGACATCGACGGAGGTTGCTTCGGAAAGTTTTATATTAAGTAGCACGGGATCGCGTTCGTTTAGGAATTTTCATTACTTCATATTTAGGGAGTTTCGTCGTTCTGAAACTTTGTAATTTGGAACATTTCTATCTTGTAGAGTTCGTTTGTGTTTGCAACTTCTTTGCCCTCGCGATTTATTATTGTTATTATTGTCTCCTCGGCAGCTAAACTTGTTTCTTTCGACTTAATTGAGCGTGTTCAAGTCCCGCGAGAAATCGTCGATCCACAATGGTGCATTTGGCGTAATATTCCTCGACGGCGCAATATCTATGATCTCTCGCGGCCCAGTAAACAAATGCGCTGGAAGCTATTGGAAACAATCTTAAACCGTGTTCGCGGATCGCCTCGACGACGTTCGAGGGTTTAAGTGAGTTTGAACGACGCCACCCTTCGCACCCTCCAGCCCCTACTCCGCGGCCACGTACGCCCGGTACGTGTGAAATATTATTGCGACATTTATCTCGGGGACACGGAGGCATTTTCCGAGATTCCATGGCCGTACAATTTCCTGCTCAGTGTCCCGGAATGTTCGATTAACTTTTTTCGTCCGAGGTTATTTGCGACCGCGTCAGAAAATTAAGAGATATTAACTCGGCGAGGGAAAATATATATGAAAATTTTGGGAACCAACTTACCAAACTGTTCGCCGTTTACGCCGATCCCCTAATCGTTCGCACTTGCGCCAAATTAATTACCTGTTCGAAACGAACATTTATTCGGCCATCACTGTTATTGTTATTATTACAATTATTATTGGAACATTCACTCCACAATGCGCAAAATTGTACCGCGAGGTAGTCGAAGAAATTACGGTTGAATTACGTAAACGGATTAAACAATTACGAAGCGTCAACGCGCCTGCAATTTTAATTTCGAAAAAAGCTGCTGGAATATTCGTGGTATCTTGGCATGTTCGTAGCCCAGTTACTCTTTCCCATCGCGACCGTTCATTCTAGAACTAGGCCTCGTTCATTGTACCCGATACACCTTTTTTACACCCGGGATACCGAAAAAAAAATTGGCTGTCGCTTTTGGCCACGTGAGGACGGCCAGCGACGACGAGCAGGCCAGTCGAATTATTTAGTTCCGTTGATTACAGAATGGCCGTGTTAAGGTTCGTCGAAAATGCGCGCTGATTAGACGGCTTTGTTATCGACGTTTCGATCGCCCGATTAAAGCACGCCTCGGAAAAGGCCAGGCCTCATGAAAATTGCACGACCCTCAATTGGCCCGTTGCTTTTTAACACTCCCCGTATATCGTACAGAAATTCCGTTCTCCCTCTCTTACTACCGATCCAGGACGTTTGTCGAGGCTTCTTTGTCGCTTGTTTCGCCGGTCAACCGTGCATCTATATTCCCAATCGATCCAATTATCTAGTTGTCGTATCGAAGTCAATTCACCGCCGAAAGGGAAACGAATGCCATTAAATCATTCATCCGCCGTTGGATCTCGCGTGTCTTAATCCTTGATCGTGCCTCGATGCCCGTTTGATACTCGATCGATCGATTGCTCGTGCAAATTCATCGATTTTTAGGCATCCCCATTTTTCTTGGTAGTGGCAGAGCAACGAGGAACTGTCGGAATCGTTGTCGTGGCCGCTGCAAAATACAGCACGGTGGTGTTTTAATTCGGCGATCGGTAAAGTTTGAAACGTCCGGGGCGAAACGTTGGACGCGTCACGAGATATGAATACCTACGTGCATGAAAGAGATGAAAACCGTAAGCGGAGCAAGGCACCGCGACGGTGGGGCAGAAATTTTCGCATAAGTAGAGTGAAAGCAAATAAGACAAGGTTCCAAGGGATGGAGAGGGGGCGGAAAGGGGGTGGTAGGTGGCCAGAGTTGGATGGTAGTCGGCGTCGTAGTTGCTTCTACCGAGCTTCTACCGTTACTTGTGTAACGGAGGCCACAGGGGCGGCGACACGGAGAATCGTCGGGGGGGGGGGGGGGGGGGGGCTTTGTAACGGTGCGGGGCACCGTGCATGTAACGAGTTTCCAATAATGGTTCAGCTGCGTTACGCCATTGGCCGGCGGTTTCGTTGCCGGCACACAAGTCGAACCAAGAAACCCTTCGCGATCTTTTGCGATTCCACCGTTCTGCACAATTTTTCGACATGTTCTTCTCCGCGTCTTTGATACATTAGCCGCAGCTTAATCCCCTATTAATGTTTCGCTCACTCAGCGAACTATCGGACAATAATTATTGCAATGCTGTGCTCGATGAAATTCCCATCGGGTTGTCGCGGATTATAAAAATAGGGGCGAAGCGTCGATGAAAGAGCTCCGGTTTAACCGATTCGGTCTGATTAGCGTTTGTCGGAGTGTAGCGCCGCGAGTCTTGCCAATTAGGAGTTAGAATTTTCGTTGCAGAGCCAAGTTCCAGGAACCATCCCCTTTCAGGCTCGCCTCCTTTCAACCTTCGTCCACCCTCGGTTCTTTCACCTGCCTTATTAGACGGCGGTCTTTTCTTTACCCGCCGATTCTTCCCTGGCCTTTGCTTCTAACCGGCAATTTTCTTCCGCGATCTTTCACCCTTTTTCCACAACCGGTTCGACGCAACTTTACTGCCGATGGATCTTCCCGTCCGCCTTTGACCGGCAATTTTTATTCGCAACTTTCTTCCCCACTGGAATACTCTTTCCCACCGATGTATTGCTTCCACGATTTCTGGGGTCCACGAATTTTTTGTTTCCTTCGCAGTCTTAATTACTCCATTCCTTCCTCGTCTTCATTTAATTACGATTTCATTTTCGCCACTCGTGCAACACCCTTTTTTTTTTTTTGCAAACATCATCTTCAACCAGACGCGGCGATCCTCTGATCTTGCTTTCGCGCTGGTTTTCTTTTCGCGTCGACTTCCGTCGACCACCTCCGCCGCTTCTTCACCGTTTCCAGCCAGCCCGTAGGAAGTTACGACTGTCTAAACGGTGCTAATGCCCATCGATCGATTCCGTCGCTCGAGTGCAAGGTACACACACCGTTCACCCGAACTCGTGGCACTGGATGCGACGATGCGGGCAATTTTTGGGAGCGGAACCGTTCTATGGCCGCGACGTGGAATTTCCGGGTACCGGGTAACTTCGGCAATCGACTCGAGTGCGCGCATTGTTAAAAAGTTGCCACCTTGGGCAGCCTGGGTAGCCAGTTTTGAAACGGAATCACGAATTGCGCTACCGGCCCTTATGGAATTGTTCGAATAACAGTTGGAATCGAGCGTAGGTTATATTTGGACAAGTTTCAACGTTTATGTTCAACGGAGAATCAGTCAAAGAATTATCAGTCGCGATACTTTGATCGACAGCAACTTTCCCAGGCAGGAGTTACTCGGAACGAAAAATTTTTAATTGCTATCATTATCCTCGGATGTCCGCGCGACACCGTTGCAACATTTTCCGATGCAATTCACTTCTGATCAGCCGGACAACATTCGAGCCCGATCGTAATTTCACCTGCGACCGAAACCGATCGAAACGAGACGCACCGTCGGTCTCGTGCCGCCTCCACCCCCCCTAATTTGTCGCCATGAATCGGTCATTGATTTATTAACCAACCGTCCACTCGTACATTTTCATCCTTCCCCCCCTCCGTCGAGGACCGTCTATCTCGATATTATTATTTCGTATCGTTCGGCCATCGCGTTATTATTCTTCTTCATCCGCCCCCTTGCGCGACAATTGCACGGTCGTCGCGAAACGTTTCGACTCACCCGATGCTCCCGCGAACAATGAGCGGACGCAAGAAGAATCGCGTACGAACGCGAACAGCACGGAATCGTCGGAAGATACTCGTTAGCCGCGCGTATATTCAACGGCAGTAATTGCCGGGGCAATTACACGATTGCTCAATCCGTTCCTTGCCAAATTGCACCGAGCACAGTAGCCGATACGGCATCTTCAAGCTCCTCGATAACGAAACGAGCCCGACGCAGAACGATTCGCGGGACGATTTCTGTTCTACCACCGCCCCCGCCGCTCCACACCCCCCCCCCTTTCGCGGGGAACGAGAAACGGATTATCGACTGCTCGGAGGGGGGGGGGGGGGGGGCACTCGTCGAATGAAAGCAACCACGCGACAACAATAACAACGACAATAAGAGAGGAACCGGTGAATCGTGGGCAGGACGAAACGAAATTCATGCATCCCGAGCTCTTAACGAGTAGCGGCGAGGCTCGTGCGGGATTTCTTGGCCGACTTTCACGGCTATTATAAGCTCGAGTATTTTCATTATACATTTTTTTTTCTTCTTTTTCCTCTTCCTCTTACTCCACGGCCACTTCGCATTGATACGCCACCTCCTCTTTCGTTCCGTACGCGCCCCCTCCGCCACTACCCCCTGTCGCGTCGATGGATCCCTCTTTCCAACCCCCCACCGATACAGCGTCGCGGATCGACGTAACGATCCACTTATGGAGAACGCCGCGGCGGAAGAAGAAAGGCTCTTGCCGTTTCCACTTGGACATCGCGGCCCTCGGTACCGATGCATTTTCCATTAGACTTATTCGTTGTTTCTTTCGTTTGTCGGGCGAGATCTCTCTGTCCGCGTGGCACACAGTGGCCGGTTCGTCCACGGTTTCGGGAACGGTTCGATCGGCGCGGAGAATCTGTGGTGCTCGGAAATTCGAATTCTTAAGGGATCGCGGAAATTCAACCGTATTTGAGCGGCGATCGATATTCCTTTTTCGCACGGGCAACCGCCGAGAAACGGTTCGGTTGAATATTGAACCGGACGCGTACGGTGGAAAATAGATTCTCACTGGCCGGACAAGTGTCGCGGGGCGAAATATCTTCGCGGGACGGGTCGGGACGGAGGCGTTTCGGGAGCCCGCTCCCCGCCGTCGCGATTCTCTTGATTTCGCGGCGCGAATTAATAAGTTCCCTTTGCTGCCACGTTCGGCAAAACTTTTCGACATCTGACTGGCAGGGGCGCGAGTCGACCCAATTCTGATTCTACCCTCGCCGACTCGAGGGGGCACGCGACAATTTCTCGAATCGAAAGATCGCGCTTGAACCGCGATACACTTGATCGTATAAGTGGCTCGAGAGAAATTGCGAACGAGATACATCGAAAGAGAGTACGAGAGATGGAGAGAGAGCGAGATACATATATATATATAGAGAGAGAGAGAGAGGGAGAGGCAGAGAGAGACCCGATTCCAGGCTGTCGTAACGGGAGCATCCGACCGCCAATTAATTAGCCAGTTAATTAAACATTTAGACGCCGCTGGCGGTCGCCTAAAATTTAATTCGTCCATTAATTAATGCAGCCGCGGCGCGCGGGCGGCGTTCGAACGGTGCAACCAATGGTGGGTAGGGGGCGGGGGGGTGGGGTAGGGGTGCGCTAGAAAATGCATTATTACCGGGGCTCGGTCCTCAGGTATTCATATTCGGACAAAACCGATAGGGAGCTCGTGCTTATCGGCGAATTTTTCCGGCTCGAAAAGCGGCGAGAGGGACAGAGAATATTGGTAATTACGTGTAGCAGCGGGAGACGGAAACATGGTAGCTACATAGAGTATTATAATATGTAATGTAGGAAAGGGGAGCGATTATTATTATTATTTTTAATACCTCATCTCCTTGCTATTATTCACGTTGCTATCATTATTATTATTATCATTAAGGGATTACTGTCTCGCCCCTTCACGCCACTACAAACTACTACATCTCTCCTCTCCCCCCCCCCCCCCCCCCGCATTTAACGAAAAGCGTTTCTCCGCAAAATTGTAATTGTACTGCAATACAGTGCATTATATACTCTCAACCGTTCAGCTGTTCAGACACCGAATTTCCCGGGTCGTAATCTTCACCCGACGGGATCCAGCCCCGTTTGTTCCCAATGAACGATCGAAGGAAAAAGAGAGTCGCTCGTTAACAGGTGCAGACTACAGGTTGGTCCGCTTTCGCGGGTTGCGACAGGCACATGTGCGCGTAATGATCTCCGGCTATGGCCAGGTTATGTCGGCCACGGGCCGAAAGGTTGCCTTTAATTAGCATAACTACCGCGTACCAACGTTAGCCGGAACGTAGCCTGCCTGGCGGTGCTGGTTCGCCGATTCTCTCTCTCCCTGGCCCTCTGGCCGGCCGGTATGGTGGTAATATGCGCCCCGACTAGTCCTTGAGTTATTGCCTGATCAATAATCTATATGTAGCCAGCAACAGTAGTGTACACCGGCAGCGTGCCTCGACACACCGCCGCGTAGTCTCTGTCCACGTAAAGCCGAGGCACCGTTCGCTCTCGCAGCCGCCGCGGCTCTCTAAGCTTCCAGGGTTGAATATTGCAGCTGGGGTATCGCTCTCCGTCGATAAATCTTCCGCTCCTTTCCGTGCAAAACGAACGTACCGAACGATTAAAAAAAAAAAAAAAAAGAAGAAAGGTGAACAAAAATAATATGTGTGCGGGAAAGAATGAGAGAGAGAGAGAGAGTGAGAGAGAGGGATGGAGGGCAGAATGGAGGAACCGGCGAGGGGGTTGGACCGGGCGGACGAAAACAGAACTGGGCTAACTTCCGGTCCACGACTGGAATAAGCATTAAGAGGTATTAGGGGTGCAGTGGCTCGCGTCCATGTGTACATATTATTTCCCGCCCCGTTTTTGTTTCTACGTGTAGCCTGGGTAAACTGGAACGGGTGTATAACAATGCTCTTTTTTTCTTCGTTTTTTTTTTTTATTATTTGTTTCTGGTTTATTCCTTGTTCCCCTCACCCTTTCGCGCTGGCCATCGTAGAAATGGCACGGGAAAAGTGCTTCCGAGCTGCCATGCCGGTCGGATGTATCGCCGAATTCTTTTTTTTCTCCCGCGATAACGGGCCTCGACGTCGATTTTCCTGCTCCTGGCAGCACGGTTGGTCGACGAAGATTACGGGAACTTGGAAAGGGATCGAGTACTGTTGTTCGGATTTCGTTCTCCATGGGAGTGCGGTTCGATGCGGTTACTTTTATCAATTTTGGTAATTGAAGAATTCTTATTGGACCCCGGATTAATCGTAACCTTATGTAATTTCGTTGGATTATTTTAATCGAGACGTTTAGATCAATTTTTGTTACGTTCATTTGTCGCTCGATTGCCAATGGATCTACCTTTAAAACTAGATATCTATTTGCGTATATTTGTTTTGATTGAAAAGTGTACTGATATACTAGTTAATTAATTAAGAAATGACGGTAATAATGTTAACAGTAATCGTATTAAGAAGAACGATTTATCTGCGAGCGCCGGCAGTGATCGAAGTCGCAGCGGTGTCGCGCGGATTATGGTCTGACCTATATCGAATGTTTCTACTTACACTTAGTCCGGCACTTTCGATACCGGGGACACGTAACTCGAAACGAAACGGTGCCAGCCCGTACTCCTACACGAATTATAGTTGGCGTACAATTAATTCCTGAAACATTGTTAATCTACCGGCGGCAAGAGAATTACGTTAATTATTGTTGCATTTATAGGAAATTTATATGTTGCCATAGGAAAATGTTCAAGTCGTTCCAGCATACAGATTAATTATCTTTCTTCGATGGAGCTGCAACTATATTTAAACGACGCATTAACGATGATGCACAGCTACAAGATTAACATTAATTCGGGTTCGAATTTATAAACAAACGTTCGACTATATCGAATCAATGGCGTTCAACATTGCCGATTAAAGCTGGAACGATGTTCATTGTTAATTCGTTGCATTAACACAGGCGAACGGGCATCTCTGTCATATTTAAATCAAACAAAGGCACACCGGGATCCGTAAGATTCAGAAATAACCGCGATTTTCGTGTCACCGTGATTCGATATCCGTGGAAATCGATTCGGCCAGGAGCCGCGTTCCTCGTCAATTCGGTGGTCGACGTCACTCGAGCTCGTCAATTCACGTCACCGTTCGATGAAATTGATTCCGCGGCGCTCGCGGCTCCCCCGATTATCACAATAATCATAAATAATGACCGCGTCGCGTGTTACCACTACGCGAGTCCACTGTTAATCCGGGATCGATGGCCCAAACCGGAGGAGGCAACGGTCTAAGGGATGAATGGAGGATAAACCGGTAAGAAAGAAATCTGGGCCGCGATCGTGAAACGACCCCGAAACGTCGCGGCAAATCTGATTACCAGCTAATTGCTCGTTACGCTGTTAAACTTATCATCGGATTTACGTGACGGGCCGCGCACAGTCGAAGCTCTGAATATTTTACAAAGAGGTCCGTCATAGCGCGGACGGATCGGGTACACGGTTTGATCGATCCATCTGCCTAATTTGTTATTAAATAACGCAATTTTCCGGCAGAGTTGGTCAATCATCGAAGATGTGCACTGTACACTTCATCCTGCGCGACAACGTTTGGGGAATAGAAATTTATACTGGATCACGAGTGAACGATCATTTTTATTATCGCATAGATATTAGTATAAAGTATAAGAAGAAGTATAAATCAAACAAATGTATAAGTGAGTGGTCTCAAAATTAAGTGAATTTCGCATTGAATTTTCTTCACGATTTTCCGATAAAGTTCGGGCAGATCGTCTTCCACTTCTTTCCGCCAGCAACAATAAGATCGAAGATGGTCCGGCGACTCTCGCGATTCGAAATAATCGAAGTCGACGATCCCACGGTATTCTTTCCTCCGTGGAGAATCGATTTTGGCATTCACGCTATTGTTTCCATTAAGGGTACTCAAACTCGCTATCAGCCAGGTATCCTTCGATGCTCGCCTCGATAATCGCGACCTCCCTCCCTTTACAAATAATCAGAACCACCCCTGTCCTTGACAATTTTTATATTCAAAACAATCAACAATCTTTAACTCTCTGCCAGGACTCTCTCTAAAAAAAAAAAAACCATTCGCGCGAGCCAGAGTTCACTGACCCTATCTCGACACGTGATCGTCATCCCTTGATCCCTCGCGCCCTTCGATCCTCGCGGTGGACGATCTCGAACGGGGACGATACGTGGAAGGAACAGAAGCGAAACAGAAAAAGGAGAAACGCGTAAGGGAGGAAAAATCGTGGAGCAACTCCAACGAGTAAGGCAGAATGAAAAGAAAGGGGTCGCTTTGGAGTTCGGTGAATTAGGGGTGGCATCGAGGATTCCTTGCAATTCCTGGCCAAAATGTACACGACTGGCTACTAATTTCGAGGACGGCCAGGTACGAAGAGAGACAGTGAGATGGGGTGGAGGGTGGGAGGGAGACGTCACGGTGGCTTGCGACGCGTTCGAGGAAGAACCGACGGGGGTTGGCGGAGGGTGGTTAGCGATTGGTTAGAGGGGTGAGGGAACGCAGAGAGAGAGAGAGAGAAACGGACCTAGAGACCGATCGCGGGAGCAGGCGAGAAAGAGGAACGCGGCGAACGAAAGGGAGAAAGAAAGGGCGAAAGGGCCAGTGGGTTGGAGGGTGGGTTCGGAGGGACCGGCAGTCGAAGAAGAGGGAAAAAGAAAGCCGGCGAGCGACCAGTCCGGGTCTGGTTCGACGCAGTTCGGTTCGGTTCCTAGCCAGTAAGCGGTAGATTAAAGAGAAATGGCTACACGTTCATATTGATTTTTGTCCTCAGTTCGCGGGTGGATACGAGAGAGGGTGAGGGTGGCTGGTCGAGGCTGACGGTGAAGCTAGCTCACTCAGGAGGAGGAGGAGGAGGAGGAGAAGGAGGAGGTGAAAGAGGTAGAGCAGGAGAGAGTGACGGAGGTGGTCTCGCGCGAGGGAGGAAGACGGTAGAGGCCCTTTTGCTCTCTTTCTGTTTCTCTTTCTCTCCCTTCCCATCCCCCGTTCTCGTACCTCTTTCTCGCCGTGGCACCTCTCTGTCTCTCTGGCCCCTTTCTCATCCCTCTTTCTCCCTGCTTCGTCGATGCTCTTCCTCCGTTTCTCCTCATCTGTCTCTCTCTCTCTCTCTCTCTCTCTCTCTCTCTCTCCCTCCCTCTCTCTTACTCGCCCTCCGCGTTATTCCTCTTTCTCTTCGCTCCTCTGCCTGCCTTCCCTCTCTCACCCCCTCGATCGAGGGTTAGATAGGCCTTTCTCTGTCGTCCGCGTCCGCTTCTCTCGCTCTTCTCGTGCCACCCGTCTCTCCGGCTTCCTCCCTGGCCTCTTCCTCCACCTCCGCTTCCCAGCGGCTTCTCATCCTACGCTCTCTAACCACCCTCGGCCACCCCCCAACCCCCGGTACGTCCCGTCGAGCCGAGCCAGGCGGTAGTGGCCGCTATTCGAAGCCCTCTTTTTCTTTCCCGTCGCATTCACTGCTCCCGGACTCTATCCTTGTCCCCGTTCCATCCGACGCGGTCTGTCAGTCGACGGAGGGTTTGCCACCCCCGCCGGCTGAAAACTCGTCAAAAAATATACATTCCACGACGGCCGGCAATACGTCGATGCTTGTAACCGAACGTGCACACGAGCGTCGGCCTGAAACGGAGACGGATGGAGAGAGGAGAGTTTGGAATGAGAAGGGCGGGGGGGGGGGGGGGGCACGGAAGGATTGATAAAAAAGAGAAACAGGGGAACGGGCGCGAGCGAGACAGACGGGACGGACTGATAACGATGCAAATTTTCCAGGTATCTGCCTCCTAGGTAACACGGGCTCGCGGTTGTTCCGATCGGGGGTTGCGGCAAATGAAGTTGAGAACGTTCGATGGAACGGCCAGGGTGGACCTGTTTAGCCGTGGTCCCTGTATTGTTAGACGGAATGGCTGTTTCGTTCGCCTCGATTCATTAGGAGCGGTCTCTGTCGCGGTGTCGTTAAGAGGGTGTTATTATAAATAACGAGGCTGTTGCTCTTAAGAGCTGGTCAAAGTTCGTATGGGTGCCTAGATAGGCAGGTGATCTCGATGGTCGTGATACGGCAATGAGAGGGGCAATGTCTTTTCCAATTTGGAAATATCTTTCAGAAGGGAAGAAAAATTTGTCCCGCAATATATTACTTCCTGTTCGTTCGATTGATATCGAGGGTGAAATATTTCTGGTACGGTTAAGAATTAAACGGGCTGGGCTATCCTGCGCGGCTCTTTTTTGCTTTACCCGTTGGATCGTGAATGTAGTGCGAGTCCATAATTGAAATATTTATATCTCACTCCTGCAACCTCGTTTCGTATAAAAAGGTGGCGTTCTTCCTCTATCGGGAATTCTTTTTTTTTTGTACGAACCTGTCTTAGAACGCCGCTAGATGCTTCGAGATACTCCCTTTTAGCCTAAGTATTTTTCTTGGCGTTTCTATTTATGGAGGCAGGCTGAACGATCAAGGGACGGTTTTTTCATGTCCACGACTTCTCCGACAAACAATTAACCGCGCGCGAGAAGCGTCGTTAGCTCCCTCCGATCGCGATTTCATTGTCTCCCCCGGTTGCTGAACGATCAAAACGCCTGGGACGACACTTCAAGGGGGATTAGAACACGCAGGCTCCGTCCGTTGCACCCTTTCACCCTTCTCCGCCATTCGATATGCTTATTAGAGAAAGGGAAAGGTATCTTCTTCGATGCGCTTCAACCGCCCCACGTTCAACGAGCCCAGGAGTTTTTGTTCTCGAACCCACGCGGTCATACAGGATACGATTTTCTTCGTGGATTAACGTGTCAGAGATATGCAATATTATAGTTACTTCATGATCGGCGAAAACATTCATACAGATGAAATTAAAGAAGCAAATGTCCCCACCAGTTTGCCACCAATGGGCCACTGGTTCGCTCGAACAACTATGTGAATCGATGCAACTAATTTCAAGGAATCCACGCGATGCTATAAAATGATTGAATTTGTAAATCGATCGCTCTGATCACTGATTTATTTATTCCTCGCAAATTTGTAAGCCTATGTCGTTGAATTGAAATAGACGGGAACGCTTGCAACGATAGCCGCAATAGAATTGCAACGAAGTTCGCCGCGGCCAGATTTTCAAACGCACGGCCGCGGTGGAGCGCGAACGAAAGTTTTGGCCGACGTTTCCTTAAATTATGACGCGTCTTCATTGAACGCGATTCGGATCGTGGCACGGCCGGCGGACAACTGGCATCGATTTTGCACCGTGGCCGCCTCGCAGCCAGTTCCGTCGTCCATAAACACAATTCGACCGACCTTGCGGTTTGCATTCTGACTCCTGTCGCGGCCATGGGTAATGCAATTATTGCACGGGCCCGGAAATTGCGCGTATGGAAAATCAGCCTCGGACTCGGGCTCTCCCCCTAATTCACTGTCATCCGCGCGAAATCGTTCCCCGCCTCGCGTTAACTCCGTCGCTATTAACCCCACCTGGGTCCGCAAAAAATTAATTTATATTCGCCCACGCGAAAGAGGGAACACCCACCGTACCGCGGCACAAAATTTGTGCGCCCTCGAACTCACCAAAGTGTCAATTATTTATTTCGTTCCATCTGTTCGTCGTATCTAACGATATCACCCATTCTTTCCTTCCATTGAAGTGAATTACAATTTGACCAGCCAACAGAAAAACTGTAAAAAATTGTTGAACACCGTTCGCTGGCCTGCCCAAACGTTCCACCACCCCCCCTCCATCGCGTGTTCGATTTCAAAAGATACCCGGGATAAATCGTCGTGGAAGCAACGATGATCGAGCATCGTCGATGGGAGCTCGCCGACCAACCAACGAACAGACGGACCAACGAACGAGCGACTGAAAAAATAGAAGAAAAATGATAAGAGAAGGGGAAGAAAAAAAGGAAGAAAATATTACACGAATATAATTCCGCCGGCTGGAAGAGAGCCCCCCGGGGGGTGTAGCAGGGTGTGGGCGAGGCTGGTGGGCAGAAATAATTTCTTCCTTCGTCGCAAGTTCGACGGCGAGCGGCACTGAAACGAAGAGTGAAGAGAAAAAAAGGGGGTTAGGGACGGCATGGTGGGCGGAGGGGGTAGTTTTCTCCGGCGGAACTTGACAAATTTTCAATAAGATCGCTAATTGGCCGGTTATTTCATCCCCCGCGAAAAAGAATTCAGCGACGCCGGACTTGGGTCTCCGCGCCACCCCTCCCACCACCCCCTGGCTAGCTCCGCGAAACGTCCTCTTCCTCCGCCACCGCCAACCCTCTTTCTCCTTCCTGCTACCCCCTTCTGGCGGTTCTGGCCCGATATTCCCGCTCATATCCCCCGGCTATCAATGTATAGCCGCGTTATCGATCTGGTCCGGCTTTCATTTTTTGCTTATTTGACTTTTCGGACCGGGCTTTCGTCCGTTCGTTAGCTCTTCTTCGAGGGCCATCGAACGACGCCCCACCGCAAATAATTTTCCAGATAAGCCCGAGCGCCGCCGCGAGCCGCGCAGGGCCCGACCGGAAATTTTCCCGAGCCCCTGGCTGTGGACTTCCTTGATTTCTTTTTGCCGCACTCTCTTGGCGCTGGACGAACGCCGGGATTTTCATACCGGCCGGATTTTTATATCGCGAGGGACGAATCGCTCGCGAGGGGCGCGCGACGCGCCAATTTGTTTCGCGTAACGCATTTGTACATTCGTTTCTGATTAGCGCGCGGAGGCTGTTCCTCGCGACACGATTTTTGTCGAGGAAATTGCAAGTTGCGGGTCGCTGCAATTTTGTACACATCGAAGTGTGTACTCTCGGACAGGTGATTAATGTATTTCTACCTTGCTTCGAAACTAGCTGTTTAGGGTTCCCCTTAAGGCGCGGAATTCGATACACGATCCGTCGATTATTCGTTCTAAACTGCATTGCTCTTCGTCGCCGTGGCCGGCAACTAAATAAAACTACCCTCAAACTGCCCCCTCCACCCGTGCCTTCTAGCTCGCTTGGGAGAAAAACCGAAATGAAAAATTCCCGTCGAAAATAACGCGTTCCTGTTGGTCCAAGTCCATCGATTCCTCGATCGATTCCGCGGCTTACAATTACCCGGGCCGCCCCCGCAACCCGCCCTCTTGAACGCGTTACAAGCGCGGAGCGTAGCACCGCAGCCTTCGAAAGTCCGTCGGCATTCCGACGTATTATTAATAAAATATGATAGAACGTTGCATAAAAAAAAAAAAAAAAAAGTGGCCGGCCAACCTGTAGAGATCTACGGGGGTGGTGAGCGGGGTTTGCGGGGTTCGTGGCAACAGAGGCTCGAATAAACCACAGATACCAGCGCGTTATAGAGAGCTCGCGCGTTGCCTGAAAGAGAGGAGAGGAGAGGAGACTGTGCCAGGAGAGTCGAGAGGCCGATGGGGATTGGAAGGGGTGAAAAAAGGTGTGCACAGCGAGGGGTGGGGATTGGCGAGAGAGAGAGTTCTGGAGTTCGGGCGATATATTGCGACTAAACCAAACTGACGGAATGCCAAAACTTTTTTGTAATTAAATTTTTCACCGTGGTAGAAAAGCCTGCGGGTCGGTAGGGGGGGTGTGTGGTGGTGGCAAAGGGGGTGGCGGAGCATCCAGCGTGCACACGCCGTCGTTGCACGGCTTTTTCGTCGATCCGTGATCCCTGCGTAAATTTTTCCTTCCCTCTTGTTCCCCCGGTGTATGTATATTATATACATATATTTTTTTTTCTTCTTTTCGTTCATCCCACGGTTCTATCTCTTCTCGGCTAGCCCCTCGTCGCTATGCAATCCTCTGGCGAAACGTGGCGGCGTTTGTTAATGAGCTATAGGGACTAGACGCACGTTTTATTCCTCGGGGAAAAATAATAATAGTTTGGGAAACTGGTAACGCGCACGTTCGTTCGTTGCTTTGGGGGTTGTTTCTTTGTTGCGTTGCTTTTTGCGGTGGTCTGCTTTGGTGGGCGTATATGATCGGCGAAGGGTGCAGGGGGAGAGGGGGGGGGGGGGGAGATAGGAGTCGCAGGATGCAGTTTGCGGAACGAATGGTTTGGAAGTACGTCTTGCGGATCATGAAAATTGATCGTTGATTATGCGTTCAATTTCGGGGCTTTGAAATACTGTCCGCGGAAAATGGAGCAGGTCAAATGAATTATTACTCCAACCCTTTTGCTATGGTGTCCTTCATTCTTTCATAGTTTGGGCATTCAACAGCCCATCTTGTTTCGGGAGATAATTGTCGAATAAAAAGTCACGGAGAATAATGAAATACGTAGTCGAATCTTAGTAATAATCGTTGGCGTAAAACCATTTAAGTCGTGGACAATCTACTTGATCGGTGAGAAAGATATTCGTAATAATAATATCAGTTATATCGCTATATAGGGAATATCTGTGCACGTTCTCAACGAATTTTCCAGGGTACAGGTTGAATTTCAGCATTCCTTTAAAAACGCGAAGGTATATGTACTTTCAATCGACCTTCTCGCCAACTGACCGTCTTAAACTAGGAAACAGCAGACTGGAGGTACTGCTGTTTCTCGAGTCGGAAATTTAGGGAATTAATAAAGGGAGGGGATCAATGGGGGGGGGCGATTTACGCGGGCACCTGTGCACGTGCGCGGTCACGGAGGCCGTGTAAATTACGCGGCGAGTAATTACGTTGTCAGAATTTTATGCCCGGCATCTCCGGGCCAAGTTTTCTCGAGCAAATGATTTCCTGACAGCTCGAAAAATGCACTTGTTAGCCACGTAAATAATCGTCGGCGAAACGATATTTCGATTAACTCCGTGCTCTGCCTTTCCACGTGGTTGTATAATTACGCTCGAGCCTCCCATTCGAGGGGGAACGAAAATAGGAAGAAAAATGTTTCACTTTGCTAAGTACCTGCGCGTTCCTCTTTGGCGTAGAAAGGTGGATGCGAAAGGGTCGAAACAGCAAACACAGAAATTAATATTTCCTCAAATTTATATTCCCTCTGAATCCCCAATTGAGGCCGTGCAATTTTATTCGAATGTTCCAAGTTCGAGCGAAGATTTGCGAAAAATAACTGACCGCTAAACGCGATAAAAAAAATCGAATCTACTTCTACATCGTCAGAAATTAATTCGACCACCATCATCAGATTAATAATCCTCACCCGCGCCTATTATTATACTCTCCTCCCAACTCCCACGAAAAATTCACCGAAAATTCACCGAAAATTCACCGAAATCCCCCGACTTTGCCCCTCCCGAACCCTTGAAATCATGAATATCCGTACAGTGCCGATACCGCGATCGATCCCAGCAGAAGGATAATTTCATTCGTGCGGCCGAAAAAGGACAACTAGACAGAAACGAGACCGTACGGAACTCGCGAGGAGGGGGTGGTGGTGCAGCCAGTTTCTGCGGGCTACGATGGTTCGGTTGGCCAACGGGGCCAACCCCACCGCCGATAGATGAAAAATGTGTAATTTTTTATTAATTGCACCTTTATTAATTTTCACCGGCGAGTCCTCGCCATCGTGCAGGCCGGTTTAGCAAGGGGTTGGCTGGGGTGGAACGCGGCTCGAGGAGCGTTACATGCACGTACGGCACGTGTGCACGGACGTACAGTCCCTGGTTGCAATAATGGCCCCTCGGCGTCGACTCCATTTTCCTCGATCGGATTGTGTTCCGTCTCGATACCCCTGACAAAATTGTTTCGTCCCGATACCTCTGGTAAAATGGTCCAGCTGTTGGTTCGCCCCCTCTCACTTTCCTGTGTCGAATTCACCGTTTTACTGGTATTTTTTCGTTTTTTCGTTTTTCCGTTTTTCCACGAATTTTCAGTTTCGGAGGATCCGCCGATTGGGGGACGGTCGGACAGGTGATGTGTAGGGGTTGTTTAGGAATTGATGTGCGAGGTTAATTGAGTAGTTGACCGGGACTAATGGGAAGATTTTTAGTTGGTTGGAGCGTGCAAGCGGTGTTCGTAGATCGGTGTAATATTTAGGAAAAATTTTCTCGCGAAGATTGATGGGGCGGGTAGATTTTTTTTTATTTACCGCGATGGTTTGTATTCGTTAATAGGCATATCGAAGCACTATTCAATTGGAAGTTTCCTGATAACAATAATAATTTCTAACCGTCACGATTTTTCCCCGATTTCACTTCGTCCCGAACTTTCTTATCAAATATAAAGCAGCCTACTTCAATCCTCTGTATCTCTGAAACTTTCGAGCACCCCGACCATCCTCATTTCCGTCCACCATTCAGGACACTCAAACGTTTCGACACCACCAGCTCCGAACCACCGTCAACCCCCACGTCGAGGCAATCGCGTCCACCCTCTGGCCAGTTTTTCAACGATCGCCTGCCCTTCTTCAAGAGATTCTTGGCTCTATTGTACCGGACGACGGTCAGTTGCCGCGAATTTCGTTAGGAAATTTCACGCGGCCCCGAATTCGGAAACGGCCGACCACCCCCTCTATCGAATTAACCCCGAGAGCAGGCTGGCTCCTTTGTTGCATCGCGCGTCCGCTTTGCCAATTATTCTCCTCTTTTGTACGGCACTGCGAGCGGACGACCGGCCTGGAAGTAGCTGTATAACGTTACCGGTAACTCAATAACGATCGAGAGGGCCGACGGGAACCGAAACCGGAAGCGCACGCAAATAAGGAAACCCTCGAGCAGCCACGAGCCTTCGTGGCCCCCGTGCGCTGCTCTTTCTATTACTTGCGTCTGACACACGATAGGAGTACAAGTGGAATGGGGAAAGGGGTGTAAGAAGGATATTTCGAGGGGGGGTAACCAGTGACTAAAGTTGATCAATCGGAAGTTGGGATATTTAATCTATTTAAATGTGCAGCAGTGTCGTGCACAATATAATGTACACAAAGAATGTGTATGTCGAGTGCACTGGTGACCGTCCCAAATTTAATTAGATAGAGGGTTAATATAGCGAGGCTTGCGGAACACGAATAAATTCCCTCCTTTTGTACAACCAACCCCCAACAGGAAGGTTAAGCAGGACACTAGTCCAAGGTTCTGTCGAAGTCGGAATTTATCGACGTTTCACTTTCCTTACGATGACCCGGATACCCGGCGTACCTGTGACGTGCACGATCCACACCCTCGCGATAAGATCTTCCTCCCCTTGGGACTCCGCCAGCGGAAGTACCGCTTTAACGTTGATTAATCGTCCCTGCACTTCCTCCAAAATATCCTCAAACCGCTTACTGTATGGAACATCCATCGGCCGCACTCGTTCCCGAACTTTTACCCACCTAACAATATCCTTCGAAGGATATCGAAGTTCTACAACTTCTAAAATTCCGGACGATCCTAGAATAATGTAGAACGGGCAAATGCAGAGTGACCCACGGGATCGTGGAAAAATCGTCGTCACGCCTCGATGTCCCCCGCAGCCCGAGACACTAGAACGGCGGTTCGTTATCATTTTCGCGTTCGAAACGTTCTCGATACGTCGGAGGATGCCCGGGGAAAAATTCGTCGGATCGTGGCGGTCGATCGAGACGCTCGAATGTCGTCAATCCTCGACGTCAGCCGGTCGCCGTTCGTTTTCAATGCATATTAATCACGCCTGGATCGCCGGCTCCGCGATCGCGGCCATTCATCAAGCCAAGCGATTCCGAAATCTGCTACGCAGCAAACTGCGCTGGCCCGCCTCCACGACGCGTCGCCCGGACGAAACGGCGTTCTACGACGGAAAAATTCGACGGATCCTTCGTCGGCTGTCCGGGGTGAAGGGGATAATGGGAGAATCGTTGGCCTGGACGTTCGTGTGTTAGAGTGTACCGACGTTGTGAAGTTTTTCTGGAAGGAGGGGAAAAAATTGACGCGCGGCAGGAAAAATATAACGGCAGGCTTGGCTCTTCGTTACAGGGGTTGCGGGGATCGAAAATGAAGAATGGTAAAGACTTCTTTCGCGTCGAGCAATTCGGTTTACGGTATAATGCTTTGATTTTTGGGGCAAGGCTTCAATTCATTTCGAACGATTGCATCCGTGGTCCCAGAATGTTTGCAAGATTTTTATAAGACAGAGATATCGATGTACGATTTACGGGGTGCATACTTTCATCATTTTCTTATCGATACAAAAATCAACCCCCCGAGAAATCGGATACACTGACTCGTCGACACCGTTCTTCGCGGCAGGAAAGCTCGCCCCCTCAAAGGGTTAATTAACCCGCGCGCATCAGGCAGGAACAAAATAATTCAGCCCGATTAACAACTGAGAGTCCTCAACGCGATCGAACGGCTATATTTTCCTATTAATTACAGACCGCGTGCGATACGAACCGCCCTCATCATTTACTTTCATGGATTCAGGCAGTGGGCCAAGAAAAGCCGAATTTCACATGCGCACACACGCCACACGATCACACGTACACGCCACGTGCGCTAATTATCAGCGCTAGATATATGTATATACATCGACGTGGAAAACTATTTGAAACAGTTGTCGGAATACCTTCTAACTCCCTGAATGAAATGATACTTTACGGTAATTAATTTGACGAAGGATCCAACAAAGCAGGAATTGCACCAGAAGTGCCTGCTAGAAATAATTATTATCCTTAGACTTCGTTGAATATCTCGAGGAACAAAAATAAATTGTTGCCCACCGTTCTATCAATCAACCTAATTATATTTAATCGAATGCATCAGCTTCTGTCAATATTTATATTTCTTATATCGAATACTATTTCACACAGGCCTGCTAATTATATGCCGGCACACGTACACACACGCACCCGTCTATTGTCCTGGTTTACCGCGAAGGGTGTATTTTTATTCGCATAATTAGATACCCATCAATCCTGCTGATGGCAGTTCGCCCCGTCTGCCTCCCCCTGCATTTATAATATATCGAAGCTGGACGGGGGTGAAAAATGTGAGAAGAAACGCTCCGGAAGCTACGTCACACCCGCTCTGACACACACGCTCGCACGCACGCCTGCACGCATGCACGCAAATACACACACACGTACACACGTACACATCGAATTGTTGGGGCGATTTTTCCGGTAGCAGTTCTTCGCCGCCGTGAGAAAATTATAAATTCTAAATGGGCATCCGATGGAGAGAGCAATCGGTCTCGCGGTTTAGCCGGCGGCAGTTCGATTGCAGCTTTATTGTCGTCCCTTCGCGACTCACGGGAGTGCAATCGAAACGAGGGTGAACTTCCTAGGGGACGCGGAACAGCCTGATATTAGGCATTCTTCGGATATTCTGCATGCGAAATCGCATGGAGATCCATCTTTTTTCGGGGAACATTTTTATTTGCTGGAATATCTCACTTCTTGTGTCCTTTGTCGTATTATTAAAAATAACACCAACACCGTATATTTTCCAAGGTGCCGCTCATGTTCGCTCTTAATATCCACCGGAAGTACCATCGATCAATCGGCATTGGTTGAACTCGTTGGCACGAGGCGGAACGAATTAACGAAAGGATCGGCAATGCTTAATAAATTATTCGACCGGTATCTTACAGGAACCGTTCTCCAAGAACAATCATCGTTCTGATTCCTCTCTGAAATTTAGAAATTTCATTCCCAATCGTTTCCCCCTTATTAAACCGCGTAACCAGGCCGGTCGAATGTTATCTGCATACTTGACCCACGACGAACCGCCCCCCCCCCCTGCTTCCAAACTTCCCCGTACAATATCACAAACCGCCGCGGCACATGGCACGTATAAAATCCGCCAGAATCGATCGAAATTATACGAAAAGTCATCCCGTAGCGGCCGAGCGACCGCCGCGCGAATATCCGTAACCCCTCGCGGCAAAAAAGACGTCGGAAAAATAAATTCCGACCGTGCGGGGAAAACTGGCACAGTCCGGTAATGGCTTAATATCGCCTTAATAAAAGTCCAGCGGTGCCGGCTTTTCGAATTAGTCCATGTCGATGTAGATATCCCGTTCTAGACGCTGCGCCACCCACCCTCCTGTCACTCCCTACACCCCTCTCTCACTCCCCCCCCCATCGGGAACCACCCCCCAGTACGGATATAAAATATACACGTCGCTAGATATCCTCCGACTAGTGTGCATCGGCATATTAAGAGCGTTTCGTGTGTATCTGTGTTTGCGTGTGGACGGTCGCGTGGGTGTATATATATATATATATATCTATGTGTGTGCTTGTGCGAGCTCGTTCGCGTACCAACCTCGAAAACCAGCGACCAGGGGGTAGGTATTGTGTTTATATGCATATCGGTGGGGGATGCCTCCGACTCTCCCTTGTACTCGAACTCGGCGATTTCCAATATTCCGGGCGAAACTCTCGACCGAAAAGCCCGGCCTTCGAAATCCGTGCCCGTCCAACCCTTTCGACCGGCCGCATCTACACTGGCCAGTGTACACCGAACCGTCATATTTGGACAAAATCGAACGTATCCTATCTAAATGTTTCTCTCCCCCTTCGCGCGCGATCCCACCCCCGCCGTGCCGCCGGAGGTGGGTTGGGCGGTCGCGTTTTACATGCAGGTCCGGTTCTTTTCGATTTCGACGGAAGTGGTTCGTTTCTGTTGCTCCTGGTCCAGTTCCTCTGGTAGGAAATTTGTTTCCCTTCGAACGGACACCGGTGGTTCTCGTCCGTCTTTTTTTCTTTCGTTCTGGCTGTTCCCTCGACGCTGTGCGTCGTTCGTTGTTGGCTGGACTTTCGAATTCGGCAGAGGATTTCTTGACTCGGATTGTTCGGTGCCAGTTGGAAATTTATCTCGTCTCGAGATTTCGTTGCGGGGTGAATTTCGCGTTTAATTGAATTCACCGCGACTCGTTTTCGTCACCCGTTTCGCTCCTCCGCGAATATACTACTGTCGAGGGGGTTAACGGAGCTTTCGCGAGCAAATCCGCAGAGTCGAGGACGAAGATCAATCGAGAATCGTTGAATCCCGAAATCGACGACCGCTCCAAAGACATTCCCTCAAAAAAAAAAAAAGGAAAAAAAACACCAGCGACATGCCATCATGGCAGGACGGTCAAGGGGGTGGGATGGGACAGGGTATTTCAGAGCGGCAGCAAAGACAGACGTCCGCGCCGGCACACAAAGAGAGCCCCGTGCAACTAGGACAGACACGAGCAACCCTCCCCCCCCCCCGCCCTCCTACGACAGAAGGGGTTGAAAGAAAAATCAGTCCGCTCGGAGCGGCGCGGCAAAGGATTTATCCGCGGCGGCCTCTCGACTAGGATTGAAATAGTAATATGTTATTGGTAAGCTCTCCTTTTACATCGGCAGCGCCAATAAACGCTGCAGACAGGTTAACGAACCGTCGCGCGATAAGGGCAGAGAATAAAGAGAAAGATAGAATGAGGGAGAGAGAGAGAGCGAGGGAGGGTTGCAGGTATTGGGGGTTTGGTTCAAGCGAGAGGAAAAGACGGACAGCTGGACGAACGTGCACAGAGAAAGAGTGGCGGGGCGTGGGGGAGGGGGGTGGGGGAAAAAAAAAATAGAAAGTGACCCCGTGGAATGGGACGGGGATGGAGCTTGGGAGAGATGTGTAGATCGAAACGGGGGTGGAGGGTGGCCTGTAGAGGTGGCATCGCTAAACTGTCGACTTCAAGCTTTTAATTCGCGATCAAAGGCCTGTAACGATCCGTCGGGAACCCTTTCGCGGCGCTCTCGCCGACGTCAAAATTACTTTTAAATTCGCCGGGCCTTGTACCCGCCCCGTGTACACCCCACTGCTGCAGCCGGGGATCGGCTGCCCCCTTCGACGTCCACTTTACCGTTTTGTTCTTCTTTCTCTTTTACGGCGGCCATACGGACGGACGTGAAAGATTCCCCGGCACGGGGAACGAGAGGGGGAGAGCGAGAGAGAGAGATAGAGAGAGAGAGAGGGAAAAGGGCACGAACAGGTGGTTACGTCAAAGGTAATCGACTGGCTCTACGGTGGATCGAATTCGGGGATCGTCGGTCGGGGGTGAGCTCTTGCGAACTGACTGAGAATCTTCGTATATTTCTGGGGGTTCGTGCTGTGAAGGTTATCGTTTCGCTGGTCGGAGAGCGGGAATGAGAATTGGGGGATGATCGGTGGCGCTGGGGTCGAGACAGATTTTCTTGAGGGTGGTCAGCGACGATACAGGTTAGGGTAGTTCGGTGTAATGCACGTACGCGTAGCAGGTACACGTGGCATTTGGGGGGTCTTAAAAGTAGACTTTTAACAGAGATGACTGGCCACGGAGCTGACCTAAACTTTCGGCCTTTTTATTCTGCATCAAATTAAATACGTTCTTGATAGCGCCAGGGTTGAAATGGAATGTCCTCGGTTCGGTTAGAAGCACGTTAGAAGGATAGAAAGGAAGAATGGAATGGTTCAATAAAACATTGGAACTACGTTACAGAGAAAAATGTTAAAAATAACGTATCGATAATAATGACTGGCGTGGAGCTATAATTGCACGTTCCTCTAACCCTCCCAACTTTCTCTTGGCGATTGAAATTCTTTCCGTAACGTTCTAAATATACTATATTCGCGCTAACTGGAGCGACACTGTAACGACAACGATATGCCTCTTTTTTCCCCTCGCAGCGACTAACTTTTCTTTTCAGGCACCAGAAACCTTGGCGCCGCGTCGGCACGGTTCCCCGAAAATTCTTAATCGACGAAGCAATTGCGTTTCAACGGTGCGAAAACGAGACTCCTGTTGGGCGCCAAGGTTTCGCGAGGACTTTCATCGAGAGACGAGCGTCCGGATCGGGCGTGTATCCGGGTGTGGCGGAAAAAAAAATTACATATATTTGCAAACGAATCGCGAGAAAAAGGGAGAAAAGATTAACGAAGGAGGGCGAAGTCGCGTGGATCGTCCCTGTCGATCAAAAATTCGCGCCCTTTTTTCCAGCAAATATTCGTCGAAAAATGTCCTCGAAAAGATATGTGAACATACAGTGAGAGAGGGAGAGAGCGAAAGAGAGAGAGAGCCTGAGAGGGTGAGCGAGAGAGAGAGAGAGAGAGAGAAAAGGAGCCGAAAAACGAAACGGATGATCCAAGTCGAGACGAGCAAAGAGTACAAGAGAATCACGAGAGCCGGATCTCCATCCTAGTTGCAACCCTTTTCTAGACCGCGTTAACTCACCCTGTTCCTTTCGTTTCGAATTTAGAGTGGACTTCTGCTCGTAGTCGGCACCCTCTCGTTACACGATCGATCCGCGTGTGCGATTCCTCTATTTCGTCGACGAAAGAACAAAAAAAAAAAAAAAAGAAAAAAACAAACGAAGGCTTGCTTTCCTGGCGATCACGGGTCCACGCCCTCCTCTCGTGGGTCCCCTGTTCCGGTTTCCGGTCGAAGTCACGTGGCAGAACGGAGACGCCTCCGACAATCGCGTTTTCTTTCGCAATTATTCATCGTTTTAACATGAATTATCGCCCTCGTGTGACTTCGTCCATTTGCATGCCATTATCGCGGACAGTCTCGTTATTATCATTATTATTATCACGCTGCGCAGAGTTTGCCCAGCGAAGAAGTATCGAATAATCTGTCGAAGTAATCGTTACGATCACGAGCACGAGGTGCAGCGATTATTTGTTGAAATTGAAATTGTTAATTGTTCATTTTTCTTGGAGGATTACTTACCCACAGTTCCGTGACCGATGAAGGGAGCGTCTCCGCGCTGCCGACACTGTCAGGCCGACACTTCCGTCGTCGAGAAAACGCCGGGGTGAACGCTACATGCCCGTCGATATCCGAGGGGTTGGACTCGGGCGCTGGGTCGTGACAGCTGCAGCAAACAACCCAGAAATCGAGTTACATCAAATTTCTGTTTGATAGAGCAATTTCGACGGGCGAAATTTTAACATACTTCAACGCGAGATTCCGACGGAAGAGGGTTACGCCACGGACTCCGACTACGGTGACCGATTTCAACCCCCCGTTTTCCCGAGGAAACGAGCACGGAGAACACAGACGACGGCTTGCGACGGGGGTGCAAACTCGTCGAATGTAGATTTGCAGAAAAAGGGAAAAAAAGAAAAGAAAGAAAAAAAAAATAGAAAAGGAAAATTCATTGAACGGGGGGGTAGTAGTTCGCACCGCCCCTCACCTAAGAGACAGAGATGATAGCGTGAGAGATAGAGACCAACTGTGGACGCAGTGAATAACGGAGCAAATACAGCGTGTAGTGACCGATAAAGAGACAGACAGATAGATAGATAGATAGAGAGAGAAAGAGAGAGAGAAAGAGAGAGAGACAGAGCCGACCACCTGGTGAATAAAACGACGCAACAATCAAACTCTGTATATACATATGCTCGTGTGTGTATATATGATTTAATTGACCAAAAAAAAAAAAAAAAAAAAAACAAAAAAAAACAAACGAAAACGTGAGAAAAGAAAAAAAAAAGTTGCTTTTCGTTTCTCGTCACCTCGAAAGGCCGTCGTCCGTCCCTGACCCTACCAAAGTGTGTTTTGCATTGCAGACTACCAGATGCGCAATGTTAACGTGAGATCGGTCAACTCTAAACGAAGGAAAACACCCTCCTCTTCCTGCTTGTGAGTCTCTCAGTTTCGGTGTTTCGTAACTAATTCCACCTATGATAACTACACTGTTCTCTAAAACCAGATTATATTATATATTATATTGTTATATTATATTATATTATATATATATATATATGACATTGTTGTAATGGATCGAGACGTACGTTGACCTTTGACCTTGCCTTTATATATATCCATATATATATATACATATATTCTCTCTATACGTTACATACAACTAATATACAGACATTCTCTGTGATCACGTGATACATATTAACATATATATACTCTCGCATGCCTGGCATAATTTGGCGATTACGCGACCGGTACACGCGTGGACCAGAGGAAATTGATCCGGCGGATTGTGAAAGGGGTTGGAGAAATGCGGCGTGATTTTTCGTTCGGTTCGAACGGTGGCGAACCTATCGTAAACTCGACGGGTTTTCCGTGACAAGTGACTCTTATGATTCATCGATGATTATTCATTATTCTGTTGCTTGGAAGAATCATTGATGTCTCATGGTATCCAAAGTTCGTTTGAATTCGTTGAAGACAGCAAGCAATCAAAATGTGATTGCGTACATAAATGTTGATGAATTGCTAAGTAGTTTCATCGTACAACTAACCCGCGAGAGAATGGAAGATTCAATCAACGAAAAACGACGCTCCTTTCGATATTTCCTGCACAACTTCTGCAGAAATTTCCAGAGGGACCAGCGTGGACCGGAAGCGGCGGGATACCACTCTTGGCTTTTCTTCCTTTCGTTCAGCCTCATCAGGCTCGTTATTGATTTTCGATTCGAACGATTTAATGGATCGATCGATTGGTTCATCGCGGCCAAGCTTTATGAGTTGTTTTCGTTTCAACGCCGCGGAGGCTCATTGCAGGCTTCTTCTTCTTCTCCTTCTTCTTCTTCTTCTGTTCTCAGCCACCCTTTTCCCACCCCGCGCGTTTATTCCCTTTCGTTTTATCCATTGGAGGTCCATGCAGTCGCCGTTTCAACAGTCTGTCGATTTCGTAATGCCATCGATTATTATTAATGGCGTCTCGTGCAGCTCTCGCGATCTTCCTTCTCCTTTATTAGATGCCACAAGGTTTTTCGAAAACAGTTTCCGCTTCGGGACACGATTTTTCCTACTTTCTACAGAAAGAAATAATTTGTCCGCAGATTGGGTTGGATGTCTGATATATTATAATTTTATACGAATTAATTGTATCTAAAAATTAAATTGCCAACAATTATGCATTTAATTTTTTGGCAATTTAAATAAGAAGGTTGTTAATTGTAACAAAATAATAATAATTCTGATATCCTCAGTCGATCCCAAATACCGAAATTTCTTGAACAATGTCCTCCGACGAATTCAAATATATTCGTCCGATACAATAAACCCCGCATCTCCGAGATCTGCACGAAACAACATGCCAGCCCTCGAAGCAATGAAAATTTCTACCTCACAAATGATCATCTATTTTCTCCAAAGAGAATCAGCCTTCTTCGACGTTCGGTATATTTATAAAGAAAAAAATGATAATCAAGTTTCTGATACATCAGCGCGGTTCGTTGTCGTGTGCACGTTTAGACAGGTCAATTAATCATTCTTCCATTGTTTCCTTTTCGTCGTCGACTTCGCGGTGTTAAATAAACGAAAGAAAAAGAAATTGGGGAAACGGGCATCGGGCGACGACGCAGACGTACGCTGCGTCGATCGTTCGAACAATGCCTCGTCTTTCCCGCGATGATCGATCCCTTTGATCGATCAGCCGCCTCGACGGCTACGATCTTGCTGATCGATTGCGTCAGACGCTACGGACGTCCAGCGATTGCAGGCCTCGGTCGCAGGACGTCTTGGTTTCTGGCGCGTCGCGACGCTTGCTCGTTGCCGTCTTGGTTTAGATGCGCGAAGTCGACGCAGATATTTTGTTCCCTGTTCGTTCTCAGCTGTTCAACAATCACATCGACGGCAATTGAATTATTTTGGTTCGACGGCTTTCTTGAGAATTCCGCGCCGCATTAGTTTGCCGATTGATAACGATTGAAAACGCCGATTGCGTTTCTTTCGATCCCGGGCAAGAAGTCTTCTGACTTTTTTTTTTGAAAAGCAGTTCGCTACGTTCTCTGCAAAGCGTACGAAAGATTTTGTCCGAGTACGCAAGTTGCACCGACGTTGCACCGTTTTCTTCGCCGCCAGTATATTTCGCACGACGACACTGGATCTGTCCGAACATCGAGATCTTTCTTTCCGGATCATACGCGGACAGATTCAGCAGAAACCGCGCTGTCGCGGGAACAACGAACGAACAGAGATGTGAACGGGAAGAATTAATAGCTGTAGTTCGACTGCATCCAATGTATTTGCGGCAACCCTCGTTCCCCTAATTTTCGCCGCCAAAATGACAGAGCTCGATATCAATCAAGCATATACCCACAGAACGATCAAACGATACAACAAACACGCTTGGAAACACAATGCAGAGAACAGAGAACAGAACAGTACGATTCCATGCACGTTCGCTGTACCTGTATGAACCGTAATATTATTTATTAATCGCCGTACACACGACTGTGTATAACCCGCACACGTACACGACACACACGTACATGCGTACAGAAAAAGTGACACACAGATACACGTGTCTGTACGCCGTATTTTTGTTGCCGCTTCTTTGAACGTAAGCTTTAGATTGGAAAGAGAACAGCGATCAGTGATACACGAACAATAAGGTACAGAGACATCCACTCACACGCGCACAACCAAGCATCGTGACATGCCCCACGTGAAATACACACACGCACAGACGACACGACGATGGAAACGGGGCGAAAAAAATTGAAAGAAAATCCAGCACAACGATCAATCCACCATTCTCACGTGTTTATTGTATACATATATATATATACAACGAGAGCAAAGAGAAAACAAGAAAATACAAAGCCCGACAAGTGACACGTACGGAGGCATTTTATTGAGAAGCCGCTCGAGTCGCGGTTCATGATGATAATAATAATAATAATAATAATAATAATAATAATAATAATCGAAAGAGAAACGAGATATGCGAACGGAGGGAAATGCGAAGCCGTGAAAATATATAATTATCATGTGTCTGTGCGCGGAACAGAAGGAAAAACGAACGGACAGATCGGTCGATTTGGAACGAGAGGGGTAGAGAGAAATGGAAGAGGGTAAAAAGACACGGCGAGAGAAAGGAGAAGACACGTGAAAGAACGGAGAGGAGACCGTGGAAACGGCGGGATGGGGATGGGAAACGAGTTTCGAGGCGGGAAAAGCGCGACGACGCGAGCACGCGAGCACTCCGCTGCTCGAAATCGCGTGAACCAGCGAGAGCGGAAAGGGCACTCGAGGAGGGGCTGAGTTTCGGGGCTTGATTTTCTAACAAGGTGCCCCCCCCGTCCCTGGAATTCATAATTATTTCTTCACGCGCGCCGCCTTTTCGAAATTCATATATCACCGCGATCCTTTTGCGACGAGAACACCGAGAGGGCGACTTATTCTTACTTTCCTCCGTTCTTAGCGGCGTTCCTTTCTTTCTCCTTAATATCTTACATCGCCGCGACGACACCTTCGAGGACTCGGAATCGCGTGTACTTTCGGTTTTCTTATATAACGCCAGAATTGGCGAGTTGAATTTTCACCCTCCTCCGCTTCGGCCCACTTCAATGTTTTATGTTTTTAATCGAAGTTGCGCCTCCGTAATTACGAAGTTTCGCAGGGTTAATTCGGTTCCCGTGTTGAGGAAAGTAAACGACGAGGGCCGAATGCGGTCGCGTGCGATCGATTTCGCGGCGTTAAAATGCCCCGACCTTGACCCCGTTGCGTCAAAATGGAGGACAGCCCCGGCCTCTGATTCTCTCCTCGAGCCGTTTCCTGTTTTACGCGATTCCTGTGCCGCGCGTATAGAACCGGTAATCTCGAACCTTCTCCCCCGAACGAATCGTCGTATCGCGACGTATCCATCGGTCATTCTATAATTGGCCAACGCGTAACTTCGGCACTTCGCCGGAATTCCAATTTCTCTCTTCGAACACTTCGAATGGAATTTTAAAGGTAAAAAAAGGGGCAAACGGTACGAAACTATTGCTGTTCGAAAAGTGCGATCGTTTCGATAAACTTCTCCCGTTCCGCGAATCGACGGGCAATAAACTTTCATTCGATGTCGAATATTTAAATTCACCTTCGAAATTGTCCAGGTT
The DNA here is from genome assembly GCA_963667235.1 of Nomada lathburiana. NCBI lineage: Eukaryota > Metazoa > Arthropoda > Insecta > Hymenoptera > Apidae > Nomada > Nomada lathburiana. The sequence continues at coordinate 10,890,813 of OY763906.1, forward strand.
TCGTGAATACTTCCGGTCCGTGCTTGATGCCGAGTGACCGGACGGATCGTGTAACAAGTCGATAAGTTTCGGGAAGAAACCGGCGAGAGTCTGGTGAACGATGAATCGCAGAAGCACGAATCTCGTCCATTCTAATTGGCATTCGAATATTACCTCCAAAGTCGGGGGACGAACGATCGACCACCACGAACAAGCTAACGCGAATCTCGCACGCGAAAAAGTACATGCCACGCCAATGACCCAGAAACCGGCAGCGAGGTATCGTTCCTAGAGACGGCTGGGGGGATCTACAGGTCGTTTCAGAAGCTCGATTATCGCGTAGCATTAAAATTGTGTTCTATTTGGACGTCGTCGATGTCATTATTCATCCAGCTTCGCTGCGCAAACGATGGCCTTTGGGTGTGTTCGCAGGGTGATTCATTTAACTCAGTTTTGGGGGAAGAGAAGATTCCACGTAATTTATTATTCAAATGACTTGGAAAATTATGTTCTGTAGTGAGAAGTAACATTTTATGACAGAGGAATGATAGGTGCATTTGCAGTGGTAGGTATAATGACCATTAGTAGAGTTGGAGTGGTGTCTGACCACGCGCGAAACCATACTACTGGAGCCTTCTGATCCCTTGCGCATCAACGTTCGAATTAATTGTGCAATAAGTCATCGTATTACCCTAATAAATTAGTCTCTTCTTTGGTTTTTGTGAATATTGGAAGGTCTGAAGACATCGATAAATATTTTATGGTCGTTTTGATATGAAAGCTTAATAGACATCGTGCGGTGAAGTTGACAGAAAAATAACGATACCTTTCTGGCAAGAGTTTCTGGGTCACCGAAATGATCGGCCAGGTGATCGCACTCTAAATTCGAAACTAACCGTCAAAATTGACTAATAAAATTACAGGACACGGATAAAACTAGACAGTCGGATTAAACGGAATTTAGACGCGGTGTATTCGATCGTTTCTATCGGAACTCCGTAACGATCTTGGTTCTAATCGGCAAAATAATGCAACGCGGATTGCAAAAGTCATAAAATAAAATTTGCAAGATTAATTACAATATACTAAGAAAAAGAATGGAATAAAAATACTGAACGAGGGGGGAAATATGACAATAAAAATGCCAAGAGGAAAAAGAAACAGAGTTCCGAGTAGAGGCGAGTTCGAACAAAGGGATGGCGTTTCGAACGAAATTATTTTCGAATTCCCGCGAGTCACGAAGGGGGTCGGTTGGGTGTGGGGTTTCTTTATACAAGGGATACTGTCCCTTTTGCAATCCCTCGCCACGGTTTCGGTAAATTTAAGCCGACGTATTGTGTGCCGGCCTCGCTGATGACACGAGTCACCCTCTCGACTGGCACTCCAGTGTACGAGCCGCCCTTTTGAAAACCACGTAGGCAAGGGTTTGGCTTTTTTCTTTTTTTTTTTTTAACGCTGCCATCTTCCATTCTGCAACCGGGCATACAGAGCCTTCGTCTTTCGGCTCCGCTGGATTCTTCTTCTTTTCAACACAAAAAGAATCCTGGCTTGAAATTTTAAAGCCATCTCTATTGTCGTGATAGGTTTCCATTTTCTTTCTTTCAAGCGTCCTTTGGATACAATATTTAATTATATTCTGAAGCAACGAAGTTTCAGAGGCATTAGTGATAAAAATTCCTCGAGGCACAGTAAGTTATAGATAAATCATCAGAAAATTATTTACAAATTATTTTGAATCCGGTTTTCATTTTCTTTCGTACAATCGTAAATTAATTATTGCAATTATCTTGGATTATTATTACTTCCGATAACAAAAGTTCCTTCATTTTTTGGTGATTGCGACTGGTGCAGAGTGGAAGACACGGCTTCAATAGTCAATCTTGCTCGGATAAATAATTCGACGGTTTTTCGTCCAACCCTTTTTTCTCTCCCCTTTCACCGACCGTCCGCTTCTTTCGTCGCGAATTTTCCCGCCACTTATCTGCTCGCAAGTGGCATAAGTACTGTCACTAGCAGACGTGCGAGTAACGTGGTGGTCGCCTCGTTCGCCAAGGTAAAAAAATTTTATCACGGAAAGGTTCAAATAATACGACATGGGTAATTGGATACTCGTTATTAATAGATGGCTTCTTTTTCTCGCGGAACAAATGGGAAATAAATTCTGCCTTTAAATTCGGCCAAATTCTGTTTGCACCTAGTTCGCGCCGAAAAAAAGGAGCACAGTAATCCAAGGCTTTATTCTTATCGCGCGCCAAGATAACTATAGATCACAATAGTCTACCCACGCCCCCCCGCAGTGAAAAGGGTCGTTCTTAAAGAACCTGGGCCTCGAGAAAAGGGAGCCATTATTTTCAATTTCTTCAACTGCATCGGCAACGGAGAAAAGGGGAGGCGGATAAAGAACCACCGAAACAGCCGCAGTCACGCTTTGATCACGGGGGAAAATAAAAATCGCAGAAAGGGTTTGTAGAACAGAAACACCTCATGAAATTCGAAACAGTATTTCGTTGTGAACGAAACGAGAGAACGAAACAGAAAGACAAAGAAAAGACAAAGAATGTATAGATAAGAAATGGGCAGACCAGCAAACGATAGAGTGTACATGCTGCACAAAGAGTAAGGAGTTAGAGAACGAGAGATTAAAGCAAAAAGAGGGGGGATGATACACGGTGCGCCGATGAATCGTTGAGGAATAGAGATAAAAGAGAGACAAATTTCTCAATAAAACGCCACCGGTCTCGAGTCTCTCTATATATATATATATACATATATATATGTACAGTAGCATAATATTTGCATGGCCAAACATATATATATTCTATATATTCTTGTTATTATTAGTCTTGATTATTATCCGTTATTATTATTATTATTAATACCATCCAACCCGAGATACGTTGGCGAAAAACGAATTTTTCCCCTCCGTTCTGCGTCTTCGAGTCTGTTCACCGGTGTCCCCTACACACTTCCGGGAACTTCCGGCAACTTCCTGCGGATATTCCTGGACGAACGGGGGTGCCGTTCGAAGCGCAAAACTTCGAGGAACAGGGTAGTCGAGAATGGTGCGAGATTATCTTGAGGAACGGTGCTGGGTGAAGGCAACGTTATCAATGATCTTGAAGTGTTATTTAAAGAAATTCCTTTTAAAAGAACGAAAAGAATCAAAACTTCCAAACAAGCTATTCTGTAATTCGGCTGATTCGAACACTTTGTAACAATTCCCAGCATCGTCTAGGAGGCAAAGAAAGAGTAATATAAACAAATGAAATCTCGCCACGTGGGTCATACATAGGGTGTCCAAGAATTATCTTGCGCTTGTCACACCTCGAGAACGGAAGTGACAAAGGAGACAAAAAAAAAAATAAAAAAATAAAACAGAAAACGAAAACGTGAAACGAAAGAAGGCGAAGGACACCCTAGTAACACGGCGATCCTTTCGTACAAATTCGACGACGACAGACGAAAGTTTGCTTGCTTGCTTGCTTGCTGAATTCCCAGGCATGGAAACGGGGACGAACAAGAAATATATCTATGTGCCTCTATGCGATACGTATACACACAAAGCACACCGTCGACTACGCCCCCGTTTCCGGCGCCCCTCTCTGTCTCTCGCGTCTTTGTCCTTAGAATACGACACGAAGACGTATATACACGGGGAAAGAAATCAGTGATGTTTTAGAAGATCTGTCACATCGGAGGTCGGCGAATCTTTCTCTATCGATCGATATAATCGCATCAAGAATTATTCGCACTCTTGAGAAGATAGCATTATTAATTCTTATTCGGGTTTCGCCGGACTGTTCCACGAGTCACTGAGATGTTTGCATTTGAAAACAACGAAACGAATCAACCGAATTCATTTAATTTCGTGGATTATTCTTAGTCACTCGTTGGAACGATCTTGCGAGACGATCGGTTTATACTTTTCTCTTCTGTGCAATCAGCTTTGGTGCCAAAGAAATACTCGTGCACGCTCGAAATTTGTCACGAACGAGTGAAATACTCTTTCGTCCTTCGATGGATTTATCGATCGACACGGGGGAAAGTTTGGCCAGCTTCCGGTCCACGAATGCTGTCTTATATCGAACGTGAGCATTTTGCTGCGAGCCATTCATCCCCCGCCAGTTGAATCCCAGTCTCTTAGATATCCAGCGTAACACAGAGAGTGCCATTTATCTTAGCTGTTAATTTGAGGTCCTTTCTCGCAGGTAGTGTTTGCCCCCCTCGCCCTTACTCAACCAGATACCAAGTATTGTTAGTCGATACCCTGTAAGACAAAGCATGAATGTTCAGCCCGTTGGAAAGAAGTCGCACATTTACAGGTCGTTAGCCACACGTCGACGCTGACACTCGACGCGTTCGTCAACCTGTCGTCGCCGTTTCGAATTTCGCGCGAGCCTTTTCAGGCTTGTCGCGCGGCCTTACGGCGTACACCTGTGTATTTTGTTTGCCAGCGATTAAGCCCGGAGAGAAGTATTCGTTCGATTTGTCGCACGGAAGTGAACGCGTGTCGGGACATTGAGGATTTTTCAATTCGACGATTCATCGGGAGGAAAATCGGGAGGAACGCGTCGAGGGTTAGCGGAGGAGAATAATGACGAACGGTAAACACGAAACAACGACATCCGAATGGTCGATCGTGAGAATCGGACGGTGTTCCGGTTCCTTTGGTCGCGTTTCGGCAGAAATTTCTATATCGTGGTGTCGCCGCGTCCGAATTGGAAACGCGGGATTTAAACCCAGCAACGATCTCGAATTTTGAGACGCGCAGAGCTTCTTGGGCGCTGTGTTTTCCTTTAAGGAGAACTTCGTTCACGTTTCGAGAAACCACCACCTGATATTAAGATGTTTGATTAACACTTGCTTCTCTATAGGTCGTCTGTGGCATTTCTACAGGAAAGACAGGGAAATTTTGCAACCGAGAATGTACGAGTCAAACACGAATTATTCAGCTGGCGAATAAAATGGAATCGAATCGCTACTATTTTCGACAGTTTCCCCGCGGTATCGATCGATAACTAGTTTGGCAGAATATGTCAGCCGAGTCGCGTTTGCTTCCGGATATACGCTAAATTTACAGAAATGGTGAAAGATGTATCGAACGTCCAGTCTTGATCAATAATAGGCAGGCTCAAATGTGGTGCATGGTTCGAAGGGTGCAAGGCGATGAGATTTTAATTATTCTTTTTCTTCGCATCAGCAGTATTCTTTGTTGGACTACTTTAGAAACATTAAGAAATAAATTAAAAACCCTGAAGTCGTAATAAAGAAAGGAGACAAAAGGGTTAAAATGGGATAAAAGAATGTAATCCCAAAGAAGGAGTGAAATACTCAGGCAAGTAATAAAAATAGAAGAATAATGGAGAAAGAGAGGAGAGCAATGAAATGATGAAGATAGCAGTGAAATGCTCGAGAAAATGATTCGGCTGTTTAACGAAAGAAAAAGAAACTACGCGAAATACTTTGGCCATGTTTCAACAAGCTTTCTCGCTCTTTCAAATTTTTATATAACTGTTCGAGCGCTGATGCTCGTTCGAGCGATAATTGCATTAAAAATAGCGAAGACGGGGGCGTCATCCGGCGTTCAATCCCGATGGACGAACTTGAAAATCAAGATAATACATGCAATTGCGGTGGATGGATTAACGGAAATGAAGAGGAATTCAATTTCCGGGCTGCTTGGAAATTTTCCTAAAAACGGCGATATCGAGTTACAATGTGATCGACGTTATAAAATAAAACTCGCAAGCGCGGCGCGGAAATTCATGACTTCGCGTGACCCAACGTGCACCGCGAGAGGGAAAAAAAGAAACGAAAGAATTCCGAAATCCCGGACGATCGAACGACTGATGAAAATTCGTCCCCCTTGAACAACCACTCCGCGTTCGAGGGGTTATAATTCGTGTTTTCCGTCCACCTAGTCCGCGAAAAGTTCCTTGCTTCGCCGGAAACGAATACTCAACCCTTTTGCTCCTCGCGAAAGAATCGCCTGGTCTTCCCGCGCGAGGAACGGAAAGGGACGACGAAACGGAGAAGAAGAAAGTTGTTGAGACGAACCCAGGGGCAATCTCCATCGAGAAAGTACGACACACCTGGTGTACCCGGACGAGGAGGGGGTATGCTCGTAGAAAAGATCCTGGACCGGGGAAAGACTATCGAGATCACGTGACCCATGTAAATGCGGAGCCGACCTCTCTGCGTGTATATTATTTTATTATATAGCCGAAGCTATCGGGGCCACGTGACGCCAACGGACTCGTCCGCTCCGAAACGCAATCATTCTTGAGTTATTCGAAAAAGGGGATGGCGGCTGCGACCGAACACGCCGCCCCTCCCCACCCATACGAAGAAGACGTCTACGTGCCGTACTCTAGTTCCCGACAAACTTCCTTTTGATTGCTCCCGGACCATCGGTTGCGCGGAGGTCGCACGCGAACACGGTTCCAGCTCACGTCGTCGGTTTAATGGAGCCCTCGTTGCTTCATGATGTCGCGGCGCTCTCCTTCGAATTTCAAGCGGGGCGAATTTTTACGCGGTGCCGGATCTTTCGCGATCCAGTCAAACATTCGCTAGTTTCGAGCCGTCAGTTCGATTAGGATCGACGAATTTCGAGCGTCGGGCGACCCTCGTGCACCACCGGAATAACCAGCTCCAATATTTTTCCATCCGGTTTCGATCGAGTAAAGGGCCCCGAGATCACCTCGCCAAGATGTATCGCAATCTTATAAAATCTCAACGCCATCGACACCGACCAATTTCTCTTCCGATTGACCATCAATCTCTCTCCGTTCCGACGACCGGCCTTCCTCTCGACATTCCCTGAACCCGACTAAATGGCCCATTATCCAGCTGTTCTCTGGCACGGCGCAGAGTGGCACCGGCACCGTTTCTGGCACCTCGACACCAGCGATGGTTCGTCCAGGCGGCGAGCCGATCAAATTTTTCCGCGCGACCTGATCCTCTTCGGGGCGCTCGTCAAAGTGGCTGGCCGGCTTTTCGCTCGGCGCACAAAGTGTCAGCCGTGGATTATTTTGCCGAAAAGTTCGCGGTGCACGACCACGTCAGAGATTTTCCGCGCGTTAGAGGAGCGTCGGAGAGCGACAGAAGGAGGAAGAGGAAGAGGAAGATAGAGGAAGAGAATGGCACACAGGAAGATAGGGATAGATAGATCGGGAGAGAGAGAGAGAGAGAGCTCGTTAATGGTTTATCGCGTGGTGCGCCCGACTGGATTTGGCCCACTTAGCCGTTTCTGGAATCCTTCGATCGATCCGCTCGTGACATCCGGTTCTTGCTTGCATCCATTTCGAGTTCTGCTCTCGCAACGATGGATACACGTCTGACAACGCCGACCGTTCTTCCGCTTGACAATTTTAACGCTTCCATTCAGCCCCCTGGACCGTCTCGTCCCAGCCCCCCGCCATCGTCGAAACCTGACTGTCATCGTGCTGTTCCTCCGCTTTCGATATTACCGCCCCTCAGTTCGTAAGAATATATGCGCGACGGAACCCGGTATTTTCGCTGTGAATTGTGCGCCATCCGATTTTTTTCACTGGGATGACGAGGAGAGATTTAGATTTGCGACGAAAGTGGTCGGGAATTTTTGTTTATGAAAATCGATTCGTGGAATGACTCTTGCATCTCGTTTCATATATTTCTCGGGGAGGACGATTAATTTTATGTCGGCTGTTAATTTATCAATTCGGCATCGAAATTCCTCCCCCCGGCCCGGACGAATTCCACACGCGTTCCGGTGAACGAGACGAGAATCGTCCAGCGTCGCGCGTAGTCAGAGAGGCAAGAAAGGGTTGACAAGTGGAAAAAAGAAAAATTGAAACGGGTTCGCCAGGTAGCAGCGCAGCGTCCGCGAGTCGATCGTCGCGACTTTTCGATCGAGCTTTTACTCCGCGCTGGTAATAATGAACGCGTCAATTTTTCGTCTCTGTCCGGCTGTCCAACCCCCCCACATTGCCAACTCCAACCCTCTCTCTGCCCGTTCCCGGTGGCATTTTTTTCACGAGCCTCCTTTCACTCGTTATCGGCCGCTTGCTAATGGCACGCGATTGCCTTTCATCCCCTTCCATGGTGTCCCCTCGCCCCTTGCGCCATCCCCCCCGTTGCCGGTCCATTTTCGCGGTGGCTGCTCGACGGGGAAATATCAATCGAAAACCGAGCCCGACCGCGATCTTTCCTCAATTTCTGGATTTTAAGATAGTTCGTTCGTCGACGGGCAGATTAATGGGAAAAGCGTTCGTCGATTGGTTGCGGAGGGGACGGTCACTACGGAACTATTGCAGATCGACGCTATTGGCGGAGGTTTTTCTTTTAGCAGACGTTCGGACGTTTTAAATGTTTTCTCGGCGGGGTTTTTGTCATCGACAGGTTGCAAGATCGAGATAGTCGACAGGGACGAGCTGTTCGTTGGAGGTTTCTCCTTTTTATTTATGCGAGGGACGAGGAAGGGGTGGCAAGCGGACGTCGAAGATTAGTTAGACCGAGTTAGACGCCGGATGTAATCTGGCGGTTTCGTAGAATTTATTCGTACCGCGACGAGTGCGTTCATTGAGAGCTTCTTCTTCTTTATAGACGCTATTGTAATAACATTCTGCTTGTCTGGTGTCAGAATCTATGGATTTGTAATTGTTAACTATGCGGCGATTCCGTTTCGTTCAAAATCGGGAAGGCTCGCCTGTGATTACCATTGGGTAGCACCGCTGTCACAAATCCGAAAGCGAATTACTTCTCACGCAGCCGAAGGTGAACGAACTCGTCGCCCCGGTCTAATAAAATTTCTAGATAAAACTCCTTAACCGCGTCGCGCTCGACGTCCAGGGAAAACGGAGGGGTTGAAATGGCAGGTGTTAAATATTATTTCGAATAGTCACCGCTTATCAGTCCATTTCACGAATGGAACAGTTCGGAATATATTCGGAGTGACTCTCTCTCTCCCCTCGGCGGTCCTCTGGAACGGACGAGAATTTTTACCGATTCGATTCGAAAGGGGGTTGGCCTATTATCGAGAAATTTCACCGATGTCCAAGTTTCCAGGGTGGACCGATCGAGGGTGGACAAAGGGAAAATTGACGAGTTATTTAATCTAATATCGACTGCTCGATCGGACAGCGTACCCGGGAGAACGATGTACTCGTGTAAACGTTACTCTTCCCCCCCCCCCTCTCTGCTCTGTGTCTTTCAACCCCCTTCTCCTTGACACCGGCACCGCGAGCTCTCTCGTTCGCAATTACGCGCCACAACGTTGCGAGCGTCCCGAAGAGGTGGCAGTGATTACGCGTCAATTTCGAGGTAATACCGCGGTCGTTGTTATTTCGCAGAACCCGTCGATCGAACGGCCGCGTTAAAAATCTCGCACAGACGCGATTCGGCTCTTCGATCCGAGGCGAAACTGTCGAAACGTTGCTCCCTCGAATCTAGCTACTCCAAAGTCTAATTTTGAAACACTAGATTCGCCAGCTTGTGGTACAGGCTCAGGTGTTGGATTCTTGAAACGTGACGATCTACGAATCCCGAGAATGTCTCTCAGCAGCAAGAACAGTCAGGACGATCAAATTATGCGGTACGAATCGATCGAAGTGAATCGTCGGGGAGATCGACTGCTGTCTTAATTGACAGCTGCAGGAATTTGTTAGAACCGGTGTACCAGTGTACCCGATCGAAAGGGAAACGAAACACAGGCGATCGATCGTACGATTCTCCAAGTTCGAGTCTCTCTGTGGGCTCGGTTTAAATCCGCGGCGAGGCAAAATTTATCCGGCCGAAAGTCGGCCCTCCCGCCGGTTGGACTCGGGCCAAGGAAAGGCAAAAAAAAAAAAAAACAAATAAAAATTGAAAAAATACAAAAGAGGAAAAACGTGTCTGCCCGACGAGACATAATACCACTCAGATTCGAAACAAGGCATACATATCACTCACTCGAGACACGAAACGAACCACAGAAACACTGAAAAACTCGCTTCTCCAAGGAAATGCATCTCTCTTGACACTCTTGCATCGTCTCACACGTATACATAAGTATATATATATATATACATATAAGTGTCCCCACACCCCAACCCCCGCCATTGTGCCCCCTTTGTTGGTACCCATTAGTGAGATGTTTATCAGCTGTAGTATTATCAGTTTGAGATATTCGTGGTATGCAAGCGAAACCCCCCCCCTTTTTTTCTCTCCACTTGACTTGTTGTACGTGTTTTTACTTCTAATGCCCGTGACAAACTCTCGGTGTGCAATTAACATTATGCATTCGCAGAATTCGTTTCCACAAGTGCTCGAGATTTCTCTTCCCGCTTGGGCAACAGTGAACGAGCCCTGCGGAGAAGGGTAACCTCGATTTCGGTTTCTTCTTGTTTTTTCCGTTCGAACGACTAGCCAGTTAAGATTCGAGAAGTAAAAGAAAGAAGGAAAAAACAAAAAACAAAAAAAATGGTACAGCAAAGACGATGGAAATAAAAAAAAAAATATTGTAAAAGAAAAGTTACATGTATGTGTATGTAGGAAACACGCATAACCGAGAATACAGAGTAAACGAGAATGGAAAACATCGTACGATAGTGGCGACCCAGTAGAGAAAGAAAATTTGTATGCATAATTGAAAAGAAAAGTAAAAGAGTGGCAAGGGTCGTCGAAATGAACGAGTTCGTTATTGATTAATATTCGTCCTTTTTTTCTGCTTTCAGCTGCACAGATTCCACAACGCGGAAGTAAGTACGATCAAATTACGTTGAAAACGTTACCCCTTTCCGCACACACCCCTTTTCGACTTTCTTTAATTCGGGCCGACCGCCAATCAAACGCGCGCTCCCGTCCGTCGCGCGTAAAAAGAAAAGATCCTCGGGCACTTTGCCGACGGCCAGTCGCGAAAGGACCGCTTTAAACATGGAACCACGTGGATTCGCGTCCCTCGTGTTCTCCAACGCGCGGCCACCCTTTTCGTCCATTTAATTACCAATTCGTTCCCGCACTTTCGTGGAAATCGCTCGGCCATCTGCGATGCGATCTTCGTCGCGAGTTGAACTTATCTCGTTGCATCGGGGCCGATTAATCGTTTCGGCCCACCTCGTGACAAGAAACCGCCGACGTCTCTTCTTCTTCGATTGCGCCGTACGTCCTCCCGTTTCGCCGTCGCGGGCTACGTCGTTTATCAATTCAACGCAACGATCGTACTGCGTGACAGATCGATTAAAGGTACCGTTTGAATTTTAGCATGCAAGAGGAAAGACGAGATGGCGAGCCAGGCAGAACACCAACAGCCCGCCCCCAAGAAACCGCGCCTGGTTTTCACAGACCTTCAGCGCCGTACTCTACAGGCTATTTTTAAAGTAAGTCTTGTATAACTTAACTTGCGTTTTGATCGATACCGCCGCCCCGTTCTACGTGTCTCGAATTGTCCCCGGGGGGCGAGAGGATCCTCAAAGATGCCGCGGCGAGTTCTCGCCCCCGCTCTTCCGAGCGTCTTTTTCCTCGCGCTGTACGGCAATTTGTTCTTTCCTTTCCTCTCGTTTCCTTCCTCTTTCGCTTCATTGATCTATCCGAGAGAAATTTACGAGCCGCTTCTGCAATTTATCCCACTCCGCGTGAAGAACATTTCCATTACTATTATCAGTTGCTAAGTGGATCCCTGCACATTTCGTCGCGTTCGTTTGAACACTGTTGTCGTTAAGGGGTGAAGTTTTTCGTTTGATTCTTCATTTTTTGCTTTCTTTTTTTTCTTCACTCCCGGCAAGAAGACAAAGCCTTCAACTTCGTTCTTTAATTTTCATTTAAATCGCCGTGGAATAAAAGCGCGGGGAACTGACCATTTGCAAGGAACGAGGAACCTCGTTTCCGTGGGGCGGGTAAGCGTGCGACAGTATTCTCGTCGTGGAGTTCTTCCGCGCGTTAATGGAACCGCCCACAAGAAATGCTCACTTAACAAAATTACTACGTCGCCGGTGAATTGCGTCTATGGACACCACGTGTAACTCGTATTCCGTCGATGCGCCATAATAACGGTGCACGGAGGGTCCCGTCGAGTACTACCTTCAACCTGTCCCCCCCTGAATCGGCGTAAAGAAACGGAGAACAATTCATCGGCGCCACGATACTGCCCACGCAATCTAATTGACCTTTCCGGTGTTGTCGAAATCACTGTTCGAACGCTCGATCGGAGGGTGGTTTTTTCGACGAGCACGCCAACGATAGCCGTTTTCGTGAATTGTCGCGATCGTCGCGATGATCGAAACTCGCGCCCAAGGAATCGGTCGCGAAATTATTCAACGCGGATCGATGGTAGCGGGTTCACGCGGGACGGGGTTGAAACTCACCCCCCCCCCCCCCGGCCTCCCTCATCGTCGCGATGTCCCGCGTTTTTCCCCGCGCGAACGCGAAAATCAGCTTCCCATTTATTAATGCATGCCGTCTGGGTATGCCCCGGTAGATAGGGTAAGGACAATCGTGGTGTTTCGAATGCGGAAAGCGTTTCACGCTGAAGCTATGCGGTGCGCAGTGCTGCAAATAATCCTCTTTCAATTGCTCTGAAACTAAAATGCGGAGGCATTGATCGGCACGAGTATTCTTCCGTGCATTCCAAAAAATATCACGATACGATACGTGTTGAAAATTTGAATCGATAATCGTGCTGGCCTAATGCCTAGAATACGCGCGACCGTTCGCGACGATACCGTCGCGAACAACTCCAAACAATTTACGAAAACGTTCACCGCCGAACGTCGTCGTCGTCGTTGTTAGCGTCGCGAGACAAGGAACGAAATCGTCGACGGTGACGGCGCGGAATTCGCGGCCGCTCACTCGATACCTCGCACGTCGAATCGTCGATATCGCGGCTATTCGACTCCGCAGTGTAACATTCTACAATCCTCGAAAGCACGCCTGGTAACAAGTTCGCGTTCGCATTATGCATTCAGAATCGAAGAAGGGGCGCGCGCGTTGCCACAGCGGTAGAAGGTAAGAAATTCATGGAGTGCCTCCGTTGGCTTACCGCTGAGTTACGCTAATTTAAGTTTAAACTAAAATATCAGCCGAAGTTCGGTCGAGTTTATATTGCGCCGACTGGCGACTGTCTAAACCCGCTTTTGATTCGAGCTTCGGAATGAAATCTGGCTTTTAATTAAATTGAACTTTAGATCAGACTTAATTGGGGGTTAATTAAGGGCGGCTCTAGACGAATGCGAAACCTAATCCGCGTTTCATTCGATCGTACAAAATTAGATCTGTATCGAAGCCTAGTTTCACCACACGAGTTTCGTTCGGTTCACCCCTTAAATTTGATAGTCTTCGATTCAGACACCGGGGCGAGGAGGTTGCGTACGCTTAGAATCGGGCTAAAAAGAAAATAGAAACAGGAATTTCTCGGTTGTCGTGTCTCGCACCATCTCCCTTAAATTCGAACCCTGCCCTCGAGTGAAACTTAAGCTAATACGGGGTCAGCCTTCGAGGTACGTACAATTCTAGATAACATCGCGGGGGATAGCTATGAAAATAACGTGGACGCTCCGGTGGAAGAGGGAAAAGCGGCAATTCGGTCGGGCTCTTTGGAAGTATGCCAAATAGTTGGCGAATTGACCTTAGCCCAGTTAACGCTGACGCTCGATCTTTCTCGCATTCCGCTTCCATTTTCCGCTCGATTATACGACTTTTAAACTTCCTTGATCCCGTCTATCCATCGAGCGAGTTATCTGGTACGTGTGGTCGATTCATCGATGGAACCCACCGCGCAGAGAAACTATTGCCCCCGTAACGTTAAGCCGCCCCCCGAGCAGTACTTACAAATTAATAAATAATAAATCGTCGAATTTTTGCGAACAACTCTTTGCTTTGCTTCAATCGTATTATTCTTCCCGTGAAATGGAGAACACCGTGAAAGGTCGACGGGTGCTCTAATAATTACAATTAACAGAATTTTCGCAGCGAAGAGATTTCGTCCCTGCGTATCCTTCACCCCCTGACACATATGCAAGCCGCTCCAACCCTGTTTCTCTGTCCCTGTCTGCGCCGTAGGCGTGCACAGTGGCTGTCATGGAATAATCACGATCCTCGCGTCGATAGTGTCCCGTATTTCAAACAATTGATACGTTTCTCTCCGTACCGAACTGCTATCCCGCAGACAGAGACGAGAGTTCCTTCGTTTCGTTGCGTTACACGCGCTGAATTACAGCCAGACAGGATATCGATACGGCTCCTTAAACGTCTACCCTGTTTCTGAAATCTACCGTACTTTCTGCCTGGGCCCCGCTTCGAAACAGCTCCCATAGTGTTACTATTCTGCATTTTGTAATTCACAATCGTGATGCGTCATTTAACCGACGCGGTTGAATCCTTAATTGTACACCGAAGAAATAATTATTCAACGATATTCAATTGATCAAGTACGGTTCGATACGGCCGCCAAGGGCTCGCATTTGATCGAATCGAATGATCCTCCGAAATAATCCTTCCTATACTTCCAACATATAAAACCATTGAACTGCTCCAATAATCCCGTGTTTCATTCAACTGTTCGAATCCCGTCCCGCCGAAGAATCGCGTCCTACAAAACGTGCACCGCGCTCGATTCGTTCACCGCCAAACCACGGATGCCCCCCAATTAATGATCAGAAACAGCGGGCACGTTCTCTCGAGCCCCCTGTAAAACAGCACCGGCCTCTCCACATTAAATAATTAATCCCGTGGTCCGTGTTCGCCTCGCGCGACTCACACCCTACGTCAGAAAGAGAACTGAATACCAAAAGTGGCGGAAGGGTTAAGACGACACGAGAGGGGGATTACAATGGGCGAGATTCGGATTGCATCGGGCATCCCAATTTGATCGTTCTCGCCGTGCTAAACGATTGCTTCTCGCGTGTGCACGCGTTAATTATTGCGTTCTGCTGCACGCGCATCGGCCCATCCGTTTGTAATAATTGTTCCTCCGAGCAATCGATACGCTCCGTCTCTGTCCCGCTCTGTCCGCCTCGCTCCGGCTGCCACGGTTGCTTCGCCCGCGTTATTGATCGACCTAACGTCGGGTAAGAAACGTCGCGTGGGAAGAAAGCGTGCCAGCCGGTTCACCGCATGCACAGAAATGTTTACCATTCCTTGTCGCAAACGACGATGCCACGACGCTTTCCCCGCTTTGAGTCGGGCGGCGACGAGACTACGCGTTTCCACGGAAAATACGTGTGCACGCGAGCAGTGCGCTAACAGGACGATACGGATTTCAACGTCGCGTTACATCACATTTCGCTTGGTCAGTGGGTGCTTGCAGGCTGAGGATAGGCCTCGTGAGTGGGGACGAATATTAATTTGATTGAAGAAAGAGAAGTCGAAGGGTTGCGTCGGTCGAATTGGCATTACTTTCATCGCAGGTCGGTTTCCGTTTCTGTTTTAACGGGGATAGAAGACTCGCGCACAGGAGGGTGGGAAAATAGGGCGTGAGGCTTTGTTTCCTCGCGTTTTTTTTTTTTTTTTTTTTTTATTATTGGATTCCGTGTGTTCCGCGCTTTGTAGTGGTTCGCGGGTTAAGACGGTTTACGAGGTAGAATCACCGTTGAACCGTGCTTCTTGCAGTGTTATCAATTCGTTGCTAGCTAATGGAGTTAACGAGACGGTACTTCCATTGGCGATACGTCTCGGTCGCTTGGCGCGACAGCTTTGTTAGACGCGCGAAGTATCGTAGATAGAAGAAATCCTTCCAATTACGAGCGATAAATTAATAAATTTTTCGAAGAGCCTAGAGGGCACAGGAACGTAAGCTAAACACGTTGTCCGTGATATATACGTCGTACCACAAGAATGGTGGGATGTAAACATCTGAGTATCTTCGTCTAACAGGTACGATCACTTATATACCGCGTCCCGAGGGGGAAACAACAATAGCAGAGGCCGATCATATCCAGGCAGCTACGCTCTGCCTTTTACGCGTTACACGCATTATGCGCACGCTGCCCTTACTCCTAATCGTTATTAAAAAAACTGCCAACACTATTAATCATTCGATTCGTTACAATTACGATTCAGGGTTACAAACTCGGTTCTAAGATATACATATACATACACGTATGTCCAAGCTTTTTAATCTCTCTTCCCCCGAACGTAATCGTGCAATTTGCGACAATGTGTATAATAGAATTACTCACGAACGACGACTCATTGCAGGAGACCAAGAGGCCGTCGAAAGAGATGCAGGTGACAATCGCCAGGCAGCTAGGCCTGGAGCCGACGACCGTCGGCAACTTTTTCATGAACGCTCGACGACGCTCCATGGACAAGTGGAAGGACGAGGACCCGAAGACGGTCGCCGTCGACGAGGGTCAGCTATCGCCCACGATAGGTATCGGGCAACGGCAACCGAGCGACGTTTTGTGACACACGTCCGACCACGAGGAGTACCACGACGAGTCGCCCGAAGAAGATTTACCCTTCTCGTAAGGGTTGCGATTCGCTCGTGACGCAACGCTCGCACTGTGACTCGCTTAACACGACCATCCTCTTGGAGCTTTTTTCCGAATCCGTTGACCCTCGCGATCCGTGCGATCGGCCACTGTTACCGGCCGCGGCGAGGTTCCGAGGCTCTTCGGGAAAATATCGATAGTTTTTCACGCGACCGAGACAGGGGCTATCCAAAGGGTCGGAGAAATATTTTTATGCGCGTAGAATCGCGGAGTGATTCGAATTCCCGTGGACCTGGAGTGGGTTCGAGGGCAGAATCGATTGTCCGCGCTCGAATCCGCGGTTCGTTGGTCCTCGTAGAGTTCCCGAGAGCCTCGAAATTTCGAAACGAACAACGGTACGTCTTACACCGCGGCACATCTCGCATGTTCTCGAAGCGGACAATTTGAGACACGGACATTACTTTTTATACGGAGGGGTCCGCGATACACGGGGCAAACACAGGGCATATAGCAGTTTCACTCACTTTAAAAGCAAAATAATGGAAGGCGAATCGTGCACGCTGACGTCATTATCTTATAGACCCCACGCTACGGGGAAAACAGTCCACTGTGATAATTTTCTAACGTCGGAAACGGCTCGCAGCCGTTCGTAAATATTGTAATTCAGCCTAGCCGGCACATCCCTCGTAATGGCCAATTATTTTGCCCCGCGCCATCGGGAAGACCCCGCCATTTTAAAAGAATTTCTGTCGATCAAACTCGGAAGGGTCTAATCCTCAAGTGAACAAACATTTGTAAATGGAAAAAAAGATACGAATAATGAATCACGCTCCAAGGGTCAACAGCCGAGTCATTTGTGGCGGCGTCGCGGCCGAGAGAATCGCATGGATCGTCGATCTTCGGATTAGAAGAAAATTCTCCCCGTTTCGCCTGCGATAAGACGATCGTCGGTCGAGCGCGATAAATCGTTTCACGTTCGCGGTTAAGATATTCTCCGGGAGCTTGGTGCCATAATCTGCCATATTAGTATAAGACAACTCGATTTAGAACGTTCTTTCTAGTCCACACGTGTTGGGGGCGGCCGTCGAAGGGCTGGCCAATTTTTTATCTAGTCAAAATTGCAAGGGGCGAGCCTCAAGCTCTCCAAGAGCAACGCGCATTCGAGGCTGTTGCACTTCGTTTGTAAATTGAACCGAGATTGGTCTCCGTTCTGGCGCGTTCCACCCCCTTTCAGACACCCGTAAATAATCGTTTCTAACTTATTGCCATATATTTATGTGTTAATTGTATAATTTTATTGGGAGTGGAACGCGTTAACCCTTTTGCGGAGCGGTAGAGATACTTCGCGTGGATCGTGCAGGTATTCCATTCGGTTTTTCTTTTTAACGCACCGGACGGGTCGCGTGGTGCCGTGTAGATAATTGTCCGTGCCATTTTCGGTTCCGCGTTTTAGAGAAATGATAGTCGCCGGAGGGTTTCACGAACGGACCCCAAGATTTTTGTACACAGCATAGGGTTACGATAAATAAAAACGGAAAGGGGAACCAAAATTGAGCGAAAGAATCGAGGAGGAAATAATTTTCCTCGCGGAAAATTGTCGAAATATTTTTATCGCGTTGAATATCGAAGTGCCTAGAATCGCGTTGGAAGCTTTCCGAAAGAAATGAAACGAAACGAAAGGAAAAAACGGAGAAATCTGAGAAAACGACGAAACCAAAGGGCGGGGAGAATCGATTCTTCTCGAAGATCGACGATCCAGCAGGGTGTACAAGGACTCGTCGTGTCCTCGTTGGTCGCTAAAAGGAACACAATTGGAAACAATCTGTCACCATCAGCGAATGGACGCGAAATAGCAGCTTCGTTTCTGAATATACACAGACACACAGTTCACACATATACACACGTGTACGCGCTTTAAAAAAAACGTGCAGGAACACCCACATACAATGCACACACACACACACACACACAGACAGAAAGAGAGAGAGACACGCCATGAGAGACAGAAAGAGAACAAGAACAAAGAAACAAATAATAAATGTGGCATCGTGTTGAGGGTGCACGTGCCAAGTGATATATTCTATGTACGTTAATGAACATTGTATATCAGAGTGGACGCTGTTTTGTGCGATTCGACGAAGAAGAAGAGCGGACAGGACACGAAGGCTGATCGTTCGCGAGAATTAGTGGTGTCGAGTCGTTGGGTTGCGAAATGAATGTGGTGCGAGTGTGGAATAGAGAGAGAGAGAGAGAGAGGAAGAGAGAGAGTGTGGTGTGTGAATGTGTGACAGAGGACGCGAAGAAAATGTGAGAGTATGAGAGATAGGGAGAGATAGAGGATACTTTGCAAACCAAACTCGATATCGTCACGCAATTGTGCTGTGCTATTATTGTACATATTAAAAAGAAAGGGGAAAGCAGAAGAACGGAGATGTGAGAGACATTCGCGATTGGGGAAGGCGGTGTAGGAAGAGGGATATGGAAGAGGAATCGGGTTCCGATTTTGGGAACGAAGAGGCTTCTTTTCGCGTTTCCCGATTGCACGCGACCTATCTCCCGCTGGAATAATTATTTTGCGTTGTCTTAACGTGAGTCGACAGTCTCTGCGGAGCTTGTTCTGTTGTTTTTTGTTTTCTCTGTGAGGAACGCTGCACCCTTCTCTCTCTCGAATTTGTAGAACCTTCGGATCTAGAAACATTGGACAGTTTTGGGGTACTCTTTTAGCAGGGGGAGGGGGAGCGTTGGACGCGTAGAATATTGTTTCTTATTTATTCACGTCAATCTAGCGATCGCTCGTTTCATCAAATACACCGGGAAGTAAAAGTTCGAGGGTGCAGCGTTCTACTCGCGAGGGAGTATTATTCTGTGCTAGTCTGTAAAGCATTCCTTTTTAACGTTTAAAACGTCCAAGTAATAGCGAAATTGTATAAAAAAAAAAAATGAGAAAAAACAAGAAACGAGGAAGAAGACAAAAAATGCAAAATGCGTTCTTTCGGTTCCTCGCGATCGACGTTCAGTTTCTTTCCGTTTCCATTGAAAAAATTCGGACCTGTTCAGCATGCAACGAAACGAGAAAATGAAAGGGCGCGCGAGAGATCGATCAGTTGGAGGATTATCACCGCGTTGAGGGGAACGAGAGATAGAGAACTAATCGTACCAAATAATAAAAATCTGATGGATAAGAAAAAAAAAAAAAGAGAAACGGAAGCGAGCGTCGCGGCCGTTGATTATAAGATCATATATAGTACAAAGTAAACATATATTATTGTAATAACGGTTTAATTAACTATAAGGGGGAGCGTCGCTGTTCCACGATATATCGAGGTGTTACGCGAAATCGCGATACACGTGGACGAACGTTCGATCAAAGTGCTATTGTTCTGTTGGTGGCGTGTGCGGATCCATGGGGTTTGACAGGGAGATAAATCACGATACGGGGGTGCTGATGGCGTCGAGTTTTCATGGAAGTTTTCACGACACCGCGATCGAGGTCCTCGAAGATGCAATCGAAGCTTAAGGAAGACGTACACGCGAACGATGCGTCGAATTTGTGTGATAGCGTAGAGAACATGCTGCGACATTATCGAACAACGGATAAGCGCTGGTAGGAAGGGAGGAGGGACTAGTTGAGAAGCTTGGTTCAACGGTGGAGACTGCCAATGACACGCATACCAAAATCGGGAGTGACAAATGCAGGGAAATTAGAAAATTAAGAAGAGGATAGAAAGATTTTCAAGATAAAATGGGAACAGGAAAAAAAAAGAATAATTTAAACACAGGAGCAGAAGTGAACCAAGCTTTTGAACAAGAGAAACGAGGTGCGTTCGGACGATTATCGTAGAGAATAAAAATATTCAGGGTAAACTGTGAAGCAATCGTCGCATCGGAAGGAAGAGCATTCGCGTGCTGGGTTCGAGAAACCGGAAGTGCAGAGACGACGTTGGCGAAAATCACGCATGTGACATATTTGTAGGAAAATTTTCTCGAAAGATAATGCAACGGGGGAACAGTTTGTACGATAAATTTGTAAATAAGCGTTTAATTGACGTTATTAATTACTTACACCACGCCAGTT
This sequence comes from Nomada lathburiana, assembly GCA_963667235.1. Lineage (NCBI taxonomy): Eukaryota > Metazoa > Arthropoda > Insecta > Hymenoptera > Apidae > Nomada > Nomada lathburiana. The sequence continues at coordinate 10,911,249 of OY763906.1, forward strand.
ATTATTCTTACAATTATTACTATTATTATTATTATTGTCACTGAAAGATCGTCATCACCATTACCATCGTCACCTTTGTCACTATTATTATTATTATTATTATTACTACTATTGCGATTATTTATATTACTACATTCCTACTACTGCTACCACCACCATTATAATTATTATTATGATGATTATTATTATTGCGATCTTTATTATTGTAAAGAAAGAGATGATTCATTATTAATACAAACGCACCGTAAACGCGTTCTTTGTTGAACCGAGAGAGAGAGAGAGCGAGAGAGCGAGAAAGAGAGCAAGAATGGGAGAGAATGAGAGGGATGAAAGGGTGTTTCGACTAACTAGAGCAATTATCCGACAGACTATCGAAGCAAGACAGTTGACGTATCGTTCAATAATAAACAAAAAAAGGAGAAAGCAAAAAACGAAAAAGAGAGAAACGTCGCGTTCGAGTTAGAGAACGATTAAAAATCGGTAAAAACTATAGAACTGGATGCTAGAAACGGACGACAGGGGCGGGAAGGGGGTTGGTTTTTTATCGTGGAGAAAAAAGGGGGAACCGAAGGACACACGCACGCTAGGTAACACACGCGCGAGAAATAAAACAAGATAAGTGGAAAAAATTAACAGAAACCGCTAAACGTAAAGCAAGAATATAGTATATAATTCTATATATACTATATATAAATATAAATATATAAATATATAAATATAAAATGCAAATATAAATATGAATATAAATATAAATATAAATGAATGATATATTATATATATATATATATATATATATATAAATATATATAAATATAATTGCCATTTTCAGGCAACCGAAGCTAGTTTGGGGTGGGGCAACTGGGTGGGGGGGGGGGGGGGGGGGGGATCTATAATTTAGTATAGCGAAAACCCCAGCGATCCAAGGGGGTTCGATTGTCGATCGATCCTCGGTGTTGATCGATCGACGATTGTTCTACACGTTAAGTTTAGCAGACGCGGCAAGATGGGGACAGAGGGTTGATCGATACACGGGGGGAAATAGATGGAATAGACGGGAACGATACGATTAATGGGAAGAACCAGAAAACGGGCGGGAGAAAAGTGAAAAAGAAGCACTCGATGATCTATTTATGTAACGCGTTCGTTGTGCGTGGTACCTCGTCTCGAATCGACGACCGACAGTGGATTGCGAGCTGAAATGGGGAATAAATAGAAAAGGCGGAATCGCGCGTGACCATCGTGAACTGTATAGATAAAAAGAAAACGGGAAGAAGAGTAGAGAGGACCGAGACGGTTGAGCGACGATCATGTGGAACTAGGGGTTGATAATTTCGACGAGCACACACCCTCCCCGAACGATCGTAGAATGTAAGAGGAGAGAACGGGCGAGGAAGCTCGAGACGTAGGTGAATGAACATATTATAAATATAAATATTATAAATATATAAATATATATATTAAAAGGCAGAAATAATAATAAACGATAAAGGAGGGAATTAAAAAAAAAAAATCGTAGGGATTAAGAGAATCTATTTCGGGTCCGTGTGTGTATACGCGTTTTTTTATATTGCAACGACGCAAGTCGCGTTTTAAATCGGTAGAAGAGGGAAAAAAAAGCAGGAGGAAAGGGTGGCGAATAAGTGTGCGGCAGGGGGGAGGGCAGGGTGAAAGGGTTGGAACGAGCGTAGACCGTGAATCTTAGTCCTTGGACTGGCGGACGAAATCGTTTCGGAGATCGAGGACGAGTAACATATTATGCAAATGTATCATCGCGTAGGAGTTGGTTTTTGCTCTCGATTGAATTTTCCATCTTTTACATTCGACCGGGTTCTTCCACGGTTGCTTGTTGAAACGGAAAACGATTTATTGTTACTCGGTCAATTTCGGGAAATAGTGTCGGATTGTACACCGGCGTAAAATCGTAGGAAGACAAAGTACGGGCGCGCCCATCAAATGGAAATTTCACAAACAAATTTGCAACGCATTGCTGTCAGTCTTGCATCGATTGATGTGTTGCTTGAGTGTATAAAGTGCGAGAGCAGGAACCACTTGTGAAATCTGGTCGGGAAAGTCCGAGGACCCGTGGCCGCGTTTCGAGGCGATTCGATCAACCAATTATCTGTTGATCGGGGCGGTGAAGATAGTTGGGCGAATGGTCGGGGATAAGGCACGCAATCGTCGATAAAGAACACGAAGGGGAAAACGTGGGCGAGGAGGGGAACAGGCGAACGGTTCGTACGACAATAAGGTATCGATTAGTTAATCAGAGATGAAATAATGTAAAATACAAGTGCAAAAGCAAGTATACATTATTATATTTATTATAATACGAGGGTTCATCGTGTCGGTATCCAAAGAAACAAAAAAAAAATAAATAAAATAAAACACACACACAGCAAACGGTTCGGAAAGCAGGGAATATCTTCGACATCTCAGAAAACGAACGTATTCTCTCTTTGAATTTGTAAAAACCGAGGGGGATGGAACGGATATACGGGACTGGGGATGGAAAAAATGAAATGACGAAAAAGAAAAAAAATGACAAAAAAATGGAAATAGAGGGAAATAGAAAGCGGGCACGATGGCAGGGAAAATTTCACGGAACGAGGCTCCTTTTTAGAGTTTTTAGTCGCGGTAAAGCGCTGCGCTGTGAGGCGAAATCACAGTTCGTAGTGATTTCGCGGGATCGTTTTTTCTGACGGCTGAGACGTGCGAATTAGCGGCGGTATCGAGCGAAACGAACGTGCGAAGATTTATAGAAGAAACGGAAGAAAGAGAGCGTGGACAGCGGCTGGAACCACGAGATCGAGGGAAGAAGAACGTTCTTCCTCCCCTCGAACCCGTCGTTTTCGGCGGCGTCGTTTCCTTCTTTCTCACTTGCGAGAGGGACGATCGGTTGGATCGACGACCGATCGCCGCGAGGACATACCAAAGGATCGTTAGATTTTACGCGAGTAAAGATGAGGTAAAAAAAGATGCATTATTTATTGTTTACACTTATCTATTCATTAGCGAATGACACACAGACACACGTACACACGAACACAAGGACAAGAACGTATGAATGAGACGGGGGTGCATGAGAGCGCGAGAGTGTGTCAGGCAATGCGGCAGATCCTGTCTGGCGAACCTGAAAGATATGAGCGGCGTGTCGTTGATTTTTTGCGAAACTCGAAATTGAATGGGAGAGAGAGAGAGAACGAAGAGAGAGAGAGGGAGAGAGAGAGGGAATTGTAAGCGATGGAATCGAATTTTCGAACGGGATCGCGATGATCGATACGTCGGAAAGATCGACGAGGGGCTAGTTTTTTCTTGTAAGTGACCAGTTTGTTAGTGACCGCTCGTCGATCGACCGATTCGAGATCGAGGATCCGAAGGGGATGAAAAAGGATGGAAGAAATTTGCTCGGGTCTGGGTTGTTGAAAGTTCTGAGAAATTTGTCGATTCCGTTTTTGTTCTGTTCTGTTGATTGTAAATGTAACCGATCGAGATGAAAATTCGATTCCAGCATAGGGAAACGTGTAACTATCTAATAGAGACACACAAGTTCTGGAGTGGCGCGGTGGGCAATTGTAAACTATTGTAAACTACGATGTTACTACGTTTTACCAAGAGCTTATTGTAGTCAAGAACCATTTAAGGAGGAATAACGAGATGAGAAACCGTAACAAACCGAGACATCAAGTCACACACATAGACACACAAACAGGGGAAGAGAACGGGAGGTGGTGGAAACTTACGTCGAGGCGAGTGGCAAACCAAAGCAAACCAAAACAAACCAAAACAAACAAGATAAAAAAAAAACATTTAAAAAATACAAAAAAAAAAAAAATGGTAATTGAGTGTAGCACGAAAAAGAAACTTCTTTACACTTTTGCACGAGACGTGTGTTGTACTTAAATTAATTATCATTGACATATGTAATTAACGTTTTATTACTTAGCAATTAAACTTAATTTATTTATGATTAATCCGAGTCGCTTGTGTTGTGACACGCCCTTGTTGAACAATCGATCTTTACGTGAAGCTCGTGTGTTGTTTTTCCCTCCCTTTCGATTATCAAAAAGGACAGCAAAAGAAAGAAAAAAAAAAAAAAGTGCGATTCAACGGCGGCGTCGGCGTAAAGCATTTCGAGGATATTGAGAAACTGACACAAATTAGAAGCACTTCTTTATCTTCCTTGTTTCGCTTTTATTGTCACATATCTTTTAATTCCAGCTTTTTATTCAGTTCTGCATATAAATGTGTACAAAAGCGTATGTAAATCGATACAAAAATAGGCACGTCGGACGTACAATATTTATCGAAGATTCACCGAAGATCACTTTCACGCGGTGAACGCTTGCATACCAGTTATCGCTCTTCCGAGTATCAAACTGTGAATATCGCTCGTACCTAAAACACAGACAACGTTGTATAAAAACGACATTGCCAACAATTCTCGATTGAATACGCTCCTCCGAGAAATGTAGCGGCCCCGCAATTTCGTGGAGGAGCGTGGCATCGCGATTCAACTTACCTTCATAGGTGACAACGCTCTCCAAGTTCATCGCGTGTCTAATAACGTGATACTCGTCCGATATTCCATTGCCACCTAACATTTCTCTGGCGGTTCTCGCGATTCGCAGGGCCTTCGTGGCCGAATTATTTTTGATCATGGAGAACATCTCTGGAGTGGCCCTAGGATGCGAAAATTCATGAAGAAATGTGTGAAGAAATCGACAAGCAACGAGAACGATGCACGCGACAATTAAAGAGGACAACGATTACTGGGACGACACTGTCCATAATGACATCGCATTTTTGCAGTGGACTCGCAGCAATTTGAACAAAATTATCGGAGGTTCTAGATTACTTCTACTTACAGAGGCTCCGAGATAATTCGGCAGCATTCGCCGAGGCAAAATGGAGAAACCGCACGCCCGTTCCGCGAAGAACAACGCAAAAATTATTTCCCAGATCGTCGTCACGAGTATTCGAAACGCTACCAGATGTCATGCATCGATTCGCATCTTCGCCCGTTCATCGACGCCGAGAATACCGATATATCGTCGAGAAATAAAAAAAGAAATGACGAGAATTCCTCACGCTACGTACTTGCCCTCGTCTTTCAACCTGCCCACCCTAATGCAAGCCTGAAGCCCGAACGCGATGTCGCACATCATGTCTGCCAATTTCTTCTGCACTAGTTGGTTGGCTGCCAGCGGCCTGTTGAACTGTTTCCTCTCCATGGTGTACGATCTAGCGATATTCAGACAGGTATCGGCCGCGCCAAGCGCTCCCCACGCGATTCCATATCGAGCGTTGTTCAAAGCACTGAACGGCCCCTGTGGCGAATATTTTTCCATGAGCGACGCGGCCCGTCCAAACAGTGTCAACCGCCGCGAGAACTCACTTTCAACCCTTGAACGTTCGGCAGCATATTCTCCGGGGGTACCAGCGCGTTGTCCATCAGGATCATGCCGGTGACGGAGGATCTCAAGGAGAATTTTCCATCGATTTTCGGTGTGGCCAATCGATTCTCGTTGCCGTCCCTTTCAACGATGAAGCCCCGTATGATGCCGTCCTCGCATTTCGCCCAGACGATTAACACATCGGCGATCGGGGAGTTCGTTATCCTGAAGTCGACGTGACATTAGAAGAAACGGAATACCGGAGTTCGTATGAAATATTTCGAGTTATTTCTCATCCCGGTGGGTATTACTCGCGGGGACTGTACCAGGTTTTGCTCCCGTTCAGTTTGTAAATCTTTCGCTGCGAGTCGTAGGTGGCTTTGGTCTCCATGGAGCCGGGGTCGCTTCCGTGATTGGGCTCCGTGAGGCCGAAAGAACCGATCCACTCTCCGGATACTGAAAACGATAAGTGGATAGACCAGCTCGGTTTACGCGGGATCATTCCGGCCGCACTCTCCCGTTCGTCATCTCGAAGATTAGTTACCTAATTTTGGCAGGAATCGTTGCTTCTGCGCCTCGTCGCCGTGCGAATAAATCGCGCCAACGACCAACGACGATTGCACAGACAGTGCGGATCTGTATCCGCTGTCGACAGACTCGACTTCTCTCATCAGTAGTCCATTGGCCACGGAGGAGACGCCGGCACCGCCGTATCCCTTCATGGTGCACCCGAGGACACCCATTTCGCCGAATTCCCTCATGATCTCCTTGTGGAAGATCTCGTTTCGATTTGCCTCCAGCACACGGGGCAACAGTTTCTCGCGGCAGTAAGTTCGAAATTGATCTCTGACGAGGATTTCATCCTGGGTGAGCTGAGACTCGAGGTCGAACGGGTCCTCCCAGTTGAAGGTAGCTAGTTTATTTGACGGGGCGGGCGAAGAAAGTTGGAAAATTCGGTTAATTGTAAGACAGTGGCAGCTTGAGCCCAACAAATTTGAATTTGAATTTCTACTTTTGCTCCAGCACGTGATGTCCGGTTTTAAAAACCAGTGGAATAGGTGCTGCACTCTATTGAATGATTAATAAGCTTTCGGACGGCACAGTATCCGTGTAATCGTTTAGAACACGAGAGAAACATTGTTAAAAAGGAGACAAAGGAGACTTACACTTTGCTGCCAGCGAAGAGGAGGCCGAGATCTCTGATGATTCGAATAAATTATTAAGGAAAAGTATCGATCGACGAGAGAAGAGAAACGTTGTTGCGTCGGACGAGCAACATTTTGTCTTTAAATAATTGTAAATTTCTTGTATCCTGCTTTTCGCACGCTTGCCCCTTTCGACTGATAAGAGAAGAGGATACGTCTTGATGATATTCCTTGGGAATGTCGACAGCAACGGGATAAAACTTTTCTCGCGATAGCTGCCATGTTCGATGTCGACGGAACAACTGGCTTGCTGGCCCGAACGAGAGGCGTCTTATCTGTGACAAATATGACCCCACTCAAAAATCATAAAACGACCTTTCATCGCTCTCTACGTTTGTTTGCCGATATATATTTCGTATCTTTTTATCTTTCTGCCAATACAACATTTTATCCGTGATAATTTCGCCCAAGTAATTTTAATATTTATGAGAGGAGAGCCGAGGTCGTTCCGTTTCAGTCGATCACTAATCAGCGGGAAATTCGAATGCGTAACTCTTCTTACAATTTAACTCTATCAACCGTACCAATATAATACCCCAGTGCAATCTAATTTTTACGTGCCTAAACATTAACGTTCCAACGGCAGTTCTGCGTGAGGTATATTTTATTTACAAAATCTTGTAACAATAGATATACAATATATATAGATACACATTTGTTCTGACGATCGACTAACGAGAAGATTCGACTTTTCGCTACTAATTCTACACGATTCGTAAACGATTGAAGATGCAACCATGGAGTGGAGATATCGGAAACGATTGCTTGCTAATTGGAAAACGAATGGGGTAGTCGCAATAGAAAAACGGTGTTCCTTTTTATTTTCGCGTCGATGAGAGCATGCTGATGCGTGGGGCACTTCGATTTGCTTGGAAACGCAACATATCGTAGTCGTTTTCACGATTTCACACCACGAGAAGATCTTCCTTCTGAGCCGGACCATCCGGTAGCGTCTGCTTGAATACACGAATGTTGTGGAACAGATATCCAAGGGAATCCATGACTGGACGAACGATAGCCTGCGTGACGGCAGCGAGGAAATTTCTCGTCGCGGCGCAAGTTATTTTCCAGACACGAAGACACGGCGCTAAACACCAGATGTGCTGCAAAGATCGATTAATTAATCCGGTTCAATTGCAGTCGTGTCGCGCCAACTATAATATCGCCGAGGTGCCGCAATTTTACGGATCCAGGAAAAGAAAACAGGCCGAACCACCCTTATAATGTTCTGCTGGGTGTAGGCATCTAATACAGGTGGGCAGCATCGATCGACCATAAAATCGAGAAAAAGGTCGACGACTCACCTGAAACGCGAGGCAGGCGAACGTGAAACCAAGGCACAGGGCCAGCAAGGGGGCGATAAGAACGGAGAGAAACACGTAGCAGCAACCCCTGGACAACCGGAAGCAGTGGCCGCTCAGCCGCCACGCGCACTCGGGGCTGCGTATTCCTTCCGGTTCGCCGATCACGTCATCCCACATCACCTGTAATTCCCAAAATTGATTCACCGCAAATCATTCGATTATTTCCCCGTCTCGGAATGAATTCTATCCGCGTAATATTTATTCTCAACAATTAAAGCACTTTCGAAGTCTGTTGGAAAATCGCTGGGCAATTCTTTCGGAATTTCTAAACGCACAAACTGAACCATTTTATCGTATTACAAACTGGGGTTTTTCAAATGCCAAGGCCAGGTGATTTACATTATACCATCGCGGTGAAGTTCGCGTGTGTTTCAGGATCAGATAACACCGTACCCGGGTAACACGAAAAAGCCCAATAATCATAATCCATGGGAGAAGCAAATGATTCCTCGGCCCGTACAATATTTAAACACACTCGAAAAATAAAATGAAGCCAGACGAGACATATATACTCCGCTCTGTAAATAAAATAATTCTACCCTTCGACGCGTAAACACATGCGGAGCACCCTAATAATTCCTCCCATAATTAACAATCCACTCGTCAAAATTTGGCCGCTCTAAAATTCGTGTACGCTAAAAGGCAAACGTACGCACGGTTGCATACCTGTAGGTGCGTGTTTAAGTTATTCGGGTCCCGGTCCTCCAGCTCGGTGTTGCTCTCGTCCCCCGTCGAGGACTCGGGCTTCTCCATCCCTGGAAAATGGAAATTGCTGCACTTGGGCACGGTACACTGGAACGTGTTTCGTAAACGCGCCAACATATTCCCCCCGCTGCAATGTTATTTCCTTCACTCGACTAAAAGGCACGCGAGATCCCCGTTTCCCAGCCGAGCGACCGCGGTCAAGTACATCGCCAATCGTGAAAATATGCACTACGCGCCACCGCGAAAACCACCCTCAACCCGATCTATAAGGCACCATTGATTGCAGGTGTGCTGAATAATACACGGTCCTCTAGCGATCGGTGACAATGCCAGGATCGCCGGCCTCGGGCGAGACTTGTTGCAACTTTGTCGACCCTCTTGGAATTTGCAATTCACGTCACTTTAGAAAACGTACCTTTTCCTTATTAAGAACTTTATTACCTTTTCATTGCTGTGGTAGTTTGCGGCTACGTTACTGAATAAATAGAGGAGGGACGAAGTAGAAATATTACGTATCCTTTCGTTAGGGTAGAATTGAAGTTACGTGCATAACGGGGATGTAGTTGTAGGAAGAATAATAACTGTAACTGCGCAAAAAGAGACATGCATTTTTTAAGAGGCAGACGTAACGAAAAGTCACTCAAAATAATCGATCGGGAACTACTGATTGTTACGATAACCACCACGACTCATTAATAATACAAGAAACTTCCATTCCACGGTGAACACCTGCTCGCTGCTCACATTCCACCTACACGATTTCCTATAGGAACTTACAACTTTGTTTGCTAGCCCGATCGATGTTTCGCAATAATGGAAATGAGCAGAAACTTTTTATAAACATTAACACTAGTAGAAACGCGATCAAAATCATAGTTAAGTAACAGAAATAAATTCTGAGTTAAATAAGGAGAATTTCATACATTATTCACCACTTCATTTATCCACTTTTCTTCCCTGTCTTCTCTTTCGTAATACAAACTTATAGCCAATGTAGCTTTTCAATCACACAGGGGGTGAAATAATACTCACTGAACTCCCCGTTCGACACTCGTGATCCCCTTATTTTGCCTCCCCGGGTTTTTTACTCGGTATTTAGCAACTACAACCCTTCTTTCAATTTGTTTCGTTGTTTTCGTCCTCTTGAACGGGCAGGTGCGAGGATAATCCGCGATCTAGCGACTGGACAATGGTCACCGCGGCTGCGCGACCCGTTTCAACCCTTTCCCCGTCATGCGACGCATCGTGCAACCACCCCGACAAAACGAAAGTGAATGGCCCGTAGCCTGTAGTGCGTAAGATCAAAACGTGACACTGCGCTCGATAAAAGGCTGATTGGGGTGAAAATGTTCAACAGGGCACGCGCAATTTGGTTCTGCAAGAGCTGAAGAAACGATGAAGTGCTCAAAATGAAGGCAGGAGATGCTGCTACACGCCTCTAAAAGAGTTATAAGTGCTAGATGCGCCGTTTACTTTCTATAAACAATATAAAAATGCGTTTGATAATTCCACGGTACCTATAAACGAGGGCCATTCTAACGGTGAAACAGATTGTTCCTTGAATCGGGAGCTTTAATTTAATAGGTCGGTGATTAAAATCGGTCCAGTCGAACGCGAGATAATTGAATTTGTTTAACGAAATTATAAACAAATACGATTATTTCGGCTTGGAGGCGAGCTACATCAATGTTCAGAGAACATAAATTAAAGCTAAGAGCATCGGCTACCATCTCCGATAGGTGTGAACATTATTCCATTAGCAGTTCATTTGTTATAAACAATTAAACCATTGAAATTGTTATTACGGCCGACTAGGTATAGCTACGGCAACGAAGTATTTTTTATCGCGTAGCTTACTCCATTCCCTTTCTTTTGAGATATCGTTGATTAAAATTGGCCCAGCAGAAGGCGAGATAATAATTTTTAAAAATTTTGTCGGTAACGATATGTCGATAACCGAACGAGTGGCGCCATCTCGCGTTTGCGGCCTTTTTCGCAGTTTTCCGCACCGCCAAAACCGAATTCCTGGATTACATCGTTAATTTAAACAATTCCGTTTTTCTCGGCTTCTAGTGCGTATTTCTTAACCGGATTTGTCTTAAATTAAAGCTACGGGCCATAGCTATATCCTTGAATAGGTGCAACAGTATGGCATTAGTGGTTTAAAAGTTATTAACAATTGAAAAATCGACAAAAACGCACTCCGGGTCACTGCAATTACCTCGGCTTCTAGACGCGCTGGATCAATGATCGAGTGCCCAAAATGAAGGTAAAGGATGCCACTACAAGTCAAAACACGATTTACAAATGGTACGTGCGCTGTTTATAGTGTATAAACAATTTGACAATTCGTTTTAGAACTGCGCCGCCGCAATTATACACGAGGACCGATCTACTGGCGAATCAGATTGTTCCTTGAACCGAGAGCTTCAACTCGAGAGGTCGTTAATTAAAATCGGTCCAGCAGAAGCCGAGATAATTGAATTTGTTTAACGAAATTATAAACAAATTCCATTATTTCGGCTTGGAGGCGAGCTACAACAATGGTCAGAGGACATAAATTAAAGCTAGGAGCATCAGCTACCATCTCCAATAGGTGTGAACATTATTCCAAGTGCAGTTCATTTGTTATAAACAATTAAACCATTAAAATTGTTATTACGGCCGACTGCTTGCAGTTACTGTAACCTGATATTTTTTATCGTGTAGCTTATTCGTTTCCCTTTCTTTTGAGACGTCGTTGATTAAAATCTGCTCAGTAGAAGCCGAGATAATTGAATTTGTTTAACGAAATTATAAACAAATTCCATTATTTCGGCTTGGAGGCGAGTTACAGCAATGATCAGAGGACATAAATTAAAGCTAGGAGCATCAGCTACCATCTCCAATAGGTGTGAACGTTATTCCATGTGCAGTTCATTTGTTATAAACAGTTAAACAATTAAACTTGTTATTACGGCCGACTGGGTATAGTTACCACAACGAGGTATTATTTATCGTGTAGCTTATTCGTTTCCCTTTCTTTTGAGACGTCGTTGATTAAAATCGGTCCAGCAGAAGCCGAGATAATTGAATTTGTTTAACGAAATTATAAACAAATTCCATTATTTCGGCTTGGGGGCGAGCTACAGTAATGGTCAGAGGACATAAATTAAAGCTAGGAGCATCAGGTACCATCTCCAATAGGTGTGAACGTTATTCCATGTCCAGTTCATTTGTTATAAACAATTAACCATTGAAATTATTATTACGGTCGAGTGGGTATAGTTACGGCAACGAGGTATATTTTATCGTGTAGCTTATTCGTTTCTCTTTCATTTGCTATCCTGTAGATTAAAAAACAACCACCAGAAGCCGTGATAATCGCAATGACCCGGAGCGTAGTTTCATCGATTCTTTAATTGTTTATAACTTTTAAACTACTTGTCCCCAATTCTTGCAACTGTTGGAGAAGATAGCTGTGGTTCTTCGCTTTAATTTGAGACCACTCCGGTTACACAATACCTACTAGAAGCCGAGAAAAACGCAATTGTTTAAATTAACGATGTAATCCAGAAATTTGGTTTTGAACGCGCGGCAAACTGCGAAAAGGACCGCAAACGCGAGATGGCGCCACATGTCCGATTATCGACTGTCTGCTATATCGTTACCGACAGACTGTCGGTAAAAAGCTATAATAATTATAAATTTCAATCTCGACTCCTGGTGGTTATTTAGTAACCTATGAGGTATCAAATGAATGGGAAAGGAACAAGCTATTTACCTGGAATAGTTTCGTTGCTGTAACTTTATCCACTTGCCCGTAATAATTAATTTCATTGTGTAAATGTTTATAACAAACCAACGACCCTTGAAACATTTTTCCGAAGCATCTTAACAAAGGTATTTACGTCTCTGAATATTTGTTTCTACCAATAAATTTTCCTGTGTGTACTAAGTATATACTAACAACAATATTCCTCTTTATTTCGGTCTCGTAACCATGAAATTTGGACTAATTGTAAGAGTGCATATAACCTAACTTCAGATTACCATCTTATCTTACGCATTCTGTTCTTCCACTCCTTCTTTCGTACCTTTCATACCTTACATATTGCCCTATTTCTGACAAGCCGTCTCTTTATTGCACATCTATTATATGCACATCTTTCTGTTGCGAATTCCTAAGCGTTCATCTCTTATTCTATGCATCACATCCTCTATCGTTACCCCCTTCGCTGGTACTCTGCGCTCTCTTATTAGATGTTCTAACATTATCAATTTGGGTCCACACGTGTCATATCTTTCATTCTCTTCTAGGTCACAATATTTATTCGGCTTTTGAGTGCATGTAGATCTTACCTACGTTATTAATCAATGCCTATTTCCTGTTAGCCATTAACTTTGGTACTGTGGCAGTGTTGGTGTTCTAATATAGGGTCTGCTAAACGGTGGCCCGCAGGCCACTCGTGGCCCCTTCCCGTACTTATATCTTTTACCTTCAGCGAACTGCGAGTCATATGAGAGACATACAGACAAATGACGCTCCACACACCTATGCGTATTGTGTTAGATGGCATGTCAACGTCACATTATCTTTGCGTTTAATTGGTAGTGAGGATTCGGTGGCCGTTAGAGGAGAAAAGCTTGGCAGTCCCTGTTCTAATATGTCTAAACCTTTCATTATATCTTGATGCTTTTATTTTTATGTTCTGCAGCTGCTGTTGTATTTCATTGCATCTTCTTTTAAGTTTTTCCATTAATTCGTTCCCTACCCGTCTGCTAAATTTATTTATGCTTGATTCATTCCATTCCTTTTGAAATAATCCTGTCTTTTTCTTATGCTTCTAGTGTGACCCTTCCGTATCTCTTTTTCCTCTAAACATCCCTTAATAATTTTTCTCTCTCCTGTTACGTACATACTAATATATTTTTTGTGTGCGCAGGTTTCCCAGCAAAGAGTAGGATCATTGACCGGTACTTCTCATTGTGCGTAAGAGCAAAAAAGAAGATAGAAGAACTTTTGCCACATACTTTAGTGATCCTTTAGTTATAGTAAAATGGTTTCTACAAATAGTTTGTAACTATTTGCGCATAAGATTAATTTAGAGCAATTGTGTAATTAACTGTTACGTATATTTATTATATCTTTTATTTTATATTCAGCTTATTCGGTAGATCTTGTATAAAGTTTATTACGTATATTAGTAATGCAAGATTTTCTGAATGTGCTAAATACAAAATGAAATATATAATAAATAATTTACATGTGCATAAGCTACACAATGCTGTAATGTATTTTGTAAGCTTCTGCGTATAAAGTACGTAAATTTACATGTAAGCTACATTGTAAATTAACTTTAAAGGATACTTTGTAAGTATTAGCTTGTAAATTTGAACTACAACATTTTTGTAACTTGTATCTTCATTAATAAATTCAAATAAATCTTCAATGAAAGGAATTCTACTGCTCTTTTTATTTGCATACCTTACCAATCCTTGAAAAGACCTAATTCCAATTCCTTATACAAGTACTACCGTGCAGGAACTTAAAATGCTAAGTTCACAAGCGGAGAACTTGTAAAAATAGACCTGAACATTATTAAACTTTGCGCTAAGTATCCAGGAATTAATACAACGCTTTGATGGGAGCCCGTAAAAATTTAAGTGCTCGGAAATTCCTGGAACGTGACGTCATTTCCAAGAACTGCCGGGGTCGGATACCTCCTTGCATATCATATTCTCCTGATACAAATCCACGATTTTCAGCGAGATATTGTTGCCAGAAACTCAGAAATTTTGCGCTCGGAAATTCCTGGAACGTGACGTCACTTCCAAGAATTTCTGAGAACGAATACCTCCTTGCATATCATATTCTCCTGATACAAATCCACGATTTTCAGCGACATATTTTTGCCAGAAACTCAGAAATTTTGCGCTCGGAAATTCCTGGAAAGTGACGTCATTTCTGAGAACGGATACCTCCTCGCATATCATATTCTCCTAATACAAATCCACGATTTTCAGCGAGATATTTTTGCCTGAAACTCAGAAATTTTGCGCTCGGAAATTCCTGGAACGTGACGTCATTTCCAAGAACTGCCGGAGTCGGATACCTCCTTGCATATCATATTCTCCTGATACAAATCCACGATTTTCAGCGAGATATTTTTGCCAAAAACTCAGAAATTTAAGTGCTGAAAATCGTGGATTTGTATCAGGAGAATATGATATGCAAGGAGGTATTCGTTCTCAGAAATTCTTGGAAATGACGTCACGTTCCAGGAATTTCCGAGCGCTTAAATTTCCGAGTTTCTGGCAAAAATATCTGCCGAAAATCGTGGATTTGTATTAGGAGAACATGATGTGCAAGGAGGTATTCGATCACTGCAATTTTCTGGACATCTGCCAACTAATTTTGCAAGATGTGAAGACTTAGAATTTGCTGCTTCCAAATTTTATAACGTATAGGGCCATTTTGACAAGTTTCTCGCTTTAGGACTTTGCATTTAAAGTTCGTCCACGATACTTCTTGTATAAGGAATTGGAATTAGGTTCTTTCAAGGACTGGTAAGGCATGAAAATAAAAAGAGCAGTGGAATTCTTTTCATTTAAAATTTATTTAAACTAATTAATGCAGATACAAGTTACAAAATGTTGTAATTCCATTTTACAAGCTAATCCTTATGAACTATTCTTTTATATCTATTTACAATATATCGCACAACTAAATCTTCTATCAATTCTAAACTAACATTTATTTAATAAAAAATACTATAAAGATAAATAATCTAATACTTATAAACTATTCTTTGAAGTTAATTTACAATATATATTAGAGATAAAACTTGTACTAAAATTTACATACTTTATATGCTAAAGCTTATTTTAAATTACAACAATTGTGTAACTTGTGCACATGTAAATTATTTATTATATCTTTCATTTTGTATTTAGCACATTCAGTAGAACTTGCATTACTAATATACGTAATAAAGTTTATACAAGATCTACCGAATAAACTGAATATAAAATAAAAGATATAATAAATGTACATAACAGTTAATTACACAATTGTTCTAAATTAATCTTATGCACTAATAGTTACAAACTATTTTTATAAACCAATTTACTACAACTAAAGTATGTGGCAAGAGTTATTCTTTCTTCTCTCTTGCTTTTATGCACGATGAGAAGTACCGGTCAATGATCCTCCTCTTTGCCAGGAAACCTGCACACACAAAACATATATTAATAAGTATGGAACAGGTGAAAGAAACATTGTTAAGGGGTAGTTAGAAGAAAACGAAATAGGGAAAGACCACACTAGAAGTACAAGAAAAATGGAGGATTATTTAAAGAGGAATGGAATGAATCAAACATGAATGAATTTGATGAGAAGGGAAGTAAAGAAATTGATGGAGAGCCTCAAAGATTAAATGTATAATCGAAATGAAATAAAGGGATGAGTAATGGGATAATGTATAAGTAGAGAAGGTATGCAAGAAAGAGTGGAAGAGGAGAATGCGTAAGCTAAGATAGTAATCTAAAGTTAGATTAAAAAGTAATACTATTGGAAGTATGTAATTATTACACACAGGAAATTTTATTGACAGAAAAAAATATTTAGAGACATATTACACTTACATTAGCCTTCATTGCATAAAGCTTCCAATCCGACAAAACCAATTTAATATAATTAATATAATTTAATATAAATATATGGTAGGGGTTATTCTTTCCTCTTTCTTCTTTTCCTGCACAATGAGAATTGACGGTCAATGTTCCTTATCCTTTGCCTACGAAACATGCGCACACAAAAAATATATTAGTAAGTATATACCATGAGAGAGAAAGACTGTTAAAGGATATTCAGTCGGAAAAGAAAGTAGGGAGAGCCAAATTAGAAGTATAAGAGAAAGAGTCTTTTAAAAGGAATGAAACGAGTCTGACAATAGTGAATTTCATAAGAACGGAAGTAAAGGAATTAATGGAGAGTAAAGTGAGAACAGGAAAGAGTCAGCAAATAGCACACAAATGACTTACAAATTTGGAATGAAACAGAGAGGAAATGGAAAGATGTATAATAGAGAGAGAGAGCGCATGAGAGTGCAAGAGTTAAGATAGTATTGTAACGACAGGTTATATGTACACTAACCCAACTTTCATTGCTGCGAGGTCGCAATAAAGAATCATAGCACAATTAGTATGTCTTTATTGCATGATGGAAATTCTATTTAAAGAAGAAACTATTCACAAATGTATTTACCTATGCTAAAGAACTTGTTTGTTGTCGAATAAACTGAACAATGGAACATACAATGTCACTACACATATTAATTTTAATGTAGATTGTAATACCGTATTTGCCAACACTTTATTGATATGTAAATGAGAGTACGACACGATTTTTCACCATTATTAACTTAATTTTATAAATGAATACTTAAATAACCAAAGTTTATCGCACCGCTATTTATAAACGAGTGCTTGAAATTACGTACCACTCGTATCTCTGTATTACCTACACACAAACTGGACTTTAGAATCTCCATCTATACAGATGTGAATGAAACTACTTGGACCTCTGCCATATCTACACTTGAGGTAAGTAAGAGGCGCGAGTAGTTTCAAGCAGTTCCGTATAGATGGCAATGCCGTAGCAGGCGCGAGTAGTTTCAAGGAGTTCCGTATAGATGGCGATACAATAGCAGCGGCGAGTAGGTTCAAGGAGTTCCGTGAAGATGGCGATACCATAGCAGCCACTGTAGATATGGCAGAGACCCGCGTAGTTTCAAGCCCATCTTTACAGATATTAATTAATTTATGAATTCAAATATATACAGGAGTATTTCATTTATAAAGTAGAAGGCTTCTTGAGAAACAAGAAAATGTAATTACTGCTGGTAACATAGAGAAGGTACGAAAGAAAGAGTGGAAGAGACGACGCATAAGCTAAGAGAGTAATCTAAAGTTCATGGCTGCGATGCCGAAATAAAGAGGAGTATTATTGTTTGTATCTACTTTTTACACACAGAAAAATTGATTGAAAGAAACAAATATTCAAAGATGTAAATACCTTTGTTAAGACATATCTTAACCACATAGAATGATTAACTTTGGAGCACACCTGTTCCTCTAACAAAATAATGCATCGTAAAACGCGTGTAACAATTACATTAATTAAACACACACTTCAGAAAAATATCTTTCACACAAAAATTCAATTGTATTAACATTCTTATTTAAGCCTTAATTAATTAATCTCTAATCAAAGCAATTACTATATCAGTCTTATCGATTTTCATTTCACAAGAAATAGTCTCTCGAACAGAACAAACAAAAAATGAAAAAAAGTGGATAGCAAAGTGATCGAGGTGTAAAAGAATCGTCCACATGTGAGACGAGAAAGGAACGAAAAGAACGAGGACGATGACGGAAGGCAAGGAACGATAGGGACTCATGGAAAGAGTAACTCGGCCGGATGCAAGAGCAACCCGCTTGAGATAAAGATAGCCCGTGCTTTCTTGTTGCCCTGTTCGCCTCATAAACGTCATCATCCTATTACCGACTTCCACGTAAACGCACAAGATAGTCCTTTGATGCTCGACCAATTCTCAAAGGACTTCCTTCACCAGGAATCCGCTGTGGATTCAATTCGATTCGTGCTGAAAAATTCGTCGGCGCTGAACGCTTCTCGTTAATCAGCTCGTGGATTTCAACGACGCCTCTCAATCGCACGGACAGCTTCTCTGCGACTTTTTGGTACAGCAATTTCCACGAAGCTTGTTGCATCTCGATTTGGGAACTGGGTTTAATTTCTTTTGTTCCATTCCTCCCTTGTTCTGACTTTGTATCGCGTTAAGAAAACAATGTAAAAAATCGCCGCCCATCGTGCGATTTATTATTACATATACGCGAAAGGAAGAGTGGTCTGGCCGAAGAGTTGTCCGCTCTCCACGCACGCTGTCCCCACTCGTCTCGGACATTTAGCGGAATGCTGTTCCGGAATGTCCATTATAATGGCACGCACCGTCCATTCATGCGTCCACGGCTGTCATCCGCAGGGACGCGACCGCTTTGTTTCACGTTTTGACGTCTGAACCCCGTGACAGATTGAAGATCAATGCGACAATAGGCCGTGCATCTGATATTCCTATTGTCCCGCTAATCTGTCCACGCTAATTCCATTGTACCTGACCGTCGGTGGCGGAGCACGCTGCCACGCTTTCGTTGCCCTCTTTCGATTATAAACGAGATCTTTTATACTTGCCGAAGATTACGCTCTGCCCGGTGGCATGAAGTATCGGCGAAATTCGTGTAACTTGCTTGGGGCGAAGTTTGTCGCATGGTGATTCGTAAAGAGCGATGCAAAAAATTGATACTATCAAATATTTAACTTCGAATGTATCAAAGTTTTCGTTTATGCGCGGGGAAACGTGCGCGAGCCTGAGAAAATCTGCGATCGGTCTTGTTTGTAACTAATACTGATAACAATACCGTTTACTGATCGTTTGATAAATAAATGTGCGCGTGCCATGAATATTCTGCATTGATTAATGTTACTCGAAATAAACAATTTCGGCAAGATATGCGCGTGGTGTTCTGCTCTCTTGTTTCTCCTATGGTTCCCCACCATCTTACGTCATCCCCGAGGCTGAGTCACGTTGCACCCTCCTTCTATAAAGCTACAACACCCTCGTTTACGTGCCTAAAGGAGGCCGAGTCACCCCTCGACTATTCCACCAAAGTACATCTCAGCTTTCAGCTATGTTTCTCTGTGACAGCGAGTGGCAGAATTTTACACGTCGTTTAGTCAATCATTTGGTAGAGATTCGACTGATTATTTTAGATTCTGCTGGACGACATGGTGCTACAGTTCATTTGATATTCAATTTATATCATCTGTGATTAATTTCCGAATTAGTGAACGAACGAAGCAGGCCGGGTTATTTATATGAAAATTAATATAACGTTGCTCGCCCTTTCGGCTCCCTTGGACGGATGTTAAAGCGTTGTACATACTTCGAGATTTCCCATGAAATCGTTCTGTGCCGCTCGTGATCGGATCGGAATTGCGTCAATGTTCGACTTGCATAATGAGTTGCAAGCGGCGATGCACGTTTTCTATGCTGCATCGATTATTTTCAATTCATCTAATAAATTTTCTAACGAGACTTTCGAATGTAGTAACAATTAATTTACATCGATACGAAGCTTAATAATTGTTTGCACAATTTTGCGTTATTTAATGTGCAGTTAAAGTTAATTTTAAAAATATGTTAAGAGCTTGCGTATTTGAAATTTAGTTCGGTCGCCGTTTGTGTGTACCCTGAATGTACACAACAGGTACGAAATATATCCGAAAGGTGAATATGTACTGCGTATTATAAGAGCCGAGGCCGTTAACCATTCGAATCATTCGAGTATCAGGAAACGAGGAAGGAACGTCGCTATTCGTTTCATCGAAATTTATTCGAAAATTCGGGCAATCATTGCCGATTACAATGTTCGATAAAATATTGTAGGCAGTATTGAACCACGGTATTGGACGCAGTTGAAAAAAAAAATAAAAGGGTGATATAAAAGTGAACGGAATTGAAACGAGTAGAGGAAATCAATTTGGCGCGGTGTTGTGATTAAACGACGTTGAAATTACCACCATCGATTGTACGACTCCGTTAAGAACAAAATGAGGTGAGAAATATTAAAATTGTATAGCAGAAGATTCGCCGTATTTGCTTCGCGAAAAAAAATACAGCGCTACGTTTTATTTTATTTTATCACTCCATCCGAGAAAGGGAGGATTGAATAATATTTAATCGCCTTTAATAATTCGCTGAACATTTTTTACGATATATTCGAATACCGAACGTTACAATATTCCGTGCAGTTGTCCTTTCTACTCATAACAATCGCCGTACCTGTTTGCCTCAATAGCGACAGTTAAACAGTAGAAAAAAAAATTGAAGAACACTCTCGCCCATGTATATATGATCGTACGTACATGAACAAAATTGATCTGCAAAAGGAAAAGAAATATTATTCAACAATCTCAGCTCAACTAAAGCTTGACAAAAATCAATCCCCGTTTCGCGACAATTAATGTAACACGAAATTTCGAGATCGTCTGAATGAAATGTGGCAAACAGTTGCAGGAAAATAGCACCGAAGAAAAGATCCAGCAAGAAGACGGATTCCTGTTGCAAGGATTGCAGGTATCACTCCGATAGCACGGAAAGTTCGTCCTCTTGCACCTCCTCGGAATCGTCTCTGTCGGACAGTTGCGATTGCTCAGATTGCGATTGCTACGAGTGCGACGCCACGCCGAAAAGGCGAAGGGGTAAAGGAAAGTCGAAGGCGAGAAGTTCACGTCCGTCCAGAACAACCAAGTCTCGATGCAGCGCGAAGGTGTCGAAAAGGAAGATTTCCAGGCGTTCCAGTAAGTTTCCCGGTTGTTTCAAGCATTTCTTTTCCTCCATTTCTTGCCTTCCCGTTGACCCCACCTCACCGTAATTTATTACAGAAATTTATTACACAATCGCGACTGTTGCAGGAAAATCGCCGTCGTCCTGCTCTTGTTCGGATTGCGATCGCTGCGAGCCTTACAGCAGCGACGAGGAGTGTTACAGTTGCGTGCCGAGCAAGGCGCGTCGTAAAGCGAAGGCCTAATATTCGTGAAGGAACACTGATTTATTTATAAAATGTACCCACTCGTCGTATGATACTTTAAGCATCGTTCATTATTTTTGTCTTCCCTAGTCGTACATGATTATATATTATTTATCTATTTATTTTATACCAATAACTTGTATGCACGAATATGCCTAATATATTTACCAATCGTGATATCGTATTGGCGACTAGCGAATGGATTGTTAAGTTAGAAGAAATTTTGTAACATGTTACATGAACAATAAAGGAGAATTTTTCAACGAAACGCAGCTGGTCTACTTGCACAACTTTCCATCGGGCTTGAGTCATACGCAAGTACGTGGCGTCCGATGTTAGGACTAATTGCGTGCACGTGTTCCGGAGCCACGGTCTTGCCAGCGATCGGGCGTAACTTCTGAACCGTGAACCGTTCTCTGAAGCGGGATCGATTTCGATTTGCTGGGAGGGAAAGAAAGCTGTATGAAACGTATACAGATTGACAAAATTGATAAACTGATGGATCAATAAGTAGCATTAATTTAAGAAGAAAAAGAATTAGGAGGGGAATTTTTGTTTCTACCAAAGAATGGAAGGGAAACGAAGGCTCCAGCGTAATTGAAATTCGGATAACGTTGCGCATAAAACTACCATGGAACATCCGGGGGCCGGAATTTCCGTGCAACGGAACAGATTCTCGCGGGCGTTTAATCCCCGGGGGTGTGGGTCACGATTATTTATCGCGCCCCAGTCAGAGGGTGGATCCTCTAATTGGATATAAGGGCCGTGGACTTTATGGTCCCCCCGTTGGCTCGAAGCGATCTTCCCCGCTTCGAATTCCGCAGCATCCGTCCTGAATGCTTAATCGTCTTGTTCGATAATATTTCTCGAAGAGGGAGAGAAGATGCGATGGAATTCGATTACGTAAGCGGAGACGGATGATCCAGCTTGGCGGATCACGACGATTCAACGGTATTCAGATAAGATTATCCTCCGTTGCACGTACCGAGAATGTTCGCTATCGAGACCGGCGAGGTGCTCGACCGACACCTGTGGTCTTGTACGAGGAACGAACGGTAAAGAATTTTCGTTCGCAACGAGGGGCCGCGAAAATCTTGTACTTTCGGGTAGGTGAAAGACGACCGTTGAACTGAGACGTCGGTAAATTAAGTTCACATTTGTAGAACGAGTCCACGATCGATCGAATCGCTCTGGCGATTGAAATTCGATCGAAGAAGATCTTGCGCGCCGCCGTTCTCGATACAAAATTAAAACGGATCACGTTTCCCCTGCGACAGGAAAATCGGGGGACTGAACGAGGAATGAAAAATATTGCGACGAACACGCGTGAAGAGGAAAACACTTGGAAGACGAGGGAAGAAGGAACGTGGAAAAGGTGCTAGTAGAGCCAGTCACGTGCGACCATGCAACGTGCTGGCTTAGGTTCACGGACTGCCTCTACCTTGCCACTGCAACTAGGAGTTGTGACATAATAGGCTTTCGCCACTTCACCGTCTATACCGTGTTCACGCTAACCACAGGTAAACTCCGACAATATTTTACGATTAACATCACGAGCCTTCAACTCTTTCAGCAACACCCTTGAAGCCTTCGAGTTTTACTCCCGATATCGAAAAGCAACCATTCCTTTTCTCAACCGGACCGCAAAATATTAAAATGTTTCGGTATTTCCTGCGTCTTGATGATTCGCACAAAGATGACGGTGTTTCCAGTCGCGTCTATTCCGTGGCGATAAAAAAAATTCCTCTCACTTCGAAACGAAGTGGTTCCTATAATGTTAAGGGAGACGCGACGCGGGCATCGGAATGAAAAGCGGCCAGGCCGTGTGGCACACCGGTTCGGGCGCATCGGGGAATTAATTCTAGATCCCGAGCGCACAGTTGAATAACTTCTTGTCTTGTAATTTACCGTTGACGACAATTCAGGCTCGTTGCACCGGGTTACAACACGCTCTCTCGAACGGCTGCGTTGGGCAACGATAACTCTGTTAAAGGTCCCCGTCCATTTGTATTGTGCACGGGAATCTAGGTGGGAGTAGTTATGGTTAGATAATGGCAACGTTTCCAGCATATAATTATCGTATTAGTTGCGCCGTATAATGCATATATCATTCTTTGCCCCGCATTCGCAATCGTGCATTTCCCTCGATCCAATTTCAACATCTTTGAATTAATCGCTTTGGATTGAATTGCCGGATATGATCGGTGGTAACTGTAATTATCGACGAACTCGTTCGTGCATCGTAGAGAAAATTGAATCGGGCTAATTCGAACACGAGGAGGGACAATTTTTTTATTTACTTTGGAGAATTCAAGAAAATCTGAAATGTCTACTCGTTGTTTTAGTTAGCTTTCTGCAGATACGCGCGAGATATTGGACTAAAAATGGTTCCACTGATCATCTTAGGTACCGAAATTTTCTCTTCTGTTTTTGTTTCAGACTCAACCCCTCCTTGGCAATGATCTCTAAAGTAAACTGCGCGAACAGGAAGCCCCATTGAAACCCGAGTTGCAAATTGAGCCCACGTCCAAGCACATTGACGGTGACGCTAAATAAAAATCACGCAGCCCCCCTTCTCTGGTGAATGGGGCGATCCAAAAGCGATGTTCACGTGTCGGTCATTGTGGCCTTCGCAAGGGCCGACAGGTTTTGTCGTTACGAGGTTACACGGCTACGTAAGAACAATTCCATTTTCAGTGGTATCGGCCAGCGTAACGTGACCCATGTCCACGTGGTCGCGAGCACGTGGACCGAACGGAAGACTGTTACGTAAGGCGGCGACGCAGGCCGAGCTGGGCCGAGCCGAGCGGACCCGAGCGTAACGCCTCTTCTAAGCACCCACGCTTCTTTCCATTCTGTTCCCAATATTTCCTCCTTTTCTCTCGCGAATATAGTTCAGCGCGACCATCGGATTGAAATATTTTTGCCCGGCGACGTAAGATCACACGGCAGATCTTGTACCTTCCGTTTGAGTTAATGCTCGCGCGTTTATTCGGAGGAATGGAACATTATCTTCGAGCGGCGATATTTTCGCGCGGCGTCAGATTGCTCTTCGATGTATTTGTCCGCCGTAAAAACCGATCAATTGTATCTCGCGGACGAACGCACGATGTGGCCGAGTGGCACGGAAATGGATTGATTTCGTACGCGACACGGCACGATCCGTCGCGCGATTGCCGCGGGAAAATATTATGCCGCGATGTTGCACAACGAGACGCCGATACGCGAAACGGGACACGGTGTAATGAATCTTCGCTCCTATAAATAGGCATGTATCAAACTGTCCGGATTCCTCGGCACACTTCGTGGCACTCCCGACTCCTCAACAATGCAGACATTTCGTGACAAAGTTGTTTTCGTTTGTAACGTCGAAAAGTGTCGAGTAAGAAACGGCCGTGCGCTTAATTAACAGTGCCGCCGTTTCCTCCGCGAACGTGTCTGGTAAATGTTTTTCGACAATATTGCTGCGGGTACGTACGACAAGTCGACGTAGCCTCGACGAACGTCCTCATGCTCGAACGGTACCGTTCAATGTACCACATTTCCACAGCGTTAAAGAGACGAATCGGTTGACACTGTCGGTCCAAATAACGGGACGACGCGACGTTGCCCGCGAGACTATTTCACGAACGATTTGCCCTCGAAAATGTAGCAACTATTTTCGCGGGCGATCGTTTGTATCGATGGGAATCGAGCGTGATTTTGAATTACTCGGAGCGCTATCTGATGGAAATATGAAAAGAGGGTTAAATAGTTTGGAATGACGATGAAGAATATAAATCGTACAATTCATTCGTTGCAGCGGGTAAATTAATTACTCCTCGTTACGGGAGTTAACTCGATAAGAATATACGTAACCGGAGCATGGTCGAAGGAGGGTGACAGAGTGTGAATAAACGAGTACTTCTATCGTGGCAGCAGGATGCCTAATTCCGTCGCACCAAATTGGCCGGTTCCGCGGCGAAGACGGCGCCGCGCGTTCCCGGGGTGCAAACGCGATCGCCGAGGGTTGCGTCGGGGTCGTTTGGAAAACGAGCAGAGCGAAGAAAAAGGCCTGGTCGGTCCAGAAATAACGAGGCTCGCGAGGGCAGCGGCAACGAGACAAGAGTGGCCAAATATCCGACCGCGAGCTGGCCTACTTGCTCCCTCGAGAGGGCCGAAAGCGTTTAAGTCGAAGCGAAAAAAGCACACGAAACGTCTCTTCGCGGAGGAAATATTTTTAATATTAGCGCGGGCCTCTCGGCCCCTCCGTGGATCACGTCCTTCCCGGCTTATCGGTTTCGAGACGGAGAAGAAGCGACCCGTAGAAGAAACATGTCGTTGCAGGAAAGCGCGTAACTCCGAACGAAGGGAACATGTGGCACGGTTGCGTGCAATCGTTCGAAAGAGTCGCGCTCTCGAACATCGAGATCCAAGTCGAATCGATTTCCAACGAAGGGATCGACGACGCGAATTCCACCCTTGTTCCTCAACGCTCCCACGTCGAATTGCGCAACGAGAATCGATCGCCCTCGTCGAGGGAGGAGCGGAACGCGTCGGGGCGGCGTGCGTCCGCCCGTCGACGTAACACGGTGTGCTCGTGTCACGCGAGAAGATAACCGAGAAAACGGAGGCTGGCATTGCCGCCGCGGTGCACCGGTGCGGTGGCCCGTAGAAGTAGGTTTCTGGAGCGGAGACCGAGAGCACGGCCGGAGCAGCCGTGTGTCGTCGAAGCTGCATCGCGGAACAGAGACTCGATGCGAACCGCGGCGTGTATCCGCGGATCGAGAATTTCGCAAGGGCACCCAGAGCGCGGTTCGATCGTCGGGCAAAATCGGCCAAGGGGAGTGCGAAACGATCGACCTCTCCCCCTCGCCGGGTGCTTGCGAGTATTTCGCTCGAATTTTGTCGCTCGTCGAACCGAAAATCGTGTCGCCCCTTTACGTTACACGGTTTTTCTCCTTCGAGCCGCGGTTACGAATGTAGAACGCGAAACTTTGCCGCGGCTTGTTGTAGCATTTTCTGTATGCGAGCAGAAATACGCTGTATGCATCTGCGGATTTCAACAGACTAATCCGGTTGGCCGGAGCAACTTTCCTCGCGACTTGATCACTTCGAATTGTAAGCGGCGTATTATTAATGCACGTAATAGAAGTACATTCGTAGACGGTGCAGGATAAGTTGCTGCAATCGAACGGCGATGGTGTTACATAAGAATTGCCGCGAAACGGCAACGGGCAGAGGGAGAACGGGGAGGGACAGGTTTGTGTAATCGGCGGATCGAATGCACTGCACCTTGACCCCGCTAAATCGTACCTGAAAACGTAGCCGGCCACCTTAGGTTTCCCCGTTAGATCGCAACCATTGCTCTGAATCATCCCGCATCGCGACCGAACTTCTGCAATTTCTACGTTGTGTTAAGTAACGTGTTAAGGTTATTAAGTAAGTGTGCCAGCCCCGTCGTTTCTGTTTTACGAGTTTGCTGAACAAGTTGGGAAAGAGGGTTACAGGCACGAACGTAAAGGTAGATAATGTACGGTGAAACGTATGGACAATAAATCGTATATCCACTGTTAATACAACCCGTGGATTGTTAATTATTTCGTTTGCCAGTTTAGGCAAACAATTCGTCGGTTCGATCATTTTCCAATGATCCACGGGGAACTTTTGAACTCGCAAGTATTCCCATTCGTCACGATTCGAGTGCTCAATTCGGGTTATCTTGTATTTTGCAAGAACTCGATCGTTCACCACCGGATTAACGGAGGCTGCACGCCATTCTAGGATTTCCTAAGCGCATTCGCGACGGGCGAATGGTAAAAGTTCGCGCGCTGACACTCGCGTATTATGTCAGATTTCAAGCTTATTGCGTAACACGTCCCATAAGTGAACCAACTAGCGAACGGCACGTCCCAGGGCCGTGTCTATTCTCCTTTTCGTCCCGCTTTATTCCCCTCGAATTCCCGCGACTTTTTCTCGACCGTGCTCGCCGCCTTCAATCTGCACTGACGTTAAGTAAATTAACAAATCCGAGCTGCGGAAATTGTGCTCCATTCGAGCATAAGTTGCAGCGTTGCAGATAATAAATGGCTGAATCCAATATGCCCCGCTCGTAGACCGCGAGCAGAAAATTCCAGAAATTACGCGCCGCGTTCACGGGGAGATCGCTTGCGATACGTGGTCCTCGAATTGTTTTGAGCGGCGTGAAATTCACGTCAACGACTTAACGCGCACGTGAATTTTTGTACGCGCTCGATTAATGTCAAGTGACGCGAGAGATCCTATCCGCTTCGGCCTGGTTATCGAGGAATTCTATAAGGATCCCCGGGTTCGAGGGCTTTGCCGAAGCTTAAACGGGCTAATTGCGATTCAAGAGCAAGAATCTTTGAACGTTTCAATTGGGAACGGCGCTATTGTAAGCGGACGATTGCAGAAAACGATGGCGCGTCGACGATCATCTTCGTTTCAGCAATTTCTGAATAAACATGTACACCGGGGACGACGAGTGGCGACGAAATGGGACAAATTAATGACGAACATCGAAGATCGAAGGAATTGCAGCGATGGTTACGAGAACCGCTATAATCTCAACGAATTCGCGTTGGATAGTTGCGAGGAATGATCATGACAATTTCGCGGGGAGAAAAAACAACCCGCCTACATAGAAGAAAGGGGGGCAAACTCTGGACAATTCACACCGTTACTGCCGACCTCTAACATGCGGCCTAAGCACGCGACAGTCGAAAACACGACGACGCCATAAAAAAGCTTATTAACATTGTTTCGTCCTCTCCCGGTCAAAACAAGACGGAGTTTCGCGTGTTTAACAGGCCAGAGTGTATAAACAGTCCTGCCAGCTGTTTACGGACTGCGATTTCGCGAAATCGTGCGATTTCCTCGAGGTGATGTCAGCCAGCGACGATCTCATTTCACCGAAGTGGAATTTCAATAATTCTTTCGCGCCCAAGCTCTTGCGACTATTGGCGAGTCCGCCACTGGAATTCGACGATCGTTTTGGTAACGGAAAAGAGAGAGAAAAAAATAGCGGAACCATCGGACAATGGAAATAACTGCGGAGACATTCCAGCGACTTCTGACTAGATTCTTGCGAAGCATTCGGAATGATTTTTGTTGGAATATCATTGACGCATCCTGCGTCGCAAAACGAGCGCGCCAGACGATTGTCTGATAACAGAATCGACCTCTCCATGGGACGTCGCGTAGAAAACGATTCAATGAACGCTAACGACGGACCGTTGCCGCTTCCGGTTCCCTCGTGGCGGCACGCGATCGTCGACGACGACCGCCGCCGATCCAAGATCTATCATCTTTTTCCCTCTCGGACGAAGTTCAAGCGTATTTGCCTTTAAGGATTTCCTTGTCGATCGATTCTCTTCTACCGGCGAAAAAGAAGGAAATTTTCTCAATTACCTTTTGATTTATTTGACGAGGAAAACGCTCCGTCGACATTCTATTAGCATAGTCGGTTCTGGGTTGTTCCTTTCGATCGGTTTTAAAGTACAGAGAAGGCAGGACGCGGCGTAACAATAATAGAGGGAAAGAATCGATGCTCCATACCGAATAACAGACAGTTTCGCCTTGATTTCTCGAAACGCGCTGCCCGCAAAAGTCTGATGAATCACGCTGACTAACATCGCAACTTCACTTTCAGTCCCGACAAACCGACTCTTGACATTCATCTTAATGGATCGCCGGACAAACAGAAATCTTTTTTCCCCCACCGCGAGCGAGGAAACGAGCCAGAAGGAGAAAGAAGCGAATGAAAAACGAAAAAGAGGAGCGACGCATCTTCGTCTACACCGAAATCGTCGTCAGCCTGACATCCTGCTGCAAATCATTCGAATCTACCAAGTCTAGATCGGCCTTCGATTGTTTTCAATCTCGCCGTCCCGTTTCTCTCACTGATCTAACTTTTTCCTACAAAAACGAGGGGGGGGGGGAGGGGGGGAACGGCCGAAAAATTGACATCGGGATGTACACGTCCGCGTGAATATCCAGCTGAGATGAACGGAAGTTTGCCCCGCGTGACGCATTCGATTTCGCTTCGATTCTGTTTTCGCGTCGACGCTGCGTGTTCTATCTTCGCCGGTGGGATGCAAAACAAAAAAAAAAAAAAAGGAAAAACACGACTCCTTTCGAACGTGGGAGGGCGGATAACCTCGACGCGACGTTAAGCTAGGTCAGGTCTACGAATTTAGCGGATTGCATCAGCGTCGCGACGTCGAAAAGAACTGCCCGTTCGATACTCGCTCGTACACATCCAGAACTTTTTTTTTTTTTTAGCCAGGACGTGGAATCGTGAACGGATGACACTAATAATAATGACGGACGGTCTTCGCTGCGTGCTAACCGAACATGCGTTTGGTCCGACCTGACGGTACCTCGACCTGGCCGATAAAATAATACACCGCGCAGTGTATCAAAATCGAATTGACCGTGCCACGAAAACCCGACGCAACCTTTAATACCGAATTCGACAAAATGTCGTGCAGTATTCGAGGAAGTCAACAACGCCACGCGAAACCGCATGCTACGCGGGATAGTGCCTAATCGTAGCCAGACCAAAAAAGCAAACGCCGCCGCTATCTGCCGCAAACATAATGGCACGTCAACAAATTAAACGACTATTTCCAGGGGCCTCCGGCGATCCATCAATCAACCAATTGCATCGCGTTAAAGCGAGCGAGCGCGCGAATAAAACGTGGCGATAGCGGTGAAATAAGTAGCCCCGTAATACGCGCGAACGATCTGACAGCCGGAAACACATCGTTTCGACTTCGAAGGCTTCTTCGTTCTGTTCTTTCCTTCTTTTTTCTTTTTTCTTTTTTCTTTTTCCGCCGTGCGATGCGTCCGCGAGTGTGTTTTTTTTCGATCGACGTCGGCCGCGGCGATAACCGATCACGTGAAGGCCACTTATCGTCGCGGGTTTTGGCGGACGACGTGCGTCGCAATTTCGTGCCGCGCAATGCCGGACGATAAATTTCATGTTTTCACCGTGTCCCGGCTGTTTACGGATTCGCCCGGTCCCCCTATCTTCCACCGGGGTATTTGCTTTCCCGTATTTTTTTCCCCGCTGGAATGGCTGCGTTCACGGCTGCCATTTTGGTAGCGCCCTCGAGTCATCGACAGTTGAAGAGTTCGGGGGGGATTCATCGCGCACAATGTAGAACCCGGTCAATTTAATTAGTCATTTTTTCCCTCGCGACATTTCTATCATCGACGACGACGATTCTATCGCGGTGACAGCTAAGCTGGATGGATGGCGCGTCCTCCTTTTAATCATTCTTTTTCCACTTTTACGGGCCGGATCGATTTCCGGTGTAAACGTGAACATTAGCGTCGATAATGATAATTGCAATTTAATAAGCACGGGTTAATTAGAAATTAATTGCATGCAGATTAAGCGGCCGAATGTTGATGTAAGCGGTTTCGTTGGTTCGAGGGGAATCGATAATATGTTGTTCCGCGATTGGGATCGTCTACGAGTATACGCGACGGGAGCGCAAGAAAAACGGGGGGAAAAAAAATATATATCGTCGAGGTTGCGCAATCGATATCGTATGGCAAGGTCAGTTACACTGGAGCTCATCGAAAATATCGAAACGAGCAAAAAGCTAGCGGCGTCATTGGCTTTTTGTAAACCGTGAACGCGTTGCGCAATCACCGCCGATCGAATTTGCGTGCATAAAAGAGAATAATGAGTCACCACGGTCTTTGCGGAGCGTAAACAACTTTCGAGCCGCGAAAACAACCTTTTTCCAATCAAAGTAGCATTTTTCTCGACGACAGTTTGCCTGGGCGAAAGTATGTGACAAAGAGCAGATATTTTTCAGAACATGTTTCTTCTCGTAATTCCGTCCGAAGAAATTCGTGACGAATTGCGTCCGTGCGCCCGGGCGGAGAATTCATTTGTCTAAATCCCTAATTTCTCTAGAAACACGATTTACCGTACACGATTCGGAAAATCGTCTCCCCGATATTCTTCTGCAATATCCATACGTTTGCTTTCTTTTTATTATTAACCGCCCGGAGAAATTGTACCATAACATTGAAATTCGACTAAGGAACAACCAGCGATCGCGGCATTGGGTAACCGAAGGAACAACGAGGGCCAAAAATCGTACACCCGGATGATGAATCTGTGGAAAAAGTAGCCTTTTTGTTCAACCGCGTCGCGTCCAGTAAACAGAAATTAATTACGCAAGTGGCACGCGGCTAATTACTAGATACTCTGGCAGGGATACGACGTTAAATGCAAGATAAGCGAGCGTGTTTTGGAAAATGTCTTGCCGCAATCTGTCGCCTTTGCGCCTTAATGAGATGCATCCTTGAAGTGTAATTAACGAGCGTGTTGCGTGTGCGTGTGTGTGTGTGTGTCCCCCTGTTCTTGTTTATCATTATTCGCCACGGACACTCCCTGCAGAACGAGCTGCACGATTGCACATTTCGAAAAACTGTGTATAGAATATTTATAACGATCGCGTCGCTTATTTTATTTCACACGATACATCGCACCGTCGATTCGTTCATCGTTAGTCCCATTAATATGTAATTAGATATGATGTTGCATAACATTTGTTTCCTATTATATCAAACATTATAGATGCGCACACACATACATCCATATGCAGACTCGCTATAATTTAATATATGCGATACACCGATGACACATATTGTTTGCAGTTTCGTTTCTTTATTGCACAGTGCTTAAAGGTGACGTAACTCGTCGAAACAAACAAGCGATTAAAACGATTACCGATAATTCGTGTGAATTCCTTGGCCAGTCATGTTTCAAGGAAATCGCTCGACGAGAGGTAAACTTTATTTCGTGTCGCACCGTTTCAATTAATTCTTGCAACAATTTCTGTCGATAGATTCTTCTTCCCTCGACGGGGCGTTACGCATGTATATATATGTATATATATAGAACTCGCAACTTGTCAGGGGGCTATTTCGATCGGTCGAAGAATCAGAGATGCGTGGGTGGATCCGCACTCGAGCACTCGAACTCGTTCGCAAGCAACCTCGAGCATTTTTGGACGGCGTCGTCGCCAAATTTACGCGAACGCGGTTGCAATAGCCACTTCACGGGCAATGGGGTGAAGCGTGCCAAATGAGCACACCTGTAGGAACACCTTCGTGGACGCGAGAGATCGATATATACTTCTTCGAGAGTCGACGGGGATTTATTGTAGGACGGATGGCGCCCCAATTATCCGTGGATCGTAAATTTTTGGTAACCAATTCGAGGCGAATAAATGTCCGTGTAATCAGGGTGACAGGACAGGCATTTGTTTGCTTCAGAATTGGTATTCGAGGAACGATCGAATTAATGAATATTAATATCACGGTAATCAAGAGAGGTGATAAAACGTGAGCGACACAGCTTGGAAAGGGATGTGCATCGAGCTAACAGAATTACCTACACGCCAGACATAAACAAAAAATATATATGACATCCTTACTCCGAACGAACTTCTACAAAAAAATCGACAGAATTCCCAATTTTGCCGATATATCCAAATAAGCTAATTAACAACGATTCGCCGAGTCTCTCCTAAAAACTTACTACCCCGCCGAGTGTCCCTAAACAGTGTCAAAAACGCGGAGGAAAGAAAACTAATTGATACATCGGAGCAGATATAAAATAATCTTCTTGATTCCTTTCGTTCAAACGGTCTCAATAAATTCCCCAATTAAGACCTGCGAGTTTTATCATTTTTGCGTGATAAAAACTCGCGAAACGAGATGGAGTCGTAAATGGAGGAAGGACAAATAGGGGGAATAACAAGGCGAAGCAGCCTCGGTTGCATTTAAGAACGCAAACATATTTGCAGACATGGTCCGAGTCGTGATAGCGTTATCAGCGCTGTTACGGTGCAGCTGGCTGCCATGCGGACCCCTTATCGCTGTTGCGAGCTACAAGCATGAACTTCGTGGATTTGTTGCTATTTTAATCGGTGCCGTGATGTAACTGTATGCATAATAGTGGCCGGGTTAAATATAGTTGGCGAATAGGAGCATCGATCACCGCGAGAGTACGCGTTTCGATCGATAGTGATCCATAGCGGGGGAATATTGTTCGACTCCGTTTCAGAATAATATTCCCTTTAGAATAATGCTATCGCGATCGTAGATTTTTTTTTTTTTATATTTCTTCTCTTTATTTTACTCTATGACGACACTTGCGGGTAGCTGTTGAGGCAGCCTTGGATGAATCTTGCCCTTACGCAACGTTTGCTTTCTTGTTTGCAACACGTACGTATATGTTAAATACGAGTACAAGAACATTTTTTTGTTTTCGTTCTGTTTGATAAAATTGCGATAACGGCGCGGTAGTAGGTTTTTGCAGTTTAATAACTTTGCGAAGATATTTTCGATGTAGATGGATCGATTGTTGCATTCAATTAGTTCCGGTTAGTTTGAACAGACTATTGCGCTATGCATCGATGAATTTCTATTGAATAATAAACAAATGTTTAGCCTCCTTATCGAATGGCTTACGCGATCTGAATGTGATTTAATACCCTCATAATTTGATGGCTTCTATCTTGCAACATAAAATATCCCCGCCGAGCAATATAAATTACGTTTAATCTGTCGCGAAGTAATGTCTCTTTTGTACCGTCGATATCGTGTTCACTGTTCGTTTATTTTTTTTTTTTTATTCTTACCGGCGGAGGAGGAGGGACGAGTTAACGTACGGTTAAAGTATAATTGTTTCTTTTTTATCTCGGCCTCTGCGGCGGCTAATGGCATTGCAGTTTTTAGACAAAGATGTTTGCCACTGTCTCGCAATCAATATTTTGCGACGCGAAATTTATTTACTCTGAACCGCGCGTTATCTACAAAGATCGTATTGTTTTCACTCTTGCATCCGCCAATGACCAGAATACGAATCATCGGGTTTCGAGCGAGCGGAATAACAATTCTATAGAAATAAGTCTTGCGAGACCGTGTAGTGTGTATTTTTGTTTATAAGCTGCAGTTGTGCAACGAACAAATTTAGAACGAATTTCAGGATGTCTGGATGACGAGAAGACGCCGGGAACACGGAAGAATTTGATGTCCCGTATCAATGCTAATATTTGCCCGATTATGCTGTTGAAAGAAAAACGTTTTAGATAAGTTTCTGAACCTTCCAATCGACCCTGAATTGCTGGCAGAAAAAACGTTGCAATATCGCACCTGGTTCTTACAAAACCATCAATCTCCGTCCGATTGGATTTGAATGGAAAATCGTCCGGCAATAAACGAGCACTTAACTCGGCGTGATGTAACCATGCATGCGTGTCAATCGTCGTTGCACTTGACTCTATTAATGGTGCCTGTAAAATCAATCAGCCATCCATATATAATTACCTTATCCATACGGATCACGCGTTCATCAAACATAATTACACGGAACGTAACGGATTAAATCGTTACTGAAAATGTTTAACTTCGATTAAATCGAATGCCGAGGATATTGTTGCCATAATATGCGAGAACCCACCCTGCCTTTGCTCGTATGAAATTAATTTGTCACGTATGCTGCACCGATTATTCGTATCAATGCTTATTGAGTGAGTCTCATTCATCGCGTTTCTCCGGCGACAAGCGAGGAACGAAATTCGAGAAAAACAAATGAACGACAATTCTCTCCGCTTTCGCCAATCAATGTCCCCTTTGGTTCTCTACGCGAGTTCTAAACCTCAACGCTGATTCGACGAATAAACGTGGACGCATTGTAACGCGTTGCACTTGGTCCCGCAATCGCATCGATGACGCAAAGCAAAGAGAACTATCTGCGGTAATGATATCTGGCCGAGAGGCGCAGCTGGCGCGGTAACAACGCACTTACGTAACTACACGCCAGGTAAAAGCGGTAATTTATTCCTAACTAGTTAATTGGCCGAGCGTAATTCCAAGCAGGCTATCCTAATTACGCGTGCGAGTCCTTCGTGCTGGAGAACGGTCGTGTCTCTGAACTATGGGAAACAATGTCGATGAAATTGTCATCGGGTGCGTGGGCGGAATTAGCGACAGGGGGCCGGGTGCAGCGAACGCCGAGAATTCTTATTTCCAAATAATATATGTGAAAAATACTATGCATTC
Organism: Nomada lathburiana; assembly: GCA_963667235.1. Lineage (NCBI taxonomy): Eukaryota > Metazoa > Arthropoda > Insecta > Hymenoptera > Apidae > Nomada > Nomada lathburiana. Next base: position 10,946,664 of record OY763906.1, read on the forward strand.
TAGCGGGTTGACGAGAAGAATAAATAAAATTTGCAAGTGTAATCTGCACTCCTTCGCAAAATCGAAGGAAAAAAAGTGTTAATTTTTTAACTGCTCAAACTTCGTGAAAAAAAATTGCACGGCAGTCAACCTGGGTGCATTATAATATCTGAAATCTCTACTTTCACACCCTCCTATTGAATTTCCCGAAGGTTCTTTTCTATTAGAAAACGGTGTGGAAAATCGAGGGTACTTTTTTCTTACCCTTGAAAATCTGTCAAAATCGTACGTCGTATCCATCGAACGCTCTGGATAGATTCTTTTTTATTCTCGTTTGACACACCGGCCGGTTGCTGCGTCGGCGTGTTTGTTTAACAAAAGTCTAGACTGCGGCAACGCGAAAATATCTGCTGATGTTTTGATAAGAGAATACACGCCGGGTCATCGAACCAACCTTCCGAGAGGTGTTAAACAATGCCTGCATACGTGTCGAATGAAAATTGCGGCATCGCTCGCAACGAGATCTTGCAAAGTGTTACCGCGACGTTATACAAGCTTCGCGAATAAAGGCCGAGCGGACAAAACATTGGAACCACGCTCAATTAAATCCATAGACTTAGTTTGTTAATCGATTTGGATGATTCAGCCGCTGATGATAAGTCTCATTCATTAATTAGTTTCGCTTTATTTGACATGCTTGGAAATTCTTGTTTCCATTCGCGTCAAACATTTCATCCATCGCCGAGGAAGCTTCCCAAAACGCCCGGTGTTCTCGATCGTAAAAGAAAATCGTTTCATCCGTGTTTTCACACTCGGCGGCAAGAAAAGTAAGCGGAAAAATCGTGGGCGGACGACGCCGCGGAATCTTTCTATATTTAAATACCCTCGACAGGGTGTTGATATTATCGTTAGCAGAGGACGCAAATAATGATTGTGCAACGCGGCGCAAGTGTTGTCGCCCGTAAAACACGACGAACGAAAGGAAAGGTGTAGCGGTGGACTAGGTTAAGGTACGAGCTGAACGCTGATCGGGATCACTGATTCGCGAATCGAGTACGATTTTCCTCGAGGAAATTTCGCCCAGTGCTCGAGAAGCGTTCGAAGAAGGCTGGAAACGTTACACGAACTCGATCGTCATGGCGCTATCAGTCCGACCAGAGATCAGAAGCGTCTCTTTCACGCCTAATTATATCGTACTCGTGTCTGTCGATCGCATGAATATGATCCGTGGTCTAAATCAGGTATCCAATATGCATTCAAAGCGAAAATGTACTCGAACAAATCAAAAGTATTTTAATTTCCAATCGCGGAGCTGGGACTGTCGTCTATGCAGCGTCTGTCTGACCACCGCGGTCTCGTTCTACTTACTCCCGCCTTATCCTCAAACTATTTCTTATTCTTGGTAATATTCTGTTCACCACAGAGGTACTGTCAATCTGCACTATTGTGCACCTGTTACCGGCATTATTGCCGCTATTATTAATATTAATATTAACGATAATAATACTTCTATACCACCCCACGAAACAAAGTGCACCGAGTGACTCGAGCTCAGGTCGCTTATTAGTTCCATACGTGCCAGGAATCATCCGCCCACGGGGCAAGCGAAATCCAGTGAGCGAAACAAAGGACATTTTGCGCAGAAATCGTCGCGGGTCGCGGACGGGGGCAGTCATTTCGCGTTCGACAGTCTCGCGTGATTCGGTATGATTCAATCGGCTCGATACGCGATTGCGTTATTCGTGGTCACGAGGATAAGAAACGCGATCATCTCCACCGAAACACCCGGCACGGTCACGTGCCGTTAATTCAAACAACGAACCTTCGTTATCGTGCCCTTTCCCCGGTCGGAACGTGACAACGCGGTGGTTATGCGAGCAGCACAACTCTTTACGCAACGACCCGGCCCGTAATATGCTAACGTTTTTGCGACCGAGACTCATCGATAGTCCGACGGTCACGTGTCGTCAAGCCGTTTCAGTGATTCACGATGACGAACACATCCCGCGTGCATCGAGCCTTCGCTTCCTTCTTCTTATTTTCCTCGCTCCCCTTTGGATTCGTTCGTTTCCTCGCGAGGCGTCGAATCGTTTAGGAACTTCGACTCGTAAGGGGCTTGCGGCAGATTCGTATCAGAGTGGAGCATAGTAATTATTGTTCTAATTATTGTGGCACACGCCCGACCACGTGGAAAATTCATGCTTCGAGCCACGGTTCGTTCGAGGAGAAATTAGAATAGAATGTTCCAGCCCCATCGATCCGACAGGGGATAGGGGGGAAAAATGGAGAATTTCCGTAGCACGAGCAAGCCGTGACGTTCGCGTAGCCATTGACAACCGATTATCCGGTGGATCTAGTCTGACATTTCGACTGGAAAGTAAAGAAACCAAGGTGACCAGCGGAGGATCGTTCGTCGCCTTCCTCCTCGTTCTAGCTAGCTGTGGAAGCACGCAACACGTGACTTCGAAGCTTTGTTCGCCTACTTCTTGTTACGTAAGCTCCTCCTTTCCTCCTCGAACCGCTTATTCACTGTTCTCCCTGTTCCTCAGCCATAACGAGGATCCCGTCTCCTCTAAACGAGTACAAAGTAGGCGTGAAACGTAAGATATTAATCCGACTAATCGCGAAGACGTTCAACAATCAAAATTTGCCTGCTCTCTATTTCGACGTGGCGTTCACCAAGCTGCCTACTCGTCGAACCAATGCTCTCCAATTTTTCAACAGTGACTGAAATAATTATACTGCCTCCTCGGAAACGAAGGAAATTTTCACTTCAGAACCTTTCTAGTTCTGACACCAATGTGGAATATACCAGCACGCGTATAAATAACCACTCTGTTCAATCGGTATAAATTAAACTTGCCTGCAGTGTTGCGAAGAGAAGAAGCGAAGTCCAATCAGAATTGCAGCGAACTGCCAAGAATATCGTTCGCGATCGCAACCGCGCATCGAAGTTTTCCAACTTGTCGTCAAGAAACGTGCCGCACACGCACACGGTGTTACGTACATGATAATTGCGCTCGCGATGACTGATTACAGGTAGGCCGGCACGTGAGCAACAGCGAAACGTGAGGGTTACACAACATCACGCACAATGATTACACAGCGCGGCGGGACATAGGCAGGTGCTGCCCGCGATCGAATGCATCCGCTGCGATATTGGTTATCGATGCTCGCCTATCGATGATCCACGCGCCACCTGCTTCCCTTCGAGCGCGCTGCCGTGTTTCGTTCACCGTCTCGAAGGGAAACAAAAATACGGAAGACCGAATTTTTCCCGCTGAGAATTGTAGAACAAAAATTAAATCAATATCCTCGATTTCGTCGAGCATCGTCGCTCGCCGGGAAAATATGGTGAACGCGCGTAAAATTTGCTTCCGAGAAATTAATTACTAGACCAATGCATTACCGTACACAGGCACTTATATATTCCGTAGAACGAAACAAACAAAAACAACGGGAGCCTGATTGATTTCCCGGGCCAAGTATACAATTATCCCCAACAGGCGAGACAAAACCATAACCCCTTCGTCGACAACCCCGGCGATACATCATTTTCCAAATACACCATCCACGCGAGATGGAGAAAAATTCTCGCTCGATCATCGCGCTGATATATTCCGACTACTCTCGTGCCGGGATAATAATTCAATGCGAGCGATGAAACCGATGACCGACGGCGGCAACCTCGAAAGCGCAATTTTCCCCGGATTGTTTAGGTTGCCCTTTTCTTCTGTTCGAACTCCGTCCAGCGGAGATCGTCGCGTCGATTTGCCTGCGGCGAAACAAAAACGCGATCGTTATACAACGCTCGGCATTATGCGGCGAACGGTTACGCGGCCGTTTTCTCACGTATAAATAAATAGATCTTGAAATGAATTTCCTATTGCGCCTCTGACAACCTCCGTTCTCTTGGTTATCCGCGTTCTTCGACGGCCAGCGAATAAATCTCGCCGCGGCAATGATGGCCGCGTCGCCGACCTACGTCAACCCGTTCGCTCATATTCCACACGTGACTGACACACACACACACACCGGAATCTCATCGGCAAGGCCGCGATCTCGTGTTTGGCACCGTTGCGACCGCACGTTGCTTCCTGTTTGTCGACGATCAGTCTGAACGTTTTAAAACGACTGTGGCGCGTATTCGTCTTTTGTGACCACTGGTGTTCCAGTGGAATGTGCCATACGTACGCAGACACATGGCGATCGCATCGATAGCCGAGGGTTTTATTCGATTGGAGATAATGGGCAACGCGGGGCGAGCTTCTTATTTGAAACGAGAAGAAAGAAGGGTCGAGCGAAATGTGAACAAGGCGAACGTTGGATGGAGAAATGAATGATCGGACAGGGGAAATATTTCGTGGCTGCTGCAACGATTTTTTAATGATAGGTTTTTTGAGGCATTCTGGCGCAGTTACGGCGAATAGGCCTTGGGCGAAGCTTGGCATTGAGCAGCGATTGAGTCTGAATATGAAATGTTCTGCAACGTTCCACGTGTGTTACGATATCGGCTTACGTTGTTTCACCATGATAATAGAGAATAGAAGTGACGAGACTTCGGCCTTTGAATTCGCGTCGATTCGATTCGCGGGAAAACATTTGCCGAGCTCCCCGGAGACGTTCAATCTCGTGCCTATCTCAAGACCGCAAAAATGACGGCCATCTCGGAAGATGGGGGGGACGCCGAACGCCCAACAATCAGTTCGTAAATCGATCTACGGGAACAAGCCGGTCGTAAACGATTGCTGGATCCAGGGGACGCGAATTATCGGCGGTGTCTGGCGTAAATTATGAGCAAGTTCGGACCCAGACGGAAAAAAATCGACGACCCTGACGATTGGATCAGAACGAAGGACACCTAGTTGCGTTTGCCCTCTCCAACGAACGGGTCTTTTATTTTCCACGCGGGAGCCTTGCACCACCGATCTTGATCGCTTCGCGCAACTCGCTCTCGAGGATCGTGTACAGTTCCCCGAGTGGAAGCTCGAACGATTCGACCGGGCACGAAACCATGCAATTTCTTCGTCGAATAAGACTCGGCTGACTATTTATCGGGGACAAACGGGAAGTCAGCATTGCCAATTGAAAATGATCTTCCAAAAGTAGCATGGGGACGTTTGACAAATTTGAACGGCGCATTGTACAGTGGAGAACCATGCAGATAAATGAGAAGTGTACCCTGAAGCTTGAACACCCAACGACGAAGGGGCGAGATGGAAAATATCGAGGTATTAATGTGGCAAAGATTGGTCTCACCGGCTGGCAACGAGCACGATTACTATTCCGCGATAATCGTCGCGTGAAATTAGCAGGCACGCGTATCGACGCGAGCCCGTTTGCATTCTCATCGCGAGCGACATAATCGTGTCTCGAACGTGTCACGCGGGATCTCCGTCGCGATTTTCCATAGAACTCGGCGCGACACTATCTCGTCGATCGCTTTCCGTAGAAAAGTAACCGCAAACGACGCGTCGACGTACGACGGTTTGCTAAAATTGTCTCTTGTTCAACGCAAGATGAAAGTGACGAAATACGAGATGCACGCGTTTCATTCGCGCGTATTGGATATTGCTGATCTACTCTGTCAAGGAGCAGCAACAGAAATAGCAGCAACAATAATAATAATCTTAATAGCAGCGATTCAACGTTTTCACCGCAATATGCCGCCAGTTTAACGACGAACAGATAATACTAAATAATCGAAGGACTATAAAGCGCTCGCTAAAACCATAATCATCGCGACGTGGAGCGCAGTCGCGGGAACCTTTATTATAAAATCAAGGTTGCGGGCTTTCACCGGTGCCGACGCGCCGGGACGCGAAATCAGCGCGGCGAAGCGACCCCCTTCGTGCCCGAACAAGAAGGCTGAAAGAAGGCGAAAAAGAGCATTCTAGCAGGCGACGACACGGTACAAAACGGCGGTCCCTACTGACAGGAATAAAATCCCCCAAAATAGTCGCGGCCCGTAGCGAAGCAGTCGCAGAAAAGGGGGCCTCGAAAATAATTCCTCGCGACGCGATCGAATCGCCACCGATCGGCGATGTTTTTCCAATCAACGCGACGAGGTGCTGCCGTTACATCACCTGTCCCGCGCAAGATACCTGCGTGGCAGCCTGATGCAAGCATATAATCGCGGACCTTGCGGCGGGACGCCATTTTGCGTGGGATCGGCATGATTTGGTTCACGGAAGCATTTACGATATTGCACTGTCCAGTTCTTGGTACATGCGATTCGCGAGGTAGGTGCAAAGTATCGTTGCGCTCGTTTTGTGTAATTTCCGAACAATTAACCGTTCTACTGCGAAGAATTTAGGCAGAGCATTGCAACAGGTACACGTTTTATCCCCCCCTGGCCAGGATAATAGAGGCGGTCTGTGGAAACCAAAGGAAAGCCTGGAAAACAGTACTCCAACGCGAACTACCAGGAGGGTCCCCGTAGACCCTGCACAGCAAGAGGTCTTTTACGATTTTTGTCTGGCCTCGACGATGGCTGCAGGCGACACAGAGCACCGTCGTGATTTATCCGTACGTCCGTCGCGTCTCTTAAGACGACGAACCGAAAACCCTCCCGCCCTCCCCGTGCAATCCTTATTTTCGTCGCCGGTTAATGACGTTTGCGAAACATTATTTTTACCGTGCCCGGCCTTTTTCCGCCGCGTCTTACGAGGGCGAGTTACGCTTCTTAAGCCGGGTGACCCGCGCACGATTCGCGGCGAGACGAACCAGCCGGATTCTGATGATGTACAACGGGCAAATGCGGCGTCGCGACGCGTCGACCGGACGACGACGACGACGACGTTCCAAAAAGGCGTCGCGCTTGTCTTGTCTACGTCGAAACGATCCGCCGCGACAGGACTCGGTGTTTCGCTTCTCACTTTGCTCCGGTCGTCGCGTCCACTTAAACGCGCCGTGGAAACTGCGTGTATTCCCGCGACCAATTTCTGCGCGGAGCTCTTTTAACGAGGAAAATCGCAAAGTACGAGGGAAGAAGATGTTGTACCGGATGGTCTCGGGATTTTTATCCGAACGATCTCGCACGGAGTTCGCCGTTTATCGTAGATTATCCCTTTCGAATGGCGCCTCTCGGGACAGGCTCTTAATGCGATTATTTATTATGGACAAAAAAAAAAAAAAAAGAAAAAAAAAGAATAAAGAATCCTTGATTATTAGACATTAGACGAGGAAAAAGAAGCCGGCGGATTACGAGACACCATTGGGACCGAAATAAACCTACAACGACGGGCGAGTACGTGACAATCGCGTTATTAAAGTTTTTCAAGAACGTTATCGTAATAACACCGTCCTTCTACGCGCAAAGACAAGCCTGATTAACAACTACCGCTTCTGTTTATGCAAAATTATCCGTATTCAATTACCGGTTACGCAACAGTTTCCCATCGACGGCGATTACAAGCTGGTTTTTCGTAACGACGCGTTCAAAATAGCCAACGAACGTGTGATTATTCTGTTTACCCGCTCGGTTGTTGCTGAGAATACAAAAAAAAATCCCGTTATTAATGAAACGCTCAAGGATTCAACAGGTAATCGTTTTTCAACGCGCCAGGCTGCAAGCGTCGGCTTGCGAACGATTTTCCTCCTCAATTTGTCGCGCCGCGAGTTCCTCTCTCCATCTCGAGGCTGGAATTCTAGTGGGAGCTTCGATGTTAGCAGCGAATTTCGATTTTTCGTTCCCGAATTCCCGTCCCTGTCCACTGTATTCGCGGAATCGTTGAAATTATCGCGGTAAACTACTGTGCGACACGAACGGCCTCAATTCTAGCTCGAGCGCAATTTTCTTCGGCCGATTCGCACAACAATTTCGTGCATTTAGATAATTCGCCCGGCGTCGATTGCTTAATCGGCGCAGCCGAACCCGTGTGCCGTTCGCAAACAGAAACTACGAATGCGCGAAACAATTCGTGGGAGAATTCGACGCGCCGCGCCGGGCCGAAAAGAAGGATCCACCGCTTCGCGGAGAAGCGGCGAGCGTGAATTGTGCAACGCGAGCGTAATCAGCGTAGCAGGAATAACGAATGTCTTTGAATAAACTGCAGAAGGCTTGGAGGCCTAGACACAGATGGGCATCGTCCGTGTGATGCAAATAGCCAACGATTTCGTAATACGGTATTAATTGACGTTGCCGCGTACCATCGCGTATTACGTAAACCGCGCAAACTTTCAGCTGCGCCTGGCCGATCCGTCTCTGACTGTATTCGCAAATTATCGCCACGGAATCGTTCAACCCTTAAGTCCCTTCCTTACGTACCCTTGCGTCGAACGGCGCGCAGGCACGTAGATGTCCATCGATCTCCATGGGATATCGATATTCAAATTTCACCGTTGGTACGAGCGATAAATTCAGCGTGGCTAACGACATAATTCGCGGTTATCCACGTGTCGCGACGATCGGAAGAATCGTCACGGATCACCTGAGGGTGGAAACGGGGGGATGAAGGGGGAGGCTGATCGAGGAGAGAAGCAATTACGGATCGATCTCGGTGTAACATTGTTGCGGACCAAGATAACGGGGCACATTTTACCGTTAGCGATCACGACTCGTTCTGATTCATTACCGATTCCAGTATCGATCGATAAGTCACCCACACGAGTCTAACGTTGTCCCTGGTGTTTCGAGACACGGTCCGTTAACGGCGGACAATATCTTTCGTCTAACGGTGCACCGCCTAAGACCCAGCGAGTTATGTTACGCAAATTGTCTCGTAACATCGAGTCGCCTAATCGTGAACCGGTAATCGGCCTTCTGCTATCGCCGCGAGTCGAATTCACGCAAGACTTAAATGCCACAGACGTTGCGGCAATCGCGGAGAGGTATTAAAATAAGGCGACAGCTACGAGTAATTAAGATCGAATGCGTTCGGTTCAACACGAACGAATCGCGTTGCAACGGTGTGATTTTATAAATAAGTAAATAAATAAACAAGAAGGAGAGACCAAAATACGACGCCAAGACAAATGTTCAATTATTTCGTAATAAATATTCTAACAGAATAATATTTATTCAATTTCCATTTTCTATAATTTCTGGTATATAATTGTGCGCAAAGTTTGCTCCGCGTCAAACGCGAACGTATACTCGCTGCGACCAACTGTCCATAAAAATGACCGTCGGTGTTGCACAAGTCTAACGCGTTTTTCAATCGAACGTATCTTTAACAGAATTATCAAGGCCGCGGCGTCTACAGCCGTACACCCACTCCAATGGCGAGGAACGCGAAAGCGGAACGGCCGATATGCCGGGCCCAGACACTTCCTTCACCGTTGTCGCCAGAGGCAGAATTGACGAAACGAGAAGCGGAGGGGGGAGGGGCAAAAAAAAAAAAGGAAGAACATAAAAAGAATTCACGATCCAAAAATAGCCAGCACGCGGAGCCGTCGATCTTCTGAATGGACGCTGGCTTCGAGAGAGGCTTATCGTTTGCGTATCTTAACGGTAATGCCTGTACAAGGGAGCTGTCCGGCTCTCGACCAGTCTCCTCGTGACTCCGTCGAGACTGCTCTCTAAAAAGAGGTCTCACCTTTGCTCCACATCGCGGTGCGCATCGAGCGCGAAAATGTGGGTCGCCGTTGACCGTATCCGGGCCAGAACGATCACGATCACGGGTGTGATGAAAAATAGTTGCAACGTTTGGCGCGATTCTGCGGGGAACCCAACGAAAATGATATCTTCCGTCTTTTTCTAATATATTAGGCTGGAATTCATTTGTTTTCTTTTTCTGTCACACAGTTCGTTCAAGGTATTGCGTATTTTTGGGATACTAGTTTGCTTGCCAATGCTGCAATTGGATCCTACGTTCTAATTCTGCGATCGTGAATGATCTCGCGCTGTCACGCTATAATCGTAATTGTAAGTGTCGCGTTTGTACGACTGTATCCCCGTTGTCCCTCGTAGTCAACACAAAAATGTGGCGAAATCTTATCTCCATTTTCCACCTGAAACTGTGCATTCGACGCCATCGATACATGTGTCCCCCCCCCTGGTGCCCGGGTGTACGTAAAACAATGCAAAGCGATTCGCGTGAATTCGGAGCGGTCAAAGACCGCCCTCGTTCGGTTACGCAACGGACGAGAACGGACACGACGATAATGACGATGACGGTCAGATAATACCGATGGAAGTCCGGCAATTAGCTATGAAGACGAGCAATCGACGTCCCGCGGCCATCTCATCGACGTTGATAGGACGGCCGTCGAACGATTAGGCAACCGTCTAACGGAACGCGCAAGCAATTGGGCAACCGGTGACACGGGGGTCCCTTCTCCTTGCCCGGACCGATGCACTGCTTTGCTGCACTCGTGGACGACGCAAGAGATCGGAATCTTGATCCTCCATCTCGGTATGTCCCCGCTGGTTGCACGTGCACCACGTGAATCTGTCCCTTTGAATATCGTTAAGAACGACGGACTCGTACGTGCGCGTCTGTTTTTTTTTGTTTTTTTTTTTTTGTTTTCCGCGGCAGTTGCACGTGATGGAAATGAGATTGCGCTTTTGTAATAATAACAGCAGTAATAATATTAGGGAGCTGATGGAAATTTGTGGACGATTGCAAAAATATATTCCGCTTTGATTTATACTGTTATTTAAGTACGACATTTTTTACCCTGCGCTATAACTCTATTCGCGATTCGCGTAAAAGCCAATTTCTCGGCGAAAGCAACAGTGACACCGCGGCCGATTAACGTCAATTAACGCCCTCCGTCCCGGCGCCGTTATCCACCACGATTCAATTAACATTCTCGAACGTGAACCAGGCGCTGTCGCGTTCCTGAAAAGTTTCGAATAATTCGAAGGAGAGGCGAGTCCTTGCCGCGGGAATGCGCATTCCCCGTTCGGAACTCGCAGCCAAGGTTGCCTCCGCTTTTCCATTTCGATCCCGGTTCCTGTGTGGCCGCGGCCGAGAGAATCCTCCTCGCCCCGATCCAGAGAGGTTTCACCCGGCGAAACTTTGCGCCTCGAACAAGGAAACGCGCTGCGCGCACACTGGCGCATTTATATTCCCAATGCCGAATGTTATTCCCGGTGCGTATTCTTATGAAAGCATCGTTGCTGTCGCCGATGCGTCGCTTCCTGTTGCTTGTGTAACAGTTATGCACCGATCGCGGAGGACGCGGAGAAACGATTGAGACGAATATCAAGGAGTCCGCGGTTCGTTGGAATAATTACTGCAACGGTCGAACGGCGATTGTAGCATCGACCAGGAAACCGTGAAACGGAGGCCCAAAGTGTTCGTTCATTTCGTAACAGAAGTATGCACGCGCAAAATGGTATCTAGGCACGAAAAGAACGGCCAACGTCGTTGAACAGTCCGCAATGAAATTCTCCCCCGTGAATTCGACCGTGAGAAAATATTCCGGGCGGACGAAATTACCACCGATTTCACCGTCCGACTCTTTCCCGCAGATCTGTCGTCGGAGGAAATGAAACAGTCGCTCAAGAAGATGGAGGAATCGATTCGCGAGAATGCGGTGGAAAGAAATCGAGCAGAGGAAACAAATGAACGGGGAACGGAGTGTTGAGGAAATGCGGAGGCGCGTTCAGGCGCAAGCGCAGCGAGACGCGCGGAAAACTTTGTGACCCAATGGCCCAGATAGCGAAAGCAGTGTCGCTTACCTATTCCACACTAACTGGAGTGTTACGTTCGAGTTTCCATTATGGCTGGTATCCCTCTCGGACCGTAATGGTTACACCAGTGACATCATTGATGACGTTTTTCAAACGGGACGGAGAAGATAACGAGTACAGGAATTTGAGTCACGAAATTCTACTACGTACGACACAGCGGAGACATTATCCTCGGATCGAGCGTACGCGAATTTTCTGCGAATAATAACCCAGGCACTTGCTTGAAACATTACGCGACACCGCCCTCCGCCGTCAATTTCGATTTATTTGACCAAATTAATTTCTGAGCAACGATACACCCCAGCAAGCCAACCGGCGTGCGTTATCGGTACCAGAATAAAATTGTCCGTCGTTGCGCGAGTAAATTCGCGACAATTAATCGGGCAATCCTGGCTGCCCATAAAGCGAACGAGAACGTCGCCGTAAAATCGCGGCGCATAAATATTCGTTGCGGCAGGGGACTAGGAACGATGGCGTTTTATTTGAATACGAGCGATCTAGAGAGGAGAACGTTGTCCCTGATATTTGCTCACCTCTGACCGGCGTCAGATCGAGCGGATAGGGGCTTGTTATCGATGCAAGCGGCGTTTCATGGTCGAAATTTCCATAGAGAAACCAGGGTTATCGAGCGAGCGCGGCATTTTCCGGGATTGCGTAACGATCCAGTCGTCGCTTGCCAGCGTGGAAAAACGGGATTACGTGTCACGGGTCGTTCTGTTCCTTTTCCGAGGTAGAATTCTCGAGGGTCCCCCGTTTCACAAAGGCGTTCGTCGTTTCTTAAGAATTCAACGCCGAAGACGCGTGAAGTTATAGAATGGAAGGTGGGTTGTTTCAAATTTGGATACGAAGACAATAAAGAGGCGCCGTGAACGCGTTATGGGCCTTGTTTCAATTCGATTGGAACGAAGAAGAAGAATACCGGTTTGGGGAAAATATTTTTTTTTGGACTAAGACCTTCCATAATCTTGTTAGTTCTAACTGCATCTGGGTTGCGCAACCTGTAGACCAGTTGTAGACCACCTCGCTTCTTATCTGGTTGCAATCAAGTCGGTTTATTTTAATCCATTGCTAATTTGTATTGCAATAAGAACGTCTTGCAATAACAGTCCTCTATAATTTTCGAAGGAGTTCTCGATTGTCGGCGTGCCTCTGCAGCAATCATGGGACAATGTTTGTGGACGGTCTGGCATTGAAATGTTCCGTAAACCGGTGCACGAAATGCGTAGACGACTATAGGAAAGGCGCGTGTCGCCTCGATCGATCTTATGTAGAGCAAAGGACCGTTAGAATTGTTCTCGTTATTATGCAAACGGTGCTCCATCGTTTTCTTTCAAACTCCGTGCACCGCGTCTTCCCCGGAGATTTCCTCGAATCAAATCGACCCCCAAGCAATTCGCTTCCCCTGCAATGGATCGAGAATGAAATGTCGAGGAACGACCAGTCGACCTCATATTCTGGCACTTCGGAATAGAATAACTAAACGGTCAAATATTTCGAATTTAAAAGACAAAACACTATTAGAATTACAAAGAATAACTGACTCTGCGTCCAGACTGAACTTCAATTTAAGCTACGAAGGAGATAAATTCAAGAAAAGTGTGGGACAATAGAGAGGGCGAGGGTCCGTCGATTCTACAAATTTCTGACGAAGAGTTAGACACAAAGAAATCCAAACCGATCATAATTTGCTGGGATATCCTTGACAATCCAGCAAGGACTGTAGCCTTCCGCTCGACAAACACGACGGGACAAAGAGCCAGGAGAAAAAAGGTGACGTGCAGACCGGCGCAGGCCGAGGATTTTACCTGGCGCGATAAATTCAGGTACGCAAGACCGTGGAAGACGTATACGTAACGCTTGCAACGCATTGCGTAGCCGGAGTCGTTCGTGTTCGCGTTGAACGACTCGAACGAGAAATGTTTCTTTTGGTTCGTGGTCCTTGGGTTATGTAAAACTAACGACGGGGAAGTTATTGAGAGATGCTTGCTCGCTTCCGGGAACAAAACATGGATGTACGATGAATTGAAACGGCGATGTACAGTCCGGCCAAAGGATCGTGACTTTTCTAATGTTTCTCTGTTTGCAGTAATATAAAAACAATCGATACAGTTCGCAGATAAATTAATCACCTATAATTCCTTTGCTCTGGCTGAAGAACAAGTATAGAAGAATCATTTCGAAACGTTAAATTAAAAAGCGAAACTAGACGCAATTACCATTCGAGAGATTCTGAAAACCTGCTGACGTTACGTACCGCTTTCTTGGGACCGCTGCACCGCGCACATCACGAATATTTTTAACTGTACCTGTCGTAGCTCCTAATACAAATTCACGCGACGTACAAGGAACGCTGCAGCTTACCTTCGTTTCTAGTCATTTCCTAGCTCTTTGTTTAACCGAGAAATACAACGCCGCGTTTGCCGAAACGTTCAACGCGAAATTAAAAAATGACGGAACAACAAATTTCCAACTGCATTATCCCCAATAAACAATCGAACTGTAATCTCTCCGACACGGTCCAAGAAAAAAAGACAATCCGCGCGTTAAACAGCAGTTTAACAGACAATTGTAACACCGAGCGGGCAGTAATTAAACAACAGAAAGAAATTCCAATAAGAATCCTCTCACACAATATGTGACCAAAGCTCCGTTGCATAACAATGCCCGCTCCCTCGCCCCAAGAATTCCATAAACCATAAACCATAATCTAACGTATCTCCGGACACCGCGACGATTCATCCGAGGACTACAAATTCAGAGTCATCCAGCCCAGCGATTATTCATTTTCCGTCACAGCGACGAGCACCCCCGCCACGCTGGTCCCCGTTTATTCGAGGCCCGAATAACAGTGTGCGCTGGGTCAGTCGCGCGCACACCAGCTGTTTCTCAACAGTCGAATTCGGCCCAACAGGTGAATTCGTACCGTAGTCGAACCGCCGGCCCGTACACGTTTATTATGTAACGATGTTAACTGTAAATATTTACCGGAGCGGACTCCCCCACCTACCTGCGGGCAGGTATTCGCGCGCACAGCGAAAAGTAGACCGAAAGAAATGAACGCGATGGAAGTGGGATGGCCGGCCGGGGGCACGACGAACCGGAAAGGCGGGAGAGGAGAGGACCTTTTAAAAATACCAAAGTGGAGCACTCAGCTACGCTCTTGGAATCGATTAGCGGTGGAAAGCTGCGTGGCTACGCCACTGCACCCGCACGTCACTCCTCGAGAATTTCGTATGGGACGGTTCGGGCTGCTTAGTCGAAGGGAAAAAGGGTTTCCTGGTTTGAGGTTTTTGTGTACACACCGGCGTGTCAATGTACGTAGAACACGAGGGACTGCTTTTATGGAAGAAAATTAACGGCCGTGATGACTGCTGTTCCTTTTTTTATTTTTTGGTTGCAATTTTCTTGTCCGCTTCGTATTGGGAAATGCAATCGATGTGGGCAATTTTTAAGGGCTCTCGATATTTTTTTAGCGCCTTCACTGAAAGCAATCGAAACTTCCGGCCCGCAGAATGTTACCCGATTACTGCGAGGGCAAGAAACGCGATCGCCACGGATTTAGCTATTGCGGCGAATATTTCGGCGGTGAATTCAGGAGTCCATTACCGCGTGAGAGAATGGAAGCGGCGGTATTAAACAATTCGGACCACTTTGTGCAAGATACACGGATTCTGCGCAATTCATTCTGCCGTTTCCGTACGGTTTGTTTTTCTGCTCGCCGGCTCGGCGTCCTTGCTGTCCGCGTTGCCGTTCGAAACTTCGGAATCGCCATTGGCATTGAGGAAAACTTCCGGAAAACAGTCACGTCCAGTCGGATCGGTGTCCTCGGGGCGACTTTTCTATCCCCATTTTGAACAGAAACGCGGGTATACGCCGCGAGCCACGGTTCCACAGAATTCTTAATTTTAGATCGGGTCTGGATCATTGGTCGAGGAAGTTTATCGAAGCGCGTTAGATGAACGCGGAAGCGAGGATGCTGTACCAAGGTTTCACCGTGTTTCAATGGCCAGCAGCTAGGAATTTACGCCAGCACGTTGGTCGTATTATATAACGCGTGTTAAGCAGTCTAATTGTAAGCGCAACCGGAAGCCCGGCCACGTTTACCGTTCCATTAAACTGTTTGATTTCCCCCGGCCAAGGTTTCCAATGAGCCCCGAGCAGAGAGAATTCCTGACCTCGAGTGGCCATTCAAGATCGGCTTCAATAAATAGCGGGGAAAATAATGAAATAAATGGGACAGAACCTGAATGCAATGTAAAGCTAGCGCCTCTTGATAAAATTTCAGATAGAACCTTCGAAAGTATGAAATATTAGAGAATGAGGTAAACCGCGAAGAGAAGCGTTAAAAAAGAATATCAAAGACCACGAAACATTCGCGGAAAGGTATCGCATAATATTCTAATCAACACACAAACACAAATATATGTGCATGCATCGAACGCCAACATCCTGCGTCACACGATTGCCCCGGCAATAACGATTCCCGTTCCGTTCCCATTGATAGGACAGATAAAGGAACCAGTCAAAGAGGCCTGAACGTGACCTCGAGTGGGATGTTCAAGATCACGGTGGCCCAAGCCTATTGGCATTGACATTGACGAAAACTCGGGACAGCTACCAGCCTTTTAGAACAGCCTGTACGTTACGTCGGGACGCTCTCTCGTCATGTAAGTGTTACATGTGCACTTTCTTCGCACTGGTGCAAGAAGGCCCGCGTAATGCGTGGTGAAGAAAGACGGCGCGAACGGTCGCGTGAAAGTTGCGATTCGAGCGGAGAATTATGGCGGTCGGTGGCACCACCACCGGATCCAGGTAACAGCCACCTTCCTATACACGCGTACGTACTTCCTTTGCGCATTGAACTTGCGCCTCTCAAGGATCCTGACCCAGAATCCGGTGGAACCACCAAAACACGGTTTCACAATCACGGCAGTGTCGGTGAACCCTTGTCTCGAACTGTTACGTTCAACGTGATACTTTCTTTTTTTCTCGATCGCTGCCACGGACCGTTCAGTAATAATTACAGGCAGCGACGAACGGACGTTATCATGTTATCATTGGCCGGCGAGGTACGAGCGATAGAACGACGACGAAAAGTCGCGCGTTAAGTTTCATTCGAATTTTCAATGAGACGAGGAATGGGACGGATGCTTGCACGAAAAGTTGCTTGCTTTCTTTTTTTTGCCGAGTTCGGTGCGCGTACAGTCGTACCGTGGCGACGCTAATCGTTGAACGTCGTGAAGCTCCAGTCGTTTTCAGTTACGAAACCAGGTGCCGGGATTACGAAACGGGGCACCGTGTGTGTGTATAATATCGCGGCGGGATGTAGGTAAGCCGATGGCAGGAACTCTCAGCCGTACCGTTAGATTTTCTCCGCGATCGTTGTCACACTTCTCGAACAGCTACGCCCGTTAACCCTTCGCACTGTTCTACGCGACGACAGTCTTGTTGATTCGCCTTCAAGTCGATAAAATTCGAAGGGTAAAATCGTGGCATGTCGATACGTGATTCTAACGAAAGGAATTCTACGTTCCTTGAAGTATCGTGAAACAGATCAATTTAGATTCGGGCAGCGATGCATAGATTGCGGATAAACTGATAATAGGATTACGGTAATTGAGTGGAAATATTATGTTTCTATTTCCCTGGCGAAGCTACCGTATCGTGATGTGATTCCGAATTTGTAAATCATTTTATTTACCGATTCATTCGATGGTAACGTACGAGTAAAAGGAAAAATAGTTTGGCTACCTTCTCTCTGCACAGTTTGAGAACCGAACTATGAGAACAAATATTGACAAGAGAAATTAATAGAGAGAGGAACAGCCTAAAGGAAGAACAGTTCGTGGCCTAGAACTACGGTATATTTCCGCGGAGATCGTAGGCATCCATAAATCCCGTGTAAACACCAAATTACCAAGTTCTCGAACCTCGCGGCTCGAAGAAAGTTTCACACGGTTTGTCTTAGAAAACAGGTTCGAATCGATGGACTTTTCACTGGAGCCGTTGTGAACGACAGTTCGAAACGCGACAAGTTATCAGCGAGAGATCTATCGATCTTATGACTATCGAGATCTCAGATGAGAGACAAAAGTCAACGACCTCCACGAGACCAACCAAAAAAAAAAAAAAAATTTTTTTTAGAACGAAGAACTACGTACCCGAGTTGCTTGATTTAATTGTCAAAAGGACTAACGAATTTGTGACTATAATTTGTCTCCACTGCGACGGCGTTACTCGAGATTAATTAATAATTTTAATATTCACCTCACACTAGTACATACTGAGACTTGACTTAACCCTCTCTCTCTGTACTGATATCTATATTAATACAGATAAAAATATCTCGTGTAAATATTGAGCTAGCGAAAACAATGGCAAATAGCGCGAAATAGAACCGATGAATGTTCCATTTTCGTTTCTTTTCCTTTCAAGACGCCTCATTCTTACGCGAAGTAATTACGGAAGAAGGGTGTTCCCATTATTTTCCCCGCTTGCAAGAGATCCATCATCGTGGAACAAAGTACGCACCGGCGCGGCTCTAGGTCGAGGCTGGCCACCGAAGCGTCGCATCCCCGGCTAAATGCGATCCGCATAGCCGTCGAGGGGTGGAAACTTTCACGTACTTATACAGTAATAGTGCAACGCGGTTAAATGTAATGCATCGAATCGGTCTTACCTCACTCCATCGTTTCTAGCGGACTTTCCTTCGCGTCGCTTACTTATTACCTTTCTAACCGCCACGCCAGTTGAATTTCTTCGCGGAAGTTTGACCGTGACGAGGTTAAGATCCCCTCGTCGCTTTTTCCAACGAGAAACTAGCTACAAGATCGCTCGAAATTTAGCCACCACGTTTTACACTCGTAGCAGCGCAGGAGGACAATTTTGGTGCGGATGGAAAATTCAGTGGGAAACAGAATCGACAGGCAGATTGGTATTAACTGATTTTTGTTTATAATATTCAATATAGTTCTTCGAATAAAAGGGATTATTCTCTTTTGAATCGCCATGTACGTGGCGGACTACATAGTTGCAGTCTGGTTTCTCGTTGCACGAACATGTTTTTACTCGCAGCATTGTAACGTGGAGCCCTTACGTGCTGCTCCTTTTACCGTGCATTGAACGTCTCACCGCGTATACAACGATCTCGCTGGACATTATCAAAGACAAAATTCTAGTTCCATTTGTGAAATAATCGTTCGAATACCGGAACAGGTAGTACAATTTTTTTCACGAATTCCATCTATTACAAAACAATAATCATCGAGACGTTCCATTTTTCCCGTTCCCAATAGATAGCGGCGAAGATGTTTCGACACCGTAAGTGAATGGTACACCGTATGTAGACGGAGGATTATTTCCCAGTAGATTCAGTTTGGGAAATATGACAAGGGGTCAACGAACGTGTTTGATTTTCGGCCCCTCAAAGACAGGTTCTATCCTCAACCGGTGAAATTGATTAGCACAAATTCTTTCTACCGGGACATGTCGCGCCGAAAACGGGCCTCCCAGGTATCTAACGATCGTGGGTAAACATAACAGTACCGTAACCGCCTAATTCGGCACCTCCTAGATACAGAGAGCACCGTTAGCCGTCCGGACACCTCAACGATTTCAAACCTAACGTTTTTTTTTCTTCCTATTCCTACTCTCAGATACCGCGTTGTATCATACTCGAATTCCGTTCGATCGGCCTGCAAATATGATTCATCGTCACCTTCGGACTCTCGTAAAACCTTAGCGAGCAAAAAATGTGAGGCATACACGACACACTACGAAGAACTTTTATTAACCGAGCTGCGATTATCCGCGACCTCGATTATCCACAGATACCAAAATTGTATTCTCCGCTTGAAAATTTCATAATAAAAGAGACACGATTTTTAGTCAAACTCTAAGTATTACAATTATTTCGATCAATGCAAAACCTTTCAATGTTCAATAAAAATCATCTATTATAATTATTTCTCCCGGGGATTTAATTTATTTAAACCTGTCTGCCACCTCCGATCAAGCTCGTTAAACGAAGAACCTATTGTAACGCAACGAACATGCTCAATCGTGAGTAACAGCATCGTAGTTCCTGTTGTAACAACTCTTTTAGTTGCCCTTTAATCAACCGGGGACAAGACCAGGGCCAAGAATGACGAAACTGAACGCAGCACGCCCGATTGGAGTTCAGGTGCAACAAGGCGGCAGCCTTGCTGTATCTCGTAACGTTACGTCGCGAGGAACCGTACAGAACCCGTTTCGGCTCTGTCCCGTTACGTCCGCTGACGAGGAACCAGGTGTTTCACGTAACCACGGGCCAGCCACGTGGTGGGAGGCAAACGAAATCGTCCGCCGTTGTTGAATGTGTTCTGTGAACTGGGCCACTGTCTGGACGTGTGGGCTCCCAAGAGTTACGGATTTAGCTCGATTACGCTGGAACCCTTTCAAGCAGTCCTGATAAATCGTGGGAGATTCCTCGAAGAATAGTACCGGGGGTTTCTCGGGCAAATTCGACATTTCTATATTCACGTTGAACAGGTCGATTCAAGAATATTGCCCACAGTCCAGGTGCAGGCGCGAGGTTCATCAACACGAGGCGAATAGATATTGTATACACGAATACACGGATAGGGGTAGTCAATCAATCGACGCGCGATTTGTACAGAGGACGATAGAGAAATTGCCTCCACGGATTTAGAATCTTTCTCCACAAGTATTTCGAAACTGAGCTACAAATGTATACCACAAGGGCGATCCGTCCCACGTTATATAATTCAACATAAACCGTAAGCGAGATTCGGTCGCGCTGGTATCGCCGGGGCGACCCATTACCGAAACACCAATTCCAAACAACCGTGCCTCCTACTTTCGCCATGAGCGAGCCCGTCGTGTAGCCGACTAACGAAACACGGCGACAAGAATAATCACAGATGTCCTTGCCGCGTGTTCCGTTCCGTATCGGTGAAATGGCGTACGAACCCGTTTCGAGACGGTCCCGTTACGTTCAGCGGGAAGGAACCATCGTCGCGGAGGATGAACGAACAGTAAAAGAGGCGGCTGGAGGGCGGCGGTAAAACGGCGGGCGGCAAGGGACGCAGCGGAGCCAGTTTTCGAACGGTCCGGAGAAAGTGGTGGCTATACATTTACTGACCTACATTACCCTGGTTTCGCCCCTTCTCCGAGCGACACCCACCCGTGAGCGTGCCGCCAGCGCACAAATTGTCCCGTTACACACCAGCCGTGCACACGTCATCGCCGTGACCCACAAAATGACAAGCCGCGGCGCACACCGCGCCTCCCTCGCCCGCCCGTTTTACCGGCCATCGGCCGTCTTTTATTTTGTAATTATGTCACGCGACCAAACACCGTGTCGTTCGTCGCGGATTACCGCTTAACCTGTGGGATCGCGATGATTCAACGAGATCGGGAGGACGCCGGAAATCTTTGGACGTGGGAACCCGGCGGGTTTGCGGACAGGAATTTTACCGAAAGCTGAACTGCGGGTGTCGAGGGTGTCGGAGATGCGTTTACGCAGGGAAGACGATGTGGATGGACAACAGCATGGGGGGTGAATTTATTTGCGAGGAAAGGCGTTGAAATCGAGACACCTACAAATGGCCTCCAATTGGCCTACAACGTACTCCTCCAATTGTCGCACCTATCTAATCCGCGTACTCTGGTCCAAACGATTTGATCGTTAATATTCCGCGAAACTTTGCGACGGTAAAAGATTCAAAATTCGTCAGCCTGAAAAGACGCGAGATCGATGAATATACAAGTCACTCTTGTTTTTCCACGCGCGGACTGCGGGGATTCATTTTAATAACCGTGCACACCGTTATCCGCTTCTGTATCGCTGCACCGATACGACGCGGGAGCCTTGGCATTATTTTCTCGCTTCGCGGTAGGCGCGTTACTTAATCGAATTATGAAATCCGCACGTCGCACGGTATCGACTAAACGGCAGATTAGAAGGGTAGAACGAGCGATCGAAATAAGACCGCGAAACATCACCGGCTCGTGCCCTCCTTATGGCATTTACGGTGAACGTCGCCGATCGTGATTCTTCCCCGGGTGACCGCGATGCAACCGTTCGAGCAAAGTTTACCGGCTGCAATGTATGCATGCGCACGGTACTTCATTAATTATCGAAGACAGAAAATATCGTTGGAACATTGTTCGCGCGCGCGGATGTGACAAGATGTGTACCGAATTTCTGCATTCATTACTTTCTTTTATTTGGATTATTTGCGCGCTGGCGTAATCGTGTCACTCTTGCTATTATTATTATTATTATTGAATAGCGCGCGAAATTCATTGCAAAACGCAGGACAATCTTCGGACGTTGAAGGTGAGGAATTGTATAATCATTTCCTAAGAATCATAAGCGGCCAATAAAGTAGTAGAGCTTTCAACTGTTGGCCCACTGCGAGCCAAAGGTTGCTCACCACTGCTCTAAACGAAAGGTCGGAGGTCGATCCGTGGTGACACGACGTAATCTGCTCTTTTGTTTCTTCTACTATTCCCACCCCTCGGTAGGAAGCCACCGTTCGATTATCGTCAGCCACGTCCTCGATGATGTAACGGTCCTGCATTCGCCCTTGACCACTTTTTTTTTTCTCCCTCATATCTCGACACCCGTTGCACCGGATACGGCACACTTTCTCGCCCCTCTTCTTCGCGCGGCACTCTTTCGATCCGTCTATCCGGACGGTCTTTTCCTTTTTTTTTTTTTTTATTTTCGATGCAAATAACTCCTTTATCGCGCCCTCGAGCGTTCATGATTGGGTGGAGAGAAAAGAGAGGCGCCTCGCGGCGTGAAATGGGACGATTTAACCCTTTAGCTTAACGGACCGGTCGCCGGTGGCCACGCCGCAAAGGATCGAGACACCTTATTGGGTCGACACAGGAAAGTCTTTTGCTTCGTTTCATTTAAATGAATATTGAAGGTGTCCATTGGTGTCCTGAGCCACTTCGAAAACGACACGCTAATTACCAATTAACGATTTACCCGCTCGACCCCCAACAGCCGAGGAACATTCCGATACAAAATGAACTCCAGGTGACCGTGACACCGCGGTTTCATTAACCTGCTCGTAAAATTGCGTCGTACCAACGTTCCAGCTGTTCGACGTTCGACGAAACACCCCCGCGAGAAGAGAAAACGCACGACTCCTAGGTGCTGGGGCAAGGTGGAATGACTGGCGGCTTGGAATAATTGCAGCTCCGTTTCTGCGGGCCATCGTCGATCCGGCGAGCGTGTCGGCCCGTGTTTCTTTCTTCCGCGACGGGGAGGGACGTTGAACCGCGACACGCGTTTCGAGGTCAGGAAGAGAGTCGACTCGGGTAAACTTAGAAGTTCTTGGCTACTCTCCCTGCCGCGACGCCATCGGCTCACCACTTTCTCCCGCGGTGAACGCAGAAACACCTCTATCGTCGTATCGATTCGCCATCCTTCTTTCCACCTCCACTGTTCGCCCTG
This sequence comes from Nomada lathburiana, assembly GCA_963667235.1. Classification (NCBI taxonomy): domain Eukaryota; kingdom Metazoa; phylum Arthropoda; class Insecta; order Hymenoptera; family Apidae; genus Nomada; species Nomada lathburiana. The sequence goes on from OY763906.1 coordinate 10,969,760, forward strand.
TTCCATTTGCGTGCCATTTTACGCTGGCCAGCGGGCGCTTCGTTTCTCACGTTGAAATTACCCGTCGATCGTTCGCCGATTTTTGTCAGTTTCGATTCGTGAAAGATAACAAACCATGGGTTATTCTACGGGATGCTATTCTAGCATTTCCAAACGGAGAACAATTACGCGGAATGTCGTTCTCGACGTCGACGAATGATTCCACAGAATTTTTCCTATTTTTCTTCTTATCGAGGGCGGATCGACGCCTTATCGGCCTGTTCCCATTGACCTGTTCAACCGCAGCCACGATTATGTCAGCGAAACGAGACGATAAAAGCAATATGGGACACGAAACAAAACCGCCGTGACCCAGATTGAATAATCTTGAATCGTTCGATAAGAATGTGGCAGCTGAAGTTCACCCGTTCGGGCACGATTCCTCGCGAGCGAATGGATCCGTGGATCCTTTCGTGGCTCGTAAGCCAGGACGAGGCGCGAGTGAAAGCCGCAGGGAGCTGCAGCGGCAGAAGAAAATCTAGTCGTCGACGTCCGCCTTTTTTTTTCTTCACGGTGACCACATACTTTCCCCTCGTTTTCACGAACCGGCTCGCTTCGTTCGTTGGATCAATAGAAACGCGGACCAATTAAACGAGAACGTTTGGTTCCTCAAGTTGTAATGCCTTCAATGAAATGTTGCAAACGGGATCGTTGGCGATCGAGGAGAGCCATGAAACAAAACCGAACCAAATCTAGACTTCGAGCAGAAATCGAAGGGAGGAACGCGCGGGTCACCATCGAAATCTAGGTCAACGTGAGTTATATATAGAGGACACAGTGGCCCGTTACCTAATCTTTATTTTCAGTACAATACTACAAACCTGCGCGAGTGTAACACCTCTGTTGGAGTCGCGCGAATCGCGAGCCTGCACGCGCATCGCGGTCTAAATTTTCGCCGTCCCGTATTTGTTCGATATTTCGGAAACGGGCACGCCTGGCCATCGGTAAATCCCGAAACGAATTCCACGAATTTCAGCCGAAGACAAAGAGAATAGAAGCGCGATACGCGCGACAAATAAGAAATGGCTTTTGTTGGTCACGAGGAGTCAGAAGAATTTAATGTTAGTCACGTTGAAATTTCCTTCGTACGATTATTTAGGAACGATCATGACCTGAAAATCTTCTTCTTTATTTCCGTTAATACATTGCACCTTTCGGCGCGCCAAAAATTTCCCAACTACATCAATTCTCGCCCCAGAAACGCGGAACGCTTGTTATTTCCTTTCCCTCAACGATCGTCCCACCTGCTTAGAAATATCGTGCGTGACCTGCCCTCTTTCCTTCCTGCCCCCCTAATTTATCTCCCATTAAGATCGTGATAATTCCGCAGCACCCCTAACCTTAACAAAATCGTATCAATTAAAGCGCGTAATCGCATTGAATAGCTTGCGACCAGTTATTGGAATTTCGATTGATCTCGAGTCGCCGAGCACACACCGTTAACGCCGTTTATCTCCGCGATTCTCGATCCGTATCTCCCCACGATCATCCTTGATCTTGCCCCGTGGACAATTCGGGTTCGCTCCAGTTCGCGTCGGTCACACTTTGCTCGCCGTCGAATTTTCGCGCGTTGTACGCCCGTTACGGCACTGCGAAACGCGCATTACGCAATGGGCAGCGATATTAAACAGATTAGATAATAGGCGGATCGGAATGCGACGAGCGTTCGAGCGGAGACGCGACGACGTGGAGGCGAAACAGAAGAGGTGGGGCCAGAAGATCTCTCGAAGGTGTTATTTTTATTACCGTTATAGATAGTAACGTGCGCGGGTAACCGCGCGATAATAACAGGTTCGAAGTACGAGAGCGTCAAAGTTCTTCGGATTTCGACCGGGCGATTAGGTGGGAAAGCGGCGACGATTACGTCAATGCTGGAGTGGTTCCTCGGAGAGTGAATTCTTCAATTCGAGATCAGCGGTTTTCCGCGCAGCAGTGCGTGTATCGTGCGATCCATCGATCAACTTTGCCCCGGATCGAGGGTTGCCGAACGATCCGCTCGCATGCAAGTCGCTCGGTGATTGCGTCGATCGCGAAACCCGCGGCGAGCAGATGCACTGCTCGTTACGAACCGTTAGAAAGCATCGCGAAAACGCTCGTCGTGGCCTCGTTGCCTCGCTCGGAGACGAACGCCGATAGAACCGATTAAGATCTCGCGCGATTCGCAGACTTGCCAAGGGCGAGCCAGACGGAGAAGTAATCGGGGTAACGTGTGATCGACGGGGCTGGCTCTTCAATCGAGCTCGTTCTTAATATCCACACCTTTGCTTACGTTATCCCGATAATTGCACCGCGATTGGTTCAGCGAATTGAGTTCGAACCGCGCCAAACTATCGCCGCGTCTTGGATAATTTCCGCAACGGACGTTCGACTTTCCGTTCTCTGGAATCGCGAATCTCTGCGTCGCGAAATATTCGCCGGTGGACAATATTTCCCCGGCAAAAGCATAGAAGAAAGTCGCCCGCGCCGTTATACGCGCGTGCACGCTTTCTCTTCGCCGTACGTCAGCGAAATAGCCCAAACGTGGTTCGGCCTGGGTTCACGTCGGTTCGTGTTACGTGTGACAAGTAACAGGGGAAAGAGGCCCGCGTATTATTCGCGCGATAAATATTCGCGGAGGAACGGTGTTATGACGCCACGTAACGCTCGGCCAGGTAACGAGGATAATTCCGGCGGGGGCTCGAAATACAGGCCACGATTAGAAAGGCCCGATTAACGCCGGAGCCACAACATTGTGGCCCGGTTCGACGGTGTTTTCGCGCGGCAGTCTAGTTTCAGCAAAGTAGGCCTTCGTCGCTGCCTACTATCGTGCCACTTGACCCCGATCCACCGCGTCGTGCCACTTCTCTTTCGTCGTCATCCTTCGTCCTTTCCTTCCCACTCGATCCGCGAAACTCCTCCACCTCTGCTGTCTCGTGTACGGTCGATAGAAATTTGCACGAGTCTCCCGCGAATGTCTCGTTCCGTCCAATCTGTTCGTTTCGTTCTTATTTTCGTGGGTCGCCAATTTTCCTCGGCGAGATCGGGCGAACGGACGTTCAACGGTACGACGAACGAAATTTCCTCGAATGGAACATTTGTACCGCGAGGCAGCAAGCTCGGCGAATTATTGCTTCGTTGCCGATGGTAGATGGTATTTTTTATTCGCGCGAACACGAGGTAGGTACAAGACACGGGGACATTTCTATGGGAGGAAGGGAATCGCGTGGGTGGGTGAGACACCGTTCCGCCGGAGGAACGATAGAGTTCCTGGGATCGGTGCTCGCCTTTTATGCACTCGGTGCATCGACGGTGCGCACCGATTCGGGAAACAATGCCCAATGGAGGCCTAGGTAGATTCGTTAGCCTTAGCTGGTGTATCCTGTGCAATGCTGTATATGGTGGATGTCGTCGATGGGGGAAGATAAATGTGTGTCTAATATAACGATGGCCATGTTGGCTCTAATATCGGCCGTTTATATCGTGCGTCGCGTTTATATCGCGCTGGAAAATAATTCTGTTGGGATGCACGGCCGAAGATCGTGATTTCGAGGTGCGCGAAAAAAAGGGGAGAAACGTATGGCGATATTATTTAGAATAATTACATAGCGTACAGCTCTAAGCACTTAACTGTGTTAATTTGCCAGAACGGGGTAGGAAACGAATAAAAAGTATCCGAAGCAAAAAGACACCATCGATCCCAAAAACCCCCTGAATCGAGTGTTCCGAGGTAAATTGCAAATTATATTAATAATTTGTGACCGAGAAACGACGAAGCAAAATGTTCACGATAAAGACACCGTGTCCCTGAACTTGAATTCGGCACAGAGGTAGACCGGGAACCGCCGAGGAACAGAGTTCAATGTCTTCGAAAGTTTTTCGAGAGTGTCCCATGACCGGCACTCTCGAAATTCCACATAGGTTGGTTGCCCGATACTCATCATCCGGCGTTACACCTGGGGACGTGCGTGGATTGCGCACCTACGATCGCGGACATCGAAATCGGAGTTCGTTGCCATCGATCAGCACGTTCGTGTCGTATCTCTCTATTTACACGCTCGCCATCTAGAATCGCGATTCGTCCAACAGATAACCGTCATAGATTCGAGATTACTCGACGTTCGAGGTCCGCGAAATTGGAACGAGAAGAACGGACAATCAGAAGTGACCGGTTGTAGCTAAAAGTCTCGCGATAAATCCGAGAAACGTATGGAATTTCGTTTGAAGATCGAAATGGGCTAAACTGAATTACAGAGATTACATGTTCCACGTGGTAATTGGACTGATTCAACGGTTAGATAATCTTCAACGTTCCATATAATCTCCCGTGTAAATCGGAGTCAAAGTTAATTGGAAACGATTGATAGTTCCCGTCGAGTAGTTTATACCGTAAGCTCTCGAAGCGGGTCGCCTCCGAGTCGTACGAAACTTTCTGGACGGACACGATCAGGGTCGGTCAATTAAGCTCCGCTCCTTTGCCACCTGTTTCCACTCGTTTCTGTAAACGTTTGCGCGCAAGTGGGACGCTTCTGTCAATATCTCTTAATTCGTTTAACGAAATTCAACGTAGCCCGTGGACTCTCTAAAGTTCGCTTTATCGTGACCCGCTTCTCCCGTTTCGAACTCCTCGCCAATAAATAAAAGAGAAATTTGCAAAAGGTGATAAACTAACTTCGAATCTGGCGATAAATATTCGAAGGAACGAACGCAGCTGTAAGCAGCGTGAAATGTTGAAGCACCATTAAGGATACAGATAAACGCTCATTTATTAAAATACCCTCGATACGGCCACTTATATCTTCGATGCGAGTAGGTGGCAAAGAAAAAAGGGTTAGCAAAACGGTGGAGAAGGAAAGACGGTGTTTTCTTTTCCTCGGCAACGCCGCGCAATCGGCGTTAAACCGCCCCTTCTAAACTGTCTCCCAATTAAACTCCATTACTATGCAACTGTATCTGGCAACAAAATCTCGTTAGAAATTCCACGGTTCCAAGAAAGCGGCGTCCGATTCTATAATTAAACGTGCGCGTACAATATATCAGGCAATAATTGCCACCTCGAGTTACGTTCATAATGGACCGAACGGAAGATCCGCTCTCTCCTCGCTGGAAGAGGAGAGACTCTCCCAGGTGCCTCGTTTTACTCCACTTTCACCGCGGAATACGCGACGCTTTTCACATTCTTTTTGCGCGCTCGCGCGATCGGATATGACGTGAAAATCCCACGTGGCGGTTTCACGTTCGAGATCAAAACTTTCTCTCCGGGGGAGCGCCGCGCCATTGCATGCGCCAATAGAAGTGGGTCGTCGCAGTGAAAACGTCCTCTCCCGCTGATCGATTATCGAATAGCCCCGGCCGTTCCTCGAGCTCGTTGCAATAAACATATTCAGGCGTGCCGACTTCGAGCGAGAAATTTCATCGAGATCGAAGGTGCCCAACTATCTTTTATTAATTCGCGTAGCAGCGAAACGGTTCGCGGCGAGACATTGCAAGCATCGAGGATAACGGATTAAAATGAACAATTTATATTGGAGGGAAACGCTGCTGGGTAGTTAATTTAAGTAACAAAGGTTTCACTCGTACGGGAATTCACGGTTCACTGTTATCTCTGACAGAAAACGTTCGTCGCATACTAATAATTAATTCGACCCGGTTCGGGACTCGTTTTTCCCCTTTTAACGAGACCAAATCTATTCCCTTGGCAATTGCTGCCTCCTTTCGATGCTCAGCCGATCCACGCAGAATCCTGAACTACCTTCAATTCCAGTTCACGAAAAACAAGTAACCGCAACTTGGATCGCGCCACGAGCAAAAGTGCCGTGTCAACGATCGATCGAAGGAGGGCGACGAGCGCAAAAATCTCCACCGGAGAAACGGAAAATAAAAACGAAAGACTTTCACCGCGGCGGTAACTCTCGTTCTGCGCCTACGAGTATAACCGCGGTAATACCCGTCGCGAAATTAGTGGCGCGATGAAAGTTCGCAGCGGATACGTATAATCATTTAGGTAATCGCTGTGAGACAATCTACGTGGCGCAGGAGAAAATCATCGAGAGCTATGCCACGGCCAAGGAAAATTGCGCTTTCGACTGGAACGTGGCGGCGTTCACCGGTGGCCGTTGCCGGGGAAGAGGGATCGGCGACTTTCGTGACGGGATGCCGGTTTATCGTTTCGTTTCCAAGTGCAGATTTCTAATCTCCCGTGAATCGCCTTGCACCGCCACCGGAAAACCGTCATTAACGCGCAACGATTTTCGAGGCTGAATTCCGCCGAGATCCGACCGATATTTAACAATAGGAGGAACGCTGGTGGATGGAAATGTTGCAGAAATTTTTTTGGGACGCTGCGCAACAGATTTCTTTCCACGCAAGGGAAACGCAATAATAGCGCCCCCTCTCGTTATTTTAGAGGGGGCTCGAGGTTTTAAACGGCTAACGGTGAATACAGGTACGCTGAATTCTAAGACGGCCAACTCTTTCCCTCGTTTCCACGGGTTACGCGTTCGCGAAGCGGACGGCCGTTTCTCTCGACTCGCAACTCGCAGTAACTGCGCGAGTAATTCTCGGGTAACCGTGGCTGGTAAGCGATGAAAGTGCAGCGGACGTATAACCACTTGGGTAATCGCGACTGGAGAGATATTCGAAGTGAGAGGCCGTCGGATATCCGACGGGATCCGTCGAAACGGGACCAGGTGGTGAACGTTCGACGATCCGTTGGCCGATCGCCAGCGAAACGGCGATTAGAAACGTATCGCGAATAAAGAACCACCGATCGGAGAAAGGTGCGGTCCTCGACTCGAGAGATAATAGATATTTCGGATTTAATATAACTTTTTCCTTCCATTTTTTCGCTTACCGAATTCAGGATTGGTTTCCAGGGATACCGATTTCGTCGAGTCCAGCGCACGGCGAGAGTCTTTTGCGCCCCTTAAATCAATAAATGTACAACAATTGTCGAGCCGCGGTTAATCACGCTAAATTGGAATCGAAATGGAAACTTGCGGCGAAGTCGCCGGCTGATGGGCTGCGCTTGAACAGCCGAATCTACTGCGCACGCTATGAAAGTCAAGAACAATGCGCCATAGAAGTTCATTAAATGCAGGAGATTGGAGGTCAAGATACAGCGAGTAATGTTCTCGAAAGAAATGCGCGTTTTCACGGGCAAAACAATGCATCCGTGCTGCCGCAAAAAGACAGGAGCGATCCGTGCCCCCGTCGAGTTTCGCCTTGAAACCCGTAACGACCGGCACGCGATGCACTTTCATGAAACTTTCAGCTTTCCATCGGCCGCGATACGAATGGAATGGAAAAGAAACTGCGTCTCCCACGTTGCACGGCGCCCTCTCCTCCTCTCTCCCATCCATGCACCTAACGACAACTGGAAATTAACGCGTCTCCTTAACGAGGCCGCGCCTAATCGTTCACCGGTTTTGCGTTCATTGTTCGTTCGTAGAAACAAGACCGGGGAAAATCACTGGAAAGCCATCCCTCTCTCGCTCTCCCTCTGTCCCAGCGGCTAACACCGAATTCGTCGACTTAGCTATCTGTAGTTTCCAACGCGTTTCACCCGTACGTTGAAATATAAATTATGAGGATTTAACGAGCCTACCGGTTGTTTCAATGGAACGGGCGCGGAACGGGGAGTCGTTTAACGACGGAACCATCGGTGTCCGAAGGGTAATTGCGTTTCAAGGAGAAACGCGGCGTTAATCGGTGGCCTCCTGGTTTCTATCAGGATACCGGGTACAAAAATTGGACAAGATCGATCGGCTACTGGACGCAATTAAGGCAAGAAAAGAAAAGATGTTACGATTCGCGGCGAAGGGGGACACGGTATTGAATTTCATTCGATCTTGCGTCGATCGGCTCGGATTTGGAAGATTCGAGATTCGAGCGAAGCCGAGGATACGCGCGTCGGAAGCGACTGACCACGACGCGACGGCTAAGAGAAAGAGAAAGGTGAAGTGCACGCAGGCTGCACCGGTATGCACGTCCGGAGAAGAAAGTGCAACGACGATGACGCGTGCTACCTTCTCGTTCGGCCAGCAATGGGAACGATTCTCTCGCAAAATTCACTGGCTGCACGCGCCTCCTGCACCGTCGCTACGGTGTATTCAGATATCTGCAATTGTACGTCGGATCGAAGTGTCCCAACGATATCCCAGTACGTATCGCCTCGTTATGCGTGTACCTAATGCACATGCAGATAGACCGCGACCGCCAAGATATAATATCGCCCAAATTTATGTACCACGATTTCAACCGTCGCTAATTGCGTTTCATAATCGTCTCGATGTCCGTTTACCACCGAGCGTGACGAACGACTGCACCGTGGCTCGCCTCCGTCTTAAACCTTATTGAAAATCTCGTTGCATCCAATTCGCGAACGACGATACTCGCGGCCTGACATTCGAACGATACATCGCGCACGTGTATTTCGACTCGTGTAAGAATTATCCACGATTACGAATATGTACAATTTCTCATTTCCTATCACCTGTGCGCACTAAACATACCCTTCGCTATGTCCACGCACGGCGGCAACGTTATTTGTTATCGTTATTTTGAAAATTATCGCCGAAAATCGATACCGAGTAGTGCCGCGATATTTCACGGCACTGGCGAACGCTCGCCGACGCCCGCACGAAATCGAAATTAAGCTAACGATTATCGAACGGCTTGGAAACGAACGGACTCGATCCCATCGCTAGCAAGAGATTCCCACCTCGTACAACCGCGACCACTTCCAGCTCCTCGAGTACCTTCGCGTGCCTCCCCCTACTTACTACCTCGTCCACCTTTCCTCGTTACCCGCTCCGCCGCAAGAGAATCGCCGCCGAGAGAACCAGAACCTACCTCAAGTTGCTCGCGCGACCTGAATCGCCGCGTCGACCGAGAGAGCCTTATGACGGGGCGCTTTGCCTACGGAAAATACGCGCCCCGACGAGCCACGTTTTGCGCAACAGCCCGCCGTCGATGTAATTCGCGACGCGCTGCTTTTTTCCGCAAGAAATTGTTGCAGCGACATGGAGTCGAGTTCGGCGAAACGATCCGGGATCGCGTGGCTGTCGAAACGAGCAACCGCGGGCCCCGAGCTTTTCCGAGAGAGATCGTTTCGCGCTTTCCGCTCGGCGATGCGACGCGGTCGCGCTGTTATCCGGGCAGGGGTTAAACGGCTCGGTCCACTTAGAACCTTGGAAAGAGGAAAAAAGCTCGAACAGAGAGAACTCGAACGATGTCCCCGTTCCGCGATCCGCTCTATCGTTATCGCGTTCGAGCGGCCACAGGCGCTTAATCATCTCTCGCGAGCTATCGGCCCATCTCGCAGCTGCGATTTCCGCGGCGCGATCGGGCCCGGTGGCGGTGGTGGCCGGATCGATCGTGGTAACTGGAACGTGGTCCTCGGCTTATTTTGCTCGTAAATCGCTCGCGTCGGATTCAATTACCTCCGGCCGGCGGGTTTGCATTTCGCGGTTTTAGTGTGCCACGTGAAAGTTCCGGCGTGCATCGGTTCTCGCGCCCGTGTCCCCCTTTATAACGGTTTCGAATCGACGAAACGAGGCTGCCGGCCGTGGAAAAATCGCGGATACGCCTCGCCTAGAAAGCTGACCGCCGCCGACGTGCATAGATCCAACGAGAATCTCGCGTGCTCCCATACGCCCCCCCTCCCCCTCCCGGCCCCGATCCGTCGATCAACAATTTAATCGAACGCGACGAAACGTCCATCGATTCCGCGTCGCGCGAGTTTTCGAATCGGCGCGGCCTTCGGGAAAATAGGCCGGCCGATATACACCAAAGATAACAATTACGCTCGATGGAGTGCCGCGGCGAGAAACACGGTCGTCGCGTTGCAAACCGATCGGTTTCATCCGTGATCCCGTAATTATGCAACGGTACGGGATAGATCGCAAGGCCTACGGACACGTGACACAACCTGCGATCTATCGCGGATCAAATCGAATCGACGATTGTCCGATACGAGTGGCCACGAAATCGCGAGCCAGCACGTCACCGCGGTTGAATGTGGGCAAAATGTTACGGGCGTAAAGGGGTTGAATGATAAGGGTTCATACGAACGGGGATGATAGTCGTTTATTCGAGCGGGAAATATTCGTTACCCCTTTAGTATTTGATCTCGGGGCAGGCAGCGTCTTGAATAGTTCTCGCATTACCGCGAAGATTGCTCGATCAACGTTTATGCCTTGTTTTTAACTGTGCTTGCCCCCGATACTTCTGTCCTGAAATCCAGATGAACGCGCGAGTAATTCGAAAACGCGGGGCTCGCGGATCTTTGCTCAGTCTAAAGTGGACAATGCGCGAAATGCGGCTCGTACGTGTTTCCAGCGCAAAGTCCAAGGAGCTCTGTTACGGTGACGCAAGCATTAACGACGTCTCGTAAAACCGACGAGAGAATGCGTCGTACTGTTTGCTCGTCGCGATAAAACGATAATTACAATATATTTTCGTGGTTCGACTGCTTTCGCCGCGATCAACATTTAAAGAGCGCAATCTTTTTATCGACCTGTTTACTGGAAAGAAACGAACAATATGATCGAAGACAATGGACAGTAAATACTAACGAGCCTATAAAAAGTTCCCAGGAGAAAGGTCGATCTTTATGGTTAAGACGCGAGTCAAAATATCGATAAATCAATGATCTTCCGTCCACAAAAACAATCAAACAAGTCTGGGACTAGAATCTGCCTGTTCGCAGCGACTTCTGCCGACCTGCTGTTTCGTCGCTGACAATTGTACAAAGAATATTATGCAATGGTAGACGAGCCTGACAAAAGTTATTCGATAAACCGGCGCATTTTTTTACTCAACAGACACCGACCGTGAATTTACTAACAGGCGTGCAGAAAATCCTTCCCATCTATGAAAGAAAAAAAATGTCCCGACACGAAAGGAATTAAAAATACTCAACGGCTGCGGCAACGATAACGAAGAAATAATGAAAAAGATAATAAAGCCTTCCAAGTACAATTATTCCCTTCTATTGTCGTTCAATTACAAGAAACCCACACCGCTTCCAATCTTGAGAAAGAAAAATATAAATCAACTATACCTCGAAAAACCGATTCGTTCCAAATACTTTTCAATTTTCGAAGAAGAACAATACCCGCCCCAAGGCTGCTCGTATAAATCGCAATAACGATCCCGCAAGGCCGTACGTACTCTCGATTAATATTCCCGATGTGCTTCTTAACATTTCTAATCGTAATTCTCGAATGAATCAACAGCGTCGAACATGATAACGAGTCGATCCTTCGCGTTAATGGCACGTTGTAGCGAATGCCAGTCGGCTGTTTCATCCGATTGTTTTCTGTTATAGAAATTGCTGGGGCCTTTAATCATCGTCAGCCTAGAGAACGATAATGTTCGCAATATCGCTGGCACCGTCGACGAATCGTGTAACGGCGATTAGACGATCCGTGGAACGCGCCACGCGTGTGTCCCATATAAAACAATCGTTTATCATCCAGAATTCAACCGAGGGACGTAATATGTTCGATCGCGTTGCGTCACCGATAGTTCGTGTACGCGTACAAACAGCCATGAAATCGCGATCTAATCGCGTACACGCCGGGCAAACAGGCCAGCCGTGCAGATAAAACACACGTTCCGATCTGTGGTTTCGCGAGTTGGATAGATAGAGGAGATTTCGTAAGGGAGAATCTAAGTGGTTCAGAAATTTCGTAAGCCTTCGTTATCTCGCGATTTGGTACGGATTTATGTCGATCGTCGGGAAAATATACTGGGGCGACGGATACGAGGAGCGCGGATTGCTTTGGGGCGAATAATTTTGAAGAGCCGACGGCTTTCCAGCAGTTGGGTCTGCGTTAGATAATAATTGTAAATGGACGATAACCGAGTAGACCACGCGTGCACGTTTACCGATAACCCATCGCGAGGAAGCTGTCTCGTATTTCGGTAATTATCTGAATTAATAAGTGACTGGCTATTCGGTGTATTGCTGTTTCGATCGTTATTTCGTTTCGACCTGATTCAGCTGGGCAAAAGAGGGGTAGTAGAATCAACCGCGATGACGAACGCATAGCTTCCTAATTCATAAATATTCCGAAGCATCGATCGTCGTTGTATTGCACGGTCTGGTGAAATGATTGCTTTGTGCGTGTAAGTAGCCGCGCATCAGACGATTATCGCCCGCGATAATGCTGTTTGAGGTGACATTAGACAGCGTCTGGCTTCCCCTCTCGACAATTGCGCAACGGACTTTGTTTACCGGTCTCTGTATCGATAACGAAACCAGCACTGCAATCCCCATCCCCGATGAACAAACACCAACGTTTCCTCATTGTTAAGCCTTTCGATGAAACCTTTTGGAAATTTTCTCTCGCGCCCCCGAGGAAAAAGGAAATTTCTGCCGCGTCGATCATTTCTGTAACAAGTTAGCGCAGGCGCTATTGCGCATCGTATTGTTTGAATGTACAGCGCGTGTTATCCCGTGGTATTTAAGTTTGATTATTTGCGCAGCAGAAATGCATAATCACTTGCTCGCCCTATCGGCGACAAACAATTCGAAAAGAATTTCCAAAAGCGATCTGACCATCTTCGACACCCCTTAAGTAACTTGAGCAATAGGACCAAACGGGCGAAAAACCGTGAGGCAACACCAGGAGCAACGAACAATTCGACGCGCGCGAACTCGACGTTCCACGGACGTCGGGCAGGTAGACGAAGAAAAGGAACCGTTCACCTATATTTTTGTTCCTCTCTCGGCAAGCAGAATCGCCGTCGCGTTTGCGAGGTGACGAAGCGCAAGAAGGATACGAAAAAAGGAGCAGAGGGACCAGGCAATTCCAACGCGAAGGAATCGAACGGGCTCGGCCCAATTACCGGGGCTAAAAGTCGCGTTACGGAAATAGGCATCGTCCAGCCACGCCACGACTTCCTTTTATGTCGTCGCCGTAGGCATCGTAGTATTCATGTAACAATAGAATTAGCCGGTGAGTAGACCAGTGGGACATGGAATCGAAGGGAATTCAAAATAGACGAGAGTCGGGAAGCTCTCGACCCGATCGACCGAAATAAACTCGTCGATGGAGCGATCGAATATTTCGCAGAAACGGAGGAGAAAATTGTCCGTCATTTTTGTCGGAGGTTTTTTTTTTGAAACTCAGCGCGGACGAATGAACGACTGCCTTGCGGAAAGTTTTACAGTCTTGGGGCGCATATTTCACGGTCGCCGCTCTAATCACGTGAACCACATTTATCGCAACGGAAATTATATTTAGTTATCGAATTTCTGTCGAGCTCTCATTATTTGAACCGCCGTCGAGCGTCGTGTCGGATGCCTGAACAAAAAGCTCGGCGAAACGATTGGCAAGCGAAATACGCGAACGTTTCGATTATACGTAACACGACGGGGCAGTGTCGATTTGTATTATCATTATTCTTGTTACTATTGTACGGACGATAAAATTGCCGTACTCTTATTCCGCTTCCCGCTACTTTACGTGTAAACGGAATTCCGTTATCGTTTATTATTACTAATTATTCTTATTATGCCCAGCGCTACGTGACTCGCGTGAATCTGCAAGCAAAGTCCAACGGTTCCCGAAACAAAAGAACGAAACAATTAGCGGAACAGAGGGCATGCAATTTTAATGAACAAGTCGAGGCCTTGATCGCCGCCGCCTTTGAATTGCAAACGGCGGCACGGCGAGCTGAACGGGCGACTCTTTAATTCAGAACACGAATTAAAAGACTTCGCGGGCGCACCGACAGGGTGTCGCGGAAGATTGGACCGGGGGTGCGCAAACAATTTCCAAGCAGATCTTCCATCCGCGTTGCCCAATTTCTAGCCGCGAGTCTGATCGATTCGACATACATAATCGGGGATGACTCGAGTGGTCTGTGGCGAACTTGAACAGCCCCTTCCGGTTGGGATGTTCGCCAAGCTACGACGATCCGAACGGGCCCGATGCGACACCGTTCACCAAACGACGAGGCGCAATCACTCGTTTCGTTCGCGGGACCAGTCGCCGGTGAATCAGCGGAACGTCGCATTCTTATGCAAGACTTCGAATCGAAACGCTTTCGGACAGCCTGAGCGGCGATAATAATAGAACAGATAAGGAAACGTCGATTATCTTTCCCCCTTCTACTTGTTTCGTTTTTTTTTCCCCCGTGACACGCTACACTTGCAGCGGTGAAACAAAGCGGCGACATTCGCGTGCGATAATTACAACGGGAGACCGTGGTTCATCGTACGAACGAGTTGTACAACGTTTAACAATGTACTTGTAACAATTGCATGATTTATCAGCGAAGCGTACTCGCAACGCGTATGCCAAAGTTGTGCGTGCTGTAGAAGCTCCTATTAATAATCAACGTTCGAGCGAAGCAATAAATATTACGCCGGTAGAAAAAGCCGGGCTACACGATAGCCCGAGCAGAATATTGTCGAATATCCTTCCATCAACGAACGATCTACAGCCGGAAACGTTTCCACGGAAAGTTTGACAGTCCTGTGACGCAGGGGCACGGCGCGGAGATAATGATCGGCACGAAGGAAAAACACTAGGAAACTTTCCTGGCTCGCCCGTTTAATTCGTTATTAACCGAGATTCGAGGAAGATAGGAAGAAACGCTGACGATACTGGACGTAGATCGCGGCACGGCCGTTCTTCCGGTTGACTCACGGGGCCAGCCGATAACCAAGTCGTACCGAATAATCGGCTGACGTGTTCCCCGCCACGTAGGAAAACGTAGTGCTCCGGTTCTCGTGGTGGCGAGCGACTTTTCTTTTCGTTTCCGGACGACGATACCGTCGGGCATGGCGATAAACTGGGCAATTTTACGACGGACCGCGCGGTGGTAACGGGGACCCCGTTCGGATGAATTTCGTTTTCCCTTTTCTTTTTCTATCGGTGACGCAAGGAGTTACGGCGACGATTACCATTGCAATTATCGTTTATTGCGGCACGACGATGCGCCGGTGCGCGTCTCGCATACAATAATACCGGTTATTAATACGTAATGCTGGTTATCGCGTGGCACTCGGTGATATAACGCGTAAACATCGATCCGAGCCAAGGAGAACGGTCCCAGATAAATCGTGGACGTTGTTACGCGGTTGTAATGGAAGAAATGTTGAGGCGGACGGTTTTCTTCAATAATTAGACTCCCCTGGCAACGCGACACGAAATAATTAAGTCCAGCGATGTTCGGAATGGCAAATAAATAATGTATCTATCTGTTTGGGGAAAGCGTCATCTTATTTTTCTCGGAATTATCTTATTTGTAACGATTACAGGCCCGCTCATTCTTTCAGCTCGTCGTTGCTGTCTGCGGCTCGATCGCACTCCCCGGGAGGATTTATTTGCTCCGATCGCGAGTACTCGAACGATTACGCACGACTTGTGAATTATTATCACGATTATTGTTATTACCCCTCTCGGCAGCAGAGAAGCTGCTGAACCGTGCTGCTATTTTGCTGCCAACTTTCCCCCGCTTTTCTCGTCGGATCGATGGCCTTCGTGTGCACGTCCATGAGCACGATAGAATTTTCTTCGACCCACGTCACCGTTGTTCACGGTTACCCGTAATAAACACCACCTGCGCGATATTTCAATCTCGCGGCTACCGTAGCGATAGGTACGCGCAAGAACTAATCGTAAGATCGTTTCTTTCCTCCGCGAACGGCTCCGCGCCGTGCGTCAGATATCCAAGAACGTTTCAGCAAGAACCACGATGGAAAATGGAAACGATCCACGGGGACACGGAATACTCTTCCCGTTCGGCGACGATCGCGTCGTCACCGTGCAACGGCGATCGTCCGACACGCGGCCGAGAAGAATTACAATCTCGCCGAGGAATATGGAAGCATAGAATATGCTCGCCTCGGTGAGCAAATTCTTCCGAAACGCGCTCGCTAGTCGCGTTATCAGCGATAATACCCCCGGGCTCGAATCGCGGAGGCAAGAGAAAGCATTTCGAGCTTCCCGATGCCGATCGACCGGGCACGAACGGTACGCGCGATCGGGAATCGGCCGTGACGGCCGCTAGATAATCGCGGGACGACGAATACCGGGCGTCGCGTCGCCTCGCGTCTCCTCGCGTCGCCTGACGGCCTGCACGCGAACGCGAGCAATGTCGAGCGATTGTCGCTCCCGCAGCACTGACCTCGCGCACTTCGACAGCCTTGCGCGGCTCTTTTTTGCCAGCTCCGCTCGCGAGTCACGAGCGTGCCGCGTGCGCGAACCTTTTCTTACGAGGGCGAGCTGAAATCGCATTCTTTTTCGCGACCAGCCGACCGTTTACCGTTATCGCGACGACAGGGATAACAACAATAATGATCGAGGGCGGAGCGGGATCGCCGGCAGAAATGTCACCGGCGATCTTATCGATCCGCACGCCTTCGTCGTTGCTGAACGGGCGGATTGATTGACTCGCATGGGGAAACGTGAGTACCGGTGTCGAGTCTGCGACATCGTTCGCGGAGCATCCGGCGTTGCTCGGTAACACTTGTCCACCGCTGGAAAGCGCGTCGGCAATTGTTTCGCTGAATAGGCGAACGCGCGGTTAGATTTTACTCGAGTGGTCAATTTTAACGACGGTCAGGGGGTTAAGGCTGGCTCGTAGCTAACGTCGATTGTCGTGCTCGCTTCTTTCGCCTTACATAATGGCGATTATACAAGAGTTGCATGCTGCGGTCGGATCAGGGCCAGCGCGATATTACGTAGCAAATAAATATATAATTGGGTTGGCTACATATCGTAGGCTTGATCCAAGGCTGGGTCCATGACATAGAATTTCAGTATTCTGATGTACCGTCGCGTATTAGCCGATTATAACGCTGATTATTGCGAAATCGAGCCGCGAGAACGCTGTTAGCGAGGCCGAGCCACGGTGTTCAGGGTTCGGCTGAATATCGTCCCCACCGTGTCCCAACGATTATGTGCGCAATAAGAGCCACGTAATAATCGTAACAGTGACGATAAATGATGATGGGCGGCAATTGTTGCGATACGAGTTTAATCGAGAATTCGTGCGAGGGTAACGAAAGTCCGGCAAGAAAATCTGCACACCGGAAACATTCTCCAAACCCCCGTCATGGAAACTTTATTCATAGCGAGGGCTAATTGTCGTACGAGACATTGAAACGAGATGCATCGTTTCGTTCGTGGCTGATTGCTCGGGCGATGACGTAACGAGATGCAGGTGCGATCAGAAAGATGATCGCAGGATCTCCTCGGCCACGAAACAATGGAATGTTTAATTGAGTCGGCTATCTGAGAAACCCGTGTCAGCGATTTTCCCAGCAGATTGTGTCAATTACGAACGCCCGGCCGATGGAAATAGATTCATTGATGCGCGGCACAATACGTCGTCTAAATTTAATTGGCTTAGGCTTAGACGAACGATTAAAGAAGCTGAATTACTCGTTTCTGAAGGGGCGCCGTTTTACTGAACGATCGATCGACGATCGTTGTTACTATGTTTCTAGACAGCGAGGCTCCGAGATCGAGATCGACGCGCAGGTGTTGTCTCGTCGTCGAGGTTTCCATTCAAGGCGCGATGAATTTGGTGGGCGATGGGACTAGTCCTTCGGAACGAGCAGGCTTAGTTCGATGAACCTGTGCCAAGTCACGTTCCTGGAATGGAATCGGCCACGTGTCGTGCCGAACGAACGAACTGGCGATCGTCGAACCATCGTCGACGACTCGATTTTCGACTGCGACGCGAAAACTCCTTATCGATGGAAGCTAGAGCCCTTGGATACACTGCGAATCTCCGCCAATCGTTGCGTACCATCGAGCGGTCTCTATTTCTCTTTTTCTGAACTTGCGAAGAACTTGTCGAACGAAACAACCAAATAACCCGGTATTCTGCCACATTTCGTAGAGCCCGTTTGGTTGCCAGGATCGCTAAAACGCTGCTCGAAACTAATTGTCCCTCGAGAGTGAAAAAACAAAAAATTGGGATCGTGTTTCACACTCGTTCTGTCCTGTCCACGAGATTCGTGACCGGCGTAAAAGAGTTATCTAGCGAAATAACGCAACACCGCGACAACGCTCGCCCGATAATAGCCCCGACTGTTGCAAGAAAAACAAGTTGAACGGCCTGTTCGCGATGGAACGAACTTCGTTCTATCCCGTCATTCCTGCCTGCAATTATTGCGAAGAAATATTTCAGCGTTCGTGATTCAGTTGAGTGGAAAATGGGAAAATGGTTGGACGGGACGCGAGAATAGCTTCGTATAAGCATTTCCTTCCCTCTGCCCTTGCAATTTGCAATGTCCGCGATCGAACAAAGACTCGAAAACGCGATTCCAAGCACGCAGCACCGTCAAGAACGAGCATCTTGTATATCACCGTCGTTTTTCCATTTACACGAATTACCGATACCTGTATAAAGCGATACCGGAATCGATGCCTCGAAGACCTTGTTGCCCCGGTTAAACCCTCGACGACCGACGTACTCGCCAGCGAACAGCCGCGATGCAGTCGAATGGAAGGCCGTGGCGAATGAAAAGCGACTCGTCGAAGGATACCGAGGGCGATTAATATTAAAATCGTCGCGGCCGGAAGCCGAGCGCGATCGTTTGGACGTTGCGAATCGAACCGGCGTCGCCAAGTTTTCTCAGGTGAAAGAGACACTTGCATCGGGACCCATTGACGCGCCCTCCCAGGGATCACGTCGAATCGACGCGTTCCACTTTACTGATTTATCCGCTTCTTTTGCGCGCCTGCGACGCGTTTTCGTCGAGCAAACATATTATTCGCATTCGTTTTTGTGCCGCGCCAATTTCACAACTATTTCAATAATCCTACGTTTTATCGCACCAATATGCGATAGCAAACCAATCGATCAATGTCCCGCGAAATTGACCGCGTCCCCAAAAATATTAACGACGCTATCGCGCTCAGAGGACTATCAACGGGGGCCAGTGGAAATATTTCCAAAAGCAATTTCCAGATCCCACTCGAAATCGTCGAGCTGCCCGGCAGAGGAACAAGCGTCGACGCGATGCACGAGCTAGGGTTGGACGAAGGGTTCGGGCGGGAGGGCCTTGGACAGACTCTGTCCTTGACTCAGCACAGTTACCCCGGCCCGAAGTGTGACGTCATTCTGCATAACTCGCCTAATTGCATCGCTGCTGCTGCTGCTGCTGCTGCTGCACACCGCCACCCCACTCTCTGTTCCCCTTTTCTGCTCCCCACCAACACGCCTCCAGTTATTCCGTCCCTCCTGGCCCCGCCGCAAAAACCGCGAACCCCTTTCTGCACGAGCCCAGATCCCACCGGCTCATTGTGAAAGCCTTCCGATAATGCTAACTAGTCCTCCGTGCTCCCCCTTAAGCAGCCCGCCTTTTATTTCATTCAACCCCCTCCAATGCCTTTCATCGCGGAACACCTTGCTACCAGGGTAGCGCGAACACGTTTTGCTTATCGTTGCGCAGCTCTATTTGGATATTACGAGATACCGTCCGTCCAGGTACCAGGATCCGACTGGGAATTTAAACGATCTACCTGCCGCCTTGCCTAGCATCGATCCGGTAGGGATGGAATCAGATGGAATCGGCACGATACTCGCCGAGGATATACTCCGCGCGTTTCACAGTACACGATAGCGCCGTAAACGTTGCGATAGAGCTCGGTCGGTTGGACGCAACTAACTGTAGCGCAAAGAATTTCGCGCAATGTTGTCGGGAATTCTGCACGTTTGTTGATTTATTTTTAAACGTGATCGAAGAGGAAGTCGATGATCGCACTGCGAGCTCGGCTGTGACCGCGCGCACGGGTGTCGAAATATGCACATACTTTGCACGATCGGGCACAGTTGTCACGCGAGGTGCACGAGTTCACGACGAGTGCGGCATACTTTTGCTCGCACGGGCACGTGAATGCGATCGATCGCGAATTCAGCGACGCCGGCGATTCGCGATCGCCGGGAGTCGAAAACGAAACGGCCGAATAGCGTAGGGCGTAGCGCGTCTAGGCGGCGCAAGTAGAACTGGCCGTACCGTGTCAGACAACCCGGTACCGCGGTTTAGCAACGGAACGGTCGCGCATAGTTATCTTCGCGTAAACTCGCTCGCTCGTCGCGTTCTTTTTACCCCGATGATTCAATCGCGCAACAATCTGGTGCAGATAAATAATAGCCTGACGATTGTTTAATTAATTATTCATTGACGAAGCTATTCCCGCGACACCTTGTTCCTTCATTCGTACCTGTTTTTCGTCCACCTCGATCGTTGTGTTCATTTCGTTTGTACTTAAGACGAGTACCGGCAACAAACAATAGTAATATTTTTTCACGTCTGTCACAAATGAGATCGAACGAATGGACGTCACGAAGCAAAACGGTCTTCGATTAACGTCGAACAATAAAGTCGATTATTTGAGACGCAGCGGCGAACGCTTCCGACAGGATTCAGTGGTAACATTCTCGCGTAGAAAAATTCGTCCGGTTTTCCTTGGTCGGGCACCCGTTGCCGCTTATTTTGCCGGTCGATCCTTCCATGACGGCCGCGACCCTGAACCCGTGACGGTGTGATTCGCGAGGTCGTGATAGAAAAGAAAGAAAAAAAAAAGAATCGAGGATGGTATCGTCCCGACCCTGAATCGACGCGGCCCGGTATGGCACGAGCAAGGCAGCTGGAACCGCGAATGAAAGAAAGAAAGAAAGAAAGAAAGGAGTCATCGACTCGCGTTTGACTTGGCCTTCGGTTATTAGCAACGCGAACTGCACACGCTCGCCAACTGCGGCTTTTCTGCGCTACCATCGAGCCGAACAAAGTATCCTGCTGCGACGTACTCGCGGTTTTATCGTTCGTCACCATTGCCGACAGTGACTTAGCGGTAAAGCGTGGCAGGGTTGAATTGGATAACAGTTAGATTAGCTATTAGCTGACGAGTTACGTACAACTCGCGCGGCGACATTAGGCATTAGATTCAATGTGACTTTTCCAACAACGGAGTACACGTCGCTATCGTGGAACGGAATTCAATTATAATCGCGGTGATAACAATGCGAACGGAAAATAATATTTACTACGAGCGAGGAAAAATTGCTGGACATTAATAGACGCCAATAAATCTTCGATAATGCACGGTCGTAAAACTCGGCATGAAAATTCGCATCGCCGTCCAAGTTCGAATCCCTCGTTTTCAATGCCGCGGGAGCATCGGTCCGTTGCACTTTTAATTGCCATTCACACGCGACTCCAGCGGATAACCCCGGCTATCGGGGAAAAAATGTTTTGCCTTCGTTCCCGTCGAATCGCCGCGACGTCAACGCACTTCTTTTCCCTGCGATCGCCGATCCGTCCGTGATTCACCGGTCCCATCCCCCGTGGACTTGTCGCCGGCGAGAATCGAGGCGCAAAAACGAAGGCACAAAGCACGGGGGAATTATTGAAATTGCGTTACACGCTGGCCGTGTGTAATCGACAAACGATACTGACGTCAGCCCCTCGTTGGAATATAATTATCTTTATTGCATCTCCTTTCCGAGGACACAATCGGCGCGCGTAGCTGCTCGCCCCGCTCGTTTCTGATCGGCTTCGCGTATTCGCGAACAAAAGAAAGGGAAAAGAAGAAGAAGAAGGAAGAAAAAAAAAGAAATGCTCAAGGTTGAGACTTGTGTGTTCACCACTCGTCGACCGGCAGAGACGCTAACGAATAAGTGCACCGCCGACGATGCACTCGAACGACCGGCGCGATCCGGCTTCTGCCGCGGCGTCAAATCGACGTTCGACTCCGTTATGGAATTGCGATCGGCCTTCGAATGTTCTACACATGTCGACAGTCTTCCCGCTGCCAGATATACCGACGATTCGGCCTCTCCGTGGCGAATGTTCGACGCAGGACGACGGTACAGCGAAACGACGCGCGATCCAAATAATGCAATGCTTCTGCGCGTAACCCTATAAATCCGGCGAGCGCGTTGTTTCCCTGATCGTGGCTCCTTTTCCAAGAATACCCGCTGGGATTGGCCGTTTCGAGGCCGAAACGCGCGAGGATCGGATCGGTCTCCCGGCGCAGCAGCGAGCGTACAGAGTACAGAGGAAGGGAAGAAGTGGACAGACTCAATAGGTGACCTTGACGGCCAGGAGAGTCCTTTAAGAGCCGAATGGTCAACGTTCCGGGGACCTTCGGAGTCTCGTAGTCACGGACGGCCAAACTGCAGCCGAGCCAGACGCTCCCAATAAAGCTCACTCGCATCTGCTTCCACGGTGCACCAGCCCCGCTCCGTCTCTCTTCGACCGTTTCGTCCATTTCGTCCTGCCTTGTTGTTCCTCGAAGCGAGCCCCCACCTTCTCCGTGCCAGTCCTTTCGTCTCTTTCTACCCTGGACGAAACTAAATCCGGCGCGTTTCGCGGTCCAAGGAATTCCTTCTCGGATCCAATCGCGACGAGTTTTCCTCCTGATCGCCGAGTAAATCGTTTCGATAGGGAGCTATGGATCATGTGGCGCCGTTTGACGTTTCGCGTATTTGTTAGACGGTCCGTGGATCAGCCTAGCAGGAGTCAATTATGCGACGCGGGATCGAAGCAGCTCTTGGAGCGTTTCGATTGTTCTTCTAGGTTGTGCCATCCTGGCGTTTCTCGCGGAGCGGTCGCCGTGGAGAGGACGCATCGAAAGGCAAAAAGACGGCTCCGGGCCTCGTTCGGCAGCTGTTCCACATCGTGTATCCATTCCTTTCGGCATTTTTGTTCCGCTATATTTTTTTTTTTTTGAACGAAGGAAAATAGCGCGTCGCGCGAGATTTATGTATATGGGTTTCGCATTTTTTTTTTTTCGTATCGAGGGACGGTAGGTAATCTTTGAGGAAGATTGATGGTGTTGGGTGCAAAAACAAAGGCGGGAGCAGCAAGTGGATATGGATGCGTCATACGTTAGCCGGAGCGGAAAACCGTCCGCTTTCGCGTTAACGAGGAAGAAATTCATACAAAGTCGGAGGCAGGATAATTCGATCCATCCCGGCCAAATTCTATTTCGTATCTCCTGTCGAGGCGTGCGAGTTAAATATTGTTCGGTAATATACCTGGCTGTCCTGTTTATTTATTTGTCTTTCATTAAACTAGAGCCACGGGGAAACGCAGAGGGAGAAAGAGATCGAGTTCCCGATTGTTGCGTCGCAAAATTGCGCGAACTAAATTTCGCGTATCGAGGGGCATAGCTCGCAAGAGGATTCAATTATGCGCAAGCGGCCGGGTTTCCGCTTGCGTTTTCTTTGTTATCGCTCGCTGGCCGCGCACGCAACAAGTCGTGTCACGTAAGTAAACGGCTGGAGGTGAGAAGACAATGCAATCGTGTAATTGTTGCCCGGCACGACGATGCGTAAACATCTGGTGGGTGTCACAATCGAACGCGCGTACGTATAACCCTACGCGCATATGTGTACAAGTCTAAAAAAAAAAACGTTTGATCTCGAAAAAATTCGAAAAACATATACGCGAATTTACGACCGTAATTTTAAGGCCGCGGGCCGAAATTCATGGGTGATTCATGGGAAACGAAGGATCATAGGGAAACGCGTTGCAAACGAATAGCACAAGTCGGAATAACAAAGAGAATTTGCATCCGCGGATTTAAATAACGACAGTCGTGTCCGAAGCACAAAGCGGAAAAACAGGAAAATCGTTCGCAATATGTAACGTTCGCTAATTAATTTAATTGCAACTTGAAACGCGGATGCGCGTCCCGCGTAAGGGTGCGGGCGGCTACGATAATAATAATATTTTATCGCTCGTCCCTGGAAGTGCCCCCCCCCCCCCCCGGGCGTATTATTAATTTCGTTGTGCACGATCCGCCTGGCGGACGACCGAATTTAATGCGTCGCCATAAACTGGCCAATTTCGTGCGTGACTCACAAATTGTCATCCGAATTCCCCGCAACGTCCGCGGTACGCGCGATTAAAAACCGGTCGTTGTTGCATAGACTCCGCCGGGCATTCAGCACCGAAACATTTTCGTTGCAATTGAAAAATACCGCGGTCGATTCGATTTCATTGAATTTCGAGGACGAACGACCGCCGACGCGTGTGAAAGCCGGGGGAGCAAAATTTAGAAATATTCACCTCGAGGACCTCCAAGGTTCTCGGCGTCGCGAAAATATTCTTAGAAACGTCTGGAAATCGTAGCCGAAACGAGACGAGACGCGTCCCGAGATCTGACCGTGGATTCTTTAACGTCGCCCGCTCGTCCCGTCGCGTACGATCCCAATGCGTTTCAGGAGATAAAGCCATTAATTTCACGGGCACAGAAGCAGCGTGCTGCGTCGCGGTGCACGAGCACGGGGTATAGCGTGATGCATAGGTGCTAGTAGCCGCGGAACGATGTCTTAGGCCGGCCGGTCGCCTTAACGTTTTACGATTTACCGACTGCGAAATAAAGTACACCGTCGAGGCAAGCAAGCACGTCGCTAATGTCAAAGCACAAGAATTAACGGCTTCCCTGCTCCCTCGGATACGGGATACACCTTCGTTCGCGCTTAAAGGCCCACGCACATCGCGCTATCCCCGTGGCAATTCGCACACTTTGTGGCCACTGCGAACGACGATGCAACGGCCTCCCGACGAGGCGACTAATCGAAAGAATGATATCCTCGTTCCTGAATAGAGAACGCTGGGCAGATTAATTTAATCGGGACGCGCACAAATCTTGACCATCCCGATTCCTGCGAAAATTAATTTGGACAGCCCCGTTCGCCATTAAAATGAATGAAAATTCCTGAAAAAGTCGCACTCCTGTTACCTGCGATTCTTCCGCCATTACGAATAGCGAGTCGCGCGGAGTAAAATTTCAAGCGTGAACAAGTTAAAGCGACCATCGCGTTTATCCGTGGATGGGGTTCCCACGTTTATCGGCGGCTCATTCAGCCGGTGGCGGAATGTCTTCATTCGGTGTGCGGAGGCCTTAATTCCGCGGCGAGATCCGGTATTACGGCGGATACGTTACGACACCCGGTTGCTCGTATCTTTGGCTGTCAGGGAGGCTGACGCGGAACGTTCACCGCGTAACGACCGCGAAAAAATTCGTTTATTACGCCGATAGAGCGTTGTGCAAGACAATCTAATCCGTTGCAATGATCTCCGCAGACATTTAGCTAACCTTTTCTTTAGGGGTTACGAAACACAAGCGAATCGAAATACGGCCGGTGGTGCGTCGAGCCTACCGCGAACGGTATTACCTCACCTGTATCTCTCCTGCGCCGCCGTTTATTGTTATTATTTACAATTACCCGATGGACTGGCGCTCGTATCGTGCGCTTGGGTAATTGCCCGGCCGAAGAATTTTATCGCCGCCTGTTCTTTCCTCCTAGCGGGTCTGTAAACCGGGTGAAATGTTGCACGCGTTCGGACAGGGTGAATAGAAGAGCCGGGAAAGATATTGCGGAATTTTATGGGGCTTTTTTTTTACATTTTATATAGGAATATTCTGTTACGCGCGTGCTGTATTAATTGAATGCATTTTAAGAGATTCAGTTGATGACGCGATATTTAAGTATGTGGGGCAGCTTCCTTTGTTACTAATATTATTAAGTTCAATCGCGGACCTGCATTCACCGCTGGGATTATTACTTTGGCGTAGGCTCGAAATTATTTGAGGAATATACTTGTCACGGTGATTGCACGCAGAGTCTCCACTTTTTCCCCATAAAATTGATAATCTATTTCCGTATTTTTTTTTTTTTTTTTTATTTCTTTCCCTCACCAGCAAAGCAGATACAGAATTTCTTTGTAACTACGGGAGCGCGCACGTGCAACGCGTTGCACGAGATTTCGGGAAAAATGTCGGAACGACCGGAAGCGATGCAGCCGGCAAAGAGTTAAGTTTAGGCTGGGGCAACGGACTTTCGATTTGAAATTTGAGATTTCGAAGGCGGCCAACGATGCCGCTCCCTGGCTGCACGGAGAAAATAAAACTGTTTCAATCCCGACACTCTCGAATCGACTTCAACGATCAAGAACCGATGTCGATGATAGATTATATATACATCGACCTGATCATGATTCGTTGCAAAACAAAAAATTGCGCGCACTTGCTTGCACAAAAATCGTATCAATTTCGGAAGGGAGAATTTAGATGCCGTGGAAATCAGGATTAAACAAGAAAGGGAGAGTTGTAAAAAAGTATGACGGATTCAATTCCGACGACCAAGGAACCCTTAGGAAGCCACCCCCGTCGTCCAGCTCGAACGAAGCGCACCGATCATCGATCGGGCGCCGAACATTTTGGACTTCTTCGCCGGCGATAGCCGACTTCTCGGCGTGGCAAAAAGGCACGAAATCTCGCGAGGAGCGAGGAGGGTGGCGCGAAGTCGACAACGCGCGGTATTTTCGGGTCGGCCGTGACTAAAAACGCTAGCACGCGAGCGAATTTCGCCCGAGCCGCGCGAACGACGCCGCGTTTCGGCTGTTCCCCGTTCGCGCCGGTTCAACGAGGGTCATCCCTGAGTCATAGACCGGACTAGCAGGGCCAACGTGCTCTCCGCGGCCTATGCCGGCCACGGGAAACGCTGCGCGGCCCTCCTCACCGCCTTCCAGAAATTTCGATGACGAATTCTCGACCGGCGACCGGCCGCTCCTCCGCGTGCTCCGCGGCGGCGGCAGCCGTGAACTTGAAACCGGCCCGTGTCGGGGGATTACGATTTCGACCTTCAGCCGACTGCGCCGATGTTCCGAATCGTCTGCCCCTTCGAGGAATTGATCGCCGACTCTCGGAGAACTTTCGCTATGCCCCCGGGACTAATTGGTATCTCCGGATACCGTTTATTAAACGGCGTCGCGCATGACGAAGTCGTCGGTGGTGTATGAATGTTATTACAAGAGGCATAGCCACCTATGTTCGATTGGTTGCAAAACGAGCAAGGGTGCGAGAGGCGGCGAAGTCAGCCATCGATCGCGAGCTACGTGCCAAGAGCAAGGTCCGCGGCGAGCAGCAGAAGGCTCGAATAATCGTTCTATTTCGAGGGCCCGCGCTGGAAACGTGAGTCGGTGACCCGGTGAAGAGCCTCGGTGCAGGTCACATTGCCGCAACGTGACAGAATCTCGATTTCGGCGTTCATCCTACGTCATCGAGCCACGCCGGTGAACACGCTCACCCAATCTTCGAACGATCCGTTCGCGTTGCAGAAAGAAACCCCGAGGGTCTATTATGACTGTTACCTTTCTTCTCCGTTTCTCCCTGGTTTCGCCGTGGCGCGATACAATTCTTCGCAGACGAAGAGTCGCGCGACGAAATGGCACGAAAGGGAGAGTGGAATAATCGCGAGGAAAGAGGGTCGTAGTTCCGCGCATTCTTTCCCTCTCGTTTCCACCGCGATGCGTAACCTTCAGCCGCGAATACGCTTATTTTTCGAGGGCATCGGTCGTGTGCAGCAAGAAACCGGGGAAGAGAGAAGGTTACGCACGTGCAACTTCTCTCTGCATTATGCCTGCTCGATGCGGCCGCATTTTAATGCGCCCGCTTTATGCTGCATTGGGCTATATTTATACGCACGTTGTCGAATACGTTTGTTGCATCGCAGTGATTCGTTATGCGCGACCTTGACGCTCTTATCTCGCCCGATATAAATATTAGGAAAATATTGTTCAATGCGCGGGCATTTGTTGAGCAAGCAATCGGTGCGCGAGGAAAGATAAAAGCGTAAAAAAATAAGTGCGCGCCGGATTTCATGCAAAAATATACGTTTCACCCTGGCGCGAGGGGTTACTCGCAATACTGTTAAGCCGAATTATTATTATTGCCACCCCTCCCGATCGGGCCACACCGCTCAGCAGTGCGAGGAGGAAAAATCAGCCCGAAAATCTCAGCGATCCCGAAATCCCCAACGCGAGCCACCGACCCATTGTCCTGTCGCACCTCGCGACCTCGCGATCCCTGGAAAAATGGGTCAAACTCCATGGTACACCGTCGACGGCGCGGGGGGAAAACGCGCAACGGATCCCAGCGGGGAAAACGGCCAGCGCCGTTTCTAGTGGAAGCAGGACGAGCGCGAAAAAGTTGGGCAACGGACAGGGAGAAAGCGAATTCGCGGCGAGATGCAGCAGAGCAGGAAGGTGGCGAGAAGTGGGGTGAGGCCAGCACGGACAGAGGGGCGGAGGAGGCGGCGGCGGCGCGACGGCAACCGCCGCTCTGCCTTGAACCTCGCACGGTGCATTGCCCGTCGCTCAAGGGCGTCCGCCGCCTGCCTCTCCGTCCCGTGTCGACGCCCCACTACTCGCACTCCACCGCCGACGCGACGCGACGCGACGACGCGCTGCACCAGTAGTCACCGCCGCCGTCGCCGCCGCCGCCGCCGCCGCCTCCGTCGTTGCGCGACGTCAATGTGCACGGTGCCCGGTCGAAGCGTCCCACACCATTGCACGGCACGGAAGGTTACCCCAAATAGGTCTAAGTACGAACGGGAGAATGATATACGTTACAGCTTCTCTCTGCCATCGATGTGCAGAAGCTCTTGCGCGTACGCGGAGCTGGGGCGCAGAGTGGTTGGATATATTTCGCAAGGAGAGGCCCCGCTTGGTTCCAAAATGGAAAGCGAATGGAGTTTTCGAATCGGGAGGTGGGAGTTAAAAGTAGAATCGCCCTGGAAGAGGTCAGACATTGCCGACTCGTGAATAGTCGCGTTTTACGAGCGCGTTCCCCTTGTCCCAGCGATGCTGCCGTCTCGCAATCGCAATCGCCATCGCTTTCAGATCGCTTCGAGATCGCGAACGATTCCGCGCCAGAGAGAAGCTGGCTCGACCGATTTCCCGAGAGACAAAGAGCAGCGATCCCTGCGTGGGCGGACGCGGTCCCCGATGCCAGGGTTACGAGGATACCTGGAGCGAGGGTCGTCGACGTGGGTCGCCGTCTGCTGGAGCAACGGTGCCGCGACGACGAGGGCCAACGCGATGGTTCCTCGCTATCAAGGTCGCAACACTCGAGCCAACCTTCCCCTGGTTGATCGTGTGTAGGGGGCGAGCAACGCACAAAGAGCATTCCAGGAATCGCTGGCGACGACGAGGGCAAATATCGACGGCGTGGCCACCCCGCTGCACCGGCCGTGAGCAAGCTGCTCCATTGCGCGCACGCTCGTTCCGTGGTTGCGTAAGAGTCAACGGTTGTTTTCGAGCCCCTCGCCAACCCTTTTTTTTTGCGTACAACCGAGTAACAGCACGGAACGATAACTCGACCGATCGCCAGCACGTATCGGTTGGCTGGGTTGCATTTTCGTGGCGACGGTTAATTTAACAGGCATGGCGAAATGAGATACAAAAGCGATCCGAGGTCAACTCCCGTTGCTGCAATTTCACTTGGACGGCTTTCGTACATCGTCCGCGTTTGTATTTACGCGGTTCGTCATTTTTCTGCGCGCCCTTTCCCACTCTTTGCTGCCTGTTATTTATTTGCTCTCGCGATCCCACACGCGACGCGACACGCCGGACAAAAGAACGACGCGGAGCCCGCACCTGAATAATGTCTACGACCGAGAAAGATAATAAGATCCGAGATAATGGATTGTATAATGATACTCGGCGAAGTGGCACTCGCTTTTTCCGCTGCGCACAGAAAACGAACGAATCGACGCATTCCGGCGAAAGGTGATCATGCTCGTTAACAGGATCCCTAAGTGAGGGTTTCTCCTGGACGTCCTTCAGCAGTCGATTGATGTTTGACAAAGTGTAGGGCGCCGGTTCTCCCGCGTCTCGTGCACGAACGAGCCCTATTTGCCCGGGCTTTTGTCCACCTTCTGCATCGGGGAACGAGCAGAAACGTCAGGGGCGTAATCGCGCCGGTGATTACGAGGAACGATCGTCGGGGTGACACGCGGCGATCGAATAAACGCGCGAACAGGCGACGAGCATGAAGACGGCGCCCGATATTACAGGTTTGCGTGAAATCGGGTGATTCACTGGTGGCCGGTTACGTGGCCGAGCGTGTTCCCCATGACAGCTGACAACCGGTGACACGAAAGCCTAGAAACTGGTTACATCATCGCGGTATTCACGACTAGAAGAGATTTCACGCGCCCGGAGCCGGGAGTCGAGGTCTTCGTTTCGAAGCGCGGCGAAATTTTTGGGCAGGCGAGACATGTCAGTAAACGAGCCGCGCCTCGATCCGTTAACCCTTTATCGCGCGGCGGCGCATCGAACGATTAACGCTGTGCTCTATTCCGAATCGAACCGAACCGCATCACCTGGGGAAAAGAGAAACATTTGGCAACGGTAAAAACAGAACCCTCCCCCCCATCGCTGGTGAAACGGTAAGGCCCCTTGCTCTCAACGAGAGGACAAAAAAACCAATCCCAAAGTACCGCCGCGCGTGAAACTCCGCCAAGCCTGCTTGCAACCCCTCATCCGCGTGCCCAATTACGCCCGTATCCATGACCCAGCGGCAGACGCGTCCACTCCCTTTCGTTAACCTGCCGCGAAGCGAAAACCGGGAGACCCGGCGTGACCCTGGAAAGCAGGACAGGGCAGCCACGGCTGAAAGGAAAAAGCCGTGGAGCGTGAATCCGCGTCGAGCAGGTAGAGTGAACACGTAGAGCTGGTCGCGTCCCTATGACACAAGAAGCTAGCAGCCGCGGCTAGTTGCATAATCGACTGCATTCCCGGTACTCGTAGGGTTCGCGAATACGTGCACGGATGCAGCAACGATCGCACACAGAGGGCGGGCAGAAACCTAACAGCAGAAGGGGGCGAGGGGAGAGCGAGGAGGAAGCGTGCAGGAGAGGAAGAGCCGGAGAACGACGACGACGACGACGAGGAGGAAGAGGTGAAGAAGGAAGGGGGTGGGGAAAGGGCAGAGACGGACGCGACACGTAGGCGCTTAGGGCGCGTTCGCACATGCGAACCAACGAACGAACGCGATGAACGAGGAGGGGCGATAACCGCGTTGAAAGAGGACAGAAGGGTGGCAGCCGTCGAAAGAGGGGACGGGAAGGTTGAGGTTATAATACCATTGGAGCAGTGGCCGCATGACCTTGCGTAGACGTCTAGGTCGATGAGCCACGGTCATTAGGCGGACGACCGATACCTTTCGACGAATTTCGCAAAAAGTGCGATCAATGTCGACGACGGCGACGTGTTGCGCAACGGAGGGGTTGGACGGCGGCAGGTGAGGCCCGGGGGTCTTGCATATCTTGCATAGGTGGACGTTGATCAATGCACGAGGATTTTCGTGACGCGCGAATGCCGCGGGGTGCAACGAGTGTCGATACCTCGTGCGATATTAAACTGATGGCGGTCGAAGGAAATAAAGGAACAGTTCGTGGACGTCTACGTTCGCTTCCATTGACTGTAATTAATTTTGCATTCAACGAAGCATACCCGCGCAAGTGTTCAGCTGCCTGCAATTAATTTCGAAAGCTCGGATATTTTCCCTGGAACCGGCGATACGCAATCGCCGGAGCGGTACCCGCCAGACCTTGTTGCTCGAACAAATTTCGCGGTGGCGACCGTGAATATCGGCTACTTACGTAACACGCCGAGAAGCGATACTGCTCGAAAAACAAGCAGGACCACCCGATAGCCGAATTATCGTCGATCGAATGCGTATGTACGCGAATCTAGCCCGGCCTGGTGAACGAACCGATACGACACGTTCGCGAGCGAGATTCACGGCTGCGGACATAGGCGTACGCGTCACGGTTTATTTCGGTATGTCTCGTCGCCGTGGAGAGATTCGTATCTCGGTGTCTCCGAAATTAGCGGGCGCAGATATCGTTTATCAAACTGCAAACAGAGCAGCGTAGAAGCGTTGATTAGGGGAGAGGCGAAGGGGTGAAGGTCCGTCTGAACCGCCGGGCGAGAATTTCGCGCGTCGGCGTGCATCTAATTGACCGCGAATTCGTGTTATCGGAGTCGCCTGGGGTTCGATTGCATTTGGAATTCTTCGTTTCACAGTTTCAGGGTCGTCGCGGGATTGTATGGGCACCGTTTTAATGTCCCCCGGTATGCGAAAGGATCTGTATATTCAAATCGCCGAATTATGCAAAAACGGCCGACGGAATAAAAATTCAAGGTGGTGACCCGAAACATTTCGGTAACTGCAAGAGGCAACGACGTTCAACGTCTGTTATATAATGAACGTTAACTCGCTAATGAGCTTTGTTTACGGCGAACTCGTTGCATCACCGAGCCGCAGACTTTATCGCCGGTGTCGTTCAGAGATCACGCGATTGTGGGTCATTGAATCCCCCGTCGGTGCCGATTCCTTCCAAATTTTGCAAAGATACAATGGCCTTGACATCATTTTTTTTTCCCCGCCCGTATCGTTCCTCCATTCGCGGCCAAACAACATCGACCGACGACACTTCTTCTCTCCGCAAATATCGCGAGCATTATCTTTTTATGGTGCGAAAAATTTGCCAACACTTTTTTGCAATACGCAAATCTCTCACTGGGGAAACAAAAAATTCCCCGCGATATTTATCACATTTCGGGCGCGACACGCGACATTATTTGTCTGCGCTTTAAATACAATATACGCGTGCACAAAAATATAATAATCGTACCCCGGTGTCGTCACAAGATGATGTACAACATTCTCGAGCCTCAGGAGAACGTGGCCATTCGTCCCGTCAATTGCCAGTTCGCGATTCCAATATATTTAAAAGAGTTCCAAACATCCAAGGGCCACCGAATCCGCGAGTGAAAAATCCGTCTCGACGAATCCCACGAGGGCCGAGGCTGTGTGAAAGAAAAGAGACCAAAGAACGTCGCCAGAAGCTCGGGGTGCCGTCGACGTCGTCGTCCGATACAAGAGAGGCAGGCGGTGCGGCACTAGTTGCATAATCGCATTCTCGATGCTCGGTACTCGACCGATGGGAGTGCACGTAGGTCGTTGGAGAAGCGGCATCGCCGATGGGCATAGCCCGACGAGGGAGATAAGAGTCGAATGAGAAGAATAACGATGTCTCGAGACGAGAAAACAAGAACGAAGGCGATTGCTGGCCCGTGAAACGGGAGGATGTTTCGTGGCGAGGGCTACGGGTTAGTAGCATCGGATCGGTGACCGGATGGCCTTGCAAATATGCTCCAGGGGCGAGCCTGGACCGACGCGAGGCGGACCGATATTTCTGGACGGAGTTAGAAGGGGGCTAGTTCCAGTTAGACGCGGCGCAGGCCGTGCTGGAAACATTGGCGATCCTTCGCTCGAGAATGAAAGCTCTTCTCGAAGATACAGTTGTCAATGATGAGCCAGCTTTCGATGGGGCTTGCAAAGAGAAAGTCTCGCAACACCTGCATCGTCCAGCTAAATCAACAAACGCGAGCCGGGCACAGCTTCATACGAACGGGCGCGGAACAATTGCCAAGCGAGGATGCAAGCGCTGCGTTAAAACCACCCGCGACCATCTCGCGTTGGAGGCAAGCAAAAGGTTGCTCCATTATTCAACGAAGCAGCCGACCATTTCAACGAGGATGTTCACCGACATGTAATGTTATCTAGCACCGAGCGGCGTACTAGAGTAACCCGGTTGCATAATCGGGCGGTGAGCGTGCGTGCATCTCTGCCCGTCGAGGGTCGCCGAGAGAAAGCTAAACAGGAAGGGCAATAAAAAAAAGATTGGTGCCGCGGCGTAAAAAGGTTGATGACTGCGCGCACAGCCGAGACCAGATCGGCCCGGGGTAGATGAAGGAGGAGAAGAAAGAGACGAAGGAACGAACTGACGATGGTGGCGGCGGCGACGACGAACAGAGGAGCAAGCACAGAATGCCATTTCTGTTGACGAAGAAGGGGACAAGGAGAGGAAGGCAAGCGGCGAGGTTAGTACCACTGCACCGAAGCGGTGGCCGGCTGACCTTGTATCTGCGAGGCTGGAATAAGTCTGGACCGCCGATGCGCCTCCTTTTCATCCTCCTCGTCCTGGCAGAGGCGTGCTCGTTGCTCGAACAACAACATCCTCGTCGGTGCTGATGGACGCAATACTTAACGTCAATTAACGTTCGCGTCGTATGGCACGGCTCCTCGACCGTCCAACGATATCGATTCCCGTGCAAATAACAGCTCCGCGATTAATCTGATCCCCCGCGTTGGACGCGTTGAACGGGATCTATCGCGAGGCAGGCGCATCTGTCTCGTCTATTTTCGGCGCGAAAATAATGAAACATTTGCAAACGTTTGCAGCAGTGTCGAAGGGCGATAGGATTTTTATAGAATTATAAAAATATTAAGAAGGACGGTCGACGATGTTTTTCTACTGATAAATGTGATCGAGGGGTGAAACACGCGAGGCACACCCTCTATTAACTTTCACGACCACCGACATGGATAAACCCTTGCAAAAATAACAAAAACTCACCCTTGAGTAAATTGAAAAAAAAAAAAAAAATCCCCTCCACCTAGCTCTATCGTTTAGCGATCGTTCGCGCGGCCTCCCTTCGTTTCGGAAGGTCCGTCGACGGGGCATGAACCGCGAGGCATATTTATAAATACGCCGTCCGCGTGCTCTCGTCTCTCTCCGCTCGTTTCTGCATCGTATCGTTGTATCCCTGTTCGACGCTGCCGGCGGTGCATCGCCGGAGAGAGATGTTACGAGAGGCCCGTGGCTGGTTGGCCACGTCGCTACTAGCCGGATCAGAAGCGTGTGTATTCGGGGGTTCGGAGGGGTGCGAGAGACCGAAAGGCGCGACCAGAGTCGAACGACCGCGAGGTTACAGGCCTGGTTCAAAGCTCGCCGAGAAGGACGGCTCGATTCGTGGTAAATCTCTCCCCGACCGGTGGCTCGACCGGGGCCAACCATTCCCGCCCGTTCGGACCGGGCCACGAAAAAATTGACGCGAGGAATGCTTGCACGGGGCTGATTTAAATATTCCGGTCCCACGCGTGCGCCGTCTGTTTCCATTCTTCCACCATAATCGGGCTGCGTTCGTGTTCGTCTGCATCGCGACGCGTAAGACCGCGACGGTGTGCAACACTGGCTCGTTAAGCTTGACACCCCACCTAGACGTTTCAGGGTGGGATAAAGGAACTGCCCGAACACTCAGTCACAGGTGGGGACATTTTCGTCGCGGAAAACGCAATCGAACGTCGATATCGTCGTGTCAATTCAAGGGATTTGAACGATAGAACTGAAGCATCCGGCTTGTCCCGCCCTTATTGCGTCAATCCGCGCAACCATTGTTTTTCATTTTTTCTCGATAATGGAGGCGCGTCTCGGATTTATCTAGCGTCGCAGATCGCGACCACCGCTAATGCACCGGTTCGTTTTTCCGTGAAAAACGGCGGCATATTGCGTGGCGCGATAACATTACCGAGAAACGTACACCGTATCAAGGACAGGGATGCCTCGAAACGTTATCAGACGCGATTGTTCGTTGCGTTAATCGAAGTCTGGCCGATGTGCCACGGCCGTCCGTACAAGCTTCGGCGAAAATTGCGACGCGGCCGCAGGATGGATCGTGGCGTACGGCGGCGTAAAGAAAAGGAAGGAAAGGAAAAATATACTCCCGGGACAGGTCATCGTCCCGGTTGAAACGATCGGGCGTAAACACATACGTATTGGCGATGCGATGTTTTCACGCCGCTTATTTAACGCTGATTAACGAAATCTCGAAATATTCTTTATCTGGCCGTGCCAGACACATTTCGAGCTACGTAACACCGACGATAAATATTATATATGTGTACGCCGCGACAAGGACGCGACACGCGCACCGACCGCGGCAAATATTTTTCACGGGCGATTGGGAAACATATGGTACGCCTCGTTCGACGATTACAGACTCGCCTTTTGCGTTTCTCGCAATAAAGTTTCTTTTATGTCGGTGGAAGGGAGCACGTAGATCCTTGACGGCGATTAATTGGCCGTGCAGCTTGGGTGTTCAGAGGCGTTTTTCAAAGAGTCAACGGAAGAGGGACGCGATCGATAGACGACAAGCGGTGCTATTATATAAATTGCACCGTTCGGTATGGAGCGAGTGAATCGGCTCGGTTCTAGGTAAACGCGATAACTCGGTCGTACTTCGAGCAGAAATCCAGTTGTTCCAGGTGCAGCGTCGAAAATTAAATAAAAAAAAAATCAATCTATTTGGTCGATCCAGGGATCGTTTGCAGAGTTAATCGTCGAGATGGAAATATTCGCACTCCGAATGACGTGTCCGCGAATAAGAATGGAAAGCATATTTATTTTATCTGGCCCGAAAGGGGGGCACTGGTAACGATAGCATCTTGGACGAGCAGAGGAGGAATGTCGTCGGGCGAAGAACACCTTCGATTTGTAGGTACAAGCTGATCGTGGGACACGGCGGCTTAGACAGATCGCGAATCTTTGCCGGCAGCGGCAGGCCAGCCTTCGAATCCCGGTGATCTCACTTTCGGGGAATGCCGTCCGGACGTTTCGCCCAAGTGCATCGTTCGTTGTCGCGACGACGATATCGACCTCTCGTATCTCTTGAAAAACAAACGAGCAACCGGAGACGGGGTGAAAAAAATCATTTCGCCCGGAGAGTTATCGTGAAGCACGAAGCGAGCAGAGTTCATCGTTTCGTGGTGAACCAGTGACGTAAGGGAATCGAAGATTCATACGCATGTACGTGGTGCATGTATGCGCAATGAAGATAGAGAGTTTCAAGGTGTTGAAAGCTTGTAGGAGAAATTGAAACTGATGGCTCCACTAATTTCTTTCGTTACCGACGTTGATTCATTCCTTTTTTTTTTTTTTTAAGCATTCTACTAAGGTTACCGATTACTTGTCTCGTTCCTATTTTCCGCTATTCTTCCACCATTACCATGATCCTTCCATCGACCAAAATTTGAACAAATACTAAGCGCATCGGCTGTTCGATTATCGAACAAGGAGATCATTGCCGGCCAATCGTATCGTGACGCATGATCGTGACGCTTCCCAGGCCAAATATTTGCTCGACGCGGTACGAATGATGCAAGTCGTTCGGTTTCCATATTTAGATGCGTTTTTGCGAAAGAAAGAGGCTGGCGAAAACAAAGCGTCAGATCCGGCGACCGAGCGGTTTCCTCGTACGAGGCGATTCATGAATCGGCAAGTCGAATGCGGCGAGATGATCGTTTCGCGTGCACAACGACCGGCGATTCCATCCACGTCGATCATCCGCGATCTCGCGGCAGTAAACCAACCCGCCAGACGAGTTGTGCAATCGTTTCGTCGTAATTACCCGTGCCGCACATTTTTTTCTCGTATTTATTTTCGGCGCCTGATGCCATTTCATCGTGTCCGCTAATTGTTTTCCTCCGTTCGCGGTCAACCAATTACTGTTATCGGCGACAACGAGCAAATGGTGTGTAAACGGGCCACGTCGACGCGGCACACCCGTGGGTCTATTCGTTCGATACAAAAACGCCGACAAACAATTCTCGTACGCGGTCAGAGTCGATACTACTTTCTAGCTCTGTTCGGGAGGGTTCAGCCGGCGATGTCCGACCTCTTTCGGGTCCGCTGCAGTAGGTAATTGTATTCGTCCCGGCGTACCAAAAATTGACTGGACTGCGATATCCCTCCCGCGGCTGGACCAACCGAGAAATTATTCGTACCACCCGCTGCCACCCTTCGCGCCAAACACCTGTTCCGAGAACATTTTTTTGCTACCTTTACCGTTCCACCGTTTCCAGTTAAATCGAGCATCCCGAATATACACACAGAGCCGACGTGCCAATGAAAGATCGGTCGACCAGTGCACGTGTACGTCGCATTCGTCGAGCCTCGATAAATCACACAAATTGAAACCGCGGCATCTTCCAGCCCCGCTTGCGAAGCCTGCGAAACGTCCGTACAGACGCCCCCGTCCGATGGACCCACGGAACAGTGAATTTTCCCGTCGAGATCCCAGCGAGCCTAACCCAAACTTCCAAGCGAGGCTTCCAAAGGAAAAAGAGTACGTGGTCCGTAAACGAGAGAGCGAGGTGAGGCGAGGCGAGCCGAGCTGCCCACGCCCGCTCGATAAACAGAGAGACGACCGTGGGAGGAGATGCCCGAGCCGGCGAAAGAGCGAAAATGCCCGGCGGTGGCAGCTGATCCGGCGGCGCGACGAAGACGAGGCACGCGTTGGAACAGCGGTTCCGACACACGGGTTAACCGGGGAGCGAGCGAGAGGACCGCGGCGAATAAACCCTCGCGCGAGGGAGAAGGCTGGGGTATCGCGGCGCAACGAACGAAAGGATGAGAAAGATAGCCGGCGGGAGGGGTCAGGGGGGGGGGGGCTGGCGCGATAGAGCAAGGTGCAATGCTCGCGCGGTGCTGCACAAACAGCGTCGGGCGTCGCAGTCCGCACCAGCCAAGGTCACCCGGGTAATGTCCCGATGCCCCCTATGCAGGACAAATTCAACCACTCCGACCGAAAGCGGCGACGGAGGTGGTAGGGTGAACGCGAATATCGGGGGGGAGAGAGAAGGGCGAGAGGAGGCGGAGGTTAGGCTTGAGCCACGCGGCGCGACGACGAGCATCACCCTTGGCCATTGGAGTTCACAGAAACGGCCGTGTTATGCAACGTCCCGTCGGGAATAATGACGAGACGAAGGCTCGAGGAGACCGCAACCGACGATGGTGGGACAGCAGCGATGGGTGGAACGCGCGTGCGACGCACCCGCGTGTACTCTGCCCGATTGGGAAGATACGATTCTCCTTTTCGTTTTTTTTTTTTTTTCTCTTCATTGAGAAGCGTGGCCGCGAAATATAATCCTTGTCCGGGCACACTTGTGTCCCAGGGTTGTCGAAAGGGGATTGACGGCGAACGCCTCGCCTTTTCGCCACCTCTGGGACGAATTTTGAACGCGGGCCCGCGGGTCACACGTTGCCCGATAATCCCGATAAGAAATGGGATCGCTCCCATCGCTGCGTCTCTTTGGAACGCGTCTGCGACTGTCGCTGCGGGCCATTGGCAATTCAATATTCGTAATAATTGGCCGTGTGAAGTAACGCCGACAAAAGCGTGGGGGAGAAAGGGCGGGGATGGAGCGGTTAATTTACTTGAACGAATTTAGAGGGAAGGGAGTCGTGGACGGTGGAAAGAATGCCGCCACCGATGACCTTGGACGGTGTTTGGCCAGAAGAAGCCAGTTATGCAAGATCGTGTCGCGAATGACCCGGCGCGACTCTCCTTTGTGAAGATTCTAGGAACTTATTCGACAAACCGATTAACGTCCAACATTGAACCACTGATCGCTATTTTCTTTTTTTTTTTTCGGAGAATTCTGTTGTGTCGTTCGGAGGGCCGTGTTCTGTTTGTTGAGTAACACGTCGGAAGGTCGTCCGTTTTTTTTATTATCATCGGGCACTTAAAGGGTCGCGACGTGGCGAATGTCGGACCGGGCGTAGTTCAGGTCAAAAGTGTAACTGGTTCCGAATATGGAGATCTTTTCGCGTGAGTCAACGCGGGGTTGGGTTATGACGCGTTGGATTAGGTTTGGAATAAATTGACGGTGGTCTGCGTTTGGATTTCGAAGGCCTTTTTGCGGTACCGTTCGATCTTTGTAATTTATATACGCAGACTGATCGGCTCATATTTGTATAGCAAAGATGCGAGTAATTTTCTGTCGATCGATTTCGATATACTTGATGTAAAAAACGATGGGTTAACGATATAGTAAACCCCACGGATTTTGGGCCGGTGCAGTTTATTTTAATCTCAGCGACGCGCTATCAGCCGTCGCCGTTTCGTAGAATATTTTGTTCGCGGCGCATCCGTTCGCTGACGAAACCGGATGACGCTGAAAGTCAAGCGTGTCTCCAATGAAACCGCCCGCTGGAGGAATAATAAAAGTTGCGAGTGCACCGGCCGTGTGATTATCGGAGCAGGGGGAAACGAGCGCGAATGGACAACTACCAGGACAGATTCTCTCGGTGCCATTGACTTTGACACTGAACTCTCGTTCGAGCCTATTAATTGACGCTCGTACGAGAATTACATCCGATTGTACCGTAGCGCAGAGACGATTAGTGGTTAATTAGTAATATACCATCGATGTTACTAATCGTACGGTGAAATTTAACGTTTAAAATTTCTCGCTGCGATAAGGCGTAGTTAGAATTACGATAATTTTGTACTTTAATTCTAAGTGATTCGTCGATCGTATATTTTTCTACCGATCGCGAACTGCTGATAAATGAAAATGTTAATTGAGATACGCGCGGAATTCGAAATATAAGGAACAGTCGGCCTCGAAATGATCTACCAAAGTTTGCTCCAATTTTCAGTAATACCCGCGTGACGTAAACACCTAAACCTTCTCGAACGACCGTTCACGATTGAATGTATACAGGCGTACATTTTGAAACCGAGTTTTGCGTAATGGTAACGTCCGATTATGAAACGAATTCCGACCGATCGTTCTAACGGTACGCAAATATAGAAACTACTGTCATCGTTGCCGCTGTTGCGTACACAGTGTTTCCGGAAATCGCTCCAAAAATAAGAGTGTAACTGCCAAACATAATTCCAAGAAACGTGAGTTTCATCGTTCAATTAAATCCTACGAAGTTGTCCAATCCAAAAGAAACAGTATGTTCCGGTTGCCCCCTAAAATTATTCGCAGTCGTCGGTACTCGTTTTAAACAGCGTTCCTTATCCCCGTGGTAAACGAACGCCGCAGTTCAAGCCGTGCAAATCCCAATTCGTTCCACTCGGAACAAAATGTCAGCTTTGGCCCGTGCCCAATTAGCCACTCTTTTTGCAATATCATTGCCCTCGCCCAGGACTACGTACGGCGCGATCATTCCTCGAATAACTGACCGAGACGTAGTTTCAGAAATCAGAGGGGAAACCGACGGGCGAATCGAAACTACGTCGATGATCCGTCGCGGGTGCGATCGTAGATCTTCCAACTATAAAATAAGTCGCGTCGACCTGGCTGCGAACGGAGGCTAATTAAAACCGTCAACCGACAACCCATCCGTGTTTCTTTAAAGAAAAAATCCTACAGACGCGGCTGTGTTCCACGTAACGCGAATCGCGGACTGAAATCGACCCAAATAGAGTCGATTATTC
Source organism: Nomada lathburiana (assembly GCA_963667235.1). Classification (NCBI taxonomy): domain Eukaryota; kingdom Metazoa; phylum Arthropoda; class Insecta; order Hymenoptera; family Apidae; genus Nomada; species Nomada lathburiana. The sequence continues at coordinate 11,010,696 of OY763906.1, forward strand.
ACCGAGAAACTGGGACAGGACGGCGAATGAAGCTGCTATTATTGTCATCGTTATCCTTCGAAAAAAAAAAAAAAACAGGCCCACTTTCTATCGCCTATAAATATTTATAACCACGGTTCTACGTACGTTCGTACGCTCCCGATATAGTTCGAGGAGGGAGCAAAAAAGTGACAAAAATTGGCGTGCCTATAACTAGAACAGTCAACCATTATTCCGCGAGCGATACGTCCACGATACGTGGACGTAAATGGAGCAGGGTGAACTTGAAGGAATGAATAAAAATCACGTTTGATAGAAACGTCGTGCAACTTGTGAGATACTGCTGGGTCACGTGTATGCGCGCCGCGATTTCACTGCCGGCACACGGGGCGGTGCGCTATGTAAAGTAGTTTTATATAATTTTCATCGCAACGCGTGCATAATTTGTCGCACTTACGTAAAGGCTAATTCCCTGAACGCTGTTGCATGAACACCCTAATCGCACACTCGTGGAACGCAGCCCTGTTGTTCACGGGGGAAACGGGACTGTCGCCGCGCGGTTCGCGTTCGTGTAACGTGCGACGTTCGATTCCGCGCCGAATTCTTCGTTCCCCGTCTCGTTTCACGTTCGTGTCGCGACCGAAGAACGTTCTATGAAAAAAAGAAAAAGAAAATGGAACAATTCGCCGAATATCGACGATACATCGCGATTCGAAAGAGACGCGTAACACGTGGGTGTAAACAAGCGGACGAGACAATTCCGTTGGAGGTTCGCGGACGGGCCAAAAATATACCGAAAAGATAACTACTGCCGAAATTACGCTCTCGTTTCTGACCACGTTCCCGTGCCACGCGTCCACTTTCGCCTGGCCGGCGAAAAACAAGACGCCGTCGACGTGTGTATGCGTGCACGTATGTGCACATGCACGTACCACATGCCCGGGCGCATTTGCATGCGATTATTCTTTTCCCGAAACCGTCGTTGCGTCAATGCAACGCGTCGGTACGACGATAAATTTCGAGTTGCGTTTTAGAGGCCACTACTATACAATACGGACGGTCCCGGGAACTTTTCGCGAAATCGCGATCGTATAACGTTGATGGTTCGCCGTCTGCAACTTTACGCCTGTTCTACGCGTGTCGTAAATATTATCGTTCGATCGAACGCGAAACACGGTTTGGAATTCTTAGCACAATCATGCCCGGCTAGCACGGGAGTGCGTGGACGAGTTCGCGTCTGTTCAAGACGGGACGCTTCTACTTGTCGGCTTTTATCGTTGCACCGCTGCACTGCGCGCTGACTTGAATACATCTTTTTTTTCGCTTCCTTTACTACGAACATTGTTGCGCTAATCGTTGCGGGCCTATTCTGTACGGATCGTATCCAGTTGAAATGTATAGTAATGATGCAGCTGTTACCATGCTGGTTCTCGCGGTCTTGTTGACGAGGTAACGTCTGATCTATATAGACAGTATCTACTTATGCTGATCAGGCTAGACCTCATAATCAGTGTATCCGTCTGCGTTTACCAAGTGAGATCATTTTCCTCGAATTGCAATGGTGCTGCGTTCAAGTTACTCTGATGCAACTACTTATTTCCCTGTAACTTTATTTATTTATTTATTTTTTTGTTTCTCACGGGTAGGATGTACGTAGAATTTGTAGTGCGACAAAATCGTGCAATATTTAACACGTTGTTGGTTCCTAGTAGAAAAGGCTGTGCACAGTAACAATTCTGACCTGTAACAGCTTTCTTAACGCTTGCGATCTCGCGTCTGTGCTGCGCGGTACGCGTCTACTTAAATTCGTTCAACGCGATGTCTCAATTGGCATTCGAGCAGAATATCTACAGCTAGTGCGGATGCAACGGTGGTTGCTCGTTATTTTGGTAATTTACGATCGAGCTGTTAGCAAATTTTGATTATACAGCACGTTCACGCCACGCGAGATTTCACTCGGTCCAAACAATTGTAAAAGCATAGTTCGAATTCTACTTGGAAAGTGAAACAAAGTTGTTGCCAGCAGTCGTTTATAGAAATCGCGTGCCCGCGACATTTTGCCACGCAAAAGTGAAACAAGCCTGACAAAAAGAACTTATTTAAATATTCCTCTAAGCTTCCGTCGTGTTTTGAAGACGCGAGAAACGGCGTAAACAGGACGTATACATACTGAAGAACAGCGGAATGTATAAAAATACGCGAAATCTGTGGCAATCTACAAAACAAGCCTGCGCAATTCCTATTCTAGACCGCGTCAGGTTCCAAATTCGGTCCAAACAACGGCAAAGTTCAACCGATAACGGGCCGGTATTTATTAAGCTGCGCCCGGCCGAATCTAACAACCGATCGACGACCGTGCACCATTCCCCTCTGATCCTTCCTAATTTACTTCGCGATCAGCGACCAAAAGTATCGTGGGACGAAAGGTGCACGAACGCGTCCACTACGAATCGATTCTAAACCCTCGCAGATTTATTCTCGTTGACGCACGAGCAGAATAATATTGCGCTGCACAACAGAGTTTATGAGCCGTGTTCCCTGAGTTATTTCCGTCCCGGCAATCCGACGATGCGTTCCTAAACGTCCAATGACCCCATTCGAAACGTTCATATCGACAGACATTCCAACCGTGATGTCAGTCGATTAATGCCGATCGGGGACTTGTTACGCAACACGCCGGCAAAACGATCGCCAAATCTCTTCCATTCGTCGTACGCGCGTAGAACCTTCGTCTACCTGTCTGTGGGAACAGGTAAGGCGGACCTCGAACCAATCGCACACGGCGACCCCGTACAACGGATTTAAATGCCCCCCCCGTTGTTACGTTTCACGAATGGCATTCGATTTTTCGCAACGCCGGTTCCCGACCAGTGAACAAATTAAAATGGCTCGACCAGTTCCTTCATTTTTTTCCCTTCGTTTTGCCCCGCCAGGTAGGCCGGCTCGTGAAATTTAACGTTTCCACCGGTCACAGGTAGAATATATTGGCGACGGCGCCCGTTGAGAGACCCGAAAATCCTGTCTCTCTGCACTCTTACTTTTTCTCATATCCGTTCGTCTTTTTTCTCTTTTCGTTTTTCGGGTGGGGGGTTTTTTTTTTTCTTCTTCTTCGTTTGATGTTGAAACGACGAACAGGGACTGGCTGACCGTGCACGCTGGCAGCTTACGAGCCACTTGACGTGACCTTGCTTTGTCACTGACCTGTCCTAGGCGGTGGCTGTGGGTTGCTGGCCACAACTACTCGCACGCATCGGCCACGACGCATCATCAACGTGTGCTCACCATCTGCCTCTGTGATGTACCGGCTCCCTTAGGCGCCGTGTATAGCGCAGGCTGATCGTGAACTTGACACCGTTCGAAGCGTCGACGAAATGTAAAAAGCGGAGGTCCTGTTCTAAAGAAATTTGCCAGCAGGCCAAGCGAATTTCCCAAGTTAACCCTTTCCTTACGAAGGCAGCGCAAGCACGAGCGATTCACTCGGCGATACTGTCGTGTTGCGTTATGCCTCGTGCAATAATGAAAGCAGCATTAGCCGACAGAAATGGGGCAATTATCTGCTGAGAAAGTGGAAACGGTTTCTCCTCGGCGCAGCACCGATTTACCTGCAGTTAATTGGTCATCTGCGCGTATCTCCGCGATATTCGCGACACTAATGATCGCGGTGATCCGTGGAAATCGGATTATCCTTTTCGTTCTTGTAACGTGAATGTAGAACGGAATGTCGGTGGTTGTCAACGGGGTTTCAGGCCCCTTCGCGGGTTTTGATTTCGTCGACGCGCGTCTACGTCCGGTGCAACGGCACCTTAAATCTTGACAGTCAAAAATAGCGGACCTCGACGAAATACGTTTTTCACGAAACACCAGCACGGAGTCCGAAGGGGATCTCTCGTCTTCCCAGACGAACCAATAAAACGACCGCAGCCTCCTCATGCAAAGGCCCGCCTTTAAATCATCTCGCTTTGTTCCACGGCAATTTTTTTTCCCCCGATTCTCCTTCGTTTCGTAAGAGGATTTGGTTGGGAATACGCGGAAAACGATCGTTCGGACGCGGGGCTTGCGCGTCGAAACGATACATCGGACGCGGTTGCACCGTGTTGCAGCACGACTACATAATCGCCGGATTTAGATCTCTCGTATCGAGCAGACACGTGTAAACAGCGAAGTTCAAACAAACAGCAAAGATGTAGATCGTCCAGGTATTTATTTTTTATCACCGTGCTCCGTGGCGTTCTGACCTCTGTATCATTCCAATTGAATTGCCGGTTGACAAAATCACGTCCGAAGGGAAAGCTAAATGCCGGGCAAACAATTGCAACCTGCCGTTGCTGTTCCTTATTAGGTGTAACAATGACGTTACAATTGCATCGGACACCGGTGCCTTTGTGATTCTACATGACGCGTGTCACAATTGTGGCAGAAATGATGGAATGAACACAGGTAAGCGGTTCTACGGGTGCAACGTCGAAGAACTCCGAGGCGACGAAAATAACGTTCACTCGAAGAGAAAATGACTGGAAACGGTAATTGGAACGATACACTGGTGAAAGTGCAGAGTAACGAAGAAATTGCTGCTATCACTGCTATTGTTAAGGCCGTATTATTAATCCTCGAGGAAAGTGAATTTTGTTGGGGGAACGGTGAACCGGAAGTCATTGGAGAACAGCACCAGCAATCGCTTCGCTTCTTCTTTTTTTGCACCGCAATTATATTCGACGGTGTACTCTCGTTTCGGCCGTACTAGTTTCACAGAAATTTACACGAGTAAAAATGGGAAAGGTTGAACCGGAAACATTTCCTTGTCGATCGAACGAGACGCGCTACGTCCCCCTTAACAATTAATCCCAGAGAGAAAAACAATCACCGTGTGCCATCGTCTGAGTCATCGATTTTCCGCAGGAAGTTTATAGGATCGAGCTCTGTTTTTCACCGGGTACAGCAGAGAACGCGTTTCCAGGAAGCAATCGTGAAAAGGAGTCGCGAAAGAAAAGAGGCACAATGCTACGTCTTTTCCGATTCAAAAATAGTATCTCGCGAATATCGGGATCGTGTTCCGGAACATCGTCTCGAAAGATTGCGAATCGTATCCGAGAAAACGGAAAAGTACCCGAAGCGAATAGTCGTAGGAATTATTTCGTTCATTTCGCCGTTCGACGGACGCTTGTTTTCACGAAGCAACGCATCGGCGGGATTATGAAACGGAATTTGCGTGTTTGCCGAAATTTCTGCGACGTGACGGATGACGTGGAATAACATCGTGAATAATGCTCGTTCTTCCCCCGCGACAATCAGCGTTTGGAAACGAACTGCAACGTTTGTGTTCCGTCTATGTTGAATTAACTGCGCTGTCAGGGATCGCGACGATGCGACACTTTTGTCCTCAAACTGTTGCGACCCAATGACGGGGATAGATGGTTCGAGTGGCGATTAAAGAAATTAGACTGTCGCAATTTTTCAGCGAACCTGCGGTTCCGAACAATTTCAATGTTTGCAGAGAAACGTCACGGAGGCGACGGTTCTCGAGTGTTTGCGATTTTCTGAAGTTCCTCCTTCCAATTTCGGGGAACCGTCTTACAAATTAGATAAAGCTGCATTATACGTGTTGGTCTTTTGATACCGTCTCTGTTACATTATCGCCGGTATCATAATCACTGAACTGTCTGCACTCGCGGAAAAATACCTCGAGCGTAATATAACATCATTGATTGATCGAAATTGATAGGAACGAAATATTCATAGCGCAGAAATATATCGAGCAACGATGTGCAGTACAGTACTCAATCTTCTTTGTACTTAATTGTTCGTTGCCCGTGCAACTGTCCCTTAAGCTTTCCGTGCCTAACTTGTACAGTGCACTAAATAGAAGTTAAAATAGTAAACTAATTAACGAAAACTGTATTCGTTGGCTAGAATATTTCAATAATATCGCATCCTGATTAAAGTAGGCGACGACAAGACTTTTCGACAGACTTGTTATTTTGCGCTGGTAGACCGAGACGATTTTTCAAAACAGATTACTCGAGCGAAGAAAAAAAAGGCGCAAAAGGAAAATCCGACGCGAGGGTGGGAGAGATAACAGGGCCCTACCTACGTCTTTTTTACAGCGTGTTTTCAAGACTCGGTCGCAATATTAAAACAATAATATTACTCTCGCGAAAGACGAATGTATATTGACAGAAGTAAAGGTCGAACGTTCTTTACGTGTTTTCCATTTCACCGGCCGTCTGAAAAACACCGTGAATCATTCTGTATTTTCTGATCGTGTCATGCTCCCGTCGCAATTGATTCGCAATTCTTCAACTAGAAAACCAAAAACGAAAGGAAAACGAACTCCTTCTAAGACGGGCCCGAAGTTCTCGTTTAAATCGTCGCCGTTCCAACGTTCTTAAAAGAAGAACAATCGAGCCCCGCGACTGGTTCAATTTGCAATGAACGCGACACTCTTCTTGTCTATGTTAAATGAATATACAACTGCGAATACACTTGTCGAGGAAACCTCGGAAGAAAAATGTGGAAAACAAAGTTCAAAGTTGTTCTGTTCCGTAGAACCGTGAACAGGGAAAAGTGTATATTACAGTGTAGAAAGTTCAACAGGAAAAAAATAAAGCAGAATGATGTCAATATGACGATTAAAATGTGGCCCCAATTTTGCCCGTTTTATTTCTATATTCGATTGTCAGTTTCATTGCTATTAATAGTCAACGAAGCCAGCCCACGTTGCTCGGCGAGTAGCGTAGGATCGTAACGAACAGACGCGAAAAAATATAGCGACCCACGTAGAACTGTAGCGGAAAGGAAATTTCTCGGGGGATGGACGAACGGCAAAATTCTGGCGCCGTGTAAAAGTACCGTTTTAGCTTTCGAAACTCACGTGGTCGAAACGCCTCAGCACTCACGTGGCCCCTGCACGAGCTTCGAAGGACAACAGGGGCTGAGATCGGAATAAACCTAACGCAACTGTATTGCCTAACCGCTCCTTTATCCCTTCTCGTGCACAGAAATTACGCGAGCGATACGCTGATTCTACGATTACGCGACACGTCGATCAATGACGGTCTTATCGGAACGGAGCATCGTTCTCCATCTTTCTCCGCGTGGAACTCCGCATCAGCCGGCCGTAGAACTAACAATAAGACCGACCTCGGACTGCAGAATATGCAGGAAAAATACGCAGAACTTATTTGTAAGAATAAATGGCAATTATATTGGGCAGAATTTTCTACGTATCGTTGACAAGCTGTCCAATCGTTTCTTAGCGGTACAATCTTTCGTGAAAATTCTTCTAATTTCAGAGAGTTGAGGATCGCGGTATTTATTTCGAGACATGTCTCTCCTCTTACTTCCTATTCTATTAATAATTGACCGCCCTTGCCAATCCGACTCCACTATCTTCCACGTGAATCGTTCAAGTAGTACAATACATATCGTTCATTGCCCGTTTCCTGAAATGTCGTCCGTTTTTGGAAATTAAATTTCCAGTTACCCATCCAATCGTTCCATCGCAATTTTCGTGCGAACTATGATGCCGGTAAAATTCGCGGGACAGGTGACGTGGCGTCGACTCACTCGCAGGGAAAGGGTGACGAACGGAGAAAGGCGGCCGGCCGGCACAGTGAGAGTTTCTCCGGGGGTCATTGACAAGCAACCGATTCGAACGGGCAAAACAAGCATCGACAGGAGGTTCCTCTGGCACGCACGTCGTCAACCGAACACGGGAAACGCTCGTGAGAAGACACAGGGGACTCTGTTTTGCGACAAATAAATCAGGAAAATCGCGAACAACATTCGCCCACCTGCAGTCAATGAGTCAACTGTTCCTATTCGTCCACCAAGGGATTGCATAGTGAAGCGAACGCACTCGAATTAGCTCGAAGGCAAACAGGGTCGATTGACGTACGGATAAAGACAGGTGTCGCAGAAAATTCGGGGGAGATATTGAAGAAACTATCGAACGAAATTGCGTCTCGTATTTGCATACCGAGACGAATAATAATCACTGTCGGAGTAAATCCTAGCCGTCGCGAGAAAATCCGAGAAAATTCGATTCATCTCGAACGCAATTAGAAGGGCTTCAACTGAAGTACGAAATCACGTCGCATGCGCGATATATTAACGAGCGCCGCGTTCCCTTTATCTCGACCCGTCCAACTTGACAGTAAATTATTAATTACCCTAACCAACCGCGGCACAGAAAAACTTCGATTTCCATAGAGCTCGGAGAAACCGCAAGGTGTTAGACGTAGTCGGCGGATCGACGTGTTACAACGCTGATGCAACGTTACGAGCCACGCAGTTTCGTAGTCGGATAAGAAAGTCGGAAGTGGTACGTTGACCCGCTGGAATTCGGCATTGGCAGTGCGGATCCACGGTGTGGAAGCGACGGGAAAGGCGGAACGGGGCAACGCAAAAGGCGCAAACGCCGTGGCGCGTATGACGAGGCCGGTTCAGGGAACTCTCGAGTGAGAGTTTCGTCGATGCTCGAAGCGAGGATTTCGTGGCAAATCGGGGTGATCGACCTCCGTCACCGAAAGCAGAGTTAACCTCGATACAGAAATTGGGAAAAGTACCGGGCAGAATTCGACGGGATCGACGGACCCAAAATTCGAGAAACGACACCGGTAACGCAAACCGAACCTCCTTCTCGCGTGAATCGTGTTGAGGAAGCCGTTGGGAAGATTCGTGGTCCAGAGAATGTTCTGGGCGTTCGAGGAATTTTAAGAAACGTTCAGTAGGTCGAGCATTTTAATTGATTAACCCTTTCGCCGCGGGGGACGCGCATATACGCTCTCGCTTATTCGGCTGTTTCGTTAAGGTTCATTCATGCGATGGTTCTGCGCAACGGTGCATCGTTATTTCGTTCATTTGTATAGATTCGTGGGGGAACTGTGGCGCACAGTGGCCTTTGTTAAACTTTCAAACATCCTTAACTCTGTCCTTACTTCAACTTCCTTTTTCGCGTCGCTATTACGTATATTCGAAACGTATTGCATCGCGGCCAACAAATTTTCCGAAACATCAATTCCCCCCTCAAAATCTCTGCAACGAGTACCCTTCGACCCCCCGTGAAGTCAAGGTACAATAACTTCTAGCGTCTGGGGCCAGCGAGCGGAACCAAAAGCATCAGTGTCGTGCTCAGAAGAGGAAACCATGACATTGATCCTCCCGCGATCCAGAAGAGACCGCGTTCGACGATTTACCTGTCGGTGACATAACTTCTCGACGCGGATGGCCGGTCACACAAGCGCGTTCAAGCATTTTCTCCGGCAAATATTACGAGGGTAATTCGCGATCGGCCACGACGATGATTCCTCGCGAGCGTAACGAGCCGGAAGGGGGGCGGGGCAGAAGGAGGGTTGGCGAAAGAGAGAAAGGAGGCATCGGTCGGGGGCAGCAGACTTGTACTGTTCAGGGGGGCAACCGGCAGGAACAGGGACGAGAAGAGAGGCGAGAGACTCTCTCGCGGCTGCGGCCAGTGTCAGTGGCCTTGCTTTCTGCGACCCACTTTCTCGAGCATGTTGATGCTAGACGGGATCGCCACCTTCCATCGCGAAAACTCATACAGATCTTGTACTTTTTTTTGTTTCATTTTTCTTTCCTCGCAGCGCGTAAAATGATAGCGAAGCGATTCGAACGCGTGCTAAAGTAGATGCCGCGCGAGGGATATTGCACGACACGTTTGACAAGATGCGCAACGGAATTAGAGGTGCAGCAGAGCATCGAAATAGTTTTCCTCTATTTTCGAGAACTTTCTACATCTCCTAGGTGATTTCACAATCGCGATAAAAGTACGCTCGCAGAGCCGAGACCGCAAACACCGCTCACTTAGTAAAACAGAATTTCCTCTCCTTTTTCGCTAAACACGCCGCAATTTAGGTCGAAGCTACGATTCTATTATTGATCAACGGGCCTCGACACTTAGTCACCGACCTAGATAGAGCTGTGAGAAAGCTGGGAAATTAGAATTTCACGGCGGTATTAAATCGGTCGTTAATCGACAGCTCCGACAGCGGAGGACTCTTCGCGATCGTCGATTACAATAATATGCGTACAATTGTTCGCGCGCAAGCTTGTACAGCGATTACGACATCGATTGCAGTGGCGTGCAGAAAAAATGCTAACGAGAATGCAAAGTTGGCGATGACGCGTTTTCTAATGATTGGCGTCACCGTCGTCACCAACGTCCCCGTCGTCGACCTTCTTGCGGACAGGTGTCAATAACCCCGCACGGAAAACTTTCTGATATGCTCGACGATTCTTGCCACCTACCGCTATCTATCTTTTCATCGATTACAAAAATCTACGAACACCGCTGGCCGTGTAACCTTGCACGAAATTTAAATACATATTTGCACTTCGAGGAGCCTGGCGATCCCCTGGAACAGGGTACCTCTTGACCCTGAAAATTTTGCGGCACCATTACTCTCGATTGGAATCTGACGGCGTTCGATATTTATAATCGATTACGAAAGTCTCGGTATGATTGTACCTGTTACGGCCCTTGGTCAATTTGGTAGTAAAACAGTGACCATGTAAATGTGCACAATTTTCATTATAAGATGAAAGGTAACTAACACCATTCCAATATAAAAATCCTGTAGAACAGTTTCGTGAGTTCAAGACAAAGTCTGGCTGATTATGAGAAAGGTATGGATCAAATTCATCAAACTTGACCACGTATTTGCTGCATAACAATAGAAGAATTAAATAGAAAAACTGAACATAGTAATGCAGAAACAACAAATTTTCTTTCCAGATATGCTCAGTATCGATTATCGCGCACCGCCCTATCAATTATCCGTCGCGTCCCCCCGTGACTTTTCTCGCCACCTGTCAGAAGGACAGGAGGCGGGTAGTTTTCCCTCGAACGACACCCTCGTCGAAGTCAAAGGAGATGACGCGTGTCGGCGCGTTCCTCCACGCTCGTGCCTCCGCGAGGAGGAACGTGTCGCGGGCACGCGCGTGCGCACGTGCGAGATAAGGCGATCGCGCGCGATAAGCAATCTTGCGCGTGGCCTACCGCGTGTTTCCGCACGCGAGTCCGTGGTGGTCACGACCACGCTCATCCTCGGCTATTTGCATACGATTCGCCGACGACCGGTGGCACCGCGACGCGGTGTCAGAAGGTGAAGAAGAGGAGCACGTGCGCGGAGGGCCGTTTTTCTTGGCAGCGTCGCGCGACGAGCGTCGTCGCGGCAGATGGGCACGTTTCGACGGGACACTCGGGACATTGTTATCTCGGGGGCGGAGGTGGGCCGGCTGGTGGAACGAAAACAGAAAGGGGATGGAATTTCTTCACGGGGGAAGTACGGGGCGGCGGGATTTATGGAGTCGGTTGTTCGCGACAGCGATGAAATGACGCGAGAGGTTACGAGAAGTCTTATGGAAGGATAATGACAAGGCATTCGGTGCGCCGAGTATATACGGGGGGGTATGAAACTTCCCAGAGAACGCGCACACTGATGCACCGGGGAGCAGTGTGCTTTGAATAGAAAGCGCCCTAACTGTTTTAATTTCGTTCACCCCGGTCCTACGAATTCTGCCCGCGGCCAAAGGAAAAGTGCACTCTTTCCCGTTGCCGCGATTGATGGCACGAGAAAGTGCGCGTGCAAAGTGTGGGGGTGGCGCGATTCGATTAGCGTGCACACAGGCGTGACTCGTTAGCGTGCGTCGCGCTCGCTTGCACGCCCGTAGGCGCGACTGATGGAACGAGTTACATAAACGTCAAGTAGGAACTCGCGTCGGTGGAAGGCCAATGTCCTGACCGGCTCGCGCTCGTAATAAAGAAAGGGCCCCCACCCCCCGGAGACGAACGGTTTCCCCTCGATCCTCTCTATCGATAGAAAACGGAGCGTGGACTGTCCCTATGGCAGAGAAAGAAAAACGCGACCACGGTGAAAAGCAGCTGCTTCGTTGGACACACTCGTTCGATCGCCAGCCTCGCTAGATCCACTCGAACGCTTTCGTGAAACGCGTAGATGAATCGTTTCCTCAACCTTGCCGCTGCAACAATTCCGCGAGAAAAAGATTCAATTGACTTCCGTTCCCGGAGCGAGCACGATGGTTCGAAACCTGTCTATGGATTTTCATTTAGCGAGCTCACGCTGCAACATTGTACGAGCGGCTAGATCATTTTCAGCACGGTGTCGCGATCATTTACAGTCAGAGGAATTCAATCAGACGAAAAATAAAACTGTTGCGTTTCAGCGAAAAAGTGTTGTCAAATGCCCCCCCATTTAGTTTTAAAATATAGAACTACGAATTTCCTCGACCTCCCTTGGTCAAATTGGAGTTTGTCAAATCGCAACAAACGCCGGCGGCCAAAGAAAGATCCCCCGAGATACTGTCACGCTTTCTACCAGAAAACAGGTTGCGGCTGGCAAAAGTTCGCGAATCGTGGGCGAGGCGGCGAGTTTCCAGCGAGCGGAGAAGAGGCTCCGAGTGAAAGACAACCCGCTTGCCGATACGAGGAAGCCATTTCGTTCGCGTTTTCTCCGCTATCGGTTACCTCTGCTTTAATCTCCGCTTATTATGCTCGCGCCACATTTTTAATTGCACCTCGAACGATCAGGCTAATCGCGTTAATGTTGTACATCCTGTTTACTTTTCCCGTTTACCCAACCTGCAAGTTTCGATTTCTGCGATATCGACGAAAAGACTGACTTTCGGCGCTATGCGTTGATAGCTGCGTATAAAGACGTTACTAATGCATCGAATGCTGCGTTCGAGCGCGAGATTCACAGTTTCACGATGGGATACTTCAGCCCGCCCATAATATTTATCGTCGATGACAAGTAATAACCGAGGGGAAAGTTCGGGTTCTTGCAACGAATCATCTTACGCGTTTGGAATTCTTTTTTCGGGCGAACCGCGATCGTATTATAACAAATTGTAAAATAGAGTTCGTGGGGTAGATAATAATTGCGTGACTCGCGAGATCTTAATACATATGTATATTAATATATTGGAAGCTCTCGGCATCAAGCCGAATTGCATGATTCAGTCAAACAAACAAAAAATATATATTATCCGTACATCACTTACCTTTTCATACGGTCCGTATGATAATATACATACATATACATACATACATACATACAATATGAAATATAAACGTGACAAAAGGCAATGCATGTTTAAAATATAACAGTTTAAAAATATCGCAGCGTACCGAGTCTGAGCACCGCTCTGAATGCATATTTCGTGTCTTAATTTTTGTTTTTATTTCTCGAACGGGGAACTTGACACCGTGCATATACGTATACGCTTTATATTTATATGATACTTTGGCTTTCTGAATGAAAAACAGATAACAGCTGTGAAACAGTATTGGATCGTTGTGCATGCAATTTCAATCGCATCTCTTTCAAACGATGACGTCGGTTAATCGAAATCTGCCCTTCGTACCGCGACAACCTGTGCGATGACTGCGTGCATTAAAACAAATCGTATCGACAGCCGGCACTGTCTAACGGAACATGCGACGTATAATAAGAAATATTAATAACGGAGTGAGCTGATTACCGCGAACATCGAGATTTTCTTTGAAAGCGACAACATTTCAAACATTTCAACATTCAAACGATGCATGTATATGAAGCATACGTTTTACAGCATCGTCTAATCGAGCAACGCAGTAAACGCTGGGTGAACGGACACAATGGCAACGGCCCAGGGCCATTAAAGGGGCGCGATTAAATTTAATTATCAAATTTTACGATTATTTGGGGCGCGACCGAGCTGAATGCGTTTGCATCCATGGTACGACCGAAATTTACTAATTTTAGCAACATCTTTTTGAATGCTGCTAAAATCGTTTGCGTCGTTGTTAAAAAATACTATTAGAACCGGGGACATAAATTATTAGGAAATTTTGTCGAATTTTCGCAAGGATTTTTGCAACAATTGCAGACCACCTTGTCTATTCAAAATGGCGATCAAGTGATCTCTTGCAAGAGAAACTCGTTTGCAGGAGATAAAAATGATCTGCAATGCAATTCGGTTGATGCTCAGTTCGGTACGCGTGCACATCACATGGTTCCCGGCCTTTTGCATTATAATAAGAGGCACACAGACCGAGTAAACAATTAAACGAGAACGCGGAGAATGTAATTTTTAACGATACCATGCGTTGTTTAATCCTATGATCCCGATTCCGAGAAACAGATCGCGAAATATATGAGTAATGCGAAAATTTTACTAAGCATTCATATCGGTGATATTTATTAGTAAAACTGAATAAAAAGCGCGCTCGCAAATTGTTTCGAACGTTAATAGTCAATACTACCGATCCCGTATGACGGTTAATTATTTCGCGAATCGAACTCGTACTTTACGACGAAATTGCCTCGTGTGTGCGACACTATTGTAAATATATTTCGACGCTGCATGCACGTGCGAAATGAAAAAAGCTTGTTCGTACATAGGACTCACCGATCGCTGGACGACGACGCATTGCTAGGAACACCAAGAAGACGGCTGAACAAGATGGTGGTCCGTTTGCAATCCGTATAATCCATGTGGCTTTTGCGTCGCAGAATATCCATTGCGAGTATCCGTGGCACTGCGAACTAATTAGCCCAAAAGCACTCGTGGCACGGCTGAAACAATGAGCGGTGTACATGAAACGAGACTCACTAGCTAATAACGCACCCGGATTATTTCAAAAAATTATTTTTCTCGGCAATCGTATATAAAGTCGAAGGGCTACTATGTACGTACATCATGGCGTCCCCATTGTTCGTTCTATAAAGCGGGAAGCACGTTGCACGTTCAGCCGTGTATCGTCTTGCATCTACCACTTAACCTTCCGAACACGAGAAAACTGTCGCGACAACGTTGAACTGAAACCCGAAGTACTTGAAAACGGCCGGATCGCGATAATAGTTATTAAAATAATTACATTCGTTGTCCCGTTCGAAGAGCTTCCACCAACGTCACTTGTCACGAAACTTCTACTTCTTCGATGGCGAGTCTTCTCCGTCCGTTTCGAAAACTACGTTTAAAACGGGATTCGCTCATTGGTCCAGCGGACCAACAATGCCACCAATCAAACACCTTCTTTTATTCACTCCATATTCAATCTTCTAATACATTTTTATCGTCATCGGCGTTCTTAATACGTCTACTATAACACGTATTGTTGCACGTATTTTATTTATTTTATACCGAAAAAACTATTTTACTCGATTCTTTTTCGCGCGGGATTAGACGATGAGAACCAACCAAGCCGAAGTGAACAATCGTATCCAGTCAGTGCATACTAATGACGTGCAACACTGTTCCTATATTCGCATTTTTGGTACATTGTTGCGTTGGCCACCCTGCTCTCTATTCGTCTTGAAACGTCCGGCAACAGAAGGCGAAGGATGGATCGCAAATCATATTCCGACAACGACTGCGTTTCATTGAGCTTTCTTCAAGGTACATACATTCATGAATAAAAAATGTTTACAAAGTGTGACAGCGTTATAAATCGGGGCGATAGAGATCGTACAACAGGACGACGTTCTTTGCGTACGCTAACCTAGTAGGTCGAAGTCGATTGCGTGACGTTCGTATTCGTAATCGGTGTTTACAAACAGAATTTTTAACCTCTCTTACCGTGCAAAGGGATTCATTCGCTTTCCAAGACTCGCCGTTTCCTATCCTATGATTGTCTCTCGATAACCTCACTTGTCAATTACGGTGTCGCAGAAAAACATTCCCCGGTGCACGTGAACGCTTGCTCTCATAGAAAAGTATTATGAACTCGGTCAGTGCCTTGGAATTGGAATAATTCAGCAATATTCGAGTGTCGTGTCAGTGAGTCAGGCCGTGAAACTAATTACATATCGTGTACATCGAACGCAAGCAAAGTGTTATATTCGCGAGCGATCGCGTCGGCAATGAAACGGAAAGTTTCGTCTACTTAAAATATCGAGTGCGTTCTCGACGAGTCCTCAACGTGACAGAGACTCAACACGTGAGAGAGGTGCAGACAGGTGCGACACTGATTGCACGCGATACTAACATCAACCACGACGTCAACCGTGCCCCGTATAAATATACTGACAACGATTAGAAGGATGCACGACTACTTTCGGTAAGGCTACCATTTTTTTAATACACGGAATAGTACAATAAAGACGGTGCGATTCGGTTTTACTGGCTACACAGGAAATTGCATAACGAAATATTGCAAATTTTTATTCGCATATTTTCGGACGTATCTGTGTTCATTTCTTTTTCGCACCGAAGCTCCCTCAAAAGACGGCGTATCTCTGCTCAGCGATACGATTGCGAAAATACGCCGCTGATACGAATAAACAACGGAAATAAGAATCGTCCAACGACGTTTCTCAAATTTCATTGAAACGAAAAGATCCGCGGGCAGATTTCGAACGGCCTGGCGTTAAAAAAAGTTTAGAAATTTCGTTCTCGCCGCTAATTGGACGAGGTATGTTCGTCGCCCCTTTCGTAGACGAGACTCGAGAGAGACGCTAATCGAAGAGACGATTACTCTCGGGAGCGTTCACGAGGGGAGGAGAAGGCGCGCGAAACTTTCGAACGTTCGAATGCACTTGCCGCGGAAACTTTCTTTCGCGTACGGTACGAGTGCTCGAGAAAGCAATCCGCTCCGCGTTGAAGCCGCATTTCATAACTGCTCGGCGTTCCGTAACGCGGCAGAATAATCAGCACTCGTCGGCTAAATAACACGAAACAACGCCGTTTCACCGCGTCATGTCTGCGATAATTTGCACGCCGTGAGCATAACCGATACCTGTAACTAACTGGCACGCGCAACACGCGTGCGTGCCTATTGCGTGGATCCAGAAGATTGACCACCCTGTAAATATCTCTGCGCCGAAGGCCTTCTGCGTTGCAATAGGAACGGTGTGCCTGAATGCCTCGACCGAAGGACGTTCAAAGCGGGCAGAGGTCTTGAAAACCGCCGAGGAAATCGGTTGCAAACGAATAACGCATCCGACCGGTTTTCCGTGCATCGATAATTCTTTGGCAACGATTCATTGAAACGTCTTTCGTACGCGTGCAATACTTGTACGACAGTTGAGAACGGTCCCCCATATTCGTCTACGTTCACCAAGCCCAGCTGCAGCCCCGACCTGGGCCAAACGTGGACAGTTCCAGTGACGCAACTTCCGTAGAATTAACAGATCGGCCGGTGAACGGTGCCGCCCATTGACGCCGGCAGTAGTCGAGTAACCGAAACCTTGGCCGACGATCGATCGGTTCGTGGCGATCGTTACGAAACGCCGCGATCGAAAAAAGTCACGGGCCATTCCGGGGCACGATCGTGGGGTCGTTAAACGACGGCACCGGCTTTCGACATAGGCCGGTGTCGTCGGGCGAGCAGGAATTTCGCCGATTCAGGGTCCTCGTTTCTGTCGCAAGCGCAGCCGACCGAGGCCCGCTCGTCGGGTTACACTAACGAGGTCAACGACTTTCTCCGATTACCTGCGCGTGACACTGTCACTGAAGCTGCCCGGCGATTTGCAATTTCCAGAGGGGGAGACCGGCGGGAAATTACGCGCGTCCGTGGAGAGGGAAGATCGACGGGGGAAACGCGTCGCGACCGTAGATGAAAGTGTTCCCGCGTCGACAGAGATTCGAACTGGGGGAGTTTCGTGGAGGGTTGCTTCGTTTACCTTCGACTTTGCGATTTTTCTTGCGCGCGAAATTCGGGGCATCCGTTGCTTGGCTTTTGGCGCATCTTAACCCCTTCGCTAACGGTTGTTCTGCACGTGCATCGTTGCGGAGAATTATTTGCGCGAAACACCTGCGTCTAGCGTTTCCGCGTGTACCTTGTGCACCGCTATGCATCGAGGACATTTGATTGTCTCTCAACGGTACTGGAACGGAAGGGGGGTTAAATTGCGCCCCAATAATATTCCGGCGCGATTCGAACGGCACTTGCCGATATTTATTGCGATTATTATAATTGCTTGTATTTGTTGCAGTCGCGAGAGTCGCATTCCCCTGGAGAGTCACGTTGCTCTAGAAACTGCAGCCGCTGAAGGTGGGCACGGCCCGGAAGGGTAAGAAAGCGGAACGGCGAGGTGAGTAGCGTGTTACACGTACTTGAAACTTGAACGTGGCTCGCGACACGTCGCGACGCGTACGTAAGTACGTATGTATTTTCTCCGGCGAGCCGATTGTTTTCTGCTCTCGTAACTGGTTCGAGAAGAACGCCCCATGCCCGCCAAGAGAGTCGTAATCCCGTTGAATTCGCTTGGAGTAAGGTTTCCGTGACCAAAATTATACAATTTGTGAAAGACGAGGGAACCGCTGCGATAGATATTATCGCTGGCATTGATGGAAAGTAAATTAGTAGCCAGACACTGTTACCCAATGCCGGAAAATTCCAGCGGGTCCTCGTCATTAACGTTGATTTCGGTTCGAAATCTTCCAGGAGCCGCCACGCGAAGCGTGAAATATTTGCTTCCCTCGGAACGAGCGTAGATAAATTTGGAACCACGCGCCGTTGCTCGATACGGCGACGCGACACGTAATTCGTGATAAAACCGGGAATAAACAATTCCGCACAATTTCCATTTCGCTGCACGATCCATTATCCCGCCCCCGAAATTCTTCGGTTGATTCGCCCTCGGCGCGAACTCGGTGCATACGTCGCACGTTCGCAATATTTGCTCGGCAAACGAATTAGAAACTGAACGCGGTTACTTAACGTCGGGACGTAACAAACGATGGGGACAGCATTTCTGCAAAGGCGACGACGAAGAATTTCTCCCCGGAGATAGTTTTCGACGCGGGTCTGCTGCACGCGAACGGAAACGAGAGCGAGCCGGTCGCCGGCTGGAAATGGAAGAATTGCAGTTTCTGGCTGGTTTGATAACGGATAATTACGCGAGATACAGCGGCCCCGCTTTCACGCCTCGCGTCCGTTCGATTGTAAATGCATCGTGGCCAATGAACCGTGTCGAAGACATCGTCGTTCCCTATCGCGGACAGGCCCTCTTCTTCTGCCGATGGTTTTCAATTACCGCTACTTTCGCCGCTACTTTTCTTCCGATTTGTTGGCCCCGCTTGGAAACGCCCCCCTCGCCAATTTTCTCCTATGTATTTCGCGGCGATTCCAATCCACCCCGAGCGGCCTCACAATTAAGAACGTCTCGATTCCGTGTCTGCCACGAGCTGCGGGAAGCGTATCGAGATTCGTGCGAGAGGGCCGCGAAGGGGATTACGAACGAAAGTCCCGTGAACGGAAACCGTGAACACCGGGTCACAGTTTCACAGAAGCGAAGCAGGGTTGAACCAGGTCGACGGGAATAACTAATGGGAATGCCGCCGAGCCGGGCGTTTCTCACCATCTGCCGAGGACAAGCAATTATTTGCTCTTTCCGGGGGGCAAGAAGCCACGCGTCCTCGGGATCTCGCCGGCCGTTCCTCCAAGGAGGACGACGTCAATCGTTTCGATAAAAAATTCCACGGACGCGCGAGCTGCCCGGCGAAATACGCTCGGTTCTCCGCTTGTGGTCGGGAGATCGCAGCCATTAGCGTCGAGGGCGATAACGAGCATCGCATCGGGGCAAAGACACGAAGAGCACCGATGCTCGTTGTTATCTGTTCTCGTTCAAGGACCCTGGTCAGCTTTCATCGACGACCCCGTCTTTCGTCAACGAACGATCGTCCGCATTTGTTGCAATGGCTCGCGTGGCGTCAGCTCTGCCGATAAAGAATCGACTCGTGGTTGATTTAACCTCGAGGAAGGCGTATGAAAGAATCGGAGCGAGAAACCGTGGGAGGTTTATGAAAGTTATATTGAGATATTTATCTGGATGACGAAAACGATCGGGATTAATTATTGCTACGGTGGCCTGCAAATTTCGTTCCTCGAGTTGCTTCGATTAGGCGAGGGGAGGATGATCCGAATTTTTGTTCAAGTAGGAAATCATTATTTTTCGTGCCGCGCTTTGAACGAATTGAAAAAGTATATATATATGAGCAATCGTGTGTGAAAGCGACGAGGCACGTTCTCGTGTCGTGGCAGTTGATACGATTCCCAGCGAAAGAACGCTGAGAAAAGAAGGAGAGGAAAAGACAATGAACCGATACCGATTAATGATTCCTATGAGCCGATGAACTCTCGTTTCCGGTTGGATTCACGCGAACACTTAGCCCGGCCCGTCGCACTGCAATTCTGCCATTCCCATTTCGATCGGCACGGATTTGCCATTACAAAATGCCAGCCGGATCTGACATCGGGACGATTCCGTTGCCGCAATTTAATACACGCGAACCTGAAGCTTCCTACCCGCGAAACTACAATTGTTGCTCCAGTTCAATCGGGACCGCGGTAACGTCGTGAAATTTTCTTTCGCTCGAGCCCCGGCGATTTGCAGAAACCCCGAGGGAATTTATCAATGCACAGCTTAACGCTGCCAGCGCTGTCTCAATTAAGGCAGAGTAACGTTGCCCGCTAAATCCCGTCCCCAAATATACCGCGAACACTTGGCACGCGTTGCATCCTTCTTGCGAACAATAGTATTGACCCAGTTTCAATATTCACTCGCCGATCGATATTCGAGCGTTCCGTACGAAAAGCAGAGACCGCCGCGAGCCGAAAGTGTGAAACGTTCACCGAAAGACACACGGTGACGCAACGGTCAGCAACGAATTACGCTAGCGAAGTACTCGGTACGGGGCCGCTGAATGATTAACGTGCAATAACGAGAATCCTGTACACGCTTGGGGGGAAAGCACTTAAATTGTCACGAGTGTTCCGTGAAAACAACGTCAGCGCGTGTCGATGCAACGAAATCGACGCTATTGTTGCCCGTTACGGTGAAACGTCCGAGCAATTGGATCTCGAGTTGCCCAATACTCCATAGAGTCCTATCGCTTGCTCGAAAACCCTCCCTCTTTTTTTATCTCTCTCCCTCTCTCTCTCTCTCTGTGCGTCTCTCTTTCTCTCTAGTCCGTCCTCGAGCAAATATTAATTTCCATCGGTACGGTCCGAGCCGCGATCGAATTGGAACGAAGGAAAGGTTGAACGAACTCGCGTTGCGTCAGCCGAACTGGCAACCCTTGCATTGTCGTTACATCACCGTTCATGTAATAATGCATCTAAGCGATGACTTTTTGCGTCGTTGCACGATCGATGAACGGCGATTGCCGGGCAAACGTGCGGGGGGAATCGAAATCACTCGCGGCAAACGGCGAGGCAACGACACGCGATGCTTCGCTCGTCGGAACGATTAGTAGACAAATTTACGGCCGCTCGTAAAACGCACGGCGAACGAGTTACCGCGCCCCGTAAACCGCACGCGTGCGTGCAACCCGCGTGCGCTCGATGCAATAATTAGTTGAAAAAGCGGATGAAATGAATTGTTTCTCTGTCCGCCGCGACGGAGGCCGGCGCACCGATTTCGATATCACGCCCGCTGTGCCGGCTTATCGGGGCGTTAAATAATTACTTCGTTATTATTACCACTGGCAGATAATACTGTGGCAGTCGCGCAATCGAACGGGACCGCGCTCGGCGTACAGTCCGGCCTGGGTGAAACGAAAACAGATAGATCGACGATTTAGTCGGGGTCTACAACCATTGGAATGCCGATTGTATTTCCGAACTTCAATTACCGAACACCGAGACAGCGTTTACGAATGATACTTGCGACATTTGCTCGCCCGATCTTATCTTCTATGTTGACGAGAGAAGGTTGGCGAACAACGGTTAACTCGAACGAACGCTCGAGCGAGACGGCTCTTTGGGTCCTGCGAACAATCACGGGCGCTTCTGGAAAAGTTATTAGACGACGGCGTAAACCGGAAGGTGTTCGAAAGGCAAGTGCAACGCACAAACGCAACGAACCCTGAACACCTTTCAACGGTCTCCGGTGGAATGTTTCCTATCTCATCGCGACTGGGTCTCGGTCGCGTTATCGCCGATCTCGACCCTCTTCCTTTTCAACCGAGACATTTTTTTCCCTGCCTCCCGGGGCCCGGGGAATCGGAGTCGTGACACGGTCGCTCCACTTTCGTGAAAGTCGTGGCTCCGTCCCGATGCATTAATGCCGCATCCGCTGAACGGCAGATTCAATTTCGCGTATAAATATTGCAATACCTTTGCCGCGACCGGCCTGATGTATTTTTGGATGGGACTGAAGCGGGCCTGAAAAACGCCGTGAAATTGCATTGCACAATTCGACGTTCCAGCGGGCAAGATATTGGCCGAGAAAGTTGCGAAAGAAACCGCGCCCGTTTCCTCATACCTGTCAACTGTAAGGCAACGCTTGGAAAAAATTGCCTCGACGCGAGTGCGAGGGAAAAAGAGGATCGATTAAAAGGAATCGCTCAAGAACCGATGGTGCCGAGAAACCGCGCGATGCAAGAACAGAGGGGAAAAAAGTTGAGAAATTTGCGCGAAATCCGGGAAGACATCGTGGCTGCTGCGATTCGATCGGAGCGAATTCTCGAAAATGTTTTTCGAACGTGCCGGGGAAAGGAGAATGAGAGAAAAATCAGAAGTTCCCCCTAGTTAACGCGGCACACTCGCAGACGCTAATAGATTTCTTCTGGATAAGAAAAAAGGCACAGCTTTACCGTTCGAAAGCTATCATCCTTTCCGGGGGAACGGTATTGAGAAAGGTTACGGCGAGGGACGAGGATGACGCAAACGACGGGCAAGGCATAACCAGGCAGAAGCAGGCATAACGGAAGGAGGGAGATAGCAACCCGCAGGATGAATAGGGACGCGACGATATCGAAGGGGAACGTCAAGGGAGGGAGACCCTCGGGCACAGGAAAAAGGGTGTCGGGACAAAAATAGACAGGCGCGCTCGTGCAGAGGCCTCGTGAGGCTCAACCTTCGAAAACGCGACACGCATACAAGCCCGTGGATGCACTCGCGTACATGCACGCACGTGTACACAAATCTCTGCCCGATGCTTTCTTCGGTTTCCACTTTTAGCCGCCACCGTGCAACCAGTTGGACTTTCTCCTCGTTCATTTCCCCGATCCTCCGCATTCTATAGCGGGCAATCTATTGGAACTCGACAAACTGCAAACTCGGAATCGGCCAATCGAACGGGACGCTGCACCCGCGTCCCGGTTCCTTCGAAACCTGCACCTACACCGCGACCCGCCTCGCGATCATCTTCGATGAAAATTCGCCGTCGACGAACTTGCGCAGCGTGCACCCGTTGCGCGTGCAACGATTGCCCGTTGCGGCAGATGCTCGACCGTTCGAACGCAACGTTTTCTCCAAGCGTTCGCGTCCCGCGACGAAGAGGAAAAAGTACCGCCCGACGAGACGCGTGCAGTCGCAACACGCGCGCGCCTCGTCGAAACGCGAGCGCGTTTAAGCGGAAACGTACACGGGACGGTTAAGTAGCGTAATGTACGACTGGGCTGACGTCGAAGGACCGGGTTCATCGACCACTTTCTCCGCCCCGGTTCGTCCTCTTCGCGGTTCGAAATTCGCAAACGCAGTTCGTCAACGGCGTTCCCGCGGCCGGGGGGGTCGCGCGAAATCGCGTATTTTTACCCGGCGGATGTCTGAAGGATTGCTCGTGAACGTTACGGTCCGCGTTTCCGTCGCGCACGCCCACGTAATCCGAATTCAAGCGACGAATTCATTCACGCTGGACGATGGAAGCGAGCCCCGGGGCGAGATTGGGAGAAACGGGGAAGATAACGTGTACGCCACGTGATCGCGTTTTAACGCCGAATATCGCCGGACGATTTCGTTTATCGCTCGGCCGGCACCACCAGAAAAAGAAAACGCCAGGCTGATATGATCCAACCGCGCTGCCAGACTGGCCAGGATACGCCAGCGACGTTTCTGCGTATCGCGGTGCGGACATCCTGGATGCGTGTCCAGAACAGCAGCCTCCCCGTGGCTCTGGATGTCGTTAACCTTAGCTCTGCTGACTGCGTTGGAAGAGTTGATAATCGCGTCGCCTTTCATCCGTTCGTCGGCGGAGCCTGCGACGAGCGTGTAAAACGCGTCGGGCGGGAAAAAGACAGCAGCGAGGCGAGGCAGGAAAAGAGAAAAAGCGTGCTTCGATTGTCGCGGTTACGGCACGGCCGGCCGATCGCTGGGAAAATTTGTTTTTCCGCGTGAAACGAGAAACGAATGAAAACAGACGACACAGAGGCGAAGCGGAGTGAAATTGGAAATGGCTGGTGATGATAAATAGAGAATTGCCGTTCGTCTTTTTTTATTAGGAAGCAAGATAAGGGGATAGCGAAAATACAACCAAGGCGGGTACATGGTACACCGAGCGGCCCGAGAGGAAAGTCGGAAGCAAGAGAGGCGATCAAATAAACGAAACTGCAAACGAAAACTGGGAAAGTATTAAATGGTGAAACCAGGAACCTGGCTCTATTTAAATGTCCACGCTCAGGCAGCTATCGGCAGCTGCGCGATTTGTTGGCCACGGTTTTATTGGAATCTTTTCCAACGGTTGATATCGATCGGAGAATCGAGGCACGCCACTCGACACGATTTCCCTTTGCGAATGTTTTAATCCGCGGACCGGGGGCACGGCATGGGGAAAAGAATTATCGAAGCACCACTTGACCCGATGCGCGCAGGTCGAAGAGGGAATCCTCGTGGCCGATCGGGGCCGATTGATGGGCCACGATTCGCCCGACAAATAGACGGGCTGCACTCTGAATGCATAACTGGCCTAACCGGGAATCGCATTACCATTAACCTAGAATATAATACCACTATTAACCGATGATCGATGACGGCTGGCAGAGAACCGGTAA
The DNA here is from genome assembly GCA_963667235.1 of Nomada lathburiana. Lineage (NCBI taxonomy): Eukaryota > Metazoa > Arthropoda > Insecta > Hymenoptera > Apidae > Nomada > Nomada lathburiana. Next base: position 11,035,410 of record OY763906.1, read on the forward strand.
CGGCGTATTTCGATCGAGATCCTTTGAAAGCTGACCCACTTCTCCCCGGCCCGCTCGATCTTCCACTCCGGAAATCGTTGAAAGGGAAAGAGAGATGGCTCGCGGTAATATCGAAATAATTAATCCTTTTTGTAGGAGACCGTTTCGAGGCCCGTTCAATCGCGAACGGAACCGGAAGGGGGGGGGGTGATAGAAACGGTACTCCGCAAGCTGCTCTCCTCGAGCGTTCTATTCCGATGCTTGTTATCGATAATGAGCGGTTAAGAGCGAAGACAATGAAACGGAAAATCGAATCGTTCGAGCGCTGGTCGCGCGATACTCGTGTCCTAAATTTTACGAGTACTCGCGCGCTGGCGATTATTCAATATTTTCGCTGCATACATGAATATGTATATATATATATTTGTTTATTAGACAGAGCGGTGGAATTTCAAACATCCGCGACACTCCGATATTGGCACACGCCTATTCTTAAACACGTAACATCCCCGATCTCAAAATCGAGTCCATCCCCGTGCGAGACAAATAGCGATCCGCGCGGGGAGATAGTCGCGATGCAGGCGAATCGGTAACGCCAGCACCGAACGCGACACGCTACCGCGGAGAAGAGCAAAGAAAAGGCCGGGAGCGGGCAGACGGCAGGAGGAAGGGGCAAGGAGGGACACGGGGCGATTTCTTGCAGGTAAAGCGGAGAGGCCCGGCTCTGGGTAACACGGTGCCAGCAACGAGGGAACTAACGGTGTTCTGTCCTCGATAGCCGCCATTGTGAAACTACATATTATGACAGAGGATCCGTCGCGTGTACCGCTTCACCACGACACACTTACGCCGCCTTCGTCTCGTCTTACCTCTCCGCCTTATTCCGGTGAATCCTCTCCTCGTTGCCGACGAACTTCCCTCTCGGCATTCTCGTCCCGGGATCGTCACTTTCCGTGACGCGTAATTCGGCGGCACGGGCGACACCTTGCTTCTCGTTCTTCCTGGAAACGCGGGGGCGCTTCCACGAAGAATCGTGCACAAGGGGGCCCACGCCCCGCCTCGTTCGATTTGGCCCAAATTAATTTCTCGTGGCTGTACGCGATTCGTTGCTCTCTGCAACTATTCCGCGACCAGTTGCCAGACGAACGTCGATCGACAATAACGGATGCAACGTGAACCCGTTTTGAGCAATCGGCCGACACTAATTTCCTTCGGACGATCGGGTTTCTGCAATCCGCGCATTGTATGTAAATCGCTGCAACGAGTCCGCCGGCGATGCAATCGAACCGTTTGTTTATCGATTGTTATCAGCGGCCGACGTCTCGTGTCGATATCGAGCGGGCCCGGTCGCGGAAGTGTCGCAAGCGAAACCACGGATTTCCTATAAATTTCCGTCGTCCGATGATTCAAGACCTGTTGCGCAAACGGTAAAGGAAAACATTCTGAAACTTCGTGGCAATCCTTCGCGTACCATTCTGTCCGCGATCGATTCCAGCCACGGCGATGATCGACCCAAGGTGAGCCCGATATATCTGCATCGTGGAATTTCGCAATTCCCTCGAAGCACGCCCCCCTTTCGATTGCCTTATTATTACGACGGCGCTGTTAACTCCCGTATAATTTCTCAATAATAGTCCCGGGAATGCCTAAACGTTACGTGAACCGGCGACCGTCAGAAATACGGGGATAAAAGTTACGCAAAAGAAATTACTTCGGCGTTAATTACATTTAAATGAAAAGTCCTTAGAACTGATCCGCGTTGAAACTGCTGCGTCGAGAACGATTGAGTCGACATGGACAAAGCAAACAACGGTAAGCGAGTAACCTAGAAAGAGGAGAGCTCGCAAAGACCTCCGATTTTCGACGGTAGAGCGATCTTTCGTCGCTTCGAGTGACCGTGCAAAAAGCCGGAAACACCTATATACGTGCGATTGAAATTGCACCAAAGTCATTCCGCCCCAAACGGAAACGGCGAAAGAACGAGGGTCGCACGGATGTGACTCCGTTGTGCGGTCGCACCTACCCCGTTCCTCCTTCGCTCGTTTCCAGCGGAACGAGAACCGATTGTCCCGTTTCGTCGACGATACGGCCAAAAATTTCGACGCAAGATTAAAGCGTAGCGTGACCGGGACGACCGGGGCAAAAAGCGTTCGCGGCGAGGATAAACCGCGACGTAAAAGGAAAGATTGACGACTATTAAATCATTTTTAAAAGCCGCCACGCCAGTCGGGACAATCGAATCGAAAAAGTACCGTCGAATGTGGTACGAGGTACCGTAACGGGGTATTTCGTCGCACCGGAGAGGACCGCAACGATGCAACCGTGTCCTCTGGTCGTACGCTTCTCGTCGTGTGCACGCGTGCATTCGTGTCGCGACGCGTCGAAAATTATCGACGGCCTGTGCAGCGTCGCCGCAATAATTCGTCCGCCCGCCAACGTCGACGTTTCGTTAAATTGTTTAATTCCTTTGCATTTAACGTCGTTACCATCGAATCACCTCTGTGCCCCAGATCGCCGCGGTTCGAAGAACGAACGAAGCACCTGAGAGACCCGTGTCCAATCAATTGTGCCGACCGAACAAAGGCGAAGGGAAGGATACGTAGTTCCTTCGAGAGGGTAACGGGAGATCGTAACGCACACCCGCAACATTATTTCGCGTTTCGGTTCGGGGTGGAAAAGGGGGGGAGGGGGCGAATTGTACAAAGGATTGCTGCACAGAAGAAAGAGCCAAGATCGAGGGCGCAGGAAATCGATCGGAAGAGCACCGCTCGATCCTCTCCACCCTCTACGCCCCTGGCATTCATTTAGTCGAGAACCCTATATTTTCCGAGGGGAGGTGCACCTTTACCCCCGTGACCTCGATTCTTTCATTCCGCTCCAGTCGCCCTCCCGCGATTCCTTTATTTCTCCGCCGTTCACGCGTTTACCCGCCCACGTGGACCCGTCCATGGAACCTCGCCGTTCTTTCTATCCCCGGGAAAAAGAAAGAGGGCAACAAAGACGACGTTCGAGCGAAAATCCGCACGGAAGTTCTTTCCCTCGCCCCGCGAAAACGCAAACGTTCCCTCGTGTCCACCGACGTCGGCGGATTTCGCGCGTCTTAGCGTCCAGATAAACGCCGATTAATCCGCAGCTGCACAGTGGCCCGTCCGCTCCGTTCGTGGATTATTTTTAGCTGCGGTCGTCCGTCCCGCGCTAATCTCAATTTCGTCGAATATTTCATTAAGCGCGCCACGTGCCCTGGCGAAGTCGTCGACCGAGATCTCGCGACTGTCTCGTGCACGTACGAGACGCGACACAACGCGGAACGCGATACAAGCGACGAAAGTACGCGACCAAATCGGAAACAGTCGAGCAACGCGGGCTAATCGACGAACGCGAAATTATGCATTCTTCCTGGCCGTAAGAACGGTCAAGAACCGCGGCGAAAGACGCACGGTGAACCCTGTTCGGGCGAACGTCGCGTCGCGGCAACGAAAAGTGCGAACGCCGCTCGTAAATCACTGGCTGGCACTTGAATAGTCTCTACGGGGCGACGTTTCGCGCAGCGTCGCGTCGGCCCGACTGTTGCGGCACGATATTTCGAGGCCCCGGCGGGTTTAAAGGTTGGCCCGCTACCAGAATCGCCGGTAAATAATAGCTAATACCCGTGTTATGTAATGGACCGACCTCGAACTCGGTCGAGTGTACTCCACGTGCTCCATTGGCCCACTTTCCGAGTGCCGAAATGTCGTTTCTGTTTTCCGCTTAATGCACCGATGCCCTTTCCTCCGTTCGATGCGTCTATTAATACCTGGCCGACCTAGGAAGCTGACGTCGGGTGCGGCGACACGACCCGACGGTCAATCGGACGGCCGGTGTGCGAAAATGAAGAATCGCGCGGATCGAACGAGGAGCGTGCCGAATCGAGACGCACTCTAATTTCGGGGCGGGCTGATTTCGGAAAATTAACGCGCACCGATGCGTGCGCGTGGCGTGCGGGGGAGTAGTCCGATTTGTTATAAAATCAGCCATCGATGAGGTCCTGGAACTCGGTCGACGCTGCAATTCAATGGGAGCGGCGCGCTGCAGTTAACGCAATCATATTCCTCGGGCACGCGAATCTCTAGAATATTAGCCAGAGCGTGTCCATCGATTCTCACGGCTGCGTGTCGTCGCTGCGGCATAAAGTGACGCAACGCGTGTGCTCGTCTTGCTCATTGTCAGTGAAACTTATCACCGGTGACAAATCGCTGGAACAAGGATCTCCAAGGCGCTTCGGACTTTATGGCGGACAAACGTGATCCGTGCCCGCCGACGGGGCTACTCGCATCACTTATCCAGCCCCGTGAGAACACAATCGCGCCATGTGCCATGTTCGGTCATCGTTTTTGAATCATCGCCTTCGTCGTCGCAAGGCTTCCCCCTTTGTCAGCAGAAGGCGTTTCGAGGCTGATTCATCGGCGGGATACTGCCCCGTAGAAATCGCGACTCTCACTCGACCAAGACACGGTTGACATATCCTGTATCGAGTAAGAAAAATGACCTCGAAGGTCGACGATCATGGTCGACCGTGGGGCAAGGCCCCCGAGGTCGCTGCCGGTGTACCGATACGGTCGCCGATCGAATAAAAAAGAATAAAAAGGCAATGATCGCGGCACTTAACGAGAAACGAATTATGTATTCGTGCACGATGAAAGATACTTTTCAATCGACGAGAAATTATTCGCCGGTCAGGGATAAACGTGTATCGTTCGGGATCCGTGCCGTGGTTGAATGCAAATGAAAAATTAATCCTAATTCGCGAACAATTATTTGCGCCGTGTTCGTAACTTCCGTTACGTGGTTGTATTATTATTGTTCTCGTTATTATTCGTCGTTCGTTTTATTTGTTTAATATCGTTCGAGCTTCGATCGCGCTGCTGCGCGAGGAATTAAGTCAGGTTTCAGTGGCTGGCTTTTGCGGTGAAAGGGACGGCTTAGCGTGTATATTATCTCTTACTGCAGTTTGTATTAGGGTGCCACAGGTATTGGGTATATACTTTAACGGCTTGCAAGGGATGGCACGGTTTTCTGGATGACTCATAAGTCTCCCCTTGCCCGTAACTCCTGTTTTACGATCACGAAGGCAACCCATTCCCGGACCTACACGCCGTGTATGCAACTCGAATTGCTTCCGTAGTGTTCACCACGAACACAGCATGAGCCTACAATTTCCAAGCACATTTACGTACAGCTAGCCTCGACTAAGAAATCGAGCCGATACGTCACGATGCTTGAACCGTCGTTGTCACGCCTCTTAACAGCAGATGATAGCATTGATAATAATAATTACTTCATTGAACGGGCGGGATGATAAATCAACGATTAAATTGATAACAGATACCGGGCGAGGCTTAGCTTAATCGACCAACCGATTCGACAATTTAATATTAACTTCAACGCGCATTAAACATGAACAATTTCCACCGAATTGTGAATACTTCAGTACCACCCCCCTTATCGTATAAAATCTCTTCCCCGAAGCGGGTACCGTGTACCTGTAATTTCACCGTTCCATGCGGGGAAAGAAAGCCGTTCGAGTTTCATCGGTGTTTAGCAAACAAACAGAAAAGAACTGCAACGTGCAGCGAAATTGCATTCGTTTCGCTATGTCCGCGTGAGTGGCGAGAGGAGCACTGCTTTCTCCGAGGTGTTCACCTAGGATTTCCTGCCCCGACGGCACGTGATCTTGGCGTTGCACGCTCCGCGGTTACGAGCGGTGTTACGTGGACGCCAGCTAACTTGACTTTACAACGACCGAACCGTTGCCCGCGCGTTCATAGACTCTTCCCACTCTCCTTCGTTTCGTCCAGACCTGAATGAAACGCCGAAATCGTCGCGACGCCGAACACGGGTGCCCCGTTCTAGCCTCTGGCGTCCTTGCCGATGCTGATCTACCATTTCGCCGCGGGACTTATGAATTCAGGGCCGTGAAGGGGCCCGTTACTGTGGCCGATTGCGAAGCCCGGAACAGTATTCGGTGTATATACGACGAGCTTTTTTAAATCGTTCGTTATCTTCGAATTGAAGGGCTCGCTCGTGGCGCGTGACGCTCTTGAAACTCAAGAGTTCAATGGCTTTGGTTCTTGAACCGTGTTACTTAACGCGTGTTCCTTCGGCACCGCCAGTTCCATTGTACGAAGCGATCCTCGATTCAGCGTTTCATCGCGTTCGACGCGAGTCCCGTGAAAATCTGCCCCCTTCACCTTTCCCCGTACGCGAGCGAACAAACGGAGCGTTCGCTTTGAACCGCGGCGTCGAGCAAACCTAACCCTCGCAGAAATTGCATAACGACCGCGGCGAAATTGGCGAGCGCGCGTAAGCGATCGCAAAAGGCGAGAAAGAGAAACGGCCGGAGGGACAGAGGCAGAGACGGGAGGTGAATAAGAAAAAAAAGAAGAAAAATGTAACTTTCACCGTGTAGCTTCCGCGCGTCGCGCCGCGTCACGACACTTTCTTCGACGATCAATGCTTTTCCGCGCGAGGAGGCGCGCTTGGTTCGCCGCGGCGAGAAGAGGGTTAAAATCCTCCGGATAAAATTAGCCCCCGCCCGCAGGTGAAACAGGAGCGTCGTTTGAGCGGCGGATACCGACAGCGTGGATGTGCGAAGCGACGCGTGCGTATAAATAGCATCGACGCCGGTGTCGTCGGCGTTAATTAATCGAGGATTGGCGACTATTTATAATGAGTTGCGGCGGTCACGCGACGGACAGAGGATCGCGCAGCCACCTGCAGAATTAATGAGCGACTGTCAGAATGGCAAACAGGGACGATCGACCCGTCTGTTGGCCGAATACGTCGTTGCATCGGCCATCGACGACCTCCTATCAGTGTCCTGTCGATAACGCGCAACGTCAATGGCAATGTGGTCCGGTACATAAATTGCTTCCGACTGTTCAGGTGCGCGTACGCCGCGACGGAAGGGTTAACAGAAACCTTGGAAACGACACTCGAGAAAATTCTGTACACCTTATATCGTTAATACCGTTGAGATAAGAGGACTGTGTAATTAACGGCTAATTACACGAGACAGCGCTTATCTTAGATTACAAAACACTGTCTTTACAAATCTCTATCCTTGGAAACGTTGCATAAGGAATTTGACTAAAGTTTCCAGTGGAATCGCAGGGTCGATGATAATGAATGAACATCGAATTGTGTGGGAGTTAAAGAGTGGAGCAGGTTCGAGCGGTTCGTGACTGGATTTCGATCTAATTTCAATTCGCAAAGTCCCGAGTTCGGCCAAGGTTTGCCAAGGTCTGGTGTACGACGGGTGTAGGAAGGATTAGTTTCCATGGGGCACGTGCCGCGATTACGAGCGATCGCGCAGGTACGCTCGAAATGCATTTCAATCGAAGCACGAGAGAACGGTCGGGCTTCGGCCAGGGATAGCGGCGCGAAAATAACCGCGCACGTAGAAAGATACAGGTCAATCACCACGGACAGAGCGCGAGTTGGCGATTTAACGCGGGCAGAGGCACGGAAAGCAGAGGCGTCGATGTGTCAATGACCAAATCATTCTCCTTTCCAGAACGCTCGGTCTCGAAGAAATTGAACTTGCGACAGAAAATTGTAAACGCCACGTACAGGGAACACGCTCGGGGGGGCAATAAAATTAACTTCACTCCCGTGCTAATAATATAATCGTCAAGGATTCGCCTCAGGGTCTTCGATATTTTATCTCTCCCCTTGTTCCCAAGATCCGGCCCAATTATCATCCGCGATTGAAAGCTCAACAAGGATCGACTAATCGCCGTGGAACGCGCATTGTCAATGCCAGTACGTTGCGCGTCACTTAAATCATTGTGCACTTTATATCGTTGCATCAGCAGCAAGGTTTCGTTATCAGCGGTTTCGCGATAATCGCCTAGCTCTCTCTCGCTCGTTCCCAAACCTGGTTCAATGCGACGAGAGAGAGAAAGAGAGAGAGAGAGAGAGAGAACAAAAAATCTGCACGGTTCAAGAGGGATGGCAATTTATCGGAACATCTGGCTGCGCACGCGAATCACTATCGCGGACAAGATAATTGCTGTCGGTCGATGAGCGCGGGAGAAAATTGACCACGACGATTTCCCTTAACGAGAGCGCTGAAACGAGGATCGATTTGGATCGTACGGGATGGAAAGGATTCGACGACGATTCGGTCGGCAGTGTTTCTCCCGCACGAACGTGTTGCTCGCAGACATTATCTGCAACGAAACTGCAAGAGTTATCGGCCGTACTGACCCGCGACAAATGAAATAACTCTCTCCTCCCAGTTACGATAATTCGGTATCCAGGCTTGATAATTCGTTATCGCTGCGCTTCCACCCAATGTTACAACAATTTAGCAATTACACACCGAAGACGAAGATACAGCACTCCCTCGGAGTTTCGCTTTGTTAATCTGCGCTTCAAAATATTTATAGCGCCGCGAATGTACGGCGTTTTTGTTTAGCGAAAAAACGAAGAAGTCGACGAAATTTCCCGCCGGTAGGAACAAAAATATTTCTGCCTCGCAAGTTGATACTCGGAATCGTTGATCTCGTTGCAATTGATCGCAGTGCTTGAAATGGACTTGCTGCAGGCGAATATTACGCGAAGTTGTAATGCCCGAAAGAAATGAAACGATAGGAAAATTAACGGAGCAAGGCGAGCGGTGTTAATGAACGGTGAAGAGGAACGCCAGAATCGAAACAAACAGCGACGAAAACGGAAGCGAGGGATTACGTGTCGAAAATTACATAAGGGAACGAATTGTTACACTACGAAAAAGAATCATTGACCTTAGCCCCTGAAATCGGGGACCGTGCACCGAACGAATGTATCCTGTCCTTCTCTTTCTGTGTCCTGCTGGTATAATCGGGCCCATCCTTCCCCCTCCCTTTCCCTCTGTCACTCTCTACACACGCCTTCTTTTCGTTCCTCCCTTCTTTCTTCCTTTCTTCCTTTCTTTCCTTCTTTCTTTCTTTCTTTCTTTGTCGTGCCATGATCTTCAAATGGATCGGCCAACACACACGCACGTAACGACTTCGTCTTTTTATCGTACATTTCACCTTTCTACTTTGCAATCAAGCACTTTCATATTGCTTTCACTTGGTCGATGAAAGTACCGTCCGCGAGCCAAGTAGGCTCCCGTCCTTTATACAAGGTGTGCAAAAAGAAACGTAAAACGATTGAACGCTGTTCAAATCGATCGTATTGAGTTCTGCTAAACGTTACATTCTTTAAGCACTGACTTTCAATAGAAAATATGCGATTACGCCGAATAGGCCGCTGATTATTACCGCGTTATAAAAGTTAACGATATAGAAACAAATTGGATCGATAAATAATCTGTTGCAAACGTTAAACCGTGTCGAGCAAATTAATCTTAATACAACACCGAAGGAAACTTGAAATTCTACTACGGACAGAGTATCTACCAATACGAATAGATTGAAGCCTCATTTCTCGAACGCCCGGTATACGAACTATAGCCTAACGTCAGACTCCGTTTTCGTCTTAGACATTTGGGATCCAGGGTTCAATGAACTTGCACGAGCACCTTCAAGCCATTCCCCATAACCTTCGATAACTCGATAATAGATTACGTCCACTGTTGGGTCACGCGACTCGAAATTACAACGAATTCGCGAGCATCGTTTCGTTTATCGTCGCCCCTGCACTCGCCGTTAAACATTAACAACAACGATGCATCTCGAAGATTACGTCAGTATATATCAGACGATTCGCAGCCAGCAGGGAAAGAAATTTAATCGACAAGGCTATCTCTTTACTTGCAACGAACACATGATCGCGCCTCGATACGCTTCAATTATCTGCAGGCGGGATTCCAAATTGTTGCACATTTAATTCCATAACAACGTTCCCGGTCGAGAGCAATTAATTAACGGCCACCTATCGATCGGAGGAACGTCGACGAACGACCCTGCTGAAATTCGCCCGGGAAACGACGGATCTTCTCGTTAATTGATTTCGCGTTCGCAAACGGAGCTCGACTTTCGCGCCGGCGGAAAGCTGCCGAACGTTCGCTCGGATGCTCTCGTAACGAGTCGAACGGGATAACTATAAATTACACCGCGGACTGGAATCGCGCCGGCCGTTTCTATTGAGCGAAATCTCTAACCGTTGATGTTACTAAACGAAAGATACAAGCGCGTTATCGCCGATAACACGTTTAATCAACGGCGATGCAAATGTTACGCGTTATCTTCAACTCGTCGCGATACGTCACCGCGTACAGAGCACGTACTTACGTACTTGCACCGACTGGCGTTGTTCGCTATTAATAATTCGCCGGTGGCTGATTCACGGAATGACGCAAGTGTCGCTAATCATTCGTTGTGGCAATCGTTGGCCTATTAGCTGCGACCGGTTCGCAGGCATTCCTTTACTACGGAACACGCGGACAATTGGAGGATTATCTACTCGAACGATTTTTTCCCCCCTTGGTCGTTGCGTACGTACATCTGTAGGTGACCAAATGGAAGCTGATGACCATTACTTTGCCCGTCAGATTCATCGCGGCGAGCTGTCGAACAATTCGTCCGCGATCGAAACAGTTCGCAAAAAGGAAGGCGCACGTAGCGCGTAAAAAGGGTGAAAGAAGAAAGCACGTTAGCTTGATAAAATTTCTATCCGACAGTAGCAACGATTTAATTGATGCCGAACTGGTTCGCGCGTGTGGAGTACGCACACGTATGCGCGCACACCTGGCCGGCATTAGACCGCTCGGAATTGAAATGCAGCCACGCTATCTAAAACATTCGCACGCGCAATCCGGATTACACCTGCATCGTCGTCACTATTACTTGAACAGTTACACTTTCTCCTTAACGTCCGCGGAGAGAGAGCACGGGGAAATTATTGTTAAACGAGCCTGCCGCCGCTGTTGCTTATTCGAAATAATCCGCTCTCTCTTCGAAGCGTTGCTGCATTTAACCAACATGCGATCGAGTATCGGGACGGATGAAAATATTCTTAGATAATACGCTGGCGTTTCGCTGGCGCATTTTCATAAGGGGAACGATCGTGTATATATTACGAAAGCGACCGGACGCGGCAAACGTTCGATCCAATTATCATTCATTAATCGCCCCGCAATTGAACCGGAGCGAATTAGAGCGGACTAGACTGTCGAAATTAACCGATTTCCCACGTTTCGATTCGATCCGTTATTATCGAACGCCTATTGCGTGATTTGCATACTTCAATAAAGTATCAGATCTGTCGTTATTAATTGATACTTTTGCGCGTCATTTTACGCGCAACCCTTTCAGGCAAGACGAGGGAATATGTCCAATAAATGTCGCGGCGCGTTCAACGCGCCCAACAATCATTTCTATCGGTCGTTCGATAAATTTCCGATGCTGTACATTCGACAATGATCGAACTAGAACAATTGAATGCAGTATCGCGGTATGACCTAATCTGTTATTTTTAATCGAGAGAACAAAGTATCGGCTATTCCGCAATTTATTGCCACGCTATTACTGCTATCTGTTGCGATAAAATGGCGAAACGGCTCGGGCATGCATGTGTACGCTCTCGGTGCGATGACGCGCGCAAGCACGACGCGTAATAGAATGCACACATCGACCGCTTTCTTCGATTCTTCAATAATTCTGAAAACCGTGACAGAAACGGCGCTCGTGTTGCATACACCTATGAATCAGCCAGTTTCATAAATAAACCTTCTATCCTCGTGTCTGCGGCAATTTCGAATTACGAGGACGATCCATTTATGAGCAATAATACACCGAGCATCGGCAGGTGGAAGCAATTCCATTCCCTCTACCCGAGACCTTTCCAGGATTAAACTCGCGGGTCAATTTAAGTCTCCCGAACTAATTTCCCCCCTTGTTTCTGTACCGATACGTAGACGAACGATCGTCGATCCACCGCGCGCGCTGCAGTTTTCCCAGGTGCGCGGCTTAATTGGTGGGTCGATGGAGAGGCACGGTATCTGACCGTGGCGACGCGGCAAACCGGTCGTGCACCAGGATTTCGAAACGTCGAAGAAAGCTCGCTTTAATCGAGATATCGAGGTCCCTCTGTGGCCTTGCACGTTGCGGGCCCCGATAAACGAGGTGACTGGCCGAGCTGGATCTCGTACTTTCTTTTTAAATCACGCTCCCGCCGTGCAAAAACTATTGCCAGCCTGTAGCACGTCGTGATGGACAATACCCGCGGAAATTTTCTCCGCCTATTTGAACGGCGATCGCTATTGTTCGACGCGTGGTCCGTTTACCCTTTTCGAGGCGGGGAGAAAGGATCAATTATGACAGGCCGAGTGTCCTTTCGGCGCGAAAAAAATCGACTGGAACGATCGATCCAGAGAGAAACATCGCGGATCGCGCCGTCGACGAAAGTCGAGAGGAACGTGCTCGATACGCGAACCGAGCGACTATCTCGCCGTGTGGCTTAATTGATCGTTCGTCGCGTCGTTGGCGCAAAGAGAAACGACTGTCGCGGGCAATGATTTTGCGGCGGACACTCATGATTCGTGGCGAAATAGCGCAAAATGTGCGACAGTTCTCGGCGAATTTTTACGCGAATTTCACCCCTTTCGCGGTTACGTCGCCCTCGCGCACACCGGGGTATATATTTAGATCGCGAGCTGCGAGGTCGACCATCGTCCCGAGAGGCGAAATATTTCTTTGCAAAGGACTACCCTGAGTAATACAAAGTATTAATACACCGAGAATAACTGGAAGGTTTCCCACTCGAGTAATGTCGAAACGGAAACGGGAATCGGTTAACGAACGAAATTCTACGGACGAGATGTACCTACATACGTTGCGCAACGATATATCAATATTATTATACAATATCTACCGGCTAGCATCTCGAGGAATCTGTTATGTACCAGTTTGCCCAGAATGTCACGAGTTTGTACACCTACGCGACCACGCCTGGGATTACCTCACAATGGCGATCGATTCACAGGTGAAAGAGCCACGGACGAAGAGCGTGCACCAAAAGTTTCTTTCGATTAAAGATCCCGATCTGTCCGCCGCGCGGCAACGGCCGATGCAATTGTTCGAAAATGATATTTTAGATTAGTCGACACGTGTCCACGTGTAACAACCCTGTGCACAGGTGACGTGCACGTGTCGCGGTCCAAGGCGGCCACGTTCCCAAAGACGAAGATGATTTCGAAATAGTTATTGCGCAGCCATAACCGTATTACGCCGTCGCACAATAGAAATAAATATCGTATTTAGGGAATGGCAGAGGTATACACGGGGAGACGCGTGATCGTTACACGCGGCATGAAAACGATCGGTCTATAGACAGGTATGCGCAGCGTTTTCTTCGTCGTTCATCAGCTTTTGGATAATCGTCCGACTGGCATCGACCCAATCGATCGTGGGGCGGCTGCCTTTTTTATTTTTATCGGCGCCACTGGCTCGCGGGTTAAAAAAAACAAAAACAAAAAACACGCGCGATGCAGAGGAAACTGCAGCGGGCTACGGGTGCACGCGTGCGCCAGATATCGAGGCAGGGCACGTCCCGTCTCGTCCTTGAAATTCCAAATTCGCCCCGCCATAAGCGCGTCGCTCGATCATTATGCATATAAGCGATCTATGCAAATCGACCTGTCGAATTGCAGCTGAAAAGCGACGCGATCAACATGCATTCGCGTGATTTACGCCCTACACACGCATGCCGGTGTTTTCGTATCGGAATAACATATTCCGCTCTTCTCCGAGAGTTGGATTGTGCCGACGCGTGAACAAACTCGAAGGAAGAAGGTATCGACGAATCGATGCTCCATTTCGAACGGCAGATCGAACGAGAAAATTTCGTCGCTCAGTTTCCAAGGAAACGAGCCCGCCAGTGATTGCGCGTATGATATGTGCATTGCTACGCAAATTTCACGCGTCGACCCTGCGGACCCACGAGGATTCGTTCTACCGGTCGAGGACGGGTGAGAACAAACTTGCATAAAAAGTGAAGGTGACCGTCGGTGATTCATGGGGGCTGATGCCCTCGTTGTCTGGCATTCGGTTTATAGAGGACGGAGGTGGAGCAAGAGGTGGAGGGTCCTTGCAACCGACTCGTCCAGGTCGTGCTCGCAGGCAGCGTTCTTTGTGTTTCATTCGGCCGAGCCACGAACGCCGACTATCGTATCTGATAATCCCTTCGAAAATGTACGTTTTTCCTCAAACGTCGTAAAGATATTGCGTTCGGTGTGGCAATATACGTATAGGGGGAAAAACAACGTTTATCCTACGAGACAAATCGACAGATAAGATCCATAATAACGATAATAACCGGTGCGGTAAACGATGCGAAAGTCGCAAATAAAGGTAGACGACGGGACGTATTACGACGCTCGAAACGGAGCAGCGTAATCGAAGTGCTCAGCGTCGCCGCGCGACGCAATCTAATCGTACGGCAAAGGCCGAAAGATCCACCGTGATGCACCTTCTGGGTATAGAGGTGGGGGCGGTCGCGAAGATGAGAGCGAGAGAGAGCGGTGGAACACGAGTGGAGGGGAAACGGTCGACACTCTGACGCAGAACGGGCTGGCACTGCGTGCAGAGGGAGCTATGGTGGGGAGTGCACATAAACCCAGCATAAACCAGGCATCAACTTCCCCCGGCGGGTGGACCGGCCTACCCCCACTGAAAGGCCTCCGCACTAACACGATCGAAGAGCAGCGACGGCAGCACGTTCACGTACACACGGACACACACGTGACCACGGCAGCCTTCTCGCATCAAACTCGAAGCCAGACGACATTGGGGCCAAGACGGCAGTCGCGAGTTTCACGCAGCGTGCAGTCAGTTTGCAGACGGATACCGTAGCGAGTAGACGTACGTTTCTTCCGCGGGACACGTTCTCGTTCAATCTCGCCTCGTAATCGGACGATCTATAAGGGACCTGACACAGACCGTGTTACGGATCCCTGTCACCTGCTCGACAACAGTTCAAGTTCATCGTGTTTCGTTGCGGACGCAGACGAAGAGAGACCACTGGATCCGCGCTTCTATTCTTTTTTTTTTTTCTTTTTCGAGAAAAATAGTGCTCGGGTTATTCGTTTCTTCTTCTTCGTCGTGTGACTTCGTTTTTTGTTTTCTTTCCGCTGGAGAGAAGAACAGTATCTCACGGGATACACCTGTACGCTGGCGTATCACTGACACTCTGTTTCTACCAATATTATATCCGGTGTGATACATAGAAGAGCCGTGTCCACGGTGTCGGACCGAATCGCTGGATTTACCCGTGGAAGAGGGAGAACGATTCGATCGCGAGCCGCGATAGCAAAAGCGTTACTATGACGGTGACTCTCGTTACGTTGGTTCGACGAACGGGATACTTCAGCCAGTGACTATTTAACTCCGTGCTCGCGCGGATAAACTGTATACACGTTTGACTGTTTGCCAATCGTCGAGTGCGGCGCACCGTCTGCCTTTATCAATCTAAGAGGAAGGCAAAGTGGATCGCTGTTCCGTACTTCGATCGTGTCCGACTGAATCTTTCAAAATTGGTGAGTAAAATTTCTTTCATTTCTTCTTCTTCTTTTTTTTTTTCTATTCGCGGGTTAGTTCAGGGAGACGATCGCGATCGTGGTTTGCGGCCAAACGAAAAAATGAATAGCCCCAATTGCTCGCGACGCGGCCCCGCAATGATTTCTAGAACAGAACGTTATCTGCTGGCAACTTGTCACGCGCCAGGACTTTGATCTAAATCCCGTGCCGATGCTACTATTAATTGTATCGCGGCATACGCGTACGCACACGCGTGTCTCTTAGCATCTGCAAACGATTTTTCATTTCGACAAAAAAAATAACACGAAAAAAAAAAAAAATTGAAAAACGATTCGACGAGTGTCGCGGCAGCGATAAACGCGAACGTTGAACGATACGTGACTCCGTGTATTATTAGACCCAACTCGTGGCAACGCCTAATCGTCGGGACGAATCGAATCGCGATTACCCGCGACGATATTTCAGAAACGACCCTGAATACGTGCTCCGAAGACTCTGACCTTCGTGAAACGATTCCAGCAGTGACGCAACGTCTGGCTGCGATTCGCGAGCGCAATAAACCCGCGAGTGCATTTATTGTTTTCGTTCGGGCCCGTTTCGTATCTTATCGCGCGTTATCGATGCCTGAATCACGCACGTTTCTCGACCATCGATCGGCCAATGAGACTAACGAGGAATAAGGAAAAGAAAGCGGCGAAACGCGAGGAACGATACTGCATGTAAATGCGCGATCGTGACCGAGCCCTCGCGTGAAATAAATACCGACAAACGTTGGAACGAACGAGGCAGGGAGAGGCATACACGCTTACGAAAGTCCTCGTGCAACGCGTGAGCAACAAGGGAACGATCGTTGCGTCATTCGTGACGAGGCGAGGAGGACTCTGATCCTTATCTCTCGACGAGAATATAATCGGACGGTGTGGCTGCTCGTTGCCCAAGTGTACACACTTCGACAGTACATATACGCGTGTTCCCCCTTGAAAATACTCCAGATTGCGCGCCTGTGAAAGATCTCGAATAAGGCGAGAAATTTCGCGATAACAGATCAACGCGCCGGAAGGATCCCACCGTTATTGGGGCGTCTTCTTCTGCGAAGTGATCGTCGCGACGGATCATTACCGATCGGCTAAGTAATTTCGACGCGCGATGGAACAGGTAATCGTTCCGCGAACGTGTGCACGCATCGGCCATTCAATATTTCTCGATAGCCGTCGTGATTACAGAGCCCGAGTACTACGATTTATGAAAACGTGGCGGCAGCATGATCGCGCCGGTCTCTTCCCCGGCGATCGTTTCACGGTATCGATCGTGATCGTCGTTCGAAACGGGAACCTACGCTCGTTTCGCCTCCCTTCTCGTTAGCGTTTCGCGCTCTGTATATCCCCCAGTCGTCCATCGATCCCACTACGATTCTCTTGCCACCGCCGTCACCACCTTCTCTCCGTCGACGGCCGAAGTGGGCCACGGCCTAATTTGCAGAACTCTCAGCCTCGTGGTCGCGTAAAGCGTGTGTGCAATAAGCTACACGGACTTGGAGCGAAGGGCACGCACGTGTACCAAGTTGTACAGGCTGGCTGGCTGCTGATCGTTCGAACGCGGTCACGAATACGGACGGCGATAAGGGTGGCAACGAGGCATACTTCGACGGTTTATAATTTAGAAATATCCGGATAACGATAATTGAATTGCGGTTTCTGGGGCGCAAACATTGAATGAGAGTAAATCTCGTTAACAAGCTTTACAGTATCACTGAGAACGAGCATCGATACTGCATGCAACCTTGATACATATAGAGAATTCAGCGGTTAAAAATATCCTCGTCGTAATAAGATCGACTGGAGGTACAATAGTCGAGAGATTCATCAAACTTGTATCAGACGCTTTCGTGCACCTGCGCTCCGAATCGCAATCGTCGCATATCCAGCCGTCGCGTGTTACGCGAATCCTCCGGTAACACTGTTCAACACTGGCCCGATTTGGTAAGCTTCAATGGACGTAGATGTTAAACGAGCCGAGTACGAATTCGGGCAGAGTTAAAAAAAGTTAAGAAGAAGCTCGATGCAACTTCGATGCTGAATCCTACGTACGTAAGATTCGTCGGACCGTTCTGCTCTAGAAAAATGAAACGGGGAACGATGGGGGACTTGGCGGGTTCGCATTGCTCGCTCGTTATCTCGACCGGTCGATCTGGATTGTTTGGTGTCACATCAATCCGGATTAGCGGTATCATACGGTTCGCGGAAATGCATGACGCGCGACGTATTATATTCCCGTGCATTGAAGCGCAGGGGCGCAGTATCTGCGTACGCGCAGCCGGATACCAATCGCCAAGTAGCATTACGATACGGTTTCTTCCGTCGACGGTGCACCGAGAACACGATCTATATCCCGGTGATTGTACGTGCGTACACGCGTCGCATCGATCACGGCGCTTTCGAAGGGAGAGAATAGCGATAACCGTGTTTCGGAGTGTACGACGGGATCAGTTAGCCAGGTAACGGCGACGCTCTGTTGCTCGCGGCGATTTTTATATTGAATATTCGACGACCACGATTACCATAGTACAAATAAGAAATGGTATTTTAATATCGCAAGACCAGAATAATCCTGTTAGCTCCGTTGCGGAGGGGGGCAACAATGCTCCGAGCACAATGGTGCGTGGGCATTGAATAAGAGTCACCGTGCATCCACCGTATACGCGCACGTACACCACTCCGTGGAAGATGCATACGCAGATGCGTACACGTGTTGTACGGCTCGAGTACGCGAGCGAGTTCTCGTTCACGGATAGATCGTGATCGGATCCCGCGGTTTATCAATCATATTAGGAAATATCGGGCCCCGTTGTTCCCGCCGACCTTTTGCCGTTTCCATTATGCAACGAAGGTGAATGGTCCTAGCGTAACACCGCGCGCACGTGTAGGAGTCACGTGGCTGGAGTGGAGCACAGAGAAGGCGCATAGAAGCCAGCGAATTGCGCGAGCATTTCTATACGCTGTGCCCGCACGGTACACAGTTGCATCACGCACGCCTCTCGTTATTTCTCAAGCCTGTCTCGCATTGTTTATCAGTCGCGATTGCCCTATCGCCGTCCCTCCTCCTAGACGAGAATTCGCCGGTTGAAGCGGCACGATCGTAGGGGACGCGTGGCGTCGCTCGGCCGATATCTCGGTCCACGTGTTCGTTACGTAACGCGCTAGGAAAAACGTATTCGCGAGCACGTTACCTCGGGTCACGTGTCGGCGAACGAACGAGGCTCACGTGGAACGCGCGAAGATTCCGATAACGCGACGACTGCGCCGGATTACGAGAAGCCCGACCGCCCTCCGTACTTTGCCCTTTTATCGCCTCCATTGTCTCTATGTTCTTTCTCTATCGGAGCGCGAGATTTCTCCCATTGTTTGCGAGCGAGCGACAGATAGCGGGTGAAAACTATCGCCACGCGTGCCCCTCCGGGTGCGGGCCGTGAATTATCGCGGGACGAAAATAGTCGAATGGTGTAATTCAAGGTTGACGCGGTATCGCCGAGATTCTAGGCTAGAGGAGAGATCCGGAGGCGATGGATCCAACTGTGCCGTACAGTTCGCGGCTGCAATTGCGTCGCTCGATTCGAGACGGAGCAAAACGATGGCCGCTCCGAACGGGAACAACGATTCGCTCGATCGATTTATGCGTTACATAAGTTCGGCGGGCAGGATTCTGTACGGAAATAGCGGAGCCGATTTTTGGGGCGCTTTCGTACGGATTTTCCTTTCGTACGTGTCGCGCGGAACGCGAGCAACGCCGCTCCGAAATCAAACAGGATGCGTGATAACGGATAAGCAGGAAGAAAGCGGTCGAGGGGTGAACGAGGAAGCGGCGGAAGGAGGGAACGTCCGTGTCTGTTCTCCTTTTTGTTTTTTTTCGGTTGGCGGTCGCGTTATCGCGGGCCAATTGCATAATGAGCGGGAAACGAAATCGGAGACCGGTTCGAAATGCCTGTGTCGGTCCGATAACGGTATCAGCGGCTGGCTGTTACGTGAGCGCTGACCGCAATCGTAACACGCACGGCCAAGCGGTATCGAGTGGCTGGCATTGTGCACGTGCCTTTATGTACTGTACTTAAAGTTCGACGTACTCGAGAACTATTTCAGGCCCGCGCGTTTCTATCCTCGCATTTTTGGAACGCTCGCCTTCCCTCGTCGTTCTCCTTGGCTGTTTGTTGTTTAAATACCGTCCACCTCGGGGTTACGGCCTTTTTTAGTGCGCCTAAAAATGTCCGGCGTGGAGAGTAATGCCTTCCGAGTGTGCAACAATACTCGTTCTATCGTCGGGGGAACGCGGGACCGGGCAATAAAAAGAATGGGGAGAAAAGAGAAGCACGGCCTGCGGTAATAATGTTGCGAATGGTTCGCGGAATCTTCGATATAATCGAGGTTTCCCGTAACACCTCGCTCGACCAGGGTGCGATAAACGCGCCGCGGCTGAATGAAGAGAATTCGAACACACCTCCGCTCGAGTATGCATTACGCAACGCGAACTGTGCTCGGGAACGGATCCTGCGCGCACACGTAGATGCAACTGTAAAAGATTCCGCGTAGATGCGAGCAGATACATTGCTCGGCAATGAACACGCCGTTGAGCACGAGGAATTTGGTAACTCGTGTGTCCAGTTTCAGGCTAATGGGACAGATAACGGTCGTGTCCTTAAAACGTTGATAAGAGGGTGGGGAGGTTTGGCGAGGAAAAGGAGGATGGTGAAAAAACGTATGACGGATAGGAGAAAGGAGAATGAAAGACGATGGGGATTCGTATGTAGTGGGGGGTGTGGATTCAGTATTCGGTAAATTACGCGCACCGTGACTCCTCTACGGAGAACAGCGTACACGTTTGTCGTTACATAACCGTGCGTCACGCGTCTGAGTTGATACAATTTGGAGCAGACGATGAAGAAGAAGAAGAAGAAGATGTGGTGACGCGAGACCGCGAGATATTCGACGAATTGTCGTCCTTCAACTCCCATGCTAATTGATCAAGATACATTTGAATGATCGCAAAGAGACCTGAACTCTTTGAAACAGCCAGTATAGTCATTATCAATACCAGCAACACGAATCACGATCGGGGCCGCAATTAACGAATTGCTCAGCAACGAAGTACAATTGGGATAACCCTGGTACCTTGATAACCTTGCCAAAGAATGGGGACCATTTGAACTGAACAGAAATTACATTTACCGATCGCTCGGTTAATTTTGCACCTGCCAGTGCCTGGCTGTAATTGATCACAGCTTGCGCTCTCTTTCAATTAGTCATGGACCGGGTCAAATACTGGATTAACACCGAAGCACACCGCGATTTCCCGCTAAATTTGCCGCGCAACGCCTTCGACGAAGAGCAACCCGGTGGGTTTGCACTGTGAAATATCGCGCGAATAAATTTCCACGAAGAGGCAACGCGACCGTTTCGTTCGTTGCGTTCGCGTGGCGCGTTCTCCGAAAACCTGACGACAAAAGGAAAAGAAACGGTGCTGGCGTGGTATTAAGCGGATCGTCGCACGGGATTTACGACGGCGTCGTTTGAAACTTTTCTTTCTGCCTCTTATTGAGCCAACTTCATTCAAAAACGAGCGACTCACGATTTGCGCGATCGGACGAAGACAATTAAAGATCGATAAAAAAAAAAAAACGGAAATACTCGTCGAAGAGGAGAGGTACTCGAAGTGTACGTGTCGGTGAACACGACCGACGTCCGTCAGCCACGTGCACGGACCGTCGTCCAATTGCGTAACCGTTCTGACGGTTCTACACGTGAACGCGTGACAACGAAACCCGTGTCCCCGACACGCATAATCTTTCCTCCGTTTCGATGGAATTAGTCGGCCACTGGTGATCGTAACGTAACCGTGTGCCTCCCCTTCGCCGACGAATGGTGATAGGAGCCGATAAAAGGAAATTCACTGCGCGACCGTTCGAGCTCCAGTTCGACGGTGGCCGAATCGAATCGAAGCTCAACTCCCATAACGTTTATACGCGGGCACGGTTAATCGGTGAAGCTTGCTTCTCGCGGCCCGCCGACCCGAACGCTAACACGCCGATCGAAAATAGAAACGATGTCCACGAAACGCGAGGGAAAAAAATAGGCGGAAATTATGCAACTGCGTTGCAAGAATCGTTCATCTCGCCTGCACGAGCACAAGTCATCCCGCGTATTAATAGCGCCGCGGGATTCGTCGCGTCTCGTATTTACGGATTTTCCGCCGACAATGGCGTGCAATCGGCGTGCAAATTTCTTGTCCCCACTTGCCCAGCCCCGAATACGTATGAGCGGTGCACGTAAGTACGTGGCGCGTTGTCATTTGAATTGTGTCACTGGCCACTGGGCTAGGGTCGAGTTGAGCAATCGGGCGATACGAGTCGCCCGGTGCACGTGATACACGCGGATCGATCCAATTGCGCCTCATAATTCATGAGCCGAGCCGCGAATTCAGCTTTTTAACTTTAAATCGCGGGGCACGCGTTTCCTATGGAGCGGAAGGCGAGACGCGATTCTCGCGGATCGTGCGCAACACGTGTTGCAAAAGCTAATTGTTGCGAGCCGTTCCGTATCGAATATTTTGCCGCAACGCGGACCGTCGAAGGGAAACGTCCGGCAGATACGAAAACGAGCCCCGTGCAAGGTGCGCCGTGTAATACTTGTTGAGTCGATAGGGAATATTTTACTCCCGTGCATCCGATCGATTGCATTCCACCGTAACGAAAACAGGAGTATCCGAAAGGTGTACGATAAATCGAAGCTCTACGCGGGTATGTAACCGCGCGCGCGGTTTCCTATCTCTCGTTCGTTCACGAATATCGGAGTCGTGATTGTTACGAGAAATACAATGGACGAGGGTGGCGGGATAGTATTTAAACGCAACTCACGCCAGTCGGATCGATTCCAAACGTTTGCCCAATGCCACGTAATTATTTCGCGTGTGCGTGACGCGCGCCAAGGGTTCGCTATTATTATACCCCATGGAGAAATATTGGCCCCGAGGCATAGAAACGAAAGCCACGCGGCGCACAATCGTATCGGCTATCGATACGATCTTCGTATGTACGTATACGTACGTGCATACATAGTTAAGCTTTTGCGCAACCGAGCTACAAGTTTCGCCACGTTGCTGCGTTTATAATTACCGTTTTCCCGCCGCGCCACGACGCTCGATTTTTTCTCCCCCCGTTCTTATCGATCGTTCGCGGAAACCGGGCAATCGTTCGGGCGAGCGTTGCAAAATTTTATCGCCGATCGCGTCTCCTTGTTCGTTCGATAATTTCGTGTACGGCGAGCCGATCTATCGACTCTACAATCGTTTCAAGGAATCCCTCGCCAACGTTTACGAGGGACCGTAACGTTTCAGGAGCAACTAAGGGAGCGCGTTAGTTGCTCCTGATAAATTTCCAATTTCACGAGAAAAGGGCGACAACCCTTGTATCCCGCATTCTATAGATATCGGCACATGCCACTGCAACGGTAGTACGCGTACTCTTCAGTTAGCGTGCGGTAATATACGCGTAAAGAAACGTGCAATGGCTAAATATGACTCACCAAGAACGCGTGCTGTGTCTGAGTCGAGCGATTCGATTCCCCGAAGTACCGTGTAGGACAAGAAGCGAGATGTTCGATTATCGAGACACGGGATAGAAGCGCAATATCAGGAGGAAATGTATGCAGGCTCGATTTTAAAGCCAACGTTTTTCCCCGAATAATGTGTTACGTGGACGGAAAATTCGATGATTCAATAACGACGGCTATTTCTAAACGAGTTTCGCGGTGGTACGCGTACAGTAACCGATAGTGCAACGCGTGTACGGTATGCGGCGTGTCCGGCGTGCATTTCGTCACGACAGAAATTTCACGTGGGCGATGTTTTCTGCTCTGGCAAAAATCATGGGATCGATAGGACTGGCCACGACGATATGAGTCACGCGAACCGGTGTACACGTAACATTGCGAACGAAATTCCAGGTGATTACTCAATTTCGAGCGGGCCTCGTATCTCGCCCAGCTGTGCCTCCCCGCGCTGTAGTTCGAACGAGAACGATCGATTCATTTCGATATAAATGCATGCGCGCATCGAATCTGGAGATCATGCTAAGTCACTGCCACTGCCATCTGACGACACCCGCTGAAAGGTTTCCAGGCGTAGCACGAAAAAAACCATAATGGCGTGCATTTCTTCGGGCGAATTATTAATATCGTGCAACCACGTTTCCGGCGAACAGGTCGAAGATAATTCAGGTGCAAGATGCATAATTGATAAATGGAAGGACATCCCCGATGGGTCGTATATGTATGTGTATACATAGTACAGGCCACGAGGTCATGGAGGCACGTTCCTGGGCCTGAAGTGCATACGCGACTAAAAGAGATCCACGTATACACGCGTCGGCGTATTTACCGAGATGGCAAGGGGATTCCGCCGATATAAGCAGCTGACATTTGCTTCTAACGAGCGTGAATAGCACGTGGATATAGAAAACGCACGCGTACGCGATTCAACGAGACCTTTACGTAACACTCAGCTTGAACAGCTGCTCTTATTACGTTGCCAAAGTTCGACACCCTACTGTACGTACTCGAATAGCGAACTTGTTTTTCGTATTAGGGTAATGTAAAGGACATATTCGGGTAAATATTTCAAGGCGGACCGATCTTTTTCGCTGGTTTTTGGTCACGAACTTTCGCAGCACTCGCTCCCGCGAAAACTGTGGCCGGGAAGGCGCAATGGTGCGCGCGCAACGTACGCGGAATTCTCGAAGTTCGATATCTCAGAGTTTGGCGCGCAACTCTCGAATATCGATATTCGATAGGTACGCGCGCGCAATTCTCGATATTCGATACTCCGGAGTTGCGCGCGCACAGTGGAGGACGTAAAACGCGCAAGATTACAAATTTAAACATTTAATCGATTAATTCCAACGAAAGTAATGGGAATATTATACGTAATGGCCGGAGAAAATTTATTTTATTTTATTTTTGTATCCGCTGACACGCTGCCAGGACTTTTAAGTCACAATCGTGCAGGAAGATTAATTGAAGATCGACAATTGATTCCAGTTGATTATTATTCGTAGGTCGTGTATTATCGACAGCTCTTTTTTTCCCCCGAACAGATTACGGCTAATTGTAAGTTACTGAATCAAGCCTTATCATTCTCGACATTTATCGCGACCAATTAACACGTTACGAGAATACGTCGTATAATACTTGAGCTCATGACCGATTTGCGGAAATAATGGCACGAGTACTTACGCAATCGTGCCGCGTGCTCGGGTATCGAAGCTGACGCGCGTATATCATTTTTACATCGCAGGCATTTCAATATCGCGATTGACGCGATAAAATTCGCACCAGCGCTCTTTCAAGATTTTAGAAACATACCACGTTCGTTGTTACAGTCGGGCAAAACAGCAGCGAATAAATTTCGAAACGTAATTTTTTATTTACAACTTCCCCCGTGCCCATTCAATTTCATTTCCAACGTTCGTTAATCGAAGTCGACTTGGAGAAATGGTAGCGAATATTCTTCCGCGATATTTGGCGCCAGGTTCAGCGACATCTTCGACCTTGGATAGCCCGACCTTACCCAAGGCTATTTTGCGACTCGTCTTCAGCGTTGACCGGACCGGTATTGTTGGCAGTGCGTGCACGTCTTTCGATCTCTTGGAATTCTTCACCTTTGCTCGCCGTTGGTGCCACTCTCCCGTATAACGGTCACGAAAATTTACGAGCGATATATACACTCTCCCCGTCGGATATGATCTCCGCGACACCACGCCCACGCGGTGCCCAAGGCACGATCGTCCTCGAGGCTCCAAAATAATGCGACGTGTCTCCGGCACGCCGCCGGCATCGGAAATCGCCTGTGTATAAACGTTTTAACGCGCTTCGCCGTGCAAACACAAACGCTGAGGCAATGATCTTCGTCGCGCGTTGCGACGAATACGAATGGACACTCGATATGTGCAGAGTGTGCACCTTGAACGTACA
Organism: Nomada lathburiana; assembly: GCA_963667235.1. Lineage (NCBI taxonomy): Eukaryota > Metazoa > Arthropoda > Insecta > Hymenoptera > Apidae > Nomada > Nomada lathburiana. The sequence continues at coordinate 11,060,905 of OY763906.1, forward strand.
CTTAACGGCACGTGATCATGCCACTTGGCCGATCGTTTTATTTCCTTTTCTCTATTCCCCGAGCCACTTACTCCGATAGATAAGGAACTACGTGTGTATACACGTGTATATAGAGAGATAATAGAGATCGAGGTGGATTAATCGGTCGACATTGCGACTAGTTGGAATAGGAGACATTCGTGGAGGTATCTGCCGGGTCTACACGGGCGGGAAAACTTAGATCTGATTACGGTAACGTAAGAACGTAAGTCGCGTTGTTTCCACGCTGATTCGCGACACGCGCGACACAGGTGATCACGGAACGGTGAATGAACAATCGTTCCAGGAAATTGCAATTATTGTCGGGTAGCTGTTCGAGGTTGTATCAGCTATGACGATCGGTTTTCATGAGGGTGCGTCATCGGATTAGCCAGGATGGTTTGGTTACAGTTCTAACGTGGACTCTGTTATAGTTATTACCCGCTGTGTCACGCGGAAGGAATGATCACATTGAGTCACGGTCAGCGATGAAATCGATGTCCTCGGGTACGACAGAGGGAAAAGGCAGGCAGGCCCGATTGTCCATACGGATCGAAATCTGAAACACCGTGGGTAACCGACGGTTACGGTTATGGCGGCCTCTGAGGTCGGCCTATCGCTTAGAAATGTCCAGATGATTGTTTCCTTCTTCCTGGTTCCGCGTCGCTCGACCTTCTTTTATAATGGTCCGTCACTCGGCTGTTGCGTGATACCGCCGCAAAAAGATTACATTTCGTACGTGGCTGGAATCGCGAGCGAGTACAGCGCACCGCACGTTTGCGTCACAACGGGTTGACGAATGTTCCATTGAAAACCAGAAAGGACCTTCCGTTCCGTATAAAGCGAACGTTGCATTCGGGCAACGTGGCTGAAACGTATTTTCCATTGCTCCGGAAATCTGCCCCGACGCGTCGCCCAGCAAACAGTCATTAACGCGAACGTATCATCGTCCAGATCTATTCGCATCTACGCGCGCGACCACGGCTGACACGTCGCGCAGCTTTTGCTCGGCTTCGTAATCGTTTGGCACGAGGCGCTACTTTCGTCACCGCTGTTAATAAACTCGGCCCCCGCGTGTTTATTCGTTCCCCTTGCCGTACGACGCTCTGTAACCAACCCGTACAACATACGATCTCACCAATTCGACCAAATCGTATTCAAATCGCCACGGCGTCTCTAATGAACGTTTACTTTTTTCGGTTCGCAGATGTACTAAGAAGACAAATTATGGTGGCAGAAATTGTCGCCCGCCAGAGTGGATCGCCCATCAATGGTGAGACCGCGTGTCTGAACAGCAACATGCCGGCCCCCCACACAATGGCGCACGCTGGCCACGGTGGTCACGGTGGTCACGGTGCTCACGGCGCTCACGATGCCCACGGGCCATTGCCGCCGTTGACGCATCCGGGGCACCACGGTGCGCCGTTGTCTATGCAACAGCAGCAACACCAGCACCAGCCCCAGCACCAGCCACCGCAGCAGCAGCAGCAGCAGCAGCAACCGCCGCAGCACCATCACCACCATCAGCAACAGCAGCAGCAACAGGCGCAGCAGCAGCAGCAGCAGCAACAGGCGCAGCAGCAGCAGCAGCAGCAGGCGCACCTTCACCACGATGCCCAACAGGTGATACATCCAGACAATTTCCCCCCGAACTTCGACATCAGAAAAGAGCTATTTTCTCAGCGCAAGCAAAGGGAGTTCATACCGGACAACAAGAAGGACGACAGCTACTGGGATCGAAGGAGGCGCAACAACGAGGCTGCCAAGCGGTCGCGAGAGAAGAGGCGTTTCAACGACATGGTGCTCGAGCAACGAGTCATGGAACTGAGCAAGGAGAATCATATTCTGAAGGCGCAGCTCGAGGCGATCAGGGACAAGTTCGGTATCTGCGGCGAGTCTGTGATCAGCACGGAACACGTGCTCGCGGCGCTACCAACCGAGCCACCGATGAGCGTGAAGAGGGCGAAACTACCGGCGTCCGCGACGCTCCTATACGCCAGGACGCCCAGTCCTGTTCACACGTCGGTGATCCATCAGCCGGTCAGCGGGGCAAGATCGCCCAGGTCACCGGCACAGCTGTACGTCCCGGAGGCCACAACGTACCCGGAAACGGAGAGCTTTCAGTATCCTTATCCCCATCCCGCGATGCACCTGGACACGACGAGCGCACTGAACCTGTCGCGCGGTCGACGGGCCCAATCGCCCTTCGAGCTGTCCTCCGGGAGTGGCGACGAGGGACCGCAGTTGGTGGTCAGCTCCCAGAACCCGGCGTCTAACAACAGTCTGCCTCACAAGCTGAGGCACAAGTCGCGTATCGGCGACAAGGACGCGGCCAGCGCGTTACTTGCGCTTCAGGGTATCAAACAAGAGCCAGGACCAAGGGCGTCGCCGCCGTGGGACAACGAGGGCTCCAGTGACGAACGCGATTCCGGCATTTCCTTGGGGGCCGAATGGACCGGGCCAAACGTAACCAGCGTTCCCGAAAGCGAGAGAGAGGTGAAATCAAGGCTGGACCGTCTTGCATCCGAAGTCGCGTCCCTTCAGTCGATACTTCGCCTAGGAAAACCCACGGAGACCAGTCTGGTCACGGGACACGCGTTGCCCGCGAACGCCGCCGTCAGCGGGCCGTGAAACGAGAAGAAATTATGGTATCTTCGTGGATCCACGGACGGTTGCACCGGGTTGGACGCGACGACGTCCACGATGATGCCGCGCAACGACGTTGAACACATTAGAGACGGAAGAAAGACTTTCTTGACGCTGATCGCGCGCGAATTCGTTCCAACGCAAGTGTGATGATGTTGTTGGTTGGTAGTAGGAGGAAGGTGGCGGTCACGCGATGGTCGAAGGAAGAAGGGAAATGTACATATCTTTTTTTTTTTTCTTCTTTTCTTTTGCAAAAGACCTACTACCGACTTTGCAGTATTGGATCCGCGTGTACCTTGGTGTACGGCCAATGTCGCGTGAAACAAATCGTACATGGTTCTCTTATCGGTCAGATAACGGTCAGAGATCGACCGGGCTGAGGTCTAGTTTTATCGCGAAGCAGGAAAAAGTTATTCGATTTAGTCGGGCGCGTGTTTTCGTTAACGGCGAGTTTAGGTGATACGAAAGAAAAAATTGCGATATCCTAGGGTATAGGTAACATACGCTGTCAGACTTTCTTAGGCTATTTTTCGTTAATATTATTATCATTATCGTCGCTAGCGTTCAGTTCATTCGCTGATTCGAACTTGAATATTGGCCGCCGTAAAATTTCGATAATCGATTCGTGCATCGTCCATCGCAGGCAGAGGGACGGCCCCGTTAATTCGAATGTCTTCGGACGATTCGTTTTTATTTATCCTCGTTTCAATTAATATTCGTGCATGTATAATATAGCGTATCACGCGAAATGAAAATCGAACAATGAAAAGAATATATATGACTTCGAAGATCTTCCGATTGACGAGCAACGAGTGCCTCTACCTGCGAAATCACGAATTTATTTTCCAATTGATAATTGGTCGTGCAACCGGCTATCTCACTACCGCCAGTTATCCTTAACGATTTAATAATCGTAATCGTGCAAAGCAATAACTCCCTTCTACTATCGTTCGAGATCTCTTCTGTTCTTTACAAAACAAAAACAATCGTGTTCGCGTTGATCGATGCTTCACCGTGGCATAAAATTCGACGGCGGTGAATTTCACAACTAATGTCAGTGTGTGCGGCTTCGATTCCACCTCGGTTGCCAGTTTCACGAATCGTCCGTGATGCCCGTCGAAGTCGCACCCTCGAACGTGCTCGCACGATTTCTTCTTCCCGAAATTCATTTCACCGTGAAACATCGATCGCGTTGTCTCGTCGATGTTCTTCTCGCATCTGAAAAACATCTATCTTTTCCTCCACTCTGTTTTTTTTTTTTATACTTTTGCTATTAGCGATTAACCGTGACCGCGCGTGTACATACGTACGTATCGTAAGGCTAGGAAGAACGCGCGATTTGTACATTTTGGATTTGTTCGCTGGTGCTTCGTGCAGTCGAAGAAAAAGAAAAAGAAAAGGGAGGCCAAGAGTAACCGCTGAAGGCGCCGACGCGTTCTTCTCTCTGTTCGTCGGGACGAAAGGTGAACTTGTCGGATACCGGAAACCACGCGGTATCCAAAGTATTAAGCGAGCCTATAGGTGTTATGTAATATATACATAGTGCACATACGCAAGAAATATACACATACATATATACGTATATACATATACATATATATATATATATTTTTCAAATTAACGTATTTTTCGATATTCGAGAGAGTATAAGACGAACGGTCTCAATGTGCGAGCGCGCGTGTGTGTGCGTGCCACCGATCTTTTTCTTGTGTCACGCGCGAGGAAAGGGCATACACACAAAGCTTGCTATCGAATCTGCCGGGATGGAGAGAAAGCTGTCGAGAATGCGCGCGCCAGTTGAAGGGATTTCTCTTCTTTTTTTTCGAAATTTCTGGTGAACGTCGGGAGCGTCTATCGAACGTGCCGCGATGCAGAGAGATCGCAACGAATACGAGCGACGATGAAAAACCAAAGCGACGGGACGAGTGAAGGATAGTGCAGAAACGAAAAGGAGAAATCCTGGACGATTCGTTGTGGCAAATGTTTCTGCTGATATTTATTGAACGACGACGATGACGGAACGTTTGGCCGGGATTGTTCGAACGGTACGTTCGTCGACGCCTCCAGTTGCACGTCACTGTGATAAGCCACAAAAGTTTAATCTAACGTCACTATATTTGTAAAGCATACCTTTAATTTATTATTCTTAATCGTTTATGCGGAACCGCGAGCAATATAGTAACGCCTCGAATGAAGTACAGATTGTCCCACGTTTCTTCGTGTCGCCAAAACGAAGGGGCTACCATATTTCTCACGGTTTCGCTTGTCAACGCGGGAAATAATTGCGCCAACGACGAGTGATCTAGACGAATGAAAGATTCAACGTGTTGTCTAGATCCGGCGATCGAACTACCTTCTGTGGCGTTTAGAATGCCGAGGGAAACGCTGTCTACGCTAGAGCCCGCCTCTGAGCAGAGCTGAACGGGTTGCATATCTACGGCGCTCAACGTGTCTTAAGATTTCTAAGGACGCATCGCAAGACTGTATTTAATCGTGTTCGGCATTATTCGTAGAAGGATCTCGTATCTGTGTTTATCCACGCCCTCCCGTATACCTCCTCCCCTTATTCCTATTTTCACACGTTTGTACTTTTTACGTTTACTGTCCTCGCGTGAATAATTTTCTATATTTTATACGGCATGTTTGTATATTGTTATTGTTGATAATTTTCTGCGAACGATCGCCGACCACGATGCTCGAAGAATTCATCTTTTTTTCTTCTCTTTTCTTCTTCCTTTTCCTTTTTACCGCCGCCGCTCAAACGTTTCGCAGTGTTTTGCTCAGAGTAAAGGACGTCAAGTGTACGATCAATGTTTCCTTCATCGACTGTCGGACCAACACGTGTTTGCTAATAACTTTTTTTTAATAAATTTATCACTCGGGACAAACGGTCGAATTTCTTTGTTACAATACGTACACCGTTCCGCCAGTTGATCTACTGTTACATACCATGAGTGCCTATAACTCCGCAGTCTGCAGTAAGGCTACCGATTTCTTAACAGCACGTTTATCGAGAAAGATAAGAGTGTTTTTTGTTTGTTTTTGGAAACAAAGGGGAACCCGTGTACTTTGTAAATAATATTTACGGGTTTACTCGTGATAGATCACGTTTGTGATCGGAGAGGATGATGCCACACGCGAACCTTGCGTTCAACAAGATCGTAGCAAGGTTCTTCTTACTCGCAAATTCCAAATAATCTTCTGTCTCACGATTGCTTGCCTCCGACGAAGGCGATCAATGAATCAATATTTGTACATAGCTGCACCATTCTTTTTATTCTTTTGCCAAAAAGCACGCTACTCGTGCCGATGAAAATATGGCGCAAGGCATCGAAGGCGTTTACGAGCATCGGCCGGAGGAGGAACTTCTTCTTTTTTTTTTTAATAATTACACCGCTTGAACCATCGTGTCTCTTGTATACTTGTACCCTGAAATAGTTACTTTGAGGACATTTCGAATACACAGTTCCTATACAGTATGGTAACGCGACTTAGAGACTCGATCGGCCCGTTGTCCACGATTAAACATGATTCCAAGGCAAGTTTTTTCATCCTCCTTTCTCCGGCTGTACGGAGATATAAGTATTTAGATCTAAGGGACATATCCACAGCGTGTAGTGTACTTGTATATGAATACCGAAATAAATATTTTCAATGTTTTTTGACAATATTTTGCCATGTTCTTTTTCTCTGTCTCTGTACGCTATCCCTGGCCTGTGTTCGCTTGTTGAAATAAAAATACAACAGTGCTACGATGGCGTGGAAAATAATGTACACGTTTTACATGTTTGTATCTAAGAAATCATGTATTTTCATACGAAACGCAATAGGTGTAAAGATAAAAGTTACTGAAGCGTACGCCCCGAGAGGGTACAGCGACGTTACACGCAACGTCCATAAATATAACGACAGTAAATAGATACCATGCGTTAACATGAAAAAAAAATATATATATATAAAAAATATATCGTAAAGTTAATTTGTACAATCGTAAGATGTAACCGGTATAATTATACAGGGATTAAATTTCAAACGAAGTAAAAATCATCGATCAGCGCTGCTGGCCTAATCACGATTATCTAGAAAATATCTATCCGCATCAGAAAGAAAAAGAAAGTACTGATGGTTCAGCGTTGTCCGTTCTGCGTAAGTGTAGCGAGGAGTGACAGAGTCCACGCTTCATTTTGTTGCAACAATCGTGGCAATCCCCTTGTACTCTAGCCACGATTTCAGGATCGTTTGGTATCGATAGTTCGATAGGTGGGATAACAACTCCATTTTTCTCTCTTCATCTTCATTATTTTCGTTTCTTGCATTTGGTTCTACCTCGTCGTCTGCGAGAAGAGTTCGGACGAGTGTCCGTCTTCTTCGAAGATCTGCAACAACCTTGCATGTTAAACGAACCCCAAAAATCAACTGATATGGCACGAGATAATTTACCTATGAACCCTGTTCACTGACACGGAGGTGTGCTTCTTTAAGGTCAAGTGCTGTTGAACCAATTCCGCTAATTTGCCCTGTTGAGCAAGCATTGAGAGGAAAGTGCAGATAAATTCGTCGTAATTATGCGTTCTACGACAGTCGTCAATCTGAAAGGTACATATCGTTTAATGTTTTCGATTGATTCGTAACAAACAAGAAAATCATGCAAAATTACCTTGTATTTGTTTCTTTTATCATTTTCGTCTTTCAAGCTGGTTTCACAGATACTTATCTCGTGCTCCAAATTTTTCAACAACGCCAGAAGATCCTTGGGTGCGAACGTATGCGGCTCGAACAATTCTGGATACTTCGAGCACAATTTGGGATCGATTTTTTCGACCTTCTTCTCCTCGGTAACGGTGTCTCCGTTGCTAGTTTTTACTCTGGCATGGGGTATTCTAACTTCCCCTGACAGACAGACCTTCTTGTGCAAGTGCCCGCTGTCGGAAACCAATCTTTTTCCATTTATATTAATGTTTCCCAGAGAACGACCTACTTGTGGATATAGATATCATGTATAGATTCTGCGTGAGTTTACAGAATTATCACTGTTATAAATACAAAGTAACAGTAGTCGTATACGTACTTAAACCAGCTTCATTCTTTTCATCCCCAGACACTCGAATCACGACAAACTTCTTGAAGTCTTTCGTCGATGTTGGACTACTTTGACCAGAATTCCACCCCCATGCTGCAAATCGAAAGATTCTCTTAGAACGAAGAAACGTTCGATCAAGATATACATTACGTTACAATGTACCTTTGGCGATCGTGATTACGTTTGCATGGAACAGTACGAAAAAGTCTAGAAAGGACAGGTCAGCTAACTGTACCTCAGAGGTGTCAAGGGAGATGTAATACGGGGGAATGTGTGAAAAGCAAATATAGTATCGGCATACCGAGTCAGAGGAATTTTAGTCTGCTATACAACAGCACCCGCGACAAGCACACGAAAATGAAACCGATAGTTTTTCTTCTGTATTCCATTCTGGCAATGACAGAGTCGTCGAAATGTCCAGAATCAAGGAAACCACATTCCACCAGCTGTACCATTTTTTACAATTGCGTGAATCTGCCCGGTGGTGGATACGTTTGGGTCCCCAGTAAATGTACCGAGGGTCTGGTGAGATTGCAGTTATATTAACATCGTTTAAATTAATAAAATAATTACGTTTCTTTTTTTTAAGCAATTTAAAAAGTGTGTTTCTTGTAATTCAATTCAATTGTGTAACATTAAAGAAATTTCAGTGAGGCATAAATATTTTCACCCCTAGATATTTGAGCCGCACTTACGAATATGCGTTCTGCCTGGCGATTCTTGGACATGCGACACTCTATCTACAGACTCATCCGTTATAACAAACAAATACGACATTCCAGAACTAATTAATCCGAATGAAACCAGTTACATGGGGTCAACGGAGTATCCCCTGAATTTGTCAGAGCTCATTGATTCTTCGTATACAACCGATAGTGTTCCCGACTCGCCTGATCAAGAATCGGCAACTCCATACCCCTTGATCGAAATTCAAGGAGCAATGGAAAGTGTGTACGAATCGAACGATAACAGTTCCACGATTAATAATATACCGGGCAGCTATTTACAAACGCAGGACGATAGCAAGAAACAATACTCAATGCTGAATCAATTAATACGTCACCTGCTGATTTACAAACAAATAACTATTCCGCTGGAATTCTTAGCATCGTCGTCTATATCTACACCACCGAGACGTATCCCAAACTTGCCATTATCGAATTATCTCGTGCAGAATTACATTCAGCAAAACAATAATTTACAGAACGCCATTATAAATGGGGAAAAGTTGCAAAGCGCAACCCAAGGTGCAACATTAAACGATAAAAGCGAATCAATGTTAAATGTACAAAATTCAAGCAATTCGTCGCAGAAGTTGTTTGATAATTTGGAAGATAAGCATAGCATAATTGTAATTGCTGATAACCGGGGAAAGAAACAGTATATAACTATTGAAAAATACAAATCGCTGAGTTATCATTTGGATGTACGATTCGTTCAAGTTATTCCGTGTATAAAAAATATTCGCATGCCGAATACAACCGAGTGCGTGAAATATTACATGTGTGATCCAGAAACGGCGTTCGTGATAGAATACTCGTGCCCGCTGTTTACTGCATTCAGCAGATATACGAGAACATGCGATGGAGAAGCTTACAATAAATGTACGGAGAGCAAAAGTAACGATGGAAAGGTGAATTTTGTAAGTGTAAATGATGCGGTTCAGATAAGCGTGGCAAATAAAAACGTATGTACAGAACACGGAAAAACGAAGGATCCTACGTCTGAATCGCGGTACTATATTTGTTATTCTGCATCAGATGACTCGCACGCTATCAAATCTATTCCAATGACGTGTCCAAATGGCTTAATATTTTGTCAAAGTAAAAAGGTTTGCACGACGAAACGTTTGTGCAATGTAACGTAAAGAATGGAATATCGTTTGATTTACCCTGCGTTGGAGAATTAAATGCGGATCCAATCTCAGACGATGTGTCTGTACTAGATGAACTGTGTGCCGGTGATGTTTGAATTCTAAGAGGTGTAGCATAATCCAGTGCGCACATTACTACCTTTTCCATTCCACTGAAATAGATGTAAACAGCTTTTCTTTATTATATCTTTCAGAATAATACCTTACAAATAGAATGTTTCAAAATAATGATGTGCCTACTTTGATTCAGTCTTTCCAGAAGTTATACTCGAAGCTGCTTCTTCAGTATCCACTGTACCGTCACTGTTTCTTTCAACCGCGATTGTCGACACCACCGAAGTGTCATCAATGTCTGATTTACCAGACAAGGCATTCTCATCGTCGGTTCTATTCTTTTTGTCATAGGTCTTGTCGCATTTTTCCGTGTCGTTCGAACTTTTTTCGGTTCCTTCTTGATGGCTCAATTTAACAAGCTGCTGCAATGCTTCTAATACTATTTGCCTATTAGTTTTCAGCATTGTTAATTTATGCGATATAGCTAGTCGCCGATCAGGAACAACGGCCATTAAATTAAATCTTATATCCTGCAATTGTTCCCCTGTTGCCATCCCCAAACGATCCGTAATTACCCTTCTAAACTGCTCTGTCCACTCCTCGTGCTCCTTCCATGGACCATGATCCATTGGATACGGTTTCAAACCGTCCAACTCAAATAATCTACCGTTAATCGGTACATAACTAACAAAGTGGAAAGCTTCACCGGTAAATCTGCCAGTTGAAACCCCAGTATTTTTATCCTGCCGCCTTTTTGCCTGAGGCATCGCGTGAGAATTATGGGCGCAGGCCAATTCAGGTGTGTTACCGATTGCCCATCCCTTATTTTCTGGACACATTCCAGATGTATGCATTTTCAATCTGGATAAAGTTGTACCCAAATGAATATTTGGGCAATTGAGTAACACCGAGAGTAGCGCATGGGTCGCGCAACTGTTGGGCACAACCTGCAAAATAATTAATCATTTGAGAAACAGAATCTTCCACGCAAAAGAACGAATATAAGAGACCATTATGAAAGGTAATGCACCTGCTGCGCAAAAAATATATTATTGACAATTTCTTCATCCTTTACAAAACTTTCATCCTGTTCTACAACTTTGCGCCTGGACCTCCGCTCTTCTATCCAACGAAATAGAAATATGAAACCATAAACTGGGCCCTCCAATGACTTTTGCAAGTCGTATATCTCTTCTACTTGCACACCCTTCACTCCGAAATCCTCCAACAACAGCGTAAACAATCCTAGCAACACGAAGTATATTTTAATATTATTTTCCTTAAATATAGTCCATTCTTGATAATGTAGCAAGGCTGGAATCATTTATTTATCTTGTTAATTAGTAACAATGCTACGATGCAGCATATACGTGCGGCAATTGTATATAAATATATTTACATGAGACATAAATGCTGTAAATTTTTCTTATGTCATGCAGTTGAAATTGTACGTTTCTGTCGTGCAAAATAATGAAAACTTTATTGATAAAACACGTATAAACTACTGTGCTCTCGCAACATATTCAGGTATTTTTGTGTTAATCGCTACGAAAATGGCACACTCTTGTGGTCATTCGAATGTACCTGGGTCACTTTCCAATTCAAGCCAACCTTCTGTTAATCGATTTATATCAACTGGCATTCTGTGCTGGGTTTTCGGTTCAACATTTGCAAAAATTTGACATCCTAGAAATTTTATTCCCCTCTGACAATTAAAGGCGCCATGTTACATCAAAACATATGTCATGTGACACGGTCACGTGGTAAAAAAATGCTTAAAGAGCGTCAAAGCAATTTCCAATAATTTTTCATTCATTTTTTTTTCCATTATTATAACAGAAACTCATGCTTTTAGAATCCGTTATCAATTAACGACAGGTATATTGGTTAAAAAACACTTTCGTTTAAAATAAAAAAGGGAGGGTGTACATAGTGCGTTTCATGTAAAACGAGCATAAAACTCAATGAAGTTATCGGAAACTTGGTATACGGAGAATCAATTTTATTAATAAAATGTTTTATTGGATCTATTTAACTGTACAGATAAATATGTGTAAGAGTAAGAGTTAAAATGATTGAATTTATCCACAAGGTATATATGGATATCATAGCATACATATATGCATGTATGATTATATGCATGAGGTTGACAGTAGCGCATTCTATCACATTCGAACAGAATACTTTAAATTGCCGCTCTAGTCGCATGTGTTACGTAGTGTAATTTATGATTTCGATAAATTTGTATTAGAAATAATTAATTAATATGAATGTTTTTACATTAACCATCGGTTTGTTATTGTTTGTTCTATTATCGGAATGTACACTGTCACCACCGAAAGACAGGAATAGTAAAAAGGGCAAAGGAAAAATTGAAATCAAGGTTAGGAATCACATACAGAACAAATTCTTATAAATCCTATATTTGTATCTGACTTTTCTGTACATTGGAATTGTAGAAGGGGCCCATTGGCCAAGATGTGTTCGCAAGGGTTTTAGTGGTGAAAAATCCAAAAGCTCACGATATTATTCGAGAGTCAGGATTCTATTTTTCTAATACAACACGCCGGCGATTTCCTGGCGAAGTTTTAGGATACATAACGCCGGTAATTTTGTTGTTTTTGCACAAATTAGATTCGAGAAAAGTATCTTTCGATGCATAGAAAACACGTAACTCGTAAGACGTGTCAAACACCGACATGAACAAAAATATATTTTCCCTTTAGTGGAATAACAATGGACACGAAGTTTCCAAAGTGTTTCATGGAAAATTCACGATGGTTTCACCAGTGTGGTTGGCATTTCCAGACGGCAGTGGGTCAACGTATAAATTGTCAACCCACGATGTGCAAAAGAAATGGCTGAAAGATATAGGATCATCGAATAATGCGGATCACCATGTTAAAAGTATGCCTGCGATTTCAATTGTAACATTAATACATTCTTAGCGATGAAAGTATATAAATATGTCATTGTAATTCATAGTTGTACCCAGGGTATTGTTCGAACATTGGTCAATGAACGATATCAATGCGTTGTACAGTGATACGCAAAAACAAGCTTCACTAATTGCTGCACTGACAGATACAGCAAAGGTACTTGGAGAAATATATAGCATATCTAAATAATTCGCCACCCGATTTTAATAAACACAATACATTATTTCAGAATTTCCATTTCGACGGATACGTTCTGGAAATATGGAACCAGTTTGTATTAACTGGTGTGGATGCACAGATTGTCGTAGCCTTAATACAATTTATTGCTCATCAATTAAAGACTAACAATTTGGATACAATTTTAGCAGTACCACCATCGAGAGGGTAAGTCTAATTCAACTATATTTTAATGTAGTTAATCGTAATTATTCTCACGCAGTACATATTCTTCAAAGATACAATAGATTATAGGAAAGAACACCAAGGTATATAACGAAGACATATATACACATATATATGTACATTATCTTATTTTTCAACCTTTCAGCCCAAAGGTTCAGCTATTCAATAAAGATCACTTTGATCAATTATCACCTTATATAAAAGCATTCTCTTTAATGACTTATGATTATTCAAGTATTCAACGTCCTGGACCCAATAGTCCCCTTGATTGGGCGAGAGAATGCGTAAAATTATTAGTACCCAAAGATGGCCCCAAAAGGGTTCAGATATTGTTAGGTCTCAATTTCTATGGTTACAATTATACTCCCGAAGGTGGAAACGCAATCTTAGGTTCAGACTATCTGAAAATACTTGAATCGTATAAAGGAAAAATTCAGTGGGATAATAACAGCAAAGAGCACTTTTTCGAAGCAAAGTAAGATTTTGGTTTACGCAGACGGTGCAGTTTTTAGGATAGGTGAGACTGTTTTAGATCAGGATGAAATTCGAGGATATATTTCAGGTCATCAGGGGGCAGTGGAATTATCTTTTATCCAACACTATATTCGATTTTACATCGACTGGATCTTGCAGCAGAGTTGGGTACAGGTATATCTATATGGGAGCTCGGCCAGGGTTTACATTACTTCTACGATTTATTGTGAACCTTTCTACATACATTAAAATGAAAAAGAATACTGAATATCGAGAATAATAAAGATCGTTACTGAATACAATTTAAACGTACAAATAAGTGTTCAGTCTTAACATTAACGAATGACATTCTCATCTACTTTGTATTGAACTGTAATTATTAAATCTTGCAATACTCATAGTTAAGATCGAGCCAGTCTTTGTCTTTGCTCCGTGTGTATTTCAATTCGTATTCTAAGTTGTCATCGTTCGTGGACAAACTTACAAGACAAGTGTTAGTGCACTCCCGCCTCTTTCGACGTGACCATAAAGTTGTTGTTACTTTTCAATATTTGCTTTTCCTCTCTTCCCTTCAACATCATCATGGACTGAGGCCCCCGCATAACATGATACATTAAAGCCCAGCACAATTTCGCTGGCAATAAGCTTTTGCAGCAAAAAGAAAAACCTTTACAATCGATTCTTTGTAGTGAGGTAGTTCGCTAAATTAAACTTACCATTTCAGCGGCAAAAAATATCTGACCGAGCCTGGTAGTACCACGAGTATTTGATTTACTAATATTCCCGAGACAACTTTTTCCGCAACGTAATCAGGTTCCAGCATAGGCATCAATCTGCAAATCACCAGTTTTTTATGCACTAAATTATCATTAATAAAGTATTATAATTTTGTAGAGCCTGTATAATACCTTGGTTTCACTCCATGGAACATTCCGGTATTAATAAAATAAGGACAGACTAATGTCACGTGAACGCCATCGTACCCGTGGGCCTGATAATATCACAGAAAATTATTCGTGTGCGTATCATTAGAAGCAAAAGCTAGTGACCAGGTAACTCATACTTTAAGCTCAGTAAAAAGACTCTCGTGATAGCCAACGGCAGCGAATTTCGTCCCCGAATAGTCTGTACAGTTGTAGGTTCCCAAGAGTCCTGCCACGCTCGCCACGGTCACGATGTGGCCGTGATTATTCCGCATCATATTTTTTACGAAAGCCTTGGTAATCTGTCGAATGTAAAATTGTTGCCCGAACTTTTCTGACTTACTTGTTCACCTTAACTTACCCAATAATGAGACAGAATGTTCACTCTGTAAGTACGCTCAATCTCGTCGTCCGGTATCTCTAAAAGCGTTTTCCCATACACGTAGGCTGCGTTGTTTATTAGCAAAGTTACCTGAATATCGCCACTGCTTATCATTATATCAATTACTAATTCATTGCTCGGGTATGAAAAATACAATTCTACTTACAGAACCAACTTCGATTTCTACCGTCTTCGCAATCCTGTATACCTCTTCTCTGTTAGCGATGTCGCAATAGTATCCCCAACACTTTCCTCCGGCTTGTCTGATTTCTCGAACTGTATCCGTTAGGCCTACCAATTCGTAGAAACACAGATGATCACATCCGTTTGCACGTAGAAACAGGATACTATGTGTGTACATATAAAGATTTACCGGTTTGATTAATATCCCAGATGACAACGTGGGCACCAAGTCTCGCCAGTTTCATGGCAATCAGTTTTCCAATTCCACTTGCACCCCCCGTTACCAATGCGATCTCTCCTTTTATAGATTTGCTCCGATAACGTTGTGGAATGAATGTCAGGATAATTGCCTCGCTTATGTAAACCAGCGCCATTCCCGCAAATATCAAAAGATCGTATATTATCATGGACCATTCTGGCAGCTCCATTTATACCTTCAATCATAAGATTTGGAGAATTCAAAAGTCGCTTAAGTCGTGAAACGAAATTACCCCAATAGTCGTTCCCCCGTTCACGTCGACCGATTCGAACGCACGCACAGTTCTTTTCTCGTTACCAACATGCAATTGAGTGTTTCGACACGAGTATGCATTTTATGCAATAATCTACTTAAATATGATTGCAACGATCGTCCGGTTTTTCGTAAATACGTGCCCCTTCACTTTTACCCCACACCAGTCACTTTCATAAGGGACTGGTTTTTCTTTTCTTTTTGTACAAAAAAATAGAAATCGGATGAAAATTACGCGCGTTGCGGTACTCCTGCGCTTATCATCAGCCTACCTGGCCCCGATTTGCGGTTACCGGTGTTATTAAGTGCGGTCATTGTACCAAGCGCTCGAGCACGGTTCCTTATGTGCCGCTTAATCGACACTGAATCGTCCACCCAATTTATTCTACCGTCGTCGAACGCTTCCGTCTGAATATTTATCGAATCGATGATCCGAGGGAAAGGATTTGCTTTTGAGCGAGGCACGAATCTGTAAAAGGAACTACGAGCAATACGTCGTACCCTATCTCCTTTTCTGTTTATCTTAACTTTTTGGTCCGCAAGCGTAACGTAGATTCTACTTCGTCTATCGGAATTTTATTATTTTCATTGGAAAACTCAATTGCAATCCCGCTACGAACGAACGCAAAGTTCTCTGCCCGTTTGGGCATTGATTTAAACAAATATTAGATCACTTCGTGAAGTTACGTCGTTTAGACACGTTTCTATTTAATGTCTGCGGCTCGTGTACTGGGTGAAAGCAAATTGGCAAATATGGAAAGTTGTGTGAAAGATATACGCGGAAACACGGAGAAACAGCAGCGTTTATAATTTCGGAACCTTCGGCTTTTGCTTCCTTTTTTCCCTTTCTCGCGGCTCCTTAAAAAAAAACGAAAGATCGTGGCGCAATTTCTATTACAATTTTTACCACTGATACATCAATTCTTCTTATATAAATATATATATATATTTTTTTTTCACCAATTTAAAGCGTTACTCTTCGTTCAAATAAACTTTACACTCCTCCACTGTGTTCCAGCCAATTGATCTAATTTAAAATATCGCACAAACTGAACTTCCGTCACGAAGCCATTACCTCTTTGTGGAAGGCACTTCCCGAAGCTGCTCTTCTTACACGCAAGGAACGAGCAGCGGAACCGTGGGACACGAAAAAGCGATTCCTCTCCTTTCTTTACGCGACTATGTATCGGTTGGATCGACCGGTGTTGACTGCCGGTGTCTTCCTGTGCGCCCGAATTGCAAGACCCGCGATGCTTTACTGTATAACTTGCAGCCTTGCACACTGACGTGCCAGTAACCCCCTTGAAAGGAACTGGGAAAGTAATTTCATATTCCCCTCCCCTTCGTTCATTCCAATTTTCTGGTCGTCAAGGTACATACTCCAATTCGGTAATTCGTTACAGATCAGCACGCGTTTGTTTAAAATATCCACATCCGATTAACTACTTCGGGTTGTATCTCTTTGTAGCGCGGCCCTTGCGGAAATTTCTTTGCGCGTGAAAAAACGAAGTTCGAAAGTGGTGGGTCTGAAGTAGGTCTAAAAATGAATGGAAAATCTATTTCGTGTAACATCGCTGGATTTAGTATAGGATCGCCGCTGACACGATGCACAAAACATGCATTGCAGATTCGTAATACCATAGAAAAGGCCTGGACCACGATTTACGGTGAAAGTTTCCGTTGCCTCTCTCCACCTACATTTCTTATACTGTTCTATCATTTCGCGCTACGCAAGAAACGTCGGTCTACGTTTGGTCTCATCGCTTCTATCTTATGTAGAGCATGAAAGGACAGCGGGAAGATGTTGCTGAAACGACGATACTTCCTAAAGTCGCTTGACCGGTTCGCCCGTGCGGTTGCATACTCTCAGGCGACGTTCAGTTTTAGTAGGATCCCTTGTTGTAACGTAAACCATGGGAACTATTACCTCCTATAGATAAGGCAAGGTTTAATGGAATTAGTTATATTAATTAACGTAGTTTTAAATATTTCTATCACGTCGAGATTATCCCGTTGCTTTCTTTCATTTCAGTAAATAACCGAGCATGCTTCGCTTCTAATGCCGTCCAGGTTGCAGAAATACACCATACATTCGTTACAGGAAATTGCGTGGATCATTGATTTGCAATCCGTCAGGCAACGTTACTTTACTTCATGTAGAAAGTTACGAGATTCAAGTGAATCGTCGAATTACGTGCGTATAATGCTGATGTGGCATTATAGTACCCCCAACTTACACAACCGCGGTAGAAGCTTATTTCATTCCTAGATGGTAATACCCACGCGAGCAAGGGAATATATAGAGGAGCCGTACGTTTCTGTGGATAACACAGGTGCATGCATATACACACAGCTAGTCTGCAGAATTTGCAAGGAGAACCCAATTCGCAGACATTTATAGTGTAAACGTTGGAAGATAACAGGGACCACCTGTATGCCCCGGTGAAAGGATTACGTTCAAGATCTAGGTCGTTGGCGGAGAAGGTAGGAACAGTAGAAAGATTGTCATTACGGGAAAAATCGTGTTCCATATTTAATGTCTCTCGTTCCCGATATAAATTCTATAACCCAGTAATTTTATGCGCACGTACATTTTTCTTTCCTTCGCGTCCGCGATGTTTTGGAGTTGGCAATCCCTTATATTCAGGATTTAGAGATATGCTGATTTGGTCGATTTCGAGGCATGTCGCGTGCTGCTTATTGTCGTTAAAATTCTGACGTTTTTAGGAGGAACATGTGTGCAAAAAGACCTTCGTCTGTCTCAATCGTGCCCGGGGATGAATCAGGTATCGCGGAAAATCAGACGCGTTGCAATGACAAATTGGCTTGGTCCCTTCATTATCAATGCGAAGTGTTGCTCGTAGTAATGACTCATGCTTGAATTAATGAATAAATGTAAGATAAACGACGGCGCGAACAATTGTACACTATTATTGTGTCCTTTGCGGCAGGCAGGACTTGGTGGCGTTTCCTTTTATCGTATTACGGCTTCAAGGATTGGCGGCACCAGTTCGACGTATGCCGAGGTGCGCCTCGTGAAAATAATTAATTATTAATACGGACGCTGTTTCATTATGCAAATTATTAGCTGGAAGATTAGTAGCGGAGAACTAAGCTAAAAATTAAAAAATTTACATAGATATGCATATAGGGTGATTTGTAAAAGCTTTAGGAAGTTTTAAATTTTGTAACTCGCCGCGTTTCAAGGAGGACTCGCGAATTGTTTGGTGGCGCTTCACCCTCCATTGTTAATGGAGAATTATTCTTCGTTAATGAATCTGCAACGCTAGGTGCGACGTAGGATTAATAATATTGATATAAGAAAACTACGATCAAAGAATGGCCGAAAGGCTAAGGAAACACCTGTGGGACCATTACCATTGGAGTAATGGTAAACCGATCGGGTTTCCGGTGCAGAGGCTCCCCCTGTCGGTAGTATATTTATATTCCAAACGTACCGACCAAGCAAATTTAAAAAGGTATTTGCGGCAAAATTATATAAGATTTATAATTATAGTGTTGCACTATTCTATTTAAAAAGTGATTACAGCGGTTTAAAGCTCGGGAGATGAGAATAATAGATACGTTCAGGCATTAATTAATATTCAGCGATGACTGTACAGAGTAATGTAGAAATGTGGGGAAATGGTCCAGCATCAATATTTGTTTTCGTGTTTACGTATTTTGTAATCGCCTAGTGGATCAAACACATCGATGACGATCATCAAGGTCCATTCTACCCAGGTTTACCCAATGCGAATTTCAGTGAAAGTACATGCTGACAATAATTTCGTAATTTTTATTCTTTTAGACACCTCGAACTCTGCATCACGGTTTCACTTGGACCGGCCACCTCGAAGACACTCTTTGACTACATGTGGACACGAATATCTGTAGTAAAGTAAACGGTGAGCGCCTTTTACCATCCATTCTTTACTAACATTGGAAAGGAAATGTATGTATATCTATATAATCAATTAAATTATCAAGCGCAAGGGATAACACGACACCGCAATTAGTTTGTATTGCGCGGTTATCGCATTCAATTTTTTGCAAAGGTGGGGAACGTGTGTGTCGCAGTAAAATATGTCAATCAATTTTAATTGAATACATTTCAAACGTCACAGACATATCTCCGTGGCAAAAAAAAACGTATATGTAGATTATTAAAAATGTAGGACGCTTCTGATGATACTGTTCTGTCCACGCTATCAAATTCTCGACGTCGTTAGGGACGAAAGATTTTACGCAGATCAGATGTCAGGGCGCCCGGTATTATTCCGAACCGTTCACTTTCACTTACAGTTACACCGTCAAAGTCGGGGCTGCTTTCTTGAAGAAGCCTGTAGTTATGCTAGACCACCGAGAGAAAGATTTCTCGTATTCAAGTTCAACGGTTCCACGATGGAATGCAACTTTCCACGACACGAACATTTTCAATTAGCTAATGCCCCGGACAATTATTGAAGCACTTGTTGTAACATCATGACGTCCGTCCGGCTAATGTGCATTTTCGGACAGGCTGTGTACATGCAATCGTGCACGTACTCAATCAAATTTCATACAATGTTGCTCACAAAACGACCCGCCAGCAATTACATTCGAACTTGTCGTACGCGTCTTTTCCTCCTAAGTGACTCAGCCTCTGTCAAATTATGATAAACATGAAAGTAAAATTCAATTCCGATCGCTGAACTGCTTGTATATGTACCAATGTTCATTGTTTGCACAGAATACAAAGTACATACTATTAATTAAGTGGAAGGAAATAACTACCTTCCCATCCGACGACTTCCAGCACGCTTTTCATACAAAACGAAGCAAAACAAGCTACCTCGTCGAGGCTGAGCTTCGCATACGCAATGAGGTATAAAACTTTTCTGCGCTTCAGTCGTTTTGCCAGGCGGCAGGATTATAGGCGTAGGAAACTGTCTATTTTGTTTCGCGACGTACATTAAAATTCCGAGTCACCCGGGCCCAATTTCTGACACAACCACGTTTTTAAGTTCCTCGCCGTCCGTTAAGTTTTCCCCACTGATCTCGCTCGTTACACGAACGTTTCGACTGCCCAACATTAACTGGATCTCCTTGACACAATAAACTTCGCTCCCTTGATTTCCCACGTTCGCCCCGTTTGCTCCAGTCGATAATCGTTTCCCTTGGACGACGAGAGTAATCCGCGAAAAAAAAATTCATTTGCCCATCAATATTCCGGCCGGTAGGCCACTCTCTCCTTCGTTTCCACTCTCGCCGGTGCAACCTTCTGGTCGAAGGAAATGCACAGCTGGCCATTGGTGATCTGCAAGCGTTTTGTATCAACGCATTGATGTTCCAGTTCGTAAATTACACGAACAACTAGCTGCAATGAAACCGAACCGCGACGCAGGCTCCTCTTAATTCGTTAATTCGAATTCAACACCAACGACATCACGGACCCGATCTCTTGTAACGAAAGTGGTAGAAACGTGCCTCTTCTGCTCGCCCCGTCTGTGTTTAACTATACATATACTACGCACATGGTCACATATGCCCCGTAAACATTTATTACTTGTTTACCACACAGCTGTCCTTATTGTGCAACAAATTTTCCTCTTATACGAACGATAGTTCGGCGGCCAGCTTTTTGTAAACTCTCGCAGCGAATTGGGCAATTTCTGCAAGGATGACTGGGCGTCGGGCGGACCGGTACGAAGGACGTTGAAACGGCGCGAGTCATAATTAAGTTCCAATAAGAATAAAATTCCCCGTAAGATGTTCCCAAAATCGTTCTGCACGATTCTCGCACAATATTCCACGCCCCGTGTGGAGGTTCACCAAACGGGACGGAATAAGCCAGAAGACAACGTTCAACGGTCGGGCGGAGCATTAATTTTCCTGAATATCGTCTAACGAAGGAAATATATAAAAAATACATTACCGAGCACATCAAGCGAGAGTCGCGTTGGAAAATTTTCTAAGTCGGAGACGACCATGTCTTGGCACTCCCATTCGGGTGTAACGAGAGGAGGATCTCGTACCAAAGGTCGAAGATCCGAAAGATAAGCGGAAAATGGGTAGCTGATCGATGCACGTGGAATTGCTATGCTCGTATTAATACTCGCGTTGCTGGTGCTCCCCCGGTTAGTAGTCCGTTGCCGGAGATCGTCGAGAGGGTAAAGGCGTACCGGAGCCGCCGTTTCATTCAGTACATCGACGACCTTAGTGCCGGTGAGACGGAGCACCGTTCGTTCCTGCGCCAGGCATTCGTATAGGTACGCACTTTCGTGCAGCACCGTGTTCTCGTTCTCTCACCTGTTGCGAACGTGTCTCGTTCTACTCTTGCCTGAAAACGCGAGTGATTTCTTTCTTGCTATCTCGTGTAGACGTTGAACATACCTATCGGTAAGATCCTTCCACGTGGTTTATCGGTAAATATTTACCCGAAATATCAACGGACACTCGCGCGAACTTTCTTCGGCACGTCGGATAAGATTGCCGATGTAGATCGCGGATGATACCCTCGATCGTCTTGATTGGCGGAACGCGTTGTAGGATTTGACGGTGCAAGCGAAGTCTGTGAAGATCGAGGCAGAACGGCAAGGAAGACTTGCAGCGGTCGCAAATTGAATTCGTTGCATTAACGACACTCGATAGTACATCGCGAATGGGCAGTTTTGAAAGTTGCCCGTGGATTTCTCGCGGCGAGTTCCGATCGATCTTCGCTTGAAGCCGCTGCGCACTGGCTCTCGATCCACGCAGAAATTAGTTTTTCTCGCGCAACTATCATCAGTCTTCTGCATATTTGTACCACTTTTTTCTCCGCGACATGTACTTACAATAAACAGGGAGCAAAGCATTTGCATAAGAATTATCGATGCAGATTTTTTCCATTATCGTGTCTAACAATAGAAAAACGCGAGTCGAAAATAAGATAATTGTAATGGATTCACAGTTCTGTCGCAAGAGACATGTCGTGTACGGCTTTGGGAATTAATTAACGACAATTATATACAGGTCTGCTGCGTGGCATAGATTAGGCTATATTGATTGGTGGTTTATATTTGCAACAACAGACAAACAGGATAACTATAGGCGAACGTGCGCACGATGCATCCGACAATTACCAACGATTCGTCGAAGCAATTTTCATTGCGCGCCTCGTTGTGCTCTGTCTCACGATCTCGGATCTACGTATTGCACCGTCTTTTCGTGTCTCGACTTTAACGAGTATGTGCCTATACATGCATACCGCGCGAAGTAGAAGATCGCAGCGCGAATCGAAAAAGGATAAGCAGGCTTCGTTCACCTGTTACCGGTTCTTCGTTTCCCCGTGAAGCGATATGCGTTTTCGCTGCGCTCGGTACGAGCACAAATCGAACGTGAACGGCTAAATTACGCGCCCCTTGCTAGTGGAACTCTTTACCGAAAAACGACGGTGAATTTAATGTTTCGTTAGCGTGGCTCGCTGTGCAGGAGCAGAAATTTGCTCGACGAGCAGAATATACAGTGCACCGCGGAAAAGCAAATCTAATCGAATCGTTTGGGAGAATATTTGCTGATATTCATCGACCGTGAAAGAGATTATTTAAATAACGATCTTAGTTCCTCGCGCGATTGTTTTCGTCCCCGAACGTCGTCTTTATTGCAAGAAGAAAGTGATACGAAATTTGGAGAAAGCGTACACCAGTTTCTATACCGGCGTCTGTCTTCCACTGTAGTTAGGGTAACCAAGTACGACCTCTGGCAAATCTGCCATATCGGGCCCCCTTCTTTCTTACTTTATTAAAAATAGATTCAAATCAATTATTAATTCCTCTCTGTTCACACACTTCGGACTGCTTGTATCGTATCGTTAACTGTTTACTACTTACAGGGCCCTCCTTTGTCGCGTCGATAATCGTGAAAGAAAGCAAATTAAGGAAAGATTAATTACGGAATGTCAGAGAATAATAGCGATAAGCCGATTAATCGGGTGTTCGCGCTCTATCTGTTACGTTGCAACAATAATTTATTCTTTTCAGATCTCGCACAACTAACGTTGCCGCAAGTAAAGGTGCTTCTGCATCACTCAGCTGCTGGACGTGGTCGAGGCAACAGCGACGACTTTTCGTCCGGGAACAATCTAGTCCATACATATTGCTCCGAAACGAGCTATGACATCCTGATCGATCTCGACGTACCACGAACGCAGAACACTTTACGACACTGTGACGAAACGTCGGATCAGTTGAAATTAATCCAGGATCCTACTCGAAGAGCGCAGCAGCCATGTCGTTCCTAAGATCTACGGGCGATTTAATCGGTTTCTTGGTCCTCACGGTGGCGTCTATCGTCGAGAGCATCGTCAGAGCGTTAATTCCTGCGAAATACAAGATGAAGAGCATCGCTGGAGAAATTGCTCTGGTAACTGGCGGCGGTGGTGGATTGGGAAGGCTGGTCGCTCTCAGGCTAGCTAAATTGGGCGCCACCGTTGTCATCTGGGACGTTAATAAAACTGGTAAGCAGAATCATTTTTGTCCCTACATACCTCTGCGAAAATTGCGCGGTGAGTTTTGGAGTGATGTACACGCCGGGGACGGTACTGTGCGCGCCGAGTTTTCAAAACTGGTGCCAATCGCGGTATCGTTAACGTAAATTAGCCGCAATCAATTAAACGTGCCGGCTCTTAACGCATCGTTCATGTTAAGAATAAATTGACCTTATTTTTACGTCGACGAGTTTCTCAGTATCAAGGGTATCGTGACTTTTGTTCGAATTCTTTTATAATCGAATGCAGCTGCCTGCAGCTGCGAAATCGAATTAATCCGGTAGTGAGGTAATGCGGGAGAAGTAGTACAGAGCAGCTAAAGATAGGCACTGTTCTAAAACAGAAAACACTCTAACCACGCTAATCCGTTCGGGGCAAGAGATTTTCAACAAGTTCCTCTGTCGTCGCTAGCAAGGAAAAGAACCATGAAATCGCATGGTGTCCCTGTTTCTCTTCCATCGATTGCGCAAAAATTGTCCAGCGCTCAAAGTCTAAAAAAATCGTAATCTTCTTTCCTCGGTTCCAGTTTATTGCTTATACGATCTAGGCACACGCTATAATCCCGCGTACGATATATCTTCAGAATAATCACGCATTCGTCACGTCATCCTCGGGACGACCTTAACATTTTAGAATTTGCCACACAATTCATTGAATCCTCGCACTCTTGGCTCTTTAATCGCCACGGGCGGCATACAACGAGGCAAATCGTTCTCGAAGAAAAAGAAATCTGTCACCCCCCCCCGAAGAGGCAGAGGCAGTTCCATACAAGAGATGCGCGTTGTAATATGAAATAATCGTTCTGGGCCTCGCTTTATGAATTTTTTATCAAACGGAGAACAATGAACCGCGACGGAAAAGTTTCCAGACGTCAGTTCCTATTTTTTCTTGTTCGCGACAAGCATGCATAGAATAACCATTTTGTGACATTGCCTGTGGTACAATTATCGGGAATCGTCTAGATACGAGTAGAGATAACACAGCATCGGTGTCGACGATGTAATCAACTGTTCACAACGCGCGAATTCTGATAGTCTTTTGACGAGCACCCGAATTCCAAGGCTGTGCAATTCGTGCCCGGACTCGAAATTAAAATCCATCCTGGACTGCACGATGCGCGGTGCCTAATTTCCAAATGTCACGTACCAGCCTTGCTTTTACCCCGAGTGGAATATCAAAATCACCGCGCAGGCTTGAATATCGTTTTTCCCCCCTATTCCTCTGCCTTATCTTGGTTTCTTTCCTTTGATTTTCCGTTTTTTTTTGTTTTTTTTTTTTAATACCGTGGCTCGTTAGTTAGCTGCCGGGGCCAGCCTTCAATAGACGATAAGAACCGACATCGTGATTAGATATTTGTTGAAAAGGAAACATATTCATGCCGCTAATTGCATGCCTATTCCTCAGGCGTTCTATTAAATCGCTTAATTCATGAGGAAGCACCTGCGCGTTAACCTAGGACTATGCTAGTTTCATGGACATTTATAATTCGCAGTTGTTCCACGGAAGGTGTGCGTTTCGTGCATTGTTTGTTATCTCTTTGGTTACGTCTATTCATACTCGCACCGATTATGAAATCAAATGCACCAAGTCATGTACATATACGTATACGTAACTTCAGAACCCCTTCATAGATAAACTCATGGCGGATAATATCGCGCCGATCTATTTACTCTCGGAGATATCATTTTTCGTTATCTCATACAATCCCGATACACGAAACGTCGTTCGTGTTACCACTTTCGGAGCACTTTCCATTTTCTTTTCTTTTTTTTTTTTTTTTTTCTCTCTATTACGAACGTTCTAAGCTCGTAGAAACCGAATTGGCCCTCGCCGGTTGCTCTTACAAAATCACTGTAAAACCATTTCGCCGCGCGCTTTCACCGACCGATGCTTTCAGCGCGCGGTGAAAATATGTAGAAAACTAAACCAGAGTAAAATCCGACGTTTATACACACATTTGTGAAAGACATCAAAGATGGAGAGTTTCTTAATCGCACGTCACTGTCACGCATCGCAGCCCATGATACATATCTTGCAATCAAATCGGAGATAGAGAATTATACAAATACGTACTACGCAATCATTGATAACTGTCGCGAGCAATCCTGGCCGTAGTCGTTCGCGAGATAACTTGCAATACTCACCAGCCATGTTAATCCCTAAGTGGATGAAGCTTCGAGACAAACAACTTAATCGTTCGGTAAAACGAGGGGCAAAAACACGTGAACTGTTTCGAATTCTTAAAGCAATGAATAGGAGATGGAATGAAAAATTAAACTGGTTTAGTGTGTAAATAAGATTCAAATCGCTTCTTTTATTTGCATGTAACTGTTGGGCATGCTTAGTTCATAATTAATGTGCAACGTTAATTCGCGATGACAGTGTAGTTTGTTTTTCACGGATAAAGACAAAGGAACAGGGGGAAATTCAGTTTTGTTTTTTACGCTTTCGTCATCCTCGTGACAAATTACACCTTACGTAACTCCAATAATTTTATGGTATACATGTAAAATTGACAGGATCCTTCTGGATCGCTCGCGCGACCTTTCGATTTGCCAGGTCGCTGAGAGCGACCTTCCGAAGCTGTGTTAATGACCTCAGAGCAGTAGTGTCGGGAAAAGGTGCACCTTCAACTGACCTTCGTCGTTCAGTAAATGCTCGCGGATCGAGGCCGTTCCTTTGCTGATCGTAACAAAAAGGAGGAATGAAACGCAATGTCCAGAGGGAATGAAAAACCTGGTGTCACCTTTTTTTATTGCTGTTGATTAATAATGGTTGCGCAACGTAATGCCTATTAAATATATAGAAGGGAAACATCATCGTTCTAAATTAATATGATTTCAATTCAACCAGGTGTCGAGCGTTGCCGAATGTATTCAAGGTGTAAATCGTAAAATCCATGGAATCTTGAATTATCGGCCAATGAAACGAACGATCGACAGAACAAATGGAGGCAATAAGGATTGCGGGAAGTTAATTGCAGTGGAAGAAGGGAAATAGAGAGATGGTCGGGGTTCACGGTTCGGAGGAAATTCGCGCGATGAATTCTAAGCGTGTGTACACCAATCAGAAACTTGGCCTCGTGGGCGGAATGTTGATCGAGAAGGACTGCATTCACCGACAAGTACATTCGGCCGTGCGCTTTATTGTTTGCAAGCGAAACACGTGTTTTCTAGCAGAGTGGCGATGCATGACAAGAGTCGCCGGCGATGATACCAGTTTCCCGTTGAGATCATCTCTCGATTTTGTTCTTCTATTTTTTTTTTTTTTTTCTTCTTTTTCTTCGCATAATGAGCATCTGTGCAACGTGCAATCTTGATCGGAGAGAAGCACGGAACAAGATATCATCAGCTGTGTCCGTCGGGATAATCTTTAATTATCCTGTCTCTGGATTTTGTATTTCAAGCACATATTTCGGTCGACTGGAAACGATTAAGAACATGAATTTATTCGGCTCGGCAACCTATTGTCCGACATTTCGTGAACTCACCGACAAGAGAGATGTCCTGTTGGTTCGTTTTCTAAGGATGCCGGGGGCGGACCACGGGGTCCAAACGAAAGCAAAGCGGCGCGACGCTCAAGGCCGTCTACGAGGATCTGGTTGATCTGGATGGGCAAACTGGTTGAACGACGGAGAAAAAGAACAAAAATTCGAATTTCGCACGAGCGATACAGTGTTTGTGCGGGTTCTTCATTGGTGAGGGGTTCTTTTGGGTACGATCGTCCGTTTACGATTTCCACACGCGCCGGTCCCCCTTGTCTCCCCCGCGACACGAAAGAAGCCGTTCAAGCAAAATAACCGAGGAGCCGATTAGATTCCCGGCGTATCGACGTTTTGGCGAAAACACGGAAGGATTGCGCGGAATGTGTTTAGTATCGCGTGGAACAGGATATTCCGCGAGGTGCAATTATCTTTCATAATTCTGCGCGAGCAAAGCGTACTACTTGGCCAAGAAGCGAAACAGCTGCTACCTCTTCGCGGGTTTCAACTTTCTGCCCGTGAAAACCTGCATTCACGATTGTTAAACGGTTGACTACTTCGTCGGAGTCGCCTGAAAAATTGCGGGCAACGAGGAGAGAGAAACGACTAATAGCACTCTTATTACTTATACTGCCTTAATTAATCGCGACAAGAGCACACTATTGTACGCAGATGAAGAGTCACAGACATAGGGAGGCATTGAAGGACAAAAAATAACGGAGATAACCGAGAATCGTTTAAAAATTCCTTTTTACAAAAAATCTCCAGACTGTGATGAACATTTCTTCAATTAACACGTATCGTTTTTTCATAAACGATTCCTATTCTTCAGTTAAGCATTTGAAATAATTGAAAGTGGCATCATCTATTTACTGTGTACTAGGTGTACGAAAAAAAAGGAGCAACGATATGAGTCAATGGCGACAGGTATCTTGCCAGTCGACGTAGTACGCGCTGATCTGCGCGATTCAATGGCGACTTTTCTTGCGTGCAACAACAAGTTTTACAAACTTCAAGGGAACAAGGAGCGTATCGGAGACTCGCTTTATCTACATGAAACAACACGTTACGAAAGAACGTGAATCGAGGAGGTTGGGGCCTGATAAGGCAATCTTTTGCGTACTTTTTTGTTACATATGTGTACACTAAATTTTGTGTAAATCTGTGCGCGAGTTCAAACTCTTGTTCCCTCCCCCGGCCACAGCGTATAATAATTTCGCCGAAAGCTTGAAGGACCGGCGGATTAAAAACTCGTTCTTGTGACATTTCAAAGGACACCGGGCTGTTTTCTTCGCCGTGGCGCAAGAATGTTTTTCGATAAAGTGTCGTTGCAAAATTTCATTTCCGTCGCGGCAGTTGAACGATATCCCCGGCGTCCATGATAATGTCCCTGGACGTAACTCGTCCCTTCTCCCAATTTTATTCACCAACGGGATTCCCCTTTGATTTCAGGTGCCGAGGAGACCGTAAATCTCGTGCAGGCCGCAGGTGGTTCCTGTCACGGCTACGTCTGCGATCTGTGCAACCGTGAGGATGTTTACAAAAAAGCAGCTCTGGTCAAAGAGGAAGTTGGAAAGGTGAGAGTGGCGCGAACGATGTAGAATTATTGAAAGGTGACGGCGCCAGGTTCTCCGGGCATCTCCCCGAAGGTGTTCTCCGTTCGAAACGATGTCGTCGGTCATTATCGCCCTCGGCATTCGTCAGGTTCGCGTTAAATTAATAAAACGAAGCCACGGCTGGGGACGGTCAATTGGGAAAGGCGCGTTGATTACGCGAGACCGGCCAGCCTGGTATCACCTCGATTGGGTCGTAAACGTTGCTATATTGTTGGCAATGTAAATGGAATCGAACAAGGGCAAACCGAAGGTGCGCCATGGAGAAATGTTCGCGAGATCGAAGGTCTCGTGAATGGAGACAAGCTTGTTTCGCGTCGTCCCGTCGCGCTTCTAGGGACGACATACATATTATGAAACCCCGCGTTACGTCATAACGGTGCAACATACCGCCGATATGTTGCCCGATCTGCTCTTAAAGGATAGAGAAACGTAGAATTCTTTCATGTATCTGCATGGACATAGTGCGCCGTACGCTAATTTCTTCGATAACTCGAACGTTAATTAATCACCATCTCCGTGCATCACGGTCCTTCGAATGATACACGATACTCCCCTATCACGGAAGAAAAAGAAAAAAAAACCCAAACGATTCGTGAACGAGATAATTAATTGGTCGCATGAACTTTACAGGTGACCATCCTGATAAACAACGCCGGCGTGGTGAGCGGCATGAGATTTATGGACACGCCGGACAAGCTTCTCATCCGAACGATGGACGTGAACGTGATGAGCCACTTTTGGGTACGTGTCACTTTTAGCCTCCCGCTATATTTGGCAAGCGCTACCTCTTGTAAACTGTCGGGGTATCCGCGCAGTAATATTTAAAGGTACATAAAAGTACGCGTGACAGATTTAATATTCTCAAGCGACGCAACTTATTCACGTCGGACACGCACGCGCGCCCATCCGATTTATTAACATCTCAACGACCTTCGAGGTACCTTACCCAATTTTCCATGGTCCCTGTACGATCCCCCGCGTGTGAAGATCCCAGGTCAGGACCAGGTACTGAGATTCTATATATACGCACCGTGACGACTCCAGTTATTCGCCTGGCGAGTAGACCGAGTGAGAGGCATTCCTTCTGTTCCCCGTGTTTAGCCCGCGGATCAGGAGGTGGCCAAACCGGTCGGATAGATGCAGCCAGTCGGCCGCGCGATTGCAGTACACTCGTGTCTCGCAATTGCGACACCCGGGAGAGATACGTTTGCCAAACGCGGATAGTATCGTGCTCCTCGGTGCGGCTCTCGGACGTAGCATCGAAAGAAAGAAGAAGCAATTACGTATTCGCAATCGTGATCGTCGAGCTACGGCTGGCGAGATGGAGACGGTCAGTCGTCGTCGACACCTGGCTCGATTTCGTTTGCACGTTCATGACGACACGGCGCCCCTCGGCGGTCGTGTTTAAAGAAACGATTTTATTCGCCACTTAAGAGCATTGACAGAGGCGATTTCGCGAATCACGAGAGGCTGACCGATTTCACAGGATACGGAGTGAAAGTTTAGGGGAACATCGACAACCAGTATATGTACGCATACATGTATACGTTAGATCGATAGGACTGTTGGGACTCCCGGGACGACGAGGGAAAGGTTACTCGTGGAGCAGCGTTTCGATATTTTTGCAACGCCGATTCGACGGCACCGCGCTGATAACGGGGCGAAAATAAGATAGAGGAGTACGAAAGAGGGGCAAGATCTGTCGGTCGCGTCGCTCGAAAACTAGCCATCGTTGGGAAACCGCTCGTACACCTTTCCTTCGGGCCACGTAATTACGCTACCACCGGCGAGGCGTGCAATTACACCTCCGGTTTCCACGCATTCTTGTATTTCGTCGATTTCGCGCTCGTGCCCGGCGAATACTTATTTGGAGAAGGCTTGTTCCGATGATGGCCGTTTTCTTACCCGGGACTTTCGGAAATCACAGCCGGCCGAAGCTGTGCCGCCCGTTCCCCGTCGTCTCGTTTCATTTCGTTCTAGACTTTGACCCGATCCACGGTCCAATCCGTTATGCGCGGATTACGCGTCGACGATTTTACTTTCGAAAGTGAAAACTAGAGGAGCATGGCGAAGAAAATAGACTGGCCGCGGTGTATGTGGGTTAACAGGTACGTCGAAGTGTACAACCGAGTCATGGACCTCTTGCTGCATCCTATGTCACGGTCATTTCGATAGGATCTCCGGGACGACGGCTTTCTAACTACCCCTTCCTCTGTGCGCGCGGGTCTCGTGCCTTTTTGTCCTGTGCACACAGCTCGGCGGCAGTACTATTTGCAAATTACAACTCGAGTTACAATTCTATTTGCCTATGGTAACGGCGCGCAGGTATTATGAATAAACATTGCGCGGCCGTGTCGTGGTAGCGTTTGTGTGTTTAACACTCGAACA
The DNA here is from genome assembly GCA_963667235.1 of Nomada lathburiana. Classification (NCBI taxonomy): domain Eukaryota; kingdom Metazoa; phylum Arthropoda; class Insecta; order Hymenoptera; family Apidae; genus Nomada; species Nomada lathburiana. The sequence goes on from OY763906.1 coordinate 11,092,381, forward strand.
GTTAAGGCCAAACTAATCGCCTTGGTTCGCCGGCGGAATGTTTGAATTGCTAAAGATAGTGGGGCGATCATTGCTGCTTTACCGTCGTGACATTTTACTGTTTCGTAACGAGTTAACTTAACATTAACAGCCGCACGAAATCACGAGATGGAAATAAAAAAAATAAAAAATCTTGTTTCTCTTCGTTCTCCCCCAGACGACAAAAGCATTCCTGCCGTCGATGATGGAGGATAATAAAGGTCATATTGTGAGCATCGCCAGCCTGGCTGGGCATATAGGTGTACCGAAATTGGTCGATTATTGCACGTCGAAGTTCGCGGCCATTGGATTCGAAGAGGCCCTTCACATGGAGTTGGCGGTAAATTAATTAATTCTACGTATCGGCGTCGCTCTTTCGGAGAGAGACGTGTATGAGCTCTAATTTGTTTATAATATTTCGCAGGCGGAAGGATACAATATTAATACCACAGTAATATGCCCATTTTTCATGAGAAACACAGGCATGTTCGAGGGCGTTGCGCCAAGGTATGCATTCTCCTTTGCCTCGATTACGCGCGAGCAATATTGTACCGGTACAGTACTTTCATATTCTTCTACTTTATCCTCCAGGTTTTTCCCCACACTCAGTCCTAATGCTGTAGCAGACCGGATCATTTCTGCTATGAGGTGTAACGAAAAGATCGCTGTCGTTCCTGGTTACCTGTACCTTCTGCTCATTGCTAAATGGTAAACCTTTCGATGCAGTATACATATATTACATATACAGTAGAACCTTGACTAACCGGCTTGATCCGGGGACAGGCAGGCCAATAAACTTGATATCTCAGGAGAAATGATTGAAAGAAAATTTCTCTCGAACGCTTTGGAGCGTGAAAGATACGATTGCGAATACGCTGTTACTAAATTCGACAAACCGGATCATCGCGACCTGGTTAATCGAGGTTCTATTGGGCCGCAAACCAAATTGCCCCGCATGAAACAAACGTCGAGACAAGGTGTACACTACTATTTTCTCTTATTCACAGGGCCTTCCCATGGGCCTGCGCGGGCATGTTCATCCGAGGAGTAGCTTCGAACATAGTATCGTCTGACGCCAGCTACAGCACGTCCGTGCCCCTTGCCAACAAAGAAACCGCTTCACCTGTGTTGTCTAAAAACTCCGAGACCGCCAACATTCACGAACAATTAACCAGACGCATCCCAAGCTCCGAGAAGAAACCATAATCGTTTCGTGAGCGGCATCTATTTGCAGTGTATGCTAACTGATTTCGTTCGTTTCCTCTCGTTCTCGATGAACGAGTGTGCGGGAATTGTGGAACGTTCTAACGATTATTATATGCATTAAGTAATACGATTCTATCGACAAAAAGAAAAAGTATGCCGCTCGCTGCCACGTTATTGCGAAGCACAGAGCGAGAAACTCGTTTCGTGCGTGGCGCGTGTTAAGTGTTTTATCGCACGTTCATGAGCTCGTTCGTCGAGCAGGTTGTTACGCAAAATTAGGATTACGTTTCGTAGGACGGACGGCGAAAAAAAAGAAACAGGTTGATTTACTGTCCTGCAGGGGCACACACTTAGGGGATTCATATTTTAGAAAGAAAGAGACTCAGTACAAGGAATGTATAATTCTGTTCCTCTTAGCTGTTGTAGGAAAATGATGACAGAAATAGACGTGACAAATTTTCTTAGGTACACGTTAAGGCTGTTAAGGGTCTTAAAACATTGTTTGCATTAATAAGCAGTGTGCTGTATCTTCTAGAAATTGTCGCGCACATCGATGTAGATCCGTGTGTTTCGACGTCGAATCGGGCGTCATTTTAATGTTACGTATGTACAATAAGAACAGCAGGTATTAGAGTTACTTACTTCTTACGATTAGAATAAGAACAATTGGTCCAAATAACGTGGGGTGCAATTTTTGTAATCGGCAGTGCACGATACAATGAGTAATTGTTCATCGGTGTTAGCGTAAGGATATAGCGTAAGATTTTTGTATTGATAGGAGGAAATGTATATTTTTCGAGAGCATTTCGCAAGCCCAATGAATTGTCGCGTAGCGTGTTGCCGGTATCAAATAGGGGAAATAATGTTTGTGTCATTTCTAATTAATCTGCTGTAGTGTCTACGCCCTAGCCTTGTTTAAGTAAGTCTGTTATATAACCTGATCGAGGAATTAAATAATTCAAGAGATCGTAGTAATTAATTAGGTGTAGCGCCTTGGCGCGCCAAGTTGTTGGAAAATATGAAATACAAGACTTCTAACTTTCACCGAGAGTTCGCTGATTCCTGGTACGCATGATTCAGCGGCGAACCTTGCTTTAAATAATTGTATGAAACAAAAAATTAAAACATTTGCACAAATATTAAAAGAAAAACAAAAATAGAACCGACCAATTAGTAGTATATTATAAAAATAAAAAAAAAATGATAAAAGTACAAAAATCGGTCGCACGATTATGTCACGAGCTGATAACGGCCTGCCTTCGTGGGTGGAACTCTACACACAGTTGTAGCTCTTTATTCCCTCGAGTTACTGTGTCAACGAAATACGACGATAATAGAGGCATACACATAATACAGATACACGTTGCACAAACGATTACATCGCAATCGCATTAGCGTGTACAGCTAACCCGTTTCCCGGACTGATTTATCTACCTAAACTACCGGAAACAATTCCCGAATGCAAATAACAACTCCACGCCTTATTTCAGGTCTCATTTCTCTCGTTTTACTTTTCGTTCTCCCAATGGGACATCGAAAAATATATTCCAAACTCTTTCCAATCTCCAGCGTGGGGATAATGATATGCGCGCGATAGCACACTTGTCATCGCACAATTGAGATACGCTGAAATGGGTGGGCACGTATATTCTGTGCCTGCCATAAATATTAAACGCTTGTAAACAATGTAACAAAAGATCCGACAGACGTTCTACAATTAAACGTCCACCGTTTTACAACGGTCTCCGCGCCATACGCTAAAGAATCGTCGACGTGCGCGAGGAAACGAGAAAAGAAATATTGAAAGAAACAAAAGACGTTACGTAAAACGTGTCTGCGGTAGAATTTCGATTTGCCGCGTCACGACCGGCTTTCTTTTCGTAACGAACGAGAAGCTTCGCTATTCTTTCGACGAAAAAAAAAAAACTGGGTCGAGATGAATCGCGGCTGAATAATTTCTACGGTATATTTCTCTCGGTCTTCGAGGACACCCTGTACGGAGCATCGATATTGCCTATCAAGCACATGCATATGGCACACTAAACTATGTTAGCCGGCAACTAGAACCGTATGCGTCCATACCGAAATAGTGACAAACTCGATGCAGATCGTAACGCTGCGTCCAGACGATCGCTTTCGGTACAGTTTTTACACGAGTGCTTCAAATGAACCGCTGTCAAACGGGGAACAAGATCGTTAAGAACATTCGATGCTACCTGAACGCGCGACTACGTACCTGTCGTCGCACGCGGTCGATTGGTTCCGATTCACGTGGACGATAAAATAGATCCGCAATTGCGAAGCGATATCAAATCGACGCAATCTTCTACTCTCTTTTTTCCCCAACCGGTAATAACGCGCGTAGTTATCATAGCGTAGATAACAGAAACAGCAGTCACGGCCAGACTCTATCCGTGCCGATTGCAAGAGTTACGCTACAAATTAACGTACAGATCGTCGAACAAATTGAAGAGGAGCAATAGCGCAGGAACGGTGAACATGTGCTGGCGGTCTACGCGGGAGGAGCAAGAGTAGAAGGGTCTTTTAAATGTACTTCAACGTTTAAACAACGATCATGAGGATAACGATAGCAATGTTCGAAGTGTTACTCTGCCTGGCTATTTTGTGTCACGAATGGAGAGGAACCGACTCGGTGGAAACGAAGATCCTGAGATTGTGCGTCTCTCAGAACACCTGTGAAAATTGTCTGCAGGCCAGTTCCTCTTGTGCCTGGTGCAGCGACTGGGTAAATGTCCCGTGATTCTTCTCGGATTTGAAGGGCAGAAAGGATTTAAAGGGCGTGCTTGAAAGCAGCATTTAAATTCTGCGGACGTACTTTCAGTCTTACTCGAATACGACAATCGGGAGGCCACGATGCAACGTTCCAGAAAGGCTGCTGGAATTCGGTTGCCCGCCCCAAGAAATCCGCGCCACTCCGCCTGGTTCGATGGAGTTCCTGGAAGATTCCGACTTCCAGGACATGGAAGCAGGCCACGCGCCGATACAATTGAGGCCGCAGAGGATAAACGTCAGGATCCCCGCACATTCAGAGATAACAATACCCATTCGTTATCGACCGGCCAAGTACGTCGTTCGTTTTACCTCGCGGCGCGAGCTCGTTTCCGAATTAAAGCGGACAAGGTGAACGTGTTCGAGTTAACATGGCGCGTGCCGTGTATACGCGAAAACAGATTCATTTCATTTAATAGAGAGCCGGCCACGATCTAACGATAAGAAATCATTTAGAAATTACCCGCTAGACTTGTACTACCTGATGGACCTCACGTGGTCCATGAAGGACGACAAGGAGACCCTGGTCAGCTTAGGATGGGACATGAGCCGAACGTTCGGCATGTTCACCACCAATTTTCGTCTGGGATTCGGCAGCTACGCGGACAAGCCTCTGATGCCTTTCATCTTCCCAGGGCACGAGGACAATCCTTGCAAGAGCGAGCACGCCGTCTGCTCGCCCGTTTACTCCTATTGGCATCATTTGGAGTTGACCGATAACATTCAACGATTCATCAGAGAAGTGCGTGAATCGTTTGGCGGGGAAGAAATGTGAAAATTATAATGGCTCGAATGCGGTGTATTTCAGGTGAACAACACCCTGGTCACGGGAAACGTTGACAATTTGGAAGGGGCACTCGATGGAATCGTGCAGTCGATCGTTTGTACCAAGGAGGTTGGCTGGGAGCATCAGGCAAGGAAGATTATATTGGTCGCCACCGATGGCCATTTACATTTCGCTGGCGATGGAAAGGTAAGGCTATTACTCGGGGTGGTCGAGTAATAATTGAATTGCTCATTCGAAGGGTCTCGATATCGCGATCAGCTAGGTGGCGTCGTGAAGCGTCAGGACTTCAAGTGTCACCTCGATGGCCGAGGACAATACTCTTTGGCAACGCAGTTCGATTACTCCTCGCTGGCGGAATTGTCAAGGTTGCTACAGGAGCAGAAGATCAACTTGATATTCGCTGTGACGGAGGATCGTCGCGCTGAGTACGAATTGGCTGCTGCGTTGTTGAAGAAAAAGGCAAGGGTGGCGACATTAACCAGCGACAGCTCGAACATTCTAGAGATCATCGAGAGTGCGTATCATGAGATCACCTCGAAGGTGATCTTGCAGGACAATTCGTCGAGTCCGTTGCGCGTGGAGTATTTTTCCAATTGCGGGAACGCGAACGCCACTGAATGGAACACTTCTGAGTGCAACGGGGTGCAAGATGGTGAATTGTACGATTTCAAAGTCGTTCTGTCACTCGATCGATGCCCCAAAGACGTGAACCTATGGGTATATAACAGATATCAATATAAATAAATTCAATTTTTGCGCTGACCATCGAAAGATATGATTGTTGTATTGCTGTCAGAAACAAACGGTGGTAATCGAAGATGCGCTGGCCTCTGAAGTATCCAAGGTGGTTGTCGACATCGAGCTACTTTGCGGTTGCAATTGTAAAGAGGCGGAAAGTTCGCATTGCGAGCACGGAGCGAACGAATGCGGCTTGTGCAAATGCAACTTCGGCTGGTCCGGTAAGAAGCAAACCTTGAACGTCCCTTTCCCATTGAAACCCCTTAATCGTTCGTCCGATTCGTAGGTGAAACGTGCGACTGCGACGAGAGTTCGCCAGTGAATAACGTGGTGCAATGTATGGGGGGAAACTCGACGAAAATTTGCTCCGAAAGGGGTGAGTGCGTCTGCGGAAAATGTTTCTGCGACGAAGGGTACAAAGGAGAATTTTGCGAGTGTTCCGCGTGCGACCAGGTGATACACCTTTCTCTTTTTCGCCCTGAAACAGCTAACGTTTTCCAACGAAAAATATATTTGTCTGCCGTAGATCGATGGAATCGAGTGTTCGAATAGGGGCACCTGCCAGTGTGGCGTTTGCCTCTGCATAGAAGGGTGGCAAGGAAACGCTTGTCAGTGTCCGTCAAGCGACGAACTCTGTATCGCACCAGGAAGTCGGGAAATTTGTGCTGGGAACGGATTCTGTGACTGTGGAGAGTGTCGGTTCGTACCCTTCGTTCGTGGAAAAGTTCCGTTTAATGATTGTATTTCTCAGAGCCGAGTCACGCCTTGTCCAGGTGCAACACGAATGCAGCGGATGGGCTGCATTATCGGGGCACCTATTGCGAGTCATCGATCAGCGCTGGGGGCAGTGGCCTTTGCGTTCTTTATAATTCTTGTGTGAACGCCACTGTCGAAGATCCAGAGAAGGTGGACGAGTACTGCCAGACCGATATTACCTCGTACAAAACAGAAAATGTGGGGACTGTTGATTTAGGTAAATTAAAGCAGGCCAAATTGAACGATATGGCAATTCTGTGGATCAATATTTTTTCCAGGACACGAGCATTACTGTTTCGTAAAAACACTGAGAAAGAAAACGACCTGTGTTATACCGTATGTGTACGAGTTCCAGAAGAACAATGTTGTCACCTTAAATATTGGAGACAAGGTAAGGATTCGTTTGGTAAGTATTGATTTATCTTTCTCTTTTTTCTGTAAATATTTTTCAACGCCTGTAGAGATGCAACACCCCGATCCACGGTGCAGTCGTTCCATCTGCAATCATCCTTGGAACACTATGCTTTGGTATCATATGCCTGCTGATTTGGAAGTAAGAATCGTTTACAATGCAGTTGGATTATTGTTTATTGAGAAGAGATATTGATTACAAAATCTGTGCAGGTGTTGGACTTCCATACAAGATAGAAGGGAATACGAGAAGTTCATGCTAGAGCAAAAGAAAACGGTATTCAGCTTGAATGAAAATCCTCTATTCAGGCCAGCTACGACCACATTCACGGTTCCCCCGATGTACAAAGAGGATTAAGAAATTTAATATCTTGCATTCACCAAATCAATCTAGATTACTCTTGCTCGAAAGACTCAGTAGATTGCGTGGGAGATTGGTTGGACAACAAATCATCCCAAAAATGATTTCCCGAAAAAAATGAGATTGTCTAGAATTAAGATATTAATTCTTTTTTTTGTATAAAAATGTATGCAGCAATTTGGAAAATTGTTTACACTTTGCGATGCGTCTTTAACCATCCACGCGAATCCTTGTGGTTCTCTGTAGATAATATTTATAGATGGTGCGCTATCAACCCAAACAGCTTCGATCGATGATCTATCGGGAAATGTATATGTTCCTGGACCGTTTATCGTTCCATCTGCATCGACTCTACCTCGAAACTGAGCACCGTTATTATACCTTTTATCAAAAAGAATTTAATGTACTGGTATAATTAACGAATTACTTCTACACAGTTAAACTCATTACTTGATATGAATGTCGGTATTAGCAAATGAATCGTCTGCCCATGCTCCATGATAGATATCGAAGTTATCAGTGGTATATGTACCTATACCTAAATAAAACGTTAAGAAAGTTTTCGGTTAATGAGATTTTAAGAATTGGATAACGCTCCGCAAAACGTTACCATCTTTAACTAAAATATATCGGTCATAATTCAGTTTATATGCCCCGTCGTAAACATCTCCATTGTAGAACGTGAATTTTCCAACGCCGATTTCATTTATTGCTTCAGCGTAGTGCGTTCTCGCTGTTTTACCGCTGCCGCGTTTCGTCATCTCGAAAAGTAATATTTCCCCCAATATAACCATCGAGCTCCACCATTGCCTTATTTTATTCCTTTTCGAAAGGCATTATTATTTAAAAATTTGAAAGCTATCGACTATCGACTCATCGATAAAGCGTCAAGTTCCACGAACGACCACCGATATCGCTGGCGCTGATTGGTCGCAAGTCGGACTACTCTGCCTAACGAATCACAGTACCCGTTCTATTTCATCGATGACATCGTTGGTTATGCGCCAGAGAACCTTGACATAAATTTTCATTTCAGTTCCACGAAGGAACCGATCGTGTACCACATTTTGTATTTCAATTTTTTTCAGCGTTTTATATCTCCGCAAAAAAATGATCCCCCGTTTTTGAGAACCACCTTTAAACTACTGAGCCACGTGACCTTGCAAACGACCTCTAATTCGGTATTCGTATCGTCCGTTTCTAGACGTACTTTACGATAACCCATCATATCATCATTGACACGCTCAGGACACGTTTCTCGTTCAAGTGTCCAAGTGAGAGTCTAGTGTCGTGTTGAATTCCTAGCGACTTGCTACTAAAACCGGTAGTAAAAGATCCGAAGAATCATCCGAGATATGATACGAACGACGACAAGTCTACGTAATGAATTGGCACGAGCATTATTACGAAGTTCCGTGCGCACGAATACCGTAAGATCCGTGGTCGTACGATGCCTTCACAGAAAATATTTACAAAGGTATATCATTCTCTGGCACCATTATGTTCATTCATCGTTCCAAGTATTTTATCATGCTTTACTTCGATATCCACGTTTGCTGTTTGTTTATTTATTGTCCCAATTTTGGTTACATCGAACCCTTTTCCATCCGCTACTGGTGCACATACGATTCTAATTATACCTACAAAGTGGATCATTGATGATAACCCCTTTCCCCATAGAAATAGTTTCATTATAATATCTGATTTGCATACATATCTTTCTTACTCGAAGGAGCAACCGTTAAGTTCAGGGCTATTAGCACCACAATTTGGATAGGTCGATATTTTTATTCGGGATATAGTTTAAAGAATAAACACAGTTTGTGCCGGCACCTAACTTTTACAATATTTAGGATTCAGGTTCACAATACCTTACGCGTTGTGGTGACACCATGGAAACAGCAATTAAGATTTTATGCAGATTACCCGGATCATGTCAAAGTACAACTTCCAGCGTTATCGCCGACCATGGAAACGGGCACCATTATAAGTTGGCACAAAAAGGAAGGTGAGACGAATAGCGTATAATATATCAATGGGCTCTCTAATAACAATATTTAACTATATATCGTCTTGTATCAGGTGATAAGCTGAACGAAGGCGACTTGCTTGCCGAAATTGAAACTGACAAAGCAACAATGGGCTTTGAAACACCGGAGGAAGGCTATCTAGCAAAGATTCTAGTCCCAGCAGGAACAAAAAGTGTCCCCATTGGCAAACTAGTTTGTATCATTGTTGCGGATGAGGGTAGCGTGGCTGCCTTCAAGGATTTCAAAGATGACTCTCCAGCTGCACCAGCTGCTGCCCCGGCTGCTCCTACACCAGCCGCTCCAGCGCCAACTACTCCACCTCCGTCTCCAGCAACACCACCCGCACCAGCGGCAGCACCAAAACAACTGCCCCTGATGTCTGGAGAAAGAGTATATGCTAGCCCACTAGCTAAAAGACTGGCGGCTGAGAAAGGCCTTAACTTGCAGGTGATTTTTAATGGGAAATTAGAATTGCACAGAAATTAAACAACTTGAAACACTTCCGTTTTTTCTTCTAGGGTTTAAAAGGCTCAGGATTATATGGATCCGTTACATCGAAAGATTTAGAAGGTGCCCCTGCCTTGGCAGCTCAGCCAGGTACCGCAGCAGCGGCGGCAGCCGTGGGTAGTGCACCAGGAGGAATAGATATTCCTGTGTCTAATATCCGAGCAGTAATTGCGAAACGTTTACTAGAAAGCAAACAGTCTATTCCACATTACTATTTATCGATAGACGTAAATATGGACGCTGCGCTAAAAATGAGAGAGCAATTTAATAAGATGTTAGAGAAAGAAAAGGTAAAACTTAGCGTAAATGATATTATTATCAAAGGGATGGCTATGGCTTGTAAAAAAGTACCTGACGGTAACAGTGCCTGGTTTGGAGAAGTTATTAGACAGTGAGTGTTACTTTCATGTATTTAATTTGTATTTTTTTTTGTACAATATTAATGTTACAGTCACAATGGTCTTTACTTTCTTTTCTTTATTCTAGATACAATAATGTCGATGTAAACGTAGCAGTAAGTACAGATAACGGTCTAATTACACCGATAGTTTTCGGTGCAGACACAAAGGGTATTGTGCAGATTAGTAAGGACGTGAAATCATTAGCCACAAAAGCGAGGGAAGGAAAATTGCAACCTCACGAGTTCCAAGGGGGGACAATCACTTTGTCCAATCTGGGAATGTTTGGTATTAAAAACTTTAGTGCCATCATAAATCCACCTCAATCTATAATCCTTGCCGTAGGCACAACTGAAGCCAGATTAATACCTGCCAATAATGAGAAAGGGTAAGTATTCTGTTTTCATTCTTTTCTTCGATATTGCCTGTCCAATTCTTACAATATCTACTTGATAATTATATTCGAATTTCACCTTCTCCTTTTTTAGATTCACAACTTCTCAGTTTATGTCCGTCACTGCCAGCTGCGACCATCGCACCGTGGACGGTGCTGTGGGTGCTCAGTGGTTAGCTGCCTTTAAAACTTTTATGGAGAATCCAACGACTATGTTGTTATAGTAAATTCAACCATTGGAACTTGCAATGGAGTAGTTTGAGCAAGCGCAAATTATAAATGCAAAGAAAGATGGTTTTGTTCAGGTACGGAAGATGTCGATGAGTGTCCAGTATATTTGTGAATAGTAGAATATCGAATTATCTCATTTTACGCATTTGCAAAACATCAATTTTTGATAGATTTATTTTTTGAAGGGCACGTTTTGTCTATGCGAAAGAAAAATATATTTAATACAAGAATTACGGTGACATTAATATCATTAGGCCAAGTTTCTTCCTGCTCTGTTTCAACAAATTTTATATTTGTGGATTTTCATTGAATATAAAATACACGACAGATGTCGTAATCTCGTAAATAAAAGAAAAAACAAACTGATGATTTAGTCGATTGTCGCACTTTATCATATCTGTGAAAAACGACAACCTTCCTCCGCAATATTGATGGCCACGTGTAAATATGTGTATTTATGAAATAATATTATGGCCATTCTACTTTGCGACAAATGTAATTGTAACTTATAGGGGAAATTGTTTAAAAAGAAATGTGTCAAAATGTTTATAGCAAATAATATACATATATGTATATCATATTTAATAAATTCTAACTTACAAGTTAAATGTCATTTTTACTTCTATAGATATATAAGACAATTACAAAACAAATTATGTAATAATAATTAGAATAAAAATACAATCTTATTTCTCGGTATCTCCGAAAGATGGCGCGGTACTCGATCGTAACGATTGAAGAGCCATCTAACTAGTTTGTGTATATTTACCTGTCAGGAGCGTGTTTTTGAAGCCTTATAATTACAATCAATCAATCAAATCATTCATTATGCCAATTATAGACAAACGTAAGGGAGATGATATTTTAGCATTAGTGCCAGCCTCGAAGAGGACGAAAAATGAGGTGGTTTTCAGCAGTAGAGAAAAGGCGGTCGTACAAAATGTAAGTTAAATTAACCTCAAATTCCTAACAGCGTTTCAAACGATATTCCGAAACGAATAATTATTTCATTATTGTACAGGGGTCGCCTAGAACATCTTCTTTGTTTGCACCAATTATGCTCCTTGAAGGACATCAGGGAGATATATTTTCCCTTGAATTTCATCCGGAGGGTCAGTATCTTGCTTCGACAGGATTCGATAGACAAATTTGTAAGTTGAAATTAATCTTGATACTGTTCCATCTGTCAAGTACTGATTTACATCGCTACTAAATATAATATACATTTTTCAGTCATTTGGAATGTATATGGGGAATGCGAGAATATTTCCGTAATGTCCGGACATAGCGCAGCAATTATGGAATTACATTTTAGCCCCGACGGTAATCATTTATATACAGCCAGCACAGATATGACATTGGGCCTATGGGACATAGTTGCTGGGACTAGAATCAAGAAACTCAAGGGCCATACTTCTTTTGTAAATTCTGTATCCGGCGCAAGGAGGGGGCTCACGCAACTTTGTTCCGGCAGCGATGATAGTACAATACGTGTCTGGGATCCTAGGAAAAGAGGACAGTGTTATACACTGAACAATACTTATCAGGTAATAATATTTGCTTAATATTTTCAATGAATACTTGTGGAGTAATGATCTTTTAGTTTATTCATTCTCATCTACTTAAATTCTGTCTTTTTCTTTTCAATTAAAGGTCAGCGCTGTGACGTTCAATGATACAGCAGAGCAAGTAATAAGTGGTGGAATAGATAACGATATAAAAGTATGGGATTTAAGAAAAAATTCTGTTCTGTATAAACTTAAGGGACACTCCGATACTATAACTGGTTTAAGTCTCAGTCCAGATGGTTCTTATATACTTTCGAATGCAATGGATAATACATTAAGAATCTGGGATGTTAGACCATTTGCACCCTATGAACGTTGTGTAAAAATTCTTTCTGGACATCAGCATAACTTTGAAAAGGTTTGCTTTACAAGCTTACAATGTCTACATTATTAAATCCTTATAATGCAATTCTTTTTGTTTTTATTATGCACAGAATCTTCTAAGATGTGCATGGTCACCCGATGGCAGCAAAGTGTCGGCTGGATCATCAGACAGATTTCACTATATTTGGGACACCACAAGTCGTAGGATATTATACAAATTACCTGGACACAATGGTTCTGTCAATGACATTGATTTCCATCCGAAAGAATCAATCGGTAAGACATTTAAGGCCATACAGTTTTTCGTTATTGTTATTTATGATGTATTAATTGTGCCTTTACTTTCAGTTTGCTCTGGTTCCAGTGATAAGCAAATATATTTGGGCGAAATTGATGTTTCACAATGAAAGAATTGATAGTTATGTGCTAAGTGATTTTTATATTTAATAACTTGTACAAAATAAAATGTATGATAATGTTCTAAATGTTCTAAACCGGGAAACTTGTAAAAATAAACCTACGCCACAAATAATTAGGGTTCTTAGAATTTGAAGTATTGCAGGAAATGATATCGTCTAGAAACTAAACATTTAGGATTCTGGAGAAACAGTTCTGCTCGAAATCGTAATCTTTTATCAGGAGTTTTAATTTTTTACCAATTAAACAAAAAATTGCCCAACAGTACTTTCTATATATATATATTTTAAGTGTTCGTGTAATTAATATACGTAAACTTATTTCGCGCGTTTTCCGCCCTATTTTGAATATACTTATCGATCCCCCTCCAGTTTAACATTCAGACTCAACTTCACGTGATATACTTTACTGTACTGTCATTTTTAATCCTTTATTCCTTTATCTATCATCGTCTTCCACATTTTTCATTACTCATTCTAGTCTTAAGGTATGTACAATCTTTTTGTTTTACGCTATAAAAGATATCTGTAACTTTATATTACGACATTCGAATCTATCGAACAATATTATTTACCAGGATTAGATGAATTGCTTAAAGTTGTGAAATGTGCTTTTTTGCTTTAATTTAATATATTACACGCTTATACATTGCATATAATATGTAACGAAATTCTAATTATCACTTCACCATTAAAATGTAATAATCCGTTGCTTTGAATCGATGATATTATCTACTTTCTGTGAACATAACCTACCGTGATGTTATTATAAGTAACGAAGACATGTTTACGAGATAATCATTAAACGTTATATTTTTCAGATTTGTAACTTAATTTATTATTACAAAAATGTCTACTCCATGGGCAAAGATTCAACCGATAGAAGAACCTGTCAGTTTGTTGGAAATAACTTCGGAGCAACTCGCAAAGAGTTTACAAGAGAAGTAAATGTTGAATACTGCATTTCGATTTTATTACAGTTGTCAAACTTTTGTTTCTATTAACAGAGAACTAAAGAAATATCCGATTGAAGCAGCAGATAATGTAAACATAGAAGATTGCGCAATATGTGAATTCAATGACACTGACAATGACGCAGTGATTGCACATATGTTGCAAGATCAATATAATAAAGAGTACGATCGCATGCTCAAACGCACAGAGGAGAAATTTAATAAAGATGCTAAAGGTAAGAATTTATTGTTAGATTTGTTTTTATAGTGCAGATTTAATGCACTTTATCTTTTGCAGTTAATATATCTTACACCAACTATCGGACTTCTTCTTCCGATGTTCAGGAAGAGAAAGACACGGATCTCGAAAATACAAACAGGGACTTTGATAGATTTGTGGTAAATACTTTATAGTGTACAACTATATGTATATGAAACGTCTTATCGAAATATTTAATGCTCTGTATTTCTTTAATATATTATAGAGCGTAGAAAAAGAATATGCCTCTATCCCACGTTGTGGCTACAAAAAAACAGGCGGAGAAGGATCACAGATTGTGACAAAACATGATATGTTGATGTCTTCAAGGATAAATGCTTGCAGAGTTCTACAGTTTCCCCCAGGGATTCATACTGGAGATACAGGAGGATTCGATGTTAAATTAAACAATAAAGTGTTCAACAGCCTAAGAGCTCATAGCTATGCTCAATACTCCAGGCAAAAAGCAAAAGCACGGCCGCATACAAAATAGAAGAAGATAATGTCTTGTAAGTATAAGTACTTGTATCAATACAGTACTATATAGATTTATAAAATAGTTTATTATTATACAGGTTTTTTGCTGCTATTCACAAACTGTTTAATCCCTGCAAAAAAAAAACAAATTCGTTTTATAGATATTCAAATATAATTATTTTTGACATTAAACACTTTATTACGCGCTGTAAAAGTATCAGGATTAATGTATTGTAATACAAAGAAACAAAAATAAATAAAGAGATATCATGAACGAGTAACTTCTTTTAACATACATTGATATATACAATCAGCATGTAGACAGGATTTTTTAATGAATTAGGCGGCAAATTAAAGCCATGTGGTAAACGAGGGCCATTCTACCGGTGGAACAGATTGTTCCTCGAATCAAGAACTTTAATTTAAGGCGTCGTTAATTAAAATTGGCCCAGCAGAAGCTCAGATAATTGAATTTGTTTAACGAAATTATAAACAAATACCATTATTTCGGCTTGGAGACGAGCTACATCAATGATCAGAGGACATAAATTAAAGCTAGGAGCATCAGCTACCATCTCCAATAGGTGTGAACGTTATTCCATGTGCAGTTCATTTGTTGTAAACAATTAAACAATTAAAATTGTTATTACGGGCAACTCCATATAGTTATAGCAACGTGGTATTATTTATCGTGTAGCTCATTCGTTTCCCTGGCTTTTGAGACGTCGTTGATTAAAATCGGCCCAGCAGAAGCCGAGATAATTAAATTTGTTTAACGAAAGTATAAACAAATACCATTATTTCGGCTTGGAGGCGAGCTACATCAATGATCAGAGGACATAAATTAAAGCTAGGAGCATCAGCTACCATCTCCAATAGGTGTGAACGTTATTCCATGTGCAGTTCATTTTTCATAAACAATTAAACAATTAAAATTGTTATTACGATCGACTGGGTGTAGTTACGACAACGGGGTATTATTTCTCGTGTAGCTGATTCTCTTCCCTTTCATTTGCTGCCCTGTAGATTAAAAAACAACCACCAAAAGCCGAGGTAATCGCAATGACCCGGAGTGCAGTTTCGCCGATTCTTTAATTGTTTATAACTTTTAAACTACATGTCCCCTATTCTTGCAACTATTGCAGAAGATAGCTCTGGTTCTTTGCTTTAATTTGAGACCAGTCCGGGTACAAAATACCTACTAGAAGCCGAGAAAGACGTAATTGTTTAAATTAACGATGTAATCCAGAAATTTGGTTTTGAAGGCGCGGTAAACTGCAAAAAAGGCCGCAAACGCGAGATGGCGCCACATGTCCGATTATCGACTGTCTGTGCTATCGTTACCGACAGACTGTCGGTAAAAAGCGATAATAATTATAAATTGTATATCTCGACTCCTGGTGTTTATTTTTTAATCTATGAGGTGTCAAATGAAAGGGAAAGAAACAGGCTATTCACATGGAATAGTGTCGTTGCTGTAACTTTATCCACTTGTCCGTAATAATTAATTTCATAGTGTAATTGTATTTAACAAACCAACGACTCTTGAAACATTTTTCCGAAGCATATTAACCAAGGTATTTACATCTCTGAATATTTGTTTCTTCCAATAAATTTTCCTGTGTGTACTAAGTATATACTAACAACAATATTCCTCTTCATTTGGGTCTCGCAACCATGAAATTTGGACTAATTGTAAGAGTACATATAACCCATCTTCAGATTACTATCTTATCTTACGCATACTGTTCTTCCACTCTTTCTTTCGTACCTTTCATACCTTACATACTGTCCCCTTTCTGACTAGTCTCTTTATTGCATATCTATTCTAAGTTTAGAGTTCCGAAGCTTTCATCTCTTATTTCACGCATCAGAATCTCTATAGTAACCCCTTTAGCTGTTCTCTGCTTTTTATTAATAGATGTTCTAATATTATAAATTATGTGTCCACACATGTCTCCTCTATCATTCTCGTCTTTATCCCAATATCTATTCGACTTTTCAGTGCTTCCAGAGCTTACTTATGCTATTTCTCGCTTATGCTTTATTGTTTGCGAATTACTTTGGTACTGCGGTAGTGTTGCTGCTCTAATATATCTAAACCTTTTGTTATATCTTCCTCCTTTTATTTTTCTGTTCTGCTTGTGCTGTTGCATTTCATAGTATCTCCTTTTCATCACTTTGTTCCCTTCCCTTCCTGTCAAATTTATTCCTACATGACTTATTCCATTCCTTTTCAAATAATTGTCTCTTTTCCTTTTGCTTTAGTTTTGACTCACCCACGTTTCTTTCTTTTTCTCTCTCCTATTACATACTTACTAATATATGTTTTGTGTGTGCAGGTTTCCTGGCAAACAATGAGAACCATTGATCGGTACTTGCCATTGCGCGTAAGAGCAAGAATGAAGATAGAAGAACTTTTGCCACATACTTTAGTTATCCTTTAGTTGTAGTAAATTGGTTTATAAAAATAGTTTGTAACTATTAACCCGCGAGTTTAATATAGAACAATTATGTAATTAACTGTTATGTATATCTATTACATATTTTATTATATATTCAGTATATTTGGTAAATCTTATATGAACTTTAATATTGTTTTTACTAACTGTTCTACCGAATGTGCAAAATATAAAATGAAGCATATAATAATGTTTTAGTTGTACGATCTATTGTAAATAGATATAAAAGAATAGTTAATAAGGATTAGCTTGTAAAATGGAATTACAACATTTTTGTAACTTGTATCTGCATTAATTAGTTTAAATAAATTTTAAAAGAAAAGAATTCCACTGCTCTTTTTATTTTCATACCTTACCAATCCTTGAAAGAACCTAATTCCAATTCCTTATACAAGAAGTACCGTGGACGAACTTTAAATGCAAAGTCCTGAAGCGAGAAACTTGTCAAAATGGCCCTATACGTTATTAAATTTGGAAGCAGCAAATTCTAAGTCTTAACTTCTTGCAAAATTAGTTGGCAGATGTCCAGAAAATTGCAGAGATCGAATACCTCCTTGCACATCATGTTCTCCTAATACAAATCCATGATTTTCGGCAGATATTTTTGCCAGAAACTCGGAAATTTAAGCGCTCGGAAATTCCTGGAAAGTGACGTCATTTCCAAGAATTTCTGAGAACGAATACCTCCTTGCATATCATATTCTCCTAATACAAATCCATGATTTTCAGCACTTAAATTTCTGAGTTTTTGGCAAAAATATGTTTCTGAAAATCGTGGATTCGTATCAGGAGAATATGATATGCAAGGAGGTATCCGACGTCATTTCCAAGAATTGCCGGCGTCGGATACCTCCTTGCACATCATATTCTCCTAATACAAAGTCCAGATTTCCGAGCGCTGAAATTTCTGAGTTTCTGGCAAAAATATCTCGCTGAAAATCGTGGATTTGTATTAGGAGAATATGATATGCGAGGAGGTATCCGTTCTCAGAAATGACGTCACTTTCCAGGAATTTCCGAGCGCAAAATTTCTGAGTTTCTGGCAAAAATATCTCGCTGAAAATCGTGGATTTGTATTAGGAGAATATGATATGCGAGGAGGTATCCGTTCTCAGAAATGACGTCACTTTCCAGGAATTTCTGAGCGCAAAATTTCTGAGTTTCTGGCAAAAATATCTCGCTGAAAATCGTGGATTTGTATCAGGAGAATATGATATGCAAGGAGGTATCCGACCCCGGCAGTTCTTGGAAATGACGTCACGTTCCAGGAATTTCCGAGCACTTAAATTTTTACGGGCTCCCATCAAAGCGTTGTATTAATTCCTGGATACTTAGCGCAAAGTTTAATAATGTTCAGGTCTATTTTTACAAGTTCTCCGCTTGTGAACTTAGCATTTTAAGTTCCTGCACGGTAGTACTTGTATAAGGAATTGGAATTAGGTCTTTTCAAGGATTGGTAAGGTATGCAAATAAAAAGAGCAGTAGAATTCCTTTCATTGAAGATTTATTTGAATTTATTAATGAAGATACAAGTTACAAAAATGTTGTAGTTCAAATTTACAAGCTAATACTTACAAAGTATCCTTTAAAGTTAATTTACAATGTAGCTTACATGTAAACCTTATACTAAAATTTACGTACTTTATACGCAGAAGCTTACAAAATAAATTACAGCATTGTGTAGCTTGTGCACATGTAAATTATTTATTATATATTTCATTTTGTATTTAGCACATTCAGTAGACCTTGCATTACTAATATACGTAATAAACTTTATACAAGATCTACCGAATAAACTGAATATAAAATAAAAGTTATAATAAATATACATAACAGTTAATTACACAATTGCTCTAAATTAATCTTCTGCGCAAATAGTTACAAACTATTTGTATAAACCATTTTACTATAACTAAAGGATCACTAAAGTATGTGGCAAACGTTCTTCTATCTTCTTTTTTGCTCTTACGCACAATGAGAAATACCGGTCAATGATCATACTCGTTGCTGGGAAACCTGCGCACACAAAAAATATATTAGTATGTACGTAACAGGAGAGAGAAAAATGATTAAGGTATGTTTAGAGGAAAAAGAGATACGGAAGGGTCACACTAGAAGCATAAGAAAAAGACAGGATTATTTAAAAAGGAATGGAATGAATCAAGCATAAATAAATTTAGCAGACGGGTAGGGAACGAATTAATGGAAAGACTTAAAAGAAGATGCAATGAAATACAACAGCAGCTGCAGAACATAAAAATAAAAGCATCAAGATATAATGAAAGGTTTAGACATATTAGAACAGGGACTGCCAAGCTTTTCTCCTCTAACGGCCACCGAATCCTCACTACCAATTAAACGCAAAGATAATGTGACGTTGACATGCCATCTAACACAATACGCATAGGTGTGTGGAACATCATTTATCTGTATGTCTCTCATATGACTCGCAGTTCGCTAAAGGTAAAAGATATAAGTACGGGAAGGGGCCACGAGTGGCCTGCGGGCCACCGTTTAGCAGACCCTATATTAGAACACCAACACTGCCACAGTACCAAAGTTAATGGCTAACAGGAAATCAGCATTGATAAATAACGTAGGTAAGATCTGCAGGCACTCAAAAGCCGAATAAATATTGTGACCTAGAAGAGAATGAAAGATGTGACACGTGTGGACCCAAATTGATACTGTTAGAACATCTAATAAGAGAGCACAGAGAACCAGCAAAGGGGGTAACGATAGAGGATGTGATGCATAGAATATGACATGAACGCTTAGGAATTCGAAACAGAAAGATGTGCATATAATAAATGTGCAATAAAGAGACGGCTTGTCAGAAATAGGGCAATATGTAAGGTATGAAAGGTACGAAAGAAAGAGTGGAAGAACAGAATGCGTAAGATAAGATAGTAATCTGAAGTTAGGTTATATGTACTCTTACAATTAGTCCAAATTTCATGGTTACGAGACCGAAATAAAGAGGAATATTGTTGTTAGTATATACTTAGTACACACAGGAAAATTTATTGGTAGAAACAAATATTCAGAGATGTAAATACCTTTGATAAGATGCTTCGGAAAAATGTTTCACGGGTCGTTGGTTTGTTATAAACATTTGCACAATGAAATTAATTATTACGGGCAAGTGGATAAAGTTACAGCAACGACACTATTCCAGGTAAATAGCTTGTTCCTTTCCCATTCATTTGACACCTCATAGGTTACAAAATAACCACCAGGAGTCGAGATTGAAATTTATAATTATTATAGCTATTTACCGACAGTCTGTCGGTAACGATATCACAGACAGTTGATCATCGAACATGTGGCGCCATCTCGCGTTTGCGGCCTTTTTCGCAGTTTGCCGCGCCTTCAAAACCAAATTTCTGGATTACATCGTTAATTTAAACAATTGCGTTTTCCTCGGCTTCTACTGCGTATTTCTTAACCGGACTGGTCTCAAATTAAAGCGAAGAACCACAGCTATCTTCTCCAACAGTTGCAAGAATTGGGGACAAGTAGTTTAAAAGTTATAAACAATTAAAGAATCGACGCTCCGGGTCATTGTGATTATCACGGCTTTTGGTGGTTGTTTTTTAATCTACAGGGTAGCAAATGAAAGAGAAACGAATAAGCTACACGATAAAATATACCTTGTTGCCGTAACTATACCCAGTCGACCGTAATAACAATTTCAATGGTTTAATTGATTACAACAAATGAACTGCACATGGAATAATGTTCACACCTATTGGAGATGGTAGCTGATGCTCCTAGCTTTAATTTATGTCCTTTGATCATTGCTGTAGCTCGCCTCCAAGGGGAAATAATGGAATTTGTTTATAATTACGTTAAACAAATTCAATTATCTCGGCTTCTGCTGGGCCGATTTTAATCAACGACGTCTCAAAAGAAAGGGAATGGAATAAGCTACACGATAAATAATACCACGTTGCTATAACTATATGTAGTTGCCCGTAATAACAATTTTAATTGTTTAATTGTTTATAACAAATGAACTGCACATGGGATAACGTTCACACCTATTGGAGATGGTAGCTGATGCTCCTAGCTTTAATTTATGTCCTCTGGTCATTGATGTAGCTAGCCAGGAAGTGGCAGGAATCGCATTTGTTTATAATTTATTTAAACAAATTCAATTATCTCGGCTTCTGCTGGGCCGATTTTAATCAACGACATCTCAAAAGAAAGGTAAAGGAATAAGCGACACGAAAAATAATACCCCGTTGCTGTAACTATATGCAGTTGGCCGTACTAACAATTTCAATTGTTTAATTGTTTATAACAAATGAACCGCACGTGGAATAATGTTTACACCTGTTGGAGATGTTAGCTGATCCTCCTAGCTGTAATTTATGTCCTCTGGTCATTGATGTAGCTAGCTAGGAAGTGGCAGGAATCGCATTTGTTTATAATTTATTTAAACAAATTCAATTATCTCGTGTTCTACTATACCGATTTTAATCAACGACACCTCAAATTGAAGCTCTTAGTCCGAGGAATAATCTGATTCATGGTTAGATCGGCCCTCGTGTTTAGTTTCGGTGCAATACTCAAACGAATTATTTATATGTTTATACAAAATAAACATCGCATGCAGCTTTTGTAAATCGTTAATTGTCGTGTAGCGGCATCCTTTACCTTCAGTTTGAGCACTCGATCATTGATCTAGCGCTTCCAGAAGCCGAGATAATTGCAGTGACCCAGAGTGCATTTTTGCCGATTTTTCAATTGTTAATAACTATTAAACCGAAAATGCCATATTGATCCCTTTGTTGGAGCAGATAGCTATGGTCCGTAGCTATAATTTAAGACAAGTCCGGTTAAGAAATACGCAGTAGAAGCCGAGATAAAGGCAATTGTTTAAATTAACGATGTAATCCAGGAATTCGGTTTTGGCGGTGCGGAAAATTACGAAAAAGGCCGCAAACGCGAGATGGCGCCACTTGTGCCGTTATCGACATGTCGTTACCGACAATATTACAAAAAATTATTATCTCATCCCCTGAAGGTTGTTTTTTAATAACTACGGTGTCAAATGAAAGGGAAACGAATAAGCTGCACGATAAAAAATACCCCGTTGCCGTAAATACACCCAGTCGGCCGTAATAACAATTTTAATGGTTTAATTATTTATAAATAATGAACTGGACATGGAATAATGTTCACACCTATTGGATATGGTAGCTGATGCTCCTAGCTTTAATTTATATCCTCTGATCATTGCTGTAGCTCGCCTCCAAGCCGAAATAATGGAATTTGTTTATAATTTCGTTAAACAAATTCAATTATCTCGGCTTCTGCTGGGCCGATTTTAATCAACGACGTCTCAAAAGGAAGGGAATGGATTCAGCTACATGATAAAAAATACCCCGTTGCCGTAACTACACCCAGTCGGCCGTAATAACAATTTTAATGGTTTAATTGTTTATAACAAATGAACTGCTAATGGAAAAATGTTCACACCTATTGGAGATGGTAGCTGATGCTCCTAGCTTTAATTTATGTCCTCTGATCATTAATGTAGCTCGCCTCCAAGCCGAAATAATGGTATTTGTTTATAATTTCGTTAAACAAATTCAATTATCTCGGCTTCTGCTGGGCCGATTTTAATCAACGACGTCTCAAAAGCAAGGGAAACGAATGAGCTACACGATAAATAATACCACGTTGCTATAACTATATGGAGTTGCCCGTAATAACAATTTTAATTGTTTAATTGTTTATAACAAATGAACTGCACATGGGATAACGTTCACACCTATTGGAGATGGTAGCTGATGCTCCTAGCTTTAATTTATGTCCTTTGATCATTGATGTAGCTCGCCACCAAGCCGAAATAATGGTATTTGTTTATAATTTCGTTAAACAAATTCAATTATCTCGGCTTCTGCTTGGCCGATTTTAATCAACGACCTCTCGAATTGAAGCTCTCGGTTCAAGGGACAATCTGATTCGCCATTAGATCGGCCCTCGTGTATAGCTTCGGTGCAGTTCTAAAACGAATTGTCAAATTGTTTATACACTATAAACAGCGCATGTAGCATTTGTAAATTGTTTATTGACGTGTAGTGGCATCCCTTACCTTCATTTTGAGCACTCGATCATTGATGTAGCGCCTACAGATGCCGAGATAATTGCAGTGGCCCGGAGTGCGTTTTTGCCGATTTTTCAATTGTTAATAACTTTTAAACCACAAATGCCATATTGTTGCACCTGTTGGAGGATATAGCTATGGCCCGTAGCTTTAATTTAAGACTAAACGCCGAGAAATAAGAAAAAGGGATGATTATTTGAAAATGAACGAAATAAGTCAAACGGAAATAAAGACATGAAGGGAAGAAACAAAGTAATGGGAAGATTCTGTGGGATACAACAGCAGGAGCAGAACACAAAAATAGGAGGAGCAAGATTTAATGAAAGGTTTAGATATATGCATGACTCCTGTCCCCAATACTTTAGCGAATGACAGCTCCTCACCTGATCACTATTCATGAACAGACGACCCTCAAATCAGTGTAGGATCATAGACGAGATATAAGACATGTGGTCCTACCTGTAGGTAAGGATGTAGGTAAGACCGGGCAGATATAGTTTCAAGCAGTTCTTCATAGATGGCGGTTCGGAGTGTAGGTGGAAGAGGTGCAAATAGTTTCCAGCACTTGTGCATAGGTGGCACTACAAATTATTTAAATAAATTGTATCTTCAAACATGTTGAAATTGTAAACTTACAAGCTAATACGATAAAGCAAGAAATGAATACTATTTTATTTTCTACGTAATAATTTATGTTTTAATCTGTATTATAGCTTAACATTTGTTCATAACATTGTAATTATTTGTTGTCGTTCTCTTCGCGTTCGGCTTTGTTTTCTGACGACGATGGCAGCTGATTTTTCCTATAAACAAAATTGGACAAAAATCTCACAGTAACAACGAATAAATTAAAAATATATTTTATAAATTTAACAATTATCCTACTACTAGTATCTTACACGTCGGCAGGTGTTGCTTCGTTGAATATATTTTTATTAGCATCTAACAACTTTTGCCTCGCTTCGTTCTCTTTCACTGTTTCCTTCAGAAGCAGATTGTATATTGGTCTCGTGTTTATTCGTGAAGTCGAATAAGGGCTACCTTTTTCAAGAGAATTCTTCAGCGTTTCGAATATATTCTCATTTCCTTCCCGCTTAGAAGTTTTGATTGCTTCTTCCCGTGTTGTCCCTAATTGAAGATTCCTTCTAGCTGTAAAAGATCATGGATTGAATCATAAAAAAATGAAGAAGGCATAATCCGAGCCACAATATATGTATATAGGAAGATTGCAAATTCTTTTATACTTCAACGCCTGTTCGATTTTACGAGCTCGCTATATCGTGGCCCAGACTATATGTACTCGTGGAAATTATAAAGTGCATTATACCTGTTAAACCGAGGTCTCTATCCCTTTCCTCGGATAATAAATCTTCAAACGAGTAACGCGGGGAATTTACACCTCTTGCTTTGTTCCCACTTTCTTCCAAGTGTACGTCCGATAATCTTTCCTTATTGCCGACCAAGGCCCTCCTCTGAAAATCCTCAAACTCTACCCTATCGCTGATTAAAGTAACGGGTCTTTCGGACAGACTTCCCTCGACATGTTCATTGTTTAATGAAACTCCAACCGTAGGTCTGCATACCAATCCATTGTACAGGGTCATAGAACTGCGAATCGAAGATTGTAACCAATCACTTCTACAGGAAAAATATATTTTACTGTGGAATAATTTGCTTAGATATTTTTCTTTACGGTGCTTTCACTTACAAACACTTGATGTGCAAAAGTCCAAAAATAAGAAATGTCGTAGCCACTAGAGCTAACAAATAGATAAACATTTTTAATATGTTTATGAACCGTATGGTGCTTTAGTAGGTCATTTTGTTAATTGACTATCGGTCCGGGCAAAAGGCGATCGACCACAGCCCGCTGGATTTCATTGAAAAAATCCAAAAGAACATAGCGGAAACTTGTAATGTTTTTATTTTCATTGTGGCATTAGCTGTGCTGACGAAATACATATACATATAAACCGGACAGTAACTGCAAGATATCAGAAAATTTAGTCGAAAAGCCATCTAAATTCCTATGTAGGATGTTTATTTAATTCACGTTTGTCTATTTAAATTTCTTCACATCTAAGATTCATAAAGATATCATTCCCATTTTTTTCTTCTGAAGATATGGCATTGTAGTATATACTACCCAATACAATATTGTACCACATTTTATGTAAAGTGATCACATAAAAGTCTCAATGGTTATAAAAGTACTCGATTATCGCATTGGAAAATCGGAATGAATAAATTTGACATATTAAGAAAAGAATATTAAAATGCGGAAAATACTTTTGATATGATATGTCGGCGCGGGGAGCGCCTTGAAATTAAATGTTGCAAAGATTAGTGTCATTAAATTTTTTGCGATTGTATGTTTCCTTGTACAGAGTCGACCTTTATAGTTATTTTCCTCTTTGCCATAAAATTATATCCTTTATTATGTAACTGTGAAGCTATTTGCAATATATTTCTTTTAATTATTTGTTCTATGTAATAATCACACAATGACATTTTATCCAACAGATTTGCTTGCATCTGATGCTTGGTATTAGCATACAAAATTATTACAGATAGTGTATTGAATTAAGAAAACGTTTCTTCTATTTCTCATTAGTTTGATAATAAAAATACAGCTAACTTTGCTGTAAAATGTTTACAAACAGAAAATGCAAGCGGCATATGTTCACACACATGTTTATTTAAGCATTAAATGACAACAAAAGAGATAGCCATATCCGGCATCAGACACTAGCTGGGATTAAATGCTACAGCACTTGTGTATGTACAGAAGAGTATCCAATGGAAAATAAAGACGTATCAAAACTAGATCACAAAATGTGTATACAAAAGTTTACATTTAATTGTTAACGAATCTGGTGCATTGCCACAGACCATTGTATTCATTTTTATCAAACGATTTATATATGCATATGTATATATATGTACGTGTATATTTATGTGTATAAATGCTATGGATTGCTCTTAAATATTTTATATTCTTCTATAGAACATTTAGAAGGAGCAACATAAATTCGTATTTTTGTTCCTGTTCGGCATTATTTTCTCTACAGAACAAAAAAGCATAGCGTCCAGAGGAAACCTTAATATCCGAACAATTGAAATGGACACTTTGAAAATTATAGATATTTCGCTTCCAATGTACCAACACTTATAAACCAATAACGTATAGGCTAAACGATTTCCATACAACCCACGAGTACAGCAACGGAAAACTTACTTCAACTTACAATGCGAAGTTCTTTTTTTCCTTAAGATAGACTATAAAATGTATAAGATTAACGTTTTATTTATCCTTCGACTATAAAAGACTGAAAGACATCTCCCAAAGGGAAAAGAAAGAAAGAAATAATCGTCACTGTGTGCACATCCATAAAATTACAATACACAAAAAGAAATTCGATTATCATCTAAGATAAATTATTATCATTTAACTTGTTGCTTCTTTCTGATACAGAAATTTGTATCGCGTATAATTTAATGTGGTTAATACGTCTATTGCATTTTTTTCCAGTGTATCTAATAGCATTCTTAATAAGGCTGACCAGAATTTCATTAAACGGTAAAACGTGAAAGGAGCCACACTTGCTGTAATTTTTTTTTTATGTGTTATATTTAAAGTACAGATTTAAAACAATGCAACATTAGAATAATGTATTTTTAACTTTCAGAAAGTTGTAAAGTATAAATATATACATGTATAGTAAATCTGTGCTTTGATTATAACATACGCATTATTTATCTATGTTATAAATTAGTTATACATCTTAGTCAGCTTATTAAAGCATTTGTTTAAGCTAAAATGAATTAAGACAAATATAATAAATGTTTGGTGTACAGCTCTGGTGAAGTCATAATACATATAATATGTATATGTTCCTTTTTAGTTTCTACAACGAAATCTGCACTTCTCTATCCAATGTGTACTTTTTAGTGAGCGTATTATTCACAGTACATGATAAATGTAGTCGACACCGTAGTTCTATGCAGAAGAGAGCAACATAATTAACCATTTTTTGATTTCTTTCGCCATATTTTTTACAGATCTGTTGTAAAACTGGGCTCCTGACATTGAACTACGCTCCACGCAAAATGCTCGAAAGTATCAAATATATGTATATTGATATAAATAAATAAATAAATAAATGTACATTTATTTATTTATTTATGCATACATATATATATATTTTATTATCTTTTGAAAAATGTTCCTTAAGAAAGTATCATTTTTCCCGGAGAATGATACTTAGACACACAGAAAATAGTACTGATACATCAATAGAGGTTAATCATCTAAGTCATTAACGTGAAGAACTTCTCTGTGTGTTAATCCGGCATTCGATAATGTTAAAATATCCGTACACGGATACAGAATTCTCTTCGGGAAACTGGTAGTTATTTCGAAACTCACTGGAGAATCTGATTGGCTAAATATCCAATGATATACATCCTGAAAGGTAAATTAGTTAGTGAAAAGATTGAAATTAATGTATAATGGGAAAAAAGAAAATAAATGACACACCTCTAATGTGTCAGTCATTAGGAAACGTCTCTTCATTGTCCTCTCGCCGAGTTTAATTTGAAGATGACACGCATTAGGATTGGTAGGCTCTGGTTCAAGTGGTACTTTATTGATAGTAAGCTTCTTTTCAAGACGAATGCGTTCGACTTCCATTTCTTGTGCATTCAACTTCTCTTTTTCTTTAGCCTCCTGCTCCTTTCGTGCTCTCCGTTCCTCTTCTCTCCTACGATCCTTTTCTTGATCCGCACGTAGTGATTCCTCATACGCTTGATCTTGTTGCTGACGTAAAGATTGCGCAGCGCTTCGTTCGGCTCTATATTTAAAACAATTAAAAGTTATTCAACACAAATTAAGTTGCAGTTATAAATAACAATATTTGCATTTCCCTTACCTTTCTTGACGAGCTTGTATTAAATTCATTTCGTTGTGGTCTATAATCGTTTGCATACGGGATATTAAATCAGAAGGAGACGGCGTACCTTCCATTCTGCGATAAAAGGATATATTTTAGTTAATTGTAGTGTACTGGTCAACATTGTACATTAAGTCAAGATTATGGTAAAGAAACATGCAACTAGATCATTTCACATACCGGCCAACAATGGTCATTTTGTTATCCTTCAAAACAATAATGGCCAGGAATGGATAAGAACCAGATTTCAGGGCTTCCGCTACCTTGTAACCCTCGCCTGTCTGCACATTACACGCCCAGAATAAAGTGTGTATATTTACGTATCGAACAACTTCTACATTGCCTAATGTATTTCTGCATAACAAAAATTAAGTTCAAATTAAATAATTAAATACCTTGCTAAGTCTTAGGGTGAATAAGTACATCGCTAGATAATTACCTGCACCATTGATCAATATTTTGAGCTTCATCCTTATGCAGATATACCAACAGGAACCTTAATTCCTGTTTAGCATCCGAAAGAGCTTGGCTATAAGAGCCTTGGTAAAAAACAGGATGACTACTACCATAACGTTCCTCGTAGGACCGAATGAAACTAATCACATCCTCCACAGGATCGGAAGATACTTGAAAAGTAAGAAGTGTATTAATATTTGTCGCAAGTCTGTTCTCTAAAATTTTCATACAATAAAATAGAAACTAACCGGGTCTAACATTTCTCCTAAATATTAATAGAAGTAGCTGTAGGATACTGATCACTCTTTCGTAACATAGAGAAAAGATGTACCATAGATAACTACCCCTGCCGTTCGAACCTCCAGAATAATGAAAATATATTCTAGAACTGCTATCGTCAACTACTTGTGGCGGTCTGGATCTTGAATCTTGCGCATACATAGATGGTCTTCCCTCGTATAAATTCAGTTGCTCCTAAATAAATATAACTGTTATTGACATTCTATAAGGACTGCCGATAATAATAGTAATATTACTATTCCAGGATCGTTAGTTGTGCGATTGGCTTAAATAACACACAAGAATATAGTCTATACAAAATTGTTTATGAAACCAAACGACTCTTATACGTTGAGTTCTCTGTGGATCCTTATATCGATGGAAGTTTCATTTTTACAAACAATGATTATTGCATAATCATACAAAAATGTATAGCAAGGAGAGCGTACCTGAACGGCAACCTCCAAGTTCCAGTTATGCCTCTGTAAAACATCTCTGCAGATTGATAAGTCTTCGATGCCAGTTAGATCCTGAAATCATCACAGTGATGCATGTAGCTCTATCATAAAATCCGTGAACTAAGTTTCAAATAATGGTAATGCAACATGCGAAAGAGTGTTTCACCTGGAACTGCAGGATCTTTTCCGTCTGATCGCCGCTAAAACCGTATAACGCGAAATCTTCCATATCGATATATATTACGTCGACGAAAGACTAGAAAATCCTTGACGATCGGTTAGTTTACACGATTCTATAGAACAATGCCGAATTCATCAGCTGATAGAAAAACCAGGCACACGAGCAAAATTACGAAGAAACTGCGCAAGCATTTGGAGCGTGATACCAAGAATGATTAACCTCTAGGGGTACGCGTTCTCCAGTTTATGGACCTCTGTTCATTATCATCGCGACACGTTTTGTCTTGTCGTTGTCTTCTGTACTCAATGTTTTCGGTGTCATGACTTTTTACGATAATTTACAGTTTCAAGGTTCTATTTCATGCGGTACGATTTTCAGTGACGTCAGCTACATGCATATTGGTGAAACGACAGTCAACAGTTTCTCTCAATTGCTATTGGGTAGAACGTTATCTCTGCTAGCAACCAATAATCACGCATCCCAATTGAATAGTCCAAGTTTAGCCAGAAAAATAATCATAATTTTGCAATATTTCGCGGATAAAATAATATTTCTCTGCTAATGCGTTGATATTGCAGTTAGGATAAATATTATATTTTGTCGACTACGGTACTCAATATACGATGGTAACCAATGAAAATATAGTACACTATGGATTCTGGACCCGCCATTTTCTAAGTCGTTCACCATTGAGTGTAAAAAACATCATTGGTGTATTGTGGTAGTTACAAGATACAAGTGTGCAAAATGTAAATGAATTTCTGTGTGTGTTTTTTGGAATTCATTACTCGATTGATTAGAATTTGTAATCTACCTCTGTTAAATTAAATATCAATTTTTTCATAATTCGAATGGACCGAAATGAACGTTAATTCGGATGCATACAGTGATGCAGGCATCAAAGTTGAAATTCAAAAAACATTAGTTTCTATTAACGATATAACATTAAAAATGTAAGAGTAAAATACTTGTCTATTTCTTGTTAATTATAAATACAATAAGTTAACATGCTAATGATCTCGTTCTGTTTTACAGAAAGAACGAACTGGACACAATCAATGATCTAGTTAAAAATAATGGACAGCTTCACACAGCAATAGTTGATGCGAAAAAAACATTAACAAGAACAGCTGAAAATATGGACATAAATGTTGAAAGTATTTTAAGCAACAGTGAGGATGAACATGAACTGCAGCTTAATTTAAGGAATTCTATATCCTCGGCTGCCTTCCAAGAAAAGATATTATCGTGTTTAAATAATGCCTGACAATTTTTAACACGAAACAATGCTGTATATTTATATTTATTTGTTTAGAAACATTTGTTAATAAATTCCTTTTATACAAAATAGTAGGAACAAGTATAACATTTATATCACCTTTACCTATCGACCGTATAGTTTTTGTGGATAAAATTAATAAACTTAAAGCTTTGATTCCGTCAACCAGCTAAATTTCTGTTCTTTACGGTCTGCCTGAGGATTAATCATAATATTTATCACACTGGGAGCATCGTTTACCTGCAAAGTTTAAAAAATTATACCTCTCAATCGTAATAAATCTATAACGTGACGAACTTGATTGTGTACCTGCAAGGATGCCTTTAGAGCGTGTTGTATGTCCTGTACACTTGTGCAGAAATATCCTTTTCGACCGAACATTTCTAGCATCTTTTCGTAATGTGTTTCAGATGTCAGAGAATATGGCGGTGTTCTAAATAGTAATACACAGGAAAAGTTCTGGTAATTGTTGCAAATAAGATTTTCAATTTAAAAAATAATAAAAAAGCTTACACTTGCGTTGGTTCTCCTGAAGCTTGTATTTGTCGGAATGTTTCACTGTCTAAACCACCATAAATGCCATTATTGTTCACGACGATAATAATAATGGGCAGCTTGTACCTGAAATATCAGAAGGTCTCACTGAAGTGTAACATATGATTATAAAACTTGCTATTTCATATTACCTAAACATCGTTTCTATTTCCATGCCAGAAAATCCAAAAGCGCTGTCTCCCTCTACGCAGAATACCCTCTTTCTCGGTGCATTGTTTTTACAATAAAGGGCGGCCGCTATAGCAAAACCCAAGCCTACACCCATAGTACCAAATGTAGCAGCATCTAATCTATGACGGGGTTCACTGTTCAACAAAATTGTTTTTCCTATGTCCATTGTATTAGCTCCTTCCGAACAAATAATACAATCTGTAGAAAAGGATACCAATAAAATTTTACTGCTTATTGCCGTCACTATGAGACATTCATTTAAATTGTTTCACATGAATATAGTTTCCGACCTGATGGAATGACATCTTGAATATGTTTAAAGACAGTATAATAATTCAAAGGTATCGAAATATCCATCGACATTTTCTAAAAAGCAAAGGTAATTGATATTATAAATATTACGATATTTATCGTGAACCCGCCATATTTACCTCAACCATTGTTTTATTTTTATTTGATTTAGCTATTAGATCTTTCCACCATGGATTACTCTTTTCAAAGGACCACTTGCGTTCTTTCAATATAGCAACAAGACCATTGACAGCCGTGGATATGTCAGATTGTATCGCAACTGCGGACGGAACAGAGTTGTGCAATTCTTCTGGGCACAAATCGACCTACAATGTTAAATTCAATGTGGAATTTCTATTCGCCGAATACCACCCGCTTCTATAATAATTACGGCACCTGTATGAATTTAACATTTGCTTGAAAACGAGGTGGACGGCCGAAATGCAACATCCAATTTAACCTGGCGCCTAATAACAGGATAACATCGCTCTGCTGCAATGCAAAAGTTCTCGCACTTGAAACGCATCGTTCATCCGTGTCTGAAACGACACCCTTTCCCATTGGCGTCGGAAGGAAAGGAATATTGGTTGCGAATACCAGACTGCGAATTTCATTCTCTGCCCTGCCATAAGCAGCCCCTAAAGTATCATTTGTCATACATTTATTGTTTAGATAGATATCATTAACTAATTAATAAACATTCTTAATAATATCCTATTGTTAATCACCTTTCCCTACGATCA
Source organism: Nomada lathburiana (assembly GCA_963667235.1). Taxonomy (NCBI): domain Eukaryota; kingdom Metazoa; phylum Arthropoda; class Insecta; order Hymenoptera; family Apidae; genus Nomada; species Nomada lathburiana. The sequence continues at coordinate 11,124,950 of OY763906.1, forward strand.
ATAACGGTTTCTTTGCTCTCATTAACAAATTGGCTGCTTCTTCTACTAATCGTTGATCGGGAAATATTAATGGCGGCGGTGGACACGGAGCTACCTGATATATTTTTTCTTCGTCGACCGATTGAGTTAATATCGTAGCTGGAAAATCCAAGTAGGCGACCCCTGAAAACATTTGTAAACGTAGAAACGGTGTAAACTTTCGTACACTTTTACAGCCACTTGTCGGCAATAAATGTACCAGGTCGGCCGTAAGTACTGAATCGGACGGCCTTCTCCACGTGCATGGGTATCAGCGTCGCGGACGGTGGTCTGGCAGCATATTTACAATAGGGTTTACTGCATTCTACCTGCGGCCATTCCTGAAAGCCTCCTATACCCTCGTGGTCTTGGGGACACGAACCGCCGATTACAATGAGCGGCCTACCGAAAAGTGTAAATTAAAATAATAAATATTAGTGACTAACGTTGAAAAACGATAAACATTTCGTCATATTATTTAGCCTTTTAACACAACAGATACTACGAACGGATTTACGTAATCATTATCTAACTTATGCACTGTGTATTATCTTTAATAATATGGGTTACATAATCGAACACAATCATTACATATAAGATTACCATTCTCTTACGAGATGAAAGATCTGTGTATCATGGAAGTGCACTGTTTGTAACAGTAACAGAAAACAACGGTACTATAAGAACTTGAAGTCTGGCCGACGACGAAGTGAACTCTTGTAACTAGAAATGGATTATTGCGTTATGGGATATAAAAAACAGAATCGAACAATGCTTACCAACAGTTTACCTGCGCATTTGCCATGCCACCCATAACATGAAGCAGCCCGGGACCAGAGACGCATAAAACTACCGCTGGTTTTCCTGATTAAAAAATATTTAATTGACGAAATGATCATGTAGTATATGAGTAAGCAATTTAAATTATTTCCCACTTACTCGTCAAGTAGCCATAAGCCTGTGCTGCGTAACAGGCGGCCTGTTCATTGCGAAATCCAAGGTATTGGAGGCCTGCTATTTGCATGGACAGAGCTAAATCGATCACAGGATGACCCATTATCCCGAAAACATATTCGACACCCTGTTGGAAAAAAAAAAATTATCCACTACTTTTTACAAAAAGTGAAATATTTATTGAGTCTTCATACATCATCATACAGAATTAATGAAACCAAATCTTGTATTCTATCCGTTCGGTCTGCATGATTCCGAATGAATTATCGGGCCGATAACGACTACCTAAGAGTCATCCAAGACAATAATAAAATGTATAAATCATCCGTCCATCGTGCATTTTAATTTTGTATTCTTCATTTTCCACAAACGGGGATAATAGATAAAATGTTTCGATAAAAAGTAACAGCAATAAACTCGGGTGTATATTTATTATCAAGAAAGTTAATGCGACCAGTGGGGAAAATACATCCGATTGAATGCTTAAAATAACCGGAGCGCATTTTATTATACGTTCGAACAATCAGTTGGAAAAAGGGATTGGAATATAATTGAGCAAAAATTTATTAAAGCGGAAACGGCATGTTTGGTTACGAAGAGGAGAGAGTTCTTCTTATACCGCGAGTAAAGAAACGTAAGTACATGCTACTAACGATCCGAAAAATTCAGAACGAAGAATAATAATTTATTACTATAAAATCGGATGTAAACACCACCGTTGGCGGATATTATGTGGGATGAAGGAGTTCATAGGTCATGTAGAGTGTAAGTCATAATCTTCAAAGATTACTCGACTTATCTTGTAATCAGGACGAATTGATACATATTCTTGTTATCTCAAAAATTAATAATAATTGATGTCTTTTGAGTATAATTCAATCTTTTATATGAATATAATTTCTCACTTAATTTTATTCGGTTCAAGCGCGAGAATCGTGTTATCAGTTATTCTCAAGGATGTAATTTTCTATAACACTTAATGCACACCTTAGTTTATTATAAAATAATTGTGACAGTATTTAGAAGGGACAATTTCACAGATATTATTAGAAAACTTCAGATTGAAACTGTTGGAATAATGCGACAAACAAAGAAATAAATAAATACGATTATACGTATTCAAGGAATGTCATTTTAAATCGAATGCCTAGGTGGCAAGTAAGTAGTACCAATGCAAGTATACACACATTGGGAAATATTTATATTACATAACCTCTAAATGTCGTTGCAATAACAATTAAAAAAAAAACAAATGAGAAAAAAATAAAGGAAAAGTAGATATTCGAGAAACATAAGGAAAACTCGATACCTGTTCCTTTAAAGCCTCCGCGGTTATTTGATTTCCGTTCTTCATTTTAAGATGACACCGATGCGCATAAAACGATATCACACACGATAACACTTTCAAGCAACTGTCCAATCTACAGCTTGGCTTTCATACTCATTAGCGGTATACCTATGAACTTTGGAGTCATCGAAAAAATAAGAAGCGATTCAGCCGCCATGTAATTTCGTTTAACCTTTGATAAGCTCTTATCTGGAAATTTGACCATTTGTAAACATTTATGAAACTGCATTTTAAATAAATTTGTTACACGCATCGTAACATTCAATTTACCACGTACCTAAAATTGTTTCTTCTTAATTGCTCGTGGATATAAGGTCTTTTGATATTCTTCGAAAGAAACTGTACATTCCTTTCTTCCGAATATCGTAGCCAATAATAATTAACTTCGTGTATTGGACGGTATGGCGGGCTGTAATTGATAATTCCAAGAAACGCATAATCCCTGGTCTTTCTAATGACAAAGGAGAAATGCGATTTTATTACAGGGCCAAGGATATTGCCACCTGGGGGTAAGACAGGCTGGTTTTAGAAATGCTGCCTTTTATTAAAAACACGTATACCTGTGTGTACTACACTCTATGCAAGAAGGATAATAAATTATGGTCTTCAGCTTACCTGAACGCGACAATTTGAGGTGTACACGCGTAAAGAATTTCGCAGCTGTTTTATTACCAACGCACACACCCCTTAACAATAATTTTGTCAAGGAAGATAAAGTACAGCTACAATATAATTTTAAACTGTTAGACAAATGCAAAATATTATAAACATTTTTTCTTGTACGTATTATTAATACGTATAGCATAATAAGAATACATGCATGCATTTCTGGTTGCTCTTAATCGTCTCTTTGGAAAGCGAATATTTTACCTGCAGGTTGAATGTGTATGTACTCCAGGTAGATAGTCCTATTGAATGTCTGTACGCAGAACCTTTGATTTAATTGAGCCGAAGGGTTTATTGCCGTGGGGTACAGTATAGCTATCGCGGTAAAGAGGACTTAACGGTTCCGGTGCGTAATTACTTTCCACCGGCCAGGGTAGTTGGTGTAATTTGTGGAAATGGGTCTCTGTCCTACCTAGAAAATTTAATTTCGTATGAATGGAATATTTGAGTAAACCATGAAAATAAAGTTCTTCAACTATTGTAAAAATTTCTGAATAAAATATTATTACCTGATGAAATTTAATTAACAATCGATGCAATTCTTTTGCCAGCATGCAAACTAACAATGCACGGATTATTAAGAACGCAAGAAATAGATGAAATTGAGAAGATCATTTCAATAACGATAGATGGAAGCCATACACGAACATTGCATAATCATCCTACCCGAGCATTAATATTTTTTTCCTTTAACACGTCGAATGCAGGGCCACATTCATATAAATTTTTATTAATTGCAAATTACTTTTGTTATACATGTTTGCGAGAGACGTCTAATAATATTTATAAGATAACAAAAGTATTAAAATATTTCGTGATAATACATCTTTTTTATTATTATTATTCTTCGTTCGCATTGACTTGTCGGTCATTAGCAACTGATAATACACGCCTTTTTACGGCAAAGTGGTCTAAACGATTCGAATATAAAATTCACCTGGCATTCAACGTATTAAACGTGACACAAAATTATTAAAAATTGAACACCTACGTATTAGCATATTAATTCTACCAAAATATAATTCAATTACACACACTTTTTACCTCGATTCGTTTCAATCTGCAACCTAATTAATCGTAGATTACTTTGCCTTTTACATCCTTTTGGTGTATCTTTATCCCCGATTTAAATGTATGTGTTTGTAATTAGTCATCGCGGATATTATTCCGTCCAATTCCTACAGCTTTTGCAGGACGTTCCGCTGATTCATAGCTTCTTCTTTCATTTACCATCACGATTAACGTTCAATTCGTTCAGGCATATTGCCGATAGCTCGTTGTCAATAGACGAAAGTTTACTGCTATCCACCGGAGACAATGATACCTTTGCATAACAGTAACCGTGTGAATGTGTCGCGAATTCGATTCGAACGATAATTCGAATCCGCGCGTTATTCCACGAGCCGCGATGAAACCCGATAGTTAAAACCTGTAAGTGAAACAATATCAACTAATTAAACACATACATACAGTTATGTATACATATATTTATAAGCATTACATATATACACGGCTGTAATATTTTGCCGGACTATCCGGTCGTGTCGCCAAAAAAATGTCGTAACGCCAGAGGAAAAAACTGACGCTGAAATTCCGCGACCGGCGCAAGAAATTCACGGTGTAATCTATACATAGCGGAATTACGTAAAACGCTGGCAAATTATTGAAAATTAAGGAAGCCGCGATGCACGATGTCAAATCAGAGCCGCGCAGAACTCCACGGGGAAATAGAAACGCGAAGCGCTCGCTTCATTTATCGCCGTTTCTCTGTCCGTCCCCTATCGCCCTTCAAATTTTCGTACACGCAAGTGAAAGTTAATTTTGATCCTGTACTTTTTCGTCAGTTCAACCTTGCAAAAGAAAAATACACAAATAGAATTGTTCTTTTTTTTTTTGCAACGCCGCAGACGCAATAACATGGCAAACTAATTATTTCTAATTCCACGTGATTTGCCAATTATCCGTTTCGAATGAAATTTTACTTGAAACGTAGTTTGCTTCGAAATTTCCGGGCAGGTATCAGCGAAACTCGACGCTGTACCTCTATGGGTTTCCCTAGTTTCGGAAGTACATCGGTGGGCCTGCGGGGGTGGCGCAGGCCCCATTTCTAACATTTCGCTGCCCTTTTCGCGTTACCCTGTGGAAGGGATATACCTGGATTCCCCACTTACTCGTGCCTGTCGACCATTTAAATAGCTGGCTGGATAACCGATGTCATCAGTCATACCTTCGACAGTTTCGGGTGTGTGTCGTGCCCGATAGACAGTTGCACCAATTGAAGTTGAAGTTCTGTGTTCGCGAATGAAGTCCTGAAGAGAGAACGTCGGGGATAATCGCGTGTTTGCGAATTTCACCGCTGAAATTAGAAAATGTACAAGCAGTATTACAGAAAGTTTCTTCCACGTGAGTTTAAGCGCCAACAATTTGTACTTCTACTTATTTCAACGTTTGCGTTTGCTCAATATTTCTGGAAGATTGAATAAACTAGTTAGCACACTCGTTGCCAGTTTGTTCTATCCTCCTATTTTTTTTCTTCAAATCAATTTCAAACCGGCAGTTTTTCTCGCATATTCGAAACCGGTAGTGGTAAGCATTCGATTTTTCTGTAGTTGTCGAAATTTATGTGCCGATGATTAGCACGCGCCGCGACCTAGCACAGTTGTGCCCGTTATTTAACCTTGTTACACGGTGATCATTTAGATTGCCTAGATAATTTTCTTTTGCGAAATCTATCCGTTTGATACAACGAATTTTGTGCCGGCCTGCCAATTTGAATTTAAATCCGTCTACTATTTTTTTGCTCCGCGAAATTCTATATTCGCGGTGGTTCGCAGGATGTATGTTCCCCGGTACAATCACACAATCATACGTTATTCTTCGTTCTTTTTTTTCCAACATCGTGTTAGATGTACGTTGTCGCACGGAAATCGATTCCTATGCGGAATCGAATATCCAAAGCGAAAGCTTGTGCGCCATGGGACGCGAAATAGACGTAGGATTTGTAATTGGGAACGATAACAAGTTCGCAAATGATAACGTACTGCAACGATAGTTAATAATAAATATAGCGCGGAACGTTTGGAAAGTGGTCCAGAACTTTCTTGGGGAAAAACGCGTTATATCCGTGCTAGTTAGATATAATAGATTTCACGGCGAAGATAGTTCCACTGCAACCGCGTAGAATTTTATTCTTTACACAAGTGAATTCCGTGTTAAGATTCATTTGCCTGGTGGCCCAGAAGGTCCAGTTTCGAGGTAATATCGATCTTCCTTCGACAGGGATCTGTACAAATTAGTGCCCCGTTTCGAACAAGTTTCGCGCACAATATTTCGATTATAATTGAAACTGAAAATACAAACAGTTCAAGTGGTTGCTAAACGCCGAACAATCATGGTTGGCATGGCAATCTGTCAAATCATTATCCGCCCCTAATTAGACGTTCGCCCGTCATTACATTTCGCTTATACCTCCACGACTCCTGATGTTCGTTCTCAGATCTATCCAAGAAAGCGCGTCGAATTTTCTATCTGGTCCGGATTCGGTCACGTGGAAGCTACTGAGTGAGTGTTAAAGTGCGGCCAGTAAAGCTTCTACGTCTATACTATTTGTGTGGTTTCCTCGATACGCGAATTATCACAGGCACGCGTTTGATAAAAAAAGAACACTACAGAATAGAACGGTCACTTTTGCCAGGCATTGAACTCACCCACTTTCGTCTTTCCGCGCAGGATGGCTACCGATGAGACTAGTGATCTGCCTGATGATGTTCACGGCATGTTGGACCAGTTACATGTGCCGCCTTCAGATGCCGATTCTGGTTGTGCCGATGATCAAAACCCTGCCAGGTAACGCAACGGCAGGTGTCTGTGCCGCGGATCCTCCGCGAAGTCGTCGCGCGATCTCCTTCCTGGATCCTGGTGCCTACCTGGAGGACTCCGTCTTAGCAGAGAGACTAGAACTCGCTCAGCAGGCCGTGGATCCAGAGATGCATCATACTCGAGTGCGAAGAAATGATATTGAGGCTCGTCCCAACGACGGATCCATCACGCTATTCGATGGTCGACCGTTCGATTGGTCTCCATCGATTCGCGGACAGCTGATCGCGGCCTACAGTTACGGCAACGTTCCCGGAAATCTTATCGGCGGTGTGATGGCTCTCAAATGGGGACCAAAAAACGCTATACTTTGGACGTCCGTTGTTGCTGCGTTAGTGTCCCTGATCAGCCCGCTCCTTGCACAGATACATTGGAGCATTCTCATGATCTCGAGGATAATCATTGGCGTCACCGGTGGAGTAACATTTCCGGCGTGCCACACTCTGGTGGCGAAGTGGGCACCGCCGGACGAGAAGGCTCGATTCATTTGGTCCCTTCTTGGTGGCACATTCGGCACGATCCTGACCTACCCAATGATTGCTGTTATCGCAGACGGAATCAACTGGGAGAACGGATGGTATATTCCGTCGTTGCTTATGTTCGTTTGGATACTCTTTTTTGCTGTTCTTACGTACGACTCGCCGGCGGAGCATCCTGGCATTTCGGACGACGAGAAGAACTACATTCTAACGTGAGTATATTCGTCGGGAGTAATTTAACCAGGCATTAAATCTCGTAAACTGATCAATTGCTGGCGAGGTGAATTCCTGCTGTTTCGAATTATTAACGAGTTATTTCTGTTTTAGCTCGCAAGCTGGCACAGTGAGGGCCGAGAAACCTACACTGCGAGATACGCCGATCAAGGAAATACTCACATCGATACCATTCATCAGCTTAATCATCTGCCACTTTGGGAACCTGTTCCTGCTGTTCTTCTACCAAAACTCCATGATGCTTTATCTGACGAAAGCTCTGGGTTTTCAATTGACGAAAGGTGGAATAGCGGCTGGGTTACCTTGGGCCGGTAGGATGTTCTTTGGATTCTTCTTCAGCTGGGCTGGAGATACAATCAAGCGAAAGGAACTGCTCACTATTACTATACTTCGCAAAGGTGCGACGGTGTTTTGTAAGTGGTCCAACATCAACTATCTCCATTATTCAGATTACTGTGAAAATGTTCCGTTGAAATTAAAATGTTTTGCTCGCTTTCTTCTTTATAGCCCATTTTATACCGGGGATCTTCCTCATCCTGGTGGGCTACGTTGGATGCAACTTCGTTCTCGCAAACGTGTTCCTGGTGCTGGCGCTAGGATTCAACGGAGCAGCGAGTATTTCCAATCTATCCAACAATCAAGATCTTTCGCCCAACTTTGCTGGCTTTTTGTACGGTATCATGAACACAGTCGGTTGCACATCCGGCATGATTATCCCTCCTTTGGTCGAAGAAATAGCTGGAAAATACGGGGTAAGTACTTTTCCTTTGGCATCGTGTCGCCATCTCGTCCATCGGCGTTTCCTTTTGCATCAGCTATTATATCGGTTACACGCAACCAGACGCAACGTCAATAATCTTTTGCAGAAATTATATAATTTTTCTGCTTGCTCGCTTATCGCGATCGGAGGATATCTTGTTACACCTGTTGCAAGTGATTTTAGCATATTCGAGACCTCAGTAGAGCCGTGTACTGTGTTGCATAACTCATAGTACGGGCAGTACTGGGAAATTGTATATGCGATGCATTCGAATCACCTCAACAGCTCATGAAATTTCACCGATCTATGTATACAAATTCATCGTCATACTTGAAAGCACGATCTATTTTCATACACACATTTTTCTGCTTTATAACAATCACGGCGCCACATATATGTCGCTACACATCTGGCATATATGTGGTACGTGTTATTATTCTGGCATCATGCGAATGCACAAAGTACTAATTAATGTGTCAATATCGGTGAGCGAAGCGGCACAAGAAATCGCTTAAGTCGGTAACAGCAGAAGGTCTCGCTAAGCTAGTCCTACTCACATCCACTCAGATTGTCGTGGTGGCAACGACTCGTGGGTACTTCTCGTTTTCTATATCATTATATTTATAGTACGAGACGTACCTACAAGTCGAACCATCAAGTAACCCACTCGCAACACCGTATCATGTACATACATCATTCAACGCTTCAACCATTTCTAACACAAACTGTGGGTAGGTGCATTATGGCTTGTACAATTTGTTCTGCTTCATAATCAATGCTTGTACTTTCGTCTATCTATCGGTGGGTATTTTATCAGTACTCGTCTTCGTAGATTTGCATTATTATATCATTGTTATTTTCCTTCTAGAATCCTATAGCTAAATGGCAAATATTATTCTGGATCGGTGCAGCGGTGTGCATAGTATGCATGATCGCTTTCCTGTTCGGTGGAAGTGGAAACATCCAAAAATGGAACGAGATTAAAGATAAAGACAGAGATAGAGAACGAAATTAAGTGCTTCTGAAGTTTCTTGAAATATATATTACTGTTATTTAGTGAAGGAAGGACTATTGAACGGAAGAACCTTCGACAAGTGCGACGATCATGTTGCACGAATAAATATTTTATAAATATTCCGACACGAATATTTTAGGAGTTTTAGTCGATAAAATTATAGTACAAGTGGTTGTGTTAACAATTTCTAGTGACGTATTTTGTATACCAAAAAGGAAATCTTTATTTTATACACTATTCAGAATGTTATGAGACATGTAATGCATACTTCATTATTAAATAAAATGATTGAAACCAAATCTATTGTCTTATGTTGCCCCAGCCCCCTACAAAATTTTCAATGGAAATGCGATTGCTGCGGTAATGCAACGTATTAACTAAATAAAAACCAATATTCATGCATATGAATAAGTGACAATGTTGTGCATAAATGAATCAATTCAAATTATAATGTGACATACGAAGTATAATATTTCACACAGAAGTTAGTTCAGTGATATTTTTACTTCTATTAGTCAATAGATGATATTAAGAATGAATTGTAATAAGCTGGAAAGAAAAAAAGTCTAGAATATATGCACAGTACAAAACAGAATTCACTTTTATTCATCATGAATTTTATTAATTTACTATACACATCACAAATACCTTATACGAGGGGCCTAATTTAATTTCACTTACTAATTCCATATCTTGCAAGAACATTTTTCAGGGTTTTGTCTTTAGATAAAACAATGGCTCGTACCCTATTTCAAAGGAAAATATATACGAATTAAAATCTTATGCCAACCTGAATTTTACTCGCGGTACAGCAATAATCTCTGCGCGCATTTCATTCCAACCAGGCTAGCGTACTCTTTAGTTTCGTCCTCCTCTTCTTGAGTGACTGGCTGATTCGTTCTCTTTTTATAAATTTCGTATGGCATAGCAACTTGGTGATACAGTATTAATACCTTGAGATAAAGACGATAGATTAATATAAACAAATATAGTCTTTCGTTGTGCAAAAATTTATTTCATTTCTTGCCTTTCGAATATCAACCACACCATCTTCATCAATAGCGTCGATATCATCGTTGAATCTGCTATATTTTTGCTTATCCAATTTTAATAAACAGGGTTCAATATCGATCCACGCATAACTTTCCGGACATAATAATTTCGACGGTCTCATGCATGCCTTGTACCGCATTTTTGGACACGTGTGTATATAGAATCCCATGTAATAGCATTTTAAATTTCTCGCGACTTTATTTAGTTGCCTTGTTAAGTACACTTCCCGCAGGGAACTAAGGGAAATATATAATACCAGCAATTCATTTTTAACCATTATACTCTGATACCAAAGATTATACCAACCTAAATGTTCCGAGAGAAAGGAAGGAATAGACTGGATCGTAGAAGAAGTAAACGCTTGAAATACAAGACGGCAAAATGTCTATTACTCCGACTGCAATTAATTCATTATCTAACCAATACTGTTCATGAAATGAACCATATCCACATGGGGGTCCATCATCCGGAGTCCATGGCTTCAAAATTATAAAGTCCTTATTTGTATGTATTCTTTTTCCAAAGAAAGAAATATTTTAAGCAAGGGTAAGCAATACTTTGTGAGAAAAAAAGTTACAGCAATATCATACATAATTTGTTTCAAGATTCGATGCGCAAGTTAGTATCACGTGAAAATGTTATGTAGGTATTGCAATGTAAAAAAAATAGGAACCGCAAAGAATACAAAGTGTACCTGCAAAGGGCTTTTTACAAGAAAGTTGAAGAATGATTTATTATCTGACTCCTCTTCTGTTTCATTGTGAATCGTCATTTGATACTTTTTAAAGAGGTCTGCACTTATATTAAGTGTCTCAATAAATTCGTCCGACATTACTCTCACCAATTTCATCTAATGAAATGAAATTGTGATCTGTAGATAACATTTATGCGTAACAAAATAAATATATCAGCAAGTACTTCAGGAAGGTCCACTTTGCTCCAATCAGATATTTTCTAGTACAAATTTTTCGCGGATGTATTTTTTCGATTAATATTCAGCGATGTTGCATTATTATGTACGATATTATGTATTATGTACAAGCAGCTTAAGAGATGCGACAAACTTTGTACATCAGATAAAGCTTTAAATTACCTGTACAGGTGATTTCACAAGAAATCTTGTATATTGCTTCTCTGTAACCTTCTCTGCTCGAACCCCGTGTATTGTTGTTTGATATTTTTTATATACTTCAAAAGATTGTTTCGACGTGTTTAGGTATCCACAACTCATTGGCGAAGTTCGAACTAGTTTCAGCTAGTAAAAATCATAAATTTCACAATTTTATTCAAATAACGAGGAAACTGAAGTAAAAAGAAACTCTAATCTCTGAACTGAGTAGTCCTAAACGTACGAAGAGGTCAATACACGACTGTACACTTTTTTTCCAATATGCCCAACTAATTTTTAAACATCAGATAAATTGGAGAAAAGCGGACCAACTTTACTAACGCAATGTTTGCATGCGACCCTTAATGAAATAAAAAAAAAGGAACATATCAATCATACCTCCAACCGTTTACTTCCGTTATGTATCTCATCAAATAATTCTTCCAAACTTTTAGCTTGATTCTCCGATTTATTCTCTTTGAAGATAGCTTCTATCTCTTCCTTAGATTTTCCCTGCGCTAATAACTTATTCTGTTTTCGTTGTTTACGTAAAAGCTTTGCTTTCATACAAGGTGCCCTAGTACATTTCATTTCTACAGACTGTAAGCTTTGAGATGCACTAAGGGAATCATCATTAGAACTTGATACAATGTGCGAACTTTCTGAATTGTTCTGTTTATCTTCGAACTCGCCATTTGTTCTTACTTTATCCGCAGAAGCGGGTTGCAACCTTGCCTTGACTTTATCGTCAATAAATTTCACCTCCATCTTGGAAACATTTTGTTCACCTTGTAACAATTGTTTACCACGCCTCGGAATTTTTTCAATGTCTACAAATGAAAAGGTTTCTATGCATTTCGTGGTCTTATACGAATATCAAGAACAACATTACCTATGATATCCCGATAAACCCCTTCGCGCGTATCCATAGCGTCATCTTTTTGTAATTCGTTTCTCAAAAACTTTCCCATCCTTTTTAAAATTTTCTTTTGCGACTTAGAAATTTTAAACTGCAACGCTTCGCATCTATCATACAAGTGATTAAGAAAATGAACGTACCACTGTACAGCAAATGGAAATCAATCGTCTTACTTTATGGTGTACATCGGACAACATGTCTTGTCCATGGTAGATTTGTAGCAGTAAGAACCACATCTTCTCCATCCTCTATCTATTAGCGCCTGATAATCTTGAACAGTCAGTACATGCGTGTCCATACCTGAAACATATTGTTTATTAAATAACATGTAAATAACCATCGCGGAATTGTGATGCAAGATTTATTTTGACAGTAGAAAAGTTGCACATGTATGCATATGTACACAGCTGTTGTACAATGGACATAACCTGCTGACAAAAATACGGTACGAAGCAGTATTTACGTAAATAAAATAAGTTATGTTCGAAATTCACAAAACGCTGATACTTGCCATGACTGTAATGCGTGTTTGGGCTTTTGCAGTAACCACATCCGTCCCTTTCTTGTTCAGCATAATATTCGACAATACTGTACGAATGTTTGGCCATCTTTTCTTTCTGCTGCCTGTTTCCTTGTTTTCTTATTGCATTGATTACGATAACCCGGTTTTCAACAATTATTGTATAATGTCTCTCATCTGTACGATATCCAATATCACTCTCTATATTAAAAACTTTGACACTGCTAATCGGGTATTTACAAATTCAACCTACAAAAGGTGAAGTGAAAGTACTGCCATCTTGCTTGATCGTTGAACAATGACAGTAAAACAGATCATTTGGCAACATCATATTTACTATAATAATTATAATAATAATATATATTCAATTATTTGCATATATTCGTTGCTCAACCATATGAATAGGCAACGAAATTGCAAACATTGATCGGCGAATAATTGAGTCGAAAATAGCATCGGTCGAAGAATATACCTATTATTTATCGAGAATGCAATAATAATTTAAATGCGATATATTTTACAATGTATAGAATTCGTAAATTTATGGTGAAAGAAAGACGCTGAATGAATAATTTTGTATGCAGATAATCTATACGAAAATTGCACCAATTGAAAGTCGACGATAAAATAATGTCTAATAAATAATTATTAAACAGCTACTAATGTCAACCAAAAATACAAATACCTATTGGTACAAGGTTGTAAAACTATTATAGAGATTTTAAAAATTGGAAACCAAATTTGCATGTATATTTTTTATCCGTCGCAAGAGAAAAACGAGATAATAGACCGCGTTACGTTTTGCCATTTTCATGAATGGAGCTACTCCTCCTGGTGCAGCAACAGGCGTCTCTTACTACACAGAGTGAAACATCGATCTATTCCTTCGGGATACCCCCCTCTCTTGGCGGGTTACAGTTTCCGCTTTGCAGGGTAGTATCCACGATCCGAAATACCTGCTCTGTTACGGGTTCATACTGCTGCGTTTATTCCCTGATCAATATAGTGCTCATTTCCACAACAGTAAACATTAGAAATATTGTACAATATCGCATTTTATCAACCACAATCAACAATATCAAACCACAATAAAACAAAAAGAAATTAAGTTGCGGAAAGAACGATTCCTCCATTAAAACGAAACAGTCCATCTGGCTATATTATCTGACAGAAACGTGTATGCCCTTTAAGCTTGAAATAATGCATACATTCGTGACTTAAATTTGTACAAGATCCTAATATAGATACTATTGATTTCTCGTACTAGAAATTAAAGATCAATGATTCGATGCTCAATGATTGATGTTCGCTTATAATGATATATATGGGGTCAATTCAATTGCGCTGCTGTTTCTTATCTATGATGAAAGTATTTTGTTCCTGGATTCGGGGTGCTCGTATCAACATCCCTGGATCCATCCATATTCCCCTCCATCGAATCATTTCCTCACAACGCGTATATCCTCCCCACTAAGGTCTTCAAGCACGGGGATTCGTCGTTTCCAGAATCAACGGCTGACGTCAATGGGAACCAACCTTCGGGTCGAGCACGTCGAATTATATTATTTCACAGAACTCCCGTAATTACTACATCGGCTGTCCAGTATCTCGTCCAGTTGGTATCCTCCATAGGATAGAGAAGCTTGCAACGAATTTGCGCAAATGAGCATTCGCGTTCTCGAAATTCAAAAAGCACCGTCGATATTTCCTGGACAGGTCGTTTCCCAAGTTCGCGGAAAATGCATCTCCCTCGGCAATGGGTCAGGGGGTGTGGCGATAATTCTTCCCGATACTTGGGAAAAAATTAACGGCGATCGCGTGCTTCTCTTCCCTGTGACCTTTCGTAATTTGCGAAACTCACCACGGCATAAAATACAACAGCGCAGCAATCCTTCGTGCCGCCGTCAAATGTTAAATGATTAGCCATGGAAATTTTTCATCGGTTCAGCTGAAATAGAAAAGAACGAGAACCCAACGTTAGACGTTGTCTCTTGCGATTGTACTGTAAACGCGTCCCTTGTAGGTACAAGCAACCGTTCGTATGAACACCTGTAATACCCGGCGAACATCGTTACCTAGCAAGATATCCGACGAGACGAATTGCGCTTGTTTTTGTGCAGCTAGTTGAATTCGCGCAAGCGTGCATCCTGTTCATTGGAAATAGGTCAATTACTGAAATACGTATTTGCGCCAAGAAGCATCGTGTCTCAAGTAAACACTTTGCTAAAGAGCGCTGGCTTCCGAGAATTCACCGTCTCTCCCAAGAGAGTTTATACTCCGCCCAGTAGTCGAACTCCGTCTCATGTCGTTGCTACCCTTCTCCTTAACTATCACGTCGGTCCTCGTTTTCTGAAACAACCAGGAACAAACGAATTAGAACGGACACGATGAACATGCCGCGTGAAATTCAAGCGAACGACTTTCCATTTCCTTCCGGAACGGGGAACAATTTCTTTCGTCTCGTTGAACGCGTCGCGTCGCGTCTACGATTATTCACGAAAGGGTTGGCCCTCTGACATGTCTAGGAAAACACGACAGAATTCTAGAGTTCCCGAAGCAAAGGGGTGAGGGTGGCTTTGTAAATATTTCAAAGACCTTCGCTGACGATAAATATTTCGTCGTAAGGAAATACACGAGCGTCGGCGACGCCGAAGACAACAACAAATTTTCGCGAAACACGTTCCATCTTTTTTCCCTTCTCCACCTTCCTCTTCGGTTTTCCCTACCCTCCTCCCTCCAACCGTCTTCTTTCTCATACGCGACAGAAAATATGCGTGGTCGTTAGGTGCCCGTGGGCGTTATACGGTGGCGTAGGCGTTTGGCCTGTTGCGGAGGTTGAGGAAAAGTGGCCGGGGACTGAATACGGAAAACAGTGCTACAATTCCACCCCTGCGTCCTACCAGCCTCCCCCCGTCGCCCGTTCATGTTCCAGACGTGAAAGAAAATACGGATTTGCGGCGAGAATCGAGAGAAAACGAGTCACGATATCGCTGAGAAAATATTATTGGTTCAAAGTCGTGCGACGAATTACAACCGCGGCGCGGCGGTGACGTCGAAAAGTTTTGTTTTAATTAAGAAAGATTAATATCGCGTTCCACGAACGATAGTCAAAGCAGCTTAACTTCGACCAGGAATGTTATTCATTCGAAACTTTAAATCGTTGAATTAATTGGATGGAAAATCGGCGCGATTAATCGCGGGGCGTATTTTCGAGGACGATCGAGGCAGTGTGTTGCGAACGACGTAAATTGATTCGAACGCTCGAGAGAAAGCATTAATTGATCTATGTTTTCCTAGAATTCGTCGTTGAACGATAAATTAATTACGACGGTGGAGGAGAGGGAGCTTGAAGGACTCGCTCGCGTCCTTTGCAATCCTCCGCTACTTCCTCCTAAAGTAGAAGTTATATGCCTTTACATTGTTACGATTTAATGGAGAGAAGCACCTGCAATCATTTCTCAGTCTTATTATACAAAAAAAATTCTTCGTATCATAAACAGTATAAACAATCCTACATTCAGTCCTACGCAAAATGAAATTGTACGGTGCTCGTTTCAGTGATTAAGCGGTAACATAAGCGAATCGCTATTAAACGATATCCTCCCTCTCCAGAGAGCAAATTCTTAAAACAATAAGGGCCCAAGATGCGGGCACATGAGAAGACTTCAAGGATAGTCGAAGGATCTGCTCAGGTCAGAGCGTGGGTAGACGTGTTTCGTGGTATAATAGAAGTGTGTATACACGTTCCGTGTGAAACGTTCGTATAACCGTGCGCGTGTGCACGTCATGTCACCTCGTAGGGTTCCAGTAGGGGTTGTTTTCAGGGTAGGGGTGCTTCGTTCACCAAGGTGGGGGTGGTTGATCGACCGTCCTCTCCGCCGGTTTTCTAGTCGTCCTGCTGAGCCTCGACGTTCATTCTACCTCGATCAGCCGAACTCGCTTGTTCTCTGCATCTCGGAGAACCATTTCTGCGAGAAGAACTTGGAGAAGACTGGCCAGAGACCTGGAACACAGAGAATAGAATATCATCACTGATAAAGGTGAAGGAACATCTCTTTGGATTCCTATTAATTTAGAACTTCCGGCATTATTAATCCTGCTCGGGCGAAATTCGAATTCCAACGTTGATCCTCCGATCGATTTAATCGGCCAACCTTCGTGAGATAAAGACCAGCTAAAACTGTTCGTTTATAAATAGAGGTGTAAGAATAGAAGTTGCTCGGCCAGATTTCTTATCGGCGATGTGATCGTGTTCCCTTGAACCTCCGGGTACTAAAAAGATACGCAATCGTTGTGTCCTTAAAGACTTCGTGGAAATTTCTTCGACGCACCGCTGCAATTTAGAGCTATTTCAAGGTACTTCTGGATCGTCAAACACTTTGACGAGAGTTTTGCAAAGTTCGTTATTTTCTTTAAGATTGTCAATGAAAATTCAAAAATTTCGTCAGCATATACTTGAAGAACGCAGGCAATCTTGAGAATTTATACAGCTCTCGAGTTGTCAATGAAAACGCAGTCAATGAAATGTATTTTTAATTGTGAGTTACATAGCCGCGTATACAAACGCGATAAATGACTATAGTATTTCTAGATGCAACAAGTGTGCGATTTCTGGGTCTACTATATCCGGTTTGGCTTTATTTCCTGGGCAGCTTTAGTTGCTCGACACTATCACTTCTATCGAATAGATAACTTTTGTTCGGATTTTATTCAATTTTACGCACCGCTATTACAAATTGCGGGATATTTTTTAAATGAGTTTACCTGGACGAAAAAAGATGATGTACGACGCAACCAACAAATGGAAATAGCAAATGGATAAAACGTGTCGCCGCATTTAAATATTAGTATCAATATTTAACTAAAACACCCATTTGAACTCTAACATTTCGAACGATTGAAATGTCGATCACGAGTTTGGATCACACCGCCTCTGCTCAGATTTAGTTAATTGCATATCTAATTAGTGGCAACTCCTGGAACCAGGTGCATCAACGCAAACTAATTACGCGTATGCTCCTGAGTGCTTCTAACTAAATTATCAGCATCGCTAGCAGAGACCATATTTTTGTCAATATCTCGTGTTAAAACGATAAATCGTAATTGCATCACACAAATTGGGCCATATTCGTCCAATAACTTGCCATTAAAATGAATTTTAATCAATACGAAAATACGTTTTCCAGAATTATACAGTTAGCGAAACGCATCATCAATTGACCCCTAATAATCTGCAACATAAAGACTTATCCACACCGGAAAACAGATCTTCACGAAAACACAGCGATATTTGAAATTTCTTATGGAACTCTTCCCGCGTGTATGCCCATCAATTTTTTACATGCAATGGATATAGATTGCTGACATTTCGCATTATGTGACATTTAAGCTTCCTTCGTACTGACCTGCTATCTTCATTTGATTGCGCTCACAGAGCATGTACACGGAGAGAATACTTTACAGCAATCGCACTCTTGTACTTGCCCTCTTGATCTAACGCCAATCGACTCCTTTGCATCGTCACTAAACAAACTGCTCCCCTACCTAATTATTCTCCAAGAATAATTATTGAAAGTACACGAGGACAATGGAAAAATTCATTCTTTCAGATGATGTCCGACTGGGTGTGGTTATTTACCGTATGCTCTATCCTCACGATAGCCCAGTCCTTGCCAACGAATCTGGCAGAGGATGGGAAAAAGACTGATCAAGCGATGAGACCAAAACGTGAGACACGGATTCCATTATTCAAATCGAGATGCAAATAATAACCTGAGGTACTAATTATAAGTTTCGATTCCAGCTAAACGAGGGCAGGAAATGCTGATGTTTGGCAACCAGCAAAACCGTCCAGGAGAGAACAGTCCCAGTTCGTCTTATACGTCTAGTGCAGAAAAGCGTGAGTATTTGAAAAACTGTGCAGAAATCTTCCAAAATGCCTCGGTCACTCTAACCGACTATTCCTTCGTTTTATCTCTAGGAACCCTAGCTGCCTCGGGATTGGGTGGACTAAAAGTGGCCCTCGCAGAAGAAGAAAAGTCTCCCCGTTCTAACACACCTACCAATACACTGTACGACCGCGATTCGTACTCTCCATACGATAAGAATTACGAGTAAGTGTTCCGGAGTAATTAAAATGCTTCACCTTTAGACCGCGATCGCCGAATGTATACTAAACTGTCGGATCTATTTCTTGTTACAGGTACGGGAAGGTGCTGGTGAACGAGTTAGGCGACGAGATGCCCCAGGTATGGGACGTCCCTCCGTACTCCCGTTACTACTTGAACGAGGATCGTCGAAAGAGATCCGAGAAGTCGGGTAACGTCGGATCAACCACCGTGAAACCGTCCACCACCTCGTTCCAGTCCTCGGCATCCACTCACCAAACTGTGCAAGCTCAGGTGAAAAGAAGGTAAGCGATAAATCAACTACAAAGAAATATAAATCGTTCGAGAAGCGGCTGACATTTGGAAGGAAATATTCGCGTAGCAAGTTAAACGTGATACATTGTCCCATGGGGAGGCAACTTTACCTATCCCCTCCAGCGATCATTGAAATTTTCGCAAGCTGTAAATGTTGCTTACGGGACGATCCTATCGGGCGGTTTTCATTGCTGTGTAAATATAGTGCACACAGTCGTACCGGGGTGCGTCAGGGCGAATTCACCTGTGGAACAAGCAGGGTGAATCGACTCGGTAGCTCGTCCATAATTCCCACCCCTGCTGGCTTACCCTCCCGGCTCTCTTTGCACGGGCCATCCCTCTTTTTCTTCGACGTTTTCTTCTGAATGGGGATGAGAGGGCTGGCGAGGGCGTTGCCCTCAACAGAGACGGCGGTCGACTTGACGACCAAGTCGGTTCAATACGACTTGGAGAGGCTGCCGTTATCGACGTTGATCAACGAAGAATATCGAACCGTCCATTCTTTCTGGCCCCTGAAAATTAAATTGTTCTAAGCATTCCGATGTGTTGCTTACATATTTATTTTCCCAACAACGGGTTAAACGTATATTTGACATGGAAAAAAAAATGTGTACAGGGTATAGATTCTAATCAGAAGTTGATAGTTCGCCAACGATGAATATCGGTGGTATGTATAGCACCAGACGTTCACGTAGGAATGGTATTCATCAATTAAATGACGTAGACGATGACGTACCGCGCGATACGTCAGAGCATGATCAATTATTTTAAAGACAGCCGGCAAAGTTCCTTACGTCAAACCTTTATTTTTACGCGGAAACGTAGCTACAAGTGTCTATCGCCTGACCTGCAAACAAATGTCACAGGTCGCTAATTTCCTTTACGTAGAAGAAACGAAATTATGCTGACAGAAACTAGCAGAAAGTTTCCTTATGGCGGATCTTAAAATAGCAGGTTCCATTAGAATGTCTGCGAACGATAATTAAATGTAAAGCTTGTCTACAAATCTTTTTTTTCTCGCCTACATAAGAGTTAGGTACATCGAGTTAGCGGACTAATCGATTCGCAGCGGGAGAATCTTTTCACGCGTTTTAACAACCCTGCTTTGTCCGTCTCTTGTTCAACTTTCTCGGCTGTCGGGCAGAAAATGAGAAAAAATTGCGGGGATTGCGAGATAAACGTGATAGAGCGAAGTATTTCTCACTGGCCCAGCAACGCGCTCTCTATTTATATCCCTGATACTTCTGAACCACGCTTTGGATCTGGATTTATTTCCAAACTGTTGGCGGTGTGTGGAAAAATATTTCTCAATGGCCGGCAAAGAAACGATCGTATCGTTGCGAAATTTGTCGTGCCTATCCCACAAAGTGTTAACGTCAGCGTGACAATTTTCCAATAGATTGCCCGCGTTCACGTGGAAGTGCGTATACGTGTTTCGGAAAACGTGGGTGATGGACGTCCGAAATCACACAGTGCTGTACACTGTACACATATACATGTACATGTCCGAGTTGGTACAATAGCGAAAGGGGTTCGATATTCGTGACGCAATAGGGGTAGCTTTCCAAGGGGTGGGTCGACGAAAAGCTGAATGGAACCAGCCAGCGAAACTAGGTCAGACTTGACTATTACTTGACATATCGCCGTCCAATCAGCTGACGAGAATAGGCGCCTAGTTAGCGCCGACGCCTCCGCGAGATGCATGATAATTCATGAGGTTCCCAGTGAATTTATATTCAACCAGCGGCACGCCCGTGCGACGGACACCATTGTTAAGAGAAACTCGGAGGCTAACGTTCTCCTATGGATGTGCGATTGTAGAACTGGGTGCCATGAACTTTCATGGAGACAACCTGGAAACAATTGTTACCCTGTTCAACTGATACTCCTTTATTGTCTTCAGAACACTATCAGTGTTAAATAGATCGGGGTACATTTCCCTTCAAGCATATATAACATGCTCTTTCTGATTTGAAAATTCTATTGGAGATCCGCGTTCTCAAGTAGATTGTAAAATACTTTTTGTTCGCTGATCGTGCGTAAATATATCGACCAAGTAGAAAAGCTGAATGAAACCACCTGACGAGTCAGACCGTTTTGGCATATAACCCTTCCAATCAGCTGATGGTATTAGCCGGTACCGTCATATCGATCATCCGCAACAGAGTATGTACCAAGCATGCTCGGCGGACCTGACCTAGGACAATATTCCTGCCATCAGCAGCGCAAACGCGAACGATCTGCTGTTTGCAGTAAAGGGTTGTCCTTTTGTTCGTCCGGCGTGTTTCTTCGAAATGCCTTCCAACATTCTGATGAACGTTGATACCGTGCACGCGCTATCCAGTCGCGTGCGATAAAACCTATTTAAATTATAGCCAACAGAATAAGAATCGATATAGCGTAGCGCGGGCAAGAATGATAAGATAAATGCAACAAGCTTTTGATTAGTACAATTTTCTAAACACCTTTTAAATGGTTAAAATTGTGTCGATAGAAGTTGTATACTTAGCATCGAACTTGCAGCGTTCCGATTTATCAAGAGCCACGGTTCAAGAGGGAATTGGACATCGATCCGGAGGACGTGCTAACTCTCCTCTCCCTTTGGGAAAACCAACGTCGTAAACGGTAATTATTTTCGGCTAAATTATCTGCAAACGATTGGAGGGCTTGAAATTTTCATTCACTCGAAATGTCTGTATAGAAACTGGAATAAGTATATGAACGAAGATTACGAAACTGCAGACAATGAGGACAACCTTCTCGACGAGGAGAGTCCCAGAAATAGTGAGTTTTCAAATACATGTATTGTACAATTACGTGTGCAGAATCTTTTATGTAAACCCTATAGCTCTATCATTTTAATCCTCCATTAGTCATACCGTGGATGGATTCTTCCGTGTACCCTCCTCGCCACTACAGCCTAGATTCTCTGTCATCGTCAGATATCGGAATCATTCGTACCCATCCATCCAGTTATTACGAACAATACGAAAATCAATACGGGCAACAATACGATGCTGCTTCTCAATACGGGAACCCTCAATACGGTCTGCTTTATCCGCAACAGACATACTATAATATCCCGGAGAAAAGGTTTATGGTTTCCAGGAAACGCTCACAGGTACGGGTATTCAATTTTCTGTTTAGAAAAAATCGTGGAACTACAATTAAATTGGAATTAATTCAATATAACATTATGTTCTTTTCCAGACGTACGACCCTTACTCCAGCGCAACTCAATTCCAAATAAGCCCGCAATCGCGAGGATATCCGTATCAGCATCGTCTAGTCTATTAAATTGCCCATGAAACTCGAACAGCAACAATAAGTTATCGAAAAGGGAAGAAGGTATTCGAAGCAAGCGAATGATCCTACAAAATCTGGCACGAGAAAGGGGGTAACGAACTGACGTTTTCGGACTCACGTATACGCAAGAGAAAGGAAATAACAATTTTTGCGCTTTCCTGACGAACGTCCCCTCCCTAACGTCCTATTCTTTTGGCTATTCTATATTCGTTGTGGGCACAGCAATACGCTGCTCGACAAACGAACAAGAAAGACTTCACTTTACTTTAAGAAACACGGTGCTCAAAAAGACTATTCACGAGTCGCAAGAGCGCGCTGAAAGAACGATAGCCTTTTTAATTAACGTTTTAATCGTTTCGCCGACACGATTGGCACGCATAACGAGCGGATTGCTTTTGTTCGTTCTGCTTCTCCACAAATGCTTCGAGGCCGAGATCGACGCGTGTAGAAATTATCCTAACTTCGGCGTGCTCTTGTGTCTTACCGAAAAAAGAAGGTGAAGTTACACAATTCTATGGCTCTTCTCGCATTCAACACGAGCAAGAAGTGGCACGAGCCCGTTAAAACGCTCGACGACTGAAATTGTTGAAAACAATCGTAGTTACTCGAATCAAATCACCCTCAGGCTTGGTTCGCGATCCTTCTGACTGATTATAAAAACCAGACGGGGAATAGTTTCTTTTTCCATGGGTTAGCTCGAAGGTAGCGTCAGTATCCAATAGATGAATTAGAATCGAATCGAACGACGAGACGTTGAAAATGATCGTTCTGAAACCAAAAGGAAAGTCAGGAGGAAAGTTAAAAATTCGACGAGGTAGAGAGTTGTAGATGATTTCTTAGGATATGCGATTTTCGAATGAAGGATGAGGCTGAGGGCATGTAATTTTATAACTTTACCATTCGTTTCGCGTCTACGGATATATTGTTATCTGTACTTGTACCTATAATATGTTAACAAAGGGTGAACAAAGAGACCGACGTTCGAACAATATTGTTCACGAGACCCGTACTTATATGCGAAATATATATTTCATCCCCTATCATTTATTTTGCGAGAGAAAGTAAAAAAAGTTAGAAAGAGTAATCAAGGAAGGGAGATATTAGATACACGCAGCGACGAAAACGAAGATACCAAAGCACGGTGTATATCGAGTACTGAAAATACCAGTTTGAATCCAATGACATCGGCGGTGTTACGAACTCTAATAACATATCTTCTATTCGATTCACACTTTATATTCGACGGCCGCGTCCCCCTCACTTTAAACGTGATCGTCAATTAATTTTTCTAGCCGTGTACAAACTGTATGAGATTATTATCGTTCGACGAACGAGCATTGTTGCTCTTTCCTACTATAAAAAAAGATTGCATTGTTAAATAACATGGCCAATACTCGTTGAAGTATCATAGCCCGGCGTTACTAAGAAACAATTAATAACTTCTCAATGTTGCTATCGATCATATTGTAATCAGAATTGGCGACCATGAGACTCATCGAGTACGTGACATTTTTTATTCCCATTCTGTTGCGAATGTAAAGTGTGAAGTACAGTTATACCGATAATCCATCGTCTTACCATTGTCAGTGAACAAAAAAAAACAACAAAAAAAACAACAAAAATGCAGGCAGAAAACTGAGAGAAAAAAAAAAGAGGACAAAAAAGTACGTGAATGTGTCTATACAAACTACACCGAGTAACATCTAATGTTCTTCTCGATCGAACCAAACACGGCCTTCCATAGAGCAAACGTTCCGAGGAGACTGAATAATTTTTCTTTTTCGTTCCTTGCCGTTTAATTAGTACATGCTTGAAACGCGTATATATTATATATGTATATATTATACAAATATATATATGTATATACATATATATGATATGAAATATAATATTTTAACAGTAGAAGAAGGGAAACTTAGCAGACGACTGACCGATCGATCGGATCCATGACGATCGGCACGAAGAAGAAAATCTTTTTGCGACTCAATGCTATATATTTTTGACGATCGTTTAGAATGTAATTAGAATTACTTAGACTAAGTAATATCGAGGGGGAAATGATTCAGTATTTATTACTTATTGATATGTAATTAATGTTAGAGATAATGGAAAAAGTATCGATTATTGTGTACGATTAAAGAAGTATCAATCAATAGGGTTTGCGTTTCATTGATATGCCGTGATGTTTCCGGATTTCAAAAATAAAGCACTGTCGGAGAAGTTGAAAAATGTCGCTGAACAATGTACTTTGCGTTTACAGCTTTTATTGTTGAACGGAAATATTGAAACTCTATTGAACTGCAAAGCATTTGTAACGTGACTGCTACTTTTGTCTGCTTGAAAAAAGGGAAGAAGAAACGATGAAGATAGAGGAACAGGAGATGATGCGAGATTCTTACGTTATTTTTGGAAAATCTATTAAATCGTAGAATGCTATATTCTTACTACGAACTATTCTTCGGACGACATATTTTTTTAAGCGTAACAGCAACAAGTTGTTAACAAGATGTAACACTAGAATATCAGACAATGCGTTTTATCGCTAATATTTTTATGCTGGGCTTGGAACCATTTCAAAGGACATACTCGAAAGAATATAATCACGAAACGAGTTAAATGTTGATCGAGAATCCTAGTCAATTGTTGATGCGCGATATATGGACATTAAAAACAATCCTAAAGCTCTTCTCGTATTTGTGCTATTTTTAATGCATATTCTAATATCGAGAGGATTTTCGAAGTTTACTAAAGTTTCTTGTTATCGATTTTATGGAGATATATTCTAACATCTTGGATTATAATGTTATTAACGTTCGACGACAAAGATATAGATATTTTTGATCTTGGGGCATTTGTCGAAAAATTAGATAATGCAAATCTATTGGAAAAAAGGTACAACCATAATATTTTATTCCATTGTAGCAGCACGTAATTAAACAAAAAAATCGCGAAATATTATAAAACATTCTTTCAATGATTACAGTTCGCCATTAATCGCTGTTTAAACAAGCAAGTTACGCTAACTGCATAAAATGAAACTGTGTCAACTATATTACTTTACTATGAATATTGTATGCATATTATATGGTAAAATATATAATGTAAATGTTTGATGATATGTACGTGTGCATTCTGAAAAATCAAAAAAGGTCTGTCACTCGGCGTCATAAGTATTTTTTAAACTCATGGTGCTTTCGATTGAACAATATGATAATATTGTGACAAAATTAAAAAATATATATATAACTATATTCTACTTATACGCATCCAATCCGAAGAATTATTTATTACCTTTTCCATTTTTTCCAATTAATTCATACTTGAAACATAAAAAGGAATAAAACAAGAAACATTTGAATCGCGAGCAGTTTTCCTTCTTTCTTTGTTCACTATGGCTACTTTTAACCCCTAAACCTTTTCGATTCTATCGTTAAATAAAACTAAACAAACAAAAATGAGTAAAAAATTGTCTCGTCGAGTACAAATACAGGATCCAATATATTCGCCGGAATCGGTAAATGGCAATGTCGATTGGAAATTATTGTTGGCCTGTACCCTTCGGGACGTACCTATTGCAAGAGATGCACTCTCGCAGGCACGAATACTAGATTATTCTCACTTGTGACAACGAAAAATGAGTGTGTCACTTTTAATTCATGTACAATTTAATTTAGGGTGCAAACGTCAATTCTAGAAGATCCGACTACTTGACTCCTCTGCATATTGCGGTTCTACATGACGATACCGAACTTATTGAATTACTTTGCAATCATCCATCCGTCAACATTGAAGCAAGAACATTGGACGGTTAGTTCAATCAATTTACTATCTTATGTATAACAGGAGAATAATCACAAAATTAAGAAGCCGATTAAAGTTGTTTAATTCTGTGCTTCGAAATTTTCGCTCGGAAAATAACTAACTTACCGTCCGAGCTACAACAAACGCGCTCTTTCCAATTGTAATCAATAGTGATATAATACTAAATATTTTCTGCAAATAAAATATGATAATAAAGAAATGTATATTTTAACTGACAGTAGTGTAACCTGAAGTAGTTCCAAAAGAATTACTTCTGCACAGGGTTAACACCGCTTCATAAGGCTGCGTTACTTGGGCACAACCGTTCGATAGAAGAGCTAATTCATCATGATGCCATGATTAATTGCAAAGACAATTTAGGCAGATATCCCCTGCATTATTCTGCTCTTCGGAAGGATATCAGAAGCGCCACTATACTAATATTATATGGCGCCTATGTAAATGTTTACGACGATTTTCAAGAAAGTCCATTGTATACTAGCGTTATACGAAGACCGTCCCTCAACATGGTTAAATTACTATTATGCTATGGGTAAATAGACGTAAATCGCTTACTAGTTTTCATTAAAATAATGGCGATCCATTCCTTAGCGCAACAATTTCATTGATGCCAGATAAACTATCATTGGGTATATTTCTTGAAGCAATTTTGTGCGCACGAAATGCATCGGATATGGAGATCGTTGATCTTCTGTATCGGAACGGGGCGGATGTAAATTCAGCCGATGTTATCGGCTTACGTACGCCATTGCATATAACAGCCATGACTGGAAATTTAATATTAACTGCGTTAGTAAATGCAAAAATAATGGAAGTATGCATTTGTACATTTGCGTCAATTTGACCGTTAAATCTTGCAGGTATCTTATTGAAAAAGGCGCTGACATAAACCGGAAGAGTAAAGCCGGTTATACGCCAATGGATGTAGCTGCATTGTGTCGCAATTTAAATATTGTACAACTAATACAAGGTGTTCATTCAGGAAGAGATTAAAAATTTATAGAACATGAAGCGTCTTGGAAATGATAAGAATTTTTTAAATTATTCTCTGCAAAAAGTATGGAGAAACCTAACCTTACCCTGGCGCTAATTATTTCCATACAATGTCATTTAATATTATAATTCATATAGTTTTCTAATGGAATAATATTGTTTGTTTTTTTTACGTTACCGTTCATTTCTTTTTTAGATACCATTCAAAAGAAACGAATAATATATCAAAAGAACGACACATTGGAAACGCACCCATATATAGATTTTACATTTTAGCATGCATACACGCTGTAAATCGTTCGAAATGTAAAATAGATGCTGATGCGAATTTTGAAAACGAAACTTTTCGTTCTTGATCGAGAAACGATATATCACAGCAATATAATGTACAACTAATAAAATGCGTCAGCCTTAGTTCCTTGTGCTGACCTCTAATTAGATTGCAATTTAATTTTCCTCGGCTTCTTCCAATCGTGATATTTACGATACGGTTAGCTAGCTTACAGTTTCTTATCTATATTACGTGGTCCCGTCATGCCTAGATCTAGAAACAACTACCTTCGAAGTGTGAATCCTGGTGTGCATCATGCGACGCATGAACGGGAAAAATAAAGCATAAAAGATTTTAAATCAAGTAGTGCCTCGTTAGGAGATGAACGTGAGAGAGACGGTTTTCTTGGTTAGTGGGGATACCTGAAGAAATAATGAATTTAGGCAAATTAATGTACGCTGGTTTCTCTGTAATACTTGTAGCAGCATAGATATAATTACGTACCATAACAACGTAAATTTCCAATTGATGTATAATTTAAATGCAGAACTGTGCGATCTCGTTTGTGACGACAACTGCTCCGTTTCGTGCAAACTGTAACCTATATAGAAAGCTCAAACAAGAATTAAGACAAAATGCTAACAAAACTATCACTTAGTGTCTTATTTAATTCATGGAAGAGTAGATTATGAGTGATAATTTCAATGTGTAATTTTACTACATACGTATCTATATATTTTATGAAATCAATTCAAACAGAATCAAGAATTTCAAACATATTGTAGACTTACCGGATAACTTATTAAATTATGTAGCCCCATTGCTGCTGTGCTGCACAGTGTTTATACTTACTTAATGATACAAAAGTGTTCGATGTGAGTTTCTTAATAGCACCAAGTTACGCTTGGATGGTCCCAATATATAGTGTAAACGTATACCAATCGACCGAAGCAAAGTTTTAAACTATTGTTTGTGCTCCCTGCTAGAGCCTATTAGTCGTAGTGAAGGTGCCATGAAGTAAAATCAAAGGATGATGATGGGTGATCAGTTTCGTAGCAAAGTGGAGCAATACTCACCAAAGTCATCACCCAGGGGGGCACGTTCCCCTGTTGTTTCACGTCAAGATTCAACAGGGACTCTGAAAACAACCATTTCCCTGGGTAAAAATCCATCCATTGTCCACAGTGGACCATTTTACTTGATGAAGGAACCCCCCGGTACTATATGTTTTATTTCTTATGGATTCCTACAAAATGAGAAACAGAAAAACATAAAGCAAATGTAACGAAAAAATATCAAACATTTGATCAACTTTTCTAGGAGAAAGCGAACTCACAGGGGCAACCAATTTGATGGCCTATTATGGCCTAGAACATTCTTATACAAAATTTAGTGGCAAAAAGCTTAAAGAGCAACTCTCCTCGTTTTTACCTAACTTGCCTGGGATTATAGATAGACCTGGTCACTTAGACAATAGGTACGTTATTAACGTAATATTTTGATATTTTTGCTTACTTGGCGTTATTTATTAATCAGCAGTTTAAAAATTATTCTAAGACTTTCTATATCTTTTTTCTTTTTTAGTTCGTTGAGATCTGTGATTGAAAAACCTCCGATCGGCGGGAAGGATTTGATACCATTGACCAGTGTTCAATTAGCTGGTTTTCGTTTACATCCTGGCCCTGTAAGTACACACAGTTATTATATTGTAGAAATATATGAATTAATTAAAATATTTCGCAGAAGCTAAAATATTGTGTACTCTTCTAGCTGCCGGAACAGTATCGTTATGTCAATCAAGCTCCTCAGAGGAAACACAAGAATAAACATAAAAAACATAAACATAAACCGGGAGAAGTGCCTAGCGGTCAAGAGACGACAACAACAGACATTGGCGGGCCGGACACTCATGAGAAGAAACATAAAAAGCAGAAAAGGCATGATGAAGAAAAAGAAGCTAGGAAAAAACGTAAAAAGGAGAAGAAGAGAAAAAAGCAGAAGCACAGTCCTGAACATAGCGGTGGTTTAACACCATCTCAGCATTCCAATTCGTGATCTTCAATTTCACCTCTTCTGTTTGTACCTAATTTTTAATCTGGCATCACAGGCCTTCATAGGCGCAATAAACATTTTCTTTCTCTTTAAGAATGTACAGACAATGATTATATGAAAAATGTAAGCCACGGGAAATGCTGTAATCGATCGTGCTGTTTTTCAACTTTCATGAAATTATTAGACTGTAATATCTCTTAGTTCTTATCATCCTATCTTTTTACAGTATAATTTCAATCGATATTCAATTTTCGCTAATAAAGTGTTCATCTTTGTTCCTTTTTCTTTCGTTGCTTAAAAGCGAAACATTCTCCATTAGAAAATTTGTATACTATTACGATGTACTATAGAATCGGTGATATTAAATAGTGTTTGTATTTTACATATATACACGCGACCATACATGCGGTGAAATATATTATACGACCCATTTAGCATACTAATTTTCCACATATAATTTATTCAAATTTCATTTCAAGGAATTCTAACTTTATGCCAGTATATGTAAGAAATTGATAAGTGTGAGAAAATTTACTACTTCGATAAGTTAATAAGGTATCAGCATGGATGTATCAGTAGCTTAAACACGGTGTATTGCTGTTAATGTAAATATTGTGTATGAAAAGAAAAAAAGACAGTAATGAAAAAAAAAGAATGTCACTACGTCGAACATAATGCCTTTTTATGATAAATTCTTAACTGCAGTACAATTTATTCGCAAACTAAAATTGTGTATTGTACAGAAACTTTGAAATACATGTAGTATCATACGAAAGTGATAAAAAAAATTGTACGGTTTGATTTCTTACCCTTCCAACTTTCTGTTCGACATCTACAGATTAAGCTGAAATTGTTTGCCGATGCGGTCTTTGAAATATTAGTTCCGAAAAATTCCATTTCCACAATGGAAATCTTTCCTCCTTATATTAAAATTCTGCACGATTTATGCATAACGGTTCAAATTTTGAATTCGTAAAGTACTACGATAGTCAATTCGCATTACGGAAATTAAGACTATTTGCAGCGCCATCTGGTTAATTTCGCTTCCGTTCTGTTCGAACAATATCCGGTAGTGAAGCGTTAAGTTTTACGATTGAATCAGACCGTGCTGGTTCGCTGTTGGAAAGTAGCACCATTCCCGCCATTACGTGCTTTTTCTACCGTGTAGCAGCTTGATTACCGGGGGAAGGCACGATGACGGACACCCGTAAGTACAAAAGAAATCGAATTTTTCTATTAGAATTCGTAGTTCCTTTTGCGATAATAAAAATTCAATTTTTATCAGTCTAAACGAGTATTATTCCATTGCGAAGTTAATTGAATAGTGCGTGTTACTATAATTCGTTAGATTCGTCACGCTCAAAGCCTCTTGTTTGTCTATTTAGTCTGATTTACTATTAATTTTTACTCCGATCGTAATTGCAAATCATCATTAAATATAAATATTTATCAGAATACTGTGAAGGGAGAAATTAAATTACGAACTAGCAGAGTTTTTCGCTTCC
This sequence comes from Nomada lathburiana, assembly GCA_963667235.1. Taxonomy (NCBI): domain Eukaryota; kingdom Metazoa; phylum Arthropoda; class Insecta; order Hymenoptera; family Apidae; genus Nomada; species Nomada lathburiana. The sequence goes on from OY763906.1 coordinate 11,156,271, forward strand.
GTGCATCTTCGTGTAAACTTATTGATCGGCATCATCCCAAGCGTCTCTCCCTCCGTTTTCTTCTCCATTTTGTTCAATTTCATTTTGCAATGTTACTTTTCCCCATCGATCTCTACGTAAACAAACTGAATTTTTCATATTATTTAAAGATCGTTCATTTTTTTCGGCGTATTATATTTATTGTAATGAAATGCGCCCCAAACCAAGTAAGTATTGTATTTATCAGTGAATTATATTTTCTATAATTGTTTTAGAGTATTCGAATTACCAGCAACAGGGGTACAATCAGTACAATCAACCACCACCTTCTGGTGGACAGGATACTTCGTATCCTCCACCTTCTAGCGGTGGTGGTGGTGGTTACAACCAGTACAGTCAACCACCACCAAACAGTGGAAGCAATTATGGCAGTTACAACAGTTACAATTCCAGTGGTGGCCCGGACTACAATACGCCACAAAATCAAAACAGTTACAACCAGAATAGTTATGGCAGCGGTGGAGGTTCCGGGAATAACAGTGGCAGTAGCAATTACGGTGGGGGTTATGGTGGACACGGAGGTGGTGGCGGTGGAGGCAGCGGGGGCTATAATCGCAACAGCTCCGGCGGTAGCTATGGAGGAGGTATATTAAATATTATATTGTATATTGAACAAAGAATAGAAAGCGAAAAATGTGACTCTAAATTGCATGCATATATACTTGAATAGGTCAAGGAGGAGGTGGCGGCAGTAGATATGGCGATCGTGGGGGATACAATGACCGCTCTGGCGGTAGCTACAAGTAAGTCTATTTCTTTTGTTATTTATATCTATATATATATACATATATAATGAAGGGAAAAAAGTTATAAGGTCATTAAACAAAATATTCAATCGTATACCAAGAATATTAAACAGTGAGGAGGTAAATACATTCATTGAAGTAAACAAGGTATGAAATGAAATTCTATATGACAGTAATGAAAACTCTTGTTGTCTCTTTGCAAATGGTTTTATGCCCACTGGGCGTTAATATGTTTGAAGTGTGCCTACAGGTTTAACGCACAGGTATAACATGGTAAAGGTAAAAACAGGTTGTATATGACAAATGACGTAAAATGGTTGTAATGTCTGGTAATATACTGAAAACTATGTTATTATAATAAGTGATAATATGTATGTGTATACATAAAGGTTTTGTATTAATCATACCTGTAAAGCGGTTTATACTGCCACTGGGGCCACTGTTGTCTGAATAGTACTATCTTAGGGGTTATTGAAATCGACTAGACAATCGAAAGACGTTTAAAGTTTTTTATCAGAGTTTGCAGTTAATATAATAATGTCTCTCTAGTTGGAGTATCAGCGAATTTCATTGGTGTTTGTTTAATATATTTTGTCTATTTTTTTGCAATAGGATTTTTAATGTCGCACTAACATCGCAATGATCCTTCCAATTAAATTAATCATTTGTTTATTCCAATCTATATTCTACCGATTTCATTATATATTTATATATCTCTACATGTGCACATGTTTGAAATTGCAATTAATAGTAATCCCTTGTCGATGAATTCCGCAGCACGAGATTCGTGTACGCGTGACGTTAATAGGGTAATCTGTTTATACAGGATTGTCTTGACCAATTTAGTTCTCGCAGAGTTATTAATAATGGCTATGCATAGAACATTACTTTATTCTGGTTGTGTTTTATTAGTACCGCTACCACAATACATAGGTAATTATTGCATGCTGGACGTGACGGACATTACATGACGGTATACGTGACTCATGTTTAGTATTAAGTAATATGGTGACCACAGACATTTAGACAGTAGGTACATCAAGAAGAGAGGTGGCGAGCAGCATTTGATTCGCCATGCATCGATCGATCGATCAGTCTGTCCATGAGTCAACTCATTGGTATATCTGCTTCTGTGTTTTAGCAGTGGCGGTGGCCGTGGTGGTTATAACAAAGGTAAATGCACCAGACTGTCTGTACTAGTCTGGTGCTATTCAAGCTTTCACTCTAATATTTAAAATCTAAATACTCGGTTACTCGTATTATATGAAAGGGCTGCTATGCAACATTATTAGGGATTCATTTCTGTCTGGCAAACTAATATACTTGACCAGAATTCAATAATACAATTAAAGAAAAAAGGGTAAAATATGATGATAACACAGAGCCATAGAAGCTGCTTTGATCACCAATTGCTTTTTTTTTCCAATGTATACAAACGAATTTTCTATGTTTCTACATGTTGGCAAATTTATACCCAAGACGGGCTGCATTATTCATTGTATAGACGAGTAGCGTGCATTGCATTAAACAATCATTCAACATACGAACGCGCTGTGCGCTTGTATAATTTTATTCAGATTTCTATACATATAGAAACATGAAACACCTCCGTTCAGACATTAGTCAGTATTTCTGCTGTTCACGCTTTAATACTTCAATAGTTTAAGATATATGCAGGAGAAACGTTAAATATAAAAGGCAGCTGGTGAATTATGAATATTTACCTATCCCTAATTAATCAAGACTTCCCCCAAAAAGTACAATATAGGGAAATGGTAAGAGTAAAAAATGTTGCAGCCCTTTTGTATGTTAAGCTGCAACCTTGTGTTCTCTACATATTGTTATATGCTACTAAGAATGTTAGGCCAATGAGTACTAATACTTTCGTTACGGCACGGGTCGATCGTAAAGAAATACCTTTGAATCGGTAATTTTATAAGAAAAAAAGGTATTCTAAATATTATATAAATACAACAATAGTAGTAATATGAAACAACAAATTAACAAACCTCGCGCGTAAATAAGTAAGGTGTACGATTTAATAGGAGAGACCAAATTTGTATGTTTCTAAGCATACACGAACTTAAAGTTTCTGGTATATATTAAAAAAAAGAAATTTGTTCACTTGAAAGTGGTATTGTTTGGGTAACAATTTTTAAAGAGAGCAAAAATTGTTACGATTTCATTGTTTGAACAAGTAATGACATACTAAATGTATTGGTAACGCTTCAAGAAGAAAGAGAGGAACAAAGTACTTAGTTGCTTCGAACATTAATACCTTAGGTATAGTTACTTTAAAATTCTGTTAAATACAAGATGTGGATAGATTCGAAGGGAGGTATTAATTATCCATTTTCTCTTTCTTTAATTTCAAATGAAAATAGTACGAAGTTTTTTCGGAAGACTTATAAAATTATGTTCCTCCAAGGTGTACTATATTTTTAGTTTATTTTTAACCCGACACAAAAGATTTCCACTTCATAGCTTAGACTTGAGTAGGTTTAGGGACAGTAGATTTGCAAGTACTATTCCTTACCTCCATCCTTATTGTGCCGAACAAATTGTTAACTCTTATTCAATTCCAGGGGGCTACAGTGACCGCAGTGGTGGAAACGATGGAATGGTTACACAAGAAGATACTATCTTTGTATCTGGTATGGATCCTTCAATTTCCGAAGAAGAAATTTGTCAACACTTTGGAGCTATTGGTATAATCAAAGTAAGTACATGCATCGTCATTGTATATAACACAAATACAACTACACAACCTGTATAATGTAACTAAACAAACAATTCTAATATCCTTGAATCTGTTGGCACAGCACGATAAGAGAACGGGGAAACCTAAAGTGTGGATGTACAAAGATAAAAATACTGGTAAATCGAAGGGCGAAGCCACCGTAACATACGACGATCAGAATGCTGCACGTTCAGCTATAGATTGGTTTGATGGAAAAGAATTTAAAGGTCGTACCATAAAAGTGCAAATTGCCCAGCATAAGAGTAACTGGCAGGGCAATCGCAGCGGCGGAAGTCGTGGTGGTAGTGGAGGTGGCGGTGGTAGCGGCGGCGGCCGAGGACGTGGAGGTGGTGGTGGATTTGGCGGAAGCCGCGGTGGAGGTGGTGACAGAGATGATCATCATCGTGGTGGTGGTGGCGGCGATGACAGACGTGATAGTGGTGGTCGCGGTGGAGATTGGAGGTAATGTATTTTGTCCTTTATGATTCTGCAATTATGTGTTTGTAATGTACAGTTCAAGTATAAATTATTAGCTTTATATTATTTTAAACAGGTGTCCCAATCCTGAATGCGGTAACACAAACTTTGCCTGGAGGGATCAATGCAATTTGTGCAAAAGCCTAAAGCCAGAGGGTGCGGGCGGTGGTAGCAGCAGTAGTGGAAGAGGTGGTGGTGGAGGCAGCCGCGGGGGCGATAGAGGTGGTCGTGGCGGATTCAGAAGTGACAGAGGTGGCCGTGGTGGTGATAGAGGTGGCCGAGGAGGATTCCGTGGTGGCGATAGGGGTGGACGAGGTGGTCGTGGCGGTCCTATGAGAGGAGGAGGAGGGTTAGTCTTCGCTATAATTGCTTTAGCTTTATTATGTTAGTGATGTTGGATTATAAGAAATCGTTATTGATTCGTTCGTGTTACATTTTCAGCCGAGGAGACAGAGACAGGGATCGTCAGCGTCCTTATTAAATGTATTCAAAGAGTGATTGCCATATCACTGATTGACGTACTGTACACATTTTGTATACAGTCTTAACTTATGTACATTTGTCATAACACAGAAGTCATGTGTTACCACACACACACTCCATTATCATCGATTTGATTTCTCGTACATTTTTTTATATTCACGAAGATCGATGCGTGATGCGTAATTCTTGTGTTTTATATACGCATGTAAATGGTCATATGTGTAAAGTTACATTTTAATAAATAAGACTCTAACCCTGTAACAATCAATGATGTATGCTGAATTTTGGTTGTCCACATAGAAAATATACGACCTACTTAAAAAGAAGGGACCCAGGAGCGCTGGGAAATTTTGTTTATTGAAAGATAAAAATATAGTACAATAAATTTATATCTATTTATGTATACACGTATATAAATCTATTAGATAATATATGGTTGATAAAAGAAGTGACAACTAAATAATTCGAAATAAGTACGTTGCGTTATTATGGCTAACGCACGCCTAAAAGTTTCTCGGGATAATTTGCAAGCTGCTGATATTGAAATTCATTTTATCATAGTAAATATACGTTTGACATATGGATAGATAGGATGAAAACCGCTAATTCATGGATTTACTTGAATGGTATATGATATTTTACAGCTTCCTTTGCTCCCGCTTATTCTTTACGCTTGCGCCGTTCTGCTGCTACTTCCTGTAACAGAGGAAGACGTAGGGAATAGTTAATCTTTGCTTTCAATATTACCGTTTTCTCTGCTTACCTTTTGTGTAAGGATAATGATGAGGTAGCGGAAAATACCAATAAAATCAATGAACAAATCCAGCGAGTGCAGGATGAAATCTTTGCCACCCATGTGGAATTTCTCAATGATCAATTGCGTATCGTACATAACAAAACCGCACATTAAGAATAATCCAACGTATAAGTGGATTTGGTAGAAGAGCGACCAACGTAGGAACAGGTTGATGAATGAGAACAAAACCATAGTATTTAGCAAGCTAATTAAGGTACCACCAAGATACAACCAACGTCCCCTTTCAGCCAGAAGAGAGGAGATACTAAATGAAACAAATACAATAGTTGTTCCTGAAATAAAAATTAAATGATATTATCATTAAGCATATTTTAGTAATACAATCATTATTGTGTACTGATTTATAGTAGCAGTTTCCTAAATGCGTACCCATCAGTGCGGTCACTAAGATGCTTGGATTAACGCTTATAACAAATTGTAGTAGAGGACCTAAACCAAGCCCGGACAAAAATGCAAAGCCCAAAAGATAGCTAAGTCGTAACTTTTGATTCTTTCCATTGTCCGGTGTGCTGATTAAAGCAAAGAGTAGACCAAGTGTGCCAAGGACTGTCAACAGATTGGCCTGCAGGACCTCTGTGAATAAATGAATATAAGCGCCCGCAGCTGCTGATACTGTCGACATCGACAGACAGGCGTAGACATTTTTCAAGTGCTGTCTAACAGGAGCATCCCTATAATCATAAAGACTTTTATTATCTTGTGTAAATGTAAAAGTACAATATCCGTGAGCAATGTTATCTGTCTTGCAGATAGAACAGTATAGATTAAGAGTTACAAAGTACTACAAGAAAAAAAAAAGTACGAATATAAATTAGGTTGGGGCGATCGAATACTTCTACGAAATATATAAATACAATTTTTCCAACAACAAAAAGTCGTCGGTCGTGTTTCAGTGTAACGTAACACGTCATGCGTACTATATTCGCTAATGAAAAGTTTCACTTACTGAAATATTCAGATTAATGAAGCTCCGGAATCTACATATATATACGTGTGTGAAGGTCACAAACATGCTGCTACAAACACGACATAATGAAAAGACGCAAATCACGATAAGTAATTTTATTCAAAGTGCATAAAAAAAAGAGGATTTATAATTTTGATGAAGCAAAACCTTCCTTGGGCGAGTATTCGATTACATCACCATAAATTATTTCGTTTTACGCATACGGATGCAAATATGATAATAAAAATACTGGAGATTTGAGTCACGATACGATGGAAATAACACAGTTACGTTATCAATGTAATTGTCATGCGAACAAAAATTTTAGTCATTACTCGAAACAAGAAAAAATACTTACAGCCTGCTAGTGAAAGAATTCACAAAATTGTTCAACACCGATGTCATAATTTCGTTGTTAAATTTCACGAATCACACGATAATTAACAAAATCCAACGAGCACTGCTGTTTTCAAGTACTGTTCCTACAGAAAACGAGAATAATCATGAACCTTTGAAGCAGTCTCCTTCCCGTGGACACGTCAGTGATATTTCTGTGCGTAATTTCGTTGGCGGTTCCGATTGGTCGACGTGCCCCTTGAAATTTTACGGAACGTCAGCTTTCACGTGACAATGATAGAAAATGAAATGTTATATAAAACAGACAAAGAGAGGCGAAAACTTTGGCGAGTAACAGCGTCATCTTCAGGACAAAGCTATAAGTCTTAGTTTGTCCAATTACCATGATGATAACAGAACTTTGACCATTGAAGAGAAGCAGCTCTTTATAGATGGCGATACTGTACATATCACTTTAGAGGGTAGGTAAGGCAGGGACACGAGTAGTTTGAAGCACTTCATTGTAGATGGCAGGATTATAGACAAAAATAATTACCAATTTTAAATCTATTTATAAAGTTGATTTATTAAATAATATGCACTGGTATCTCATCCCTGATAATGCAATTGGTTTCTTCGTTGAAATTTACAGTTTTACTAATTAGTCAAAGTATGTACGATATTATTCAAACCTAATTCTTTGTGTTTGCTATCATTTTCACTAAAAATACCTTATCAATGTCACCGCAATAATTACACAATCGTCAAGCAAAAAATATGAACCATTATTCGTGTACGATTAATTAATTTCAGGCACAAAAGTGGCTTGTATAAAATTATCTTCAAAAGCAAAGACCGGAAGTCTTCTTCAACCAAAGCAAGTTCAAGAAAACACGAATAATTCCGCTATGTTGAAAATCCCACGTAACAATCTCAATTAGAATCTGATCCCTCTGCAACGAGTAATATTATTAGATACGGTAGATATTATTAGCATAATTAATCCTTTTTTTACTACGAGGTAATTTCGAGATGCTAGATCATCGAAGGCGGTATCCGCATGCCTCTTTAACGAATCGGAGTACGACCGCGAACTCTTGCCAAGGGGATGCTGAGTTTCAGAACTTGGCACCGAGTGGTAATTGCTTTTGCACGCTTGAAACATCGCGCCTGTGTCACCACCCCTCGCCGTGCATTGATGAGAGTAACGCTTGGTGAGCTTCACCTACGGCGACGATCACGATGATAATGATGATGCACTGGCACCGAAAATATTTCTAATGAGACATATTTACGTAGAACGTTTCCGTTGGCCCATCTTCGTACACGCCTCCTGCCTCGTTTCGAAACGATCTTCGACTGAATGAAAAGGGGACGACCACGAACAGTTTGCATTCCACTGACATCCAGAACGAAAATGTCGTATACACACGTCCATCGTGGCTGATTGATTGCCTAGTATTATTAATAGCCACGGCTTTATCCTTCGAGGATAGCCACCTCCCTCGGTTATGCTCGGAATATTCTAGGCTTCGAGGCATTGTTCGTGGTAATTTTAAGCTGCCAATTTTAGGATAATGTAATTATTACATCGTCGAATCATTTAAGGTAGTAGCGTACGAATATAAAATCTTATATAAAGAATAATACTAAAAGTAGTAGAACAATTGCAATATCGAAGCATCGATGTTATAATTTTTTTTTAAGCGAGTTCATTTCTTGGAGATGGCAGAAATCAAATATTATTACTACTAAAGTTATTACATGGTTGAATCAGTTTATATTGGTAAAGATTGATCGATAGTTGCATCAACTGTGTTTGCCAGAATTCATTCCAGTTTGGTCTGCTTCCAATAGATAAGGATTAGTAAGACACTAAAGCTTTAACAATAAGACGAACGACCGTCCAATAAATCATACAGCGAAGAAGAATAGAGTACTTGAGTATTATTTCAACAGAGTCTAAAATATATAATGCACAGCCATTACTTGCATCATCGCCAACGTAGATTTACGTCTACGCGCAGTTAATACGGACAGTCTTGGAACGTTTATGGGAGTCAGTTAAAACAATAGCCACGAAATTATTGTGGTCTGAAATGTCAGCGAGAGACGGCCTCCAAACTATATTCTTGCACCTGAAAAATGCACGAGAATCGCTGCTGATGAATCGTTCCGAAAGAGTCCGAGGACTTGTTATATTTTGCCGCACAGTACGCCAGATAGACCGTGTGTTGTAATGGTTCGCATTGCGTAGGCGCCCGGATTTAAGAAGGGCAACGTGTCTGAGTGTTGCACATGAATCCACGTTTGTCATCGCACAAGAATTATAACGATTTACGCGAATACGGATAGATTTATGCTGGTACAAGTTCATGTAATATCATCGTTCGATGGCGTTGAATCGTAGGTAACTATCGTTAATGAAATCGGTATCGAATACGATGAAAACGAAATTGTTAATTACAAAAGAAATTGTGATGAATATGTACTATTTTCACGATATTACGCAGGTAGCTCACCCTCTACTGTGCCTTTATTTAATTGAAAACGTAATCCCGAAGTTATTCGTAGCTTTAAATACACCGGATGGAAACGCGATCGTTGTAGCAAACGAATGAAAATAATCCAAGATCCAGTAATACGCAGCGACCACCTTGTTCATACGATATAATTTAGGAATCAACGTGTACAGGTGATCGGGCGTGCTTTTGAATGTGGTCTTGTATGATTTAGTATCGGCCTTCCTACATCGCGGTGGATCCACTTATAACATATTTCATTTTTCGTCGCGTCGCTCTATTTTTGCGCCCACCGGGTTTTCTAGCTGGTTTACCAGACGTGCTGGATGTCTTTATACCGAGGCGGAAAAGCCACGGCACTTCAGGTATCCGTCGTCCGCCGTGCGAGGTATCCGTCACAATGGTAAGAGTCGCGTGAACGTTTGTACTCGTTACCGTCGAACTTTAACTTTCTGTACGATCAGCGTTTCGTGGATAGGAAATTTCAACGAGTGTGGCATTAATTCATAAAAGTGAAAGGAAATGTTTACGAGAAATCTGTATACGTGAAAGAATGACGGCGAAAAATTAATTAATTGTAATAAGATATTCGTTTTATAAAACACTGTGTTACAAATTGGTTTGATGCTTTATAGGAGGAAGATGAACAGAAGACGGCTGTGATGCGAAAAGCGTTTCAAATGTTCGACACAACGAAGTGTGGTTTTATCGACACGTTAAAAATCTCGACGATATTGAACACTATGGGTCAATTGTTCGACGATTCGGAATTGAACGCTTTGATCGAGGAGCACGATCCGGAAAAAGCTGGTAAGGTGAACTTCGACGGATTCTGTAAAATCGTTGGTCGATTCTTGGAGGAAGAAGATGCCGAGGCAATGCAAGAAGAGCTTAAGGAAGCTTTTCGTTTATACGATCGCGAAGGGAATGGATATATCACGACGGCTACGTTAAAAGAGATTCTTGCTGCTCTGGATGACAAACTTACCAGCTCAGATTTGGATGGAATAATCGCAGAAATTGATACTGATGGATCAGGCACGGTTGACTTTGACGGTAAATACATATATATATATATTAATTTTCTTTTTTTTACAGTGATTTGTATTATTTCATTTTCTACAATTGTCCGATATTTCAGAATTCATGGAGATGATGACTGGAGAGTGATCGTGATTTGTGGCGGCTGACTAAGCGACGCCGGAGACGAAATGCCCAAAATATTACTTCAATATCTTCCGCGATAGTTTAAATTTCTTTAATAAAATAAAGACTTGAAATTCTCACTTCTCGACTACTTGAAAACCTGTCCAACTTAAACCTGCGAAATTCGAAACTGTTAAACTACTGTCTAAAATTTGTCGAGATTACTATTATTGAGGGTCAGATGTCACGACAAGTATTTGCTTTTCGAAGCAATTTATTCATTACAAATTGATATATCAATAATTTTTTTTGTTATTAACATTAACATTTGCGCGCTGTGTCCGTCGTATAAAACAATTGGCATACGGCTTCGAATGATGCCGCGTGCTTTATCGAAGGAAACATTTATTGGGTGATGTCGTTGGTGGGTTGTCCTTCGTGGAAGACGAGGACTTCCTTGACGAAAACGTTGGGAACGCTAAGAGCACCAAGACTCAAAGGTCTGTCCAGAGGGAAACCGAGTGGTTTGCCATCAAGAGAGATAGCACCGCCAATGATCTTAGAAATAGGTTGGTTCTGGTAGTATTCGCGGACTGCCTCATCCTGAACAGTTTGTGGCTGAGCGTAGATACCCTGGAAGCCACCAGCGTGTTGTTGTCCGCTAGCAACGGTGCCAGTTCCTGAGATTCCACCTTGGATATGAGGTCCAGACACTCCTCTAACTCCTTGCATGCCGTATGGGATCTTAACAGCTTGGATGCCTTGCCCAATGTCCCAGGCTTGTTGTACTCCTTGAACACCGGAGGCAACACCTTGGTTGATACCTCGGAGTCCGACTTGGACACCTTGAAGGCCTTGTTGAAGGCCTTGTTGAAGACCTTGTTGAAGACCTTGTGGAAGACCTTGTTGAACACCTTGGAGACCTTGTTGAACACCTTGGAGACCTTGTTGAACACCTTGCTGTATTCCTTGACCACCTTGCAGTACGCCTTGTTGTATACCTTGGAGTCCCTGACCACTTTGGAGTCCTTGACCACCTTGGATGCCTTGTAATCCTTGCAGACCTTGTACGCCTTGCAATCCTTGCAATCCTTGTAATCGTTGTGGTTCAGATAACTTGTGTGGACGGAGCTGTTGTTGCTGTTGTCCGTACATCAGTTGGGCTGCCTCGCCCCGTTGTCCTTGTTGTACTGTAGCTTGGATTTGTTGTTGCGCTTGTTGTGCAGGAGTGAGTTGTTGTCCGTTTAATCCTAATTGTGCTCCTACTCCGGAGACTAGACCAATACCTTGGAGGGTGTATGTCATGTCCTGGCCTTGGCCAACTGGATTATGAATCTGAGTGTGGGGGTATTGTCCGTGGTATTTGGTGTAGATCTGAGCATAGTGGTTCCTGACAACTGCAAGGGAGAAGTTAGATATAGGATTAGCGATATGCACGATAAATGTCTGCGTCTGAGTATGGACAGATGATGAACCTGGAATTTGTTGTTGAGCAGCGAGTAAGTTTTCAGGAAGAACCTCAATGTTCTGCAGTACTCCACTGACGACTTGAGGAAGTTGGCCTTGCTGTTTCAGTTGTTCGTATTGTTCCGGGTCGACGATCTGGAATTGGCCTGGTTGGAAGTCGAGGCTTTCTTCGGGAATCACTGGGCCGTATGGAACGTTCAGTGGGTTGGGCCCAGAGATGACCACGAGGATCTGAAGTGGGAAACCTTGTTGGTGTCCTTTGGGAAGAGACAACCTAGCTGGGAAGCTGAAGATCTGGTGTGGCTATAAACATAATATAATTCATGATATACCGTCACAATATGTACCATCTTCTTATATTTTAGAAAATTTATGGGGGCGATATACGAACCTCAGTAATGTAGAATGGTTCCTGAGAGCGGATAGCGCCATTGACACCCTGTACAATTTGTTGAATGGATGGCAAGTCAGCGCTTTGTCCAGTAGCTTTTTGGGAGTTTCTGATGATGACGTTCTGGCCAGCTTGAACTGTTTGCATTTAAACAAATAACGCATTGCAAACTAATTATTCGCAGGTGAGTAGTTAATAAGTAGAATGGAACACTCAAACTTACGGTTATGTATGGATTGATCGAGTTCGACGAAGAGGTGTTTGCTCTGGGAGATGCTGACGGGTTTGCCCTCGTAGTCGTGTTTGGGTCCAAGGAATACACGAACGATCGCGTTGTGAACGTTTTGTTCGCTGTGGACTGTAATCTTGACTTGGTACGGTTTGTGGTCCAACCTCTTGAGGTGAGCAAGGATGTGTTGCTGAACTTGTTCCTGTTGTTGCCGTTGGCTTTGGCCTGGCTGAGCGGTGACTGCGTCGAGGTCGATGTAGTAATCGCTGAAGAGGGTGACAAGCTGGCTAACGTCGACGTTCTGGATGGTAACACCGGGCAGGACGAGGTCATTGTATTGATAAGCTGGCAGAGATTGTTGGTATCTTTGGTAGAGGTTCACAATTTTCTTGTAGAGTTGGTAGAAGACTGGGTCGTAGACAGCGGTTTGACCAAGTTCAAGAGCAGATGGATTGTAGTCCCAGATGTTTTGAGCTTCGGGTGTATTGCCAAGAAGTTTGCGAGCTACAGCCTGGATGCTTCCGTAATACCTGTTTGAGAATAAAAAGTCAGTATCAACTATATAAAGCATATATGTGGCAATGTAAATCATACTTGTAATTAAAGTAACTGACCTTGGGTTGATGCTTCTGCCGCATCCTTCGATCAGGTCACCGAGAATGTTCACTCCCTGTGATTGGTACAGAGGAAGGAAGACACCTTGTGGGTTCACAGTAAGACCAGAGTCAATAGCTTCCAGCAATCTTTGTTGCAGGGTGTAGATACGTTGGATGAGTTTGACGTTTTGTGGTTGAAGTGGAAGGATCTCAGGTCGGCTTGGCAATTCCAGTCCGTTGAGGTTGCGGAGGTGTGGTTGGTAGAGAGCTTGCACGTTTTTGAAGTCAAGATTGCGGATGGGACCGAGTCCGTTCGAGAGACGGTTAAGTTCGTAGCGAGCCAAAAGTTGTTGATGAAGGTACAGGTATTGTGCTCCATGACCAATAACGCCTTGCTGATCTTGTAGTCCTACCTGCTGCGGGTATTTTCCTACAATTTGTTGCTGGTACTGTGGCTGGTTGAGCATCTGTTGCTGTTGTTGATCCTGCCGTTTTACAACGAATATTGTTTGTACAACCAAGCAACATATCTTACAAGCACAGTAAAAAAACTTAATCGCACGTAAAAGTGTTTACCTCTCCCAAGATATATTCAATGAGATCGACATGAGCATAGTAAGCAGCAAGACCAACATCCTGAGTGAAGTAAGACAACTGTTGTTCATCATTGGACAAGAGCGAAGAGTAGTTGACAGGGATCAGAATGTTCTGAATGTTTCCCCTTTGGATTCCTTGGATGGCGATGTTTTGAGCTTCCTGTATGATTCTGGAGTCCAAGTGGTATTGTGGCAAGATTTCGTAAATCGGAGGAAGGATGATACCTTGCGTGTCTGGGCGTGTTAGGACAGCGCTAATCACGGCCTGTTAATTGAATGGTAAAAATATTAATAATTAAATAAATTGCAAATTGCAAATTGCAAATTTCCATGTAGACAGAACAGCTTCAGTTGAATTTAATGCACTTATACCTTCGTAACTTGTCCTTCATTCACGTGAACGCGAGCCCATGCAGCGGTCTTGAGGAAGGTCTGGTAGTCCTTGGCACCCAATAAAATCCTGTAGAGGAGGGCAGCCTCTTTGCGAAGTTGACTAACAGAGTTGCTGAAGGCCGTACCCTTGGGTTGAACCAGGCCAGCTTTAACAGCACCAGCATAGTACTTCACAATGATCGGATTGCTGTACTGATTGACATTGTTCTCAATCTCGTACGAAGCACCAAGATTTTGGAGTTGTTGGTTTGGAATTGGCTGTGAGATCTTCTGCAGGAGTTGGACGACTTCTTGTTGTTTGCTAAGGAGTTCCTGGTCGGCTGTGATGGATGAAAATGTTTCTTTCGTATTTAACAAGAAGACAAGATATTAACATTGGATTCAATTAATTTCCAAGTCACCAAATTTAAGTGCGATTGTAATGCAACTAAATTTCAAGTGTTACACGTTCAAATATATGAAAAAAAATGTTTGAAAGATTGAAAAGTAGAGATACCAAGTACAAAGTAACTTACCAGCGCGCAGTTTGCTGCCGCTGCTGCTGCAGGCCCCTAAGGCCACCAGAGCCACCAGGACAATGAAGTACCTCATTGTATTATTCAACGGTGCAATGCGTTGCTAACTGTTCGTTCGGCCAGTCTTTTATACCCAAATACTATCGAGTAAAGCGTTTATCGGCGACCTGACGACCTACCTCCCTCAAGATTTCGCAGTCTAGCCGCGATATCCTTTGTTGTGTCGAATTTATTCTACGCATTCGGTCGAAGGTTACACGATACGTATCATCGTGAGCAGATTGCGCACCAGGTAGTCTTGGGGAAGATTTGCTACCCCATAGATAGCCAGAATCACTCAAACACCTTTGGTGAATTTGATTCTCCATATCTTGAATAGTATAATTATTTTAATTGTTTCTAGATTAAATTTATGTTCCCCGCAGCATATGATCGACGGTGGCGTATGTACCTGAAAGATAAGATAATTGTTCTTTTAATGATAATATTTGAAGTTTGAAAATAATTAGGAGATATATATTACAGTTGGATTGAGATGCACTATTTGCATTATCATCACGGTTTCCAAGTAGTATTCACTGAATTATCAAATAAAAAAGGTAACTAACAATTATTTATACTTTATTTTACATGCTTCATTTATTTCGAAATATTTGTAATGTACAATGTGGCGTGATAATTGTAGTACAATCGGGCAAGGGGTAAGTCTACCAAGCTTAAGATTATAAATAGAATAGATGGTTAGTTAATTTTAGTTTATAGTGCTTTGCAATCGATTGGAAATTATCAAAAGCTGTTTTTTAATATTTTTGAAATAACTGCAAAAAGAGCACAAAATATTGAAGGGTATCAATATCTTGACGCGCGGGATAATGCAGAGAAATAATTCGTCTTGAACTCGCAGGTGACGATATGTGCAAGGGTTATCGCTTTGCTTACATGAATAATGATTCGTCTATATTTTTATATCCCTGGGGGGTATAAAGAAAAGGTAGTGTAGAACTTTTCCAATGTAGTAAACATGTTAGGAGATAACACAGATATGTTTACTCTCGTTTTTTCATCGGCAAAGTCCTTTTGTTTATTAGTACGTGAGATTTGCAACAGTAATAATATTTAAACTTATTATTAGTTAATTTAATGCGACACAGATAATCGATCATTTATTCCATTAACGAAATAATGATTAAAGAAGTGGTTTTTAATTGAACTTGTTGAATTATATCTTTTTGTGTACAGAGCGGTACGAGTAATTGCATATGAAACAAAGAAAGAAAAAATCTTTTACACGTGATAACATAAAACAGCAAAAGCATATATATTTGTTTCTGATAGTAACAGCACAATCAGTTGCAATGTTTTTCTACCGTTTCACTGTATGTATCGTTATAACTTCTTATCTAATTAAGTTGATGCAACAATTTTGAAAATTTGAGTCTAACATTTTTCAATAAAAGGTGCAGATTTTGCGACAAGTATTAGCGTCTGTATTACAGAGATATATCTTAGCAACTGTAATAGCGATTAATATTGGATCGCGCATCCATTATAGAAAATAGAAAATATAGTTAGAAAGTAGAAACATAATTTTCATACTTGATACGATGGACAAATGTTTGGAGGTCAATCTCGAGCGCCGAAATATTTGAGCACTATCGATTTCTAAGGACATCGCGTATAAGTAGTACAGCATCTGATTTAAATGTGGGCGCTGCGGAATCCATGAAATTCATTCCGCAAATAGACTTATATTTTCTATCGAGGTCTGGTCGTTTTAGCAAACCAATTAGCCGAAAACGATATCTTCTGTATCATAGCACATGATCGTGCTACTCCCATCGTTTTCTTTTAACCGCTTCTGTACATTCACATGCGCACGTGCGTATGTATTATATGTGTGTATACACTGTCATTTAAAGTACCGAACGTAACCTTGAAAAGCCCACCCTCGAAGCACAAGTTCAATCCCAGCGGGTGAAGTAACTTTATTTCCCATGTACATACGGATCAGAGGATTACATTATCGCTTCCAATTACAGACCGTAATCTCTGTTAAAATGTCGACGTGAAAGATCGAGAAATTAGCGAGAGGAGTGACGTTTAGTTGCTGGTGTCCGTGGTAAGGTGGATTTTATAGGTTAGGGGAGGCTAGATATTTCATTGGAAAACTATGAAAATGTACTTAAAGAATTAAGCGGTTGTATACCGCTGTTTACGCGCGACAAGTATTTTTATTGAAGCCAATATGGTGCAACGTTCGGTCGCGCTTAGACGCAACGTTAGGATTCTGTTGATCGGAGATCGCGGAGTCGGCAAGACTTCTTTGATATTGTCCTTGGTCAGCGAGGAGTACGCGGAAGATGTACCCTGCAAAGCGGAAGAAATCACTATTCCGGCGGACGTCACGCCGGAACAGGTGCCGACACACATTGTAGATTATTCAGGTACAGAAGCGTAGTGTTTGTAACAAAATTTGTTAACAAATATCAATGAACAACCGTGCTTGATTAGTCTCATTTGATGTTCATGTGTTACAGCTGCCGAACAAACCGAAGATCAATTAACGGATGAGATTCAAAAGGCACATGTTATTTGCGTTGTATATTCAGTCGTTGATGAGGATACATTGGTCAGAGCAGCTACTTACTGGTTGCCAATGATCAGACGATGTTCATCAACCAATCGTTGTCCTGTTGTTCTTGTGGGAAATAAGATAGATCTTGTTGATTATTCTACAATCGAGGTTCATTTAATTAAATGCCATTTATATATATATTACTGTTCCCTTTATCGTTTTGTGATTTATAAATTTAAGTTTTCTTTCTTCTCAGGCTGTATATCCTATAATGAAAGAATTCACAGAAATTGAAAGTTGTATAGAGGTAAATGAACGTTATAATTGTGACAATTATACGGAGCAGCCGATCGGAATGGCATTCTTATTTATGCAATATTTGTTCTAGTGTTCTGCCAAATCGTTACAAAATGTCTCAGAGACATTTTATTATGCACAAAAAGCTGTCTTACATCCTACCACGCCCCTCTATAATTATGATACACAGGAGGTAAAGCTCATTGTAACATGTGTGTAATTAGAAAGATTACAAAATAAATTACTAACGTGATGTAATGTTTAGCTTACAGAGGAATGTAAAGTTGCGCTCCAAAGAATTTTTAAAGTAAGTGTACACGCTTGGTCCTTCCTAAAAGTATATTTTATGCATATTGACATTGTAACCATTACATGTAGATATGCGATTTGGACAATGATGGTTTGCTAAATGACATGGAGCTAAATGCATTTCAACAATGGTGCTTTAATACACCATTACAACCACAAGTATTGGAAGACGTAAAGGCTGTATTATCCAAGAATATACAAGATGGTGTCTGTAACGGATGCGTTACTATGAAAGGTATATTATACACTGACCTTTACAAAAGACGGATTAATTTATAGAAATAAATATTTGTTATTTCTAGGTTTTATGTACCTTCAGTGCTTGTTCATACAGCGCGGAAGAAACGAGACTACTTGGGCGGTGTTGAGGAAATTTGGTTACGACAATGAACTACAGATGTCTAAAGAATATATTCATCCACTGTTAGTGAACAATTGATTCACCTTTTTCAGTGTT
Source organism: Nomada lathburiana (assembly GCA_963667235.1). Classification (NCBI taxonomy): domain Eukaryota; kingdom Metazoa; phylum Arthropoda; class Insecta; order Hymenoptera; family Apidae; genus Nomada; species Nomada lathburiana. Next base: position 11,174,348 of record OY763906.1, read on the forward strand.
CACTTCATTTACCATTTTACTAAATATAAACTTGTCGTATAGATTGAAGGTCCCTAGTGGATGCACGACCGAGTTATCACACAAAGGGCAAGAATTTTTAACATTATTATTTATGCAACACGATCGAGATCGAGATGGTGCTCTTTCCCCGTCCGAAATGGAGGCTCTATTTTCACGTTGTTTAACTCCACCGTGGAAAGATGAATATAAATATACTGTACCGACTAATGAGAAGGTATACATTTTCCTATCCGTGGCTATTGTTTCGTTATTCCTTTTACTTACAAGTAGTCTTTCTGTAATAGGGATGGATCACATTTCAAGGGTACATGTGTCAATGGGCGTTAATAACACTTACCAATGTACGAAAAACATTAGAGTACATGGCATATTTAGGCTATAACATGTATAATAATGAATGTCAGACAAATGCGATTCTAGTAACTCGTGAAAAAAAGTTAGACCTGGCAAAGAAACAGTCAAGCAGAAATGTTTACAGTTGTCATGTGATTGGTCCGAAAAGTAGTGGGAAAACAACATTATGTAGAACGTTTATTGACCCCAAGCTTGAGGTACATATGCGTACGTTCACATTACGGATACTCAATATATAATATTTGTTATGATATTAAAGCAATACGACACATCATTACAGAAGTTGACAGATGAATTGGTGCCTCCAACCTCGCATGTTACTGTAAATACGGTACATGTGTACGGTCAGGAAAAGACAATAATTCTTCGAGATATCAATATACATAATGTTCAAGATGCTTTAACGCCAGCACAAATTCAGTGTGACGCGGCGGCTCTCGTTTATGATGCCAGCAATTCTAAGTCATTCGAATATATTGCACGGATTTATATTGTAAGAATTGGGTGTACTTTTATCTGAATATGCAGCCCCTTTCATAACATCGCTATGAAATTAATTTCTTTCCAGAAATATTTTGCAGACAGTAAGATTCCTGTTCTTATAATAGCAAACAAGAGTGATCTTTCTGAAGTGAAGCAGGAGTACTTGCTGCAGCCAGTAAGTTTTTGCAATAAGTATAAACTGATGCCGCCACAACCATATAGCATCTCCCGTACGGTACGACGTGAAATATTCGTGAAACTGGCGACAATGGCAGCTTTCCCGTAAGTTCAATTTCTTGAAACGTAGATTATTAAGTAGATACAATTTCCCTACAAGAACACTTGAAAAAGATGTTATTGAAGAAGCAATCACAATTACCTGAGTTCACTATAAAGTAAATTTTAAGAATTAAATATTGCAAAAAAAGTCAGTTGTGATGCATTTGTTTGGTGCCCTTAAACGTTTTTATACAGCATTCTTTATAGCTCTTAAGACAAAAATAGTATAATTTTCGAACTGAATTATTATTAGACACTAACAAAAAGATTTCATGTTTAGCCGCTTTCAAGGAGCATGGGTATTATTTTACAGAGACAGGTTGGTCTGAATTTTTGCAACACTGTAAGCATTTGTAAGCTTGAGCAAATCGTGAATCACATTTTTATTTTGCATCGTATTTTATTGCACGTGTACACACAAACTTACATTCATCAAATGTGCTAGGCGATTTGCTCAGTGTAGAGGATGTGGCACGATTAAGACTATCGTAACAAAGTCTTAAATCTTTTCAGTCCTTTGAGGCGTATGGTCCACGTGTTGCTTGTCAAACCCTCACCCACTCAATGGTGGAGTTCTTTCACAAGGTTTTTGTTTGTATTATTAGTTTCTGTTAATTTCACGGAGTGCTCATGACTTACATGTACGATTTGATACCTACATTTCTCTTTCCTTTTTTTTTTTGCATGAAGCATGAAACATGAATGCTGTGTGAATCCTTGCTTCGATATACTATATGTAGTACACATATATCAAAGTTTTATATTTCATTTATTTTCAATTGTGCGTTAGATGTGATGAAAGTCAAACATACAAAAATATCGAAAACTTATCATAGGACAGATATGTTGTGTTCACACTATGATATAATGTATACATATACACGGATTTTATTCACACTGGAGGATGAAGAGAATATTGCGTGGGTTACTACGAGAAATAATTCTTGACATTTCAGACACATAAATCAATTTGGACTAATGCAAGGGGATTCTATCGTCTGGTGGAAGGCTGGCCTTGGAATTGCGGTTGCCACTGTCGCGGGTTTCGTCGTGATGCGCGTCTTAAATACGGAGAAAAGATAGTCTACCATATTCTTCTTCTTGCACCTTTAACTGCCTCTTTTGGTCGAGTATAAAGCCGTCGTTTGAGAAAGCGTTAAGTTAATAAACTATGTTCTTAAATCATTAATTCTCTATATGTCCTCTGGTCAACTTCATAACAGGCAGGTGATTTTCTTATTTGTTATTTCGTTGCGCAGCATACACCGTTTCGTTTTGTATATAGTTTAATTTCTCTGCTCTTTGTATTTATTTTGACATTTCATCCACATATTATGAAATGCTTTGCACGAGTCCAGGTTTTCAGTTTTCGATGCGCATTCAAAAAACTCTCGTATTTCGGGGACACATAGTTCTGACGCATCTGTAGAATCGCTAGCAGACTCTGCTTTAGCAGAGGATACGTTGCCAGTCCTGCTGACGAGCGCGCTTCCAATTGCTTGGCCCTTAAAGGGAACAGATTATCATTCACTATAAAAAAGAGAAGAAAAAGGAAACAAAACAACGAAATTAGTACTTACGATAACAGAACCGACAGCAACTCCTGCTGCGGTGGTAGCAGCAGACTTGAAAGCAGAGGTTTCGTTGTTGGTGGCCGACCATGATTGAGACGGTACATCTTTTGCCTTAAACCTAATAAAAATCGAGATTTAGGTTTAAAAACGTTAGAAGCAAAAGATATTACTTCTTCGTATAATCACATATCATTATAGATTACTTCTAAATGGGCACATTATTTGAAATGTGTTTTGTTTAATTAAAACATATATGTAATTCAATATATGCGAGAGGAGGGGGACAGGGTGTACATTAAATAAATAACTTGTACACAGAAATCAATTTATTCAGTACGTACAGACAATGCGTGCCTGATATACATATCGATAATGAGAGATACAATTTTGGTTAAATATAATTATAGAACCTAGATTTATTGCAATACCTATATAATTCAATTGATTCACATGATCTTCAGCTTCTAAATTTATCCTATTGTTCTTGCTATACATTTAGTTGTTCCTCGGAACGGAAAAAAAATTGTCTAAACTACATCTGAAACAAAAAAACAAGTAGGATTAATATTTCGTGCTCCATAAAGTTACGTTTATTTGAGAAATAATTTAATATTTACTGTGAGCAGCCTTGCATTGACGAATAGCCTCATTGAAGCCTTCGCACAATGTAAGGTCAGACTGATTCTGAGCGCACTCAAGGAACTGTCTGATCTCCCATGCACAAACGCCACCCGCAGGGGCAGAAGCTGGCATGCCTTGCGCTGCCGCTGGGGCAGCAGCAGGTACAGCGGCAGATTCACTGGAGCCACCACTGAACAGCCCAGTGACTGCATGACCAATGGTATGGCCTACTGCGGAACCGATTGCTACACCTCCAGCAGTGGCGGCCATTTGTCCCATGAGGGATGGCTGTTGAGGTTGGGCCACCATTGGTGTTGATGGGGCCGCATGTGCTGGAGCTGCGGCGACCGGAGCTCGTGTTGGAGCTCGTGTCGGAGCCGGCCTAACGCTAAAATAAAAGCAAAATTATTGTTGCGCCACTATTGCACATGTTTACGGAAGTATACTGCAAGGATCGTGCAATTTGGTCGCAATTGACGTCATATTACGTGTGCACTGAAATCGCTGGGTATTCAAATACAATTATTGGATAAATCGAACGTGCGAATACGATTTGGGGAGAGAAATACTTACGTCCTTGGTGGAGGAGCCGATGCACGTCCTCGTCGTGGCATGTTTTAAGTCTTTTTGCACAGTAAACTTCGTAGAATAAATGCGAACGTCTATGATCCAAAGAGTTTCTTCGGACACTGCAATGAAATCTTTGATACCTTAGTCTTTTACGTAATCTAATCGAAACGCGCAGACTCGGTAATAGTCCATGAACTTCCCAGAAATAAGACAGGAAGTGAACTATCAGAAAAGAAGCAAATTCAGCTCAATATAAAATTGGTTAAAGTTAAATAAAATTGCAGGTCGGTATGTCAATAGGTAGTTCGACGATTATTACGCAGATTTAATCATTCGGGTTTAACAAATATCACGTTTATTAATCAAATTTATTGCTTCACTCATTCAAAGATAACTTCACGCCGTATAAAATGCAAATCATGATGTTGGCTAGAGTGACTCTTGAGTATAGTAGACTATTTCATGAACTTCACATTACATGCACACATTGAAAATTGAATTACTGATAATAAGATATCACATTTGTGTTGTATAATAGGCAATTATTTTTCTTATTTCTAAGCATTTTTATTAATTACAAGTTCACAACTCTTGTCGATCGTTATGCAAATTTATTACAATTGTGCATTATACTATTGCACGATTTTGTGTAAAATATTCTGTTTATAGTTCTTGAGTCAACACATGCCAATATGTATATACATATAACATTTATAGGATCGCACCATACCTTTCATAAAATAAGTAGATACTTTCTAATTTATAAAATATATGTGTTTTACTTAAATTACGGATATGTTATTTCCACAATTCTGCGCGCCAAATATTATGTAATTCAGATAATAATGAATATGTTTTTTCATGTAATAGGCTAACCTTCTTTGCTGTCCTGTTGTAGGTGAAGGTGAAGATTTATGCGGAGACGATGAAGCTCGGCCTCGCCTTCCACTTCTTTGCTCGGGTTTTCTTCTTCCAGTCATTATATTTCGATTGTAATTTTTTTTTCGAAATATATTACACAATCATTTTCTTGATCAGGTAAATGGAATAGTGAAAAACGGTAAATCGCTTTTGTATACCTTTAATTTAAACAAAACATCAAAAACCAACCATCATTATTTTTTATTACATCTTGAAGTATGCAAGAAGAAATATGGTAAACGTTATATTTTAATAATTTACAGTTGGTAAGCCAAGGACATATTTCCTCTAAATTAGTTGAACATTTCAATTATTTGAAATATATCGACCACCAACGAGATATAGGGATAGACATATCAATGTATTTGACCCAGAGTGCATTTTCGTCGATTCTTTAATTGTTTATAACTTTTGAACCGCTATTCCATATTGTTGAAACTGTTGGAGAAGATATGAAGTTGTGGTTCGTAGCTTTAATTTGAGACCAGTTCGGTTAAAAAATATCCACTGGAAGCCGAGAAAAACGCAATTGTTTAAATTAACGATGTAATCCAGAAATTGGGTTTTGAAGGCGCGGCAAACTGCGAAAAAGGCGGCAAACGCGAGATGGCGCCACGTATTACCTTTTCACTACCGGTGCGACTTCAACGCCACAGGACCATTTCCATGTCACTGACAATTTTACCGACATCTTATAAAAGCGATGTTAATTATAAATTTGATATCTCGGCTCCTGGTGATTATTTAAACCCAACTGACCTTTGCCACTGTTCTTCCTAATTTGTGAGATGGCTTCTAATTACTTCGTTTAGTCAAAATCGTTTAGTTCACCATTCCCCTAATGGCCACCAATTCTTATACACATTACAGGTGCACAGACACAGGTATCAAGTAAACTAATCTATTTTTGGTTGTGAGAAATTTTATTTATCTTTTATATTTAGCGATACAATATTGTTGCAAATAGTACAGACGTCAATATCTGCGCAATTGTAATGTAAATAACTGTATATCATGGTACATACTTAACATATCTCAGGGAAATTCGTGATGCTATTTTTAAGAGCAACCACGCATATTTCTCCTCGCTCTGTAATTTCCATCTTAAATGAAAAGCAAAATATTCCAAATTGCCAAAGTCATAAATTTCTTAAGCTAATATCTATTGCCCACTTGAGACAAAATGACGTGATTTTATAGCAACGGCGATATAAAGAAGCATAAAAGGTACACGAAATTATTACAGAGGAAGGAACGAGCTGTTTTAAATGCGGAGGAATTTTCGAACACAGCGCGACGATCTGGCCAGTTTCTGCGTCGTTTCTTCGGGCTCTGGTGCAGCGTTATCGGCCTGTTATCGTCGTGCAACACGTGTCAATATAGACGCGCATTGGCCGCGACCAGCGGGTGCATTCACCGACACATGCGCACATCAGTTGAACGAAACTCTTCATAAACCGGCGGGAACACGTTACTTGTGACTCAGTGTACACGATGCCACGGCTTGGCCGCGATAGACTACGTACCACGTACATACGCCCTACCCTTTCTTTGCTTTTCCACGGTGCTACCGCGACTGTTTTCATCGTCGCGTTTTCTTGACACGCACACCAGAAACGTAACCTTTCTTTCTGTTTGTCATACGGTATCGCGGGCCAGTGTACGGACAAAGAGGCGCGATCGATGTATCAGTTCAGCGACATCCTCCCCCACCGAAGCAAACATTTCGATCCACAGACCGGAGAAAGGAGTAAGAAGAAACGGGATAGATTATTTTTGAAGAAGGAATGACCATTCGTCTGATAGTAGAAGATCAACAGGGCTTGATTAACAAAGAAGGAACGCCCGTACGCCAAGCGTGGTGAGTGTGATTGTTTTTGTTTTGATTGACGCGAAACACGTGCGTGGTCGCCAAATGTCAGAGTAGTTCACAAACAAAGCGTCGGACGCGTATCGAAAGAATATAGCGACGTGTTTTTTCAATGTTTTGATGATTCCATAAAATATTACTACGTAGAAACTGATGTAATATCTGATAGTAACGATGAAACATCCGAGTTCGTTTTAAATATCTACAGCAACGATGACTGCGGGTGGTTGACGAAAAGCATTAGTTCTGCTGATTTCCGATTCACACGAGGAAAGAACAGAGACGGAGAATGGAGTTAAATAAAGAATCGTTGTGAAGAAAATAGGTGCCGTCCAATTCGCTCCGAGTGATATCGAATTTAATCCGCGTTTCGTTTAACGAGTTTGTGTCACTCGTGGCGATGCTTGATGTTTGGTAGACGGGTTTATAGTCCGTTCGTAAAGAAGCGCAAAAACAATGAGCGTGTTTGTCTCTTGTAGGTTCTTTGTCCCCTGCTTGTGTGTTCTTTTCTCAGTCTTTGAAATTTGTTTGACGTAGCAGCACCGCGTCGCAACGAACCAAAATTATTTTTCCCGGTAACGTAGATACGCGGGCAATCCCGTCGCGGAATTGCGCACTTCTTTCATGGCGCCGTGCCAATTTCAAAGTTCAGGTACTCGAGATCACGGTGTGTATACAGGGTGTTACCTTTATTCGTGGAACCGAGATTGATAATACATTCAAAATAAAATTGATGCCTAAAATCGGGGGAAAGTATTCATTGAGAATTGTACGATCTACCGAACTATGGAGCCACTATTTATTTTTAGTTTTTAAATGAGCTTATGTACAGCACACTTGTCTATATCTGGGTGAAGAAAAAAGTTAGCTGCTTGAAAATGAGGGCAAGGGATACATATTTGGGATACGTTGGAATGAAGTTCTTTCATTATCAGTGATTGAATCTACTCCTCTGAAATGAGTTCTATTTATGAAGGTACACCACACATGTTACGATGCATATTAGGGTATAGTAGAATAATCCTTGTAGTTAGAATAATTCAATTTCTGTGCTTGTTATCAGCGCAGTATTTGAAATCGGTACAAAAGATTGCCGAGAAGCAGGAAATGCATTTCATCCAAACATTGATATTTGACTGGAGGTAAAACGAAAACAAAGTGGTCGTTAAAGCTTCAGGTAACATATCGGTAACATCGATCAGATAAAGGTCCGTTTTGAAAGGATAATGAAGTACTGACCATTGCAACCTACCCCATTAACCGGCAGCAAATGTTAGCGTTTCGTTCGTTGAAACAATATTGTTCTCACGATCTGTGTTTACTAAACTGCAATCGATTTGAACGCGTACAGCAACGAAAGAGCGGGAATCTATTATAAATAATTGATCAATGAACTTGCTACGAGCGTATTTGTTATCGAGTCATCAATCCAGTCACAAGTGTATTCACTTTCTTGTCCGTGGAATCATACTAGATTCATACCCGATTATACGCAATCTCCATCTGAAACGTTCATCTCCAATTCATCGGACGACTCATCGATTTTTTTTTCGTATTCAAATGAACTTTTGCCTCACCTTCGTGTTCGGGACCAATACTAATTCCCGTGGATTGAAACCAATGTCCTTAAATAGAAGCGCTGAGATGCCTGAGGTTGCTGATCTACTGCGTATGTATTCTCTAATGTATGTACAGTTGAAAATCCATATATACGAAACTTATCTCGTCTCAGGGTCAAGCTGCAACATGGATAATACATGCATATGTTTGCATGCAAAACGCGTATTTGGCGAACGTTATCGTTACTAACAAGGCGCATACCGTAACGCCCACGGATCTTTAGGTATTCCATCGATGCACAATGCTAAAAAATGCTCTGATTCATATGATAAACTGGCCTGGTTTGGTAAATATTTTTCTCTGTTTCGTAAAAACAGAGATCACGATGGCCGCAAATCGATCAATCATACTTGGTATGCACCCTGGTACGAAGGTGTAGTCTCGTCGCTTTTATTACGCGTTTATTTAGTCAGACAGCCTTTTAGCGTGTAAAAATGATTCATCGTTAACGGCTTAGATAAGATTTCGGTCTTGTGTATCTTTTATCAGCCAGAGAACATTCGTCCTCGGTCTTTATTCGACACTACGTACATGCACGAATTGCATTCGACCTTCCTCTTGATCGCTGCATAAATGATATTAGAGACCTGAGCCCCCTTGTTGAGATGTACAAATAGTAACGAAGGTATTGTACCAGACATATTTTTTTTATTCTTTCCCAAGTGTTAAGTGTAATTTTCCCGTGATTAAATGCGTCCATGAAAGTTAATCTCGTGCCAAACAGTTCAGGGCAAACGGCCTTTAAACTTGTCAGTTGGGTCATTGGCCCGGACCCAGGCGGGAATCCGAAGTGTATTCGTGAAGGGACACACGAGCTTCTTCTGAAATCAACACGGGAAGCGAAGTCAAGGAAGTGGCATAGATAAAGTTCGCGAGCGCGAAAAAGGCGTGCTAAACAATTCGTCTTTGCCCGATGCTGCACTCGTGCTTATTGTTAAGTATTTCAGTTATCGAACAAGTAGCAAAACATTCGTAGCATATTGCGCAGCGGTGCGGTATCTAAATGTTTTTATTGAATGAAAAAGAAAATATAGTGTCGCGTGTTGTTAACGAAGTGTGTTAACAACGTTAACTTCTAAGTGTTTGTCAAGCATTTGGTAAATATCGTTGAGTAATGTAAAAGAGACTATAATGTATGTGAATACACGCAAGAGCGCTGGCTTTTTTTGTAATCTGTAAAGTCTGGCGCGTGGGAACCGACAAAGTTACCCGTTCATCGTCCATTTCGACCATTTCGTCCATTTCCGTAAATTCTAGAGAAAACGAAAATATTTATTCCATTAAATACTATAGCATTTTTAAATATTTTAAACGTATCGACAAAAATTGGACACCTTGTATATATGGCGGAGGCTTCTGTTTATACACGAACGGGGCACGTTGGTGAGGGCTTGCACGTGAGAGAGTCAAATCGAGGACGAAGACGATTGAAATGAGGAAAAGTAACGGGGCGAGTAACGGGTTGAATTTAACGCATCTTGCCGTTACGAGCACGTTTGTAAGGCTAGTTGTTAGGTCACAGTAGATCATGTAACTTTGCGACCCAATGCATATGGATGTTTGAACGTCTTCCTCAATGGTGGTACACCTATACTTCCGCCTTGCAAGAAGATGAACAGTTTCTCTTTAGAGAGATCATAATGGAAGGCACATACTAATCTAATCGTGAACATGAGAATCCATTTTAGTTGTTAGTATTTTCATTTTTTATTCAGGTAAGTTTAGATAATGTGTTTAATCATCTTACGCCATCTTGATTTGCTACTGATAACAATGCCCTGGCGTTTACGCCTCCTCCAGAATCCCGATCTTGAGCATGCCAGGAAAATGGAGTTGGTCATCAGGAGAACGATTCTGAGAACGCTATTATTGTGTTCCAGGAAACTTGTGACAATGTCTCCCATGCGAACGAAGTAGCGTAATGGGATTTCCGAAATTCCGTTATTATCCATTGCAAATGGGACAGACAGATCGAATGGGACAGATTTTATTGTGCCCCATTATCGGTACCTCCGAAAGTCAGTAGGCAAATTCGGAGGTTAATCTTTTAAATGACTCATAAATTTGAGTGAACAAAAGGACTGTTTAATGTGACCATAATCATAATCCATTATTTTAAGCACTTTAAGGCTTCTGTACGCCGCGGGAAGTAAATGAATATCTAATTTTCCAAATATAAATATGAACGAAACAAAGATTATTACTGTTTCCTTACGCACACCGCTGACGCCATGGATCATATCGACCTCTCGAATACTAATCGTCAGCGTGATCGCTCGCCCGCCAAACTTCGTAACGTTCAACTGCGCATGTGCAACATAGTGGGAGACCGTGTCGATCTTCGTGGGGATCATACATGGTGGGGAACCTTCGAAGGAGCGGGTTAAACGCGAGGCAGCTAGGATACCAGCGCGTATATACCGGTACTATTGGCATGTTCCGGCAAACACGCGTTTCAAGCTCTTACGAGCGTTACGTTCACTGATCAAACTCCTAACGTGTCTCATTCGCGATGATTCCGTCAGATTTCCGAGTGTACCGATAGAGCACGCGATCAGCCAAATGGCTTACGTAAAGTTGCGCGGCAACGTTAATTATTTTGAGTAAATCGCACAGGCGTCTTATTCGATTCTATCGTGAGTATTGTTCGAAAAGAACCGAAACAGGTGACAACTGTTTCTTTTTGCATCAAAGGACAGACAATCGTGTGGACAAGATCTACGAAAATCGCTCTATATCGGAGTACGACACTATTTCGTTTCTTTTCACGAATTCGAAATCGAGTTGCCTGCTCTTGGCATCGCACAATCGGTTGTTACGCGTACAGTTTTCCGTTTAAACCCATGACACAAACCGCGAACGATACTGGATAACAATTAAGTATCGCGTTCATTGAGCGTTCGACAATTCTCTTGTCTGAACAAATCCGACGAGAGGAAATTTTAAATGACAAAAGTGTGTCGCACATGAAATACGAACTCGGTGACGAACGTGGCGGCGACCCAGAAACGGTTCGAAGTGGTAACTTTATCATCGGAGTAGACAAATCTCGTAACGATTGCCAAGAAAAAAAACCGAGTGGGGGATCAAAGAATGCGAACGTTGTTCTTTCAGTGAGAACGAGACACGTTCGGACTTTGAAGCCGACGCCGATCATGAAATTCGCGCCACGGAACAATGTGTTTTTGATCAACTACTCGTAACCGTAGAATAACTTGCCTTGCGTATCGACACCGAAATTCGTCACGCCTCTATATGCTTTCGAATTACATATCAAATAAAATGACCGGCGGAGTAAATTCGTGGTGAATATTTGAATCGACGAGTAGTCACAAAACGTGTAGTACGAATCGGACCCCCCGGTGAAAGTCACATGCATCTACTATATGGTGCACGCTGCCGGTAGTACCGAACGAAGATTGTATGAACTTTTCTGTGGAGTTTCGTCTCTGTTATTCTTCTGGTTCATGCTTAATATACGTGCCAACGCTGGAGTATTCCATCTATAAAGCGAGTAGTTTAAGGCTCGCCGTGGAGTTGACGCACTGCCCGCGATCGTTGCATGATATCTCGTGTTTTTTGGAACACGCGGTCGTATGTGTTCCAGTCTCGCGTCTCGTGCTCGTATTTAACGGCGATTATTAGAAGACCTATATTGAGTCAAGCGTGCGGCGAAAGTGAGGTGAGGTAAAAACAAAGTGTTGTGGCTTAATCACGCGGTGAAGATGGAGGATACACAAGGGAAAATCACACCGGGAATGAGCATATCCGTGTTCGTACTCGTGAGCACGCTGTTCCTTGGCGGTGTGGTATTCGTAATCAGTTACATCGTTAGCCGGTTGTCACGGTCCAACAAATCATCAGATTCAACGAAAAGTAAGCATTGCCATGAATAAATTTTACCAAATAGACTACTCCTAAGGTTCCTGGAAAGAGACCACGCTTGCGTGCTAGCGAACCTCTCACGCCGTCCAGTATGATACTCATTTCTTTTTTGTATTTTCACTTGCCTATCGCGATTGTCGTTCCATGGTATCAAGCAAAACGCTAGATAAACATATTAATCGTAACGAGTCACATGATAAATGAATGTGTCTAAATTTTACAAGCGGGAATAAATTCATCTTTTACTTCTATGTGCATTATACCACCTCGTGTGTTTTCAATGATAAACGTCCTTTTGCAATTTCACGCGTGCACAACAGTTTTAATCTTCGTTTAAGACTTTGTCTCTTCTTGCTGTAAATAATTATATACCTGTCACGTGGTAACACGAACGAAAGTCCGTTTCTCACGCTGTTTAAAAGAAAAATCAGCGGCAAAAATGCCGGGACGTTCGAAACAAATTGATCTAGATGAAGTAATATAAAAGCGTCCAAATGTGAGACGCTGTGCAACGTGAAAATACCGTTCGATCCGGTTCCCGTGTTAATACGCAAAGAATTGGCGGGAAATTGCACTTTTGTGGTGAACGCATTTCCGCCGTCTGTGTTTCTTATCTATGATTCGATGCAATGCAAATACTTCAGTGCAAGCAGACTAATGTATTGTCGGTAATACATGTATATAGGTATTGTATGCAAAATATATGTTTTCCTATCACTGGCAATTTAAATGGTTTCTATTGCAATTTTATCGTAATTGTCAGACTATCTATTTATTTCAATTTGTGCGCCCTGTACGAGTAGCACATTTTTAGCTAGGTCTCGTATTCTCGCGCACCTATCACGATAGCAAGTTACTGCGATAAAGAATACATAAATATCGAGTGAAATTGCAAGGATTGAACATTAAGAACGAGATCTTATTAGTTTTTCGCGTCTGCCGAAATAAGTATGTATAGCGGGTTGCTGCGACGCGCAGCTCCTCGTTGCATGGGAAAAGAATAGACCGGCAAAATGGAGGGAGTAGAGTACAGTATGGGGTGAATCAGAGGAACAAAGAGGAAAGCGCAGCTGTGTTTCTCTGTGTGCAATATTTTCTCCTGAAGACATCTCAATGTACATAATTTATGAATAGAATTAACTGAACCGCGGGTATTATACCGTATCTATGTTTCCGAAGATATTTAGAATACCATGTTCTGTTCCTTAGTACAATTTAAGCCTCATTATACCGGCCCTTCCGGTCCCTTCCTTTTTCTGTTTATTGCTATATGTATATATGTCCCTTTATTACCTACCACGCCACAACCAGCCCTCTGTTTTCATACACTAGCAAATATTATTTCTACACTACTCTGCACATAATTAGAATAATTATTATTTTAAAAACATAGTGTCATTTTGTCTATGCTGTCAAGTGCATAAATGCAGTCGTTGCATATGAGAACTGGCGTTCTATGAAAGATGTTGAAAGCTCGATCTTGAAACCTGGAGTATATACACGGAACGTTGTGTACATACGTACACATGCATATAGACGTATTTACATATATATACATTTGAAACTCGCGTTTCTCGCCGCGTGTAATTATCAAAGCGTGTCGATCAAGTAGTAACGCGTGCGTGTGCCTCGTCTTGCGCATCGTTGCTAAATCTTCGTCGCCATGGCAATGAATTTATCGCGAGGGAAGAAACAAACGTGGAACATAGTTTTCTATGCTTTGCCTGGCGTCGCGAGAGAGCGGGACGAAAGAGAGCCACGCAACGGGCACCCTTGCGTATAAATAAACCGACACCGCGCGCGTGTATTTATACGCGCGTCTCGCGTGCGTACACGTGTACTTACGAGGAGAAACGCTCAGGGCCGTACGGATAAATACGTCGTGCGAATGGCCAATGGAGAGAGTAGCCTTTAGGGAATTGTTTTTCTAGGACCTTACTTTTATGGTAGAAGGAAACGTTGCTTGCGGGACACGTTTCCCTCGTTCATCCTTTAACTTCGACCCCATGGACGGTTTTACGTTACTCAGAGACACGGACGTTATCGAGTTCGGAATTATAGATCGATCTCGAGGACGGGATACACGATTTCTGCCGATCTTTCCGTGAACACGCTCCGTTATCTGACTGATTATTGCGACGATTGTAGGGGCCAAATGTTAGTTGGATAATTTGACGATAAATTGTAGTAAAATCGGCTGACAATAATTGTCTCGTAAGTTTTTTTCCATGGGATCGCGAACCATTTCGAGTTGGCACCCTTCTGAAATTATTAAAATGTTTAATGATGTTTAGTTGTTCCAAATATTTTTACGTCTTTAATTGTCGACATGAGCGTGTCTAAAGAATGAGGTCCCGGAGCGGTTTTATGATACTTTGTCAAGTACCTAAAGGATTATTGAATGAAATCTGGAAATGGATACACGGTTGTTATATATTTAATTATTATCGTTTTAGGGTATTTTATGTGATAGAAGTTAGGATAGTACGCGTGTAGTAAAATCGACGGGAAATTAATATTAATGAAGCGCGGGAAAGCTCGACGCACGCGATTTCTGCTCCGTTTTAGCGGCGAACATAAATTTGTCGCAGTGCGCTACATTTTCCGGGCCAGTGCGGCAAAACACGTCCCTGAAAACTCGCGACACGCACTGCGAATAGTGCACTGACCGCGGACAACTATTTCTATTTTCTCGATCGCTTTTGCTTTCTCCGATGAACAAAAAGAAAAAAATGTACAGGTGCATGCATATGCATACTACTAGTCTATAATGAAATTGTTTGTTGAATGGAAGAATCGGAGGTAGTATATAAATATAGAAAGGGACCAAATACTCAACGATTCTAAAATAACGTACATACTTTATATAGTAAACTGCAATTGATGATAATCAAATTTCCAGTCGAGCAGCGAATCATAATATTATTTTCCTCGATCCTTTATAAAAATAATGCTCTCTTGAATCTTTTCAGTATGTATCTTGGGTAACATCGGTTTCACCTTTTCGATTGTCGTATTTCATGATAGGATAAAGACGAAAGTTTATAAACATTGTCGTGCAATAACAGCAATTTTGTTTACCGAATAAATTGCAGTTTTGCATTTTGTTTGACGCGTTGTTGCACCGCTGCATAAATTTTTGCTGAGTATGTATTCGTTCGAAGTTATTTAATCGCGATATTTTTCCACGTATTTATATCTGGAATTTATTCTCGATAGTTTGCTCACACTTTCAAATAGTCATATAGACAATTTCTGTACTTCGGAATGGGACATATTCTTGTACAATATTGCATAACTGAAAAGGTTCAGAGTTCGTGAATCTTGGACCGATAAGTACTTCTGTTGAGGATCGTCGAAATCGACCCTCCTTTTTTCAAAAACGTATCTCTACGGTGGCTACGTTACCGCGTGTCGTTGTAGTAATCGCCGTTTAAAGGGCCGAGATAACTTATCGGCGTGTTTGGAACAGCCAAGGTAGCTGGTGACTGTTCTCGTTCTCGTTCTCCCGAAGGAAACAGGAAACTTCGTATTGATGGATCAGATCGATACTAGAATTGGCCATGCGCCCACGATTTGGACATTGATAAGTGGTTCGAAGTTTCGATCATGGTGTTTGCGTTTCTTTTTTACCAACTAATCTGGAGGACGTTTCGTAAGACACAACAAGGATGAACATAGGAGCGAAGGCAAGGAAAAATCGGATGATCTCGAGCTCCGAAAAATACTTCCTTGTTATTTGAATTATGATTACAATTGGCCACGAATTGGCCATTTAATTAGTTTGGCGTATACCATATCTGATACGTAATCGTGGCGCATTTCTTTCTCTCTTGAACCGAGACGAAGGGAAAACGCATCGGGCAATAAGGGGATAGGTTGTAATGTTTTCATCGGCACGTAAATAGTCTTAATCAAGCGGCGAGTACTACGCACCAATGGGCAATTACGCGATAGTTGTTCGAGGCGCGACGATATCTCGGTAAATGCATTCCACCTAACGCCGAAACGGTTGCATACACAGGAACGAACATAAGTTCAAGTCCCGTTTCGTTGCGCTCACGTTGGCGTGGAGATTTACCTTGCTTTATTGTTTGGGTAAATCTAGGTTGAGGTTAACTACGTTCTTTTTTTGGTGTACTATAATCAGGAAATTAAAGCGAATTTCACATACACCGACGACGTAATAAATTTGTCTTGCTTAATCCGAATGAAAAACACAGTCGGGGTATAAAAGAACGTTGCAATTGATCTAAAATAATAGATATCTTTTTTGCATTACTTTACTTCCTCGACTTGAACATCTTTTCATCCATTCCGTGATAAATTGTTACAGCCGAATACTTCGCGTTTATTTTCTTTGATTGGTTGCCGAACTAATTTCTACCATGGACGCCTTTTTATCCATCAATAGATCGTCAAATGTACAATTGATTCTACGGTACATTACGAGTGATTAGAGCAAGTCAAGGAAACGGGAGGAGGATGAAGAATCGTTTAAACGATGACAGAGTAAGGGTTTAAGAAAACAACTGTTCTTGCATTTACACAGTTGAAATATACTTCTACTTGTAGCCAACTCGAAGATTGCCTATATTATATCATTAGGACCGTTGCGAGATATAATGCTCCAAATTTGGGCGGTGCGTTTTATTGTTTAATTTTCTGTGCCGCGTATCCTTGAGCATTATTCATGGAAGAAGATTAACGTGGCTGGGACAATAGTAGCGACCAAAGGGAATGGACAATAACGTTCGTCGCGTCGTGTCGATGACGAATATATTAGGGTTTCGAGTGCCAGGTAATGGTCGTAGACGAAAGGTATTGACGTACAGGTAAAGTGATTTTCGTTGAAAAAGCTGGCCTAGGCTTGTAACCATGTAGGAAAAACAATCTTGGCGGCTATTGCATTGTATTTCGTAGGAAAGTCGAAGAAGAAAGGTGCGTGGGATTTTCCAAGATTCGCTTCTAAGCGAAAGCAACTCGTATAATTTTGGCTGCAAGTGAGACAGCTCTGCGTAACGATCGGATATTGCAATTTTATTTTACGCTGCATACGTATGTTTGGTTACGTATAGTCTTTTTCTGTTTAGTACTAGCCTTCTTAGTTACGTTAGTCCTCGCGTCAATGGGACCGGAGTTCATTTTAAATGATGTTTTCTTTTAATAATATGCACAGAATTTGTTTTTTATTTAAATAGTCGGTTTTATGGATGAACGCTGCACTTTGCAGCCACTTCCTTATGAAATGGCTTTATGTTTTTGTTGCACAGTTATCTATGTATACATACATTTTTTTTTGTTGAATAACCTTGTTTATTATGTAGAGAATGCACATATTATCGATCGACTGGTACGTTATAAAATCGACTGAAGTTAAGAAAAGGTTATAAAAAGGGGAAAATTAATTTACCTGAGCCTGGTTTTATGGGATGGCCCGACAAAAGTCGAATTTCACGGATTGCCAGACACATTTGGAAATGATTTGACCGCGAAACTACGAAAATCCTCGCATTTGAATAACTCGTTTTCCGTGAACAATGAGCTCGAGGCGGCTCTCTAACGTGGAGTTTATCTACACAATTTTTATTTGCTTTTGAATAATTCATTCGCGTATGCTCTTTAATGTGCAATTTTCAAAGATACGAAGAAGGAGGACTCTTGTAAAAATTGCTGGTTAATTGTAAAACGTTGACGGTAAGTTTTCTGGTAGCGTTTACGTAATAATTGGTCAAATATTTAACAATGAATCATAAATAGCTGACTAATATCGTTCCAACGAAACATCTGAAACAAGAAAAGATGAACCCGAAAGCGATACCTCCATTAATTTTCCCTAAATAAAAGATAATATAATCGATATATCATCGATTTTATCATTCGTTACTGGTATGCAGTTCAGAGCATAACAAACCGCCGCCTCGAATATTTATATTCCGAAGGTATAGTTCTTGCAACCTGGAACGAAAATTGCATCAAGTTCTTGTGACCGATGAAGTCATACAGATATTCGGTTATTCAGTGCAAACATTCTAGATATTCCTGTTTCTTTTCGTCAGTCCTTTATTGTTTTGCGTGTTACGTTTCTGCGTAACACACCATCCTGTTCCATTTTCAATAATGTAGTTTAACAACAAATTAACCTACTCTGACAACGAGATGATAACTTAGTAATATATTGTGCCGTTCCTATTGTCTCACCTGTGAAAAGCTTCTCAATCTCGAAATGTCCATTTAACTAGCCAACGCACACTGTTCAGTACCCCAGGTATCGTTGTGCACGTTTGTCTCCAACATTTAAATAGCCCCCGTAGATCCCAGCAAAACATTTCCACGTAGCTTTCCTTTGACTACTGTGCGGGGTTAATGAACAATTCAAAACCGGTTGTATCGTCCAGATACAAACAAGGGGCCCGGCAGTGACTCAGGTGGGGATAGGGTTGCGGGTGAAAAGTTTACCTATACCGGCGTATATGAATCGTTTACCCCCTAAAACGGAGTAACACCCTGTTGCTGCGCAGGTAAAGGACCTATAAAAGGGCAACGAAAAATGAACTTCGGTTAGTCCACGTGGAACAGTCATGCCATTAAGTTCGTCCTGGTTCTATGAAAGTTTTTAGTGCAATTGGACAATTTAAATAAATAACAAATATCAGGATTGTGCGTAGTACTTTGTACATTGGGCTTTCGTATATTTTGTTTCGTGTTTGGCCGATTAAAGTGAGATGAGGATCACCTGTGTTTATCGACTGTGAAGGTACCTGATAGGGACAAATGGGGAGGAAAGCGTGGAGAATTTTGGATATATGGGGGAAAACTCCAGGTTAGATGAACATAAAA
The DNA here is from genome assembly GCA_963667235.1 of Nomada lathburiana. Lineage (NCBI taxonomy): Eukaryota > Metazoa > Arthropoda > Insecta > Hymenoptera > Apidae > Nomada > Nomada lathburiana. Next base: position 11,193,386 of record OY763906.1, read on the forward strand.
TATTACAGCATGTTTAAATAGATTTAAAGTTACAAGATGTGGCACGACGACGAGGGATGTTGCGTGTACCACGTGGTGCACAGTGGTTGGTCGCGAGGAACTAGATGTATTTTGATCGTTGATTGTGAACAGAAAACTTCAGGATCACAATCTCGGTGAAAGACATTTCACATAGAACTACGATTCTCCTAAAACTTTGTCTTTCGTGGATTTTTTCCATGGCATTCGTTGATCAAAACCAAATATGGCCAATCTCCCAAAAATAGGAATATGAAGCTTACGACAATTCAACTGAACCACATTATTACACGAGTATTTATCATTAAGGGTTGAAGTAAAAAAATTCGGAGTTCAGTTGATATTTTCTCGACGACCATACCACTTATATGCATACTGGCCCTTAGGTATTACTCTGTTCGGATAGAGTTTACTGTTGTCCCGAGAAAAGTACGAAGATTGAATTTCACGTACCTGCTCCTCTAACGTGGTTTTCTGTTACCTGTTGGAGTCATGTTTTGGGAACCAAGCACACATATTTGTCCCTCCTCCCTCGGCCATTTGATTTCGCGTGAAGGATGCGTTCGACGAATCGAAACCGGAGTAAATTGATAACGTTCGATCTATCTTTCGTTCTAGATGAGTTGGACAAAATGAATTTCGTCGATCCGGGGGACGCGACGAGCGGATCGACTGGACCGACCGGCAGTGGTGCAGGCGGAAATAAACGCGCCAAGAACAGGAAGAGACGGGAAGCACAGCAGGAGTTCACGCATTCCTGGATGGTTGGCACACTGAAGGGTCATACCGCTCATGTGCTCGATATGAATTTCTCGAGCAATGGCAAATTCCTCGCAAGCTGTGCAGAAGGTATGTAACAAGAAGAAATACACTAACAAGAATATCGTTCCTTGTGAAATCTCAATCGGCGTCATCTTTTTATCGCTTCCTGGCATGCTCTTGTTAAAGAGTTTATTGACGGAAAAGCGCGACGGAGTTGGTATACGTAGATAGATTAAACGAAGAAAAACACTGTAAAAGATTAAGCGATCGTCCGGTACGATTAATTTGCTCATCCAGTTTATCGATGGAACTCCGTGCGTTCTTAATATTTCGATAAAGATTGTTGAGCACGTCGGCCAGTGTGTACTACACACGGAACGGCCGTGTCCAATTTCTGATTATCAAAAACAGTACTTGATTATCTGGCAAGGTTGCACAATACTATGCGATGTACAAGTGCAGTTCAAAGGCCTCGCCGGGACGCGTCAGTCATAAATCAAACGCGGGAGATTCGTTTTGGAGATTTTGGTCCGTCGATGCTGCGCCATTACTGCGCGCAACAATTGCTCTTATTGCGCGAGAAAAGTGATAAAAAGAAGTTACGCCTCTGATAGGGACGAACACGAAGGACGATCTTATTAACCTCTTTTTCTTTCCTTTGCTGCGTTTATTTTTTCCTCGCTTCTCTTTCTATCGAACACGCGTCGAAGTTCCGCGATTCATGCAACTCGTTACGTTCGGCGATCATTGTCCCGAATAATATCCTGATGCGATATGTGTTTTCGTCGGTAACTCGACGAACTTCATTATTTGCAACTGTCGCCCGTGTCACTATTGTTGCGTCAATAACAATAGCCGATCGTTGTCTCCGCCTCCGCTGTTTCCTCGACGATTTACGACTGTCGTACTTGCACGCCTCGCGACGTCTCCTCTTCTTTGACTTCGGTTCATACACGCCGTGCAAACTGGCAAACGTGACCGTGTGCCAAAGTAAAAGTTCTACACACGGTCGAAGCGTAGTTTCAAGTCGGAAATAGTCGGTGCTCCGAAAGGGAACAAGTTTTTGCACGAAGAACTCGCGTTACTCGTTATCATTTTTCGCCCAATCTGGTCGTAGGTTGAGGTGCAGAATGTATGTTGTCGAGTTGGATTAAGCTGTTAGCCGTAAGCGACATTTTACGCCCGAAAAAAACAATATTATCCAGTTCCTGTTGCTTTTTGTTCTCATCGATCAATTTGATTTTTATGCCCCTATTTTTCTCGCTTCGAGTGCACAAGCAAATAATCGTTTTTTAATTAAATCGGAATTGGCTAGATTAAAATTCTGTTAATTAAGTATTACATTTAAAAGGGGGAGAAACATTTGGCCACTTCAAAGACATTTTATCGAAAACATTTAATTGGCTGAAGCAAAATGCGAGCACAGTGAAAGTATGGAAATGTTTAAAAAAAATCGTTCGCCTCGAACGACTTTCACTATTTCATCTTTCAGACAGAAACAGGATCGAGCGCTTGAATTTCGCATTCATATTAAACAACTCTAGGTACTTTGCATTTCACGCGAGGCAGGAACGGTATCTCGGTATCTTTATGATTGTTCGATTAACAGTTTTAAGAATTGCATTTATTTCGGAGTATAATCCCAAACCACGATATAAAGTACGGTCGTTAGAAAAATGTTTAGATGAGTTTCGCAATCCACCGTTTAAGGGTTAAAATGTTTGAACAGCTTGTCGTGTCCAGTCCTTTAATGGTTCATGTCGTGACGTTCGTGGGTGACCCGTTGACCATGGATGATTTTCGTAAAGCCATGGCGTTGGCTTCTCTCGCCGGCGAGTTTCTCTTCTTTCGTTTCTCCTGACGCGTTTAACCTCGGCGCCGGAGACAAGACAAAACGTGCTACGTGCACATACTCTCATGCGACCACAGGTACCGAGAAACACGAACAACAGGGGCGTTCGAACTGGTGTCTGGGTTCTTGGAAAAATGTGTTTTATCTGGAATGCCTCGCGGTCTGGATGATTCCTTCTGCTGTCTTCAACTTTCGAGCCGTTTCGACTCTTTGCTTTCCCCTTTTCAGTTATTCATTATCGATAATCATTCGATCTGCATACCCGGGGTAAAAGACTCTGTATGCACTTTAAATACTCATTGCAACGAGGAGCAGAAAATATTTCTTTTCTCTATTTTTCTTTCGGGGAAAGTTATAGAGAGATTTGCATAACGAAATGTACATACATAGTTATGTCAGACCCGTTGCACAATGTCTGTATTATAACATTCCTAATTTCTCGTTATTTAACGCATCATCGTTGTTGAATTATTTGGTAATTGAGTGAGTCATCTGTTACGGTCGCGTTAATCGCGGAAATATGCGCTATGAATCATTCTTTGTGCCGTTTGGTAAGTAATCGTCGATGATCGCGATACCATTTATTGCTGCTCTCTGACTCGGAAATTTTAAAGAATCGCAGTACGATCCGCGAGCCAAAATAATGTCGAAGACGAAATTTAGAAGATCGCCAGTGAACTTGCAGGTGTCCCGAATCGTTTCTTCCGTATCCGCGTGAGTTTCCTAATTGGACCAGGCTTTGAAATACCTGTCAGTGTGAACGAACTAAAAATAAAACAAAACAGTCAGTTATTGAGGCCACGAAAGTGTTACCGACTAATCGTTTATCGCGAATCTAGTTCGAAGAATCGATATATAGAATTCCGTGCCACTGGCTGACTCTTGCTGTGTCGTTATCACCTTTTCGATGCAGCGAACGTAACAAGCGCGGTTGTAACGGCCTAATAATAGCACGACGTGGGAAATTCTCTGGCCTTAAATCAAGCCCACACGCAGAGGCGACAGATTGCTTATGCCTGTGTGGCGAATCTGATGAGACGGCTCGTCATAAGCCAATAATTCGATGTACAAGATTAGCGCCCTTTCCGATTCCTCGGCAGAATCTAATTTGCCAACTTCCTGATCCCACGGATTACTAGCTTGTTATTAGTGTGTATCGCGTTCTCCAATCGTTAACTCGAATATTGCCTGCCATCAAGATTGCTTAGCTTTGTCATTCTTTATGCACGATGCACCTGGAACAATTGCGATGCCAATAATTACAGTAATATTATTCGTACATTTCACCGTCGCGAAATTCGATATTCATTTATGTTCCTATACGCTGCCTAGGCTATATGAAAACGGCTCATTCACTTTTGGAGTATTCATTCATCCTATTCATTCTGTTGTAGATTTATTGTATTCCCAAAGCACATTAATAGAAATCGGTGTCACTATACTAATTCTCGAAATTCCTAATCTAACCGGATGCTGGCACATTTTCATTGACCACACGTTTTCTTCCCCACTACCCCCCAACACCGGCCGTCTGTCAGATTACCAACAGGGATCGGGATTTCCTCGACGAATCGTGCTACACGGGAGTAACTGATGATTTCATTAAATGACGCAACGGTACATATCGAAGCCAGTCATTCTCGTGAACGGGGATACTGTATTCCGTTATACGAGTCGCAGTCGCGATTCCGCCGTGTCTCTTTCTGTCCCTTCTTACGTTTCCCTTCGTCCACGTGCTTGGAAAACTCGTCTTCATTCCGGTTGACCTCACTTCAACAAGCCGGAGTAATCGTACATTGTGCGTGTACGCTGGGAGAATTTTGTACACGGCGATCGAGCAAAGAAAATGTTGAAGAAGTCGATCGAGGAACGCCTGTCGAGGATATCTTGGATATACTTCCGATAAGTTCGCGGTATTCCGCTTTTCCTGCTGGGAATTTTTCGTAACGTCTACGGGAACGATCTGACGTAACTGCTGATGCAATGCGATAACGTCGTTAGCTTTTTCTTAACATACTTTCGAATATTGAAAATAGGGTTTACAGTTCGATTGCTCCGATTCTTATTCGACCAGTCTGGAGTGTCGCGAGTCACGAGCATCGAAACCTCAAGTGTCCGTGTCCTATTAATAATCGTGCCATCTAGGAAATGCAGGAATACGGTAAATATTGGCTAATATTCGAACGTGCCAAGTAATGTTTCAGGATAGTTCACTAGATGTGGAGTAATAATGGTTTCCAATATCAATTCATAATATTACTGCGAAATAAATCTGACTGAATGGTCCGTGGAATTAATTGACAAAAATAATCTTGAAGCAAGACGGTTTATTTTTTGTTTCACAACATACTCTAATATGATACACTTATAGTTAAACAGACCGTTTCTTACTCGGCAAGTTACAAGTAACAAAACGGGCGCATTTCAAGTTCTTTCTGCTAGCTTATCTCGAGCACGGCTTTAAGATAACTTCCTCAAGTCCTTTATCACGTGGCACGATTTACGGTAAAAATTTTCCTACCGTGCACAATTTTTGTTCTTATTTCCCACGACTTCGTGCAGACACACTTTCTTCGTTTTATACAGATTTTCCCACGAAACCGGGGAGGACACGTACGGAACAGGCGTTTTAATTTTCTGCGCCGAACAAATGATATATCCCGGACCGTATAGAAATTTCTCTAAAATATCCCACATCATTTTATTTCCGCTGTTCCGTCTGATGTCCACGGCGTGCTTCTGGCTTTAAAATCGCGAAAAGAAAGTGACCCTTTGCGTGACGCATTTGGCGAAAGTTGCGTGTTTCTAAATAAGCAAGAAGCGTTAAAACGGTTCAACTTTTATTGGCCGCTGCTTTTAACAACTTACTCAACCGTTTTCACCGCCACACAATCAGGTTTTTTTTTGTTATTTCCCGCGATTAACGCGAACAGGAAGCGCCGAATATTTCGTATCTGTATTGCTTTGGATGGCTCGTAAACCATCGTGGATTTTTGTTAACATTTACCCGGACGCTGTTCGCTTTACAATTGGAAAGCTGGCTCACGCTAAAAACTTTTTTGTGCATCTTTCTTCCAATGCTCGTCTCTGCTAGCTTTTTCTATACACGCCGCCATTTCTGTGCATTATTTCACATTACGTTTCGTTGCAACAAACATATATATTTATATATCGTCCATACGTGTTTGTAACGTTCAAAGAGAATGTTCCTCTCGTTTGAATTATTCGCGGTTTTATACGCACACAGACGCGTTGATCCTCGTCGATCATTAATGGATTCGTCGTTGTGAAATTTCGATCGAAAGTCGACGCCCATGCAACGATGAGTTGACATTGTGACTCCTTTATGCACAGACAAAAATCCATATACGTGTTACTTCATACGTCCGTGGCAGGCTTTCACTTTCATACCTTTTTTTTTTTTTTTTTGTTAAGCAAATTAACAGCGCAGCACTCGCATCCGATTTCTCATCCACCGACCCTACTCTTCGTTATTTTCTATTTAACGAACTGCGCAAGAAATAGGCGGACGGATATACCGTTGGCGTCGAAAATTGCGAAATTTTCATGCTGTCTAATTTTGTAAAAATCCATACTTTTCGCTGGACTCGTACCAAGCATTGTCGCGACGACGCGTATAGGGCATCGGTTCAAGGCGAAAATATGCCGGTCTCTGGGTCAAGAGCGGCTCGGATCGATGTGACCGCTAGTTTTTGGTACATCCGTCGATCGTGCTGCCGTTTCGCAACGTTCGAATAGCATTTTGAAAAAAATAGATTGAAACGGAATAACTTTAAGAGGCAAGTTAGATTAAATTTAACGAGACCCAATTTTACTAATCGAATGGTAGATATACATATGTGCCTACTTAATCGTGACATCAATTGTGCCCACGATAACAGCATTCATTTAAGAAGTGAACGATAACATAACCGCAGTAATTCAGTTCGAATAAGATCCCTTGTTATTGCACAAACTATCCATCGCTGCACCGTATCCGTTCCTAATACATTCAATTCGTACATTTCAGAGATGCGTGTGCAAACTAAAATACAGTCGTTTCGAATAGTTTCGATCATTTCTATACTAAAAGATTCCCCCTTTTAATTTAAATCCAAAGAGTCTCACAGTTCGCGGCCTTACATCAACCAGAAAAGAAATGAAAAAAAAAGAGACGAGACAAATTTCCATTGCATAGAGTTTTCTTAACAACGGTTAGTCAAATGCGCCGTGAAATTATATAGTAGACAGGGTATAATATAGTAGACAGGGGTAAAGATGCATGCGCGTGGTGTGTGATCAAATCCTAACCGTATTATGTAGGTGATTATAAGTCTAGCTGCCGGACGATGAACTGACGTATATATGTTTTTGTATGTGACATAAAGATTGCGGCCTGCGGCCGGAAGAGGAGGTTTTGGACCCTGGGGAGACATCATCGACGAAGACGTCATCGTCTTCGGGGAGCAAGAGCAAGTCGTCGCCATCTGGCTCACCATCGGCGAGGTCCGCTGCTGTTGCTTCCGGTACCGCGTCTGCGACGTCTACCGCTGTGACCGCACCTGCCACTTCGTCGCCATCCACGAAAGAAGATCGTGCCATCCTGAGTCGAAGGCAAAGGAAAAATCGCACAAGAACGCCCAGAGATCAACGTCGCGAGATTCGCGACGACGAGCACGAGGACGAACAGCCAAGCCAACAGCAGCAACGCCATCGTCGACATCATCACTGTCGGCAGCAGCTATACGAAAACAGTCCAATCAGAGGATCCGAGTCCCCAGGTGGAAATAGCAAGGCGGCAAGAAACGCTGCCTCCAAGAGGAACCAAGGACAAAACGATTTGCACCAGGATAACAGTAATAATAGAATCGCTGGCGGCAAGGCCTCGTGGAAGTCCTGCGGGATTTTTCACAGCAGTCAGCGAAAGGAGCTGAAACACTTGAGCGATGCTGCACTCGCGTCACTCCTCCGCAGATACACACTTACCGGAGAGCAGCTGGCCCATCTTGGTTATCCCGTGGAGTGTAGCTATTTTCCAGGGTACGCGGTGATCATTAATCACCATCAGCATCCAATGGGGTACCGTGCGCGTGCATATCAACATTTGGACGCGAACGCACGGGAGTTCGTCCCTGGAAATGGGAACGGAACATGGACGATAGTTGAAAGCGAAGGGGACAGTGGGAACGGCAGCGGAAGCTCCTTGGAGAGCTCAGATTTGGAGCAGGAGAGTGCATCGGATAGCGACAAGAGCTCTGATATAGGTGAATCTTCGTCATCTGGTTCCTCCATAGAATCGTCTCCATCATCATCATCAGGTTCTTCCTCTGGTTCCGCTTATCAAGACAAGTCCAGAAGAGATTCAACGCCAGACCCATACGAGCTGGTCGTTTTAGAAAGAAGGTGCACGAGGTGTTTCAAGAGCTTTTATACGAACAGAGAAGACGGTGAATATCTGCACGAAGAGCGCTGCGTTTATCATTGGGGTAAACTGAAAAGCGGTTTAGTTGCTGGGGCTCACGGGGACAGACGGTGGGAATGCTGTCGGGGCAGAGAAACTGCACGCGGATGCACCACGGCCAGGATGCATGTATGGACAGGGTTGTCACCGGGTTACAACGGCCCATTCGACGGATATGTTCGAACGAGGCCGGCTAGGACCGTACCCAAAGATGGTAACTATGGTGTGTACGCCTTGGACTGCGAGATGTGCTTCACCAGGCGCGGTCTCGAATTATCGAAGGTCACAGTCGTAGGAATGGATGGAAAGATCGTCTACGATACACTGGTGAAGCCCGATACCGAGGTGATCGATTATAATACTAGATTCAGCGGCATCACACCGTCAGACCTCTCTTGTACGTCCAAAACGCTCAGGGACGTACAAAAAGATCTGATGGCCTTTGTGAGCGCCGAAACGATCTTGATCGGTCACGGACTTGAGAATGATCTTAGGGCTTTAAGGTTATTGCATACGACAGTGATAGACACTTGCGTCGCGTATCCACACTTCCTTGGTTATCCTTTCCGTAGCAGTCTAAAAACATTAGCGAGGACAGTGCTGCGAAGGGAGATTCAAGTGACTGGACACGATTCAGTGGAGGACGCAAGGATTGCTGTCGATCTAATGCTCCGCAGGCTCCAGCACGATCTCTTGTAGGAACTGTGTTTCTTTCTGCGAAGGAAGAATGTTTTGTGCTTGTGTATATTGAAGAAAGAAGGACCGAGGTATTTGTTAACCAGGATTTGATGAATATATATATACATATATATATATAAATATATATATAATTATGTATATTATATAGTGAACGAAGTGTCCGATTCCTTTTCGCGGGGCGATCGAAGAAGCTGCTGAGGGAACTTTGCTTTCTCGTCGAGTCTGCGATTCATGCGCGTGATCGCGGGACCTCTCGTCGTGTTCTCTTTTCTCTCTCTCTCTCTCTCTCTCTCTCTCTCTCTCTCCCTCTCTCTATTGAGCCAGCGTGTGTGTATCATCAGAGTGGATTTTTTCGTTTTGTTCCTCGTTAAAAGATAGTGCATAATATTGGTTCATCTACTACTATTTGGGACGTTGGTCACGTCGATCTCACGCGCAATTCCCCTCGCTAGTTCTTATTTCCAAATGAGTCTGTGATATGTTATATATACAGGACACAAAAAGAAAAAACTTATACACGCCAGTGCGGTTATCGTGCTTATCCAGTGTTCGTTGCGCTGGTGACGTGCTTCTGATTCGCACAGATGGATTTAGACATACGTATACACCGTTGATACATTCACTTTCGTGCATACGATAACAAATTTTGTACGGTGCATCGTTTGCCGAGGAGAAAAAAAACTTTCGACTCGATTTTTACCTGCTCTCTGTGGTACATTTTTATTTTTATTTTTTTTTTTATGTTCTCTTTTACACGCGATATAGAATCGTTTTCTTAGTGAATCTCTGTTGTTGTACTAGCACTTTCGTTTTTCATTTGCTCCTTCACTTTGTTCAATCGATTTCTATCTTTTCGACGACTGATTATTTTAATTGAAAAACCGCGTACAAGGGCAAGACTTGCGTGAAGAAAAATTCATGTTAAACTGATTTTCACACAAAGATATGTTTCTTTTAATAGTATTACAGGCGAGAAAGTGGAATATTCTTTACATTTATTCTAATCCACGATAAGTTTTCCTCGGCAAGTGTCGATGCTGGTGGTACGAAATACTCAGTGTCCCTCACATGTACTAGTATTTCAAGTTTCACATGTTCATAAATCATATAAAATAATACATTTGTACCTGTGTATATATATGTATACACGTCATGCAATAACATATGTATATATGTGTACACATATACATATACCTGTATCTATGTATGTATATATATGTATATAAAAATATAAATATCTATATACATACGTATGTGCGTACAGGTATGCGTCTTACACCTTACGACCTCTTCACTCATGCATATTTCATCCCGCGTTGTTTTTTCGTACATGTACTGCGAGAGGAGGACACGCGGCGTCATTGATGCTGGTAAGTCTTTCGGGCTTCCACAATGGCTTGCATTTAAATTCTCGAAAACGATGTCTTGAAAATGTCGCTAAATGGGGACACACGCTCCGGAGATCGAGATATGTATTACATACTCCAAATTGACTGAATTGTTTCCCATGTTTTATCTTCGTCGATATTTGTATTTATTATCGTTCTTCGGTAATAGTTTTCGATAATAGATAGAAATGTTTTCATATTCGGGAACGATAAAGCTACCTCAGAGCAAACATTTTTTCCACGCACAATCTTCTCGTTACTTCTCTTGAACCCGATGCCACTCATCCCCTTCCGTGTTGCAAATTTAGTTCGTCCCATCGCGCACTCGTCCCACCACATATCGGATCCACTTTTCCAGGAATGACAGCCATACGTGTGCGGAAACGAGTGTGATTTTTCTTTTATAGCTGACCACGATAATACATATTTCGCGTCCGCATGCAGTAATGTTTTTCTTTCATACGTGCCCCGGCATATGAACGTTTCGCACAGTAAATCGATTTGCTTCGGAGTATGTGAAGTACGCGTTTGATATCGCCTCCTGTTCCGTGTATTGCAGTGTAAATAATGTTCCGCGATTTTGTATTTTTGTATTGCCAATATTAATGACGCCTCGTGTGCCTGTTTGTTGATCGAACTGTATAATAAATGTAACATACAGCGATAGTAAGTCCCGATCCACTCGGTTACTACGAATTCGAGTGCCGAGCAAGCCAAGTGAAATTGTTTTACTTAATTTTAACCTCTGCCATATTATGTTCTTTTGTTGTTCTCTTATTCACTCTTTATATATATATACATATATATATATTTATTTATATAAATTTATATGTATTTATATATATATTATATACATATAGACCCATATGAAAACGTCAGAAATTATCTTCCTCTTGCGGTTTGATGTACACAGATCGTCGTGTAAATATGATTGAACAACGTTGTTTGGCACATGTAAAACGTGTTGTTGACGATATATATATCATTTGCGAAACGACGATATACTCACGTATTGTGTCTCATTACGCATAATGTTTTTTTTTTTCATATCAGAGATCATCCCGATACGAAAAAGCAATATTATTGCAATCGCTTTGTACATAGCATAATATTTATTCGAACGCATCGCGAGACAGTGTACCTGTGCATCCTCTTCGGAGAACGTTCCTCCGGTTTTTTTTTTCTTTTTTTTTTCTTCGATCACTATTCGACTCGAAGAGGTTCAAGTCGCCAGGGGATTCGTTCACAATCGAGTATCCTCGTATTTCGCTGTGTTTTCTTTTCTTTTTTACTTGAAAAGTAATCAGACTAAGAATTACATTGTTTTTTTTTTTGTATTTTTATCATGTGAGTAACCTCAGAGTACTCAGTACGTAGATATATCGTAGACAAGATAACTATTGAGATTAAAGAGCGTATGGAAGAATAAAGATTGGAGAATGAATTTAGTATTAAAAATGAATGACGCGTAACGGTATGTTGCTCAAAATAATTTGAAACATTTGTTCGTTCCGGTACAGTGAATCGAACGTGCTTTACCAAACGTGCAATTACCGTTGTACATGTTAATGATCAAATCTTCTCACCTCGAGACTCTGTTCGTGCAAGTGAGCGACTTTCAAATTATTCTGAGCAATTCATTACAAAGAAATATTTTTACGAAATATGTATCAACATCTCATTTGAATAAATGATCATTTAATCAATTCGAGCCAAATAAAATGCCCCGATTATTTCGCCAGCCTCATTATCGTCTTCGTCAATTTGAAATAAAAAGAAACAGAGATATCCATCTCGTTGGAACAATCGAATCACGCTGTTTCAATGGACGATTCCTATTGAGAAATTTATATACACGCTATCGTCAGCCGAGGATCTCATTCCTTTTTCAGAATAATTGCGTCGGCTGTAGTTCCATGATGAATCACCGAGCCTTGAAGCGATCTCGTTCGAACGCTTCGATGCTCCGGATGAAGCCTCGAATTGTCCAAGTAACGCGAATCATCGTTTGCTCATTTCATTATCATTGTAATACGGCTCGTTAAACAATAAAAATTATGCGACTGGTCTTCTCCTACGACGATGGGCGGAGACGTCTCTTTCAATGGTTCATGCTCCAAAATAAAAAGAGACAATATGTAAAGAAAGAACGAAATGTACAAAAAGGTGGGTCGTTTGCGAGCGAATCCCCGCGAGTCACGGCGTGTCCCTGAGAGGAAACAATGGAAGTTCTGCGACACGAATCATGCGACAGTGCGAAGCATATAATGAACTCTCTTGTCTCGTACCCCCACCTGTTATCGTTCTTTCCCGCTTCTTTTTACCTTTTTCTATTTTTTTTTTTCTTGCCTCCATAATAGCCAGAAACATCGTACTCCAAAGTGTCCGTCGTCGACGTTCGGTAGCCCTGTCTTATAATTGCGCGGATGAACACAGGCGAATGTGAAACGACCACGAGATCGGCGAAGTAAGAAACATATGCGAAATGGGGTGCAATATCATATTTCTGACGGCTACATACATCATGCAGGATTGTACGTGTGATGCACACCGATTGGAAAGATGATGCATTTCTTCCCTTTACTTCACGTGATCGCATTTCTATCAACCTGTGTTCCTCTGCGGCAGTATCGCGCTTTGCCCCCCGTTGTTGCACAACTGGAGGAAGTCCGCGGGTACGTTTAAAAATCGACTTGTTCCTGTCGACAGGAACATACGCCACACCTTGCGTGCGCCTCGTCTGCTAGCAGACTTTCCAAATGCTTCTGTTATTTCCGTCGCTCGAAAGCGCCCACGTTTGTTGTGTGCAGAGGCTCCTCGATTACGTAAATGCAACCTCGTATGATCGATGAATAGACGGCGACCTGTATGCGCGAATACACGCATGGATCGTGCACTTCTTGGATCACTGTCGCGCGGTTTCGGTGATACTCTTCTTTGAGGTCACCATTTATATGTATATTCTGTAACGTATATGTATATTCGCATCGTAGCGTCGTCATTCATTTGCAGGTCGGTCGATGGCAACGTACTCATCGATTAACTTTATCGATGACTACATCGTGGCCTGTTGATACAGTTGCAGTCCGCGTACAAATGCCGCGTGTATGTCTTTGTTGGCAGAGACTGTTCGTCGGCGTAGAATAAACGGGATGCATTGGTCGAATACATATTCTGTCTCGGAGGATCATCGATCGATATCGATCGTTTACAGATTAAGCGTTTAGAGTACGCAGACGCGAGAGTGTATTGCGGTGAAAAAAAGAAAGGCATTGCGTGATTGCTAACGCGGTTGCATAACCGGACAAGGGACAATGTCAGAGAATAGAGGAAGAAGGGAGAGAGGAAGAGAAAGACGAGTCAGATAATCGAGACTCATTGTACGAATAACGGAGGTTTGATTGGTGCTGATAAAAAAAAGATTTAGACCTTGCGTCCCTCGATTTATGCAGTTGTCTGCGGTCATTTTTCAAATTCTTTCATTTTCGACGATATTAGGTGTTAAATTGGAACCGGATTTAATGCTGGGACTAAGGTTGATTCTTCCCGGGGGTCAACAGTTCTATTCGCGCCGCCGAATAGAAATTTTTTTTGTCGGTTTTGAGGAGAGAATCAAGTGCGTCGTTTTGCCCCAATTGTTTCTTTCATTCCAACGAGAATACTTTTTTGTCATCTTCGAAGATCAGCGCTAGTCAAAGGAATTGTCCGTTTTACGCACTGCCAAAGTTTCTACGACGTGCCTTTTCTTTGTTTTTTAATCTTGAACGCTTTGCATTTTATCTTTTCCGACAAGAAATGGTAGATGCACAACAATATTTTTCGTTATCGAGTAGTATCCATTTTTCTATTTTTATTTTGGAGCAAGGAGTTAAAGGAAAGCTTCAGATGGAATGCAAAGGATCGATACGAGTTATACTTTGTACGGACAATTTATCGATAATTCCGATCAACGATTTTTTATTTAATTAATCTTTTATATGTACTCTTCTTTCGATTTCGTCGACTTCACGGTGATATTGTGATGATAATAAACACAGAATTAATGAAGCTTCTCGCTAATTGGAAAAGAAAAGGTACGAGCAATTTTTCATTCACGATTATGCCAATTTTGTTTGTTCCCACCGTGAAACAACTATAAAACCAGTTTTATTTAATTCACTCGTGCGCATGACATTAGGTCAAAGTTTGATCGTAGCCAAGGTACAAGTGGATAAATCAAGGCCGTCGTGAAAAAAATAAAACGCGATAAGAATTAATTCCAAAAAGCAATATATGTACATACATTACTGCCTGTAGAATAATAGCGGACAGAAATTGTTACAGACGTAAATAATTAGGTGTATTAAGCTAACTCGAGGGTAAATTTAGAACGTAAGAATAAGACGAATATTAATTGACGCTCGTTCGTTTAACGAGTCGTTACCCGAATCCATTCATTAACAGGGACGTAATCATCCAACGTGGGGATAATTGCAGCCGCATAACGATTTCCGTACTCTTTCCTGCGATTTCGCGAATCGCGATCGACAGCCGTCAATAATTATTACCGCGAAAATGGAGCAGATAAAAGGGCAGTTGAGTTTCAAATAGGAAACGTGACACGAACTTTCGAAAATGGAACGGAATAATTTATGTCAAAATATTTTATCGTCAGAATAATTTCTTCTGGAAGAAAAAAAAGGGGGGGGGGGTAAAGACTTCTTGATCAATTATTTACCATTATTGAACGACACTGTACTCTGTTATTATCGATAATGAAATAAAATACCGCACAATACCGTGCAATATTTTCCGAGCGATCTCTGATTTAAGAATACAAAATATACTTGCGGAAATCGTGTGTTCGTTGTATACGGCGATACGTCACCGTTCACGATACCAGTTCTCCGGTCAGAGAGAGCTTTCACGAAAACCTCCCGAAGAAAGTTCGATCGTGCCTTCTGGTGCTCGCACTGGCATGGTTACGCCTCTGTTTCGCGATGTCCGCCGATGATCGCGGTTCCATCAAACACAAAGGTCAAGTGTTACGTCATATTGTTCCACGAGATCGCGGACGTTTTGTTTCCGCGATTTTGTACTTTCTCTTTCTCTCCCTCTCTGTGTGCTGGCTTGCGTGTATGTATACCGCGAATTAGCGGCTCGTTACCTATTTTACAAGGACAGTTGTTACACAACGATTGTTCGTTTTTCTTTCCTTTTTTTTAGTTTAATCGCGAAGCAGTACGCAGCTGTCGATTTGAAAGAAACTGTAGCAATAATTAAGGCATGCTCGATTGTTCAAGCGAATGATAGAAGGTGATGGAAAATTGTGCGAAAAAGAGTGTACGATTCTCTCATATGGGGGAGGGGGGTGTCAAATACGATATTGTGATTACCGTCGAGAGAGAGAGGGAGAGAAGAATGATTAAAGTGAGAATATTTCATAAACGGCTGTGCGTTATTTCCTTCTGATCTAATTAACACGATAACGATAAATATTTTGTCGAACATCTGTTTCCAGGATGACTGTAAAAATGAATTATTTACAGTTCCAAGACAGCTCGAGACACGTAGGTATACGAGTGTTAAAATTGAAGCATAAATATCTTGTTTGCGTTATCATCGATTCATATCTTTTGTTGATTTCTTTACCCTGTTTGTTATATTTCTTTTCATTTCTTCTTTAAGCTGTTCCGGATATTTCGGATATGCGGCACGTCAAATGTTACACAAATCCGCCAACTTATCTTACCGTTTTTGTCTCTTTCTCTTTTTTTCTTTGTTTATGCTGAATCAAAGTTTTCTTTTTAAAAGAACCAGGATGAAAGCCGTGCCTCACTGACAACTTTTTTATTGGCCAGCTTTGTCGCAGGTCATAAGATTCGGCGATAAGTAATCGAGTAGTACGTATCAACGAAAGTACTTACTTCCTCGTACAACTAGCACAAAGATTAAAGGACATCCCCAACAGGATTTACGTGTAAAATGAAAACGCGGCTCTTCGTATTAGATACGAGTGCACAATCTTTCGCAGTGCTTACCTACGACTCGCTATCGAAGCACGTATGTAACAAGCAAACGCATTTCCGTCAGGAACAAGCACGTCTACGTTGATGTAAATGGAGCGCAGGAACGTTCACTGGAAAGGAAACCAATACGAGTTTAGAGTTATCCAATTGATCCACCAGTAAATAGGGAACATGCAAAATCATTATCGCGTAGACACTTTTAAAGATGCAATTTACTGCACGTGCGGTACGTGCCCTTAGCCAAAGTATGTTTAATATTTGATTAAGAAATCGGCAATAATAATCTGGTATCGCAGATATAAAATATTTAGCGACTGGGAGTGACAGAATCATCTGCTCGATCAATATGATTAATACGATATTAACACTAGAACTACCGAGCCAGTCAAAATGGCAGGTTTCCTGTTCATTATCTGTCTAACGTATACTGTCTAAGTAGTACAAAAAGCTATCGGTAGTTCTAGTGTTAATATCAATATTTGGAGCGACAGTATGGAACCGTGTACCGATCCCGAAATTTTCAGCCGCTATTCTTCTTTTCGTTTCGCCGACAATTCAAAGACGATCGAATCGCGTGAATGACCAAGAGATCATAAAGTTACTGTGCAACTCGCACGATACATACGACAAGCGTGCAATGACAAAAGTTCCATCTGCATATTCGCCGACCTTTTATGCCACATTAAAAGAAATTCCGTGACGTCCTGGCGACGACCATGAGTTTCCAACGTCGTCGTGGCCGTACAAACGTGCTATTAATACATCTCGTATATAACTATGCATATGTATACATAGAACACAAAGCGTCGTGTCACGCCATTCGAGTCCTCCAACCTTCCAACATTATTAATAATTTCTAAATCGTTGTAAATCATTTTCGCTTAAATTCTCTTTCATCGTTGTCAAGACGGGTGTGCTTCTCCGTTTCCATTGAATCGCGCGAAGCAGAGAACGATTGTGCAACGCGTAATTATTCAATGCCTTTTTTTTTTTGTCTTATCAACACGTGCGTCCAACGATCCTTGAAGACGCGAGAAAGAACGTTTTGCTGGTTATCTCCGTTGAAAACGCCGATAGCCTACGCTTGGATCTGTAGATTCTTACGAAATCTTCTCGTACATCTTCCACGATGTTCGTACTACCCAACGGAAATCGGCTTCGCTAACGTACGATCGCGCGCCACCGGGATCGATTTAATTCCAAAGGCGATAGAGTCGCGCGTGCTACGCAATTGTTATACAACGAACGATTATTGCATTTCGCTGCGATCGTTCCGTAAGTCCTATCGATTTCGTTGCACATTGTACGATGCCCAGTCTATGAGTTCACCGCGTCTCCAGAGCCCACTCGACGACAACGTTTTCCCTATAAATCGCAATCAGTTTCGACGCCTCGGTGTCCTTCGCCAAGGCGGAGGATCCAGGTAGTTATTATTAAAGCGTTTCGCATACTTTTAAGGCACGGCCGTGAATAAAACACGTGACAATTTTGTCGAAACCGTGCACGTGTTATTTTTTACGTGAAGTGAAAAAGAAAAACAACATTCCCCGTGGCGTGGACAACAAACACGGACGCAACTTTTCTTCCTCTTCCTTGTTTGATTTGTTCGGTATTTCTTTTTCCTGTTCATTTGCGACATTTTTACAGAAATGAAGGAAAATGCTATCGCCGGCACACTGTTAAATTATACAGTGATCAGCGCTCAGCTTAATGACATACGAAAATCCAAAGTCCTTGGGGTTAAATAAAGCGTTTAGCCACGCGCGTGCACACACGACGTGCGTATGTAACCGCTGCGGCTACACCGAAACAGAAAAATTATGGTAAACGAGCGGCATCGGAATGTATGTACACATACGCGTGCTTGTTCTGGTCATTCGGAAGGTTTTTACGCAGGTCAGGGACATTTTCGGAGGCGTTGCCACTCTTTTTAAATTTATCCTTCACGGCCATCGCGTGGAAGCGGTGCCTCTTATTAACGACGCGTCGTTGTACCAAAGTGGGTTGTTGAACCTTACGATTTTTTCCTCGAAGGAACGGACATTCGAGGTGAACGATCGTGCAGGAACACAGGATCATCACAGGTGTTCACACGTTACAAGCCCTCAAGGTTGAGCTACACGTACACCGGAGAAAAGTTGAAATCTATCGTCTCTTCCGGACGTTTCATTCCGGCAAGCATTACCAAGGACAGGTAGAGATCGGTAAATTGTACCGTTAGAATAATTCGAGCCCATTTTTGGTTCGCGTTCCACGGTACAAATTGTGTAACGTCGTTCGAAGCGTAAATGAATCACAAGGACCGTGAAGCAGTAACTTAAGTAACGCCGAATGTACCGCGACTCACCAATTAGAACTTATTATCGGCTGGTTTGCTTTGTAGAATTGTCTGGAGGCTGTGGAAACGTCCGAACTATAGAACACCGCGAATCTCTTCTGCACACGATTTTTGCACAATATTGTATTACTTTTGCACCTTTCCCTTACTCATCATTGCCACATTCACAATCTATCGTCTACGTTGTATTATCACCCGGCTTGTTATTATATTCCGTAAGAACGTTTCACTATCGGTGCCCCGTTGAACGCTATCTATTACCAAGAAGAAAATCATTCGACGAATACTTTAATAGACTCCTCGGTATTTAATATAATACTGTACGATTAGACTGGACACCGACAGATCTCTCTGAGCCATCGTAATAATATATGAGCCCAGAATAGTATCTCGAATTTGCCACGAGTCCCTCAGAATATTCCCTTGTCGTCGGTGAAAAAAAAATAATAGATTATTTCGTTCGCGGGCCAAATTTCGATTATTCTCGAGAAAAGGGGGGAAGGAAGAAGAAGGGGAAGAAGAAGGTCGGGCGAGATTCACGTGGAAGAAAAAGAGACGATGCTGCTTTAACCAGGTCGTGTCGGTAGAGATAGCAGCGAGTTACGGAGAGAAAATCTACAGGTTTCGTGCGGCGCAACAACTTTCTTTCTTCGGATAAGGCGCGTGGGTACCTGTGCAGGAGCCTCGAGGAAACATTTCCTACGGTAGAAATGGCCACGAGCCGCGGAGACGCGAGGGAGGATAGGAACTTTCTCCACCTTCGTTGCTCGCGACATTCTGCCTTGGAAATCGTGGCCCTCTTTGCCGTTGTTAAATGCGACTATAACCGCGTGTTTATAATCGATTTAATAAAAGCATAGATGGATTTTGCTGACGACGAAAATAATTTGCGCGATGATAATGCTAGTTGGATATCAGTAAATGATAAGGCTGTTTGGCTGGATGGTCCTTGAATTATTTTGTGCAGTACGACATTTACTCGCATAATCGAACTGCATTTGCAGCAACTTTTTGTACATCGGAATTGTGTGCCAATAAAGTGTGCCTAGCAATTGGAACGTATATTTTGATAAGATATACTTAAATATAATGAAATATAATATTTTGCTGCCTTCGAGTCACGATGCATCAACGTGGGCGTCGAAAAAACTGTGTCACGTCGCCTATGCAAACGCTAATAGGTGTGCCGTTAAAAATAGTGAGAATCATATTCGCCAAACACATATTATAGAATGGGAAGAAAAAAGGAACGAGTTTAACTGATAACGCTTCTTGTGTAAATCGTATATGGTACAGAACGAAAATATGGCAAAGACATTTGCCACGTTTCGATAGCGGTACAAAAGTTCGATGTGCGCGTGCAAAATAACATAGGAAATGGATTGACAATAACAGGACGGTGGGCAATAATCGTAGAGATAGTGGTTAGATTGGAGTAATTAATACCGTCGCGGTATCCTGTGGGCCAACAAAAACATTCCTGATGCAATTTCGTTGCGAATCGCCTGTACTCGTTTCGTTTTTTATCAACGTTTTCGCGAACACGTACATCATTACCGGAAATGTGGCGCACGTAGTGGAAGAGAAAAAAATCAAACCGGTTTTATTGTCGAAGAAAACAGCGCGCAAAAGTTTGCAAAGCTTGCGAAATTCATATCACCTTCGACCTGTACATAGTATGTTCATGTTTTTCGCTTGTCGTTAGCCGACGACGAGATTTACTTACACCTCGTCGAGTATTCTAATTGCAGTGCATCGTTCAATTTTCCAAGCCACTTATTATCTCTCATTGGCTGAATAACTCTGTTATCCAGTTGGACGCGCTTGTTCGTAACACGGTAGGTTCGCGTGATTCATCGTTAGCATGATTTTATCGACTTTCTTGAAAATTTCTCCTTTGCGCCTCGGTAAAGAGGAAAAAAAGGAAATCAGCCGTGTCCAGGGTAACGGCTACTTCATCTAGCCTGAATTAGATTTTATACGTTCCTTCGGGTTTTTTTTCAACAAAAAAGAACGAGGATACGCTCGAGCCACGAACTATACATTTGATGATGCTTGAAGGTTGTTCACCAACGGAGGACAAACGTATCGTTTCTCTATCGAGAATAATACGTATAGACATACAAAGCGATAGTTCTTTTACCCCGGCGGAATGGAAAAAAAATCCTTCCAATTTGTCAAGTCAACGAAACTTAAAAAATATTTGCACATTTCGGATGATTGGTCGCTATTGACAGAACGTTTACGATAGATGTCCCACTTTTCCAAATTTTAGTAAGTCCTTGCAGCCGATGACGAAGGATCTCCGTCTACCTCGCATCACGATAGCGAATTAGGGAAACCGAAATCGTAAAAAAAAGGGGGAAAAATATAAGGATACATTAAATTTTGCTAGCCAGCACCGAATAGAACAAGTTTAGTCGCGATAGAAACGAGGGTATTAAATATTCCGGCTGTAAGTTAGGCCATTGCCGATTGAGAAATCAAACGGAAGACATGAACGTGGCTCGTCGCTCGTTGGCACATTGTGAAATCCACTGTTGAACGTTACGTCAATTTCGGGCTCAATAAATATCGATCATACAATCGGCCGACTTTTATACATTTATCAGCATGCACGATAAAAAGATCTACGTACTATGCGAAATTCAATTCGAAATGAACGCAAGTGACTGGCGTAATGTTATTGAAAAAATGTAATTATCGCGAAGAGATCGACGTCAGTCGATGCGTAGTTTACATATAATGAACATTGCAAGTGTTACAATAAACGAGATCTTTGAGATCGTTGACACAAAAGTTCAATATTGGCACAATTCCGAGTTGATCTTTCGTTATCAGCAAATAAAACCATCATTGACCGATCGAAAATATTGGGCGAGTCAATTATTTGAAGAAGAATTTTACACCAGAAGTGACGATTTAATTTTACATAGAAAAGAAATTTTAAAAATTCGATGATATTGATTTTCGAAAAAAGTATACTAGTATACTATATGGTATATATTAGAGTGATCTATAGTGCTTTCATGAATATCAATTGTAATACTTTTAGCCATAATGATCGAGCGATTGAAACTTCTGTATAGACTTAATAAATCGTAGGAGCAGCTTTGAGAAGTGCAACATTGAAATGTCTGAAAAAAATTTACACGTACCAAAAACGAACGCACCGCGTGGGTGAACCGCAAGGGAACGACTTATATTTAGCTGCTCGTATATTAACTGTCGGGTATCGCTTTATTGCAATGTGCTACTCTCGTTCACCCCGGTCACGCTTTCTCCGTGCTGGCCCAGACGGAGCACTGCTTTTCCATTTGTACAATCTACAGCAATTATATTTTAGTTCCCCGTGAAAGTGATACCCGTATCCTATATCGCATCGATCTGGATTCGATAGGTGCGTAACAGTAAGATTTATATTTTACCTTTCACGGTATTCCATTTCAATTATCTATTTCCATTATGTTTTCTTTTAGTCATTTAACATAAATGATTATTGTGTAAATGATTATTTGACCGTGGAACCAGCGTGATACATGAAGCATCAAGGACAAATTACATATTTCTTTCCTGCAACTACAATTCTGCCCCCTCTACGTAGGCAACCCGCTTTGCTCTTCACCTCCATGATTATATTTTAGGTCTTAGGTGATTTAACCAGCGATGGCCCTGAATAACGCTTCTAGCCGTGAAGACAGGTTTAGGAACGAAGAATTAACGTAAACGCAGCTAACGTTATTTTCAAGGCAGACTTGAATTTAATTAGAATTCTCATGTTTGATACATAAATAAATTTTTTATGTCTTGCTCGCTATGGCGATGTTACGACATCTTAAGTGATGTGCTCTCTAATACACAGGAATAAGTATATAATATTTCATAACAAGGGGTGCAAATCGAAATTCGAATTAAAAGTTTTAAATATTGAAAACATTGAATTTTTAAATTCAAATATGCATTTGAAATTTCGAATCGGCGGGAATTAAATCGATCCTATCGAATATCGATCTATGGGATATCGATATCCTTGGCAAAAGTCGCATGTGTGAAAGCTCGTAATGGCGATCAGTGGACGCTGGTAACAGCTGTTCCTATGTTTGAGTACACATTTAAACGTAATATTTGCGTATCCTATTATTAATTTAATAGAATAACAATTCTGTGAAATTAACGACGTTGATGGGAATACATAAAACTACTCTATTAATTGTGTTGGAAAAAATAAATGAGTTATCGTGTTAAGGTAGAGGTTATAGTGTTGTATTTTTCATCTTTCCTTGCTGTCTGAAAATGTTCCTGAAAGTTTTTCGCATCTGAGCATTTGTTAGTAACTTGGAGAAGTACGGAACAAGAATCTTCTAAAGAAAAACCTGCTAATATGTCGAATAGAAACGATAGCAGAGGTTCGATTCCACCGCGATGGCTTCACTGTCCACGAAAGGCAATCAAATTAATTCAGAATAAATTTCTGGCATTCAAGACACCGCTATCGTCCGCGTTCGATAGCCAAGTACCAGAAGAATGCCGGTTTAATGTCGACATGCTATTCGCATCCATGAAGAGTCAGAAAATAAAATTAGGCCTATGGATCGATTTGACCAACACGACAAGATTTTACGACAAAAAGTGTTTAGAGGCCTACGGTTGTAAATATCTGAAATTACAATGCAGAGGGCATGGTGAAACACCATCCGAGGAACAAACAAGAACTTTTGTACAAGTCTGTAAAAACTTTATATCGTACAACCCGTTAGAAGTCATCGGTGTTCATTGCACCCATGGTTTCAATAGAACTGGTTTTCTTATAATTAGTTACCTAGTAGAAACTGATGGTGCCAGTGTCGATGCAGGCTTAGTAGAATTTGCAACCGCGAGGCCACCGGGTATATATAAAGCTGATTACATACAAGAATTATACAGGAAATATGATGATTTAGAGGACGCACCGGATCCGCCGCCCAGACCAGCTTGGTGTTTAGAGTACGATGATGCTAATATAAATGATAGGGACGAGGGTCCGAGTACGGATAGCAATAATTATAATCATGATGTACCTAATAAGAAGAGAAGGCGAGAATTCATTAATAAAAATCCAGTATTCATGGTTGGTGTGCCCGGGGTGACTCCTATATTAGACAATAGGAAATTGAGTGGTATACAGAGACGTGTGCAAGACATCTGTGGTTGGAAATTAAATGGTTTTCCAGGTTCGCAACCTGTTTCTATGGACGAAGAAAATATTAGTTTATTACACGAAAAACCGTACATGGTATCATGGAAAGCGGATGGGACCAGGTTAGAGGAAAATATATATAATACACTAAAGGGGAACTTTGAAACTTATCAATTGTATTTATTTAGGTATATGATGATGATACAAGCAGACGGAGAAATATATTTTATAGATAGAGACAATAGTGTGTTCCAAGCTAATGGACTGACATTTCCACATCCAAGAGATATATCCAGAACGATTAAGGATACACTTTTGGATGGAGTAAGTAGCTACTACTAACAAACTATATGAATTCCGTGTTAATGAACTTAGTTATTCATGGGAAAAATTTTATAGGAGATGGTGATTGATAAAGCAGGGAGTAAAGAATATCCGAGATATCTAGTGTACGATGTTGTGATGTATGACGGCAAAGATGTTAGTGAAATGCCATTTCACCCAGACCGTGTTCATATCATTGAACGGGAAGTAATAGGTGGTAGACATAAAGCAATGAAAGAGGGGAAGCTCAGAAAAGAGGCAGAACCGTTTTCTGTCAGAATAAAGTACTTTTGGGACGTGACGCAGGCCGCCAATTTATTGAGTGACAAATTTGCCAAACAACTTGGCCACGAACCTGACGGTTTAATCTTTCAACCTGCTAAAGAACCATACTGTACAGGAAATTCTCCTGAAGTTTTAAAATGGAAACCCATGTCGCATAATTCTGTTGATTTTAAGTTAAAAATAATTAAAGAATCTGGAGAGGGTATTCTTCCAAGAAAGGTTGGACTGCTTTATGTAGGTGGAATGAAAAAGCCGTATGGCAAAATGAAAGTGACCAAAGAAATAAAAGATTTGAATAATGCAATTGTAGAATGTAAATATGAGAATGGCCAGTGGGTATATATGCGTGAAAGAACTGATAAATCATTTCCGAATTCGTTCAATACAGCTCAGTCTGTATATAAAAGTATTGTCAAGCCTATAACGACCGAACGACTCGTAGACTTCATTAATAGGCATAGATTTGTACAAGATGATTCTGAACTTATGCCACCTCCGAGTAAACGAACAAAGTGGACAAGTGATACATAACTGATTACATATAGCTTTACTGATATTATAATGTATTTAAGATTAAAAGTGGTACATTTAGCCCATTTCAAATGGTTTACAAGCATGAATTACTTGTACCTAGACGATTGTATTCTATTAAGGCTGATTTAATTGCTGTAAAATCTTAAGAAAGCATAAATTGTTCGCTCAAAATAAAGGAACTTTGTAACAAATCAAATGCCTTTTTTTCTTATAGTAACGTAAGATATCCTTTAACTAATCCCGATTTCGACGAGATAATTTTTACATTTTATCGTAAACAAACAAATTATAAAACTGATAATATCTATTTTTCAGATAGGACCGTTCTGTTATGGTGCACGAAAGAACTTGCTGTAAAAGAAAAGAGGTCCCTGCGTGTTAATATAGAGTTCGATCATGCAACGTTAGTACGTTGGTCTCCAGACGGTAAAGCGTTCCTAATACACAAAGCCGTGGCAAATAATATCGAGGTTTATAAAATTTCCAAGAAATCAGATGGTACTTTAGCCGCTGCGACTAAAGCGCTGGAATTCCCGAAGGTATGCATTTAAACATTCTGTTTTTAAATTGCATACTGTTTTCAAGTATACTGTACGTCATGTTATGTTTTTTCCAGAGACATACCGATGATGTTGTTGGCATGGATATTGCGTGTACAGGAAAATATATTATTACGTGCAGCAAAGTGAACGATCTAGTGGTATGGGACCTTAAGGGGCAGATTCTTGCGAATGTAGAGTTGTATCTTGGATCAACTTATCGGGCACAAATATCGCCTTGCGGCCGTTTCATCGGAACATCCGGTAATTTTTATTGTAATATTCTATAGATCATTAGAACTGATCAATTTCCTTGACGACAACATCTCATGAGAGAAACATGATTATACAGGATTTACTCCGGACGTGAATATATGGGAGGTGGCATTCAGTAAATCTGGAGAATTTAAACAAGTGTCGAAGGCTTTCGATTTGGCAGGACATTCGTCTGGAATTCTTGACTTCACTTTCAGCGCGGACAGTAGTAATATGGCTACTGTGTCAAAAGATGGGACTTATCGCTTATACGACACGAAAAGTAATTAATCAGATTAATTCCTTATTACGTCGATTGTTTCCCTTCAATCTGGGTACACTTGTTTGTATGCATATTTTGCAGTTGAATTTGAAAAAGGAGAAGATCCTCATGTGCTCTTAACTGGATCGTGGGAAAATACAGCAACAGCCAATATTGCGCTATCTCCTAATACTGAAGTTTTGGCAATAGCTCATGGACCATCCTTAAGCTTTTACTCTACTATTACTGGATCATTGGATAATACCATAGAAGATATTTTCCTGGGTATTTCTTTTATTCCACCGTGTAGTTCCTATAAATTTCTATACTCGTTCGAATGATATACTATCATGTTATAGGACCCATTACGTGCCTGGCTTTCGATGCTGCTGGAGAATATGTCTTAGTAGCTGGAGATAGACATATCAAAGTTTTTCGCAATATCACTGGCTGTAGAGTGGCTATCGAATCTGCGAAACGCAAGCTTACACAAAGGCAGACATCAGCAACGAAGGAACGCCTGGAGAAACTGGTCGAGGATAATAGAAAGTTTCTTAAAACAATGGGAGAGAAGTGTCCTTAATGATTAACAATCTTGATTTATCCTTTTCGATGGCAAATGATTTTAAGATTCCATTTACGAAGATTGTTTTATAATATAATTTTATAATGTACTTGAATAAAAAGATTCATATGAACATTCATTTGTTCGCAATAAACTATTTGATACTTCTAACTTCATTGTTTTCGTAATATAGCCCGCGTTGTGAATTTATTGTAGCATTTGTACTTCGAAAAATGCGGGCAGGTGCCGATGTTTGAAATTTTTGACCTTGAGAATGTAAATACTTGTTTCTGATAACATTATTTCGTTTACATTTATTGTTAGTAACAGTTGTCCAGAGAGAACAGTTATGCCTTCAGCAGTTAAGGTTTGTTACTTAATTAGATGAAATCCTCTATCTATGCTGTTCATCCTCGTATAACTTATTTGTATTTCAGCAACTAATTTCAACAATCGGGTGGGACTTCATAAACGACTTAAGTGCGTTACCGGAAAATGAAGATATCAGTATGTATTTGTTCAGTACTCTCCACGTGTAATTAAGCTCCAACAATTTTCGAAATATTCCAAGTCCACTAAATTTTCTAAATAGTGCCTACTTAGTTACAGACTTCCTTTTGGAAAGATTACAACGTGGTCAAATTTATACATGGATTGGTTCGCTGCTCTTGACGTTAAATCCTAACGAAGTGAACGATGAAGTATCGACATCACATTTGTATAATTCCTCGGAATTCGATAAACATGTTAACACGCCTGATATTTACCGAGCAAACCCTCATATATTTACTGTGGCTGCCAAGGCACATTATAATCTTATCAAAGAACTTGGACGAAATTCTCAGGTAAGAAATATTATTAACGAAATAGTAAAGCAATTGATTTTATAAGCTCATTGTGTCATACCGTGTATTAAGGTAATTGTTATAAGTGGAGAAACAGGAACAGGAAAAACGTTTAATGCCTGCAAATGTTTAGAATTTCTTAGTAGTATTAATAAAAATTCAGTAATGCCCTATCAAGGGGATTACGTGTACAATATAATGCAAAAAATTACTGAGGCCTGTCGTTTAATATCCGCTTTTACAACCGCGTCCACTGAAAGAAACGAAGTAAGTTCAAGGCATGGACAACTGATAAGGCTTCATTACAAGAATGGTATTATCTCTGGTGCAACTATTAATTCATTTCTTTTGGAGAGAAGCCGAGTAACCAAAGGTTCATGCAATTTTCAAATTTTTTATCAGGTTTGAATTATTCTTTTGTATCGTTTGTTTCTTTTTATATAGATAACAGCTAATAATAAATTCGAAAAATCTCTATTTCAGATGATATTTGGAATGTCCTGCACAGAACTTGAAACGTTTTACTTGTCGAAAGATACATGTTACGATATATTAAGTACTACGGATTGCAATAAAAAGAAGTATTTTCAAGAAAGTTTCCAAGATTATCTAAAATCATTAGATGTATTGGGTTTCAAGTCCGATCAGAAGAAGCATGTCTTTCAAGTTCTTGCTTTATTAATTCATATGGGAAATATTAAATTTGTTAAAAGTGGTGAAACCTGTGCAATTGATTTAAATAACAATAGTATGTTGCTGCAGTTATTACAAATAAATAAGCAGGAGAATGATAAATTACATAAGGTTCTATTTGTAGAGTCCAGGGAAGCTGTACAAGGTACTTGCGCTCTTGCTTCTTTAACTGAAGATACAGTGGAGGAGTTGCTCACTACCATTCTTATAAATCCGCAAAGTACTTGGAGGCAACATACACCGTATCATCGACACCTTCTCACCGTCGATGCGTGTCGCAACAGATTACATAGTATTATTAGACATATATACGATCTTCTTTTCCATTGGATCTTGAGTCATACAAATAATACTTTGTCTATAAAGGACGAATCTACACAATGGCTCGGTATGTTTTAAAATTAAATTCTGCACCCCGAAATAAACTAATCGTATGTATGTTTTTATTAGGCATATTGGATATATTTGGTTTTGAAGCGTTTCACAGAAATGGCATAGAACAGCTGTGTGTAAATTATGCTAACGAGAAATTGCAGCAGTATTTTATAGAAACATATATGGAAAGTAGTCGTAATAATTTAGAAGAAGAAGGTTTTATTGAAAATTATAATAGCCCTATGCACGGCGCTCATTTATATCAGGAACGTCTAAATATTATTGAAGAAAATTTATTTCTGTCTTTGAACGATGTATGTTGGAAGCTGACATCGTATTTCATATCATTTATTGTTGCAATAATATTCATATTTTCGTAATACAGGCTTGTAAAAATCCCATGGCAGTTAATGCGTCAACAGTAATACAGTTAGCATTGAAAAATCTATGCAACGTACAGAGAAAATTTTTAAGCGCGAAAGACGGAAATTTCGTTATACAGCATTACTGTGGTCCCGTTGCTTATTCCGTGGAAGATTTGTTATCTAAAAATACAGACAAGGTATTAAATACATTGTTCTATTTGGTATAAATTTTATTAACAGTTATTTTTTCATTTTATATAGGTCCCAAGTGAAATATCTTTAATATTCAATGGAAGCAAAAATAAATTTCTTCGTTCCTTGATGAATATCGAAGGGGAACAACATTTGCATGCTGTAAAGATGTCAACTAAAAAAAAAACTACGTTGGCAAAATTAAAGTATAATATGAATACACTTATTAAGGAACTAAGCAAATGCGACTTGCACTACGTGCGCTGTGTTCGGCCTAGGTATAGCACTTTTTCTTGTAATTGTTCATTGATAATTGGTGTTTTTTTCATTCAATAATTAGTACTTTTTCAGCCGATCACGTAACCGTGAATGGGATCGAACGAACTTTCAAAAACAATTGGCTTATATTGGAATTTTTGATGCTTTACCCTTAGCTAAATGCAAATATCCTATTCGTTTCAGTTATCGAGATTTCTATCATCGCTATTCAAAGAAGCCTGCTGGTAAATAGTGCAAACATTTACATGTATATTTTAAGTACAAAAGTAATAATAATTATTGACAGAAACGATCGAAGTGAATAAATGTAAACTGATGTTGGAGTCCATTGTGTCCAAGAGAAAATTACATACACTGGTTCACTTTGGAAAGCAATTAATATTTCTAACAGAGTCCATCTTCTATAGATTAGAATCCAATAGAAGGAATTATCGTGTAAAATGTGCTAATAAGATAAAAACCTTTTGGCTGAAGCATAGTAAGTATTGTATGAATCGTGCATATATTTTTTTTATAAGCATACCATCACTGAAATACTTTTTTCGCAGGGTGCAAAAAAGTGCCCGTTATCTCCAAGTATTTGACAATTAATTATCCCGATGAATGCAAAGCGAATAAAAGTAAAAAGATTATAATCGATCGAGAATTTAAAAAATTTAAGTCATCCAGAGAAGATGAAATACTCATTGCTAGTCCAGTTCTTCCTTCAGAGAGTAACAATGTTAAAAATATTGACAACAATAAAAATCCGACGGAAAACCCCTCAGCAAAGAAGGGTCAAAATAAAAAGAAGAAATTGAATCGTTTAAAAAACGAACACTACGACTTTGATAATTGGAAGCAAAGAATTAAAGACCTTAAAGACCAGTTACAAACTGGAAATTGTTTCAAAAGTAGTTTATCACAATTTATAAAAAAAGTTAGGCGTAATCATTCTTTAAAATCTAAACGCAAGAAAAACTTGTACATGTACGATGAAAGCATGGATATCAATTGTAACGATGCCAACAACAATTCATTGGAAAAAG
The DNA here is from genome assembly GCA_963667235.1 of Nomada lathburiana. Lineage (NCBI taxonomy): Eukaryota > Metazoa > Arthropoda > Insecta > Hymenoptera > Apidae > Nomada > Nomada lathburiana. Next base: position 11,223,629 of record OY763906.1, read on the forward strand.
ATGTAAGGCATAGCGAACTAAATGTTCAATTAACAAATGCAGAATTTACGGAAAATAGCGATGTGAAAAGATGTTCTACGCATTACGATACGGTTTGTAATCTTTGTTTGATGTTTTCGAATGAATTCAATCTTGTAAATACGTATTATCTTTAGGAAGGAAATTTATACACTATCCAAATGGGATCCTGTTTATATTTTTATAAAAACAGAATTTTGAGTCGCCGGCGACTGGCCGCAGTAAGTATTTCAAGCCCGCAATAATTCTGAAGAATTGTATTAATGCTGACAGTGCTAATTTCAGATACCGATAAGGTTGCATACTCAAACTACGTGTTTGATTAATTCGCATATATCACCGCATAACGAATTACCGAAAGGACTGCAAGACTGTCTTTAACAGAATCAGAATTGATCAACCACTATTTCAGTCTTCTTATTTTTGATTTAATAAACATATTTTGTTATATCTTTTAGCAATATACAGGAAACATTGTTATGAAAACCTACTGTTGTAAGTATGGTCATAAATAGTAAACGTTTAAGCTTTATATGCATTTAATTATCGTACGAGCGAAAACAATGTTTTCTCGCTTTAACGGGAAAATGTTAAAATTAACACGCTTACATATACTTACTTTGAAATAAGACGAAATTCTTTTTAAAAAATAATTTTGTTTATATTAAAAACCACATGAATTCGAATGTAAAAAAATTATTTAAATTACGCACATAGATGCACAGCATCTGTAACACTTTGTCCCACGGTAAAAAAATTACAAATAACCGTATGCTAAGTTGTAAGAATCAAGAGGCCTTTTCCGTCTGTCTTTAAGGACTAACAATCTTCGTGATGCAACAAGGGCAAGGGTGGCTTGGAGTTCGCTTCTTAAAATTTGATAGTTCGCTCTTAGACTGACTCGCCTTAGATTACTCGGAGGTACGGGTCGGCCACCGGCGAATGCGAATCTAAAATCGTATCGTAAATATATAAATATGAGTGCTTGCACATATGAACTTCATTTAATGGTACAGTATCATACCTTATTTCTCGTCTGGGGCCTCGAAGTGTAGAATCGGGGAATGCCGTCTGCCGATCCCATAAAAGTCGATTGCTTATTACAGGTCTAACGTTAACATACTTTATTTTACTTTTAATAGTAATAGGAAGTGGGACAGGACTTTTACATTCATTTACCGTGCTTTTATATGGAACAGGTAAATATGGTAATATAGAGTCCCCATAATGTTCCACAAAAGCTTCAATGTTTACGTTATGAACTTGTGATTTTTTAAGTGCACAAATCGCCAGCTGGAATCAAAATGTACCACTATTAATAAAAACGAAGGCAACAACCATCGAATATAAACTTACAGCTATTTTTTGCCAAACAGCAGATCCTGGTTGCGCAAATCTTAAAACTGTCTGCACACAAAGCGGAGACTCTATCTCTAGTTGGAAAAACGTTAAAGGTTGAATGCTTGCTATCAGTTCCATGGCCATTGCCTTCTTTTTGTTACAAACTGAATTCTTTTTTTCTTCTTTTATAAACGTGGTTTCCAACGTACATATATACCTTTTGAAAGTAGAAATCAATTTTAAAACATGCCTGTCATTAATGTATACATTTTAATTGGTTGATGATTGATTTATTTATTTACTTATCGGCAACGGACGGCCAACGAAGCATTAACTTCAGCGCGCACTCTTTAAACAGTGCTTCAAGATTTGGATTTAGAAAGCTTTGTCCTAGAAGTAATTCCAGCAGTAACGAAGTTAATTTGTCTACCTATATCAAACAATAATGAAAACCCATGATGTACGAACACTTTTTGCACAATCAAATCAACTGGATTTGTATTCTGATCTTACTGTAGAATATTACCGAAGTTAAATGATACGGATAAACAGCTTCGCTGTTGCTTGCGATCGCAATAATTAACTGGCATGTTCGCATGGATACTCTTGTATATTGTGCATTATTTGTAATCAGCATTGATCTTGCAATAGACAGCAATTTGTCCACTACTCCCTCGCCTCCCAAATGTGCATTAGTGGCACAGTCATTAATTAAAACCTATGAATTATTGATTATTTTAATCCTTGAAATAAACGCAGATTGAATTGAATGTTGTTTGTACCTGAAATGTTTTCTGAGATCCATTGAATAATGTCTTTAATGCACGTTTTGCATAATTATTGCGCGCTTCCGAAAGTCTTGCGTCACATATTTCGGACTCTGGAAAAAATATGTTGCACTGTTAATAAAACGTAACAGGTATTAGTGCACAATTGAACGGGTACCTTGAATGAAGGGTACATTATTCTGCGATATACTGAGCGGATCGTTTATTTTTTGTACTAAGTTTACAACACGTTCATTTGGAACAAAAACCTTTGCTTCTGTGTGATATTCGGGCATAGATAATGGTGCGCCCAATATTGGATCTACATCGCATAAATTGGTAATCACAGCATTTACATCTGTAGATGTTAATCGTTTTCGTTTGCTGTGTTTCAGTCTTGTTACGCATTTCTAAAAGAATAATTTTTATTATTTTAAATAGTTTATATAGAAGTATAATAATAATAATAATTACATGTAGAACTTCTCTGAGACGATACGAAGCATCTTCTGCAAGTCTCTTTAATAAAGAATCTGGCAGGGGATGCATCCCTAATTCTTCACCAATTGCAGATATCCATTCGGTACTGAGTACGGCGTATCTCCTTGCATTATTGTCAGCTGTATTGTTGCTGTTAGTATCTCCATTATTATTAACGAAAGAATTATTGTATCCCGAACTGGTTTGATTTGTCAACATTTCTTTCATGATTTCAAATTTCTCTAAATGCTCGTTCGTAAAGTTCCTCGTTTGCAATGTTTTTAAATCAATATGGCTGAAGAAATGTAAATTTTATCACGCATTACGATTTTGCGCAAGTATATCTTCCAACAGAATTTGCAATAAATTAATTGAAAGAGTATATGTATAATATTGATTTCAATTTGGTATAAAGTGAACATCGATTTGTTCTGCTAGAGTTAAACCACAGACGGCATATAGAATAAACCAATCATCCAATGAATTACCTTCTCCCCTATTCTATGGCACAGACGAGATATAGGAATAGACAAGACATCTTATCGACTTTCGTGGCCCAACGTGACTGACATACCGACTCAGAAATCCCACGGTGATTCGAGCGTCCTCTGCACATGAACAGTGATCACTTGAAGAACTATTATTTGCTGAAGCGTGCTGCTGGGGACAGGATTCATGCGATTGTGTGAATATCGGGGGATCAGGAAGCTATTTCTCAGGCAACGTTTCGGTAGAAAAATTGCGCTACGGTGCCTGGTCGAGGGATGCACTTCGGTTCGACTAGAGTTGAGTCGAAATCACATCGCGATACATCGGGGCGATGAAATTCACAATGAGATGCGTGTCACGTCAAGCGTCCCGCCTGTACTATCCCGCTATCATTGCGCGGCAAGGAACAAAAGAATTCTTTAACGAGGATCGTAGGTCCAGCTAAAAGTTGGTCAGGAGTAGTAAAAGTCCAGTCGGCACGACCCTAGAGTCGTAGGTCCGGCTAAAAGTTGGTCAGAAACAGTAGAAGTCCAGTAGGAATGACCATGGGTTGTAGACCGCGGTCGGTGACCATCGAAGATTTTCGGAAATAGCGAATACTACCGAGCGCAGCAGGTGCGTTACGGAGTGGGGAGGCTCCGGGAGCGGGGGCGGCGGCGCGCCGACAGTCTTAATTAAAGCGTCGCAGCGTAAGGTCGTCACTGTCGTTGAAGGTTAGCAACATACCGCACTCTTCCTCACAATAGCACCTCGGGCTTTACTTTACCATCATGTACGCTTGATTATTAGCTTCTATTAATATAATACGCGTTTAACTAACGATCGTTCTACTATCGCAACAGTACATTAAACTTTAATAATTAAAATCTTTCTTGAGTCGTCTTTGCTGGACGAATGACCGATCATCCAATTGAGGATGGACGTGTCTTCGCTCGGCATCGAGATTTTTTTAATATGAGATTAACTAGTGCTTTGTTGTAACATCGCGTTAACTAATTTATTAGTTCGAACAATTCTTCGAATCTTTATTATATTTTATTCAGTCACTGATTTTAGAACAGGTCTATTCTTTTTGTTGCAGGTATAATGGATGCTTGGGTGGCAAAGAATAATATATTGAGGCTGCAGGAATGGAGTATTGAGATACAATTACTGCGATCAATTAATGATCGTTCTACAAATTACCAATAATAGGAGATCTTTCTTTCTCACAAGTTATATTAGAATTAGTTTTCGCGTAATTGGAGGGTGGAAGGGCCTTGGCTAGGGTGGGTCTCCATTCGCAGTAACCTCCACGTGGTGAGACCTGGGCAATCAATTATTTATTGTATAATTATTAAACGTTTAAGAGACGTTTGGTAATTATGTGGAAAATAATTTGAGCGAATTGGCTGCGAATTCCCTTCCCATTTCCTTCTCATTCCCTTTTCCGTTCTCGGCTCGGAGGACCGATGGAAAGGCGCTGTTGGCACCTGTGGCGGTATTTGGGTTGCACTGTCTGCGGGGAGCGGTGCGTGGGGCTGTGATTATGGTTCTGGAGAGTTTCCCAGCCGATGCAGGGTCTCCCTGGCGAGTCAGACCACGCCAAGCACACCTTGGGGTGGCAGAAGGCACCATGGGTTTATGATCTGGAATCGTGGTCGCCGTCTTGCATATCCGCAACTCAATGATAGCTGTGGTTCGGTATCAAAGCTGGTGTTGATTTAAGTCGCTGGACTGTCGAGACTCTGGGCTGAGAGCTCGCGGACTGCTCGGTAGCAGTCATCTTCGATACCTTTCGTCTTTTTGTATCCACCCATTTAACTTCAATCCCTCTTCTGCTCTAGGCACGGAGGACCGATGGAAAGGCGCTGTTGGTATCTGTGGCGGTATTTGGGTTGCACTGTCTGCGGGGAGCGGTGCGTGGGGCTGTGATTGTGGTTCTGGAGAGTTTCCCAGCCGATGCAGGGTCTCCCTGGCGAGTCAGACCACGCCAAGCACACCTTGGGGTGGCAGAAGGCACCATGGGTTTATGATCTGGAATCGTGGTCGCCGTCTTGCATATCCGCAACTCAATGATAGCTGTGGTTCGGTATCAAAGCTGGTGTTGATTTAAGTCGCTGGACTGTCGAGACTCTGGGCTGAGAGCTCGCGGACTGCTCGGTAGCAGTCATCTTCGATACCTTTCGTCTTTTTGTATCCACCCATTTAACTTCAATCCCTCTTCTGCTCTAGGCACGGAGGACCGATGGAAAGGCGCTGTTGGCATCTGTGGCGGTATTTGGGTTGCACTGTCTGCGGGGAGCGGTGCGTGGGGCTGTGATTGTGGTTCTGGAGAGTTTCCCAGCCGATGCAGGGTCTCCCTGGCGAGTCAGACCACGCCAAGCACACCTTGGGGTGGCAGAAGGCACCATGGGTTTATGATCTGGAATCGTGGTCGCCGTCTTGCATATCCGCAACTCAATGATAGCTGTGGTTCGGTATCAAAGCTGGTGTTGATTTAAGTCGCTGGACTGTCGAGACTCTGGGCTGAGAGCTCGCGGACTGCTCGGTAGCAGTCATCTTCGATACCTTTCGTCTTTTTGTATCCACCCATTTAACTTCAATCCCTCTTCTGCTCTAGGCACGGAGGACCGATGGAAAGGCGCTGTTGGCACCTGTGGCGGTATTTGGGTTGCACTGTCTGCGGGGAGCGGTGCGTGGGGCTGTGATTGTGGTTCTGGAGAGTTTCCCAGCCGATGCAGGGTCTCCCTGGCGAGTCAGACCACGCCAAGCACACCTTGGGGTGGCAGAAGGCACCATGGGTTTATGATCTGGAATCGTGGTCGCCGTCTTGCATATCCGCAACTCAATGATAGCTGTGGCTCGGTATCAAAGCTGGTGTTGATTTAAGTCGCTGGACTGTCGAGACTCTGGGCTGAGAGCTCGCGGACTGCTCGGTAGCAGTCATCTTCGATACCTTTCGTCTTTTTGTATCCACCCATTTAACTTCAATCCCTTTTCTGCTCTAGGTACGGAGGACCGATGGAAAGGCGCTGTTGGCATCTGTGGCGGTATTTGGGTTGCACTGTCTGCGGGAAGCGGTGCGTGGGGCTGTGATTGTGGTTCTGGAGAGTTTCCCAGCCGATGCAGGGTCTCCCTGGCGAGTCAGACCACGCCAAGCACACCTTGGGGTGGCAGAAGGCACCATGGGTTTATGATCTGGAATCGTGGTCGCCGTCTTGCATATCCGCAACTCAATGATAGCTGTGGCTCGGTATCAAAGCTGGTGTTGATTTAAGTCGCTGGACTGTCGAGACTCTAGGCTGAGAGCTCGCGAGCTGTTCGGTAGCAGCCACCTTCGATACTTTTCTTCTTATTAAATTCACCCCTTTTCCTTCAGTCCCTTTTCTTTTCTTTGAGGTTTCCTTCTGAAACTCAATTTAGCTTTCGGTCGTGATTTTTCTAAGTACTCCTCTTATTGTCTTACTTGTACTACGATCAATTAACGAACGTTCTACAAATTGACAATAATAGGAGATTTTTCTTTTTCACATGTTATATTAGAATTACTTTTCGCGTAATTGGAGGGTGGATGGGCCATGGCTAGGGTGGGTCTCCAGGCGCAGTAACCTCCACGTGGTGAGACCCGGGCAATCAATTATTATTTACTGGATAATTATTAAACGTTTAAGAGACGTTTGATAATTATGTGCAAAATAATTCGAGCGAATTGACTGCGCATCGCACTTTCCCCTCTCATTCATTTTCTTGCTTCATTCCCTTTTCTGCTCTCGGCTCGGAGGAGCGCTTGATGGGCGCTTTTAGCATGATACGGGTCTCAGTGTCAGAGGGTTATGATGTGTGGGGCCGCGATTGTGGTTCTGGACGAAGGTTATACCCGCTGTTATGTCTACGCCACTAACGGTTGCGGCTATGGGTCATAATTCTGGAATCATGATCGCGGTCTTGCATATCTGCAACCCAATGAGGCTCCTGCTTGGTATCAAAGCTGGTGTGGATTTAAGTCGCTTGACTGTCCAGACTCTTCCTATTAAATTCACCCCTTTTCTTTTCTTTGAGGTTTCCTCTCAATTGATGCTCTCGGTTCAGGGAACAATCTGATTCACCATTAGATCGGCCCTCGTGTATAGCTTCGGTGCAAATCTAAAACGAATTGTCAAATTGTTTATACAATATAAACAGCGCATGTAGCATTTCTAAATCGTTTTTTGACGTGTTGCGGCATCCTTTACCTTCATTTTGAGCACTCGATCATTCATCTAGCGCCTCTAGAAGCCGAGTTAATTGCAGTGAACCGGAGTGCGTTTTTGCCGATTCTTCAATTGTTAATAACTTGTAAACCACAAATGTCATATTGTTGCAGCTGTTGGAGGATATAGCTATGGCCCGTAGCTTTAATTTAAGACAAGACCGGTTAAGAAATACGCAGTAGAAGCCGAGAAAAACGCAATTGTTTAAATTAACGATGTAATCCAGGAATTCGGTTTTGGCGGTGCGGAAAACTGCGAAAAAGGCCGCAAACGCGAGATGGCGCCACGTATCCGATTATCGACTGTCTGCTATGTCGTTACCGACAGATTGTCGGTAAAAAGCGATAATAATTCTAAATTTTATATCTGGACTCCTGCTGGTTCTTTTTTAATCTACGAGGTGTCAAAACAATGGGAAAGAATCAAGCTATTCACCTGTCATAGTGCCGTTGCTCTAAGTTTATCCACTTGCTCGTTATAATCAATTTAATTGTGGAAATGTTTTTAACAAACCAAAGAAGCTTGACATATTTCTGCGAAGCATCTTATCGAAGGTATTTACATCTCCGAATATTTATTTCTTCCAATACATTTTCCTGTGTGTACTAAGTATATACTAACAATAGTATTGCTTTTTGTTTCGGCCTCGCAGCCATGGAATTTGGACTAATTGTAATAGTACATAAAACCTAACTTTAGATTTACTATCTTAACTTACGCCTTCTTTTCTTCCACTCTTTCTTTCGTACCTCCTCTACCGTACATATTGCCCCATTTCTTACTAGCAGTCTCTTTATGCACATCTATTATACGTATATCTTGCGGTTTCACATTTCGAAGCTTTCATCTCTAATTCTACGCATCAGATCCTCTAGTGTAACCACCCTAGCTGTTTACCCACATTCTCGTACTAGATTTTCTAACATTATAAATTTGTCTCCACACAGGTCACATTTTTCATAGTCTACTTTCTCCCAATATCTGTTAGACTTTTGTGTGCTTGTAGATCTTACCTAAGCTATTAATTGTTGAAGCTTTGCTGTTAGCCGTTAACTTTGGTATTGCAGTAGTGTAGCTGTCTTAATATATCTAAACCTGTCGTTATATCTTGCTCCTTTTATTTTTCTGTTCTGCTTCTGCTGTTGTATTTCATAGTATCTTATTTCCATTACTTTGTTCGTTTCCCGTTGTGTCCTATTTATTTATGTTTGAGTTATTTCATTCCTTTTCAAAGAATCTTATCTTTCTCTTATGCTTCAGTTTTCACTCGCCCTCCCTTCTTTCTTTTTCCTTAAAACATCGCATAACAATTTTTTACTCTCTTGTTACATACTTATTAATATATGTTTTGTATGTACAGGTTTGCTGGCAAAGAGGAGGATCATTGACCGGCACTTGTCATTGTGCGTAAAAGGAAGAAAGAAGATCATAGCGTCGCATGAACAATTTTGTGTCGCAAGATATTACGTACATAGCATCGCATGAAAGACATTGCGTTGCAAGATATCTTGTCGAAAGCATTTCATGAACAAAATCACGCGACAAGATATCTGCTCCTCCGATGCGAAGGGGTTAATAATGCAGCCAGCGTAAAGTAGAAGATTTCAACTGTTGGCCCACTGCGAGCCAAAGGTTGCTCTCCACTTACTACATCTTTTATTTTATATTCATTTTATTCGGTAGATCTTGTATAAACTGTAATATTACTTATATTACTATTACAAGTTCTACTGAATGTGCTAAATATAAAATGAAAGATATAATAAACAATTTACATATGCACAAGTTACACAATTGCTGCAATTTAAAATAAACATTAACATTTTAAGTACGCAAAGTTTAGTATAAGTTTTATCTGTAAGGTATATTGTAAATTAACTTTAAAGAATAGCTTATAAGTATTAGATTGTTTATGTTTATTGTATTTTTGTAACTTGTATCTTCATTTATTAATTTAAATAAATCTTCAATGCAAAGAATACCACTGCTATTTTTATTTACACACCTTCCCAATCCTTGAAAGAACCTAATTCCAATTCCTCATACAAGAAGTACCGTGGACGAACTTTAAATGCAAAGTCCTGAAGCGAGAAACTTGTCAAAATGGCCCTATACGTTATTAAATTTGGCAGCCGGATATTCTTGGATATAACATCATTTCCAAAGTCTTCATTTCTTGCAAAATTTGTTGGGAGAAGTCTAGAAATTCAAGCGCTCGGAAATTTCTGGAAAGTGACGTCATTTCTGAGAACAAATACCTCCTTGCATATCATATTCTCCTGATACAAATCCACGATTTTCAGCGAGATATTTTTGCTAGAAACTCAGAAATTCAAACGCTCGGAAATTCCTGGAAAGTGACGTCATTTCTGAGAACGAATACCTCCTTGCATATCATATTCTCCTGATACAAATCCACGATTTTCGGCAGATATTTTTGCCAGAAACTCAGAAATTTTGCGCTCGGAAATTCCTGGAAAGTGACGTCATTTCCGAGAACGAATACCTCCTTGCATATCATATTATCCTGATACAAATCCACGATTTTCGGCAGATATTTTTGCCAGAAACTCAGAAATTTTGCGCTCGGAAATTCCTGGAAAGTGACGTCATTTCTGAGAACGAATACCTCCTTGCATATCATATTCTCCTGATACAAATCCACGATTTTCGGCCAGATATTTTTGCTGAAAATCGTGGATTTGTATTAGGATAATATGATATGTGAGGAGGTATTCGTTCTCAGAAATGACGTCACATTCCAGGAATTTCCGAGCGCAAAATTTCTGAGTTTCTGGCAAAAATATCTGCTGAAAATCGTGGATTTGTATCAGGAGAATATGATATGCGAGGAGGTATTCGACGTCGTATTCCAGGAATTTCCGAGCACTTAAATTTCACGGGCTCCCATCAAAGCGTTATATTAATTCTTGGTTACTTAGCGCTAAGTTTAACAATGTTCAGGTCTATTTTTACAAGTTCTCCGCTTGTGAACTTTGCATTTAAAGTTCCTGCACGGTAGTACTTGTTTAAGGAATTGGAATTAGGTCTTTTTAAGGATTGTTAAGGTGTGAAAATAAAAAGAGCAGTCGAATTCTTTTCATTCAAGCTTTATTTAAATTAATTAACGAAGATACAAGTTACAAAAGTGTTACAATTTAAACTTACAAGCTAAATACTTATGAATTATTCTTTTAAATTTATTTAAAAAGATCTTACAACCATGACTTATAAACAAGTGCTAGAAACTATTCTTATCTCTGACTTATCTATAAAGAAATGCTTGAAACTACGCGTTTCCCTGGCGTATGAACACTCCGAACTGATATTTAGTTCCGACCTCTATAAACACGTCCATGAAACCACTCGTGCCCCTGTCATATTTACTCATAGGATAGTTTTGGCTGTAAGTAAAGCAAGCACACAAGTAGTTTCAAGCATCTCTGTATAGATGGCGGAACTGTATACTTGAAAAAATTTGATTTATAGCTTTATTTTAAATTTCATTTATTTATCAAATCTAGTTAATAAAGCTTGGAAATTATATGGGTATGTTTTTCTTATTACTCTCTGTGTTTTAAGATACATATGACTGAAGATTTAAACTCCCTCAGTTGGAAGGGAGACATTGTATGTACATAGTCTACCTTCGTTTACGAGCTTGATGACAACTCCCTTCTGGAGTTACAAATTTATTAAATTCAAAACTCGTTCCGCAAGTTTGCAATAGCTTGGTGGACGAGGTATATAATAGTGTTGTTACTAAAAATAAGTATTATTTATGTTGGACACATGGCGCAGCAAATAAAAAATAATTATAGAATTAACACGAACTCGGTCATGCCAATTTAACATAGTATCTTAAATGATTACAATATTTATTCTCATTTTACAATGTGCTGATTAAATTAGTTTATCATTTTCTTTCTTGCACTTTAATATTTTTATTGAGATTGGAAACTATATGGTTGAATTAGATATAGCAGATAGCGCGATATATGTATGCCCGCTGAAAAAAGTAGGGGAGTCCTTCTAAAGCGCACAATTTAGTTGAGGAGATCGTACTGACCAATGTTGAGGTTATAAACTTAAGATAGTCCTTTTGAAGAACGCACTACCTTTTTTTTCCTATATCTATTATAAGTTTATAGAAGTAATGACATCGAACTAATTTAATCCATTTATGTGTGTACAACCCATAGAATCTGAATCTCTTGAACTCCTTTAATCCATGATTGGCAAGCATCAAAATATGAAGAATTTATGTGACAGACGTCGTACCGTAATAATGTAATTGAATATCAATTGAAATCCTGAATCGTTGGAAATATTAAAGGAGTAATGAGAGTGATAAAAATGTTGCACCATGACGGAAAATTCGTGTGATGTCAAATAGGTATGTGAAAGATAGCCTTAATTTATATTCCACCTTAACCCCGCTCCTCGTTTAAAAACGTCATAAATTTCTCCACAGATATCATTACGAGTATACTCATGAATAAAATTATAAAACTGGTGTTTGTAAATTTCTAAAAATGTCAAGTACACTTGTACAGCAGTTTGTTCAGAGACTTAAATCTAGAAATGAAGATGTACGTAATAAAGCAGCTAGGGACCTGTGTCTCTATGTCAAAAGTGAGCTGCGTGAAGCATCACAAGAAGAAATTACATCATTTATGGATGAATTTAATCACCACATATTTGAAATGGTATCTGGGTCGGATGTGAACGAGAAAAAAGGAGGAATACTAGCCATAGTTTGCCTTATCGGAGCTGACGTAGGAAACATTAATACAAGAACTATAAGATTTGCAAATTATTTAAGAAATTTATTACCCTCTAACGATGTGGGTGTTATGGAATTAGCTGCTAAAACAGTTGGTAAACTAGCATTAGTTTCAGGTACTTACACAGCCGAATATGTAGAATTCGAAGTAAAGCGTGCCTTTGAATGGCTTGGCGGTGATAGACAAGAGGGTAAAAGGCATGCCGCTGTTCTTGTTTTAAGGGAACTTGCCGTTTCTATGCCAACATATTTTTTCCAGCAAGTGACACCATTTTTTGAACTTATATTTAATGCAATCCGTGATCCAAAACCTGTGATAAGGGAAGGTGCTGTTGAGGCATTACGCGCTGCTTTAGTTGTTACTGCACAGAGGGAAACAGCAAAACAGATGCACAAGTCCCAATGGTACAAGCAATGCTACGACGAAATAGTGGCAGGATTTGAGGAAGTGTATACTAGAGAAAGGGGAGTGAACAGAGATGATAGAATACATGGTTCATTGTTAATATTAAATGAATTGCTTAGATGTAGCAACATGCAGTGGGAGAGAAATTATGAAATCTTGATGGAAAGATTAAATTGCTCTACTCAACAAAATGAAAACGATATTCTATCCTTGATGCCGCGATTAAAAACGGTAATAGTATCTAAATGGACTACCTCCTCACAGGTTTCGCTTCATTCGCACCAAACATTATACTCGGCACATGAATCTGCAGTTTGTCGTAGCTTAATGCAAGACAGATTAGACGACATATACAACGATGTAATGAATCAGAGAATATCTAGGAATCCACATATTCAACATGCTCTAATGATGTTACTGCCCAGACTGGGAGCGTTCAATAAAGAAAAATTCACGAAAGATCACTTAAGAGAATCACTCACGTATCTTTTAATGACTTTACGTAGCAGAGAAAAAGATAGGTATGCTGCATTCACTACAATTGGATTTATAGCGGTTGCTGTTGAGGATTCCATAAACCCCTATCTCTCCAAAATTATGGAGGTGATTAAGAGTTTATTACCCTCTAAAGAAACGTCCACGAAGAAGCGTGGGGCGTCTCTGGAACCGGCAGTATTTATTTGTATAACTCTGCTTGGACATGCGGTGAAGCAAGTTATAGCCGCAGATGTAAGGGATTTATTGGAATCTATGCTGCAAACTGGATTAAGCCCGATTCTTACAACATCTCTTAGGGAATTGGCCCACAGTGTACCATCATTGAAACCTGATATATCACAAGGTCTGCTGCGAATGTTATCTCAAGTGTTAATGCAAAAACCCTTGCGACACCCTGGTGCACCATGGACAGCAACTAGTCCTATCTCTGCTCTTCCTGCCGAAGTAGATATTCCATCTACAGTCCTGGCGCTGAAAACCCTCGGAACATTTAACTTCGATGGTAACCCGTTGTTGCAATTTGTGAGACGGTGTGCCGATCATTTTCTTACATCTGAACAGGCGGAGGTTCGATTAGAAGCAGTAAGAACGTGTTCAAGATTATTGCGACTGGCATTGAATCAACCTGGACCTACAGTTACCAACACTGTCTCCACTGTTCTTGGAAAACTTTTAGTTGTAGGCATAACAGACACTGATCCCGATGTAAGACTCTGGGTACTGGCCTCTCTGGACGACTCCTTCGACATTCATCTTGCACAAGCGGAAAATCTTTCAGCATTGTTCATTGCAATGAACGATGAAATGTTTGAAATAAGGGAGTTAGCAATCCGCACAATCGGACGATTAAGCACTATGAATCCAGCTTACGTTATGCCTTCTCTTCGCAAAACGCTGATACAATTTTTAACAGAATTGGAGCATTCGGGTATGGGCCGGAACAAGGAACAAGCTGCACGCATGCTAGATCATTTGGTCGTCAGTGCACCGAGACTTATACGACCGTACATGGAACCAATCCTGAAGGTGCTTGTTCCAAAGTTAAAGGAACCTGAAACAAATCCTGGGGTGGTCTTAGCTATATTACGTGCTATCGGAGATCTAGCAGAAGTTAATGGTGCTGAAATGCAACAATGGATGCCTGAGCTACTTTCTATATTGCTTGAAATGCTAGTAGATGCCAGTTCTCCTGAGAAAAGGGGAGTTGCTTTATGGGTGCTTGGTCAACTAATTGGTAGCACAGGGCATGTTGTCAAGCCATACATGCAGTATCCTTCTCTCTTAGATGTATTGATAAACTTCTTAAAAACTGAACAGCAACCAATTATTAGGAGGGAGACTATAAGAGTTCTGGGATTACTAGGTGCTCTGGATCCATATAAACACAAGATGAATCTTGGTCAAATCGATTCGCAATTAGACACCCTCACTTCTATGGCTGACACGAAAAGCGAAACTGAAAACACGCAAGATTTGACGACTAGCGAAATGTTAGTTAATATGTCGTCATCCACTTTAGAAGAATACTATCCAGCGATCGCTATTGCAACGCTTATGAGGATTATTCGTGATCCAACGTTAGCACAGCATCATACAATGGTGGTACAAGCGGTAACATTTATATTTAAGAGTCTGGGAATTAAATGTGTACCGTACATCTCTCAAGTAATGCCAAGTTTCCTCAACGTGGTCCGTAGTGCCGACGTTAACTTCCGCGAGTACCTGTTTCAACAACTGGCCATCCTCATCGCCATCGTGAAACAGCACATTAGAAATTACTTGGACGATATATTCAATTTAATTAAAGAATTCTGGACAGTAAATAGCCCGTTGCAGAGTACACTGATACTCTTAGTGGAGCACATCGCTGTAGCACTCGGTGCAGAATTTAAAATTTACCTGCCACAGCTAATGCCACAGATATTGAGAGTTTTAACACACGACACGAGCAAGGATAGATCGGTGACAGTGAAGCTGCTTCAAGCCTTACAGAAATTCGGAAACAATCTGGACAACTATCTTCATCTAGTTTTACCACCAATAGTGAAATTATTTCACGCCACCGATTGTCCGATAAACGTGAACAAAGTCGCCCTGGAGACTGTTGATCATTTAGCTGATACACTGGACTTCACGGATTTTGCATCGAGAATCGTGCACCCTTTGGTACGAACACTAGATCAGTGTCCAGAACTGCGAAACACAGCAATGGACACGCTGTGCGCATTAGTGATACAGTTAGGGAAGAAGTATCAGATCTTTATATTATTAGTACAAAAAGTTATGACGAAACATAAGATTGTTAATTCACGTTACGACGTTCTAATTGATAAAATTTTGACAGAAACAACTGTTGCCGACGGTGAAGACTATCTGTTAATGAGACACCGGCACTCGAGAAACAAGAATCGTGATTTGTCTCTGACATCGTCCGACACTACTACTATAAAAAGATTGCACGTGTCCGCCTCGAACCTTCAGAAAGCTTGGACAGCAACCAGAAGGGTTTCAAAAGATGACTGGCTAGAATGGTTGAGAAGTTTGTCGATCGGTTTGCTCAAAGAATCACCTTCGCCGGCATTGAGATCTTGCTGGGCGCTTGCACAGACTTATTCCCAATTACCCAGAGATTTATTTAACGCAGCGTTCGTTTCTTGTTGGACCGAATTGGATGACACGTACAAAGGGGAACTGATTCAAACTTTACAACAAGCGTTAATGGTTCCGGATCTACCAGAGATAACACAAACGATCTTAAACTTGGCAGAGTTCATGGAACACTGCGACAAGGGGCCATTGCCTTTGGACAACAAGATATTGGGCGAAAGAGCAATGCACTGTAGGGCTTACGCGAAGGCACTTCATTATAAAGAAGACGAATTCCACAAAAGTAGAAACAGCAATGTTTTCGAATCTTTAATTTCTATTAATAATAAGCTCCAACAAAAGGAAGCAGCCGAAGGTCTACTGGAGTACGTCATGAATCAGAATAATCAGCAAGATTTAAAGGTGCAAGTTCGTTGGTACGAAAAGTTACACAATTGGGATAAGGCCTTGCAATTGTACAGGGAAAGATTGGAGGGCGATCCTGCAGACGTTGAATCAACTCTAGGCGAGATGCGTTGCCTGGAAGCTCTTGGAGAATGGGGACAATTGCACGACGTTGCCACCAAGGAATGGTGTAGTCAAAGCGACGAAACTAAACAAAGAATGGCAAGAATGGCAGCGGCTGCTGCGTGGGGATTGAGTCAATGGGAAAGTATGGAAAAGTATGTGTCGTTAATACCGAAAGATAGCCAGGATGGTGCCTTTTACCGAGCTGTCTTGGCAATTCACGACGAACAATACAACGTTGCTCATCAGCTTATAGACAGTGCCAGGGATCTGCTAGACACAGAGCTAACCGCTATGGCTGGTGAAAGCTATCAGAGAGCTTATAACGCCATGGTGGAAGTTCAGAAACTGGCAGAATTGGAAGAGGTAATACAATATAAACTAGTTCCAGAAAGGAGATCCACTATTAAATCCATGTGGTGGGAGAGGCTACAAGGTGGCCAGAGAATAGTAGAGGACTGGCAAAAAATCATACAGGTCCATACTTTGGTAGTCTCGCCTCAAGACGATATGTACACGTGGCTGAAATACGGAAGTCTTTGCAGAAAAAGTGGTAGTCCAATGTTATGCCATAAAACGTTAGTTATGTTACTGGGGACAGATCCATCGTTAACTCCAGATCAGCCAATACCAACTACTCATCCTCAAGTAACTTTTGCGTATTGCAAGCACATGTGGGTGGCTAATAAACGGGAAGAAGCGTACGGTCAATTGCAGAGATTCGTTCAAACGTCTCTACAGCCGACAACCGTGTCTGTGATGAATCAGGAGGAAGAGAAACAGCAGGAAGCAAGGAAAAGATTACTTGCTAAATCGTATTTGAAGCTCGGAGAATGGCTGGAGGCTCTGCAAGGCATAGATGAACATTCTATACCGGCGGTGCTATCTTATTACGCAGCAGCCACAGAACACGATCCAACTTGGTACAAAGCGTGGCATGCTTTTGCTTACACTAATTTCGAAACGGTTCTGTTCTACAAGCATCAACAGGGAGACAACAATTTCGAAAATACTTCTGGCAATGGAAATCGTACTAATCTCTGTAGCTCACATTATATATCTCAATTCACTGTGCCAGCTGTTGAAGGGTTTTTCAGGTCCATTAATCTCTCCCACGGTAACTCTTTGCAAGACACGCTTCGTTTATTGACCCTGTGGTTCGATTACGGTCAATGGCCGGAAGTGTACGAGGCTATCGTCGAGGGTATTAAATTGATCGAGATCAATACCTGGTTGCAAGTAATTCCTCAGCTTATTGCAAGAATAGATACGCCCAGAGCATTAGTCTGCCGCTGTATACATCATCTGTTGATAGACATTGGAAAGACGCATCCTCAAGCTTTGGTTTACCCTTTAACCGTTGCTTCGAAGAGTGCCAGTCATGCCAGAAAGACTGCAGCAAACAAAATCCTGAAAAGTATGTGCGAACATAGTCCAACGTTGGTGCAACAAGCCATTATGGCCAGCGATGAATTGATCAGAGTTGCGATTCTCTGGCACGAATTGTGGCACGAAGGCCTGGAAGAAGCTAGTCGATTATATTTTGGTGAAAGAAACGTTCGAGGTATGTTTGACACATTGGAACCTCTCCACGCTATGTTAGAAAGGGGTCCACAAACTTTGAAAGAAACGTCTTTCAATCAAGCGTACGGTAGAGATTTAATGGAGGCGCAGGAATGGTGCCGCAGATACAAAGTGTCACGCAATGTCCGAGACTTGAATCAGGCTTGGGATTTATACTATCATGTATTTAGAAGAATATCGCGACAGCTGCCGCAGTTAACTAGCTTAGAGCTTCAGTATGTCAGTCCCAAATTACTCCTTTGCAGGGATTTGGAACTGGCTGTGCCAGGAAGCTATAGTCCTGGACAGCCGATAGTTAGAATAGCAAGTATACATAGCTCCATGCAAGTGATAACGAGTAAGCAGCGACCACGAAAATTATGTATAAAAGGTCAGTTATTATTCATTTAGCTAATGCAGTATGTAAGACCGAATGTTAATACAATTTCATGCATATATATAGGTAGCAATGGTAAAGATTACATGTTCCTCTTGAAGGGACACGAAGATCTCAGACAGGATGAACGAGTAATGCAATTGTTTGGTCTAGTCAATACCCTTCTATTACACGATCCAGATACCTTTAGAAGGAATCTTACCATTCAAGTAAGCATTCATAAATCGGAGCACCGTATGTAACACTTTATAATCTGACAGAAACCTTATTGTACTTCAATTTTATTTACAGAGATATGCTGTAATCCCATTGTCCACGAACAGTGGTCTGATCGGTTGGGTGCCACATTGTGATACATTGCATACATTGATCAGAGATTACAGAGAAAAGAAAAAAATACTATTAAACATAGAACATAAGATAATGTTAAGGGTGAATATATGACATTATACGCATGCTAGTGTATAATATTTTTTTCCGTCAAAAAATTTAATTCGAAATTTTTAATTTATAGATGGCTCCAGATTACGATCACCTTATGCTCATGCAAAAGGTTGAAGTATTCGAGCATGCCCTGGAGCATACACATGGTGACGATTTGTCGCGGCTTCTTTGGCTAAAGTCACCATCGAGCGAAGTATGGTTTGATCGTAGAACAAATTACACCCGTTCACTTGCGGTAATGTCTATGGTTGGGTATATCCTCGGCCTTGGCGATCGGCATCCATCGAACTTGATGTTAGATCGTTTAAGCGGGAAGATATTGCATATTGACTTTGGCGATTGCTTCGAAGTAGCTATGACTCGCGAGAAATTCCCCGAGAAAATACCATACCGATTGACCCGAATGTTAATCAATGCGATGGAAGTAACAGGAATTGAAGGGACGTATAGGAGAACTTGCGAGTCAGTAATGTCGGTATTACACCGTAATAAGGATAGCTTAATGGCGGTATTAGAAGCGTTTGTATATGACCCTCTACTGAACTGGCGATTAATGGATAATGCTGCGTTAAAAGGTAAAAGGTCTGACACTCAGGGAATGAGCGCCAGTAATCAAGAGCACAGCGATGCGTTGGATTCTCTTACCGCTACGTTACCAAAGAAAGGCGTACCATGTAGCGTCGAGAATGGAGGTAAATTATTATCTCCATGGAATTGTATCTGTTACCTATTAGACAAAAAGAAACTACCATGAATAATACACCGTTGTTTATCGTTAATATAATTTCTGAATAAAAGATACTAATTAACTTACTGTTATTCCAGGTGATACTAATCAACCAGAAGCATTGAACAAGAAAGCTCTTGCTATTGTAACGAGAGTGCGGGACAAACTAACAGGACGGGACTTTTCGCACGAAGAAACATTGAGTGTTCAACGACAAGTTGACCTATTAATTCAGCAAGCGACCAATAATGAAAATTTGTGTCAATGTTACATCGGATGGTATTATCTTATTTTATTTATAATACGCTATAAAATTACCAATGAGTTTTACCATTATTTCCTCTTCTATATAGTAGAAATAATATGAAATTGTTTGTAAATGATCAGCATGTAATTAACCAATGCCGCGCGCTAATAAAATTATATATGATTACAGGTGTCCCTTCTGGTGAACATCAATTTTCATGGACGAGGACTTGAATGTGTATCATATGCAGACTCGTTCCTGTTTTTGCATTTCTATTATTAAGTCATAATTACATGTAATACCATACCATTAGAGCATATTGTACATATATAAGCTATATTATTACATTGATTGTATATAATACTCATGTTATTCCCGCTTATAAAGTACAATGTACATTAGAAAAAAGCACATTGTAGGAATCGCATGATAATCAATTACATTTTTTTACTCAAACATGAAAAAACTACTCAGGAATAAGATTACAGTAACAATATTTTTTGTTTCTTAAAGATTGTCTTTGTATTCATTGAAACATGTATAGAAAATGGCATCTCAATTGTTACAATTACATTGCTCATACACTGATATTGTTATAGATAAATTTGTATAATACAAAATCATAGTAATTGCACCCTTTTATCGCATGGCCGCATATTGTCTTAGCACATTTTTTTTCAAAGGATAAAACCAGACAGGATGCTTAAAAACCAATACCCAATAATATTTTGACTAACAATGCAATATAATTCAGCCTCTTTTTCATTATCAATTGATTGGATTGCATCTACATTTCAAGAACTAAAGGCAAGTGGCAATAAACTAGCTACTGTAGTTCTTAATACACTTTTCATGTTAGTCCCTGACAAATAAATTGGTATATTATCAAATTCTGCAACAAATTGTCTACACGTTCCGCACGGTGTAACAAAATTACTATCCTCTTTGTCAGCTACCACTGCCAAGGCCTTGTATTTTCTTTTCCCTTCGGACACTGCTTTAGCAATGGCTGTAATTTCAGCACATATTCCAACAGGGTAAGATGCATTCTCAATGTTACATCCAGTGAACATGGTCCCATCGTCGCAAAGTAATGCAGCTCCAACTTTAAACTTACTATAAGGTGAATGAGAGTACTCACGGGCCGCTATGCTCTTTTCTATCAGAGTCTGAATATCTGGTTCTAGAAAACATTTCAATTAATCGTCTTTATGAACAAATTTCATATTAATTAATAAGATGAATGATTTGTTAATGTACTTATCTGAAAGCACGCGCACGAAATTAATCGAAAGAGTTAACATATGCAAAACTAGAAAAATTCACAAACACACGCACGCAAACTGAAATAACTAAAATGATAAAAAAAATGTATAACTCGCAAAACATATGCTAAGTAATTTGTTAAAATTAATTCAACCTTGTACAATAATTATATTTATATTAATAAAAGAAATAAGTTCTTATTAATAGCATTTTTTTCTTTTCTATTAAGTGTGCATATTACACGTCCATATCATGTCCGTTAGATATTACAATTCGATACATAAGAGATTGTTAAAAACGAATTGCGTATTCGTAACAGATTGTTTAGAACGAATGCGAATTCGTAACGATAGCAGATGAACTCAAGTACCACAACATTATCATGACATTAAGTTTACCTAGAGCTGTGAAATCAATAATTTCTTCCGTATTCATTGTGGCACAAGTTGTTAAAATGTATATCGTGTTTTCTACGTGACCTCGCGACAATTTACCTCATTACGTTAAGAATTGACACTTATCAAAAGTACTGTCCGTCAAGTATTCACGTACACGCACACAATCTTACGCGGTTAAAGAACTTGCTGATAAATCCAACAGTCACACGTTCGAGATCCAACAAACGTATGACGACTGATGGAACTACGCGACCGATATTTAATTTACAATAAGAACTCTTTACAAAACGGATTTCTTCGGACTTAACGTTCGAAACCGTTGCACACGTATAATGTACATACAGTACAAAAGGTCTTCGGCGTTCGATGCGAACTGTAAGTTGCTAATGAAATTTTATTCTTAAATTCTGTGAATACAGTGGCACAAACTGTGCATATCCCTGCAACTGTACCTTAAAACGGACAACAGAAAACAATAATAATCGTAAACAGAAGCACTTGGAATGAAATAGCTGCGAAGATCTGATATCATGTGAAATTCATGATTGTGGAAGATGCTCAAATGGTCCTGAACAGCCCCCAGTGCATGTACTTGTTTAATTAAAAAAAATTTTCTATAAATAATACAACCGACAATGGGACGTTACCTCACGCGCATAACTTGTTCAAAGTAGTTACCATTATCAATGCGAGAGTGCGTCCCGTCGTATGTTAGTTGCTCAGCTGTTTTGAAGAATCGATGCAGCTTGGCAGTGATTATCCGTAACGCGGCGTAGAATTGCTGCTTTCACGTCCAAACGCAAACAGATGTGGAGTGACTGTCCAAATTTTTTGACATATCTCGTTCCAGGATTCACCGAACAAGCGAAGACACATTTTTCTACAGAATTTTTTGGAGCACAAGTGTACGCGGGGTCACAGGTGATTGTGTCAAAGGTTAAAGGGATCCAAAAGAAAAAATAAAGGAAATCGCCATGAGCGAGTTAAGCCAAGAGGAAGTGAGTACCAATGCACCGTTTCCAAATCGTTATTCAATAGCGAGTCCATTTTGTTGTTACCATTTCGTATCGCTTTACAATTATATTTCCTCCCCTCGATTATATTCCACGGAAAGGAAAATGACAGAAGCGTGTACTAAAAGTCTAGGAATGGAATATAGCAGGAGAAAAAAAAAAGATCTCATTAGCGACACGATAATTACAAAATAATCGTTGCTCCACAGTGCTATTGTATCGAAATAATTATGTAACAATAACGAATTAAAACCAATTTTCCATTACGTTAATATAATTTTCGTTTGAACAACAACCATGTTTATTATTGCCCGGCCCAGTTTTTCCATCTTTTTACAATGTAAACAAAAATTTCAAAAGATCAGCACACAGTTCCAAGAGTATACAACTGAATATTCCTCCTGAATAAAAAAATGAATTGCATTTATACGCCATAAAGCATATACAGTTTTAAACAAAACTGTATTCTTATGCCAATTTTTACTCTTGGTATCCTTTGTCTCCGATGTAAATATAGTAAGCCTTTGTTCCAAGCTTAAACAGTTCTTAATATATATGCGCGTCTCCCCTTTGTGATTTTTCTTTCTTCGTCAAATTGAAAATAATTATATCATTTTAAAATAATTATAAACTGAAATTATTATCGAATAAAAGTTTTAATCGAACATGTGTTATTCTTTTTTAATAGAACAGTAAAATAAAAATAAAAAAACTCTAAATACACAATACGTACGAATTTCAGATAAGAAGAAGGCGTATAGCTAGAATGGCAGGCTTGGGGAACATCAATACGATAGCTAATATAAATCACAATGCAGATACAGTTTCTCCGAGCATACCAGGTCCGTCGAAAGCATTTACAGAGCAAATAATATCTCCATCGAAGCAGCAGCAATTTCAAAATTCTGAAATACCAATGGAGGTTGAAGAAACAAATGACAAACAGTGTAGCAGTTCCGGTGTGGATGTGGATTCAGGAATTGAAAATATGGAGGTGGAGGAATCTGTCAGGAAGGATATAAAGCCAAGATCGCGCGTAAGTGCGCACACCTACTTTGTTAGGAAGACAGTGTGTTTAATTTAACATTATTATCGCGTTTGTTTACTTTTCAGACTACAAGTTCCAGTACAGAGGTAACTACAGAACAAATACACGCAGTTATCTCGCGTGTACTATGCATATCATGGAAAGAACCTGCGGAGGGTTGTATATTCTTACCGCAAACTGCAGCATACGTATTAACAACAAAACTTGTTGACGCTGCAGAGATTATCAATGAAGCATTAATGGAAGTTTTATGCATGTTTATGAGGGATGAAGACCCATTAAAAGAAATTAACATAGAAACACCGCCAGATCGGGAAAATATTTCGATACCGTGCCCAATCCCGACATTTTGTTATTGCTATATTTGTTGTAAAAAATCGCAACCCAAGAGCCTCGTTTATTTGCTAGATTGTTACGCAAGAGTCGCGGTTGAAGAACAAAATCATCCAAAGGTAACGATCAATGTTAATTTTTTTTCTTTCAACAACAGCATCTTCTGCTTTTCATCTGATGTGATCCTATTTTCTTTCTAAACAGAAATCAAGTACACCACCACTGTCCGATGTTTTGACTAATTTAAGAGCACAGTGCGTTCAGTATTCCAGTCTTGTGCTGCAAGGCCTAATCGGTATTCCTCAGTCTTCAATTATGTATCCATCATCCATGACACCTCTTCTATATCCGGCACTATCGCAGAGTTTACCCCGTGATTATTTGTACGAACTTGTGTCGAGAACGCACACGAACACAGCAGTATTTAACAAAATTTTTACTCCACTTTTGCAAGGCTTGTACCTATCGATGCAGCAAGCTAGTTTGGTCAGAAATACGCATCGAAGACCGGTTAAAGTATTGGAAGACTTAATACATATTCGTTGCGGACCGTACAATGTTCGCCCGATCTGCCGCTTGATTGTTCATCAAATTCAATTTTTGCCCGATATTATGACATCGGCGGCGGGTAGAGAAATTATAACGACGTCCCTTTTTGGACCTTTCCTGACGGTTTCTGTGTTCGCTGAAGATGAACCGAACGCTGAGAAATTCTTCAGTGGTGATCCGTTTGTCGATAAAACCATGTGTTTAACGTTGCAACAAGAATTGGAGAGTATCAGAACGTCGCTCCATACGATATTCCGAGCGATACTGGCAAATAGTAATTGTCGCGAAGCTATGCTAACGTACTTGGCGACGTTATTGCGTTACAATGAAAAGCGCACTCAAATACAAACAGAGGAATTCTCCCTTGCTGGAGATGGATTTATGTTGAATCTATTGTCAGTGCTGCAAATGCTTTCTGTGAAAATCAAACTAGACACAGTGGATCCTTTGTATCCGTTTCATCCATCGAGATTCGTCGAAATAAAGAACGATACAAGGCTGAAACTAACGTGCCAAGAAGTTGCAGATTGGTTGAAACATTTAGGAAAGACACACAAGTGGGTCGAGCCAAAGTTTCCAACACAATGTTGGTTCCTTACTCTACATTGTCACCACATAGCGTTGTTACCGGCTTTGCAGAAATACCAGAGAAAGTTGAAGACATTACGCGAGGTCCAGAAAATGTGCGATGATCTACAAGCTACAGAACCACAATGGAAAGACAGTCCATTTGCCCTTCGTAACAGAGAATTGATAAGACGTTGCAAAATGCAACTGAAACAACTCGGCAAATCTAGATCGTGCTCAGATGCTGGATTAATCGATTTCGCTTTACTAAGAAGGTGCCTGCACTTTTATGTTTCTGTTGCGAAAATTCTGCTACGTTTATTGACACAAACTCCACCAGGAAAGCCCCTTCCTCAACTTCCTTTGCCACAAGAGGTTCCACAAAAGTTCACAGCACTACCAGAATGGTATGTCGAAGATATTGCAGAATTTTTGTTATTTACCCTTCAGTAAGTATCAGTTACTTTGCAAACATAATAATGTTAAAATCAAGCAAAATTTGTATGCTATACAATTATTACTTTTCACAGATTCAGTCCCGGTGTGATAGTAAATAACATGGATGATTCTCTTATAACGTGGTTGCTTGTTGTAGTATGTACCCCACACTGTATACGAAATCCATATTTAATAGCAAAAATTATCGAAGTGTTGTTTGTAATAAACCCCAGTGTTCAGGTAAGCTTACGTTACAATGAAAAGGAAATACTAAAATCAATATATTTTCATTAATCGTAATTAATAATTATTTATTTTAGGGACGAACTGAATCACTCCACGATCAAGTACTGGCACATCCTATATCAAAGACATTATTGGCATCGTATCTGATGAAGTTCTACACAGATGTCGAAACGACCGGCTCTAGTTCAGAATTTTACGATAAATTTTCGATTCGTTATCACATTAGTTTAATATTGAGATCCATGTGGGACAGTCCGGTACATCGGAAATCTATTATCAATGAGAGCAATAACGGGAAGCAATTTGTGAAGTTTATTAACATGTTAATGAATGATACCACGTTTCTACTCGATGAAAGTTTGGAATCGTTGAAACGTATTCACGAAATACAAGAACTAATGTCAGATCTTAAAGCGTGGCCGGCACTATCCAGCGAAGAACAACATTCACGAATGAGACAATTGGCGGCAGATGAGAGACAAGCTAGGTCATATCTCACTCTAGCCAAGGAGACAGTTGCCATGTTTCAGTATTTAACAGATGATATCATAGAACCATTTTTACAGCCGGAATTAGTTGGAAGATTATGTGCCATGTTAAACTTTAATCTGAAGCAGTTGTGTGGCCCGAAATGTAAAAATCTCAAAGTACGGATACCACAAAAGTATGGATGGGAACCAAGAGCTTTGCTCAGTCAATTGGTTGATATATATTTGCATCTTGATTGTGATGTCTTTGCGGCTGCTTTAGCCGCCGATGAAGTAAGTTCGTTATATTAATTTATTAAACGCGAAATGAAAAACATTTTTGTTCTAATTAACATTATATTTGCAGCGTTCATTCTGCAAGGAATTATTCGTTGAAGCTGCGAGCAAGTTAGAAAGATCTGTAATCAAAACTATCCCGGAGATCGAAAGATTTATAGCGCTCGCAGAACGTGCTGCAGATATTGCAAGAGATAATCGTGCACGCGACGAAGATTATGGTGACGCGCCTGAAGAATTTCGTGACCCGCTTATGGACACTCTTATGGAAGAACCTGTTAAACTTCCATCTGGCACCGTTATGGATAAACCAGTCATTATTAGACATCTTCTCAATAGTGCTACAGACCCTTTCAGTCGGCAACCCCTCAGTGAAGACATGCTTACACCAAGTGAGTAAATTGCATTTCCCCTTCTTTTATTATATTTCATATCTTAGATGAGTAATTTAATCAATCTGCGTTCAATGTTTTCAGTGCTCGATTTGAAAGAAAGGATATCAATGTGGAAACAGCAAAAGAAAAAATCGACGAATATATAAATTGTGATTCTAATGCAATGTTTACGAACACATCACGATACTGCGTAGCTGATGTCGTTATTACACGATACATTGTACCAGCCCATAGATGTGTCATTCTGTGTGGTAAAGAATATAGTGCAATGATCTCGCTAATGTGCAAATATTGCGCTCAATAAATTTACGGTTTTTATACATTAAAACGTTAAACAGACTGCAGCTAGGTAACTGCCGACATTACATGAAAGAAAAACTACTTTTAAAAAACACTTGTAAATAATTGCTGGCTGATACGTTAGTACCCAGATAAATTAAAATCTTATTTACAAACTTAGCACTTGTTCCTTTGTACGTTCTAAATACACGAGACTACGGGTGGGAATTCAAAAAAGAAAAAGAAACAGCCAACCTTAAAAATAGTCTATTAATAAGAGAGCACAAGATCGGAAAATTTATCTGAACTCTTACGTTTGAAATCCGCTATCATACGAATGGAAAGAAAGAATGAAAGAAAGATCTATTTGATGCAAAATTCATATAAAAGGTTTGTATACAATACTTGAAACAAAGTTGTTATTAAAGTCTCGTTTTAGATGTTAACATGTGACGTGTTGCACGTTAGAGGAAAGATAATTTGCAGCGATTATGATTCTTTCTAAAGATGTACATGGTAAATGTATCATGCATATTCGTTCAATAAATTTCATGAGCAAAGACATGTATCTATGTATATAATAATATGTTACTTGAAACAATTCCATCCAATGAAGTATTGTATGTTTCTGGAATGGTAAATCTTTTTGAACAACTCTTTTAAAAATCAATATCATTTTTTGTAATTATACTTTACACATTATCAATTTTAATGATCTTCTGTTTTGTAATTTCGAAAGCTTTATAACAAATGTATTTATTATGTCTTTCTTGCATCTTTGATGATGCTAGATGAACGAAAATTTATAACATTCCAAAAGCTTAAGGAAATTAGTATTGGACTTCCAAAAGCATAATTGTCATTGTCGTACTCATATCAGTTATAACTTTTCGTTTTTTTGTTTTTTTTTCATAAACTGTATTTGTGAAACAATATTTTCATGTCGAACCAAAAATTATTATCGATGTTACATATACATTTGTCATTAAATAATGTTAAAAGATCATTGCTACTTTTAAAAAAAGCAGAATTTATTGTAACTGTAAATATAAAACCTAAATCATTTACATCATGTATCGCAGCGTTAAGTAATATAGAAATAAAGTTAAGATTCGTATAATTTATAATTAATATCTCCCACTGTTATCAATGGTCATGGAGCATATGTTATTTGTTATACACCTATTTTACACATTATAATCATAAAATGTTGATATTTAGTTATATTTTGTCATATGTAATAATCTTCAATCTTCTTTATCTTATTAAAAATTAAACGAAACATTTGAAAATATTAAAATGATGAGTATCATTAAATGAAGCAATAATTACTGTAACTGCAACATCATTTCTGCTGATCTAAAAAAATTCTATTTTCCCAACATTAGTAATAGTATTTATATTGTGTTCATTTTCTATTTTTCAGCAATGTTCGACCTTGCATTTGTAAATACTTCAATTAATGTAAGTTATTAAAATAAAAAAGGAAAGAAATTCATAAAACAAAAGAAATGTTTACGTAATATATATATGTAAGTGAAAAATTATATATTGTAAATTATATAGGAATTATATAGTGTTTCAATAATACTGATTTGTTTCTAGAGTGTTCTTAAACAAAGATATAGAGTTTGAACTTTTTCATCACACAAAGGTACTAATGTTTAATTATCCTACAAGTCAGTATTTATTGATTTTCCTCTTCCCCTTCCAATTGATTTTAATTTATCGTTCTTCCAAGTTACTTTTCCCCTTCCAATTCCCATTGAGCTAACTACTGATTCTAAGTCCTCAATGCAAGAATCGTCGCATGTTTCTCTCAGCATTGCTTCAGAAAAGCCTCGTGGTGCTCTTAGATTTTTATGTTCAGGAATATAAGTTTTACGACTAAAAAGAAAATAATAAAATAATAAATACAATTATGTACATACAGAAAATTGCATATAAAACAAAAAACAAATGCAGTAATTACTACGTTTGATCAACATCTACGTTAGATGTTACCACATCATTATCCAAAGAGGTGTCTTCTTCTGTCAAGACTGTGGTGTTATCATCAAATTCTAAATCCCAATTTTCGGTACAATCTACTGTACTGGAAATCTCTGAGGGTGAAAGGAAATTCGTAGCACCGTGTCTTTTTGTTTCTATGGAACAAGAAGATTCTAGCAGTGATCGTTACAGGAATATAACAATCAAAAATAAATTTTGAAAATTAAAAGGACCTGAATACATTTCTTGTTCCAAGACTATACGCATAGGACATGTGATGACATGTTCTTCTAATTCGTTTTTAAACAAACGGTGAGTGGCATTGTACGGGCACATTACTTTATAATTTTCCGGATAATTCTAACACAAAAATTTTTCATAATTTCATTTCACGTACATCGTAACCTTTATTGCACACACTATTGAATTTGTTTGATTAAATTTGTATCGGAGAATTGGTGTGTTTACGATGCATCGCCGAAATAAATTTACTCACTTTTTCGCACTTAATAATGTGCTTTTGAAGCCGAGATTTTGCAATTAAATGATCTTTGTTGTAAGGACACATTACAACAGGATCAACAAGTCGAAGACATCCATACATTTTAAGCTAGTTCAAAAATACCTTATTGAATAATAAATGCTGAAAATAGAAATCAGTTTTCCTATATTCTACGACGAACCACGCTCTACAATCTATACACACCTTTGTAGTCATATTACGTGCCATTCGATATATTGCCTATAATCGATTTACGCATATACATATCGATAGTCGATATTGCTTCAAATTTGTATTTTTAAATGAAAATGAACACTAAAGGACTGCAACTGTGCGATCGTTTCAAAATATGAATTAATTAAATTTCTTTGAAAAATTTGACAGAACATATATTAACCATACATATACGTACAAATAGGTTAAGTTGATTAACCTTTTAATGAATTCAAATTTTTATAAATAGGAAACGGGATACAAATCTTAGTAGATAAAAAAAGATTTATTAAATTATTACCATAAAAAACTTAATTTCTTCGTTTATAATTGTATTTTACAATTATATTTTGTTTACATTAGGGCCATATTTTTTATATTATTCTTTGACCACAACGAATAATAAAGTACAGAATGCT
Source organism: Nomada lathburiana (assembly GCA_963667235.1). Taxonomy (NCBI): domain Eukaryota; kingdom Metazoa; phylum Arthropoda; class Insecta; order Hymenoptera; family Apidae; genus Nomada; species Nomada lathburiana. The sequence continues at coordinate 11,253,560 of OY763906.1, forward strand.
GATTCATACTAGACGAACACATTGAAGTTCATATCCTTTTTGTAACAAATACATATATATACACTGATTTAATTAAATCCTGTATATATAAAAAATAAATGTAATACAACAATTATAGACAAAGTCACATTAATAATCTACACTGTTCTCAATTCTTCCCATCAGTATCGAATAATGAAATCAACATTCGTACTATCTTTCCGTCTTCAATATCAATGTAGCATAAGAATTTATTCTTATTTTATAAATTTTAGCAATTTATAAAATGGGAAAACTTTTGGTTTTTCATGTCCAGTTCTTTTGTAATTCGACGATTAAAAAATTCGTTAAGATATGCTTATATTTTCATACAAATAATATTACTTAGAATCCTAAACGATTAAATTATTACAAATACGTTTAAATAATGATGTATTTAAAATTTACATATTTTACACCTATTTTAGGTTTTCGAAGATATTGTGCTCATTACACAAATTAGGGGAATACAAGTAGAAATTCAGATTCTGAGTAATGTAATTGCATTGTATATATATCAAAGATGATCACATCATTGTAATAAATAATTAGCAACAGTCCGGAAGTGATGATAGCAAGGAAATACGTTTGATAGACTATCAGCTGCCCTTGATTCTTCGAATTATCAAATTCCCTTCTGAATAATAACGATGCAGAACATATATATGTTACAGATAGGGAAGGGGATCCACAAGTAAACAAGCAACAACGTATAAAATGCCTAAAAACATGTTTAATTTAGCCGTTTGTTTAGGCACACTCTGAATCATATGAGGGCTTCTGAATTGCTTTTCTATTTTAAAGGCAGCTGGCAGTGTAATGACTGGCAACAAAAACCATATAGAGTACCTCAATGAGAGCACCATCAGTGTTATATATGGTGTGAATAACAAAAAGGCATACAAAACATGAGACACAGTATGACCTACTAAAATGGCCAATGTCACTATTCCTGCTTTTTTGTCGCTCTCTAAATCTCTTGTATTGTTACTATGTAGAATGGCCTCTGTATTTAGTGCAAGAGGTATAGCATAATATATTGTACCCAGTTCCATGTAACCAGTTTGTGTCATGAATGCAAACAGAACTGAAACTGGGCCAAATATAACTAAGATGAGAACATCGCCTAATGCAATGTATTTTAATCCTATTCCTCCGGTATATAGGAACGAGGAGGATAAACCTCCAAAGTACACAAGCGCAAGGTGCTCCATTTTTGCTGGAGATATACTGGTTAATAAAACGAACCCCAAACATCCTGCCGTATATAACAATGCTCCAAGAGAAACTAATTCATCTTTTGACAAAACTTGGTCCACTAATATCCTGTCGTCGCTTTTGCGGCTATCAACACCTTTTATGTAATCGAAGTAAGTATTTACTACGTTACCAGCTCCGTGAACACAAGAAATCGTATATAACGTGAGGATCAACGATATCCAACTAAAATTTGTTAAGTCTATTAGCCGATACGCCAATGCAGATCCTAGAAGCGTTGGCATCAATGAAGCGCTCAACGACCATGGTCGTACAGCTAAGAAGTATGACGATAGCTTCATTAGCGGAGACTTTAATTTTGAGGATTTCGAGGATGTCGGGCGAGTACAATTTCCGTTGTTTGACATTTCTCTTCCTCCAATTTCCTTTGTAGAGATCAAAACACCATTGGACATCATACTTTATATTATGTTCTAAACAAAGTAAATAAAAAAACATTGTTTTTATACATGAGTAAAAGGCATAAGATAATACTTGGTACTTTTTCAGGCAAGGACTAAGCTTATATAATAGTGAAGGATACTTGTAATAAATTTGATTTTATTATATTTCTAATAAAAGTCCGTAATTTACTTTACGAGAAAACAGATTCTTTGAATAAATAACATTTATAGCAACGTCCATGACGTATAGTTTACAAAAATTCTATAGAACACTGTATCTGTGTTACAATACAGCTACAGGTATTTCTTGTAAAGAGATCTCCTCTAATAACAAACAGTAACATGATGTTGCTGCTGCTAAGTCAGTTAAGTAATTTTAGAACAGACTTATCTATTATTACAAATATCGAATTATCGAAATAAGCTTACCTATCTACTACACTGTTCATTCAAAAGAGGGGAAGTTCTCTCTTACGACGGTCTCCATAATATTTTGCTCAACATTACATTCTTTATGTACGTTTCAGTCATAATAAGAAATAATTAATTTACAGGCCGATATAATTTTCACATAGTTAAAGGTTTTAACTTCGTGTTTGAGAAAGAAGTTTAATTCTTCTTCTTGTGTACGTTACATGTAACGGTGACGTGTTTTCATTAATTTGCACGTGGCGCTCTCTGAAACATTTCTTTTTTCTTCTCAAGTCAACAGCATCGTATATAATCGTACTTTCACGAAATATATTTCAACATTTTCTATACGTTCTTCGGCTTCTAGATTTAAATATACAACATAGTTTAAAAAAGATTTACGCACATCTAAACATTTTACCGTACCCTAAGTACGCGACGATCCGTTACTTTACATATTTATCAATAATATTTCCACAATCACATAATGCTTTGTGGATCATGCAAATTGATGATAATAAGCTGATAATATTTCCTTCAATATTTTCTTTATGAATGAAAAGTTTCATTACATTACATTCCTTTTGCTTCTACCAAATCTGTAGATATGGAATTAATCTAATCTAATCATGCGTTATAGAATCGACAATCGTAGATTGTTAATGAATAAAAATTTAATATTTAATTCAGATTACAATATCTTTTGAAGCTAAGAGATCTAATACAATTTCCAACCAATACAGTATTGGTTAAAACAAAAGGTTCATGCGAACCGGGCGTAAAGCTTAAAATGATATATATATACATATGCGGTATAACTTCATCCGTGTACTGTTCGTTCTGCGTTTGATAAATGGTGGTGTTAGAAAGTGCTCCTGGACGTTATCTTTGCATTTCTTCGCTCTAAATATATAGTTCTCAACGATTCTCTAAGTAAAACTCTTCGCGAGAATTGCCATCGTTCTCTCTGGTCAGTGTTGCTATTATTCAGTCTGCCATTATTGATCGTAACATTTTTTTTAACAAATAGTACTCGACCGTCTGTTTTCCAAAATGTCCTTGTTCGGACTAATGGGTGATCTCGACGATGACCCTATTTTTGGGTGAGTGAAAATAATTTCCGGCTCCTTAATTTTCTAGTTAAACTAATATAAGTTTACGCGTTAATGGTTTTTTTTTATGCATTTCGTTTTGGAGATATTGTTCAAACAGTCTTTTATCGATTGGGTTGCACAAGTTTACGAAACTGTGTTTAATTCATAATCAAATGATTGTTTGAAAAACATTATATATTTATTTCGTTTTTTCATCAACGTGAAATATCTGTTTAAACTTCAGACAATTATATCGTTTCCATGAGCGATATAATTTTGTTTTATATACTCAATTATTTTCCGAATGACAGAATAACATTTTTTATATTTGATTAACTACGCAGATAATTAAAATTTCATATATGTGTATGTGTATATATATGTATATATATACATTTACATATATTTAAGATAGCAATAAATTAATAATATATAAATAAATTTTGTATATCTATGAAGGAATTATGGAGGTTCTGCTATCAGTCAATAATGTATGTCAAAGTTTTTATTGGATCCTTTTTTTTTAAATAGGTCCCATATGCAGTCTATGAGGCATATGAACAACATGATGAATTCTTTGTTTAATAATCCATTTGGCATGATGGGTCATCCCCATCAGAATGCTATTGCCGATGGCAATCATCGAGCCAGAGCCCATCAGGATAATCTCCAAATGATGCCGTTTGGTTTTCCACCCATGCCGGCGTTTAATATGGGCAACTTATTCGTCGACTATGTACGCATAGCTTGTTGTGTTCCTTGAGGAAATTATACACGGAACTGAACAGAACCAGAAGTAAAAAATAATCACATTGAAAACAAAATGTTGCAGGATAATATGGCGTCTGGTGGAAATTGCCATTCTTATACTTCGAGATCTGTAATGACCATGGCTAATGGCCCGGATGGACATCCTCAAGTCTATCAAGAAACTATGTCTACAACTACTGCCCCCGGCGGTGTAAAAGAAACAAAGAAAACAGTATCCGATTCTCGTACTGGAGTGAAAAAGATGGCAATTGGCCATCACATCGGAGAAAGGGCGCATATTTTAGAAAGGGAGCAAAATGTTCACAGTGGTGAACACGAAGAGCATCAGGAATTTATTAATCTTGAGGAAGGTAGTATATAACAAATACGAAATATAAAAGTTATGAAAAGTATGCGGAGTGAAAGAACATGAATTAACATAAATGGTATTTTATAGAGGAAGCAGAGAGTTTCAATAATGAATGGGAAACGCGCACACGTCGCAGTGGTGGGGCAATTGCCAACTCTCATCACACTAGCCATGGCAATAGAAACCGATCTGATCATAGGCAGCTGGCTCTACCTGAACCGTCCGGAAGGTTAGTTTATCAAGTTTGTAATAATACATATGTATATTATATATTTCGTATAAAACAATATACTTCGGAAGTAGAACTAATTAAAGGAAGAAAGGAAAGGAATGGACTTTTCTTTTTATTAAACATATATTTTTCCTGCAATAATACTATGTGGAAAATGGAAACTACTTCTTTCTACTTGTTTTTTTTAAATACAGTGTCTTCGCATGCAGTGTAACAATAACCATTATTTTTTCAATGCAATGTTCACGCATGCGGTAATGTATATGTAATGCATAGTAGTATAGAAATTTAAGATATAATATTATTGTATATGCATGTATAGCTGCATTGTTACTGATAAATTCGAATTTATGCAGTGTGTATAAGAAATCCAGAAGACGAACCAGTAAAAAAAAAGTGAATGGAGAAACAGGATCCCGACATACTAGTCGCTTGTAATTCACTTTTTGCATTCCCTACTAAAATTTTGTATCGGACATTCAAATAAAAACATTCGTGCTTTAATATCCTTTTTCTGTTTAGTTTCAATGTAGCTTTACCATACACAGGTATATCTGCATTGTTAAAGGAATTTTTCCTTTTGTGCTATTCACATCTTTCGTATTACTATTTACTTGCCATATAGAATTAGATTATACTTATTATATTGCATATAATAAATTGCCTGTGTCTTATTTTTACGATTTCTAATCTCGTTAGAAGTCTCTTAATGGTAATGTAAATTCGATAAAATTAATAACAAGAAATGTATCAATAAAATATGTAAAGTTTCTTTGGGCCATGTAATATACACTGAGCATTGCTTTGGTTTTACTTTATTATTTCGCCTTATTTTTTATTTTGTATATTATTGATTTGCTTGTTATGTGGTTTCATAGTCGATACTCTAGTACTTCAAAACGGACATCCCCTAGACATAATTTAAGATCGTCCTCTACCAATAAAACATACTCTCCAACTCACAGATTAAGGTATGTAAGTCTAATTCTTAGTTGTTCGCACCCTTACAAGTTGCCTTTCATTTTTCATTACTAAAAAAGATGTCCATGTATTGATATATGTGTTCATAATGGTCAAACGGAATGCGCAGAAATGTAGTGCAAATAGAATGTATCGATGAATTAATATGCTATAGTAGTTATATACGCACAGTAGTGAAAAATGTACTTTGGTCTCCATGCTAATAAAGTTGCTGGTAAAAACTCTGAGCCATGTATAATTATCTTTTTAAATTAATGGTTTGGATGTATCTATCTTTGCTTTGATCATTTTAATTTCAGGAGCTTTAGTAAGTTATCTAATACACCCTGTTATTTGAACATATCTGCTGAATTAATTTTTCTATATCGGTATCAGTATCTTACTGTTTTTTTGCCATCTGTAATACAACAAAAACCATTGGTATAGAATATACCATATATATTGTGTATTGCAGGTACAGCCGCAAATATTAATAAAGTAAAAGCATAGTACACAGTGGTGACACTTATGCAACGTAAGTACTTACGTTGCGTTTCATTTTACAATTGCGCTCGGTACTCCAATAAATAACTGTGTCGTCATTTTCTTAATATATTTTTCAATGTATTAACCGTTTATTTATAAAAATATTTTTGAATAGGCTTTTAGACATGGACTAATTATTCCATCGCAATTCATTCTAAATTCGTGTTCAATTATAATGAAAGCATGATATGTTACAGTATAATGTTCTCTCGTGTTTGCAGTTCGAATCCATCCGGTCGTGTGCAATCTACTAAATCAACACCAGAAACAACTACAAATGCCGTAGGAAATCGAAAACGTAAACATATACCGGATGCTAAAAATTATAAAAAGTGTCACGTTGTACCAGATAGTAATGTCTAGATATTATTCTATTCAATCATTCAATGTTTCAACAATACTGCAGAGGACTTCGGTGAAGTTAATTTGGCACTAAATATGGAAATAATTATTTCTCTGAAAGTTGCTCGAAATGTTTTATAAAATATTCTTATCCGGTTCTACAGTTATTACATGATTTTCGAATCGTTTCCTATTTTGGTTTTAAAAGATTGTAAAGAATACGAATAAAGAATGCAGTATTAATTTATTTAGACTTCATCGAAGCTTTGTTGCAGTTATTCTCCATTTTACACGTAGACTTACTATTTCGTAGAATCGCTATTGATAATTAAAATATATGTAGAAGGTCTACAAAATAATGTATATCAACATGTATGAGAAGTATGAAAGTATGAATGTTAGGAATTATGTAATTTTCATTTAGATGCCTATAATAAAAGAGAACTATTGTTTCTCGTGAATTTTAATTTGCAAACAAATATACGATAATGTAGTTTGCCGGTAATTGGCATGCTGTTCGACTAAAATTCCATAATTTTTGAAGTATGAACTACTCTGTATTCATTGATCTTTGAGGGAGATGATTTGCCTCAAGGACTATGCTTAATCAATGTTTAAGTTATAATTGTATTATTGATGATAAAAAAATGTTTGAACTTAAACATATGTCGAAGTATGTTCACAATGCCAAACGAAAGAGAACATATTTTGGGGTAGTGTATTTATCAATAAATGTACAATTTAATGTAATAACTCTCGTCACTGTTTATTCAAATAAAAGTTATAGATTTAGAGTAATTCAACCCACTGTTTATATTGAGAAAAGAAAACTGTTGAATATAAACCATCCCTAGTACCGTAATTTGTTTGTATTCTTTTAAAAATGTAAGTGAACAAAACTAAATTCAGTTTTACTTGGCATCATCGTCTCAATGAAAATATTACCAAGTTGTAAGTAACATTGAACGGATAATGATTAAATCCTTGTATAAATACCATAAAGAACGTGCAAACGAATGTGCTTGTTACTTGAATTCTATATAACATACATTTTCAATAAAACCAGGAATATCTCGTGTTAATATTTTCATTGAGCTTTTTAATAACAATGCATAAAGTACCGTCATTTCTCTAATTAAAATAGATTAAAAAGAACGAAATATTATACCCTATTTCGTAACAAGAATAAAATTAGGGCCTGTGTAGTACAAAGTAAAGCATAAACATGATAGTCAACAAAACGAAAAAAAGGTAAGAGGAAAGCTGGCAAAAATATTTATACATTATATTTTGTTTGTTCCCCAGAGGACAGATTAACTTCTGTTAGTTGTCCTCTGCCAAGGTGTTGATTCTAGCATTAATAGCCAGAACTTGCGCCACGAAGGCCGAGTCGCTCATAACTGTAGCAAGAGCGGACAGTAAATCCTCAAGTGAACCTTGCGAGAGACCCAATTGCCGTGCACATTCGGCAGTGATCTCTTTCTCATCGTCATTTGGATTTATCTGGAAATACGAAACAAATTTGTTAATATTAACTGCTAGCTATTGTTCAGCAGTAATTATTTTTTAACGTGACAGTATAACCATACTTTGGGTGGATTGCAGAATTTATTAAATGCCATTTTAACTCTCTTTTTGCCGTTATTGGTTTGGTAAAAAATTGTAAAAGTTTGTGCATTGTTCATATCTAGCACAACAGGGAAATATATACCAGCTGTAACATGTCCTTTAGTATCTCTCGCGAGGAGACTTCTGAAGTTATAAACTAAATTTCTGCGTTCCGTAACATCGATAGCAGTTAAGTAAGGCCTTGCCACGTATATCAGGGCAACTTGAGTCCTTTCAAAGGTACCGGAACGAGATTTCCTCTCGTGCCATTCGACGTAATCAGGGTCATTAGCGCATAGGAAGTAATTGTACTCTTTTTTACAATCCGATTCATCAGACTGAATGAACCAGCCTGTGTGCGGGTATAACTTATCTTCCATCACAGTGATCACACGGGCTACATGGTATCCAGGATCAAGGAGCATTACTCCTTGTCGTCCATTAATTTCAATTTTCAGGCACACCAATACGTGTTCCTTTTCTCCGCTATCAGCAGCGGGTGGTCCACCAACATAACTAGCAACATTGTCAATTGTCTGCAACAAAAATAAAATAACAGAGTAATACATATATAACATATTTATTTGTACATTCATTATTTAAAACAATCATGAATTGCACACCGTACCTCCTCGCAGGACACCAAATAGAGGCCGCTTGCTATACCAGGAAAACGTTTGTTTAAACCCCTTAAACGATGTAGTAACTCGAATCCCAAACCCACGCAAGTATGATGTTCATGCGTTATGAGCGGTTGATATTTATGATAAAATCTCTCCAGTACTGGCTCGCCACTTGCAACATAATCCTTATAGAATCTATTAATCATAAAATACGATTCATTTAACAATGGTGCACAGGTATGAAATTATGGATATAAATAGTTGCATTGCAATAATTACTTAAGGAAATTGCCAATGGTATTGTAGCAATGCTCACGTAGCAAGTGTTGTGTTTCTAATTCAACACTGCCTGCTAGTTCCTCGTACTGTTCGACCGTTAATACGGTCAGGGCTGGTGCCTCATAATGGGCCCATACCGGCAGGGGTAGCGGCACACCCCTAATCCAGGGCCCGCGTGCCTGTCCCTGTGGTTGGCACCATATTTCTGCCTTCTCGAGTCAACTCGGCCATTCGCTGCCCCAACGACCAACTGTTGGCACAAAGCCATGCTCATCCCTGCAGCTGCTTATTGGCTCCACAGGGCTCTCTCCGTGTTTTATAATCTTCTCTCGCTCTGTGAATAGAAATTTTAAAAATTATTTTAGTGTTTTTAATTAGTTAGAATAATATAATCATTTTAACCAAATAAAAATTGGGGAAATCCGATTTTATTAAAAATAATACATTCTATATTCTACAGTGTCCGTTATGCCCGCACCGAGGTCTTTTACCTGCTAAAAAATTTCTATTTATTTTCAGTAATTAGTATTTCTACTAAATGATATATATACATATTTACCACAGGTCCATTGCTATTTAAGTACACGGATAAGCACGGTTCCATATGACAAAATTTGAGAAATAATTGCGGAGAAGCGGATCGGATTTGTCGTTGGCTTAGTGTCCAACATGGCGACAGTATACGCATGGTGAATCAATACAAGACCAAATAGATATGTGCATGCCACGTGTCTACTACGACTTTCGTCACAATGCTACCCTATTAGCGCTAATACACTATTCTACAGTAATAACGGATGAACCGAAAATTCCCAATATTGACAATAATGCATTAAGTAGCCATTGTTAAAAGAATGATCACATTATATTTTTTACTTCAAATGTCGTTCAAGTTGATTCGAAATAGATTAATCGGTGTATTGGAAATAATTACGTAAGACTGAAATATAGATATGTTTATTTAACACTTTCGTTAAATCATTACGGTATTATAATCGTGAGAGAACCAAAATTTTATACGCATTGAAAGATCATAACGATGGCATGATAAGACCAACAAGAAATTCGTGTGACGTTCAAAACATTGATGTTTACATTCGCTTCATACATCCACAGTGTGATTGGCGCGATATGTTAATCACAACAATATGTAATACCATGCCTGCGATACTTTGCGAACATAAATTCACTGATTCGATGCACAAATATGGAATGCTTAAAGTGAAGGGCCTTTCTCCCTTGAACTAGGGCACACAAGATGTTTTTGGTACATACCTATGTACCTGTGTATAATTTAAAAGGACCATTCATTTTTTTTTTCTTTCCGATCCAATCCAATATCGACCATTTTTAATATAAAAAATGTAATAATCGGGGGAAAAAATATGTATGACCTGTAAAACTTACCCATACAATGAGCGCACCAAACAAACAAAAACTTTCTCTTCTCGTAAGCTTAGTACAGTTCACACGTCCGAAGTCCAAGCGGAACTGGGTGGTAGAACGTGAGCGGAAGATTATATACGTTCAGTTCTGTAGCCCCCCCTCCACTTTTAGCCGAGCCTCTGTAGTTTACCACGTGACCGCAACCCTCATGTAAAGTTTAGGAAACGTATACATACATAGTTACATGCGCCTCCTTTCTTTATAAATTGTTAGGTAAACCGATTGCTTTCCAATTCCCGTCGTGAAACGCATTTCTTTTATCTTATCGCGTTACATTTTATAACATTTTCGACTTTTAATAAATGCGTTCACATCCAATATCTTTAATTCTTTGGAAGCCTGGAATTGTATATTTGTATCAATGCATACATACAAATGAGTAATCGTTGCGTCAAATAGTGCATGAAACAAAACAGATTGAAGTCCCCCTTTAATGCGATTGGTTGCAAGTTGCAATACATTCCATCGATAGGAATTATTCTATTTTCCAGCTGTTCGGATATCGAAGCCCTACGTCAGCTTCACCTGACTCGAATAACGTCACGATAAATAATGACTAGCGTTCTCCGAAAGGCTAACGCGATTACCAGAACTTCCAGGAAAAAAAGAAATGTATACGGGACTAAGGATCCGTTCCCGCTTTTCCTTTGCCGCCAGCATGCATTTTCCTTGAAGCTTTGGGCGCGCTATTTCAAACGACCTTGATCTAGAATTTTCAAGTCCGAGTATGGGCATACTTATTCTTTATGCGGAAATCTTATCATGATGAAACCGTTACGTCGCGGGGAAAGTACGTTGTTTCAGTGAATCAGCTGACGAAACGGACACTACACGCATACATGTCTCTTTGGTCATACTTAAATCGACGCATGTATGTATATACATGGATAAATGAATACATAGGCACATTAAATCCGCTATCTATCGGCCACGTGAGTATAATGTGATGCGATATACACTGATAAAGAGCATTTACAGTACGACGCAATTACATTACTTGTTCAAGAAAATTGGAAGTAAACCAACTGTTATTGGCACAATTTATTCGACATCGATTTAACGCCTAAGACAATGATGAAATGATGAAATGTTCCTTTACCATTTTTTAATTTTAGACGAAGCCATCGTAAAGAAATTCCTCGAATCCATTAGAATGTACTTAATTTCATATTATTCGTTTTTTCGTACTTCCAGTAAAGCGACAATGTGAGCCCAGAGTTTCGCGTTATCAGTGAGTCGCACATTCTTCGAAATTTCATGGCCAACCAAGATTATACCAAACCTTTTATTTATGTACGTTTCATTTGCAGCTTGTTGGAGCTTTGGAGCTCGTTGATCTATCGATCGATCGGCGTTGAATAAGTAGAACGATTTGAAAAGCGTTTATCGAATGTTCCTCTTTATGGTGAACAAAACTTACAATTAGTTGCGCAAGGTATAAGAATGTATGATTCATAGAGGTCAGTGACGTAAGGAATATATGTGCCTTTTGCTCGCTATTAAAGCATTATGAATTGGCATTTAAAATATATGGGTGTATAGTAAATTCAGCACACTGACCTAAAAAGAATGACAAAAGAATGGTATTAATCCTTGTCTTGATATTACTGAATTGTATTGCATGAATAGTATCAATTGTGCAAAGTGAAACCATTCAAATTTTGTACGGCTCTTGTTTCCTATTCTTGCGTTAAAACTCTGTATTGTGAATTTAACTTAAGTTCAATGTCTGTCTGGACAATAGGTACTTTGCCGATAAATCAACGATAACCTATCGCCAATAATTCTGTACTATTACGCATTATCCAAATCATTAAATCGGTGCAGATAACTGGAAACATTATCAACAGCAGTACAAATAATCTATTTTTTCCATTACGTCGAGAATTATTTTGTCTTACGATCAAGGCGTTAATTCCTTTTTGTTTGGTATTATTTAGAGCGTAACGTGCAAATGACTGTAACGTAAAAATATTTTTATGTACATATATAATAACAGGAGAAATATGATATTTATATTTTCAATTGATTAGATGTAATACAATATGTATGTACATATCTATATATAAATTTACATAAATATGTGTAATCTTGTACTTTATTAAATTGTAATTGAAAAAGGATCAAACGTAAATATTATATTATGTAACAGTGATTATAATTTTGCTTCTGTAATTTCAATAGAGAATTCATTAATTTTTAATGTAAGTTGACGCAATTGTTTTTGCATTGCAGTTACAATGGGGCTTTTGTATTTAAAAAATAGAATTTAATACCAATATTTTTGCACAGACAATGGGTCCGATGTCTCGTTCGAGGCACGTGATTCGATTTAACCAATGGAACGACTCGAGCAAAAATATCGATGTGTGTAGGTATGTGGATTCGGATAATATTGAAAATTGGTTGTATACATAATATACGTAAAGTATCTCGAATGTTTTGTCGACATAAACTTGCATAATAAGTTTTTCCTTTATTAAGCAACATCCACATCTTTCGTAATAACTTGCGACAAGATATATCGTAGTTTCTCGTGCGTATTTTTCACTCTCCCTATAAACTACAAATAGAATGGATGCAGATGTTTTGTCACATAGTGTGATATTTCTGCATGAGTGAAAGTTCTTTTCATATATTTCGTCTTGTTTAAAAAATTGTATTGTATTGTTACTTCGTTTGCTAGAATACCGATGTATTTAATGCTCGAACATATGGCCAATATCGTTGGAGAACATGTTGCTTACCTTGTTTAAATTTCAGGCACTAAAAAATATTTGCAAAAAAAAAACATGAAATTGACATGGGCTTAATGTCGCATAACGTTTTATTGCATGCATGTCCTCTTTGGGACAGTGACAGTGTTATACTAGAAAGATGACAATATCTACGCTAAGAACAATTGTAGTGCAATTGTATAAATAAGAAAAAGTAATGTACTGTTTTTGTTTTGTTATGTTCAACAGACATTATCTAAATATCTGACTTATACTTCATATGTACAGGTATTTACAAAAATTTTGACAATGGAAGTCGAGCCAATGGATAACTTGTATCTTGCCCTGACTCAATGCTTTGCTATTATATTATGCGGGTATAGTTATTTTATAATAATTTTATTCCTTCGTTCTTGATGAAAAAGTAATATTAAGTTTAAGTAATATGTGTTAACGTACACATTATTTTACAGATACATTGCAGGAAGGTTCGACGTAATCACTAAGGCAGAAGCAAATGGTTTGAACACTTTCGTGGGAACATTTGCATTGCCTTCCTTAATTTTCATGTCTCTAGCGAAACTGGATTTCTCTTTAGTAAATTGGAATTTCCTTCTTGCTGTATTGTTAGCTAAAAGTTGCGTGTTTCTTGTGGTGCTTGGCGTGTCTCTAGTCATTAAAAGACCATCCAACCCAGGTTGCGCTGCACTCTTTGCAATATTTACCACGCAGAGTAATGATTTCGCTATTGGATATCCTATGAGCAAGTAGTATATTAAATATCTTCTGTCTATTGTCCACAATATAATACTAATATCAACACATGTTTACAGTTGAGGCACTCTATGGAAAAACACATCCCCAATATGCTGCATACTTATATTTAATGGCACCTATATCGCTGGCTATTTTGAATCCAATTGGTTTTGTATTGTTGGAAATTGGCAAACGTTATGGCGAAGATCATACTAGCTACAAGGAAATGGTTTGCTCTATTGCGAAGGGAATTGCATTAAATCCAATACTTCTTATGACAATACTTGGCATCTTGGGAAACCTTGTTTTTAGTCATATCGTACCAACTGCCCTTGCAACTATACTGGATGTATTTGGAAATGCTTTCTCAGCCAGTGCTCTTTTTTTACTAGGATTAATGATGGTTGGAAAGGTGCACAAACTAAAGGGCACAGCCCTCGTCATACCAGGCATTTTAATATCTGTTAAATTGCTGGTTCTTCCCTTGGTTATAAGAGAATCGATTGTTTTGTTAAATGCTGGCGAAAATGCAACGGATACACAAGATTTGAGTACATACGGATTTCTGTATGGTACTATACCAACAGCCCCGGCACTATTTATTTTCACTCTTAGGTATAATCTCGAAATTGATTTACTTGCATCAGCGGTGGTTGCGTGTACATTTTTATCTGCTCCGCTAATGTTTGTATCAGCGAAATTAATTGACGCTGTATCATCTGGAATTATACCGACAAATTATGCGCATCAACTGAATATTTTTTCCTTCGACGTAAGCATTGCTTCAGCAATCGTTTGCATATGGTTAATTGCTTGTTTTGTTGGATTCGGACGGAAAAAATATAGATGCGTTACGCATAAATGCACGTTTTGTATCGTGATTGCACAGGTTTGTATTAGTTGTATTAGTTTGAAATTTCTTTTCATTATAGATCGAATTTTGTTTCAAGAATAATTATTATTTCAGCTGGCTACAGCTGTAGGTGTTATAATATGGACCAAACTTGGAACCAATAATTATGGCACAGTTTTATGGTAACTCAAATTTTTCATTACTTCATTGAATTGTATGATTATAATTATAATTGCAATTTATCATAGGTATATTCAATTTTTATTAATTACCGTGGGAGTATACGCAAGTCGTATGTGGACAATGGCAATTGCTGCAACTTTATTATATTCAAGTTCACGCTCTTTGGACTTCATTCATAAAGTGCAAAAATGGTTCTATCCTATTGGATGGGGGTACGATAATAATTGTTTTTTAAATAACCGAATAAAATAGATAATTACAATGGCCTATATTTGCAGGGTTCCACTTTTAATAGCAATTGTAATGTGCAGTACACTATCCCCGAAGGAATCAGAACTTCAGTTTAGAAATCCGAACTTTCAGCTTGGTAGAAGTCAAGCTGCAACTTCCACTTTCATACTAATATTTTGTTTCATAGGTAGAATTTCAACACGTAATCCCTCAAATTATACAAAATATAGTGCTTTCTACAGTGCATTTTTTTTCAGTGACTATGGGCTGTTTAGTTTTACAGCAAAGATATCGGCGTCGAAGTATTTCGACATCATACACTAATGTACCAGGTGATGAAAATTTGAATAACGATAACGGTGAACGGCGCGTGGTGGACGTTGAAGATATTGTGTCACCAAGTTCTCGTACTCCAATGTAAGCGAAATGATATAAGGAATAATACGTGGCAGCAGTCTTGTTTAATTAATACTTCTTGCTATTAGTATCGGCTGTGAATATGCAGATGGTTGCCCGAATGGAACATGCAGAAATAGCAGCAGCGAAACCGACGATTGTGATCTATATTTAAATACTGAGAACGAAACGAACGATCCTCAGTCGTTTCGACATCTTGTATTTGTTATTCTTCTTTTATGTTCCATGTTTATCGTAAGTAATAATTAGAATAGTAATTAGAAAATATTATATGGCTGGAATTAATATTGTTTCACGTGCTATGGTCTAGGGCTTATCCATATCGATCGGAACACTAATAATGGAACAGTTGACAGGGGTTTACGCGGAACTGACCTTTTTGGATGTTGCTCTAAACTTTGGTCAGTCATTAATCGCGTTTGCTATATTTGGATTAGATGCTGGACTTGGAAAGTTAGGATGCTGGTTACGAAACATGTGTCGTAAATGGCGTGATGGTATTCCTTGAATTTTCCATTCCTATTACAAAAATATGCTACTGTATAACAGATGCAATTTGAAGATTTCTTCTTTGCAGGAAAAGAATTACGAATTCCTCCCGAAGAAGCACTGAGCCCAGAGGTAAAGGCTATTAGGGATCAATTTAATCGCTGCCACTTAGATGAATGTCGTGCACGCATATCTATATGCCGTAGACGCTTGTTAAAGGTGTATAAAGGTGTTTTTACTGGAACCGATTTAGTCAACTGGTTACTCGATGAAGGTATTGCACAAACGAGAGAAGAAGCTACACAATATGGTCGGTGCTTATTAGAAAGCCGTGTACTACAGCATATCGATGGTACACAACATTTCTACGATCAGAATCTATTTTACACTTTTAATGCCTAATCTAATCATAATATGTCGATCGGTAGTTTTGTTGCTGAACTATTTGTTGTGAATCCTATCCGTTACTGTCTATTTAAATATTATTTATTTTTTAAAGTTACTACGAAGTCGGAAAACTTTTGTAGGAATTTTGCTTTAAATATATTCAATCTGTTTGAAATATGAAAACAGAGGATATTGTTACTATATTATTTTGCTGGATCTCTGTGTACATGATTTTTCCCATGTATTATATAGCTGTTTTGTAGATTCAACATGTCGAATTTCCTCTTCGCTATAATAATGTGATCAATTCCACAAATGCCAAAGAACAATACTTCTATATTGTTATTCTATATGTAACGATATTCCATGTTTAAATGCTAAAATCGTGCACAGTATTAATTTATTTTGTGAGAAATAGAATTTTAGATGCATATATTTTTTTACAAAGCAACTGTAAGGTTTGATACATTTATTCATATATGGTTAATAATTTTAAAGACCAGTACATTGATAATATTCGTATATATCAAAAGTTGTTTTCAACGTTTTATTAAATACTTTTACTAAAAAAAACAAAATCTGAACCATATATGTATATCGATATATTGTGAAATGTAAAATACAAAATAAATAACTTTGCTTGGAACGAAAATATTACTTTTGTTTCCTTCTAAACATAACATTTTTAAAAACATAAATCATCATCCGGATCTTCCTCGTCAAAATCATCTACAGCTTCTGGTTGATAATAAATTTTAGATGTATTTGTGGTATTTGTATTAATTGTATATGGTAACACCGTTTCCTTCCTCTGTTTCATTTCTGTTTCATTTATTTCAATCCTGAATGAAGATTCAACCTTTTCTTTACGATTCTCGGATACCAGTTCCTGTTTCTTATTTTGTTCTACCTTTTCCGAGTGAAGTTCATAGGATGCACTATTTTGATTCACTAATTCTTTCTGTTTCAGAATTCCCCCACCTACCTTACGGTGCACAAACTCTACCATATAATAAAAATTTTTATTCATTCGTGCACCATTAAATTTCTTTATATTCACATACGTACTTCCTAACGTTTCGATGCACGGCATTATATTTTGAACAAAGTCGCGCCTATAAATGCAAAACAATTGGGCAACTCTTTTATTTAATCTCTCCAGAAGCCATATCGCCTTGGACAAACCAACGTATAAAATCAAAGATGACAAGCAATCGATTATTACCGTAGATTTTGGGTTGATAATGTTTCCAAGATATTCTAGATTGTTGCAATCGTTCTCACTAATTAAACTTATATCAGCACAATTTATATCAACTGTATAACAGTCGTGAACGTTCACGTTAGTCCAAGCGAAAGGGTCTTGTTCACTTTCGTGTGTTAACTTTGGATCGGAGAACAATAATATTTCGAAAGTACGATTCGGATCTTTATTCCTATACATTTGTATCCATCCCGCAATCACTTTTCTGCTGTACATCGCATCCATTCCTGAAACACATGTATACGTGCGTAAAACTATTTTCTCGCCTACTAGTAAAGGGAACATGATTTTTCATAGGTATTTCTTTAACATATCGCATTATCGCACCTTCGTCGAGAACAATCAATCTCGTGCCCTCTAACAATGGCAATGTTTTAATAGACGTCATTGTAACACTTGCGAGCAAAGCGGCATGAATAGAATCAGCTATCGAGTGAACAATCACACGCAGTTGAAACGCGTACGGTATCGGGAGTGTCTCGCATTAAAGAGTCTCGTGTAAAAGCACGATTCAGAATTGATTTCCGTAAACTGAGGAGACGTGTTCAATTAATCCGAGACATTCATCGTAGGGTACGAAATTAAGAAAGGAAAACACAATTTAACCTCGAAATCCTCCAGACGTTTCCGAATAAATAATTCGTATAGCGTGTTGTACCAGAAGCACGAACTATACCGACAGCAAACATAGAACTGAATACGAGTGGTTGAATTAGTTCGAGCGTTCGATTAGTCGACAGTTACCTTCACGAATTATCTACAAGTTGAGATTGATCATCGGATATCGAATGTTCGTCGACAGGTGTCGTTACCAATTGCCTGAAAGGGGTGCGGTACACGCTAATCGCCATACTGGGCGAACGTGACCGAAGACAAGAGCGAAAATGAATACTAGAGTGTGTGTCACATCGAAGCTATTTCGCTCATAACAGAGGTTTTATTTTGACAGTGTGATTTGCGTGTGGCTCGCGCGATGTCCGGTACTCCGGTCAAGCCCTGAGGGAAACCGAAAAGCGTAGATCCGTGCGCGTGACCGCGTAAGATCAGAAATATCGCAGCTCGGGTTCCCTTGCAAACGGGTTGTCGTCGCTGCATGTGTCACTGTGTAGTGCTGCTGCTGCTGCTGTGCTAAAGTACCAAAGCCCGTTTTCTTGGATCCGCTCTTTCCGTTGTTTAAAGTCCACGTAGAGGCGTATTAACGGCAGTGTTCGCGGTTGGAACAAATGCAATATTGAGGAAACTCACTTCCAGAATAAACCACCGATGAGTTTGGCCACGTTGTGCTCTGTTCGGTGCTGCTCCTTCAATTAATCGCGTGTGTGATGCCCGGGAGTCGCTCCAGCACGGACCCAGAGCACAAGTCACCGCGGGAAAGTGGTGAAGATTCTGAGGATGAGAGTGAAATCTTGGAGGAGAGCCCCTGCGGGCGGTGGCTCAAACGTCGGGAAGAGGTACATACGTCTTGTCTATCTTGTCTCTGGAGTATACTTATCCTATTTGTTTATGTCTCGTTGTTGTTTCACACACCCTTCGATAGCATTCTGGTAGATACAATCATGAACTTTTTAGCCCAAGCGATGGGCCTTGTTTATCGTAACTACTGCTCTGTACAGCTTCCCTTAAGGAACACACCGTTATGGAAATAAAGTATTAACGCGATACATATTGTACACATTAAATTACTGGGATGTTTGTACATGAACGTGGCGCAGAGTAAACGGTATTCGTATATCAGGCTTTGGAGGGTGGACTGTGCTATACAATTTTTCTGTCGTAAGCATCGGAACACGTTTCAATACAGTCTTGTGTATTAATCTGGCTAACAACTCAAATATATATATACACACACAAATGTTTGTATAATGAGAGCTACAGATTTCTGTTTGTGATTCCATCTTGTGTAATAATCCTGTCTAATACTTGTCCACTCTAAAGACTAGAGGAAGAACTATAAAATAACATTGTACTAGGTTTGTCGTTGACTTGTATTACAAATATATATATATATGTGTATGTATATACACATATTTGTAATAAATTGTCAAATACACTGCTTAAAATGTGTCTTACAAAGACTCGTTCAACTACTTCAACTTTGCTTTTAATCGGCTAAAAAACTGCTTGTCTAAAATTTATGGAAATATTAAATGTTTTTAAATTTATACTTTTGGTTGAATTTCCAACATTTTCTTGGCACTATGCTTTTTACCAACAGCGGCCTCTTTTATGCTTAGTACTAAAAATAAATCTGAATAGCCGCATCATTAAGTAAAATTAGTTGGCTGTATCAGATTTCGTTATCCCCATTATATATAAATCAAGTAATCAACATCTTGTTTTTCTTTTTAAAAAATAGGTAGTATTAGAGGAAAAGTGAAACAAATGTTTTACTCTTAAATTTGATCTACAATAACTATTATTTTATGTTAGGTATACGTAGGTTCCAAGTCCACGTTAGCCGAAGGCTCTACCTTTGGAGCAGCCAGAGGCAGTGAAAGCGAAGTCACTGAAATGGAGGTATGTCTATTTAAAGAAAAATAGGCTATCTCTTTTGTTTTGTGCCGCCTGTGTATAATTAATATAATGTATAATTGAAAGATATAGTAGAAGTAGAGAGAGGGAGAAAGAGGAGCCATATATCTTATATCAATGTAGTCCTATTGTCATGAACTTCTCTAAAGATCCCGGCCTCGAATTATTTCCCCTCCTTAAATGTCACGCAAGGTCACATTGATGTAATGGCAAATAGGCATGAAATTGTTCGAGTTGTGCTTTAAGTAACTTTTAAATGGATGATTACAGTAATGTACTACGTCACCCTGTGTATTCATAGATCCCTAAAAAAATATTAATAGTCCGATTGTATCTTTACCCTGTATAATTTTTGTATCATTGTAAATAATTATCAATATACATATATACATGCTGTAATATGTACTTATAAATTAAATTTGTAAATAAATTAACAACTTTGTCTGCGTCTGTGTAATTGGTTTGAATTTATTGAGGGGATCTGTGTTTTAGGTTCGTAAATAATATAGTTTGTCACAATTTAGGTGGAACAACGTGATGTACCAGGAATCGACTGCGCGTATTTGGCAATGGACACGGAGGAGGGAGTGGAAGTTGTTTGGAATGAGGTGCAATTTTCTGAAAGAAAGAACTTCAAAGCGCAAGAAGAAAAGATACAACTTGTGTTTGAAAATCTCACCCAGTTGGAGCACCCCAATATTGTCAAATTTCATAGGTATTGGACGGATACCCATAATGACAAGCCTCGGGTAAGTCGTAGATTCGAGGTTTTAAGAGATCAATAATTTGGTACTGTTATTTATATTCTCAAATATTATTGATTAGGTTATATTCATAACCGAGTATATGTCATCTGGATCTTTGAAACAGTTCCTAAAAAGAACAAAGCGTAATGTGAAAAAATTACCCCTGCAAGCATGGAAACGTTGGTGTACACAAATACTTTCTGCATTGAGGTAACAAGATTCATTCTATATATAACGTTTCTTAGACTGTGATGTCTAATATAAAGTTCGTGCTTTAATTTTGTTTCAACCTTTCAGTTATTTGCATTCCTGCTCACCACCCATTATTCATGGAAATCTTACTTGCGACACTATATTTATTCAACATAATGGGCTTGTGAAAATTGGCTCAGGTAAGTGGTATCGTGGCAAAATAGAAAGAACTTCCCATTGTATGGGACGTTTTGTGTCCAAGAATGTACAATAATGTTCCTACATATTGTACATTAAAACACTCTGTCTAACAAGTATAGATACATAGCTGCTCGTAGGTATTCAAGAGAGCATTTATCTACCTAAATGAAATTATTTAGCATACATTGGAATAGGAGTTTGCAAGGCACTTCCCTTTTTTTATTCACAGGACTTTGAGAGGCTAATAGTTTTGTTTCTCATAATTTTCATGGAAGAAAACTAAAAAATCACAATATAGGATTATTAAACGACCAACCAGTGAAGTTAAAATGTAACCACTGTGACCTAACTGGTATTTATTTTGTTCTTGCAATGGGGTACCAGCAAAGTACGTATATTGTCATCAATGTGATTGCCTCCGCGACAACTCGTACAATAAGTCGATCGTCAGTAACGCATAAGTTTTACACGATTGCTCAATTAAATTTTACTCGATACGCAATGCAACGCGTATTGTTTAATACCTAGACTAAACGTTGTGCAAGCAAAATAATACGGACATTTTCTATGAAAAAGTGTTAATAATATGCGTAGAGGGTGATTCAGTTATGTATTGTGAACAAAGTTTTACTCCATGCTATAATTCCTGTGTGAGATAATGTTAATAATACAGCAAAGATTCTCGTTCAAATCAATTTAATGGTATATAACGTCTATGATAAATGGAATACTATTCTTAATTGATATCAACGATGATTTTAATCAAATTAGCATTATTATTGTCCCTACATTGCAATACGATTCTCTTGCTTTTTTTTCTATATGCATATATATATATATTTATTTTATCCTATTTCTTAGCGAGATAAATCTGTTAGAAAGATTGTGTATAAACTGCATTCTACATATTAGGAGTAACTTGAGTCCTCATTTTTAATTGTAGCAGATAGGCATTATCTAGATAATGAAAAAAACACAGCACAAAGTGTTCGAAGAGAGAGAGAGAGAGAGAAAGAAGTACAATCGTACTTTCGCCTGTCCAAAGGATAATTCCACTGATATCGGCGGTTCTTCGATTCTGGTGTAAATTGTGAAAAGGTGATGAATTTAATGGAAATACATTTGGCAGATAATCATCGACTATTGCCAGCTAAGTAATTTAGGCATAATGAGGTAAACATTCCTTCTTTATGTATGTATATGTAGATCTATATATATACATATTAATATCTACATATTAATTACTTGTAGAGTGGTTTATACGACATATTCAATATTTATTTAGTTTTAATATCATTCACAGCATTGCATTGCACTGTACATCTCTTGAATTAACGAACTGATAACAATGAAGAAGGGCAGCGGCCCTGTACAGGTCTTCATGGTCATTCTATGATCGTCATCCAACGCACGCATTTTCATTGTGCTCTAATAATTTTTTGTTTGCCCACTTGTAAGCTGAACTCCTCGAATTCCGTTTTCCTTGTTAAACGAGAAAAAAAACTGTTCTTCTCCATGCTCGATGAAAGTGTCCCTTCGTAACGTAAGCATAATCCAAGAATGAATTGTGTACGTTCCATTCTTATGATTGAATGCTTGTGTTCATTTGTCCCACTTTTGTACGCTATGTTTGGCCCCTTCCAGAGGCACTTTCGTGCATACGTATGTTTATACGAAAATGATTAAATGTATGAGGACTCAAGTTACTCTTAGGACAATTTTTCAGTTGCAACAGAATTTTTCTAGCGATTTATCAATTCACTTGTTACCACGGAGGTGGCGGGTATTCACGGAAAAAGTAAATAATTAATATTAAAAAGTAAAAGCCTAATACATGTCTTTTACAATGTGAAAAAAAAGTGAAAAATTCCTGCCGCTTCACAGAGAAGGTTTTTTAACGCATTGCTTGTTAAATACTTTCATACAAATATATATGTACACTGTGAGTGCCTTATCGATTTATTTGTTTTTAGAGTGACAATCCTTTTTTTTTGTTCCTTACAGTGGCCCCTGACGCGATTCATCATCACGTTAAAACTTGTAGAACAAATATGAAGAACATGCACTTTGTAGCGCCTGAATATGGGAGTAAGTGGAAAGAATTATTGTACGACGTAGCAATAGATTATTATACTTCAATATCCATCCTTTGCCTTTCAGACTCCGTAACCCCCGCCATTGATATTTATTCGTTCGGTATGTGCGCCCTGGAAATGGCTGCACTAGAAATTCAGGGTAACGGCGATACAGGTACGATCGTGACCGATGAGAACGTGAGGAAGACCATAGAATCTTTAGACGATGCCCAGCAGAAAGACTTCATTCGAAAGTGTCTTCAAGTAGATCCCCTCAGTAGACCCAGCGCGAGGGAGCTTCTTTTTCACCCTGTCCTATTCGAAGTACATTCGTTAAAATTACTCGCCGCACATGCTCTGGTTAATTCAGCCAGTAAGTTTAATAATCTCGTTGCGCCAGATACAAGTCGCTGTTTCTTTTTCCTTTTCTCTTTCGTAACAATAATCGGACCATGCTTGTTTTTTTTTCAGCCAACATTTCAGAAACAATAACGGACGAAGTATTGCAAAGGCTATACGGACCTGACACGGTGGTCGCTGAAATTAAGTATCAAAGTCGACCGCCACAACAGATTCGATTAAGTGATATTCCCGTTACGGAGAAGTTAGAAAAGTTTGTCGAAGATGTAAAGTGAGTATGTCAATTGATCTTCGGCTGTTCTATCAAGTTTCCAACGATACGTTTGTTGTTTAATGATATTGATTATATTTTCTGTGCACGACAGATACGGTATATATCCTCTGACAGCATTTATGGCAAAACTACCACCACCAGTTCGACCGAGAGCGATATCACCCGAGGTAACCGAATCCGTAAAATCCGTCACGCCGGAACCGGTGGACGTAGAGTCTCGGAGAGTAGTTAATATGATGTGTAACGTTAAGCCTAGAGAAGAAAGTTGTGAATTACTTGTGAGTGGTATAACGCAATGTTCAAGTTATTTAATATCATCGAATCAACTTTCTTTTCATTTCTTTACGGCTGTTATATATATTTTATAGATGACAATATTATTACGAATGGATGACAAAATGAATAGGCAACTGACGTGCCCTGTGAGTCAATTAGATACCTCGCTACTTCTCGCGCAGGAGCTTGTACATTTTGGATTCATTAATGAGGTAGTTCGTCGGATAACGGTTCCTTTATAATGCCATTCATAATATAGGAGTTGAATAGTTTCAAGGTTTGTCTTCGTTATTTCTTCCAGAACGATCGTGATAAAATAGCAAATTTAATTGAAGAGGCATTAAGGAGTTGCTTTAATAAGCAGATGATGACGCCAGGAATGGTGTCGTTAACAAATCTTCCCACCCAAACTACTTTACTGCTGCCTGGTCCAGAATTTCCATGCTTGCAACACTTTGATAATTCTATGTATAACGCGACAGCACCCAATAGTGATAGTGTAACTAACCCGCTGCCAAAAACCTCAGGTCTCCCTGTGTCGAGTCACACAAGCAAAAGTCACGATGAAACGGAACCACCGTCGAATGCTGAGAGCGGTAGTTAACCATCCAGGATATCTGGTAACTCAGTTCACTGTGCCACTTTGCACGCTCTATGTATAGACTGGCTATGTATTTTTATATTTAAGTAAACAGGAAGAAAGAATGGAATTAAATAATTAAAGAAGAACAAAAAAAAAATATACAAAAAACCAAAAAAAAGAAAAGAAAATCGGAAAAAAGAAAATAAAGGTGCCGTGGCTAAAAGCACTAGGCTAAAAACGTTAACGCGGTAGGATCGAATTGTTCATTTTATGGAGAGTACGATATTTTTTTTTTAACTGTTCCGCGTTATCTTTTTTTTACTCGTTGTTCCATTAATAGGGTAGCTTTGTATTGTAGGACACGTTGGATAAATTTAACGAAATAAAGTATAAAAGGACGCGCTCTAACTATTTCAGTTAACTGTACAGGCTAAGCATACGAATGTAATAACGATTCCCGAAAACTGTCTAGTTATCACGGATAATCGTAGTCACCTGTTGTTAGGCTGAAATAATAAAGGGCATTTCACTAGCGAATATTTCAATTCATCAGAATATTTGAACGATTTGTTTGAAGTAATAATTGAATTAAAAAAATTTTCTTCTACCTTGTAGTGATGAGATGTACCGTAGAAATTTATTTTGTAAATATAAATTTTAACACATGCTAAAAGGAGAATAAGAATAGGGAGAGACGATCTAGTAGATATGGAAGGGTATCTTGGTCGTACAGCAACGCGAGAATAATAGGAAAATAAAAGAGATTATGAACTTCGCACTTCTTCCCCTTGATAATTCGATGTGTATTGCAATTCGTCCCGACATACATCAATTATCACGTTTGTTTTTCATCGTTAGGATGGAATAAAATGATGAATCAGTGTTCTTTCTTTTCATGAACGGGAGGGGGAGTTTTTTTTTAAAGAAATGATATTGAGAGAATGATAACGCGTATAACGTTCATGAAAGTGGACGAAATATAATGGTCACCTAAATATACTTTTTGTTTCTTTTTTTTTTGTTTTTTGATAGCAATCAAATGCAGCCACGGCCCTCTCTATACTTCGGTATTATTGATGTGATTAAACCAAGATTATTAAATCTCGATAAAATTAGCTGAAATCCTTGTAAATAATTTATATTTTTAAGAAAATCTGTTGACTCAGAAAACTAGTCATATAGGTATATTCGAGTGCTAACAAACTAACACCGACCTTATTATGTCTTTTTTGCATTTATAACACGTGCTTGGCCAAGAGATACTGCTCCGATTTCGTACCTCGGTAAATGAGAAAGAAAACGAAATTTTCAGTGACGCATTTCACTAAGCAAACGACTAACCATTTATTAGCGGTAAAGAGGCAAAACGAGAAAAAAATAAATAAATAAATAAGGCAACAACAACTATTACCAACAACATAAACTTCGACCTTAAGTATGTAAGTAGACTATCGAACTAAAAATTGAATGTATAGCTTTATAATTCAAATTATAAAAAAAAAAAAAAAATGGAAAAAGAAAGTGCGACGACGACTGAATCGTGGATATTATCGAAAAGGGCTGTACGATGACAGTGATAAATAAATACTATAACTCGGAACTCCACTGCCTGAAATTTGTTTCCGCTCATTGAAACTTTGTCGTTCCTGCTTTCCTGATCAACTTCGATCTTCTACTCTCCTACACACGCTTAAACTCTTAACAAAAATTGATGATGATATGAAGGGGTAATAAGAGCATGCACATACTCCGATGCGATTGGTGTTCTATAAAAATTTATTCGTGTAACATTATATAATTGAAGGAGAAACGCGTAGATGTCTTCGATGTAAAACACTTTTTATGGATGGAGTGTAATGGATAAAACGTCCATACAAAGATTCTTTTCTTTTACGATGGGTATTAATATTTAGAGATATTTAATGAGATAGATGAAAGAGCGTACAAGAATGAGAGGAGGAGAATGATTGTGTATATCTTTTGATTTCGTTCAGCTGAACACATTGCAAGCGTAATGTAGTACTCTTACAACGCTACGTCTTCGTTACGTGATAAAAACAACGTTGAACGAGATTATAAACGACGATCATAATAATAATGATAATTCTGTTCTTAGAAAGTACAGCCGATTTATTCGTTCGTCATGCTAACCCAAATCGTTTTCATTCCTTCAAAAAAAGAAACAACCTTGCGACCAGTCACATCAGTGCTGTTCTTGTCCTGAACGGTTTCCTTTCTATACATATGATAATCGTTATGTATTGACTAGTACATATTTCTCACGTGTATAATTATTCAACGGTTCTATCCTACAACAATAAAAACAGAAGAAGGAAGATTTCTAACATAAGAAACTTACTTTGAACAGCACTGAACTATATGCATGTACTATCTTGGACCAACCAAACACCTCGAAGTACGTTCGTACGTACCATGCGAAATACTCTACTCGAATGCTTCATCCAACATCATAAACGACATAACTATACATACAACGACATAATACGCTTCTCAATGGCCTTGAGTCGTGGACCAATGTTCTCCAGGCCGCGGAGCAACTTAAGTTCCGTCCGTGGAGTGTGTACGATTCAATAAATAATCAAGATCGTGTGCAATACGATCCAGCATACCACTGGTCGTCGCCTCGCAGTTTGTGATTACAATTTCCGGTGCCTTCTCTTCTCCATCGGGTTGCTTGCGTTCCGCCGTGTTGGCAATGTCTGGAATAATATTCACGTGTTCTCTACCTTTCAGCTCTGTCGCGGACAACAACTCAACGTCGTTCTTCACGGCCAAAGTCACATCCGGCATTCCGCTCAAACGCGACTCAACGTCCGCGCTGCACAGAACCTTCGACGAGCTCTCCGGTGATGGATTATGAGCTATGAAGATTTGCCCCTGTGGCTCTCTATATTTCCCATAATCCCGGAAACTGCAACACTCGACACCAGCATACGGCTCGTTCATGCAGTGCGACGATCGCGTGGAAAATACACCGTCGAACGGTATGGCCTCTTGGTACTTTCGGGGACTTGTGCTGTAGTTCTCCAGATTGATATCGTCCGAGTGATCGATACGAATTTCTGGCAAGAATCTGCCAGAGACAGGGACGGACTGCTTCGTGTACGAGGTCGTGGACTCGTTCACGAATTCACGCATGTCTATGCTACCCGCTGCGATTCCACGAGCTTCCAAATACGATTCCCCAATGCTCAAAATCGAGGGAGGAGGAGCTGTGTCGTTCTCCACGTCGGCGCTACTCTTCGAACACACTGTTACGAAGAGAAAAACCAATGTACGTAGTTTGACGTATATGTGCATTATGTTACAGGTTTAAATGTGTATTTTTTTACATGAACCTTTAATTGGCTCGGACGTTATTTCATCCTCGGTGTCCTGCTTCCACTTCAATTTTCTCAGGATCACGTCGATGATGGCTAACTCTCCGTTCACGATGTACACTATGATTACGACGAAGCCCTACATTGGAGGAGGAATTATTGTTAATGATAAATTTGTTGTGGAATTGTTAGTGTGGCCTTACCAAGACGGAGGACAAGGAAGCGAATATGTAATGGAATATAATGGATGTAGAATTTATGTAGAAAATGGAGGAAGCTTCCATTGCAATCACGCCGCAAATAACGATGGCTGCCCGATGAAGCATTCGTAATCTAAAAAAAATTTGTGTTCGATTAAGTTAATATTTGTTCATTGCGATGATTTGATAATTGTATATTACACCTTGCTTCTATCGCTTCCTTCTTCATAACATTCTCCTCGACCAGAGCATGGGCCTTGTGCAGTATACCCAGGTATAGTAACGCGAATATAAGAAACATCATTGTTGCGCAAGTAACGAATATATTGTAGACACCGCTTCCGAAAATCAACCACCATGACTCGTGTCTCCAACCGGTGCTTTTGTGCGTGAGCTCGGTACTCAACACGGCCAAGACTGGCACTCCTATATCGGGACAAAAGCATTCAACGAAAATGTATTTTAAACTATAAGGAATTTTTCAAGTACTCGTACGGACCGGTAATCACAGCAATGACGGTAGGCTGGAAATGCTGACTGGAACGAAGTTGTGTCAGACCAGCGTAAATGATCAGAGCCTCGGATATCGGCGTAGACATGCCAATCAGAAGAAACGCCTCCAAGGTAATCGCTACGAACGCGTAGGAACTCTGAAATAAAATTATTGTTACAACAAGAGAGTCCTGTCAATTTTTATTTCATAATGTTTGAGTTATTTATAGGCCGGTTTAATAGGCTTGCTACCTCTGGTAGATTGCTGTGCACTGCGTAAATGAAAACAGCCATAGCCCCGGCCAAAGCGCCACAGCACTGAAGCTTTAGAAAATTTAACCAGGTTCGATTCTTCCACCAGAATGATCCAAGAATTAAAGAGGACAGTAGACATTGTGCCAAACAACTGCCGCAGCCAGATATAACGATGAACGTAGTCTGCTCCCTTTTTGCCAGCACCACCTGCAGAAAGGTACTCGTTACATCGTAGTTTCACAAAAGATATTTTGCGCGAACTTACTCTGACGGCACGTGCCGTTAGGAAGACCGCAAAGGTCCCTGTGCTGGGGCACAGACAATGGGTCGTCGAGTCCCTTGACAAGGTGTTCGCGATGCAGCTGTTAAGATCCCAGGTGCCAGCATTATCCATTACGCCACAGGTCACATTCCACGAGCTCGACTGATTCTGCACGTGCCTCATTTGTAGATCTACCCAGATCTTATTGTGCTTGTCCAGGCTGAAGGCTGGTACCAATACGGTGATCACTCGAGAGTTGATCCGGAATTCCAAGTCTGTCCCGTCGCTGTAAATCATTGGCATTTTAATTGAACGAAAGGGGACAGGTACTTCTGAATTTTTTAATCGCTCACTCTAGCTCCTTAACGTATGTGGCTGGAAGGAAGTGCGACACGTTCTTGTAGACCACGACGATTTCATTGAGCGTGCTATTGGACTTTACACCGCGTTGTCGTTTCTTCCACAGTCGTACTGTTATTTTGTCGTCGTACCAACTTGGATACCTACGAATGATAGTAAAAATTTGAATCGATTGAACGCTTAGAGCGGGGACAATGTTAATTAAAGATCCGTAATTACATGGAGTTCTCTATGGGAATTTGTAGAGAGTGAGTAATACTGTCCCCGCTGTGCTGTTGCAACTCTTGAACGTCGACCACCATGGAGGGAAGAGACAAGTGTTTGTAAGGATACGTAGCCGCCTTGGTCCAATGTGTTAAGCTTCTTTGAACGATTTGGAGGAGCAGCAAAACTTTCTGGAAAGTACATGCTTGCTCACAACTTGGTTCTCTTCTCATTGATTTATTATGATTCCATTTTCCTACCTGTTGGCTCAATATGGAATTATCGTCGATCAGTATACGACTAATAATTCGTATCAAAGCCTCCGCAGAAGGGTACAGATCAAGTGGATCGATATTATGTTGATAACGTTCTATTTCTGCTAATATACTGAGAATACGATCCCCTTCGCCAGGGTAGAGAGGCAGGGTTCGTGTTTTCAGGATCTCCCAAAAAGCAGAAATAGTTTCAGAGCCTGTGGTGTTCTGGTAACCCAAAGTTAAGCTCTTAAACGCGTTATAATGCGACACCAATGGTCCGTGTAAACAGGATGAAAAGTCGGGAATCTGCCATTCAGGGGTGGTCGCATCTTTCATGGAGCATAGTCTGGAAACTTTTTTACCTACGAAATGCTGAGGGCATTCCAATAGGGCTTCAGAGCCAGGTGCAATGTCTGGCCAGGCGAGACCCCACGATCTTCCTTTCAAGCAGATTGGAATCAACGTTCGATTGACTACCTCTACGCGAACGGGCATGGACTTGTCCCCAACGTTGCAGGTATAAATAGCGGATTTCTGAAAATATTGCACATGAAGAATATTTTCGTCGGACGGACATTTTTTGTAAAAACCAATCTGTTATTGACCGAATGTTACACCTGAGCGTTTGTGATTTTTAATATGCTTCCAGCTGGATACAGATCTTCCCAAACTTCGCTGCCAGGTTCCAACTTGAGCAACGCTCTGTTCTTGGTCCAACTGAAGCCTATTCCGATATTCGGCATGTTTGGCGTGGTGCACGTTAATTGAATATTGGTTCCCTGGAAGAAGGAAGCGTTAGAAAAGTAATATAATTTAAGGGAATTAAAATTCGGGTGGCAATTCGAAAATTACTTTGTCTATCGTGGCGCTCATCGGCATGACCTTTACTTCCGGTTCACCTTTAACTTCCACGTAGATACTTTTACATTGTTGTACGCCCCAATCGACTATCTGGCAGGTATACTGTCCTGCGTCGAGCATTGTAGCTTTTTCGATAATTAACAACGACGTGTGTTGGTCAGAGCCGTCGTGAGGAAGCTGCCTATACCATATTTCTCTAAACATAGATAATTAACTCGGTTTAGAATTTATTGCATGTTCAATAGTACTATAGAAGAAGTAGTTCAATTGCGATCGAAGTGATTGCTCAATTATCCATTAATTTCTAACATTATTTTCCTTAATAATATCTCCTGTTCATTCACCTGATGGCTTTATGCATATTTACTAGCATATTGTCCTTATACCAGGTGAAATTTATACCATAACTGCCTTGAGCAACGCAAGACAGGATGAACTGATCTCCAAGATGAACTTCGTGTTCGTTTCCCTGATTCAATCTGAGACTCTAAAAAAAAATATACATCGAGATAAGGAAGATCGATGAACAGTACAGGGAAAAGGATCATTGATGAATTCAGGTACCTGTAATTTCGGCGCAGGTTTCTGTTGAAATGTGAAATGAGTCGATTCAAGGGAAATTTCGCTAAGTCGTCGACGCTGAACCAATCTGTTGAGAGACTCTCGAATTTTATCTCCATCTTCTGAATTCCCAAAGAAATGAAAAGTAATTTCCGACGTGGGCCTATTTAATGAACAGACAAGTACGAGATAATCCCAATCGTCCTTTTTTTTATGTGGAAGTCTATTTCTGCTAGTATCATCTTTATTATTTTTTTGTTACATACTAGTACGTGAGCTCACGTAATTGTTTGTCTCATTTGAAAGTCTCAATGGAAAGGTGACTGAACTCTTTATTGTTTAATGTACCTACTCACGTCACGCTCAGGATTTGTAAATCCTCCATAGACGAGATATTAGAGTTCCTTAAATATTTTGCAAGCTGCGAAGAAGCGAGAGTGCGTTAAAAAAATGGCGGCAAGTGGAATTGTGGGTGTTAAACAAGGAACAGTAGGAACAGGAATAAATAACAACAACTAATTTATCGAACGCAAATTTATATTATTAGAAAATAATGGTCAAGTCGTAACAGCTATAATATACTCCTTTTCAATTCAACAATTATAAAAAATAATTCTTCCATCTTCTTCTCGTTACGTTTCAACAATTGTATCGTAACGATTGTTCGTATATACACATGTACGAGCATGTACATGTATCCACACGATTAATTACGCTCGTTCGCATTAATCCACCTCTATCTTTCTAAAACGAGTTTTACGATCAGAAAGTTTTCTCGTGATCAAGATCGACGCAGAAATTGTCTTCCTGATATCTCGAGAGCGCTAATCGCGCCCGTTATCGAATGGTTATTGCGTTCGATTGCGTTCGATTGCGTAGCTTCTCGAGAATAACGAACTTTGCGAGCGAAACAAATCGATTAGGAGCACCCTCTGTCTTCTATCGATCGTCTAACGGTCCGTTTCGAAGGATCGCGCGGCAAACGTCATTTTTTGACTGCACCCAGTCGAAGAAAATTCGTTCTCGATGGTCAACAAATGGTCCAAATTCACTCCGGTGTCTCCAGAAAATATGGATCGTCGTTGGATATAAGTACGCAGGACAAATCACCGCTATCAGGGCACAGATGATCCCGTATCCTTTCTCTGGACACTCGTAACACCTTGATCCCTGTTTCGCGACAGTACGCCTCAAGCAGTATCATTTGCAGATGACTGGCAGAATCCATTTCTGTGTCGAACGGCACGAGACAGATGGTACCTTTACTGTTATCGCATCCTTTGGACGCCAGGGCTCGTAGTGTTGGTAACATGCCGCACGTTATCGTACCTCTTGGACACCTGGACTCCTTCTGGTCTGGCCAAGATAAGGCGCCACTGAAATATCAATCGTGATCAGTAATTATCGGGAATTCCAACATTTATTTGAATTGTACTTGTTGAATACCATAGATAAAAAGAGAGCGCTTGCCGGTCATACGACGAGGAAAGTAATTTTTCGCGTAAAGTACTCGCAGCACGGTGACACAACAATTCGATAAATATGTATAAATGTATTTCAGAAATCGTTTCACTAGCACTCTCGATAAACGTGAGACCGTGGCTCGCCCCAGCAACAACGTGGTTCGGTTCCTCGTGAGAGCGATCGACGTCACGTGTCGCCAGAAAAACGTGACGCGCAGGCGAAGGAAAATTTCACATACCTGTCTGTCATTGCGGCTGTCGGATAGGATTGCAGGCTTTCGCAACGTGTCATCTCTGTGAGTATATTTTCCTGATCGCTTCTCAATCCGGTACACCCTGGTCTGCCTCTTTTGCACACTTCACTGAACGATGGAATTTTCTCGTTTTCGATCGCCAGTTTATTAAAGATCGTCGCCACTGCTGTTGATTCTTCCACTTCAGATTCACTGATCTCTGCTCGCGGATAACGATCGATTGCCACAAGTGGAATGCCGACACGATTTTACGCAACAGCGAAAACTTTCACGGATTCCTTGTCGTACAAGATTCACGTAACAGCACAGTGTACGTACGTAGTATACCGCCGTCCGAGTAACAAGTGACCTCGAGAGCCGGCGCGCATCGGTTTTATACAGTCTGTACCCCCACCAGAAAAGTGTGCTATATATCCACGGGTATTCCAGATAAACCCTACCGTGTGCCATGTACACAGAATGAAGCTTTTTTTATCGACGAATCGGCCACGAAAGCTTTTACCGGGAAACCAAATCGTACGAAGGACGAAAGCTTTCGTAGTAATCCTTCTGTGCAATTTATAACCCTTTAACCGTGGACACGAAACGACGACAAGGAAAGACCGGACCGTATTTAAATGCTAATCAATGTGCGTTGATAACGCTACTCTGCGAATCGCAATTCAAGGAAAAAACTGTCTGCAATAAAGTTTCCCGAATTCGCTTCCATTGTTCCCTGCTGAAGCTTCATCGATTTTGCAACCTTTAATCTAACGCATGTAAAAGCTTAGGATTCATCGTGGTACGGCAAACGCATGCTGCGCCTGGGAATATTATAATGCAACACCCGTAAGACATACCGGGCAGGACGAATTCCGATGACTGGAGGAAAGTGGCCACGTCACGATAAATAACGACTTTAGCTTTAGGCGCAAATCTGCTGTAAGAAGAAGCGAGCTAAAACAGTGATCAGGTCAGGGACTTTCTGCGACTTGGTAAAGTATAGAGGAATAATTCAAAAATCGACCATCTCGTCTAAGAATCGTTGAATACATATCGAATATGAAATATCTCCCCGTGCTCGTCGCCTCTTAATGGGTGACTTGTTTCACGCGCGAAAACTGAAACCGATAGATGTATACAGTACAATTTGTTTGATCATTTTCCATAATGGACAGTGTCCTTTGATCGATTGAATGTTCCCGTGCCAAACGTACACACATGATGCAAACAGCGGGGTCTCGCCTGTGGAGTTTCATCAGCCTTGCAATTGGACAGGTTTGCTGATAATCGAGGTGAGAATCTACATACATACGTAGAAATGAAAAAACGATATCTCGCATCTGCCTGGGTGCTCCGTTCCCCCATTCTTGTATCAGATTTGAATGCAGTAAGCTGCAAAGTTTCCGCTTTGCGTTTTATTGCGATCAATATCAAATGAATGTGTTATTTCGAGTACATTTCACCGTTTTGTCTTGGCTACTATTTACAGGGGGGCTAACGTTTTGTTTCAGGGAGGAATTTGAGATAACTTCGGTCGGTCACGTTTGGAACGCATACGCCCAGACGGCCATCGGGATTTCCAGGCTCTTTGTGCAAGAAATTGCGAGCTATACGTCTCTGAGCTGGTCTGAAAAGCTTCATTCCTGGCATGATATACAGATTGGCTGAAAATACAGCGGGAAACAAGCGGGAGCATAATTCTTGGAATCGTTCATATCCGCAGACGATGCGCCGAGGATGAAGATGAATTTTATCGCGATACAATTGCGATTCACGCTGCCATGGAAGATCGGTGCGTTTTCATTCGAACAGTTTCATCTTGAACCACCGAGGAACTTTCATCCTTTCGCCCCCTCGATGCTTTTACTTTCTTCGGGGAATCTCGCGGCACAGGCGGTCCTGAAGTTTCAAAGCATGGCGCAATACGCGCCGCGATTTTTGTAACCGAGACTGGCGTCGATGTCTTTAACCCACAAGGACGATCAGCAATCTTATCGCGGGAGCGCGAAAGAGAGGAAAGAATCGGCGTTACTTGTCACAGTGGATAAGCTCGTGACTTGCGATAGTGTTCCGGGAAGATAGCGTTTTATCGTGGCCGAAGATTCCCGATAGAAAAATTAATACATGCCCGCTGTCCTTATCCTTAAATGATGTACATGTACACATAAACATAGATGCATACGCGCGCTGCGGAAATATATTTCAGACTTTCGAAGCAAAAATAAAGCCGTCCCTCTTCTTCTCTGTTTAGGCTGCCGTGCCGCGAAGAGTGCAACTTTTAACAACGATTCAGGCCAAAGGAATGCTTCCCGGAATTTCACGAGCATACGCCACGCGGGCACTATTGACGGGATCATTCGACGCGAGCCAAAGGTGGCACGTGCCATTTTGGAGCATACTGAGGTTACAAGGAACCATATGACGCCAGAGATCCAGTTATTCCTCTTGACGCCCAACTGTGCGCTCTACCATACGCCGTACGAAAGAATTTTGGACGAGGAGGAGAAGAGGAATGCCTTCTTGGAGCCATTTTGGTCTATTTATTGGCCAGGTGGTCAGGCGCTTGCCAGGTTTATTCTGGATGAAGGAAGGAATCTTGTTTCGACGTCCAGGGTGGTTTTGGATGTGGGCGCTGGATGCGGCGCCGTTGCCATTGCCGCGAAACTCGTTGGCGCCGGGAGGGTGGTCGCCAATGATATTGATAAAGGTTCGCATCCGTTGACAGTGTTCTTATTAATGTATAAGTAGAACTCCCGGATGAACGATGGAAAAGACTGAGCAGAGAATTGGCTATATTTGTGGTGAAAAGAAATGGGACCACCGTTAATCATTTCAGACCAGGGCTTGGATACTTTGCAAATATACCGAGGCATGCCAATGCATTGATGCTTGTAATACTATATTGATATAACGCCGTTTAAAGGAGACCCTGCCTCTTCGCCGAATGCTAATTAACCCGCGTGAAAGGAAACCGGTGTGTCAAGTAGAGAAAACAATTGATATCGCAAGTGGGATAAATAGGGAAACCCTGGAATGTTGCTACGGGATAAGGAAATTTCTCGTTACACGAACAGGATGGCACAGTTTGCAGGGTACAAGGGGCACAGATATTTATGTGCTTCCCGTGAATGGCAACGTATAGCTCAGCTTGATATTATTCTTCACAGTTTCCTGTTCAATTTCAGGCGCACTAGAATGCGATTACTATAAGAAACTGTTGCATACAAACAGTATAAATTAGCTGCGCGAGCGAGAGGTGTCGCTTAGATGAACGTGGAAGTTCCAGATAACGTTTGCAAAAGGAAAGGGAAAACGATTATGCGGGGAAGAACCGGGAGTGTTGTGCCTGGACTGGATAAAACGGGTTGGACGAGTCGGTGGAAATACCGCGGAGTGCAAAGAGGAAAACTAGTCGGTAGACTTGACGTCAGTTGCCCACCTGTTCGGGTGGCCAGAAAGTGGCGGTGGAACCGCCCGATTCGAAAGGCAGCTTTCTGAATGATCGATAGAGTGTTGCACGTATAGTCGTTACTAATAATAGCAGGATACTATAAATACCGAACGCCATTAATAAACTAGAGAGTGGGAGATACATTGGGGACCGATACATAATAAGATGAAGCAGAATTTGGATGCCACTTGTGCCCTATAATTTTATTTTTAACGGTAACACCGTGGAAATAAAATATTATGGTCAGAAACGATAATGAAAAAAAGGAATCACTCTGTTCGCGGAGGTATCGAAGAGGATGTCAAGGTCGATTTGGTATTTCCACAGACAATTCCACTGTTTGATTCGCGAGATAAGGTCGACGACCTATGGATAAAAACGTAAACCAATAGCGAAACAATCTCGAAATTATGATACATCAGACACTCGAGTGTTGATCTTCGAGTCCGTCGAGTGTATTGAGACAATTAGGTTCATTCGATTTGGTAGACGAAGTTAATGACATAACCGATTCTATTTTATTATATTTTTCATGCAACAAAACCTATGTTAGGCATTGTTAGATAGCGAAGGAGTTCCCGTTTCCGTTCACGGTCCTGTACACCCTAAATCGGTAATTCTACCGTGAATGGCTTCGAAGAAAGTTCAGAATGTGGGTCAGGGCACGGAATTCCCCGTTGCACGGAGACACACAAGTGGTCTGGAGGGTCAAGCTGCCCGTACGTATATTGTTAAATGCGTACGTCAGTGAAAGGCTGCCCATTTCTGGGATCTACGTCCGTTGCATATTAAATGGTACCTCGTGCGGCGATCAGAGCATCGTTGACGCATCGATATTACGTCTCAACGCACGCACTGTATCTCCATTAACGCCCAGCACGACCGCAGAATCATGCTGATAAGGAATTCCGAGATTCACGTTAGTGTGTTAATAAATTTTGAAACACCCTTTGCAAGAAGAATATGCAATTTTTTATCGTTTGACGCTCGCCAATTGCATAACACTGCTGCGGTGGACTGTAGATCGTACGAACGAATACGTACAAAAAATATTTTATATACTTCTGCTAGGATGAGTAGCTTTTCAAAGGTGGCTCGTTAAATGCTGATTGTTACACAATACATACCAATCAAATACTCGTTAGAGCTTCCTATCTATTTTCCCGTAATTTCCCTTATCTTATCCGTTGCACTCCAGACCTGGCGACACAGGTACATATATTTATTATATTTCGGTAGTTGACTGTCATTGTATCGCTACAGTCCATCCGACTAATTCAGGCGAAATCGATTATCGGAACCCAATAAACAATGAAAATTAACGTGGCGTGGCATGTTACGTAACGGCGCGCGCCCGACGATTACGTGTCCCTAACAATTGTACATATGCATACATGTAATATCAAGCCCAGAAAAAAACAGCTTGTTAAACCCACGCTATTGTTTCCAATTATAACTGCATGAACGTATATGCATGTCATTGTAACGTCTGTATGCATTTTTTCAGTCGCGTGCACGGCCATTTCTATGAACGCTTTAATGAACCACGCGGACGTTGAAGTGTCTCAAGAAAATCTACTGCACAGATTGCCCGAAGAATCGACGGATGTTATCTTCATAGGAGATCTGCTGTACGACGAGGAAATCGCTGACGTTTTAATACCATGGCTAGAAAAAGCTCGTCACAATGGAACTCAAATTTATTTGGGCGATCCTGGAAGACACGGTTTAACTAACGGTTTGAAGAAACGTCTGAAACTATTGAAACGGTACTCGCTGCCGGAGGATGTTCGAAGAGAGAATTATGGATACGACAAGGGCTACGTTTGGGAATTTCGTGGATAGCCAGTAAAATATTATGGAGAAACTGTGATACGCATGTGGTCCGTATAGTCTGTGTTTAACTTGATTCAATTCACACGATCGAGTCGCGCGATGAAATAATCGTCAGGTAAAATGTATGTATCGCACGGTAGCGCGTGCGCGATTGTAAACAACCTGGTGGCTTAATTTA
This sequence comes from Nomada lathburiana, assembly GCA_963667235.1. NCBI lineage: Eukaryota > Metazoa > Arthropoda > Insecta > Hymenoptera > Apidae > Nomada > Nomada lathburiana. The sequence continues at coordinate 11,292,393 of OY763906.1, forward strand.
TGGCAGACGCCAGGAAGATTGCGAAAGCACGCGATAACGCAATCGTGGAGAGCATTGTAGTAGAATTCGTCGATCGGAAATAATAAAGAGTGAAGGGCCATTTCCAGTTACATAATTTCTGGCACAATCAGGGGATGGCAATGTTAAAAATGATCGCTACATTCAATAAAATTTGGAGCGCTGTATTTGAATAAATTACTGTTGAAAATAAATTTTAATTTAACTCTGCCAAGCTTAACGGAATGATTATCTTAAGGACACCTCAGATGATTGATAACTGTTATCGATATATATTACTGTTCGTGTACGAAGTTGTGTTGATAGATCGATAATATTATAAATACTGACAGGGCGTTTAAGTAAGAATAAAAAGGCAATCGATAAGGCCAGTTCGATAAAACGCATTATTCATCCGGCACTGATAACGACTACTGAATGCCTCAGACCTCCATTAGATAAATACAGGTAAAAATAGACTCAATATAGCAGTATACAATAATTAAAAGATCATTCTCGCCTCGTTATTCACACAATTCTAACTCACCTGTTTCCCAACGTAGGTCTCCAAACTACCGTGCTGCGCAATGAGACCACTCCGGAGGTTCGCCACGTTGGACAATTTGATCCTGCACTCGTACCTCGAACGATCTAGGATAATTTCCACGATTATCACTGAATCTCTGTAGAATATAATTCCCTGGAAAATCCAGGGGATATCCATCAGGCAATGCCGAACTTACTGTTGTATATTTTCGTTCCGTTTCTGCATACGCATGGCTGTTCCTCCTCGTCCGCCACGCGAGGACACTGTATTATGCAATTGCCGATTCCGCATTCTGCGAACAAGCATTGACCTCGTGAGCGTATAAATGACTAGAATGACTCATGCGTCTCGTATTTAGCTCGCCGCGTGAATCATCAGAATGTTGTCTGAAGATTTTCGCGACAAACGTTTATATTGAAAGAAATTCTACCGCCGTCCACGGTGTCCAGAAGATGAATCTCGCATCTCGGACCAACGTAGCCGTCGGCGCAGTGGCAGGTCATGGCTTCTGCTCCGATTTGCCTGGAACGCAAATAGTTCGTTGATCGTGTCATTGGACGTTTGTTCGCGGGTAATGGAAGGAACTTTTTTTTCTTTTTTTTATTCTCTAGTAGAGAAACGTATTTCCATCGATTTCCGGTTTGGAAAGTTTAACGATGCGGCGGTTAGCACGTTGATCGACCTACATTTATCTTCGCGATCGATTCTCATTCTGTTTAGAAGATTTTTCTTCGGAGCAAGGCCGAACGGTATTTTATAGCAACGATAATGGATGGTCTCGGTTGCGTAGAATATTTTGTAATGGTTTCTATAGAAGCTCTACTGTTTATTGAGATATTCTGTGTAACGCGTGTTCGTACTTGCAGGTGCCTCCGTTTTGGCAGACAGGATCTTGCCTATCGTCCAAGCAAAGTGGTCCTTCGTTACAGTTCTCTCCGCTGAAACCCTGGAAGCAATCACACCAGGTGCTCCTGTAAGCAAACAATGACAAATTCTATTATTCCCTAGGTCCAGAAGTAGAAGAAGAGAAGTTCGTGCGAACATGTGGTTCGTTAGTGATTCATGTGCTGATATCATATCGCTGTTAAACCACCCTGTTGAAACGCCCTGTTCTGTTTGCCTTCCGTGATGAAACTTCCCAAAATTATTCACTGATAAGCTACAGGAAAATTATAATTCTTCGTTGCTCTTCTACGATTTGCAATGTATTCAATCAAATTGGTACAGTAATGTTAATTAATTCTTTTATCTAATATCAAATGAAAGCAAAGTAGACAGACTTTTAAACAATTTTATTGAAACGCAACTTTCTATCACTGATTGTTCAAGGTGCCAGAACGTGTTCCACGAAGAATTAGGTCGGTGAGCGCAAAAGTGCCTCTCGTTTGAAATTGTACAATGGCAAACAGGACGATAATCTGGGCAACTGATAAAGCGGTTCAATTAGGATCACAGGGGAAGCACCGGAGTAATACGAGTTTAATGGTCTTCTAGGAGGTCACTGGTATTGGCTCTACAAAAGTAAACTAAAGCATTCTAAAAAGTGTCGACCCTTTGAAGCACGTTTTATGCTCTAACATATCTTTCGAAGAGAAACGTGACAAACACAATATCCTGGATCCAAAAATTCTGCTCGAAAGAGTTGTACGAAACTCTAAGACAGAACTCTGCGCGTTACGATAAAAATGATCGAAAAAACTGGATCACAGAAATAATCGCAAAAATTATTCAAAAGTTTATTCCACTTACTAAAATGTCTTCATAAATGAATGTAAGTAGATAAAAATATTTAATAATTCGTACCCAATTTTTCCCATCTATTTGAACGATTTTATGCTCTAAAATTTTAGGCGATTCTTCCTCGAACACCCTGTGCAGAAATAAATGTTAACACCTGCAGGAACTCACGTATAGTCTCCAGAGATTAGGCAATTCCCAGTAAAGGAGCAATGGTGTACAGAACAAGAATCGGAATTGGGCACATCCTCGGTCATCTGATACGTGACATTGAACCCGTAGACGTCCAGCAAGTTGTTCAGAACTCTCACATGATTGCCCTCGAGCCGGTCGAGTTCAAACTCCACAACGAGGAATGGCCTGAACGTTCTAAACCATTTGTACTCGAACACATTTCCCTCGGTGATCTCTTTAATCAATTGAGCTCCAAAATTCATGCTATCCGATTCGTAGTACGCGTACTCGGTGAAGCTGAGCCCCTTGTACACGTACACCTGTGCCAGGTAGACAACAATGGAGCTGTTGGTCGCAGGAATATCCGAGACATCGATCACCCAGCGACATTTAATGGGCACAGGAAACGGCCGAGGGAAATTCGGTGTCTGGATCACCCCTCTTGGCGCAGTTAGACGATCACCGCAGGATATTTCTGTCGTCGTTGAATAACCGATTAAGGTCAGCCAACAGAGGCAGAATAAAGGGGTGATGCTGGAGTCCTGGGACATTATCCTCGAGAAATGCGCCTGAACAGAAAATTTCGTGGGTCTTTTTTACGGTCGGTGTGATAAAATTTTACCCGCGCACCTTTGGGAGAGATTATTTGAAAGGCTTTGTCCGTCACGAGTAACCCGTTAGTTCTATGAAATGCACGGCGAATGAAAAAACTGATGGAGCAATCGTGTTACGCGGTTTTGCAATTGGAAAAAAAGTCGCGTGACTTTGAACCGACTTGGTCCATCTTTTAGTTCTCTAATTGGATACTTGTTAATTGCCCGTGAAACCCGTGCAACAGGAGTGCATGCTCGGCCAAAGAAGGCGTGCGTATTTGTAACGCAATACAAATAGCCTACTTACACTGCAAATTTAATAGATCAGTGTGCCGCTTCACCAGTACTCGAAACAATGCACCCTATCGTCTGGCCGAACCATACCACAATCACATTTCATTTGCGCGCAACAATCAAGGACCGCTCTTACATTCGTATGATAACATAATACATGTCGGTCGCTGGCACTCGACAGTCCCGAGAGACGCAAAGACATCACGCGAGACGATTTGCGAATGTAAAGAACAATTTGTACAATTTCTGTTCTACGAGAGGGGCAAACGTTTCAAGAACACGGATACATTCTGATCGATTTTATCTGCCACCTCCGAGGCGATTGACAATCGGATTAGGAGTCTAGCTGATCCTCGGGAATGTTATCGCGAACGCACCAAGCCGCGATCTGCCGGGCAGCTGGGCGTTAGCCTCTTCCGCACGACTGTTCTCTCAGCGCGCACCCTCAGTGCACCCCTTGCTTACTATTCGCCCTCTGATTCCGTCTGATGTCGCGGGAGAGCAGTGGTGCGCTCACAGGGATGCTGGCAAACTCCGAAGAAGAATTTCGCGTTCGAATCACGTCACTGTGGTGTGTAAGGATCAGCAGGGATGTAACATAGTTATAGGGGTTGAATAGTCCTTGGCGGAATATAGGATTGATTATTTCGGGGGGGCGAAAGGAGAGAAGGAAGATTATATTTTGGCTTACATTGGGTACATTTGTATGTGAAATAATTTGAGGAACATTGGTGATTACTTGCGGCGATATTTGCCATTGTTTTGCTGCGTGGCACAGCGTGGTACTTTTGCTGAGAGAAGTGTAGATAATGGGCGAGATAAAATATCTATTCGTAAGTCTGATTTATATAGTTAATGATATGGGTTACTGGACAAAGGGAAAGATTTATTTAAATTACAATAATATGTGATTGTTGCACATGTTTCTTGTTTGTTTTAAAATCGTTAGTAATATGCATAGGTGAGTACAATAATAAATCTGCTCAGAGGATTGGGCACAGCTATATGTGTCACAGGAACTATTTTAAAGAGCATCCAAATTGCCACATTTGCCCTGTTTAGAAAGTGCAAGCGATCTCCACTGGATTTTGAAGAGGCATCAAATCTGCGTAAATTGTTTAACAATGATTTGAGATATTCAGGGTATAGTGGTCTATAATAAAATAGTCTATATATATACTACCTTTTATTACGTGTATACTTTCATACTACTGTTTTGTTTTAATGACCTCAGTTCCAATGTTTCTAGTTGTCTCCAATGCATATTTCGAACGCTCCTTGCCCCAGGCAGTGCTATAATTAGTAGCATTTTGAAGGAAAAGGAATAAAATGCTATAAATAACATTCTATATAAATCTGTTAAAGGTATACCCCTTTTTTACTCAATAGAAGTCTAGCGATTGCATTATGATAATCAATTTCTGAGCCAATATTTAAGAAGCTCTATCCTAGCTTCAAAGATGCATTTTCTTTTATATTGGATTATTTAATTCGCAATGTCGACAAATGAATGCCATTGTTCAAGCCAACAAAATCATTGCAAGTTCTTTATTCTGAAACTTGTTGCATTTTATTATGTTTCGTGCTTATAGCTGTGCCCATTGCTAAAATCTTACAAAGTTCTCTGTAACAAAAGAGGGCAGATATACCATTAAATGTAATGAAATAAAAAACGTTAAAAAATATTTAAAAGATGCATCCATTTTTACCTCTAAATCTGAATCAATCGAGCAGGCAGTTTGGAATATTTATTAATGTTTTAACGTAAATCGAAGTATTAACATTTCCAAAAGAGTGCATGCATTTTTTACAACGTCGTCGCCAGATAAGTTCCTTACCATGTGACAATTTGTAAACAGTGTGCTCCGTGACATCGAACTATAAACTCAGGAAAGAAATGCATTTATGCCGGAGTCGGCTTAGTACAAATGCATTATCGCGCATTGTGGCATAAGATCTTGCAACAGAAAAACTTAATTACTGCTGCGAAGTCTCCCGTTTCCATAAGTACAAGGTTCATTTAGTCTATCAGCTGATAGCACAATATGTATACAAGTTGGTTCTACGCCATTGTATGCAACATTCTATTATGCGTTTGATAATAAATTATACGGAAGACAAATACAGTATAAAAATAGAATCGGTTTCAATCACCATTTCGTTTATTATAATTTACATAAATTCGTTCTTCTCCAAGATAGACATTTTCTGTCTTTTTTCACGTTTTCTTTCGGTACATGTACGCGTGTTAATCGGCCTTTTCGAAGCGTACGACATCGAGCGCAAGCGTTACATATATTTTGGCATATGTACCTGAAATGTAAATGTAAATATATACTTATATTACATGATCGAGTTTATGCATATGCATATGCATACGTATTTATAATCAAGCAGTTTCGAAGACTCGCTTAATACTGTTATAACTGTGATATCTATGTTATATTTTGGATACGCATCTAATGCTTGATAAAGAACTCGTTAGAGCGAATTAAATATATATGTGGATAATATATGCCTGTTGCATTAAAAATAGCAAGATACCATCGCTACGAAAACCGCGCATAAAATACGTCTTCAATGTAGCCTCCAGATTCGTTAAATTTGTTATGTTCCACCTCTATTTTTTATTTCGATCGATACCGAATAGAGTTACATTCAATTCTCGTCTTAAGTCGCTGAAAATGTAATTTTATCTTAACGTGATCTGATCTATCTGGATAATCGTATATTATCGGACGCGAACAACAAAAAATTTCGAATCGGTTTCGCATTTTTTATACAGAAAGAAAAAATCATTGCGATCCTTTGTTACTTTTTATATTCATAAATATATGTATACATTGCATGCGCCACATTGTTTTTACCGCATTTGTTCGTAAAATATGTTTATTGCAGCATTTGGGAAACGGTGGCAAAAATGGTCGATATCTGAAAAATTTATATATGTAGCTTTAAATACATATTTCCAAAGCAGTTAAACATTTTTATCTTATTCTATTCTAGATGTACAAATGTGAATGCGTCTTTACAGCAGAACCAACATGGGTCGATGCGCACGCGCACTTAGAATGATACCGTCTCTTCGCATATGATGGCGACTGACAACTTTAAAACGTGAGTTTATTATCATATAATTTCTTATGTTTAAACTGTGCTGTCCGCGTGTAAAATATAACAGTGATATCATTAAATATTCAGATTTTTGTTAGTACAGTAATTTTTTTTAATTACTACCGTTTAATAGAGTATATCCTTAAAATTACCGCTCATAATTCGTTAGACCAACATTCACTTATCCTAGTAAGTATACCTATAAAGCTCCCCATAACTTCACGCATTGCTGTACTTGAAAAAAAGTTGCAAACTATTTCTGAATGAATGTAACGTGTACAAACTTTTTAATACACGTTACTTCGATTTCCACAATAATCTTTGCTTTGTATTGTTTTTCAATTTAACTTCTCCACTCATATAGGATTACTTAAACCATTGTGAGTTTGGTAATGTTTTGATAATGATTATGTCTACATATTCATAATGATCAATTTATAGTGCTAAAGTTCAAATACAGAATTAACTTTTTTCTGGTTCCTATATTTAGAAACTTTTAAATAACCTCGATAATTCGTGCATTGAATATTACATATAACACTTTCTCGAAATATAATTCTTCGTTTTCTTTCATGAAAAAACAGGAGAATTCGTTATCTTTATGCGGTATACGAGCAAACAATTAAAAAATATTATAATCTAAAATTGTTGGGTTTGTATTGTTTCTACAAGTACAAAAGATACTTATAAATCGAAGTTATGTCGTATTATTATCGTTCACATAAATTTATATTAAGTATATAAATTATTAATAATTGTTAATAAATTTTATGTTAATAAGTGCTTCCCATTGATTTTTGTCTCTTTTGAATAACATGATAAAAAATTAAAGAATTCTAACAATAAATTCATAGTAGCTGAAAATTTATTGTAGTACGCGATTATACATATATCAAGCATTCGGAACGCTAGCTTTTATACTTTAGAGGTTAATGCAGAAGTATATCGAAATCGAAACTTGAGCATTTCCTTGGTCTGTAAAATGGGTACACCAATTAACATTTCCTATGAGTCAAGAAGAATGATATTTTTGTATATGGTAGCAGTAGAAAATATTGATCGGCAAATTTACTAAATTTACCAAGCATTGTCAAAATTGCTGTTTCAAAGACAGAATCCTTTTCCCGATTATACGTGCTGCTCGATTAACCAATCCAAACTCAATAACAATACTACGTCATGCGAATATCAGCTGCTATTGGTTCAAACCGATACTACGAAAACGAAATAATAAAATTTAATATGTGCCTGTACACGAAGGAAACTTAAATCGGATACATTATACATCGTGGCTTTTCGTTAAATTTCCGAAATTGTTACGAATTTAAATTTATAAATTCAGAAACAAGAAAATCGTTAATTAACGACTAGTGTGAAATTTGCTTCTTTAAAAAAATATTAGCTTTGCTTGCATCGATCAGCAGGTCACAAATTGGTCGTTCTTTTTTCCAGACAATATTTGCGCGGGAGATTACGTGTGTGGCGTAACAGTGAAAATAATTCGCTGCGGTATTAAATTGGATTAAAGCTTTCTTGTTTCGTTTATTGCTATCGATCGATCGAGCATGATCCTTGAATGATTTCAAAATTATTCGTGCACAGGAAAAATCTGTACATCAGATGCGGTTAGTAGCGCATCGAGAGTGTTACGATTGGTCGAAATTGTGAACTTGTTCCTTAGTGCAACAGCGATTAACCAATAGCGAACGGCCTGTTGCGCCGTCGCTACTACAGTTAGAGCCTATAGGGACGTTTCTGTAGCGTACGGAGAATGAAAGGCTCGAACGCTTAAAAGATACGTGTAATTAATTGTTAAAATATCTGTGAAATTGTAATTTGGCTTCTTTCTAGTTTATAATGTACCAATTGTTTGCGCCTCCCTAAGAATTCTCGCAAAACGGAGCAGTTGTTCATAGTTTAATACATCCTCTTATTCCAGTGAAAACTGTGCGTGCGCGTAGTGTCCCTCGACTGATTCGTGATGCGCGACAGACAATTTGCAAAAGCATTTGAACGAAAATATCGTTGTTGTAAATCAGCAAACTAGTTGGACACGAAGACTTCTGGTGTTCCATAGAATGCGTGCAACAAATTCGTGTAAAACCAATTTGTTTGCAATCGTGAAACATAATAACGTAACTCTACTCAGCAATATTAGTTGCTGGCGCGTGTTTCAAATCGCCTTTGTAATTCTCTTAACGCCCAGTTATGGCTATCCGTGATATCACAGCGATTAGTTATTAAACGCTGCGTACTGGTTTAACGTTTAATTTTACAAACGTTTGTTGGCAGTGCGTTTAAAAAATTTCAATTATTCGCGAATTATGTAACCGGTAGTAATTCTATTTGGTGATAGGAGACATTATACAGTTAGGTGTGTAAAATTCTACAATGCTATTTCTCGCATGTTTACTTCTACAATTAAACGAATTTTTTCCTCGTTTAATGCTTGTTTCGACACGTTGCGCATATATATCCTTTATTGTCCAATTATTCTCTTTTTATAATAATGATTGAAAAAAAAATTACTTTTTTCAAATGCGCTTAAAATCAAGTTTGACTATTTCTATCCGTTAATACTTTGCCGATATGTCTCTCTCCGTATTCTTTTATACCGGAGCTTGAACAAGCAACAAAATTGATTGTAAACCTTTCTTTTCTTTCATCTATGAAAAATGTTTTTAATTGTGTTTGTTTAATAGAATGGAAGAGGAAATAGTAGTAGATGATGTAGATGAGAATAGTAGTTCCGAGATGCAACAATCTGACGATCAAACGACACCAGTCATGCCTTTATTATATATCCAACAAGGTAAACTGCGTTCCACTCAATCAACGAATACAAATCAGACGTTGGTTTCGCCTAGCACCACTCAACTTGCGGCTATTATCAATCCGGTAAACAATCAGGTAATTGGGTAAACTTCTTTTGTTAACAAGTTTATAATGTCATTTTGTCTATTTTTTTTTTTTTTACATACAACAGTTTTGGTAAATAAATTTTGTTTCAATTTTATAATTTATATAATGTTTTACAATCATTGGTCTATTACATAGGGTAGATTAATACATTGTAGAGTGTGGTATAATAAACTGTATGTACAGTTATTTATATAGGTCAGAGTAACCTATAACTATATAAAATGGTCCCAAGTAAAATTGTGCTACTTCAAGCATGTCTTGTCAAGAATAGGTTTGGTGTGTCATATGTAAATTGATATGAAATGTACACATGCAAAAGTGTGAAATCTTTGTTAGAAACCATGTGTAGGTGGTAGCTGTGTGTGATATATATCTTTATATTAAATATAGATTTGTTCAACATACTTGTTATAATGGATAACAGTTGGCAAATGTATAGATTAGATTAAAGATTACATTATAAACATTTAGTATTATAATCTTGTGTTCAAAGTGTTTCAAGTGTTTCATCATAGGATATCAATTACTTTCAAAGTAAGGGTATTACACTAAATTGCATAATTCTTAATCATTAGGACACAATCATTTGCTACTTGATACTTGCAGGTTCTTTCTAGTTCAACATCGGTCAATTGTTCGTTCTCTTCTTATTCCAGATTGTTGCCGGACAAAATAAAGTATTTATACAAGGGTCAAGTCAGGTTACAACTTCACAAAGCAAGCAACATATTGTGATACACCGGCCGATTAATACAGTCAGCACTACGACAGCATCGCAGGGTCAGAAACATATACTGCTTAGGAAATCCAATGCGTCGACCGCTCAGATTGTGCCCTTAAGCACCTCTCAGGGAAATCAGACCAATGCACAAGCAGGCAAGCATACGTTTGCATACCTTGGGACGCTCATAAAACCAAATAAATCTCGCGAATCTGTGGTTATTCCGGCAGGTGAATAATTTTTACTTTTGTGATGCTGGTAATTGATAGTAAAAATTATTTTGCATTGATACCATTTTTAATTTGTCCGTTGATATATTTTTTATTAGGTGCTCTAACAACAACGCAAATAGCCAAACCAAAATTAGTAATAGCACCGGTGATATCACAATTGGCACAAACCTCGACCAGTACCACCACAGGATCTCAAGTACAACCGCAGAAACACATGGCAAATTTGTTACTACCAGTCAGTATTCCGCAACAAAGCGGACCAACTAAATCCAGTATGTTTAATTTGAAAATTAATAATGGACAACTTAACACAGAAAACAAAGGAACGATTACAGGTGTGTGTGTGTGTGTGTATGCATGTGCGTGTGCTTCGAATTATTTTTATCCTGCTATAGATTGAAATAAATAATTGCTATCGTATTGTATTACAGTGTTACGAGAGTCAAAGACCACTAATTCAGCAACACACCCACCACCGTTGCATCCCATTGCAAAAATGAGTTTACTGAATGCAAATAAAGGCAATAATAATTCCACGGACAGTATAAAAATAACAGAAAATCCAGACTCTGCAGTTATTACACCCATTCCAAAGAAAGATGATTCTGGTGTACCCGAGAAGAGGAAAAAAACGATAAGCAATATACTAAGAGGATCCAGTGAGAAACGATTGAAGAAACAAAATCTTCCAAAGTCTCCTCAGGAGAGTATGGTTGATGTAAGCTATACACTAAGTAGTAGTCCGGACTCCGAGCAAGATAAAGATAAAAAGGGGCAAAATGATGATGACATTACTTTAATTAAAGTAGTTCCCAGCGAAGAGAAATCTGTGAAAATTGCGAACACCAGTATGGATGATGATATAAAAATCGAGATTATTAAAACACGTACAAGTTGTGCGATAGAATCGATAGCAGATAATAAAGGCGACTCTAAGTTAAATAATCACGATGACTTAAAGGATCACTTAAATTCAACACAAACAAATGATTCGAACTTCGATGCAGCGAAAGTTTTAGATTGGAAAGATGGTGTCGGTACACTTCCTGGGAGTACGTTAAAGGTAATTAAATTTTTAAAGTAGATTATATTTTAATCGTTTCGATAATCAAAAATGACGTGTGTATTTCCACAGTTTTGTATGAATGAATTCGGTATTATGGAAGTAGTAGACGAGGATGAAAATAACAAGCAAGGTAAAGACAGTATTGGCGACAAGGAAAATGTTTGTTCCACGCAAAATTCTTCAAAGTCCAGTCCAGTAGTTGTTAATAATGTGATCGCCGAGAAAAAACGTAAGAATTTACAACATGCTTTTGTTATTTTCATTGACCATTTTTTCTTACTAGTCCCATTTTTTATATCTCCAGCTGATGACAGAAAATCAAGAACTGTTTCGGCTGACACGATGTACCATTGCGAAGGTTGTGGCTGTTACGGATTGGCCGCAGAATTCGAAAGTCCAATTTCATGTGGTCCAACATGCACAGAAATAATAGAAGCAAAAAAACAGCCAGCAATACGAAAGGAAAAGGATTTAAAGTATGCCGTTTAACAACGAAGAAGAAAACCGTTTAAAATTTATAAACAAATATATGTGTATTTAAATTTAATTTTTAATTCTTTGCAGAGATTTACGGGCAAAGCGGAAACGCAAAAGGCTATTGCAGGAACAACAACAGTCTAAAGAATTGGAAGACAAGTCAGAGGATAAAGTGCAAGATAAAGTCAAGTCCGAAACAGACGAGGATACAAAAGATATAATCACAGGAATCGATGACGAGAGTCAAGGCGATACTAATGAATCGAAGGTATGCGTTAGCAATTTCTATTTTTCCACCTATCGAAGTGTGTAGCTTATAAATGTGCCTCTGTATCCAGTATCCTTGGCAGACAGGAAAACTCGGATTTTCGTGGTCTAAATACCTTGAACATTGCAAGGCAAAGGCAGCTCCAGTTAAATTATTTAAAGACCCATTTCCCTATGCCAAAAATCATTTCAAGGTAGGAATGAAGTTGGAGGGAATCGATCCAGAACATCCGTCGCGATATTGCGTCCTCACAGTTGTGGAAGTTGTAGGTAAGTTGTTTCTCGCCCCTTCTCTTGTATTCGTTTAATAGTATTTAATATATGCAACGTTATGTAATTACGTTTATATAATTACAGGCTATCGAATACGTTTGCATTTCGATGGATATCCAGAAAATTATGATTTCTGGGTAAACGCAGACAGTATGGATGTTTACCCTGTTGGTTGGTCAGAGAAAAATGGACACCGACTGGACCCACCAAAGGGTTACGTTGCTAATAATTTTAACTGGAACGCGTATCTAAAAATTTGCAAGGCTTCTGCGGCGCCGAAAAATATATTTTCGAATAAAAGTGTAAGCCTCGATGAATTTCTCACGCGATAACTTATGCTAATGTTTCACAGATCTAATAAGAATATTTTTTTCATTATTATAGTCGGTCTGTCCAACTGGATTCCGTGTAGGAATGAAATTGGAAGCGGTGGATAGAAAACACTCTTCGCTGGTTTGCGTAGCAAGTATAGCGGGCCTAATGGACTCTCGTATTTTAGTTCACTTTGATTCTTGGGACGAGGTGTACGATTATTGGGCGGATGCAAGCTCACCGTATATTCACCCAGTCGGATGGTGTCATCACAATGGTCATAGTCTCACACCACCAAACAGTTAGTGAAGATATATTTTTTTATAATATAATTGCTGCAATTTGAAAGTTTTTTTTTAATTGACAAGTAAATGAATGAATAATAAATTTACTGTCGCAGATTATAAAGACCCGAAGTCTTTCACGTGGGACACTTACCTTCGGGAGACTCGATCAATGGTGGCACCAGCGAGAGCTTTCAAACAACGACCACCCTGTGGATTTAAGCGTGGCATGAAATTGGAAGCGGTGGACAAACGTGTGCCTCAACTTATACGAGTAGCAACAGTCGAAGATGTTAAGGATCATATGTACGTATATTTTATATATTAGGGATATTTTTATAAAATACATAGTTAATATTTTTTAGCCTCTTTAAAATTGAAATAAAGTAAAGAAATAATACTTTTTAACCATTCACACCTTAGGTTAAAAATACGATTCGATGGGTGGCCGGAAAATCATGCTTACTGGGTGGATGATGATTCTTCGGATATACATCCCATGGGCTGGTGTATGAAGACGGGTCATCCTTTAGAACCACCGTTAAGTAAGAATTGCAGAATTTTTTTTTATACATATAATCGTATAATAATAATGTATTGTAAATGATTATAATGAATTGTTTCTTTAATAGCTCCAGATAATTTGAATGATAGGCCAGAATGTGGAACGCACGGTTGCAAAGGAATAGGACATGTAAAGGGGCCTAAATATGCGACGCACAACTCTGCATCCGGTTGCCCTTATTCACTACAGAATCTTCACAAAGTCAGGCAGGCGGCTGATAGGCTTAACTTGAAGCACGATACTTGCGATTTTGAGGATGATGTACAGGACAGACCAAAAATAGAAAAGACTGATAAAATAAAGATGGAGAAGTCTGAGAAATTGGAGAGGCCATTATTTTCGGAGGAACGATTACTGAAGACTGAAAAAGATATTAAGCAAGAGGATGGGGACTTCTCTGATAAAAATGATAAGTCTGAAAACTCAGAAAAGTAAGTTTCTTAATATTTATACTTTTTTTTTATATTGCTACATGTACGAATAATTGATTGCATACTTATTTATAGATCTAGTAAATCGAAGCATCATCACAGCGATGGGCAGACGGATGACGATGAGCTTTTGAGAAAAAGGAAAAAGAGGTTCGATTACAGTATTCCTTGAATTTGTAAGCTTGTCAATTACCTTTATTAATGATTTTAACATGCTTGGATTCGTATAGGCGACAGATTTCAGAGGAACCATTATATTCCCTCTCGAATTCGTATGGCGACGCGACATTAACAACTATACCTTATGCAGCGAATATGCCCGACAAACAGTTACGTACGGAATTGTATCAGTCTGTGTACACTCCCGGATATAATCCATTACCGGATGCGCCACACATATGGGCGAAACATAGCAATGCTTTAAACAGGGTAGTTGCGAAACAGAATACGAATCCTCGAAGGTGGTCGAACGAAGAAGTTATCAAGTTTATACAGAGTGTCCCGAATTGTAAAGAAATTGGGAATATATTTAGGAAGCACGTGAGTACTAAAGAGAAATTCAATTTAAAAAATTTAATCGAAAGAATTTAATTGTGTTTAATATCGAATCGAATGTCCGCAGAATATCGATGGCGAAGCATTTTTAATGTTGACTCAAGAGGATCTGGTATCGCTATTAGGATTGCGTCTCGGACCTGCGATTAAGTTGTACAATAGTATAGTTCTTCTACGTCGAAGGGCAACGTGAATGATGTGCGATGAACGCACATACAATTGGGTCTTAAAAAGTGCAAAATGGCAGCTAACGTGACGATCACGACGTATATATTTATTTAAAAAAGAAAAAAAGACTTTAACGATCATCGAGGATAGAAATGCATTTTCTATCGCCATTAAGGACATCGATTTCTAAAAGTGAGAGAAGCTTGTAAGAGAACTTCTAATTCAATGACGTAAAAGACAATTATTGAAGTGGAAGACGATTGTGTGAAGTTGGAATGGACGATTTTTATCGACTCGTGCTACCACGAGGTATAACTATAGTTCAGATGTACACGCATGATAAAGTACTTACGATTGTCCGTTTTAATTTTTTCCTATACAGTGAAGTGCATTCAATTATGTACAAATGTAAATATTAACGATCTTAATAATTAAATATTGTAATACAAAAAATATAATACATACTGTAGTAATTCTCTTTGGTCTTAGCCTGCGATACTATCTTATATTTAATTTTAAAAATTTACCCCCTTTTATTTCTTTCACATCAAAACAAATAAAGATACTGAATGCTTTCACTATATTAAAAAAGATTATATAAAAATTTATACAAAAGATGTAGTAAAAAATAGTGTTACATTTTATTTAATGCTATATAATTTGTTTAATATCTCGTTTGCAGTTTTTCTCGTTCATCAACATTCGATTGGCATGAAAATTCAGTACGGTGTTAATTTGACCAAGAGACAGCAAGGAGGCGGTGCTCCATTTAAAACGCGCTGTCCCTCCCCGTTCGATCCCAGCATTGTGCCACTCGTAGGTCGTTCTCCCACCAGCCGGCGAAGTGGCTGCCATGGCGATGTTTACAGAGCGTAGCTGGACGACTGGCCATGTGTTCAGTCGGTGGCTTGTCACGCGCCCGGCAGTAGTACGCTCCCTGTTCGTGTTTGCTTCGTAGTTCTTCGTATATAATCTCCGTATCACGAAAGAGTTCTCCTACCGACAACCACTTGACGGTCAAAATTAAACAATTGCTCCCATACCGCGACAAGCTACTCGACAAATTACTCCAAAATACATTTGCTAATTACATTTTCTATCGATCAAATCGATAATAGTTCGCCACATATTGACAATAAATTTGGCGGGCAAATTTAATCGGCGGGCACGCGCTCTCCAATCGATCGTATCGATTTTGAAGTTTCGACCTACGGTCGGAAGTTGTTCTTCGAATCGCCGCGAAGTGTGACGATGACATTAGTGGTGTCGCCGGCACAAGCTGTTACAAAGTACAGAGCATAGAAATTACGCGTGTCACCCTCGAGATTAATTCGCAAAGTGCAGGACACGGGCACACGAAACACAGTCATCGTACGTGTTCGGACCAACGATTTGAGTGATTCCGTGTCATGCGCGAACGCGATCGTTCGGTGCCGCGTTTAAGTTCGATCTGACTGTCGAAAAGGGAAAACTTTTTCGATACTCTGAAATTGTTCGACAACTAACACCGAAAGTGAACAGTGTCGTATGGTATGACTGGTACGTTTTTTACGCGGCAAAAGGAGGGGAAGGATGCGGGGTGGTTGTCGTTGATCATCGGCCGCGAAAAACGGGAAAGTTACGAAGAGGAAGGACGGTCCGTGAAATTCGGCGGCGGTGGGCCGCAGGTTCGTTTGTCGGTGATTGGCACGGGATACACCGGCACCGGCAGTGCTAAAATGCCCCGTGGCCTGCCGACTAGACGTGGACTCCAGGCTTTGGCGCTTGTTCTTGCCACTGCATATGCTACGATCCTCCTCTATCAGGTCGCTGCACCTCGTCAGGTAGGTGCACATATTTCTATTCAACAATCTGTAGAACGAAGAGATTGAAAATTGTCGATAACGTGCCAATCGCTCTGTATTATCGACCATCGCGTTTTATATTTTTCTTATCCTGCCCGCTGAGTCACGTGGTATGTGTTACTTAAGCGACCTTGTCGGAAAGGGGTGCATTAGTTGTCACTTATAAAAAGAAACGCGCGAATCACTTGCTGTCTAAGCGCCACCCCATATCCAGTTATGTTAATCGAACGGCGAATCGAGTCTGCCCGAGTTTGTTTTCATCGACGAACCGAGGATACACATTCCTTCGGTGTGCTTGCACGCGCTTCGATCTTTTCCATGAATGGGTCGCCTTTCCGATAATAGTCCATACTTTCATCGAATTATTGTAGGACGCGTTCAGTACGTGTCGAGTGGTGGTCGCGGAAGCATCGTTCACATATAGATAAAGTGTTTCGGGTTATTTCAGTGGGTCGACGAGATGACGGTCGAAATGAATAGTAGAAGCGTGCTGGTGGAAGTACCCGCTTCGAGGAGGATGATCGTCAGCGAGGAGACGTCGGTGACACCTGCGATCGCGACGGCGACCATGGCATTGTCCACTACAAATCTCGACGACGTATTCATCAGCGTAAAGACCACCAAGCATTATCATCACTCCCGTTTGCCGGCCATTATCAGCACATGGTTCCAGTTCGCCAAAGATCAGGTAAGTGACGAAGCACTTGGTACCTGACTATAAAAGATCATTTATTTATCATCATCAGTCATTGGCCCAATTTTTGCCGCCATCTTGTTAGCGTTCCACGGCGCCGGTCCTGTGATTAGATTTAGAATACGTATCTATGCATGTATAGACATCTTGTTCAACTGTTGCATTAGCTGGAAAATTTCTTCGAAAATTATAAATCTTTATACATGGTTGGACATCTGGCGAGAATAGATCCGACTCTGTGTGCGATTTGCCACCGTTTGGCCAAGCATACGTGCACGATTTTACATTGATGAGTGCTCGTCGTGGGAACGCGATACTCTGTACATACATACACACATGCATATTTCCATTTTACAGTTTCTTTTTCAGTTTTTCTTCGCTCTCTCTGTTTTCTATCAGCGTCCGTGTTACGTTCACTCACACACGTAGATATATACACGTATACAATACGTACGCGTTGTACATTTTTGTTTATGTACACAGCTCGAGTTCCTAGAATCGAGCGAATTTCGCGTGCTCGTCCTCCCGGATCCGTGTTCCCGTCCATTCGTATATCTGTTACTGTTTAGTTTCTTATCTACCTCTCTTTTTCTGCCGTTCTTCGACTGGAAACGCGAGGGTAGCATCGCGATTGGAGTCAGAGGCCTAGGAACGTGCAACTTTCGCGATATTATCTCCCTGCGACTAATTGCATGCATTGTAACTCCCCTTTCTCCGTTCGCCGTGCTACCAGTAACACTTCCTGGAACCCGTAGCGCAGAAAAGACTGTTCGACATAGGGCCAACAACCGCGATTCTTGGGACGCGCGCATTCGGCAGAATTACTCGGCGCCTAAACACCCATTTGGTTATGTTTAAAACAAAAATGTTGAGCACCATTCGCATTAGACAGTAAAAGAAACGTTCGATTCACTTCCATTTCTTGATCACACGGTTCACCCTCGACCCCAACTTTGCCTTTGCGTCAAACCGACTCGACGCCGCTTTTACGTTCCACGAGGAGCTTACCTGGCCGTTTGATCGCGTGCCTGTGGGGCCTCGGTAATACCGTGGACCCCGTCGATTTCGACGCTTTAATCACGTATAATTTGCGGAACGGCCGGTGATTAAGCGCTGACCAAATCGGAACGGGGTAAATTTGCTCGACCTTTGCCGCTCTACGTTTCTGCAACGACCACGCGTCAGGGTATATAGCCGGATGGACTGGAACTAGGAGAACGGTTTAATTTTTCGGTCATCTTTTTAGCGAAGCCGGCATTGTCTAACGCGAGGCAGCACGGATATCGAGAAATATCGTGGTGCTTTCTTCATTTCACGCTATTACGGATTCACGATCCAATTTACGGGGAAGGATTTAACACGGGGGAAGAGAAAAGAGGCAGGTAGAGAAGCTGACCGAGCCCGAAGCGCCGCATTGTTTACCTGCTGATGCTTCGTTCAAAATGTAAATCGATTTCTTTCGAAGTTGTCCACAGCGTGTTATTGCGCGGGATTCTTTGTTGGACTTGGTGGGCAAATAGTACTTGCAATTAATTATTAATACAAGAAGCATCCAAATGCACGCGAGCAACAGAATTGTGATGGCACTTTTGCTTTCGACAAATTGTCGAGCGTGGTACATTGTAAGTAGCCTGTTGAAGTTTCATGCGTTGCGAATGGACAGTCATCGCGATCGATTGGAGCGCAGCGTAGCAGGGCTGTGGGTGTTCATTGGATTCGATGCAAAAAAAAAAGAAAAAACGAAAGAAAGAAAAAGAAAAAAGCCTCTCTCGGGGATACCGATCGATCGACGTCGAGGCGTATTGTCATTAGTTTCAGTGACTCGCTCCATATTGAAACCCTTCAATTTGCGATGGTCGTTTTGCCTCCGAGCCGCCCGCAGATAATTGCTCAATTACGCCGTTTATTTATCTGAAAACGCTTACCAGACGCGCCGCTGTAATTTTACACGATCGAAGCACAAAGTATCTCTAGTCAGTCCGGCCTCTTTTCTTTTGCACTTTTTCTATCGTCGACAACCTGTCCTTGAGATTGATTGGAATACTGCTCCAATTTTTTTTTTTTAAAGCGATCGAACGCAAAGGGGGCCGAACGTCAGCAGTTAATTTGTACTTGCATTCTGTACTTTTCGTGACCATTCATGTATACGTATAGTCGAGTGGGTACTTGTCGTGCTTAGCCACTCGAGGGCTCACTTACAGGAAATTAGAAATTTAGGGAATTCAGGAGCTTTAGGATTGACGAACTCGGGGACCCCAAGAACTCTAACGCACAAGTATGTCCACACTAACGTATCTAAAAGTAGACTAATAGCACAAGCACTCAATCAATCAATTACTCGGGGCTCTCGTCCTGCCAGCAGGCTAGAATCGTCCATGTTCTAATGCGTCATAAAATATTGTACACAAAATGTAACTTTTCGTTGCTGTTGAACAGCTCCCATTTAATTGAACGTAGGGCCGGTTTAATTTGATACGTCTACCACAGAATTGAAAACGGGGACCGTAATCAAACCGTTCCAACGATTCTGTCCTTCGTCTCTCTCAGCCTTCCTCTGGTTTTCTCGCAGCGAAAAGATCGGCTTAACGACGAATGCTCGTTTTAGCAACGACGTACGTGCGTGGATTAACGTAATTATGTCGATGTAACGCGATGCCGGTGCCACTGACATCATCGCGACTCTTTCGTCCCTCTTTTTCACTGACATCGTGGCTCTTGTTTGCCGGATATTCGTGTTCCTTCTGCGAATGCTGACTCGGGGCTCGTTTGTCTCGCCTCCTTTTTTCTTCCCTCGCCTTGGCTCTCTTTCTCCCGTTTACGTGCACGCTGTAATTGACGTTGCACCGGACATCCGTCTTGTCGCGACGTTTATCTTACGACACGAGCTTGGTCATTTTAGAGATCACTGATAGATATTAGATGTAAACACGTCGGGAGTATAAAACATTAACCCCTTCGTTACGGTGTAGGGTACTTGTATACCTCGTCAAATTATTTCATATTTCTTTAATAATTGCCAATTGTGTAGGTCCTCTTTCCCAGTGTAGCAATTTTATCGTTCGTATGTTAAAATATGTATACACACACACACACATTTTTTTCACCGCTGTACGCTGAACTTTGTGAGTAGCTTTAGTTGCTCCCACGTTTGTTTGCCTTCGCACAAGTGGCGGGTATCCGTGTTTCCCCGCTCCGTGAGCGCATCTCGCCACGTGAAAATCCTCGAGACAATACTCGTGACGTCTGGTGCGCCACCGTTTCCCCTCGTTCACTTCCTGAAGGGAACTCGCCAACTAAAAATAGTCGGCTGCTTTAACACGTGCACCGAGTCGGCACCGAGTCGGCCACATGAGACTTGACGAACCGATGAGAGCTCGTATCTCGAAGGTGCACCCTTTAGATTTCTTTCTAATGGTTACGGCTTTCCCATGATCCTCCAAATAGACCGCTGGGAAATGTTATATTCGGGAAAACGAGCGGGAAAATCGTGGCGCACTTATCTCACTCGCAGTTGGCAAGAAACGGTTGCATTGGTACCGGTGGACGTGGATCGAACGATTCGATAGAAAGGGAGAAATCGAATTTATGATCGGTACGTGGCGCCTGTTGTTCGTGGTGAACAATGGCGCCAGGCTACGTGACCAACGCTATGATCATTAGTCTGGAAAACAGTGTAGGAGTAACTTTTATCTTGTTGCGGACGTGGACATTCTAACCGTCTAAACCCTTCTTTTCTTTTTGATTCTAGACGTGGTTCTTCACCGATCGAGATGATCCTTACTTCCAGAATCAAACGAGTGAGTATCCTGTGTATTATGAATACGTTATTTGCGGTTAGTAATTTGTCTTATAAGAAGATATTCATCTGTTTAACATATTAATCGGTTAATATGGTATCTAATAGAAAGGACTACCGATGCCAATTTAATTCTACGACGCTACCCTCAATTAAAATCCGGCCCCCACCGTGAACCCCGTTTTCGTAATTTCGCCTCGCCTTAATAGAAGTAGGAACACCTACGACACAATGTCCCTGCTCGTCCATTGGCCTCTTAATTAAGCAAGTAATTAAGCCCGAAAACGTCTTCGTTCATTACAATCATAATAATCGCCGCTTCCAAGAAGCGACCAAATTTCCACTCAGACTTCGTTAACTTCCTCTCTAAATATATATGCACCTCGTCATTTCCTTTCCTCTCAATTCGTCCGTATTAACCATCGTGCAAAGCGTTACAGGAAATATTACACATTGCGCGTCGATCCGGCAACAAAAATGATTCTACCGAAAAAAGGAATGATACAGAAACGTTTATTTCTGTTGCAACACGAGGCACGGATAATTACTCGAAAGACTTAATGGCTGGCCTCGTTTGCGGGATAATTGCCAGCGTGGAAGCTGATGTTCGCGGACAGTGCTCGTCAATCATTTTAAAAGTTCGCTGGTCATTCTTGGTGCGCGAATATTTCCGGTTCGTATAATCCAGAGGCTTCGTAAAAAGAGTATACCGGGTACCACAGCGCAGCGTATAAATGATATCCGTCGTAAATAGAATTTAGATTAAATTCCCGTTCGAAATCTCCAATATTTCACTAACGCGCGTAAATAAGGAATTCCTTCGCGATTATAAAAAATCGGCGCACCGTAAAATGAAAATCGTGGACGTGACTCTTGTTAATCTTCATTTGCAAATCACATTAGCGAGGTGATAAGCGCAGCACGTATATGCGTATATACATGTATGTACACGGTCGTGTTCCCTTGGACGAACGAAGGGTGGATTACGCGGGACAGGTAGAAAGAGCCAATGTGGAGGTGCAAACCGGTGCGGTGCGCGTGGTGAGGTCAAATGTCGGACGGTGCCCGAGGGCTCGCGTGCTCATCCCTTCTCCTTGGCCCTTCTATGCCCGGTATTATCCTCCTTGTTGTTGCCTTGTGTCCACCCACGCAGCTAACTGATGCATTAGTCGTACCGCCGGTCAGATCTCGGGTAACGTTGGTCCGTATGCGCACGAACTTCCAGGTGCCCTAAATACGATGAATGTATAAATAAAAATTGCATGGAGCGGATTATTAACACCAATCCTGTACTATTTCGATTTTTCCAATTGAAAAGTATTGGGGTTGGTTTTTGTTACTTCTGCTTATCATTTTTATTTGGCACGGATCCCTTTTTGTTGTCCAATAATCTTGCGTAATAGTTGTACGTTACGATTTCCGTGAAGTATTCACTTTTCTTTTTATCGTACGGATGAAAGTAATATAATGTAATATATATTAGATGGTCAGATCTAAGAAGAGACGATTTTTTTAAGAAGTTCCACGAATCGGCACGTAATAATTTTTCCCGGGTACAATGTATGCAATATCCTCGGCGTTCCTTCACTCTTCACCCCCGTCATTTGCATCTGGCCCGGGGGTGCTGTTAGTATGCACGCGATGCCGGGGGCACGCTCGGCGATCTTGTTGCTCGGCAGAATCCTCTCCGTGGTCATTTATTGCGCCGGATATTCCCACCACGTGCCGTATGTTTAGCGAAACCGCAGGATTTATTTATGAACACAAGTAGTCTTGATCTCTTCAACAGGAATAGGAATGTCCGGGCTGTAGGAAGTATACACACTCGTTTGGTCGCGTTTTACTTCGAGGAATTTTTTTATGCAAATCGCGAAATAAATTATTCTTGCCCGACAATTATCGAAAATTGCGATATACATATATTCATCACCGCAGCATGCTCAACAAATAAACCACCTATGATACGACAAGAACATTCCACATCCAGAAATAATTAAGAGGCTGCGTAATTGCGAAGGGCGCCTCGTACGATTAATTGTCGCGTATTGTTGGCGAGCGCAATTAAAACGCAAGCGGATCCAGCAAGAGCAAGGTGTAGCAGGGCGATGTATATCGCGATGATCGAGGTGTGCCCTGGAAACATTAGCGGTGAGGGAGTAGAAGCGACACGGGGCTATCGAGCCGAATTAATTAAGCCCCTGGTAGCGTCGACCCACGAGGATGATTATTAACCTCTTAATTAATTGCACGCCCACCCCTTCACTGAATTCACTATCCCCGTTTGCTTGCAGATGGCCACATGATCAACACGAAGTGCTCGTCCTCGCATAACAGACGGGCCCTTTGCTGTAAAATGTCCGTGGAGTTCGACAGGTTTCTCGACAGCGGCCGGAAGTGAGTACCATTTGCAATTCTTCCTTTGCAACAGACTGGTTCCGGCGAATGGTACTTAAATTTGCGAGAGACTAATGCACACTTGGAATCTGCGAGATTAGTTATTGAGGATAAGGATAATATGCGCCTTCATGTTTGCTTTTTATTCGCACGTACAAATTTCTTAGATTATGTACGTGTGAATGGAATTTTTTCATAAATCAATAAGATATAAAAGCATTTTCTCTGATAATATTTTCCACGATCCACGTCGATCGTTTGAGATATCTATATGTTTTCTAACTTTAAATGGAAACTTAACCAAAGTATGCGGGATACATGAAAGGGTGAACGGGTTAACAGGTTGCTCATTTGGACGGTCTTTTGGCCGGTGCATGTAGTATGAAGCACACTTAAGTGTCCTCCGATCGGACAAGTTTATCTGATACCAGATAAATCGTTCCACGCGCGGCTGCATTCCTCTTTTTTCCTTTTCGATTCCAACAGGTAGCGATACCGGTCTTCCACCTGACGGCGCGTCGATAATCTGCTCGTCGTCGATTCGTGTGCGAAGCATAGAATAGTTTCAATGCCGGACGATGCTGAGTTCGTTTTTAGAAAATTCGTAGAACAATTTCGTTATTATTAAACGCTCCACGCATTAGGAAATGGGTTTACGCATGTTAATTGTTTGCTTCATCGAAAGATTCTGAGGAAAGTTCTGTCGTGGACGGAATTTATTTTCTCGGCTTTCTACTGAAGGGTCGGTATCTGTGCCTTGCAGACGCGTGTGCGTTATGAATTATTAGATCGAGCAATGTGATTTCTTGGAGAAGAAAATACGTGTATTAAAATTCCATTGCCCCCGAAACTTTCAACTTCCCGCGTACGCTTCTCTAGTAGCCCCACGAAGTTATTGAAAAGTTTTTGTCCCGGGTTTATCCACCTCGAGGGCCATCGAAAGGGTTGGCAGGCTGTTTTCGATAAGCGACAAAGGCAAACCGGCAGGCTCTTTCGAAGCGTTCTCGATTGTTTGCAAGTGAGATATTATTTCTACGGCTTGACCGTCGAAAATTATTTGGATAGGGTAGAACGACCGTCGCGTCAAAATATTATTACCAGCGCTTAGAAAAACACATTTAATGGACGCTTGTCGTCGTTGCAAACCAATTACCGCATTTCTGCCGCCTCTTCTTTTATTATTCTAGCACGTTACTTTCCACCTATTTATCTTTCTCACATCCAGGAATGTTCCCGTTCCATTCAAACGTCGACACCTTAATGAACTTCTAATAGACATCCAACGATGTGCAAAGTATATCAACAGATTCTTCTTGCTGTATTTAATGAATAAATAAAATTGACGAAGATCAGCAGAAGCTTAATATAATTTCTCGTGACACAGTTCAATGATACATCGCCTGTCGAAGTTTCTGTAAGGGAGCCACCCGGTGGCCGCATTTTCCCATAACAATCCCTCGTCGGCCACTTAGAGTGTTTACGTGAATCGCGTAAACCAGCGCACCGACGATGTAACCGCGATAAGTAGGAAGATCAAAGAGCAACTGTACACGATCCTTGCCCCCGAAGGGAGCACGGTGAACAAGCTGCAACTGCAGTCGCCACTCGAAAAGATCATTATCACATCCGTTTAGCTGATCGGTATTTCCATATGCCTTCCTACGGCCCAGAAAAATTTCTGCTGCCACGGAACTTAGATTGCAATATTTATTATCGTCCAATAAGTTTCATGTGCCAGTCGGGAAATATTCCTGCGAAGGAACTATTCATTCTCTCAGCTCCCACCCCTTTCGGGTACAGAAGAGAAAAGAAGAAATTCTTGTCGAAAATATTTGAACACCCCAAGCTTCCCTGTCAAGTACCCAGAGGCATCCATTAAACACTTTACCAACCAGTCTGAAACTCCACTTCAACCAAAAGCACCAAAAGCTTCCTCCTTTTAATTGCTCCCTTTCGGCGCCCTTTGACGGCCATTTTCCTTCGTCCAGCCACGGTGCACGTGCTCTGGATGGTTCCCGGCTCCTTCTATCCGGGGGAATCCCTTTGTACCTTTTGAGAAAAGTCCACAATACGGCACGCAAGTGTTGGAAGACGAGCAGAATGTCGTCGTGGGCATAAACGGACAGAGAAGGATTAAGCAGGAGGGTAGAGGTGTGCACCAGCTGGTTCGAAGCGCAGACGATTCAATCTCTTTTCGTTCTTGTTGCTCTCCTTCGCTCTCGGAGCTACAAGTTCGAGAAGGAAGGGTCGATCGAGTGTGTCTCGAATGTCACATGCGGGCTCGTTCCGTTCCTCTTTACTCCTGTTCGCCTCTTTGGGCTCCTCTTCCTCTTGTTCAGAATCCTCTTTCTCGGTGCTTCTTCATCTTTTTCCCTTTTTCTTCTTTGTCCTCGACTTGTGTTTCAATTCTTGCTCCTTTCGTACGTGTTCAACCCTTTCGCTTGCCGGGCGAGTTTTCGAAGGGAAGGGGGCGGTATGATTTATCGGGGCAGCGGAAGTTTCACGAGCTTTTCGACAGGTCTTGGCAAGAGATTCTTGTATCATGTTGGACCGGGGGTTTATTGGGTATTTGTCGAGATACCTTTCGGGGATGATTTGTGACAGCGGTTAATCTGTACATTGGAGCGGTATTTATTTCCGAGGGTTATCTGGATTATGTCGTGTTTGTAGTTTAGCGATTTATAATTGCTCTTTGTCTGGCGAGTGATTTATTTAATTCCACAAAATTTAGTTTAGTCTGCTGACAGATGAGTTGTATAAATTTCTGCCAATTTTTACGGGATAAAGAAAGTATAACATTTACATAAAATTGCATACATCAAAGAAATTCTTCTGCTTGATTCCAATCATTTTAATCGAACCTACTACAGATATTAATTTAATCCATCCTTTGCTCCTTGTAAAAAATCGCTAACAAGAAATACTGCTGGCACAGTAGTCACATATTTTTCGTCAATGGCCAGCTTCGAGTTTCCTAGTTGATTATTAGCAAGCCCTCTGACAACGATTCAATGCTTTTACGACCCAGTCGGATTCCCGGCTGAAACGTCGACAACTTTTCATCCGGCTAAGTTATCGTCGACGATTTTGCACCTCGCTTCGTCCAATTATGCGAAAAGCGTTTTACGGGCTGCCACTTCGATCTGCCCAATCGATAAAAGAACGTCGGGTGACGCGAATTTATGGAATTCCACGGGGTGCGCGCAACTGTGCACCGTTTCGAGGGCACACGCGAAGCGTTTACGAGGCTTCGCCTCGCGATTCGAATCCTCGATATTTCGCGCGATTTACGTCGCGGAACGGCCGCTCGTTGACTGTCCCGGGGGCCGTTTGCGAAATCGCTCGAAACGGGAATATATTAAGCAGATTGTTTCAAGATCTCCTCTGTGGTCTTTAAGTTTCTTCGGGATTCACCACCGAAGCGGAGCAGGTGTTACTCTGTATACATTTTATGGACAAACCGTGGATTCTTGAAGCGTTTCTGGAGTACATACAACTCGAATTCCTTTGGAGTACTTTTTTTTTTGCTGCGGAACGGGGAAGCGTTCGCCGCCAAGATAGTAGAACTCCACTTCGAAACGTCGAGATTTAGAATACCTTTAATATGACGAGTATTATTTTCCACGCGAGTTACACGGGCTACGGTGGTTTATAAAATTCCGCGGCGCGAGGGAACTTTCGTCGAATTCATTCGACGTTCGGTACACCGGGAAACGCGGATAAAATAAAGAAATTATAATTCGTGGTGGAACGCGTTGTGTATATAAAATGTATATGTTTCTTGTAAAGTTTGTACGTTGCCGGGCCCGCGTATAAAGCCTTTTTTACGCGTGGCGATCGAGACCCCGTGAGCGGAATTCAATGAAGCTGCGCGCGAGCAGCGGCTACGCGACCAGAAAACAGAAACCAGTGTAAACGTGGCCGTGCCCTAAATGAATTTATCTTCTCGTCGATCAGCCCCCGGGATATCGTGCCCCGACCCGGTTTCATCGGCGACTTTTCCCCGCGATCGGTTCGGTTTTGCCTCGTCGGGCCTATTCTCGAATCAGCTGGGTACAAGTCATTGACGAGCATTGATTTAATACCGCTGTACGCGGTAGACGTACGTGGCATACCGTGCGCAGATTTTCCTTGGGAGTCTTGGTAGTCGATCGTTTACACGGCTCGAGCGTATAAATATCTCGTTGAAAATAATCGTCGGATAAGATCGCATTTTCCAATTCGGCCAAAGGATCGAACGCTTCTCACGCTTATTATTTGTCTCTGTGCGTGTCGCTTTATTTCCTTACTCGCCAGGCGACACGGACAAATTTCGAGCAGGCGAAGCCGCGAGAAATGTGCCGCGAAACACCGGTCCGGCTGCTGTTCGTCCATTGTTGTTGCTCGCCGGAGAATTTTAGATCGGTAACGACGATACCGTTGATTTATAGGTGGAAGTGTATCTCGGTACGTATTCCGCTCGTGGCCGGTGAAAGGATCAGCGAGCCGGTTGACGAGGAGCGTGCGGCATTTCAGGTTGTCTTATCGCGTTTCAACCGGGACTAACCGCGGTTTGTACAACGATAGCTGTATCGCCTCGTTCAAACAGCGAGGCCGGCCTCGACGTTCTCCGGAGATCGCCACGAACGACGTGTACACCCCGCTTTTCTTTCACTCGGTCTCTATCGACCAAATGGAGCAAATAGCGTAGGTACATACGATGTATATGTGTAAATACGCAGAGGGTCCCGTGGAAGAGATGGAAGATGGTACCGAACTGTTGCGTCAAGGAACGTAGGAAAGAAAAGAACGAAAGAACGAGCCAACGAGATACCGGGGACAAAATCTTTCGGCCAATTTGAACAATTGGTTGAATTTTTGTGGTAACGGCTTCTAGCTGGAAAGAATTCGACAAATTTAGAGAAGAGTTCGGACTGTTGTATACATGCACGCGCGTCGTTTCCGGTAACCGATGCACCATCAGTGATAGTCGGGGGCTCCTCGAGGAAATCGAGGTCCCGAGGATATCCTGCATGGCCGCAATTACCAACCGAGCCCGCAAAAAACTCGCTCCGCTCCTGGACACGAGGTTCCTGGCAACGGTGAACGTTCGCGTGACTTAGTATTATACATATAGTCGGGGTAGCTGCCGGTAATGCCGCATAATAAGCGTTTAGGGACACGGACTGGACCTCCCTTCTTCTCCTTACTCCGGCCGTTCCTTCCTCGACGTTCTCTTCTACATGTTGCACCATCACAGAGGCATTCTGCCCGCGACGATGTTGTTATTAAATATCGATCGTCGTTCGTGTTGTCCTGTCAGAGTGTCGGTGGAAAAAATAGCTCGTGGTAACGCGCATATCAGAAACTTTATTAAAGGCTTTATCAAGGGTTGGAATTTTTCTTGCACCCGTTTGAATCCTTTACGAGAACCATAGAATATTCATCCTTCGGAGCAGCCGATCAAATCTCCGTTAATAATTACAAGTAATTGGAAACGTGCGAACCATTATTGGAGATATAATATCGAGCTTCTCACTGAAGTTTTACATCATGTTTCCCCTGTACCTCGTGGCAGAACGGCCGATCTTTCGGGAACCGTGAAACGATCGGCATAACTCCGCGCCTCGTCGAACGTACGTGTCCTCGGGTGGCAGGTGTATCGACGATTGCGTATGGTACCTCCGCCGACGGTGTGCACGTGATACGAATTCGGTGATCCGACGACGTTCCCGGAATCTGTTCCCGCGGAGAATATTATTTCTTCGGCAGGAATTGTTCATGTAGGATCTGGCTGCCGGCCAGTGTCGCCTTTTGTTCCTGGCTGCACGCGACCAGCTTCCCGACTCGATACGCGGTTGCAAAAATGCTAATGCTCGATAGGAATGCGCCTGGTGCGCTTCTTTAAGTTATTTCGCGAACGAGGAACACCGTGTTCGTCGCTGAGGACCTTCGTATATCTTTTTTCCAATTTTATTTCGTGGCCGGGAAGTTTGGAATTTTTCAATTTAATACCGGAGCAGCGAGGTCAATTAGTGCACGGACGATTGGAAAAAGGGATTGGACAGACGAAGATTCGTAGAGTCGAATTGAATTTTTTGTTAAAAGATTGGCGATTCTTTTTCACCAAGCCGTATACAGCAGCAATGGTGTTGTTTCGAACAGCCGGCTCACGATCGATGGTTTAATCGATTTGACCCGGCGTCATCGCAGTCAATTGATTTAGATGACGCTCGCCCGTTGGATCGCGAGCATCGCGATTACTCCAATCGATCGTTGCGCAACCACGTCGAAAGTACCACATACTGTAATACTGGTACGTAGCATCTATGGTCATGCAACGTGTCCCGCGCGATACGTTATACCCATCCGCCGGTCGCTCCTGCAAACAAAAACTTGCAGTTTCCGCACAAAAATTTCATTCGGACACCAATTGCTCACGGCCGTGCCGAGCGATTCGCAAGCGGGCCGGTGCCACACACTTGTTCAGAAACGGCGCGAGTGCGTGTCGCCATTTGCAAATCCATGGTCGGTGCACTCTCCTCTTGTATGCACCGAAACTGGTTTGCACCTGATACCGGCTTCGTGATCGAATGACGCGTTTCAATGCGTCCTACCGTCCTCCTCTACTTCTACCGCGGCCTCTTCTTCTTACCCCATTGCGTCGCCCCCGTTGTTTTGCTTCTTTTCTTTCGCCTCGACCCCCTCGTTCAGCTTTGCTCCTTTTTTTTCCACCGTTCACAAAGATCACGCGAGCTCCCTCCCCCCGCTCTACCCTTTGATTTATTTTCTGCGAAACCGCCCCGACGAATTCTACCGAGCACGTCCGTCGGACGTGCAAAGGACACTGGCCGCCGGTAGCCCTGTTTCGTCGCATGATCGGATAAATTACCGGGGGGGAAAAAGCGATTATCGATCACGTTAATCGTGCACGTTGCCCGCGATTGTTGATACGTGTCCAATGGTTGGGACCTGGGCAGCCTTGGCTTTTGACACGACGAAAACTCACGGCGAAGCGAGTCGACTTGTTGCGCCGTTTGTATTTACGTCGATTCAACTTACGCCAATAAGGATCAATTTAAGTTAACTCAACGGGACGCAGTTTGTTTCATCTTCGGCCGAGTTACCTTGGCGCGGCTCGACTTGACTCGACCGAATTGCAGGTGACTCGAGGTGCCGTGACTTTGGCCAATTGAAGTAAATCGAACTTCATGCTGACACGGTGGCGAGATACTGTTCTGCAGTTGAATTATTTGAAGTAGAATCAGCTTGCCTCTGTGCGCTTCCTCGTGGCGACTCGCGTATACGACAACCGAGGTATTTCTCGCGTCTCTGTAGGAACGTCTGGAAATGACTTGCGTGACTCGTTCTGATAATTTCCTTCCGAACTGAACGCCACAAAACATGTATATGCACGTATTCCATCCACCGTACGCAAACCACGTTCATAGATCGCTTTTCTACCACGTCCACCACTGGAAGGATTACTTTTCCCGGTTCGTGTCGCAACACGTGTAAAGTTTGCGAAATCGCCTCGTTCCATAAACAAATCCCGCCGCTATCAGCTTCGAATAGTTGCCTAGTGGTTTACGACCGTTTAATAGCTGCGAGGTTGCTCGGCCAGCTGCTCGGGTAGATTGGTAAGACGTCAGTCGTCTCGCGAATTACTCGGGCGACTTGAACCGTGAAACGGCTCGGGGATCGGTCTAATTTTTTGGGATCTGCGGACACGCGGAAGGCTTTTGAAATTTGCCAGATAGAAGCTCAGATTAGAAGCTCGCGATGCGACGCGATTTTTGCGAAACGCTTGGAAAGAGCGTTGAATTTGTTCTTCCTCTGCAGCGTTCAAAATTTCGGTCCAGTTACTTCGAAATCTGCTGAAACGCGCATAACCAATACGTTGGTGGACAAAATATCGTTGCCGAGTTTGATGTAAAAGTCCCCCCGAACATGTTCGTCAATGAGCAGGGAAGACTCTGTCCCTTGGTCCTGGCGGGTAGCCAGTGATAAAAAGTTCCTCGAATCTTCGATAAGGTGGAGTGGCTCGGTTCGATCACTGTGAGCTGTGCCGGATACCCGAACGCTTTTTACCCCGTTCTCGTATCAAGGGACAGCGAGAAAGGGAGAGTGGGAGATGGAACCGTCGTCCTCGTGTCCTCGCATGAATGATTCCATTGAGTATCGGTCGAGCGAAAGAGCAGAAAGACACGATGCTCGATGAATTCGCGAGATTGGAACGGTAGATTTTGTTTCGTGGAACCACGGGCCCATGTCGGGCCTCTTATCTCCGGCTCGTGAGCCGCCTGTCGAGCATCATCGGTAGATCTGGTAGCTCGTTCAAAATCTCGAGTACCTGGCACTCGAATTCGTGTGGGGAATGCGGGATTTCAGATGAAAAGATTCAACATTGATAACACACAATGGCACGTACACGCGTTGGGGCACGATATTATTGGAGCAGGTATTTAATCATTTTGGAGCGCGCCGATAGCAAGCACTATTTTACACATCTGAATATCCGAGAGGCTGAAAGAGGAACAAGTTACTCGCGATCTTCGTCCTGGCTGTGCGGCGCAAAATTTGCTGCACGGAGGCTGGACGACAGAGCTCGAGGTGGAGTCTTTTTGCTTTTTTGGCTGGTCCCGAGGAGAACGTCTTCTGCGGCGCGGCCACACTTGGATGGCAATTTCTGTTATCAATGTAATATTCTGCAGCGAGAGGCCCCGGAAATGGCTCGTTGACTCTCGCCGCGCCGCTCATTGCTACATCCGGCACGATGCTTGCCGGTACACAATATAACTTGATACACTCGAAAGTGGAACAAAAGAGTTCCACGGAACGCTCGGCGTGGCTCACGTGTAGACGTGTCCCGCGCAACTTGTCGATCATTGTACCCAGCATTTTTGCTCGAACCCCGGCGCGACTCTGCGCGAACAATCCTTTACAATTGATTTTCGGATAGATTCAATTTCGTTTACCGTGGTGCTGAATTTTGAATCGTGAAATATTACGAGGGCGCGATTTTATTAGCGCAGAATTGAGCGGGCACTCGAATACTTTGTTCGACGAGTTTACATCGGGGATAGGTTTTCGTTTTTTGGAATATAAATAGATTGGCGATCGATCGTGGAAAAAATTCATTGCTGACTTCGAAAATGTTCCTTCAGTTGTTAAAACAAAATATTCCTCTTGCAAGATCAAATCAGCACTCCAAGTTCCGAGAGCTCCGAGTTTCGATACCTCGCGAAGTTTCGGATTCGAGTTACGTGAATTGAAAAATTAGTTTCGATGCCATCCCCAGTTTGTATGCGGCTCGTTCGATTTAACGATCCGAGTAGGTAATTATTCATCTTCTGGGACATTATATTTTCGCGAGGACTTTCCGATTCTCTTTTGCGATAAATTTCCTGGATAAAAATTTTACTCTCGTTTCGCCGGGCAAAGTACGAAAATTTATGGCCGGAACGTTGGTCGATTCGTTCGTTTCACATTCACGGTCGTTCATCTTTCGCCGCGATTATCGTTTGCACGGCACCGGCGCGTTCCGAATTAACTCGGCAACTAAGTTGTCGCGATAACTCGCCAGTAACTATTATCTTCAAGGCCCTCCCTATCGTCCTCGACAGTTCTACAGCTTACCGCGAACTCGCGTTACGAGTCTCAGAACTTACCCCATGCACCTGGTCGCCTCTGAACCCGGGGCTAGAATTTCCCGGGGGCGTTTCCCGTCCTACGAAATCTCAAATGTTCGAGCGAACTTTCTGCTACATAGATGGGGTATCATTTATAAATCTTTTCGTACGCGTACAGAGTTCCTTTACACATTTGTATATAAACGAATCTATTTCAACCAAACCACCTCGTCTCGCCATGAGAAGAAAGAAGCGAGGAGAAAGGTCCGCGATATATTTTCCAGAAAGAAACGAACGACTCAGAGTCGTCCACGCCAAGGTAGAGCAATTCGAAGGGCGTTCGACGGAATAAAAGGACCGAATAAAACGTGTCCTGACGGAGACGCAATCGTATCCGCGTAACAAAATATCCCCGAGGTCGAGGGGAAAGAAAATCTTGCGGTGGTCGCGTAAGTCTGGCCTTATTGTGTGTATCGGGTGTCCAGAAGTTCGACGTTCACCACTGTTGCTTCCTTTTTCTCAAAAAAAAAGAAAAAAAAAAGGAGGAAGAGATTCTAAGATCTCCTTCGATCCCGTCCGCCATTTTATTATCCCTTTTTACCCTTCTCTCGTAGTTGTATCTATGTACATATATGCGTTCAAGAGTCGTTGCTAAAGTATCCCTCGGGACGAAGCTGAACAATAAACGAGAACTTTCGTTGGCCATTTTTCGGGGATGGCTCCACTCAAAAATTTAGACGTCTCCTTCTTCTTCTGCTATGTTTGTATCAAGTACGTCTATACACTCTTTCAAGAGTTTCGTGCACAGATATACAGTGGCTCGTATAGTTGGCCGTGGACGAAGAGATCCCGCAAACAAGTGGAAGAATCGTTTGCGCCATCGTGGCACCCGACTTCGCAGAGTTTCTCTGCCGGTTCTGGTCTAGAGACTGGCGAAAGGAGTTGGTGAAAATCGAGGACGCTCGAAAACTCTACGAATACCCGGTAAAAAATTTGCAGCGGTTACTAATACGATCTGATTTCGGAAGAGAAGCAACCGAGAGACAACTTCGATTTGGGATAAGAAATTACAGAATTTTTTTTCCAATTATTATCTGTTGGCCAGTATAATATTATTTTCCTCCCTTTCATTCTCAATGGATTCAACTGACCGTACAGCTTGATCCATGAAGGGGCACCAGGTTCGGGTACGGACGTTCCAGTGTACATAGTTGCCGCGCTGGGCCCCAGTTTAATAATCAATAATTTCCCTGGCGAGGCTCGGGGGCTGCACGTGTACGGACCGTGCCACGATCGTGCCAATAAAATGGATAGATTATGTCCACGGGTAGCGTGCTCGGAAGGTAGAACGTTGGACAGTAGTTTTACGGGTTTGCTGGACTTCCTTCGAAAACTGGTTGGTCTTTATCGTGGTCGTTTTATTTGACAAACAACGCCCGAGGTGTGCACACTTCCT
This sequence comes from Nomada lathburiana, assembly GCA_963667235.1. Taxonomy (NCBI): domain Eukaryota; kingdom Metazoa; phylum Arthropoda; class Insecta; order Hymenoptera; family Apidae; genus Nomada; species Nomada lathburiana. The sequence goes on from OY763906.1 coordinate 11,326,918, forward strand.
CCGGGGAATAGGGGGGCCGACTCGTGGGCCGATTTTCGAAATTTTATGGGGGTGCGTACCGAACTTTTTGTGTCGACGCTATAGGGGGATAGAGTGCGGGAAGGGTTCCGAGGGTTTGTGTGGTGAAAACGTCTATGATGATATTATCAAGTCACCCAGCAAGCGGATGGAGTATCTGCAAATGTTTACAGTAAAAGGGAAAATTCATTAGGGGGGTAATCGAAAATTGCCGCTTGAAGGAAAAGGTAGGCAATGTAAGGGTGATTAAATTATAAAAGTCGTTGGCAGACTTTCGATGTCTTGTAACATTCTTATTTCAAACCGAAAGCGTATAAGAAGAAGAGGACTGATACAAAAGGATGTGCAATATCGATCAATGGCAGCGTTCGAATGTTTTTAACCCGTTGAAACTGGAAGAGGAAGTTTCAGTCGACCTGGCAGAAGGAAATCGGCGACAACCGAGATCTGGTTCGTCACGATTCCCTCGATAAAGCGGCGCTTCCGGTCTCACCTGGCCGCACCTGTATCGGGTGACTAATCGTCCGCCGTCTGCAAGATGTTACCCACCTCTGGACTCCCTTTTCCTCTTTCTCCTCTTCCTTCCTTTCGAGTGATAGTAATTGTCGTTGAGGATTCCCCGTGATCCCGTTCAGTTTCAAGAGATCGTCGAACGAAATTTCGGTGGTTGATATTCAGGGTGTGTAATTTCGCGAGTTGCGCGTATAATTTTCTTCGTTTCTTCTACAATTATTATTATTACACGCGAATTGAAGAGTACGAAACTCGTGGTTTACGAAATTCCGGCTCGAATTCGCATTGAAATTTACAATCGTATTTAACAATATCGCTCGTCTATTCGTGCAGAAAAGAATTTTCCTTCCCTTCTCTTGAAACATTTGCAAATGGGAGACAACATGTTTTCGTCAAATGCGCTCGATGGATAACGTCGCAGTGCTCGCGCGAAGTTTAAAGAATTCTTTCGAAACGATCACAAAGTTGCAAGGTGTACTAAATGCGTCGATAGGTATCGTCGAGTCGAGTGTCGAATCGGTAGCCTCTGATAATGGAGCGCGATTATTCGAGACGGCTCGTTACCTGACAATATACCTACAAATCGATCCGAACGATCGGATTCGCGTCGTATGCGTGCAACAGGTGCAATTACACGTGGAGAAAATTGCTGATCGTCCATCACTACTTTCTTTCCTTCCATATTCATTGTCTCCCCCTCTTTTCGTTATCGTTACTATCTCGTTACATTTTCCTTACGTCCTTCGGATGAAAAGGGAACCGCCTGTCCTGCGCAACCAGGAAATCTCTGAACAATTATTTTCAAAGAGTTGTATCGTAGATAGCTCGGGTCGATAGTTACCCGGTCCGGGCCGCGTTCGCGCCGGTTCAATTTTCTTCTCGAGTGTCTATCCATTTATAATCTCGAACAGTGGACGCATGAAGGCGGTTGCTCTTACATGAAAGGGTCATGCTCCCGGCACGGATCACGATTTTATCTGTGATTCGTGAGCGCCACGCCCGTTTCGAGCGGCTGGCACACGTCAGCCCTGACCTTTTCGATAGTTGGCCGAACGGATCGATAACCGGATCGATCGCTCGTGCGCGCTGAAACGCGCGAATTTACGAGCCCCCGAGTGCTTGCTCGTGACGAGGAACGAGCGAGACAGTCATTCGATTATCCTCCGGCTACCTCGCGGCCGAGCGTTCGTTTGCAAGAATATCTTTATCGTATTGTTTATTGCGTCGACATAATGGCAGGCCAATTTAACGGCGACGAGATGTCCTACGGCAATTTTCGAGCAGTCATTGCGAAGATGGGGGCTCAATCTTTAAATCCATGCTAGTTTCAGTCGCGCAAGAAATGTTTTAACCTGCGTAGAGAATTTTGATTTCGACCAACTATCGGCGAAGCGAAGCACCCTCAGTTTTCCGCTCCGTTTCTTAACGCGAAATCGTCTCAAGCAGAATACAATCGGAAGGTGCGAAAATCTGGTCTTCGCCCTTTGAAAACGAGCCCAGGTAGACCGTCGTACGATTTTTCTCCAAGAAGTTACATCAGTTCTCGGTCAGCGCGACGTCGCGGAATATCGCGTGAAACGAAAATCAAGTATTGCGATCCCTCGTCGACTTTATTTCGCAGTCAGCGAGTGGAAAAGTCGAGCACCCACCGTTTCGATGGGAATCCCATCGACAACAATTCCCACAAAAGCGGTGCTGCCCCTAGTCACCACCCCGTTTACTCGTCTCCACCCCTATTTGTACTTGGACATTGCACACGCGGTGCCTAGCACGTGTCGTTGCACGTGTGACTGAACCCTTCGGCTTTTTAAAGGGCTACTGACACGCGCCGTTAACAGGGGGTTCCCACGATTCTGGTACCACCTTCTGGACCCTCTCCTGGGAGAGGTTATCGCGAAATGATATTGCGCATACACACATGTTGTTCGGCCAGCGAAACGCTCTTTATTTACTGTGCTTGCGACTTATAGACAAACTTCCTTTGACCAGGTGTGCCTTCTGTTACGGATGGCTTGGCACGCATCGTAGAAAACTATATTATATAAGTTACTAAGCGATCCCTGTGTAAGAAGTTTTTGTGCATGGTTAATCTTAAACGGAGCGGGGGAATAGCGGAAAATAAAAATGATAAATTCCGTTGCGTAAACTATGGAATCCGCAGAGATCCGTGAAATCGTAAAGAAGTTGCACGTTATTCAGAAACGAGTTTTCGCGGCCAGTAATACAGAGATTTCTTGCGGTGCAACGGGTCGCATAATTACCCAGCAATGAAACAGTGCTTCGAGCAGGTGTTACTCCGTTCCTTTTCGCACCTCGACAATCTCGAGCGTCGAGGCACGTCGCGTTACGACTGCGAAAAAGTCGACGCCCGGTTCCTCGCCGATTCCACGTCTCGACTTTTGTGTATCGCACGGCTAATTGCAATCGTAAACGTCGCGAAAGTCGGACAGATCTGTCCGGCGACAAAAAGCCGTGGCTGCGCTCGGCGTTAAACGATTGATCGACGTGAAACTTGTTCTCGCCTCCTTTCGATGTAGCCGAAATAACGCGCGGTACAATTTTATTGCGAATTACCAAGCTTTCGCCGATGTTCCAAGCAGGCAATGCAGCAGCTTATTTATTTTATTTTCTCATTAAGCGGTTCGATCCTCCCGAATTAAAAATCAATTGAATTTAACTCCTATATTATTCAAGACTAACATTTCTCTCCGTGAAAATTTGCAGAGGGAGGGTAAATTTAAAGTTAGAATAAAATGAATATAAAATCCCCCCTCGCACTTATTATTCTTACGAACGGCAAAGAACTCACCCAGAACGAGCCCACCTGCGCGAAACAAAATTATACGGCTGCCCGCAACAATTTTTTCCGTCGCGCCGTATCGTTTATTCACGCACGATCGGATAGCGCGGTTCGATAGAGAAAGGAGAAGCCATCGACGTGATCCCAGCCACGTTGCTCGACGAAAAAGATTAATTCGGTCAGGTTTGCGCGTCCTGTCTCGAGGCACGCGAACACGGATCGGCTGTTTTACACGGCAATTAGCAGGCCGGGCACACCCACGACTCATTAAGCTTTCTGACCAGCCTCGATGCCAATTTGCCGGCTCGTTGCTCGCGTACGCATGCACTCGCGTGCGCGAAAGTCGAGAGGGTACATAGATAGAGAGTTTGTCAGATTCAATGTTTCGAAAATTCTCCACAATTGTTGATCCGTTGACCAACATAATTTCTTTACAATTCCTTTGCTTCAATCGAGAACACCACTGGACCAGCTTTGCTTTTTAAATTTTAGTGGCACAAATTTTAGAAGTTCTTATTGTCGGAGTCACACTTTCCTACGCTTTAAAATACCCAACGACTCAACGTTCACAATCTCTTCGTGTACCAGATTTCCTCCACATTAATTCGCCAAATCAACATACCACCTACACACGTGGATTCCCTCACGTATCACTCATCACCTCCGCGAATCATTCCGTCCACTCCAACATCGTACACCCTATATACATCGTCTCGTTACCGCATGTACCGTGACTAAAACCTCAGCTACGTACAATCACGAGGGAACTGCGTAACACCACGGAACACTGTTGTCTGGAAGCTTTTCCGTGAAAATTCAAATCCGAAAGCTTTTCCCTCGATACGAGCAGGTATCGGCGGTACACCTTGACGATTCCAGACGTGTGATTCATTCATGTTATCTACCTGTCGATGAGAGTAATTTGAAATTTGTCGTGAAACCAACCTCGACAACAGAATTGAAATTTCCCGGAAAGTTTACGATGGTATAAAAAATCCCACCCCAAAAAAAGCAAGGAACGAGATCGCCACGTGTAAAATTTGAACATAGGTTGTACCTGCAATCTGCATATATATTAGGACGCGGCGAGGGGGACTAATACCAAGGAAAAAATAAAGGTGCGAAGTCTCGTTCGTTTTTATTCTACCGGGACGAGATTGAACGGACCCTCCAGTTTCTCGTCGCTTTAATGAAAGAGTTAATTCTCTTCTTGTCGAGTCTTTCGTTGGTTTATTTCTTGCGCCGGTGGTTATTGATCTGTCGATTGGGATTGCGGTTAATTAATTGGAATATTGTAATTTAAATTTTGCGTTTCGATGCTTTTCAGATTTATCGCCGCGGTGCGTAATATATTAAATCGTGAAAGACTCCCTCCTCTAATTTCACATAGCAAAACGAAAAGGGAAGGATCGCAAAAAAAAAAAGAAATGAAACTTACTTAGAGGAGAAGGATTTCTAATTAAGAATCACTCGGGAGAAATGTAAATCGGTCGGATTTAGATTCGTGCTGCGAGTCTCGACACCTCGGGTCCTTTGATCCATGCAAGGTGGATCTGTAAAAATTCGAAACGCCAGGTTCAATTAAATACCGTGTCTCGAGAGGAATCAGCCACCCTCCGCGCGAGTAACCTGCCCGCGGGACGATTAAATAACTTTTTTCGACCGATCGGTAATCATTAGCCCGAGGTATTTGATGATACCTACATAGGTATTCGATGATAAATCGATCCATAAATACGAATCTATACCGTGCACCGCGATTGCCATCAATGGTGTCGCTTCATTAATAACGATACCTTAATGGTCGATGGATATTGATGATCCAGAATATGATTTTTGTAAGAGGATATTAAAATACAAGAAATGGAAAGTTTGTCATAGTTGATAAATTGAAATGCGGACAATTAGATCTTCTTTCGTTAATTCGATTGTCGCGCGAATTCCATTGGTCTATTTCACGAAGAAGATGCGCATAAACATATATGTACGCGTCCCTACGCGAAGCCAATAGCATTGCTCCTGTTCGTAGCGAGGCCACGCCATTAAGGTGGAATTCAGGTGTATTAACGATACAAGACCGTAGCAGGTACTGTATCGAGCAGCCATGGCCACCATGGTAGCGCTAATGGCACGGCAGACCTGTTCGTTAGAGAGATTTTATTTTGCTTATCGTACACTATGCACAACCGTTTATGCTCCTTGCCAAGCTATCCCTTAGATCGTTTTCTGGGAAAAACGCCTGCTTGAAACGCGATTGCATTTCGTTGTCGGCCACTTTGCGAACGATGAGATGTATGCATCTCGATTCTGTTTCATTCATTCGGTATTGATAGACGGATGTAACGAGGGTGGAGAATTATAGTACGGTGAAACGTTTCAAGATAGAGCGCAACGAATTTGGAACATGGAAAAATTTGGAGCTTAACGAAATTAGTGTAGAGGAAGTACGAGGAGCGTTGGAAGTTCGGAGCGTTGAATAATTGATGATTTATTAAATTGTCAGCGTTGCAAAATTTGGGAAAATCTCTGAGAAAAAAACATCGACCTCTCATCATCCCCCAAATTACATACATTTCTGTATCACTACCGAATCGTTCAACGAGCAGATATTTTAAACGGTCGGTCACTGTGTTTCAGGTGGTTCTGCCACTTCGACGACGATAATTACGTGAACGTGCCACGCCTGCTGAAGCTTCTGGACAACTACAATCCACGGGAGGATTGGTACCTGGGCAGACCCTCGATACCAGCACCCTTGGAGATCATCAGACAGGGCCCGGAACCCTCCAAGCGGCCGGTGAGTTTTTAATTCGGCGAACTGCCTTCAAATGAAACCAGTTTTACCTTGTGGCGTCGTATTATTTACGATCTCGCGAAAGACGAACCACAATTAACAATTAAGTATCGTCATTGCATCGACGATTATCTTGCACCGTTCGAATTGGCTGGTGATACGAGATTAGTCGATCGTCCTTTTTTACGGCGGATTTACTTAAAAATAAATTGCACGTAAATCGGGTAGAATACTAATGAAATCAGAGTTTCGATATTCTTGGCGAATTTTAAGGGGTTTTGGAATTTATTTCAATTCGCGGGTCGACGCGATCGTTTCGAGTCCAGATTCTCCAGAATCTTTTCTGTCGGCTTGGGTGGTGCAATACTGGGGACAGTAATTGAGAAGCGTTTTCGTTTTTATTAGCGGTCAGCGGCTAGAGGCGTGAAATTTGCTTTGTCGCGCATCGAGGGAGGTCTTGAGTCGGTATTGGTACATTTCGAGAACAGACGGGAAACAAACGCGCAGGGGAGAGGCGTGAAAGACGGTCGAAAAGCAAAGCATTTGCCTCGTAGACAGATTGGGGGATTCCAGAGTGTAGATTCAAAAGATGTGGCATCCGAAATTTGGAATCAAATAATTGCGCGATAGAAAATTTCGTTGCGCAGGAAAACTGTGGATAGAGGATTTGGCGCGCAAGGAAATTGGGTAATAAAAAATCCAACTTTCACAAGAGATAAGCGAGAAACTTTCTACTCGTAGGAACAATGGATTGGGGAATAAAAGAATTTAGGACCACTAAAAGTTCGACGAGAAAATTTAATACTCAGGAGAAATTACTCGGATAATATTAAACTCGTGCTGGATATGAACGTTGAGGGTCAAGCATTTGGATCCTTGGAGAAATGATAGTTGAAATATTCCATTTGCAAAGAAATCGTTCGAAGTGTAATTTTCAGCAATATTGCCCGCTATTGCTTGCCTGTGGCTTGCATACAAAGATTTTACTCCCCCGTTCGAAGCTTCCATCGAGTCAAGCTTCCGACGGGCTGTCAGAGGTATCAAGTCGATACAGCGCGATCAAAAATCGATAAAACGGCCTGTCTTACCAGCGGGCTTACCAGATACACGACGCGATTCGGATTCCGCGAGATATGATCGCAGGAGGCCGGCAGCCGTCAGGTGAAACGGGCCCCGCGATTTTATCGCCGGACAGTGTCATGCTGTAAGCCCATTAATCCTTTTTCTCTTGCCGAAAAAAAGAAGCCCGGTGGTTGGAAGGGGTAGAAGTATAGAATGAGAGAGGGTGGAAAATAAAAGGATCGTCATTGTCGGCCGGTGGTTTGGTCGAGGGTCTGAGGTTTGAAGGAAAAAAGAATTCTCTGCCGCATTTATCATCCGTTTAGACAAATTAATAGCGGCTTTGATCCGTCTGTCGCTGCAAGAAGCAGTTCTATGGACGTTGCTCTTCTTCCACGACATCCGGCAGAGCTGAGATGTTTAAACGGAGCTTCCAGATTGTTTAATGTGCCTCACCGACGACGGCTTGTGTTGATGTTGCCAATTTACGCGACAAAGTAGAATTGAAAAATTAATTTCGCAATCCACAATCGTTTCAATACTCCGTCTCTGTGTATCTGTGTACTCTAGTTCAAAGAGTACCGAAAGCACCAGGCATTCAAGGGTTAGTGGATTACGTAAATTCTTAAAAGCAATTTCAAGAATCTTTTTACGCTCAATCCATGGTCGGCAGACAGTTTCAGGGGGTGTCACAACGGTCAGTACTGCGAGATAAAAACTATTGAATCGAGTTGAGTGGAGAGTTTCGATAACTAGAAGATTCTAGAAGACAGGACGGAAACGAAATCGAAACTGGTAGCCGCGAGATGAAGCGATAAATCTTGCGAAAGTCAGGCGATTCGTTTCTCTGTCCCATCGTGGATATTAAACGTTTCTTATAAGGACCGATCAGAGTCATTCATCATCCGTCCCCGTTAGATATCTCTCCTCCTTCGATTTCTATTCGAGTCGCCGTCTCGTTAAGTCCTAATCGTCGGTCCCTTTCCATTTTTCCCGCGTCAACCCTCCGCCCTCCGACCGCAAACTTTCGACGTTCATTATCCCTGCGCAGGTGTTCGAGATAAACGTTCGTCATTTATTTCCAAGCGCCAATCAAAGTTTATCCCTTTCTCGGAATTATCACGGGGCGCCATACTTTCCAGATCGGTATTTATCACTGTGACTTGTCAAACCTTGCCCCGGTCTTGCATCGTGGATGCATCGATATAGAAATGATTTTTATTGATCGATTATAGATTATTATAAATATTTCATTTCCCTCCAATAAGGATTTATCGAAGCCAGCAATTCTATACCGGAAATACGTTGGTACACCTTTGAGGAGTACTTCTCTCTCAATATTCTTTTTACATACGACAGATTTCAAATGAAGTAAGCTTCGCGTAAATCGGTCGGGCAGTCTATTACATAAGGTTGCGCAAGAGCCGAAAGCATTTAAGGGATCGATGTTCTTCGCCGTTTTATTCTGCTTTTATTGCGAACATATTCGGGGAGATCGTTTCGAGTGAATGGACATTGTTCCTCGGACACGGCCGGCATAAAAGAAGCTTCGACTCTTCCCGTTGTGTTCGATGTTTTTCCCTACCTCTTCTTCGGGGTCCTCTTCATTCAGCCTTCTTACGATCCGGTCGAACCAGATCGTTGCACGAGGAGGGAGAGAAAAAGAACGGGAGCGAGAAAGGGGCCCTCTTGAAAGTCGATAGAGAGCCGTTCCAGCGAGGTCGGCTATCGATAACACGCTCGGTAACCCACTTAGACCGTCGTGCTTTACCCGACTTTTTGGTCCGATATCCCCTGGAAGTACCAATTTCATCAAAAACGGGTTGAACGCTGCTTAAAATCAGATTTAGCCACGATTACGGACCGGCAATTTTCTTCGTTCTAACTTTGCGGGGGATTTTTGGAGAGTCGTTCCATGGTGCATCGAGTATCTAGGATATTTGTATGCCGAAATTTAGAGAGACGCAAAGTGTTCTATTTAACTTTACTCGGACATTGTGGCACGGTCTTCAGATACAAAATCCTCGGACCCAGTCACCTTCTGGGAATACAAAATTTTTCCATCCAAGACTGACCCACGAAAATATTTAAGCTGGAAGTCAAACACGCCTAGATTTTCTCCTGGACCCTCCGGTGGACAACGTAATGCGCGCATACAGGTGAAAGGTGCGTCCAATACATACACGGTCGAGCTAGGTTGCGCTGGTTTCTGCACGAACACCATACGCTTCGCGAGACGTCCTCCATCCGAGCTATCCACCGACCCCCCATGGGTGTGGTACCATCCTCCAGCCGAGATTATGGGCTCGGTATATGGTGGACGTTACTCCCCGGGGGCTTCGCGTACTCGTATATTATATTTGCCCGAGAAATACTTGCCCTACCTTTCTACCTCTTTTATTCTTGCCCCTATCCTTGCTGAACCACTCTCTTTCGTCCCTCGCATTTTCTTTCGCTGAAGTTTCTTCCTGCGGCACTGTAAGCTGGACTATTCGCGGATGCTAGAGGCTGTGCACGTGCAGTATACGAGGAGAAACGGATTGACGAGTGAATAAACGTTCATTCGCGAGGGGGAAAAGATTCATAGAGGCTCATGAAGATCTGGTTTCCGTGCTATTCTCGGACATACTGCCTCTTCTTTTTGGCTCATCTTTTCTCTTCTTCTTTTTTTTTTTCTCTTTTGGTACGCTCGGTACGCTGGATTTCTCTTCGTTATTTACTGGCGAGATTACAATGGGAATTACAATTTGGAATTCGGACAGCGGAACAATTATCAGTTTGCGTTAATTTTATTTCTTTCTTTATGCGCTGAAAATGTAGAATTCTCCGAGTCCAATCCACCAATTAGTGTCCACCGTCGCACAATAGAACGACCGCGGCCCGGTGCGCCAGCAATTACCGCGAGTTTCGTTATTGCGCCAGGATTAAAAACCAGCCCCGGCGCACGTGTTTTCGAGATGGAATTTGCCCGCCACCTATTACGTATATCGTTAAAGCGGAAATTCTCGTCGGTGTTCAATTGCAGCCGCTAATTACAACGCTGCGCTTTGTATGCGCTCGTTCGGTCCAGAAAAACTGGCGCAATCGCGACCGAACACTAGATGCATCCTCATCTTTTTTTTCCCCCTCGTCTCTCGAGATCGATAATTAGTCCGGTGGCTTGTCGTCCGGACGGGCGGAGTGTGTGCATCGCGGAAAAAACATTGCCGCGGTCGATCGGGCGAAGGGCGTTTGAAATGAGCGGCGCGAAAAAGTTGAGATAAAGACAGAAATAAAGGCAGAGGCCGATCGTTTCCTGCGGCTTGTCGCTCCGGGGGATAATTCGCTAATGACACGCTGTCGCGTCGAAACTTGCCGGGGAAAGGCGTAAATCAACGGGCTTCTTGGAGAAATGAGAATCAGCAACGAGGGTGTAATTAATCGGTGGACGGTGGGTAACGTTTGGGCCGGTCGATTTAATTTGCGCGACGGTTTGACGCGAAATTGTGAATAAAATAAGAGGAGGCGTTCGGATGTTTGGAATTTTTCGTACTCGAATCCGCAATTTGGGCATTTCTAGGGCGATTCTTATATTGCTCCGACGTTCGCGCTCGAATTCACGGAAATCCTGGTAGAACAATCGCGCGAGAAACTCGAAGGGAAATCGATCCCGGGAAGCAACAATGGGACGTATAGAATCGCGGAAAAAGAAATATAGGCGCGTAATTGTTAGTCGCAGCTCTAGCTGGGTCGTTACCCGAGAGCAATAAACCCGCTTGCAGCTGTAATGCACCGGTATAATACCCCGGCTGGCATTGCTTCGCCGAGACAAGAGTAATCCAACTAGTGTTCCTGATTTCCCGGGACACGAGAAATCGGATTGTACTCCTCGAGAGATCGACCGAATTGACTTAATAAATACCTCACCCGCGTCGGGACGTTGGTTTCCATGTTAGGAATTCAAGCGTGAAAAATCTCCAAACCTTGCGACGAAGAGGAAAAAGGAAAAAAAAGGAGGGACGCTTTGTACGGTTTCCACGATGCCGTCCGTCTTATTTGTTTTAATTAACTACCAAGGAATGCCGGCCCCATCAGCGCACCTATTTCCCCTCGCATCAGTTCCCAATTAGAAATCGAAGGAGGCAGGGATCCTCGAAGCAAACATCCTCGAGCAGATTCAATGGAAGTGGCGCGCACCTCCGGGTCCTAGAAAACACGGGCAAACGCCCGTTGCACACACGCTCGTAATAATAAAGTATTCCCGAGCCGGGGCTGCGCAGCCTCGTAATAAGTTCCTGGTTTACGGTTCATCGGCAGGTTATCCCCAGGCTAGATCGGCCTACCGGCCAACTAAAATCACCGGCTGCCGACCGCGAAAGTACTGTCTCTCTTTCTCTCGGTTACCTTGGATCACCCTTTCACTGGAGGCGTGGTGAGCAATATTCCGGTGCAGCCGCAATTACAGCGGCGATGAAAGAATGTGAAACAACCGATCGACGTTGCTCGATGGGACACGAGCTCGAGATTGCAGGATATTATTTTTGTCCCCCTGCTTTTTTTTTTTTATTATCAGTCTCGATGAAAATTCATGGCACAGGATAATCGGAGTGCCAGAGTTTGGTGAATCGGAACTCGCCGAGGTGCAGCAGTTTCGATTGCTTAGCTTCAAACGGCTCAATTACTTTTCGTGCGGCTAGAAACTTTCCTTACACGATTATCCGAAAGCGTTCGAGCGTCGACCTTTTTTATTTTCACAATTGTGGTTACTCGAAAGCATCTTATTGGTAATGCACGCTATTTTAGTCGTGAGTTACGTATTCCTCAGGTCCACGTTTTAAGGTTGCTCGTGAATTCCATAGGGCGATCGTGCACTCTGATTTGACAGGCTCGAGAGTAGATAGGAATCGGTGGCCGATGCCAGGCCAGAGCTAATTAACAGGTAGACGTTGACGCTGACCCGTTGTGTCGTAACTCTGTAGGGTGTCGACTACGTAGTTCGGATTTCCGTTCGGACCCTTTGGAGCATTTAAACCAGGCCCCCGGTCGTATATCAGCCGCGCCTCGATACGGGAATTCACGCGGTATTCGCAGGTAACGGCACGTCGAATCGGCAATCAGACGCTAGTTAATTAATCATCAATCGTCTGCGACGAGATGCAAATTTCTTTTCTATGAAAGGAAATTTATTATTGTCGTCATTATTTCCATTATCCTCGGTCTATGTCGGACGACTAACGAATATAACATGTAAAAAGAATTGTCCCTTTTCAAGAAGAATCCAGGCTCATCTAGTTTTTAGCATCCGTTGATGCTGTAACAGACGATTATAGTGGATCGAGGGGAAACGGAATCCTATGGGCTGCTTTCGTGTCGCCCGTACGTTCGCCACGTTTTTCCGCCGCGTTCGCAGCGAACGACAGAGATAAATCCGCACGCGTTTATCGACGGATCCGGCGCACAAAGCGCAATAAAAATTGATTGCCTGGTTCGGCGAGCTCGTTCGACGCTGGACTCGAGGTCCAGGGATTGGTAACGACGTTCGTTTCAGACGGGAAAAACACCCATTGAAAGTCCAAGATTCACGTAATGGCTCCATTGTAGCCGATCGTGTGCAATTTGCTAGAATCAAGAGCGAAGTCCCCGGACATTGCGATGAAACCGTAATTCTTTTATTTAATGAATATTCCATTCAGCGAAAAATTGACGGTACTTGGACGCGCGTTTACTATTCGCGCGTATGCAACGCAGAAAATCTTAACAAACGTTAATTGCGTAAATAGGACATTCGAATCGAACTTGGAACCTCGGAGAATCGAATTCTCGATGGTTGGACTGTGAGCGTATTATTATAGATTTGCAAAAGTCGGAACGACCAGACCTGAAGAGCTGCCACGTGCATAATTAGAAATTTTAGGAAGCGCGGAAATCCTCGTACGGTCGCTGCGGCTCGTCGAAAAAGAAGATGGAACGGCCTTTCGTGGCGAGGGGGCAGGGAAAAAAAGCGAAACCGTAGGTGGTCACAGCGGGAAAGCAGTAAACCTGCGGCTCCACAGTGGCCGTATTAATCATTCGCGTTGCGGGAAGAAAGAGGGAGGCGGTTTGCGAGGCGCGAGCGAAAGGTAGACTCTGTTAAAATACGAGACGTTTCATTAAAGCTATCCGTCGAACCCCGTGGTCGATAATTATCCGCTACCAGCTGTTTTAATCGGCGATACCCCTGGCCCTTCATTGAAACTACTGGGCCCACGAAATTTAGAACGGGAAGCCGTCCGAAAAGTTATCGAAACAATTTACTCTAGTATAATCGTACGTACCAACCCTTCAGTTTAACATCTTCGCCAGCATTCTTTCGATTCGAAGATGTTTATAATAAATGCTCGGTGGCAATTTCTGATCGTTAATAAACGAAATTGTCGTGGTGCTTCGGCTTCTTTCGTTCGAACATCGAATTAATTTCGTATGGGCCGGTACTCAATCTGGGACTCAATTTCTGGCATCGATTATTGCACAGCTCGAAAGTGCACTGACATTGGCCTTGATCTTCCATTAGAAGGTCGGGACTGTGGAAATGAAGCCGACACGACTGATTCCCGAGGGAAGCCTCACGTTCTGCGCGAACGAGTGCTCGCTGCGGTTTCCCTATTACCGCGGCAAAAAGTCCAGCAAACAAAGCGTGCGTCCATGGTTAGGCATGGGATCGCGAGGCATCTAAGCGATGAATTCCTCGCGCGTCCCTGCTGAAACCATTACTCTTGTCCGGGATCGAAAAGGAAAGGGGAGATGCATTCAGGGGGACACGCATACTTTCTTCGCTTCGAAATTCCGGCCGTATATTTCTGTTTAATTGATCTGCTCACCCGGCGCGAGATTCAAGTTCAAAGAGAGGGAATAAAGAAAGAAGCTGCGAATTCTTCCATTTCTCTTTTATTAAAATCTGTAATTATTTTTCTCGATAACAACGGACGAATGAAATACATACAATGATAGGGGCAATTTTGTTCGCGATAAAAGAAAACAATTTCGCTATTTATCTTCGTCGCTTGGATATTTGGTTAACTGAGGATCACGGCCCTGGCCTCTAACACCTATTCCCGCGTTCGCCAGAAAATCTCACCCCTTTCGCAGGCCAGTGGCACGCGGATGCGCGCCACATGTCCCGCATTCCGTGGCCCTCCTCTCTTTCCCTCTTTCCTGTCACTCGCAGTCCTGCAATCCTTTCTCCTCACCTCTGGTCCGTTCCCGGAACTATTAATTAGCCAAGCGAGCCGGCTTCTCGTAGCCCGGCCGATCTCGTAATTATTATTTTCGACGGCCGAATCGTCTTCGCCATAGTCTGTATCGAATTGTTCGATCGTTCAAGAACGCTCACCGCGTCGCGAACTCTTTCGCTATTTCGCTATTTCGCTATTTCCCGACGTCGCGATCCGCGGTAAAAGCAATGTCTCTCGATCATTTGAGGCAAGGAAGGCAAGCGACGAGTCAAGCTCGTGTCTTCATCGTCGCGACACGCGTTAACGGACACAACGAACCGTTTCTCGGGCGCCAGCCGCGACGGATTTTAATTGGAGCCGCATCGCCTGCGGATGCACACGCCCGTTCGCGGATAATTTCGTTTCACCTACCGTCTCGCGGTTTTAACGGAACCAAGGCGGCCCTTAATCGGCGTGGAAACAGCTACGGACTGTCCATAAAGCACCCGAGGCGTTGCGCGAACTTTGGACGACGGTAATTACGAGACAATCGAAAACTCCTTGCGGTCAGTTCTGGAATTCAGGGCCGAATCGAGACGGACGGGGATCCTGCTCGGAACAAAATTCATACGGTGGCAGTCCAGGACGCTTGACCGGACGCACTCGTAAATAATGTTGATTTTCCGGCAGAGTAAACTGGAAGATGTAATCACCGCGATAGTTTCACGGCGGTGTGCACTCTGAAAACGTTTCCCACGTTCGTATCGCGTTCCGCCCTCTGGCCGTGATTTCCGCGTGATTTCGGCCGACCGTATCTTCTTCGTGCGTTAATTAATTCAGCCGTCCACGGAATAATTTGAGCCGGTCGCCAAATGTTGGCACTGCGACGCAGCCGTTCTTTTATTATTGTAATATCGAACGTCGACGAACATGAAGATTGGATGGAAAATTTCAATGATTTCTCTCGTAACAAGAAGCACATCGCGATCGATCGATCGAGACAAGGTCTCTTTCCTAGTTAGGATTGCTTCGCGTTAAATTGCCCCCATTCAACTCGAACTCTCTCCTTTTTTCCTCGTCTCTCTGTCTCGCCTCCGAACGCGTGGCAATTAATTTCTTCCACCCTGGTTCTCTTTTTACCCCGTCGATCGCGCGGCTCTATCCTCGATGGCTCTCACTCGGGCGTGACCAGTTTTTCCATGACCTTAGCCTTGGTGCACGCGTCCGTTGATTTTCCATCGATTTTCCGCTTCGTTCTGTCGGACGTTAATCGATCGTCGAACGATTGCGCCGATTACAGACGGCAAGCTACGATTACCCGGGTCGAAGTGTTCTTTTCTCTCGGACTTTTCTCTCCCTAAGAACTGTTCAATTATAGCGGTGCATCGCGGGATTTGTTGATTGCAGGCGAACGAGGCCGTTAGAATGGACATGTATTCCCGTGGTTTCGTGTTTTACATCGGCGAGACCAGTTTCCCGGTGATTTTAACGAACCTCTCTGGTAATTAGGAGAGGCATTGTTCGCTCTGAACGCGGAGGGATTGTGCACGCGTGACCCGTGACGACCGCACTCCACGATTTGCCTGGCCTGCGTGAAAACTGAGACCGACGCGCGTTCCCGCCGGAAAATTGTGCCCCCGGTCGCAAGGGCGAAGAGGGGGCTAATTAGCTCGGAAGATTGCCCCTTCCCCGAGATCGAATTGCAGACAAGAGTATGATAAGAGTACAGATTCCCCGTCCATACGTTCTCAGACTTTCGTATCGCGAGCTATCAGGCACTCGAGTATCTATAGTTTTAATTGTGAGAGCTCTGTCACTCTCGGAGTCGCGATTCCCGAAACTTCCAACCCGTCGGAGTTCCGATTCTCCGATCGCCGAACTCTTGCAGTCCCAAGTCTAACCCCTCGAAGTTCTCCCCCAGAGTCTCCGCTCGTTGATTTTCAAACACTCCGACTCCGCAACCTCCACACCTTCGTCCCATGCCCGCCTAGGAATTTAATCCTCGATGCCGTTACTCCGTGGCGCGTTAACGTTGCACATAGCCAACCGTAGCCGGGCAATCAGGTGATCCGCACAACTCAACAATTGCTCGTGCTTAAGTAGACACTGACAAGCAAACCCGGAAGCGTGTATCGGCTGGGGTCCACCGTTAAGCCCTCGATAAGCACAGTTATTCGATGTATCGGTGTTCGTCTAATGAAACGGGCGTCGGCAAACGGGGACAGGTGAACGTTTCGTATACCTATCGTGCAAAACGCAATTGGAGGACGTGCTCGTGACCCATGACGGCCTCCAACATTGCCGCGCCATGGAAAAAGATGCGTATCCGTTGCCTCTTGGAGGACGTACAGAGTGGCAACATCCTTTGTAAAACGTATACGCTTGTTGCCCCCGATATTATTATCATTGCCATTATATTTTTATTTCTCCTTGAAAGCTCGAATACATTCGGGATCACGTATGGGGGCTAATCTCATTTTCATTGGGTGAATAGAGCGGAGAATGTAATTAGGGAAAATGGGGGAAATTATTTGGACAGGCCGGTATTGTAATGTTTGTTAATAATTGAAATTTATCGTGCACTGGTGTACACCTGGTATTATGCCGGCAGATTTATATCTCGAGGGCAGATGGTCGTTTTGCAACGACGCATCCGGTGCAGGCAGAACTGCATCGACTCTAGTCGGCCCGTTCTCTTTCGTTTTTCTATTTTATTTGCCGTGCGTCGGTATCGGCGTTCGTTCTCCGGCAAACGGCACGTGGACACGTATGCAAATTGACGTGACTTGTCCGCAATTATTGTTCATTAATATTCCACCGAGTATTCTGATATTTATTGTCGACGTTCCCGAGCTATCCATTGTTCTTTGTATGCTTTCCACGGTTCGAAATTTATGGGTACACTTGGCAAAGCGCAGCGAGGAACTGGCTAGAGTATTGGGCCAGGTAGCGTATGCGTGTAAAAAGACAGCTGAAATGTACAGTGCAATTATGTTAATTTTAATCATATTCAATATTTAGTCAAACTATATTCAATTCAATCAAATTACCAGCTACACTGCAGCTACTTTTTGTTAGCAAATATCTCGCACTTTTCTGTACACCTCCCCCGACAACCCAAGAAAAATATGGCCCCCCCCCCCCTTAATTCCACATTTTCACTGCACTTTCAAACACTTTTATCCTCTCTCATCCGAGAGCAAAGGAATTCCGAAATTATCAGGACGAATAATCGTGAACCATTTCCAAGAACAGATTTTCCTCCCTCTTAATGCCAACTAATCTACAAATCCGATTGCAACAATTTCTCGTAGACAGACACCGTTTTATATCCCCACGGTCCTTTTCATTTTCTCGGCACTTTATCTGCGTGTCTGCGTGCTCCAAGCTCGCCCAACGATATCTGGCCCTCCCAATCTGTTCATTAGCCCTAATACACCGAGCAACAGCCACCCACCCTCCATCAGATATTACACTCCTTGTCATCCAGGCCTGCTTTCACGAGCACCGGCCGTGTCCGTCGACAGGCATGCTCCGAAGATGCTCCAAAGATGCTCCTTCGATTACCAGTTTCCGGAATCGGGACGGGCTTTCGACTAATTAACGGCTTTACGACCGCCGCCTTTTACACGACAATCTACATTTCATCTCGTTAATACCGATCGTCGTGTCCATGGATACCCGTGAAAGGTATTCGTATTGCCCCAAGCCGGTGCAATTTTATGCCTGCCGGCCGATTCTCAATGATTTCTCAATCCCCTCGAGAAGTTAATGGAGCGTTGACCGTCAGGCGTTTCACGTTAACCGACGTTGAATTACTCGAACTGACGTCGATTCCCACTACGGGCGAAGTTACTGGAAACGACGAAACTCACGGGCGCTCTGACTTTGCGTTTGCGATCCGCAGAATTAGACGAATCTACGTCCTAGCTCTCAGACTTTTAAATTCGCAAAGTTTGAGACTCGCGGAGTAACAAGTGCCAGACTTTCTAACGTACATTCCTTTCAAACATTCCAATTCTTCACCTGGCCAAAGACCCTAATTCGACAAAAATCTTTCCAAGCCTCCAGCTGTTCCACGGTCTACCCGCGACGTTATTCTCGAGTTAACTTTCATGGGATCATCGACCCCCTAATTGGACCAAGGGGCCCGATAATCCTCGTATCTACCGCGGAGGGGTTGATAAGAGTAGGAGTAGGGATCAAGGGAGGAGCAGCAATCAGCCAGCCGAATTTATCTCTGGATCGCTGCCAATCGTCGCTACGTAATTGGATATAGGATCGTGTAATCTGTTCGCCTGGCCAGGGAGCACGCATCAACCCCCTTCGAAAGCGGACTTCGGAATGTAATTAGTCGGGGGAGCGGGCTGGGTGCAATCTTGCTCGACTATCTGCAGCTAAAGTCAGGTTGAAGTGGCCGTTGGTCTCGCGATTTCTCGTGATCCTCGCTCCCCCCCTCGAACCGACTGAGTGGTCGGAGGATAATTAAAATGGATCACCGATCACCTGACAGGTGATTTTGGCACATTATTTTCTTTGAAATCGAAAAGCCTGCAGATGTGCTCTTCTTTTATTTGTCGAGCGTTCCTTACACTAGGGATTGAACGTAAATTATCCCTTTGCAAATCTTGAAGGTTTTGCAGAGTCTTTTATTTTCGCACTTGACACAGTGTTTTTTATTCATCGTAAAAATGTTGTTGCGCACTTTCTGTCGGAATCGCGGGTGGTTTGCACGGTTCGCAGGTATTTTCTCAGGCGTGTTTGGCAATAATCGTACAAGGCGACGCGCGCGGCTATAATTTTGCGGATGCCAGGGTGGCTGTGCAGTTAATGCCAGAAACGGTGGTTCGTTAGTCGATTTTCATTAGCCCGGTCTGTGTTGATCACTGGGCCCCCCGTCCGTGTCTTCCATTCGGTCCAGTTTTTGCTCGCGGGTTAATCGAACGACGCAAGGAGATTGGGAGTCGGTTAATTAAAGTCAGCCTTTACGCCGACCGCGTATAAACTGTGCACTCCTGCGAGATAAATGATGTTATTAGCATACAGGATGGAGCTATCGGCACGACAGTTGCAGTAATGGTTTTCTTCGTACCGTGTCATGTTCGGCCAGTCGTCGTACAAGTTTCGAAATCCATCATGCGCTCGATTCCCGAATGGAGTTAATGAAGGGGAATGCTTTAGGATAATCGTGTTATCTCCTGCAGGTAATCCGCATCCCGTTCGTTATTATTTAAATTCTCTATTATTCGACGAATTCCTGCTGAAAAATGTGTTCCGTTCTAATTCGTGCAACGAGCAGCACAAAAATTACCCAATCAGCCCCGCAAATTCTTTTTCATCATATTGGTATTTCCCTTATCGGACATTAAATAACTGCAAAACAAATATACGTACCTCGGCATTGCATTCACAGTCATCGGCAGCTTTCATTTACAATTCTGTCGTTTTATTGAATTCTGACAATTTTTATTGACACGCAATTCGCACTCGTCGAGTTGTGGAACGTCCAGATTACCACAGTAGGAAATATGGAAAAAGGGGACGAGGAAACCTTCAGAATGGGCCACACGGTGGCGAGTTGACCCCAGGATTCCTCGGGGGCCCCCCTCCAGGGCTTCTCGTGACTCTGTTCTCGCGTTGTGTTATTCAAATGGGCCCTAAAGGAAGAAAGAAAGGCCAGATCGAGGCGGCAGCTCGTACAGAAACGATACTATCGGCCCACCCCAATCGTCGGTGTATATCTAATGCATCCGTGAGGTCCTGTCCGTTCCCTCTCCCTCGTCATATGTTGCTTATCATTGGCGCACCTGATCCACCTGACACGGTTCGTTTCGATCCCTCATTTTCGCGTCACCGTAATACCTCCAAGGAGTTATTAACGTCAACCATCGAATCGTTTGCAAAAATTCATGTGCGGAATATTGAGGAGCTCTGCACGTGTATGATGAATCTTCGTAATCGGCACTTTTCTTGTACTTCCATCTTAACCGAATTCTCTTCTTCCTCCTCGAGTAACGGAAATCGTATATCTCTTACCGCGACGTTAATTGATCTTCGAAACTTCCCTCAAGCTCCTCCCCTCCAAAGTCACGGAAGGATCCGTTGCCAAACGTAATGATAATAGAAGCACCGAATCGTCCCTGCCGGCGAATATTCATCGTCCTAGTTGTTCGAAAGGCGCACCAAACAGCGGCTGGCGGTATTGTCGGGTATTTCGAGCACCAGGTAGACCGGTTTCATTGGCAGATACGCACGTGCAGCATGCCTCGGTTCACGGTTGTTCGTCATGTACCACGCCTAGCCTATGTGGCAAGGAGCACGAGTTCTAGACCAGCATCGAGATACTATCTCCGGCATGGATAACGTCCAGGCCTCCTAAGAGTCCAGCTCTAATGGCCTGTGGCCACGATCGCCGGGGAATGGATCCGATACGCTCCATCTATTCGCGATTTCCCGCGGCAACTGGTTTAGGCAAATCGATTAAAAAGGCTACGGCGAAGTTGTACAAACGTGTGCTCGACTATTCGGCGAACACGGACGGGTTCCTTCTCACTTTCTTGCTTTAGGAGTTTCGTCGTTGAAATGAATAATTCGATTAGCTGAAATGATTGAATGCGATTTGATTAATCGAGATCGATCTGGAATCTCCGCTTTGAACATTTCGTTGTCTCATTTATTTTTTAGTTCCCCCCTTTCTTTGTCAACGCTGCCTTTTATGTTTGTATTCGAAGAGTTTCTTTCTTTTTTTTTTTTTTTGTAATTTATTCAGCGATCACACGCCAATCAATTTATCGCCGATGATCCCCCCCCCCCCCCCCCCCCGTGCCTGTAGCTCGAGTACAATTTGTCCCGATCCGAAAAGTCATTCAGGATAATCGATCAGCTGTCTAATAGACGATCGATCACGATTTGAAATCCTCAAGGATTTTTATTTCTCCGATGCGAGACGACTAACGAGACTTGCTTTTGCTTTTTGTGTTCCAGCAAAAGGTGAAATTCTGGTTCGCTACGGGTGGCGCCGGATTTTGTATCAGCAGGGCGCTGGCGCTGAAAATGACTCCGGTAGCGGGGTAAGTCTATTTTCATTGTGCTTTTATACATTTTTCTTCGTGACTTGCAAATTGCTCGTTTGTCAAAGAATGAAAAAAAAAAGCAGAAAAAATATTGGAAGAAGACAAATTATTGTCTCGCGTAAAATTACATTGGCATGATTCAATGTTCCCTTCTCGCTGTCAAGCATATCGGAACACCTGCGCGTGTAAAGTATAAAGTTCGGAACATATCGGGCGATCGAGAATTCCTCGTCGCAGAAAATTTTGTCGTCGAACATGTTTTTAAACATTTTTACGAAACTGCGCACCTATCTCGAACGTCGCGAAACGGAGAATAATCGAAGGCAAACAAGCCTCCACTGTTGCGCGCCCGTAAATAATGATTTATGACAGGCCACGGCATAAACGTCGGCCGGAGGATCGCTCGAATTGCTCCTCGAGACGAACTTATTGATAATAACGCGGATAGCCGCGCGACGTCGCGATCAACCATTTTCATTGCTCGTCGTTGGCCGCTTAAGTGGAATGACTCGAAGCGGATTCGAGCCTCTGTGGCCCAACTAATCGAGTCGTTTTATAAATCTCATATAATTGATGCCCGACCAAGTACGCGCGTACTTTGTCCGCGAACGAACCTCCTCGTTCATTCGACGAACATGCACCTGTTTGGGGTAAATTAAGGGTTGGCTCGAGGGGGTAGCTATGGAAAAGGTTCGAGCGTTAAAGGGCTTGATCGGTTTATTTGAGAGGGTTGTTGATTGATTTGCTGAACATTTTGTTCAGAATGTTACGATTCCGAGTGGGATTCCACCGCACTACATTTTATGCACACGCGTGCAAAACTAGACTACGGAGTTCTGGTCTTATCGATCGGGCAGATATTATGGAGCGTACATAACTAGGTAACCTAGAACCTATTTAAACTTGCAAACCGTCTGTCACTTGCCAAGCAACAGCTTCCACGCGCGGACTCTAAGCATCCCAAGAAAGTATTCCGGCGCATTCGAACGACGATACCAAGCCTCAAAGTTAGTCCAGTCGTCACTTTTTTCATTCGCCATCGCCGCGGTGCTTTTCACCCCTCAACGCAAGAATACTGCAATTAAATGATCGTTCATTCAAACGTATAAATATAACTACTACTGCCGCGACAGTGTAAAGAAGAAAGAGGAAGAGAATCGAACGACGGGACGATTTATTCCGGCAAAAAGCCCCGCATCTGGGAGGGCTTTCGAATCAGTTTCCCGGTTCCTGTCCACATAGCACATGTACACGGTCCTGGCATTATCCTGCCTCCTGTACACTGGTTCACCTCATGTTTGCAACGCGTTCGCACAGAAGGCGGCGTAGAAGAGAAGAAGGGGAGAGTCGTGCAAGTGCATCGAACTGCTTTCTCATTCAGGGACGTTGTCACCGCTCCCTCTCTCTTTTTCCCCCTTTCTCATTTTCCCGATGAACGTTTCGGACACCGATTGAACAGCCTTCGATGCTCCAATTCGTCGCTTTCTTTTGTTTCGCTTTCAGAGAAAGGCCGTTTGATGTCTCGGGCGTTTTCGAAGCGCCCGCCAAATTCGACGATTCCTTTTTCAAGGTTCCTTGGGAAACGTACAAATCCTTTCCTTTCCATTTTCTTCGTCCAAGAAGACGGAGTAGCTATTTCTTCGGCCGATACGTTCGAACTTTCAGTGTTCTCGGTTCCTTGTTCGACGAGCTTCGAATTTTACTGTTCGCGGGATGTTCCTTTAATGAATTGGTTGTGTGAGAGAGTAAGCACATACTCGAGATATTACGCGTAGATACGGGGTTGCAACTAGATTGAAGTTTCTGGTTAATAGCGCTGAGCAAGAAGCTGGCATTGCTTGGAGGTATTTTCGAGTACATATAACTGACTGTTATTTACGACGCACGACAGTCGTAACGGTGCATCCAGCCTCTGAACTGTCGATGGATTTCCATTAACGTACCTGCCATCGGTGTCTGGTTAATGGCCGAACAAATCAACTTTACTAGTTCCTCGAAACAGTACTACATATTGCTACTGCCTCTTCTTGCACGGTCCTTTCGTAAAACCATGTCGCACCCAGTTATCTCTGCCCTCGCGTGTTCCTACGTTAACCAGAAAGCAATGGTACTAATTAAATTGACTGCATAGCATCGTTCGAAACAGATCTTGCTCGTTGACATTTATAATTAACCGGGAACCAAAAATTCAGCCTCTCATCTTAGGAATTATCGAAGGCCCAACTGTGTATAAATTTTATTCCTTTCTTTTCTTTACAATAGTCGAAAGATCGGTTAAGAAAATCCCGCCTCTTCTTATTCTCTCTTGCTCTCTTTTCATAGCGATATAACATAGTGGATCAAGTATGCCACTTATCGCAATCTATCGTTTCGAACCGCAATCTGAAAGGGTTGAACCAACCACCGATCGATCAGTGCAGTCGAGATCCACCGATTAAAAGGGAATCTCGAGGATTTCTCCGTCTTATTGCCTGCCCATCGAACGCAGTCCGCGACTGGTTCTGGCGGAGATAGGTCTTAATTAACGACGAGTGCAACCAGACCAGTCACAATGGGCTTGCATACGCTGTTTGCCACCCACGTGCATTCACCCACACGCAGGAAACTCGATTCTGCATGCATCTGGGTTTCCATCATTTCCTTGTTACCGATTTCTCTGTGCGAGAGAATTTCAGTGTCACAATCGCCATTGAATTCAATGCCATTAAACGCTCGCATACCGTTGTTAATCATTCCCGCGAAGTAGCAGCCTTCGAACAGAAATGTATCTTCGTTTCTCCATTGTACCCTCAATCGTGCCAGACCGATTCTTCTCGAGGCCGTAGTCCGTCGTCTAAAATGATGAATCGAATCCCCGTCGCAACACCCCGTTCCTCGCGAATAAATTTCATCGAACGTAACCGTTTCGCGAAATTTGTTTGCCCCAACGTCCCTGTCGAAAACTTGAGCTTCCGCTACCTATCGAAGGGGTCGAACGATACACGTGCATGCATTATGAGACAGCTTATGCACGATCGAATCGGTCGAAATTTCGCCGGACCATCAGCAGGTAGCCGGCACCAGTGATCTATAGATCGACGACGGGCCACGTATCCGTAGGAATGCCCAAATTGGTTTGGCCAGCCGCTGGTTTATAGGCGTACGGGCCGCGATCGCGCGGAGGAATCCAATTAGGCGAGCAATAATGGAATCAAAGAGATCCTTGAACGCGATCTTCCTCGATTCCATTCGCCGTTGCAGCCCCCGTGTTGGCCTCCCCTTTTTCGTGGGATTTCGGCGACACGGTTTATTTTGCCAGCCACTTATCTGTTTTTCCACGGGCACCGAACACTTTTCGCCCAGGGAACGAGACGAATGGGCGATTAAAATTGTTGTCGACAGAAATGGGGAGAGCGATGGGAAGAAAATGCTGGCAATGGGAATTTTCTTCTCCCGTTTTTCAGCGAAGATGAAGTAAGATTGGGACGGTGTTTTGTTTCAGTCTTGCGCCATTTGCTCCGGTTTGCCTGTCGGATTGCCTTTAATTGTTCCACAGTATCGGTAGAGGTAATAAAAATTGTTTTACAAAAAGGTAGGAAAAGACAGTGGGTACGGTGCCGCGAATTGAAACGATACTGTGCAGGCAATGCTTCGCAGAACGAACGTCTCAATCTGGTAAATCGAAGTGGCGTAGCTGTGAGTCGGGATCGCGATCGATAACGATCCATCGCGGCCTTCCAGGATCGAGTGCTCCACGAGTGTTTCTTCCGATGCAATCGAAACGATCTGCCTCGACGAGCGAAGTGGTGGTACGCGCGCCTCGATGCCGATAGTTTCATTCGGTGGATCGATCGCGAGATCGACGATCGATAGACAAACTTGTCTCGCGTGTCTTCGCGTGTCGTTCGCCTTCCATCGCAAATTCAGCGAAAATTCGTGCAGCTATTATTCCAGAATCTTTTGCGACAAATATATTTAATCGTGCTCCAAGTTTGAAGCCAAAATATAAATCTAGACAGAGTGGCTGTTACATTTATCTTCCGGTGAATTGCTTCTTCTTAACTATGTTCCTCGTTGAATCGCACTTTTACCAATTTCTCCATCTCCTCCGCATCCAGACCTGACTGCTCGAACCACCGCAATTACCATAGCATCCCCCTAAAAATCCCGAAGATCCAACGAAATCCTCCCGCTGCCAATTTGGAAATTCTCCAAATATCCACGGAACGCCTTCTCGGCGTCCTTTTCGAAGCTCCTACGGAATGTCCCAGCGAAACGAAACGAAAAACACCACCGCCAACCAGAGGGACAGAGAGACCAGTCCCTCCGGCCAGTATCAGCGAAATCTGTCGCCAGTTATTTAGCGCCGGACGAAGACGGAAAGCTTCGATTTCGTTCCCGAGGTCCCCTTGCTTCCCTTGCAACCCCGAAATTTCGATTTCGTCGCGGTGGTATTTTAACGAGGCCGATATTCCGTGTCGGCGACGCAGAAAGGCACGAAACCCCGCGCGACAACACGCAGAAAAAGGACGGCTCGCCGCCGGAAACCACCGGCGAAAGAAAGATGGCGGCGCGTGGCGAGACGGAAGATCGCAAAGGGGGAAAGGGTTACGCGATTTCGGGACTAATCCGGCCAATTAAAAGGAGTCGAGAATGGAGTCAGGTATATACGTTGAATTCGAGAATCCACCGATGGTATTCGCTAATGAGCGCGTCTCCCTGTCTCTCTTTCTGGCCGTCTCTCTTTCGTTTGCGCTCCCGTTTCTCCGCGGCTCTTTCTCCTTGGAACTTTTGCGCGGCGTCGCGTCGCTTCGGTGGTCACCGCCGTGTGCGCCCGTGGACGATCGAGTTCGGGAAAACGTTAATTAGAGGAGGCACCGTTGCGTATGGGGAACGGGGTTAATTGGATATGGGTATAGAGAAATTTGTCGGTGATCCGAAAGGGTCGCCGGAGGAAGCGTGAGAAATTGGTCTTTCGATCGATGTTTGTTTTTTAATTGTGGAAATGTACGCTGCAATGGGGAGGATCAGTGATTTAGTTTTCAGTATTTATTAGTTAAATCTAATTGGGCTTGTGATTTAACGAGGACCGACGAGGCATAGCAGCTGGGTCGTTTTTAATCGTCCATTGAATGGAGTACAGTCGCGGATCTCGAAAGGGGAATGTCAGTGGACGCTATCTATTCGAGAGCGCACCTGCGCGTCTTCCTGCTTTTCTTGCTGCATGCCCGTACACACATAGGGCAACGCAACTCTCGTTGAAATGCAAATGCGCGACGTGCACGACCTAACGTAACGAGCCTCACCTTCCCCACGCTGGGCTTATAATTCATCCTCTAATTGATTTCCTTATTCCGTTGCATTCAGTTACCATTGAACCCTGGCGCAGGTCGCATCAATTCGCTGTTGGCTCGTCGCGGAACAGATGCTAATTGCAATTTAATT
The DNA here is from genome assembly GCA_963667235.1 of Nomada lathburiana. Classification (NCBI taxonomy): domain Eukaryota; kingdom Metazoa; phylum Arthropoda; class Insecta; order Hymenoptera; family Apidae; genus Nomada; species Nomada lathburiana. The sequence continues at coordinate 11,353,768 of OY763906.1, forward strand.
GTCGCGTCACGTCTTATTAACCGTCTTATAAGTCGGCATTTTCAATGCGGCACAATTTTCGTCACCGATAGGTGCGACAACGAAATGTTCCCTATAGTTTTTCCACGCGATAAAACACGGCATTTCGCAAGTTTTTCTTTTTCAAAGTGTCCAGTATCCTCGTGGTAATATCTACATCGAAATTATACAATTTAACCCCCGTGTAGGCAACCGGGTACCCATTTCTATATTTCCTTTAATAATTCTTCTCAAAGGAAATTTCTTTTATCCCCATTCTTTCGACACTTATGCGTCAGTTCACGTTTTGTGAACAAAATGTATTCGAAATATTTTAAACAATTGAGGTTCGAACTTGTTGACCATTTTGGTTGCCCACGCATCACGGACATCTTAAGTTATCCGAGTAAATCAAAATTTAGCGCCTTTCGAATAAAATCAAGTCGCCCCTCGAAACAAACGTCCCGCTGTATCATTTCGAAAATCCCATCATCGGTCATTCCTCAGGGAAAGTAAATTGACAATTCCTTTTGCTCAACCCATTCGAGTTCCCATGAACTCGAAATCAACGGACCCGCCGCCGTTGCGCCGCCCTTTATCTCAAATTTATCCCCCTTTCACCGAAGTCTCCATGTTCCCCGGACAAATCTACGATAGGCGGCGGCGATCCTTTGAGACATTTGTCCGACGGTGTTCTCTCGCGTGCACCATCGTGCAGCCGAAGGTGCCGGCCGATATACAAACCCTTGGCGAACCCGCGACTACCGGTCGCCGCGCCTCCTCTAATTGGCACGATTTATGTCCATCGCGAATCGCGCGTCTTCTCGCCCCCGATGCTCGATCAACGTCCACCGAAATTTCTGTACGGGTTTCAAGGTAAACCCTTGCCCCGACGACTCGGGGTTACAGAAACTGGGACTCGCGATTCTTGGCATTCTTCTGTTATTTGGGGAATGGTGAACTTTTTCATTTCTGCGACAGGTAATTCGCGATCCAGTGGTATCTCGTATCGCGTCGAGTGTGGCAAGCGTTCTTATTGTTAGAAAGAAGAGAGGAGATCAGAATGATTGAAAGCCCGACGATCCATGGCTTCTCGAACAGCGCGAAAAGGAAGAATCGATGTCCACTCCATCCAATCCAATCGATGGGTCGAATTATCGCGTGATCGATGGAAATTCGTTCGGGGCCGTGTCGAAGATGGTCGGCCAGGTTCTCTGAATAAATGCGCGGGGGTACACGGTTTAATGCGGCCAACCAGTTTCGGTCGTCGCGCGACGAGCACGACGACAGGCCACGAGCAGGAACGGCAGGTGCGCACGGTCTGGCCGGCTAATCTACATGCTTGGAATGCCGGTAAATTAAGGAGCTGGACTGCTCGCGGCTCCGACAATTAAACGGCCCCTCGTTACTTTCTCATTATCTGATTCTACTATTTCTCGCGCGGTCCAAACTCGCGGCTTATATCCCGTCCAATCTTTGAATCGCGCTGCTTTCGGCTTGGAAGGTGGGCGATCTCGAATTGTTCGGGTGCTTTCGGTTGAGAACGAGAGGAGTTTGCGGGTGATGCGGGATGGTGATAATAATTTCTATTAATATTGCTTGTGTGTTTGTTGTTCGCTTGCTGTTTAACAGTGATCGCTGTCAGGAGTAATTGGCGCAGAATATTTTAGACAATCGGTATTGGCAAGATTTCGTAACATTTACGCTTATGATTGCACTCCACTCCGTAGAATTTCTATGGTCCCGGTTTAGTTCGTTCGAATTAAAATAATAGCCACGCTAGACTGTGCAGAAAATACATTTGAATCTATATTATTATTTTAAGCGACCGGTCACCGGGCGCCATTCAGAATCGGAGTACCATGGTGTCTGCACCATCGGCGTCTCTAATAGCCATAAATAATAACAGTTACTCATAATGGCCCCGTTTCCTGCACGCTCAGTGCACGCAAACGCGAGCACGTTCATACCAGACGAAGAAATTTATTGCCATTCGGTTTCTCTGCACTCGGTTGCCTCGTTTCTCTTCTTGCTCTTTTCCTTCGATTTTGCTCGGCCACCCGACGTCCACCGGTAATAAACGCCGGATAATCCTAGTGCGATATGGGCGCGGTCCACCAGGAAGTCCTTGTCAGTACTCCCGTTGAAAAAGGCGAAAAAGTGTCGCGTGCGACGAGAAATGCAACGTGATTCATGGGTCGGCCAGTGTTCCGGGGTGAAATATATTTTATTTCCTCTGCGATACGGTGCAGAACTCTAACAATGGGAGCTGAGAAGCAGCGCAGATCTCGACCGAGCAGTGTTGGATAAAATAAATAATGGAACCGTTGCTGGCCTTACAATGCGTTGTGATTTTACTTACCGCGCGTTTTATGGTTACCGAGATATTTGATTAAGAACGGAGAAAGGAAAATTGTCGATTGATAAGCTTTGGTAATTATTATATTGACAGTGGAGTAGCGTCGAAACGAGCAGTTGTTAAAATTGTTATAAACCCGGCGTCTTTACTACGTCTATGCAGTTGTTGAGTGCTCAATTAATACCTTGGTACTTCTTTCGTTATCAGAGGCGGAAAGTTCATCACCGTTGGCGATAGAATTAGATTGCCCGACGACGTGACCATGGGGTACATCATCGAATACCTTTTGAAGAAACAGCTGACCGTCGTCGAGCAATTCCATTCCCATTTGGAGCCGATGAAGTTCCTCAACAAGGACACCTTCGGCGAACAGGTAACGTGGAACAATTCGATTGATATGTTTGACACTTATTGCACTTCGATCGTTCTAACAATGCTGCAACTGTTTCGCACAATTTCTGCGTGTCGCATTTTCTACTCCGTTTGAAAAATCGTGCGCTTACACACGACGCGCCTCCGAATCGAGTGTGCATCGTCGCGCTACTCAATCTCGGCTGCCGTCCAGCGACGGTGATTAATTGATCCGGTACGAGTGCGGGGGATTAAAAAAAATAAAAGAAACTCACGGCTGGGGGATGAATTAAGATCGTACGGGTCGCAGTGTGAAGTCTAATCGTGGGTAATAGGATAATCCCTGTGATGAATCACCGTGGCTGCCTTTCCACGCTCGGACGCGAACAATGACCATTGATTCAACCGTCGCGTTTTCCGTTCGTCAGAAATTGCCGAATACCTGTCCTTCGATATCATTCATAGCCGGGCAGGCGATGTCACCCGCAATTAATTAGTCGTTCATTCATTAAGAATTAAGAATTGTAACGAGAAGGAAGACGGAACGTGTATTACGTAAGGAAGTAGTGCAATAAAATAATATGTAGGCACATGTAGTAATACGAAGTGCAAAGGGTAGTAGCATTAAATCGGCGTGTATTGATAGATGTATTCGAGACACATTAGCAGCTTATGGAGCAGAATACGAGCCGACTGAATTTTTCCATCGTTCGAGCAGAGCGTAACCGTACCTCGCTGAACAAATATTTTTGTTGTACTCGTGGGCAGAACTTGATCGGGCTTTCGGTTTCGCGTTTCAAGCGAGCTATAAGTGTGCGGCTCGATTCGAGGCTTGGTATGCGAAAATAAGCGATATCGCGATATCACCATTGCGACCTCGATAGTCTTCGCTGATCCTCGCCTGTGAATATCTATTACTCGTCGACTTTGCATTAACTTTTTACGTTCTATGTTTCAGGTGTCGTTCAGCTACTCCAAGGGGCCGAGGGACGAGTGGAACATTCTGAAGATCGATGGATTCGATATGAAGGACGATCCAAAAAGGTGCGTTTCGATTGTGCGATGCAAAATATTGCACGGAAGCTCGTGAATAACAGACAACGAGATGCAACAATTAATTTACCAAAGATGTCCTCTGTTCCCTTACTTTCCGTCACCCTTTCCCAATTACTTTCGCAAATATCTCCAAGTAAAATAAAAATAGTGTAACGGAGCCAGCTTCAGAACGGAAAAGTAATTTACAATTACGTGTATTGTACACAAGAATCTTCTCCCCTTTCGTTCTCGTTCCCCTCTCCTAAATTATGCGTTGCACCTCGTGCATCATTTTCCCGTTTCCTCGACCCGTTTCCAGCAGTAAGTACTCGGATTGCCCGTGTAATTGCTCTGTCCGGGGGACGAAAGCGGAAGAGTGGCGAGCTAATGACAAAGATGCCACCGTGCACGCCGCTCTTAATTGACTTTATTATAATTACAAGCCGTCCGCACTTTTACGACCACCGTTTCGCGTTTTTATCTTTCTTTTTCTCTCTGGGGCTTCGCGTCTTTTTACTTTTCCTGTCTTTTTTTTGCACGATCAGTTTGGAAAAATAGATGAGCTTTCGTTTCCGTGAATATTAGCTGGGTTAATTAATAGAGACTTATTCTCATTTGATTCTCCAGTATTGTTGTAATTATAACATTGCTATTAATTGTATATCTGTTACAACCAAGTCCCTCTGACTATCAATCTAACAATATTTTAAAGTGCCATCCAGAATTCGCTATTACCAAATTGTCCTCTATCATTTACGCCAACGTCAATCCGCTATTCGATCCATTCAATAGCAATTTCTAGCCACCTCAGTGTATCTCCGTCGACGATCCACGATCAATCAGCAAATCGTCATTCGATATGTTTTAATTACAGATTCAAATCGATCCACTGCCATCTGTTCCCCCACGTGCCCAATTGTCCACACAGATGATGATGACCAGCTGGATGAGCCACGTGTCGCAAGAAGAGGAAGACCAGGATTAATAAGATAACGTGATCTCTCGTTGTGTTCAACTGCAACGAATTCTTCGGTATTAATAATTCATTGAGCTAGATCTTATAACTAGCTCGATCGAACGTTGTTGTGTTTGTTACTTTCTCGTGTTTGTTCACGTTCGCTGTACATAGGTGTAGATACGTATATTTACGGCTGAATGAACGTTTTAATTAACTGGAAACGTTTTATGAAAATTCTGAAGGTACTCTCATTTGTCGATTCAATATTCTCCATTCAATAATTTATTGTCTATTATTATCATTATTGGTAGACTTTATTGTGCACCGTGATATATAAATTAGTGCAAAGAAATATATATGTACATGTGTGTGTATACAGAAAGAGAACAGAATTCAGGTATAATGAGTAGAATTTAATATTATTGTAAATAGATCGCTATTGTGTTTCATTTTATTATTAATAATATTGAGAATAAATATTGAACATCTAAGAGTTTCTTCGCATGTTTCGGAGCTAGACCTTAAATGGTGGACCACCCAAAGGGGAATGTTGAAAGAATTTTTTAAGAATTTAGAAGTATAGTTTATCATTATATATATGTGTGCATCTGTAAACGATGAAAAAAGAGGTTTTAAATTTTTCGTTTCCTTTTTTTATGTGACTAAAGCGAGAGAATCGTTGGGAAGAATTTCTCGTCACCCTGATCTGTATATAGAGAATAATTATATATACGTATACGTGACACCTAGAGTTCTCGTTCCAAATTGAATTCCGTGAAAATAGAGTGCAATTGTAGCACGTCAATTTGGAATTCAGGTTGTCCAGCGGTAAATATAATTTTATTGATCGATGAAATTGAGTATACTAACTGTACCATAAATGTGGAGAGGTGCGAGGAATAATTGGCGACATTCTGTTCGCTATAATTACAGAATTACCTTAAGCTAGTCTCCTGTGTAAAGAAGCAAATGGAATGGTCGTACTATGTGATATTTAACGGGTGTGAGTGGTATCGTGTTTTCTGTGTCATTGTCGTGTACGTAATACATACTACGATTCAGAAGAAATCTGATGCAAATAATTTTGCTTGGAAAATTATACAAACGTTCTGTTTAAAAGAAAGAGAACAATATGGATAAAAGTAATTGGCAAATGGTTAGTCAATTTTATGAAATATAAATTATTTAAATGATTGATCTATTGTATTTTTCTGAAAATCAAATACGAAGAAATATTTTAGCTATGATAAGTTTTAGTACTTTCGGTTCCTTTGGTATCGTTTCGTGTGCTGTTGATTCAATCAGTGTGCAATAATCGTGAGATATCTTGAAAGAAGGAAATATTATTCGTGGATCTGTCGGATTAATTACATCTGTCGATTATGTACATTGTAACTATGAGGTTTTATATAATACACGGTATCTATTATATTGCAGATATGATTTTAACCCGTTTCCCATCCCTATCCTCCTGCTTCCGGTTTCCTAGTCCTTGAGAAAATTCATTTTGTCATTCTTCTCACGTTTGTTTGCTTATTTATTCGATTTAGTTAACTTCGAATAATAAAATTTATATATCATTCAATTCATAAACGTTATACAATACTTTGAATTTCAATTCTCTCTTAATTTTGCTAAATTTCACTTATTAAATGTAGTAAATAAAATAGAGTAAGATCTACTGTATTTTTAATATATTTTTGAAAGGGTCAATGGATCGAGAACATTTTACCCAATAAACAATCTGTCGGCAACGTTGTCGGTGACAGAGAATTGGTCGTTTTTGCTGATTCTTCAATTGTTAATAACTGTTAAAACACAAATGCCATATTGTTGCACCTTGTTGGAGGATATAGCTATGGACCGTAGCTTTAATTTAAGACAAGTCCGGTTAAGAAATACGCAGTAGAAGCCGAGAAAAACGCAATTGTTTAAATTAACGATGTAATCCAGGAATTCGGTTTTGGCGGTGTGGAAAACTGCGAAAAAGGCCGCAAACGCGAGATGGCGCCACTTGTCCAGTTATCGACATATCGTTACCGACAAAATTTTAAAAAATTATTATCTTGGCTTCTGATCGGCCGATTGTAATCAACGACATGTCAAATGAAAGGGAAACGAATAAACTACCCGATAAAAAATACCCCGTTGCTGTAAGTATATGCAGTTGACCGTAATAACAATTTTAATGGTTTAATTGTTTATAACGAATGAACTGCACATGGAATAATTGTCACACCTATTGCAGATGGTAGCTGTGGCTCCTAGCTTTAATTTATGTCCTCTGATCATTGATGTAGCTCGCCTCCAAGCCGAATTAATCGCATTTGTTTATAATTTCGTTAAACAAATTCAATTATCTCGGCTTCTGTTGGGCCGATTGGAATGAACGACGTCTCAAATCGAAGTTCTGGAGTCAAGGAAGAAGCTGCTTCACTTTTGGAAAGGGCTTCGTGCATCGTTTAGGTGCAATTCTCAATCAAGTGCTTAAATTGTTTATAAAAAATAAACAGCGCATGCAGCAATTGTAAATCGTTTATTGACGTGTAGCGGCATTCTTTCACTTCATTTTGAGCACTCGATCATTAATGTAGCGCCTCCAGAAGCCGAGTTAATTGCAGTGACCCTAGGTGCATTTTTGCCGATTCTTCAATTGTTAATAACTTTTAAACCACAAATGCCATATTGTTGCACCTGTTGGAGGATATAGCTATGGACTGTAGCTTTACTTTAAGACAAGTCCGGTTAAGAAATACGCAGTAGAAGCCGAGAAAAACGCAATTGTTTAAATTAACGATGTAATCCAGAAATTCGGTTTTGGCGGTGCGGAAAACTGCGAAAAAGGCCGCAAACGCGAGATGGCGCCACATGTCCGATTATCGGCTGTCTGTTGGCCACTAGAGCCGCAGTACCATATCCAAGTTACCGACTTCGTTACCGAGAGACTGTAAAAAGCAATGTTAATTATAAACTTTATATTTCGGCTCCTGGTGGTTATTTTTTAATCTATGAGGTGTCAAATGAAAGGGAAAGAAATAAGCTATTCAGCTGTAATAATCTTGTTGCTATAGCTTTAAGCAGTTTCCCGTAACAATTAATTTTATTATTTAATTGTTTACAACAAACCAATGACGTGTGAATTGTTTTACAAAGCGTCTTAACAAAGGCATTTACATCTCTGAATATTTGTTTCAATATTTATTCAATACAAACATGAAATTTGGATTAATTGTAAGAGTGCATGTAACCTAACTTCAGATTACTATCTTATCTTACGCATTCTGTTCTTCCACTCTTTCTTTCGTACCTTTCATACCTTACATATTGCCCTATTTCTGACTAGCCGTCTCTTTATTGCACATCTATTATATGTACATCTTTCTGTTTCGAATTCCTAAGCTTTCATCTCTTATTCTATTCATCACATCTATCGTTACCCCATTTGCTGGTTTCCTACGTTCTCTTATTAGATGTTCTAACATTACAAATTTGTCTCCACACATGTCACATCTTTCATTCTCTTCTATGTCTCAATATTTATTCGACTTTTGAGTGACTCCAGACCTTACCTACGTTATTAATCACTGACGATTTCCCGTTAGCCATTAACTTTGGTACTGTGGTAGTATTGATGTTCTAATTAAGGGTCCGCCAAGCGAAGGCCCACTACCTTCAACGAACTGGTTGCGTGTCATATCACAGACATACAGACAAATGACGATCCACACACCTATGCGTATTGTGTTAGATGCCATGTCACATTATTTTTGCGTTTAATTGGTAGTGGGGACTCGGTGGCCATTAGAGGAGCAAAGCTTGGCAGTCCCTGTTCTAATATATCTAAACCTTTCATTATATCTTGATGCTTTTATTTTTATGTTCTGCACATGCTGTTGTATTTCATTGTAGCTTCTTTTAAGTTTTTCCATCAATTCATTCCCTTCCCGTCTGTTAAGTTTATTTCTTCTTTATTCATTCCATTCCTTTTTAAATAATCCTCTCTTTTTCTTATGCTTCTAGTGTGACCCTTCCATATCTCTTTTTCCTCTAAACATCCCTTAATAATATTTCTCCCTCCTGTTACATACATACTAATATATGTTTTGTGTGTGCAGGTTTCCTGGCAAAGAGTAAGGATCATTGACCGGTACTTCTCATTGTGCGTAGGAGCAAGAATGAAGATACAAGAACTTTTGCCACATACTTAAGTTATCCTTTAGTTGTAGTATCTGTACGATATGTTGTAAATTAACTTCAAAGAAGAGCTTATAAATATTAGATTACTTATCTTTATAGTATTTTTTATTTAATAAATGTTAGTTTAGAATTAATAGAAGATTTAGTTGTACGATATATTGTAAATAGATATAAAAGAATAGTTCATAAGGATTAGCTTGTAAAATGGAATTACAACATTTTGTAACTTGTATCTGCATTCATTAGTTTAAATAAATTTTAAAAGAAAGAATTCCACTGCTCTTTTTATTTTCATACCTTACCAATCCTTGAAAGAACCTCATTCCAATTCCTTAAACAAGTACTACCGTGCAGGAACTTTAAATGCAAAGTTCACAAGCGGAGAACTTGTAAAAATAGACCTGAACATTATTAAACATTGCGCTAGTTACCAGAAATTAAGTAGCGTCTTGATGAGAGCTCCAGAAATTTAAGCGCTCGGAAATTCCTGGAATGTGACGTCATTTCCAAGAATTTGTGAAATAGAATACCTCCTCACACATCATATTCTCCTGATACAAATCCACGATTTTCAGCGAGATATTTTTGCCAGAAACTCAGAAATTTTGCGCTCGGAAATTCCTGGAAAGTGACGTCATTTCTGAGAACGAATACCTCCTTGCATATCATATTCTCCTGATACAAATCCACGATTTTCGGCAGATATTTTTGCCAGAAACTCAGAAATTTAAGTGCTGAAAATCGTGGATTTGTATCAGGAGAATATGATAAGCGAGGAGGTATCCGACACCGGCAGTTCTTGGAAATGACGTCACGTTCCAGGAATTTCCGAGCGCAAAATTTCTGAGTTTCTGGCAAAAATATCTCGCTGAAAATCGTGGATTTGTATCAGGAGAATATGATATGCAAGGAGGTATTCGTTCTCAGAAATGACGTCACTTTCCAGGAATTTCCGAGCGCAAAATTTCTGAGTTTCTGGCAACATTAGCTGCCGAAAATCGTGGATTTGTATCAGGAGAATATGATATGCAAGGAGGTATTCGTTCTCCGAAATGACGTCACATTCCAGGAATTTCCGAGCGCAAAATTTCTGAGTTTCTGGCAAAAATATCTGCCGAAAATCGTGGATTTGTATCAGGAGAATATGATGTGCGAGGAGGTATTCGATCTCAGCAATTTTCTGGACATCTGCCACCCAATTTTGCAAGAAGTGAAGACTTAGAATTTGCTGCTTCCAATTTTAATAACGTATAGGGCCATTTTGACAAGTTTTTCGCTTCAGGACTTTGCATTTAAAGTTCGTCCACGGTACTTCTTGTATAAGGAATTGGAATTAGGTTCTTTCAAGGATTGGTAAGGTATAAAAATAAAAAGAGCAGTGGAATTCTTTTCTTTCAAAATTTATTTAAACTAATCAATGCAGATACAAGTTACAAAAATGTTGTATTTCCATTTTACAAGCTAATCCTTATAAACTATTCTTTTATATCTATTTACAATAGATCGTACAACTAAAACTTGTATTAATACTAAACTAACATTTATGCAATATAAAAAATACTATAAACATAAATAATCTAATACTTATAAACTATTCTTTAAAGCCAATTTACATTATTATATGCTTCATTTTATATTTCCCACATTCGGTAGAACATTTAGTAAAAATAATATTAAAGTTCATATAAGATTTACCGAATATACTGAATATATAATAAAATATATAATAGATATACATAACAGTTAATTACATAATTGTTCTAAATTAAACTCGCGGGTTAATAGTTACAAACTATTTTTATAAACTAATTTACTATAACTAAAGGATAACTAAAGTATGTGGCAGAAGTTCTTCTATCTTCATTCTTGCTCTTAAGCGCAATGACAAGTACCGGTCAATGATCCTCACTCTTTGCCAGGAAACCTGCACACACAAAACATATATTAGTAAGTATGTAATAGGAGAGAGAGAAAGAATGATGGGTGGGTGAGTCAAAACTGAAGCAAAAGGAAAAGAGCCAAGTGCCAAGTAATTATCGAAATTGGATATGGGTAGACGTAAGGATTGCTCGGAACACGTTGATTTGCATTCGTTGTCTCGAAATTATTCAAGCACCGAAGTGGATTTCTTTTTCTCCTCATTCTGACGAATATTACTTAACGAGACACTCGAAATCAGTCGAAGTGTTACTATCCTTTAAAACGAGTCAGTAATTATCCGAAATAATCACTTGGATCAGATATCCCCGAAGTAATTACTCGAAACATTCTTGAATGTATAATTCCAGCACGTTTAACCATCATTGACTATTCGAATTTTCGATAGTAAAATTATGAATAATAATACGAAGAAGTTGACTAACGTATTAAATAATTTCGGAAAAATGATAAAACATATTTTTGTAATTTTAATAGCATCGAAGGAAAATCTGGTAAATAATGAGTTTGGAAATTGGAAATGAACTACGATAATTAAAATCAGAACAGCAGAGGTGTTGACTGCTCAAAGGACGGGGGAAGACTGACAGAATATTATTAGTTCAAGCGTTCAATATACAGCTTGAATTTAGTTCTCACATTTTATGAAAAATATAATATAATATATTTCATTTACAAATGGACGCAAAATCAATATATTTTATTAATAACAGCATTCTGTAATATTAGCCATACACCAAAATTATTCTTCATATTTTCATTTCAATAATTCTAACTAATGTCCAGTCTGTTGAACGCATTAAGCTGTAATTCTGAACATTCTCCGAATGTCAGTCGTTTGCATACTTTTACAATTTTACACGTATATAAAATTCCAGCCGGGCTCTTCATACGAGGTACTTACAATTGTAAACGTTCTCAAGTATAATCGAAGAAATTCATTCCAAGTGCTGGACCGTCAGATTACTTTCTGATCCATGGCAAACCGTCCCGGGCATGGTGTTTCACCATCCCAGTAAGCCGCGTAGCCGCTGTTATCCTGGGGCAGGTGCTCGTGTGAGCGACGTGCTGAATATTCAAGATCCAGGAGAACGTTTTCACGAATTTGAATAGCCCCCGGTTGTTCACGGTTCCCCGGTAATCGGCTGATTTCGCGCGTGTATGCGCGTGCACGCTCGTGTCAGCTGTTATTCCCCGCGACAGACAAATCCCCCACCCGTAACTTACATTGCACGAATTATTCTTTGCTGTATATTCATTGAAATGCATAACATTTTGCCCGAACGTTGTCCACAGTTTGAGGAATCCATAGTTTTTATTTTTATCGTGCGTATTTTCGTGTTTAGAACGCATAAAACATTGCTGCGATATTCTTGTTAATTTAGTAATTGTAGTAATTATAGAAATTGGGGGTTCAATTTAATGTGCAATAAAATGTTCGACGATAAAACATTGATAGGAAAAGAGGGATAAATACTTTAGAGTTAGAGATATGCTTGTCAGTAGACTGGCACGCCATATGTCAGCCACGCTTTCACTGCGAGGTGACGATAACATAGAGCGCGATAGATGCATGCTCTTCGGCAGAATTAAACAAGATATATCAGGCACAATCTACTGTAATACAGCTAAATTGTAAGGTGATAATTATATAAAGCTCGATGGTACGAAAGAAAGAAATATTCTAAAGATATGTACAATGTTCAGTAGAATAGGTCAACGTAAGTCGGACGCGGTCCTCCGCCCAATTGCCAAATTAATATGCGACAATAACACAGTACACGATGCCTAAATACTCTTCAGCAGAATAAGATAACACAAGTCTGGGGCGTCATCGCGCGGCATAGAAAAATTGTTACCTTTGGCGGGTGAATCGAGAAACGAAGCGATTATAGAACACGTGGACCCGTTCGTTCTTCGCGAGGATATCGTGGTGCGATGGTCCTATCAGAAATTGATCAGAACGCGGGCCACGTGCACCGACGCAGCCTTTGGGAAATCCGAGCCAACCCGTTGCTTCTGCCGGTTTAATTAATTTATCGCGGCCAGACGATGTCCCGTTGATTCGAGTCGACGTTGATTATAGATATCCTCCCCTAGCATTACGCCACTGTTCGCGCCTCATCTTCTGGGATCTATTCTACGCCCGCTGAAGCTGGGAATAATTTCGTTGAGCCTCGAACCGTAACGATTTCCAATTGCCAGTGGGCCTATCTTCGAACCTTTCTCATTCTTATTCGAAATTTGTCTCCTCGATTTAGAATTACTATTAGCTGCTACTTACTTCTTCAACTTTTATATTTGTCAGCAATTTCTATTGTTAATAAACCGCATAATAACATTATCATTATAATTGTGTAATTGGTCTAATAGTAATATAAACTAGTACTGATATCAATTTTTTCGTCTTCCGCCCGGAATTAAACTTTCTCCCAATTTTTTTTTGCCTTTCCACAGTTCCTCTACCCCTTCCTCTTCTTCTTTCGGAAAGTACTTCATCGGTGAAATTACGCCGCACACTAGCCCGAGAAATTTCATTTCCGCTGGCCGGGTGTTATTCTATTTTCCGTGCCGTCTGCGCGCGAGAACGTCGACGGGTTTCGTGACTCGGCCCGCGGAATAATCCAACAGAGAAACGCAAAATGGTTGTCGCAATAAACGGGCCAGAGACGCAAACCAGTCACGCTTCTAAGGAGGCCCGAGAGAAACTGGCCTACTCGCCTATTCCTCTTTTACCTTTGCAAACTAGTTTCAAGACTTCCCAACGTCAAACTACGTTCTTCTTCTCGCGAATAGTCCGCGAGCGTTCGCCAGGCGGACCAATCGAAACGATTCTGCTGGACTCTCTTTCGTGAACCTTTCGCGTATCTATTCGCGAACACGTCGACGTTACAGTTCACCGTCCTGTGAACCGAATTTCTTGCGCGTTAATACGTTTCCAGGCGATTTTCCGCTGCGTGACGACGTGATATTTTCAAGCGAACTTGATCTCGATCGTTAGAAAAAATACAGAAACGCTGTGGGAAGAAAATGGTGAACGGAACACAAAGGAGCTCGGTCCACGGGCCAATTAACCCAGGCGTTGTCTCGCGCGACGAATTCGTCCAAGCGGCGAATATAAATCAGGTCAGCCGGCTTACGCTCGAATTTCGTTCATTAATCGATCGTGCCGACTGATCGGCTATTCCATCCGAGATTAATCAACCGCCGACGTATTTAGTTAATAGCCGACCAATATATTTCGGCCGGTGGCACTCGGTTCCTGGCTGAACTTCAACGAAGACCACCCGATAAATAGACCGTATTAAAACGTGATTGTAACGCTCGCAATTTCGATTCGCGATTCCGTGCCGTTCGTCGTGGGAGTGTTGAATTTTGTATTTTTATATCGGCAGAGGCATTATTGAGCTGCACCGCTCGCAGAACGAACAATTGGAACGTTAATTATTATTTCGATCCTGAACCCGAGGGGCATGCTTGACACTGGCTGAAGTATCACGGCCCTGTACCACTTGCAGCGGAGCATTTAGAGTATCAGTCACGGTTGCAATAATGAATTGAAAGAAATCTTGCGTGTCGTTTATGGCACGGCCATAAACATATTTTTGTACACTCATTACTATTAACGCTGTAATATTGAAATATTAATTTGTCTTTCACCCATTCATTGCAAAAGTCACTCCCGCTATCGGTGTCGCTGAAAACTTCATTTCGTTCATACGGAACGGACAAAGTTCTATAAATTGTCAATTTATTCCTCGAATAAGAAATTCCTCGTGCCGTCGGGGGAGTTATACCGGGAAATTATTATACTTTTACTTAGAAGGTTCGATCTGTTGATGCCCTCAACCGTTTGTCCATCGACCAACGGGCACAATAATAACGTGGCTACTTGTAGATGCAGTCGAACATGCCAACAATCGGTGACCCAATAAACGGAGCCCGATACTTTCGTCACCCACTAAACTTCTTAATGCTCGCGATGGCGGCAAAAGCGGGCGGCGAATATTATAGGTTCGCACTACTTGCACCAAGCCCATCACAAACTATCACGACGAAACTATCGTCGTATCGCACGTACACTATCAAAGAAACTTCGTGACAGCTATTATGCAATTACGCGAAAAGTGGGTGACGTTTATTATTGATCTGCACTACTTACGCCTCGCCGACAATCGAAATTCCAACAAAATCACCGCCATCTTCAATTGACTTCCCTTCAAACTAATACGTGTAGCACATCAATCACCCGACCCGACCATTTTTACATAGATCTCGCAAAGTTCTCCATATTATATTATTGATCATTGATTTCCATTTTCGTTTCCTTTCGTTCCCTTTCCTCGATTCACCTACTTTCACGCGAAGTCTCCTCGACGACCGGAACAGGGTTAAATAGGGGAAAGAGGGACGTCCATTCACGATTGTAACGGCGGAAAGGCGAGGCTTTGGCACGGCCAAAAGACGGCGAAAGGGTTGAAGCCAGCCCGGAATCGCGGGAACGCGCGACTTTAAGTTCCGGTGGAGGCTGCAGCTTCGAGGGACGAAAGTGAAAGCTTTCCACGGTCCTTTTACCGGCCCGCGCCACGATCACGGCAGGGACATGCATTTCGAAGAAGGTCGACGGAAGCTTCAAGACCGTGTAATCCCCTTTGGGGTTGCTCTTGATATTTTTTCTTTTTTGAGCGACGTACCCGCCCAAGACTTTCGAGGGGCAGAGTTTTTAATGAACGAGGGTTGATGGCCCGAGGAATTTTTTATTTCAGGCTGCAGAGATTATTTGCCGTTTATCGAATGGAGTAATTTATTGGAATTTCGGTTGATTATTTTGTTGGCAAGCGGACGAAGACGTTTCGGATGCAGAAGCAAAATTTTATTTCGCCGATCCGACAAATTCTCTTCTCTTAGTCAATGTTGAACGGTAATTATACGAGGGACGGTTTATGTAATTTTTTAGTTTTCATTTCGTTGGGAAATGAGTTTTGCAGATTTGATAAAAAATGATTTTATTCGCTGACTTTTAATTACATTCAATATGCCAACGCACACGCGAGTGGATCAATTGATAAATCCGTTCGGTTCACACCTGTGTCTCGTGGTGGCTGCACGAGTCCACTACCCAGACCTGTTTATCCGTGCACGGTGCAAAGTGTAATTTTCATATTATACGGACGGTCTATTAGATGGCTGTCGATATCGTTAATTAATGGCATAACGGCTGGCCGTGATTTAGAGTGGACAACGCGTTTTAGTTATTCCATCGGAAAAATGATGATCGCGACTTCTGCCCCCTGTTATATCTGCACCCAATCTGTTTGCTTTGAAATTAGACCTGAAATCGATTTCAGATTCATTTATTTCATTGGCGTATTTAATTTTCGGTTGAAAGCACCCGCCATGGCGGTAGTTATTTTACTAGCAATTATTCCGAGGATTAGCTTCGGGGGAATTCGGATTTGAATGGGTAATTGTGATTTAAATGTTGGCGTCGAGAATTTCAGTTTCTTCCTCGTTTTATTTGTTCCGCGGGGCGGTTTGCTACTCGGGTAAGTAGTTATTATTTGCATTTACGCAAAAATAATTGATTGGAGAATTAAATTAAATACCGGATACTAAGATGAATAAATGAATTATTATCGCTTCAGACGAACATTCCAACTATATCTCCGTTTAATAATGGATCAACCTATGATTAAATACTGCACAACAGAATCGTTTTGCCTTCTTTGAAAACCGTGTCCACAATTACCCTCGTTTTTAAAGCAGAAAGCTGCACGTTCGGCTCGCTTTTTATTCCAGAAAGCCGATCTAATTTCGTGCCGGAAGCGAAAACACTTTGGCGCGAAGCGACCAGCGGCGCACGAATATAGTAACGAGTAACTTTCCTCGGTGAGTTTTAAACACCAGCACCCCATCCCCGCTGTAAATCTGAATCCGATTAACATTGTTATTCCGATAAGAATATTTCGCTCCCAATTAAACGCAAAGATTCCGATACTCTTTCGTAATTACTCGTCGCGCCACAAATTATGCGTGAACTATTCTAAATAATCGTAAGCGATGAATTTCTTAAGCTGCGATCAATTTATTTGAGAAGAGTCGAATGGATAAACTCGTCAAATTAAAGAAAAGTCACTAATGAAATTATTAAGGAAAGTTATACTTAAACAGTCGTTACTTGATTTGCACGTAATATTTATCATATCCCTGTGCATTGAACCCTTTGCATTCCCGTTTGCATTTTTATCGACAAACAATCCTTCTCCCTGATCAAACGCAATGACCAGCCCCCCTGAATTTCCGTAAGGGTGATCATCGTCGAACTACAGTTCGGCAGGCATGTTGAACAGCGTGTAGCAGAGCAAGCATGTCGTTGGATGCTGTGGTGGTTCGTGCGGACCGCGCGCACTAATCAATATGGAGGGGAGCGTGTTCGCAGCACTGGTAGGGGTTGCATTCACCCCTCCACGCGAGCAGTTTCCCGGTGCTACTGTTACTCGCGTAGCTATATCAACCCTGTCCCCTTCGAAAAGTTTCAAACGAATACTGGGATCATCGAAACAAATTCCAAAGAAATATTACTTCCCTTCATACGCCTCGATGGTAACCATTTTCTAGCTGTTATAGGGAAAGTTAAGATTCTATTGCGGAGAGCGCCCCTTAAGCGCGAATTAAAACTTAGGCAATGCTAGAAATTAAATGTATATTGTATACCTGACTTAAAAGCTTCCCTAAATTCCAGCACAACCCTCCTGAATTCTGTGCGAGAAGACACGTCCCAAGGCTCGGGGGAGGATTCTCCGGCGGCATCGAAAAATGTGCCTCTTTTCAAATATATCATACGTTCCTCTTAATCGACAATCAAATGCTATTCTTCTAGTACGAAACACTACCCTCGCATCCAACCTTCCTCCACGTAGTACATCGACAACCATTTGATTTCTCCATTAAAAATAATGCTTGGCCCAATTCACTCTACTTCAGATCCGCCTAAAAAATTCACCCTTCCAAGAAACATGCATTCCACCCTGAAAACCTGGGTCCATCCCTTATGCATATCAGAAACGAAGATTCTCCTTGGAGCACAACCCCGGTACACCACTCTTTCGCTTGGAACGCGGGGGGTGGTTGTCAGTACCTGGAGGGAGCGCGAAAGGGGTGAAATAGGGGTAAAATACCCGGTTGGTCTCGCGCGACCCGCTTAGTAGGTATCGCGACGCGCTGCCGCTCGTAGCGCGCACTCTCCGCCCCTGAACTGGGTCACAAGCCCTCGGAGGAAGCAGCACGAGCTGTTCACCCCATCGAGAGAGCACACCGGGGCCAGTTGCGCGCCATCGTACACGCCGAACTCACGCGCCACCCTCTCTATTTCTCCGTTTCGTTTTTCGTTTCCAAGTAGCGTTCCGTGTTTCGTAACGCGACCCTCTGTCGAGGACCACGAAGAGATTGTGCGTTTGATATTGACGGGAGACAGTGAGATATATAATAGATAACGCGATCGAGTACACGGGGGTAGTTTTGTTCTGGATGGAGGAAAAGGATTCTACGAGGAGAGCGGGATTTTGAATGAGGACACGGTTGGTAGATTTTTGCGGACGAAAACATTGCGAAGGATGTTGCATTGATTTTGAACAATGTAACACGTGCGTTTTAGACGGAACAGTGCAAGATTATTTAGGGACCCCGGTTTTAGAAATCATTCGAGGAGGATTATTTTGCATTTGGATACAACGGAGAACTGAATGCCCGGTGCGTTCGATCTGTCGAGATTTTACGGCTCAATTATAGTTGAGATCAGTCTGAGTTCACATGTTGTTGGAACGTCTGCAGGGCTGATTTCTTTCGAGAATACGCATTGGAGTTATGATATTTTAAGGGCTACTTCGTATTTCGTATCATATTTTTGGGTGGTCTTCGAAAGGGGATGCATTGTGTAGAATGGGATTGGTTAAGGACGTACGATCTTTATACGGCGCATTTCTCTTCCAAAGTATTTTACGTTCTACTCGTACCAAGTCCTTTTTCACAAAATGAGTAAACTTTCCGAGTTTAATTTGGTCCATACCTACATCGAGTTAAATTGTAACCAAGATTTTAAAATAATATTAACAAGGGGGGGAATTAATATCCTCCAGAAACCAATTTTCATCCCTAACAAAAGTTATTCAGCCTCGATTCTCTCCACTTCTTCAAGCTTCAGTTCCAAACTCCAGGACTTCCCATTGTCTTCGTAGTTCCTCATAAAAAATGATTCTCCAGTCATCAATAGCGTTACTTCCAAAAGTCTCCACTCGACTATTCGTCCCTTCCGTGGATTGAAAGCCTCCGTTTCCCTCTTTTTTTGTTCTCTCTTGCAAAGGAGGGAACGTCGCGCGGTTCGACTAATAGGTCGACGGCGTGACGGTGAAGTAAGATTTCACCGTATTAAAAACGATCCGTGTTCCGTGGCGTCGCGGAAATTCGAGCAATCTGTCTGATGGAGGGCCGCCGCTGACAAACTACTTTCAATCAACGCCAGAATACGTCGCGGTACATTTTCAGATTGCCCGTTTCTTTCACGTCGGCTGTATTTTTTTTCTTTTTTCACACGCGCACACGATCCTTCCATCCCTCGTGGTCTCTCTTCCTACGTTTCATCCCCCGCTGACGGGCGACCCTTGTCTTTGCGTCACGAGAATCGTCGTCACGCTCGACACAGGAGCAATCGATATCTCTCGTGGCCAGTAAAGTGTCAGGGGGTCAGCCGTGACTTTCGATGTTTCGACGAGTGTCGTCTATTTATTCATTTTTGTTCAAATATTACGGATTGATGGGTACAATTTCGATGTTCTTGCTTGGCATATGTAGTTAACAGGTTATTGCAACTATAAATGCAACGCGTTTAAAATATTATGCTGCAAATTTCGGTGACAGAATCATTAAAATGTATTGTGCAGTATTGTACAATTAATTTTGGCCGTGCCCAAAAAGTATATCTTGTCCTTTCCTTTGAAGTATTTCATATTCTGAAGTATCAAATATAGCATCGGGGATCCGTTCTTGATTTTCGACGCCGCTTCCAATATTTCGTGCGCAAATGGTTGAGCATCTTGGAGTATTTTACGATAAACGAAACGGAATTTGCCGTCAGGTTCGAGGTACTCGTGTCTATTGAAAGTAGCAGGTATCGCGTTGTTTAATCGTCGCCGGCGGCCATGAATGGCGCAAAGGACAAAGAGTGAGCTACTCTTGGGTCAGTGTACTCTTGTAAACAGCCTCCATCATGGTGCAAGGCGGTAGTATAAACTCTGTACTCTCCATTCAGTGGAGCGAACACGACTTCCACAATATCGTCGAAAGCGTTTACATCCATGCAAATTGTAATGAGCCTTGCTAATGGAAAGAAGCTCCTGCTCGGTGCCTCGTCGAGGGGAAAGTAATTTTCTCGAATTTTCCGCAACCCAGCCGAAATTGCCGGAACATTTGCATTGTAATATTAATAATAATAATATCTTCGATACAACTCCGAGGATTGTACATACACCGCGAAGTATGAACATCATTGTGGATAGTTTCCAAAATGATCCACGTTCCGTGAAACAATTAATCTGTCCAGCAAATACAAAGGCACGTATTAATTTCAAGCGGACATGTCCTTCAGGAAACGGGTCAAGTGTACTCGTCTCGGCGATGACCTTCACGATTCGAGGATGCGGAATTTTTTCCGCACTGCGCACCACCACCCTCTCTGCCAATCTTGAGAACGTTGTTCCGCTTTGCTCCGCGCTAGACGACGAGAAGCCTCGTTTCTCTTGACCTCGCACCCACGCATACTTCTTCTTTCTTCAGCTTGATCCTCTAATACCATCTTGGTCTTTGGTCCCAGATTAAATGATCCACCACTTCCAGTTATCCTTCCATGTCGCCTACTTTCTATCCTTGACAAGTTCTGTAGACATTTCCAACGTGGATATCTCTTTCCTGTTCGATGGCTGATTTATTCCGCGGTCATTGACCAGTTCAACGCGGGGGAGAACGACTGCTGGATGCAGGATCGAACGATACGAGAGAAGTGCTTTCGATGCAGTCGAATGTTAATTCCATTTGAAATTGTTTTCGATAGTCGTGAAATTTCAATTGTCCGTTGAGCGAGGCCTACCATAAATTATTCGTTGAAACTCGGGCGTGCTGGAAACGTATTCTTTCCATGGCTCAACAGTGCAGAGAAGGAAGGAAACAAAAATGATTGGACCACGGGTGGGCAGGAAGACGCGGCTGAACGGAAACACGAGTGTTCGTTTCGCGCGGGGCCACTTGACGGTCGCTGATCAAAAGCGAACGCTCGAGAATTTCTCAAGGAGGGTTGTTCTTTGAAGCAAGAATTCCTTCGGGATCGCTCGGCCGTTTGTCTTTGACAATAATCACCGGTCTCAAGCACTCGACTGTCCCGTTTTCGAGCGTGATACTCGCCATCGAAACCATTTTCCTTTGGTCGATGTTCTTTTACGAAAACAACCTCAGTGCCTCGGTAAACACTGCGAAGGATTTAGGAGGATCCACCACCATTTCTTAGTCCCCTAATTATTCGGATTATTATTTAATATTTTTCAAGTTATTTGCGTTCAATTTTTTTCTCGTATTTTTTGTTTGTATTCAATTAATATAGAAATAGGTGGGTTTCGCGGCAGTTTGATTCTAGCGAAGAGGAGTGGTTCGAAGTGGATAGAGTCGGTATGAAAACGTGGGTGCAGCGTAATCATTGCACAAGGGTATAACCGTAAATTTTCTTCTAAAGGGTGGATGTTAGAAATAAAGTAGCAATAGTGCGGTCCATGTAAGAGATATAGACATAGGGAAGAAAAGTGGAAAAAATAGTGGCGACATAAAAGACGCATCAACAGCGGTGGGATAGAAAGATTCTGGAAAAATAATAGCGATTCGAGGGAAAGTCTCAGGAAAATCGTGTGCTCGTATAAAAGGCACTGGGAAACTGTAGAAATTCTAGAAGGATGGTTACTGTAAAATCTGAAGCAAGTGGAACAGTGCACTTGGAAGCATCGCAACGCGAATGCAAAAATATCTGCTTCATAAAGAAACAATGCTCGAAGTTTACGAAAATGATACTTCTTTTCAATCGTGCTTCTCATAGTTTAAATATCTCTCCTTTACATTTCTTCCATTAAATATAAATCTCGTCATCGTCATCATTATTGTGGAATTGAAGTTCCTGAATTTTTAGTATTTTGTAGCGACTCCGCAAGCTCTAATAAGTACCTAAAAAATCCTTGACCTCACTTTAACAACATTTTTGTGTAATTTCTACATACCCTCCACTCGATAGCGATACCCAATAGCGATGTAACCATTTATTTATGTTGCACTCAGCGGCTGCAAAACGTTAACGACTCTCTTCAACCGGTGCACGCTGCAGAGGCAAGTTCAGCCCTCGTCCTTGACCCACTCATTGTTTAACGTTCCCCGAATCGGAGCCACCTAAAAAAAGAAACTTAATTAGAACGGGAAGGTACGAAATATTGAAGGGGAACGAGGTCGATCTGTCTCTGACGAATTCCTGAATACATGTGACTTCTTTTCATATAGGCAAAATGGGTCAACGGTACCGGAAACGTCTCGACGATTTATAGTTGTAACTCATCGGGCTGGTAACGTCGAATTTTGTGGAAGATAAAATTTGCATCCAGGAAGTGGTGAATGGTTGTATGATGAGAAATTTGGACGCTTAAGGGTTCGAACAGGTTTATCGAGATTTATTCGTTGCGAGAGATGACGTTGTGTCGTGTGCTTTTTGTGACGTGCTCAGATTCGGACAATCTCTGGACTCTGTCAGCGGAATCTTCATAGGTAAGTTCAATTTTTAATTACAAATAATAGAGTGAAATTGTTGAAGCGTGCCCTGAACGTAAGATCGAAATTGAAACTTCGGAAACCTGTCAAGACAGAAGTTCCACTCAAATTAATACTAATTACCTAATATAAAGTTACAGTATTTCCTTGAAACCTCCCCGAAGAAAAAATTGAACCGCGCTCATTAATTTCACAGAAACGCAGACACAAATGGTAATCTGTGAAGTAAAAGACATTTCCAATAACAGTTCGAACGAGCTCGAAACGGCAATATTCTTGGTCTTAGAGCAAAGGAGGATCGATGAGGACGTCGTTGGTAATCTCGATCGTCTGGTTGTTCGACAGGCAAGGCTGCGACGATCTCGTTCGCTCTGTTTCACCGGATTTTTAAAGTTCACTCGCTTTCTGCTTACCCCGTCTGAGGTTATTTGCACGCTGGACGAGCGCGAATTCAGATGGAAAATTAATTTATCTTCAAAGGTGGAGAGAGAGAGAGAGTGAGAGAGAGAGTGCAAAGGAGAGGATGATGGAGCGGTGATATCGAACGACGTCTCTATCAGTTCCATCGATACACGAGAAAGCTACAGTTCCAATTATGGCTATTTTCACGATTTTCAATCATCATCTCCTTCATTATTCGTGCCGAAATAATTAGAATTTATCGACGCAATTTGTTTCTTCACTTGTATGTAAAACTTGGAACTGCAAGAAAAAACTCAAAGTCATAAAAAGTCTGTAATATAACCGTAAAGAAAAAAGATCCTGTCTCGTTCTATCATCTATAGAGTAGAAAATCAAGCAGAGCGTGGAAGTCCATCGAGCGCTCTGCTTGTTGTCCTTTTTTGGACGTCGGAGAATTTACGACGATTACACCGGCTCATTTTCGAGTTCCTCCTGGTCGGGACGTAAGCTTGCTCGTAAATTGGCCAGTCCCTAGGAGTATGCCCTCGAATTTCTGGCCGGCAACTGGAACGAAGAGGGAATGGAACGGCCATTTCCGCGTAGCCTTATCGAGCTTTCTTTCTTTCTCGTGACACCTGAAGGAATTTCATTATGCTACTCTTAAGTCGGTTCGTTTGCCCGTCGAAACGACGCTCTTTCTGAGACGCGACCGAGAAAATCTTCGCAGAATTTTTGGGATAGATTGTTCGGCAGAAATTTGTGCAAAAAAAGGAGGCTACATTTTTTAACTATTTCCTTGCTTTGCAAATATTTACGCGGTTCTATTACTAAGCTAGTCGCATATGTTTCTCGCTGTCATTTGATCTAGACGGAATATTGCACGTGTTATAATCGAAATGTGATTATATAGATTCGTATTAAATATTGGAACAGGTTTAATTCGGTGTGGATCTTCGTTCGTTAATTTATTCTGGGGAATGTGATTATGTACACTTTAATGTATTAAGCGAGCTAATACGATCTCACTCTGGCGCAGAACTCTGACTGTACTAATCTAGTCTAATGTTTAAACGCAGATATTCTGCTTCAGCCTACTCTACATGTTACTGCCAACTATTCTAATTTGATCTAACCTGTCCCGAACCGCAAACTTCATTGTTACTTCGCAACCAGATTTACCAATTCTATTGTTAAAATAACTCGAATGCTACACGAATCTAATTCGCCGCAATTTCCTTTAGAAGCCAGCTTTCATAGAAGTCTGATCATTCGTTCAATTCTAAAGATGCTTACGTGTTGCCTTATTCACCGGAAAGTCGATTCGCACGAGGTACTGCGTAACACTGGCGTCGTTACATCCTGTATTAGCTTACGAGCAAGCTGTTTCGCGTAGCAACGAATTTAAAAGCACCTGCTGCCCTCTTTAATCAGAGGAAAAAAGGGGGCCAGTGGTTTCAATGGAACATACTAATACATAAGAATTGCTCGCATTACAAAGGGGTAACAGTTCTGAATAGAATACTTGTACAATTATAACGAAAGAGATTTGTTTTCAAAGGATCTAGTTAAATGAAATAATTGAACTTCTTTTTCGTTTCAGAGAGTGTTTTCATGTTCCTGCATCCGCCGACCAATTCGTTAGTGCTCGGTGTCGCGATCTAAACGGGATCGCCAGTGATCGTGAAGTTTCAAAGTTGTTCCTCGAGCGTGTCCACGGTGCTGTGAGAAATCTGATCGACGTAGGATCGATCATAGAAAAGTGTCCCCCTCTATAGGGTGAACGATACTAGTTCCCGGCATGAAGGGTGAGTCCTTTGAAACTCTATCCGCGTCTGTAGTAGCACGACGTTTTCGTAAAAACAATCCCTAAACAATCCCTATCAAAAGTTACGCGAACGTCGTTCATTTTCGCGTCTTGTGGCTGCAAATAAAATATCGAAGTCATTCCCGGATTGTTCGCTAAATTTCTGATGCACTGTAATCCATTGGAAACGCTATCCGAGCAGAGGAAACGGAAGAAAACGCGAAAGGTAGATAGGTGGAAAATGGGGCATAAAATTGTAATCGAGCCGTCGGAAAATTTCCAAAAATCTCGAGGACGGGAGATGACGAAGGTAACAGCTGTTTTGCATAACCTAATTAGTCAGCGAGCCGGAATGCAAATGCTGGCCGGAATTAAAATTGCACGACCTCGACCGAGTCGAACAGCCTCTTGGAACCATTCCCTTCGACCTCTGACCTTTTAAGTGGACCAGTTGGGAGAACTCGAGGAGAATGGGACTTCTTACAGCGCCATATGGTGCCGATCACCAGAAACGTCGTCATATTTCAAACCCTTCAAGGGGGGCGCAGGGTTGCTGCCGAGCAATTTTCGAATACGTTGAACGTTTATTGGATATTTCCGGTAACTAGGTTAGAAAAGCCAACGCCGCGGAAGTTTCTACGAATAAGAACGATATTTCCTTTGAAAATTACAGTTTGGAAGAGTAGTCGAGCACTACGGAGACCCGAGACCGCGAGCTGACTCGTTCGAGTGACTCTTCACCTTTGAAAATGGAGAACCGCGATCATTTTGTGAAAATACATTCGGAAGTGGCCCTCGTCGATGGATAGATCTGCCTTTTGTTTTTTCGTTTTTCGCATCGATATATCACACGACGAAAAGATAAAATCGACGAGGCGAGGAAGATTAATCTCGCGATTGACCAATCGGATCGCCAGTTGAATACGAGCATAGCAATCACAGCTACGTGATATGGATCATCACTGGTGGCCATGATGTATCACGCGTTGCCGTGGCGAACACGATGGATTACCTGGATGCGTCGTTCTCTAACAGACAACCCTGTAATTAACGTGACTGAAAGTGGCGATTAAGCTATCTGTCTGCAGACGAAATCATTTTTGTCAGGATATTCCGCTCAAGTCGGTGCTTTTAAATGAACAATTAGTAATCGTTATTACGTACAGTTTGGCTAGACTATGATATTTCTCGAAATTCTTTTTCTATCGATCAGGCGAGTCTGCCGATGTTCCCGCGGCAACGCTCGATTAATTGTTAATCAGCGGTGCCCGTGGAGGGTTAATTAGTGGCGCGACGATCACTAGCGAATTAATAGGAAGTTAATCGTGGCCGGTGCAGAATTTATTTTTCGCCGTTACGCTCTGCGGAGTCGAGAGGCAAATATTTGTCCCTCTTTGATACAGAGAACTGAGGCTGTTTTAACGCACGCCTTCTTTTTATATTTGCCCGACGCCGCGACGAAATTAAAATTCTATCCCGAGGAGGACAGGAAATGCACGAAAAAGGTTCCTTCCCTTTTTCAACGCGCTGTTCCTACAGACAAGAAGCTCGAGAACGAGCAATTAGACGTGAAACGGAATAGCGTCAAACACTTTGGGAAACCGTTTGAAACTCGATACAATTCCTCGACGTTGTATAGCTGATTATTTTTTAAGAAAAGAGATTCCCCTCGCAAACGTAACACTGTTACTGTCTTTGTGTTTCTCTGTTGCGGTGGTAGTTATTTTTTAGTTGCACTTTTTCTCTGCCTCTTTATGTTTAGCGGACTTTTTTTCTACTCCGGCGTTGGCGAGCTCAAACACTGTCGATGAATGGAAACCTCAAATATTTGGCAGTGGTACACTACCTGTGTTTATTTCTCATCAATTTTGTTTAGTTTCTTCCTCCAGCCGCCCGACCTTCTTCATTTAATTGCCCCTCTCTCGTGCATTTCCGCCTTTTTAATTAATACATTAATGTATCGATATATAATTGGGAATGCGCTATACGTGTCTGCGTGTTGAAAATAAATTCTGAGGTTCGAAATTTGGGTCCGCGTTACCGAGTGGATAAAGGTTATGGCCAGGAAAGCTAGTTTGCTACAGAACTTGCAGATAATCGCGTTAAAACGCAGCTACCTACTTGAACCCTCGTTAATCAGTTCCGACGAAGAGTAGCTAGTTGGCTGGTGGAAAGAGCGAGGCTGACGTTTGAGAAATTCGCTTTCCAAACTGTCCACTCCTAAATAGGATCCATTAATTAATGTTTCGAATATTTTCGCAGCCCATACATTGCAATATCCTTCCGCAATAAATTTCCACCGATGCTAATCCCTGGTAATGTTTCAAATTTCCGATATCTAAATTGCAACCAAATAATAATTAAGCTTTGAAAATTCCTTAAAACGTTCAGATAACATTCGCCATTTCACCGCCAGTTAACACTTTTCGAGGTACCGGCGTTACAATAATCTATCATTCGCGTCGATTCTTCGACTGAAAATCGAGGCACTCTAGACCGAAATTCGTTCGCTTCCGGTTCTCCGTCGGCCACCAGTAGCGAAGGTGTTCTTCTGTACTTATCCTCGATTAATAGCAAACAGGACCAGCTCGCGATCAGCCTCGGAACTCGTGCTTTTGCGCGTTCCATTTTCGGAGCTGGATCGATAGCCTGATGAAAATTCCGGGTCCGAACCATACCGGGAGACCGCGGAACGTTTCGCGTAATGCGTCGCGGTTCTCGGTGAACCGAGTCGATGCTGGAGAGCCGGTAAATAATCGATCGATCGACGTCGCGCAACAAAGTTGACGTCGCGCGATCCTGTTCGGCGAGTTACGCAACACCTCTGGTCATCGGTGACCCCGAAACGCCGTGAACCGCTTGGAACGCGGCGAGAATGCATGGAATAGCTCGCAGCGTTGTTGGGAACAGGAAGTCCGCGGGTGACGTTGGAACATTCGAGGATTCTTGACGGAAATTATTCGTAGTTGTTCGCTTTTAATTGTGTTTCTGACGACGGTAATTGAGAAATTAAATAACAGAGAGAGAGAGAGAGAGAGAGAGAGAGAGAGAGAGAGAGAGAGAGGGACTGGAATTTCACGTTGGGTATAGCGGAAGTTTTGCTGCGGAAGGTTCAAACACGATTTTAAGCTGCTATTATTAATTGCATTTGTATTGAGAATAATTGCAATGCTAATGGAAAGATTCGGCGGTGTCGAGGGTAAAACGTAAATCGACGGCGAATACGTGCAAGTTGGGAATTGCAATTGTAAATTGTTTGTATTGAATTGTAGTAGTCGAATAAATTATTTGCAGTGGTTATTGAATTTTCGAAGAGCGGGGAAATCTGGTCACGTGTCATTTAAAATTCATCGATCGAACCGACGAATTCGACACTTTTGCAGAAATACACCTACGTTGAAAATAAGTCTCGCTACGCAATCACGATTAATTCCCACCTGCCGAAACTGTAAATGGTCGACAAGCAGTTTCCCCGAAATCTATTCTACCGAACGAACTCCGTTCAAATTTCCACCGAAATTTCCCAATCCAATCAATCGCGTCATTCCCCTCAAAATCTCGTGTATCCAGGACTTCCGGGGCTGCATTCTTCGCCAGAATAAAAACCACAGAATTTCCCCTCGCACGGGCTCGATCGGTCCGCATCCAGGTAGCCAACCAATCGCCACTCGATTCTTCGTTCATGGGACATTAATTAGCGGACGGATCGATGGTCGGCACGAGGGGACTCGCGTTTTTTTTCCTGCTTGGTTTCTCTGCCCGGTGTTTTCTTTTCGACAGCAGCTTCATTAAGCATCCGTTGTCCGGACAGCTTTTCAACCACAAAGGTTTTCGTCACGTACCTCTGGTCCACTGTTTCCATCGGTCATTTCGAAAGAGTCGTCAAACGCGGCGGAAATTTCACGAAGGGTCCCGACAGATTCATCAGGACGATTGCTTCGGGAAAATGCGACGGCATTTTCTTGGCTATTTATCCGGGAACGAGTGACGGTAGAGTGGACATTAAAGAGTTCATAATGCGGTCGGAGTAGCGTAAATTGGTCCATGGCGGTTCGCGATTAAAAGTTCGCCGGTGAAAAGTGTCCGCCGCTATGAGGTATTCATCCCGCGTTGCGATTTTTTCCCCCCAGCTTTTCACTCTCCGCCTGGACGAGTGTGCACGAGCCCGCGTTGTACAGTTCTCTAGGCTCGAAATGGCCGTGGACGTAGAGCAGTTTCAGTTTGAACTAGTATGGACGGTGCATTTATTAATTTCGCGGATCCTTGATTCGCAGCTAACTTTAATCCAGATTCATTTTAAATAGGGATTAGGGTGGTTGGAACTTGGGCTTGAATTAAAACAGGCATACAGCAGCCTGAGCCAATGGTAACCTCGGTCGAAATTGGTCGGAGTCGAGTGAAGACGGGGTCGGCCAGTGTACAGGGAAAGGCAGCAGTAGTATAAGCCAACGATATCGCAGTCACGCGCGATACTCTAGGCTGGCAGTAGTATGTGTCCACGTTGTCGCAGACATTTGGTGCTTCGGTTAAACGTTAAACCATTTCCGAGATCACAGTAGTGCAGATCAACGCCAAAGAAGCCTCACGGGGAAACCGACGCAGAGAAAAATAATAATACAGTTCAGCCCTATTATTACCAAACTGCAGTTTCCCGTTATCGAATATTACAAATGTAGCGGGCGATCGATCGAATTAGTCTGGCGAGATACAGATACAATTGTTCGTCGTTGGCCGATCTTGAATTCGATAAATTCGATTCGCAAATATGTCCATGGGTATTCACTGGCTTTAGCCTATTTGGCGGAAGCTGACTATTTCCAACCGTGGGCATTTGATCTCCCGGTGTTAATGAAAATTATATACCATCATTGCATTGTATCAATTTATGTGCTGGACTGTGCGTTACGGAGGCGTTGCATTAAGGCCGATATTTGTGACGAACCGAATCCCTGTGCGATTAATCGAGCTGCTGAAACTGATTCTTTCTGCTGCGAGCGACGTATTAAAAGCGATTGCTTCATATTTGTGCTTATGTTCAAGTATTCAATATTGTTCTCGTTGGCAAGGTATGGCGTGACAAATTGTCTCGATTGTTATTTCACGTTTGAGCACTGCATAGAGAGTCCACAGAGCTATCCCTGCGAGTATGTTTAAATGGCACGAATTTGTAGAATGTGGACAACACTGAGATTATCTATACGTGTAACCTAGAATTCGGAATACATCTAATTTGGAATACCTCCGTCCATGTTTCGTACAATTCCTTTGCCATGAAAATTCGATGAATTTCCTTAAATATACCATACGTATAATGGTGCGTATGCCATCAATTTGAACATAAAGATCATTTCACCGAACGTGAATCCTTTTTCAATTCTTACCTCGATTCGAGGACGGAGAGCTGATTATAAAGTTCAATGTGGCCGTTCCGAACCGTTAGATGGAATCAACTGACGGTCGTATATCACCTGGCTACAGGAGACCGAGTGCTTTTTTCCCATAGAGAATGGAAGCTTCACGAGGAGGAAGGAAATAAGGCGGATAAAGAATGGAAAGGTAGTTGGATCCGCGAGAACATTATGCGGGATCCTCCAGTTAATTTCATTTGCGGATAAAAATAGAAATAGAAGAGCGAAGGCTCTTTCGGCCCTCTTGAATTCATTCGACGAACATTTGCAAGTAATGCGAACGTCGACTCGACCCCTTAAGCGAAATCGACGGCAAACACTTCCACGGTGTCTGAGAAAAGGTCCTTAGACCACGTCCATCGAGATTGTCTTAGTGAAAGAATATTATGGCGATAGCATTGCTCAAGAGTTTAAATTGCGATAATCTAGGAAATTGAAAATTACGAAATATCGATTTTTTTGTTCAACTTGGAATAATCAAAACAACGTAAGGAAGCCCTTCTGGTGATTAATTTCTAATCTACCTTAAACGAAACTAGTTTCGAACGGAAAGTATTCCTAAATTCACAAACTGCACACCATCCCATTTTTTCCTTGAAACTCCAAACCCAACTCGAATCAACTTCCCAACTTCGAGAAGCAGAAGAACTCCTTCTCTGTCTCTCGCATAAAGAAGGCATCACCCAACCCAAAACTAATAACATCGCCGGTTTTCCCAACGGGGCGTCAAGCATTACTCAACCAGGTGCCGGCGCGAAGACGCCGAAATTCCTGCACCTCGAAAGTTCTAGTCTCTTTGTCTTGAATAGGGGCGGTCCGTTTTCGGACAAATTGGCCGTAACCGCGGTAAGTGGAGTCGCGAAAACCACGTGCCGCTACATATGTAGGTCGGGGAACAAAATAACCCAGCCCCAAGGGAGAACGGAAACGGAACCGGCGGTGGCTGCTGCGAGTTGATCGGTGAAGTGTAACGCGGATCCATAAGTCATGAGACGGAGGCACGTTCAAACGGCCCTCGACAGCTTCAACAAGGGGGATTCACCCTGGAGAAGCCGTGGAAACACGAGTGTTTGCCTCAACATGTCCGTCGCTTGCCCTTTTCGCGAATCTTTTTATGTCTATTGTTTTAAAATCACTTGCTTCATCCCCTTCGTGTCTATTGTGGGCCTTTTAATTGAAAGTCTTCTGTCATTTGGATTGTTCTTTTATCGGCATTGCTACCTTTAATAAGGTTTAGACTTCTTTTTCTTTTAAATGTTCTTAAAACAGTCGAATAAATTTAAGGTTTCTTGCGTCTTCGATATTTAGGTTGAGAGTTATCCATCGCTTGTAGTATCTAGATTCAAATATACGAACGCTCTCTTCGAATGTACAGGGAAATGTTAGTTACACATCATTAACTAAATCGATATGACTAACACCAGCTATATACTTTGCCACTCGTTTATACAATTTCCCTTAGCAATGAATCATGAGTCGTACAAAAATGGCCATGCCAGTCGCCTGAATTTGATTCACGAGAGACATATTCTCCTCTATTCCGCTGCGACGCATTTACTTACCGCGGTACTCGGTCTCGACCTGCTAATTGAAAATTACGTAACGTCGCAGCGGCGACACGATGTTCCCGACCAAGAAACGTAGGAATAATGCCGCGGTTCGCCTCTTTTCTTGAAATCCCTTCGTTTCTCCGCGGAGGAAACGCGAGTTATTAAGGGTGTAATCAACTTTACTGATGACGCCTCTTATCCTCCGTCCCTTGCCCCATCCGTCTTCGGTTGAAAAATTAAGTTCTTCATCGCCGTGGGCGGGTTGAATGCGTTAAACAATTTAATTAACGAGACGCACTTTGTTCTGTCCTTTATTTTCCTGTTTTGGTTTTTTCCTTTGGAAATTTCGGCTTACGAATTGTTTTCGCAATCGTTGTACTTTTTGTAGTTCGATAGCAATGATTTTACTCGTTCAATTGAATTAGACGCATTCGTTTTTTAACAGTCCGGCGCATTCTCAAAATTTTGCCACGTCGGTTGATCAAATTTAACGGCGAATTAATTTAACGTGAGAATAATTACAGTGTTTCGCGTACAAAATTAATCGACTTCAAACTGTTCAGACCCGCGCCGGCTAGAAACAGTTACATTAAATGCCACGGGTTCCGTCCATGTGTTTTCTATGAATTAACAATGGCCAGTCACCTGATAAATGAATTTAACGTGGATGGCAATTACAGCATGCTGACTTCGAAATTAATTATCGCAATTTGCAGGGTTTTTCGTCCAGCGACCGGCACGGTCGGTTTACATTTTTAATTCTACAATTAAATTCCGTCACAAAGAATGAACTTCGCGCGACAGAATGATTAGTTAATTAAATGGAACAGCAATAAATAATACGGGCAAACAGAACGATCCTCGCGGAGATGTTTCGATAGATCCATTATAATATTTCACTGCCCCATCAAAATGAATATTTCGATCAACCCCCTTTTGCTTTTGTCACCATCAGAAAGCTCGTTCACGTCGCGCGACCTCGTCGCAGAACACGAACTCAGCCTCCACGGCGCGTTTCAAAGAATCACAATCCAATCGAATCAGAACGAACGCGCTAATCTCTGACGTCCGTCGCTTTTTCGGATATCTCTCGTTTCCGGTCGACGTTTATCCACCATGCTTTCGGTTCGTCGACCCCCTTCAACCACGAGGGTGAATGGGGCTGGTATCGAAATCGTAGCATCTCGTGGCGAGCCGTAATCCAGTGTCGCGCAAAATGTACACACGCCGGCCTCGCTCAAACACCGCGTACGTTCTGTTCGAGGGCGCGTACCGATACCGATATCGATTTTTCGATCCTCGGGGGGTGAGTCGAATGGCCAGCCACTGCTCGACAGGATATTGGAGCACGCCGTTTCAACCCGATCGCCGATGTTTACGCGCGTGATAAATACCAACGTGTCCTGTACGAGCTTCTTCGTTAGACTAACTGTGCGTGCGCGATGGTCATACACGTTGATAGGCTTATGCTCGATCGACGTGCCATCTTTAATTGATAGCGAGTCTTGAACAGAAGGATGATTTCTATTTTTGCTTCTGCATATATATGGAGTATTCGGAAGCCAATCGGTGCAAGTCCAACTTTCCCTGAACGTGAGTTTCGGAGTACAGAAACCTCCTTACTGTTAAAATTCTTCATCCACGTTCGATATCGTTAATTCATTTGAGCAACAGAAGCGGATACCGAAACCGCCTAAATATTCATAAGCTCTGAAATTCCAAATACCCCCATTATTTAAGTTCAGACTACTGCGGACCTAAGCTCCGTTAAGTGCAACTTCTCCCAAGATTCAACCCCGGGCTTGGGCCTAAATAATATCACGAGTCTAGCTTCCTTAAAGGGGAAATTGAACGGGAGCAGCCACAAGTAGACGGTCCAAAATGTAAGTTACACGCGGCGTTCCTTCGTGCTCGCTCATTACCATTTGCACCCTAATTCTCCGTGAGGCGGACACAGTTTCCCAAGCAGCACCCCCCTAACGAGTTAATGCCAGCGAAACGGTGTACAGTTTCATTAATTATCGCCACCGTAATGTCCGTACCGCTTAGAAAGACCTTTTCATATCTGGCCCCGGAAGCCCGACCACCGCTAATGGTCTGTCACTTTGCTCCTTTATTTGCGACGCTTTAAAATATTATCGACCGTTCCACGTGCTAACCCTGCGGTTCGAGGAATCCCGGGAAACGAGAAAATAATACGGCGAACACCGATGAAAATTCACGGGGGCGGTATACGAATTGTACAAGCTTCTAATTTCACTCGACGCCCTTTCATCCGATTCAAGTATGATCTTGATCACGTTTGATGCGCATGAATTAACTCGCACCTGAGTTGCATATAATATTCTACGTTAACTTCGGCTCGGTTTAACTTAAACACAGGTTTTATTTCAACTAAACTAATTTCAACCGCAGTTCGTTTGAACCTTGACTGAATTTAGCCGGGTTAAACTTTTACTCTGATTAGGGTATAACTGGTAATCTATCTGCCCAAGTTAATTTATGTTTGACTGATTTACGTTCGATTTCCACTTCACTTGAACTTTCGCAAACGTATTACATTATTTAACGTCCTAAGAGCAACGGCGTTCCAATGATCCGTTTCTCTGAAAGGGTTGCAGTTCGCGGTTCAACGATTCGTTGCTTTCCGACGAATGAAATATGTGACTGGAAGAAAGGTAAGGCTGATTGCTATCGGTGTAGGTTGATACGAGCCCTTTTCTACTTCGCGGATCATGATCCGTAATTGAAGCACGCTGGAAATAATTGCTCTCCTTCCGCGCTTTTGTCGCCACGCGACCAAGAACAGCGTGCTCGAGAAATACGTGTATCGGATCAAGTAAATTGAAGCGTTCGAGCAGCCCGGATCGAATCTACGTTCCTAGGTACCGAACAAAGGCTTCAGAATCTTCTACGGTTACTTATCATCGTAGGATATTCTTCGGGCAAAGCGAAAATTCTATGATCTAGTAGAAGTTCCCTTTCTGTAGAAACGACGATGAAAGATTACAAAAAGTATTCCGGCATCTCGTTTACATTAATTTCAGTCTGAGTCACGCAGGTAGTACGTCAACCAAAATGTAATTTTATTTAAACCTGTAACTCTCTCTCCCCTCTAATTTTGTATTGACTTCATGTTAAGTTACCTTTAATACCGATTAACTGATTCGAACCTTGATTTCCCGAAACCGACATCGCCATAAAAATAAAATAAAACAAAATTCGATCTTCCACGAAACTGATTCAAACACCGATCTTACCAAGCTACGGAAACTTTGCCCCGCAATTTGATAATTCCATCATCCTTCTCCATAACATCTCTGCAGAGCTTGAGCTCCGTAAAGTACCTTGCATCGTTCCACCTTCTTCCTTCATCTTCTTCTTCCGTCCCATTCAACGCAATATTATACCCCATAGCGAAACCATGCAAGTATATACATTACGTTTCTCGTATAATATCCCCGTCGTAATGAAAAGTATGCCTCGGACGATAAGGGAACGCGGAACAGTGCAAGTAGAAATTGTAGCAATCCTACGCTTTAATATTTTAAAGGGCGAAGAACGATCTACACGAGCGAACCTTTACTTTCCCGAGCACTTGCTCCTCTATCTTATCGATAACTGTCGGGGAACAATATTCATCCGCGGCACGAAACGTCTATCAAAAACTTTGACGACGCGAGAAGAGAATCTGAAGAAAATTACGTTCTACTTTCCCGTCGCTTCCTCCCGGTATCGATCATCGGCTGCTACCGTAGAAACACATTCATCATCCTTAAGATAGCTGACCCCTCTTCCCACGACGAAATTTCGGATTCAGTTTCGTCCGATTTAATTTTGCATAAAACAGAAACCAGCAATAATACCGTCGACAATAATCGATTATTATCGTCGGAGAATTTGCGCGGTTTCACTTTCCTTGGTTGCAAAATAAATAGACACCAAGCCATCGAGAGGCATCGATGCCTGGCAAAACATAATTCTGAATAATTCATTCTTCTTCGCAGAAGTATACATACGGCTTCAAGCCAAGCCGATCTGAAATATGTCTCTGTTTACCCCGAAACCGGACGCTTAGGCGTCTCGTCTCGGATCGATCCAGCTTTTTTCCCCCCTCGATACTACCCCTTGCACCACCGTTTCAGAGCATCAATCATTGCTGGCCCGAGTCGCTGCTGGAAGATCGAGGCGAGTGGAAAGTTGTTCTTTAACAAAAGCCCGCTGACTTGAACTGCGTCTAAGGCAGACTTACTCCCATCTTGACTCTACGAAACCCTTCCTCCTTCCCCTTTCTACTCGAACAGCCTTTTCTTTTTTCCATTATTTGTCCATCGCCGTCTTTTTCTTTTGTCCCGTTTTTTTTTGTCGTTCCACTGTCTTTGATAGAAAAAAGGCCTCACCCTTTTTTCCCGCGGTATTCGTCTTTCGAGAAAAATGTTCTCGCATTTTCTTTGCGTCCCTCGGGGATGGTCGTAGGGGAATAGGTTCGTATTTTTACGGTCGAAGGGCGGATATCATTTTGTCGTTTAAATTTTTATTTACACGCGACTGTCGACGAGATTATCCAGAAAATTTCATTTGCCGTGAACTAGATCCTCACGATGATAATATTAATTAAATGAACGCCGTTAAGGATTGTTTTAGTAGCGCCGGCGTTTTAAAACGTATTGTTTAGAGAGAGTTTATGAAACAAATTTGAAGCTCATTCGTGGGAATGGTTCGGCGCGTTTCCGGCCTGTGTGTGCTCGCGCAATCTATCCTGGAAACCGACAATGCGAGAGCTGATACCGCGTATCCAGTTTATCATCGGCGGAAATTAAACTAGTTTCGAGGTATGCCTGAAGCGATATTAGCCGCGGCGAATAATCAGGCTGGAAAACTGGGCCGCGTTTAATGAGTACAGACTATCGCTTTTTGCTCCGCGTTATTACTATTATTATTATCTGCGATACAAGCGGTGCTTAATCAATGTATTGATTAATCCAGTTTGTACAAGTGGTGGTAATTGGTCGCGTTTGACAGTATAATCTCGCATTATTATTCCGCTGAAAATTGTTTGAAATGCTTCACTAATATTCTACATAATCTGAAAATCGCGCACTGTTCGTAAATCAAATTTGAACGCGTTCGTGTACACGATCGAACAAAACGCTCCGCTAACAGGAAGATGGAAAAGTTAACATGCAAATGCAAGGCACACATTGTATAATACCGGCCATTATATTATCTGACAATGTCGAATCGAACTAAGTTCCCCGTGAATGGGACGTATTGTGCGGGTGGATTGAGAGTCAAAGTTGCAATTGGTTTACGCAAGAACGTTCGGGATATCGTAGGCGGTTGCAGAACTGCTAGAAGATTGAGCGACTAGATCGGCGTTAATATAGCAAGTTGTAGCTGGCCCGTGTCAAAGTTTCAAGTGCGATAGAAAGAGATTACGGATCGATTAAGATTTGGTCTACCGTGCCGTGAGCCTACGTTCACCAGAACATGTGATTAAAGCGTGAACTTCAACTGGAAATTGGTTTCGGTCGTTGCACGATTTAATAGGAAACCCGAGATCGTTTGTTTAGTGCCGCGTTTCATCTAATATAATAATAGTAGCGATAATGTTGAGAGGAAGGGGATAAAAACGTCCGATAAGAAGAAGGTACTTTGTTTTTTTCCGTCTCATTAAAATCATCTAATATTCTCTGCCAGCGTTCTCTTTGCAAATGAGCCTGTTTTTCCTTGCCAGCTGAATATT
Organism: Nomada lathburiana; assembly: GCA_963667235.1. Lineage (NCBI taxonomy): Eukaryota > Metazoa > Arthropoda > Insecta > Hymenoptera > Apidae > Nomada > Nomada lathburiana. The sequence continues at coordinate 11,391,357 of OY763906.1, forward strand.
AATCGGGTTGCATCTTGTACGACTTCAGCAACGACTGAGAAGAAGTCTTTCTCCCGACGGTTTCTTACACGCCTCTCAGATTCTTCGCGAAAAGTTGTAACCGAATCGACCGAGTTGCCTCTTTGTTCCAATTTTAATCGAATCTTTCTGTCTACACTGTTCTAAGATCGTTCTCTGCTCGGCTGCGAGTCTTCGCGTATAATCGAGCGATCACGCGATTTTTCGCGCGGATGCTTGCAGTTTTACGGGAGTGTGCAAGGCTCTTTTGGTATCTTGCTTATGTTCAATGAAGATTTCCACGGGATCGTTTAATCCCAACGACGCAGAAGCCTGTAAAAAGCTTCTCGTACTTATTCTAATTATTTTTGTGTTCTCTCAGGGATTTTGTAGATACCATACCGATTTATTTATAGAAGTACTTGTAAAGTATTTTTTAAATTGAGACAGTAATTAATATTTGCTTTGAAAATAGCTTTGAATTCGAGAACCCGCGTTTATGGACACTCAAGTTCATTCCAATTGTTCATTTCACAAAATTTCTAATTAAACAAAGTGGTAGGTACGAGGAGGACATTCTGAAAAAATGAGGGGACAAAGCAGACTGATATGGAAATTTCAACAGGATGTAACGAGGTCTTACTCTGCGGAAAACACCCACCAAATTCTTGGCAGCCATATTTCTTCCGGTTACCCAGCTTTCTCTTGCTTGTCCTTAAAGCCACCCACCCCTTGTGCTCGACCATTGTTTCTCTGTTGGGGTAAAATAGCTAGATGGACGAAAAAAGAGGTCGAAACGACGACGAAAATTGTCCGTGCCCCGTTTTCACGCGGTTTCCAAAAAGGAAGTTGCTAAAATTCCCCGATTAGAGGCAGAAGAGTGGACAACCTGGATTAACCTTGCCCTCAAATATTCTACATTACTGCGGATTAAAAAATAAAAAACAAAAATCCAACTATTTCCTCCACCATTTAAAGTAATCAATAATTCCTCTTCCCCGCTTGAAATGCAATTAATATCCCAATTTCCTTTCTTTCCTTCCTTCAAGCGAAATTTCTTTAGTATCTATTAACGCGCTTCCCATAGTTAAAATCTATCTAGAGCAGCTTAGCATTTCCGTGTTAGGAGATTGCGATTATCAGCCACGACAGCAGCAACAACACGCAGTCGGGAATACAGGAACTAACGAATCCTAACCACGAGATTAATCCGAGCACAAATGCGGACACATTCAATTAGCCGGCGTGTATCCGGTTACAAAGATGGTCGGAGGGTAAAGGGGTAGGCTGGCTGGCTGCCGGTCGAAAAGAGCAAAGACCAAGCGGAAAAGCGAGTCGACGTTTCTCTGGAAATGTGCCGGCGTTATCGTTTCCGTCCTCATAACGTGCCGTGGTGCCGCTTATCGCGCTTTATCAGCAACGATCCGTTGGAAAGGCCGAGCTGCGCGAGCACTTTCCACCCTATCGTTTTCCACCCCCTCGTGTCCTCCTTTTTCTTTGTTTTTTTCTTTTTATTTCGTGCTTATATACAGTTCCTTTTTTACTTCTATTATTATTTCCCCTTTAGTTGCGCTTCCAGAGTTCGGTCAGGATTATGTAGGTTCGTTACACTTTGTTCGAATCCTTTTTTTTGTTGGCTCTTCTATTTTGAAACGAGAATTCGGGAAGTTCGCGAACTTTTTATTTCTAAATATCTATTAGCTGCTGCAAATATTCAGTTTCGTGGGCATTTCAAGTAGTACAGATCAATGATATACAGCCATCGGTATACTTGAAAATATTCCTCGATTTCGTTTAATTTATTTTCAATTTAAACTGTCCCGATTCGTCCGACTGCTCAATCTCCAAACGTGATATATCGAAACCTTAAGCAGCAGCTGCCTGAAAAAGCAATTTCTATGCCTTTCTGAAACGTTGTTCCATCGTATCTGTTTCAGGGAGTGTTCCATGTTCCTGCGTCTTTTCCTGATCAAAGTAGATCCTACTTTGTGATCCGGGACTTTCCAAGTTGTGTCTCGCAGCGTATCGATAGCGACGTCGCACCGCTACCAAGCAAGCACTGGAAAGTGTCCTCTCGACTGGAGGAGAGTGCAAGTACTCGGCATGAAGGGTGAGTCCTTTGAAACTACCTTTGCAATATGCTCGACCCCTGTTCGATCCATGACCATCGATATTTCTGACCCTTCATTGCAACCATAATACTAACTTCAATTGCACCCCCCCCCCCTCCCTCCCGAACCTTGACATTTATAGAGGGATAGTAAATTAAAATACAATTTACATTGTGCGTAACATTCGTTAATTGTAACAAACTCATTCCACCCTTACGCTAAGCTTTTTAACAAGAATCTCACGACATACCCCTTCGTCGGTAAATTAGAGCAACAAGAGCTCGATAAAAATGCACACCAGCCATTATCAAAGAATAATTCAAGAGGGAATATATCTGGAAGTGGGGATCTCTTATCTGCTAATCTGCCTCTATTAACAGCTTCAACGACTTTTTATCTCTGTCAACCGCAGAATCCGCAGTTATCTTTTAATCGTTTAACCCAGATCAGGTGGAAAAGAGTGGGATATCCGGGTCGATCGGCGATATACCGTTTCGGGATGCCTGGTAAATCGAATTTCTAAAGGCGGCGGGGTTGCTCCAGATCTTCTGGAGGAACGATTACGGGTGTAACTCGCGTTTATCGGCGAGACTGGCCCGGGAAAACCGCCCACGCGCAAGCTACTGCACGTACGAAACGCATAATGCATGCGATTCGCATAAATTTGTAGACTGAGTCGGCTTCTCGTTGGCTGCTCACGTCCCGTTTCGCTTAGCCGCGAGGATGGTACAGTTTGTAACTATAAAATGGTTTAAATGAATTCCTTTCCGATTCCTCGTCTTCCATTTTTTAAAATGGTATGAAGGGAATTTTCACGCAACTCAGAACGTGTTATGTTCACTTGCAATTTTTATAATGCTGCTTAAAATGGACCTTGCTGTTCCTCGTATTTAAACATTAATATTGTTATTGTATTTATATTAGGCTCTCGCTTTATCCTGCTTCATTTTGGTTCACTTTAAACTTGCCCCCGGCCATAAAACGATTCAACCAGATTGTTCGTCATTTTTCTTTCTCCTTCAAATTGGAATTTTCCGTATGTATTTTTTCGATTTCTCCCTTCGCTTTCAAATTGCCAGTAGGTACGTGATACACGTTTGAACGATGGTTTTTCACGTTATTCCGCTCGCGCGAAGGGAAAAGGTTCTCTTTCAAAAGGACAGGGGAAAGGATGTCACTGAAAACGTAGAACAACTAGGTTGACGGTTGCGTGCGAGCAATCTGCGCGGCTGCTCGATCCGGCTCTAGGAAATCGCTGGAAACGTAATTCCAGGAAACGCGTTCACCGCCATTCGCGACCTGCTTTTTTTCCTGCACGATTACGATGGTTCTATCCATTTAATTCTTTTAGCCTCTGTACTCTTTTCAAAGCGTTCTAATTAAGGCAGAGATGTATGCGATTAAAGTTACACCAATTTGCAGCTTCAAGATACTGCAAATTATCTATGAAAGATATAAATTCATTCTGGTACACTGGGAAGGTTTATGAAACACTGAAAAATCGCGCAATGCATTTTACTTGCTGTTAAACAATACGGGGGGGGGGGGGGGGGAGAGATACAATGCTGCACAGAGTCCACAGGTTTTTCTATTACCGTGGTCGAGCTTCCAGATAAACGACCGCTATTTGTAACATAAATCGCGCAAAAATTCCCCCAAATTGGCCTGAAATCGTGAAAACCCAGCGAGTACTTAACCCAGTCCAGAGCGCCTCCTTCGAGGTCGTCCCTTTTCGGGGCAGAAAGATTCAGAGCGATTCTAGATGACTCTTCTTGCTCCAGAATCGTCACAATGAATTCTACTTGTGTCGTCGCAAAAAATGTCTCTGCCGTAAAACTCTAAATTCTACATTCCGATCCGCACACAGAGGTCTTCGTATTAAAAACCTCAATCCAAAATTCACCGAAATTCCTCAACGCTCATTTCTGTTCACCTCCAAGTGACGGATAAAACGCAAAATGTCAATGCAAATGCGTTTCTCGAATACACGAAAACCTTTTCAATAACCAATCTTTGCGCGGCCCTTAAACAAACGGACGAGCAACTTAAACACAGTACAGATGAGATCGAAATGAGGAATACAGAATAGAATAGAAAAAGAATAGGTCAGAGGGGAGGGTTGGCCCGTTCTGACGGACATCGCAGCGATTTTCCAGGCACGCCGGGCTAGCGAAATTGGGTCTGCAGCCCCCTGGCGACCGCGCAAGGGGTAGCACTGACACCACGACCCAGATACGGGCCATTGTGCACCGTGTACTGTACACCAGGATTGCGTCATAGCTCGGCACAGCCGCAACGTCGGCTCCGTATTCCAGCCGAGGCTGACCGAACTCGATCGTTTTCCACTGACGCAGTCGTGGCTGCTGTTTTTCAGCCACCCACCTCGTCGAACTCTTCTATCCATTTTGCTGCATCTCTCATTTTCTCTTACACACACACACTCTCTCTCTCTCTCTCTCTCTCTCTCTCTCTCTCTCTCTCTCTCTCTCTCTCTCTCTCTCTCTCTCTCTCTATCTGTCGCGGTCAATTCTTGACCCACTTGGTCGGTCTCGTTTCCCTTTCCCCCCTTTTTCTTAATATTTTCCATCGCCAAGACCTTTCTTCTTTGACGAATGTCTCTTACCTTTGCTGGCAAAGAAGTGCAGATGAGATAGTTTTCGTATGGAATTTTTGTCCTCAAGTACAGAGTCGAACTATTGGGCCGAGTGATAGAATTACTCGACGATTAATGTGAGAAGAGCACGCTTAATGGTGCGAACGGTAGATCGATTCAGAAGAGGGAAGTGTGGAGCCAGAAAAAAAAGATCAATTTATTCACTAAATATGTATAATCCTAAAAGACCAAATCTCTCTTTCTCTCTCTCTCTCTCTCTTTCTATTTACCTGTTATTTCATCTTCTTTTTAGCAAACGCAGAGTTTCAGCAGACTGTATTACAGCAGCATTGGTGTGAATCGGTTCAATTTCAAGTTCGCTAATGGCCGTGGTCGCGAAGGGAACGTGGCGTCCAGCGTGGCTTGGTCAAGGGGTGGAGGATGCTTTTCGCGGTGGAACGTTCAGTTTTCGACGATTAAACGACTGTACGCCTGCTGAACGCTTTTAGCCAGATCGTTAGCGCGGGTGCTCTGGCCGTTTCTGGGCCGTTGCCTAAATACACGTGGCCCGGCAACTTACGGCACCGAAAAGTTTCGGTTTCTAGGAGTTTCGCGTCGCTGTTTGTGCTAAATATGAATCCGTTTAATAAACAGGATGCAGGAGTGTTTCCTGCTGAGTTGCTGAAGTAGGATGCTTCATTTTCTTAATTGGAAATGCGTATTAAGCGTTTTCCGTGGGAGGGGTTTGGAATCGGAGAGTGTTCGGTGATCTTGGTAATTTCGTTTCAGTTCAGAGGAGAAGCAGATTTCGCGATAGTTTTAATGAGGGGCGGTTATCTCTGTGCGCCGAGATATTAATAACATTCGTTCGTTATAAAAGCGGAAAAATCTTCCATGTTTCGAAGCGGATCTTCGCTTTTTTTTTAATTTCACCCTTACACCGTTCTGAATTAACTTGAATCTCGTATCTCGATGAAGAAACACCTACTTAGCAAGAGAAAATCTTGGACCTCGATTTTTCCAATTTTCATACACGAACGTGCTGGCCGGGAAGTACGTGAAGCAATGTTGGAGAATACCGCGCTGCTCATCTTCAGCTCTTTGCGAAGGAGTGCTTCGATCCGGACTGCTTCGTGCCGTCTGCCCTACAGACACCAAATGCAGGGTCGGGCAAGTTGTCGTCGCAGTGTTTATGGCAGGCTCGCTTATGCCGCTACCTCGCGGGGAGAACGAACGTCGAGCTTTAACGCGGTCCTTCCATTACACCTTTTCATTGTTAAAATGAAGTTCCCAGTGAAATTGAATAAAAAGTAGGAGTAACAACCGTGCTCGTGGAATTGTATATCTTCATTAGCTAAGCCACTATTATGTTTCTATGAAATATGGTTCGCGAGTTGCCTATTGCGGATAGTAAATCGTACTGTGCGCCGTGAGATACCTCTCCAATTATTACTGTGGCAGAGAATTGATAAATTATCAATTTTAAATAAAAATTGTGTATCATCCATTTATTTTCCTCAATTAATTCGAGGTGTCGATCCATTTAATATCAGCCACGATAATTATATTACAACCACGTGTGTCATATATTATAACGTTTGTTTAGTGATGAGCATAATGTGATTTCCAATTAAATAGTATTAAATCATATGTCCGATCCCCTTTCCGAACTTGGAACAAATTTCCCGTCCAGTAAGTTCCTCCATTTACAGTTTTCGTTTGTGAGCAAGCGAACAGGATGTGTACACAGTGGCTATGAAAAAGGGGTTAGGATAAAATGTACGAATGCTCGAATTCGCTGGAACGATTTAAAGAGAGCGAAACTCCCTTTTTCCCTGGATGAATCGTTCCGTCCCTCAACTTTTCCCATTCTTTCTCCAGCCCTTTTACAATTTCCCCTGCTTCTGTCTCCTTCCCTCCCGTTCCTTCTTCGTCTTACTCGTACATCTTTGCTTCACTCTTTCTCCGCGATTCTTCTCTTCCTTTTTTCAACTGCAGCTCCGTTTCACCCAGTCTCGACACGCTTTAACGCAGAAGGCTGGAAACTCGTGTTCCCATCGACTTTCCCTTACTTAGGAGCCACAGTTTCTCTACTACGTTCTTGTTGTACTTTCAATGGATCGTTTTGTCTTCTCCTTTCGCCCCCCCCCTTCTTCTTCCCTCTTCGTGTCCCTTCTATTACAGTACTGGGCGATGCACACCCTCTCTACCCCGTGTATCTTATTTACGGGTTTTCCGAATGAACAATCACTTCTGGCCAGTGTTTCACTCGATCGTTCTGAGCGTTTCAGTGCTACAAGGTGTTTCGAATGCGCGTATAAAATCTGCGTTTGCAAAATATGGTGGAGGCGAGAGGACAAAAATGTTAATAATAGCAGACTTCTCTATAGTCTGTATAAATAATAAAGTTGTGACGCGACATACGCACGTCTATGTACGAGCATTAAATAAAAAAAAAAATTGCCGAAGCAGAGTTTCATTAGGAACGTATCGGGGAGCAAAGAAAGCGTTCTCCAGCGAATTCCAGCTAAATGAAACAGTTTTTTACCCAACGAGATAGGCTTGCCTTACAAGGTTCTGGGTGTCTCTGATCGGAGTTCGGGGATGGACGAGACGAGGCCGATAAATAAATGAACAAATGGGATGAAAAGGGAGGCAGGCTCGCGGCTGGCTACGATTCAAAAGACTGCCATGCATTCCGGGGGATGCAAAGCACTTGACCCTCGCATTTCAATGGTTGCTACGCCCCTAGATAACGAACAGCAACGAGACGTTATTCTCAAAGCTGTCTGGAATCCCTTTGAACGGCGACAAGTCGCTATTTCTCCTTTAACCATCCAAGTCAACCATTCCAATCCTCGATATTCAGCCTCCTCCCTTTTCCCAGTAGAGAGAATCGCAAATTTTTTAAAAAATGAAACCGTATTAAATTGCATAATTAATGCCTGTAAAATTCATAAGCGTTCAACATTGAGATTGATTTGAGAATTTACTAAGACATTTCTGTAATGAACGAATCTGAAGAGATATTACAAATAATACTAAATAGAGTGAAACGGAGTAGCGTAAATAAAAAATACCATCGAGTAGAAAAGTCACGGAAATTCGTTCGACTTTTTACTCTCCCTCGCGCATCAACGATGCATGAACTATTCCCAACACAGGCCCAATGACGGAATTCCGTTTATTTTCCATAAACGATACTCGGTCAATCAATATCCGTTTAATGAAATTCCTCCGGCAGCTAAACAGCAACATAGTTCGCGTTGCCTCGGATCAAGAATTTCCCGTGTCAGCTCGCGCTCGAATCGCACCTCGATGCAAGCGTTACGAGGTAAAAATTCTTCGCAATTCCCCGATACTCGAAAATAATCGACAGAGTAAATTCGACGATTCAACGCGAACGTGATTCACGCTGCACACCGAAAAGATCCAACGGCAGCTTCTTCCGGGATTATTTGCCCGTTCGCCTCTCGGCGAGAATCAGTGAGCGCGCAAACATTTCCGACAATGACATCCACTTCGCCGCGAGCCGTTTCAGCACGGCACGGCTTCGGTTAAATTAAGGGGCAGCCATTCCCGCAAGAGTTCCGCGAACGCAAACACTCGGCCAGCATTGAGGGAGGTTGCTGATAATTTCTGGGGATCTTTGACCGCCTTCGCGCGACTACGATAATGCTCAATTAACACGGCTTAATTGCACACGCTCTATTCCCGTTTGAGATACTCCGAGAGACTTCGATTCGCTGGTGTAGAGAACGGAATTATTACCCGGGCGGGGAATAATTAATGGCGAAGCGATGTTCGGAGCGAGAAAAATATTTCTCCCGAACGATTTTAATAACGGAGGACGAAGGAATACATAGAGCAGAACGGGAATACAAGCTTCACAGGAAAATTGTTCGTTTTTCTTTTGAAAGGTTCAAAAGAAACACCAATTTTCCTGAAAAATAAACCAGCACGAAGAAACTACTCTCAAGATCTAAGGGCGTACGCGGAAAAATCAGAGGGGCGCCGTATTCGTCTCAGAGCCAAAAATTTCATTCAAACAAAAGCACACGGGGGATGAAAAACCCACCGTTGAGTGCGTGCGTCGAGAAGTAACTGAGCGTGGTAGTAACCACAAAGGAACCACGGGGTCTAGATCGCGTATAATTTAATTCGTGGCATGCTCGAAGCACCGCCAGGGCGTAAGGGATGTCCTCGAGGGGTGTAGAAATGTTGGGTGAATGGAAAAGTACCGGAGAAGAAGAACAGAGAAGGGTTGCGAAGGTGGTTGAAGGTAGATGTCGTTGTCAAAGTGCAGCTATCCGAAAGACACACAACCGTGTGCGGTGAATCCCATGCACCGTTACGAATTCGTGGTGGTGGTGGTATTGATCCACCCCTAGAACGGTACCGAGGATTTTGCTTCCTCGTCTGCGTGTTCTCTCGCACATTCGTTTCGGCGTCTCTACTCGCTTCGTCTTCTTTGATGCTTCTTCGTTCTCTGATACAGAGACAGAAACTATGGAGGGGGGTTGGGTGGGTGCTGTCTTTTGCCCCTGTTTCTCCCTGTTTCTCCCTGTTCCAAGAATTCTTTACCAGTGTTTTTCCTGGACTTTTCTGGTCGCAGACTTGGCGTCCACGTTGCTGTATCTAGTTATCGGCGTTTTTCCATCGTTCGACTTCTATATTCTATCTTTTCGCCAGTCGTTTCTTTCACCCTCTGAATTTTGAACACATTTATGAAACTTCTTCCGCATCCTGCCGCCGAATATTTTAAACGCGGACGAGAAATAGTAAAATATGTTCTTCCGCAAGATCCAGTTGCGACGAGAAACTCGACAAATAATGGATTGGAGGTGTCGCGCGCAGCTGTCCGACTGGCCAAGTTTACAGCGTCGTTTCGTCTTGTGATAAAAGTAATCACGGGGCCGACCGCGTTGCCCCTGTGATCTCTATGTTTAATTGGCCCCCACTCGACGTCCTAAGTTTTTACACGAGCTGTGCCATGTCGTTTGACCATTGAATTTCGATTCATTCTTTTTTCCCGGGCTACGATCGACGGGCGTTCGTGTCGATGACTATCGTCGAGCGTGCCAGGGAAGACAGAGCTGCTGGAATATTCTCGAGAGACGCATTATCGCCGCGATACTGGCAATAATGTGACACAACTGCGCCACGTGTGTCGATGACAGGCGTCGAATATATTATTGCGACGGCCGGGAACTTCGGGGAAATTGGGGAAAATGGGGGATTCTTGTGGATCTTGGAATTCGAAGAAATTCATTCAAATCGACATTACCGGTATTCTGGAAAATTAAGGTGCTTTCAAGATCTACGGGACAAACCTTGAACAATATCAAAAGAGGTATTAGGTTCTTGCTTAGAAAGTAACAGCTGGTTAGTCACGAGTTTTCATCTTTCAACGAAATTTTCCGCAGAAGCCACAGAACCGCGAAACCAGATTCGCGGTTCACCTTCTGCCGCCCTGCGTGTTCCATAAATTAATTGTAACTTCCTCCTGGCCGTATTGTTCGCATTACTCGGTCATTAAAGGGAACAATGCACTCCAGCGACGATGGATCAATTTCCGCCACTGCCTTCACGTCTGGCTCCACGATTATTTCAACGTCGAAAAGTTCGATTCAGCACACGGCAGCTATCTGGATCCTCGGTAATTGGAATGGTAGATCAGACTTAAGCCTGACTGGCTCTAATTTCGCCTGCTCTAGCCCTAACCGCGATAGAAGAAAATCGAACCCCGTTGGAATCGTGAAAATAAACGTATACCTTCATATTGATTTATTTGTATTGAAAGAAATGTGAATTATAGGTGTAGTTCTTTAAAGGCCGGCTTATTTTTCCCAATTTTATTTCCAACTTGTTTAAAACTGTATTGTCCCCACATTTCTCGTTTTAATTTCATTAACTATACACAACTTTGGTGGTCTTGAGCCTATTGAGCACGTATCTGACGTTCACGATTGGTAGCATGCAAGGAAGCAGCGGACCAGTAGATTCAGATCGTTTCGGTCAGACCGCGATTCCGCCGCTCGACATGCCAAGTAGTTTCGGACGTTCGCGGTCAGCCGCACGGACGACTATCATTTGATCATTTGATAGTGTAACAGACATTAAATGACCATCATTTGCAACGGTTCGAGACAATGATTTAATTTCTGCGCAACAATTTACGCTCACTCCGGGGTAACGATGTTTCTACGGAAGAATTTACCAAATGTTCACGCTTTTCTTGCCGCTAAAAATTCGAATTAATTTCCAAGGTGATTTACCAGTGGGCGAACGTAATTGATTCAATTAACGGTTAAAGTTCTACGGCGGATAGGGGGCCCGAGACACGTAACGTTGGCCACTTTCGTGGCCCGTGATATTTATTGGTGAAAGTTCGGCCGGGAAAAAAGCCGGAACGGATGACGGGAACCAAGAATATTGGAGCGAGTTTCACGGCCGTAAATTCCACGGTCCGCGCGCTTATTTCACCTAGAACGAATTAATCGAAGCCCCGTGCGATATCTAACTGGCGAACTTCGATTAACTTTTTAATCCCCGTGATTAAGGGGCAGCATAATTCCCTCACATTTGTCAAACGTTCATGCCGCACGCGAGGAACGTTCCCGAAATTCGTGGACAGTTCGATGTTCCATTTGCTCATCATTTGTAGCGATTTGTAGGGGGAATAATTGCAGAGGACGGGCGGCGATTCGTTCTCGCGGAATAAATGAGACCGCGGGCTAATTATTCGAGTCCATGCACAGACACGACAGTCGATTCCAGACAGCAGGCACCGACGATTCGAAAGACAGAGCCGTGACTAAAGTTCGCAAAGCTGCCGGAATAATTCCAATTAACCCCCACCCCCCGCCACTTGGAAATTCCTGGCCGCTCGATAAAAGCCAGGAGACGGTCAGCCGTGATAAACATCAACAACGGCGGCGTTTTAGTCACGGCTGCCTCGACTGCTGCTCTTTCATCCAGCCGACTGTTCCTCGTATCACCCTACAAACGCGCCCGCTCGTTCGACCGAGCTAAACAGTGTCTGCAGTCACTGTGAAATACCGTTTGATGAGCTTACCGAGCACGTTTCGATATCAGTTCATACTTTTCGAACGATACACTGCACCCCCGCGACGATTCGAGCAGATCCATATTTGTCGCTTGTCTTTCCATTCGTATTCACGGGACAAACTAACACCGCACCGTTGAATACCGTCTCTTTCCAATGAGAACCGGATCAAGGGATACCGCGTTTCCACGTCGAAACTTGAACGCCGACTAGTCGACATCGATGATCTCTTTTGAAACGTTTCCAGGGTGCCGCGTACAACGCAAGAGGATGGGGAGAATACTGACGGCAGTCTGTTTAGTTGGCTAGGAACGCGATCACGATTATCGGTTGGATGCGTAATTCCGTCGCGGTGGATTCTTTATTCGACGCTGCTTTCCCGAGCGTCGAACCATTAATTAGGCGGCTGTCGCATCATCGTCGGTATTAATTACCAATGCCGGCGCATAATAAGCCGACCCGCTTAAATTGCGATCGCGACGGCTGCGAACTTTGTGAACGACGTTATTCCCGATATACATACGTAATACGCAACGAATGGATAACAGGCAGGGGAGTAAGAAGAAGTGGGAGAGGAATGTGAAAGCGGAGTGAAAAAATCTAGAATTTTGAAAAAAATATCGCGAACCAAATGTTCGGCAGAATGCAGAGGCTCTATTTTATTGTTGCAGCTGAAATGTGGTCGATTTTTTTCTCGAAGAAATAAAATAAAATCATCGAATTTAATTCTATTATGTACTTGCATAGAAAGGTTCTCCGATATACCTATGCGGCTCAGATACAGCGTTCGATCTGGATACCTCTGGGGAAACAGATACCACGTGTGTCTATAGTTAGCCAGCAACGGAATAGTAATAGCAAGTAACACAGGTGACCGTAATTGATTCGTGCGTTTCGAGTTGTGCATCGAAATTGCGTCTAGGGTTACGTGGCCTTTAGCGTTACGTCGGCAGGGCTTGCCTGCAGCTCTAAAAGACATTCCATGTAACGTGATCCGCACTACCCGCGAATTCGAGTAATGCCGTTCGGTTTTCAAAGGATTACCCACCGAAGACAAATTGTACTTTGAATTGTATGTCTCGCTAGATAGTAAAATCACGAGGGGCTACACGAGGGCTCTATTTATTCGGCTGATATTATACGTGGACGAACTGTTCTGAATTATTCCGACAAGACAAGTTTTTCACTTCTCATTCAAATTCCACGTTTCTATTATTATTGTTCTTATTATATTCATTCTGTCGGATTCCATCCAGAATCCAAAAAATTCACCTCAACTCGCGAATCCCTTGCACACAAGAATTTAATATGTTTACCATCATCCTTCCACGTCATTTTTCCTAAAAGTTCTTTTCCTGCGTCTACGAAGTGACTGTTACGGAAGCCACTAGCAAAACACTGTTTCCTCCTGGGTACGTATTTCCATATACAGCCGTATGCAGCATAATTTCTAGCCGCGTGCAACTTTCCAAATTGAGTCATTTCCCACGCCATTCTTCTCCGGACTCCGAATTTCCCGGACGAGTCATTTGCAAACGTTATTTTCTCCAGTTCCCCTGACAAACTATCACAATTCCCCCTTCCACTACCTTTCAACATCCGAATCTCATTCGACCCGTCCACGTAAGAAACTCGATTTTCGCCGATTTCACTCCGATGTTTGCCAAACGCAACATCCCATTCAGGTTGTTGCAGCTAATTGCCGTGATATCGAGCCCGATAATTAACGGATTAACGCCGGGGCTTCGGTTTGTCGGATATACGTATAAATTAGAAGCGGTGTGTCTCAGAATTAGTGCGTGCTATTTGGCTGCTTCCAACGTTCCAAGAGACATACTGAGCCAACTACTACCCCTCTGTATAAACACGATTTACGCACACCGACACTGAACAGCCAGATTAAGCAACACATACATATATCATTTATAGCGCAAGTGAGCCCGAAAAATCGGCAATTGTTTTCCTTTGCTACTACCAATGATTGATTCAGTTCGGCCAAATCCATCGCTACACATTTTCTTATTTTTCTATTAGTTTCTCCGGTTGTATGTTGCACTAAAGCCTAGTCGGTCTTCCGCTGTGTCTGCGAACAATCGGTGCGGGGAGTCAAAAAGGCCCCCGGTGACAATACACGCGGAATTAAATGCGCATACAATGAACGCGTGACGAGTTTCTCGCTTTTAAAAGTCTTCCGGTCGGCAGTGCTCCAAGTTTGACAGTGGTGGCCTCGCACTTGCACTTTGAATCTTAATGGCTCGATTTGTATTCACAACGAGGGGATGAATTTTTCATCGACACACGGAGGGAGGTCGATCCGTCGCGTCGCGTCGCCTCGCGGCGTCCCGACGCTACAACCACGAGGATGACCAAAAAGGATAGCTGACGCGTGTTTCTTTCCTTCCCTGGCGATCTCGCATCAATTGCTTTGTAGAACAAAGGGGAAGCAGTAGTTTACTTGGATGTATTCGACGATTGATGAAAATAATGCAAACTGCAAATTACCTGGCTCTAACGGTGGCGTGAATTTAATGACGTGCTGTTTCCATTTGCATTGATTAAAGTTGTTGCAGTGCTTTGCACAGTTGCTCGATTATACCGTAGTGTAATTCACTCGAATGGTCAAGTAATTGTAAATTGTACAACGTGTTCGTGCCATAATTCCATTCGCTCGATTACACTGGATTCCGAGTTATGATCAAAGCGACTCTCGTAGCAACTGCCAACGACATTGTTGCTCACCTGAGTTAATTAATTTAATTCGTAGCCCGACGCCGCCCCTGCGAAACTTCCCACGCTGTTCGCAAGCACGATCTTCGAAACTCAAAATTACCCCCTGCCCTTGGAGTTACGAAATTTGAATCGAGAGACGATTTCTCAATTTTTATTTGCCCTGCTGCCTGTTTTAAATTCTATCGACGAACAAAGCAAGCTAAACTTTTAAAACGAAACCATTCCTCGACAAGTCTGTCTGTCTGCGATTAACCAACCCGGACGTCTATTTTTTCTCCCATCGGAATCACGCTCTATTCGAGTCAATCCCTGTTTATTAGGTTCCTGGTAATTAACGGATAAGAGCGTGTCTCGAGATCGGTGCTTTTTAGCCGGAAGCTTATCAGACGCCATTATCGCGCCAGAGAATTGAAACCGCGGTGGGTAAATACGGGACAAGCGGCTCCGGTTCTTGGAGATGCATGCAAATGGTTTATCGTTCGAAATATGCGTCGCAGGCTCATTTGAATAATCGCATATTCATGCATAAGTTCGTGAAACTTTTGATCGCGACGGATCACGACGGCCGCCATCCGAATAAATTGCCGTGCATTTTTCTATCTTCGCGTTTCCGCCGAATTTATCTCGCCATTTCGCGCTCTCATTTTCAAGACACTTAGAATTCCGCGGCGGAAACGAAATCGCTTCGAATTCGAATCAACGATAATCGAAATATATTACGCTGGGGTACCTGCGTCGGAGGAGAGAAATCTTCGACCGAAGTATTCCCTGCGTTCAACCGCAAGTTGATCACTGTTCCAATTATTGTTTCGTCCAAGAATTGCACACCGGCCGTGCATTTATAACTTCTCGTCCTTTCAATATCCGCGAAAATGTCACAGAGTTGCGGGAGAAATATGAAAATGGCGCCGCCATAAATTTCCAACAGGGCTACCGTCGAATACGAAACCAAAGCTACATTCGTTCCCGGAAGTCATCTGGATCGACCGTTCACCGAGGCGTGCCTCGGCCAATCATGGGGGATTTATATTTGCGGTCGGCCAGGTCCGCTTTCGTCCAGGCTTTATTTCACCGCAGACCAATCCGCCCCTTCCCGCCAATTAATTTAATTGGCGAACCGTAATTATTCTTCCTGAATTTCGAAGCGGGTGCCTGCCCTCCCGAATCAATACACGAGGCCTTAGAATTTCATCCCCGTGCCAGACTGTCCTTCGGAACACGTTCGACGACCGTTACCTTCTCGCCGAGTGCCGCCGCGTTAATTGAAACGCGACCGAAAGAGCCGTGTACCCGGTTCGAAAGCGCTCGACAACGGCGACGCTTTCCAAACGATTCGAAGCGTTTCGAGCCGGGCCGATCCCACTTTCGCCAGAACAGAGACGCGAATATGTACGAACGAACGGAACCGAATGGAAGTTTTATCTCGTTCGATTCACGGCCAAACTTCGCGACGAGCGTTTCCTGTTCACGCGGGATACGGTTAACGTTTCGTTGAACGATTTTTCCCATGGAAAGATATTCCTCTGGCCGGAAGTTCGTGGCATCTGGACGGATCCGGCCAGCCCGGGCTGAAACGAAACTTTCGAAAGTTGTCGCGTGTCCCTTGACGGCGGGGAGGGTCGAGACGCGATTCCGTCTGGCAGAATCGACGTCAAGTTTAATTGGATAACAGGGGTTGCGTTGAAAAGCTCCCCCCTCCGAGTAGGGGCGGAAGAATCTTCCGGCTGGGAAAGTTGCGATAGCGCGGATGATAAATTGGCGAGTGTTTGATAATAAGCGAGACGCGAGAAATTGTGTAAATCGAATCGTCGAATCTGATAATAGATTCATTATGGTCGATGAATGTATCTCTTCGAGGGACGATAGGCTTTCATATTTGTGTATATTTTATATAACGGTTTCAGTATCGCGTTCCATGTCCAGGGAATGCGGACGACAGTAGAATGTAATACGAAGGGTGGGAAACGAACCGGACAATTTAGAGAAGGCGACGGCGTCGTCGCGATTGCTACGAGCGTTTAATACAGCTCGCACAATTTCCTGGCCGACCACGTGTTTACGAGACGGAATTTTCATTCGACGACAACGCCGCCAGCTTGCCGCTAACGAGAGTCCTTCGTGCTTGAAATGGGAACGCGGGAAATTAGGGAAGGCCCATTCTTCGACCTCGTTAAAACGGGCTGGGATGTCACTTCCTCGATCCGTCAACCAAACATTCCCAATTTCCGCGAAATGTTGAAAAGCTCTGCGACAATAAACAGTAATAATAATAATATTTGAATGGTGCTTGGAACGAGATACAGCAGTAACAGCTGCCCGAATATTTAAACCCACGTCGACGATGAATCAGTCGAAAGAATACTGTATTTGTCGATCTCGCGATAGCTTCGGAGTTTCTCGAACGATACGAGCAAAATCGTGCCCGGAACGGTGGCGCCTCAAACGACAGGGTTGAGGACGGAAGTTATCGTGAACCGGCGACTAGTCTCTAATGGCACGCGAAAATTTTCTCCAATGCTTGCAAGTACACCGCGTGCACGGGGCCAGACTTTCACCTACATTCTCGGTACACGCCCGAAAGCAATTTCCTGTGGCCTCTTTGTTTACTCGTTGCAGCGTTCACTGCCTATCTCTTCCCATCCTGGGGAACACTACGTACTCCTTGATAGATCGGTTCGCTTTAGTCGTAATTAAAGCGGAGAACGATGTGACTGTACATTATTCTTGGCAGCTTCGATAACCTCGCCTATGGAACAATAAAAATGTAGGAATACCTATCTCACTCATTGCCAGCCGCCCTTTATCATTCGCCCAAAGGAAACAAATCACGAAATGGAAGACGCTCATCCGGCCATCAGAAACTTTCAACTCTCAGCAGCGCGCAGCTACTTCCGGTTCCGCGGGCTTCTTCCCCGCGTCTATTCGGTCGGATGGAACGCAGCCAACGTTTCGAATTCACCGGGGTGAGGGAGGAATGAAACAGGCCGCTGATGCATTATGACAATAATAGGATGTACAGTCGGCTGTATACTGTGGAGAGGGTGGACAGCGATTCGCGATAGCCCGGGGTACCAGTTCGTTGAATAAATTGCTTGTTACCAGCAGCAATCCATAACTACTGCCATCAACGCACTGGCTAACTCTGTATTCCCAATTCGCCCTGCTTTTCTGACAACCCTCTCCCTCCCCCGTGTTTCCACTTTCTGCGCTTCGAATGTTCCCGCGCCGCGGGGGTTAAAACCGGAAATGTTTCTGTTGATTCAACATTGCGACTCGAAGCGGATAATTGATACCTTAATTTTTTATGGAATCATTTCTTTACAGTCGCTTCGAGAAAAGCACTACCTTAAAGCAGAACTCTGGAGAAGGCGCCAATCTTCAACGATTACGTTTTAATTTTCATTAAAAGTTCTTCCTCTCGAATCTGTTCGAAGTCTTGAAACTTCTCGGCTGCTAATTTCTTCGGCCATATCTTCTTAGTAGCACAGAATGCGTTGTAAAATTATTTGAAGCGCGTTACGTTTTTCGCCCCTAGGGAATTATTCCATGCGAAACGAATCCATTCAAATATCGACTCCCACGAAATATTAACAATACTATCTTTCCGTCAGAAAGTAATTCGAAAATAATGCAATTGTGGCTATACATTTTATCCATTACCTCTCCATTCTTCCGTAAGAAGGAAAGGTGATAATGCATAGTACTTGTGTTCCGCCCTTTTGAACCAGACTCAACCCCTCGTAAAAAATTCAAGACACTCGTCAGACGATCGATGAAAAAATCTTCAACTATATTATGTATAACGTGTCTGCGTTTAATCAGGGGAAATAGAAGCGAGCCATTCATTAGAAATAATTTCTCCAGTGGAAAGGATCGCGAAATGCGTCCCAGGCGACGCTAACGAAACTGTTCACGTCCTCTTTGTCCCCTTCAGCCTGTTTTCCCCTCGCCGGAACTTGTGCAGAGCCCTTTCAGCATCGATGTTTTCTTATTTTGTCGGGTGGCTGGCCTCTCGAGCCGGCGTCGCTCGTGTCTGGACGACTTGTCGACATCTTGGCATTTTATTATCCTTGCACAGAACTCGTTACTCGCGACCATGCAAGCCGACGGGGTAGAATAGTCGAAGATTATCCTGTTCTTCTGATATCTTCACGCTTCTCGCGCAATTGTGAATCCCGAAGTTTCTATTCAATGCTTTTCTTTCATTGCATTTCATTCCACCTGCGCCCCTTCGTTAATTGACGTCCAAAATTTTAATTCCAACTTGAACATTTATACGAAGTAAATATTTCTCTCTGCGTACCAATCAGCCTGAGATTATCTCATGGTAATAATAATGATAATAATGATAATAGGCGTCCCTAGACCAAATAATGATCTGTAAATTTGCCTCTGAACATACGAAATGCCACCACAATAAAATCTCCAACCAAATGCTGTTCGAATCGAACATCTCCAGGCAAATAATTTCCACGTGAGTAGAAAGCTCCTCGAACACTCGGCTATTTCCATACGCGACGGATATCACGTTGTTTCATTGCCGGGCAGTTACATGTTTAAGCGAATGGCAGACGAATTTTATCGAACACTCGACCAACTCGTAACAACCTTAACAGATGTTCGCCGAATATGAATTCACGTTAAACAATTATTCTTCTCACGAATGTGTTTACGTTTCGGAAAATTTCATCCGTTACAAAACAACACCCATTTGCAGATTAAAATATAATAACCATTATCAGCGGTGTGAATATTTATTGCTTGATCATTTGTGTGGCACACTTGTGATTGTAATTTCAGAACAGAGAATCGTCGATTCTTTGATTTCCATTTTTAAAACTTCCCTCCTCTTTTTATCGTGTGCTGCAAACATTTAATTTTTAACATTCTCGACGATGCATCCCAATAAATTTCTCGCACTGATTTGATTGCGTTTGACTGTAGTAAAGGCTGCCATTGTCATTGCTACTATCAACTTCGATTTATTACTGCTAATTCTGTCTGTACATACATCGAAATACGAATGTCTTCCCCCGTACCTCCAAAAGCTCAAATCAACCGTTCTATCAAATCACCGACACACCGCTAACCGGTGCCTCGATAAATTATTCCATTCACATATTCCGGGCATTCGAATGTGGCCTAGCGTTGACCAAATAGCAACCAAGGGGAAAGCCCGTAAAATGGCACAATTTTCTACCACGTTGCTCGGCTATTTCCCCTTTTCTCCTTTCTTTTCCTCTATTTTTTGTCTTTTTTTCGTTGGCCGGTTTCGTCGTATTCAACCCAGAAATAAATCAACCTGAATACGCCTGAGATCACGATCCACAAATAAAGATCTATCCTTACACATATCGAGTCTGCACGTTTTTCTACGTTACTGTGCGCTTTCATTAAACTACGGTTCACTTCCACGCACATTTTCAATGAAAACATATCGGCCCGTGCTTCCCTGTTGCCGTTCAACGAACCGTACAAATAGGTTTCTTGGCTGTTTATAGAAACAACGGAATGGTAAGGAAAATTATGCCCGCTCATTTGGAATTTCGATAAAATAAGTTTGTTCAACGAGGCCGGTGTATTGCGAAGGTGAAAAACTTGGATGAATGTTAGAGGGGTCCGGGCAGATATTTAGACTGGTTAATTAGGCAGATTGAGAGGGTTCGCCAGGGAAGAATTTGGAATGGTATGAGGATAGGGTTGGAGTCATAGCGGGGAGCGATCTTGAACAAAGGAATCCTGGGAACAAGCTGTAATTCGCTTGCAAGAGTACACCAACAACTCCGCCATATTAATTATACAGATCCAATAACAATGCATCTGGCCAATTAATACATTCCCAATGCAGGCGGTAAATTCTTCTATTTTGCTTTAACTAGAATTATTAATACGGATTTCCTTCTTCCAAGACTCTGTGTATTATCGTTACGAGCTTCCTAGATGTGAAATGCAATATGAAAGCATCGAGTGTCACTTGAGCAAAGCCCGACGAATGATTCGATTTAATAATTTCGTGAAACGCGAGCGGTTTTCGAAACGATCGATGGGAAAGTTAATTAATCGTTGGACGTTGACGAAGAATCGGCTTCCGTTCGGCGAGCAGAGGCGGAGCATTTTCCAGGTAAACGTACGAGAATAGTTCAACGACGCTTCTACAGGCGGTCTGATCGATGGTCTAATTTCTATTCAATTAAATCCGCCACGGTACAAACTACTATTGTTCAAAGTCTGCGGTGCTGCCTGCCTCGAAAGTCTCCGTCGAGTCAGCAAACTTCTACGGAAGCAGCGGTGCTTTCGATTCCTCAGCGGAAAGTCGCGGAAAAACTGTTGCAACTTTCATGGAACAGGGGATCGAGCACCGTTTACCCCGTTTCATGGGCGCAGCACGGTCTTTTGGATTCCCTATTATTTCGTTCGATTTATATCGGATGATTTTGCGATGCAAAAGTTTGCATTTCCATGTACATATTCGTTCGGGCCACTTTGATTTGCAAGTGTCGATGAAACGAAACGCTAACAATTCCTCGAATTTACCTAGACTAATGCGGCTCCGAAATGATTCTACAAATTTTGAATAAAACGTTGCACAATTTAGAAATGTTTAAACGAACATCCAGCTGCTTCGAGAATAACAAAAAAGGAAAAAAAAGGAGGAAAATATAGAAAGAAGGGGGACGAAGTCACGATGTCCCGAAGCCATCATTGTCCTCCTGGGTTCTATGATAACTTTGCCAGTCAGCAAAATTCATCTAATTGCTCGGTAGCCAGGCTGCGGCCGGCACGCGGGAAAGCTCGCAAGCTCGATCGGTGAAAACGACCCGAGGCGATGGCAGTGGTGGCGGGATCTAGAACTCGCGAGAGCGTTACCTATCGATTGCAAGCTACCCCGTCCTTTCAACCCTCTGGGACACTGCAACTTCCACACCCCCCCCCTCCCCCCATCCCTCTGATGGAACGATGAAATTGTTCTGTCAGCAGCCACCATCCGTGCCTTCAGATCATCCCCATCCTCAACTACACCCCGTCCCGTCCTTTATCTTCGTCCCTTTCCTCGTGATTTTCATCCCCACGGTGACTATCTGCACCTTCGAACGAGTTTTCGTGAGCCGTTTTCAGGGTTTGACGCGGGGTCTGACAATGTGATTCTCGGCCTGGTCTCTTTTTTGTTTGCCACGGTTGGAGGAAAGTTTGCACAGGGAAATTGTTGGAGCGTTTCATTCCTTCTTTTGAAAAATATTATTATCCGTCTTTCTAACCCTTTTGCTACATGTTAGCTATATATTCGTCAATGCCATCGGTGAATCTTCGTTCGATAATATTCGTTTCTCTCGACAAATAACCACCGCCGCCACAGGCCGAAATACGTTCGACCAGCTACCCTCGATTCCGCCAAGTCGCTGTACAGGTCAACGACCGAAATCCATCGAGCTTTTTCGCCCCGTCGCGACCAGAATCCCTCGAACGATAAGAAGCACGGAAATTTCGACCACAGGGGTGGCGAGGTGGAGCGTGGTCAGTCCGTTATCGTGTTTCCCAGCTGGGCCCACGGCCAACGCGTGCCATTTCTAATGAAAAAGTCGCATAACAAGTCGGGGGTGATTGCCGGGGAAAACTGGGACGGCCTCGATTTTGTTAACGCATCCTCCGTGCTTCGCGTCTACTGGTAAACTTGAGATTCGATTTTGCCACCCCTCGACCACCTTACGGCCGAAGTTCGTACTCCAACTCGTGGCGACACGGGTTTCATCTTGTCGGGGGTTGCTTCGATGGGGCGGCTGAATATGAGTGGAGTTCATTGTTGAATTTTCGAGGATTATTGTGCAGCAGCGTGTACCATCTGGCCACGGAATTTCAGTGCAACGGCGCCAGTGGAAAGAGTCGGACGAGCTTGACGGAAGGCTTACGGGTCGATGTCGTACCATTTGATTTATGGCGTTGGCGGCACGTGGAAGAGGCTGCGGTATGCAAACTGAATAAATTTTTCAGTCCTTTCATTCCTTTCATAATGGAACGAGAAACGTTCCAGAAGGGTTATTTCTATATAAACAATTGTTCGTCGTGTAAGCTTCTTTTCTTGCTCAACTTTTTTCGAGTGATATCTTTGCGGAGAAATTAATTCCTCTATCCCCTTCTACTTTGAACGAAGAAATGTTTAAGACCCCGACTCATGAATATTAATAATAATCCAAGTTACAAGCTAACTTCTTCGGCTGCTTAAAAATCACACGATGGGTCCTCCGTTCCGGCTCTGTTTGCCGAAATGTCCGCGTCACGAACGTTTCGACTACCGAAGTGTTCGGTCGACTAAAAGCGGCCTCTTGAAACAAGCCCGGTTTCAATTACAATCATTGGACCGTGAGTGTGTCGTCGTTGGTAGTAGCTAAATTGTCCGTTCGTTTGCGAGAAACCAGCAAGAATTGTATTACGGTCCCTTGACAAAACGGAAAGAAAACTTCTTTGCCGGAAGGGACGTCGATAATTCCAGTTCGCCAAGCTACCAGAAAGTTACGTAGCACTAATTGTAGATAATGAATAAGTTTCTTTCCGCCGTAATTTCCTTCTATTGCGCGACAGTTGAAATCGAAATACTGAAAGTGCCATTCCATCCGCAACTGCTTCTCCGTCGTTAATTTTTGTAATCCAAATTAGAAGCGTCTCGACTGCCAATTTCTTTTCTCCGCTTTGTTTCCAAACTCGTCGTTTATCTCGTAACGTAAATGCAGCCCTGACGCATGGCCCAGCTTTTCTGCAACATAATCCGGGCTTATCGCAACTTAAATAGTCGAGCTTACACGGCCTGAGAATATGGATTGCATAAGTTTACAATATACCATGGGTTTCAGCATTATAATTCATTTATTCGTTTAAATGCAGGGTGATTTATATGTATGCGCCGTCTTGTTGTGGCCCCATATTGAATTGGCAAGAGCCTTAGCTTGCACTGCTTCGATTACAAATGGCTCGTAAGCTCTACACAGTTTCAACTGTGAATAGCGCCACAGTCTGTTACAGATCATTAGTGAAATTTATTTAAAATTTAATAAAAAAATCTATCTTTCACATTCGTGAATAGAAGAAGTTTCTAGCGTTCCTAAATCATTGGAACCGCAATATCTCGCAAAGAGTCGTCTGGAAATCGGCGCCCAGAGCCGCCGGTAATCTCGGATCTCGATTAAATGGAGCTCCTCTTATTTTTCTCCAAGCTGGCGCGGTGATTCTTCGCTTTTTGCTCCTCATTTTCGCGCACGATCGCCCGTAACAAAGTACTCGGCCGGATAATGAAATTCCGACTTCGACTCCGTCCAGAATCACGGACGACACTTGCATTATTAACGAACGGAATTAAAGATCCGACCGGCGAAGTAAATCACCAGACTGTGCAGTAATTTCGTAACTCGGATTTTTCTCAACGAAGGATCGAATGGCGACGCGGGGGAAGGGACACCGTGAATTCCCCTGGGATCCGTAAGTTTTGCAAGCGGTGGTAAGCCGATTCCGAAATTCCGAACGCGAGAAAGTAAAATTCGTGGGGGAACGAGAAAGCTTGTTACGGCGGATTGAACTGTTGAAGATTCAGTTTGATTTGCGATAATTCTGCAAGGAAAGATCGTGAGTTCGAAGAAGATTGTGATACTAAAAATTTTAGAATTCTACGCCAGAGCACCGATAAAAAAAAAAAAATAGGGCCAACGTGGTTCTTTCTCTACGACTTTGCAAATATTGCATTCAATTCATTTTGTCGGATGAAACAATGTTACAGCATCGAACCCTTTCAGCACAAAAAGAATCCACAGGAAGCGGCAGCTATGCCGGGGAAAATTTCATTTCGAATTATAATTAAACTGACAATAGTATGTTTCACGCCTCGTTGAATCTCAGGGTAGCAGAATGGCTTCGACAGCAAGCAACCCCTTTTAGTACCTCGAAATTCCCCAATAGCCCGAAGTTAGTTTCTCTATCGAATGCAATCGAACGGATACGTTAATGGCCCCGGCCTTGTCTTATCAGTTGACATTGTTCCTCGACCAATTAAATCTATCAGAGCTTGTCTGTCTCGCGATTGTGGCGCGACGGAAGCAAGACCCCGTGGAGGACTTCCGGTGGCGCTCAGACGTCCTCGAGGAATAAATCAAGCCAGAATATGTGCTCGGGCTGACGGGGGAATTAATTCGATTAGACGGGAATGATTTGACTGACTCCTTCGACTAATTTACCTGCCGCCTTACGATCCAACGTCATCGAGGCAGCTCGAGACTGACGATTAAACGTCTGAGATCGTATCGTCGAGAGTCGTTCGATGCGACAGGAAATTTGTTGCACGTCCTGCAATATTCAGCATCCTGGATGGACGTTAACGTGGGGTAGCGAGGACGGTTCGGAGCAGGATCGAAGTGTATGTAAATCGTGGTGAAACGTGGGTGTGTTTGTAGATTATGGATAGGATTTGTATCTTAAGGTGGGAATTTATGGAATGTTTAGGGATTTTACAAACGCCTTGGATGATACTAATTTAGAATACAGTTAAGCTGTGGAAAGTGAATTTTATATTTATGATATATAGGTTTGAGCATAGGTTTGCTGAAAAATTTTAATTCGTTCAAAGAAATCGAATAATTCCTTAATGGTTTTAAGTCGCGTAAGCTGAAATTATTGTAGAATTGTATAGTTCCTAGAATTTGTGAAACCGATCAATCCTCTCATTAACTAACGCAGGTTAAAAATAATCTGCTCCCTCGATGAAAATAATTCAACGCTTGTCCGACCGATTTTTTTTTCTTTACAGAAGGAAACATCGTACTCGTCGTTTTATTTCATTATCGTTCATTACGGATGGATTTTTATTCTCCCCGGTCGTGATTAATTAATACCAGTTGCGAAACTGTTCCCGGAAATTAATTAAATTCATCAGCCACGTTGCTCGTTCATTTCTGATTCAGGCGTGCGAATGTTAATTAATGTCGATCAGCTTTTGGGAAACGTGTCGCCGGTGAACAGACGCATTTATACGTCGACGGAGAATTTTGAAAAATTACTCGACCGCACGATTTTTATGTACGGACATTCGCAAATGTGACGGTATCGCTGGATGCATTCTCGCGAGCAACACGATACCCCTTGGATACTAATTAATTTTGAAATTGCGTACTCACGAGACATGGGGGAGGGGGGGCAATTAAGTTTGCTATGCGATCGGTTGATTTCCCGCGTGTCAATCGAGAAAGCACCGTTGGGGGGTGTGGGGGTGAAACGCAGACGACGCGAGAGGGTGCTGTAATTTGTCGCGACCGCGGAAATACGAAAATGAGGCTTAAGTGGGAAATCGGTGGAGTCGAGCGCCGTGGTGGATACAGTGTTCGCGAATTAAAGAATTTGAAAGGATTGAAATTTTACGAGATGAAAAAAATTCTAGAACGCTTCAGCTTCGCAAGCCGTCGGATTGTACCACTTAAAAACGGCGCAGAGCCGCGAATTTCGCTCTTAAACGCAATTAAAACTCACGACGTACGAACGATTGAACTGCGCAAAGTAAAAAGGGAACGGACACCGTGGATGATAAAGTTGAATAAATCTCGGGGACGCGGTAATTACGAACGAAATATCGACGGCTTCTCGATCGTCGCGAATAAAAATTACAATTACAAATAATGCACGATTATCCGTGCGTTGCTTGATCGTCCGTGAAATTGCTTAGAACCTATCGGGCTCGGGTGCTACAAAATTAGACAAATCGGTATCGATCGAGAATTCCTCCGAACGGGAACTCGTTTCCCAAGCTGACTCGTGGTCTCGTCCGACAATTAACTCTTGCCCGGATTTTCCAGCAATTTCCCGGCCGAATTAATCACAGCTGCCGGTATCAACGCTCGAAATTCAGAACGGCAACGGTTCGGAGACGTAATTGCCACGAGCTAGGTAGATTACGCGCCGATCCTACGCAGTTCACTTTATTACGACTCTCCCTCTGTATCACTATGCGTTCAATTCATCGCGTTCTAGTTTCCCCTTCAATGGATTTTCATTCGAGTCTCCGATAAATTAACAATTCCACCAACAGTGAAAGGATTTAGTTACTGGATTAATTTTTTCTCCTTCGCCTCGTCACGAGATTTCCTAAGTGGTTGACAATTCAGGACGCCCTCAAACGTGTATTGTTAGGTATTTCGTTATTAAACCAGATGTTCCCGTGTGAAGGGTCGTTTAATGATGCTGCGTCACAGCTGCGGGAATTAATAGAGATGGTTCGTTGAATAGCTGGTTGACTTTGGCGATGTGCCTCTTCTTGCCTCTGTACCTCGTATTGTCGCTATTACTGGGGGAGATTTTGCCAAAGGAGACTGTCAACCCTTTTATGACGCCATCACCGAATTTAGTAGCAAATTGTGTAGTCGCGTACGTTGTCTACGCTAATGCAGTCCAATTAATTCCTTCGCTCAGTCGTCGCGATAGAACAAAATATTTAATATAGCAACAAGGGTACCTTCGGTATCTATGCGTAGAACATTGAATCTTCGAGAAAATATATTATTAATTAAAGTATTCCAGCAACTTCAGGAAACTTTCTGATCTTCCAAGCTCCATCAGAAAGCGCCGACGAATATTATTTCGTCGTCGATAAAGTTGAAACGCGATTCGTAGGTAACGAGGCAACGGAACGAGGTAACACGATCGTTCGGATAGAATTTTGGCAAGGAATATCGTCGGGTAAACTGAGAGGCGGTTCGCCGTCCGTTTCAAAGTGTTTGCCATTCAGACGGATAATGAAGCAACCGGGAGAAAAGAACAAGGAGAATCTCGGGGAGGGAAGGTAATTCGATCGTATCATTGATAAATTATGACGGACCGACTGTGAAATAAAATGGAACGATCGATTTCGACGAAATGGGGAAACTCATGAAAATCTTGGACGATTGCCGGTGGCGAAGAGGTTCATTTTCCTCGTTGATCGAACGTGACGGGAATGAAGGCGTCGTGAATGAAAGGGGGATGAGCTTCTATCATTCTTTCTCGTCAAAGTGGACATTCTTTTTTTTTTTTTTTAGATTAATTTAATGTCCGGATCAATTGTCCCGCCAGCACTATATTTTTAATGATACACTTCCTGCGCCGACGATGGACACGATCGTCGAAACTCTTGTTGCTGCACTATCGAGCCGCAATCGATAACGAGTCTCTGAATTCACGGCTCGAATACACGCAGTTAAGCTAATCGTAATGTGTTTGCCGATACTGTAGATCATGGGCGTCCCGACGAATTATTTTATTGCGCTCGTGGGAACATCGCGGACCCTTATTTGCATGGGACAATCAACTGGAGCCCTCCGAAATCGATACCGGGAGGAGTCGAACCTGTTTGTTTCAATGTCGATTAACCATTCGAGTATTAAATCCATCAATGACTGTCTACCAAAAAAATAGCGAAACATTATTAAGCACCGGACGAATACATAGTTCGAAGATAAAAAGTACCGCGATATCTAAACTGTTGCAGATCGTTGCGTTTCGAAACGAAGTACGCTAATTTCTTTTCAAACAGTTTCATAATCTTCCGTTACGATTGAATCGCAACCTACAGCAACGTACAATGGTCTGAAAAGAGTCTCGTGCCGCCAGGCCTGTCTATGAATGAAATCTGGCGACAATTTTCTCTCAAAGGGGCGAAGTGGAAAGTTTCGAAGAGACCTAAGCAGGAAGCCGGCGGCGAGAATGTCAAGAATTCTCCCATGGTATCATTTCGATTGCACGCGAGAAGCTTCAGCATCAAGAAACTACCCTTAGGCCACCTTTCTACCCCTTTTATTTTACGTTCCGACTGTTACTCGAAGCTGTTCGACGCTCGCGGGTACTATCCGCGAAACACAGACGGAATTCCTCGCGAAATGGCGCTCTTTTTGATCGGTGCTGGTGCACGCGTTTATGGGAATCTTCATTTTATCGCGTGACGAAAAAATTCAACCGAATTGAAATTTCTCTCGTCCAATTTCAATTTAATCGTTCACTTTAATCTTCGCGAAACTTAATCATCTGTCCAAACAGATTTCGCCCAAGCACCAGTCCGCCCCGTCTTAATTTATCTTAACATCCGCAAATATTTTTACTAGGCAACTGGCGGTCACTTCTGCCCGCGAAATTGCAGAATGCAAAAGAAACGTCTCGAGGAACATAGGATTCGCAGAATTCTCTCTATAAATTCGGAACTTGCAGCGATTAATGTAATAATGTGATCCTCGAGCCCTTAAACTCGTCCCACCCTCCCAGGATCCATTATGAAATCTGTGTGCAATTTTCCAAGTGTAAGTAACGGTGAGGGGGACGGTCTTAATTACTGCATTGTTCGTGGAACGCTAACGGTCTGGTAAATCTGTCATGATAGAACGTTTCCGCGTCGTTAAAATTAATCGTACAGCCTGGCGTGTAATGGTCTTTCCGATCGTGAAACATCGAAAGAATGTTCCTCCGATAAGCTCAGAATAAACAGATCCGCGACGTGCTTCTGGCTTTGTTGCGAGAAAACCTTGCGCAATTTTCCAATGGACAATTAAATATGATTACACAGAGGGCCAGCGTTGTACCAAGGTACGCTGATCAATAAATATCACTGCAATTGCAATAAAATATAGAGCATGTGCAAATATGTTCCCCTCGCTATTATTGCGATTGATTAAAAGTAAATATTGTTCATCGGTAAATGCACTTCACTCGATTGAAGCAACCGCAATATATTTTTCGCACTTAACAGAGTATATCGCGGATACCGGATTCCTTGTATCGCTGCCATTAATCCAATTCCGTACAAGATAAGTCATTCGTCTGAAGGCAATTCCTGGCCTACCGTGGCCGCGAACGAAAAACACTACTCGAACGCCTGGACAGCGTGGGTTGTAGCGTTATTTTCGAATATGAAAATTGGCCAGGTTCCACGTAACGGGACATGCAGGTGCATATATCGATTCATATCGGGTTAACAGCCGGCCACGATAAATCCAGTGGCTCGTTATTACCCGTGCCCAGTAATAAGTCACCAGGCGAAACGGTAATAAACGTTGTCACCTGTGCCGGCAATCTCGAAAGCGACGAGCCAGCATTTCTCCGGTTATTACGCGATATTTTCATCGCCATTCAGTCTCTGGCCTCCACATTGCGGGCGCTTTTACATGGCTTCAGTTTGGCTGCTTTTATGCAACGCGTTTGTATCTCTTTAGCGGTGGAAATTTTGGTAAGCCATTACGACCTTTGCGAGAGAAATTTCGCGTTCAACAGATGAAAAGACATGGCGTGGATTTGTTATCAATATTTTATAGAAGAGACGGGACAGTAATAATTCTTACGATATTCCTAGTACTAATAATAATATTAATTATTATTATTATTATTATTATTATTATTATTATTATTATTATTATTATTACTATTATTATAGAATGGTATTTTGTTTCAAGCTTTACGGTATCATAGGGCACTTCAAGCTAAGAGAAATAATAGTTTTATTCGCCAGCAATTTGGTCCCGTCTTTCTTAAACATTTCGTCGAGTCTCGAATGGAGGCGAAAATCGAAGAATTTCCGCGGACACGAGAGCACTTAACGCGGCGTCGCCGATTCTCAGACACTTCGCCGTGGCTTGATCAATATCCGCGGAAAGAAATAGGTCGCTCTTATTTCCGGTCCCCAGTGATTCCATTTAAAGTTCAGACCGACAGTCTATGCCAACGCGGGAGGCCTTGATTTCGCGCTTCTGTGCTTTTGTAAACCAACTTTAAAATGCCTTCCGTAATTGCATTATTCTATAATACGCAGATTTCAATTGCGGAATTGTTCCGTCATCTTTATCGATTGTCACTAAATCGCCGTATAAGGGATCTCGATTGTACTCGAAATGATTTGAACGCGAACCAGACAGATTCTCTTTTCGTTCTACGCTACGTTACGCCGACGGAACAATATTTAGAAAGTACCTCGCCCATCGAAAATCAATCAAGTAAGATGAAAATATTTGCGAACCGATAAAATGGCGTTACCGAATCGTTTGCCCCGACATTATTTTCAAGGCGAGACCTCGGGTGTTACTGTGCAGTCAAACGATACTAAAAACCGTAGTAAAATCTGCACCATAGAGAAAATTCCGTCTCGATGTACGATCCTCCTTGCTCTGCTTTCTTTCGAGGAGCAGCGAACATTCACGACAAACTTTCATCCGACGTATCAACGCATAATCAAGCCCCTTTCACCGTAGATCAACCGTCTACGTATTCCGTGCCAATGGGAACGAAACTACCTTTTATGGAATAAAAATTCAGTTTCCTTACCGGGAAGCCAGCCGTCCGATTCAAATTTTCCCCGTGACTTACGGTCCCTTCGTGAATCATACGCGAAGAGCTTTTTTATTGTTCCAACGCGCGGAACCCCCTCTAACGGGAATGTTACGGGCAAGAATAGATCGGAATCTTTCGCGATTCCTCACGACGAATCGTCCAGGGAGGATAGATCGATATCCGGTGTAATTTGGTCGGACGTCGGACGCTTGGCAGCCAGGGCGAAAATTTATGCCAGTCTCCTTCGCTTTTTCGAATGTTTCCGTGCGATCTGCGAGACGATGATCGCGATAAAAGCGCCAGGCGGACGCTTTTCGTCGCGGACCACGGGACGAAAAAAAAAAAATGAGAAGGGCCACGAAAACGGGGCTGTATCTTCCCCAAAGCCCAAACCACGGCATTCTTTACCGTGGAAACGATGACAAAAGCCGGCCAGAGGCTGGATCGTCGTGGTGAACGGCCGTGGGGAGAACAAGCTTGGGGCACCCTCGTCTACGACGTGAAACGATTCTAATCTCGGATATATCGCGCGAAACCGACCGGTTTCGTCTAACTTTTTTTTTCCCCCTCGGACCTTTTGTCTTATCCCAGCTTTCGCCCGGTTATTTTCTTCGTGAAAGGACGACAGGACGACGGGTTGCGAAACCGATCTGAATTTAAATCCCACAATAATATTGCGCAATAAAATATATTTTATCGATATCGCGATATCGCTGAACAACGTATGAATAAAAGGGCAACAATTGCAACAATATTTCGAACCGCTTTTCACGGGAAAGATTTGCAGGTGGGAATAATGAGCGTGCAGAATCTAATCTTCGTTGCGATCGATTGCTTACAGTTTACAGGAACGGGCTCAGCTGGCTATTGTTTGTTACAAAACGGGCGCGTTTCTATCGTTTGCACGCTTTTCATGCAGTTTAATCGACTATGGGGGTTATCGTGGGGATTGTGCTCGCGGGAGTTGCGCCATTGTTTCGCAAGCTTGCTACGTAGCACTTTTTATGCACACTGTGAACAGTTTGAACAGCGTTTACCGTTCGCTTATGAATAAATAAAGGGCCAGGAAACAGGATTAAATGGAATACGGAGTTCAGTAAGGATCTCCCAGTCGGTGAATAAATTAATAATCGTGTTTGTTAGGAGCTTTAGTTCGGGAGTTTACCCGGTCGAGGGAAATCAGGGGAAAGTTGAAAAATGACTTCGCTAATCGTGTACTATTTAAAGAATAGTTGCCTCTCAATAGTTTTATATTATTCTAAAGGTAAATATCTATAAGACCCGCGGCGATGAATTCGAGTTCCGTAACAAACAGTAGAGTATATTAAAAATGAAAATGTTTCTCCCTTACTCATTATTTTTTTTCTCCTTCTTTTTTTTTCAAAAGTCTCTCCGATGCTCGTAATTTCCCAGCACCCTCGGAAAGAGTAGGTGGCGCGAAAGAGGCGAAGTATTTATTTCTAGTGCCCTCAAACCGTTTAATTTTCCGCGCGCTGTTCGAGTGGTCCGAATAATTGGCCTCTGAATTCTCGATTTTCGTTCCTCGCCCTTGCGCGTTCACCCCTTAAGTCCCTTTTTTTCCCTCCTCTCGTTTTTTCAACGAGGGACTGCCGTCTGCCAGCTAACCGGAGAGTAATTGCACGTTTCATTGCTTCTACTTGCTCGAACATCGAATTCATAATACCAGCAATAGCGATATCGGCAATAAAATTAATATTAAGACACCATCGACGTCTGCCCTCGGAATTATAATTTCTCTATTCAAAGTTGATCGTAGTCTATCGTTCGAATTTACCCGTTTCAATGCCTTGTCGAGGGATCGGCAACCACGTCACACGTTTTTCCAATGTTGCACCATTCAAGATTGCGGGAAATTTATGGGGTGCATTCGAGAAACTTCTCGAAACAGACTCTCCCCGAGGATATTTAACTTCTTGCCGAAGCCGCGAGATTTCGAAATTCAAAATGTTCGCGCGAACTTTCCTACAAATTGTTCCCAGCGGTGCTTCGTAAACGCGAAATTTCACCACCATCGTTCTCCATTCATTTCAATTTTCAATCGAGATTTCTAATAAATATGGAAATCCCGAATCTCTGTTGGCTAGGCGTTAATCTCTCGGTTATTTCGTAATGTCTAGAAAACCTTGAAAATGGTTTCAGTAATAATAATAATCGTGATAATGGGTATCGACACGAGGAACGTTTTATACGCGGAAGAAACCTGGGGACAGAGAACGTGATCGAGAAAAGTTGAAAATCAAGGAGAAGCGAGATCCCGCGGATAACGTTCGAGACATCTGGACCTCGTCGAATCGACAACGTCGTCGAGGCTTTCAGCTGATGCCGGAAATCGAGAGGACGTGCCTCGATATCCGTTCTTTATCGATTTCCCACGTCTTTCGACCCCTTTCGCCTTTCTAATTCCGCGAAACACCCTCCAAAGGGTGTTTCCTTAGATGCTGCATTTTTCTACGGTGAACAAAAATTTCATGATTGAAAACGTATAGACCTCGAACGGTGGATGTAGAAAAATATTAATACGAAAGAATGTTCCAAGCAATACCCTTAAAAATGAGTTCAGGTTGACTGCCGTACGATTTTTTTCACCAAGTTCGAAGTAGCGAAAAAATCAGCAATTTTTAAAGACCGTATTTACAAAATGATAAGATAAATAGATAAAAATAAACCTGTCCATTGTGCTAGGTACAACTGTGCAAATCCTTTCGAATTATCTTTCTTTTGAAACTGATATTTCGTGCGAATAAAATATTCTACATGCTCCACTGTTCTCACACATTTTCCTGAAATGTCAGACGATCCTCGATTCATCGAGAACGACGTCCCTTTGAAATGTATACCTACAGACGTGAAATTCTCTTGGGAATAAATCATCTGGGGCCCATGTCGCTGTCAATCAAAGATGCCAATCGCTCGACTTATTCCCCTGTCGAGTTTTCTCCAGGCACCAATGTTACAAACTGGTTAAATCAATTCGAAAGTCGATAAAAAGGAGGTGAAACACGTGTCGCGGAAGAATGATAAATTTCTCGCGTTCTCACGCGAAACCATGAAGACAAATGCGTTGTTTGCGTCACGGTCTGGCTCCTCACCACATGCTGTGTAAACAATACTTTTACGTTCCACTATTTCTATCTAACTACTGTGTTGTTTGGGCAAACAAGCTATCTGTTCTTAAAAAGCAGGGACGCCTTTGTTCCGCACCCTATTTTACATAGGCAATCTCTGAGAAAGTCTTGTGCCTTGAATCTAAATCAAATGCTCAGAAATTCGCAAGGCAGATTTCGAAAGGTGACAAATAGAATATTTTCTTGAATATGAAATTGTAAAGACTAATTCTACTTATCCCAAACTCCGTAATGATGGGAATAATAGTGACAGTAATTGACACTATTAACGATAATATAATAATCGATTCCGCGTCAATCTAATTTCGCCGTCCATTCCATTTCCCAAAATAAAATCTATTTCTGCACGCAATCTAACACATTCAGTTTTCTTTCTCTTGCAGAAACTGTGTGGCTTTTCTAAAAAAAAAAAAAATTCTCAATCAAGAATATGAATTTCTATTTCAGACACGTACTGGCCGGTGTTCGTCTGCGTTCTTACGGCGACGACGGTGCTTTCCTGTCCACAGAGCGAGTTCCAATGCGGCAACGGCCGCTGCGTCGCCCTGAACAAGGTGTGCAACGTCGTCGACGACTGCGGCGACGGCAGTGACGAGCCACGACAGTGTTCACGTGAGCAACAAACATTTCTTATTCCGCGAATATTGATCGAACAAAAATACGCGACTATCCTTCCACGAACTTGCGCGTCTTCTCTGGCGGATCGGGCAAACGTCGCCAGAAAAGTTCAGGGGTAACTCGAAATCTAGTTACACCAGCGAATCGAGTTACACTCGGATCGGGCTTCGTTTCGAAACGTTCGGGGGCGGTGGCAAAGTTTGATCGGTGAAACTTCGAATGACTGCTGCGTGTCTCGTGGCACGGGGGAATGACGGTACAAATGATAGAAATAGATTTTAACATTGTTATTATTATTATGGGACGGATAAAGTATCGCTGACTTTATCGTCGTAACGCTTCAAGAAAAATTCTGAGGTCGCAAAGTGTCTATTAATTAATTAAAGGAATCGAATAGGACCCGAATAGAAAGTAATGGGAAAAACAGCAACCCTTGACCTCAAGAACGTTACCAGGTCGCCGGAAACACTTTCCTGTCGGACACAGAAGCTGGACAATCGAGTGCCTTCCAAATGGAACGAACAGTAACCCGAACCCGGTCGTATCCAACTTTATTCCCGCGGCAAACTACGAAGAGGCGGTAGTTCACGACCTTCGGCTTTTCCGTCGAATCGAAACAATAATTAGCCGGAGATTCGTCGCTTTTCACGAGAAAAAAAAGCACGGTCTCCGGGGCAGATACAATCGCGCCTCTTTCGACCTCTTCCATGCCACGAACATTTCGGTCGGCTCATTGTCGAGCCGGCTGAATGCAGTAACTGATCCTCCCTCATTGTTCGTACGGGAGCTGCGATCGAACTCGTTTGAAAGCGGAGACTCGAAAACGCGACCATGCTTTCGTGATTGCCGCGGACTCGAAAGAGTTTCTGCTTCGTTAGACCCCTTTCTCCCAGCCGAGCTTTATTTTCCCCCTGTATTTGTTTAGCCCTGACCTCGCGGCTCTTTCGTTTCGTTCCCTCGACTGTAATCGAATTTCGCGTCGCGTGAACTCCGCTCTTCTCGCAGGAACGGAGCACGCCGAATGCCCGGGGTCCCCCTTTCGTCGGTTCGATTCTGACAACCGTGAACTTTGCTCAGTTGAACGCAGCAAGCGTATGACAGGTCGAAGTCAGAGAACTGAAATTTTTCTCAATGAGTAATTGTGGATCGGAGTTCAACGTAGCCCGTTCGGGCGTCTCAAAAAATCGTCCCCCCAAGTGGGAAATCGCGTCGCATCGAGGAGGATGTATCCATCACGTGACGCCTCCGGCGAGGTGATTAATCGAGCTCGACTGATTGTCGGCCACGCGATTGTGATGGCCACGCGACATCATTCCTCCATTTGCCGTAAATAATTCTAGACTGCTGGCCCGGGTTCCACGCGATTTAACCCTTCCCGGAAGACACCGTGACGTGTACAGACCCCTCGTAACGCGACTGCGATGCTAATGGAATCGTCCATACGTTGTCTGTTTCACTTTTGTCGCCGAATCGTGCGCGGAATATTTTTGCGACAGCTCGGTTCAATGATGAAAATTTGTTTCCTTATCGAAACTTCATACGGTGCCTCGCGTTCGTAGTACAATTGTTCGAAGAATTCCGACATGCGTCAAAATAAATGACTCTCTTAAAGGGACTGTTATAGAAAATAAGATTTCTCGACGGTCGAAATTTCGATAGGATAAGAAATGAACGAAATGCCTCCGATTCGTGAGATTCTCGAGTGCAAGACGAAAGTCGACGCCGCAAACGACCGTGGAGGAATAAATTTGGGAAAATATGGATGTCGGTAACGAGCAGGGTCGGTTTACGAGATCCGTGACGAAATCGTTCTACCCACGAGAATACAGGGGATGTTTCCCTTAGTCAGACGGTCTGCTATCGACAGACCATGATGGAACGAGGCAGTTTGCCCGAGAAATCCGTGAGAGTAAAAACGGCCCTCGTTCCTTTTTGGATTCTCCAATTTTTTTGTCACATATCTCGCTTTCACCTGAAAACCACCACTAAGAGACGTCCTTCTAGCGACAGAGAACTCTCGCGCCTAACATATTCGTTCATTTAATGAATTGAAGAAAAGAAACGGCACTGAACTAACGTTTGAACAGGCACGAATTTCATTACATTATTCATGGTGATCCAATGAAACGCTTCAACAAAGGGAATCACGTACGATAAACTGTAATTTACGGTTGAAACTTCTGTTCGCCGTTTCAGTGGGGACCAACCGGTATTATTGGTGAACAGAAGGAGGGAATGATGAGTCAAGAAGGATATTCGCTGGTTTGTTTGCGTGGGACACAGACGGAAAAATTAATCACAGAACTTTTCGGTCGTTTCGTCGGTTCTTTTTTTCTTTTTAACCGGAGAAACTATCAATGAGAGGGATGCCGAGTTACGTACTCTGAAAACTTCCTTTGTTCCATTCGACAGCCATTGAAGGAACAGCGGAGCACGAATGGAGTACAACGAGATTACCTGATAACCTAGTTTCAAGTCCTCTGCAACGGGAGACGTTATGTAAGACGTAGGGAATGTTTTCCAACGTTTTATGGTCAGAGAATTTATGGTATTTTATGGAGATTAGGTAGCTGGAAGAATACTTCTGAAAAGTGGAATTCGATATGTGCATAGCAATGGGGCACGAAATATTTTTCATAGTCTTGCAACCGCAGGTGTCTGTACCGCATAAATCGGCTCACCTTCTTTATTGTTAATTTTTTAATAGAGATCAATTTAAATCGTATTAACGAATAGAGTAATGACGTGCAGACAGATTATGCCATTTTTCAACACCAATTTCTCCTCCTGTCCTATCGTCCCTTACAATTTCGAACGGTATGAAATAGCGAAACTCTGAGAACCATAATCATCGTCTTTATCTCGATCACTCTATGGTACACATCTTCCACCCACGATTTCTCATCTCTTAAAGGGACAGTTGCCTTCCGCATCCCAAACACACGTGATACTAAAACGCGGTGTATCGATCTTTCGAGCTCTCCTATTATCGCGAAACCGCCGGAAACGTAAGGCAACCACGTTTCCCCTTATTGTCACCGTGTGTTGCCTACCACGACGACCGCGGAAAACAGTGTGCGATTATAAATGGAACCATGGCTACTCTAATATTCGCGACTGGCGAAATTAAACGTCGCAGAGTCTCGAATGCAATTCACCGTTCTTGGGTTAGAGCAGTAAGGAAAGCTGTCTGAAATTGTCGAGGTTTTTTTTACCAAAAAATACTATGTTTCTCCTCTTAAATACTGTACAGAATTGGTTTCGTCATTTTCTATTACAAAGCATTAATATTATTATGCGTCGTTCTTGCTCAACTGTTAACTAAATTTCTCGAAATATTCCAATTGCATTAACCCAATAACAAACGAAAAAGCTGTAGCTCAACGTTTCGGAGCAATCGTATTCGAACGCTTTGCCAGCAATTTTTATTACACCGTGTAATTCTTTCCCGACAGAAACACCACGACCCTCTTTCATATCACGCCACTCTTTCGGGAAACAAAGCTCAGCGAAGCCGATAACAATTACTGCTGCCGCACGAAGCGCAAATATAAATCGTGAGACAGGTTTCCAGCACGCAAATGCTTTTTCAACCGCGACGATAAACCGGTCGACGAACGGGAATCGTACATCAGAGTAGAGAAACACAGGCCGCAACAGGGGTTTGCAATTATTTCGCAAGAAACTCTACGACTGTTCAACATTTCCATGCGAACATAACGTTGCTGCGCTGTGTCGCGGAAAGATCAGGGCTGTAATAAGAGTAATAGGAACACGGCGGGGTGACTTATTCTCTGAATCGTCGTTATCACACAAAGCCCTTCGCGAGAGAAAATGATGGGGAATATAAATCATGGTTGGCGTGTTTGGCCACGTGCACGTATTCGGAATTAGAGTTGCAATTCTCTGCTTAATTACGGATAAATTTGCCGAGCTTCAGACTATTTCTCGAAATTACAGGGTCAGCAGAGAAACAATTAATTTCTTTACGCTCCAACGCGAATCTTATATTTGCTTTGCCCGCCCGATTAAATGTCTGAAACATTTTTTTAAATAACGATAGTCCAAGAGCGTCGTTTCCGTGCGACAGATCGTTTCTCTGCAAATTAATGGTAACACCAGCTGATTCAGCGAGTCGTCTGAAAAACTCATTTTCCGCGACGATCGCGAATCAACGAACAAGCAACGTAAACCGCGGCTGAGACGCCACTCCTTCCCGTTTTTACTGCTCGTCGAGAATGCACGAAAAAGGAACGAGCCTCTGGTGAAACAGTGAAATCGATGGTGTACTCACCAGATTCGATGAACTTGCAACGGGACGGGGGTAATAGGTAGTCCAAGCTGAGAGGCTTCCGGTCCCAATAGCTGCTGCGGATTCCAGTCACGTTGAAGTGCCGCAAACCGGAAGGAAAAACAGACACCTTTCTGTGAAGCAGATAGAGTACGGTTGAAACGGAATGGTCAGCGAAATTATTGGGAGAGATACGGTATTATGTTAAGGGTAAAACGTGTTCGGTGTCGTTGTCGCCGTGTTGCAGTGCAAGCTATCGATTTACGATAGAACGATGGAATATGATATAACGATTCAATGATACGATATGAATTAATAGTCGCGAACCAGCATGGGCTGCCTTTTGTAACGATATGAACAGCAATAAAATTAATAAAACAGCGATTAATAAACACGCGCACTAATTGTATAGTCTTAACAATAGAAGTAGAAAGTTTATTACGTACCATTTTCGGCGATGTTCGCACTACGAGGCCTCAGTAATAACTAAAAGATGATTGCAATGTCCTCGTGTCGAACGTCCTTTGTATACAAGTTGGAATGGAATACAAGTTTTGTTTACTTGGTCGGCCAAAAGGTTGTAATACTTTCTAAAGTAAAATCAAGGATGTATACATACAGATAACTCGTGCAGTCTTACAAAATGATCTACAGGAAGAAATAGTTCATAGTTATTAATCGGAATGTTAATGATATTATAATTAATGATAATATTCATATTAATAACAGCAGAAGGATAATGTAAACAGAATAAATGTACAATATTTCCAAGATTAAAAGAACACAGTAAGCTATCGTGTTTAAAAAAAGAGCCCGAAGCCGGTTCGCCTCCACTTTTCATTAGACAAAGACGCTGGCTGGTGGAATTATAAATTTCCTTAATCTCTGCCCCTCTCGTTTGGCATTTTCTTATTAAATTTTTCAATTCATTTTTGTCGACGCTGAAAGTGCAAATGTGAGCCAGCAATATATTGCAAACGAATACGAATACTGTTATAAACTGCATTCATAACGAAGCCAAGTCCCCATTCGTGAAGTTACGATGGCCAATAACAAAACTTTCGTATTCTTCTCGCGACTAACGATGAATTCCCCTCGCGAATCCAGTTAATTTATATCAATTATACCGGTTAAGGCAATTAAGCTCAAGAACGATACCGAAGAAAAGTGGAGTTTGGGTTTTACTAAGAAACCCTTCGTCGGCGCGACGTGCCTCGCACGCCCACCTGGGTGGAGGGGGAAAACGATATTTCACTTCTGACGTTTTTCCTCGATTATTAAATCCTTTCACAATCCTCCCGAAGAAGTTAGTAACTTTTCACATAATCTGTGTCGTCGTTAATACTCCCAAAATACAAGTGCTTCTCGTCGACGGCGAACCTTGCAAGATCTCTCCTATTTCCCTTGTCCAAACTTTTGCTCAAGTCGTCGCGTTTCGTATCATGTAAAAAAAAAATTCAAACGCGATGGAAACTTTTAAGGAGAACAAATTTCCAGCAGGTATATTCACCTGGCAAGATGTCGAACAGAACTTCAATCCCTGAAACTACAAATTTCCAAATCCATACGTACTGCAATCCTTCTTCGTGCCTCGGACTATTAATTTTTGTACAAAAGCGGACTCTTGTTTCCACTGGCTGCGCACGTATAAAATCTCATATCCAGAAAGCCGTCGACGTAACTATCGTTCAACGTTCAACTGCAGGACCATACGCATGGTCCTTTTAAATAATTCGCAAACATTCAGATGGAAGATTAAATGTCGGTAGCAATGATCTTTAAAGAGTGGCTCACAAAGAGACGCTTTAAAGGACCTACTTTCCACTCGTCGAGCCGAGTGCTCTCTCTCTCTCTCTCTCTCTCTCTCTCTCTCTCCAGGTGGATGTGCACCCCTTTTCTCCCCACCGCGTCTTTCATGTTTCCTTTTCCGGGTTTCTCAGGGCGGAAGCGAGCGGCTCGACGCTTTTTACCCTCTGTCGAGGGTGGAAATTACGACCACGCGTAATTTTGCTCGAATATTATTCAGTCTGCACGAAAACGAACAGTGTAAGAGCGGGGAGTAAGACTTATTAGCCCTTCTTCAAAAGAAACTCCGGCATTTTGCGCGTATTCATTTCAGGTGGACGCGTTTTATTTACAGCTTAAGTCTGCACAAATTTGGAACGTTTTGTTGAAAGGTTTACAAATTGTTAACGATTTTAGAAGAGATTTTTACGAATGGAATTGCCGCCGAGAATGTTGGTGAAGTCGAACTCTGGAAGAAGAACGAAATGTATGAACACGATTCATTATCGTGTTCATAATGTTAGATCGTCCCACGAGTGTTGAAATGTTTTTAATGATATTATGCGCGCTGGTGGGACGACCTAAGTATTATTTCTGAATTGATTCTTTGCTTCCTTTCTCTTCGTACGTTAGCTTCCGTAAAGTATCATTGTAATTACGTGTAAAACTGTGCGGCCTGCTTGTCGACGCAGCGTTTGCGTTGCTCTGGACCACTGGCTCCATTGCCACATCCTCGTTGTAGGGTGACATGTTGGAGCACTCGCAGAAATTCTGAATTGATTGTCCGTCCAACGATATTCGCTCAGCTTCTAATATGTTTAATTAATGGCGAAGCAGAAGTGTCGAAGATAAATCGCATGAATTGATCGTCGAGGGTAGGAAGGAACTGTTGCAATGTACCTTGCAGGTTTATGTTACTTCCCACGCAGAAACTTATCATACTACTGTCAGAATAGTCGTAATTTCGTGGCATGAACATACTGGAGGGATTTGGACTGGCCTCTTCATTAATTTGGCCGGCTGAAAATATGTTGGAGATTTTTTGTCCAGGCGTTTGATCGACTGATTGTTTCGCACCCGGGACACCTAGTGTAAATCATTATTAAATAAAACAAAAGCTCCCATTTCAAGTGCAATAATATAATTGGTGTAATATCGTGTCGTTCCACAGGCAATATTATTTTTGTCACTGTGTCAAACAGTAAGTCAGCAATTGGCACTAATTCTAAGCAAGAATTTCGTTCAGAATCTGTATTCGCAATTAGTAGAACTTTGTCCCTCGAAATGCCTAATAAATAAATTGCTTACGAAACGATTAGGAAACGTGAAGCGTACCAACTAAATGGACCACATTCTTCTCCATTTTCTTCCTCGGGGGAAAATTATAATGTACATCCTCTATCTTCCTAATCTTGGGGGTAGACTTTGCACCATTCGTCTCACTTCTATTCCCCTCCGATCTCTCAATCTTCCCTGGCGACGCAACAGCCGTACCCTCAACGCAGATCAATCTTATTCTCTTCGTCGATGGCTCGTACATCTCCTCTGCAAGCTCCTCGTCACACTGGCGTGTTTGCTTATCTTTGGAAACGCCGGATCGTTGCTCCAAATGCTCCAGTTCCTGGTCCATTCGTTGCTCCAATTCCTTGTCGGGCGCATCGATCGGATCTGGGCCCACGTTTCT
Source organism: Nomada lathburiana (assembly GCA_963667235.1). Lineage (NCBI taxonomy): Eukaryota > Metazoa > Arthropoda > Insecta > Hymenoptera > Apidae > Nomada > Nomada lathburiana. Next base: position 11,433,689 of record OY763906.1, read on the forward strand.
GTCCACGTCGCTGGTTGCGTCCTCTTGCTCCACTTCCGGCTGTTCCTGGTCCAGGAAAGGATTCGTTGCATCGATTGGGCGACTCGCGTAAACACGATCATCATCTTGTGATAGTTGGAACGAGGTCTCGGCTTGGAGTTGCATAGGGCTCCCGTCGGTAGCGTATTGTTCCTCGAACATTAGCGTGTCCACCGACATTGTGTCTAAATTGGTGATACACTCTCGTGAAGATGGGTAAAAACAGTATATATTAAAAATTGTTCAAGGGAGAAATTTTGATATTTTCATTCAAGATTAAAACGAAGATTTTCGCTTGAGAGGCCTCGCATACTCAATATTTTTTAATTGAATTCTTTCTGGTCAGAGAATAATTATAAATGGAAGTAGGAAAATTTATCATGCTAATGTACACGTGCCGTGGAACGTGACAATATCCATCTAATTATATTGCAGGAAGAAGATGATTGAGAAAAGTGAAGTGAAATTTAATTACTGGGGCAGATCGATAGGTATAAAATGTAAAAAGCAGTGGGGCCTTCTTTCGTTAGAGTATCTCGTTATGAAAGATAATATGCACCTAAAGAATTCTCGTAATTTTTGTCCCACTGGTTCAGGAAGTCAGGCCTCTGTTGGCGCTCGTAAATCGTGCACATGTCGGAGAAATGAATCTTCGGCGGTGGCATCTCCAGAACCTTCATTGTTCGAGCTTTCTTCTCCTCTTCCTCCCTCTTCGATTGCTCGGCCAGCTAAGAAAGGACCATTGAAGATCTGCAGAAATTGTAAAGGTTGATATGTTGGAGAAAAGTCGACGCATAATACCTCCGTTTCGATAGCGCTTAATTCATCTGCGGAATTTTCGATGCTATCGTTAACGTTCTTCAGCTTGTCCTGGAGCATCGTCCTGTTTGAAATTGCCCGCGCCAAATCGGTGATCTTTCCACGCATGCGCAACCACGAGATCTGCTGGTTCAGCTTCGAAATTTTATAGCACTCGGCGATCTTGAATTCGAGAACCATTTTGCTCACGTGAAGTTTCTCAAATTTTACATTCGCCTCCTTCCTGGCCTCGGCTAATGGAAATTCCTCGTATTTTTCCTGCATGACGAATTAAATGTAGATTCGATTTTCCTGGAACGACGATTTATGCTTTGAAATACAAATGTTTACGTACATAGTACGATTGCCATGCTTTATCATATTCACGTATGGTGGTCGCATATTGCTCTAGCTCCAGTTGCATGATTTTATAACTGTTGTCGAGATTCAGCTTTGTCAATCCGATTTTATAGTTGGTCAGATTTGAACATTGGGTCTGCCTATTGGGGACACATTTTCGACGATTATGATCGATCAATTTTATGGAAACTATCGAATACCACTGTTTTACATACTTGATCGAAGTGGCTGACAAGATTGCTACGTTTTCGCTGGCGTTCCGTGACCACTCTTTCAGATTCCTCTTGTTGTTCAGCACCGTTCGAATTTCGGTATTGCGTTTGCTTATATCACTTTCGAGGTCTTGTCGAAATTATGGAAGAAAAATATTTTTCCACTGTTTAACTCGAAGAACCGGGAATATCCAAAGGTTCGCAACACAGAATCATATTACATTTCACGGAAAGAAAATATCGTGCCCATATGACGTCACGTTCCATGGTCAAGTGTCGCGATCAAAATTTTATCGCGAAAAATACCATTGTATAAACAAATTATTCGATACAAAATTGCGCGAGACCTTTCCCATGGGTGCTAAATTATAGATTCATCGGAAGCAAGCAAACAGAAAAAGCAATGGGAAAAGAAAAATTGACTTACCGAAAAGCCTGGCCGTGGCCGTCTCGATCTCCACGTTCAGACAGATCTCCAACATATTCATGAACTGAGGATCGACCCGATTTACTTCCGTCTCCATTTCCTCTTCGCAACACGATTTCCACGAAAAGCCACGCAAATGAACTTATAAACTTCATTAAAAGCACAAAAGTGTACAAAAGTTGCACTACGTCCAACACTTCGGAAGCTTTGTTTGGGAATGACGCCGAGGGACCCGTCGAATGTGAAGGGCGCGTCCTGATTCGCTGACGCTATTGCACTATAATTGTGCGGCAAATTTCAAACAACCTATTTAACTACATGACGCGAATCGCTAATGTGGAAGCACTCAAAGGGCAATTAATAACAGCAATAATAAGTTAATTAGTATTAACTTGATTAGCGATAACGTTAAAGATATTATACAAAGATAATCTAATAGTAATAATAATTTTTATTACTATAACTACTATTAATATTGCATATCTTGCATACCTTTTCGACGCGAAGCAAAAGTTAAGTGCACAGTGTTTAATTCGATCATACTTTAATATCAGCCACAAAAAATTCGTAAGTTTTGCTTTGGTACAGTGAAGCTTTTGTCCAAAAGCCTTACCTTTTGTCCTCGTTGCTGTGAAATTGGAAACTTAATGAAAATATTGATCCAACGAACGTGTCGGTATCACCGAGTTGATGTATGAAACGATGAAAGAGTAAAATTCACGACTGTAGCGCGTGTAGCTGTTGGCGTTCCGTCACGTTTCGCTTTCCAAGTTGTCTCTTCACAGCGGCCCATTCGTTTGCATCGTTGCTCTCGGCTTACACGAGCCCTCCTGCAGAAACATAAAGGCAAATTTAATTCTCTCCAAGCGCCGACGTGCCGCGCGTAAACATTTTACGAATCCCACCAAACGAGCAGACACCACTGGCATTCGATTAATTTATCGGGCCCGGGGAAATTGATATCGAAAAATATAAGTAAAGACCTCAAATGCCGAGTGCACGAACACAGGAAACTGGCCACGAGCCAGCTGGACAACCATTTGGGTCAAACCGACCAACCGTACTCTTTCAGCCCGCCGGAAAATTCTTCTACTTCCGGCCAGAATGTAACCACTCTGCTTTACCTATTTTTTCCCCTGGAATTTATGTTAATATTAAAAGTTAATTAATTCGCCGTATTCAACACCGCGAAATATTTTTGAATAAAATTACGTAAGCAGAAACACGATGGAAAAATGAAACCGTGGATTTGGCAAGCAAAACTTAATTCCGCTCTACCGTTTGTCTACTATTTAAGCGTGATTTTATTGCACTGTTTAAATTATTTTCTCATTAAGATTGAACGTCTGTGGACCACTCGAAGAAGAATTCTATTATATCGTATGTATAATAATTGTCAGCCGCCACGAATACCTCGATACAATTTCTATTTCCCAACTTTGAAACACATTCCTCTGAATCCGGCTGCATTGCAAACTCTGAATACCAGGCAGACTCCAGAGAACAAAGCACTGGCTTTGTTAAATTCCCGCTTCGCTGTCGAACCTCACAGACCTGTATTTATTCGCCCCAGACGTTCTCAAATAAGCCAGCAAATTTTACAAAACACACTGTAAGTACGTTGCACCTCGACCCACGTAAGATTGCTTGCGGAGAACATCGCGGGAACTGCGCTGGAAAAGAACATGTTTCAGAAAAGAACAAGAAAAAATTGAATAGGATGAATTTCCTATATTTTCTAGAGCCGTGATGAGCAAACTGCGGCCCGCGGGTCACATTTGGCCCATCGGCACAAACCTGCGGCCCGTCAGAACATGTGACACGCCGGCCACCATCACATTGAACATATCAACGCATTTATCATTTATCATATCAACGAACAAAGTTAATATGCTTTGGACGATATGCCATGTACTGCAATTAACCCCTTCGCATCGGAGGACGAGATATCTAAGTGGAATCAAGGCGAATGGCGAAAGAAGGTGGCACGCAGAGGGAAGAGGAATTGGAGGCGGTGTTCGTTCTTGCGTGCTCACAAAAGCTCCGTTGCACCATTGCGGGACAAAACATCCAGCCAGCCGCGCGTTCATTCGCTTAAATGCAGTTCCACGCGGCCGTGCAGTTTATTTAATAGGAATCTGCAAACTCCGTGTCGCGTGTACGCTGGGGGATCCTTTTTCGCGCGAACGCCGTTGTCTCGCGGGGCAACAAAGCGGCGACTCGTGGCAAAGTATTCGGATCTTTGTGTAATCCGCCATTCCCAGCGAACTGCGGACAAAGATGGCTAGTAAAAACAATTACTCGTGGAAGTGTCTGACGGTGGCGGATGTTCTTCTGTCTGGTGGTTCAGTGACCCCTTTGTAGTTGATACGATGCTTGGGTCGAAAATGGTCGAATGATACTTTACTCGATACTACAGAATTGTTTAGGACAGAATTTGTGGTGGTTCATCTTTGTTCAGGTATGATTACCAATTTGCGTATGCACTTGATTACTTTGCCGCATGATAGTGGTCTGTTTACTTTGGAAAAGTATTTAATCCATAAATAGATTTTCACGGAATTAGGACAGTATTTAATTACTGTATCGCTTCGAAATTAATGCCCCCTGCTTCCTGTACAGTGTCAGTGACAAACTTACTTTGCAGAAAGAGCACTGGAGTGTTAAAAAAGGCGACGCATTTCCATGGAAATGTATTTAAATTCATACGCGCCAGTTTATCCTGTACCGGGCGGCTCAGTGACGAGTTTAACTTTGTCGTTAAAGCAGAACATCCGTCCGCATGAAACTATCTCTACTCTAAATTTAAAAAAAAATATATGCAACTTACAGTGCACAATAAATGACGAATAAATAATTATGACGAGCCATCAATGTATAAAATATAAGCACATAATTAAAATCGCGGTCTTAAACGAAACCAAAAATCACGATGTCTTCTATCAAATTACGAAGCCCCGTACAAAACCTCTCCAATGTTCACTTATAGTACAAAGGAAAATTGAAATGGTAACGAAGAAAGAAGTATGAAAGACAGCTGAAACTCGCCTAGATTGAAATTCCAGCGGCATTCGATTCGCGACCAATGCCGAGGCATGAAAGCATGGCAGTATCCTTTTGAAAACGAGCGCCTATGGGACTGCAACCGCCCCCGCAGCTTACGTCTCGGTCGTTTACCCATGCACGTATGTACATTATTTCCATTTTTTCCACGCGGCGTCAATCCTTGTGCGTTCGTTCGCGTATTCGTCGCCTCCGGCTGGATGATTTCAAAAGGGAGGAAAGACGAAGAAGTAGGGAAAACGATGTGTGAATCCTCTTTCAGCCGACGGCCACAAACCATCGCCCCAGGCCTGGTAAACGGCCAGACAACTTTCACTCTCTTTCCAACACCCTTTGCAATGAAATTTGAGTGACGCGTTAAGACGACGCGTTTTTAACGCTTTCCTGTGATACCTGACACGATGATTAAAAAGGCAAACCTTTGGTTTCGAATCGGCGAGGATGAATTTCTCAGGCTGTTATATTTCTCCCTCGTTTTCTGCCGAAAAGAATAAAAAGTCTTTAAAATATTTTCAGTAACACCGCAATTATCTCATCTCGCGAGACACAATTATGTTCGTTAAAATTGTGTGCGATAAATTGGGATGTGTTAAACCGAGAAGCGGTACGGGAAGGCAGGCCAGCGCAGTTGGAAGGTATTGGAAATTCATTGCCTTACGGGGCAGTATTTCGTCGCGGTTGTGAGCGGGTAATCGCGAGCAGTCGGCGAGCGTGCAGCTTGTTTATACGCTGCAGTGGAATCCCCGTTGCCAAGTAGAACCGGCTTGCAATTGGCGATACGCCAACCACGTGTAACAAACCCTGAATGTTTCCAATCCTCGTCCTCTCGATACTCGTTTCGGTTGCATTTTCCTAATTTTCGGAATAAAGTAACGGGAACCCGGGAGCAGAACTGCAAGCTTATCCTCGCGGATTCCACCACCTAAAGAAAACAATACGCACACACATATGCATACCATATGCTGACCAGCAAAATTGTTCACTTCGGCATTCTGCACAAAAACATTGCCCGGCGCCAAATTAATTCAATTCTCATCGAGGCCCGATCTCTATCAACATTACCAAGTAAATAAAAAATTGTAATTATTATTACCTTCCACATTAGTAATGATTAATAATTGAAAGCTAAACTAAATCTCCGTGAAATTAATCGTCGATACTTGTGATAAAAAGGGCTGGAACTATAATAGCCAGGCTAAATTGCCTAGCAACAATAGAAGAATAGAAAACAAACAATCCAAGATATCTCCCGAAGAAGAAACCATTTTCCTTCTTTCTTACTCTCCGTGCGATCAAACGTCCCCTGAATGATTTGCTTTTTCTATTCACCTGTGGAAACCACAAAAGCACTCCGCTTGATAGGCCACTGATCGCACGGTATTCCCGTATTGGCTTCCCCGTGGTGGCCTGATGCATACCCCTTGCAAATGGATCTTCAGAGAAACTAGATTCACCGGTGCCAGGCGACAAGAAAGGAGACGTCAGATAGGATGTACGCTGGCCTGGTGATGGGCTCAACAGGCTTCCAGTCGTTTCAATCGACGAGAATCGTGCTTAGAATTTGATAGCCCTTCCGTCTACCGATTGTCTGGTTGCATTCTTCCGGGCGCCACAGGACATTAAATCGTTCATGATTTCACCGGGGAATTTAAGCCAAAAATAGAAAACATCTAATTGTTATACAAACATGCAGATGCTGCAGTAATAACTTTAATCAAATAATAATCTTCAGATCTCGAAAATATTCCCCATGTTCATTGAATTTATTGAATAACTGATCGAACTACTTTGGACGAAGAATAGCATTTAATAGAGGAGGCAACATTTATCTATCCATTGCCAGGAGTATTTAATGAACTATCTGGGAGATAACAATTGCGGAAAGTATTTTTTTTATTGCAATCGCGCGAGATCGAGGGAATAATAAACATGGGCCACCACTACTGTTGCGGTTTCTGCGGTTAGTTCGTCTCGTGGAAAATCCTCTGACGCTCATAAAAGTATCTCATATCGCAGCCAACAACTCTTTTTCCCCGCTCCCGACCTTTTATCGCGTCGAAGAATGTGTTTCTTCGTCGAAAATGACCGGCTGCGTGTAGCTTAAAAGCAGACCGTGCCTTTCGAAACGAAAAATAAACGAAGGCTCGCTCTTAATCCCAGATCCCGTCGAGCAGATCAAGAAATTAGTTTGCCAGTAGCCAGTAAGCCAGATCTCGCGTCTTCAGTGTCTACCATTCTAAATTCCGGTTGCTTCCTCCACATTGCTGATTTTCGGAGATTTCTTTGGTATTTTCCTAAAGCAATCTCTTATCGTGAGTCTTGCCCAGTTGCAACACGTTTGTTCTTTATTTCTGGTCGTTCTGCTCGCTCTCTCCCTCCCTGTCCCTTCTCCAACGTGGAAGTTTAGAAAAACGTGAAGTTTTCGGTCGGATAAGCGGCGTTTATTCCGGTCGAACCGTGGCGCCGTTCGTTTCCTCTAGACGCCGTTTCTTTCTGTTTCGTTTGTGATTTACTTGGTGCAGACTGAGGAAATGCCGAAGTTTTCTTCTTGCATTCCTCTGAAGGAAATATTCTTAACTAATGTATCGTCAATTATTTTATACAGCATTGAAGGTACGTGGCTGTAATATTGCTGGCAAGTAATTAAAATATGGAACAACATTTATTACTTTAATGTTTGCTACTTTTGCTGATTCCCGAGTAATATCGAGCATGTTCAATATTAAATCTATCGCGAGCAGAACTACCTCGGAATTTTTAGTAACCAACACCCTTTGGCCGCGCAAACTAACAATCGCGGAGGGCAGGAAAATTGCCAGAGACTGAAAGTCACAGTACCTGGCCTGTGATTTAAGATTTCACGCCACGGGGGTGTCGTAATCGACCGTGCGATAAATGGGAAGGCACTCGGCACGAAGGGTCCATATTTTATTGCGTAATAAAATATAACCCGGTGGGAGAAGTGACGCAGGGGGCCAGGTCACCTGTCGAGGATTTATTACGACCCCGTGATACTAGGAAGCTCCGCGAAAACCAGGTCAGAATCAGTCCCGCCACCCTGGCTGTCCGTGAAATTGCGCGAAATGAAACAACGAACCATTCTTCACGAATATTCGGGGGCACCTTTGTTATTCGGTAAAATATTCTAGATCAAGTTCAGTGTTATTTCGTCGTGTTTCTTAAACATTTGCTTAAAAAAATCGAAGTAGCATCCACTTGTAATATCGCCAATACCAATAACGCTGTTCGGAAATTGCTGATATATATCGCATACGCTGACGAAAACATCCCACGTGCACGTGCGCGCAGACAGTCGATGGCGTTTGAACAGTGACAAAGGTCCATAATTCGTCAGACAGCGCGGCGGACCACGAGGAGAAAGGTGGGCAAGTAGTTGATGCCAGTCATTAGTCAGCCGCGAGAGACGACGTCGAGAAGCTGCTGCAAGCCCCCGGGAACTTTCGTAATTTGACGTAACAGATGCACCTGCTGAATTCGTAATACTTCGGCAGAAGCGGCCGCCTATCGGTTTCCGATACCGAATCCTGTCATTAAACCCAACGACGACGTATATTGAATTACACCCGGCCGATTGTTCCAAAGACCTGACACGTACCGCTATTTACGTTTATTGCAAGTGGGAGTACCTGCATGGATATGCGTTTGGGGGCCGTTCTCTACTTTCCCAGACTATCATTACCGGTGTACCTTGTGAAGAACAATTATTTCCAGCCAGTTTCATTAATTATCTTTCACGATGCATTCTCGCGCAACCCCTGCTTTCGTCCTCGCTGTTTTGATTACATTCGTTTCTCGGCGTTATTTAAATTATGACACTCCTGCGTATAAAGAAGTACGATTTTTGTACAAATTTTTCTTATATAAAAAGTAACCCTGATTCTCCAGAATTGTTACGTCTGTTAATTAGACATTCAAGCTGAATTGCCACATGCCACAATACAGATGGCCAGACGAAACGGTTATCGTAAACTAGACAGACGATGAAAATTCACCGGCTAATGGAGTTACACCGATACGTTACAGAACAGGGAAGACAAGGTGGCCAGATTTCAGGTGGACTATTAGCCAGGCAAACTAGGATTCTGATTAGGAATGGGACCTCGATGCCTGGAAATGGCGTGCATTGTGTTCTCGGCCCATTCACTTCGTCGATAGTGTATGTGTGTGTGTGTGTGTGCGTTGGCCCACAACTGACGTTAGCCTCAATTTCCATCCTATATACGTCCATGATGAGCCCTTGAAGCCCCACAATGAACTAGTATTGTAACCGAGCCGTCCTGTGCAATGTAATTCTGCACGGGGCATGCGATAGACGAAGCCAGAGTAACTTAATCGGCGGGTGAGTTTTGGTTTCCTTTGACATACGCCGTGAAAATCTCCCAATGATTACCGCGTCGCATACCCGAAGCTGTTACCAGCGACGGAACCACGAAAAATATACAATAAAAAATACTGGAAGCTTCGACGATTGTTCCATTTCATTTCTTTAATCGATTTGTTCGATTCAGTGACAGTACGCGTTCAGTGATATCACTAACCACGATGAATCGAGGTATCGCTTGTGCAAATGGACATCGGCCGTTTCGAAAACGATACGGGTATTTACGTCGAATTAGCTATGCTTGTTTTTCGACTGCACCTGGATGGCCGCTACTATGGATACGCGATCAAATACAATAGAGTTTGATGAAGTACCCGGTTTTCCATTAAACGGAAAGATGAAGAGGGACCATAGTGAAATAGAATTTTCGTCGAGAAAACGAAGCAACGGAAACCGCCTGGAGCCATCGATAATTCATCGAACGCCACCGTCGATTCTTTGACTTCAAAGGTCTCGAAATCGACCTGGATAATCCCTTTGATCGAATCCATTGCCGATTACACGGAAAACTTGACTGAACATTTTTGTTGTTTCGTTCGCCGTGAGCGATAGAGGTAATCCGCTAGGTTGGAAGAACTGGATTGTTTAATGGAGCTCGACGTCGATGCACAGGCTGCTTCAAAGTTGAAGACATTCAGAATTAAAATAAATTACCTATTATAAAAATTGTTCTATGCTTTGCTATTGAAATTAATTAATTAAGTTAAAGCACAATAATTTTTTCTGAAATAAATTTCCGTTAGACCGACCGGGCTGTTAGGGCCCAATAAATTCTCATCGCGTAATTCATAAAGGAATACTCATTTTTTGCGCAACCTGATAAAGCAAGAATACGAAAAATAGTCGTAAACATGTATTGGAAAATAAATATGAAAGAGTTGTGGCCCGCATATGCGCACAGTAATAAAGTAACAATAACAATGGTTTCCTTTTATTCGTTGCAGCCTGCAATAAAACTTACTACGGCGATGTGGGTAAAACTTACGACCTGGAGCTCCATCGACCAAAGGAAGACAAGGTGCCTTACATTTGCAAGCTCACCTTTAGTGCACCGGGTGGCGATTTCGGAGACATCGTGCAGGCAAGTTAGCCCCCCAAAAAACAATTCACCCTTCTATATTCGTAATTCGCGTACAGCCCAATGGCAGCATAGAAAAATAATTTCTATATAATAACAATTGAGCAAGCAAACCTATTCCTGTGCAGACACGCACAATCGAAATAAGCATTCCGTTAAAGAAAATTTTATATACCAGAATGAAGCCTCCTAATCATGGCGCAGTCGAAAAGGACGAAAAGCAGACCCCCGTTATTTTCACGGTGGTAAACAGCCCGGTAGCCAATGAAAAAGAGAAAAGAAAGAAATATCCAGTGAGGTACAAGGTGAAGGCATAGCAGCCAGACCAGCAAGAATTAACGGTGGAATTTTTAATAACGCAAATAGCCAGGATCGCGCAAGTTACCTTGGAAACCATCCACGAATAGCACTCATGATCCCAAAAACTTTCGAACACACAGACAGCCGGACGAAACTTTCCTTCGCGGCGAGCCAAATTTATTTATTTGCCCGCTGTTTACACGCCTTTCCGGCTATTTCTGCACGTTTGCCGTTTTCATCAAAGGAAACTGGCCAGCGTGGAACGTTTCCGCGACAACAACCAGGGGAAATTAGATGAAAAGCGTTGCTCGGCCGTTCGGTTGCCCAGGATTCGTTTCCTTCTCTTTAACGTTCCTACGATATGCTCGGGTAGATGTTTTAATAACAGGAAAGCCCTTTCGCGAGCTGGAAAACGTTTTCTTCGAATTGGTAACGGCGATTGGAATAATTTGGAGCGCAGTGTTTCACTCAACAGTTGCGTTCGCCGACTCAATGAGTAGTTCCCAGCTTTTTATATTCCAATTGTATATGTTGGATCAATTATGTAGTCCTATTTCCTTTAAAACTATTTACCAATATTATAAAATAATATTGGAATATTGGATTGCAGATAAATAATGATCTGCATACGTGCCCCAATTATTAATCAAACTCCACAGCAGTGTATGCTCGAAGGGTGAATAAATTCCGCGAATGTTCTCCGCCGTTCGCCATTTATGATCAACGCACGGCCCTCCTGATTCCAGTTGACGTTCGATAGCTTCACCCTGGGGAAATTCGTGTCCTTCACAGCAGAGGGTTGCCCGGATGGATCGTTACAGATCTCAGAGGCCCAACGGCCGGACGTTGGAGGCCTCTGGTGCGGAACATCCTGGGGGCCCGCGATTTACTACAGCGAGACACCGACCGTCTCCATCACGCTGAAGCTGCTAAGGCTCAGCAAGGATCAGACGGGATTCAATTTCGACTTCAGGATGGCGTACAAGATGATCAGGAAGTCGGACGCCGTGGTACGCTACGGGAATCCGTTCGTCGGTACGTACTTTGGGATCTACGCCCTGAAAGTTCCGTTTCCATCCCCGTGCCCACCGGCTGAAATCTTGGATGATGGGATCAGCTCGAGTTTGCATAAGCTCAGTCTTCGCTAAAATAAAAGACAGTTGAACTCTGTTACCATTCGAGATTCGAGACTTCTTTTTATATAATGTATATACGGAAACGAATAAAAGTAAGGAATTCACCGTTGCAGGAATAACGCAGGCGACAAGGACGCCAACGTCGACGGAGGCAACCCTTGCGACGTCGTCGAGCGACTACGCGAACAGCTCGATGGCGATGCCCGTGCAGATGGTCGAGCAGCCGTCGACCACCGCGAAACCAGGTACCGAGCAATACCTCGGTGACCTGATATCTGGCACCTACTGTTCACGCATATTCAACGACTGCGACCGGAAGAGCTGCAGGCTGCAGTCGCCCAACTTTCCCGGATTGTACCCGCGCAATCTCACCTGCTACTACGCGGTAAGTCCTGCGGGGGGATAGACATTCGGAAACATTCGAAATGAACTAACGACGCGAACGCGAAATATACCGAAAGAAATTCTCGCGATTATGTTTCGCATGTACTCGCCAGATTTCTTACCATTCCTATTGCGTACGGCGCTCGAGGATGTAGATCTTCTTCGTTCGGGCGAAAGATTTCTCAGGGAAATGCCTTCTGCCAGTCCAGTGACATTTTATCCAGAGGGACGGAAGGGGGGCACATTAAAACGCGTTGCCGTTGCGACTAAGCAGAGCCAGTAAACCGAGAGGCCGTATTTCACGCGAAATCGCGGCGTTCCGGGCAAATTGAACGGGTCGATGAGCGGAATCGCTTTCGAAACGAAGAGGACCGGTCGAACGACGTTGGCATTCCGACGAAAATTTACGAGGCACCGTTCACGGTACACGAACTATTATTCCACACTTGGCCGGACTGAAGCTGCTAACTAGACTTTGCGCGTTAAGTACACTTCGATACGCTGTCAGAAATTTCGCGATTGTTCCGCTAGGTGTTTCGCCGGCAACGGAAAAGTGAACTTTACGTCGCAGCCGCGCCAGGATGCGTGGCGACAGGAGCATAAAGAGGATTGTTAAGCTCGATACGGGAGTGTGAGGCCGGAACGTTAAATGGCACGAGTGCCATTGAAGGGAGCAATCGTTCGAGGATTCATCGAACGAACACCGACGAAGATTGTGCGATTAGAAGGAAACCGTTCGATAGGAATAGACCGTAAAAAATGATTTGATAGTACGCTGTATCGTGTTTGTAACGGTCCGCAAACGTTTATGCCTCTGCAAAGGACGTTCGATCGGAAACGCACAATTACGAGGGGGAGGGGGTGATTTGATAGAGAAGTAATTCGATTTGGCGAGCGTCCGTGAATTAACCATTCGGTTGGACAACGTGTTCAAATTCAGGATCGAAGCAATTTCTTTTAGCACAATGGATAAGCGCTGTAGCAATTCTTTTTTGCTTAATTTAATTAACCCAAATTGTTTTTTCACCGCTCCCACTGTCAACTTGAACTTATCTTTCACTCTGTACGCTGTGCAATTCTATTACGAAGCACCCGAGGAGAATGTAACTGCTGCTCACATTCTCATTCGACTTTTCCTATTATATCGTGTATGACACCAGGTGAGGCAGCACGATGTACCGCCAGGAAAGCACGCCTTAATTTCGGTGAAGCAGCCTCGGGGCCAATTGGTGGCCATAAGAGCGAGGCCGGCCACCCAGGTGGAATCGTCGCCGCGCGAGCTTCGTCTATGGAAAGACTGCGACTTGGTACAGGTATGTGCTAGCATAAAGTGGCGAAAATTGCACGGATCGGGTTAAATTGGGGGTCATCGTACCACGGGCGGCGAATGAAACTGGTCGCGCGTGACCATCGTGTCGATAAAGGTGAACGTCCATTACGCTCGCATAGTAATTCTGCCGGGTGGTGCTTCTTAAATCACCGACCCCCAGGCGAATTTATCGATCCACCGAGAAGGAGAGTAACTAAATTCGAATCGGGGACGAAGGCCGCGGCGTGTGGTCTAAGTTGATAAGAGCAATTTATAGGCAGACTATGGAGCAACGCTAGATAAGGAAGATAATGCGAGGATCCTACTGTACTGCGCCAAAATGGCCGGCGAAAGTTTACGGGCCCATTTTGGAGTTTGAAACTCGATTTGCAATTAATAGCTAATAGTTCTACTCCTTATCGACTATTACCTGCAGCAGTATCAATTTCAATTCGATTAACCTGAAAGAAATCGACGGCATATATCGGAAATGTACTGTAGAACATGAATGTCGGTATAACTGTGTCCCAAAATTGTTCGTACCTCCACGTTCCTTTAATATATCCTTCCCTCTATAAACGAGCTCGTAAATTGTTCAGTTCGACCAATCTATAAGACGTGTATCTTATATCTGCCAACTGCGCGATCTGAAATACGAGAAAAGGGCGAGAGAGATAATTAAAGTAGTCTGTTATAAAAGTTTTCTCTCTCTTCAGTACCTAACATCCAAAGCTGCATCGATCAGCCCGCCGTCGTTTGTTAGCTGGATTTCTTGGTTTTGTTTCCTTTGCTTCGAACGCCAACGGAATTAGAAAAGAGAGGATTCATCTTCCCGCAGGATTACGTGACCGTGTACGATGGCTACACGACCAGGGACCCAGTGATCCTGAAATTCTGCGGAGGCGGAGAACCCGTGCCGGAGGCCACCAGCAGCGGCACGGAGATCCTGGTCGAGTTCACCACGTCTCCTTACGGCACGTTCTTGCACCCAACACCGCCCCACTCGCTCCACGGCTTTCAATTAGAAGTGCAAGTACGTGGTAATTCTCTTCAAACATTCACGAGCTGAAACAGCGTGCTTTACACCTCGAGGTGGTAAAGTACCGCCCTCGTTCATGAGTCGCATTTAAATGGATAGTCCATGGCAGGCATGGTCGCCATCTTTCAGCCGGAACGAGCCCCGTGACTCGTTGGGCTAATGAATTTTGGAATTGAGCAATCCGTTTTCTTTTCCCGTGGCTCGGGGGACGTTAACGTTGACGAGGTTCTATGCGTCAACGCGATGACGGTTAAAATTGAGATCGTTCTCTTTCTGCCTTCCCGTTCGAGTGCTTCTCGCGGCGCAACCAAAAAAGAGAAATTTGTATTTTACATTCGTCTTATTGCCTTGAAAATAATCGGACTCTACCTGCCACAAAAAAAAGAAAAAAATGCTACGCCGCGATAATTAAACGAACGCTCAGTCAGTTTGCAGTTTGACGGACACCCTCTCAGGCCGGTTCTCCCTTCTAGAACAAAGAACCAACAAACTGCACTTCCAGGTAAAGTTCGTGGACGCGGACTCACCGACGTACGCGAAGAACAAGCACTGCGAGTTCTGGCTTCAGGGCAGCGGAGGTGGAGTGTTGGCATCTCCTCGCCACTCTTTGCCACGGAACAGCACCTGTCTGTACCATCTTCGCGGCGCTGGTCCCACGCTTCCCAGCCCAACTCCGCCTCGCCCTTTGCCCAAGTTTCCGGAACAGAGGCCGGGTACCGTATGGAGGAGACCCGCTCCGAGGCCGCAGCAGCCGCAGTTCCGCGTGTGGCTGTCCATCCTCAAGTTTCACGTGGGCACCAGCCTCTCCAGCGACGACGAGGACTGCTCGACCACCCTGATGGTGTGGGACGGCGAGATGATGCCGTTGTCCGAGTGCTACGATCTTTCGTGGTTCGTTCGAAGCTTGCGTTCAATTAATTAAATCGACCTAGATATTCATTTTTATCGCAGAATTCCACGAAGCGGAGTAATCTCCTTTGTCCGCGAGTTAGAACTTAATGGACTGCTAAATCATTTATTTCTCTGGCCACTCTTGGTTGCGCACTTTTTGCTCCCGCTGTGGTTTATTAACTTGTCCCGGGAACACCTTGCATATAATGCAGATTGAATCCTTCTTACCGCTGTATCGAACCAACGGCGCCTATCTTGCTTGTTTCGCGCGATTACTCAAACGAGTTTGCTTTCTTGTTCAACTGGGACTACCGAATCTTCTTACCGTGGAACAACAGTTTGGCTTTACTTAGCGCGAAGTTTTGGGAGATCAGAGTGTCGGATACACGGGTTGAATTCCACGCGGGATGCTTTAGTCTGGTTATCTTAAGGGATCCCCTCTTGTTTTTTCAAATTTATACTCCGAAAGGAAAAGAAATTCGCGTAACACATCAAAGCTCTAATATTTTTCATCAAACGAACAGAATATCGAACATTAATTTCAGTGCCAAACGCGACCAGTTACCCGAGTTACCCGAATGTAATTCAAAATTCCTCTCTAATCCCAAACATTATATGTATATTCCAAACAGCGAGAAGGAACACCAGCGACCGGGGGACAGAACCGCCGAGCCGTCACACCCCCAAGCGGCTCGACCTGCCGGAAATACCACCCTCTTGGCGCGTTACTGCAAAGACAAAGTGCCCAGGACTTGCGACCACGCGATCCTGCAGAACACGAGTCGTCCATGTTCCCTAGGCGAAAGCTTCGTTTCCAGCGGTAGCAGCCTGACCATCGAGATGCGGATGGTCGAGTCGACGGCTCTCAGGCGAGTGTAACTCGATTGCAAGTGGATAATGGGTGGAAGAAGGAGGGCAGGGGGGGGGGCGAATAAAAAAGGAAAGGAAGGGAGAAAAAGAGCGGTTTCCGTTTCAATTACGGGTACTCTCGAACGCGTGCCGTTTTGCTCGACGTTGTTTCACGTGCGCCTATCGATCGGCAACCCGCGTATTATGCTCTCTCTCGAGCGGCGATGTAAAGAGATTTCGCAGGGAATATCCGCGGGAAATGAGCTTTTATTGGTCCCGACCTTTCCATCTCTGTACAGGCTGTTTTAAAAGGGATAAACCGTGCAGGCAGGCGAAGCTCATTCGATAGGAACGAACTAAGTACATCGTGTGTCAATTCGAGTGAAACCTCGAAGGATTTTATCATGCCTGATTTACAATTTGCTTTTAAACACGTTTAATTGCTGTCCAGTCCGTCCGCGCTGATTATCTATTGTTCAATAATTCTAGTTGATTAATTTCTGACCGTGCAGGATACTCGGTAAAACTTTACTTCTTGCAATGCATTTCAGACGCTTACACCGCTCGCATCTTTATCTAAAATATTGAGAACGACTATTTCCCGCGAAGCAGAAGTTGAAAGTTTCAAGAGGATTCTGATGTGCTTTTTTTATCGAGAATTGGAGATCTCGGTTTCGAAGAGCGATTAACGGCGACGGTGGAAAAGCTAGAAGAGATCAAAGAACCAGAGGACTCCTTTCTTCCTCCACTTCCTCCCATAAAAGTCTATCAGAAGCGTTTTCCAATCAGTTCGTTTATCAAAATCGACTAAGAGAAGCGCGGCGAAACTTTGCAGAAAAAAAGTATAACAGTAATAGAAGACGGCGAAATCGAAACTCGGGGCGAAGATTGCATTTGAAGACATACTCAGCGACGATCTGATTTTTTTCTGTTCCTTCGAAGGAATTACGCTGGAAATTCTGGTATTGCTATCGCGTAACTTTTTTCCGCGTTCTATTCGCTCAAGAGTCGGAGGGCTTTGAATATAAATTCAGACGGAATTCGCTCGTGACACCGTGGCTCGTGGAATCGATACAGAACGTTACACGCGAGGAATGCGGACGTTTTATGGCGACGCAGCGCAATATCTGCCGCACTTGCACGTTTTCGTTCCTATCCCCAATCACTCGTCTCACCCTCGTTTCGCTGCCTTGCCTCCTTGTCGATATCAGTTATTTACAAGAAACGATTTTTTTTCTCCCGCAACCGCGCGCCGAAAGTCACGGATGCGCAACTATTACGATTGTCGCCATACACGAGACATCGATATATCCTATCTTCGAAGAAACAACAATTGAGTGCCTAAAAATACGTGTATTCGAATTTTTGTTTGACGGAAGGAAAAAATAATTTTTCGCGATCAAGCACTCCCTCCTCTACCCGCACATTCTTCATCCCTCCGCCTTTTATAATCGCATCGTCGAGGATCCCTCTTCGCATGCGCCAATAGAGGATCCACCGTCGGTGTTCAATTAAATCGAACGGCCCCCGATAAAAGGAAATCGACGGGACGCGCGTACGTGCACGGGTCATTTTTAATTGGCCGCATAAGGGGATGGTCCCGATCGAGGAATTGCCCCGTTTAACGGTTTAATAAACGCCGTCGAAGGGGCGGTCGCCTCATGTGGAAAGAAAAATTAACTAGACCGTGCGTCGCATCCGCGTTCCGAGCGGCCATTACGCTCGAATACGCGCCACCGTGTCGGGTCTTGGGTAACAAAAATTAAAAAAAAATATATATATAACCCCTTTTGCACCGCACCCCGACAGACGTCGACAACCTCTCGCGATGATAATTACCGCGATGCATCGGGGAACGGTGGCGTATTTTTAGCGTACGTGTATTTTTACGATTGCGATGTGCCGCTTGTTGGATGTGATACAACGATTGTTACGCACTTGACTACTCGAAGTTAGACAAAAATTGATAAATGATCGTGTTGTTTTGTTTAACCGCAGGCCGGTAAATTTTCGAGCGCTTTACGAATTCGTCGATCTTCATCAAGACGGGGATCCTTACGGGAACGGACCGTGCTCGAGGATATTCTACAGCCGTAATCGCGATCATTATCCAGATCGTAGATTCCAGGCCCCCCGTGACATCTTCCTTTACGGCCGTGGCGGGGCGAAAAATATGAGGTGAGACCACTTTCACGTCGCTTACCATCCCGCTCGCCATTAGATATTGTTCGGGACGCTTTATCGATGCCGTAATGTCTTTAAGGCTACAGTGATAGAAGAAGATCGAGCCGCTGAATGGCCGCTGTAGTTTCCGGCTAAGATTTACGGCCCTCGAGGCCACTTCCCCTCGCCGCATATTCTCATCTTACCATTGTTGTCCCAGCAGAAAGGGGACAAATCTTACAAACTTAACGCTATGAATGTTCAACAAGCAAGGGAGAATACAACACCGGAATCAAAGAATTACATACGATATTAATTTCAGGGGTGAGAATGTTGCACTTCAAATACACTAGTGTGTTAAAAATAACTAAGTAGCATATAGAAAGTGATAGTAAGAGTATAGTATCGTCAGGACAAACGGGAATAAAGACCCACCTGAATGACCAAGGATTTTATTAACGAATGGAAGAAGTCGCCCGATAACCATAGGATCTGTCCATTTTATGCGCGCCGCGAAGAAAATGGGGAACCCAAGGGGGACGAACTCCTTCTCTTTCCGGTGTGCGCGATGCCGCTTTTACGTGCAAACGATTCCGCGATTTCGAATGAGATGCGCATCAGCAACGCGCCCCTTTGTTCCGTCAGCAAAGCGATAGCCAGCCGTAAATAGTCCCTTTGTGCATCGCGACGAAAGTGTGCGCCTTTTTTTTCTAAACAGACCCCTCGCATCTCGCCCCACCGGCAAGTTCCACGACCCCCTTCGGGAATTGAGGGTGGAACGGGGTGAAAGAGACAGAGGCTCCGTTCCTCGGGAGATCCTCCACGTCGTGACGCACCAATGGCACTTTGCGTCCTCGCGAAATGAAAATTCTTCGCGACGTCCTCCGCAATTCTCCTGATCTTTCCGTGGGCGATACTTGTATTTCCTTCGAGTTCCGTGGATGAAATATCGACGCGCCAGGAGGCATTCAATAACTGAATGTACGGGTGACCTAGATCTTCGTGAAGTGTTCGCCCGTCGGATATTCCTACTTCGTAGAATGTTCTTTCTGCTCCACTATTTTAATTTCATCAATAATTCTCGCCTCTCCCTCTCTGTCCCCGGTGCAACGAATATTTTCTAAATCAAATTAATGGAAGATCGTTATCAATTGTTCAAATTTCATCTCTTTACCTTTCGCAAGGAAGCGGATGAAGAATCAGATCTTACCGGCACCCTAATTTACCCCCTCCCGAATTATTCCATCGGCATAAATACGATTCGCTCCCCTCTATCGATCGTGGTCCCCGCGAAAGTTTCCCTGACCGCTGTTGAACCGGACTTCAGCTCTCCACGGCGTCGTAAAACGGCATTTACGCCGCAGCGGCGGTCTTTTCCTTTCAGAAGCACCCGCGATAAGACACGGCACCCCAGTCAATCGTCGATTAACGCGACCCAATTTTCCCCGGCAACATTCGTATCGTTGTTTGTCGTTCGAATAAAGCTTCATTGTCGCCCGAGCAACGAAACGCTTCCCGCTTGGCCGACCGTCGCGGAAGCTCGTTTACTTTGTTCCTGTTTGTTGTTACACGCCACAGAGGGTGAGAAAAGGGATGAAGCGTATTGAGTACGGGGTGTTGATGTTACACGCCACGACGCGGTCGTGTGAATACTTTTCCCTTCAAGATTTGAGCGTGTATTACGGTGGGATGAAGTTAATTAACACCCCCGTTAGGTTTCTGTAATACCACTTCTATTTTTCTTCTCCATTGGCGTATCTGTTTCCCAGTATTATTCTGAACGACTTCCTTCTTCAATATTGTCCACGTTATTTTTCCTACGGAAGGATGAAAGGCTTCGTATTACTTTTTTTTATCTTATTTCGCTTAATGTAGCCCTGACTTTTTCAACGAATATAGAGCGTAGAAATTATTATTGCTCGCCGTTAAGATTGAATGCTCCATTAACGTCTACGATCTTCGAATAATTCAATATTTTAAATTAACCGTACCAAGAAGTCGACTGATTTGATTCGACGAGATTGCAAAGCGAGGGAAACCGGTCTCGTTAAAGTCGCTTTGGCTGGTGGTCGATTAACGAGAGGCGTCGTTGGACGATCTCCGTCGTAATCTCCTCCACACTCTATCGATCGGGGAACCGATTCCTTTGCGTGGCCGACCGACCATGTAAATTCGATTGAGGTGCACGAGTGTAAGCTAGAACGGATTTTCCAGCTGCGTGTATCGATTCGAGGGAGAACACGACGAGATCGTGAAGCTGCGGTTCAACAAGCTACTGAACGGAAATCGCACGTGCCGCAGCGTCTCCAGTCCAGATTTCAATCGGTTGCTCTGCGTGGGTTCCGAGAACTTTTCTGTAAAGGTAAGACAAGGGATTCATTAGTTTTATCAGTCTAGAATTCTTTGCTTTTTCTGGAATAGCCTTTCTTCACCTTTGTCTCGCATAATGGCAATGAGAAACGTGCGTATCGTTCGGAAATGAAGAACGATTTCAATCGACAGTTTCTCTTTGACTCTCCCCTTGACAGAAATTCCCGGTGTGAACGGTGATCGGTGGAGGGCACCCATAAAACCATGGCGGCGAACGAACGGTACGCGTGAGCAAATAAATCTGAAATTCCGACAGAGTGTCGAATCCCTGCGTTTCCCTCCACCTCTTCGTCGTTCGTTCGTTCGTTCGAGTTCGTTATCGATTGTAAAATTTATGACAAGCCCAGCTTCGTGCTCGCGTATTTAGAGCCCCATTGCGAACCCTAATGCTCTCGAAACGCGTCACGTTCGTTTGTTGCCCCCCCCCCCCCGTCTGTTATAATAATTTGTCGACTAATTAATTTGTGAAGCGATCACGTCGAATTTTCCTCGATATCCGCAGGTACTCGATCTTCCATGGACGAACGCTTCGCCCGTGCAACGGGACTGCCTCTGCTCGAACCGTTCCCTTCCTATAAACGTGAAATCCACATCCAATATCGTGGAAGTACACTTCACAGTGCTCTCCATGGACGCCTTGGACGATTACAATAATTTGTTTTTCGAGGGCACTTGGGACTTTCTGAAGACTAGTCCCTGCTTGCAGAAACGTAGAGTCAGAGGTCCGTCGGGAGAGATTAAATACAAGGCACCAATCGTCGATGAAGATGAGGTAACATTCTTGGCGTTCTAGAAATAATTATCGTCAATTAAACAAGCGAGGGAGAGACTTTTTGGAAAATGTCGGGAATCTAATGGTCGCATTCCGCAGCTTCTTCCATTCTCTACTATCGATACAGAATTAATATTAATTTTTTCCACACATTCAATTGTCCAGAAAAATTGCGAGAAACATCCGTGGCTAATCGAC
This sequence comes from Nomada lathburiana, assembly GCA_963667235.1. NCBI lineage: Eukaryota > Metazoa > Arthropoda > Insecta > Hymenoptera > Apidae > Nomada > Nomada lathburiana. The sequence continues at coordinate 11,455,458 of OY763906.1, forward strand.
CCAGGCCCGAACCAGTACCTCTACGTAAAACTGCACGGCACGATAATGTCGAACGCGAGCAAGTGCGCGACGAAAAACAGAATCGTGGTGCACACCGGTGGCGCAATCCACGTGTCCGTGTGCCCCAAACCACCTGCTGAGTCGAGGCACCACGTGGTGGAGGTGTTCAGCGACGGCTGGGCCGTCAGCAGCAACGCCATGATTCTAGCGCCAAGTCAGGACCCCGTCCGGACTGTCGCCGTCGAGTTTATCATCAAGGAGCCAGATACTTATACGGTCACGTGGCTCGAGCTAACCAGAAGGTGAACACAAATAATTCCCCGCGGAACTTGCAAATATCGTTCAAAATGAAAACGCTGCGATCGAAATTTCAAACAAATGTCTCACAGCGTTACTCCGAAACACAATATGCATCGGCAACTCTATTTTCAGGCCATCGGTGACGTCCACCGCGGGCTTGCAGATGCCCAGGGACTGCGAGCAGCGGTGTCCCGAGTTGGACGCCTGCATAAACGCGTCCCTATGGTGCGACGGGATATCCCATTGTCCGTCGGGCTACGACGAAGCCCTGACGCACTGCTCAATTCTCCTAAAACTGCCGCCCCTGCATCTGGGCCTCGGCCTCCTAGCGATCGTCACGATCCTCGGTGTGATCTGCTTCGTGATCTGGCGTATCTGCAGGCAACGGGCGAACCGCTCGATATCTCAGCACAGGTTGAAAAGCATCTCCTCGGAGACGGCAATCATTGACGGCAAAGAAGTAATATGCTGACACAGCGACAGTTCTGTGCGGTACGTCGAGGTCGACCGTGTGACCACCGTGTGACGATCGCCCACGGTTGTGTCAAACGTGCGCCGTGGCGTCGTGTTTCGTTTGCTGTCCTCTTGAACGGAACGTCCACGACGTCGCGACGACTTCTGCCTCCCGCGTAACGCGCAGAACTGCAACGGAATTATTCGTAGGATATTTAGAATCCGCTCTGATAGACGGTCCGCTGCTCGATCACTTGGACACGCTTTGACTTCGTCCACTTCATTCCAGAGGAAAGCCCGTCTCAGCCCTTCGAATAAAATTAATAACCCGGCTGGTCATTGTTTGCGGTTTGAGAAAAACGTTTCGCACTCGTCGCACGCTTCTTCTTTACCTTTCGACTGGTCTGCTGGATTCCGATTTTTTTTAACAGATATCCTCTCCCTTCTCAAGCTGTTTGAATGAAAAAATAATTCTCGTGTCTATATCCTCCGCGACTAAATTGAATTAACTCCCAGCTTTGAACGCGAATGGAGCGTCCAATTGGGAAATATCAAACTGGCCAGGACAGAGGGTGAATTAAAAACGCGTTGCAGAAACGCGAGGGAAAGTCCAGCTGCTTTAAAGAGGACAATAAGTAATAAAATCCTAGTGATATCGTTTCGCTGATAGTGTAGCAAACTTTGCGTCCCGATCGATCGGTGTCGATCGATCAACAGAATAGGATTCTATTCTAAGGTTGCTCGATGGAAACTCGGATCGTCGGTATTGGCACGGTCTAGGAACCTGAAATTCCTTTGGACTTCGCGCTCGATTGAACGCTGACCGGTAAAAGAATAGAAGAGAAGGTGGTCCAAGTCATCGAGCAGAGGCCCGGCAAGACACGCCCATTACATATAGTGACTCAATTGCTCGCCGAGGTGAACTCGACGGACTAGGAGACACGATTTTAAGCACGAGCCCAGGTGCTTCTCTCTATCTCTATCTCTATCTCTATCTCTTCCTCTCTCTTGCTCCTTTTTGGTACGCGCGCAAGATCCTCCGTAAAATACTCGATCGAAGTCGCGCGTCCGACTGAACCGAGGCTCCATTCATCGTGGTTGTCTAGCATCGACGCAATCTTCAAGCGAAGTAGAAAAAAGGAATTGTTCATCCAAGGGCAAAAGCATTTCACGAAGATTAGGAAAGTGAAACTTCTATCCGAAGGGCAAGAACAGACCTTGAGGATTGGAAATTCCCTTCGAGGAATATTCTTGCAGTGAACAAAGACTCCTCATCGAGGACAGAAATTCGGGAACATATGGAAAATGTGTTTCCACAATTTCTGGCGAAATGAATAGAGCTAATCGTCGATCGTGACCATCGCGATGAATCGGCCGAGAGTGCAGCGAGATCTATAGATACTGACCAAATGTTTCCAGTGATTACCGTTCAGGCGAACTTAATTGATACTGTCACGCTAGCGATAAGATGACTTCGGAATGAATCGAGCACGAAGAAGAGAACGTAGAGCTATGGTAGCCTGAAAATATGTGATATATATAAAATGCTGTTTTTCACGGAGCTGTGCTCCGTTTAAATGATTGTTACACCCCGGGCCATAGGGTCGTCGGCGACAGGAATCGATACAGGCTGCATGGGGTGGCACGCGATTTGGTTGCGTAGAATAGGCGCCGCGACGACGCCTGACGCCGCCACTTGTACACCATGTTCATACTTGTAAATACGTGATTATTTATCTAATTTGTATCGGATAACACGAACGCGGTTTACGCGTCTGCCTTCGTTCGCAGTTGCATGTCCTATCGTAGTTGAAGTATTTAAACTATGATTGCCGATTTGGAGCCTGAAAAATCAAATATTCTTATCGGTGACAAAGTTCTGTCAGAATTAAAATTCATACAACAATTATCCGAACTGCGAAGCTTCATAAGTTTATGGTTTTTTTCAACTTTCGAGACTCTAGGAGCTCAGGTATTTTCCATTTTCCGTTTTCTACTTGTTTGAAAAACGGTGACTGCGAACAGAGACACGTGCCGAACCGCTTTACTACTAGCGAATAAGCATAGAGCTCGCGTAGCAAGAAAACGAAATAAACCAAAATAAGTTACAAAGCGAAGGGAACCAGCAGTGAGAACTGAAAACGATCAAGGGAGAACGGTCAGCTAACCGAATGCACCGCCGTCGTTCGAATAGCAGACCCGCGGGATGTCCAAAGTAAAAACAAAAAGGGAAGAAAGAAACGAAAGCCACAGTCGACAAACCGTTGGAGCCATTACACGTTGATGAAAGACAATCGTTAATGTATTTATGTTCTGCACGCCGTGGAACCAAATTTTTTCACGAGTTTTATTAATTCTATGCTTTAAAGCGAACCCCGCCCGTCAGATTTGCGGCGTTCGTCGAGCTGCAATTGACGCCGCTATGCTAGGAAATACGTGCAAATGTGCCGAATTAAAAGAAGGATCGACGAAACTGTATGCCAGTCAATTATTCGGGCAGAGAATTTTTTAAACGGTCATTATTTCCGACGTTCTATCGCGGTCTACAAACAATTCCCCTGCACAAAGGGCGCCACTCTTTGCTCGTAATGCTTCCTCTATGAGCGATCAAGGTCGTCAGCACAATGAAAGAGGAGAAAGAACAGAGAAGACTTTCTCCTCGAAATGCCACCAGATTTCGTCCTTACGAAAAGACTTGTCTACGAGAACAAAAGCACGCGTTTCTTATTTCGTATTAACTGTTAAGATTAATTCGCCGTGTCCCCCCGATGTTTAATCGGTGATCCTACACGTTTTTATCGTGCAACGAATCATCATCTTCGTCCCTCCATTCGTCCACTTCCATTTCGGTGTTATCATTCGCGTTTCTTGCGTTGCGGGGACCAATACGTGTTACGACCGCTGGAATTGGCCGTGCCAAGGAAGGAAAAAGGGATAAGAATTTTTCGGTGTTTCTTTTCCCGCGCGGGTTCTTCGTTCATTGTTGCTCTGTTGGCTCGCGTGATTCCGGTCCGACGCGATATATTTCCAGAGAATCGAAGACTGATGCTTTTGGTTCCGTGTTACATCGTTGCGCCTACGGCACACGTGTTTCGTGATATCATTTCACTGCCATTTCAGTCTCGTTTTTATTTTTATTTTTATCGTACGACGACACGCTTTCGAGGGATTCGATCGTGAACGCTCAAAAAGAACAAAAACAAAAAAAAAAAAATGAAAAGAAAAGAAGACGACGAAGATTTCAATTACCGAAAGCCAATTATTCAAGTCAATAGCAGGGTGTACCAATGTTTCCAGAAGAAGGCTGCCAAAGAAGGGGTAATCTTCCCGGTTATTTCGGTTTCTAATAAACATTGCTTGAAAGCTTATTCGGTGAAAATAATAAAAATGTGACAAGAAAGAACAGTCTCTGCAAAAACATAACAGAGATCCAGGAAGGAGATCATACGGAAATGTTTGACTGTACGCCGGAGGAAACTTCTACGATATATAGCACGACGATCGCTCGAGCCTGAGCGTTTTCTCGTTTCGTTCAATCCCACGTGAAAGACTCGGCAGCCTCCGATCAACGATAAAATATTTCAGGATCGATCTCTTTTTTTTCTCTCGAGTGTGACTTTCATTGGCGATAAGCTATCGCTGGCGAACGTTCGCAGGCCGGCAGAAGAAGAACGGGGACCTGCACGAGACACTCTGCCCCATGATTTCTTTGCCGCGCAATGTTTCGCACGCCCACCCTCGACCAAACGAGTAATCGTCGATACTGTCGAATCAATTGATTACTTTGCACGGAACGTTGAAAGAAACTGTTCTGGATAAAAACCGTTAGCGTTTGATAAGTGTCCAGGAATCGATTTGAGATTACATTTCTTTACCTCGATCGAATGCAAGGGTTTTGAAACCTTTCTGGAAATTCCATTTAAATGTTCCGTTTAATTAGACTAGACAATTAATCGGAACTATCCTGTCGAACTCTGGACACTTTGTCACAGACTGACGTTCTTTGAGGGAACCTGCGATCAACAATGAGATCAAAGAACGATATAAGAAGTCGGCTAAGTGGATGCGGGATGAAATTCGAATTTTCCAACAACGAACCACTATTTTTTCAGATAAAACTCGCGCATCGACGAGGGTGGACGAGGTTGTGGGGCGAGGAATATATGTATTTTACAATTTTTATTACGGGGGCGCGCTGTTCACGTGCGCGAGGACAGTGAAGGTTTATTGCCTTGGCCAGCTCGAACCGATACCCAAACGAACCAGCACCGCGGTGCGATTTATCGGCCAACCCTTATTGACGGGGCGCCTGAAAGCGCAGCTCGTGCGTTTAGAAACGCCCGCACGGAGAGCGCAATCGGCCATGGAATCGCGTGGACTGCAAACGAACAGGTCCTCGTAACTCGTTTGCACACCGCTGGTTGCGTTAACCGCTCGTCCGCTGATTTTAATTCCAGGACATTTTTCACAGAGAGCCAATTTCATTTAATTCCATATTTACCAATCTATTGACGGTTTTTGGAGGAAATTTTATAGACGTTCCTTTTTTCGCGGCATGCGCGTAAGCCAGCAATCTTGGACGTGGAGTTTTAATTGAATTGAATAAAATTTGTAGCAAGTTGAAGTCGACGGCTCTCGATAATGGGTGTACGTGTAAATAGGCGAACGACTCGATTGTAAATAAACGTAAAGACATACACGTGCGAGTTTTAACTAATTCTAGATCACGATCTAAGTTAAACGAATAATTAGTAGACGATTAGACGTTATTAATTACGATGTATAAATCATATCCCCAAGCGTGCAGATTGACGTACGGAAAGTCGGCGTTGACTATGAATGTTAGCCTCTACTTCTGACGGTACTTAATTTCTTTCCATCGTCGTTTTTGCCAGACATAACAAATTATCGATTGTAATTGTAAATTATTCATACAAATTCTTATAATCATCGCTGGACAAATATTCTTATCAGTATTTTTTGCCTAAACCAACTAAGGCTGCTTTAATCTTTTTTGTTATATTTTATTCAGTTCTATAAAATATTTTTTCTTCGCGTTTCTGTACTTGTATTTAACACATGTAATTTTAAGTACCGTCAAGGTATGTTTAATAAACAAGATGCAGCAAAGGAAAACTAAAGTATTGCCTGACATCCTCGATTTGCAACAGAGAAAAAAATGACGAGGCTGACTGTGAACGACTTCCGATAAGCGCCCATCGAAACGATAAGAATTTCGCGCGGCTCCTTGTATGTACATAAGTAAACGTAAGTGTTGCCGAAGCGATAATCGTGAAGAACCGAGAAATCGCACAAAACGATTATGTTTAAAAATTATTCGAAAATTAAAAAGAAACACGAACGATCAGGATGCATAAGGAAATGTTGACAGGACAACGCTAGCTGGATGTTTAAGGATCTTGATGAATTAACATGTACAGCGTTTATCTCAGGCCTGTTCAGAAGTGGAAATCCTGAATCGGTTATTCTTCGCCGTGATCTCTGAAAAATAGAATACTAACAACGTAAGAATAATCATATCGTGTAGTGTCGATACTTTAGAGAGGATAAATTTACAGTACAAAATAAGAAAAAGAACTTACGCGCTACGATGTAGCCGAAAAAGTATCTCCATACGCCATCTATGGCTTCGCGTAGTAATCAATTTCACACTAAAGTAGAGTCGACAATGTTTTCTCATTTTGTGCTCTAACTTTGACCGTCGAAGAATTGACTTGTAATTAATCACTATCGAGCTCATGTTACGCTATTATAATGGAGGCAGAGTGGAGGAACGATTTGGGTATATATATTGGGTATATATATATATATTCGATGAGCAGGCCTGAATTATCTTAATAGTGCAGAACTTTAATGTCCGAATGTCTCCCGAAAACTGCCGAAAACGCTTATTATTTAAAACGCTTCGGCGCCCTGCAATAATCATCGTACAGAATGGTGAAGGGTAACGAATAAACATTAAGCATCGCTTTCTCTATCGCTGTCTTCGCGAACGATTACGCGATATTTTATAACAGTCGGTGAATCGTGGACAAAGCTTTCTGTTTTCAAGTACTTAACATTTTTACATCTATTCTAGTTTTATATCCTTTCTTTCTTATCTTGTCAATTTTTTTTTTTTAAATTACAATCCAAGCATTTTCTACATTACACAATCATAATATGAAATGTGATATATTACCTACCGACTGCCAAATTGCGGAGATTTAATTTTGACATTCCCGCGCAACGATCCATTCTCACCATGATGAGTGTGTACATATTGCAAAATTATTTCTGTCCGCATGCAATGCTCCTTGTTTCGCAGTTGCTCAACTGTTTGTACTCGAATTATTCGAATGTTTAGTACAGTAATTAGAGATTAATTTTTTGGATAGATTTCTCACGGCACGAAATTTGCAAAACGGAATATACACTGAATACCTCGAGACGCTAAAACTTTCTCGATTTCTGACACTGTTATTGCAACAAAATATTCGTAAACATAAACCAATAATCGCAGAAAGAATGTACTATGATATGAGAAGGAATTATCCGATTTACGGTGAGCGTAAAATCAAGAATAGGTCCGACAATAACACAGGTGCGCATGCGCTCGTGCACCACACATGTTCACGAAAGCGAATATTATTTAACAATGGTTATAGACGTGTCTATCAGGCTGATATATTTGCAATTAACAAACAAACAAATAGTTGAATCACTCGATAAATGTTTTCCTTTTGACACTACTACGATCTTAATGAGTGTATGAGCGTTCTAATATTTTAATCAATTGAACTTCATTTTTAATCAATTGAACTTCAGACCGTAAAGTTATATTATAAAACTATTGATAATTAATGCCAATAAGTGCTACGCAGCCCAATGGACACTTTTATGGAATGGTCGATAAGAATAATAGTGGATTGGTCACCGCCAGACGTAAAAATTTAAACAGAATCTCCGAAAACATGCTCACATGACATGCATATAGTTACTAATTATACCATTATTGATTACCGATTCGAATATCGAGTATGCGACATTTTTAATAAATTATTTTGAAGATTGCTTGAATCGTTTGGCTTTACTACCTTACCTCCATCTATACTACTATCACCGACGAGATAGAAGAATAGACAAATCACCCAATGTATTTTTTCGCCCCGAATTCCTAGGATATGGGATCCCATGACCATTTCCGTGTCACTCACAACGTTACCAACAGATTATAGAAAACGATGCGAAAAGAATTCTTTTGTTCTTTGCCGCAAAAGTTCAAAAGAAATAAAAAAAAATCGCAGCCTATTTGCTCGACGCTTTTATCATATATGTAACTATTGTATCGCAGAAGAATCAGTGATAGAATTGGTAAATGTATGATAAATATCGTCGATTGCCCAGGTCTCACCACGAGGAGGTTGCTGCGAATGGAGACCCGCGCGGTCCGAACCGCGCGCCAACCACCACCCATTAACAACAATTATTATTTACAAATTAAACGCCACCTCCTTCTGATGTATATTTGCAGCAGGCTTGATATGCAAACGTTGTGCAAAATAACAATGGAAGGAAGTATTCAAATAAATGATTTTAACCGAAGCTGAAAACAAAAATTCTGTTAATCACAAATCAATTAAAAAATCAAGATAGTAATATAAATGAGCTCATGCATTGTTTGAATAAGCAAAATGTGATAAAATAAATAATTGCTATGAAATCTGAAAATAAAAATACTGTTGAAACATTTGAAGTGAACAATGAAGATTATAATACATATTAGCTTATAGTCAGTTTATGTAAATAGGATGTACTAAAAAGATTAATTCTGGCGAAAGCTGAAAATAACAATTCTGCTGGACCACACTTAAGCAAAAGAATAAAGATTATAACATAAATTAGCGTGTACGTATTTCAAATAAATCATAAGCATGCTTAAGGTAAATAAAATATTAACTTATTTAATAACATCCTACCTATCTATAAATCTATCTTAACTTAAAACATCCTACCTGACTAAGAAGCTAATTTAATTTGAAAGTTGCCTGCCTATTTAAAGAATGATTTAATTTAGAAATATCCTACCTAATTGAAAATCTGAAGGGATATAAAGGGAGGGGAAAGAGATATTTCATGATGAATCCTGATGCTCTTTCATGGAAGTTGTGATTATGCACCTGAAACAAACGAAAGCACCTGCCTGACTAAACAGTTGTCTAATGTTAAACATTGCCTGCCTAATTATAAAGCTAATTTAAATGGGACATTGCCTGCCTTTTTAAAAAATAATTTAGTTTACAAACAGTCATCCTGAACAAATATTACCGTTATTTAAAAATAGCCTACCTAATTGAAAATCTAAAGGGTTATAAGGGACGGGGAAAGGGATATATTATAATGAATCTTCTTTCATTAAGACGGCGATCGTGCAACCTGAAACAGATAAAAGTTCATAGGAATTTAGTGATATTTCTTAGATATGATTGCGCGATTGTTTCTATCATTTCCTTTAAGTCGTGTTACGCAATCTTTCCCTTTTTAACTCCGAAAATACTTGTACTTTTCTTACGTACTTGAAACAATATATCGGTGAATCGATGCATTTGACAACCGAAAAAACTGTAACAAATTTATTTATTGAATTAATAATTACGAAAAAGTAGGCAATTGAATAGGAAATATGTTCGACGTGAATGTGTATTATTTCCTTTGAATCATATGATTTCCTTCGATTTATTTGATCCATACAACATCGCTTTTGAGCCTCTGATTACTTACATATTGCAATGTATGTTATTCAATGTACTTCAGGTAATACTCTATTATATTGACATCTTCTTTAACTTAATAATTCTGTAACAGACTTATTTATGAGAGTACTAATTGTGAAAAAATAGCAGAGAAATAAAAAGGGAGTATGTTCTTCCTAAATACAAATATGCTGAATAATAATTGTGAAATACAAATACAAATATTTACTTGGATACTAAGATGAAACAACTCGTTTTTAGTGTTAATAAATAGGGGAGAGGCAAAGAAGAATAATAAATTAGGACATTAAACATAATCAATAGCCAGAGGGGTATTCCACTATTGATTATCGTCCACTTGTTACAAGCACGATTAAAAACCGTAAGTGCATTATGTATCGTTTTTTTTTTGCGCAACACTAATTTACTGCATCACTTGCAAAGTCAATCGCGTATGGTATTCATTATCTTTAATATAGTATTTCGTGTATATTCAAAAAACAAGAGAAAACAAGAAATAGTAATTCATTATACCCATCATTTTTAATTCACAACAGCAATAACGGAGAAGTCATGGTAGTCGGATCCAAGACTACCATTAAAGCAATCACCTTATGTAGCTTTAATAGCTACCTTTGGTGACTCAGGAACCAATTTTGGGCTGTTCATTGTGGTCGCAACGCTACGTAAAAATCGCGTTCATTTATCATCGCAACACTATATGAAGATTTAAGAAAAATATTCGCGATGGGAAAACTACCGCAGCACTGTAAGTGCTAATCAAAACCTGTGTAGAAAATAAACACGAAAATTATTATCGCAACGCTAAGAGCAAGTACATATCGCAAGTATAATTTAATATAAAAGCAACTCTAATTCAAACCGAAATCTGTATTAATTTGCAACTCTAATTTAAACCACGATATAGTGAATCGCAACTGTAGCAATCGCGATTTGATATTCTTCGCAACTCTAGTGCAAACCGCATTCAATCGTACGCGACGCTAATAAAAATCGCGATTTGTCCAATACGATGATGAGTGCTGGAAACAATAAACTACAACTACAGTATACAAAAGCGAGCATAGTGACAAAATAGTAACAAAGAATGGCTCTCCATCCAAAGGATGCAGAACCATTGGTAGTTGCCCTTTTGAGCGACAGTTTGTCGGGCCTCTTCGGCATTTAGCTTCTTCTTTTCTTCGGGCGCATTGCCCGCTGAAACTTAGTCTAAGCTCGAGACTCTATCCGCAAAAAAATAAAATAAAATAAAAATCTAAACCGCGTAGCTAAATGGAACACACGTGGACGAATCACGACCAAATACAATCGTAAAAATTGCGATTACGGAAAATCGTAAAGATTACGATTAAAATTGTAATCGATCTTCGCCTACACGTGCAGCCTCGAGCATAATGTAACACGTTCGTTTCGGAGCCAAATCGCGACCACGACCGCGAAGGATTCGAAAAATCGATGGGCAAAACCAGAGGCGAACGCATTTTCGTTCGCGCCACAGCTTCACCGTCGACTTTTCAAATCAGATTTCCTGAAACAGGTTGAACACGCGCAATAGTGCCTACCCGATCAGAGACTGTGTCAACCTGCCCGGCCCTACCTACTTATATCTATCAGGCACACAAGAAGGTATACTACCTATCCTACCTAGACCTATATTTAAAAAATGGCAAAGCATTCACACAAACACACCTCATTCCACGATTCTCAATCAAACACTCGGGTGCAAAAGCCTACACTAGAGGGACGTCCCGGGACGCCCCCGACACCCGAGCTTGGCATACAATCATTCACACTCTAAGGGTACGTACCAATTCCTGAAATCGGCTGACAAAGGCTAGCGACCATTGCGTAAATATGCGTAAAAGTATATGCTTGTGCATTTTTTTCGTAGAAAATATTGATTGTTAAAATATATTGTACATTTTCTTTCATGTAACTATACTTGGTTCGTACAGTACTCTATTATTTGTCATATTTTCATAATTTGTTATGGTATTCAATGAATTTTTGCAATGGTAAAACATATTGCTAAATACGTTCATAATTTGTTATCAAAGTCCCGAGCCGACGCAATTCCACGGCCTAACCACACACACACACAACGTGGAAAATACGTCGTGCACGGTACACTAGCAAATGTCAGCCGCCAAACATTGTTATAAATTTAAAAACTATATGATCATCGTGCCCATTGCCTTTCACTCACCCAAGTAGCACCTGGGCACGTGAGTGAGTTCCTGACAATGAACACGGAAGGGGTTAAACCTGAAAATCCTGATCTAAAAAGATAATTAGTATACGTAAAACTGCAATAGCGAATAGTATATTTTATTTCCAATTTCTTCAAAAATGACTCGACTTTGTAATTTATTAAATATCAATAAAAATTCGAAACTTACTGATAAATAATTTATTTATTAAGAAAAATGACTCTAATTGAAATTGAATTTACTTGAATAAGTAATGTAATCAAAAAATATATCCAACAGAATATTTACTTGTAAAATTGACAAGGTATTAAATAAGCCTCGGGTGATTCCTTAATCGAAGTAAATTGTTCAAGATAGCTACTCCGATTTAAAAATCTACCCGTATACAAAGTGCCTTCTTGTACGTAATGTGCAATAAATTGCATACGAAACGGACTCGACTATAGCATATGAAAATTAATATTAAATTCTATCATTGCAGTACATGATTACTATAATCATGATACACTTGCAGTAACGAAGTCGGAGGGTATCCGACTTCTGCACTGCTCAACAATGAAAACAAACTGCAATTGATTATAAATGCAATTATAAATTTAGTATAGAAGGTCCTCAATATATATGTATACATTTGCTCAATGTATTTATTAATGTATATAAACGAAATAGAGGAACCAACATGAACAGTACTTATTTGATCAATATTCATTTGAATAAGAAACATTTCTATGGTGCTTAATTTTTTTATATTAAAAAACGCGGAGTACGAGAAGGCAGATCTAACCTCATCTAAGAAATAATACATAAGAAAAGAATGGCGGTCACTATGCTCGCAAAACTACTAAAAAATACAACCAGTCACCCGTGCCGGTTCGGACCAATCGTCCTACGGCATGATTGGGGACTGGAGGAATCAAAACACATGCGACTCACTACTTCGTTGAATGCAAAGACAAAGGAAGTACATCAGGGACATGCGGAGACATCAGGGACATGCAGAGACATCAGAGACATGCAGGGACATGCAGGGACATCAGGGACATGCAGAGACATCAGGGACATCACCGAGGCAGCTCAATTGAACGCCAGCATCAGGAATTGTGCAAACTGTAATTTAACAGGAACGCAAAGAACATTAAAATCAACAGTTAAATCTACATAATTTAATTCTTCATAGGGAAGGGAGAATCGTTTAAAGGATACTTACTTTTCTCACTTTATCAGTGTCGCCTAAAACATCCGCTTCAGTGATGCACTGACTCTACTTCCGATAGCTATTACAAGACAAAAAAAAATAAAAGACTATGCATGCGGTCGAAATTTTATTGCCGAACAAATTAAGATTCTACTTTCGCGATTGAAAGAATTGAGAAGGAGCACCGGTGCTCTGATAATATTATTAATAACTAGTACGCGAAAAACACTGACTCTGCAATCGCGTGTAGCTAAAGTTTGAACGAAAATTTAAACAGAGCCACTTGCTCTGGAAATACTAGAAAACTTCGATGCAATTGACTCTACCGACCGCATTGCGCGCGGTCACACAATTTTCTGAAAAAAGACACAATAAATATGCGCGAAAAATATGGTACTATGCACTAAAAACATGTAAATATGCATTATAAATGTGTAAATATGCATTAATAATGTGCAGGTGTCCATTAAAAATATTGAAATATACATTATAAATATGTAAATATGCATTAATAATGTGCAAGTGTGCATTAAAAATATGCAAACATGCAAGGAAAATGTACAAGATTAACAATGCAATAGCAAATTCAATAAGTTATTGCATATGTTTTTAAATATAAAACATAAAAACATATGCATTATGCAAAATGTGCAAAATAGTTGTGCCTATTCCAATTGCAATTACTTAATTGTAATTGGTATAGAAAATCTACTTGCCTTTATAAGTATTTCAAGTGTTGTTGTTTCATCTTAATATCAGTAATATATCATACAAAACCAATATGAAAATATAATTAAAGTGCTCACATACACAGGCCTTGGCTGCATTGAATTATTAAGCATCATTGTATGCATCTATTGGCTTACTCCTTCCTCTATTCCATATAATTAGCTCTCTCTATACTCCTGTAACAAAGAATAACAAGGAAATTAAACAAGTTCACAAAAGTAATGATAATTGTAATATACTAAAGCAATAATTAAACTCGAATTCTGTAGAAAATGTAAATATTCGATTTGCAAATGTATAGGCACACGATGTTAACAAAAGATTTACTATGGAAGTAACAGATCTCGAATATTCTTTAACCTAATTCAGTAATATTATGCAAAGTGGTAATTAGAATCGTATTAAACAAGCAGCAGCGGTAATGAAGTGCAAATAATTGTGGCACAGCTGTTATGAGCACCACGGTATAAATAGGTAACGATACGCACCTCACTGGGATGTCTTGCAAATGTTTTGACAGCACGGCGTCCAGTAGTAGAATGAGAACCCTCGCCATTGTCCGTTACGGTTTGGCTATGTTCGACATCCGATTAAAGACAATGACCATTTTTGTCTACAATCGCTTGTGTTTCCTATAAATATTTCAGCGTATGCATTACTTGATAAGTATATCTTTATGTTTCGCGATAAATTAACGAGATTTTCGAGAAAAAACAAGCTCCCTGGCCACGTGCAGAAACAATAAAGAAATGCTCGTGAATAATTGCTAGTAACATACTACATGTTACTACTTGTTTAAAACACGACTGTATATCATACAAGTATTATACATAGCATTAATTGTAATTTAATAGAGATATATTGCTATGATTCTACTTATTTGAACAAGAAATTTGAAGAACACTTACCTGTCAGCGAGAAGTTGATTTAACAATATGGCGCCGTGTCACTCTGCTCCTGCGCATTCTCGTTCGAAACTGTCGCGTCCGCGCCATTTCTGATTCAAAGCCAGCGAAAAGGACGCCATGAAACAGAATCCAACTAAAATTAGAGATAAATGTATTAAGAATCACCAATATAATAATAATATTGCTAGAAACTGCAGAATATATTGCAAGATAATGGAATTGAGGGCTGAAATATGTATATCTATAAGTGGAAGTAGCGTTGGATACAAAAAATGCACGTGTGCCGATTCCACTTACTGCGCAATATTTTCTCAATTTCTACTAAAATATGACTTAATATTAACAAAACACACTACAAAACTCTCAGGAGACGGGAAATGAAACCAATTGATATAATATTTTGCCTTTAGGAATATATTAGACTATGTGATATACCTTAATTCGACGGACACTCTAAACACGTCTAGTCACTACGAGATCCGTTGGGCGAAAGAGGCAGAGTTTTAAAATAGATTGCGCTAATTGGCTGGTAATTGGCGGGAGGTGGGGGGTATTGTTCTTTCTTTAAGGCGGGTGTTTTTGAATATCGTGTCGAACTGAATATATTTTATTAGAAGGGTTGTTTATTACAATATGGATATTAGTCGAATATTGGGATGCAAATATATTTATCAGTAATAAAAACGAATTTCTGTAATAAATTATATAAGTATTTGTTGCACAATAAAATAAGTAAAACCCTAATTTCTCTTCACTTAACTTTATTTAAGTTTCAATTCCTATGTCCTAGCATGCTTAAATTTTATTACGTCACCTCCATATTGAATAACTCAAGGAAAATAATTTATGCGCAACAGGAACATCTCTTGCGATTATTATAATAGGAATAATTTTGTAAGAACTGGAACAATTAAGATTTGACGGTATGGGATAGTACATTCAACAACAGCGCCACTCGTTTTAATCAGGAAAAATTGCGGTACGATAAGCTGTACACACGCGCCTATGTGCGCGTTCGGATGGCGTAGTAGCTGTACAATCTTTACGCGGTTTGTTTGCTAAGAAATTTTTCAATTTACTGACATAATTACCGGATGAAAATGGAGAGCGACAAAAGTACTATGCTCGCAGTTCTGCAACTGCTCAGGAAATATAATCTGAAGGTACTTTGCGCATAATTTCACTGCCGAACGGTTCTTAACCTCAAATCTTTATATAAACATTGAACGTTTATTATAACATCGTTCAATCCTATTTCAATGTTCTTTTAATTAATAAGTATAATTGCAAAACGGAATGATATATTGCCATTTTAATTACACGCATATGATTCTAATAGGGCACAGAGGAATTATTTAAGAAAGAGGCCAACTTGACAGATATCTCTCCGGATGAAGCACAACAGACTGATTCTGAAGTGAACAGTGTACTTTCTGCCTATAAGAGCGAAGGAGACCCTGCTCTGTACGAGAAATCGTACAGTGAACTAAAAAAATTTGTAGAGGGCTCCTTAGATATATACAAGGTAAATCCATTACAGAACGAAATTCATGCATTATTCGTGCGGCCATATACAACAAATATAATGCATTTCCTTACAAATAACAGCATGAATTGGGTACAATATTGTACCCAGTTTTGGTACATATGTACCTCGAGTTGGTTTATAATAATCATTCTGTGGAAGCAAAACAAGTATTGGAAAAGTTTGGCGAGAATCTGGAGGAATATTATCAGAACGATTTGAAAAGATTATCGAATGTGACCAAACGCGAACAGATGGCCGGAAACGAGTTAACAGACACTTTTAAGTATGGATTAATTTCAGCTCTAAGCGCAACTGATTATGAATGAAGATAATGTAATTCAATGCGAAATAAATTTGCAGATCCAATCAGTTTATAATAAGAATGTCGAGGGATACCCTTTCAATTTTGAAACGCCATTTACAAGAGAAAAAGCACAGTGTCCTGTTGAATATTATACAAGAGCATCTGTATTTCGATATGTACGAAGGGGTAGCAAGGAATAAGCAGCAGATTGATGCCACATCGGGTGCAGTAGTTGGCGAAGCAACAAGACAAGGTAGGCCTATATTACCAAATATAGGATTAAAACTTCATATATTAGAAACATTTTATTTAATGTATCATCTCAATTTCAGACAATAAGGCAAAAGTATATTATGGATTGCTAAAAGAGCCAGACATTCAATGTATGCCACCAACCGAAGAAGAAGAGGACGATACAGGTGGCGCGGATGGGGACAAACCGAAAAAGAAGAAAACAAAGAAAGATCCATTGTTTTCGAAAAAGACTAAATCAGACCCAAATGCACCCCCTGTTGGCAGAATGCCGTTACCTAATTTGTAAGGAACCCTATTCGCAAGTAAACCATTTTATGACTGATACGAAAGTAACACGATCTAATTAAGTACAGAAAAGACGCGGATAAATTGGAGAAAGTGAAAGCATTGAGGGAAGCATCGAAACGAGTTGTAGTTGGTCCAGAGACACTGCCGTCTATTTGTTTTTACACGCTTCTAAATGCAGTTCATAGGTAAGTTTGCAGAAGTATCATTTGACTAAGACAAATATGAGCATACATATAATAGCAGATCTAGTGTGACAGCGGCCGAAGTTGCGGAAGATTCAAGCTTACTAGCTATCGGGTTCAGCGATTCCAGTATAAAAGTGTGGAGTTTAGTCCCACAAAAATTAAGACTGATGAAGACAGGAGAACAACTGCAAGACATCGATAGAGAAGCAGGTAATATACATATTTCTACTGGGCGCCAAACTTTTGATTTCCTGCAATATTAAATAATTCTTTATTGAACAATATTGCAGACGACGTACTAGTACGAATGATGGACGATCGTACAGCAGAAACATCGAGGTCGCTATTCGGCCACAATGGTCCCATATACAGCTTATCATTTAGTCCAGATAGAAATCTTCTTCTTTCGTCCTCAGAGGACAGTACAGGTATGTCGTCAAATGAATTATGTGCTTCTAAATCGGTAACCATTATTTTCTGTTGCACTACAGTGAGATTATGGTCTCTGCACACATGGACGTGTGTCGTTTGCTACAAAGGACATTTATTCCCAATATGGTGCGTAAGGTTTTCACCTCACGGCTACTATTTTGCGACTTCGTCGCATGATAAGACTGCCAGACTTTGGACTACCGACACTCACCAGCCACTAAGAATATTTGCCGGTCACTACTCGGATGTAGACGTAAGTTGGTTTACATAATTTTATTGAACGAACGAAAAGCAAATTGGAACACGAGGAAGAATGGAAATCTTTTTCAGGTAGTACAGTTTCATCCAAATTCGAACTACGTAGCAACCGGTTCCAGCGACATGACTGTAAGATTATGGGACTGCGTAACCGGCAGCCAAGTCAGATTAATGACTGGACACAAAGCTCCGATTTACTCCCTTGCTTTTTCTGCAGAAGGTCGATTTTTGGCGTCTGCTGGCGCGGATCACCGTGTTTTAGTTTGGGATTTAGCACACGGTCATCTCGTTGCCGCTCTTTCTAATCACTCTGGTACCGTTCATTGCTTATCGTTTAGCAGGGACGGAAACATATTAGTCTCAGGTTGGCACAATCAATATTTAAATTTTTCAGTAAGAAATGTCAAGACGAAAAAGTAAGAATCATGCTACTAATGTACTGTGCGATTACAGGATCATTGGATTGTACAATCAAGTTATGGGATTTCACCAAACTTGCCGAAGAAATGAGTTTAGAGGACGTGAACGTATCGCACAATCCAGATGTTAAAACAAATGCAGAGGCATATCTCCTTCGGACATTCGCGACAAAAAATTCACCAGTCTTGGCCTTACACTTCTCGCGAAGAAATTTACTCCTAAGCGTTGGAATGTTCGAGTCGACTTAACAGCCGTAGTCGTCTTTTGTCTACGAATTTCACCATTACCGATGGCATCGGTTCGTCATTGTTATAACATAAGGACGTTTGTTAATAAACTTTTTCACATTGATCATAAGACGTACCTGAATTATACCCGATTCGAGAGGCTGTATTTATATGTATATACACACGTGTAATTACAATATTTAGGTATTGTACAAGTTTTTTTTTAGAAAAATACAAGAAATGCAAATGCTCCAGTCTTTTTCTCGAACGATTTGATTTCTACATACTGTAATTTAAAGAAGACGAAAAATAAATCTCGCTATCGTTAACTGCAATCTATTTGGTACGAAATATGAGTATCGACGAATGCAACACAGTGTCTGTTTTAAAACACCAGAATTCTAAGGATAAAGTGGTATGTATGAAATACAGACCGTATACCACCGACTTATATACAAAGTGATTAAGAGAATAATTAATTGAAATCCTTCGCAATACAGAATCCATCTATGAATGGAATTCCTTTGAGAAAATTCTAAAATGTTCACGAGAGCCGAAATAAGAACCTGCGGATGTTGAAACGAGATAGAATTGCGGCAGATCAAAAGGAAGCGCGATATGAAAGGAATTTGTCAATAGGGTCGAATAAATTATTACTAAGATGGTTTCCAGTGACCGACATTGAACATTTCATTTAAAGGATGATATTTATAACTGACCGACATCGGTCTTCAAAAGCTCAGCTTAGTAAAAAAAAAGAACCTGTTAAAATAGAGCAAATAAAAGTGAGTATGGAAACTGAATGCGTTCGTCGGTTCGAAGGTCGTCCGAAATAGAAGCTGAATAATGAAATCTGAGCTTTTTCAAAGCCGCATTCCTTTCACTCGCTTTGATTCAGCAACGGCTGTACTCAAGTGCATACGCGATTTTTTATGCCGTTGAATTTCTATCGCAGCTTCGAATACAACTTCTCATTTAGCTGCCGCGAGTTTATGAAATGAATAGGACAAGAGAGGATACAAGAGGATACAGCAAGACTGACACGAAGTTCACGCGAGAAATTTATTTCCGATTGTTGATACGCTTACTTCTATCACAGCATACAGACGTAAGTTATACGCGCTTTTTTTACCATACGTGTGTGTATGTGGTATGTATGTAGGTAATGTCTTTCCTCCTCGTACGTGTATCATGTGTGCATACGTGAAACGATGGCGTTTTCTCTTTTCTTTTCGTTTTTTTTACTTCTTTTTAGTAGTTAACACATTTGTAATAGGGTTACAATGCATGCGTTGTCATTTCCATTTGCTCTCGTCTCTTGTCTTTGCGCTCGTTTAAAGTTTAAACGATAATCAACTATACATCAATCTCTAAATCCCACTCAAGCCTCGCGCATCGATATCAAACCTAAGTTATATGTGTGATTTAACTATATGTTATATCATCTTTGTTAACATACTTATGAAATCTGGATAGTTAAGATCGTGGTTAACGCGGGAACATGGGCAACCGGAATTCCTGTAAGTCCGCCGGTAATTCTTGTTCATTCATGAACTTCGACTCCAATATGGCAACTATTGGAGAACTCCGCTACGCTCTCGCGTTAATGATCGTGGTGGCTGCGTGTTTCTTACAGAAAAAAAAGAAGAAAAAAAAACGGTGTTATTATCGACGGATCAGACGCAGATTACATCGATTTGATAATAAGATGGAATAGGAGGGTTGGTGATAACGCGTTGGTTGATTTTGGTCGTGTAATCCTTACAATAAATTGCATATGAATATCGCCGTTCAAAATCATGACAATTTATAAAATAATAGAGCAAAACGGACTTTTGAAAGTGACAAATATCGGTCGAACTAATCTCTTGTTCCTTTGGTTTTCTTTTTCTTTTCTTATTTTTTTCCGTTTTTTTGCATATGCTTTTCGTAAATTGTGATCAGACTGTTATGTTTGTTTGTTTCTCATCCCCTTTCAGTAAATCACAGCAGTTTCGATTTTCTCCCCCGATGTTCACATGCGATTTATAATCGATTCGTTCAGGCGGATTTTGCACTGCCGCCACTTTGTTGCTTCCCTCTCCTTCCGGCCAATATTCACCTCTGCGTCGTTTCTCGCCATGGACGTTTGCGGCACTCTTTCGCGGCAACCAACCTTGATAAAAATTCTCTCTGAATGCAAATTACAGATTCCTACTTCATTTTAAAAGCATATACTTGTACGCATCAGCCATGCTTGATTCTCCTTCCTCACCATTTTCCTTTAATTATAGTCTTTCGCTCTCTATACATCTGCTTCCCCTTCGTCCTCACGCATTTTTAAACCTAAAAACGTGTGTACCTAGAGCTACTGTGATACCGCGGTTTCATCGTGAAAACCATATTACACGAATTGCTCGAATAGCGCGAACGCCATTTCATCGTTTCGATCCACCCTTCATCATCTTCTTCTAAAACGCTCCTAAAACGACCTTCGAATCCCCGATTTCTGTTGAATTTATTCCCCAAAAAATGAGCCACCAAAACCCGTGCTTCTTTCCCTTCGATAATCAAAACATAAATATTATTTCATCCGCGACAAAGGATGGATCCTGATCGAGATGTCGTAACAATTCGGATTCCCGGTAGTTCGTTAAATGCCTTCGAATTGGTCTACGGAGTTTAATACGATTATTGCGTATATGTTTTTTTCTCATGCGTGCGTGCCACTAGATTGGAGAACATTCGGTCGACGATTCGTCGTGCGCTTCTTTCTCTCCGCAAAGAGGATCAGAGGCCAGCGAGGTAGGCTTACTTAAAAATCCTGTATATTCACACGGTGGTCTCAATATTGGCAATGGCGTATTGTCAACAAATACTGTCCTTTCCATAATTGTCCAGATACATCTCTTGCGGCGTGGCCAGATTATAACGGCCGCTCAAGCGACTTCCGGTTAGACCGTTGTTGTGATGCGTGTGGTTCACGTGGAGATGGTTCACGTTCAGGGCGACGTTCTTTTTTTTCTTGCGAGCTTTATGCCGATACAGGCAGTACTTTAGACAGCCAGTGGCAAGCAGCAGGATTAAAAATATACCTAGAGCACCGGCGCCGACGGCTACGTACAGTAGCGTGACGCCAAAACGATAAGAACAATTGGCTTCCTCCTCGTCGAAACCGGAAGGACAATGGCGTATCCCGTCGCACCACAGAACCGAACTTATGCACGCCTGAATTTCAGGACACCTGAGGGTAATAGTAAAAACGGATGACTAAACATCGACAAAGGATCCTCTGCGTAAAAAATTGATACGCGTTTCTTACCGATAGGGACAGTCCTCGTGCGGCAGACTCGTGAAGACACTGGGCCCCACGCTGGGGCTAGGAGACCTCCTGGAGATAGCCATCCAAGTGACAGCGTAAAACCCGGGCTCCCTCTGAAGGAACTCCACGACGAAGCTTCTAGAATGCTGCGCCATTGTCACCGTGGCGTTAACAGCGCTATAATTCCAACCACCGGAAAAGAAATCGACTGTTCTAGCAGTGTTCACGCCACCCTCTGGACAAATCACGCTACGATCCTTTGTATTCGCTGCCGAGTAAACGACGATTCTGTTCAACGTGGTGCATTCTTCTACGTTGTCCAACGTGATGCTATATCCGGCCGTCCTTAAGTACAAGTAATTAATACGCGCGTCCTCCGGCTCTATCAGCCAGGGCTCGTTCACGCACTGTGTGGCAGTCAAGTCCTCCGTGTTGGTCAGAATCTCCTCCACAGAAGCCACACCAGGGATCACCCTTGGCAAAGGACTTCTGAGGGAAATCTCGCCGCTGGTCCCGCGCAATCGTCGCTCTTCCAACTTCGTCGAGCAACCCCGTTCACTCGTATCAGCATCCAGGGCAACGAAACGGTACTCCCCTTCGAAGAAGAAGTCCCTGTAGTCCTGCGTGACGTTCATCAGGGTTACGGTGAACCGCACCTCCACAACGTTGGACGTCAGAGTCCTCAAGATGATCCTTTCGCTCACGTTCGAGCACAGGCAGTCCCGTACCTGAAACATGCATCGCGTTGAAACAGAATGATATTTCATTAATGGCTCCCGCTGTAATAGATGTACCAATTCAACTCCCTGCCAGGGATACTCGGCGACGATTAATTCAGCGGCGCCAAGCTTCCCGACATCGGCTGTACGCCGATCGCAGGTCCACCGATTGACCAACGGATCCACGTACGAGGAGCATCCCTTGTCCCCGAACGAGGCTGCACTTATGGACAGTTCTATTCTGTGATCCGGCTCCGCCTCGAAACGATACACACAGCTAACGTTCTGCGCACCGCCGCGACCGTAGAAGAACACACTTTTGGGCGAAGCGAATTTCCCCGAGGAGGCTAACGACAACGAGGTTAACGAGGATGTGGAAGACGTGGATGAAAGCGGCGCGGTGCCGTACACGTGATTGCAGGAAATCGCCTCGTGCACGAACTCGTAACGCAGCACAAAGCTTATCGGATAAAGTGCACTTCCTTGGCGCAGTATGTGCTCCAGAGTCAGGTCCCTGCTGCTGGAAACGTAGCTCTCGGCGAGGCTGCACGGTCTCGTGTTCCGGCTTCCGTTCCTGAGCAGGCTGTGGTCGCAAAGGCGGGGCGTGTCGTCCTTACAAAATTGCCCCATCAGTGTAACATTCTGAAAGTTGTCGTTGGATCACTGTGAATGACGGTTATCTAAATGCTGCTGGTATAAAGAAGTCGAGTGAAATTCAACGGACGTCCCACCTTACGCGTGGGAATTAATTTATCTAGAGTACGATCGCCGTCCCAGATGAGAAGCTTCGCGTTGCAATCGGACGCGACGTCGATATTCGCGGCGGCATCAGCACTGGCAGCATAGTATTTAACGAAGGACAGCCAGACGATCTCGTTTGGCCTTCCCTGGAAGTGATAGCGGCAGGTTGTGTTCGGCGGCAGCGAGTGTTTGGGATTTTCCAGAACACCCGCAGAACTTTCGTCGCTGGATATATAAAAGTCACAGTTGTTGTTCTCCTTGATGAAACTCCTCGATTTCTCGTCCACGAACAGCACCTGCAGACAGAGGGTTGCGGAAGCTATTGAACTGCCGAAAACATAGCGGGGTGCACTTCTAACTATTACCTGAACCTCGAGCTCGAAGCCCGGCAGAAAGGACAAAGGAACAGGATGAAAGGGATTGTCGTACGGAGACGTGTGAAATTCTAAAAGCATAGTGTTATGGCTGCTGACGATGTCTGGCACCGCGTCACCTCCACAAAGTCGAACCAAGACCTGGTCAGACGTCGAGCCACCGTCGTACACCGTCAAGTAGTCCTGCACGACGTTGCATTGATCCCAGACTCTGCGGTTGCCAAACGATATTAATTAATGAAAGAGAATATGCTGTATTGCGCGGCCTAGAATAGAGGATGACAATCTTCTGGTACCTTAATATTCTTTGACTACCATCGTACTTGACAACCTGGTCCTTGATGTGTATCTTGTGGCTGTTCCGCTGACTCACGGCCAGCAGTGCCCGGTGGCCAGGCGGCGATCGATTTTGCTCTACACGATAGTAACAAGTAACGTTTCTGGGATAAACACCGGGGTAATTCGGCGATTGGAGCCGACATGCTCGAGTATCGCACTTGGTAAGAACCCGATCGCAGTACGTGCCATTCACCAGCTCGCCCCGCCACGTGGACATGCTGCTGTTCCCGTATCTGAGGTGCGCCTCGCTACGTCTCAGGAACTTGTAGGACAACTTGAAGTCGAAATTGTAACCAATACCCTGTTAAGAAGAAAAGTTATCTACACATTCTTAGCTGTACAGGCAAATGTAGTAGCATTACGATACGAGACTTAGCGTTCGATTATCGTGCATTAAAGCAACCGAAAGAGAATGGAAAATGAATCATAAGCTCCCTGAAAAGGCTCCCTTACCTTTTCCTCCGCGGACATGAATTTTTTAAAGGCAGAATTTATGCGTACCTGCTCGGGTAGCCGGAGTAAATACAGAGTTAGGTTGATGGAAGGTGTTTCACTATAATAAACGGTGTACCCCCAGGCGCTTCCACACCATTGGCCTCCAGTAGCCGGACGAGCTTCCTCACGGATCGTCATATAACCTTCCGGGCATCCTTCCGAAGTGAACGATAGAAATCGACCAACGGTGAACGTATCGAACGTTAACTGCAATTTTTATCTTGCTTAATACTCGCCGATATAGGAATCCTCGAGATACAGAGGCACGACATTTTACTGCACAAGCCAAATATATTCTGCCAAACAGCCATCGGATCGCTGGAAAGGTACAGGGATCCCTCCATCATTGCCGGCAACTTTTGCTTTACCCTGAACAAAAACGCGGATTATTCCATTCTAAGGGGAATATCGCGGGAAAGAAAATTAAGAAAAAAAGATGTTGCCTTGCATCAGTGGCAAAGGACAGAGAGGAGAACCCCTACCGCGATCCGATGCATTTCTTTCTGGACCACACAAAATACACGCACAAACGGTCTACAAAGAAAGAGAAGAAGCGAGCAACAACGGAGCAAAGAAAGAACGGATTGAACAAGATTAAAGTGGACAAACACTGAAATAAACAAACTTACAAAACCAATTTCGAGAGACAATTTATTTTCGCTAAAACACCAACGCGCTCGTGTGTGTACGCGAGTGTGTGCCCTAGGAGCGGGCAAAAAATTATTATCCGCCACTACTGTCTGGCCCGTGACAGGCTCCTTCCACTGTGCGACGAGCCGGCATTTATTTTCTACGGATTCTGTGGCGCTCACGCGTTCATTTTCTTGCCCCCCACCTGAACTAGGTCTCCGAGATCAGACCCGGCGGCAGTGAAGTTGAGATGACACAAGAATGGCAGCCGATCCTCCCTCGGCCGGCGGACTTCCACCCTGTAGGTCCGGCCAACGTCACCGTACAAGGTTCTGTTGCACGCTGCAACGACACGTAGAAAAATAAAAATCCTCCAGCGGCATTCTCTCAGGATCTACGACGGCCATTCTATTTTCTTCCCGTCCATCGTAATGGAGCTCGAGATTGCGAGCCAAGTGGAAGAACGATTGCCAGGGGCACATCTTTTTTTCCATTCAAGAATAGAACTGACCCCTGTTACCGGAACGATACTTTTCACCGTCGATAGGAGGTGTGCGCGCAAAAATTGTCGTCCACGGGATAGTTCCGTTACAAATTTCCCGGACGAGGCGCGAGTATGAATCGAGCGTTCGTTAATTAAAATTCTTGGCAGAAATGACCGGTCACGGATCGAGTGAAATGTTCCAAGTAGAGAGACTCACGGGTGCAATATCTCGGCTCGTCGGACTTGTCGCCGCAGTCATTTTCGCCGTCGCAGTATTTGTCCTGGGCGACGCAGTTTCCGGTGCCGCATAGGTACTCGGATGGTCTGAAAATAGGATGCGAATAAAACCTGCAATAGAACTCTCTGGATACGCTCGCAGCGACGGACACGCGTACGGTTTAACGACGGTTCATTGTTGGGAAGCTGTTCCCGTAATTTCGGAATTCGGTTCGATCTTATTTGCGTAAATGGAAATCCTGTTAACAATCGTATAATTTACTACACAACGACAACTCGTAGGAACTACTGTACACACGGTGCGCTGTTTCTTTCTCAACGCAAAGCAGCGGCCCGACGAATGTGATTTTATGTATATGTACCTGCAGGCAGGAACATTTTCCAAACTCGTCGCCGGCGTAGCGGTCGCGGTCGACGAAGACTCGGACGATGTTAGACCCGTCTGCACCGGAAATCCAGAGTAGCCAGAATAATCTGAAGCGATTCCTGGATGGTAACTAGCGGAGCCAGCCTCGATCGAGGCCGTGATCGCGGCTGCGATCAGCAGCAACCGCCGGCACATCAACATGCCCCCTCACCCTGAAACAAAAAGCGTACAATAAAAATTCAACCCTCCTATCTGCAATCTGGCTCGTTCGACCTAACGGGCAAGAACGATCATTTAGTTCGAGCACAGTTTCGCAAGAATGAACACGCCGTTCGTGCAGCGAAATTTTCCTACGAAACACTCGCGAAGACCAAGGAGCTAGAAACTCTCGGTGATAGCAGTGGGATTACGCTAATTCTCTTCAACCGCTTATGTTTATCTCTCGATCCGGCCAGACAATTTGCTCTATTCGTTTGTTTATAACAATTTTTCCTCGTCAACGCGAGCAAAGAAGATGCAGCTGCGTCGCCTAAAGGAGGAGAATAAATCTGAAGGGCGAACGTATCTGATAAGAGGCACGATAAGACCAGGCTTAAGCGAGGACCTGCGTGGTACGCGGTCCACTAAAGGCACTGTTTATTAAATCGCCGTGGAGGGGTTATCTGGGCCAAACGCGGTCCAGGAAAACGTGGAGGAGACTGGAATATGGTAATTTGGCTCACCTTGCTCCGCGAATATACGACGTCGGACAGCACGAATGTCACTGCAATTGCGAACAACTTAGGAGCGCACGGTCAATTGAATACGGAAGGACGGTGGGCCGCAAGAGTGAGCCGAAATATTTAATGGGTCGAGTGATTTTCTAAATTGCGGTCGAATTATAAACAGCTGCTCGGGCAAACCGTTCATCGAACACGAGGAACTCGAACGCCGTCCGTTGACGGGGACAAGGAAATAACTGTCAACGCGACGATAAGGGTAAGCATATGGGGACTCTTTTTAAAATCAGCCTCGATGATTACGCTACGCCGAAGAACCGGTGGTCCTGGGTTAAATTGACCGCACCAGCTTCGAAATTGGGTCGGTGCACGAGAAAATCGACTGCAGATTGAGAGGACCTCTTCGCAGTGGATCAACCCTCTCCCTTCTCCGCAACCATCAGCCCCCAGCCTACCCTCTTCTTCTCTATCCACGGTCGTTTCCATCGATGCGAAATTGGGGCCGGTGAATCGTCAGCCAAGAATAGGCAGGCCGGATCGACGATTCCAGCTTTCAGGAATCCTGATCGTTGCTGGTACTTAGAAACACGGCCGGGGAAAGAACGATTCTGCGTAACAACCGAGCCCCAACTCTTCTCGCTCCAGTTCGACTGTATTGCGCTACGTTACCACACGGCCTTCCACGCAAATTGGCCGTGTATTTTGGCCTCGTTCGCGTGCTCGATCCGATGACCGCGCCACCGATTTCTGTAATTGGACCCGCTGACGAAATTCCTTCCATAGAGGAACATGCACAGGTACCGCCGATAGGTTCCTGGATGCTCTAATTAAAAGCGGCTTAGATCGTTTGAGGATTACTTCACTAATCGATAATAATATCGATCAAGTTGCACCGCGACCTAGTAAAAAATGTATGCTCGTGAAATGAAATATCTGGCGCAATGTTATTTCCATTAAGCAAGCATCGGAGTAAATAATATTTACATTTCTTCTGGACCGTCCTGTACGCGCCGAAGAAGCTTATCATTATTCCTGGCAGCATCGTGCGCCGATAAAAGCTCGTTAACTTCCATACCGTTCGATCGCGAGCCGGACTTCTTGGCCGGAAGCAGAGAGTGCGGTCGGAAGTGTCTCAAAAATTCCGTTTCTGCGTGGTCCGTTAGTATTTGCGATCCCTCTTGCCCTTTAATCCTGCCGAAAATAGGGGGGCGCAGAACGGTTCCAGGTTCGCTTTTGGCCGGTTGGCAAACGGCGCTCCTTTCCGCGCTATTGATCACGCGTCTGAATTTTCACAATCAATTGCTATATCATCGAGGTCGATCGATACTGATGTCGTGCCTCGAAAAAAAAAAGCAGGTCGAAAGCCCACGAGACAGGGTAGGAGTTAAAATTCAATAAAGTCTACCCTCCACCCCGCCTCGACGGCCTTCATAAATTCCCGCGAAGAAGCTTACAACCTGTTGCTTAATTATAGCTTCTCGCGCGGCCGCGACCGATGCCCTCCTCTTTCTGTCTCGATTGGTATGCACGACTCGAAAATCGATGCCCACCCCACTCGCTCCGCCTCGATATCGACGCTAAAGAGTTTCGTGACCGCTTTCATTCATCTGGCCCTTCTGGTCAGCGAGCTAGGATTCGAAAATCTCTATCGGTATTTTCCTCCATTCAACGTCGAACCGATACCGATCGGCGCGGCGACTATTCAACCCGAATATTCAACAATGTCTGTCCGTATCCAGTTTCGTCACTTTGTCTGGCCCCGGTGCAGTCTGTAGCTCGTTACGGGATAGGCTTCTATTGAATAGCCGATTTGGAGGCCGTAGGGAAGAGTGCCAGGAAAAAGTGAAGATTTCGTGGAATAAGTGATACTGTGGGCCGAGGTAGGAAGGAGCATCGGTGGAAGAGATATCTCGCCGCGTGATTTCGTTCATGATATGCTTCGGACGCGATATCTTGCAACGCAATGTCTTTCATGCGATGCTATGCACGAAATATCTCGCGACACGAAATCGTTCATGCGACGCTGTGTACGGAATATCTCGCCAAAATATATTTCTTTCTTTCCCCGAATTCGTGGGACACCGATGACCCCATGACAAGCACGTCTTTTGGGGTTCCTGGGGTCCCATTGCCATTTTTGGCGAAAACCTGATTGGAGTGTCGACTATTTGCCAATGGATTATTAATTGCAGTACACATCGTCGCGTGAACGATTTTGTGTCGCGAGATATTTCGTACATAGAATCGCATGAAAGACATTGAGTTGCAAGATACCTCGTCCTCCGATGCGAAGGGGTTAATGTGCTCGGTTTACGTACAAAAAGTATCACCTTGTGGATTTTCCTGCAACTGGGCGCCATGCTTGATTGCGAATAGTATTATAATCTACGTATAGTCTGTTGCGAGGGGAATGCACCAACCAACGGTCAGACCTCAAGAGCTTGACCTAAAAGAAGATTAAATAAAAGTTTCAATATAGCGGAACATTTTTTGTATTAAATAGCGAGTCTATCTGGAATAAATATACAACGATGCATTGCGAAAAATATTCCGAGACAACACGAGGAAAAGTTGTCGGGAATAGTTGAAAAACCGAACTACGGTGAAGATTTTTTTTTTATTGCAGCAGTGCACCATCTATAGACTTCCATGTACCTGGTATCCGACTGTACATCCCTCGGGTGTTACAGGACAGATGCAATGTGTCTACCGATTCGTGGAATAGGAATGCTGCACATATGTGGTCGAGCGAAGCTGCATGTTGGCAGGGAAAAGTGCCAGAAGGTACTGAAAAGGGAAGGAAATAAGTGTTGTACGTGATGACGTGGCTCATCGTTGCCAAAAATCAAACTTTCCGAACCGTGCCCGCCATGCCGATGGTTGCAGTTGCATGCTGATAAATGAAACGCCTTTTTTACTTTTTCGCAATATTATATTCAACCAAACCGATTCACAATTGCAGCACATTAGTCGTTAGTGAAACGGAATATACCGCCCTGTTCGGTTGATTAATATTTGCCCGAAACCCCGGTCGTTTTGTGCAGCGAAAGCGAGCTGTTTAAATTGCATCCTATGGCCGGGGTGGCTATGTAAATAAAATAGCGCCAGGGTCCAGAGTGAGATAAAATGTTCATACTGAATACGCGAACGGTATCACGGACGATCAAAATTTCAATGCTTGTTCGGTGGCATGTATTGTACCGTTATCTTGCGGGGTAACAAAATACGCCAATTTATTATTACATGCACCCCGAACTGCATTACACTTTCGAATTAGTATTTCGAAATCCCCTTTAAGACTCTCTCTAGTCTCACCTTTCTTCCTCCTCAATTATTTAGCAGTCTAGGGTTCCGTACCCAATTAGTCTCGGTAATCTCCACGTGTTCTGGCTGCAATTACAGCAAGCTGGCCGTTAGATTTCATTCTCACGCGTGAAATAAATTACATTTATTTACCTCGGGGCACGACTGTCGTCGATTCTCTGGCCGATCGATCGGCGTAAATACAAGCAATCTTGCTAGATCAAACACGCCCGTCTTCCCTCCATTCCTGCAGCAAGAGCTGAGCAAGTAAACCGTGGTTGGCGCGACCTAGCATCATCAGGATTTTATCTGACCTGTAATTTCTTTCGATCGGTTCAACGGCGACGCGCATCACGGCAAAAAAGTCAATTTATTCAAGGCCCACGTGTACCAGGCTGATAAATGTTCCTTTTCCAAAGCTCGTCGTCTATTTTCTGACCACAACGTGTTGCGTCATCCCACGGATACGTGGTTGAACTGTAACATCGTGTCCTCCATCAAACGCGTCCATTTCTATTCATTGAAAATACCGACGTGCTAGTATCTTTCCTCTTACTTGTGTGGTAAACGATATTGCCCGGTGATAACGAGAAAATGTCGATGTAACCGAGGAACAAGTCAAACCGGTGGATCCAATTTTCGCCCTAAAGGGCACGCCAGATATTGGACCTTATACAATTTAGTCACCTCTTATTAATCTCGTTGTCGAAGTTTCATCGCGGAACGGGGATTCGCCTCCACTCGATAATCCCGATACTCGTCAGTCGATATCGAATTGCACGACTGAAATTGAAAAATACACAAGTCTTACTCGGACCTTTCGATACCCGAAATTCTACCCTCCACCCATTTGCCGCCGGCCCGAACGATTTCAATTACATTTTACAGTTTAATTCGCACCACTCGCACGTGTCGTGCATCAGCGTTAGCACCCTGGCAAATTCGATTTGCCGCCTCCACCTTTAGAATTTCTCAATCGTTTCGCCATCCGGGTACCGAAATGTTGCCTTATCATCGTTGTATCGTAAACGTCGTGTCGGTGTAATCGAAGTATTCGAAACAAAAATGTCCATGCATCCAGGGACTGTGACGGCATCCCCGAATTTATGCGCCGGTACATTCATCATCGGTGAATCTCCGAAGCCGGCCAGTTTCAACCCTCTTTCGTTTTCCCGTTTCCCTGAAATATATATCAGACCGCGTAAATATATCACGATCGTAGCAGGAAAACAAATACATGTATTACCAGGCTTGTCTATCAGGAGTTGAATAAGAGCGGTCGGCGGGACCTAGCATCATCAGAATCTTATCTGACGCCGGTAATCTCGTCCCATCGGTTCCGTATCCTGGTTCCGTACACGCGGCATACATCACCGCGCCACCGTGCGCTCTATACGTAAGCCCTGACGTTTAGCTTTTTGCGAAAGCGTCAGCGTGAACACATGTACGTGTGGCGCCATGGTTCGATCCGTGCTCCACGCCAGGAGCCTCCATTATATATGTCCCCCTCGTCCATTTTCCATTCTACTCTTTCCTTTCCTCTCTCTCTCTCTCTCTCTCTCTCTCCCTCTCTTTATTCTCTAGGTTTTCACTCTTCTCCTGCTGTTTCGCTCCGGTACCAGAGCACCAGAGCCTCGTCGAATTCAGAGGCCTCGTTCTCTCGTGCGGAAAAGAGGGTCGGGCCGGGGACCGCCACGTGAACGAAGAATACCACGATTGTTAGACGTCCCCGATTAATCTACGACTTCTTTTCCTCTTCTTTGCCCATCCCATAGTCCTCCGTGTTCGTCCTCGTCCTCCATGTCTGCGTAATGGTGCACGTTGCTTCTCCTGATTGCAATGGCACAAAGACACAGCTCCACCCGTGCGAACGGCCTACGAAGACCAAGGATGGATATAGTAAAGTGAGCGAATGTGGGTGTCATAGACGGCGGAAACTAGCGCGGCTTCCTTTCTTCCGCCCGTAGACGGTAATCAAAGTACCACCACGAATCTGTCCCGTAGAAGAAATGTACCATCGAATGGTGGATTGATCGAGCGAAACCCCTTTGTGTGATTGTGACGGAAAACGGTAAAGCTACAAACACCACCAGGGGCGGCTGAATCGACGCGTTCGAATTTTATTCCGCCGTAACGGTGATTTTTAGGGTGCCATTAGAAACGTGCACATCGCCGCCGGCCAAAGTTCCGCGAATTTCTCGTTGCACCCACATACGAACCGAGCGTATACGGTACTCGCAGTATGCGCTGGAACGAAAAAAAAACACAGAAAGAAGGAGCAAGGGAACACAGTGGCAGGAACATTTTAATCAGGATGGAACAATTTCCAGCCAAAAAATTTTGCACGGGATAACGTGCGCGTTGCTCTTCCATTTTTTCGACCGTTCATTCTGCAAAATTTTGTAGCAAAGCTTGGCAAATTGAGGAACGCTCTTGAGCCGCCGGTACAAAGGCAAGAATTTATACATGTACGCGATGTGCATTTATATCCCTCTGCCTGTGAAAAAAAGAGACAAGAGCAACAAAAACAGAAATGTTAATCATCCCCTGTTTCTATGACGAATGAAACCTGACGTCGAAAAGTGACGCATAAAAACAGCAGTTATTCCTCGCTCAGCCGGATCCAATTAATTACGAACGAAATGGTTGAGCTTCGTGGGTCGTTTCCGTACAATTTTTGTCCGCTTGTTCTTCGATCATCGCACCAACCGGTCAAAATTTATTTCCCGCCATGCGGAAGGACCGTAGAACGGACCACATCCGGTAGAACAAAAATGGTTTCCGCAGGAATTCCGGTGCTTTTGCGCGGTAACTGTGTGAAACGGAAAAATATCAAATTTGTATATCGCCGCTTTATCCAGTGATAGTTTTATTTGAAAAATATAAAAATCGAAATGCAAGATACCTTCGATAACTGGTTTACCGTTAGCGTCCACCATTTCGTGCAGAGCTTAGTTGTTAACATAAACTCACCTGGTCCATAATACGCTTGTCATGGATGCAGGATTAATACTTGCATTTATTAGACAGACTGTTTGTTTATCAGAAAGTTGGCTAGAGCCCCGGCGAAATTTACATCCGTCTCCGTCGCTCTTCAAATAAACCTCCCTCGAAAAATCAATGCGCAATCACGAAACACCACACTGCACTGTGAAATTCTCCCGCGACAGCATCCATCGTCCCTCCACTATGTTGCGACTATCGCGCCAAATGCGCCCCTAATTTTTGGCGGAAAATCATTAAACTAATTATCGCGATGAATGTAGACCGGTCGATAAAATCGTACAAACAGAACTTTTTGTATTAAATTGTTCGATATACCGACTATTTTAACGGAAGCTCCAACACTGAACCGTTCAAATGTAAATTTACCGTGACATCTTTGTGTTTTGTCCGATTCATTGTAGGATACCTTCGTGTCGGAGTTCCAAAGTTCACGTATTTCTCTCGTCTTGTACAAACTGCTGCAGCCGGAGAATGGAAAAAGCAGCCCCCAAGTATTCTTGGGGAAAAGGGAAATTAGGCAATCCGAGAAAAACCATCCCCGCGCAAGACATTATCTCGGCTACAAAGAGGTTGACAAAGAAGGAGACCGTTCGCGGATGAAAAATTTCTAGACCATCCCTCATAATCAAGGACATGACTAATGGACTCGCAGGCTGGGCTGCACACACACACACACACAGCCAAATAGATGCATAGTGCACGCGTGCCCTCGAGCTACGTGTCTCTTTTACCGACCGAGCTCAATACTTCTTATTCCACCTGAAGGTGGGCGAGAGTAACTTTAACTAACGGCTCGTGCATATTGTATATCCGATTCGCGAATACCACGGATCAATAATAGTTATTTTATATTCCGGGGATGCGGATAATTAGAGCAGGATCGGTGACCTGCCAACGGGCCAGAGATCATTGTCCGATAATATGGAATGTTCGTTTATTTGAGGAACAATTATTAATGGATCACGCCGGCGAAGAGAGGCGAGGATAATGGCGGTAACGAACACGCTAGTTCAATTTTATTTCTGAAACGCTTCCCAACAATTTAATAGCTTAAATATTGCCTGAATTCAGCAATGCTTCGTAATCTTGAAAAATCTTATAACATCGGTGTTCCATGAGCTCCTTCAGAACGACTAAAATATGCAGCAGGTAAGCGCAGACAAGGGAGACGGTGAACAAGACGTAGAAAGGGATGGGCTGATAAGAGATTTAGGAGGGGTGGAATAAGAGGTGAAAAAGAAAGGAAACAGTCAGAAGGAGGCAGGCCAGGCAGCAGTTGATTAACTTTTCACTCTGCGTTATTGCTTTGAAACGGTCTTACCGTTCCAGTCGGTAAGTTGCTTTCGAAAAATTGCATTTGAAATATCGTTCGACCAATATGCGGCCAACTTCGCTTGGTTCACTTATAATTGACAATATTATAATATTAAACTGCCCGCGCTGGTTTTTCAAATCTAAAATAAATTTTTACTAGATGCATAAGAGACCTGTAAAATTCAAGCACATTTATTTTTACGTGTTACTAATTTAAAAATTAGTAAGGTGATATTCTCCCCTAAAATAGTCGGTAAAATACCATGTTAGCACAGGTACGTATATAATTAGTACGACTCAAGATTTCTTTTATTCTTCAAACGTAACTGGCATCTATTAAAAAGTACATTATGTTCCACAGCCAAAAAGAGGTATTACAAAATACAATGGAGCAAGTATGTGCACCAAAGCACGCGCGTATGTCGAATTCATGCAGAATTTAGAATCTGTTTTTCAGGTTTCTTGAAACACCGTGAGACCACCAGTTCCGTATGCCGAACTCGTCTCGAATTATACTGTACGTACATCTCCCGCCACGGTTTTTGTTCCGCGGCGAAACAAAAATAAATAGAAACAACAGCGAGGGAAACGGGGATGAGAAAGGATTCGTCGGATTACACGTACCCTTCCCCGATGCACGTAAACGAGAGAATTCCGAAACACGAAATAATCCACTGTTTTATGAATCTAACAACGGTAGGGCGCGTGCCCGCAGATACGTAGTATGTGGTGGCTGAAGTTAACGAAGAGCTTGTAGACGAACAAAAGCCCGTTGCTATCCATGGTAAGGGTAATTGTTCGATCCGGCTAGCAACATCAAATTTCTGTTTGCTAAAATCCGTAGCCATTTAGCCGTCGAATCCGGCAACGCGCGCGCGCACGCGTGGTTTTATTCATCGTGGATTAATACGAAACGTAACGCGAGGAGGCACGCGGCAGAAAATCGCGGTGCAAAGAATAACGAAATGATTAATATCCCCACTGAACGGCCCCTTTCAACCTGCACGCTTTACACCTATGATGTATTAGCGGCGCCGATGGTAATTGGCGATGGTCGGCGGAGATCGGATGGTAAGCGACGTCTGGAATCATTTTTAACCAATTCTCTCGCGTTTCAGTTTTCCCGCGAACAATAATTTATCGCGTCGTAAATTCTTCAAGAGGATTTCACACAAAGAGAAGTCGGCGAACGAGGCAGAATAAAAGGAACGGCAGGATAGCGCAGAGATAAAGGAAAGAAAAATAGGACCTGAAGCGTGGATACGTTGGTGAGTTGGACGCGGACGAGGGTAGCGGGTGGGTGGCAACGCGGAACGTGAAATGTAGAGCAGAAAATGAAAGACGTCGAAGTGGAATTAAAAAAAAAAGCAAACATATAGATAAATGGGGTAGAGAGATGTAAATGGACGGGCAGATAGACAGGGCAGATAAGTAGATAGACAACCGGATAAACCTTTTATTTTAGTAACAGAGATTAAAGGGGTGTAGAGATGAATGTAAAAGAAGGAAGAAAAAGAAACAAGGGGGCAGGGAGCGAGGCAGAGAATAGAAGCGAGGGAACGAGGAAGAAATTGTCGAGAGGAGTACTGCTAATATCCTGGGGGCGGTCGTGGGATAGGGTGCACCTGCGCGTATGACAGATACGCCCCTGGCATAAAGGCGACATTTAGGTCACCGGCTTTTACCGTGGCAGGCTGCACATGCAGAAAGGCCTTGCCAGTGATCGTTTTCACTACTGGCGCCAACGATGCCCTTCCCTGTAAAAAAAAAAGTTCGACCTATCGTACTTGAAGCTATTCATTACGAATAGTTCCTCCTCCATATAAATTCTTTGGAAGGTGACGATCCTTCTAACTAAGGGCCTATTCATTTTACAATTAGATAACAATATAGATAACAATGTAGCATTATGTGTTGCCGTATGCAGCTAATACTACTGATTGTGTCGTTTTTGTAGTTTCAGAGTCACCGCAGACTATCGTTATCGTTGAATAAAAAAGGACGGTGGATTCCAATGGAAATAGCAAGATACGATAACGCCAATCAGTTACACCTAACTGCAATATATTTAGCCAGACGGTGTGACGTTTATGCGCCCGTAATGCAAAGCACTTTGAGCACACCGAATGTGGACAGAAAACTCTCCTCTCTCTCAGCCAGGCTCATCAGAATATAGGTTGGCCATTATACATATATTTATTCATTCGATACCGTAGCCCAATTATCGAGCACTTTGCTACGGAATAAATTACAGAAGGATAAACTGTATAAAGATCATGCATCGATTCCGGTTATTTCGTTTTATCGACGGCCTTCTACATCGATCCTGAATAATGTATCGCAAAACGAAAGATCTACGGACAAGGCACGTAACGCAAAGGGGTCAGCGTGAGCAAGCTTTAAAAAACTTGTCCCTTTCAGCCGATGTCGCGATATATACGCGGAGTCGAGGATATCAGCATGACCCGAAAAAATGAAACTTTATCATTTGCGTCACCGTCCAGCCTGAAACATTTACTTTTTTTTTCCAAAACGACGTTACCCCGCAGTAATACGCTCAGCTTTTTCCCTTTTCTCGGTATATGTTTCGGTTCGGGAGCTTAATTGTTGCGTACGTTTTACGTTTCCCGCGTTCTCCGCCAAGGTAAACATTTAATTGGAGAAATATTCTTTACTCGCGTCTGCTCCCTTGATACGGAATAAGATATCGCGCATTATTAAGGGGCTCTAGTTTAATAAAACTTAATGGAACGATTCCCACATTTTTAGCACCTTCGCGCACGTGCCCTGGGCATTTGGCAGCGAATTTATCGGGCGGCAATAATTTGACAACGACGACCGGAAACCTAGGCCCGATGCACTACATAATAGGAGGAAAATTATCGTCCTGACGCCAATTTCGATTCCGACAAAGCTTTGTCGGCAACGCCCGTGTGTCCTGGCATCCGTAAGCTCGAGACACTTCCGGATAACAACTGTCCCCTGTATCTATGCGACACTAACTGTTCGTCAGACGATTTGCCACCTCGAGAGTATACCCCGTCGAGCGACCATTACCTTTCCTCGGAAACAGTAACAGGATATCGAAGAATTCCTCCTTAAATTGGTTGCACGGCGTTAAACAGGTTTACTGCCCCCCTGGAAATTTTACGACGTAGAGAAAAAGCTGACGTCTTAATCATGGAAGGAGGTCGATCGACGTTCCAAAAGCGTGGCCACTATACGGAACGCTTTAACGGAAATGCGAAGCAAGTAATCGACCGATATATGGTATTATCGATTAACCGTCTATCGGGACGATGAAGCGAATTTCGATATCTGAAATGTCTCCCAGACGAGCGTTGAAAAATGAACACCGAGCAAGAAATAAAAATACATTCCGTGTTGAGAAGAAAATGCAACGACGATCATTTTTAAAGTATCAAGCAGGAGGAAAACGAGTTTGTCGACGAGTCGAGCGTCACTCGATTTATCGGAACAGACTGAAAAATTTAACATTCGGTGTCTGTAGAGTAGTTTTTGTCCTGGCGCGTTAAATCATTTCGATCAATCGGACGTAATTGATCCGAACGGAACGGGCAATAAAGCGTCAAAATGTAATAGCCAGCGCCCAACAAATTTTTCCGCCAATACGAACAAAAACAGGGTAGGTGCACAGCACGGAAAAAGAAATATTCGTTCCATGAATATCATGTACTCTTTTTCTCCCCTTTCCTTTACGAAGAATACAAGCAGGAAATGATATTCGTATTTTTATTCGTTTAGGTACAAGCAGAGAACAGAGGATTTTTCTAGCAGAAACGAGAACTTTAACAAGCGTGCACAGCAAAAAAGAAGTGTAATCACCGAACCTCGCGAATATTCAAAGCGTCAAACGTGCGAAACGTTTTCACCAAAGAAAAATTATTCCGTCGGAAGTCGAACATGGAGTCGCTCCAGGAGGAACGTGCATGTATGCACATATGTAATGCACGCAACGCGTATCGGAAAATGTCGACGCGGTAGAAAAAAGGTAGTGTACATGTATGTATCCCGGATAATAGGGCGGGTGTGTATCAGTCTCTGCGATAAGTTATTGCTGAATCAGTCGTTGTTCATAGTGGAATCAATTCCGTCGAAATAGGGCCGCGTGCATCGTCGAACGGAGTTCCGGTAAAGTGTCCGGCTACAATGTTTTTCGTCAGTTTCATTTGTGTACGCGCAAAAAGAGAGATCGACGGTATTTTCGACTACAATTTGCATGGGTCGAAATGAATGTCCCATTTCTCAGTTTTTTATTTCTCTTTTAAAAGTACCAGCGAAATTGCGAATAAATATCGGAATTTCTGGTTGCCGCGGAAAACTTGACGCTTCGTTCCGGCTATGATCGGTTACCGCCGCGTACAAATCGTTCCCGCGGGAATCGTTTCATATCCATGACGCTTCTTCCATGGAGGACCGCTGACATTCTGAATAAAAAATCAGGCGTGGAACTCGACGAAACGCAGACCGATCTATTATAAACGAAGACTGGAAGTAAACTGAACCGTACTCTGTACTATTCTTTTTTCCCTTTTTTCCCCCGACAGGACCCTGTAACCGGATTAACGAAATAACAAATGTTCCGGAATCGGGTTGACCGTGTCCATTCAATCAACAGACTCGTCCTCTGTGTTTCCGTGTAACCCCTCCGTTGTTATTTTTTTTTTTTTAACGCCAAAAACAATCGTCCCGTTCGTTTTTCCAATTTGCCATAAATTTTAAAAGAGCCGGGAGATCGTGCCAGAACGGAGGTGCGCGGAGGGCCAGCCGGAGAGGGAAAAGGAACAGAATTATCCGGCGTTTTGTCAATACGCTCGTCCAACATTATTCAGGATCCTTTGAAAAGGCCAACCAAATCAACAATGATAAATTCGCAGCGCAACGAGAATAATCGCGTGAATGGACAAAAAGGTGATCGAAACAAAGGGGAACGCGAGAGGAAAAATCACGATCGTTCCTCCTCCATCGGTTTTCGACATTTAACTAGGAGCCGCGAGAGGGGAGGGGTTGGCGAATTAATACGAAAATTTAATGCAGCTGTCACATGTCCGGCCGTTACTAAATCTACGTATAACGTCATTAAATCGGCGAAATCGGCTCTGCTCCGCTCCGCACACGTTTTGTTTCATCCTGTCCACCCGATTGTATTGTAATGGGTGACCCGTTTCGCAGTCACTAATTGTAATAATTTCCTACCTCCCGGGTGTATAGTAAAAGCGTTCAAAGGGGCGTCGTTCGAATTTCACGAATTGCACAGGTTGTTTCAGAATTAAAGGTGCACGCTGAATTGTTCGGACAGTGTTTGCAATATGGCGAACAACGATGCCCAGACGGATATGATCAGTTTAAAATACTGTGTACCCAACAAGGCGTGCGCGAGCTCGAAATCATTGCAGTTTTTGTTCAACGGCTGTATCACTCGCTCGACACGGGCGAATGCGCGCTAAACTTTCTCTTGTTTACCGATCAACACGAAAATTGAATTTTCTACAGATTCCATTAGAAGGGGAAGAGATGAACGTCGTTATACAACCACCATCTTATTAGAACTTTGTTGCTTCTTTTCAGGTCTATTAAGCACCCAAGATTGCACTCATAACTCTGGAACACCCTGTACATACGACGAGTCTTACAACGAGCACTTCAACACTGTACACGCTGGCGGTGGTGCACTGAAAGCTGCTTGTAGATGTATCCATCCTCTCCCGTTTCTGAAGTGGCCTGCCCCCCGAAGCAGCCGTCCCTAGTCGTGGAAAACATGTGTATTGCCGTTTTATGGAGATTGGCAATTCGCGCGACCCACGGAATTTCAAAATTATTTAATTAGAAATTCTTGTTGCTGGGTATTTTACATGCTGCCCCGGCGTATAAATAGGGAAACTAAATATGTACTTTGTGCTAAGCGACCGCGGGTTTGAGGACTGCCGAACCAACCAGCCGCCCCCTTATACTTCAAGCCATTTGAAGAACTCGAAGGCTCGGTGCTTCGGGCACCATGTTACCTGCAATTAGTGACCTCTCTGATTCTGCCGCGTACGCGTTTTTTTTCCTTCCGTTTTTTTTTTTTGTTTCGTCCCCGATGCAAACGCGAATGCCCATCAATCCGTATGATATTTAATTACAATATTAAAATGTCCATGGAAGAATGTACACATAATCTAGATAATTTGGTACACGCGATAGCTTCTCGAACGAAAAAACGGCTCTCTGATAGTGCGATTTTCTCTTTCAGCCAGCCAGCCCGGCGTTAATTTCCCATCGCACGGCGGAACAATTTTCCAGTAGAATATTTTCAGCCGCGGAAAATGGAAGAAAATCTGACCCGCTGTTCGGAAATTTTTAAAGGTATAATGGAATCTATCGATGGCTCGTTATTATCTCGCCAGAACGAAATCCGATCGATCCACCGCCTCCTCCTCTCTTTTCAGCGGCACACCGTTAGGATACAACTTTGCCCTTCTTCAATATTGTTCGTAATCTTCCTCCTGGCTTGGCAATTACGCGAGAAAAGATATAATTCCACGGCGGGCGGGAGGCCACAGACCCGATGGTAATCTGCCAGCTTTCTTATTTACTACACGAGCAATTGGTAGGTAGACGACGTGGAAGGGGTATGATCAGCGGAAAGAACGACGAGGGAAATTGGCCGATTTCCTGTGCAGGACACAGACCACCAGCGGAGAAATTAGATTAGCCGATTAGCGAGGACCGCGGGCCTGATATACGACTGCCAGTTCCTCTATCTCGCATTACTTTCACATTTCAATTCCATTCGGTCTCCCGTTCGAAATTGTAATTGCAATAATTCCATACTCGCGCCGCTAATACCCCGGAGTACCAGCGCTCGCGTCGTGTAATTGTATTTGCGTTAAACAATTTGGCACGTGCATTGTGACTTGAGAGAGTGCGATTCGCGAAGAATCGCGGCCAATCGAGAATCGATTCCCTAAATGGAATTCGATCGTTGCGCCGTTTTCCATCGGGGCGCAAAGTAATACAAAATGGTAAAGGTGATTTAGAGATACGCCCCATCGACGAGTATGTATTCACAGCCGGGGCGACACTTTCGCGCCACGATTTATTCGAGAATCCCGCACGGAAATCACCGGG
Source organism: Nomada lathburiana (assembly GCA_963667235.1). Lineage (NCBI taxonomy): Eukaryota > Metazoa > Arthropoda > Insecta > Hymenoptera > Apidae > Nomada > Nomada lathburiana. The sequence continues at coordinate 11,497,084 of OY763906.1, forward strand.
CATCGCGATTTCCCTGCCGCGAAAAGTCGTCCGCGAAACATATTCCCCTCTCACTGATACGGTCCATATGCGAACGACGGTGCAGTTTGTTCGGATTTGTTCCGTCCAAACAGCCGCGTCCATACAAACACGCGTAGACGCAAACGTACGTATGTATACGTGTGTGCAGAGGATTCTAGAGGTGCACAGGAGTGGAGTCGGTTTACCCGGTCGGGTCTCTTATCCATGAGGGAGAGGCAAAACACCGTGAGAGGATACATATGTTCCGTGCAAGCGGCCGGTAATCGATCATGGAAATCCTGTAAAAAGTGGTCGGGATGTGTCTGGCCCATCGGTCTCGGAGTGTCAAACGGGAATTAATAGTTCGCTGGAGTAATGTACAATGTGTACTAGGCCGGCTGGTACACGATGAATAAAGATGAGTCCGCTGGACGAATCGCTTCATCGACGTCGAGGAAACGTGGGACAAAAAGATGGTGGCACGGTGGTGGAGTGAAGACGATGTGAAATGCATAGAAGAAGGAGGAGGAGGGAGAGCGACGTTCGAAAAAAAAAAAGGGTGGAAAAAGAAATTAATAATCGGGCCGGGTCGCGCGATGCCTGTGGCCGTGGGGTGGGGAACGGGGTGGAAAATTTAACCTGACCTTTTTGAAATTCTAATTTCGTTGAAAGCACTTCGAAGCAAACGGATTTTCATTTTTCCCCGACCCACCACCGTTCCGCGGTCCTCCCTCTTTTTCCTCCTTTTCTGTACACCCTGTTTTCTCCGGGGTTTTCTTCTTTTTTTTCCTTCTACTTGTTCCTTCCTTTTCTCACCGCTCTCTGTGTTTCGCAGGTGGTGGTAGTAGACGCGAAAGACGGAAATAAACGCTTTGACGAGCGGCAGCCCCGACTGCCTCCGCTAAAAAGATTAATGAGGAGAGATCGTTTCCGGGGCTTCAATTTTATTAAATGCGGTTCAAAGGGAATCTCTCGATACTGTGTATCCCTTCAATCCAGTTCGTCAGCGGATATAAAATGGAACGGAGCTAAAGGCGTTTGAGGAAAAGGAGAAGAGCCCCGAAAGAGAGGAAAATCGGAGCGGACTTGTATCACGAACGGTAAAGAAAATCCCAGTATTGTACACGGATCGTTGTTTGGACAATGCGTGGGCAGACTTCGTACGTCATTTCTCTTTGTTTACAAAGTTTTAAATCAGTTTATTTCTTGCCCAGGGAACTTAGAGGCTGTGTGCAATGGAACACTAGCATCCTTTAAAAAGAACGTAGCAACTTCATACAGAGGGTATTGAACTAAGCTACTCTCATCATATGTGAAATTATTCTGTCGCAGAAAAAGGACATTGCCCGTTAAATCAATATTGTTATCACTATAATACCGCGCGTAGAAACTCTCGAGTATATATACAAATGGAAATTTCAGACATTCATTTGGATGGAACAGCCAGAAAGAAATACTCTCGACGACGAAACGATAAATAGCAGGGAATCACGACAGCTCATCGATCGAACGCCGTTTCCTCTGCAAATCGCCTGCGCCCCGAAGCTTCATGGAGTACGCCAATCGGCAAGAAACTTAAGGATAGACTCGGTGTCGATGCAGGGAGCGATAGTAAGCGTGCCCGCGGCGGCTGAGCGTGAAGTTCCTAACAATTCCCATTTTATGCTCTCCAGATTCCGCTGTGTCGCCGTTTCTTTTCCGCCCAGACGCTCTGTGTACGTAATTCTACGCGGCAACAGAACCGCGATAGCTCCTTTGTCCCTATTCACGTGTCCTGGACACAAAGCCCCGGTCCACGTTTCGCTTTGATCGCGACGTATCCTGCAGTTCGGCAACTTCAGGCTCCTTTTTCATTCTCGCCATTTTTCACCAACGGGTACCGGCTGCTCTGGATGAGTATCTCGCTGATGATAATATTCCTCTTTCCGGTTTCCCGTAAAGTATGGCACATTACTATTATACAGACAAAGATTGCCCGGAAATATATCCGCGTGATCCAAATTTTTCACGAGAATACTTTCAGTTCGTTCGAATGGATGCTACGTTTGTTTTTTCCTTTCGGGGAACACCAATGGAAATTTCAGCAAGAGGACAGAGGAGGATAACAAGGGATACAGGAGTGTAACGGGTGGAAATTAATAAGGGTCCTCGAGTCAGAAACTTTCTAGTCCCCGAAGAACATCCGAGCTTCGTGACACGGTGGGGCACGTACCGCCCGCGCGGTGTCGCGATGATGCACCCGGCCAGTGTCCATTATACAAAGCTGTCTCGAAAACTTGAGGGGAGTAGAAGAAAAAAGAAAGAAAGAAGAAATAAACGCAAAGGAACATGAAAGAAAGGGAAGGGAAAAAAGAAAGTTTTCACGGAGGAGGAAGACTAGCAGCTTGCTCGCTCGCGCTCCCTCCGCGAAGATTTACGCCTGGCCGTCTGTAATTTAATACAGGATACTTTGCCGGAGTTCCTTCGAGAGTTACCTGTGCTGTTCGCGCGGCCCGCGGAACGTGAGCTGACTCTGTGTCCCGAAAGAAATAAAAAAAAGGAGAACTAGTCTCGCACAGAAGGCTGAAGGAAGAGGCGAGCGAAAGGGGAATGAGGCGCAGCGTGCACAGCCCGCGGTGTCGTTATTCACCGGGCCTCGAACATCTAATTACGATGAAAGGGGCTGTCCACGTAGCGTGGATTCGATGAAAAATTCAATGCGAAACTGTAATCGGGAGCTCTGTCTGTCTCCGCGGATTATTATCGCCCGCCTCCACCCCCGCAGCCTTCGCAGACGTGATTTATAGCCGGGCCACGCGTAACGCGCATCGGCTGAATAATTTTCTCCGGCGGGCCGGCTCTGATGCACGATACTTTCCCATTCTCATCGATCTCCAAGTGTCAAACTGGTATTAAAATCACTGGGGTGGCGTACGGTGTCTTATCGAGTTCCTCGCGACTTTGCCTCCTCGCGTCCCTTCATCTCGACGAATTACAGAGAAGCCTGGGGATAAGTCAGCCGACAAAGAAGGCTAATCATCGGTGGACTGTTCTCGTGCTCGTTCGAGCTGGTTTCGGGGTGAACGTGCTTCCATTCGATACGCCGCACGCGATAAGGGCGAGGAAGATAAATGTTAAGGGTGATGTTTCTGCGCCCAGATTGTCATAGCGACAGCTTAGATCAGAGATTATTGTTTGTGGAGGAGGTTAGCGGTGTTAGGATAAGGCCGTTTAATGGAATGAGAAAATGGATACATCTATGCGATACAACGGGAAGGGGCATCGGCTAAGGGTGGATAGCGAAAAGGGATGATTTGATTATGGGGTAGAAACGGGATGTTCTGTTAATGTTAATGTAATTGGAGGATCAATAGAATGGGTTTCCAATGGACCATCCCTTTTTTCTCAACCGAAGAAGAGTTCTATCCTCAATGGAAATATAATTAGCCAATTCTAAGTGACGCTCTTAATTGCAGAGTCGAAACGAAATTCCAATCCAAGGTGGTACCTGCTCTACAAGGAAGATTCGAGTACAAGCGACGGACGAAAGTTCTGGCCTGCCTACGGAGAACTCTTTGCTCCAATAAAACGAATCCACGATCAGGTCCCGCATCCAGGTGTTCCGATTACATTCCTTTCGGAGCGCCAACGATCTACGGCTCCACGCGAAAGAGATTCGCACCCTTGTTCATCCCGTGACCACATTGAACCAGAAACGAGAGAACTTAGACGTCTCTGTTGTGACGCAATGGTGAATTAAAAATCCGCCCCTCTGTTTAGGCGAACTTCGTTGGCACAACAACGATACGCCAGGGACACGTGAACGTTCAACAGAACGGAAAAACGAACGGGGAGGGACGAGAAGGCAACTTCCTCTGGCCGGTGAGGAAAACGAAGCTGCAGGCGTGACGATAACGTCGCGGCTCTTAATAAAACTTACGAAACGCACGAAACGTAATAAACGAGCCAACCTGTATAGGTTGATACACGCGGCTAGGCGACTGACCCACTTTTTCCCAAGATGTATGAATATTAGTTTAACGAACTCTCGTCGCAACAGAGATGCCTGCACGCTCTTTTCCTCCCTCTCTAGCTTAACTGTGCACACCCCCCGTGCACGAATTTTTCCCCTTTTCCGCGTTGAACGAGCCCGGTCCTGGTAATCAACCGCCTTATTTTCACAGCTTACTCAGACGCTCTTGCATTTTCAGCGCAATATCATACGGTCCTCCTCGCCATCCTTGATACATCTTGTACTTAATCTCTTGACGACCCCGGCTCCAATGGATTATCCAGGTTGGTTTGATTGCGTTGTGTTTTATATTATAATTATACCGAATATTTCTTGTGCACGGTCGTCGGCGTGTGTGAGCTTGTAAGTTTAGAAAATTAACGAACAAAAATAGAGCGTACCAAAAATGAATTACAGGTGGAAGACCCTTGAGACGTACCACCAGGGTAGCTTATCCCGCGCAGTGGTTCGATCGCGGTTCTGCCGGCCAGGAGGAAGCGGATCAACGAGGGTCAGAGTAATAACTCGTGGCGGAGTACACCGGAAACGGTCTGAACGTCTGAATCGCATGTCCGGCCGAAATAGCCGGATACGAATCGGGTGTCAGCTCGGAGAATCCGGCCGGTCGATCGGTCGATTATACATGCCGTAATAGAGCGTCACGCGGCTACGAGAATCCGTTGTGTATCGAGCAGCTTCGAGATGTGTCGAACCAAAAGCTTCCTCGCAAAGCGCCACGCTTCAGGATTTGCGAGTGGACACGTGTACGCGAGTACCCTTTGGCACCGTGTCCTCGTCGTGGAATCAGCTGCGTGGCTTCGGCCAACCACGTTGAATACCTGATGAAAGGTTCGTCGGACAATTGTAACGTCATTTCACGGAGAAAGAAATGAATGCAGAGGAACGTACCGGCAGGACATTTCGCGACGAAGTTGAAAGGATTTGAACAGATAAGAAGGACGTAAAAATAAGTGACGAATTCTATTGAGCAGTGGCTGACAGCAAAATCGATATCGTTATCGAGATAGGTACAATTATTCGAGTTTACCGAAATATCGATGACCGATTGGCCTATGTTTTCGCAGGTCACTGCACCGAGAAGTTCCCAGGCATCGGATGACGTTACTCGGGGAGAAGAATCGCAGCTGCTTCGGATCAGGAAACAGTTACAAGACAATCCGCACTATCCTCGCTTAATTACGAAATGATTCCTCTCGCAGCTCGTACACGGGCCCTCGGAATCGATTCGTTCACCGAGCATCGGGTTCGGTGCTTTTCAATTAAAAGTTTTTGTCAGCGGGACGAGCAACGGGGCGCGGATAAACGCGTCGATCCGCGCAGCGGGCATCGAGCGAAGAAGAGGCTTTGTTGTACAATTAATCCGACGCCACGTTTATAGCATTCGAATGCATGTACTATTCGAAGATCGAGCTTTCCAGCGATAACGGATGGACAGACACGTCCGAGCCGTTTCAAGAGTTTACGAGGTAGCGAGCGTTATCTGTTCCCGAGCAGCGACACAGAGACCAGCCAACAGCTGCGGCAGTAGTCGGGAAAAGATACGCTCCGCGCAGTGTTTTAACTCGATTCCGAATTACCGCCGCGAACACGTGTACACGTGTATCCCCTTGTTGCGCGTTTACCACTGGCATTAAACCGCGGCTTTAACTGACCCCAGCGGAGCTTCGTCGATATATTTTCCGTGGAGGCTAGTAAACGCTGCAGTAAGTTGCCCACATGATCCGTGGATCGACGTTTTACGTCCCCAAGCTGTTTGAACTGGGCTGACTGCCCCCGGGAACCGATGCTTTAGATTATGTCCACGATAGACACAGGATGTCTTGTCGTCGCTGTTATCGGCGCCAGATTAGAAGACCCTGGGTGTCCCAAAGATCGCAGATACGAGAGACAAAGTAAATCCCAGTTTACACCGGGAAGATTGCTCGCTGTCGAGTGTCGGAACACATTTGGCGTCGATGATACGACAGGCGGCTACAGCGAACAGGAAGCAATACTGCGCGTAAGGTGAACCGGTTTATTACTGTCCTAAGAGTATGTCTGACATGATTGTTTGCTGAATTTCCACAATTTATAGATATACGTACACCGAACGACATTGTTAACCAAACAACGCCGCCCGGCCGATTATAGACCCGAATGGCTCTGGTAATAATTCTGCTCCATAATGAGGAGGCTGTATATCCTAACAGTACTCGATACACGCCGGGTCGACCGATAACAATGAGACAAAGAGGAAAGCCTCCCCCGGCATGTAAGCAGGACAACCGCCGATCGCTCGAACCTCGAACCGCGGCTAAAATTCTCACTTCACGGGGAACCCATCGAGATAAAAGTGAACGGCACCGCTCCGAGAGGCTGGAAACCGTGGAATTTTACTGCAGGAACGGCCCCGTTTCGCCGAAGGTAGAGCTGCAAGAAAATACAGGGTAACTCGATCCAGCTGGCTGGTTCGAACAAAGCAGCGCGCCATTCGTGGAGCGTGGATTAAGGGGAACGAGCTGCTCGATATCCTTTTTTTCCGCCGGAAACGGGTCCGCGTAACGGCTGCCGGTCGCGGTGCTCTTATTAAAGCGAGCCACGCTATAATTCTTCGCGATCCACGTTTCGAAGGGCGGCGAACTATAACGATTTCATTAGTCCTAACTCGCGACGCGGAATTCCCGTGCGCCGTTCGCATTCGATCTCTGGTTCACGAGCAATGAAAATGCGATCGGACTTCTGCTTCAGATCCTCATCTATTCGCTGGTATTCCATTTCCATTCACGGCCCGACCAATTAATCGCCGATGGATCACCGGCACCGTGTAACAGACGCTGGAATCAATTTCTTCGGAGCACGGAAACTGGTTCTCCGTTTATGTACAAGTGAAAATTATTCGATCCTTTAAACGTAGTACGATAATTGATTGATTTACGGTTTTCTTTTTCGCAGGTCAGGCAGCGTTCGTTTGATTCGTCTAACGGAATGGATGTACCGGGGAAAATGGAATTATTACCGGCGAGAGTGAAACGGCTTGACCAGTGAAAAGTTATAAAGCAACGTACATACGTAGTTCGGTGGCACGGCGCGCAGACCCGTTGTGCCGGATCTCTGTGCACAATGAATGCGGCGCAACGAGTTACCGAAATGGTGCCGTTTCCTGCCGGAAACGTTGACCAGGGTATCGTAAAGAAGTTCCGAGAAGCCTCGAAAATGTTCAACGGAGAAGCAACTTCTGCCTACCGTGCACGAGCGAAAGAAATCGAATCCACGGTTCCGCGGGAAACGGCGTAGTCTGGCCAGCATTCTGATCTCGTGGACATCTCGAAGCAATCTTGCCGGGGCTATTAAAGAGATCAACGAACTAATAGGATCATAATAAGGGCTGGCTGGTCCATTGGAACGTTCTGCCACTGTTCTTGCCGCCGTCTACGGTAATAATTTACGGTCAGCCATTTTCTATAAATTATTCTGTAAAAAGAGAGCCGCTGCAAAGACTTTAACCGTCGCTTTAATTGAATCAGCCAGGCTGCTTGGCATTATTGAAAAAGAGAACACAAATTCTCTCCCCTTGAAACGTTCCATGCAAAAGGAAACCATTTTTCAACAGAATCCTTGAACGTTACGGATAGCGAAAGAAGAGAGGGGGAAAAGAATGGAACGTCGGAGAAGTTTCGCCGAGATGTAATAAGTCTGGCGAAGATTAGTTGGATAAGAGGGAACCGTCAAGTCGTCCACTTCGCGAGATAAGATTCGGCGGGGCTGCTTTGAAGGCTTTCGTATCGGCAATGCAACTTTGACCCATCAGTTGGGTCAGCATCGAATCGCTCAATTACCGGAGGCCAGGTATAAACCGTGCAACGAGCGGCCCTTCGAGCGAAAAGGGAATAGGAAGACCGACAAACTCAAAACCTCGAGGGCGATCGTTCGTGAGACGTCGATTTTCCTAACTCTAAGGATAGGTATACCTTTTGTTCAATGTTAATTTATAGTGGTACAGAACTTTCACTTAATACTAAACAAATGCCGTCCCATTGAATACAGTCAGCAGAAATCTAAGGCCCAGTATTTTAGATAAAAGTGTACGACTTGTTCAATTTGTTGTTCGCATCAACCTCAAACTATAGGAAGACGTTTTCAATTTCTTGCTCGTTAAACTGGCTCCCGGCCACATCTTCGTCTCGGAAGGAATCCAATTAGCTTCGCCGCCGCAGCAGTTTAATTCGTGAAAGTAAACGTGCCTATTGTCCGGAAGTCCACACTTCATTAAATACGATGCTCGTGGTGGACTCGGTAGAACGGCGGGGAGCGCCGTAAAGATTTATAGTTTCTCAATCTATGGAGAAACGAGGTACAGTAGAATGTGTGGAATCTATCTTGGAAGCTTCTGTGAACGGAAGAATGCATGCAAACTGTCAGCACACGCGGGAGACGAAAATCTGAGCATGATTAGGCTAGTTTCCAAGTCAGTCCACGGACAGCCGTGTCGGGCGACACTTTGTCGGCAAGCGGTCCTAATGATCGCTCGGATTTGTCGAATTTAATTCCGGGTGCTCGATCTCTAAATGCCTCGAGGCGAGACGAAAACCGGCTGCCCGTGGAATCGATTCCAACATATCTCTAGCAAAGTTAGGAGGGGTTGAATAGTTATCGGAAACAAAGGTAAAAACGATAGTAGTCATAGGAAATTTACAAGCCAGCCGGTGCATAAATCCTTTACCAACTGTATCGCTGTTTCGAATGGACGCTCATTGAAACAGTTCCCTTGCGCGATGGTTAAATATTTTTATCGATTTAGAAACTAACTTGGTCACTTGCGTTTTGTGAATCTGATACCACTGAATGTCTGACTAAATTTATTATGTATCCCTTAAGTGTTGATTTGTGAATTTTATTCAGGTTTACGCACGTCCAGGATGAGGCACATGCTTGCAGCGAGGAAAATAATTTAGTACAGACGGTGCAAAGTGAGGAAGAGCCAGGCAGGGTCAAGAAATGGCCTATTAAAGGCACGCTGGAAATTTGACGGGCATCTGTATGCATTGTCAGCGTTGCTGAATCATTTTTAGATAACCGTACTCTCTGCTTGCCTAAGCGGAGCAACCCTTGTTGATATCTTTAATCTAAATGAATGCGACATTTAATTTTTTTTTATTTCGATTATCGTTCGACGCCACGTTGCCCTGTCGAGGGATTATACATTTCACGCGCGCACAACTCTAAGCAGTTCAACACCCTTTCTTCGTCTCGCGTGCATTCCTTTTATCCCCGTACCCCGCGCGAAGTAATCGAAATTCTTCAACCTTCCCTGCTACTAGTAGAAACCAGTCATCAGAGCGTTTACAGGGAACCGGCGATAAAAGATAATCGCGATGGCGGACACACGACTTGATCAAGCCCCCAAGATCTCGGGCCGATAATTTTTATTTCTTTTCCTTATTTCTCTCCCCTTTTGGTTTGCAGTTGCGCAATCTTCCCCGTGCTTTGAATCGGTCTGGTTCCACCGTCTGCTCCGCTCCTTCAAGCAGATTTATTCTATTTATTCGCTCGACCTCGAGGGAAGTCGACCGATTACGTCGAAATTCCTTCTCCAAAGCCCTCCGAGCCAGTCCCTTGCCAATCTTTAAATCCCCCCCCCCCCCTCCCTCTCTCCTTCTCGCTCCACCAGCGAGCTTCGAGTGTTTACTCGCGTGTTCGAGTTCTGTCAGTATCACACGCTCTCCGCCAAACAAATCGATCGTATTCCATCGCCGCCTCTTTTCACCGATTTTCGCCCGCCTTTCGACTCAACCGATCCCAGGGGACCTACTGTGCCAGAGTCGGGGATACAGGAACACGAGATCGACTCGAAAGTGGAATGATATCAATCTCCGCAACCCTTTATAATATCTTCGAGCCTTATCCGCGAGATGTTACATTAAAGGGAATCGTAGATAATGTACTTACATGTCCAAGGATCGGCTACGTTGAACGACCGGCCTATGTACGAAGTTGTCGCCTGATGGTAGGCAACCGGCTTGGCAACCGATGGAACCGCGCGTGTGAATGTCCTCCAACGAAACGTGCACGCTTATCCGGGCTTCCGGCCAGACTCACATCCGGGCCTCCCTTTCAACGTCGTAACTCGTCATTCCTTCGTCACTTGGACACGCAGAAACGCCGACAATCTTCCCCACTTTTCACCAGTAGTCCAATATCTAAAGCCTCTATCCCCAACACTCTCTAACTGTACCCCCCCATAATTAGTTTATCTCTCTGCCCTCGGTTAATTGGACGACGAATCGTTGAAACTAAGGTGTCGCGTTCCAAAGGAGCCACTTCTGCCCCGCACAGTACACGAGAAAACAGAGGGGTGGCGAGACCACGACGAGAGGCAGGTCAGTACGTCGCCGGAGGATCCTGACCGTCAAGACTATGCCACGCGTTTTGATATAGCCCCGCACCAATCACACACACGGTCCTCGAAGATGTCCAAAACGTGCTGGTACACTGGACGCGACAAACGAACGCGAAGATATCTCGTCGAAAATAGGAACGAAGCAGCGGACCAACGAGCGAACGAACGAGGCGGTTGAAAGTACCGGAGAAGGAGTAGGAGTAGTGCGAAGAAGCACGGCGAAGAGGGGTGTACCAAGCGTTGGTTGAGGGTGGGGAAACGATTTGGGTGGCGTGGACGACCGGGGGTGGCTCGAAAGCCCGGTGGTTGTGCTCTTGCTCTTGCCTGCCTGCCTGTCTGCCAGTCTGGTTGCCTGCCTTCAGGCTTGCCTGGCTGTCTGGCTGCTTGCTCGCCAGCTAGCTCGCTTTTGCTCGCCTCGCCTCGCCTCGCCTTCGCCGCTCCGTTCCTTCTTCCTTTCTCTGTCTTCGATACTCTCTCTTCGTCACTCCCTTTCTCTGCCTCTACCTCTGTGTGTGTCGCTTTGGCTGCGCAGGACCCGCCGCGCGACCCGGCCAAACCCAGACCCAGCGTGTAGGTACCGCGGGCTCGCATTCGAGCTCCAGCCACCCCAGCTGCTCTATCCCCTCCAGATAGGCAACCCCTCGGTCAGTATCGTGTCGAGCGCCTTCAGGGCCACGTAAATTCGAAGACTATCAATGTTTGTGCTGTGCACACGTATTTGTTACGAGGAAGAAACTTTCTTCTTTGCTCGCTTGTTAATCGCTATTGCCTGGTTAACGAGGGGAAATATAATACAGGGCATCGAAGGTTTTATGGCGTTTGAAATAGGAGTTGATCAATGTAACTTAAGCGCTGAATCCGTACGATTCACCCAGGAAAGTGGACGATTAATGATGCAGCCAGAAATATTAGTAAAACTTTGTTTCGAGGGTTGTTCCCGCAGAGACCGGCTATTACAGTCTCACAAGGAAGAGAAACGTTCGAGACTCCTCGAGGAGAAGACGCTGCTCGCCCTACTTTCTCTCTAGCCTCTTGTTTCTCGGCAGTCGAACGCCTTCTCTTCTGAAATGGCCTGCGCGCAAATGGACCGTTTCCAGCCGAGAATTTTAGGCCGATGGAACGCGTTCGTGGAGATAATTAAAATAAACCGACCGCCCTCGATGTACCAGCTAGTTGGCGAGCTGTTCGACCGCATAAATTTGCTGGCTAAAAAGAGTAGAGACACAGCTTTCTTCTCACTAATTAATTAAGAGGAGTAATCGTCCGGACGGTGCAGATAACAATTATCGACATCAAAACGACGTTGATAAAGCGTCGTTAAACGATTCGAGCGGGAATTATCGATTACGACCCGCGGCAGTTCGCCTCTCTTGAATTAGTTAGACAACAAGCCACAAAGCTGGGTCTACCTCTGCTTTAACCCCTCTATCAGTGATGCTAAGTAATTGCTGCGTCGCTAACGAAATGTTACTTGTATAAATAAGCTGTTACCGGAAGCGGCCCGACCCAGAGAACGGAATCGGTTCGTCCGGGGAGATGTGATCGCGGACAACGGGAGTGCAATCACAAAGATTGCAATTTAAATATACGCAAAGGGAAACACTACGGACCACAACCATTTTCAAGTTCCCCGATTTCTTCATCGTTCGAATATCGAACGGCTCGAAGAACTGGCGTACCGAAACCAAAGTGGTGCCGCATAAAATAATAGCAATCGGCGAAAGAATTCGTTGCACCGTGCTTCTGCATCTTCGTGTACGCAGAACAATTAACAGAACAAACAGAGAGCCCTAACAAACCTGTATTTACACGCGCGCGAAAGATATCCGTCGCTGTGTTAGCCGTTTCATAATTTATCGCGACGAGGTTCGGCGAAGCTGAGCGTCATTTCGCTCGGGACAATGCCGCGAGATTGTCCCGCTCGAGGAGAGCGCATAATGATACTAAATTTCTCGCGACGAGGCTAGCACTTGGAGCGTGCCACGGTTTTTAGAAGCTTCCATTAAAAGTATCCACGTAGCGTGTGGCTGTACGAACGCCAGACAGTTTTCTTAATTGCGCGTCGATGCTTTAGAATGTAAATCTTGCGACAGGATGGTCGGCCGTGTCTCTTGTCCGAGTTCCAGCGTACTTCTGTCGCTTTAAATGGATACAGTCGTAACAGACATCAGAGGTGGAAAAAAATCAGCTGGAATGTCTCAAGGATCTTTAGCAGTCAGATATTTATTGCCGATACGCTTCTACAGCAATATTATAACTGGTACATCGAAATAAAAGAATCGTAGACAAATAACAAAAAATTTCTGTGCTCGATCACTTCGTGTTTGCGCGCTTGAGGGTCCAACGATTCTTCCATTCGTAGTCTGAAACAAAAAAGATCTACGTGGAAACGGCGGAAAATGAAATGAAATGTATCGTAACAGAATGTTGAGTTCAATTAAAAATCGGTTAGACCGATGATCGTCAATTACATTGAAGTGGTACCAGGTTCTCGAGGACCGCCTTACGGCACTAACGACAACGCCAACCCCTTCCAAACAGCAATTCCACCCCTTCGCCGTGCTTCCCTCTCCAGGTCAAGCTCCGTGATCAGCATCGAGCCGCACTACCGTACACCTATTTCAGCGTGCCGTGCTCATTCGATGAGTCTGAACCTGAACGAGGCTCCTACCTTACCCCGAACGATCATCTACTACTTACTCTTTCTCTCACTCAGCCGACCATATAATCTGGACAGTTCTGAAGAAAGAAAGAGGTAGGTAATGGTCGGGGAACCGTTACCTATTTTTCGGGATCTTTCAATTTGTATACAAAGAATATTGTATACAAGAAAAGGAATAAGCCATGCTGTTTCTTTCTTTTCCATTTTACCAAGAAAAGCACAACTTGCAAGACATGATTGACACATCGCGCTTCCCCTACTATGAATTCCACTTTTTCTTACTTCACTGGAAAGGCCTACGATCATTCTCTCTCTACCTTCGTCTTCGCGTGATCCTGAGGATGCTGATCGCTCCTCGGCCACCTTTTTGCGTTCAACATTTTGCAAGGAATCGATGGGAGACACGGAAGGATTGCCAAATGTACTCGCTAGGAATTTGTATCCGGCTTGACGCGTTCGTACGTGCTTCCAGGACTGCCCGACTGTTTGACGAAGACAGGCAAGAAATGGAAAACACAAAAATACGCGATACACTGCAGTGAACGATCAATAAAGGTTTTACAGTTTCCTGGGATTTACAACGCGCGATAGTGTTGCTTGCACCACGTACGCGTATTCGAAAAGTTTTCGTCGCGTTTCACCCTCGGCTTCGTGGAAGTCAGTACCGACGATCAGCTTGCTGTACTGTAAGTTGTTTCGAGAGCTATCACTCCAAGAGGGACGCTTCATTTCTACCCCGATGTAGTCGGAAGAAATCAAAGGATCTGAAATAAAAGACGCAAAGTAGTTTTCTTTGCTGCACAACGAAACAATAAATTACCTAGAAAGATAGGTTCGATCGTTCGTTATTTTCTTATGATTAGAGCAAGCTATTCCCTGTGCGAAAGTTCAGTTACCTGTTATCTTCAACAAACTACCTCGTTTCTTCCTTTCGCGAGGAACCTTCCACTTTCTTCTTTTCCTCCAGAGTCGGGCAAAAAGGGAAGTATTGAACGCTTTTCCAATCAATCGAACTTCGCGAACGAGATGCTGGTTGATTTACAAAGCGGAAGGTACGCGTGGAGTTCGCGCAGTGAGATCGTGCGCCGATAATTAGCGTGCGTCTTACTAGTTCGTAACGTAGAATCTAATTTCGTTGAGAATCATCTTTCATTTATATGTCCCAGGGCATAGCAATTTCGTATAAAAGAACAGGATTACATACAAAGCTTGCATACAGGTCCTTAGCGTGTTAATATTGAAATGGAGAACAAAATTGTCGTGGCTGGTCAAATTACGGGCATCCATCGCTGATTTTTTTCCAACGCGCATCTATTTCTAAGTATCGGGTGATCCTGTTCGAACCGGCCCTAAGCAGAAAAGCGAATCGATAAATCTGTGCAGGAAAACCGACGAGAAACATTCTCGTGAATCACGCCATTTTAAACGGCGACTAAATTACCAACCGTCATGAGAAAATGCGGAGAGAAATTTTCTTTTTTGTTCGTTGCGAAACGAACGTCTTTACTTAACATCTTTAATGTTAGTTGAAGAACTCCGACCTTCTCCGCCTCCTAAGATCTTGACGCTATTTCCAGCACAACCCTGAGTCTTAATGACTGTCGCCACAATCATGCTGTCGCCTGGGACTGAGCTTTCAGAATTTGACCGAGCCTCTTAAACGATTTTAAGAATCTTCCCACGCGCGATATTGCTCGGTCAAAATTCGATCCAACGTCTGGAGAGAATTTTTGCCTCTCGTTCGTTCTGCCAATTATCTAAAAAAAAAAAATTAAAAATTAACGCAGGACAGAAACGAGTAATAGCTCCACTAAAGGCAGATCAAACGCATCCTGGTCATTTAAATCAATGCGTCACAAAAGTGTTATATTAACAGTTTCGTCTTCGACAACGTTTCACCGTGAGGTCGCTTTCCCGTTTCAAATTTAGGTGAACGGCGCAGAAAAGATTTACTCTCACCGGCAGTCGGCAGATCGATGCGTAGGGCAAACAGCGAATGCTCCGTCAAAATTGAGCAGCGTTTGTATTCGTTCGGCAGGAGCGTTTATTGCACGCTACCATACCGCAAACGAAGAAAAATATCATCGGAGTTTCGCGAGACTTTTGAGTGACTCGCCTGCAACCGCGTTTCCGTTCACCGCGACAATAGATCGTCGAACAAAGGGGGAAGAAAAAAAATGGCCAATGGACAGAAACATGCACGTAACGTTTGAATATCGTTGAACGTATGTATCGTATGTATGGGAAGATACAGTGGCAAACGCTCGATTGGCCGTATCTCGATGGTTAGAGATTGAAACGTTGCCGCGAGAAGAATCGCCCAGATTTATGGCCGATCGAAGTGGCTTCATACTTTTTCCTCCTCTTCTCCAATTGTTTTTCCCTCGCTGTTCTTGTATCGACATTGCTACAACCTGGCGGGGAGCACACTTCTTTCTCCCGGGGTCTGGACACTCGTACTGAAAAGTCCTTGCAAGTTGAAATCCATAATGTTAGTGGAAGATTTTAGCGAGAGTATTATATGGGGTTTAGAAATGGACGATGGCTTGTAGCGTGGAATAGAGGAACGAAATATTCGCTGCTCCGAATCTCGTTAAAATCCCTCGGGGACGTCGGATCCGACTGTTCCCTTGTTAGCTTACCCTTTTCCATGGTTCTGCTTGAA
Source organism: Nomada lathburiana (assembly GCA_963667235.1). Taxonomy (NCBI): domain Eukaryota; kingdom Metazoa; phylum Arthropoda; class Insecta; order Hymenoptera; family Apidae; genus Nomada; species Nomada lathburiana. The sequence continues at coordinate 11,512,799 of OY763906.1, forward strand.
AATACGTGTCCGGGTGTAATATCGATGAAGACGTAGGACAGGTAATGTCCATTTGTGTCCGTTCAATCTCGTTTATCGGACTTGAGAATAGCATGCCGAGAAATAACTTTACTTGTTACGCCAATGTGATTAGGGCTAATAGACACTATTTTAATTCTAATGATCAGAATGAAAATATTCGCATGATCGGAATCGAAATGCAGGCAAAGAACAGTCGATTCCGTAGCGAAAATTCACTAGAAGATTAGCCATGCGAGAGTTGAGGATCAGATGAAGATTAGATACACCGGGCAAAGATGTAGTTAAGGCGGGGGGTCTCGCGAAACTGATATACTAATTGAATTAGTTATTTCGAAGCGGAAAGTTAAGAAGCGGGCACGTCTGCGCCAAGTTTTCAAGCTGAAATAACTCGGCGAATCGACGTGGTAGCAAGGGTGTACGCGCGCGCGATCACTCTCCCTAGCAAGTTCTTATTAAGCCAAAAGTTTCGCTTCATATCGAGCATGAGTGTTATTTAATTATCAATCCGAGAGCCCGCTGGTTGGCTGGTCGACCCATGTTCGTGTAAAACAAATTGATCTCAGCCGAGGCATAAAATAAATATTTGAATATAAAGCGACGAGCTGGTCGATTTTCGCAAATTCGCCACGCACTATCGTCCACGCATTGCACTTTGTAGTCCGCTTGTTTTTCCATCGATAAATCCGTGCTCGTTCGGTCGGCACCGCTGAAAAATGACGATAGTTTGCATGAGAGAAAGTGTGAAATACAAATTGCGGGGAATCGAATCGTTTTTTAGTCGAGTTAATTCTGATTAAAACAAGAAAAAAAGGAATACTCTGTGCCATTACTTTTTTTTGTGGGAATCGAAGACTGCATAGAGAAAAATTTCGGGGCGAAAAATTGTGCGGAAGTAGCAATGTAAAACAAAAACGCATACCTGCTATCCAATTACTGTAACTCCATCGTTATATTTTTTTCTAGAAAATGAAAAGTAACATTACGTTCAAATTCATTCTAATAAATTAAATAAAAATTTACTTAAGAAATGGTGAATCTCACTGAATGAAAGGATGAGGAAAAGTAAAAATGAAGCTCAGTCAGGATGATTGAAAAGAGGATCCCGTACCTGCTGATAAAGTGCAAGAGTACTATGCAGCGAAGAGCAGGAAGAACGAAGAGGACAGTAATAGCATGCCGGACAAGAGTCGGGTTATTCTACTTGCAGAGATTGTACATGCATATGATTGGACTGCTACAATACTCTAACTTTGACTTTAACTCTCGAAACGCTTTGTCTTGTTCGCCGGTTCACATATCGGTAATTTCAATTGTTACTTACAGAAAAATATATTGCACGTGAGTTGAGACTTAAGGCGACCACATACGCGTATTTTCCTTTTTTTCGCCAACGATGCTTATTTGCAATTCTTACATACAATTAATACATGTTACAAATATCTTCTAAATGTAATCTTGAAAGCAAGTAATAATTTGCTTCAGCACGCGGTAAATAACTTAGAAAACTACCGGTGAAATATTCCAATGAGTATCGTTGGCGCAGAAAATAGTAGCATTGCATGTTTGGATCCTGGATATATTTTTGTCGATACGATGCTTGAGCGATCGCGTGCTGATAGGGCGGTATTTTTTCGGGCTAGTCAGACGCTGTTCCACTTGTACCATCGAGTGCATGCACAGTGTTTGCATCGGATACACCTAGAAGCCTCCGCTGCGAGAAAACTTATCGTTTCGAGGATGAGTTTTCTATAACTGCACAGCGCACGCGAAAGCACGATCGAGATTACGCGGACAAGGCCGGATAAAAATTTACGAGCGTCCACTGATCGCTTAGGTAACTCGACTGATTTATGGCCAAGATTTTGACAACATATTTTTGGAGATTAGTCACTTTGATATCGCTCACGAAGGGACATAATTCGTTGTGGAATTAAAAAATGAAGTGGACAGTGGAGCGTGGTAAGAACCCTTTGCGTGATGCGAATAGTTTCCTTCTAAAGGTATTGTTCATTTATTTAATTACACTGAAAGAATAATAAATAGCCAAGATTCGTTCGATTTGATTTCATCTTGACTCTCTTCGTGGTATGATGTGATATTGTAATTTTGGATTTACCTCGGCAGAATAACTCCTCGTACGCCATAGGCGTTAAGAAGTTTCGATGTCGCGTGCATTTTGAAACGCCGAGACCAAAGCGTTTAGTTGCACCGTTTCGCTACAACCAATACATACTCTCTTTTCGATTTCTGCCAATTTAATTATCAAATCGATAAGTATGGAATCTGGAAACTCAACTGAAACAATGATTAAGAAAAAAAAGATTGCACTTTCAGTTTCTGTTTCATAACATTTTTGGGAAAATATGGAACATACTTTTATTTACAAACAAATGGAGTTCTGTTAATATGTCTTGCAATGCCAGACCTTTCTTCAGCTTAATGTCCTGTATTTCTGTGGAAATGTATGTTAAGGAAACCACAATTTGCAGAGCAAAGATCAATGTTTCACGCAACAAAAAGGATACTACAATAGCATAGTTCGTATGATTCATTTAACAGCCAATTAACGATATTTTTTATATCAATTGGTAGGGGATGCCCAACACAAATATAAACATTCTCTTCTGTTACTGCACCAAAGGCAAGCCAAGTGCTTTGAAGTACGTTTAGAACTTTTCTCATGTCCCCACCGCTCAGCGTTATTAATGCTTGCTTTCCATCCTCGGACACATTTAAACTGAAGCATACAAAAGAAACTTGTTAATACATATAACCATTTGCACTACAACAAATCAACTCACTTTTCTTCCCTAACAATAGTGTCCAGTCTTGGCAAAATTTGATCAGCCAACAGCGGACCAAACCTAAATTTAGTACACCGGGACTGGAGGGCAGGAATAATTTTACTTAGGTAATTACATATGATACAAAACCTTACATTGTCCGTGTACTTTTCAATTACTGTAAACAATCTCTTAATATAAAGTATTCTTTATACATATTTATACATAAAACCAGCCATTAACATTAAAACTCACTTCTTCTAAGAGCATTTTGCGCATCATTTGTCATAGCGTCTGCTTCGTCAAGGATGATTAACTTGAAGCCAGATCTATACATAGTACCTGTACTCGCAAAACTGAGAATTTGTCCTCTGACTATGCCTATGCCTCTATCATCCGATGCATTCATTTCTAATACCTATGCGAAGAGAACAATATATCACCATACTAATTGTTTTATAAAATGAACGCATAATGAAATATAGAGTCGGACCATTGAATTAAATTGTGCTGGCGTATACAATTTACGTGCACAAGCAAGTATCGTACTGGTCTTTCCTGTACCAGGTGGCCCATAAAAAAGGAGATGAGGAAGTTGATTCTCGTCGATGAATTTATTTACTGCAAACGAAAATGATAATTATTTACAACGAAACCCTAACAATTAAATAGTAACAAGTACCAACTCGTTTTTATGATTTCCTCGTGTGAGATTAGGTCATTCAATTCCTTAGGTCGATATTTTTCAACCCTAAAACAAGAAAATCGAAACACAGTATTACGTGCTTGTCCATTTATTTGTAGAAAAGCTGTTGCAATAGAAATATCGTTTTTACCATGGCAAATTGGCAGACTGAGAAACCTTCTCCGTCATGATTTACAGCTACCAATTTTATTATTAATCACATATAAACAATTAGACGAAAGGTTAGAGTTTACGTCTTAGAGCCGCGCATTTGAGTTATGCCAGATACGAATGGCAAATGCGCGCCATTTTTATTTCGCATTGGCCGAGCCGATTGGTCAATATATGTTCGTGTCGAAATGCATCCTGGGACATAATAATAATAATAAAATTATTCAAATCGCACGATGCTTATGTTATTAAGAAACGGGTCTGAATTTAAACAAAAGACTTGCAATTTATGTCTTTGTGTCGCATTAAAGAAGGCGCACTAAAGTTGTTGAAATCATGAGTAATTCAGAATTGCATTACAGAACGCCTGAACATATACTTCTCGTTAAGATACGGTTCAAGTTAGCTTTAAAGGAGTACCAAAATGATGACAACTCGAGGAACGAGTTTCTCGACATTGTGACGCGCGGAAATATGAGCCGATACTACGAAGATGCATGCAAAGAATTTGACTGGAAAATTGACGAACAACTGCTGAACACGATGAAGCATGAAAACAGGATGACACAGCAGGAAATAGAGTGTGCCGATAGTTTGAACCCCGAGAATACCGAGCAAAAGATTCAAATAGAGAAATTCGAGTTCTGGTGTGAAATTGGTGATCTCGATCGTGCAATGGACATTGTGAATGCAATCTTGAAGGACGAAACTAATTCCACCAGCATCCGAGTCGAGGCTGCATTCGGCCTTTTTAGAATAGCCTACATAAGGAATAATGTTCGTTCGATGGGAAACATAATTAACGAGATAACGTGTTTAGTGGACGGATCTCACGCGTTCGGTAGCAACTGGTGCTGCCGTAATAAATTAAAAGTATATGAGGCTGTTTATTGTCTTGCAACACGAAACTTTCGGCGTGCTGCATCACTTTTATTAGACTGCATACCGACCTTTGAATCCTACGAATTATTGCCGTTCAAGGAAGTCGTCGAATACACGATAGTATCGGGGATAATTTCCTTGTCCCGGTCGGAACTCGATTCACAATTCAATAACAATGGCCTCCTGCAACAGGCTTTGCTTACAGAATCACCAAAGTACAGAGATTATTTTTGCTCTCTTTACGATTGCCATTACAAGGAGTTCTTTGAAAATCTAGCCTGGATAGAGTTCGAGTTCAAGTCGAACCCTTTGCTGCATAGGCATTACCGTTATTACGTCAGGGAGATGCGTTTGAAAGCGTATTCTCAGCTTCTCCAGGCATACAGGACTATTAATTTGAATAGAATGGCAATGGAATTCGGTGTAACCGAAGAGTTTATAGAACAAGAAATCGGGCGTTCTATTGCCAGCGGGAAACTGCATTGCAAAATCGATAAAGTAGCTGGAATGATTGTTACCATCAGCGTTGTTGGTTGCACTAGAGGGCAGGCTCCTGATACTTCGAGTGATCGAGGGTTGACTTATCAAAATACTATAAGAAAAGGAGACGCGTTACTTAACCGATTAAAAAACCTTGGCCAAGTTATCGATTACTAACTCTACGATAAATTGCAACATGTCATTGCATCAATGACGATATCACTGTTTCCTTTTCGAAGTAAACACTATCTTGCAGAAGGAAGAGATTTTAAATGTTGCGCGCGTGGCGCGCGCACTTTTTGTTCTTTACCTCGCTGCATCGGCGTTTCGGTGCATGTTAGAAAAAGTGTCTAATCGTAAATAGTTTGTGACACGGGGTAACATGTTTGAAGTTTTTGATTGAAATTCTAATTGGAAACGTAGCGGTGAACATTTGTTATTATCTTCCTCTTCGTCTCGTGAGTTGCTAAGATCTTAACCTTACTCGAGCAGAATACCGAATTCCGTATATACGTGTTCTATTTCTTTCTGTTTCAGTATGCGTACAAAATTTCACCAGCCATGGCTCAACGAGTGCTTACCAAATATCCCCGATCCATTTATAAAGGAACCAAAGAGGTCAAGCAGCACTTTAATTATCTACTAGTGCTGGACCTTGAATCCACTTGCAAGAAGTATGAGAAAATCGAACCTCAAGAAATCATTGAATTTCCTTGCGCAGCGGTGTCCACAACTACTTGGAAAATAGAGAACGTTTTTCACGAGTACATCAAACCTAGAATTCATCCTGAGCTCACTCCGTTCTGTACAGAGCTTACGGGAATCATACAAGACATGGTCGATAAACAGCCATATTTTCCTGAAACATTCGACAAATTTTGCGAGTGGTTGAAGGAGCACAATTATTTCAAGGAGGGAAATGATTGCGCATTTGTCACGTGCGGCGATTGGGATCTAAAGAACATGCTACCAAGTCAATGTACATTGGACAAAGTGTCGCTACCAAAGGAATTCGCGAAATGGATAAACTTAAAGGGCAGTTTCTGTGATGCGACACAATTTTATCCACGAGGCTTAAAAGACATGTTAGCGCACAGTAAACTACCGCTTCATGGAAAATTACATTCTGGTATAAACGATGTAGAGAACATGGTTAAGATAATACAAATACTTCAGTCGCAATATAATTTGCAATTTAAAATAAATAGCGCAACCACAGACGTTTTGAAAAGGTACACTAAATTTAAATGAATGAAAGTCCACTGGAAAAGAAGCAATTTTGTTCAAAGTAATTTATTAATAATAAAACATTGCTCGTATAAAAATGCAAAACTACAGCATATTATGTATAATAAATATTTGGGTAGAAGATTAATTTAAAAATTTTAATTTACAACCGTTTAACATTGACGCTTATATGTACATCAAGCTTGTTGTTCTCTGTATAAATTTCAAGAACTGCCTTGATGTTCCGCTCGATTTTCCGTCTACACTGTATTTTCAATTGAAAGTCTCTCCTTGTGGGTATCATTCCCTCAGATGGGAGAACACTTAAGTACTCTGTATTCGATAGGGCAGTTTCGAATGGCTGCGCCACAGTACAGGAACTCTTTATTGTTACAGTGGCTTCTGTTCTGGTTGGCGGCGTTAAGACTACGATAGATGGACTAACTATAAAATTGTTATCGTTCATATCGCTTTGTAGCGTAACGTTCCCTGCAAGAGTCCTGGAAAGTTTTTTAATCGAATATAAATGTTTACAATGTTGTGAAATTCAAAGAGAAAGTTCGTATACTTACTGTGACGGTAACAAACTTTCTCCAGTTCCGTCATACATATGACTGCTATCACTGCAGAGGGAATAAAACATTTGCGATTCGTCGGCATTATCATGGAGAACGGACAATGTCTCATCTGCGCACACTTCCATTGTTAACATTATTTCATGTTGGCAAATTCCTCGACAAAGATCTCCCAGATTTTGCTAAATAATAATTACATTGGCAATTCAGTTGGCAAACATTTGGATTAAGTGTTAAATTTGCAAACCCTTACCACTGAATCACGAATGGCGTTTATATCCGACATCATCTGTTCTCCAGGAAAAGCTTTACATATAGGATGAATTATGTTTCTGAAAGCTTCGTTCTCATTCCCGTTCAGTTCACCGGTATCCTTCATTTTATTGTATAATCTGTAAATTTAATTGAAAATTAACACACCGGGCTTAGTCATCAATTGCATGACTACTTACCTTCGAATTCGCCAACGTGTAGGTTCGTCACCGTGAGTAACCAGTAGTGTCCCTACGTGTGACACATCTGATCGTTGTAGCAAAACTAGGTCTTCCTTTCGCGGATGAAACTCCAGGTTCACCCACTGAGTCTCTTTCGGATTTAGTAACAATTCAGAAGGATTTACTTGCCAACTCGATACCATAGTAGGATACACAGCTGAAATTGTTCAAAAACGCATTAGAATAGTCATTGTTATAGATATTAATGACTACATGGTGTACCTTTTGGTGTTAACTTTATTTTAACATACGAATACAGGTCCCCTGTATTTTGCAATTTAATTTTGGCATCTAAGGAACCTCCGGAATTTAAAGTACCAAGCGACAACCACATTTTCCCACTTGTGTCTTTAAACGCTTCCGAAATTTCGACCCTGCTATAACCACCGTAACCATATAAAAATAGCTGTAAAAGACAAAATATAGGGGGGTCAAAATTCCCATTAGATTTATGCAAAGATACCAATTCAACGAATATATTTACCACTTTAGAAGGTCGAGATTCATTTTCATCCCTTTTAGGCTCATAATGTTTAAATACTATTTTCCCGATAGCTGCGCCCAAATGATGAGGGCTAAATACAACGGACAACGTCCTGCTTTCCGATCCTTGCAGAACCAATATAATGGTGGTTCCAACAGCCTGGCGTTCTCGAAGAAACTGAATAAATTTTTTAACACTTTAAAAACTGCAAATTATTAATAAATTCTACAATGGTCCACACGCATTACCCGAAAATTTTTTTCACTATCTGCTATAACTGCTTGAATCTTGATCTTATTGTTGCTTGTATTGCGAATGGTAAATTCCTTAATTTCCGATCTTCCTGTTTTCAAACTGTTCCATACTAAAGCAGCGTGAGTCGTTCTTATAGGAATTTTGTCTCCTGCGACAGTTGACCCTGAAACTGTGCTAATAGGCGAATTTCTGCCGGATATACCAGACCTGCTATGTTAAGAAACATTAGTAAGTGAACATTGTTTTTTTAACATATTTTTCAAGCTTACTTGTTTGAAACCGCACTATGCGGAGACGATGGTGAACTGACAGATGATAAGTACTGAGGTGTTTCACAGCGAATTAAATTTTCATTTTCTGCCTCAGGATATACATTAGATTCTCCGATTACGGAATAATGATACACGTTATTACCCCCGGTTAATTTGATTTTTGCATACCTGTAAGTTATAATCAAAATCAGTAAGTATAAATTCAAGACTTTACACATAGTTGCACAAAATTTTCTCACGTTTTCGGTGTGTCTGAGTTTTGTTGCTTGAACGTAACAAGAAAGCAACCAATTTCATTGGACTGTACGAATAGATTTTCTGGTTGTACCGAGAAATATTTCGAATTGGTTGACGACACAGAGTCTTGCACAAATGCAGCTGATATTAACACCGGCATAGGCCCAAGATTAATCACAGTCAATGGTGTGCTTTGTTTGTTAAAAACGGTTAAAGGTAAGTCTGTGTCAATTACTTGTATCTTACAACTTCCTACTTGCACGACAAGAGAAATTTCTTTGATTGTTAAAATATCTTCCGAAGTATCCCCAGCTTGAATTACTAATGTGCCACTGCGTCGTTGTATCGATTGTTCCTGCGTCTCTGTTCTTTTTTGCTGGATGCCTTTACAGTAAATGTTTGCAGCAAATACTTCTTGAGATTTTAACATTATGTGTTGCGATTCGTTCGAATTTTCAAAGTTAAATAGGGCTGGCATATCCTATATTAATTAAAATGATGAAAAACATATAACATTAAGTATACAATTATTTAAATCGCATCGTCACCTGAAATATGGAAAGCTTTATAGGAACATCAACGCTGTTCTGATTTTTTAACTTGATGGACAACTCGGAAGTGCTGTTTTCACCAACACACTGAAAATCCAAAACTTCGTTTTGAGATGAACTTGAGATACTTATATCAATCTCTTCTGGCTTGAAACAAATAATATGTTTCATAATCCATTCGAATCTTGTTACCATGTCCGATACTGTTATGTTTATAACTGCTATGATTGGTTTACTCATTTTCACAACTGTCACTGCAATCTAAAATAATTACATATCGATTTATATGCATTATATAATTTTCTTACTTCTCTTACCTTTGCACGCTGTTCCGCATTTGGTTTAATAAGAACAACATCCTTCGGTAATGTAAGTCGAACATTGTGTTTGTCTCCCTGCACTTGATTTATGCTTAATGAACAAAGGACCCATCTATCGCTTTTATTTAGCAGTTCGATTTCGGTCTCTCTGGACATACCAACGATACAATTACATAGTTCTTCCGTACTTTTACCAATGACAACATCTATAGAAAGCAGCAGTTAATTAGTCGAAAAAATAATGGGTTGCAAAGAAAGGTGCAGTCGTGTATTATCATGTCATACTAATAGATTGAGATTGAGATTGGGATCCTTGTAAATTTGAAAGGTCTTGTATAAATGATTCTGTTTTGTCCTTATAAGAAATATTCTCTTCTTTTACATTCTTTTTGTTTCCTACTACATCCTTTCCTAGATCGACAGATATTTTCTCATGGTTAAGTATCGAATTAGTTTTTGAGGCATGAGGTGATGTTTTGTTTTGTATGGTGTACTGTGGAAGTGTTAGTTTAGACCTCTCCAACATTAGTTTAAAATCTAAAATTAACGATCTTTCTTCAACCAAATCAGAAATAGCGAAAGTTTTCATTGTATTCGTTAGTCGAGTAGGAATTTAAAATTTTCTGATAAGGTTATATGTACCTTGATTATACGAAGATGGTAATGTTCCGCTATTTATTTCTTTCTTAAGTTCCTGAGAGGGAACCTCGAAATTCTGTGTTGCACCGGAATGCGAATTGAAAGATAGCATCCTTGGAATGGAATGTTTAACATCAATCGCTTCGTTGATCGATTTACTGTCTAAGGATAATTTATTCGATAGATTTAATAACCCTGTATCCTTTTCAAAATGATCAAGCATCCTACTTGGAGTAGCAGGCATAGATCTCCTATCAGATGGTAACAAAGTGTAAGTATCTCTAACTGGTTTATCGTCTGATATATGCATAGGTTTCCTCTTTTTCTTTGCCATAATAAGTTGATCCACCAATCTTCGTGGAGTACCATTATCAATATCCTGTAATGCTTGGGCGATACTGGTCAAGCTCATGATGCTCTGTTCTTCAATTTCTTTCGTCGTCGTGTTCGGTATGTTTTGTTGAGTTTTATCTTTAGCAGCATAGGATCCTATTGAGGATTCTACAAAAACTTTGTCACTTATGTACAATGCAAACATATTGTTTTTTAGTAAATATGAATAATACCTTCTGAAATCAGAGTGGAATCGACTAAAGGTATAAGTTGACCTTTCTTTTTCGGACTATTCACAGACAAACCGAAACTTGGTCTTTCTATCCCATCATCGGATAATTCACCAAAATTTCCACATTTCCTTTTGAAAAACTCACCAACGGATACCTTGCGCCCAGCACAAGACCTAAAATTTCAATATATCATATTTTTTCTGGATAAACATAAAAATAATGATTCCACAAACTTACTCTACTGATAAGTCTAGTTCGCCGATGATACCAGAGAAGCAGGATAAATTTAAGTATTCTTTTTCAGTAGAAGCTGTCATTGGAAGAGCGTAAGAATAATTTTGTTGCCAGGATGCTTCATCAGCTAACATCTGACTGGCCATCTCAGAGGCAGGGCGAAATTCTTCATTGTTAAACTGAGCCATTAATTCGGCAGTTGTTGAATCAAACGTTATAGTGTTTAAATGTTTGCTTGACGACGACAGACGTCTCTCTGAACTTCTACTCAATCCAGATGAACGCGCAGTTATCTCATTTGGTTCAAATACAACCTAAATATAAAACTCGAATAAAATTCTTTTAATTTTCTATATCTCCCTAGAAATATTAGACTTACGCTACTTGTTTTGTTAATAGAAGCGTGCAATGTATTTTCATCTTGACCAGTTGAATTATCATTAGAACATAGGGTCCTACTTCGATCGCTTAGGGTGGAAGGTGTAACATTGCCAGACAAATTTTGAACATTTGCATTATTTTCTTTGTTCGTATCTACAATGATCGCAAAACTGATTAGTATGTTTTTATCAACAGAAATCTACCTATTCATTAGGCTAAATCTATACCGTATGCAATGGATGCGTTTCCAATGTCACTGCATCTTTGAAGTAGCTTCCTAGCAAGTTCGCGTTCTGCATCCAATTTACTAGCATCTTGCTTCTCAAGATCTCCTACTCCACTTACTTCGGCTAAAACTATAGATATTCATTACTTAAGAAGCGTATCGGTACATTTCATACAAAATACAATAAGAGACTTACAAGAAGATATATTATTCAATAAACCAAGGGATTCGTCAGACTTTTGTGTTGCATTGCTCTTTTGGGTCAGAGACTTTTTATATATAACTTCACCGATATCCTGTTCAAGAAATTTACTTTCTAATCTGAAAGGAATAATTTTATTTAACTTTTTAAATTTATCATTCCAATCATAGTTAACAGCAGTCGGATAATGCCAAGCGTAGGATTCATAGTGAACTGTAACTCACGTGCTTTTTCTTTGTACGGTAGAAGTGGCCTGAGGTTGCGGTGTATTTAACACAGTCACATCAATAAAATCTGGCCGCGTAGACTTTGACGGCGTGAACATTATTCAAATTTTATTTATTTATCGCCCGAATTCGTTGTTCAATCACCTCTTATAAGAATCGTGCGCACGTGCAAAGCGTTTTGAGCGATTTAATAATCGCAAAATCGATGAAACAATGACAAAATTGTACCATATTACACACAGCGTATCGTTTGACAGTTGATCGATTTCAGCGATTCAAATTTAAAAGTATTCTATGGGTCATTGATGATAAAATATAAAACTTTTATCAAGACGGATTAACGACTTGTATACGCGGTGAACACGATGGAACTGCCATCTGGATTAAATGTTGCCCAAGTATTTTAATTACGGTAAAAACTGTTATTTACTTTTCATCATACATGTACCTTGCTCCTTTTATTGTTCTGCTCCGCTCCAGCTTTTGCATTTCAAAGTCTCTTCTTTTAAGGCTCTCCGTCAATTCCTTTCCTTCCTTTTTCATCAAATTCACCCTTGTCACACTCATTCCACTCTGTTTCAAATAATCCTCTCTTTCTCCTAGGCTTCTGGTTTGGCCTTCCCTTTCTTTCCTTTTCCATTAAATATCCCTTGACAGTCTCCCTCTCTCCTGTTACATACTAATATACTTTTTGTGTGCGCAGGTTTCGCAGACAATGAGTAAGCAGCATCGTCCATAAAAGCAAGACAGAAGAAAGAATAACACTTGCCACATACTTTAGTTAGAGTACATAACTGATTTATAATAACAGTTTGTAACTAATAGCGCATAAAATTAATTTAGATTAATTGTGCAATTATCTGGTATGTATATCTATTATATATTTCATTTATATTCAGTTTATTCGGTAGATCTTATACAAACTTTAATATTATTTTCACTACAAGTTCTACTGAATGAGTTAAATATAAAATGAAAGATATAATGAATACTTTACATATGCACAAGTTATACAATTGCTGTAATTTAAAATAAGCTTCCGCATATAAAGTACGTAACTTTTAGTATAACATTTGTCTGTAAGATATATTGTAAATTAACTCCAAAGAATAGCTTATAAGTATTAGATTATTCATGTCTATTGTATTTTTTATATTACATAAATGTTAGTTTAGTATTAATACAAGTTTTAGTTGTACGATCTATTGTAAATAGATATAAAAGAATAGTTTATAAGGATTAGCTTGTAAAATGGAAATACAACATTTTTGTAACTTGTATCTGCATTGATTAGTTTAAATAAATTTTAAAAGAAAAGAATTCCACTGCTCTTTTTATTTCCATAACTTACCAATCCTTGAAAGAACCTAATTCCAATTCCTTATACAAGAACCGTGGACGAACTTTAAATGCAAAGTCCTGAAGCGAGAAACTTGTCAAAATGGCCCTATACGTTATTAAATTTGGAAGCAGCAAATTCTAAGTCTTCACTTCTTGCAAAATTGGGTGGCAGATGTCCAGAAAATTGCTGAGATCGAATACCTCCTCGCACATCATATTCTCCTGATACAAATCCACGATTTTCGGCAGATATTTTTGCCAGAATCTCAGAAATTTAAGCGCTTGGAAATTCCTGGAAAGTGACGTCATTTCCAAGAATTGCCGGTGTCGGATACCTCCTTGCATATCATATTCTCCTGATACAAATCCACGATTTTCGGCAAATATTTTTGCCAGAAACTCAGAAATTTTGCGCTCGGAAATTCCTGGAACGTGACGTCATTTCTGAGAACGAATACCTCCTCGCATATCATATTCTCCTAATACAAATCCACGATTTTCGGCAGATATTTTTGCCAGAAACACAAAAATTTAAGTGCTGAAAATCGTGGATTTGTATTAGGAGAATATGATATGCGAGGAGGTATTCGTTCTCAGAAATGACGTCACGTTCCAGGAATTTCCGAGCGCAAAATTTCTGAGTTTCTGGCAAAAATATCTCGCTGAAAATCGTGGATTTGTATCAGGAGAATATGATGTGTGAGGAGGTATTCTATTTCACAAATTCTTGGAAATGATGTCACATTCCTGGAATTTCCGAGCGCTTAAATTTCTGGAGCTCTCATCAAGACGCTACTTAATTTCTGATAACTAGCGCAATGTTTAATAATGTTCAGGTCTATTTTTACAAGTTCTCCGCTTGTGAACTTTGCATTTAAAGTTCCTGCACGGTAGTACTTGTTTAAGGAATTGGAATGAGGTTCTTTCAAGGATTGGTAAGGTATGAAAATAAAAAGAGCAGTGGAATTCTTTCTTTTAAAATTTATTTAAACTAATCAATGCAGATACAAGTTACAAAATGTTGTAATTCCATTTTACAAGCTAATCCTTATGAACTATTCTTTTATATCTATTTACAATATATCGTACAACTAAATCTTCTATTAATTCTAAACTAACATTTATTAAATAAAAAATACTATAAAGATAAGTAATCTAATATTTATAAGCTCTTCTTTGAAGTTAATTTACAACATATCGTACAGATACTACAACTAAAGGATAACTTAAGTATGTGGCAAAAGTTCTTGTATCTTCATTCTTGCTCCTACGCACAATGAGAAGTACCGGTCAATGATCCTTACTCTTTGCCAGGAAACCTGCACACACAAAACATATATTAGTATGTATGTAACAGGAGAGAGAAATATTATTAAGGGATGTTCAGAGGAAAAAGAGATATGGAAGGGTCACACTAGAAGCATAAGAAAAAGAGAGGATTATTTAAAAAGGAATGGAATGAATAAAGCAGAAATAAACTTAACAGACGGGAAGGGAATGAATTGATGGAAAAACTTAAAAGAAGCTACAATGAAAACAACAGCAGGTGCAGAACATAAAAATAAAAGCATCAAGATATAATGAAAGGTTTAGATATATTAGAACAGGGACTGCCAAGCTTTGCTCCTCTAACGGCCACCGAGTCCCCACTACCAATTAAACGCAAAGAAAATGTGATGTTGACATGGCATCTAACACAATACGCATAGGTGTGTGGATTTCATTTGTCTGTATGTCTGTGATATGACACGCAACCAGTTCGTTGAAGGTAGTCGGCCTTCGCTTGGCAGACCCTGTATTAGAACATCAATACTACCACAGTACCAAAGTTAATGGCTAACGAGAAATCGTCAGTGATTAATAACGTAGGTAAGATCTGGAGTCACTCAAAAGTCGAATAAATATTGAGACATAGAAGAGAATGAAAGATGTGACATGTGTGGAGACAAATTTGTAATGTTAGAACATCTAATAAGAGAACGTAGGGAACCAGCAAATGGGGTAACGATAGATGTGATGCATAGAATAAGAGATGAAAGCTTAGGAATTCGAAACAGAAAGATGTACATGTAATAGATGTGCAATAAAGAAACGTCTAGTCAGAAATAGGGCAATATGTAAGGTATGAAAGGTACGAAAGAAAGAGTGGAAGAACAGAATGCGTAAAATAAGATAGTAATTTTTACAGTCTCTCGGTAACGAAGTCGGTAACTTGGATATGGTACTGCGGCTCTAGTGGCCAACAGACAGTCGATAATCGGACATGTGGCGCCATCTCGCGTTTGCGGCCTTTTTCGCACTTTTCCGCACCGCCAAAACCGAATTCCTGGATTACATCGTTAATTTAAACAATTGGTTGTTTCTCGGCTTCTACTGCGTATTTCTTAACCGGACTTGTCTTAAATTAAAGCTACGGGCCATAGCTATATCCTCCAACAGGTGCAACGATGTGGCATTTGTGGTTTAAAAGTTATTAACAATTGAAAAATCGGCAAAATTATATTCCGGGTCACTGTAATTATCTCTGCTTCTGGAGGCGCTAGATCAATGATCGAGTGCTCAAAATGCAGGTAAAGGATGCCGCTACACGTCAATAAACGATTTACAAATGCTACATGCGCTGTTTATATTGTATAAACAATTGGACAATTCGTTTGAGAATTGCACCGAAGCTATACACGAGGGCCGACCTAAGGGTGAATCAGATTGTTCCTTGAGCCGAGAGCTTCAATTCGAGACAACCAAATCTTGTATCAATTCTAAACTAACATTTATCTAACGTCAAAAATACTATACACATCAATAATCTAATACTTATAAGCTATTCTTTGAATTTATTTTACAACATATCTTACAGACAAATGTTATACTAAAATTTACGTACTTTATATGCTAAAGCTTATTCTAAATTACAACAATTGTGTAACTTGTGCATAGTAAAGTTCATATAAGATCTAAAGAATGAACTGAATATAAAATAAAATATATACTAGATATACATAACAGTTAATTACACATTTGTTCTAAATTAAACATGTGAGTTATAAACTAATTACTATCACTAAAGTATGTGACGAATGTTAGTCTTCCATCTGTCTTGCTTTTATGCACGATGAGAAGTGCCGGTCAATGTTCCATACTCATTGCCCGCAAAACTTGCACACACAAAAAATATATTAGTAAGTATGTAACAGGAGAGGAAAAGAATGTTAAGAGATATTTAATGGAAAAAGAAAGAAGGGAAGGGCAAACCAGAAGCCAACGAGAAAGAGACGGTTATTTGAAACAGAGTGAAATGTGTGTGACAACTGTGAATTTGATGAAAAAGGAAAGAAAGGAATTGGCGGAGAGCCTTAAAAGAAGAGACTACCAAGCGCAACAGCTGGAAAGAGGCATAAAAATAAAAGAAACAAGATGTAATGAAATGTTTAAATATATTAGAACAGCAACACTACTAAAGTACCTAAGTAAGAATGGAAGACGGCACAATCAGCAATTAATAGTGCAGGCAACAGATGCGAAAGCATTAAAGGATGAAGAAATATTGGGAGAAGGAGTAAAATAAAAGACGTGACCTGTGCAGATATACAGGGTGTCAGAACACTCAGGGAACATCGGGGTATAAGGTGTAGCTGGGGTGATTCTAAACAACTTTTTCCTTGACCCAAATGTCCTGGATAGTAGAGTTTTTGAGTTATTAACGAAAAACACTGACCAATGAGAGCGCCCGCTGGGCATCGGCTGACGCGCGCTCAGGTGCGAACCGATCACTTGCGGTCGGTCGTGATGGGGGCATCGAGGGTACCGAGGGAAGCGTGCGGCAAATCGTCTTAGTTAAGGATAATGTGGAATTATTCGTTATTCGTGAATAAGAAATACACTAATAAGTCGTGTAATAACCGTGTTCGATACGTTTATTCATTATCCGAAAGGAATAAACTGTTTTATTACTTATGAAAAAAATACTTTTTTTATCAGTACGTTTTCAGGTGGATAAATTATGTTTTAAGACAAACGATTTGCATAAATAATGTTAGGAAAAGCTAGTTAAACTTACCCATTCGTTCACGAATTAACCTGCTTAACATTGTGCGAATCCTGACCTAGGTAACGCTCAACAGCTGATGTTACGGCCGGCTTAGTATCCAAGCACGATCACTTCACTTCACGATAACTTAACTTGACGGTCGCTTGCACTTGCCACTGTGAAATTTGGATATAGTTAAAAACAATTTACTGTTCTTACGTTTGAACATTTTGTAATATTCTGCGTTTGCACGATTCATGTTGCTCGTTCGGTTAGCAGCATGGCTCTGCCAGCTCGACGTTATCTGCCCGATAATCCAAACAAGGAATCAATCGGCAGCAGGGTTCTTAGGATCTGTGTCCTATGGGTACGTGCGCTATCGGGTTCCGCCGTGATGTTCCCCAGTTGCCCAGCTAGAGCGCACGCAATTCGAAAACTCTTAAGGTGGGTATAGACGAGCGCGCTGCGGCTGCAACGCGGCACGGACCGAACGTGTTTGGGCGAATATTCGTTCGTTTGGACGGAGGCGCGCGGCAGTACTGCAATGCCGCGCAACGAACCATTTCGAGTCGGTTTTTTGCGCGAACACAAAGGGATTCGTTGCCGCAGTGTGGACGGTTTTCTGTGGGTTTGTCGCGTTCGAGCCCAGGCACAGTGCGCCATTTAAATGGGCGTTCGGAACAAAACTCCAAAAATGCATATAATGTATAAATAATGAACATTTTTATAGTGGAAAAGATCAAACTAGTTGTATGACATAACATTATCATAACAATAACAACAATTGTATTCCCTACGTACCGATAAATGATTATTTTGGATAAAAAGTTCAAAAATCAATCATGATTTTTTCGACTGTGCCAAGCACCGAACACAATAAACCGCTTTATCCGCGGACGTTTCTTTATTTCTGCGAGCGGATCCTTTCCTGGGATTTCCAGGATGGTTTCGGGAAAAAGCGCATCGGGGACACGAATGACTCGTGTGTTTTCTTCAGTCAGCGTATGTTTTAAAGAAAGGAGAACTCATAACTCATTGTAAGCTAAAATTATCACTACACTACTAGCTATAATCAGAGCTTCATCGTTTTTGGCGAATGCGCGTTGAAATTCATGGTTCGTTCCAAGCGCGGTGCGTGTTGGTGGTAAAAACGGGACACCGCGCACACCTTGCAATGCCGCGTTACTGCCGCGTTGCAGCCGCAGCGCGCTCGTCTATACCCACCTTAACACACGTATCGCTGCAATATTATACCACACATTTCTTTTCCGTTCTATTGAAAAAATATTCCATCCCTAACAAACGCCACCTCGGACCCACGAAATGCTTAAGCTGGCAGAGACATTCTGCTCTTCGCACGAGTAACATGGATCGTACACCAGCAGAATGTTACCAAATGTTCAAACGTAAGAACAGTAAATTGTTTTTAACTATACCCAAATTTCACAGTGGCAAGTGCAAGCGACCGTCAAGTTAAGTTATCGTGAAGTGAAGTGATCGTGCTTGGATACTAAGCCGGCCGTAACATCAGCTGTTGAGCGTTGCCTAGGTCAGGATTCGCACAATGTTAAGCAGGTTAATTCGTGAACGAATGCGTAAGTTTAACTAGCTTTTCCTAACATTATTTATGCAAATCATTTGTCTTAAAACATAATTTATCCACCTGAAAACGTACTGATAAAAGAAATATTTTTGTCATAAGTAATACAACACTTTATTCCTTTCGGATAATGAATAAACGTATCGAACACGGTTATTACACGACTTATTAGTGTATTTCTTATTCACGAATAACGAATAATTCCACATTATCCTTAACTAAGACGATTTGCCGCACGCTTCCCTCGGTACCCTCGATGCCCCCATCACGACCGACCGCAAGTGATCGGTTCGCACCTGAGCGCGCGTCAGCCGATGCCCAGCGGGCGCTCTCATTGGTCAGTGTTTTTCGTTAATAACTCAAAAACTCTACTATCCAGGACATTTGGGTCAAGGAAAAAGTTGTTTAGAATCACCCCAGCTACACCTTATACCCCGATGTTCCCTGAGTGTTCTGACACCCTGTATATTTGGAAGGTTAGAACACCTGTTAACAGACTGTATGGAAATAGAGATAAGAGGATATAAAAATATCTTAACAATTTGAAATGAAACATGGAGGAAAAGGAAAGTCGTATAATAGATGCGCGATAAAGAGATAAAAATAGTGTAATACGAAAGGCAGTGGAGGTGTGAAAAATAAGAGCGAAACAGAAGATAAGAATTGCAAAGATAGGTTATATGTATACTAAGCCCAACTTTCATTGCTGCGAGATCGAAATAAAGAATAAGACTACATTAGTATGTATTTATTACATGTTGGACAATTTACTTGACGGACAAAATATTCACAAATGTACTCACCTTTGCTAAAGAGCTTGATGTAGAATAAAATGAACAATCGAACTTGCGATGTACCGTAGATACCAATTTTAATGTAGATTATAACACTGTGTTTGCTAACACTTTATTGATATGTAACTGAGAGTAGAAAAAGATTTTCGAGCATTATTAACTTCATTTTATAAATGAAGACATAAAATAACCAAATTTTATTAGGTTTATCGTGACGCGTTTCATAAAGAACTGCTTGAAATTACTTACCACTCCTATCCCTGTGTTACTTACACCCAAAGTGGCTTTCATTTCGCCATCTATGAGGAAGTGCTCGAAACTACTCGTGTGTATGCTTTATCTATAGTCATCAGTATGGCCATCTATACAGATGTAGCTGAGACTCCTCGGGCCTCTACCATATCTACACTTAAGGTAAGTAAGTGGCACGAGTAGTTTCAAGGAGTTCTGTATAGATGGCGAAACCATAGCTGGCACTGTAGATATGACAGAGACCCGCGTAGTTTGAAGCATATCTTTACAGATAAGGGTATTTCATTTATATAAATGCTTCTTGAGGAATAAGGACATGTAATTCTCTAGGCGAAACATATATTATCTTACAGATCAATTATCTCTACTAGAGTGTCAGAAAACAGAAGTGTCTACATAAGAAGCAGGACAATATATGTATAATCCATAATATTTACTACTACAACGTTTATTCCTTTATTCTTTCTAGCCCTTATGCTGGATGAGAAGCACCAGCCAATGCTCCTTGCTCTTTGCATACGACACTTGCGCACACAAAAAATATTTAGTATGTACCAGGTGAGTTAAGGGATATTTAGAGGAAGAAGAAAGTAGTGTCAAGTATAGGTAAAGCAGGGGTACTAATATGTACATTTCATGTTTGGTCTATCTTATATGCTACGCCATCCGTGGTACAGTATTATCTGCATCGTCGTCAGGGAATGTGTATATTATGCCGACGGCATGCATGACATTGTTGTGAAAAACTTGTAAAAACCAAAGTTACTTATTCCATATAGTAGTGACATTTAAAAATAATATTACTATTCTCATCATGTATATGATCATCATGTAAAATAATATTACTATTCTCATCATAGATGAGTGTTAAACAGTTCAGAAGCTGTTCAGTATTCTCTATCTTGTGGAAAATATACTGGCTCGACCTGACTGAATTAAGGTTTCCTACATTTAAAACATCGAAGTAAAAGTTATATGGTAATAGAATGGAAGAAAAAGTAATGTCAGCAACAGAAAGAAATCGATTAAATTATGAGAATAAACTTATTCTGGCACCCATGGTGCGAATTGGCACCCTTCCTATGCGTCTCCTTGCGCTCGATTATGGTGCAGATATAGTATACACGGAGGAACTTATAGATTGGAAATTGTTACGTTCCTTTCGACGTGAAAATGGTAAGAAAGTGTGATACTGGAGAAACGTTCAGATAATAGAATGTATAAATTCATTTGGTAAGTTTATTCTTTTAGATGTTCTAGGCACTATTGATTACATAGACAAAACAGATGGTACTGTAACTTTCCGAACTTGTGCTCGAGAAAGGGATAACGTGGTTCTGCAAATTGGAACTTGCGATGCTACAAGAGCGCTGACGGTTGCCAAGATGGTAGAACAAGATGTTGCTGGGATTGATTTAAACATGGGATGTCCTAAAATGTTTTCCTTGGTTGGAAAAATGGGTGCCGCGCTTTTACAAGAACCACAAACAGCTGCAAACATTCTTAAAGCCTTGGTAGACAATTTGCGTATTCCAGTGACATGTAAAATACGCGTCCTCTCAGATTTGGATAAAACTTTAGAACTATGCGAACTTCTACAATCAACTGGTATATCTGCAATTGCAGTACATGGTCGTACTGTTAACGAGAGACCACAACATGCAAACCGTAACGAGGTACTGAAGAAAATTTCAAGCAGGCTTACAATACCAGTTATAGCGAATGGAGGCTCAAAGGAGATACAAAAACATTTTGATATTTACAAGTAATATCCCAGTTAAGTTCAAGTCTGAGAACACGTATTGTATATTGTTGCCCTTTATACGGTTTAAAGTTAAATGTAGTAATTTACAGATTTAAAGAAACAACAGGATGCAGCAGTGTTATGCTTGCACGCGCAGCAGAATGGAACTGTTCAATATTTAGTAAAGATGGGTTGCTTCCTATGAAAGATGTGATCAAATCGTATTTAATATATGCTGTGGATTGTGACAATCCACCGTCAAATACCAAATACTGCATACAAAACATTCTAAGGGAGCAGCAGGAATCAGCACTGGGCAAGAAGTTTCTAAATTCTCAAACTTTAGAGCAAATATGGTATGAATTGTTTTATTTAAATACATCGCAAATTAATTATAGATTTAGTTAATTCATTTTTTGTTTGAATTTATTTTAGCGATGTGTGGAATTTGAGCGACTATTGGCGTTCAAGGAAAAGAGAATTTGATGAGAAAGGTTTACTAGGGAGGTCGCAAGTTTCACCTATGAGAGATCTTGATAAGCATGATAAAGAAAAGCAGTCTAATAAAAGAAAGATTTCAAGCGAGGAAGATGTGATCTTTATGCATTGTGCGTTCTTAAGGAATAGTTATATGACGGATCTAGAATTGCCGAAAACTATATTACATAAATGGGCG
The DNA here is from genome assembly GCA_963667235.1 of Nomada lathburiana. Taxonomy (NCBI): domain Eukaryota; kingdom Metazoa; phylum Arthropoda; class Insecta; order Hymenoptera; family Apidae; genus Nomada; species Nomada lathburiana. Next base: position 11,535,145 of record OY763906.1, read on the forward strand.
CAAACACAGAGGAAAAAAATGCCACACTATAATACGCAACAGAAAGGGAAATTATTCCGGTCCATCGTTACCATTGATGGTAAAAAATATGGATCAACCTTCTGGTAATACAGGAAATTACATAAAGCATCAGTATTTCGTCAATGTAGTTTTGATTACGTCATTTAAATTATTTTAGGGAGAAAAATAAAAAATGGGCAGAACAAGGCACTGCTCAGGTTTGCCTTTTTTCTTTAGGCTTAGTCAGTGAAAAAGATTTTGCCACGAAAGACAACGTTCCTTCCTGACATCGAAAAACTGGAGAATAGGAAACCCAGAAGCGCTTTCGCCAACACTTTGACCTTCTATTTTTCATTAGTTTTGTTATTAATAAATACACGTTTTTCTGTTATATGACTTTATTGTCTTTGATACTTTAAAGAATTACCTCTCACAAAATGTTCGTCGGCATTAATTCATACCACCATTACCCTATGTTGTAGAGGGCGTAAGAAAATCACTGATTCTTTTCTGAATCGGTATTACAGAACATGGATCATGAGGTCCATAGAAAATGTAATCTGGTTGTTATTACAGACACGTTTGATCATTTTTTGTATCATAGTATATATTTCTGCGAATTATATTTTGAATGCATGTTTGGACAAAGAAATATAGTATTGTGTATAATCAAACAACTGCAAATAAATAAAAGTATCATACGCAAATTATATTGACAGTATTTTTCTATTGAATCGGAAATGTGCAGTGGAGTGTTAAACATGATTCCCTCTAATTTGAAAAATTGGCCAGTTTTCAGTTTATTGCAACCGGAATTTATTTCGGCAATGCGCATGGTCTATGTATATGGTAGTATTTTATATTGGATGTTTAATATTGATAAATAAATGTGTAAAAAAACTCTTGTACTTTTAAACATACTTGGGTTTTTTACATGTATGTAAAAATCTAACATATATTCAAATGTAAATAAAATGTTTAAACATTAACGCTATTGTACAGGTGATTCAGGTGATAAAGCCCTAATAGTTACACAGGATGAAATGGTATATGCCCTAGGAATAAATACTATTCATCCAACAGAAATTGAGGAACTTAGCCAAAAAGGTATTAAAACATTTGCATGGTTCCAAAGTAACAAGGTTCTTGTTCTCACTAAAATGAAAGAGGTATTTGAAATTTTATTTCTAATACAATTGTTTATACTTAATGTAGAGCTTAGCCTTACATCAATGTTAACTTCTTTCATATGAAAGGTATATTTATGGGATGGAGATGTGTTATACAGCTTTAGTGATCTAAACCAAAGTTGGTCGAAAATAGCGTGTGGAGGGGATCGTGCCTATGGATTAACATGGACCGGAGATGTAAGCTAAAAATGTTTAAATAAGGACCATTAACTTTCTTGCATCTCAAAGAAAGTTTTTATTATTAAAGAACAATGTGTTTATTGAAGATATACAATTTGCAACGATCTGACGTATCTCATTATGGACATTATTGTCCAGCTTGGAAAATGAGCAAAGTGACCAATATAATAAGTAACAAGAAAGTTACTCATATCAGTTGTGGTAGCTCACATAATATAGTTATGACGTATGATAGAAAGGTTTATAGTTGGGGTGCTAACAATGTTGGTCAACTTGGAATACAAAATTATGAAGATCAGAGTACTCCAGTTGAAATTACACAGCTTGAGAATTTAATAATAGGTAATGTTAAATCATTTGGTAAAAGTGAAACTTGAAACTTTGTTACCTGCCAAATTAATTGTATTTGTTTAAATTAATAGAGAAAATAGTCTGCGGATATGCACACAATATAGCATTGTGCAACAAGGGTGTTCTTTATGTCTGGGGAGGTATTCATAAAGGCAAATGTGTTTCCAGACCAACTAAGGTATGACTACAGCAACTGGTTATATGATTACATTAAAATTTCCAAACATTTCTCCAGTTGGTGGCGCCTTCTATGGGCAAAGTGATAGATATAGCAGCTTCAAGATATAGCCACATAAGCGTAGCTATGGCTAATGGCAGTCGGATATTCATATGGGGCACATGTCTAGAGCAAAGCATTAAAGTTCCAATGCTTACCCAACTACGATGTTTACATGACGCCTTCGCATGCTTTGCGTCTCCGAGAAACATGCATGAACCTCTCCTTATTCAAGATACAACAGACTCGAATTTGGTAGACAGTTTTAAGAAGTTTTTTGACGATCCAGTATGTACTTCTTATGAATAATAACATTCATACTCGTTTCATCATTTCTTAAAGCTACTCTTATTGTATGTTCAAGAACACAAGTGATCTAATTTTCAAAGTGCATGGGAAGCCTATTCATGTGCACAAAACAGTTTTGAAGATGCGTAGCTCTTATTTCAGGACAATGTTTCAAGGCGAATGGATGGAAACTAGTCAAAGGTAAATCAGTTCCCTTCATGTGTACATATTTTGTATTTCTGTTAATGTAAGTATTCTTTACAGAGTCATAGAACATGAAGTTTTCTCTTATGAAACATACAGAGCCTACTTAAAGTACTTGTACACAAATGAAATTGATGTACCTCCAAGCACTGCACTAGGTAAATAATTTTGTTTGTTTTGACATTGGTCAACGTATTCTATACAAATCTCGTTCTTTTCTGGCAGACCTCTTACCCCTAGCCGACATTTATAACGAAGATCGAATGAAACTATTGTGCGTGCAATTTATAAAAGAAAAAATTGCAGTTGATGAAGTAGCTTCTGTGTATAAAACATCCATTGAACACGATATTAAGGTAAGCAATATTCTTCTGCTACCTTTCATTCGTAGCGCTGGTGGAATATTTAATGCTTGATACATTTACAGGAATTGGAGGAATTTTGTTTCCACTTTGCATTAAGGCATACGACCGAAGTAGTACAGACGACAACTTTTATCGATCTAGATGAGACCACTGTGAAAAATTTCATAATAAAAGCCGCCAAAGCGGGTGCTTTTAAAACGTAGCGATTCTATTTTATTATAATTGTATTGTGCGCACAATAATGTTCTACAGTGCTGCTAATGCACTGTTGATGTCGGGTCGGGACAAAGAAAAATGCTCGTCAAATTACTCTACAGCACCCATTCTGTTGTGAACAATGTACACTTTTCATTCACATTTGGTTTTTAACAGGGCAGCGTAATTTATTCTTCGATCACAAAGGTGCATAAATTGATCCTGGATAATGCGTACTCAGTGAATTTTTGTCAATTAAAAATATTCCATATCCAGAGTAACAGGAGCCGCATAACCAGAGTTAATATACTGTTGTATGTCCTTCCTCAGTGTTCCTTTTCATTCTGGCAAAGACCACTCTCATTCTGTAATCCTAATCACATTCCAGCTCTCAATAGATGGAGCCACAGGCACTATGCAAATTATGGAGCTGCGAAAGTGAGTAACAGCATATTAAATAAATGAAATTTTCTCGGCTTCGAAGCAGAATTATGGTAATAAATTAGCGCTGACCAAACCTGAAGGAGTCAGCTACAAGCCACTTTACTGCCGTATTAATTCCCCAAGTAGGTTATTTGTTATAAACAAGTAATTGTTGGTAACTATTATAAAAGATTATTCCGAAACAATTGCAAGTTATTCAACTGGTATACCATATTATTGCTAAGAGTCTAATTTTATTTATTTTAAGACCTAATTCATTAAACAATTCTGTCTAGAAACTGAGAAAATTGCTTTTATGTACAGCGCTAATATTAAACAGTCTTTCCAACTTTTCACTGCTATAGATGATTATAGTGTTTCGTGGTCCATTAATGGATCAATTTTTCAGAAGCAAAAAAAAAGTGTCAAACCCTCTTTTTTTACATGTGCTGTTGAGAGCTGCCTTAAAGATTTCAAATGCGTGAAAAAATGTTTGCCACGGACTTAGAAAAGTGGCCAATTTTTTGTTTATTAGACACAGAGTTTCTTCTGCAGATTCATATGGCAGTTGTATATGGTAACAATTATTGTGTTTACTTTTTTTTATCTTATCATTCATATTCTGTATTATGAAAGATACTAGAATCGGTAAATTGCAGAGTAACGTTTTATTGGACAGGTAGCTCAGGAAATGAGGCTTTAATTTTAACAAAAGATAGAAGAGTGTTTGGCCTGGGAAGTAATACGAGTGGGTGCTTGGGCATTGGAATTATGCACAACACTATTCGCCCAAAGGAAGTTAAAGAATTGTCTGGCAACGATATAAAAACCTTTGCATTTGGCTTAGGTCCGCATGTTTTAGCCCTTACAAAAGGGGGAAAGGTATTTGAAAACTGATGCAACTACATTCGTTATTATCATTTATCACAACGTTGGACCAATTAACAGTATAATTTGTACGGAAGGTATATTCTTGGGGTCATAATAACTTTTACCAACTGGGAAACGGATATACCGACACACCTGTACCATTTCCAGTTCTTATAACTGCAAAATTTGAAGGAAAATGCATCGTGGACATAGCCTGTGGAAGTTATCATTCTTTGGCACTAACAGCAGAAGGAGAGGTGATATAAAACCTTTGATTTAATGGGAATTTCCTCGTAATAAAATTCACAGGTTTTGTTTACTTGTTTAGGTATATGCATGGGGTCAAAATACCTCGAGGCAAGCAGGTGGCAATGATTCCATTCAAAGTATACCCACCAAAATAGATGGCAACTTAGCTGGCAAAAAAATTATTTGTATTAGCTGCGGTTCGTCGTCAAGTATGGTTGTTACAGATAATGGAGAGGTTTATGGATGGGGTAACAATGAAAAGGGACAATTAGGACTTGCTAATGATTGTAGTAGAAGTTATGATAATAATTATCGTAATATACAGGCTCCTTGTCAAGTTACAGATCTCATTGGTGTTGTAATGGGTAGGGTCATTATTTTTCTGCATTGGTATAAACTATAACAATAGTTTAATCCCATTTATCATATTTCTGTTTAATAGACAAAGTAGTTTGTGGTCACTCGCATACTTTGGCCTTGACTAGAAAGGGGATTGTGTATGCATGGGGTTCAAATCAGTATGGACAGCTAGGTCTTGGAAAACAAACACCATCTTCTGCCCCACAAATTGTAAAATATGATGTAAAATAATACAATACAATGTAAAATAATACACAGTTTTTCAGGTACAAGTGCATGCGACGAAAGTAATATTGGATATTGCCGCGTCACATACTGATCACATAAGCGTAGCTATCACAGAAGGTAATGAAATATTTATATGGGGACAATGCTCAGGACGGAGTATTGCGGTTCCAATGCCCACTACATTGGAATACATGCATCACGCGTTTGCCTGTTACGCGATGTCCAGGGCTACGTATAAACCATTAATTATCTGTAACGGCGAAAACAGCATGAGTTTAATAGATTGTTTAAAAGAAGCATTTAACGATCAAGTATGTACTTATCGAAGAAAGGAATATCTTTATAGGCTGTTCTGTATTTACGATTGGTCTTGCATTTTCTAGGCCATGTCTGACCTAGTAATAAAAGTGGAGGATAAACCTATTTACGTTCACAAAGCTGTTCTTAAGATACGTAGCGAATATTTTAGAAGGACATTACCGAGAGATTCGGAGACAGAGGACGACGAGAGGTAGTTGTACTATCTTAATGATCATAAATATTTTTTTAATATTGCGTCTTCTGATTGTAGCATTATACGACAACACCAATTTTCTTACGACGTGTACAAAGCTTTTTTAAAGTATTTGTATACGGATGAAATTGACTTATCGATGGAAAATATGCCAGGTAAATACCAAACTACACTTACTGTCGTACACTGAAACGTATTTCGGAAATTATATTAGTCTCTTGTCCATAAGATCTGTGGGCATTAGCACACCTTTACTCGGAAAGCGAACTGATAGATCGCTGCGTAAATGTAATCAGCAGAGGGATCACAGTCCAAAACGTAGCCATCTTGTATAGCACGGCTATTCAACGTGGCGCCGTGGTACGATTTTTTTTCTTTTTCGCAAGACGTTTGTAATGCACCTATTATTAATTCTTGTCTAATTTCAGGGTCTACAGAAAGCTTGTTTGGCGTTTGCAATAGATCATATGTCTGCGGTAGTACGCACGGAAAGCTTCTCTAAACTGGATCCAGATATAATGAAAGCTTTCATAGTTGAAGCTGCGAACGATGGGGCTTTTGTAAATTAGTCTGCGTCTATGAACGTCTGTCGATGCGTAGAAGAGATACGAATATGTTCTGTCCTCTTTGTAAATGTATGTATCGGAGGGGATAATTTCTCTGATTTCTCTTCCAGAAGCTTTTTTGTTCCGTTTGCATTTGACCTTTGTCCGACAAGTTTATTGTTCTCAAGTCATTTAGTTTGTGACATCGGTTACACTGAACTTTTTTCATAATACATGTATACGTATGTATATAAATGTATGTTACCGTAGTTTATGCATACATAAAACGTGTCTTTCTCGTTTGACTTGGCATCGAAATTAAATTTTCCAGCTTTTTCGCTGTCGCGCGCCGTCGTATGTTACCTGTACATGAGATTTAAAATGGACTAAGGTGCGCGCTGGTATTGTATAATTAGCGAAGCGTCGACATCTATTTTGGCTCTAAAAATCCATCGCGGTTTTCATATCGAAGGAATATACATACAAGCAATAGAGCTTACCGTACTATCATTCGTGCATTACTTTTATTACGATGTTCTCAATATATGTAAGCAATAAATAGTTGTTTGTATAATACGCACGTAGCTACTGAATAATAATGATAATAATAACAATGGCAATCATAATAAACAAATAATATTTAATAAGTAATCAGTATGTTGTATATTTATATTTATATTTATAGTTACATTCATATTCGTATTTATATTATGTATACGTCTCGGTAATATTAGGTAGCCCTAGTTCGCAATATCTTTCCGCCCCTGGTGTCCGCTGCATTCTTCGGTTCAACATCGTCCCTATTCTTCGCGTAGGAGCATTGAAAACGTACCAAACGGAGTTTGCACCTGATTGTGTTCGATGGAATATTCGGGGCGAGATTTCGTGCTTCGTTGATTCGATCGTTTTGGTACCACCTGGGTTTCATTTGGTCTTGGTCGATCGAAAGAATTTTGTCAGCGCAATCGAAATTGAAGTGGAAGCATAAACGTACGGATTCGACAGAAGATTGATCGAAGAAAAGAATGGACATTAACGCCGTTAGAATGCACCGGAATGACGCGGCCACATTGTTGGCCGATTGGGTTAAAGATCGTTATTCAATACGACAGTGAACGAGGAAGAACGGCGATACATCTGGAAAAATGTCGTTCTGAATACGATCAGCTACTCGACTAGGATAATTATATTTAGTTCTTTTGTTTCGTTTCGTAATTAATTAGTGCGTACTTAGGCCTGCGGGCTACTTTTCCAGCGACTCGGCTGTGAATCCCATTGACAGAAGTAAGATTTCTCATCCCGACTCGACAAACGAGCAAACGAAAACTAAGGACCATCCCGCTAAAAAATTGCCTCCCTCTGCTGTTTACTCGATATCCGTCGATCCTCCACTTTTCTTCCTTTGTACACGTGGCGACTCTATCCAAAGATTTTCCCTCTGAAGCGTGCAACTCTTTCCTCTAATTCTTGGATCGTATCGAGGTGTTTGCACGCGCAACGCTTTCCTTTCACCAGTTCCGTCTAAATAATCTTTCGTACTCTTTTTTTTCTTCTTTTTCTTTTTTAGCAAGATATGTACACGTACTCGGGGTGCATGATATTTACACGAGTTTATTAGGTATACGCTGAGAATCGGTCGCCTCGAATGAAATCGAATATAGGTGGCAATGCCGTTTCTTTGTATCGTTTTGGAAGAGCAATTGTCCGTCTGTAATATGGAGAACTGGCGCCCGATGCTTGCGATTATTCTATTGCACGTTAAATTATATTACATACGTAGATAGAGTCACGGTCAGCTGCGCGAACGCTTGAGCCATTATAAAAAGCCTGTTCAACGACGATTTCCTTGATCTCCTTTTCTTGTTCCTTGGCTTCGGATGCACCGTGGCGCCGCGACGGACTATCGTTTAGAGTCCTTTGTATAGACTTGCATTGTATCGTTTAGAAACATTTTCCTTCTGCCGGTGTGAATTATTATATCGCGTACGTAACTCGTACGCAACCGTTCTCCTCAATACTGCACGCTATAGGCAAAGGTTGCTGATGAAATGATCGCGAGCGAGGACTGCGCGTACGTTGTCGAACAAGAAATCAATGTAGATCGAAGAAGCGCGACAAGGAATTCTGGCTCGCTGGATCGTCGGGATGGTATTCGACTTTGAGCACTCTGGAACGAAAGAATCTCGCCGCGCAAAATGGATTCAGTCCGTTTCACCGAACGGTCCAGGTGCTTTTGAAAACGAGACTCGCGTTTGTCTTGAAATCGTTCGATTGATCCTCGATCCTGCATCGATTTCGATCTTACTTCCGTTCGTTTCGTTTCGTAATCTCTTGAGCCGCGATGGTTACGTATGAGAATGTATGTACAAACGTATATACGACGATATTATACCGTCCCTAAATTATCTCTATACATGCTACATATGTTTATATTTATATATATGTATAATGTTATTATTATACATAATGCATTGAAATCATCGCGGTGAGTTTAACGCAGCTAGGCGAAAGCGCGCACGTACACGCATATACTTCTATGCGATCTGTTCTTTGATGCTTTGCTAATCGTCGGTCAGAGAGGAACGCTATTCTTCGGTTCTTACCCGTTACAGTATATTTACATAATATTACACACAAAATGATGAACGAGTAATTTTTACGAACCAGTAGACTCTTTTTCTCTGCGAGAGGTGAATTCACCTGTCGCAGGTGAATGAAATTCTTGTTGCAAATCGTGCTCAACGTGCGCCCTGCATTTTATCCTTCGAGCCTCGAAGCAGCTCAACCGAGTCGCATCGATGACGAAAAATAGTGAACTTCTCTTTTATAATACAAACAACGCGAACAAAGATTCACTTTTGATTTGATTTTTTACGCAAATAAACAAATGCGATTACGGCGGCGCGAGAATCAACCGATCGTGCGTAAGCAAACGCATCTCTATAGCGAAGAATTTCAATTTCGTAAAAAGAAACGCGCCCCTTGTCGAGCGAATAGATGGGAAACGGAAGGAGAGGGGAGGATTGTGCCAGTTGGAATGTTATTCGAAAAGAGGGTAGCTTTTTGTTTAGAAGTTTCTTTGTCGGGGAAGTCGGGAACAAAATCCTTTCGCCGGAAATACTAATTACGCTGCTCGTTCTTACGCAAACAGCCCCCCCCAAAAATGTTACCCCAATAGGGGAAGGCGGATAATGATCTGATCCGATCGGTTCATTCTCGAATTCCCATCGATTGCCGCATTGCGTTTGTGTTTGTTTCAGTTTGTGTGCGCGCGTGCACACAGAAGGCACACGCGTGTACGTGCACGCACGCGATGCCATCCTACTTACAGTAATAGTTGTTATAAATTATTAGCGATTAACCTTAATTAAAAGTTAGCCTGCGTTCGTGCACGCTTCCTTTCCATCCTCGCGAGGAACAGGGGAGATGACGGGAACGGTAGACGGAAACGACGAGAGGACTTCGGGTTCCGTCGTTTCGCCGTGGCCTTTCTTCTCCCCGTCGCTCGTTTCGCCGTTCACGGCTCCCTTCTTCAACCATACTACACTTCCGGTAGTCGAACGCTGCAACGGAGCCTGCCTCCTTCTCATCGTCGCATTTCCAAAGCCGAATGTCCCGCCGCGCTACATCCCCGAGTAAACCGCGTTACGATTTCAAAGTCGCGCGCGAGATTTGTCTTCTCGAAGAGAAAAACGAGTTTCGTCGAAGCGCAGATGCTTGGCACGCTAAGGCGCGACCTTCGTCGGCAAACAGGATGGAAGAATAGAAGCGTATCCCGGTGTAAAATCGATGACGGCGCCGCGAGGAAAATAGAGCGCACGGGATACGCGTAGGAACGGACCTTCGACGCGGCGAGGGCGTGCACCGAAACGCGTCCTGGTCATCGTCGTTCAATTTCGATGGCGATTCGAGGTGGTGTGCCGCAGTCGGAAGGGGTCTAAGGCGACTGCGACGAGGAGGCCTGCATTCCCTGCCGCTTGAAACGAACAAAATCCAACATCCTTCGATGTTCCCGAGCGTTCGCTCGGATCGATCGAACCGTGTCCAGACAAACAGCGGGAAACGTTCGAGGGATTCGCGTGCCGTTCGGCGTCGTCGACGATTCGATTTTCGTGTCGCGAGAAACTATTCGTCTGTTTGTTTCGCGTCAACACGCGTGTCAGCTCGCGAGTGGAATCGTCTCCGATAAATCGTTCGACAGATATGGATGCGACGCGACGATAACATCGGGCGGATCGTCGACGATGCCCGAGCTCTCGGTCGTTTCCACGGCGTTTAAGTCTCCGCAATTTGTATCGCACAAATGCAATCGACTCTGCAGTGGCTGGCACCGCATCGCAAACATGCGCACGTATAGGCGGCCGCGAGGCATATAGATCGAATTGCGGCTCGCGTTACCGTACCTGTGTGCAGACAGTTGCACCGCCGATGACGGCCGGATTAAAAGGAGAGAAAGTAAAGAGAGGGTGGAAGGAACCGGTGACGCGTTGCCAGGGTCCCTTCTGGCGGAAGAGTACGCGCGAAGGGGCAGCACACGATTCGACGATTCTCGGCTGGCTCGCGGGTGAACGTGGAAATAAAGGATAACGAATGCTGGTATAACGGATCGTTCGTTTGCTGGAAATTTTTGCAACGGGCGACAGGAGAGGATTATCCGGCCGTGCGAGGACGCCCGGGGGACGACGAGTGTGTGCCGCGATAACGTCCGGGTCAACGGTGATCTCGCTCGTAAAATAAAAGCTCCGATGCAACGTCCCGTATAGCTGCTCGCTAATAAAACGCCGGAACGTTTGGACTAAAGCGTACGCCGCGTACTCCCGATTATATTCTATCCTTTCGACCGTTTGGATTTTCGTTGCACCGTTTTCGCGCGTCCCTTTTTCTTTTTTTCTTTCCTCGCCGGACGCAACATCGATCGAGTCGGCCGAATTAGCTGCGGCGGAAGTCGTTTCGTGTTCGAGCGGCAGGGTTCACCACGGAACGATCCATTCGAGATATAGGGGGAGAGAGATAAGTTTTACGATTACCGAGTAAATGAAAATGCGGAAGTAGAAGAAGAAGAGGGAAGGGTGCAACGATAGTTTTACGCACGAGTTGTCGCGGCAGAGTAGGTCAGACGGTTTTGCGACGGGCCGATCGTTCGAGTTGGGATGGTCGCGATCTTCGAAACGTCTCGATACGAGCATCGACTTGGAAATCACGGTGTATCGGCTCTCACTCCTCCAGACTTCTCTCGGCCCGAGGTTTCAGACTCCGCCAGCAACGTCGATCATGGTCGTCGTCCCGATCGCACTTTCGAAAGCTCGAAACGGAAGGAAGGAAGAAAACGGAAAATTGTGAAACTACACTTGCCGACGACACGTGTCGCGTCGATTCGAGTCAGCTTTCGAGTCTTTCGTTTAGCGTACAGTTTCTGCCGTCCCCTCTTCGAGGAGATTCCGTAGATCTGTTGGTCGAGTTAAAATCGCTCTCACTACCGAAGCGGGGCGAACCGTCTCCTAGGTCGATCGAGCTCTACCCGGTGCGTTGATATGTCTGTTGCGCTCCTCGCCTCGTTATCAGCCAGTATCGGTACGATTGACCCGTGATCACCTTCCGGAAAATCGTCGATCGTTCCGCGGACGATCGAGAACGGATTAGACGATTCGCTGGGGAAGCTAAACGACACCCCTGGCGTCGAAGATCAGCGGCACACCGTTCGCACCTGGATGAATCGCAATCCTGTGGTTGAACAGAATGTCGACCAGCAGCAGGCCGAACACCAATACCAGATGTCCTCCGCTGTTTATGTTCGAGCCGCTGCACGTCTCCTGCGAACCGTGTTCCAACTTCGCTGCAAACAGGAAAGCAACGATAAGTGGCCTTAAAATCTATTCGACGACGGCTGTCGGGTCGAACGCTTCCTTCCTTTCCGTTCCCCACCGGGGAGAATGAAACGAAGCGACTTCGAGGCGAAGATTCACCGATCTATATTTTTACGCGCACGTGCGCGACGTTTCGCGCCAGCATTCGAGCAAACTCTTCCCTTTGACGGTGCGGCGGTATTAATCGGGCGAATACGGGGGCAATAAAAGGGAGATCCTGTCGTTGTTCAACGACCGGCGAGGATACGGAGTGGCGAATAATTCGAGCAGGAGAGCGCGCCCCGACGAAGTGGATTACGGCCAGCAATGAATTCATTTATTCGTTTAGCTTTGTGCAGAACGAGGGTCGAGCCGCGCGAAACCTCCGCCGCCACCGATCGCAGCCGGGAAATACAATTAAAATGGACGAGACAATCGAGACCGAGAGATCGCTCTCGTCGATATCGTCCACCGACTAATTAATACTCCCATCCGTGGGATCCTCGGCGACGTCCGCCTTCGTCCCCGAGGCATCTCGCGATCGTCGTTGCAGGGTATCGAAAGAGACAAACGATCCGCGCCGGAACGCGAATTACTTTTCCCAGGGAGGACGGCTGCGTTTCACCGACTAGCAGCGCGCCAGCCAGGACGCCAAGGGCAACGACGAACGACCGAAAGGGGGGAAACGACGCCGCTCGGTTGTACCTCCGATTGCGAATAATCGTTTGTCGCGAGCTTCCACTGTACTCGACGAACTTTGAGCGCCGAGAGGGAAGAACCTTCTCGTCCCGATGGAACGGGCGTCGCGAGCCGATCTTTCCTTCCAGCGTTGTCGAAAGCAACGGACTGCTCCACCTCTCCAGGCATCGCTGGTCCAACAGGGCTCGAAGAAAAATTCCATCGGCAAAATCGTACGCGTCTACAGGTGCACGCACACGCGCGCACCTTTGCGCGCACGGACGTGCCGCGGCGGCATCGATCCACCTTCCCGAGCGTCCAGTTCCACCCCCGCACCCTCTTTGTACCCTGCTCGACCGTTCATTTCGTTCCAGGGTGCCACGATCAAAACCCCTACTCCTCGACGAGCCGGCCGACCCTGCGTTGCCCCGCCGACTTTGTCGCTGTTTCGTTTTCGTGGTACTTGCTCGCCACCCCCTCCTATCGCTATCGTTTCTCTTCCTTCCAGCTGATTGTCGCGGTCACCTTTTCGACTCCACTTGGCGAGAAGTGCCGTTCGGGGGATCGAGGGTGAATGTTTCGTTCGCGATTGGAAGGGGCGAGGAAATTACAGCCACGAGATTCTGCCTCGTTAGAATCGCCGTAAGGATTGGAGGACGCTCGAACTTTCTTGCGTGCGTCATTTCGCGGGCAAGTTTAACCGGCGAAACGGAGGATCGCAGCGTTACGCTGATGCGCTGCGCGTTGCTCAATTTATCTCGCTGCGATTCGGGAGCAAACCGGAATGCCGAAGCTGGCTTGGCGGAGAGTGCGACGCGGAGGGAAAAGAGATCCCCAGGAGTGCGCTCGGTTTCTCGGCCGATTGGAAAAATTCGCGGCCAAGTGGAAAAGGAGCGGTAACCCAGCGCGAACTTTTATCGTCGCTGTCCTCCCGCGTTACACTTTCGCTCGACTGCTTTACCGAAAACGAATCCCGAAACGGCGGGCAGCTTCAGGCGGGGCATTTCATCCCCGTCTGTGGGCAACGGTGGAAAAGACGGAGATTCTGACGGCAACGGTCGAGAGTCGATAACAGCAACGCGCGATTGTCGACGGCGACCATTATCGTTTCGTTCCGTTTCCTCTTCGTCGACGGACAATCAATCGGGCCGCGTTTGGGCGAGCTACGCGTGTCACTGTACTCGCGACCGAGCTACGCGCGCTGCAATTAATCGCGATCCAATCTGTCTTGCCGAAAGGAACTGAGCGAGACGGCAAAGAAGGGAACGGGAAAAAGAAAAATGAATGAAATAGCACGCGAGACAAACATTTGTTCGCGTTGGTGCATAAACGATCTATGCAATTAAATTTCCTATAAGCTCGCCACAATTGTAATCCAGATAGAATGTCGGGGCAGGTAATCAGCTGATCGAACACATTCTAGACAAACGGTAGATCGGCTGTGAGACGCCACTATCGCGATGAGCCAATAAATCTTGGAAGCTGTGGCCAGTGTCGCGCTGCGCTCCCCACGAGCACGAGAATATCCAGGCAAAGTGCCGACAGGAATTTGGGGCGAAACGTATCTCGCTTCTGCATCCGTCATACCGACGCCTAAGCTTTATCAAAGACGATGCGTGTCACTTTGTACGTTTCCTTTGCACGCGTAAGAACTGACGCGCGCACACTAGCGCACCCCTTGACACGGATTTCGGCTGATTGATTGCCAGCGGCACCCTCCCCTTTGCTCTTTATCGGCCTGACGCTTTTTCGTCGTCTTCGTTCTGTGGTCTGACGAGACTGTTCCGGAGGGACACGCGAGCCTGTCGCTCCAGAGTTTGGTCAATTTTTCTATGGACAATACGATTGAACGATCAACCATCGATGAAAGTGTCCCCGACATCGCTTCGCAGTGACACGGGGAGATTACGTTGTCGCTACCTCTGGTTACCTCGTCAACGACTGCGAGCTCCGTTTCGATACGCCGCGCGTCATCTTGGCTGCTGCACTCGCGCTGCTTATCGCAGGTGCATCCGTATTATGCGTGCAGTTTAGGAGACGTCGGAGCTTCGGCGGATTAGCCACGGGACAGGTTTTTGGACGAAAGTCAAAGCGATGCGGGCGAGCGTAAACATAACTTTATGAGGGATCGTGGGCGATCGATAGCGACATTATCGCGGAGGTAATCCCGGCCACGAGGGACTGCTTCCAGCGGATTCCGGGTTGGCGCCGAGCCGAGCCGAGCCGAGCCGCGCCGTGTCAACGGCAGTTCTGCCGCATAGATTAGACGAAACGTGTCCGACGCAGGGGTGCGTTTAACTCGGTGACGTCACGACTGGAATAGACACCGGTATCGTTGCTCGAATTCGGATCGCTGCAACGAGTCGGCGACAATGGGAACGACACCGCGTGCGGCTCGCATAAAACGCCCGATGATTGTGCGTGCCCATAAATCCTAGTTGAACGGATCGACCGTGTCATCTGTCGCGGCGCGATGCGCCGTGGAACGTTTTCTGCGGCAGCGTTTTGTTCAGGGCCGCTGGGAAATTTTGCTCCGCCGATCGACGATTCGTCGGCGAACCCCCTCCGCGGATCGAAACGGGGTAAACGACGAGTCGAGTGTATCTGCGGTTGGGCCAATGGTTTGCCCGGTAGACGGGCCATTAGCGCTCGTGACAACGACACCGTCTACCTTCGTCGGCGTGCGGTTAACCTTTCGAAGCCCACCGACGTAATTATCAAGCAATGCCGTCGTTGTCCTATTTAGAGTGGCGATGCATCAGTCCGGAGGGTCGTGTCTACTTCGCGCGCGGCCTGGAATCCGCGGTGGATAATGAAATGCTGCAGTTGTTCCGGGACGCAAAAAAAATAGAGATACTCGTGGCAGGCACAGGGGATATGGTCGGAAAGGATGGAAAGAAAGGAAGACAAGATATGTCGTTTGGAGATGGAGAAGAGCAGCGGACTGGGCGCGTGGAGTTGTAGCAATTCTCCGCTGCATCGTCAGTTTCAGCATCCCCCATGGTATCACCTACTCTTTTGCTCCCCTTTTTCCTGCGACCCCGTCCTGCCCTTTGACCCGCGATTATGTTAATTCGATCGCCAGAGTATTTGTCCGCCGAGCAAATTGCCGAAACTCCCTGGTGAAAATACGTGGCGGTGCTTTTTTCCTCCCGGGGCCACCGCCCCTTGTATACCAATTCGGCGAGCGCATTTTCCTCCCGTTTGCCCGGGAGGATCCCCGCTGGAATTTCATTTTCCATCTAGGTGGGCCGGAGTCGTTGGAAAAGGAGATTCAGAGCTCGTCGTCTGAATTGCTCGCGCCGCAGCCGCGTCCGTATTGTGGCCAGACGACAACGAAAAGACTCCGACGGCGATTCGATCATTCTTGACGGCCATTAGACTAATGAAAGCAGCCGTGACGTTGCCGCAACGTTTGCCGGAAAGTAATTGCGGTATTCCATAAGTTTGGGAAGGCTGCCGAATGGACCGTTCGACGTCCGTGCCAATAAAAATTGGCCAGCCATTGCGGTTCGGTAATTTTTATTTCGCGGATGGAACACGGCTCGCGGGGCAACGTTGTCGGCTCAAAGACGAAATAGACGCGGATGACTCTTCGAATAGATATCGTTGGATTGGCCCGCGGCCATTTCTTCCCGGCGACCTAACTTTCTCGAAGCAACGGCACACGGAGGCCGTGTACTCTCGATTAATAGCCCACCTCGGAGTCAATGAGATGCGAAATTGCTTCCCGAAAGCGAGAACTCTGCTTCTCCTCGGCGGGTCTCTCGCGGCTTTAACCGAAACTCGATCGGTTAATCAGTTGGAATTGATCGTTAAGTAACTGGTACGCTTCCCGTGTTCGCGTCGAGCACCGCGAATAAATCGCGAATAAATCGCGAATAAATCGCGGATAAATGCTGCAGCGGGCCTGGATCCCTCTATTCTCTTCCCCCTGTTATCGCGACGATCGAAGGAAATGTTCCTTTCGGCGACAGGAGACCCTCGTGGAAAGAATTTCGGTCACGCCGCTGTACAGCCAGCCTTTATTCTTAAGTTTGCATCGTTTATTCGTGGCTCGTATCGAGTGTCTCGTGCACCGCGAATCGCTCCGTTCGATGCTCTAGAACGGTTTTTCGATAACGAGAAGACAGAAAGGGTACAAGCCGCGCCGCGCACCGGGAAAATGTCGATGCGGGCCTGATAAAAATTGAAAACACAGTAGCCGCGGTGAAAAGCGGATCTGTCGTTAAAATATTTAAAGGCCGATTTGCCGAGGGCTTTTGTCACTGCGGCAACTGTCAGTTCCGACCGCCGCTAAACAGATCTGCATAATGGACGAATTAAATCCGTGGAAAGAGGATTAAGCGATGTTTCGTGGAATGGCACGGGGCCAGATCGGTCGGCCATTCGGTCGAAAAACGGCGAGCCTCGCCTCTATTAAATTGCATTCGCCTACAATAACGCTAACGGGATGAAACAGCTTCGCCATAGAAGAGCTGCCAGGAAAGCGGGTTCCACATTTTCCGGCTGCGCCAGTTTCCGATGCCCGCGAAACGATACGGGTAAACGAGCTTCTTACGTCGATGAAACATTGCGAAGCATACAGAAGCACCGCTGGCTCCATAATTCCGGGGCTCGAGTTCGGCGAGTTCTCGTGGAAAACGTCTCCTCGCGAACTCGAATGGATATATCGAGATTGGTACATATACGCACCTGGTCGAATATACTTGACGCGCGGTTAGGGCGAAAGGGTCCCCCCCTTTTCGGCGCGTGTTCCTCCATGCGAACCACAAATTGCGGATATGCATTATGCATATCGTTGCCGCTGAACCGCAGCTCGTTCCTGCCTGATCTTGCCGATACATCGACCGTCCTTTGCATTCGCGATAGAGTCCCGTTTAGCTGGTGAGTTTATTCTCGAAAGCGATTGGAACGGGAGGTGGACAGGTTACAGAATGCAGTCGAATGGATAACTGGTTCCTTCGATCGGCGTCGGAACTCGACGGGAAAAATTGAAACGCTGGAGACTCGCGGCAAACGGAGGGCAAACGACGCGACGCGACGCGACGCGACGCACAGTCGACGTTTCATCGAAACGACAGAAATTTTCTCCGCCTGGGGGATGAAAAGTTGCCGGAGACATCGGAGAAACTTTGTTGGCCGCATTTTCTTCGAGCCGCTGACATCGTTCGTTTCTTTCAACATCTATTTGCTGACTCGCGCCGAGAAAGCTTCGTCAGAACGACGATTGATTTGCCTTCGTCGAGGTCGGTCGGCCGCCTCGCGGTTAACGATACGCGTTTTCCACTCAACAGGTGTCACGGAAGACGATCCGGGTGCGCCCGCAAGAAAGAACGAACGGCGAGACGCCCGTTAAAATTACCGAAGAGAAGACAATCGCGAGGCACGAATGAAATGGTCTACTTACACGTAGCAGAGAGCAGCTGCGGAAGATACTTTTTCCAGAAAGTGCACTGCCTGACCCGGGGCCCGCTGCCGACTTCCGAGCTGTTGGTGTCCAGCGTCAGGTATTCCTTTTTCACGGCAGTGTGCTGCGGCCAGTAAGCCTGCGTCCAGGAGTCGACGTCGCCAATGTTCGGATCCCTGGATGCGACGAACAGTCGCCATTAGTCGGTCCCCAGTTGAAGAGAAAAGGAGACGTCGCCCGTTTCTCGACTTACCCTGTTTTCGCAAAGTTCGCCCAGTATCTCATCATTCTCTTGGATAAATTCACTTCCTCGACGGTGTAGCCTTTCGACGGGTCCAGGGGCTCGCCGAAGATGTAGCTGATCTCGTCCGCGTGCATAACGCCGGTCCACCTTGGCCACGGATTGTTCACGGATCTGCCCGTCGATCGTCGAACGGAAAGTGGAAAAATATAATAGCCGTCGCGTTTCCATCCGTTCGTCCTCCGCCGGAGAAATTCTCTCACCTGTATTTGTAGTAGTACATGTAAACGGTGTTGCCCGTGTCGGCGTAACGGCCAGCGAATTCGTTCACGTTGCACGTGAACTGATAGTCGCCGACGATCTTGTCCAGGGCGTCGCGATTCACGTGGGGATCGTCCGGGTGCAGCCAGTTGGTGTACTCGTAGATGATGGCGTGCCTACCGATTTGATTGACGTACGGGTTCAGCTCGGAAACGGCGCTGACGAACTGCTCCCTGCTGACCTTCACGTCCTCCGTGCCGTCGATGCGAAATAGCTCGGTCAGATAATAAATGATAAAGTAGAAACCTTCCTCGGTGTTGGAGCCCATCAGGATGTTGGCCTTCTTGAAGGACGACGTGGCCAGCGAGCGCTGGGGCGTCTCGTCGAGGAACGCGCCATCGATCACGGGCACGAACGGGAACTCGCAGATGCCGAGGGTGCCCCACTCGTTCTTCACCAGCTCGATCGGATCCTTCACCAGCAAACAATCGATCACCTCTTGCAAGTTCGCCGGATCGTGGGGACAGCCGACGGACTCGGCCAGTCGAATGCCGCGCACGATCGACTCCTCGCGGGATATAATTGCCCAGGGCGCCGTTGGCGATCCCGACTGCATGATGGCTTGGCTGAAGAGATGCCTGAAACGCAGAGTGGCGCCGGTGACTCCGTTAGGATATGTCCGTTGGAAGATCGTTGGAAGATCGAAGCGGCCACCGATCGTTAGATCCATCGGCCATAAGTTCGAGACCACCACCTTTCAGTCGCTTGTACGGGTCGATTAAACGATAAGCAATGCAACAGGCCGATCGAGGGGGTGATCTCCAACCGACTATCGTAGCCATCGTCGATAGCTCGTAGACAGATGGTAGCGGCAAGCAAAGAGAAAAGAACGTAAAGTGACAAGGAGAAAAAAAGGAGTATGCACCTTGACAGAGGCGAAAGGAGGTGCATAGAAACGGAAACGGCGCCCGCGCTCTCTCCGAACAGGGTCACGTTGTCAGGATTTCCGCCAAAGGCAGCGATATTGTCGCGGACCCACTGAAGGGCCATCATCTGATCGAACAGACCGGCGTTCCCAGGAACATCCGACGTTCCGAAGTACAGGAAACCCAGGCTGGCGACTCGATACTGCATCGAGACTAGAATCACGTTCTCCTCGGACACCAGGGTTTTGTGATCGTAAACGTCGAGGGTCGCCGATCCGGAGTAAAAGCCACCTACAAGGATGTCGCGCGATTCCATCTCTCGAAAGAAACCTCTGCTTTCCAAATAGATCACACAACCAGTCAAGCGTCAACTAGTGCCTGCGCCTTTTGCCCGGCCTTCTTCACACCCGCTCACTTTTTCGCATTCCCGTTCTCAATCATCTAATTTGCTTCATTTCTCAGCTTCTCTTTGATCAACGCTTATTCGCAACGGACGGTTCAAAATGGACGCGCTACCCCCGACGGGCCATCGAATGACGCTACACGCGTATCGCAAAAATGTCTACTCTTCTTTACTTTGTTTTTTCCTTCTCAACAAACGTTAGGAAATATCTTCAACGATCGTCCGTGCCACCGGGCGACTGCCGCAAACGCGGTCCAGTGTACCGGCGAAAAAATAGCCGGCTTAAAATAACGACGCACGGCCGCGAAAATAAGCGTTTCTCGGTAAGAAGCGACCACCTGTAAAAGATCGTCGGCCCAAGGCGGCGGTGTGCTCTAATTTCTGCGGGCATCTCTAATCTAGGGATGGAACAGGTGTCAGCTGGAACTCACCACCGAATATCCATACCATAACAGCGGCATTGGTGGGCCTAGGCCGTGGCGCGACCACGTTCACGTAAAGGCAATCCTCGCTCAGTGGCGTGTTCGGATTCCACATAGTCGCACCTGGGAAGTCGCCGAACACCGTGTCCAGAATCTGCACGCAGCTATTCGGCAGCGCGGTGGCGTTCAGGATGCCCGGCCAACGTTCGGCTGGCCTCGGATGCCGGAACCTCAGGGGTCCTGCAACAGAATCCCGTCCCGTTCGTCTCCTACGAATCTCACCGAATTTCCCGTATCGATCTCCCACGTGTTCGTTCGTTTCGCCGTCGCTGCGCTCGCTCGAATCTTAGCGATTTCTACGTCAACACTCCGCGGCAACCTTTCGAGCCGCGGGAAGAATGCCGCCCCGAGAACAAGGGCGAGCGGATTCTTCTCGGCTCGAAAGGTGATTACGGTGTTCCCGAAGGCGATAAACCGTGCAGGTCGGACCTACCGATGGGTTTCTGCGCGTACGGGATCCCGAACCAGGCGTCGACCTCCTTTCCCGTGGTGGCAGTCATGGTCTTACCCCTGACCTTGCCCTTTCTGGTCTGAACCACCAATGGATCGTCGTTCGAATTGAGGGCGGCTGGTCTAGGTAACTCCTCGTTCGTTCGAAAACTTTTAGCATCCTCGCGGGACATGTCCGCGTGATGTCTGCTCCTGTGAGACGGTGTGCACCAGCAGACGTCCAGCTGGATCAGCACCGTCAAGCTCAGCACCATCAGGGCCTCGAACTTCGTCAAGGAACTTCGGTTTCTCGGCATCTTGTTCTCGCCTAGAAAAAAAATGCATCGCTCGATTTAACGCGGACGGACCGTGCATCCTCCTCCAGTTTCGATGGATCCTCCGTCGCCTCTCGAACGCTTCGAAACAATGTCGAGGGATCGTTCGAGCCGCGGCTCGTCGGAGTAAGCCTGCTCCAGTAAAATGGAGCACTTCTAACCCAGCGACAGCTTTGTCGAGCGAGGCGAGAACACCCCGACGAACACTCGGACGATTCCCGCGACAAAGGAACGCGAAGCTCGTTGTCCCGTCCCGATGGAAACGAGCCCTTTGTGCGAGACGGATCGCGCGGAATCACGATTCTTGCGTTTGCGATTCGTGCGTCGGCCTTTGCTCCAGCGTCGCGCATCCGTGGTCCGTTTCGAACGAACACGCTATGGAAAGGTTCGTCGTCGTAGGTCGAAACTGGATCGACGGATCGCGGAAACTTTGTGGAACGAATTTTCCTCGGAACGTTCGTGACACGCCGGTGAAACCTTTTCATTCGGCTCGCGTGGAACGCTGCCTCGTGTGTCCTACGCGTTAAAAGGAAATATATTGTACAGTTCTGTGCGAAGGTCCGCATTGATTGGTCATTTCCTTCTACGTGTTCCGTCTGTGCGGTACGGTGGTCACGCGCGATTACACGCACCGTCGAGGTGTTGCACGCGGAAGCGTTCGTGAGAGAAAAATAGCGCACTAGCTGTCATCGGGAACGATAATTTATCGCCGACCGGCTGCTCGCCCGCTAATTACCGTCATGGGGAAACCGTATTACCTGGGCCAGCTGTGGTCTTCTTTTAATTCGTGTAAACCGCGCTTCAGGAAGCAATTTAAACGAGACCCACAACAGATTCCCTTTGCGAGATCATTACCGTCGAACACACGTTTCCCTTCTCCTCGCCACGCGAACCTTTCCACGGTGTTCTCAAAAGAGAAATAGCTCTTTCCGCGCGAGGCTGATTGTTCTTCGCGCTTTCCAACGTTCGTCTTCTACTCACCGAAAATTTGCCTGGCAGGCGAGGCGCGATTCCTTCGGAAAGTTGCGGGTGTTTCCCTGTCTAGATTTTCTCCCAGCTTCTCGTTCGCTCCGCGACAAGCGTCGCGCTGTCCAGGGTGCGATTCGAGCGATAGGAAAGAAGAAGCTCGAGCTACGGTTCGCGGGTCGCCTCCCGATCGAGGCACACGTAGACACAGAGGCCGCGAATGGAGCCGATGTAAAAAGCTGGCCGTCCCCTTTGCCGAGGTGGCAGCATCGTGCAACGCATGCCTGCCCACGCGTTTAGATTAAACCATTACACCGAGCTAGTTATCCGTACTGGCTGGCCCATGTTCACGGGGCACTGAAATCTCGCGGAACGTTCATCGCCCGGCCGGCAACCGCCTAATCGATCTCGACGACTTTCCCGAGCTGTATACAGAGAAATTTCCGATCGATAGGAAGCGAAAGCTATCCGGGAAGGTTCGTTCGTCCTTCGAAATTCAATTAGCCCGCGCGCCCTGTCGAAGAGAAAAGAGTGAACGATGCAATGGGGTGGACGGATACAGAGAGGGATCTCTCCTTCGTCGAATCGCGCGTTCCTTCGAAACATTCGGCATCGACGCTGACAGCTATTCATCCCGGGGACCCGTGTTTTCTCCTCGCCGATCGATACAGCCGTGCCTCTCTCGTTCGTTTGTGCTCGCTGCCAGCCTCTTTTCGCGTTCCTTTCGACTTTCCTCCCTTGTCCAATTTGCCGTTCACGCGATGCACCGATTGCCCCGAGTTTGCATTGCGACCAGCGTTCGATAGCTCGTCCGGCACCCTCGATATCGTCGATCCTGCCAGTCGAGTCCCCTTCCCAAACCAGCCGGATCGAAAGAAGGACGGGGGTGCATCCGCGGCCCTGTATGGATTTCGACTCGCAGCGGAGGCAGCACACAATTATTTGTCGACCTGTCTATCGCGATGCTTCGACGATAGATACCGTGAGATGCATCGCAAATGTTTCGGGGGACAGACTGGGAGAAAGAAATTTAGCTCGAGATAATAACACCGGATCTCTGTGTCGATCGATAAACGCGGATCCGCTTCTACTACAACGTATGCGTTCGTGTAACGAGCAATTCCCACCGGTGTCCCGGAAAATGGAGGCCCGTAATTTGTCACGGCGCGTTGGAAATCGAGTCGCTCGATTAAACCGGCAAAATATACCTACCGGGAGGGGTTCCCCAGAGGAATTCGTCGGCCGCGAGATTTCGTTCCGTTTTATCGCGCGGCCGCAGCGCTATCGGCCGACTACGTAATCCGCATTTTTATTCGTCCGTAATTACCACCTGCCGTTTCGCGGTCCCTCTTAACGCGTTAGCGGGGCGGGCTGTAATTCTCGATCCGGATACACTTCGGCGCGAACGAAAGTACGAAACGGTCCGAACGAGGCGGAGAAACGGAGGGAACCGCAACGTTTGCATGGCGATTATTTAAATGAATGTAACGATCAAGGAAATGCTGGCGGCCACGTGAATAAATCATGGGGCGAGCCCCCTCGCTTTCCGCAAAATGGA
Source organism: Nomada lathburiana (assembly GCA_963667235.1). Lineage (NCBI taxonomy): Eukaryota > Metazoa > Arthropoda > Insecta > Hymenoptera > Apidae > Nomada > Nomada lathburiana. Next base: position 11,558,856 of record OY763906.1, read on the forward strand.
TCGTTCGATAATTAATTGCGCGCGTGCCGCGTCGACAGGTCGAAAGGAGGAGAGAGAGACGAAGAAATAAGAAAGAAGGAAGGAGAAATCTTGGCTCTCGTCGAGCTTATGTTAATTGGGGAACAATTGCGCGGCGAGTGCGGTACCCGCATTGCCGTTCGCCGCGGAAACGTATTTACGTACACGCGTACCAGCGTGGATATTTCAAAGGGAGTCGATCGCAGGATTAATATTTCGTCGAGGCTTCGGTGGCCAAGTTCGGACGCACCATCGGACTATCCCGAAGGGAAACAGAAACGCGCGATTAATCGACTCCGCTCCCTTGGTGGCACGATGAATGGCTGGCGGAGCGCGCCAATTAGACTTGCAATCCGTACAAGAGCAGCTTTGACTTCGAGCTGTTCGATTCGCCTCCTTGCTCCGGTCCAATTAGTTACTTACTTCCGCGGCTCTGTTCTTCCCGTCGGCTCGCCGTGCCGCTCCACGAGGCCGGGGAAAATTCCTCGGTTCCGTCGGGAGTCGCGCGCGAAATGAAACGCGAGTGGAGGAGAAAGGGCAAGCGCTCCCCGACGAGAAACAGAAAAAGGGATAACAGGAATTCGCGACTCGGTTCAATTAGGTCGCCCTCGTTGCCGATGCCATCGCGTTTCACCCTGCGCGTTCTGCATCTGACTCCTCGGATTATTTTCCTCTCGCGAAAACATGTGGCTGGAGAGGACGGGGCGAACGGTTCGGAACGGATTAGATTCCGCTGGATCGAGTCGGGATCGCGGAGGAGCTGGAGGAAACGGAGGTCGGATACTTACAGTGTCCAAGTCGATGCGGAGGTTGGAGATATTCGAGGGTAAGGCAACGGCGTGGACGATGGCGGAGGTGGATGAAAAGCCCTTCCTTCGATCCAGCGAGGGGCAGATCCGCTTTGCCGCCCTTCCGTCTACATTCCCAGCTCACGGATCATCGCTCGGCTGCAACAGCGCGAGCGGAAAATTGAGTCGGGCCTGTGGCAATAGCGGGTGAAAAATTCGATAAGGTGAAAGATCGGCCCGGTCGTTATTCCCGGGGGATTACGCGGTTCTCGTACGTCGTCAAATTTTTCCTCTCGAAGAGACCGCCGTTCCTCGTGGAAACCTGCGCGCTTTCCACCGCGGAAATTCCATGGAGGTAACGAGGAATATTTTCTTCTCCCCGGGAACGAGAAAATAAGTATCGAGAAGCACGGAGAGAAAGAAGGAAGTGGAGGCGCCCTTCTTCGGGAAAGTCTTTCCATCCGCGTCGCCATCGACGCCCATTACGGGCGCTGTTATCCCCGTCCCCGAGAAATCGCCCGCTCGGAAGAAATATATTTCTTCGAGATTTTGCTTTTTCCGCGCGCGTCTCGTCAACGGCGACGCGAGTACGCGTGTCGTTGAAGTCTGCGCTTGCCCTCTGTAAATTTCCACGGTGATCCGAGCTGCGAGGCAGAAACACCTGCGACCCGCTATACGCGGATGCCAAGAAGATCACGGCCGTGAAAATAAACGAGCTCGTAAAACGTGGAAACGCGGAATCCGGCCGGGCTTTTAATATAACCATATATCTAGGTAGTACTTAGGGGGCTCGGGAACTGCTCTCGTTACTATTCTCCCTCTGGTATTTCGACCCGCTCCAGTCCATTGGCTAGAGGCTTCCCGTAAATTCCGGACCAGTCGACTTTTAGACCTGACAAATAGACCGGGTACACACGTACGCGGCACAATCCAGGAATTTCTAATAGGCGTACGTCCCACTTTCGGAATTCATTTCGAGGCTGACGCGCACGGTATCTCTCGCCCCGCGGGAACGCGGATAATGAATTTGGATTGCGCCGTCAAGATATTTGCCGCGTCCGTTCGCGCTTCTTCTCCGTGAACCGGGCAACCTTTCGCTTCGCAATTATTATCTCCCGGGCTCGTTTCCATCTCGGACTAGAAGCTGCTCGAATTTACCGTCCCCGTTGGAATTAGGATTGTCCGCTCGAAAAATTGAACGACAATCGCGGACGTTTGAACGGGACTGCTACGAGAAATTCTACAGAAATTCTGTCTACGCGGGAACGTGTTTGTTTTCTCGGCTCATCGGTCGACCGCGAACATCGTTCGTTCCGTTCCCTTCGGAGGAAGCAACGCGACTGACAATGAGGTAACGTTGCCCGGTGCCGAAGGGAGTCGAAGAACGGGAAGCAAAGATTCGAGTGCAGAAGAAACAGAACGGAGTGCGCCAATGAATGATCGACTTTGCGTACTCAATTTGCCCCTCCGTGCCATCCGCTTGCAAACTTTGTTTGCCTGCAAACACAATGGTTCTCGGCCATTTCTGATCGCTCATTTTGCTCGTGGCCCCTCGCGAATACCTCGTCGAGCTTCCAGAGAAATTAACATTGTTGACTCGGGAAACAGTGACCTCGGTCTCCCGACGTTTTCCAGCCCTCGTATTTTTCACTCGGAGATCCATCTTTCTTTCTTTCTTTCTCCTTGCCGCACGGTAACGGAGAAAATGGAGCACCGCGAGACCCTCGTGAAAGATTCAACGTCGTCGGTCGACGCAACGGGGAATAAGAGGTGCGTGGAAATTAAAATTACACTTCACTTAAACCCGCATTTCACCTTGTCGCTTCTCTTACATCTCATTCTAATTAGAAGAAGAAGAAGAAGAAGAAGAAGAAGAAAAAAAACTCCAAGTCCCAGGGATTTTCTCGTAATGGAGCACCGCTTTCGAATGGGTTGAGGACGGGATTTCAGCAGGCAAAGATTTCCCAGTGTTGAGCAAACGACGAGAGTCATTTTCCGGCTGCAGCGCGGCTCAAGTGAAAAGCTCTTTTTTTTCGCGTCGACAGCACGCCGGAAAACGAGCCACGAGCGAGAAGAAAGAAGTGTTATTCGCGACGACAATCAGGCTGCTGCTGTGTAGGGACGTCCTGCGAGATCCTGACCTCGCTTTGCATGCGCGAAACAATTGCAGCTCGCCTGCCCCGAAGCGAGGCAACTTCGAAAAGGGGCGAAAGGACCCAGAGCCTCGCGTTGTCCGTGTCCGATTCGCGAGCGTTTTCTCCTTAACAAAAAATGATAAACAGCCTAGCGTTGTCGCAAACGTTGCACAAGCGAAACGGCTCTGTGTAGGTGTTCCAGCGACAAAAGCACTTGATAGCACCTCACCAAATAACAGCGAATAATGCTCAGGCAACAGCCAGCTGACCTATTTCGGATACCTCGATTTTTTATCCCCCTAATGCAGCTCATCAAGGAGACGCGTCGAGGCACCAGCTAGAATTTCTGCTCCCGAGAGGGACGAGCGTATCTTTCGAGAGTCAAATCCGCATCTCACCTCAATTTCTATTCCGGCATTTTCCCGATAGCCAGGAGAAGCTTTTCATTGCTCGAACAATATAAACGCGGACAGCCTGTGATTCCGTGCCGTCAGCTAGAAAAATGAGCACTGAAAAACGCGACGAATTCGCGGTCCGCCGCGTGCCCGCGGAAACAATGCCGCCCGGCTTTTAAATAAAACAGCTATCCGTAATGGGAATCATTGTTCGAACCTCGACGGCAGAGCTGCAGTTATTGTTCGTCCCGCTCGTCGCTGGGGAACGTTCAAACGAAATTGTTTCGTTTGGCGTTCACCTATCGGCTCGAATAAATTTCGCCCGCGGCGGTCTGCCTGGGAAAGCTTTCGTCGATTTCCGACGAATCGGCTCGCGGGTGTACGGAGAACGAAATCGGCCGGGCGATTCGTTAACACGGTTATCAAAGGCGGGCCTTACATTTCATTTTTTCACCGTATTTCATTCGATTCATTTGTCCGCATTTGCGCGTTTCTTTGCTCGCGATCGGGCAAGCCGCTGTTCCCGGATTCGGGAGAATTCAATTTCGTCGGGAACATTCACCGCCCCGAAGAAGGAACGAGAGTTGATCGGGCGAGTTTCTTGACGGTAAACTCCTTGAATTATTTTTCGAAGGAGAGCGCGCTCGACGAGTTCGACCATCGGCTTCGTGATTTCTTTCCGGCCACGATGGCTCTCTGTTGCGGGTTCATCGGCAGAAGAGGAGGGCACTTGGAAGTTTAATAACGCGGGAGCAGTGCTGCACACGTCTGCACTCTGTGCGCCAAATATTGTTCCCCGGTGCTCGGCGAAGCAAAGCGATTTATTTACGTGCCGCGCCTATTCCTAGCCTCGACTTCGTGTCCTACCTTTTATTATCGATATATTTTCATCACCGAACCGCTGCGCGAACGTTTTCTCTCCCTCTTTTTTCATCTGTTCGTCCATTCAGCCGTAGAAAAATCAATGGAATTAAGCTGACCGCTGTTGCGGCGTTATTCTGCCGCCACCTCTACTTACCGCTGCTATCTCATCCACATTCCCCTCTTGCCAGTCGCCGTTGAACTGAACTTGAACCTCGCCGAAGAAACGAACGATAAGCTATCAGGTGTTCTCGCGTAACGAAATAAATATATCAGCGAATTGAGGAGGACAATGCGGAACGGGGCACCGCGTTAACCCGCACGAAACAAGTGCAACGAATGATTGGGGGGGGGGAGGTTAGACGAAGGGGTGGTTTGGGAGTCCGCGGTGACCTAGAGATGTCACTGGGTTAGCGTGCCCATAGGCTATCCATAACCCTGATACCAGGGTGATACACACTCGGTTTTAGCCTGTCATAGGTTGGCGTGCAGCCCTGCAGATACACCAAGCGCATCTACATACATATGTATACCAATGTTTCACGTTCCACTTAAGCCTTCTTTCGCATCCTGCAGGCCTTACAGCACGCAACCTTTAAGCCGACCCGGCTTGAACGAGTTCCGATCGTCGGCGAATGCAGAGCTGTTTAAATCAATTACGGAGGCCTGGATCGAACGGATGGACAGCCGACGAAGATAACGTATCGATGGCTAGAACGACGGTTGACACGGTCTCGTCATTCGATTCGACCATCGTACATCGTATCATATTATAGAGGGACCATCATAGAGTGGACAGCGATTGAATATCGACGATATCGCGATTCAAGCAGCCTAATGCACGCGGACGAAACGCAACGAAATCCTCCGCGTCGTCGCGAAAGTTCAACGATTAATCATTCCGCGGGCCTCTGTATAATCCTGCGGAACGATATTAGCGGGAATGGAGCCCCGGCGATATTAACATTCAATTTAGGAACTCGAGACCGATAGGCGGGCGATAGTTCGTTCAATCGGAAAACGATAATTCGGTAACATTAGCGGATCGAGGCGGGGGCGGTGTGAATTTGATCGACGAGAAAGAAAGAAAGAAAAAAACAAACGATCGAAGACAAACAGGTCTGAGAGGTGAAAGGGAAAAATAGAGGAGCCTGTGGATTATCTTCGTCGGGGCTGGGAAAAAATAGCGCGACGAGAGGGCTGCACGGCAGCGGTTCGGAACGAAAATCCATTCACTCGTATTCAGCGGGAAGCTTTATTGGAAGAATCGCGTCTGCGAGCTGCATTCTGCACGCGGCCCGACGTTTTCTGTCACTTTTAATCCCCCCCCACGGTCCCGTCTACGATTTCCAGCTGCAAAATGAAAACTACGCGGCACGGATACGAATTTGTCAGCGAATTCTCGAACGGGGTAAGCCCTGCAACGACAGGCACCCGAGCACGGCGCAATAAGGGAATCGACTGCGATAAAACCCGCGACACAAAACCGTCGGACTTAACTCTGAGTTCGCTGCGTCGAGAATCGGTAGCTGTGCACAGCGTCCGATGCAATCGTCGCTGATGGCCTCGATCCACCAATTTGCGAACGGCATCCCCGATAAGCCTTCGGCCAATCAATTGCGCCACAGACGCGCAGACTTTTCTAAGTGCAGTGGATACTTTGGGATAGCGGATGGAAAGGGCGAGACTTTGGCGACAAGTTTCACCGCGGACGTACCACGAGGGAGTCGCTTGTCTCTGCCGAAAGTCTTTAATGGAATTTTCACGATCGCGCTCGAGTACCGAGGGACCAGCGGCAAACCGAAAATAGACACCAAACGGACGAGAATGCATCGGTCACTGATTTATTTCTGACGCGACTGGACGGAGCGATAGGAATTTCAGGAGCTGTTCAAAAGTTCAATCGTGGAAATCCGGAATCGCGATCGGACGAAACGACGATACATCGGCGCGGACGGAAATTTCGGAGCGACGCAAGACAGCCTGGATTTGAATGATCGCCGGGGACGATCGAACGAAAGAAATTCGCGAGGACAAGGGTGAAAATTAAGAAAAAAGAAAAAGACTTCTCGACGAGCACGATTTCATCTTGATTTCCAACGATTAAACAAAAGTGGAACGATGCACCGAGGGGGGCGTGGGCAGGGGGTGAAGAAACGTGCCCGTCCAGCATCCTGTGTCACGTGTCGGAATAATCGGACGGCCGGAGGCCAGGAGTCTGTTGTTTCCCTGACAATGCCGAGGAAATTTTCGGTCGTTGCATGAATTTGGCAGGAACAATGTATCACGTTCGGACTGCGCGGCAAGCGGGTAATAGGTAGAGGCCAGGACCGCAACGTATCTGCAGTACAAGCTACATTCGTGGCACCAGTGCGACTCTGCAACGTGTGCACGCTGCTCGCACACATTTACGGCCCGCTACGCCTACAGAGGACGCATGGATCAAGCGTGTACGCGTGCGATACGTGTACGTGTGACCGTTTCGTGTGTAGAACGCACACGTGAGGAGAGAAGAGCACGTGCAAATAGTGCAAATATACGTTTGCAAACACGGACGGCGGGAGCGGCGACGAGGAGCGACGCGATTATCTCGGCGGCGTCCTCCGCCAATCGTGGATACTAAGTTGGTACTAATTGGGATGCTACAAGTTTCACGGATAACCGTTGACCCGCGGCACCGATTTCGTTCCCGAGCCCGCGACGGACCAGACGGTTGGAATAAAGAATTCGCCGGCGAGGATATCGAAGGATCAGGACCCCGATAGCGAGCCACGGTGATCCTTGACCTGGTTGCACCGACCGCGCCAAATGTTAACCCAACCTGTACTCAGGTCCAAAGCCTGTCTTTAGGAAGTCGTTAAAACGAAAGGTCTCTCTCCCCTTCTTAAACCGCGACACCGTTTCACGGCTCGTTACTGTCGCGGCTCGAGGTGCCTCTGGCATATATTAAAATAATAATGAGGGAGGGTGTCTACATCCTCGCCGACGGAACGTCCTATCGAGTTTCGTTCGACGCAGTCTCGGTGTCCAGGACAGAACGGAACGAACGGATCGCGGGCCGATATCGGCAGGAAGTCGCGGGAGGAGTCGCGAAATTATTTCGTCGACGATAGTTGCATGCAGCTGCGTTGTAAACAACGTGGACATAGCCGTGACGAAAAGTCTGCTACCGAAGGGCACTCGGCGCCTTGCTTCAACTTTAGAATAGACAACTCGAGATTAGTGGCTGTGGAGCGTCAATCGATATTTCACAGAAGTCGGTAAATAACTTTGGGTCAAGTATCCGGTGGCGTACGAGAACCTTGTGTGCTTCAGTTCTTTTTTTTTTCTTTTTTCTTCTCTTTTATTGGGACCTCGAGAAAAAATTCTCGATTGGCCGATCGACGAGCGAGGCTCGAGGGTCGATCGTCTCGGGGTGCCACTTCCGTGCATCACGTGCATTTGCACGTGCGACGACGAACACGCGAGCACCCCGTTATCTGAATCGAATCTAAATATTTGCGCATCGAAAATATGTACAGAGAGGCGACATTCGACGGCGACAAGCGTCTGCTGCTGCGCCCCGACAATTAATAGATTCGAGTGCAACAGCGACGGGTCGTACACCAGGACATTTCCTATTTTCCAATTTGTACCGCCGATCTGGTCTTGCTTGCATCGCGAGCGGCCAATTTACCTATCATCCCGAGGATGAGAAAAACTTTGTACTCGTCACGCGCACATTAATTGGAAAGAAAGGCAGCAATCGTACGAATGCACGAACGGTAGACTCGACGGCCCTTTTCTCGTTAACGTGTACGGTTAAACTTTCAAGCGATAACACGCTCACGAAAAGTTCACGCGAACCGCGACCAAAAAGCTGGCAATGGAGCGAAGTGCCAGCCCGAGCCAGACACCGGGACCCGTACACGGGACCCCTGACTCGTTACCTTCTTCCTTTAACTTTTTACGATCCTCCCTTCTATCCTTTTCTTTTCCTTTCTTTTCTTTTCATTTCCTCTCGCCTGACCTCGACCATCGAGGCACGCCAGCGCAACGCTAAATAAATCAGGGAAACTGCAGCTTTCGGCCAAAGTGAAAAAGGGGGGAGAAATAAAAATGCTCAAGCGACGAAAATTTCTACAGTGGCGATCTCCTTTCCCTTTCGTTGCACCGCGGTGACAAATCTAGAGACAGTGCCGATAATTCTAGCTCGGAATCAGCTGTTGGCATCGCGCATCGAGGCTCCTCGCGACATCAAAGCGTCTCGCGGAAAACTCGAGCGGCTCTACAGAGTTTGCAAGGCTGTCGGATAAGTCGAGTGTTAATCGGCAGGTTCAAAGGAGTACGAGCACGAGCGCGCGAACAATCTCCTCTCCTTCTCCAGAGAGATTTTTCGCTCCTTGTAAAGCACTCGGTGTCGGTGCTCGCAACGTTAACATGCCTGAAAAATATTTTGTGCTTTCCGGGGACGAGCACTCGCAACTGCGAAGCACTCTGGCAAAAATATCAAGGGTCGACGGCAACCGACAATAGCCCGCCTCTCTCTCTCTCTCTCTCTCGATACGCAAGTACGTTTATAGTACCGCGCATTCGAATTAGCAAAATGTGCATTTCCATACGCAACCTCTCCGTTCCTGTTCGAAACAGTTACGAACGCGATGCTATTTTCGCGATCAGACTAGCAAAGGCCACCGCGGAATGTTAATGAGCTTCTCGACGATAACGCGACCCACTTACTCGAATCACTGTGTTGAATTTTTACGCGAAACTCGAGATACCCGGGTCTCTCCCTCGGACACTTGGCCTCATCGAGTTCGATGCAGCCTCCCGTTGCGAGTTCACGGTGGCAATGCGTCGGGAACTGCTGCAGCCGCAATGCAGCTCCGGTGCAAAGAAAAATCGTTCGTGGCCGGATGCACTTGCTCCTTTTTCTCTCGATTTTTTTTTTCTTTCTTCTTCTTCCTCCCTTCCCTTTCGCTTACACGACCGCTCATCGAGTGCCTACCGTCGACGAACGAAACAAAGTTACCGCGATGTAACTTCGTCGATATCGATCCCACCGGCGACGGTGGAACGTTCCGCAGGAAGTTCCAAAGCGTTTTACGGAACGAGAATTATTCGGATGCGGTACAGTTTCGAGTCCTCGTTGGTTCAGGAAGTCACGTGACGTTCGAGTCATGCATGAAAAATTAGGCTGCAGGGGGGCTGCGGGTACGGCGGAGGGCAGATTGTCCCGATTAGATAGGAATCTGCCGTGAACGCTGACATAATGAGCGTAACGGGCGTACGACTGTAACAAATGAAGGGAAGGCTGCCAACCCAGTCTCGTGTTAACTGACGCGTCACAGTGGTTTACGTACTACTTGCCGGCCGGCTCTACGTTTTCAATTTCCACTGGGAGCGCTTGTGCACGCGCGATCTTCGAACGCCAAGCTGTCGCGGCGATTCTTACGGACGCTCGTGATCCGATAGAAAAACGGCGAGTCCTCTGTTCAACCGAGCGCCTCGTGGACAAATTGAAATGATTCGAGAACGAACCGGATCGCAACCGTAATTCTCCGACGACGAAACAGAAATGGACGAGAAGCGTTCGGTGAAACGAATAATGGTGCGCCGAATCGAGACAATGGGGCGACAAAGGGATCGTCGATCGAAAATCGTGCAGCTTGATCTGACGGAACTACCTACGATCCTCGTCACGCGACGTGCCAGTCAAAATGGTATAAACAGTTACGTGTCAGCTGACACAGAGCCCTAGAGAAGGGGCCGTAGATCCTCGCGGAGGAATGCGAACGGGGCGGTGGTAAGTTGTCGGGAATGGGAAAGGATAGATTAACCTGGTTAGATAAGGATCTGAGGAGAATGTGGCAGCATAATAGAGCCTCGAAGGGGTTGGCTGCAGGTGCTGCGACGAGCGGTTGCAGTTGCCTTTCTCTTAAAGCACCACCGACCTCTAATATCCTCGAGCACGTTCCTGAAATTATGCCCACGCGTAGACAACGATGACGCGTTCCTGCCTCGAGGACGAATTTTTCGAAAAATATTCGACGTACCGTATTTTGCATCCTTTAACGGCGCCATCCAGCCAGGATTATCCCCTATCTCTCTAGCTCGTTTTGTTCTTTTATTGGAGAGAAGTCTAGTAGCTAGGACATTGAAGGCGGGCAACTAAAGTAGAAACAGCGCGGCTTTGTCAGCCGGAATTGCATACCAGTGCAGATTCTCATCGCCGCGGATAATAGTCCCGCATGGATGGAGGCCGACGTTCTTATATCGGGATGCGCTTCTCCTTCTTTTTTCTTCAGAGGGCATCGATAATCGCATCGCTGATCAATGTTGAGGACAACTTGTTCCCGCTTGTTCCGAAAAACGATCCACTCCATCGACGAGGTTAAGGTGAACAGAAATTAGAGTGCTCGGTCACGAGCCGAAAGAGATGGTCTTTGCTCTTTTGCGATAAGCTTCCAATTTATTTTCCCCCCCGTAAAACAGGGAGGTACGTAAAACTCGACGACGATTAACCGAAATTGCTGGGAGTTAATTAACGTGAAAACGTGACTCCGCGGTTGTATCGAGGCATTAAATAATCGTGGCCGTAGGTTCGCTTTCGCGTAAATAACGCATCGCTCAAACATCCTGTCCGCGCTCGCGTACAAAATAAGATATTCACCGTTTAAATATGCAAACAAAAGTATTTACCGTTCCGCTGTTTCCGACCAAGGGACAGGATCGAGGGCGTTAAGGATCGAAACGTTCTCGCTCCAGTTCATAGTAATTCGCGATCGCGTATAAAAGCACAGTCGGTTGGAATTGTTCGTGGAACAGCGGCGCCGGAGTAATCGTTGGAGAGAAAAAAAAAAAGAAAAGAAAAAAATATCGACTCGACCCTGTTTCCCTCGACCCGTCTGAATTTCATCTCACTTTCAGCGACGCGTATCCATATAGGCGGATTCTCGATCGACGTCGTCGCGGCACACAGACGCTGCATTAGCCGCGCATTGATTCGACCGCGAGGAGTGAAAAATAGTCGGACAACGGGAGGAAATGCATAATTGTGGAATCGAGCGAAGTTGGGTCACGATACCTATTTTTAGACGGCACTGATTGCGAGTTCAAACGAAAGCATGGGCCACCTGTGTGTGTCCAGCGTTTACTTTACGCCGTCGCTTTCCCGTCGTCTGCCACTTCCTTTCCCTTCCGCCGCCGTCTCCACGGCTTTTCCATCCATTATTTTCTCATCTTTCCCCATTCCACTTTCCCCCGTGTTCTTTCGCCGACACGCGGAAACGTACACGCACACCGACCCTACACTCCCCCTTTGCAGAGGTTTCGACACGACCCTTGATCCGACAAAGCTGCGGCGCGCGAAGCCACGGAAAAGCGAGCTTTCACGCGTGCCACGCACACGTCAATTTTTTTCCTTTCGTCACGTGTTCAACCTTGTCATTGTTTTTTTAATGCCTTCAACGACCATGAGAGTGTGTACAGTAGCCCGTCGAGAACGCTAAATATGTTACGGACGGCGACGAGCTGAGAGACGAACCGAAGCCGGGCAGAAGAGGCATAGGAATGACACCTAAATAGAATTGCGATATTTGCGAAATCGTGGTCACCTCTGCTCGTGCGTAGAGCGAACTACCGCCAGCAGATTTTCGAGCTCAATCCGGCCACGTATCGGCAGCGTTTAATTAACCCATTACGCTATCTTCTTAACGATACACTCTTATCTCGGCGTGCAGGTGAACGTTAGCCGGCCAGAACCACTCGACAGATACTGTATCGAGTGGTTTGTTTTCAGATTCGTTCGTCCCGATTCTTCTCCGAGCAGAAATGAAAATAAGTATTCTCGAGATCGCGCGTTGCCAGCCAAATATCTTTACCGGCCACGATCGGAGACTCTTGCGCGAGCTCGGTACGATTCTCCGTATTTCTGTCGAGCCCTATAAACGATTGCCCCTCGGCTGATCCTCGCGTGGCGAGCGCACGCAAAAACCGGGCATTCGAGTATGTGTTTGGCAAAGTACGGGGCTCTCGTAATACGACCGAGGCGATAAAGGACGAACTTTCTGCGAGTCAAGTGCGATCGATAAATTTTCTATTCGAATCTTTTCAAGGACCCCAGTTTCTGCAGCCTCCGATTCACCATGCCCTCGATTCAACCTCCACCCCCCCTTCCTGCCCCCTTCTGCCCTTCTCTGCCCCTTTCTGTCGGCCTCTCCGGCAGCACGATACCCGTGAAAAAGTGCGTGGAAGACTCAAAAAGCGCCCTACACTATCAACGACGAAGTAAAAACGGTGGAATCGTGGTGGGCTCGAGCCGCTCGAGGTTCCGGTGTAACGAAACTTCAAAGTCGACGTGGCTCGAACATCGACGGCCTTCGATACAAGACCACGCAGCACGATTTACCGATTGACCTCGAATACGAGAATCCCATACTCGATCACGAGTGCATCTAGGAAGCTTAAGCCTGTCGAAATTTATCGTCGTTGCTGGCGAATCTGGCCTCCATTAATCCATGCCACATATATGTACCTCGATATCCGTTTGTTGATCTTATCGTTGATCCGGTAGCTTTGACGTCGTAACTCACACGGACTAATAGGACTATTGCCGAACAGTCTTCGCTTAGAATCGATCGCGTCCCTTTGCCGGATAACGATGGGCTGTTTGGTCAGGAACGCGTTCTTCGAGAAAAAAAGAAAAAAAAAGAAAGAAAGACCGTAGAAACGGATACGCGCGCAATTTTGCATCGAAACTGCAACTGCGATCAACGAAACGGTATTGTGCAATATCCGCTGTCCCGTTTGTTGCACGTACCTGCCAACGAGCTGGCGTTGTTTGAACTCTGCAAGCGCTCGAACAGTTGTTGCCCTTAATTAAAAAAAGGTCCCCCGCTATTTTCGTGCAGAAGAATGGCACTCGTGGCTGCACAAATTTTTGCTCGTGCAAGACATACAACAGGACCTCTAGAACGAACCTTTGCCGCGGCGGAAGACTGATTTGATTTCAGAATTTTTGTACTTTCTAGTACCGGAAATACAGATAGGAAGCACGATAGAGATAATCAATACTGTTTAAAGCGACGGCCTTAGCCTACGCATTATGCCAACGTAGTGTTTTAATTTTCGATTCAGGCTCGTTTCGGTGTACAAATTTCGACGAGACCATTATCGCCTTCTCAATTTTGCGGGCTAATTTCGCGTCGAGTCAGAAGTCGCTGATTCTGTACTTATCTTGCGGTCTTGTGCAAACGGCGCGCAGTGTCCATTCGAAACACCTGTCGCAATTGAATCGCACGAGCTGTTATCTTCGAAACAGGTACACCGCGGACCTAAGCCTCTTAGAATTTTCTTCGTTCGCTTCCAAGTACAAGGTGTGCGTGTTACGTGACACTTATTTAGAACCACCCTGTACGAATTGCGACGTACGTAGGTACTTGAAACTAATTGCACATGGATCGTTCGTTGTTAACCCTTTTTGCTCGAACAAAAGCCCCCCCGTTCCGAGTAAGGAGATTTGTCAGCGCGACGAGAAATCGCTCGAGCTCCGTTCCCGGAGCGGAACGTCCACGAGGAAAGTGGATTCCGTCGTTTCGACGCGCAACAACCGCGAGAGGTGGGACGAGCGTGGACGTCCTCCCTCGAGCGACTTCAAAGAGCGTCTCCAGGACAGCTATTTAATTAGTCGCCGCGTCTCGCGACGCAGACGAGATGGCCCGTAGCCCAGAAGACAACGCGCGAGCTCGATCCTTCGGGGGAGAGACGACCAAAAAGTAACGAGAAAGAAAAAAAGTAGCGAGAGCAATGTTTCCTCCGGCGGTTTGATGTCGCGCGAAGGCGAAACGCGCGCAAAAATCGATCCAATTCGCGTACAAGCGGCTGTGCACGAATCATCGTTCCATCGATAGCTTGTCGCGAGTGTCCGGCGAGCGTTTCGCGGCGGGGAATGTTCGCTGAAAGAATCCTGCCGGCCGGAAGTGACACAATTTCCTCGCAATCTCCAACGATCTATCGCAATCGCGCCGTTACCAAAAGCGTTCGCAGATCTCGTGGATCCGGTGCCGTCGATTGCGCGACAATCTAGGCACGATGGGCTCGATCGCGAGAGATACGCGACGGAAGCCGATCTAGTTCGATATAAAACCAAGAAGGGAGACTTACGAACTTCCACCAGAGTAAGCACCGTCGCTGTCTTTCCTGCCGCTATGTTCCAGCTCGCCGAAAACCACCACGGCGAGAAGAACGGGGGCAATTTCGTTCGCGACGAAGTTCCTGTCGAAACGTGGCCGCTACCTCGGGAACCGATCGTTCCTTGCTCGCTTTCCTTTACTTTCCCCGTCAGGTTTCCTCTCACCTGTCGGCTTCCGCCTTCTCTTCCCTTCCTTAATTTATCCCACGTTCAATGATTCTTCGCCGATGTCGATACTGCGAGCTCGTTGCGAGGGTAAATAGAACACCGTGGCACAAGCGGACAACGTATCGACGATCTCCGCGGGGTTCGGCCGGCGAGCGTCACCGGGATTCAGTGGCTCGGTTTAGGAAAAGCTGACGAACCACGGCCACGACGACATCGACGATGTAAATCGCGTAAACGAAAGGAGTCGAGGGATGAAACACGCAACGAAGAAGTAGGCCGGTTAACCGTTCAGGCCGCACTGACGAGTCGAGCCGTGGTTAGTAAGGGTGAACTGGCCTGGCATCCCCTCTTGATTTCACCCCACTCTACCCCCTCTGGTTCACCGCTCAGCTCCCTCTCTTACATTCACCCCCAGCCGCTCCCCCCCTGCCACCTTCCGTCTCTTATTCACCCTGTCTTCCTTTTCGTGTTACTCGCACCCTCGCCCGACGCCCCCCTTCTTCATCCCTTACATTTCTCCTTCTGCCTGTTTCCGTTTCTTCCATTTTTCCTTCGACGACGGACACGCCGGGCGCTAGTATCATCGTATCTATACACGCGTGTCTCTCCGGCACGTTTCGTTAATCCTCTTCTATTCGTTCTGCCCCATTTTTTCTTCCTCGTCCTGCGTGCTGCGAGATTCGCGAACGAAACGCGTGCCCCGTTCGCTGTGAGATCGTTCCTCGACGAAAGAATGGGAGCGGCGAGCAATGTTGCTTCGAACGAAATTGCAATACGCAACACCGTTTCGTTGTCCGGAGATGGGCGAACCGTTCGCAATTATTTATTTCGATGCGGAAGGGTTGGCGTCGTTGCGGACAATGTTAGAAAGAAATGACACGCTACTCGGTTTGCGCCATCGTTTTCCATTTCTCGTCGTTTCTACCTCCGCCGGTTTTACTGGCCGGCCTACACCGAACTCCTCCTTACCTCGCGTGGAACTCTGCCAGAAGCGAATCCTTCTGGTGTGCTCTTTTCCCGTTTCCCGGCAGCTTATCCATTTACGATTTACTACGTATCGATAGCCTATTTGCCGGCTTACGGCCCTGCGTCGTACCTTCTTTCTCATTGCTCCGATTTCAGGCTTCCAATAACTAAGTATTTACGCCATGACGATCGATACCGCGCGAATTTCATGGCCACCTAAAATAGCCTCTACTGACTTATGGAAATTCACGCTCGTCCCGTGTTTAGGTAATTACAGCTGCCACGTGTCACTCGATACACGGTCGATCGCCGGGCAATTGAACGTTTTTTCACCGATCGATCACGAAGATGCGGGAGATCCCGCCAGCTGCGAACTTCGATCGTTCTCCTTTTGTTCGAGCTCGTCCCAACGAACGATACGCATCGTCGATAACGATGCGACGCAATTAAATGGTAATTCGTAGAGCTGCGATTGCAGTGCGATGCAACTCTGTTCTGGCAACTTCTGCGTTCGGGTAATTGACATTTCTGGTTCTGCAATTAACGTGTCTGTCGCGTTGCACGAGTTCGCGCGATGCTCGACTATCCTGAATCGCGAGAACGAGGACGGCATTCGGTCGAACAAAAAGTGGCTTGGCGCCGTTGATTAGAATAGCAATCGGTGCACGGAAGTAGGAAGACGCAGGAAAGGGAGTGACATAATTTGGCGACCTTGCTTCTTATTTCTTTGTTTTGCCTCATCTTCTTGATAAGGCAATCGGGTGATCCAGATAACCAGCGCATGATAACAGATCTTAAAGCTGGAGTGGACGATGCTGACTCGTATATAAGGAACAAATCCTCTAACTCCGGCGCAGTATTGAGAAGATATAGGCGCCGCTTATTTTTTATCCAAACCGTGAGTATTTATCAAAAATGAAATTCCAGCACACTGGGCTACTATCTTTTGTCCCTTCTTTTTTTCTTCCCCCTCCCAGCAAGATGCGTCTCTTTTTGGCTGTATCGGCCGTGCTTCTGGTCACCTGTCACGCGATGCCTGACCTAGGCAACGTAGACCGTAAGTGAACCACATTACACACCTTGCAACGCATCGCGTGCAACAAAAGGATGCTGACAAATTTTTTTGCTCCCGCTAAGAGGACGGCACGTTCGACGATTCCGAGAAAATCGTTTACAAAGGCGGCCAACTCGTTGGCGCGCTTGAGAAGTTTAAGGATATCATGAGAAATGGCAATTCGAGCCTTGGCCTTCCAGTTTTGGATCCCCTCCAACAAGAACATTTGGATGTCAATTTCCAGAAGGCGGGATTGGTCTCGTAAGTGTGCGCGTTACGCAAATTTTATTTGGAAAAGCGAAGGATCCGATTGTCGCGAATGATTATCGAGCTTTTTGTTGCTGCACAGAGTACAGGGTACAGTGGACCGTTTGCAAGCCGCTGGTTTGTCCAACTATAAAATAAATCGTGGAGATTTCTCTCTCGTCGGCATCGCAGTGAACATCGACCTCTCGTGGGACGAAATCGCTCTAATGACCCAATACAATTTGAAGGGAACACTCCTCGACAATATGTCCTTCTTCGGAGATGGAAATATCGAGTAAGTGATTATCCAATTACGCCGCCTGTTTTCCTTCCTCTACTTTGGAGCAAATCGTACGAAGCGCGGACAGACGGAAGAGACGATACACGATGGCCGAGAGTCGCGTTTCTCTTGAAATTCATCCGTGGCATTCGAATTCCCGGTGAATCGAATACCTTGCGTGCAAGTAGCCTCATCTTGGAGTAGAGCGATACGGTACGAAAATGCAGCAGAATGCAAGGTCCGACGAAAACCTTCTGACCCGTCGAGGCTGTGGTTCACGGTCGGTTTTGTAGTTCCCTAGCGCTAGTAAAACAGGCTTACCGAAATCGAATATCAACGTTTCCTGCCCCAGATTTCTGCAAGTCGAGAGATATGCTACGAGTCATCGGCATAGTTAACAATCCCTCCGTGTTTTCGGAAACGGATAAACGAATATAGACAACATTGAATAGGAAAATATAATTCTCTTTAACATTTAGACTCGACGTTCGAGACCTTAGAGTGACGGTGGACCTAAACATGAGCGTGAAAGACAGGAAGCTGGTCGTTTCGAAACTGACGCTGCACGTTTATATGACGGAATTGGACGTAAGTTGTTTGCACCGTATTGAGAGCAATGTGTCGGTGTCGGGGAAAAATGAAAATCCTTGCAATTGCAAAATTTTGCAGGCAAAAATCACCGGGCTGTTCGACGACGATGATACGTCCGCGATTATAAGCCGTATCATAAGCGACATTGCACCTGGATTGATCGTGGATTATCAGGAACAATTATCGCAATACGCGAGTCCGATTGTTGCCAACTTGTTGAACAATGTATTGAAAGATTACACGCTGAAAGATCTCTTGGACATGATTACAGGTTAACTGACAGCAACGAAAAACCCAGTGTATTGACGAAAAACCGATCGATTGTAATCCATCTCCAAAAGAAAATAAAACGAGCCTAGACAAAAGTAAATATTTTGTTTGCTTATATTCCCCGCCGCATCGTGATTTGTTGCCACGGCAAACTGAGAAACGCGAGGGAATTTTCCGCGAGAAAATATCGCTTTGAAATAATGCAGGTAAGCAGTAAATTTAAAACCAGTAAATTCCTTCCCCGGCTAATTCAACCGAGATCCCTTAAATCCGCGGGGCAATTTTGTACAGCGTAATTAGACGAAGAATAGATACGAGGCCGACGTAACGAGAAATACCGTGCCGCATTTCACAATACTCGAACCGAATGAGTCTCCGGCGTAATAGTTTTCTTTTAAAAAAACACACAACACCAAGGTTGACGAGCAGGTAGAACGTGCAAGAGGTCTTTATCGACGAATGGAAAAAAGCTTTGCCCGACGTAAATTATCAGCTTTCGCAGTTAATCAAACTGTCCCCAAGGAAACAACAAAATAACTAATTAACATCCCGTTTGACTGATGCAGTAGATCTAACATTACCTGCAAAGACGCGGGTTCACGAAAGTAAGTTACTTTGCTCCAAACTTTGCGCCGTATACACCGAGCTTTGGAGTCGATTAGTTGCGAACCGCGAGCGTGGAAATCTTGAGGCGAACCGAGGTAAAACTCTCCGTGTCGTGGCCAGCAAATCACCCACGAAATTGCTCGAAAACTCGGCCGGCATATGGGGTTCGGTTTGGTAAACGATCGGGGCGAATGTGCGTTCCAATTCTGTCGGGCACAGAGACGATGATAAAACTTAATTCGCACGGAGCACGAGATCCGACACGCGAATACGGCGCAGATGGAAGAAAACCAGTCGGGTAGAAGCGCGAAATAAGCGGCAGAACGAACAGCTGACAATTACAGCGGTCGAATAAGTGAAACAGCTTCCGCCGTGGGACACCTGTGAATCTCGCGAAAGTAAAAACGATCTGCACCGTCTAAGGACTAATCTCGTAACGGCGGCCGCTTTTTTCACGACGCTCGACCGCTTGACACCCGGTATGTGCAGGCCAGGAACGCTCGTAAGTGGCGTGTGTGCCGTGTAATTACGGATTCCCGGTAAAGCGAGGAAAACGGGTAACGTACTGCGAGGCGTTTCTCATTTCCGTTGAAACGTCGATATCGCCGCGATAGAGATAATATACGCGAGGTACCAAGGTTCGCGGTCGCTCTGCATCCCGCGAGCAAATGCCACAGCGATTGCAAGAACGGGGGTGTCCACCTACCCTCCAGGTAGTTTGTCGTTGTCTGTAAAGGGCGAGGCATTGTACGCCTGTACAGAGGCGAGTACGATCCTCGAAGAAACGCAGCTTCTAGCGAAAAATAACTCCGTTGGATAATCGTGCATCGATGATATCATCGTAGTCGAGCGTCACGACCCTTTGGGATTAGTGTCGTTGAGACGCAGTGCGCTACTTGTTTCAATTGTACAAGATTTCAATAATGTCTGTCGGTCATCCAGCCTTTCTCGGTTCTTTCGATGCGTCTTCTAAGAATCATTGTCTTAATCAGGAAACTCGTACTGCCTCCACGGCTGGATGCGACTTAACGCCATTAATTAAGGGGAGATTAATTTCGTTACGTAGACCGTGATCTCGGAACTCTAATTGATAACGCGACTGTTCGTTGAAGCTTCGGTTCGAAAGGTGACTCGATAATTCCATGCAAAACGACTAAATAAACCGATCAATAGACGGATAATGAAATTGTTGCTTAGAAATAGACGGGTCTTGTTGAACCTTAACCGGAATTCATTAATGGAATCTCTCGTATTCGCCAATCCCCGAATTCGTGCAACTATATCAGGTCATTTTCCCAGTACTTTGTATCGTCGTAAATACCTGACTAACTGACTCACTGGAAGATAAATCGGATAACGATACGATAAGCAATATCGAACGTTCCTTGAACTTAACGCTTAACGCGCTGCTTTAATGAGATTTTAATGGAAGTCTATAGATTAGTCGAAACCGGCAACGCGGATTGCATAAACGTAACGCGTCACGCGTCGAGCAACTCCAAAAAATATTGTCGACGTTTGAAGCAGCTGCTTGGACTTCGCTGCGAAGGAGACAAAACTCTGGCCTCCGCTGAATTTGTCGGAAAATTGGGTGTGAATGAAATCGATCGTGCAACATCGAAATTGTTGTTTCGCGATGTTAACGAACGTTGAAAGCCGCTGCGACGTATCGTCGAGTAAAGGGTTTGTTTCCCAGGGAATAAGCAAAAAACTGGTTCCACGAGAAAGACTACACTCATCGTCGGCACGCATAAAAGTTTCTCCCATGTGTCGCGAATGCACACACGTAAATACAGGACTGGCTAAGATCATCCGGCATAATCGTTGCCACACGACACGAAACGACTGACCGCATACTCGAATTCCCAGAATGCAAGTCAGCGGCGGCCGCGTGTGCACGAGGAGTGAACGTACGAAGAGTGTTGTGTTCGTCGCTACCAAATCACAGACGGTAAGCAACGCAGCCGGAGAAACATTCGAAATTGGATAACGAGACGGCCATAACTTCCATGGAATCGAGCCGTGATAACCTGGAACACTGCGAACGGAGAACTGAGGCAGCGGGTGGGGATACAATAGCGATACGGAGGGCATGAAATATGCACGAGACGATTGCGAGTAAAATAAAATGAAATACCTGGTAGAGGTGGACAGAAAGAAATTAACGCGAGGCGGAGGCATTCGTTTTAGATGGTATCGTAGAGAAAACGTTCGATCTTGCGCACAGTCTCTTTTAATTATAGGTTTCCCGCTGAGCTCGGGGGCACAGTTTATTATTTACGGTATCGGATGTAAGAATCAATAAGGATAAAGAAAATCCTGCGAGTCGTTTAAATCGCTTGCAGTTGGGAAAGCTCGTTAACGATATATGTACATTTCGATGCATGTATGTAACGAGGCGGATGCGCACGCGATTGGCACGCAGAAATTCGAGGAACAATACTGCACGGCCCCTCCATTGCCTTGAATAAAATCTTATCCATAAAAGTTATCTATTCGAGACGCTGTTGAACACATAAACTCAAGGTTTATCGTATTCGCGGAAACTGTGTATTGTGCATGCTGTAATCGAAATTCTCTCGAAGTGGAGTGCGATCGCGGTGCATCTCGAACGATTGAACACGAACGATCGAACACGAACGTGTTGTTCACGTGCCACTTTTTCTCAAGCATCTCATTACGTTATATGTATATGTCGAATGATACGGCCGTTCATGGGTTATGTATTTGTTTTCCCCTGCATACTCGTACACGCGTCGCTCGTATTGTTTACCTTTCAACTTGGAGTAAAAGCAAAACAAATACTTATCGCGAGGCTTCTCACGACCTACCATTCGAGTTTACAACCAACCTTTTTACGAAAATTCTATCGCCGTGAACGACAAAGTATGCACATGTGTAGGCATACAGAAGAAACAGCACGCGAGACAAAGAAAACTTTTGGCTCTTACCTTACGATTGGTAACCATGCTCGCCCTCGCCGCGAACGCACTCCAGACTGGTCCAAAATTCGCCATTTTTGAAAGAACGAAGTTGATTAACATCCGACTAACCGGTGCACGACTGCTTCATGAGAATACAGTGAACGGGGACTGCTCCAATTTGATTCTGAAACAAAGTTTGTATTTATATAAGTATGGTGTGCCAAAGCGTCGTGTCGTTCGTTTCCCCATTCAAGTGTGTACTCCAATTTGCCACGGTCAGTAAACAAAGCAAGAAGAATTTCTTTCGAACGTTACAATAGATATACAGATATACGTACAATCGTTCGTGAAATCTTTCTATCGAACGCTGCATAGATGATACCCTCGTACCATCTGCGAAGGGCATCGTCTTGAAAAGTTGAAATGAATCCAGATGAAAAAAGGAACCACAAATGCACTTTCGGAAGGAACACGCGAGTCGCGGGAACACGCCGACCATAGTTCGGCGTCGGTGTCCCGTCGAGGAAGACCGAAGCGAGTCGAAGATGGCCGAGCGGGAACGAGGCAACAGGCGGCTCGTTTTAAACCCGTGGCCTACGGGGAGTTTTCAAAGCGTCTGGCTGACAGTAAGCCGCCGGCCTTCGTAGCGTGTGTATTGTGTGTACGTTCAATAGTAATCCGTAGTGAGTCCGTAGTACGTTTGTGCGTTTGTACGATTGTTTCTCTCTGTTCGTGGCGATATTCATTTTCTTGATCGGAATAACGCCACGCGGTACTATCGTCGCCGGTTTTTTTTTTGTTTAGTGCAGTCTAGTGGCAGCCTTGGATGGCGTCACGTTGAGACGCTCATCGAAATATGTCGAGATCCCGCGATGCTTTGCAAAAGACATTGACAGTATAGCGAATAGAGGTTAGTTGGATTTGTCGGTGATTCTGTGAACGTTAAAAGTATTCGTCGTGTAATCGGTGTGTCACTGGTATCTCGTTGAATGATAGATCTGCGACGAGATCGAAGTAGCTTTCGCGAAAAGTGACCGAACAGTTGAAAATCGTTCACCGGTCGACGCGAAAAAGACGCGGGACGGCAGTTGTTGGGAACTGCGAGTAAACACGTAGTAGAACGAAGATTCGTATTTGGCTACGAGTATCAAGCGGATCCTTCAAGCTTGTGTCTGCGTATATACATACGTATATACCCGGAAGTTCCTGCGTTTCTCTTTGGACGTTAACGGTGCCGACTGGAAGCGATCGGTTTTCTTTCGCGAAAAATTAGTGCACCGAACTTTTCATCCTGGGAATCCGATCATGGCGGTTCTCAGATTCGAGGGACACGGACTCTGAACAGGGCTTTCTCCAACTTTTTCGTCGCGATCTCAGCATGTCGACTGTTGTGGAACGCGGCTTTATCGTCCTGTCGATTCTGACTGCGATCGGCCAGGCCATCGAACTCAAGGACTACTGCTCGATGCACAAGTTCGATAATTTGCCGGGTGGCTTGAGGTTTACGAAGGAAGTCGTGACAACGGAGTATGCAAACATCGGAGCGTTCAAGGCCCTCCATTGCTGCCTACGAGGATACCGGAGCATCGAATGGTGAGTGAGATTAATTTTCTATTTTGCGAATCGTGCAGTTGTATTTATCGGCGAGCCTCGTGAAAGCACGCACGATCTCGACGCTTAGCTAGAAAGTTGGTTGCGAAAAATATTCATAGGTTATGCATGTGTGCGCGCGTGTATACGGAAGCGATATACGAAAAAACCGATCGAAACGCAATTGGCGAACAGAATTTCATGCGTACCAAAGACATACTTACGTATATACACGTTCGTTTCGTACGACTAAGGTTAAACGATGCGACAAGTCGATTCGATTCGAATCACAATTAATATATACGTTCCTCGACGGCACGGTCTATTTCCATTTTCAAGCTTGACCTCGACGAAAGGCAAGAATCCCGTGGATCGTCGTCTCGTCGACGGACCACCGCCAACCGGAATTTCCCATGCTTTTATTTCGATCATCTGAGTCACGCTTTCGTGCCTATTTGAATGGTATGCTCGACATTCGTGTAAGCTGATGCAATTTCTTGCCACTTTTTTGCCCAACTTTGCGAATACCTGGAAGCGTGCGTCCGCTCCTCGCTCTCGTCAACCTAATCCATTTATGGAGTACACTTTTTTTTCCCCGTGTCGCCCGAGGAATAACTTAAACCGGTTATTAGTCTGACATAGAGCATGCTCGATTTAAAACAAACGCGATCTCCCCGACAAAGTGCGTGGCATGTATAACTAACAAGGCGACGCCGGGTATTCACGTTAACTCGCGTTATCGAGAAAGGGTGTGCTATACCCGATGGATCTTATGCGCCCCCCTCGAGGAGACGGAAAATACGAAATCATTGACTGTTACTTTGATACGTACAAAATTGTGTATACGCGGTTCGTAAAGGGCGTAACAGGTTCCAAGAATGAAACAGTTGCCGTCGAGGTACCGTGGCAAACGAGGCAATTGTCGGCCGATATTGGGTAAAGACGGCTCTAAAGAACCGATCGTTCTGGCATTGTGAACGCGGAGGGCAAGTCACGTCGCACCGGTAATAACATTTCCACGAAACGCTTGTTTATTCCACGATAAATCTAGGAGCACGGTACCAAGCACCAGATGGGAATCGCTGTAGGGGGTCGCAGTTTGAGTCGCTTCGACTGTCCCTTCGTAACCGCAAAGCGACCTAACAAAGACACGCTTCCTAGAAGCGTTCGTGAAGGGCCTCGGACCGGCCGATTTGCCCAGTCCCTTCGCCACCGGGAACTTTATTATTCCCCGGACAAAGTGGTACCTTATCGTCGTTCCCATTGTCTGCGCACTCTTGTCGCGCTTCTCCAGGTGTCAAACGGTATATTTGTTCCTTCGCATTCATCGCCCCTTTCCTTTCTTCGGGACAGAGAGGAGGTGGTCGTCGTGTCTGCTTCTCGAAAAGTCCAAGGGTAACGGACGTGTGCCACGCTCTCTTGGCCTGTCCACACCTGTTACGTCTCTATCGAGCGTGTCCATCTAAAGCGCGCGGCTTCCCAGCGATGAACACGCACGAAATTATGCGGACGCCGGTGCGTGGGTCGGCCGACTCTCGGCCTCCTATCGATGCCGTATCGCTTATTTCGACACGGATTCGGGGACGATTAGGTTTCGCGATCTTCGAATCCCCTCGCAGGTTCTTTCCCGGGTCTCGCCGTTCTCCCTCGCGATTGGATCCTTCGACCATTGCGCCAACGATGCGTATTGTTTCGCGTGTTTCTTCGAAGTTATTATTCACCGTGATGATCCTCGTTTCCAGTAGCCAACCGTTCGAAATGAAATTAGCAGTCGTCTCGCGTCGCTCCGGAACGCCGACTGCGTTGGATCAACGTGCTCGATACATACGCATTTTCGAACGTTTCCTCCGCCCTCGCCTGTTTCCTCTGCCCGTCTGCTTTTCCGTCATATCTTCCAGCTCGTCAACCATTCGGACGCTGCGCGAAAGAAAGGTGTTCGATATGCAGCAGCGGCGTTTCAATTTTTATATCGGAATTCGCCGAACAGCCACCTTCGTAGAGATTTCTCTTGGGCGAGCTTGAAGGAAACGGTGGAAAAGTTCGAGCGTGGTTCGATCGTTTGGGGAAAAAAACGTTCGCTCCTATCTGCGGTTGAGGGAAGGCGGGATTATGCACTCCTTTCCTCGAGCTCGACCATACTTTTCCGCTCTTTGCCTTTCGCCGTGAGCGATTCCCCCCCCCCCCCCCCCCTTTTCTTCCGGCGTGCATCGCGCCGATGACGATTCCGAGAAAAAGGAGTGCAAGGTTTCGACCAGAACAAAGGGCGAAACCGTCGATGCGCGAACGTCCGAGCGATGCTTTTTATTACCAGTCGAATTCATCCGGGGAACAAAGGATACGCGGAAGGCATAAATTAAATGGCTCCAGCCTTCTTTGATCTCTATCGGGCGACATCCTCGCCGTTCTTTACCCCGCGTTGCACAATTTGGACAATTCATAGCAATAGCAATTACGTTCTCCCGTTGCAAAGTGAAAGGCACCTGCCGACGCGGCGATTCATTTTTCCCGTCTCGTCATTGTCGCCGGCTATTTGTACGTTTACGCGGAATCGCGGCATCGATGCGAAGCGATGCAGCTCGCTCGGAGCAGAAAGAAATTCGTGCCCTATCGAGGTGATGCTCGCCCGGGAGCGTACACAGCTGGCGGAACGAACGTAAGCGACAAAGAATGAAACTCGAGCGAGTTCGTTGATGCCCAAGTAGACTTGAAATCGGTGCCACGACCAGCGGCAACCCGTTCGCTCCGCATTTCATCCCGGCCCCGTGTGAAACTCGCGGGAACATTCGGCGCGGTTCAACGCGTACGCGAAAGTAGCGGAAACGCGACGAATCTCCCGTTGAACGCGCCACGGTTCTTCGCTGACGAGCGTACACGTGTGTTATAATTACGCGCGTGGTGCGACGAATCGCGAGAGAGAGAGAGAGAGAGAGAGTCACGCGAAGGAAAATTCCCCGGGGATATTGTTTATTTGCCCCGGGCCGGGCCGAGGAAACGGCTGAAAGTTTCGCGAGCCCTTCCGGACGAAATTTCAGCGGCGGTCGTCGACGAACCGCCCGACGTTCCGTACTCGTGGCAGCGGAAATGGCGTGCTCCGTTCGGAGCGGAGCGAGGCGGGCAAACGCTCGTGCCGCGTCGGAGATAATGACGATAGCGTGCGAAATGCGAACGAGGACCTACAACGCGAGGCTACGCCCGTAGCGTGGACACGATTTCTGTGTAACGGAAGTTGGTAATCGTTTTGCGGAAAGTCATTTCCCAGTTGTCAGGGATGTCTTCTTGTCGCGCGTTTTCCATCGACACGCGAACGTTGCGTGCGCGTCTGTTACGCTCGAGGCGTCGCGACGTCCCCTTCACCACGGTGCTCCGCAATCTACAATGAATGCCGTCGCGCGAGAAGCTTGGAATCCCGGTTTCCATTGGTCCCGCGGTTAGAGTTCGAAGGAGAGGAGAACCGTGGACGGCCGCGTCGAAATTTCGAAGGGAAAGAAGTCGCAATTGCACGCTCGTCGCATCTCGTGGAAAGTTGAAGAGCCACGTACACGCGTCCGCCTCGGCCGGATCGGCCTCGGGCCTAGGATAATGAGAAGCCAGAGGAACGGGGCTGTAATTTCTCGTCGGAAAGGGAGCTCGGCACACTCGCGATGCCTTCCCGGCTCTCTGCTCGTTCGTAGAATGCGTTGAGAGGATTTTCGAAGGGGGAGTACACGTGTAATTCTTAGGATCGGGCTGGTCGAAGGGTAGCGCCAAATTGACGACTGCCCCGTCCCCTGATTAGGGTTCTCGTGAAACGTTGAATGCAAACACGAATAGCTTAGTGATTTTTTGCCGGGCCCGAATGGTACGCGTTGGTCACTGGAACGACTAGACTGGTCCCTGTCTGCCTCCGAGAAGAGAGTCCCGGCCGATTGTGCTATACCTGCGCACATCTTCGACGAGTTCGCGAGTTCACGGAGGAAATTGTTCGAAGACGCGCCAGTGGCTTCCCGGATATTTTCCCGGGGTTCCCCGGATACTAGATAGCGGTGCCAAGTTTCGCTCGGGCATCGGTGAACAAAGCTTCTCGATCCTCGGGATCGCAGCTTCGTCTATTCGTTCCGGGCCCCTCGCGGTTCGGAGCACGACTCGGGTCGAGGTAGAATTTTCTCTTGCTCTGCGCCTCGCCTCGTGTAACGCGATACGTGTGCATCGCGGCACGTGAACGTCGTGGCGGTGCGATTGAATTTAAAGAAAGGCAGGAGATGCCAGCAGCACGGTTGCGGTACAGGAAAGGAGAACTAGAACCGCGGTCGTGGTTTTCAGCCGTTATCGATGCAAATGCGACTCGGTGCGCAGTCAAAGGTGTCGACTTCTATTTTTAGGAACGTTGCCGGCGGCAAAAGTTTTCCCTTTCGTTTCAGTCGCCCGCAACTTTGCGGTCGGCGCGAACAATAGAGAAGAAAACCCTTGCGGAAACGCCACGCTTCCGTCGCGATCGTTCCCAGCTGAAATGCTCCACGATTCTTGCGAAACTCTCTGCGTTCGACTGAAAAATCGGCATCGTTACGAAAGCACGGATGCGCCCACTCCTTTTTTGGAGCAGCAGAAGCTTTCGCGTCGCGGATGATTTCGTGGAATTATTCCTTCTCACCTTGGCGCGCATTCGTTGCAATTTGCTGCGGCGCGTTGCGTCTCCGATACGGAGAAAAGCGCGTCAAAAGTTACGGCGCTGGTTCTCGGAAAGAGTTGACGAGCTTCTGCAGCCTCGAATTTCATGCTCGGTCAGTGAGAATCGTCTAGTCCGCCCGTTCGACGGCCCGGGAATCGCGTTACAGTGTGAGACCGAATAAACGAGCCGGCTTTCTTAATACGCTTCTCGATTAACGGGACAGAGAGGTGTCCCACTGTGTGTATACCTATCGCGGTTTGCGCGTGTCCCAGAGAGAGATAGGTACACGGTATCTTTGACATTGTTTGCCGAGCAAATATGTACGACGCGTGCTCCGCGAGAGCTCTGAACCCCCGTCGCATTCGTCCCACTTTTAGCGGCAATCTTCAATTTTCCGTCGGACGTTCCAACGGTGACGTTCGCGCCGTTCACGATTATGCATCGGTGCATTCCTGTTTCGTAACGCGAGGTCGGGGCATATTTTTACCTTCGCGTCGAACTGTCTCTCCGCTCGGCTAGCATCCGAGATGCTATATTTACCGGTTGCGTGTCCCGCGGCCGGTTATTACGTTTCACAAATTTCTATCGAGTGGCATCATATCCGAGCGGAGGAATAATTGCAGGTTTTTCCATGCCGCGCGATGCATCGCTCGGTGCACCCGCCGTGAATCATTGTCCCGCCGACACCGTTCATCTTTTTTCCCTGCGGTGCCACCTTTAACCTTGCCGATTAACGGGGACAGAATGTTCTCGGGCGATGCGTGCTCCGTTCCGTATTGCGACGGGAAGAAGGGGTCGAAGGTGGTCGGCGCGACCGACAATGACGAACAGGTTGAAAAATTGCGTCCGCGGCTGACGGAAGCAGACGGTTTGGTCGCGTCCGTGTTCGCGCAGGAAATCCAATGACAGCGGAGAAAACGTGAGAAAGTCTCGGATGCCGCGGCGATGACGTACTATAATGTACATGCACGTGGCTGAAGTGCGGCGAAACGTCGAGGCGAGCCGCGTTAAACCGCGGCTGCGAGAACGAAGGAGAACGGAAAGGTAAAAAAAAAAAACTACGATAGAGAAGCGCTTTCGTCAGCCTCGAGGCCGAACCTGTATCGCGGCTCGTTTCCACCGATCGGAGCTGCAGCACTGTCCTTACACATTTTCCTGGAAGGAAATCGCGGGACAGGAATTCTGGACGAATCGCTTCTTAGAAAAATTGATTACGAAATGATTGAATTAATAGTTAAATCTCGAACGGGAATCGACGGCTCGGTGGACAAAGAAATTGGGGCAAAGGTGGTAGGAAACGAAAAAGCAAGGAGGGGATCGTTTCGACGAAGTCGAACGATTCGGGGGGCGTACGTATGTGCGCATGTATTTGGTTAGGACCACGGCATGGGAAGCGCCGCCTCGAAGCAACGAGAGATATCCATTGCCGCAAATATTTGTGGGAGTCGCGTTTATTTTTCTACCGATACTTCCCTGTTTGCCTTCGAGCGAGTCACTAGTTTGGATTCACCGTTACCCGAAGCAAAACACTCGTCGAGTGCGTCATGCTTTGCTAATTACCGTACGACCGCGAACGATAATGTGGCAGGTCGAAAATTGACCGAAATGTTTTCCCCCCCCAAACGCCCCGAACTAGCCGAACGTTTCCATGTTTTTCTTAGCCGTTTTCGTCGCTGCCCGATTAAAATACTGGCCGGAGCAGCGTCGGTCGAGCGAAAGTTTGCGCCGCGTCGTTTACTATTGCGTCAAGATCCGCGAGAGAAGCAAAAAATTGGAGAGAAATTCAGCTGGCAGGTAATCGACAACGAAACGGTTTCGTCGAATAGTCTTTTGCGAGGCGACCGACGCGACGTTGGTCGGCCGATATTTACATATCGACGGGAAATGTATATTTGGCGACGGTGCGACGACGGCGTTATGTATATGGAAACGGGGTTGGACGCGTCGCGCAATTTGCATTCGGAATATTTTCACGATAGAAGGAGAGAATCTCGGAAGGGGCCGATAGCCTGTCCTTCTTCTGGGACCCGCGATTTCAGCACTCGAAGATGCACCTTGCGCGTTCGCACTCCGGTTCACCTTCGATGCGCGTCATTTGTCCGACACTGAATGGCGTGGAACAGTGAAATGGGGAGAAGAGGATCGCGAAGAGAAAGAACCGCGTGCAGGGGAAGCGTAGCATGTTCCATGAATGTTACCGTTTACACGGGAATACACCGGTAGGTAGAAGAACAGGTGCAACCGCCGGTCGAACCACTTTCTTCCTTATATACGCAATAAATTTCCATCCCGCTCGGTCCCGCGATACCTCTCAGCTTCTTCCCTCCTTCACTCTGCTTCTCTCTTTCCCGTTCGCCCGTCCCTCCTCGCGCAACCCTTTCGCGGCCCCGTTTCTCCGTGTTCCTGAGACCGGGCTGCTTTCTCTTCCGTCGCGGGAAACCACGGATACGAAGTTTCGTTCGCGACAGGAAAGACGGGGCGAACGGGCTAAATAATAACCGTGGCGCGCCTCTGAAAGGAAACACAATTCTTTCGCGGTCCATTATCGTGCTTCTGATAATTCACGGTACGTTCCGCTTTCGAATCACCTTAGGGATATATACCTGGAAAACCGGTTGATCTCGATGCACCGTGTAAAGCGCACCGTGCTATGCGCGTTACGCATAGCTGTGAGTGCGAAATCTATAAATAGTCGAAGCTCATAGCGGCGAAGGCGGCTCGACGTTAATAAACACTTTTCCTCTTCTTTCCCGACCGGTACGCCCGATCGATTTTTCCCTCCCGAATCGATTTCGTTCTTCTCCGCGGCTCGGAAGCTCGAATCGCGAGGCGATCGCAGGCGAGACATTCCGCCCAAGTCCTTCTTGGCCTCGCTTGCGTTCGCCCATTGTTTCCCTGTTGCGTATTCCGCGAACGTATTTATGTAAAATAATCTTCACTCCTAGGGGCGGAGCTGCGCGTGGATTGTTATTGTAATTAGCGTCGATTGTACTAGCAGGGTTCGGCCAACAATGCTCCCATCGTAGCTTGGTCGGTTCGTGCCAATTGTCGAAGCGACGCAAAAAAAAAAAAATGTTTTTGCGAATATCGATAACGCGTGGCAAAGAGCACAATACCATTCACCGGGGCGCAGAGAACAGGCTTCTTTCAACTCTTTCGTTCGAGGGGCGAAAACGGGTTCCTTTGTCCGCGCAATTTCCTGTACCCCGTCGGTTCCACCCCCTTGCTAAATTTCACACCGTCGTGGGCGCAAATTAATTCGTGCCTCGAATTAATGGTGCTTTCTTTTTAAATAAAGTGCCGGCCGGTAATTAAAGAGTGGTCCGCGACGGAAGGATATTTCTCGGGCCGTTCGTCCGCCCGTTCCGGTCCACGGATGCTCAGAAAATTAAAACTATCCCACCGAGGGGAACGGCGTGGGCTCGCGCGATACTTTAGTTTAATCGAAGCCGTCAAATTCCACGGAGTGTTGCTCGAAACAGCCGCGTAATTGCAATACAGGATCCGGTTGATCCTATCGCGGTTATTTGGCGAAGCGCCAGGGAGTCAGGAAAAAGGGGAGGCAAGCAGGAATTCGGAAATTCTCCGGTAGTCCGGAGCTTGGAATCCTGTCTTGATGTCTTGGACAGCGCGAGCAGCGCCTAGATCCAATCCAGGTTCAGGAGCCCACGGATGCACGGTTGTTCGCGGAAATCGTCCGAACCGTGTAGATTGTAGATAGTTGCGATCGCGGAGAATGCCGCATTCTTCCGGTTCTCTGGTCCGAACGTCCGCTTTCCCGTTCTCCCTCGCAGCTGCGTTTCTGCACGGAAACGGCGCCGGAACCGCTCGGAAATTACAAATGCCTGTCCCCTTCGGATTCGTGGCAGACCGGTCATACCGCACCTTCGCGGTGCCGTCGCTGTTGACGCTTTGCCACGAAAAGCTGCGCAACACCAGTCCTCCGGGGCGTTCAGGTTTTAGCAGAGTCAAGAGACCTTGTTTGCGCCCCGGGGCGAAACTCGGTCAGATGAGCTTGCTTGTTCGTGGAACGTGGCACGCTTTCGATGTTCCGTTTCCAGAAGGCAGCTTCCGCGGAATCATTAAGTGAAAAAGTTCGGAACTGCTCGGACGGGAATTTTCTCACTCGCCGCGTTCCGTGGTATGCAAGGTCATTTTGGAATCCGCGATGAGCGGATCGAACGGAGATGAGAAGTTCGCCGGCTAAATTGCTTTTCGATCGAGAAAGAAGCTCGGCCAACTGGAACTGCTTAATTGCTCCCGATAGATTTCCCGAGTGGATAGGTACAGATAGGCGAAACGGAACCCCCCCCCCCCCCCCCGGGCCGATCGCGGAAACTTTTCGAGGTAGCCGAGGAAAATTGATAAGCTTGCCGGGTAAACTAAGACCGATCGCGTACATCGGAGTCCGTCGAAATTTATGGCGATCGTTTGGAGCACGGGAACAGCGTTACGCGGAAACGCCGCAACAGCGCGGAGGGTATTCTCACGTATCGAGCACGGTGTATTCTCGTCGGCGCAGCTGCAAACGCAACGACCGTGTACTATGTACACACGTGCACACGTGTACAGGGTATTGCAGGTTTCGAATCGGCAGTTTTAGGTGGCCGTCGAGTTACGATATCGGCGAGTAGCCAATCGATATCGCTCGCATTCCGTCGAGAAATAATGCGCATCTGATAAACGCCTAATTCGTATCACCAGTTGGTGCCACGATACTGCCCGGAAGTAGAATTAAATCCGCCGCGACCGTACGGCGACATGAAAAACGAATCCCGGATTTATGCCGCGGGGCAGGAAGCTGCGGATACGCGACGAGGAATCCGAGCTGACGCGGGCGAGATTGAAAAAGCAAGAGCGTAATAACTGCGGAGATCTGCCGGGCTTAACCCGCCCGGCTGTGTAATATTCTGCTCGTGGAATTCGAATGGGCAAGCTTCTGCGTATAAACCGTCCCTCTGTGGCCGTTTCTAGGTGGCTATTAATCATGTCTCGTTACAGAGACGTCGCGTTTGTCCCCGAGAGATACGCGTTTGGTCACTGTTCGGCTCAAAGCTGTTCCAGCGGAAAATGATCAGGCGTACGCGTACCCAGCCGCGCGACAGGTCCGAGACAAAGTCGCGGAGACGAGTCCCGCGGCAAACACGCCCGTTCGGTTGGATGTCTTTTACCGATGATCCGTGGAACGTTTCTTTGCTCGAATTTCAGCGTTCAGCGACGGTGCGAGGGGTCGTTAGCTTCCGTGGCGGATACTTTGTCGGTGGTCGAGATCTCGGAGGGAACCTCCCGGAATACCGAGATAGAACCGCGACCGAGCGAAACAATAAAGCTGGAACGATCCTGCTGCGGTTTAAAACGTTCCGGCGGACGCCTCGCGTGGGGTCCCGCTGTAATCTCGCGTGACACGCCAGGATCCCGGAGGTAAATGGCCTTTTCGGTCCCTTCCGAGGAGAGGGGAACCCTTTATCGCGATGCTGGAAGCAGGCACGAGAAGGTGGCTTCTGCGCGAACCGATCTCACGTTCGAGCATTTAATGCGCCTCCGGCCGGGGCAGTCGTGTCCGAAATCCAGTCAACAAATAGGGGACTAATCTCGCGACGCTTTCGAATGTTTTACACGTGTAAACCTTGGCTCGGCTTATCTTCGGGAGCGGGGTTAACGTGCCCGTCGATTCCTAGATGGAACGCAAACGGTTGCACCCGTCGAGCATTTAGGCGCGCCAGGTTCGAAATTGTTCCACGTTCCATCCGAACTGCGGTACAGGCCGAGGCAGCTGAGGAAGAAATTTTTTCGCCACTGCTGCCTCTCGATAATGGGTTCGCCTAGGCCACGTGGTGCTCGTCCTTCGTGACTCGATCGCGTGTATCGTAATAAAAGGCTGCCTTCGTCCATGTAACATAAATATATCGTTAGTCCAGATTGACGGGGGATAGGGGTCACGAGTATCAAGTCCCTTTGATCGAATGTTTTAGCGGTAAAAGGGTCGACACGAAAGCGAACTGGGTCTCTCCGTTATTAGGGTGGCGCGGGTCGACGCGAACAAATTTTCACGGATGCGTTCCCAATGAAGCCGAACGAGACGCGGTCCACGATCGAGCGGCTGCTCCTTCGTGCGCGAATCGAAGCTGAACCGCGCCGAAACGGAGCGTCTCGGTTTTGCGAGATTATTGAGCAAAGGTACGAAACTGCAGCGGCGAACGAATGCAATTAAACGATCCGTGCGAACTCGCCCAGCACGCAATCGCGAGCTATACACGCGTAGTCGAACTTCCCGAGAGTTGGTTGCACGCGTGTACGCGATCCTGCCAACTCGTCGAGGTTCACTCGCTCGATAGAACCGCCGAATCTGCTTGCACCGTTCTCGCGAATTCCGACGCGACTCGTCGAACTTCGACCCGCGGTTGAATCGACGAGCAACTCTGAAAATCGCACGGAAAAGAAGAAAAAACGACAGGGAACAAAAGTGAACGGATACGTAAGGTGCGCGAACCAGAGAGAGGCCGCTGCTCGAAATGCAAACGCTACTCATAGTCGAAGGCGAAGCGACGTTCATTTTCATGCACCGAAACGCTCGTCGGACGATTCTGCAGCGCATGGACAAAGGAGATCGCGATTATGCACTCGTCACGTACTCTCTCCTCCGTACTCGTCTCGGAATGATAAATTCGCGCGCCATTGTTCCGTACCTGGAATCGCATTTTTTCCACGAAACCCTCAAAGAGGCCGAATCGGGGCGTTGGCCGATCGAGCAGAACCACGACTCGTTCGCCCCAGACAATTAATAGTCCGTTCGGCGAACGAGCTCCACGCCGAGGAGCGAAGCTTCGAACGCTCGTCCTTCACCTTTGAAACCCCCTGACACCGGGTTATCCCCCTATTATTCGCTGTCCGTGAAAGGGAAGAACGGCGCACCGGGCGTCAATTGCCCCGGAGTACCAGGATGAATGGGGGCGCTTGAAACTTGGCGATTTCCCTCGAAATGCAGGCGAAGCTGGTGGGAATCGAAATCTTTTTAAGAAACGAAGAGCGCGCCGGCACTCTTGGATGCCGCGTGGTTAATGAGAACCCGCTTTTCAACGGTTTCTCTTTCACGAGTATTTCAAGTTCATAGAGTTCCAAGAAATTGGAGCGAGGGTGTTAAAGATCGCTTCGGGGGCACGCAAAGGTGCCACACTTTCTCCGAAAGTGTCACCGCGGGATCCAGATTGCAATTTCTTTGTTCGATACCTCGTTTCCTCGAGCACCTTCGAAAGCACGTTACTTCGTCGAGCTGCAGCTGATTCCTAGCTGGTCGAAGTAAAACGTGACGAGGGACAGCCAGGCAAATGCATCCGTAGCTATTATTAGCACCTGTTGTCTACGGTATCGCATTAGGGGGGTTGGCTGAGCCCTCTCGCCATATTAATCCAGCCGCAAACACGAATCGACGTTCCTCCAGCTCCGTGTTCCGAGCTTACTGTTAGATAATACCGTATCAGGTTCTCGATCGATACCCCCGAACGATCGACCCATCGGGTTCGAATGGGAACGCGCTTTGACTGGTTGGCTCGCAGTCGACCTTAGACGTTCGTCGCAATTAGTGGGTTGCTCGAGCCGGGGGCACGTCCGTGACGCTTTGACCTCTCGCGACCAAGCTGCGCCGAGCGTCGTTCAAGAACACCTCGCGGGACGCAGATATGCACCGACGAAGCGGTGAAGGAAGAGGAGAGACTTTGCTCGGGCGGGTTCGAAAAGCTGGCAAAATTGTTCGGAGCCGAGGAGGAAACGACACCCGGCCAGGGGCACAGAGGGGCGAAGGGATACGACGTTCTCCATCGCGACGCGTCCTTTCTCGATCCTCCGGCTTCTTTCTTTCTTTCTTTCTTTGTTCACCGACGATTGAGCCCTCCTCGCCTCCACGCGCTCGTAACCGTCAGACCTCGAAAGGTAATTCGTGCTCGAGGATCGGAGCCACTTATTCCGTCCGTTCTTTCCCCTTTTTCGAGGGAGAGTCCGTTTCCTCGACGCGTACGAACCTCCAGTTTGAAGCGGCCCGGCTGGTTCTTCGCGGCGGCCGCAGAAAAACACAGAGCCCCGAATGAACCGGGAGGCCTACGGTGCATCGAACCTGGCCGGAACGGAGCCTCCCGACTTTCTCCCCGTCCCTGCAAAAGCGCAGCTTTTTTTTTCAACAGGCCACCGTGCACGCGTCGCGAATCAAGGACTAGAATACGGAATATCCTAGAACGTCGGCAAATATTTTTTCGAAACGCACGGGACCGCGTCTCCATTTCCGATGGCTACCTTCGACGGGCCAATCGGTCGATCGTGTTCGTGGAACGAGGGGAACCGGCTCGGCTAACGAGAAAATAATGGCCGGGTCTCGCGAGTTTTTCCGAGAAATTTTCAATAATCGCGTATCCCGCGAGCGTTGCGCAAACCGTGCCACGTTTTCCATCCGAGCGACACGAATAAACGACACGCAATTGGCCTGTTGCGCCGATTACGAAACGAGCACGAGCGACGGCGTTTCCAGGAACGCGACGATGGTCCGCCGGGGATCTAGATCCGTGCTTTCGGCCCGGCTCCTCCGCAGAATTTTCTCGGCTGCGTACTGTCCGCGTACGAGAACGTCGAGAGCCGTGCACCCTCGTACACGCGGTTCGAGCAACGCGGTCTCACGCAGAACCAGAACGAGAAGAGCGCGCGAGCCCCGTTTATTATCCCTCGCTCGTCCTCTACCTTCCTCCCCGATCTTCTTCGTCTTTGCCCTCCTCCTTTTTCTACTTTCCACGGTGCACCGCTCCCCCGGCCGTCTCGTTCGAGCCGCTTTGTTTTTTCGGCGATCGACCGGATCATCCGTTCGCTATGCACTCGCCTTATTCCCGAAACGTGGCCCGCCATCGGCGGGTTTCGAGAGTCAGGTAAAACGCGGCCGAGGAATGCCCCGAAACCCCCGGGCCAGCCGTGCCAAGACGAACCGAGGAGAAAAAGGAGAAACGCCGCGGGGCCCAAAGGGCCCGTCATCCCCGTCTTCCATTCCGTTTCGATTTCTTTTGCCGTGTCTCGGGACCACGATCGTGAGAACCTCCTCGACCGAGTGAAACTTTCGACGGATATTCCCCCCGGAGTAATGCCGCGTCCTCTCG
This sequence comes from Nomada lathburiana, assembly GCA_963667235.1. Lineage (NCBI taxonomy): Eukaryota > Metazoa > Arthropoda > Insecta > Hymenoptera > Apidae > Nomada > Nomada lathburiana. Next base: position 11,595,692 of record OY763906.1, read on the forward strand.
TTTCCCCTGTCCACGTTATCGACCCCCCCGATTTCCCCGGACGCTTCGATCTCCATCGTCCGGATCAACGTCGCGCACAGGGCGAAGCTATTTTTTCTTTTTTTTTTTTTTTTGTGCTTTAAAACAACGCGACGCGAGAGAGTTTTATGTCCCGCTCTATTTTTCCACACCCAATCCGTGCAGCGCGTTCGCGTTTAGTCGTTCACATCGATCAAAGTTTTACTCGAAAAAGGCTGGAAGAGGGTCGCGGGGCACCCGGCGAATCGGGGGCGGAACAATCGTCCGATTTACGCCGAGTAGCTTGCGGCTCGTAAAAATACGGTACGGCCGAAAATATCGGGGGCGTGTTGCGAAAATTACACACGTCGCGAAATGTATTCCCGCGGCGTGACGATTGCCTCCGCCGAGTTCGCGAGAAGTTAATAATCGGGCGGGGCAACGGCGGGGAGGATGTTTCATTAGCGAAATAAAATACCCCGTCGCGAAATAATCCAGTTCCCGTCCTGGAAGAAAAGTTTCGCGCCGTAAACATCGTTACGGGGAGGAGCTTTAAACGCGAGCCAGCTCTTCTCCCGTAAGTCGTTTACGCCGTGAGCAAACTTTTACGCCGAAGGGCGGTGACCCGTCGGGCTAACCGGGTTATATTCGGGTCGCTTTTATCAGCTAGCCTCGGGAAACGCGAGGGTACGCGAAGCGTAGCGACCACCGTTGAAAGTCGTCGACCACAGTCGGCAGAAAAAAAAATAGCGTCGAATATATTTAGTTGGCAGGCTTTACCACGACGAACGTTCGTCGTAGCTGCTCCTCGATCTTCCCGCGCTTCATCTTGAGACTTTTGTTTCGCAAGGCAGTATGCACGAAGTCGGGGGACGTTCGCTTCTCGGTGGACGCGATACGATTTTTCCGCGCAGGTAGGATTGAACCGGCGCAAAAGAAGGCTCGGTTCTAATGGACACGCGTTTCCGGTTCGCTGGCCACCCTCGCTCGGTACTCGCGTGCATCTCGATGCACGATTAACGCAGTCTCGTCTACGGGGACTCGAACTCCGGCAGGTCATTCTTCGCAAAACTTTTTCTTACCCTTTCTCCCGATCGATCGGAACGACCGCGCAATCGTCGGCACTTCGTTCACCGATCGACGATATTCGCGGAAGGAGGTTGAAGCCGATACGTTGGCAGACACTGCAGCGAGATAGAGGTACATACGACGATACCGGTGAACCGGTCCAGCGGTGAGTTTTTGCCAAAGCTCGTCTTCGGGGCCCGTTGAAACGCTCCGGGCCCCGCGTTTCGCGCGCCCTATCTTGGAACCAGGATTCGAGAAATCTCCTGGAGCCTCGCGGTGAATTTTCTCCCCGGTGTTGATAGGGAGTTCAACTTCAGTTTAGACAGGGATTCTTTGTCTCGCGTGAAACGAGGAAAGTTAAGCCTGCCGCGGCCGCTTCCTCGCCTCGATACGAGTTCGCGGCAATCTCGTCGGACGAGATAGCGGTAATCGGAGCAGATGCGGCAAATCCTGCGTCGCGTAAGGAGTTTTCGGTTAGAACGAATCAGCAACGCGAAGGCGAGCTTCGAGAAGCTCGACGTAGTCAGGCGACTGGGTGTACCTCGATTGAGACGGAAAAAAGCGGCAGAAGAAAAATCGAGAAACGTTCGGGATGCTCGTTTATTTCGAGCGAAGGGTCCTCCACGGGATGTTGTCATCGATTTGTGACGAACTTCCGATGCTTGAAAGCTAGTCGAAGGAAACTCGCAGAACACTGCAGTAGCGTTCACGATGACACCCTCGTCGACAGGTCGAATCAGAAATTTCACGCGCCTTTCGTCGCCTCTCTACTCCAATCGTTCGTTCGAAACGTTTGACAACGAAGCCCGAACGGTGCGCTCCGCTATTTGCCTCCGTCGCGTCGTTAACATAACTCGATCGCCGTTCGCTTCGAAGTGGGATACTTCTCGTCGACGAAATGAAACTCCGGCGCTAAAGAATTCTCGGCGCCGCTTATTTAGGTGACACCCGATACGGAGTAACAGGCAATAGCCTCCGCGCGATGTTCGACAGACTAGCAAACACGATCGCAGAAATTGGCTGCTTCGCCCGGCGAAAGTTAATTACTACGTGACAGAAACACGCTGCCGAGCTGGCCGTTATTAATTTATATCCCCGGGTGACGGGCCGGCACCGTTCGTAAAATGAAATTGATTCGCGCGACGGAGAGGACGGTCTTTCTCCGCTCGTTAGGAAGTGCCCTGAACGTTCAAAGTTCAACGACGGTTCGAGGATACTCCAGTCGTCCAGCTTCTCGTTTTTCTCTTCATTTCGAGACCCTACAGCGGAGGCTCGGATTTTCTTTGATCCAGGACCGTGGGCTAATGGAGCGACGAAGTCCGGCTGCCTGTTGCTTCCGCGAAGCGGGCAAATGTTCCAGGAGGTACGACCGGTTGGTGACAGGCCGTGCCGATGACGTTCTCGCAACGCCGTGGATTTCTACGGTCAAATGGCGTGCACGTGAAACGAATGCAACGTTTGCATCGCTTTTTATCGAGATCCAGGCCTGCATAGGACAGTGTCTTATTCGCCGTGCACGTGTATCGTGCTTCTCCAGCGAGGGGAAAAGCGCCAACGGTGGTAATTTTTTTGGAACGGACAGAAATTTGTCGACGCGCGCATTTACGTACGTGTACGTGGGCACGTCTATTTGATATCGTTTAACGAGAATAATACGCCCGGCAAAGGCGGTCGTGTCGGTGCTCCGCAATATTTGTCCGGTCGCGTTATGTTCCCGTGCGCGATATTTCACTCCAGCCAGTCGACGACTCTCGACGAAGCTCGAAATTAAATCTTCTCGTTACACGTTGCCGGATCGATGCCTGTCGGCCGAATCTCGTTTTCGCGTTCGCGTACGCCGAGGACAAGATAAATTCGAATTAGTCGGACGTCCGGGCTAATTTGTATTGGCCGCCGGGACCTGGGCACTGCAAGCTGCGTTTGCCGGCGACGAGTGCGTCGCGTTGCCCATCGAATTCGATAGATTAGCAAACATGCCGGGAGCCGGTTTCAATTGCGTTTGCCTGGTTAAGAAAAAACGCGAATCGCTTTTTCCAGCATTCGCTAGCGAGCTCGCGCGGGAGGAGCCAGGCGTTTCTCCGAAAGCACGCGACGAAAATCCGCCGTTTCCCATGCTCGATTCCAACGATCCGCAATTTGTCCGCGGATTTCGCTTAAAAATTCAGGTGCGTCTGAATGCGGGAGAACCGCGGACGTTTGGGCTCGTTTGCAGAAACTCCTCGGCTGTTGTTAACGTTTCGGGCGTGAAATGTTAATTCGAGAGGCTCGGGACGACTCGTGACTCCATTACGCGTAGGCGTATTCGACGAAGCGGGGGTTAAGCACCTGTCTATAAAAAGCGTGACCGGATGTCCCGAACGGAATATGCCGTTTCCTGTAGGAGGAGACCGTAGGTGGGCACCGGTACGCGCGCGATTGTCTCGACGACTTTGCACGCGCTACTCGCAACAAAAATTCGCGACAGCTCCTCTACCTTTTCTCGAGATTTCCTGCCCCGTTGCTCGTCGCCGCGTGCGATTTAACAATTCTCGAATTCACGGTGTTAACAGGGTCGCGCCACGCGTACAAACCTCGACAGAACAGTCGCGTTAATTGCGCTACATCCGTCGCTGCATTTGCAATGCTCCGCAGAGAGAGAGAGATATCAAAGGGGACCGCGATCCGCGATAACGGGCATTGCATATTCCTCTGACGCGGTTGATGCTCTCAGCTTTCGATCGAGCAATCCGTGTATTCGGAAACACGGGACAACGATCCCTGTCGGGTTGGCGATCAAGGAAAATTTCAGGGACGGGATCGAATTAAGTTAACCACCGTCGAATAAGGGGATAGGGAACGTCCCCGGATAATCCTGAACAAGTTCGATATCCTTCGAGCCGCAAACTAATAACATCCCTGGAACCGCAGGGATCTCGGAGCGGGTATCGCCGGTGTAACCCTTTCATTCGCATTGGTCCGGACGTTCTTTAACAACGTCTGCCGATAATCGGAGTAGCTGGCCCACGAATCACGAACTACCGTCGATTTCTGCTCCGTGCAGTGACGGGACAGGCGAGTTGCGCTCCGTGGCCGTGGCAAAAAGGAAGAAACAGTCCCTCGGAGAAGGCCGATGCGGGGAAAGGATAGAACGAGACGAGACTCGGGCCAAGAGAGTGGATCGGCGAGTTGAAACAAAGGGAACTCATAACCGCTATTCACCGGCTGCTTCTCCGGGCTGCGATCTGCCTCGGCTGATTATTCCGCGAACGGAGAACGGCAATTGGCCGGGGCGAGCCGAGGGACCTAATGCTTGCTCGAGACCCACGGGCTTTTCGATAGTAATTGTTGCATATCGGCGGCCCCGTGCATCTCTGGACCTCGGTGGGCGTGCACCGGTAACGAACACCGTATAAATTTCGCCATTTTTTCTACCTCTCGCTCGTCGATCCGGACCCCTGCACTTTGAACCGTCCACCCGACTCGCGGTACTCGACACTCGGAAATACGTCGCCGAAACGCGTGCGTTCAGCGGGACGAAGATTTTCCTCGAATTATCGTTGCACCGTATCGAGTGGGGCAATTCAAGTCTCGGGGTAAGAGCCAGCTGCAACGAAATTCGCCGACGTTCGTTGATTCCGAAGCAACCGCGCGAAGGATGGATTGCCGGGGACCGAGGAGAACGGAGATCCTCGCTCGCCTCTTTATTCTCTTGGGAGCGAGTACGAATACTCTCGGGAACGCGCATTAGTCATCGTCGGAGAAAGCGCGACGGTGGCCCGCCGTGCCGGGCGAAAAGAGGGATAACCGGCAACGAAACACGGCCAAGCTGCTTATCGTCGTCGATAGAAAATACCTGGACAGGATTTCGTCGACGGGGAAAATCCCCGCCGCCTCCACCCGCGACCGCCGGCTTTCGCCGGTGAGTCGCGCGGCGGCGCGAACGAATTCTCCGCGCTGGCAGATAATCGTGTTCGACGAGAAAAGAGCGAAGGACAGATCGTGTTTCAGCTCCGCTCCTTTCCTTTCTGCTCGAGCGATATTAGTTTCAAAAAATGGAGACCGGATGCGTTTTTCAAGATCGTTATCCGGATGAGATCACCGTGCTCGAGTCTGGCTGCAAACGACGCTTGTTTTCCACCGTGGCCGCCTCGTTTCTATTAAAATCAGCTGTCTCGTGTTTCGTATCCCTATCTCCGCGCCGACCTTGGACAGGTATGAATCGCCCACCGTTCGCGATACGACCAGCAGCCGAGCGGTCTCGATTTTTTTTCCCACGGAAAATCGTCGCGATCCAAGATCCTTCGGACCCTTCAGCGTCGCGTTCCGCGTCCGAGAAAATTGCCCCGATGCGTCGAAATATCGATCGGACCGGCACGGAAGGGTTAAATCATCCAGCGCGTCTGGCTTTCTATTTCCGTCCAAGCGGTACGCCAATAAGCCCGCATTCTTCTTGAATAATCCATCAGGGCCAGCTCTTTTAAAGGCGCGCACCTCCACTTCAGCCTGCTACTCCCGGACAAGATTACTTATAGGGCGAGTCCCGTCCCGGTGATCCGCGCTATCGGTACTCGGTACCTCGTGTCGTCGCGGGTCCGTGTACGTAGCTACCTGTGTACTCGACCGGGAGACGGTGTAACTTAACGGGAACGGCTGGATCGAACGCGAGTTACGTTACTTCCCGTTTGCACTTTCCTGTCCGCGTGTCGCGTTACACGCTTCAAGCTCGTGCCGACGACAATGACGAGGTCTCGGCGATTTTCAGAAACGCCGAATAGCACGCGAATTTTATCCGCCGCGAGGGACAATGAGCGAAAAGCGCCTATTCCTACCTCGCGCTTTCAATTGCCCATTGTTCGCCAGAGTTCTCGTTACCCACTCGTCCGGCTCCACTCGTTCGTCGCGTCGAACGGAAACGTCGCGACGCGGCGCTCGTCGCGGCAATCTGTACAAAGGCGAGCTGCGAGGCTGGTCATTTCTGTCGCGAAACAGCCACAAAGGGTTGCCCCGCGAATTTTCCCCCTTTCGTTCGAGTCGTTCGAGTAATACTTGTTGCATCGACGAGCATCGACTGAGCGCTTCGGCGAGCACCTTGACGCGCATCGCGAACGAACTCTTGCCCTCGATTTTTCCACGGGACCGAGAGGAAGTTCTCCTTGTTGGCGTCAACGTTAACCCCGCAGACGCGACAGAGGCAGCCTTTACCTTGGTCGGGTTTCTTTTGAACGGCTCGACGCCATGGAAGATTGATCGTCGTCCCGCGCTCACCTCCGCCGCCGTACATGCCCGCGATGCATTGGACTTTTTGCACACTCGCCACGTCCGCTCGAGACATTTGTCGGAGGCTCCGAGCGTCGCGCGGGTTCGCACGAAATTATTGTAAAATATTTTCCCCTCTAATTGGATCGTTTCGTTCGGGCGACGCGAATTAATTCGCGACGCAACTCGACGGGGAATTCGTGTCGGAGGAAAATTTGTCGAAACGCGGCGCCCGGCGAGCACGCCGACCGGCTCGATTAGTTAACGAGCCCCGTAACGGATTAGCAAGCTACCGAGACCGTCGAGTATCGGCCGGTGTCCCCAGCTGAATCGAGGCGGAGGAGGTCGACGCGAATCTCACAGTCGCCAGAATTTACTTTCCCCGAAATAGCGGCGATTTTAAAATTGCAAGTACCATTCTCTGTTTATACTTTTCGTTAGCGAGGCCCATTCTAGGATTTGCCTGGGTAATCTGATCTCCGCGAACCAAATACACCGATTGTGAGCTGATACTACTAAAAGACGATCTTTGACACCCTTTCGGCTTAGGTACAAAACTAGCGGGGGATGATGCGATACTCTCGCGATTTCCAGAGCACCTTATCCCGTTGAATTGAATTCAATAAATAAATGAATTTATCATCGAGCGACAAATGAGATGAGCCGGAAGAAAGTGGCGTGCAAATCCCGTGTAGCCATTTCGCCAAGAGCGTGTTCAGGGGTAAGGGGAATGGCAGCTTCCCTCTTATCCTTTACGTTCCCCGATCCTTTTATTTTTCTTCCCCCACCTCGCGATTCGTTCTCGTCTTGACGTGACCCGCAAATGCAAATTTCCAAACGCATTTGTTCCAACCGCGAACCCTCCGCTCCTTCTCTCCTTTCTTTGTTCCTTCTTTGCACCATCTCGCCTCGCTGCCTCTCGAACACCCACGCGCCTCGTATTTTTTCTTCCTCTGTTTTCTCGCCGTCTCCTCCCGATGCCGCGTCGAGCGACAGCACCGTCTCCATTCAATTTTGTTCGAGGAAACTTTCAATGCCGACTGCATAGAATTGGCCGGCTCCGTGAGCCATAACTTTTGGTCGCGTTACGTCGAACGCCGAAGGAGTTCTTCCGCTCTTTAGGCGTTTTACAAAAATTCACTTTCGAAGAAAGGATCGGAATTCTCTGAATGGAAGGCCGCGACGGAAATGCACGCGAATGCAAATGCGACGACTGGCAGGTTACGAGCCCGTTTTACGAGCGGCCCTCGCGAACGGGTTGCGATCGCGACGAAATAACGGCGACCCAGGAGAAGAGTAATCGGCCGACAGGCAGAGAGGCAGGACAAGATGTTTCAGTCTTACCTCGGGACCGCGGAGGCTAGATCGCGGAAGCGTTCGTACCTCGCACGCCGTCGGGCCAGGTCGAGGATCGCACCTGAAGCTGAAAGGAGTTTAACAGCCTCCGATGTGTGCACGTGTACAATTCTCCTCCCCTCGCACGCATTTAAATCGTTCCCGATTTACCTCGTCGAATCGAAATTTCGCCAATATATCCAGGATATCACTGTCGCCCGTCCCGGTCCGCATCTCCCGGCTGGGCGAATTAATAACGATCACATTTTGACGGGGATAAGTGGTTTACCCACTTGCGCGCGAACACTCTGTCGCGTTTGCCGGAAACGTTGCGGCGCTGACGCGCGAAATTTCCATCGGAATAATGCATCCCCCCTTTTGTTCTTGCATTCCCTTTGACGAGTCCCCCGGGGGCCGGACGGGTAGCGCGAGTGGCAAACATTTTTATCGGCAAGCCCGACCCGCTTCCAACGCGGCAGATGGTCCGCGATGGTTTCTCCGAATATCGTTCGAATGGCGAAACACGGCAAACGATTCCATCTGGCAATTACGTTGCCGTCACGAACCGTGCACCGTCTGTCTGGTGTACAGCGGAGCGAGGGCCCCCACGGCTTCTCGCGACCCTCGTTTCCTTCCGCCGTTTCGTCTTCAGCAACTTCATCGCCGCGGGGAATCCAATCCCGCGAGGCGCGGGTCATTGTTGCCGCCGGTATTTCCCGCGGGCCGGGACACGCTCCAGGACAACGAGAGAGCGAAACGAGGGTTGCCGGGGGCGAGGAAAATCGTGGAAAGTCGTTTCATCTTGGCGCGTGACGTAGCCCCGGCTGATGGCCGCAGTCGTTTTCTTGTGCGCGTCGCAGTGCCCGGGAATTGCATCGCCCCTCTTCCCCCGGCCGACATATTTCACCGGCGTAATGAAAATTTGCTTGCCCCCTTGTGCCATCGCGAAACGCCACCGAGAGGATTTCTTGTCGCCAATGGCGAACCGGAAAGTGATGGAACACGAATATTAAGCTCGTAGAGGGAGGGCAGCGCGTCTTTGATCCGGATGGGTGAACCGGAGGATGGCACTCCGGTCGTCCGAAAGAGTCGAGGCGACCCGCTTTGACAGTCGTTTGCTTTAACGGGTCAGCGGATCGCTCCGCAAAGGAATAGACAAGCGAGTCGAAATTACACGGTGACCACCTCTCGGAACCCCGAAACCGATGGGAGCATTAACGATCCCCCCGTAACGTTGCAGGGAAGTCAGCTTCGTCGCCGTAACGGGGTGGAGAAGCTCGCGTTCATCGTCTCCGGCCAGTCTATCTCGGCAAACGACTGTTTACAGCCGAGAAAGATGGAGAGAAAGAGAGCGAGAGAGGGAGAGATTGCATTGAAGTGGTCGTAAAACGATTTATATTTATAGTTCGCAGACATGCCCGAAGACTTTCCTTGCGCTCGCGGACAGGTTTTCGTCGCTGGAAGGTTGCAGCGTCGTGCCCCGCGCAACGAATGCCGTGTTCATCAACCTATATACGAACCGAGATTACAATTTATTAGTCACGATCCGGTTGCGATCGAGATTTATCGCGCAGTTAAGACTTTCGCCCCGGCTAATCCGGTCTCCTCGACGGCTGATCTCTAGCCGTTTCGCAGCGAGCCAATCAAATCGAATCCGGGCTACATTGGCGATGCCGGGAACGATTTACGGAACGTCGGATCGCCGGCAAAAATACGAGGGGCCTAATTAAACGTGAAACTCTGGAGACGCGTCGATCGTGCCGTGCCGAAGCACCGAGCCGTACAGGCGGCTTGCTCTATCAGCTTGGGTGCTTGTCGAATTTGGCGACGAACAGAATAGCGGATCGGAGCGGGCGACCGGATTCGCGGGGGTCAACGCGGCCTGCTTCCGTCGTTCGAAATAAATTCAGCCGCCGCGGCAATGAAATTCCCGCGCGCAATAAATTCGCCCGCCGCGGAAATTGTAGCCCGGCCCCCGCGTCACAGGAATTGCTCGAACAATCCGGCCCGTCGCGGCGAAGGACGATCGTCGCGCGTTATTAAATCCTTCGGGAGTAGTCGGCCCTCGTTGCTCTTGGAATAATTACGTCGGGCACGCTGGAACGTTTAATCGCGACACCGCGAGCTACATATTTCGTACCGAAAAGGTGTATAGCGGGGCGTAGAAAATTGACAAGCACGCCGCTACGGTGTTTCACCTCGTGCGTATCGCGTATCGACCGCGAGTCTTTGGACGCTGCGCATTCCGATTACACCTTTTGGCATTCGCGGAACGCGGCAAGCAGCGGCGCATCGTGCCCGTCGATCTAATCAGAATCGAGGGGGCAGCTTCGAAACTTTTCCATGCATGCCAGACTGGGAAAAGGAACATTAGTGCGAGCTCATTTAGAAAAAGATCGGCGAAAGGCGAGGAGCAGCTCGATATTCGTCCGAATGGCCGGCGATGATTCGGCGAAGCCCGTTCGACGACAACTCGATACGAATCGGTAGCGGGTATAAACGGTATTCGATAATCGCGCAATAATTCGTCCACGATGTCGCAATCCCCCCATGGCCACCGTTATTCAGCGCGATCGGTCGGGATAATTAAACGGGCGTCGATTAATAGCGACAGCAGGCGACATCAGTTTTTCGCATAAACGGGACCCGAACCGTGGCTACCGACCGCCGCGATGCTCTCGCCGTAAACACTCGCCGACATTTGTGCCGGCTATTTGCATAATTGCACGCGCGCATGTTACCCATAACTATCACCCACGCTCGCGATAACTATATTTCGCGGTGACTATGCGTACACATACGCGGAGGCAGCTCGTCGAGTGCCACAGTTTCTCGCCGTTTGTTCGGACTTCCCGGGGTCAGAAGAAAGACGGAAACGAATCGATAGATAATTAAAGAACGAGAGAAATTGGAGCCACGCGACGCGATACATTGTTCGCAGCATTATTTCCAGCGGGCAGCGATGCGGCATCAAATATTCCGGGCAAATTCCCGGCATTTCGTTTCCCCGGCCAGCTCCGCCGTATGTAATTCAATTTCAATTAAACGGGAATTTAATTTTCGGACAGATTACCCCGGCTAAAGCGATTCGCCCGCGCGCTTAAATAGCTCGGTTTGTTTGTCCTAGCTTCGCTCCGGTTCATTCGGGCACGGATCAGACCGTGGCGCGTTTCGTTCCAATCTTCCGTGCGGTTCATTCGCGCGACTCTGCGCGCTTTGATTTACGAAATTCCCGTAATGGTTTAATAAATACCGCGATATACGGTACACAATCTAACCCTTCGCAACATCTGCCATGAAATCTCGCAGTCGAGTTGCAAAACGTTCCGGTGTTCCGTAATCCGGAGCGCACGCGGTCCGTTATTTACGCGCCGCGCCACTACTTGAACGCTCGAAATTCTCATGGAGCATTAAACTCCGCGCAGTTCGACCCGTGGCCAAATTTCAGCGAGAGAAAATCGCTGGCCCGTCGCAATTCCAGCTGGAAATCTATTTGTCGTGCCTTTCGTCGACTCGTTTCCACGGATCCGTGCGAGGGGGCAAAAAATGTCGAACCAGCGATCGTTCTCGGGGGGCCCCGTTAATTATCGGCAGTACACAGGAGATGACAACGACGAAGCGACCCGACGATGGAAACGCATTCGTTGGACGATTTCCCGCGGAACCTTTTGCACCGAAAACCCCGTAAGTCGCGCGAGATTACGCAGAGTGCGTCGCGATTCCCCCGTTGCATGTCCGAAAGGACGATCGGTCGCGTGTCGTCCGTTTTCGATATTATCGGCCGGCGTGTAGACGCGCCGCCGAAATTAGCGAGGAAAAGGGATCCGATTGCCCGTGGACAACTTCATCGGACACAGAAACAGCTTGCAACGTTCCGCGAGAGCAGGTAACAGGCCGTAAAAAAAACGGTCGGCTAGGGGGGAACAGTGGGCAAAGGGAACGGCAAGAGAGCCCGGTACAAATCTATGGAATCTGTCGAAAGAGAGCCGCTACCTGAAAAAGTCGTCGGGCTTAGCGTCCGGTGACGGGCTCACCGGCGATATCCGATGTCGCTCCGATCCGCAATCGATCGAGCATCGATGAATCGCGGTGACCGTTCGGGGAAATTCGTGCTCGAGCAGCGTTCACGGATCACCTACGATACTCCGTCGAGCACCGCGAGCTTTGTCGCGCGACTCGACCGAAGTTTGTCGACTCCGAAGTGCCGCGCGCAGTTGCTTATTACTCGTTGAACCGTAGCGGGGATACCTGCACGGCGGATCGACTGACCGTCGTTGCCCGTGCACGAGCTGTCGAAGCCGACGGGTCGTGGAAGGAGAAGAAAGAGCGAAGGGTAAGAGTCCACGGTTCGCCGAAAAGGGGAGCAGCGGCGACGGGAGAAGGAATAAAAGAGGATAACCGGAGGAGAGGGTTAGAGCGACGGGGCGAAGAGTGGGCTCGGGATGGACGGAGGATAAAAGGAAGCAAAAAGGAGAGCGTAGGAGACGGTAGGCGGACCCTGTCTCGACCTGCTGAAATTCCAGCATGTACCGGGTGCTCGGGAATAGAGCTTCCGAGGCTGGCTCGCGCGCGAGACCTTATGCAAATTGCGGAACCCTCCGTCCGCGTTAATTAATCCCGGTCTCGCCGCTCCGAACGGTGGCCAACTGGACCGCGCCGTAACATTTTTCTTTCCCCGCTCTTTCCGCGCTAAGTGGATCTCCGGGATGACGAATGAAACGGGGCTGCGAGGGCTTACGAAGTTGCCGCGCGCCCAACTTTCTTCCGCCCACGATAAATTAACTTCCCGCGGAGCACCTGGCTGAAACGCGGGGGCCCAACTGCGCGAAATACCTTCCCCCTCGCCCCCGTGGCTGCAGCGCCGGCACGTTCGAATACGTGTATGTATACACGCGTGGCGCTTGTTCCTCCTCGCCGACGAGGAAGGATAAGAAGAAAGCGGGAAACGGCGATTGAATTCGGTGACGAGGCGCCGTTAATCGCGTTCGTTTACGTTCAAGTAGATACGGCGAAAGGGAAAAAGTTTTTCCCCTCCCCCCGATGCTTCTCCGCGATCGTTTCTCGATTCCACCTTCGCCACTCCACTCGAGTCCGTCTTTTCTTCCGCCCGGTGCTCGGGTCTCGGAGAATTACGGCTACAAGTTGTCGTTTCGCTCCGCAACCCAGTCGAGCCAAGCGTGAAGGGGCCGTCCATTTTCCGCGCCGCTCTTGCTTACCGTCCAATTGAAAACTGAAATGCATACAAGAGAATCCTCTTTTATTGACGGCAGCCTCGAATCACAGAGGAGGCGCTCCTCTCTGCTCCTCGGTGCAGGATGGTGCACCCGCTTGAAAGTTGCTCGCTCGGGAGAAACGAGAGAAACGGCTTGGCTCGTAGCGTATGTATATATACGAGTTCGTGCGAACGAAACGGAAGTTCCGTAACGAGCTAATAATTACAATTTAACAGGCCCCGATAACACGGGTCCCGATAGTAGTTTAATAAAGTTCGCCGGAACGGCAGCGGGTTCTCGTTTGCACTTCCTTATCCTTTCACCGTTCCGCAGCTCCGGCTCGCGGCTTTCTCCAATCGACTCGCCAGGAATCGATAGAGATTCGGTCTCACCGGCTCGCTGCCTTCTGCTCGATTCCAGTCAATTATCGTCGCGAGAACGCGACGCGTTCGACGAGCCGTCACGGACGCCAGGTAATTTCCGTCCGTGGGGCAACCGGAAGCAGCTGGTCCCAATCGCAGTCGCCCTTCATATTTCTTGGTCCGTGGGACGAAAAACTGCAATTGAATTAACCGCTTGAGCGTTACCCTTTTTTTTTCTTCTCAACAATGTCCGCCTCCTCCGATTCCTCGTGGATGGCCCCCTTGGGAACGCTTCCGGTTTTCGCGGCTGTCGAAACACCGTCGATCGTCCCCGTTGCTCGCAGTTTCCGTTCGATGACGTATAAGGCAGCGTTCCGTGCCGCCTTGGCGAAGAAATTTCATCACGCGTGCCGGGTGTCGGAACGACGGACGCTGTCTGCATACAAACCATCCTCGCGCTCCGTTGCGGCTCGCTGTGCCAGCGTAGCCGCCATTATTACCTGTCCTTTGCAAACAAACTGCTCGACCTCTTTTTCCCGTCGTCCTACGCCTCGCTCCCCTCCGCCCTTTTCTCATTTGCCGATAATAATCCACGTGCATGACCCGCTGCTCCTGCCTTTCCTCGAACTCGTCCTCCTCCTTCTTATTCTTCCCCTCCATCTCCTCCGTCGTCTCTTCTTTTTTTTTTAATCTTACCTCTTCTCTGCCCGCCTCTTCCTGGCATTCTTCTTTCCTCGAAGGGTCCCGATGCGCCGATCCTATCACACCCCGACTCACTGATATCGCGTACAATTTTTTTTTTTTTTCGCGCAACGCAACGAAATGCAGCATCCGGGGATGCTTTATCCAGACCTGGACGCCTGCATCCCGATGGATTCTACCCGTGCCACATCGTCGACAAAATCGGCCACGAGTACAGAATTTATTTTAAGCGCGCCACTATGAAAATTTCTCGCTAACCTCTCGATCAAAGCGAATAGCCGTCGCGTGTCTTTCAAAGGGAGAGCGGGGACGAGTGAAATAAAATTGCGTTTGGCTGTGATTCAAGAGTTTCGAACGAACAAGGGGCACGCCTCTAAGCGAACGTGGAAAAGCGGCCGATTAAAAACGTTGAAAAGGTTGCTTGAAAAATTCGTTTCGAGGTAGCAGACCGCGGAAAGAATCGGGAAAACGGTCTCACTTCGCTGGAGGGGGTGGTGGAAATTCGTCGTGGTCGCTTTCTCGTGCAAACGACCAAAGCGGAGAGAAACGGAGCTCGCGTTCCTTTCAATCCGCTCGTGAAACGCGCGAGTCCAAACGGCTTCGGCCAACAAAAGATCGCCGATCAAAGACTTCCGCGCTCCGCGACGATAACGCGCGCCTTTCTCTTCTTCCCTGCTTCAGCTGAGTGATTTATTCTGTTTTAAACGGCGCGGCTCTCTGAGTACACAAGCCCCCTCCCCAACGGGGCCGCGTTTCAACGTGTACACGAGTTTCCTCGTTTCAATATGCACGCGGTATTCTATTTTTTAATCTGCTTTAACGCGACGGAACGGAGCAGCCGAAATAGTGACCGCGAATTTCTCGCTATTTCTCGCTATTTCTCGCAGCGCGAGTTCGTTCATACCATCCGGAGGATCAGTTAAAAAATATGCAATTATCTTCGCGCTAATAAGCCGAGCGCCCTCGAGCCACGTGGATCCTCCTTTCTATTCGAGAAATAAAAGCGCAGCTTCATCCGCGACGCTATAAATCCGAACGAAAGGCTAGTCTGCCCTGTTCTCCTTCCTCCTCGACGAGGACGCGTCGCGGTAGGGTTCCTGGAAGCCGGAGAAACGTCGAAGAAAGATGGATCCTCGTTGTCGAACGTCTCGGGGATGAAACGCGCCCTCCGTTCCCCGAGGAGCCCCATTTGCCCGTCCCGCGGTTACGAAACGGGGGAAGCATGAAGAACGACGCAGCCGATGAAACGAATGGCGGGGACACCTCCTAATTTCGAATTCTCCGCGGCCCTGCGCGACCGGTTCCTCCGCCGGAAGGCGGAAAAATGGACCACGTCCGGGGTGGCTGTGCGGATAAAAAGCTCGTCGGAGTGAATCGCGCGCGGCGAAAGCCACGGGAAAAGCTTTCGGTGAACGACGAGACGTGACTTTCCACGGGCCCATCCAGAAACGGAGTTGACGAAATTGGAGAGGGAGGTGTATATAATATGGAGCGCGACGGGGTAGAAGGTTGCAGTGTCGCGGAAAGTGCCAGGCGTTGCTGGTCGATGGGTAACGAAGCGCACCGTCGTTGTCGGTTACGAAACGAAACGAAGCAAATACGTGCGACGCGCGTCGTCGGATACAGGACATTCTTCTGGACCGCGGACAATCCGCGCGGGCGGAATGGATCGGAGAAGGGATCTCGAGTTACGCGGAGTCAGCCGTCTGATTTTCCGGCCGTTTCAGCTTTCCACGGGAAACGTATCGTTCGGCTGAGAGGCAGAACGGAAATCCTTTCAGCTAGCTGCAGCCCAGGCGAAGAATGGCGTCGAGCTTTCACGGCTTACCAGAGTCCCGTTGCTTCTCAGGATCCTCTTCCCTCTGGCCAGGGATTTCCCTCGATGTTCCGTCGCGCGCGAAGAAAAACCCCGGCCCGAAATATCCGATCTCTCGTCGATGGGGACGGAAACGCGCTCGCCACCGGCAGGATAATTTCGCGATCAATTCCGAACAAGATATTCCAGGTAGCGGAGTTCGGGACGAAACCACGGGTGGCGAGATCGAGTCCTGCTCTCCAAGGGTGTCCCGTTTTTCGCGAGCCATTTCTGCGGGTGTTCATAAATTTCGTCGCGAACGAGGTACGCACCTTTACTCCGGTAACTCTTTTTCTCGGTAATCGGCCCCCTCGGTTTCGGCGCCGTGTAAACGACACCGAGCCACTTGTAAACGATCCTTTAACGAGCGAGTAACCGAGTTTCCTTAATGGCTCGTAAACCTCGTCCACCGTGATTCTCTTTTTACCCCCCCGTGCTCGATTATTGGAATCCTGCTCGCTTCGTGAATAATAATCGACCGGTTTCGTGACGAGCTCGTCCCGCATCGGTATCTACACGTATACTATTTGCCTCCGATTCGCCGGCCCGTCGGACGAATTTGGTTTTCCGTGTTTTCTTTTGCCCTTTTTTCTCCCCCGCCTATGCAGCAAACGAATTCGATGCCTAGAGTGGATCGAACGCGGACTGCAGCGGCGCTCGTAAATGTTAAACGCGTGCCGTTAACGGCAGGCCGAGCGTACTCGATCCGCGAAATACGTAGCGATACAATGGAAGGTAAAGAGAGGAGAAAAGAAAAAACAAAGGGGAAAAATAGGCGATAGAGAAAGCGGGCATGCGTTCGATGTACACGTATGTGCATCGATTTTCCATAAGCGTTTCCGTGAAGTGTCGTGTCGGTAATGCGTTCCGTGAAAACGCTCTGCCACGTGGCCTCTCGGAAATCGATTGCTTTATCGTCGGCTCGATGGCCGGTGCGAATTTATCGCCCGACAGCCTCGAAACGCTACACGCCGGATTCCATGAAAACGATTAGGTCCTGCGCGCCGATCGGCCAACTGGTCGCCGAGCGATCTCGAAGAAATTCTCCGGTTACCGCCGTGCACCGGGTGATCCTGCGGATCGTTTCGTTTAGAAAAAAACCAAGTCGTCTGCGTACGAAACGGAGCAATCGACTCCGAGAAGCGGTTCCACCGAAAATTGGGCAAAGTTTGCCAGCCTCGTCTCCGGCCAAAGAGAGCCGAGGAATCCGATTGAAACACTTTGCTCTCGCTTCTGTCCAAACGTCGGCGTAGCCGCGTCTATAGCTCGAATGATTTTTTTTCTGTGCGCGGAGGTGCAACGGTGTTTTCCAGGAGGAGGTCGCCGATCGCCATTGACCTACCGCGCTAGAAAACTCGTTCGCGCGTTCTTCGCCTAACAAACTCCGAACTTCGATCGTCTCCGTTCGATCGGACGGATCGATTCGCGATGCAGATATCCGGCATCGGGCAACAACGGGGACGAACGAGACCGGCGAAACGAATTCAGCGAGGAAAGTTTCAGCAGAACGAATCGCGTTACGGGCGTGGAGGCGTGGGCCCTGGACGACAAAGAAAAAGTTTTGATAAAAGGCGGCATCGTTGACGCAGTCGAAAAGCACGCCCACCGTCCGGAAAAAGTTTTTCCCCCCCGGCGCAATTACAAGATTATTTAGCCCCGACCCGTTCGGTACGAGCATGGATTTATTCGCTCCGAGAGGACGAAAGTTTCGCTCGCAGAAGAAAAACAGGAAGCGTCGCTCGTATTTTACAAGAGACCTTTTTCCGGGGCGCGGCGAATAAACGGACCGGGAAATGCTTTCCCAATCGACATCCCTATTACGATTAAGCTCTCGAACGCTGGCTTACTCTCGCGGCTTATTTCGCCGAATACGCCCAGAGGCGAGCGACGATAGCGGACGATCGATAGCAGCAGGTTCGCCCGATGAGAAAAGGCGGCTGGAATCTGGAAGGAAACTCGCCGAATTTGTTGCCGCTCCTGTTATCGTTGATCGTGGACAGCACTTAAGCAAAGGGGGCCCGGCCGGGAGGAAGAAACGCGGCGATGAAATTCGAGCGAATGGCGAATTAGCTGGGGCCCGTATCGTCGACGGGCAAATGCGAGGCTGTCGATCGAGCGGCAAAAGAGAACCGGCCGCTTATCGTTGGAACAGAGTTCGTACATCAGGGTCGCGAGTGTCCTCCCCCGTTCCGTCCGTTGTTTCTCGGCCGCGCAATTAGCACGAGTCGCGACGATAACGTCACGGGAACCAGGAATGGATCGATCATTAGGACCCCGTTCCCGCGTCTCGTTCCTTCTCATTTATTTTCACCGCTCGCCCCGTCCCGATGGGAATTTCTTCGCGAACTCTTCGAGGAATGCTCGCTCCGTTCGCTCCGTTCGGCTCGCTCGGGAGGACGCTTTTTAATATCCCCCGGCCGGAATTGATGCGAAGGCTTCGCGACGAATTCACCTACCGTCGAATATTATGCACGGGTAATCGAGGAGAGTCTGATCGTCGAGCTTAAAAGACGAGAAGGAAAAAAAAACCGCTGGCTGCCTGCTGCTCCGGACCGTAATAAAATAGGGCGAAGCTTGTTGTTACGGTTGACTCGACAGGTTTTAATATCTAGTCAGCACGGCGGCGTGGCTATCGCTTTACACTGTAGACGGTTTTAGAGACAATAATTGACTTTGATGACAGCAAGCGTGCCACGAACGGAGCATCCGTGGCCAGGAGTGGACGAGAATTACCACGGGTGTAAAGGAAGCATCGGTATTCCTAGCTGGTGTCCGGGGCTCCTTTTCAAACCCCCGGATAATTGGATCGGTGCAATCTCGTCGAGCCTCGAGGATGATCCGTTCTTTTTTCTCATCGAATTGCCCAGGAACGCCTAGTCTGCTACCAAATTGCTAACCGCCGGGCCGCTCTAATTGCGTCTAGCTTATCCACTGAAATATACTCGATGACACGTTGGGATATTCGCTTCCGCCCCTTTCCTGCCTCCCCAAGTCCTGTGCCCTTTTGCTCCTATCCTCGAGGCAGTTACGTATCGAAGCGTCGAGCAACGACAGGAGAACGGAAGGGATCGGTCTAGTTCGGGGGGGTCTTCTTCGACGAGTTCGTCGTTAAATATTCTCGCGGTTTCGCCGAGGGGCGAGGACGAGGTAAAGTTCCCGCGGAAGCTTCGACGGTTGGCCCAAAAATAATGATCCAGGAATTTTTGAAGCTCACCGGCACCGTGGCTTCTACCAATGGTAACGACTACTAATAATAGTGGAGCCGAAGTTGATCGACATTGCACCGGCTCCAAATATCTTTCGAATCTAGTTTGGAATTTTTGCAAATACATTCTAGACGGGGAGAAATGGTGCGCCAATATTGGTTCTTTAATTAGAGCCGAAATGAAATGAAAAATGTTCCGCGAGTCTATCGATAATTCGGTCCGCGGCAGCTCACAAAATGCCCAGGATAATGGGAGGGTTGGAAAATCTATTCGAGGATGCGGAAACTCGCTGGCAGAAAAGTAATTCGCCGTTGTCGAGTTGGTTTCGGCCGGCAAGAAAACTTTCCCTCGGTCCCACAAACGTTCGTCCCAGTTACGATCGACGAGGCGCTAATTTCCGCCCGGGCCGATGCGTCGAGAGATCACGCGGCACCATTTATTTAGACCAGATCCAGCTTTCCTATCGATTCGGCGTTAACTTACGGCTACATACACCGGCAAACCATCCCCGTCACGTCCATTCATCCTCCTCTCCCGAGGAGAATCGCGCGCACTTTCAATCTTCCAACGTGTTGATCCTATCACGCCACGAACGCCTCCGAAGTACAATGCCCGTGGTCGCTGCGAGGGAAGATCGTCAAGCTGTACAATTATCGGAAGTGCGGATGCACGGGATCAAAGGTTCCGGAATCGAATCTCGTAAATTCCAACGCCAAGGAGATTTTGTCTTTTAACGCCGCCCTGTCGCGGACATTCCCCTCTCGGAAGCTCCAGCGCGGAGAGAAAAGATGGTCGGTGACCCAAGGATCGAACGATCGATCGATCCATTTCCGACAGAGTCGAGGCGTTCTCCAAGGCGAGAAGCTGCTCGGCGCACCCCGTCCAATCGAGCTATCGATTCGGCCCCTGGATGCGGGCCGCTTCGCGGAAACACGGACGTCCTTTGCGAGCCGTCAGGAACGGCCTTTGATCTCCGCAGGAGCCAACGGGAAAGCTGATTTAGATACGGCCGCGAGAAATCGAGTCGCGCGCAAAGATTTCACTCGCTCGACGATCGTGGCATCCGTGTCGCATCGAACGGAACGTGCTGGTCCGATGGGCGGACAGACTTGGGACCGATCTCCCTTTGATCCGCCTGGATCCGCGCAGACGATGGAGAAAAAAGAAGCGCTCTCTTGTCCGCTGCATCACGGATTGCTTTCTACCTCTTTAAACATCGGAGAGATAGCTCTTTTTTAAAACCCAGAACCGCGGAGACGCGACGAGTTTCCATGAACGCACATTTCTCGAGGCTAGCGTTAGTCTCAACGAATTTAATATATCGCTGGTATCGCTTCCGCTCGTCGAGCTACGCCACGCGATGTACGGAAAGCTTTGTAACTCGTTCCGCCGTTCCCGGATATCGTTGGATGCACGTACTCCGCTCGGCCTTTCCGCTTCGCTCTGGCGCGGAAGCAAGCGGGTTTTCGCTTTCCACGCCGAAGGATCCATCCGTTTCCTTCAACGTTGCAGCGAAACCACGGATATCGGCCGATTTCTCGCGGGACACGAGCATTCGAATTCCCCGATGCACATTTATCGAGCAGCCTCCGTCCGCCGGAAGATGAAATTCGATCCCAGGGCGCGTCGCGCATTGCAATTACCAACGTGTTCTTAATTACCCCGAATCGCGTAAGTGGAGAGCAGCCGGGTGACGGGGGGGTGCCGCAAACGGAGGCCGGCCGCGTAATTTCTGCTGGCGATTTTGTATTTTATCGGAGGACACCCGATCGACTTTGGCCGGCGCATAATTGCCGGCTTAGTCCGCCCTAATTGCTTCGCTTTTGGAGCGCGGTTTCGGGCCCGCGTTTCAGGCATAATTATAACTCTGGCCGGCCGTAAATCCTCGACCAACGACCGATAGATGTACAAATAGGTTGCAGGCTTTTTCGTAATTTCACGAATGGATTGCACCATCGCGTACAGCGCACGCTTATTAATTGCGTTACGCTAATGGCCCTATCGATCCGGCTGCTTTCTCGTCGAGTTCCTATCGCTCGCGACGCACCCGTCGACCTGCCCGAGTAACTGTGCGACGAGCAAAGCAGTACGGTTAGAGAAATTCAAGCTTGCCCCCAGAGTTCTCTCGACGATGCGGAGGGATCGTCGCTGTCCTGGACGATCGCGGACATTGCCGGGGAAGTCGACGTCGTCCGGTTTCCAATCGAAGCGACCGATCCTATTCGAGAGCTGCCACGGGCAGATTAACGAGCCGCTTATTCGTCCCGCGATAGCTGCAGGAATTACGAAAGATCAGGGGGCAGTTGCCGAGTCCGGGATTAATTCGGTTCGTGGGATCGCGACCGACCCGTAATCGTCGATGCGTCTTTGCTCCTCGTCTTTGCGTCGCGGAAATGCCCCCGTGATCCGTCATCGGGCTAAACGGATCGCTGCAAAATTGCGACGACGTTTCGAGTACAGAGAAAATCGAGTTTCCAGCGAAGCAATTCCGCGAAAAGGGAGGCGCACGTTGGCCGTGAAATAATGTCGTTCCGCGAACTGCTCCCTACCCACGAGTGTCTACGATTCGAAGAAACGTTCCAGACGGGTGGCGGAGCGAATCTATCGATTGCATTTACCGCCCTTGCCTTATTATATTTATACAGGCCTCGCCGCGCCAGCTGGAAATCTCGAGAAAGAAAGAGAGAGAGATCGATCGAGTGGGTAGTTACGTATTTTTCGTTGGCCTTTCGACGGCGTAGGTATTCCACTCCATCGAGTGGCTGCGAGTCTCTGCGTTTGGGAAAAAATTCTTTTCCGTCGCGAAGGAGACGAGAATGTGCAGGGTGAATAGCGAAAACAGAGTGGCTCCTCCACGGAGAGACGGGAAGGAAACTAGAAGGAGCCGTGGACCACTCGGCTGGAAAATGTCTAAAATTATTGATAGGCTTTGCCAGAGCTCGACCTCGGATCCGGAGGAAATTTACGAGCGGGCCCGTCCAGCGTACTGCACCGTGAACGAGGAAAGCCCCCTGCATCCATCGACCCTCGTGGAAGTCGAGCCCCCGGAGCTATTTACCATTTAGTTACGGCTCTCCTTTTTTCCAACTTTTCACCTTTATCCCTGTCCGCCGCGACGAAGCCGTAGCGAAAACTAGTTGAGCAGATTTTCACGATGGATTCGCCGTTTAAAGAAGACGGACCGTTTAGCGCCGTTAAATAACGGCGGGATCGGCACAGCCCGGTGGACCGGGGACAAGGGTAGCCTAATCAACGGAGATGATTCCATCGTTGAGGGAAACTGCTTAGGGATCCACGTGGATCGTAAATCGAACCATTGAGCGATCCTCGGAGGGGAAAGGTAACGAGGTTCGCGGAGAGAATCCAGAGCCCCTCCCACCGATTCCTTCGGCAAGAAGGGGCTGCTGGCAGCTTGTCGTTGCGGTGAAACAGCGAAATTGCGATTCGAAATTACACATCCGGCTCGAGTGGTTGGCTCGATTCGCAGATATCGCCGGGCCAGCCGAACGATCGACCGCGGGTCGAAAATAAGCGGGCACAGTGGAAAAGGAACGTCGGACGATCGGTGCACAGGCCCGCCGCGAACGCGTGTACCTGGAGCGAGCTCTCGATGATTTCCATAATCGGAACATAAATCCTGTCGATAACGACGGGCCGATCGGCGAACCGTCGTATGCATATCCAAGGGTGGAGCGGTTCCGCCTCGTACCGTGTAATTTCCGATATCCTAGCAAAAATCGCGTCGCCTCCGTAACACCGTGGACGGATGCGGGGAGGGCTCGAGGAAACGGGGAGACGATGTCTGTCAATATTCTCGCTCGTTTACCTAACAAACTATTCGAGGCGTGCTCTCGCCGGTGCACGCTTGCGTTGGCTGGAGACGCGTTTCGCTGCTCGAACCGTGCAGTCGTCCCGATTGCGTAGACATCTTGCGCAGCCTCGCATCCATTTGCACCAGGGAATCGGAGAAGATCGGGGAACGTGTTCGGCAATTCGCCTCGGTTTCCGTATTCCACCCTTGATGAATCTCGCGAGTGGCGCGACGCCCGACAAGTAGAAACAGACGTCGCGTCGAAGCGTCACATCGCATCGCGCACTCGAGCCGGAAAGTCACCGCGGCTACACACCCGTATCGGTGGAACGTTCGCAAAGGCAAAGACAAATATTGAAAGGTGCCTCTCCCTATCTCTCTTCTTGTCTCCGTTAGCAAGACGAATCAATTTTCCAGCTTCGCGGGACGAGTTTGCTCGGTCGATTACCGAGAATGTACTCGCCGTTGCGTCACCGGGTACGAAGCGGTTTCTCGCGTGACTGCCAGAAAAAATTCGTCGAACGTTGTCGCTGCTCCGAAAACGGAGCTGGCCGTTCACGGGGGAAAGTTCGCGTTCGCCACCGTGGATGAGAATATCGATTCGACTCGGGGTGTCCAAGGGAACCGGCGTGCAGGTTCCGAGAAGCACGAGCACTTGCGTCATCGGTTATCGCGGGCAGTTTACGGTCGCGCTGGATCCGGAGAAAATTGTGGCCGGTGACTTCGCGAGAATTTACGCGCCGCTGTATCCGTCGCCTTTTCCCTGCTGCCGGCTGCGACGAACCCGGCGCGGCCTGCAAACACCGCGGTCATTTCCCGCGTTCCCAGCAACTCTTCCGCCTCTCCATTTTTTGTATAGATGGTCGTCGAATAATTTCCAGCTTGGAACGGCCGTCCCGCGGTCCACGGGACAAGCAAATTCCGTTCGGCCGGTCTGGAATCGAGGGCGAAACGGCGGCTATTAAAATCGTCCACCGCGAATATCGTTGCTCGCCCCGCGACCCGATCGCTTTTCCCCGAACAAAGTTTTCAATTCGATTAATTCCGCGAGCGGTAAGTCGCGCGGATTGAGAGCATCGGCGAATTTCGCTGAGCGGAAGACTCACCGGGGACACGCGGCCCGTGAAGCATCTTCCGGTGGATCGACGCTCGCAATTCTGGCCCGGTTGACCGCGACCGTGCTCTCGTTTGTCCCGGTTGACGGGAACTCGCTGCGGATCGCCGACGATGGCTATCGCGATAAATACGCGACCATTTGCTACAGTCGTTCGCATTTTTCGAGCCCGCCCGACCGCCGCGCCGGGGCTCGGAGCGTGTTCCCGGTGCGCGCTGAATTTCAGGGAGAGAGAAAAGCGGAGAAGCAGAGAAACGATCTACGATAATCTTAACGACGTTGACGTTCGTGTCGGCTGATTACCAACGAGCCGGCGTTGTTCCCCGCGTTGGCTGCCTAGCGTTTCCTTAATCGACTATCACGGGGAATTAATTACGAGCAAGCCCTCCCTTCCTCTCCCGACAGGGTAGGTATCGCATTGCCGGGAAAATTAATCGGCACGAATTAATGGACTACGACCAGTCGGCATCGGGGGCTCGGGAATCGCTCGCTAATTCTTTCGACACGCGATGCGAACGCTATCCACCGCGGCGGAGCAACAGCCGAGCGTGCACGTACATATCGATTCTTTCTCTCCCCGTTGGTCTCTCCGTTCGTGGGTGCAAAACACACGACTTCCGGCCCGCAGAAATCACGGCTCCCTGGAACGGCCGGGGCACGAGGGATCGTGGAACAGCGCGAAGGTCGCGTTCGACGCTCGGAAAACGCGCGTCCTAGAAACCTTTTTCCCCCCCAGCCTCGAACGACGACGATCGACTCTGGTGATAATTGCGCTCCGAGGGGCGCGGAAAAACGCGGGGAAGGCGTCTGCCCCTCTATCCCGCGGCATTTGCGTAGGTAGCCGAGTTAATGGCACGAACAATTATCGTCGCGAAGCTCCGCCGCGACGTCGAGAAAAAGAAGAATTCTGAGAATAGCGGCACTCGCCTCGAGAGAATGAGCCTTAACGACGTCCACTTGGTTAGCGGCCGGCGACCAGAACGAGAAAGGAAACAGCCCGCGCAGTTTCATGCGGTTCTGCAAGGTTTTCGCGAAATCGCTGGGGAAAACGGGGTTTCGACGGCGATCGTGCCCGACGACGATTTCTCGAAAGAGAGACAACGGCGACGAATCGATCGCGGTCGCGGCCGGCCGTGGCGATGAACTTTCCTAGAAAAAGCGGCGTACGCGACCCGGCCAGCGGGGAACACGCAGCGGGCAAATGTCTGGTGGAAGTGTCGTACGTGCGGCCGCGGAGCCGTGTCGGCGGCTCGCTTTTTCCCCTAATCGTTTCCGCGAACAGAAAAGTGGAAGATTGCTCGCCTCGAAATCGATTCGAGTCTCTCCGCCTAATCGCCGTATCCTGTCCGGCGTACCGAGGCCTCTGCAATTTCGCGAGGGTGAAGCCACTTTCGCGGCGGGCCGTGGAAAATGGTCCCGCGTATCTCGACCGTGACAAATAGTCGCGGGTCCCTCGAACCTCCCGGCAACCCGGAACACTCTCCGGAGCGTCGCGAATCGAAAGCGCAAGGGCGCGTCGAACGTCGATCACATTCGACGGTGGAAAGGAAGCGGGGTGATGGCGCGCGTGGAAAGAGCGAAGAGTTCCACGGCGTTCTAGCGTTACGAATAAAAATATCGGGATAAACGAACGGCGTCCGTCGCCGGCTGATTTCTCAGCAAACAGAGTTTAAACGGTGAAACGTCCGCGAGGCGATGGAAATCGACGGGCGGGAGAAGCCAACGGCTTCTTCCTCGAGCAAACACGCCGTGAAATATTTGCATTGCAGCTGGAACCGTGAGTAGTCGCCGAGGCGGGCCGCGGAACGAGCGCTCGATTGTATCGTAACGCCGTTGAACAAAAACTATCCGTGAATCCGTTTTATCGGTCGCTATCGAAAGCGACGATTGATAACAGGGGCACAAAAGCTCGGAGATAAATAGAATCTGGCCGGCCTCGGTGGATCGTCTTGCTGAAACTCCGCGCAGAACTCGATTAAAGTTGGCAGAAACGGGCGACGAGCAGAGCGCGGGTGAGGCGCGAGTATTGACTCGTTTTCGTGCCGGTTCTCCTTCCGTAAGACGATATGGCGAATGGCCGCGGAGAAAAGGGGTACTCGAATGAATTGAAGCACCGCGACCAACCGACCGAACCGTCATAGAAAATCTCCGGCAGCCGCGACGGGTCCTGGAAGTTGTGGCAGTGATTTAGAAAAAGCGAAAAAAATTCGCCAGCGGTTAACGCGGGCGCTAAAGAACAATTCCAACATTTGTCGACGGGTGGCGGCCCCGCCGAGCGCAAATACAGGTTTCTCGGAAGAAAGGTGAAAGAATCGAGAGGCGAACCAGCGTCTCCTTCTCCGAGAACGTGGAGCGACTCCGGAGCAAGAGGAAGCCTCCCTTCTTTGCCCGATCACGAGCCCCGGGGATAATGGTCTTCCCGATTGCCTGCGCGCAAAATGTCCCGCGAAATATGACGTTCCAGCACGTCGAAACTGCACGCTCCTACGAATTATTCGACTTCTGTCCGCCGTGTGCGCCACGATGTCGCGTTCGCAGCGACGACAAACGCGTTCTTTGCTACGTCGTCCTAGAAGACCGATCGAGCGTGAATCTCGAGTTAGTCTCGGAATATGGAGAGGGAATACAGGTAAACGACCCACGGAATATAACGCAGGTGCGTTTTGTGTGTTGCAGGTACAAGGATAATAGGCCTTATCCTTGGCCAGGTGGCGAGAGTCACTTCATCCTGTATCCGGAGAGCGCGAACCAGACGATTTACGCGCAGAAGGTGAGAGCCTCGGACGCTGGACGATACTCCTGTCGAGCAAGGAACGACACGACCATCCTGGAGGGAGATATCACTCTCGCTGTGCTTGGTAAGTACGCTTATTTCCTTCCGCCTTTCTGGAACACAATCGAGCCACATGGAACCGAGGCTGTCCAAATACTCGCCCGTTCAAATATTCCGTCGCGGCAATCGCTTTCAAAGTTCAACGGCCAATACGTTCGCAGCAGTGTCCCTATGCGTTATTCAGTTTCGTCCCCCAGGCTATTCTCGACGAACGACGTTCCCCTTTCTTCTAATTCGATTCGCGAGCCACGAGTCCGTGGACGATTGTCGGGAATGATTTCTACTCTGGAAGGAAAGGCCGACGGGCGACGATCCGTGCGTCACGCTCTACGTAGGTGGTAGTTCTAGGAGCACTCGGATCGATTCTCCTTCTTGGAAATTAAATCGTCCGCTCTGCCACGGGGGGCGGCGACGGAAAATGACTGACAGAGAGGCAAGGAAGGAGCGAAAGAACGACGCGGTGGCCGCTGCACAATAGCTATCGTTAGGATGCGCGCAGTGCGGCGAGATATCTCGACGCTTTAGTTTCGTGGAATCTCGATTGCAAGCTTTCCTCGAATCAACTGCCGCCGTTTCGCGAGATCTCTCTCGCTCAATTGCGCTTCCCGCGTTCTCTCCGCGTTTTACGGACGATCCCATCGAAGCAAGACTACGTCTTGGGGCGAGATCTTTAGACGAAGGGTTGCGCGTCGACGTAGACTGGCCAGCGAACGATCGAACCTGGAATATTAATTAAATATCCCCCTTTGCTCTGCCACTATTCCGCTCCGTATCAGATTTCGAATCGTCGACGTTTCTCGATCGCTGCAACCGGGTCGGCAGGTTGGAGGAGAAGAACGTTTACCAGTGACAAGACCGGCCAGTGTCCTTACGCGTTCCTTGATTCTAGTCGGAGCTGGAATTTCACCGGTGGCATTTCCATAGGGCGGGGGGCAAGGTTTCGAGTTCGTATAAATGAGATGCACTTTCCCTGCAATCCGTATTACGTCGTAAAAAGGACCACCGCTCCCGGAAAGTAGACAAATAAATCCCTCCCGTTCCGCCTTTGCCGTCGATTTTTCGGGAAACCGATTTCGAGGTTTTACGACCGACCACCGAGCAGAGAGGATTCGAGTGCTCCGGTGCTGACGCGGAAACAGCGAACGTAAAACCTTTCGCAGGAGATAAACCTCGCGGATGCGCTACTCTCCCTCTCTCTGTCCGCTTCCAGCTCGACGTATCGCTTTCACGGCGTAGCGAACAAGGGGGGCGTAATCCTTCCCGCTCCGGCCGGAAGAAAACCGGAGGAGCGAAGAAAATGAAATTAATTTTCCGCCGCGCAATCCCCCCGAAGCCCTGCCCGTATAAATATGCATGCGCGTTTAACGTTGGCGGCGCGGTCTGGCCGAGACGGGACACCCAGGCCAGGAGAGAATTACGAGCCGATACCTCGGGCTAAGTGCACAGAGTGGCTGCGCGCCGCATACATTGAGCAAATGCGTATGATCTCGCGGCGGGAGGAGACCGCGAGCCGATGATGTTGCCAGTAATGCAATTAGCCGATGCGCCACGCGCTATCTCTCCCGGCTATTTTCCGCCCGTCGAACGCCGCTCCGTTCCGCCGTTCGAATCTCGTCTCGGGTTTCACCGAGGCGAAAAAGCACGACGATACGGCGGGACCGAGGGTGACTTCTTCTCGTCGCGTATCCTTGGAGACGGTCGGGTGAATTTGCGCGTCCAGGTAGCTCTTCCGGAGCGGTAGGTGGACACGCGTGACGTCTCTATTTGCGGCGACGCAACCAGTCGGGGGGAGCGCGTGATACCTTATCGGGCGCATCCTCGGAATACATATGCGCGGCCACGAACCGTGGATTAACCCGCAGCTGCGAAATCCTCGCGTCCCGTGCTTTATCCTCCCGAATACGCCCGAGGGACGCGCTCGAGTAATGAAACGCGAAGAAAGCTAGATAGCGGGCAATTGGAGAGGATGGCGGACAAATCGGCAGGGTTAGCCGGGGCTTAAGTCGAGGAGCGAAGGGCATCGCGGAGTCGAATCGACGAGCCTGGTCACGACTTAGAGAGGCAATAGCCTGGCGAGGACGTTGATCAATTAAGCTGAGCGGCTCGCTGCGGCGAAGGCGGGATGCCCTCGGACAAGGACGGACTGCTCTTCGGAACATTCGGACATTCTCGGAAGAAGCTACGAAATTTTCCCGGGATCGATGGAAATCCGGTGACTCTGGGGAAGTCGGGGCGCAACGGCGAAGAGGCGATTCCAGAGTTATCATCACCGTGGAACGCTGGGCTGTCTTGGTCGTCTTCGAGGAGGTCGCCACGCGATATCAAGTTCCGTGTCCATCGATTTCTCTTCGCCACCGCCGCCATGACGAAGCAAAGAGCGAAGAGGTGGGAGGGCAGGAGAGAACGGCAAAGAGAAGTACAAGTATTTGAATAAAGCTACCCACGCGCGATTCCGGGAAGCCCTGTTAGAACCGCGAAAGGAGCCGGTCGCCCTTTCCTCGCCACGGTAACCGGAATTCTTGGAAGTCTTCCTTGAACGTCTCGAGGTGCCTCTCGGTCTGCTCGAGTATCTCGAGTTGCCGGAGCTTTTTGCTCGTAACTACGCCATCCGTATAGCTTTTGGAGATTCGAGCGCGAAATCGTGGCCGCGGGTCGTTTAATTTATCGGCCGGCTGCCCGTTTAAATTTCCCCTCGGCCCGGTATCGAGCGTCGCGAGAATTTACCGGCCGTGATGGAAATTGCGTTCGACTCGTTTCCCATCCTACGGTGTCGCGGGAGGATCTTCTCGGCCCTTTAACCTTCCTCCATTCTGTCCATACATTTCTCCTCCCCGCTCTCGTTCCCCTCGAACCCGCCGGAAGATTCGCGAAACGACTCCCGGCGCGCACCTATTTCCCTGCGAACCGCGGCACACCTCCGGTCAACCTCGAAACACCGATGCGTCGCGATGCGTCGCGATGCACGCGTGTCGCGACACGTGAGCTCCGCGTGCATCGGCGCTCCCCGGCTTCGACTGGAGCGGAGTGTCAAAGTTATGCAGGTCCGACGGCGGCAGTTTCGTCCGCTGAATCGAAAGCTGTTTCGCGTAGAATCACGGACGCGCCGAGCCGCTCGACGAGGCGCCCCGCTATCCCGAGCGGCACCTTTCAACCATCCTGCACCGGAGCGTTGATTCCGATCGATCGTCGATGGCAACGGACAGGTCATCGACGACCCGTCCGCGTTCAGCGTCCTGCTCGCCCGATGCACAATGCCGGGCCTGCGGACGACGCGTACACGCACGCGGATCGGTTGCAGCATCGCAGGGGGCCACGTACGTGTTCCGCGCGACACGTGACGCGGTTCTTCGCTCGCAAGCGCACCCGAGCTTGCCCTCCCGTCCAAGCGGTATATCCTGAATATTACGGGGGCACGTGGCCGTGCAAAACGCCGCGAGAAGCCGCTTGCGTGGTCGAGAAACGCCCCTGTGCAATCGCGAATCGATCTCGATCGATCCCGAATACCAGGCGAGGCTGGCTTGGCGTTGCTCCTATGGGACCTAGGAATTCTTTCTCGCAGCGTTGAAACGGCGTAGAACGGCAGCTCGTGGAGAAAAAGCTTTCCGGCCCCGTGGGGACGACGAATTCTGCGGTGAAAAATAAACAAACCGGGATAACTCCCGCTGCAGGCACTCCAATTAATCCAGTCGCGCGACTCGTATTGATCGCGCTTCAGCGCGGATGCGACGGAGTATCGAGCTTCGTTGATCATTTGGGCGACGTTTAAGCGTAACAATTTCTCGGGGGGAAGTTAACGCCCGGCGAATTGTGTCTCGCCCGGGAGAAACGGCGCGGTTTCCGTAAACTGCGCCCCGATAATTGGACGAAGTCGCTCCGAAACGCGCTCTCCCCCGCGTCGTTCGCGGATCGTCGCGCGATTCGAAGCCGACATCGACTTCTCCGCCACGTCTCCTCGAGCAGTCGCGTTCAAGTAGCAAGATGCTGACACGCGAGCGAGGCAGCTGAATCGGTTGAACGGATTCACAGCCGGAATGGTCGCACGGCCGATGCACGTGGTCGGCGCTTTGTCTCCATTCCGAGAAAGGAGAAGTTCGGTGGTAGACCGTGCGCGTGGATAATTTGCGGGCTCCCGCGAGGGAAATGAAATTTCATAATTACTGCCGCAAACGGACGGTGCCGGCGGTCCTTGGAGTAGGGGCGGCGAATGAATCGCCGGGGAAATGAAAATCACTTTAATAACGTCCAACTGTGAATCTCCCGTTACGAATGCTTGGCGGTGCCACGAATTATTTTCCCTTCTCGTTCGCTGCGGGACAACGACTGTCCGTTGAACAGGGGACATGCGACGAAACTGGGTCCAACGAAATGTTCCTTGGTCTCGTTAGGCTCGACGAACTTCGAAATTCGAATCTGCCGGGACTTTCCGCGATGTTCTGGCGCCGATTTGCCGGGCGAAACTGCAACTCCGATTTCTCGGAATTAACGTGCACCCGTGCGCGAGCGTTTTCGCAAATTTCGAAAACGATAGCGCGAAATTGCATGAAAAAATTCGGAGCTGTTCCGAGTTTCGACGAGGGCTCGTCTAGTTCGCGAAACTTTTCGAACGTTGCCGGAGACGCTCTCGGAGTCCTCCCATAAATTCGTAAAGCAGCGCAGCTGCCGGTGCCTCTTTCGAAAGTTGTATCGGCCGACGAAGAAGCTGGGGGTGTTGCCTGCTTCCCAAGCTCCGAGCGCTGGTGGCAAACAGAAAACTAACGAGTTCCAGCAATGCTCGCGCTTAAGTAAATAGCAGGTGCTTCGACGATCGAACGGAATTTTCGTGCGCGCCGCTTAACGATGTACTTTGCACGTGCGAGCTGTCCCATGGCGTCGACCCGTTTCTTAAGTTTCGATCGGCTCTAAATTTAAAGGTACGTCGCGACGTTTCGCGACGATTCGCGCCGTTGAATAAAACATCCGCGTCGGCGAATTTTCTTGCGCCCCGCGGTAGGGCCGTGGCGCCAATGTTTGACGAGGGATTCCTATGCTTTCAGGGGAGAAATCCGGCGGATACACGGGCAAACCTCTGCCCACGTACAGGCCAGCCTCGCAGTTGGTTCCCCTGGGAGGAACGGCGAGATTGTTTTGCGAGGCGTATCTGGGAAAGGTCGAGCTTCCGGACGCGAAAAATTCCGTCACCTGGTCGAGGAGCGACAGCAACGTCACGTTACCCAATCACGGAAGGATCGCCCAGCACAGAGTGTCCAGGTGAGTCTCTGGTTTCAACGGTGACCGCGAACTTGCGTGAAATAATTGTGCAACGGCGGAGTAGCCGTGAGAATTTCGGGCAGGTCGTTCTCAAACGTCGAAGAGAAAATGGATCGGCTTGGACGCTTAACCGGATCAATCGATACGCAGCTTCGATGGCGGAAGCCGTAACAAAATAATCCCGAATGCTCTTTCTGCTTCGTTCATCGGCGTCCCTTTGTAACGCGCCACGGAATACCGGATCGCGGACGCAAAAAAGAAAAGAAATATAAAAAAAAGCTACTTTGATCGAAATCGAGAAGTCAATCGCGAGGGTGGTCAGCGTTCGTAGGCGCGCCCAGCGTCCGACTGTTAATTAAGGCCGCGTGCTCGTCGAGGAGAATCGGAATTTCCCTTTGATCCAGCTCGCATCCTGCTTCCAGGAAGCACGGTAGCCGCGTGGAGTACCCGCGTACCCGCACCAGGGAGCGGCTAACGAGAGATATATTCGTGCGTAATGAAATACCCGTGGTCATTATCGCCGGAAGCGCGGATTTCCCGCTTCCGGGCAGCACGTACCCTTTGACAGTTTTCGGTAAGTCGTTTCGGTTTTGCGATTACGCTCGAACGACGTCGAAACAGATTCGAGATCGGGCATTCGCTTCATTTTTCTCGTAACACGCGAGCAACGATATTAATTCCGCAAAGTACTGTCCGCATAAACGGAGTCGAGTCTTGCGTGGGTTTCCGCGAACGCAAATGCCAGCAAATCTCTCCTCCAATTAGCGACCGCATCCACCGTCGCTGTAATGCCCGCAACCGAGCAGATTGCGTGGACACCGTCCCGTCTCTTACGCCGTCGGTTGCCCACCTCTCGGCGCATAATTCGGCTCGGCTGCAAACGGGAGAAGTAATCGAGATCCGCGACTCTCGACGATCGACTGTGCCGCCTGTAATCGTATCCCCGCAACCGGAAGTGCACGAACGATCCGGCGTCCGCCGGTCGAGGGAACGATTGCGAATAACGTCCGCGAAAAGTTGCGCAAACCTGTTCCACGGAGGAGCTTTCACTCGCTGCGGTTCCGTCGGTGCTACGACACGAGAGTACGAGAGGTTTGTCCCACGAGTGGCCGATTCGCGGACAGTCGCTGTCAGGGTCGACGGGCGCGATTGCAGGTCCGGTGATTAGCCTTTTTGCCCTCTCTGGTGGCATTACAGGCGTAATAGCACCGGGACAAACTCTGGCGGAGACCAGCCGTGGTTCGCCGGCGAACGACGACGACGACGAAATCTGTTCTTCCACGGAAGGAACGAGAAAGGAGAGCGAGTGAGGGAGACGATAGAGCGGGCAAGAAATTCCAAGGAATCTTCGCCTCCCTCTTTCCCTCTCCGTCTGTCTCTCCGCTCGAGCTCCGTCATTACGCTAATGATACCCTGGTCTGTTACCTCGGTGAATCGGCCCCTTTTTCGTATGTCCCCCTCGCTGCGCTAATGCCGATTCTCGCTCGAAACTCTCGACCACCGCGCGGAGGGCAGACGGAAAAATGTTGCCCCGTAATCGGTCCGTCTGTCCGCGAACATTTGCTCGACTTCTTGCGACGTTCCACGTTCTTTGCTCGCACGTTCTACGCGGAATCGCTCTATCAGGCAGAAGCTCGAGGAGCCTTCGATCTTCGTCGTGGATTCGTGTTTGACGGGCGACAGAGCGGAAACTGCGAGGGCGATACTGGAACGAAATTGACCCGAGCGGGAGTCATCTTTGTCCGTCAGCGATTCGACGCGGAAGATCGATCGCCGGCTCTGCCTCGCAGCCGGAGATTCCTCTGTCAGCCAATCGCGGCCTGTATCGACGTGCGCCTGGAGCACCGCAACCGTCCATCCGCTCGCGTTGCGCTTTCACCGGGAGATTTTTCAATTATTCACCCGCGACCGTTCGGTCCGTTCGATTGAACGCGAGAAAGGAAGCCCCGTCGAACGGTAAGGCGAGAGACGAGAGACCGCGAGGTCGAGCGAGCACGGAAGAGAGGATGAACCGGGTCGAGGCGAACGAAAAGAAACGACGCGGCGCCAGAGTCACGAGCGTCTCCGCGGCCGGTTAGCCGGTTCTTCCTCTCTTTCTTCCTCTTTGTCCCTCGTTTTGTCGTCGAGCTCTCGATCATCCAGGCGAGATAGCGAGCACCGGTCGGCCATGGGTGGTCCATCGAGCTTCTCATATTCCTAGCGTCGCGCTCGCTCTCGATTAAACGAGATCGTCGATACCTCGAGCGACTCACGAGCACTCCCTCGCCGGCCTCCAATTTATATTCCATTCCCTTTTAATCGAACATCCATTATGCACCGTTAATACGTTGTCCCGACGGCGACTAGCTTTCGAGGACTCGCTGCCGGAAGTCGTCTGCGAACGTCCAAATGGGCACCGGACACCTTCGTCTGTCCCTTCTTCTTGTCCAAGCGAGTAGCGACAGACTCGCCTTCGTTTCCGCGACCGGCGCTCACGAAATGGTTCCAGTCGGACTGGAAAGAAGAGTCGACCATCTGTCTTGCGACCTCGGAAGGGGAACGCTCGACCAGAATCTCGCGAACGTAACCAAACTGGTAGCGAAACGTCAGCGAGAGTTTTGAAAAGTCGTCCAATATCGCGGGGACTAGCACCGAGTCTCAGAAAATGTTGGACTAGATTCAGAAAAGCATGAAACTTTGCACACAAGTGAAGTGTATCGTGATGCGACCCCCTTTTCCGTTCGTGGCACAATTCGGTTTCGGGTTGCCCAACATTCCTTGCAAGTTCACCGAGTTAACTGATCGGTAGGTTGAATGCGTTTCTCGTCGCGCGTTAATTGGGAAATCGGTGATCGATGAACCGAATTGGCAGGTGTAACGAACAGATTCTGGCCGATCGGGAACGATTCGGTCTCGTAAATCTTAAGTGACCGGTTACTCGGGGACTAATAGAGACGAATTGTCCGAGCTCTCGTGGGCCGTGCACGCCACCGACGCGGATCTATTAACGTTGATTGCATTCGAATGCAAATTCACGATGGAAGCAGTCCCCGCGAACGCTAGTTCATCGTGGCGCGAGATTACATCACTTTCCCTCGTTTCCATCCAATGGAATTCGCCCTGGTCGCGTGGAGAAAGTATGCACATACACACTCCTGCGAGCTCGTTTAACGCTCGTTTCAATGCCGGCCGCCTTGATTACCCAGTCGAAATTGAAACCTCGCGAAAGCGACAACGCGGCGGTCACCCTTTGATAAATTCGACTCGCCCGTCGTTGGAGGCGGAAAACGAGGGACAAATAATGGTCGAGGACGTTTTCGATCGAGCGGTGAAAAGCACGGCCGAAAGATTGGCCAAAGTAGCGAAAAACGGGTTGGGTAAACAAATTGGGATAGCGGGCCGAGTGAATTCGAAGGGAGTCGAGGGGGAAATGGGACGGAAGCCGCGACAAAAAGGGGAGAAAAAGGAAAAGACGAGAGGAACGTTGAAATATTGAAAGCGGCGAGGAGGAACAAAAGCAAAAGGAGGGTCGAAAATGGTGGGCGGGATCGGGACGGAAGAGGACCGTGGATCGGAGAAAAAGGAGGAAAAAGTGGTTATCGATGGAGTGAGCGGGGCTCGATGGAAGAAAAAAGTGCCGGGGGTAAAAACGATATCCGATGAAGCCGAGTTTCTGCGTTGCAGCGACGCCCCGCGTCGTCGAACCAGGTATGCACGTGCATGCACCGTCGACGAATGCGATGCAATTACCGAAGGGAGGGGGCGACCCACTTTTCTCCGGCGCATTAATTGCAATGCCGGTGTGGGCAAAGGTAGGGAATGGTCCGGCCCAGTGACGAGCTGAAACACGCGACCAGCATCCGGTGGACGGAGAAGAAGCAACCGGCACGGGAATTCAGGAACAACGGAGAGCGGAAACGTGTGTCGCTCGGCCGGTGAATTTTATTTCGAATAAATAAAAGTTGGGAGCGCAGAGGAAGGGACGCTGTCACGGTGGTTACGAATGGTCGCGAGAGCTGTTCGGCTCTCTCCAGCAACATTTCTGTAATACGCCGAGCGACACCGGCGGTGTTCGCCGAGAGTTTTCGCGACGGGGAAAAACAGCCCGGGCGCGAGCTGGTAAATTTCCCACGCAACCCGTTTCACTTCCCCTCGACTTGGCGAATTAATCGGCACGCTGAAACCGGGAATTAATATTAACGGTCGCGCAATAATGGGACCGCGTACTCGGTTCGTCGTCGCTGGAACAATATCCTTCCCAGGAGGCAGCGACAAGGAGACGGGGAGCCAGCTTCGTCCGATCGATGAATACGTGTCCCGAGATACCTGGCTGCACAGTCTGTCGACCAACCCCTCTATCTGTCGAGCGGATCGTTTTTTTCATCCCCGAAAGGCGTCTTTAAATGAACTCGCTGCGAATTCTGTCGCTCGTTATCGGACCCCCTCCGCGTGGTTGCCTACTCTTTCTCGCGAAATGTTCGCGCTGATTTTCATCGAACGAGCGCCTTTAGTCCTGCGTCGTCTCATTGTTCGCCAGCGTACGCTCTTTGCAACGCGCTCGGATATCGACGGTCTTATCCGTCGATCGCATTGGAATCGATCGAAGAGGGAGAGAAAGGGGAATAAATGTGGAGATAACGCGAATAGAAAAAGATAATGGATGTGTACGCGGGACTATGGACGGGCGGCAAAGAATAGTCCACCTTTCTCGTTGCAAAGTCTGCACCGCAGCAGAGACAAAGCCGCGGTGATGTCCAACGATTCCAGCCGAAGCGGAGGATCGGACATACTCTCGAGAAAATTAAACGAAACCGCTGCTGAATCGAACCGATCGAAGCGGAATGAAACGGGGACGAAACGGCCGGATAGGACGTTGATTCGTTTCGACGATTACCGGTAACGTGGCTCGCGAGACGACGAAACGAGAATCGTCATGGACGGGGAAAGCCGAGAGGAGAAGGAGAAATTTGCGAAACGCCGCGATAGCCCCGGGAACAGACTGATTAATTAACATTTGACCGTTTCGCTAATTCGATTCCGCGATCAACGGCGACGCGAGAGCGCGAATACGAAATGGTCAGCGCGCACTTGGCTCGATTAAATTAGCGCGGTATCGGTCGTTTCCATCGATTCTGGAACGCGGCTGGAAGGATCCTCCCTCCTCGTCGTCGGTTCTTTTCTGGAAAATAAACGGTTCGTCGATTCTCTCCCCGTGCCTCGGGGCGAAACTCGTCAACGAAAAATCGTTTCCCTCCTCACTTTTCCTCAATGCTCCGTTCTCCTCCTTTCACGTTTTTCTAATTGCCTTTACGCGAAATTCGTACTCCCGGCGGAGGCGAGACAGCTTCCCGCGGAACAAACGGTGCACGTAAAACGGAGAGAAATCGCGGCGCAGTCACTTAATCCTGTCTGACCCGTGCCTACGCACGCGAAACTGTCTCCTCGGTAGAAACTTAATCTGGCCTGATTCAGCCGGCTGGAATTTGACAGACGAGTCCCGTCTGTCGGGACAACGGGGATTGTCATCGCGTATTACAATGTGCCGTTT
This sequence comes from Nomada lathburiana, assembly GCA_963667235.1. Lineage (NCBI taxonomy): Eukaryota > Metazoa > Arthropoda > Insecta > Hymenoptera > Apidae > Nomada > Nomada lathburiana. The sequence goes on from OY763906.1 coordinate 11,633,197, forward strand.
AATTATTCCAGCCCGAGCCGCGCGAGCCGGGGCTGACAGGAAATTACGTCACGCGTTTCGCCGTTTCTCCCGCGGCCGAAACGAGGACATGGAAAGCGGGTGAAAATCGACCGTCGCTTTTCGGAGCCAGCCGCGCGTCCAAGAGTTCTGGCCGAAAGGGCGACGGAAAAATTGGTTCACCTAAATTCCATCGCAGCCCAGTTTGTCGGTCGATCGAGGTAACCAAATTCGTTGGCAGCGCGTATTCGTCAGCTATCGTCTGGACGCGAACCTCCATCCAATTTCGCGTATCAGTCGTCGCTGGGAAGTTCCGAACGAAAACGTCGCTCACAGGAGTTCCTTCGAGCGACGAGATTCCACCTGGAAAAGCTGTAACCGCGCCAATCCTCCATACGCGGCTCCATTCGCCGAGAACCCATCCCGTTCGAGTTAATTGGAGTTCGTTCGCGGGGTATGGTCGATCGATCGATTCGACGCGACATGGGCGAATCGAGATTCCCGCCGGATTCGACGACGGGGACAAAGGGTGCAGCGAGGAAGAAACGGTTTAAACATTTTCCGTATATGCACGTGTATCGCGGTGCGCGCCCCGTTTCCATGCAAATAGACAGGCGAACCCGTCGAATGCACCGGGGAACGGAAGTCGTTGGACGCGTTCCAAGAAATCCCGAACCTCTAACAACTCGCTCGACAGAGTAAATGTCGTTCGTCGACCGGCGGGGGAAACGCGCGCTTCGCCAAGTATTGATTTCTTTTCGCGGGATCCACGTGAAACCGGTTAAACCATTTCGGAGCCGACAGGGATGCCGATCGTTTTTCTCATCGGAGCTGCGCTTCGTTCCAGCCGGCGGAACCGCCGGGGAAAATCGCGGCACTCGTTATCGAGATCGTTTTGGGGAATCGTCGCGCCAGATATTTCCAATCCCGCTCGGTGTTGTTAAAAAGATTAACACTCCGTGAGTGGTCGCGCGATTGCCGCGCTCAAACGCGATCCCTCGAGATCCTCCGATTTGCAACCGAGACTCGTGTCGCGTATTCTCGATACGATTCGATACGATTCTCGCGTCCCCAGGGGAGGAAGAATTTTATCGCCGCTCGAGCGCTTCCGCCGATTACCCCTTTCACGGTGGCTTGCAGCTGCTTTTCCAGCGGGCTATTCGCGCGAAACGCTCGCAGACGGTCGGCTGTGGGCGCGTTTGTAAGAAGACGGATCGCGGAAAGTACACAGCAAACCGGTGGACCGACGATAGAGGTAAACTAGAGCGAGGCAGAGGGTGGCAGAGGGGTTTAATTAAGATTGTACGGGCGCGTTGTTTCCGATGCAGGAATGGAATCGGTGCGGTTGCGACAAAAGAGTTTATCGGTTTCCCTTAATCAAGCTGGTTCGACCAATCGTTGCCGTTACGGGAATAAAGGCAGTGCAATCATTAGATTCATCGATTTCGCGATACCTGCGACCAAATTAAAGTCTACCCAGCCAACGACCGCGCAACGCGTTTCTACGAACGCTCTATGAATACCGGGTCGTCGAGTCGATCTAAACTATTTCAATTGACGAGATATGCTTTGAACCTTTGCTGCCCGTTCTATGAACCGCCTTTGGAGCGCGACCCATCAATCTTCATTCCTGTCGATTCAGCCCGAGGATACGCTCGACCACGGCCGTCGGTGTTGCTAATAAAGGAGAAAAAAAGGGAAGGAAAATCAGGTGGCAAATCGTTGCCAGGAATCCATCGAGGGTCGTTTGACGTCGATGTTCCGCGAATCAGCGATTGCCCCTCGTTCGATTTAGAGTTTATCCGAGCCAAAGTTTCTTGCGGCGAAAACTCGCTGGGTTCGCGGAAAGCGGGATGCGGAAAAAAATCGCTGGCCGACCGTCGAATCGATCGGAAGCGGGACAAAGGCGAAAATGCAACGGCATCGGCGACTGGGTTAAATTTGCTTTTGTAATTCGTGACGGGGCGTTCCGTAACGAGCAACGTTCCCCGATTGTTTCGGATTTTACGGGGGCGGGGGGCAGCTTTTAATTAAAAGTTGCCGAATTGAAACGCAACGGGCCCCGTGAGTCGGACAGAGCCGGGCAAGTTGGTCGATTTAAAATTCGCGTCGCGCGTTAGGCTTCGGCAACTTTTCGACACGGAACCGTCGCCGGTTGCCTGCCCTCAGGCGCAACTGAGGTGAAGTCTTCGCGGATAAACGGCCCGGCTGCGTTGCTCCGGAATCTCGCTCCTCGGTTCCTCGTCTCGCCTGCAAAAACGCGCAAAGGAATTATCGCTTCCCCGTTTCGGCACGAGAGACCCGCCCCCGTGCCGCGAAATTGCACGCCAATTGATTAGTCCAATGATAAGAATTGTTAGCCGCGTTGCGTCACGGCTCGAGCTTCCGAGAAAGAAACAAAATTACCTCGAGCCTCGATCGGCCTGGCCGATTAGCTTGCACCGAGGGGGACGCATCCGAGCGACAGCAAGGCTGCATCGCAGACGTCCGTGGACGGCTGACAGCTCTATAAGCTTAATAAGCCGCGAGATCGACGAAAGAACCGCGCCGGAGAACGCGTCCGCTCGATCGACTGATTTATGCCCGGCGTGTTGCTCGCTCGATCGGCCATCCTCGACCACGAGGGGAGCGTTATCGGCGCGACGTTCCAGGGAACACGTAAGGTCTCCGAAAACCGATTGGATCGGTATCCTTCTTCCGTCTTTCCGTAATGGAGGGGCGCAATTATTTTCCCGGACGCGCGGCGGAATTTATGCGCGTCGAATTCGCGACACGGACCGCAGACATTCCTTGGAAAATTGAGAAATCATTTCGCGGTCGGCTGCCCGGGGGTGTTCCCGGTGTTCCCGGTGCTTCCGGCGACTTCAGCGACGTCGGAGAATTACGAGCGCGAAATCTCCAGCCGCCTAGATATACATACCTATACTACTTGCACAGGTATTCCTTAATTCCATCCGCGTGCTATCGGGAAATTTCCGCGAACGTTCGCGAATAAGAAGCGATCGCGCGAGAGAACGGCGAGCATTTTTGTCCAGGCTGTCGCGGGTATTCTAAAGATTAATGACTGCTTTCAGGGAAAACAACCAGATCATCGGCTCTTATTTGGAGATCGAGGACATAACTCTGGAGGATTACGGGGAGTACAAGTGCGAAGTTAGCAACGGCGTCGACGAGGAGATCACGTTACCCGCTCACGTATATCGGCAAGGTAACTAAGCCTTTGATCCTCGTCTCGCGATTATGGAGCGCACCGGTTATCTCGCGGAAACTCCTTCTCCTCTCGCGGTTGGTACAGACCGCTGGAGAGCTGGAGAGCTGGAGCCCGCGCCAAAAGCGAAAAGCTCGCCGGGAAAAAGAAACTTCCCTCCCTCCGGGGCTGGCGGATCTCGACGAGCCGGGAAGAGAAACGCGTGTATCGTTGAAAAACGAATAGAGTCACCTACGTATCCCTCTAACCGCGGCTAATTAACGATCCGATCCGTACTTTAAACGACGTCTCGCAGCGATTTCAATCGTAACCGAGTTAATTCGCTGCTCGTTACAAGCCGACAAGCGTGGCCCAATTAATCCCAGCCAATTAACCGAAATTCGTACGCGCTACCGAACGTAATCGACACACTCCGTGGGAAGTGAAGAAATTTTTTGAGCTCTCCCCCCCGGGGGCTTACTCCGTTCGCGGTGCGACTCCTTTTTTCTCTCTCCTCTTCCGACAAGCTTCTCGTGTGCCCCGCCCGGAATCGAAATTGCCACGAAGGATATGGAAAAATGAGTTGCTTTTTTTGCAGAGCCACAGTTCGCGTTTGGACTTCAAAATAAGTCCTGGAGGAAATCGTTGCTGGTTGGCGTGCTGGTGCTGGTCCTGCTGATCTCGGCCGGTGCGTTCTACGCCCGCTGCTGGCTACCCCTGGTGCTGTTTTGTCGCGACAAATTCGCACCCCTCGAACAGAATGGTAATTATCTCTAGCCTTCGTTTCTGTGCTCCGCAGATCGGTATTCTTAATTGTCTAGCGGCAATCCAGTTTCACCTCTCTCCAAGTCCCCACTCGCCTGCGAATTAAATTCCTCTCCGCAATCCTTCGTTTAACAAATTCGCGCCGCTTCGAGCTCGTCGTCTTCCCGAGCGGAAATATGAAAACGGCAGTGACCCTCGGCTAAATCGTTCCAATCGCCGGCTTGCATTCCAAGATCGTTGTTTCTCACGGGCGAGAAGACAGGAACTCGAGGGACGCGGCGGAAAGATCGGTCGGACAGGGGACGATAAATCGCGATCCTGTGGTCCGGGCTGGCGATGTTACACGTGTAAGTCGGGAGCCAGTTACAGAAGGACGAGATCGGGCCGCGATGGGGTTGGCACGATCGACCGGCGCACGAGTGCCCCCTAATACGGAAGCTGGAAAATTACCGCGATTACGATGCTTCTAGGAAGCGGCGCGACGCGACGTCGCCCATTAACGTTTCACGGAGATCGTTTTCTCTTTGCTGGCCGACTGAAATGTCGCGGCGTGCTTCGTTCGCGCGATGGACGGAGGCCAGCGAGCGAAAGTTTCACGGAGCAACGTTCGCGCGGGGGAATGCCACGAAAATTAACGGCATCGTTAATCGACGTTCGACGGGCGGCGGGCGGTAATTAAAGTTGTGATAAGTTAACGCGCCTCGCGATAACGATCCGCGGAAATCGGTAAAGGGGATCACCGTGGCTGGGAGTGTCGACGCGGAATCCGTTTCCCTCGTGACCGACTCGCCTCGTTCGAAGGTGCTGCGGAGAATCGTTTCGCAAACAATCGGCCGCTTTCACTCGATCGCTGGCCATGGTACTCCTGGACGGAATTCGCGATCGCATCGCTCCGAAGCCAGCCTCGCAAGAACCCGGGCGACCTACAAACCTGGAGAAAAAGTTTGTCGGTCGTGCTGCGGCGCTGCGAGGAATTTTTTATCGCGACCACTTTGCAAACGGGAAGCGATTCGCTTATCGGTCGAGATCGGCGAAAGCTTCGTCTATTCCCCCCGTTCCATTATCGTTCCTGCAAACGCGTCTCCTTTCATCTCCCTCCGCCACGATTCACCCCGTCTATCTATTGCTGCATTTCCGGAGCACAATTTCGAATCAGGTGCGAAACCCCGTCACGAGTGGACCACCCAGAATACGTGCAACGGTCAAAGTAATTCTGGGACGCCCTCCGATCGTGGAACTGAATAGGGCCACATACTAAGCACAGACACGTATTTCAGACGGCAAGGAATGCGACGCTCTGGTGTGCTACCACGAGAAGGACTCGAGCCTGGTCGTCAGTGTAGCCATCCCAACGCTGGAGTCGAGACATCGATACAAGTGCACGGCCCTGGAGCTCTCCCAGCTGAATCAGAACTGTAAGTCTCGGTTTGAATTAAACGCGGGACCCGACTCGCTTCCGGGGAAACCGTCGTTAATCGTGTTACCGAGTTTCCTGCCGGATGGTGGGATGAAAAAGAGCGACGGTGATCCCGACGCCTCGAGGAATCTTCTCCGCAACGACATTACCCTTTTTTTCTTCTTCTTAATAAGTGCTCTCGCGAGAATCGCGTCGGACGGTTGGCTCTTCCAGCTCGTCGAAACCACACGCGGGAGAATCGAATCGACGCGAAGACGAAACGGGAGCAATTGCCGGGGACAAAGGATCGCGAAGTGCAACGCGATCTACAATAGTTTCGCGGGCATCCCACCTTCGCGTCTCATGAATCTCAACGGCGAGGTGTCCAACGTGATAAGGGGGTGCTCGTCGAAAAATATTCAGACGCTACGTTCCTTCTAATTGGCGGGACGAAATTGGGCCGCGTAGGTGAACGCGTCCCAGCAACCGCGATTTTATTCATGCAAATTGCTCCACGCTCTCGGGGGCCCCCCCGATCCACCGATGCAAACTACCTTATACATAAATTATGTTTCGCGATCCGCCGTCCCGTCTCCCCTTCTTTCTTTCGTTTCCCTTCTCTCTTCAGCTGTCGAAAAGAGTCGCTCGATCTTCGGCAATTTGTCGAACGAAAGCAAGGGGAACCGATGCGCACGCTGCGAGGGTAACCGCGAAGATACCCGGCGGAATCACGGCGGGGAAGTTTGCAAATTGAATTGCAAAGTTCGGTCGGCTTCTGGCACGGCGAATGTCTCGTTTGTCTGCCGGTTTTCGGGAGCCGCGGTTTCGAATTAGTTGTACACGGAACCGTTTCCTGTGCCGGCCTCGCGCTTTCGTTCCACCAGCTTCCGATACGGACACGGCTAGCGCGTTCCACGAAATGATAGAACCTTAGAAATGGCTCGCCGAGCAATCGTTGAACGACGTCTTCGGTTCGATCGCGTAACTCTTCAGGCCAGAGGATTAATGGAAGCTGAATTCTGTTCCAGGGGGTCTAGAGATCGGGCCGCACGCCGCCACCAGTCGAAGGATAATAGTGATCCTGAGCCCAGCGTCGCTGGGTAACGTTTGGACCGAGACGAGCGTCGGAGCGGTCCTGAAGCAGATGTCGTCGCTCGCGACTCGAACGATCGTGATCGCGACGAAGGATCTGCCAAACGCGACCACGATCGCGAAACGCTCGAACCGGGGCTGCAACGACGCCGGTGAACTTTCCCTGGATCGTTTGAAGATTCTGCAATGGGGCGAAACCGGGAGCTCGGCCTCCGGTAGCCAGAAATTCTGGTACAAGCTGCGACTCGCGATGCCGCCAGTTCGGCCGGTTAGTTCCGACAGCGGCTGCCAGTCGGTGGCGATGATCGTGCAGGCGAATGGAAAGTGCGGACAGCAGAAGGCTAGATCGCGCGAGAGTCTCGAGGTTCTCGTTTAATTCGAGAGGAGAGGACATCCTCGAACTTTGTTCCGGATGGTGTTCGATTCGATTGCACACGATGGTGCGGGGCCAGAGATCTTGCTTCGTTTCTCGCGTTCGTCGCCTTTGGCTGCACGATCGCTCGACCGTCGACAACCCGCCGTTGTCGAATACCGGCGAGACATTAAAGACATTAAAGACTTGCTCGTACATTCGCACAATAAATTCTCGCGGTATCGGCGCCGTTTCCTCGACGAATCTCGCGACCGGGCCGCGCACACGCTCGTCGATATCGCCTGTAGACGCGTATATACTTGGTCCGCGGATGTCCATGGATAATTGGCAACAATCTATGGACTATCAGTGGTGTTCTGCGTAGGGTGCGACGGGCTAGTCCGAACTAGCTGGTCTACAGACGCTGTCCTTTGGTTTCCATTTCGACGGAAGGCAAAAGACAGGCCGCACGGATACGCGGAACCGTGTTAGCCAAGTGCGATACACGCGTCCACGAACGATTTCTGCGAGCGTGTGCAGAGCCAAGCTCTGCCCGCGCCCTGCAAGACGTTTCAAAGCTCACCGATTCCACGGGCGGTGCTCGAAACCTGTTCCACGCAAGTGCATTTTATCTCACGTTTTTAAACAGAAGCGGACGCCCCTTAGCGTGTCAGCCAGGAGAGCCAAAGCGCTGGGCAAAGTGTTTTTAACTCGATACAGGTATTCGAGCAACCCTTTTATCCTCGGAACGAGCGACAATCTTGAGACGTCTCTCGCAGGGGGCGAATCCTCGCGAACGCTCATGGATTTTATTCGACGTGGAGGGGGATGTTTATCTCTCTGTCTCGTCTGCATGCGACACGTCCAGTTCTATTTTATCGTTCGCTCGACGAGCGCGCGAGGACTCGTGCTCCTCCGATTCCGTCGCGAAATTCGTCTAAAGGGGAAACGGTCGATCCGCAGTCTTCCTTCCCGTGCGAGTGCACGAAAAGCTGCGAGCCAGGGAGAAGAAACACCTTGACGCGACGAAGGAGCAAGGTCAGAAAGAAGCTGGGAGGAAAGAGAAAAAGATTGAGAAAAAAGCGAATCTCGTTGCTCGCGTTACGCGTTATCCGACCGTTGCGTACGTTTCTTCTTTCTCTGTTTGTATATATATATATTTCGAATAGGTCGGTGCTCCGTTGCTCTTATTTATTTAGCTAGGCTGTATTATTTATATACCGTTTAAATTTAGCGACATTTCGAATCAGTTCGAAGCCACGAATATTATTGAAACGCTGCCGCCGCGCTATACGTTTTCGGGCACACTTCTACTAAGCGAATTTTTTTTTTTGCGGCGAATGCACGCACCGATAAGACTAGTAATGTATTTTATACCGTTTTGTATATATATTGTAAAAGGGAAAAGGATATATATATACATATATATACATGCATATATATATATATATATACGTATATGTCAGTTTTTTATACCGCGATTCTTCGAGAGTAGTCGCCGCGTCGAACGACCACACGGGGCACTTGGAAAAATGTATCCGCGAACGTAACGTCGACCGATGATCCTGTAATTTTAACGCTAGAGTAACGTTTATCCGCAACTATACGATGATTCACCTATACATAGACGTATACACATATACATAGACCTAGCCGTTATAATATCCGCGTAATTGTACTTTAGGTGTTGCACGCGCAGACCATGCAACGCGAGCTTAATTTTAATGTCATAGTAATCTCTTTACTGTCAGTATTACGATACACTAGTGTACTTGTCTCGTGAGAATACGCTTGGACGGTTGATACGCGTCGCGAGTAATTGTTGCGAGCCGAGTAAGCAGAGTATAGACGTTAGAAAAAGGTATATTTGTTCGTTTAAGGGTACGCAGATCGAGCACGGCGAAACGAACGTACGCCGTCGTCGTCGTCTCGTGATCCCTCGTCATTGTCGTCTCCATTCTCATCCCTGTCGTTGTCATTGCGCATCTCCTTTTTTAAAAATTATCCTCGCGAATTACCCCCGTTGCTTACCTTCCTCGTTTAAACCCATCCTTGATTCTTGCATCGACCGAGTGAACAGTTTGTGCAATTCACGTTCGACGGATTGCAGTTCCAATACCTATTCCGAGTAACTCTCCCGTTTTTTATTTTTTTTTTTTTAATTATTGCATGTACACTCTGTAGCACGAGTGCCACTCGTTATTGCGGTGTAATCGTTTCTCTCCTCGTGGAGGTAATGTAGGGGTGAACGGAAATTGTTGTTCGTGAATCCGATAATAAATGAAAGTATTTATATTTGCAAAAAAAATTGTCTCGGTTTGTTACTTTTTCTAAAAAAAAAAACAAAACGAAATTTGCTTCAGGGGGAATGCACATTCAGGTAACATGAAATAAAAAAAGACATAGCGTATTTAGCAGCATAAATGATTCTCCGCATTTATATTTTTCAGTTTATTATACATATAATTAAATTACACAGGCACTTGTACATAAGGCAAATTGTTTTCACCTAAGAGTACAATATACTTTCATATTCGACGAAGTAAGGATAATATACGTGAAACGTTAAGTACGAGGCGCGAACATTTCGAATATTGTATGAAAGAAATTGCACTCTTTGATACAGTACAAACTGGCAACGTGATTCTTTGCATTGATAATGTTTTGCTCTCGTTAATTTCGTATTAAATGTTTAGATAAAGGTCGATGAACTCTCTATCTGATAATTATTTCCTTTTAAAGACTATGTACATAAATCCAGTATGTCGGTGTCCTAATAAAACTGTTTCAACATAGCACCATGCGTCGGTGAAAATGATCTACGCAAAAAATTGAGAAGGCACCCATCCTTGTGACGGAACAACTTTTCGTGGCTGTGGCATCGCCCCGTAACAGGGGAAAATACACGGTAGCGAGGTAAAAAGTTACTTTCCTAATTGTGCCAACATACAAAATATGGTATAAGCCTCGTAATGACTCTTTGCAATAGCATACATCGGAATAAAACATGTCGAGGTCGTTTACAAAAAGGAAGGCAGGAAACTATGCGATAATACTGTATGCTCCGATTAACTTAAGTGATCCCTGTATGGAAAATCGTACAAAGGCAATACGAATAGCCGAATAGAACTGCCAAACGTACGGCCTATAAAAATTGGGACGAAATAACGAATGCGTCACTAGGAAATTAATTAAAGGGCAGTCGATGTACGATTATCGTAGCTTCGACGTGCGATGTCTTTCAAAGCTTCTGCCATTGATGATCCCGTTTCCTGTATCATGCCGTGCAAGTATGCCTTGCGCTGAATCAGTACGTAAGGAGCATCGAACTCCTGCAACCGAGAAACAAAATTATTAGATCATCCGTTTTAGCCATTTAGCGTCTTGCCTCGACGAAATTATCCTCCGCGATACTTACCACGGCATTGCCGGCATCCATCACCAAAATTCGATCACTGTCCATCACGGTGTTAAGACGATGCGCGATGGTCAGCACTGTACACTTCTCGAATTTTGTGCGGATCGTCTTTTGTATAAGCTCGTCCGTTCGAAGATCTACGTTGGCGGTAGCCTCGTCCAGGACGAGGATAGGATTGTTTCTTACGATCGCCCGGGCCAAGCAAACCAGCTGCCTTTGGCCGACACTCAAGTTAGAACCACCCTCGTTTATATGGCCCTCCAGTCCCATTTCCTTCAGTTCTACTTCCTCCAGAGCTTGCCAAAGCACACCGTCCTCGTAAGTGTCGAATGGATCTAGATTCTGTCTCAACGAGCCAGAAAACAGGAATGGTTCTTGAGGAATTATACTGATCTTTGATCGTAGGTCGTGAAGGCCGATGTCGCTACCCTTAACGCCGTCTATCTCGACAGCGCCTTCCACATTCGCGAGACGAAACAGCGCTGAGATCAAGGACGATTTGCCAGCGCCGGTTCTTCCAACGATTCCTATCTTCTCTTGGGGGTAAATCACAAAGTTCAAATTGTTCAACACCGGAGGCGCAGACGGGTCGTATCTCATGGACACATTTTTGAACTCTATCTTTCCCTCCTCGGGCCACGTTTCCTTGGGCTTTTTGTCCGGCGTGCTTTCGAGCGGTGGCTCGCTTTCCACGTTGCTAGAGAGATACGATTCATGTACACAGCGTACGTCGTTTAAAAATTATGCGTGATGTACTTTCAGTGAGATACGTACCTGTACTCCAGCACCCGCTCGACAGAGGTCATTTGATTTTCAAGCTCGGTGCTCTGTCGCATGCCCCATTGGAACATTCCCGTCAGCCCGATACTTTGCGTGATCGCAAGACCAACGTCACCGCCTTGCGTCGAACTGGAATCGTTGTCTTGCAATAAGAAACTCATGGTAACCACGGTGATGTAGACGACGCATAGGAAGTCCAGCCAAAACGCGAACGCCCTCGAAGACGATATAAATATGTACCAAGCCGACGAGTGCAGATCTTGGTATTGATCGAATTCTTTCGTCAAGATCTCTTCTGCTTCGAACGCGCGAATAGTTGGTAGTCCTTGCAAGGTGGCAGTGAGGTGGCTGAACACCGGCGATCGAGCTGGAATCGATTCGAATAAATTATTTAATCGACGCGCGAATGACCGCAACTGATTAGTGGAAGCAAGCAAGTAACTCACTGACTCCTTCGAGCCGCTTCACACTGCGACTGGTTGCCAGATAAAAAACGCGAATGTAGTAGAAAATTACTGCGATGATTAGCGTCGGTATCATTAGCCAATAGTTGGCTATTCCGACCACAACTATTATTCCAAGAAGCGATAAACCGATTTGTAAACAATCGATCAATGCCATTGGCAACAGTTCGTCAATGGCACCCATATCTTTGGAAAATCTATTAAGGACACGACCAGACGGATTGGTGTTAAAGAACCGCATCGTTGCCCGACTTATGCATTGGAACATGCGATCGTGCAGCCTAATGGATACTTTCATGCATGTCGAGAAGAATGCGGCCGAACGAACTAAAGTAATTATCACAGTGAACACGATTAACGCACTGTATATGTATATACAAACGTCACGGCTAATCGGACCCTTCCAATCTTTCACAAGGCCGTCCTCCGTTTCGTTCACCTGCAAGTAAACATGCTTATCTAATAAAATTGCACAAGGATAAGATCAAGACGAAGTAACATTGAGAACGATAGATACATATTTCTCTTCCATATTGACCCATCGCGAGATAAAGAAGTCGCTACCGCTGGCTGCCAATTGTGCGAGTACGCAAAGCAAGCCTACCGTAGCTATGATACACCAATTTCCGCCTGCGTGGAAATATCCTGCATAAACATCACCGGAAACTTTGCCTTTTGTACGCGTTTCAGCAACCTGCGGACAGTTTGCAAACATCGTGCGTGTGTACATTTCCAGTTCCTCCATCGATCGTCGTTCACCTTCGTAAATGTAATTACCTCGACGGGCTCGCCTTTCTCAGTAGCGGTACTCCTCAACGAACTGAGAGACGTGAAACTCGCGTTACGAGATGTGCTTCTACTGGGAGGAGCGGATCCCAACTTTTCCTCCTCCTCTTCTGACCGATGCTCCAACAATCTACCAAAGTCTACTCCGCTGGAAGCAAGCTGGTCGTACGAGCTGCAATAAAGTAACACGTACATGCGGCGAACGATAAGTTTAATCGAAAGGGTAATGATCAAACGCCGGAAAAACCTACCCCTCCGTCTGTATCTCTCCGTCCTTTAAGACAATTATTCTATCGACATTTCTTAAGTACTGTAGCTGATGCGTCACGAGAATTCTAGTCTTTCCTCTTAAGTACTTTACGACACACTCTTCGAACATGTGCTTGCCAACGTGAGCATCCACGGCGCTCAAAGGATCGTCCAGTAAGTACATTTCGGACTCGGCGTAAACAGCTCTGGCTAAATTGATTCTGTACACACAAGTGAATAAATTATCTGCAACTTGTTGTCGTTGCTGGCCGACATGTATATTTGCATGCACGATGCAACGACTGACCTGGCGCGTTGTCCGCCTGACAAACTGATTCCTCTTTCACCAACTATCGTTTTATCGGCGTACGGTAGTAAGGTAAAATCTCTTTTCAACTGGCACGCTTTCACCACGCGATCGTATCGATATTGATCCATCTTTCTACCGAACAGAATGTTTTGCCGAACGGAACCGGCAAACAGCCATGGTTCTTGACTAGCGTACGCAATTTTCCCGTTTACCTATAAAGCGAAGAGTTAGTGATATTGCCATTCAGTTGCGCAAACGTGGATAAGTAATTACTGAAGAAGCGATACGAACATGCACCGCGCCTGAGTTTATGGGCAATTCTTTTAATATCACATTAAGCAAGCTGCTTTTACCAGACCCAACTTGTCCGACTATGGCAACCAGTTCTCCCGGTTTTACTTTAATGTTAATATTCTTTAGCGTATTTTCTTGCTCGTACGATAGCCATTTGGCACTGGCATTGTTTAAGGATAGAATATGTTCTCCTTGATAGTTATTTGTATCAACTTTATCATTGGCTTTTTTCTCTCCGTTGTTTACGTCGTAATTTTTCTTCACTTCATCCTCGGACGTTTCTTGTTTGCCTTCCGGTTTCGTATTTGCACGATCCACCTCTTCGTACATCATAAAAGTTTGCAAACGTTTTATGGAAACCATTAATTCGGCCATCTGGGTTATACCTATAAGAGCATTTTTTTTGCAATCCGAATTAATTAGTCATCTTTCATAAACGTTTAAATAAATGACCTTACCCTGGGGAAAGAAAACAGTCATTGTTTGGCGTAAAACATTGTAGTACGCTTGCAGCATGAAAACTTTTTCCGCGGTTATCTTGCGATCGTAAGAAATGTAAGCTAAAATAGTAACAAAGAGGGCCATCCTTGTGGTAAACATAATGAACGACATGGTAACGCCTCTGAGTAAAGACATCGCTCGTATAACATCGATTTCTCGTCTGAAATTATATTAATGGGGTCACGTTTACGATGACAAACAGACACAATTTGCATAAGCAAAGAATACCACCTTCGAGCTTTTTCAACTAATCTACTAAACGGTTTTTCCCAAGTGTACATTTTGATCGCCTGTATACCGCTGATAATTTCATTAGTTAATCGAACTCTCTCGTCCGTCCTGAAGGCAGTTTTCAACCTGTATATGGAGGATTTTTTACCCAAATACCCTATACAATTAGAAGAAGGAAAAAAAAGAGAAAAACAATAATATGAAATAAAAAAATTGTAGATATCGCGTATATAAAAATAGACAGACATAGAGATATACACGATTTCAAATACCTTGAAGAGGAATGAACATTAAGAGTACTGCGATTCCGATAAGGGCGGACACCTCGACTTGGTCGTACATAAAGTACGCGATGATAATAGTCTCGAGTGGTCCAATCCACAAGTAGTGCAAATGTATAATTGCTATGTCGAATCTATTAACATCGTTGGACAAGAGATTCACCGCTTGTCCTATTGTTGTTTCGCCCAAAGCCGTTCTTGAAAGTCTCAATGCTTTTCTATATATCAGCGTACAACAAGCTATACGCATTTTCATTCCCATGTGGAATATGCCCATCATGTACGGATGCATTACAAAGATTAACAGGGCAGAGCACAGTATTACACCTCCTGCATATAAATAGGCGCTGTCTTTTGTCACCAGGACACTACTGTAATGTTCCAATAGGTAACCAAGAAATATGGGCTGCATTACTCTAGATATGGAAAAAACGGGGTGGGTATTATTCAATGGTTAATCAAGTCGCTGACTGAAGTAGCATCTAAGAATACAACTGAAAGTCACCGTATTAACTACAAACTACAAACTACAATAGTTGCGCACACGAATTTCTATTAGCAAATACCACTACAATGTTAACTACGAAACAAAAAATTGTATTCAATTAATTAAACAAGAAAATTACTTTCTTAAATATAGCAGCCTAATGCCAAACACAATAAAGGGGATTAACAGGCACAAGATACAGTAACGGTCTTAAGGACTTAACAGTTTCATTGCTTCATCATTTTCATGAACTTGCGAATTTGAAGAATTGTATAATCTTGTCACTGCAGTACGCAGTGGCACAGGTTCAAATTTCATTTGATTGTAGTACCGAATCAAAAGGCCAAGAAATAGGGGCTGTGACAATCTGAACAGGTAATACGGAGGTCTTTAAATTCTCTGCACCAAAATATTACATTATCTTACACTCTTAACAAATTCCATACATGCACATATATATATACATATTAAATTAAATAATTTTGTACCTGAGAAGAATCTCAAAAACCGCCAAAAATATTCCGTACAACATTATTTGAACACCAAAACATTTGATAAGAACTTTGATTAGACTGGGCTCCTTCAACTTTTTCTTTCTATCCTGCTTTTCGTCTTGAAGTTCCGATTTTTCTTTTTGGTACGCATCGTAATCTTTTTGCCATACTCTTGATATCTTTGTGCCTAAGGAACTACTCTTGTGTTCCTGGAGAGGTTCATATAAATCGTCGACTTCCAAATCCCTGCGACATCCTACCCAAAAAGTAGGTAACGTAAACCTATGAATAAAGACGAGTCAGCAAATTATTACCATTAATAGTGTTTTATTGGTATGTTATTTTGCAGAATTGAAAGAATAATTAGAAATATAGTACTTCTGCACTTCTTTATGTTCCATTATCTTTAAATCGCTGATTAAATTAAATATTTCAAGGTGGTAATATTATCTCTGTTTTCGTGCAGACTAATATCAATGGTAATTGATTAAAGATAAAAAAAAAATGCTACATTGGAAAGTTCTACATGACAATACTAAAAGATAACGGTGTAGAGATTGGAAACTTCATTTATTTGGTTCATAGTGGAGCCCAAAAGATTACTCTCATTCTGTTTACACAACTCGTTATTATATCAGATATGAAGGTATTTGGAAACCACGGGTCATTTATCACTTTGATTTCATTTTTCAGTAGTGTCGAGTCATGAGAGAAAAACATAGTAGTGAAATTAAAGAATTTTGCTTTTAAAACTTACGCAAATGTTATAGCACTCAGAGGATTTGCCCCTTCCCTGGGATTCCTTTTCTTTTCTGCCTTTACTTTCCCATCCATGATAGGTATCGATTTATGTGTTTGTCTTACCTAACATATTTTTGAATTATGGACAGTTTTTCAGACACAGTGATGTGTGTTACAAAGAATCAAATGTATGTATTATACATGTGTATCATGAAAACGATGAAAATGAGATGAAATTATCGCAGCAGACTGGTGTAAAAAATACATATGCTATATGTAACACATAGAGTTAACAATCAATTATCAACTAGAACAGACGTATTCCTTCGGTTGATAACTGATCTAGAGAGTGTTAAGTAGACAATACATATTTCACACCATGAGATATATTTTCGAAATATCATCAATGAAGTTGTTAAATTTATGATCAGTATCATGTTCATTAACAGTCATTTAGGTATTGTTCTCAACTTTGTATTCGTTCTATTGTTTAAATTTGTTTGCTTCAACTTGTAGCTGCATTAATACATCGAAATTTTGTAAACTTTCATAGAACTGAATTGAATTGAGCGTACTGAAACGCAAAAGACTTGTCAGATACAAAGTATGAAATCAATACACTTAATCAATCATAATTGTATGCAGTGCATACTTATTATCCTTTTATGTAATACCGGATCTAATGTTTAAAAAAAAAAATGTTCAACGAAATGATCGATTAAATTGTTTGCCATATAACGAGCTGGACTTTACTCATTCGATTTAATCTACCTACACGTGCTGTGCTTCGGGTATAGCACTTTCGAAGAAACGTGACAAGCGAAAATTTGCCGCATTTCACATAGTTGTCATAGTAAGTAATTAATATTCATGGGATCGAGGATCTGTGCGATGGTCGATAAGTACCATTAATTGGTTTCAAAGTTCCATCAATTGACAAAACCACATCCGCTGCACGGACTGACATTCAAATGATTTTCCGAAGTACAATCCCGATTCGATAACTCGAACGTGTCGAAGAAAATGATGGAAAACGGAATGGACTGTTTAGTCAGAGTTTTATGTCACTTACGGTAAAGAAGTATAGACCTGACTATTTTCCAGCACGTGAATGTTCCATTACTTTCCGATTGTTCAACAGCTCTCTGGATGAGAATTGGCGTCCAATTAAGTAGAGGGCCGTTAGTGGACTGTGCTTCGTTTGCTTCAGCTCATATGTGTCATTGGTTAACCTTAAACTAACACGTGATGTCATCAGATATCTTTGATACATCGGCGCACTTCTGCCATTGCTTTCTGTATTACCGTACTTTATTTTTCGTAATAACGATCAGGCATCTTTCGACGGGTAAACGTAAAGGGGATTTGTATATCAATGCTATATCTATAATATACGAGCCCAGCCACACTCATGAAGATAAAGAAAAACGTAGATTGATAAGATGGTCCAAATAAACACGCGGCGTTGAATGAACAATGATAAAAAATCATTTACAATTACCACCCGAAAATCGAATCGAATTGAATGATGAAACGTGGCTGCCACCTAGTTGAAAACATTGTAAACTTTAGCTCACTTTATTACTAACCAATTCTACGTCATGTAGCTGCTATTGATGAATTCAATCGCAACAGATGCGATGTCCAAAATAATATAAGAGATCAACCCTATTCGAGTGGTAGGGATTGTAATTGAATACAGGAAAAGTCAATAATTTCTCACATAATTACAATCGCGATCGATGTGGAGCATTCAGATTAATTTGATAAATAAACAAAATTAGCCACTTCATACATTAAAAAATAACCACCAGGAGCAGGAGACATTTATAATTAACATCCCTTTTTACAATCTGTCGGTAACGATGTCAGTGACATGGAAATGGTACTGAAGTTCTAAAGCTCCACACCTAATGTGGCGGTGAAAAGATGATGGGAAAAAATAAACGTTTCCCACTTTGCCGACTCAATATTTTATTTATAATACGACGCCACGAATTGTCGTGGTGGAGCTCCTACTTGTTCGATAGTTCTTTCTATACTAAAAAAGTAAGCTAAACGCTAATGACTAGATTTAAACTTAAACCTAGTGTTACACATCTAAACTACTTAAACAACTAGACTTAAAGACTAGTGTCTTAAAACTAACTATGATAACACTAACCTAGTTACATCTAGTTACGCCCGCCGACGGTAACACTGGTCGCGACTACGCGACCAACGTCGGTAAATCCCGGTCGCCACAGTACTCCCCCCCGAGTGAGTTTATTCACTTCAAACTCGCGAAACTAATCATCTTAGCTGGCCTTGGGCCAGAGTACATTTTTGGCGCTAACCTAGGTGTTCCTTCCGTCTCTTCTAGATAGGCTGGCTTTAAACGATCTATTGAAATTACTGTGAGTCTATTTTTGAACTGAATTTTAAAAATTTTTTCTGAAATACGCTCTACTACTTCAAATGGCCCCTCATAGGGAGCTTCGAGCGGCTTCCTCACAGCGTCGATCCGAACAAATACATGTGAGCACGTATGTATGTCGGAATGAACAAAACTGCTCTTTTTCCGGTGGTGTACCATAGGCTTCGGCTTAATTTGCCTAATGGCTTCTCTGAATTTTGACAAAAATATATTAGGATTTGCCTCATCAACATCGCTTACGAAAAACTCTCCTGGTATCCTTAAAGCGGCACCATACACCATCTCAGCAGCTGATGCTTTAATATCAGCTTTATAGCTGGTTCGAAGTCCCAGCAACACCGTTGGCAGAATCTCCAGCCAATTCTTATCTTGGTGGCACATTATTGCGGCTTTCAATGACCTGTGCCACCTCTCAATCATCCCGTTTGACTGGGGATGGTACGCCGTTGTTCTCGTCCTGCTACAACCTATCAGTTGCATCAGAGACTCGAACAACTGCGACTCAAATTGTGACCCTTGGTCAGTCGTTATCGTTGCTGGTGCTCCGAACCTGGCTATCCAGTGCTCATACAGCGCTGCGGCGACATTTTCCGCCGTGCTGTCGGTTAATGGTACCGCTTCAGGCCACCTGGAAAAGCGATCAATGATGGTGAGGCAAAATCTGAACCCTTTAACTAATGGTAATGGACCAATTAAATCAGCATGTATATGCTCGAATCGACCTTTGGGGATCTCTATTTCCTCCGGTTGTGTCTTATTGTGGCGATGAATCTTACTTTTCTGGCACGCAATGCAAGTGCGACACCACTCAGCAATTTCTCGATTCATCGTTGGCCAGACAAAGTTTTGACCTATCAACTTCCTAGTTGTTCTTCCGCTAGGATGCGATAGATTATGCACATTGTCGAATACCCGCCTCCTAAGTGTTTTTGGCACATAGGGTCGGATATTTCCCTTGCAGACATCACCAAAGAGATATTTATCAGCAGAATTTAAAAAAATTTTCTGCAAATTCCAACCTTTTGGTCGTTCGGTAATAATATTATTTAATTGGTCATCTATTGACTGTGCCTGCATTAACTCTTCTGTAGAGATGATGCTAGGCACTTCTATTGTTTCTATTCTTGAAAACGCGTCGGCTACCGTGTTGTCTTCGCCTTTTATATACTGAATGTCGGTGGTGATTTGACTGATAAAGTCTAATTGGCGTGTCTGTCTGGGACTAGCTTTGTCTGCTTTCTGCAGAAATGCATATACCAACGGTTTATGGTCCGTTAATATACGCAAGTCCCTACCCTCTACAAGATGCCTGAAAAATCTGAGGCTCTTGTAGATGGCTAAAAGCTCTCTGTCGTACACGCTATACTTTATCTGGGCCTTTTCCAATTTCCTCGAGAAAAATCCGAGTGGCTCCCACCTACCGTTATTAAACTGCTCCAACACGGCTCCTATGGCAACATCTGATGCGTCCGTACGCAAAGCTATTGCAGCATTTTCGATCGGATGGCATAGGAGCGATGCATCCGACATTTGTCTCTTGCTTTCCTCGAAAGCTTTTTCGGATTCATCGTCCCAATTCACCAACCTTCGGTCCCGTTTCTTAGCTCCCTTGAGGTGTCCATTTAAAGGAGTGAGCCAGTGTGCTGCGCGGTGCAAGAATCTTCTGTAAAAATTAAGAACACCTAAGTAACGCCGCAAATCGGCTATCGTACGTGGTTTAGGGAAATCGCGAATCGCCTGAATCCGTTCATCCAGTGGGGCGATCCCTTCGCTGGAAACCTTGTAACCCACGTACTTCACCTCTGGTTTAGCCATCTGACATTTGGCCAGATTGATAATTAGCCCGTTCGTTTGAAGCTTGTCAAACACGGTGCGCAGATGTCTCTCGTGCGTTTCTGCGTCAGGGGATGCCACTATAATATCGTCTATGTAACTGTGGCAAAAATCTAATCCCCTGAGCATGTTGTCCACGAGCCTTTGGAAAGTCTGCGCTGCATTACACAAACCAAATGGCATGACCGTGAATTCGAAAAGCCCGAATGGCGTGATGACAGCTGTTTTCGGTATATCCTCGGGTGCTACTGGAATTTGGTAGTATGCCCGGGCCAAATCTATGACCGAAAACACTGTACATCCGCTGAATTGATGTGCCACATCGTGCAGATGTGGCAACGGATATTTATCCGGCACGGTCAAACCATTTAATCTGCGATAATCTCCACATGGTCTCCATTCGCCTGTTTTCTTGGGCACCATGTGGAGCGGACTAGCCCACTGACTCATGGATGGCCGGCAAATGTTCTCCTTGAGCATTTGCTCAAATTCCGCCTTGGCCACCCTGAGTTTCTCTGGGGGTAGTCGCCTCGCCCTTTCAGCAATCGGGGGTCCCTTTGTAAAAATGTTATGTACTACTGAATGACTAATATTTTTCCTGACGGTTGGATTAGTAATTGCCGGAAACTCTCTTAATAACGACTCGTATCTGTTGGTACGGTCTATGGTCGTAATCGTCTCCGACTTGTCAGTCGTCACAGTGGCGTTCGTAAAAAGGTTCGTCTGTCCATCTACTAGTCGCTTGCGTCGCAAATCGACTAGCAGATTGAAATTATGCAAAAAATCTGCGCCGATGATGGGCTTGGCTACGTCGGCTACAATAAACCGCCAGGAAAAATCGCGACGTAAACCAAAACTCAACGCGATTAATTTTTCACCGAACGTGTTAATAACCGCCCCGCTTGCTGAAAAAAGCGTATACGTGCATGGTTGCATGCACTCCTTACCAAAACCTCGCGGGACAACGGAAACATCTGCGCCCGTATCGATAAGGAAACCGATTCCGGTCTTCCTATCGGCTACAAACAGGCGCCGACTTTCCGCGACGTCGTCTAGCGCCTCTATTTGAGACGTCGCCGCTAGTTTTCCGCTTGTTTGTCCGCCGCTGTCCAAGAGCAAGGCTTCCTGCAACGGAACGACTGCGTTCCGAACTTCGCGTGGAAGTAGCAGTATCCATCCTCGTTGCTTCTGTTGCGGCTCCTGGACGTCCTTCTTGGCCGCGACTTTGAGCGCCCGGCACGCCATCTATAACGGCGGGCTCCTGGATGGCGGTCGCTGGCCTCCATCTTGTCTAGCCTCCTCGTCAAGGCCGCAATAGCGCCCTCTAAGGACGCCGAGGACGAAGACGGCGTCATGCTTGGAACGGCAATGGCGTCGGTCTGCGCCATTGCTGCGCGGTCGTGCAGTTTGTCCGCCATCTTGGCCAAACTGTCGACATCCAGATCCTCCGGCAAAACCGCCAACGCTTGCTGCGTGAATATTGGCAGGGCTTTGAGCCATAGCGATTGAACGACGTTTCCGCTAGTCTCGGGACCTGCCATCAGAATTATTTCACGCAATAACTCCGATGGCTTGCGATCCCCAAGCTTCAACCCCGCCAATACCTGCATCAGATTGGCTTCTTTGGACGACGTTAATCGGGAGATTAACGCCGTCTTTATGGCGCTGTACGACGCTCCTGCTGGCGCGTGGATCAAATCACTGATCGTCCGCATAGCCTTTTGATCTAGGCTGCGGATCACGGCAGAGCGTCGCACGGCGTCGTTTGTTATACCGAAACAAACGAACTCGCCCTCGAGCATTTTGAACCAGAGTTCTGGTTCTTCACTCCAGAACGGCTGCAGGTGGATGCGACGGAGCCTTTCCGCTTCCACGTCCAGGTTGCTCCTTTCATTTTGCGTCGTCGGCTTCTGTTCGGCTGCAGCGGCTTGGCTGCGCGTCGTCATCTTCAGTTTCACACACTCACTTTTTTTAAACAAAAAATAGATCCCACAACGGGTTTCGGCACCAATTTGTGGCGGTGAAAAGATGATGGGAAAAAATAAACGTTTCCCACTTTGCCGACTCAATATTTTATTTATAATACGACGCCACGAATTGTCGTGGTGGAGCTCCTACTTGTTCGATAGTTCTTTCTATACTAAAAAAGTAAGCTAAACGCTAATGACTAGATTTAAACTTAAACCTAGTGTTACACATCTAAACTACTTAAACAACTAGACTTAAAGACTAGTGTCTTAAAACTAACTATGATAACACTAACCTAGTTACATCTAGTTACGCCCGCCGACGGTAACACTGGTCGCGACTACGCGACCAACGTCGGTAAATCCCGGTCGCCACACTAAGAAAGTACATGATGCCATCTCGCGTTAGCGGCTTTTCGAGCAGTTTACTGCGCCGGCACAGAAAGCTTTTACTTACCTTAAGTGTAGATATGGCAGAGGTCCGCGTAGTTTCAAGCAGTTCTGTATGGATGGCGCTACCATAGCAGGCGCGAGTAGTTCCAAGGAGTTCCGTATAGATGGCAATACCGTAGCAGGGGCGAGTAGTTTCAAGGAGTTCCGTATAGATGGCGAAACCATAGCAGGCGCCAGTAGTTTCGAGCACTTTTTCATAGATGGCGAAACTGAAGACCACTTTGGATGTAGGTAAGACAGGGATACGAGTGGTCTTTATTAATAGTGCTTGAAAGTTAATAATGCTCGAATATCGTTTCGTACTCTCATTTACATATCAATAAAGTGTTAGCAATCAAAGTGTTACAATCTACATTAAAATTAATATGTACGGTAACATTGTCAGTTCCACTGTTCATTTTATTCTACAACAATTAAGCTGTTTAGCAAAGGTAAATGCATTTGTGAATACATTTTCCTTCGAGTAAATTGTGCAGCATGTAATAAATACATACTGATAGTAGTATTATTCTTTATTTCGGTCGCGCAACAATGAAAGTGGGGTTAGTGTACATATAACCTATCTTTACAATACCTCCCATCTTCTATTTCGCTCTTCCTTTTCATATCTTCTCTACCTTACGTATTACACTATTCTTATTTCTTTATCGCGCATCTTCCCTTATCTATACATCTTCCCTTCTTCTCCATGTTTCATTTCAAATTCTTAAATCGTTTTGATATCCTATTATCTCTATTTCCGTACATTCTGTTAACAGATGTTTTAACGTTCCAAATTTTTGTCTGCACAGGCCAAGTCGTTTATTCTTCTCCTTCTCCTAATATTTCTCAATCGTTAGTGCTTTCGCATCTGACAGCTGCACTATTAATTGCTGATTGTGCCGTCTTCCATTCTTACTCAGGTAATTTAGTACTGTTGTTGCTTTAATATATTTAAACATTTCATTATATCTTGCTCCTTCTATTTTTGTGTCTCGTTCCAGTTGCTGCATTTCATAGTCTCCTCTTTTAACCCTTCCGACCCGACATCAGTATTGTGTACTGATACACCAGCCGTCGTATGCGCCCGACATCAGTACCACGTACTGACCTGGATAAATGCACCATCGCTTTCCTCGCTTTAGGAACAATTCGATATGTTAAGACTCCAATTCTCGTCAGCCGGCCACCTCCATAGCAACTGACTTTGGCAAAACACAGTCGGGTCGGAAGGGTTAAGGCCCTCCGTCAATTCCTTCAGTTCCACTGTCATCAAATTCATGATGACTCTTATGCTTCTGGTTTGGACTTCCCTTCTTTCTTTTTCCATCAAATATCCCTTAACTATCTTTCTCTCTCCTGCTACATACTCTCTAATATATTTTTTGTGTGTGCAGGTTTCACAGGCAAAGAGTAAGGAGCATTGGCCGCCAATGCCCCACGTCCATAAAAGCAAGACAGAAGAAAGAATAACACTTGCCACATACCTTAGTTATAGTAATTGGTTTATAAAAATAGTTTGTAACTATTAGTGCATTACATTAATTTACAACAATTGTGTAATTATCTGTTATATATGTTTAGTATATATTTTATTTTATGTTCAGTTTATTCGGTAGATCTTGTATAAACTTTAATATTACTTATATTAGTATTACAAGTTCTACTGAATGTGCTAAATATAAAATGAAAGATATAATAAACAATTTACATATGCACAAGTTACACAATTGTTGCAATTTAAAATTAGCTTTAGCATTTTATGTACGCAAAGTTTAGTATAAGTTTTATCTGTAAGGTATATTGTAAATTAACTTTAAAGAATAGCTTATAAGTATTAGATTATTTATGTTTATTGTATTTTTTATAATATATAAATGTTAGTTTAGAATTGATTGTAAATAGGTATAAAAGAATAGTTCATAAGTATTAGCTTGTAAATTTGAACTACAACATTTTTGTAACGTGTATCTTCATTAAATGATTCAAATAAATCTTCAATGAAAGGAATTCTGCTGCTCTTTTTACTTTCACACCTTACCAATCCTTGAAAAGACCTAATTCCAATTCCTTAAACAAGTTCTACCGTGCAGCAACTTTAAATGCAAAGTTCACAAGCGGAGAACTTGTAAAAATAGACCTGAACATTATTAACTTAGCCGCTAATTGTTAAGGAATTAATTCGTCTTGCTGGAAGCTCTTTAAACTTAAGCGCTCGGAAATTCCAGGAACGTGACGTCATTTCCAAGAACTACG
This sequence comes from Nomada lathburiana, assembly GCA_963667235.1. Classification (NCBI taxonomy): domain Eukaryota; kingdom Metazoa; phylum Arthropoda; class Insecta; order Hymenoptera; family Apidae; genus Nomada; species Nomada lathburiana. The sequence continues at coordinate 11,657,926 of OY763906.1, forward strand.
TGGTTAGAATACCTCCTTGCATATCATATTCTCCTAATACAAATCCACGATTTTCGGCGAGAAATTTTTGCCAGAAACCCAGAAATTTTGCGTTCGGAAATTCCTGGAACGTGACGTCATTTCCAAGAATTGCCGGTGTCGGATACCTCCTCGCATATCATATTCTCCTAATACAAAGTCCAGATTTTCGAGCGCTGAAATTTCTGAGTTTCTGGCAAAAATATCTGCTGAAAACCGTGGATTTGTATTAGGAGAATATGATATGCAAGGAGGTATCCGACGTCATTTCCAAGAATTGCCGGCGTCGGATACCTCCTTGCACATCATATTCTCCTAATACAAAGTCCAGATTTCCGAGCGCTGAAATTTCTGAGTTTCTGGCAAAAATTTCTGCTGAAAATCGTGGATTTGTATTAGGAGAATATGATATGCAAGGAGGTATCCGACACCGGCAATTCTTGGAAATGACGTCACGTTCCAGGAATTTCCGAGCGCAAAATTTCTGAGTTTCTGGCAAAAATATCTCGCTGAAAATCATGGATTTGTATTAGGAGAATATGATATGCGAGGAGGTATTCGTTCTCAGAAATGACATCACTTTCCAGGAATTTCCGAGCGCAAAATTTCTGTGTTTCTGGCAAAAATATCTGCTGAAAATCGTGGATTTGTATCAGGAGAATATGATATGCGAGGAGGTATTCGATCTCAGCAATTTTCTGGACATCTGCCAACCAATTTTGCAAGAAGTGAAGACTTAGAATTTGCTGCTTCCAAATTTAATAACGTATAGGGCCATTTTTACAAGTTTCTCGCTTTAGGACTTACATTTAAAGTCCGTCCACGGTACTTCTTGTTTAAGGAAGTGGAATTAGGTTCTTTCAAGGATCGGTAAGGTGTGTAAATAAAAATAGCAGTGGTATTCTTTGCATTGAAAATTTATTTAAACTAATCAATGATGATACAAGTTACAAATATGTTGCAATTTAAACTTACAAACAAATACTTATGAATTATTCTTTTAAATCTATTTACAATACATCTTACAACTAAATGTAACTAAATCTAATACTTACAACACATCTTAGAGATAAAACTTATAATAAAAATTTACGTAGTTTGTATGTAGAGGCTTTATAAAAATAAGTTACATCGATTGTGCAACTTATTTTGCATTTAATAAACTTAGTGGAACTTGTAATAGTGATACAAGTAATATTAAGAATTATATCTTATGAGCTAATAGATACAAACTACTTTTATAAACCAATTTACTATAGCTAAAGTATATGGCAAGAGTTCTTCTGCCTTCTTCCTTGCTTTCATGCACGATGAGAAGTACGATGAGAAGATGAGAAGCACGATGAGACGATGAGAAGCATGATGAAAAGCACGATGAGAAGATTAGAAACACGATGAGGAGTGCCGGTCAATGCTCCCTACTCTTTGCCGGCGAATCCTGCACACACAAAAAATATATTAATAAGTATGTAACAAAGGACAGAGGAAAAGTAAATAGGGGTGGGACACACTAGAAATACAAGAAAAAGAAAGGATTATTTCAAAAGGAATGGAATGAATCAAACAGGAGTAAATGTGATGAGAATGGAAGTAAAGGAAGTGATGGTTAGTCTTAAAAGAAGAGACTAGGAAATGCAATAGCAAGAACAAAAAAGAATAATAAAGAAAGCAAAATATTTAGATATGTTTAAAACATTAGAACATCTAGTAAGGGTATGTTGGACAACATAGGGAGGGGTTAGGATATACACAATGTGGTAAGTGGAAGTTGAGATGAAAAGATAAGAGAAGAAAAGCTTCGGAATTTGAAACGATACAGGGAGTAAAGGGAAAGATGTATAATAGAAATAAAATAAACAGATAAGAAATGGCTAGTAATAAATGTGGTAATACGTAAAATAGAGAAGGTATGAAAGGAGGAGCGAAAGAGCAGAATGAGCAGCGATAAGATAGTATTGTAAAGTTAGGTTATATGTACACCAAGAGCTTTCATTGCTGTCAGGCCGAAATAAAGAATAATACTTTAATTTTGTTTAAAGAAAAAATTATTCATACATGTATTTACCTTTGTTTAAATGCTTCAAATTTGTTGTGTACCACAAAATGAACAATGGAACTGACAATGTTAATATGAATACGTATTGATTTTAATGTAGAGTTTAATACTAAGTTTGCTAACAATTGATATGAAATTGTAACACGAAATGATTTTCAAGCATTATTAACTTAGTTTTATAAATAAAAAGCTAAATAACCAAAGTTATAAATAGTTCCGCACCTATAAAGAAGGGTTTGAAAGGACCCGTATTCCGACTTACCAACACTCAAAAGTGGTGTATATAGTATCGCCATCCATAAATAGGTCGGTGAAACTACTCGTGTTCCTACCTTTCCTACAGTCTTTTTAATGTTGATATGGTAGAGACCCCAATAGTTTCAAGCACTATTGTATAGATGGCAGCGGTACACAACTATTAATTAATTTTGTCTATTTAGCACATGTGAATCTACATGCTCTGATCGTAATCATGTTGGAAATAGTTAACTTTCGCTGTATGCAATTATAATTTGAACTTTCCAACAATCCTGATATTTTATTTTAGTCTGAACCGATAATGTGGTACGTGAAAAATAAATTCTAGAGCGCGAGTCTATTCGATTCAATTGAAATATAAGAATGTCAATTTCAAATGTGGAATCGATTGTCCCTCGCATTTGATGCTTGTAATTAAAGAAAAAATGGACTAAATTTAAGATTTATTTCATGGAGTTTGTCGAACTGTTGTAGTAACATTTTTGTACAACGTATCGTGTAGTTACATTTTTATTCGTATTAAAAGTTAAAGTAAAACGCAATAGAAAAGTATTAGAAAAATGATTTAAGTACACAACTCGCACGCATGCAGATAATTTTCATTTAGCTGGCATATTGTAGCTTCGTGTCTTACTTAAGCTGGACCGATTTTAAATAAAAAACTAAAACGTTAGCTCGCCCTTTCTTCAATTCGTGCCCCTTCATTTATAATACACAAAAACGGCCACCTTTCATTAAGTACCTCAACTATGAAATCTCATTAAAAAAAAAAAAAAAAAAGAAGTAACTAAGGTATATTGTACAAATGTTAGGAACTAATATCTTAATCTTCTGGCATGTCGAAGCTATTTGTATGATGCATTTTAAACTAAAATACTTGCGGACAACTAAACAACAGTTGGCACCTTTCACAAGTAAGCACAATGTTGCATTAAATCCGCAATGCTGATTGAAGCAAACATACATTCTTCGTAAAGCAAATGAAACAGGCAACATTCACTTGTCACCTGAACCATGCCAATAAAAAAATGGAACAGATAACAAAAAGTTTTGTTTTCTTTTATGTTAAATTATAAATAAATAGAATAAGTAACACGCGTATAGGTACATATATCTACAACATCGTTTATGTAACGGTAATAGGAGGAATATTATTCCCATTTTGCAAATTAAATCGCATCGTTTCGTTATTCAACGATCATCCCTGGCTAATAGATGGACGCCCCAAAACTTTGCACGAGTTATGATTAATTTCTTGTATTACATATCTACAACACTGTATTTTGGAATCAGTCAGACATCGCTTAAAACTTGGATTAAAAGTACTTCTTTTCGATTTACCGTAGTAAACTTTTGGTTACAACAACCTTACATGTCTAAATACTTTATGATTTTGGGACATCTATAGTTCCAACGATTGGAAATAATATTGACACGAACATCGAAATTCAGATATCGCGTACGACAATTAGGCTTGTTGCTTGGTTACCTGTTTAATTAATAGTAGAAACAGGACAAACGGCAGGAATTCGGGATATCGGTTTTCAATTAAACTTCGCTGATTGCTGATCAAGTTGAGCAACAATCGTGATTCGAAACCGCAACTATTATTTTCATTGAACACAGATATTTGTGCGTTTAATTGCGACTTGCGCTTTTTATATGCACACACTCTTTCGTAATCTTTCTCCTTCTCTATCTATTTCTTTCTTGCACTCTGGCGCCGCTCGCTCTGTCTGAACTTATCAAACTCGACGCGCATTTCAAATTTTGTACAGAAAATCTTTACAGTTTGATCAATTCTAGCATCCGTGCAAGTATATTTAGCTGCCCCTGAATAACTCGGTTTATTCTCACTTCGATAGTCAAAGGCTAATTCGAAATGCGAATCGAAGATGCAGAATTTAATTTGTGGAAACAGAGGTTTCGTGTTCGTGGAACTCGATATTTAGAACGTAAAATCGTGGGGCAAACGCGCGCGCAAATAACGATACTATAACGAAAATAGTAGCAGTGTCACTTTTTGTGAACAAAATTCTTGGAAAACCGTTTTGTTTTCACGTATATGGCGATGCATGATACTTTAATAAATTATATTCTGCACTTTCGATTCGCCACCTAAAGGGCTTTTTGCTATTAAGTTACGCCTGTTACATGTACACACTTTGCATTCACCAAAAGATTGAGCCTGCGCATAGTCCCGCATAAGAAGAATTAACGGTGCACTCGGAAAGAATAGTTGCACTGAAATAATTCTCTTTTTAATTTTTTTTCTGTTCAGATAAGACCAATTCTCCACTTTCATTCGCCTGTTTCTTCCTTCGTTTGTTCTTCGTCGATCAAACCCGCTCTTCCATCTATCCAAGATAGTTCTGCTTTACGTTTCAATGGCAAGGCTCGTGTTTTTCAGGTGTTCTCCGGTCGATTCAGATTGCTGTTGAGCAACTCGGTGTTGGCGTTGTTGGCGTTGAGCCTTTGCTGTTCCTTCAACTTCTTCTTCTTCCGCTTGTTCTTCTTGTGCACGCAGAATAGACCGACGAACAGGCAGAAGAGGAATCCGGAGATGCAACAGGCGACCAATATCCACGTGCTTCTGGCCTTCTCCGTCTCGATCTGGAGTTGCAGAATGTTCGAGCAGCTTTCGTACAGTTCTATCGTTCTGTTGCTGAACTCTGGCTTCAAACAGTCTTGTTCTTGTTCCTCGGTGCAATTAAATGTGGGTAGCAAGCGGACTCCTCGGGCTTGCAGCCACGCTTTCAACGTCTGACACTCGCACGTCTTTGGATTGAACTTGATCGGGTTCTTGGAAAGATCGAGGATCTTCAGTGAACAGAATGGGGCTAGATCCTCCGGGGAAACGGCGACAATGGCATTGTCCGAAACGTTCAGATGAATCAGCGTCGGTACAGGGCCTATTTGGGGGATCTTGCAGAGCCTGTTCTTGGCCAGCTGCAGAAAGGTGAGCGGAGATTGCACGTCCATGCGTTGAAACAGGTCGTCGGTTAGCTTGTTCTTGCACAAATACAGCTTCTGAAGATACGGCAACTCGAACAGTTTCTTGGGCAGGTTGTCGCAGCCGTTCGTCGACAGATCGAGCACCTTCAGATATCGCAGCTTACTGAACGCCCCTTCCTGGATCTCCTGGATGAAATTGTCACCGAGATAGAGGTACGCGAGGTTCGTGTACAAGGCTAAGCTGTCGTTCGTCAGCACTCGCAACCTGTTCACGGACGCGTCCAGGATCTGTTGGAGAAGCAGACTTTGATTAATTCCACGTTCCAAATGAGAAAAAGGGACATCGTGCATCGAACGAAGCTCGAGGTTTCGCCTGACCTGAATTTCCGACTTCAGATTCGAAGGAATCCACTCGAGGCCCAGATTCGCGCAACGGACTTGGACCATCGCGTATGCCCTGCTGTATCTACAGGTCCTCGATGGAATGTCTTGATCCATGACCAACGTCGCACTGGAAAATCCAAGCATTATCGTACCCGGCATGATGGCCACGACCGAGCCGAGTATAAGGAGTCCATTAACCAGGAACGCGTTCATGTCTGTAACAGAGAGGCGAGATTTTCTCCGTGGAATTCGGCGTTCGCAATCGCTCCCATCTCTCGAGACGTTGGCAACGTTTGGAGAGAAATGAGTTCTCGAAAATTTCGGGGGCAACGTCACGGTGATCTTTCGGTCGACAATTCGTTTCCGAAACGGGGGAAACTCTGAGCAGAGCGACGCATCCGACGACGCGCGAATTCGCCAGGAATTCTAGATATTGCTCCTCGCCGCGATTGAAAAACTTTCTCGCGGAAGAAAATTGTGGAAATTGCGGCGTCAGACTGGGTGTAGCCCGGCATGCGCTACGAACGAAACAGATTTCGGAGCACTGTTCCCTTGGTCGCGTTCACTGCTCTCGACCGTGAACAACGAGCAAAGAATTTCTTGCATCGAACGCGTCCGATATATGTATACCTGCGCTACCTCCTGGAAAGGAAGAACGTGCGAACCGATCTTGTAAAGCTTCAAACAGCGTGGAATACATCGCTTTCAGATTTCAAAGACTTTCTACGCGATATTGCACTTCCTTTCCTTGCACTCGATTCTACACTCGATTCTAGTCCTTTGCCGGCGCTTCCAATCTGCGGAAGATGGTTATCGCCATCCTCGAGGAACGCGGTGAAGACGAAATCGGTTTATATCATGGAGGCGCGGTGCTGAAGAAGACAGAGGCTTTTGTTTATTGTACCAAGCTGATGAACTGCAGAGGCAGCCGCTACGCGCAAGCTGACCACATATTCTCACACTGGTTAACAGACTTCGGGGGAACAAGCTCGAGGAAGATACATTTTCTGCGTTGCTCGTGAAACTCGAACCAGAGTTTTTATTTCTTTCACTTATCGCGGTAGAGAATCGTGCGAATTAGACACCAGGCCGACATCGCGTTTTCTCGAGGCTTACGACGAACGTATGCAATACGGTTTAGTCAGGATACTTAAAGTTCCAAAAATTGCTCGGCCCGTGGCTTAGGTCGGCACGTGTTTTACAACGGGCTGCTAAATTAACGAATTCGGAGTAGCACCGTCGCCCTGCTCCACCCGTCGATTGTTAAAAGAAAAAAACGAAAGAAAAGAAAAGTCAGCCCTGGTGACTCTGAGAAATATCGCGAGGGCAAGAAATAAAGTTTCCGCGGAGCTCGTGAAATGCGCCCTATGAACGTCAGAGATATAATATTTTATTTGAAATACTTTCTACGACGTCGTAGAGGAAATGCGTTTCGTTAGCAATGCCTCGACAGGAATCATTTTACGGGACTCTCGTGGCTCGGCACGCGAACCGAAATAGAATGTATTATCGCGAAGGTGCACGCGTTATGCAGCAACAGGTCTGCGAAATGTATCGAAGGAGACGAGGGCTCGATCGCGTTTATTTGTGGCCTGCGTGAAGGCTCTGATTATAGCCTTTCGAACGATCCTTATCGATGCTCTCGAACGGAGAGACGCAGAGACAATTACGTGGCGGGAAAAACGAGATCGAGCTCTTCCTGGGAGGCGCGAATCGGAGTAGCACAGGCAGCGCGTTAATCGAAGGAGCACAGCAACTTCTTTTTGCGAAGTTCACGGGGGTCGAATAAAAGGGATAGAATGCAACTAACTGCCGCGAGATAAATCGGCCAAACTCGTGGAAATAAATTAGAGAGTTCTACAGTATCGTGTGATTCCATTAGCAAGTACAAGTGCAGCGAGGCTGCTATTGTTGCTGCTCCTATTATCCAAATACACACTCAACTATCCGAACATTCTGTTATCTGAGCGGTTTTTCTTTCGCGATATTGCACCGCGTGTCCTGTGAAAACAGAAACATTCTAGTGCGCCCCGTTCTACGAACGTGCACCACTTTGTGCGAATCTGATATAGTACTCGATAAATATTGGACAATATTCCATAGGTTTCGTTTCGTTTCGCTCTGTACTCCTGAAAAGATAAATTACAGAACGAGCTCGACAGTCGCAAATATTGAAACTGCGACAAAATGCGGCCAAATTATTCTTGTCTTAGTTCAAATAAAATTCCAACTCCTGGATCGACAAACGCGTCGCGACGTCAATCATCGATAGTCATAAATACTTGGTCAGCTATCGATGCAACTGATCGATTCCATGCAGCACGTCTGCACGTGCTTCACGCTTGACTCTCCTTTTTTCTTTTTTTCTTTTTTTTTTTAACTCGCGCCACGGACTCCCGAATTTAGTTTGCAAACCCGTGCGTGTTGCTAGAACGACCGCGTGCAATCGTTCGTAATAATTTAAGTTGGAGGAAAAATGTAGTCGGCTGGGCGACGCGAAAAAAATTGTCGAGTTGCCAGTTTTTCCAACATTTTTCCAGCGAGGAGCGTATTATCCTGTTAGAGAAGCCGTAATCGGATGCTCGGTTAGGCATTTATAACGGCTGCAGCGGCAAAAGCGTCGAAAACAATCCGTTGTTCGCGAGTCGGGAAATATGGAAAACCGCTTGGCACGATACTTTCCAAAGGGGAACATGTCGTACGAACGTTAATGCAGCGAGCAAATATTTCCCTGAAATGAGGCATGCCGTTTAATTTTTTCCTGAATGGGGCTTGCCGCAGGTACGCTTTCATTGATTTCGCGGCAAGTAAGCCATTCAGCCACGACAAAAGGCAATAAAAGTTGACCAAATCCTTGCAATTCGCGTTCGAAACGATTGAAGTCGCGTGTAGTCGAGTCCAGTCGAGTAGAAGCATAGCTTGTCCCGGATCCCGAGAGCTTTTGATCCGCGAACCCGTGTTTCCCTCTCGAATTCCTCACTCTTTCGACCCTGCGAGCCCGTGAATTCACTTTACGAGCTTGGCCGATGAACAAGCTGCATCGAAATGCCCGTAGCAATTTTCTCCCTTTTTCCGTTTCCCCCCCGAGTTATCCTCTGTCGCGAATTTTCAGGTTTCTACGTGCCGACGGTCCTAGGTTACACGGTCGGCAACTTTCTCTTCACTCTTTGCTTCGTATAAAAAAGAGAGGGCAAATAAAATCTAGGGAACAACGAATATTCATCTCGACTAATATTGCTGCTTCAATAGACGCGAATCAGAGGTGAATGCTGTTCCAACGGAGCACGATGAACCGAAATGTTTGCGGCAGACATCTCGTTTTCCTGTCCCGTCAAACGTTGCCGGAATTTTTGCACGCTTTCGCGTGAAAACCGATCCGAAATTCCTTCGCTCTGGAACGATCGAAACAAACCGACGCGACAAACTCCTAGGGAGAACGACGTCGGCCAGATCAAATCGAGTCCGATTCATCCGAGAGATAACAAAAATGCGATCAATGAAACGTTTGGAGGCTGAATGGACAAGAAAAATGATTCGAACGAATCGCGTTTTGGGCTTTAAACGATACGGCTGGTCGTTTTCTTGCGAAACGTTGATCATTCGCGACCGCGCGACGTTGAACGCACTCGACGAACTTTGTTCGAATTACGGAGTTCTTGTCGATACTCTCCCTCCTCGTCCCTTATCTTTTGTCTCGACAAAGAAAATATTCCGAGGCAGTCCATCGCCGCGTGTTGGCGTTTACTTCGTAATTATGATAATTGAAGTGAAACGGAAAAACAGGCTCGTGTCCAGCGGCAAAGAATAAACGTCTAGACGACAAATGATATTCATCGCAGCGGGAGTGATGGAGATTATCAGAGATTACGTTTCCTTGTGACGCGGGGCATCGCGATAAAATTATATAATAATAATAATACTTGGCGTGTACGCGGATAGCGTTATCACGGGGACTTGTTTGCCATTCGTTTCGACGCAATTCCAAGTTGTTGACTAAGATAATAATTCAGCGCGGTACATCAGTCATCCATTACGTTTCGTCACGCTTAAGTCATCGATTCATCGTTTCTGATATCGTTTTCCGCGATCCGTTGACACGACAGAGAGCGAGGCTGATACGCGCGAGCGCGTTGAACTTCTCGCAGTGCACGTTTTCTTCGTGAAAGCGAAAATGTTGAACGAAAAGATCGAGCTGTCGCAAGAAGAATTAAAACATTAATTTATTATTCGATAAGCGGAAGAGTGCTCGGTCGGGGCGATATCAATTTTCAGCGTATTAAGAAACTAATACCCATCGGAGCTGGGTTTAAAGATACGAGACTTCCAGTTATTGTGGATCGAAGATGTAATCGAGTAAATTATTAATGCCGATGTCCCCCCCCCCCCCCCCCCGGGTTGAATGGAATTAAATGCTTGACTTCGTTATTCGACGTTGTACAATACTTTCTTCGAGATTCACCTGACGACGATGTTTCACGCACCCGGATGGAAAAACGCCCCACTTTTCCAAGTCAAAAGATCCGCGATTAATTGAAGGAGAAAACGTAATCTGGCAGCGCGATATCCGTTCCAGAGCCAAGAGAAATAAATGGGAGCTGAACGGCTGTTAATAACCGACCAAGAATTATTAACCCAGCAACAGATTTTTCCAACGAGATGCCAGAATCTTGTGTATTCAGCTTTTATTTGTGAAAGCTGTCCGTACATTCAACAGACCAGCTCAATAAAAGCTCGGGGCTCGTTTGCCGACACTTCTCGGTACGTATTCATTTCCAACGCGTTGGCCAACTTCCTTCGGACTATCAACAACCCGCGAATAAACGAAACTTTCTAAATATCCTCAAAGGAGTGGCCACGGCGGAAGCAATGTCGCCACTTTTGTGCCATTCCAAGTCAAAATTTCCAGCGTCTCCGCAGCGGGAAGCCGGTGGAAATGCACCGAAATCGGCAGACGAATCCGTGGGAACGTTAAACGCGAGAGTGCAATTTTAGCGTGCAGCAAAGTGCAATGCAGATACATCTGGAAATAAAACGGACTCGTGGAGAAAACCGCCGAAAATAACGATGAAACGAGGCGTCCCGCGGCGGAAACAAAAACGTCTCGAGAAGGGGCGGCTGTATCTCGAACGAACCCCTTTGTTACGGGTACGCAAAATTGTCGCAGAAATCGCGAGAAATCGGAGGACGAAGAGACGCGTTTCCGAAAAGCAGGATAAGACCTGGTGGCTATTTTTCTAACAGCCGAACGTATAAAATTGCCGATCGAACCATTGATGGCATTTGGCTTGGACTATTCTCTCTGCGTATGAAACGGCAGGCTTGAGGTCCGATCTGTTCTCCCTAGCTTGTCCTGGGAGCGGTCCGGAGCGGCGTCCAAGGATCAAAGTCGAAAGGTCGGGAGAGGCGAGAGGCGAACGACTGGACGAAGAATCGGTAAAAATTCAGCCGGTGGACGATCTCCTTTGCCTTTCTACTTGCCCTGGCCGTGCTGACATCGGGAACAGATATTTTCCAAGCAAACAGCAGCATGCTTCCATTAACCGACCGGCTCTACCGTGGCAGCCGACACGAGCGAAAATAAATTAAACGAGAGCGTGTAGAGTGTCGCAACGAGAACTCTCGCTATCCGGCTGGAGTGCGAGGTGGTCCACGATCGTTTCCACAAACTCCTTCGTATTTGTCCCGGAGGTGCACTCGAATTCTCGCGATCCTCCGGCTACGAACCTGGAATATTTGCAGGGACGAATGGCTGGCCCGTGTCGCCGTTTATTGCGCGGCCCGTGTCCTGTCGTGTTTCGCGACGCCTTGTCAGATGTTCGCCGGTTCCCAAAAAAGGTATTCAAAATGCTCGGAGAACCATTGTCCCCAGAATTTTCTTCTCCGGGATGAACGACTAAACTCAACGAACAAACACTTTCCCACTGTGACCCCGTGCGATTAGATAGCAAACCCAGTGGAAAGTAACGAGGGAAAGATCCAGGCTCGGTCAGACGCGGGTCATTTATCGAGGCAGAGGCAGATACGACCTTTGAAATTCTCCGCGCGCCGATAATTAGGGGACCAATCTCCTTATTGAAATCTTGGTCGAACGCAACGAGCAACCACAACGGACCGGCCAAAGTTTTCCCTCCGCTCGTGCCGAAGGATAAAACTTTCACCCCGATCGAGGCTGCCCACTTTCAGCTTCTTTCCTGCTCCATTGTCCCGAGCGAGAAGGAAGCCGCGCGAAAATAAGTCAGCTGCCTAATAAAAAATCAAACTTCCCGCCGCGTTATTCATAGATCGCGACGGAGTTATTATTCCGAGGTATCGATTAAACCGCTTCTTCCCTGGATAAACAACCGCGCTGGCCAAACTTTTGCCGCGAAGTGACGCGAAGCAAACTAATTAGCCGCTGCCACTTGCGCGCCCGGCGAATTTTCCAAATCGATTTTCTCCCAGTCAAGCACGCCAGACTTCGCGGGAAGAAAGTTTATTTATCTTACGACTGGAATCCTCCGTGTACCCTGGGCAACGCGAATTATGGCTACACTCGTGGATACCGTAAAACCAAAGTGGCGAAGGGCCGACTTATCCGCGCAACCGATTCGATTTTCGCGACGCGAAAGGTAAAAACGTGTCGGCCCAAAGGTGCAACGACACCGGGGAAACATCGGGCGACAATTATCCAAGCTTGGGGCATGATTAACACCCGAGGCTGCTACGGCATTAGTTGTCCTTTCTAACCATCTCTGTTCTATGTCCTCGTTACCATCCTTGTTCGCGTCCACGAGGACCCGAGAGCAAACAGAACTCGCGACGATGACTTACGGGTAATTTAATTTGACGGAACTGAAACGGGACAAGCTGGCAGCCACGGCTGACGGAAGGATCTTAGCAGAGGAAAAGAGGACGGTACACGCCGGCCAGCTCGAAACTCGTTTCGTTTTTCCATTATTATTACGACTATTGTCCGAGGTGAAAGCGGAGGCGGAAGAATGGGGACGCGAAGCACCCTTTTCCTGTCAGGTCGCGAGAATTCTCTCGAACCACCACCGTTGTAGAAGGGAGGGACATCGCGGGAAGCTTTGCCCGTTGCCTTGATTCCCGAGCTACCGCGTGTGAACTGATGTTTCGTTCCCGGGAACCTCTCTGTTTCCCAAACCGACGATGTTATCTTAACGTCGGAGGTGGAGCCGCAATATCTGGCAGGGAATATCACAGCCGGAGGATTTTGGGTTTCACGGTTTCGAATTTCTTCGCCCCGTTTCTGCCCCCGTCGTTTCCCGGGAGGACATCGTTCATCAGGGAACGTCGATACTCGTCGCCTCGAGCTCACGTACTGGTCGTACACGTTTTCGACCAGCCGTGATAAACAGTCCGAAGGTGTCTTCTAATAAGATGCATGCGCCAAGGTGTCCAAGAGCGATTATATATTAATCGGAGTTGCCAAATGTGTCATGCGTCGACTGTCGACTCCGAAACGAATCCCGCGTCCCGCCGCGTTCTTCCTTTGAGGATTCCTACGGAATGTTCAGATGATCCGTCGAAGGAGCGAACGAGCACGAAAGTCGATCGCGGGGTCCTTTTCGAGCGGCCAGGTGGCTCTCGTTATATCCGTTCGGCGGACTGAATTCGAATTCGAGCGAAGCAGACATAATGACGGAGCATCGAAGGACCTACGTTTTACCTACACCTTTCCACGAGTATCGAGCCTCTCCTAGTCGTTGCGACAACACCTTACGCAACGCCCCAAGAAGACAAGGACGATGCGGGTGGCAAATCGCGAGATCAAACGAGGTCGCAACCTCGAGCGGAACATCGAGAACAGATTGGCCAGCAAGACTAATCCATCGCGTCGCCGATTGCGCGAGATCCCATTGAATATTTATGAAGGCAAACGTTCCGATGACGTATCGAGTCGACCACCCACGCTCACCTGTCGTTTTTTCTCGCTAACTTTTCGCGATTGATTTCGTTTCACGCCTACCAGCAGATCCCTTGACTCGCTTGAGCGTTTCGAAACAGGCGCCTCTTTATACGCGAAAAGACGACGGGGGAATATTTTTTCCCTGCCAACTCTTGCCAACGACGTGACACGTATGAACCACCTGCGCCTCCCGCAGTTTTCCTCGTTTCCATTCAATGCCGTAGATGCGCTCGTTGGACGTGCCACATAGCGCAATAGGCGCCCGTGCAATAACGTGCACGCGGTCATTAAGCATCGACGGACGAAACCGAAAATTCTCGACAATTTGTGCCCTGTCCAATGCAGACGCAATTGCAAGCCCGGGAACAGTCAGATATTTAGCAACGCGCCCCGCGCGAACGTAAGGTAAATCAAGCTCGATTTTCCTGGAACGCGTGGAGAACGCCGTTGAAAAAGAGAGACGAATCGGGGGAAGTATTTGTCGAAACGGTGTCTCACGCGTACCACAGCCTCTAGGGTGTGCATAGCAGCGGCAGTAACAACAAAAGCGAAAGGCTCGTTCCTTTTCCCGAGCCGGAGGAAAGCCCCGAGTGTCTCGGCGAGGTTGGCCGCTAACCGAAGAATGGAGGGGAAACGCTGTGCTCGGCGACCCGAGCAAACGAGTTAATGAGCGGTTATAAACTTTCTTCGTCCAAGTTTCAAGGACTTTTTTCCGTATAAATTGAAATCTTCATCGGACGTCCCTTGCTCCTTAACGAGCGCCCCTTAACACTTTCTTCCGGGAAAGTTTGGAGATCCGCGCGATCAGTCGCGGTAGCGTATCCCGTTTAGTACCAGGACGCGGGTGGTACCTAAACTTCACGTTCCTCGTTTCGCAATTCGTCCGGTGTTTTGCTGCACCCCGATTAAACAAGTTTCTTCGCTACTTCTTGGATAAATCGTCGCCGAATATCGCGTACAATTCTGATAAGCTTATCGCGGGCAAAGAAATTTCTACGAGGACAACGCTGGACAAAAGTTTGCCAACTACGTTTCCTCTGTTCCAGCGACCGATCATCGCGTGGCTCTCGAAGATTGATCGCGAATTTCTTGCAGCCTTGTGTCTCTGTCGAGAATGGGCGGCATCGCGGCCAAGTTAAACGATCGAACGTTTCACCGCTCGATTATTTCCTTCTCTACTTTCGCCCGCTTTCCACTCGGAAGTCATTTCTCTCTCCTCCACGTGGACGATTCCCCTTCGGTCCGGTAACGAAACACGCGCCCGTGAAACATGCTGGCCCCGTGTATCTTACTAAAAATAACAACCACTTTTCCGCTCCGCTCGCGCCAGGGGGCCTCGTGTGATTTTATTTATTTGATTCCTGCCGTCCGAACACGTCGGCGACGAGAGCCACTTCGTACCGTCCTGAAATTACTGAAACTCGCCCCGCAATCCGATTGCCCGCGTCCAGAATGAACGAAGCGTGCTCCGTTCTCTTCCGTCTACCTGCCTCTCGATACAATTTTCAACTCTGAAAAGGTAGGGCGGGCTGGATCTTCAATTGCGCCCCGATAAAGGCGTTTGAACCTGATCGTAAACTTTGCGAACGAATGCTTCGCGCGAAAGTTCGGAATAAAGGAATCGGCAAAACCGGCGGGTTCCATAAAAAATATTTAGGTAGGCAAAGTGTAAGGTACATAACGGTGGTCGGTCCGCTAGAGTCCAGACGAAACACCGGATCGGGGCGTCAGAGCGTGGCGTAGAGCAGAGCAGAAAGAATTAAACGCAATTAATCACTGTGACGTCGGAAAACAGACGGACGTTGGGCCGTGGAAAAAAAAGGGCAACCGGCGACCTCGGTGATTTTACAGAAGCCGGGACAGCCTCGACCTGCTCCGCAATGGTTAGGCAAAATTTATGGTCCACTTAGCTCCTGGCCCAGAAAACAGGGTCCGCGAAAATAGAGCGTCGACTTTCTCCTGCCACCTTTTTTCCTGGCGACGAATTTGGTAGACATATTCAACCGAACGTCTGGGTGACTTTCCCCCAGTGGTTCGTATTTTCTTTCGGGTAGGTTATTGAATCACGATATTTTGGGGAAACGATATTTCAGGACTGGGTCAAGTTCACCGCTAGTCTACGCTTTCATACCGCTGGGACTGCGTGAATCACGGAATTTGTCCTCGCGTTCCTCCAACCCCAGCTGTCGCCCAGCAGACGCGAAAAATCGACGAACTATGAGGACGGGCTTCGTTACGGAGTATCATAGAAACTTTTGCGCTTACTCGCGAGCTTAGGGCGTGGTTGTTTGAGCCTCGCCAAAAAGCGAGGACCAATTTACGGGCGCGTACGTGCTCAAAGAGAAGCTCACAATAAGAAACATCGTAGCGGATCCCGTCAAAAAGGATTTGAATCTGCCAAGGGCTCGACGAACGCAGGGGTGCGCCGATGAATGAAATCTTCTACCTACCGGAGACGCTCGCACCTGGCACAGGACTTCGCGCACGTAAGATTTACGCTTCTGAAAGGCGAGCGTATCGACTGCGTACTGCATACTGTACTCGCTCCGTCGAATAGCAGCCAGGATGCAAACCGCTTATTCGCAGAAGGGTAATTCAGAGGAGGGGGACGTTTCGTCCCGATTCTCTGTCAAAGGCGGACTCGGTCCTCGTACATTCGAGGTTTTGCATTCGATACCCGGGGCAGATCGGATATTTTCATACGTATCCCGTGCAGTTCCGCAGTCTCTTTTTTTTAATCCTTTCGATTCGATGCAACAGAGTACAGGAAGCAGCGGCGATGCGTAGGTGGCACGAGGTATATGCGCAGCACGGTATCACACGTCGAGCAATATTCCCCGCTGATCGAATTTCTACGAGTAACGCGATATCACAATGGCTCCGATGTCTAGATCGCGCGTTATCGACCCTGGAATTCAACCTTCGCCGTGTCTCGATCCTCCGTGGATCCTTCAGGAATTCGCGGGGACACTCGCCAGTTTGCACGGAATGCAGGGAATACGGGAAGCTGTATCCCCGGAGCCGGAATCCGTTAATTGTGGCTACCGAACGGGTCTCCAACTTTCACTCCCAATTTGCGAGGGTATTGTCTGGTGTTGCATGGTTCGCGTTTTTCAACCGTGCCGCGCCACACCCAAGCGTCCCGCGTCGAAAAAGGGTGACACGATCTTCGTACGGGTTATCGAAAAATTCACCCGTTTCCGTTGGTTCGCTGGGAAATTGCGCGTATCTGCACATGCTGAGCCGAAGCGACACGCGAGCCTCCCGGCCGGCTGTATCGATGGCAAGCTTCTCTTCTATTCAAATAAATAACGATTCGAACGAGACACGGACTCTCGTCAGAATGATTTCCGGGATTAGAATTCGCGCGTGATATAATTCAGGTGTCGTTCGGCGACGAACACCGTGGCGCGCAAATTAAGAACGCCGATAGCAATAAATCAAAGAAAAGCGGCACGCTGCTTCTCCCTCCGGGCTTTAGCTCCCGCGACCGAATAAGGTGGGCACGCGATGTCGGGCCGACATTGATCCTTGCGCGATTTATCGCATCGATCCAAAGGGATCGTCCGTAAGCCCGTGAATCGAACGTTCGTCAATCCCAGGCCCTTTTTCGAGCCATTGTTCCGGAGACGAGGTACGGCGGATGAAGACCGAGAACGAGCCGTTGTCGGGAGCGATAACAGGCATCGTTATAGCGAACGACGAGCTAGCTACACGTTTGCTGTAATCTTCGATGAAATCGTCGCTGATCGCTTCGTGCCAAGAAAAATTCTATCGTCCCCTTAATAGACGCGCACGCCCGTGGAAATAATTGATGCACGAAGATCGACGATATCTCGCGATAACGCCTCTGGGTCGTTTCACCCGGAGACGGACGAGCTAAATAATGCAACGGAACCTCGGTTCCCTCGGGACCTTTCCGAAGCTAGGACAAACGAGGCGCCTGATCGGAGGAAAATTGGAAACCAGGTAGGTATACGTCCAACGTTCGATGAGGATACATCGCTTTATTTACTCTGGCTTGCGAGCTATTGCCTCCTCGATATCTTGATATATCGAGCGGCGAGGTCGAATCCATGTAAGAGGAAGTAGATAATCCGTAACAAGATCATGCCAGCAAGTTCCGAGCTGTGGTCGAACACGAGAGGAGACACGTGCAGCGGTACACTCTATGACACTGACTTTCCTATCGATTACGTAACAATTAGTCCACGATTCCGGGCAAACTAGTTTCCTGCTACAGAAACGAGAACGGGCTGTCCTCGAACGAGAAATCCAAGACGCTCGATACGATCGTTCCCAACCGTTCTCCATTGCGCTCCGTTAGCGAGTAACGCGAGTGCCAAGGTGTTTCGCGTTAACTACGAAGCGTCTAACGTGGACGGCGTCATTAAATTCTAACGTTCCCCCTCCCTATGGGCGAGTTTGACGATTCTCCTTTACAACATCAAGCCACCCTTCTTCGATCACCTTCCGCGCATCCGCCGGGTTTTACGGTCGAGCGTCGAATCTCAACTGGCTACTCGAGTTGTCCAATGCAGAGCTATGTATAATAATTCTTGACTAGGAGAACGAGTCATTAAAACGCGTGAAATCTTGAAATTTGTATCTACAGCGTACGTGAAGTGTTCGCGACGTTCGAACAGGCTCGGAAAATTCTCGAGAACCACCCACTACAACACCCCGCCGCTGCATCCGGATCAAAGTTCATTTCCGACCATTTTCGAGCTAGTTTTCGGGGCAGACGCGAAACATCCCCGATAAGACCTCTCGCAAAGATTTTCCTTATCACGGCGCGGATAGAAAATCCTATTATCAGGAAGGCGACGGTCTCCGTTCGAGGGAAACAAGCAGCAGGGCGCGAGACAAGGAAAGGAAACAAGGTGGAAATGAGGAGAGCGAGAGAGATGAAGGAAACGGCGGTGGGTCGGCGCAATACGGCGGAGCTACTTCGCCGGAAATAATGTGGAAACGACAAATATTATTTTAACCGTCGATTTATAGAGTGGGCCCGTCACTCTGACGAGAACCAAGCATTGTTGTTCCCTAACTGTTTCACGTTCGTCGGCGCACGCGTGCTTCGTTCCCCTTCTGTTTCCCGCTAATTATAAACAGACGGGATTCAAGCAAATTCGACTGTTTCCGCGAATCTCGAAAGATTCAAGATACAATTGTGCTGTTTCCTGTATAATTCTGAAGCTTTGCTTCAAATAAAATAGAGAGAGAGAGAGAGAGAGAGAGAGACTTTTTCAAAATCGAACGAAGACGTACATACGTGGTTTATCGAATTGATGAATAACGATGGTAATTTCAGGGTCTGTTTCGCGAAAGTGTGCACCACTACGAGCATCTAAAAAGGAAACTTTATCGCGCGTAAAAATAATGCAGCCGGCAGGGTTGCAAAATGGGGCGGCCAAATCCTTTAACGAAATGGCCTGTATGAAATCTGCATAAAACACGTGCAATTTGTAACGAATGTAATTCACCCACCGTGTACGCGAGCGACGAATAATAATTCATTTTTTAAATCATAAATTTGCCATTCCTCGTGGCGGACGGTTGCTCGGGCGCACGGTTCAATTTTGTTGCAACTTCGAATCGCAATTCTGCGAACCGCTGACCGAAAAATATTTTCTTTGGGAAAGAGCTGCAGATTCTGAGTGAAAAGTTGAAAGAAACGCATTCGCATCTTTCAATCGTGCAATCGGAATTTGTCGGCATCAACAATCTTTTAATCAGAAGATTGAACAAACAATGCCATACTTTTAATCGCGACCTGGTTCGCCGTATCAGGGTTCTCCGAATCTCTACTCGATCGATCGACGGAAAAAGAAAATAAGTGGAGAACGGAAGAAGTTCAATGAAATTGTTCGCCGACGATTCGCAAGAGGACAAAAAGTTCGTCTCGCGAGCGACACGGGGAATTAATAAGAATCACCGGGTCGCAAATAACGCTACAAAGTTGTGTCCTCCAAAGTTTGCAAGTGACTGGCAACGAAAAAGCGCGGAAATGTTTTGAGAAGTCGGGTAACTTTGTCGACGCGACACTCGATCGACTCTAATAGGAATATTTCGATCCCTCGAATCTCCTGCGCTTGATTCGACAAACGAATAGTGGAGATTATTCAGGAGATTCGCAAGAAGAAAGGAGACAACTTTCCCCAAACAAGTACACATTTCCGCGAATTAATAACCCGTACAGGTGGAGAGGTACAAGGCGAGCAATTAGACGATTGGCTAATCGTTTGGAAAGTCTTTTCCCTAGCGAAAAGGGGTCAGAAAAGGAGCCGAACGATAAAGAATTTCTTTCTTTTTTGCGACACACAACAAATTTTAGCGACTCGTACGACACGAAGCGTTGAAGGTATCTGGAAGGTCGTGAGATTTTCGCTTTGCTTAATTGGCGGATTACCCCAGGTAGCACGTGTACCGGAAAGTTCAGTCCATTCGCGCCAGAGTACGGCTTCCGTAATTTCCACGTAGCACGATGGAATTCGTTTTTACGTTTCAAGATTGCTGGCCGACCGAAGGATCCAATAAGAACTTCTTTACCGCTTTCATTTCTGCTGCAAAATTGCCTCGCCCCTTGTAACAATGCCCGCCTACGAATTTGCTTTTTCTTGCACGTGTTCCCCTTCGACGGGAAAAACAGCGGCAGATTCGGTCGTCGCGTCGCGTCGGCGTGCAACAATTACGATGTAACAAACCGGACGTGCTCTCAGTGCACCCGATAGGACGAACGACTGCCCGAAACGTTCTCGATTCTGCTCGAAAGATAATTGCACGGCCGAGTAGATCGAGGAAAAACCATCTTGGTAACGGGTTAATAAACCGTTTCGCTATTTCCCGAGCAGTTTAGCGTCGACGGAAAACTGTGCGAGTTGTACGCACGGGCAGCAAAAAGGAGGACAAGCGATGGCATGGCGTGCACCGACTGAGGAGCGTTCGATCGTTTCGAGTACGGCGGAAGGAACCCTGGTTATCCGCGCATCAATTATCCAGACCGCGAATTACACGGACGGTAGTTCCTCGGCTGTTAATTATCCAGATACGCGATCAGAAAACCTCGCAGATTAGATGCAGGGATAGTTTTCCACCTATGCCAATTTGGGGAACTGAATCGTCGTTCACCGATTTGCACGTACGACCGGCCCAATGTTTCCCGACGGCTTCGACTATTCAACCTCGAGGCACCGCACACCAGCATTGCCGAAAGGGTGGGCACGTGCAAAATGCGGTGAAATAATGGGAGGGAACAGGTAGCGCGTTACAGGCCATTTCTATTCGACGGCCTAAAGTAATTCCGGTGATCCGAGCCACGAAAGAAGCTCCGCTCTCTCGAAGCCGCTCGGGATAGTAATTTTCAGAGGCACCGAGGTCCGCCCAGAAGGAAATAAGAAAAATCGGAGCGCCGAATAGCCGAGTTAAAGGGACCTGCTTCCCTTTTTACCGGGTGGCTCTATTTAAACAGAAAACCATCGAGCAAAGGACTTTTCTTGGCCCTGCACAGGAAAGAATCTTCCATCGAATCGGGGTAGACGTCACCGATGACATCCCTGAAGGCGAAGTACATCATTAGGACGTGACGAAACAACGTCTCCGGGGAGTATTTGACGTGTTCCCGATGAACCGCGCCACAGAACCCGGCGCACAGAAGATCACAAAGCTTTCGCGACCGATTTCTCATTCACGTTCGCCGAAGCTTCATAAATATTCCCGAGCTCCGTGGATATTGTGCACGTGTATCCATTGCCGAGTCTCATCCGACTTGTACAAATGAACCCGTGGAATTTCTGCCACGGATTCATATATGTTCCGTGCACACGCATCCACCAATGAGAAAGGCCAGCCTAAAGGCTGTCTCACCCTCTCGGGTTCTTCGCTTTTTCGAACTTTATTCGGCACGACGTGTTCGATTGCTGCGACAGTTTATACAGCCGCGTTATGAATATTCCGTTCCTGTGCACGGAAACGAATGATTACTGCGACGTACTCGGTCATCGAGGTATCGCGATGCGTTCTGGAGAACCGGCGTGCTGATTTCCCTGAAACTAACCGGGGAGGGAAATGTTGCGAAAGGGTGGTCGGCGGGGATCGGCGGTCAATACAACTTTCCAGGACGACGGAAGAAGTTTCAGAGATAATCGGTTCGATTGTAATTAAGGACGTGCAAGTCTACGGAGAAGCGTGGATTAACATACATTACGCCGAACCAAATCGTTAAGACAATTCACCATTCAGCGCTAACAGTCGTGGCAATGATAGTAAAAAAGAATCCCTTGGTTGGCGCAAAAAACCGTAGCTATAATCAGGAGGCAGGGTAACGTTGAAAGAGAAGTGAAAAAATGAGAGCAAAGGGGAAACGAAATTATCAAAGCGCAATATATTTTGGAGCAAATGTGTTTCGTGCATTTCACGGCTCGGAACCTTATCCCGGGGTCCCCTTAAAAGTCATGCTTCATGCTTCACTCGGAGGAATGTTATTGGATTCTTTTGTGAGCAGTCTCCTTCGCGGAATCATTACCGGCAATATCGCATTAGAAGTATAACCACCGCGGGAAAAAAATTGCGGAGGTCTCGCAAACTCAAGAACGTCTACCGGCGCAACCAGCAGTAAGACACTCGATATTGAAACGCTACATTGACATTCGATATTAATAATGTATTCCATATTAAAATAGAATGAATCGGATCAAGTAGACGAGGACAAGCTGCGATGAAACGTTTCCTCGACAGACGCCCGTTCTCCTTCTCGTCTAGCGACGCCACGAAGGAAGCACGTAATACGATATTTGTTAAAAAATTGTACGGACCCGCGTAACGCAAAGACGTCAACGACGACGACGACGACGTTTAACATTGCAAACGTGACCCTTTGAAATTCGTCGAATCGATCGAACATGCGCGCAGAACGAAACCATCAACGAAAGCTGGATTTCTATTCCCAGAAAAATCTCTAACGGAGCTGAACCTGTGAAAAACCGCAGGGATATTTTGAAGATTTTGCGCGGAGACAAATGTGATACATTCGTGCCAACCTGTAAAACGCCTGAGCGTCAAACGGTCCCATAGAATGAAAGGGGAAACGCGTGTATACCGAACGGAGTAACGAAATCGCGGCAACGAAAGAAGATTTCATCTCTCTAACGGGCCATTAATAATTACAGCTCCGTGTAACTTGCTCCTCCGTGGTCTTTACACGAGGATGGAAATGCTTTTGGGTCAAGAAGAACGGATTAAATTGAAGGACGCTCATAGGCTAAATTTAGGCAAGGTGGAAGCAATCGTGCCGGCTTCTTCTTCCGTTTATATTGCGAGCGGCTACGACGGCTACGTGAAACCCGGATTTCTTTCAATTTGATTTATATCCGCCCACAAGGTTTCCTCTGCCATGGCCGTGCGACTTTCGTCTACGCTAGTTTCGACAGAAATCGTGAGACACGAACAGTGGAACAAATTTGCCGCTATATTTTCGAACGATCGGCGCAATTCAGGAGCTCCGTATCGAACTAATTCCGAAATAATTTCGTTACACAAGAGAGATGATTCAAGTTACGCGTTACATTGCAACGAGCTGGCGTTTCGAGCGTACAGAAGTCCGAGCTCGGATTATTCTCACCGATTGCAAAAGTAATGGAGTTCGAAGCGTTGCCGTGTAATCCGACATTCGAAACTCGCAGAACACAGGCGGATACGATTAGGCCGGCATACCATGGAATTCGCGTTTCGAAATAATTTCTTCGCGGCTGATGGGTGGAGCGCTTAACGAGACAGATTTCTGGGAGCGATTCAAGGTAAAGGTTCGTCGGCCTCGTTAAAGAAACTATAAGCCTGAGAAATACGCGGAGATGAAGGTAGCGCATCTTTGAGCAGTCCCTCTTCCTAGTCCACGAGGGCAAAGCGTATACGTACACCAAAAGTTCCGGCGACAATGCCAAAGTCATTCCTGTTCAAGGAATCGATGCAAATTTTCCCCTACGACGACTCGCAGTCGAACAAGAACGTATCGGGACGTATTTGCGCGCGTACGTGCAATTGACGATTAGACAGCTGGCGCAAGATCATCTGGACGATTGGGTGACGCGTACCACCTCTGTTTTGTATTTCGCTAACGATCGATTCATTGATCGGCTTATCCAGATGTAGCGCGGCCGGAGATCGGGTTGCATTCCTAATGATGCAGCGGCCTTGAAACGCGCAATCACGTATTCAGGAGGCCGTGATGCAGCGTACAGGAGGCGCATTTAGGTGAACGAGAGACTTTTCTGAGAAACTTATTGCGTTCATTCTTTTCGTCGAGGCGCCGCGCCAGGTGAACAGTGCGCCGCTGATTGAGCACGGCGTGCTCGTTCCTCGCGATGCGAACCTTCGATTGGAACGCAAAGAGCGCGCTCGTTTCAGCGAAAAGCAAGAAAAATCTGTTCCCTCGTCGCCTGCTATTTATTTCAACAAAATAATATAGCCGTTGAAACGGCGCGCGTCCCGTTAACAGTCGTCTCTCGGATTTCTTTCACCGATCACAGGGCGCGACACGGCTCCGCTTTCGTTGAAGTGCGTGCATATACATGTACGGTTACAGAAATGGCGAACGTGGACTGCAGTTCGCACTTCCACGATAAAACTTCTTCGCGATGCCCCGTCGAGACGTGCTCGACTGAAACTCAGAAACCCCCGCCCCGATACGACGAAACCAGTTTAGTTCGCCTCGAATTTCGGTTACATTGTATATTTCCAGTAGGTCGAGCAGCCCTAGAAATACAAGCAGACCGGCTACCGCTTCTCGGATCACCGTCGGTTCCACCCGACCAACGGGGTACAGAGTCGCTGTTCGTTCGCAGCGGAAGTACAATTCATGGCTCGTATCCGATGCGGTGTGAAAAAAAGCTGGAGTCAGATGGAGGAGATCGGTAATGATCGCGTCTGGCCTGGTTCGCGCTTGCCAGCCCTCTCCTCGCTAAAACTCGATACACAAGTTGCTCTCTAGTCGGGCGTATCCGTAACTTCCGGAATGAAATTACCAGCTAATTTCAGGAAGAATGCAGCACGACAGTCGTTGAGGGGATCCACGTAATTATTCCTTCGCCCGCGTCCGACTTGCCGGCACAGTTACCACTCGCTGCTTTCTTCTCTTTTTTTTTCGCTCTTGTTTCCGTGCCCGGGTACCCGCGTTAGTCTTCCATTAACGCTCATTAACATGCCGTGTGCAGTTTTAACTGGAACATCGATTGCGACGAGCGTACCCGAAGCCACCCTCTATCTCTCGATGTGTTTCTAAACGAGGGAACGGCTGCGACCGGTCTCTGCCACGGTCTCCACGCCCGTTCTATCCCTTGCATGCACCCCAACATCACCTCCATCGACCACCCCCGATCGTTCTACCATCGTTAAGAGAAACCTAGCTCTCTGCCGCGCCTGCTCGATCCGTGCCGACTTCCCTTTGTTTTCGAATAATTTTGTGCCGCCAATTTAGATTACGCCCAGACACTCGGGCCTCGCTGGACAAAATTTATTTCGACCGTTTCGGAGTGGCTCGTCACCCCGACAAATTTGCTCGCGGGACCAAAGTACCCGGGAAGGTTCAAGATATTGTCGTTCACAGCGCGACACTGTGGATAACGAAGGCATGGTCGCGAACCTTAAGACACGCGTTGGCAGCTGTGCCTCGGAAAGCTTGAAAAGATGAACAGGGAAAGCAAACTGCCTTACGGGGCATAGATTAATTCTCCCGCGGCCCATTCGCTGGCATTAAGTTTACCCCCTGTCGAAAATCCGGGCGAAGCGGGCAAGTTTTTCGGTTTAACGGCGCGACTGGTTGTAAGGGTAATTTTGTTCATCGGCTGAATTTAAATACGCGCAGGCTACGGGGGACGGAATTGGCGTTGAAGTTCAGGTAATAATCGAAACGCATGTTCCGTCGCGATATCGATAAAGACAGCAAAGGGGGATCGTAATCACAGCGTGGCGCGATTATGATTTCAGCTGGCTAATAGCGGCGATTAATTGAAACCAAGAAGAGTCACCGCGGCGAAATTAATTGACAGCGATTATCGATCAACCGGGTAGCGATGGAGAGAAGCCTTCGTCGTTTTTCTCGAACATCGATTACCTTTCGCTTCCCTGTCTCTGAAAAGCCGTCCACTTCCCCTACGCGTTCCCGTTTGGTTATTAAATCTGCGAGTCGAACAGAAGCGTGGATGGAAGCCCGAAGACGATTACACAGAAAGCCAGCAAAGCGATGCGAAACGCAAAGTATTTATACATTCGGAGCAGAAATATGGACGCTGCGAATTACCGCATTCAATGTTCGTTATGCAAATTGCGGCAATGTTTCCCCGCTAATATAATCGAAGGAGTGTGTACGCGCTTCAGAATTCTCAAAAGGGGGCCAACTTATATTTGTCGGGACGAATACGATCCGATCTCGCGTGGAAACGAAGCCCTTTCAAAATGTTGATAGAATTTTAATAGCACGCACGTACAGCTGGTGATTGATCTGAATATTTCAAATCGACGCCGTTCAATAGCGTTGAAATAAAAGTACGTGGATACTCTGCGATGCCTTTTGTTCTGTTGCGTTCGTGCGAGAAAACTTGCCTGCTTTTCCAATCTTCCAACCGGTTCTACGTACGGAACAAAACGCGAGGAGCAATTTTAATTTAATTCATTCGTAGCATCAATTGCCCGGAGTGTATGCGTTCTCGACTGGCCAGGAGTACGCAATTGCAAAACAAATGTCTGTTTAAAAATTGCATTGGCCAACTGAAAATCGAACGAAGATACGGAAGAGGCAGGTCAGGCTTCACCAATGGTCCTTTTCCCCATGGATACGAGATATGTATGTGCTGAACCTGAAAGGGACAGGCGGGCCATACTCGTGAAACAAAACAGTCAAATACGACGTTCCTCCATAAAACGCAACTGCTGGAATTTACATCTATTACGTATTGCAGCGTCACGCGAATATAATAAAAGCGGACGACAATAGCAAATTCAAGAACCGAGTAACGCGTTCGATCGATCGGAGCAAAGGGCACGAAGAAAGGGGTGAAGCCGTTTCCACTGCTCGCAAACTTGCGTTCACGAGCACGTTCCTGTATGATCGACAAATCAGCGAAACATAGCTCGCGCAGATCTATGTTAATATCGAATCAATCGTAGCTGCGTTTCTATTTTTTTCACCAAGGCAACCCGAGGCCACATTTTGTGCCGATGAAATGCCCAACAGTTGCAGGCGTTCTGCGATCACCCACAGAACATCTGCTTAGTCTCGCTCCAGGTGCGCGGAAATTCGTCATGATTCGAAGCAACAGGCGTGAAGCTGAGATGGAGAAGAATGGAGAAGAATGGAGACCAGCGTGGACTCGAAGAGGGACGGGAAGGGAATACGTGCATACATACGATTGAAGGCTCGAAACGTTTTAAACAAGAAACGTTGTTCCAAGAAGAAGAGTTGTGCGAGGAACGGTAAAAGACAATGCCAGAGGTTCGTTGTAGCGCGGAACCCGAGCCGATCGTGCTGAACAATCAAGCAAAAGCAATTATTCGCTCGCGGTCTCCGTGAATGGGAAACCGGCCACTGCGCAAGGATTATTGCATTTATCCGTGATGCAACAACGTTTAATTATGTGCTTAAATACGCGAACGGGATGCGTGGCGCGAATGGCGATACGTGGAAAACCCTTTTGTGGAAAACGCCGGCGAGCGTGGCGCAAGACCGATTCGAGCGTCCCCTGAAAGCGTATTGCTTGTTGCTTCTGTCTTACGAGCAACTTACTTCACGGGCTTGTACCGTTGAGTTTCCAGCATTCTGTCGTCAGACTATTTCTCCCCTTGTAAACGCAGATTAGACAGGCTCGCCGTGCCGAACAGGCCGATAACGATACGGTCTTGGCTTAGTTCTTTTTCTCACGTTATTACGTGGACGCTGGAGATACACGCAGGCACGTTGATACGTATGTACTTTGGTCAAATTGAAACGGAAAATCCTACCGTCTATATCATTTTCAGAAATGAGCTGGCGTTTCCCTCTTGCATTTACGCGAGCAACGACCGCGCGATGATGGATAAAAAATGAACGAAACCTTCCCTCCACCGGAGTTTATGTGTGTCACCAATTTAATATTTAATACGCATAAAGGGACGAATACGTGCGCGCAAATTCAAAGCGATGGAAATTTTAATTACGCGCGCAATCCCGACGAATCGCACGTGAACGGGAGGAGTTTGCTCGCGTGAACGCGACTAATGCGTGTGAAAATTATTTTAATTAAAACGTTGTCTGCCATGTTTCGTTCGACTGATTCGAACTCGCTCGCAAATTTATCGCATCACGCTCGCTTCCTAAAGGTTTCAGCCGATTTTTTGAGCGGACGGCGAGTCGTAGATTCTCATCTTCCCGAGGTCTACATTCATCTCGAGCTGGTTCACGAAGTAACTAAGGGCTGTTTGTGTGGCAGACGATTTGCCCAAAAGATGATTCTCGTACGTCGTACGGTATGAAAATCGTGGTACGAGAGCACGGTACTGGCACGACTTATCAACGTTCAGGAACGAAGATTAAATAGCTTTCCCGCGTTGCATCCCTCTGCGCACGAGGCGGAAAAGTAATTTAACTCGATCTCGATCCGATCTCTGTCTCTTGTCGCACGCAAAAATCTCGGCATCGCTGTCTCCCGCTTCCAGCTTTAACTCCCGAGCGTGCATTTTAATGGAATTTAAATATTTGTCTGGGCATCACCTATGCACCTGTAATTCCACGAGTCGCCGTTTCACCCACGACGACCTCAAAATGGGAAGAATTTTTTTCCCCGGACACGAAGGAAATTTACCGTCTCACGGGAGAGGTAGTCGCGAGCAATGGGGATACAGTGATGATGTACTCGTGAAATGTTTTTCAGAACTCGATGGCCTTGGACCGAAAATATCGCCGGTGGTAACCGTGTCGCGATATTACACGCGGAAAGAATACGAGCGAGAAGAAGATTGCGAATCGATTGCGAAACACCGTTGTGTATCTCGTATAGTATCAAACCGGTTGTGAAATGTCGCGAGGTTACACGAAGCGACCGATTGATTTTTCACGAAACTATGAGTCGCAATTCCTTTTTGCGTCGCGGGTATGCGTACGTCTTATCCTACAACGCGATTGACCGGAGTAATCTTTGCGCATCTGAAACGTTTGGGAAAGAAACATCAACAACGTCCGACGTGAATAATAAAACAAACGATATCGAGTATGTACCGCAATTGTGCGTTTCATATAGCCACAGCAAGCTGCAACGCGCTCTATTCGGTTCAAAACAAACGCTTATAAAAAAGTACTATATACAAATAATGGTTTCTACGTTTTGCATACCTGTCTTTTTCTCGTGGTATCCCCCAGAAGGGTTCCAAGAGCGTCCCATGCTACGCAATTGTTCGTCACTAAACGTTCGTGTAGTTTCTTCTTCGTCCACCTTTGTTTCCTGGTATTAGACCACAGCGTTTTCGTAGTCTCGCGGTCCAGAGTAGGATGTCATTTTACGCGTCCATACGTATAAAGACACAGCGTTTGGAAAATCGGCAAACATCGCACCGCATTAGAGCTCGAAGGAAGAACGTTTGTGGTCGTATGGAAGCGCGTATCCTTGCTTGCGTCCGCGTCGGGGAGCAGGTTCCGCTACATCGTTATTACCATTCTAGCGGACGTTTCCGAGAAACTGCTCTTCCAGAGTTCCTGCCCCGAGTGGTTTTTACCGTCCCCACATGACTAACAGGTTGTCCATGAACGCCGACCAAAACTTTCGTCGATTCAATTCGCCACTAAATGTATACTTAGCTGCTGTTCCTTTCGACGTAGCGGAACAATTAATCCTGCCACGAAAGGGTAACGCCGGGGTAGAAACACGAAACCTTGACGAGAATGCTGCCGAAGCACTCCAGAACAAGGCAATTCGAAGAACTCCTGTTGCTTCGTTCGATCTAATGTATCATAGCTTGTTCAAATTTCCGCCCCCTTGGGGCTCGAAGGACCGTACACCAAACTGTTGTGACCGTAATTCGACTGTATTTCCTTACAATTCCCGCGCAAAAAATCACACACGTTTGTTTCTTTTTTTACGACGCTGCTTTCACTTTTGTTCAAAAATTCTGTATTTATAAGACGATGGAATTTTCGGGCGATTATCAATGAGAAATCGAGGGTATAATCCGTTAAGTACAAAATATCGCGACGCAGAACACGATGTTGCTCGGCCGGCGTCTCGCACTCGACTGCGAGGTCGCTCGTCGAGACCGAAGACCGACGACCGATTTAAAGCTATAAGCTACCGCCGAGCGGTCTCTCAGGCAGGACCGATTTTCCGACCCGTTTTTCCGCGATTGCTGCTGAAATTGAAAGCATACTCTATGCGACGAATAAAAGCTGACAGGTAATTAGCCTTGTAATACCATCCAGGCAAGGGTACCGTGCGGGACAAAAGAAATTGCCTTTGCTAGTCGCATCGGAAATCATTGGGGAGATCTTCATCCGATGTTTAATTTTCTGAGACTGAGCGACGACAAGCGTCGATTGCTCGGAAAAACGTGCCGGGGATGAATGTAAAATCGATAAACTCTGATTTCGTGACCGGATCCCCTGCACTGGCTTGAGAATTGCTTCCAGATCCGATACAGTGCAAAGTATTTGGCCGCTATTAAGTGATCCTATCTTTGCGGAAAGATCCTATCCGTTTGCGATCTTGTAATCGATGACTTACAATCAGTGCAACGCCCATTATTTCAGCCCGTATCTAACTTATTTTATATCTATAATCGTTCTTTCTTTTTATCGATGATTAAATCGTTTCAGTTGGAGCATAACATAAGATGCGCCTTAGAGACAATCGTTGGTAGCAACGATATCTAAGAGAAGCGATTGTATCGACAGCTTGTCGTGTTTTCTTCCTGTCCTTTAAAAAATTGAAATTAATCAGATCTTGTCATATTTTGAACGTCCTTATAGTATCCTAATTTTAGTGTAACGTTTTAATTAGTCTCGTAATAATTACTATTAACTCTGTCTCCCATCTTTTTATTATTATCGTTCTTGACAAAAAAAGCACCAGCCCTGTAATACCTTTTATGTTCCCGGTTCAAAGGCCTGTCCCCCTTGGCTGTCTATTGTTCTTTATCTCTCTCTACGCATAGGGGCCGAACTTATAATATTTTCGAGGGGTTCGGAACTATAACGGGGTGAAAACAAAGGACATGAGTCGCCCAGAACACCTGGAAGTCCCTTTTTTTCAAAAAGCTATCACACAGTGTTTCAAATTTACCTGAGGTAATGAGAATTTCTATCCGGAGATACGTTTCAGGCATATTGGAGGTGAATCACAGGAATTAATAGCGGAAATACAATTGGTAGAGAAAATCTTTGGCTATTCATGAAGGGAAGATAGTATTCCTGTTGAGCATATGCATTGCTCTAAATATCTATTTTCTTTACTGAAAGCACAAAATTCATTTGATTAGAAATTAAAGGATTTATAAGCGTGTCCCTGAATAGATTAAATTACTTTTTTATCATATGAAATATCATTCCAAAGGCCACATGTTTTTGCATTGTATCGAGGAGAATACATATATACTATATATATTATATTGTACTTCACACAAAAAAAAGTACAACATTTAACAGAACTGCTTTTTTCCCTAAGCTACACTTGTACAGGGAAATAAATATGTATAAAGGGTTTTAATATATTTATATAACATAATAACTTACTCTTAAGTTTATTGCTTTTCTGTGTATTTTACGTTATCATATTTACATAGAACTTTTACTAAGCTAATAAACATCAATTGATATTTGTATATAAACTTGGGGTTTTATTCATCAGGCAAGCATTCTAGACCCTGGAAAAGTCAAAGTTGATATAGTATAAATATTCCAAATTAAGAATAATAATATCCTCGGAATAATAGAATATAAATTAATATATAACGGTAGAGTATATAGGATGTATAGAAAGAATATATATAACAGGTAATAAACAATAAGAGAACTTATTTACTATTTAATATTATAATATTATATATCCGCTTACTTTATAAAGGTTCATTTGATGCGTTAGATGCATGTCCCTGGATAACATTGCCCGTTCAAAAAAATTTCTTTCATTTCTAGTCGCTGCCTAAAAAAGAAAAAGAAGCATCAAGTAATTAATGTTACGCACAACCAGTATGTATAAACAATGCTGAATTTCTTTGTAGTAGAAAAACACTGCACTAATTCTAAGGTATAGATTTGTAAAACTATTTGTAACAATAATTTATATTATTAGTATCAATATTCGTATTCGTATACAAGTTGAAAGAGAAAAAATGATAAAACTTTGAAAAGCTAACATAGATTTCAACTATATTTATTATTCAAATGAACAGTATTATATCGAGGTTATGTTATACAAACCACATACATGTCCTGTAAAATATTTAGTTATATACGGGGTAATATAATATGGTGCTGTAAGACACGACGTTATAATAATTAAGGGTGGAAGGACCTCGAACCACATTGCGAATTAATTTATTTTCGTTCAAACTTATGCGTCTCGAACCTTTCTTAACTGTTACGTCACACCCGTTTCAATCCATATGTATACATATGTATGCATATTCAGTTAAATAGGGTGCACGAATTTTTCTTTCCATTTATCTTTATTTCATTAAATTGTTTAATTAACTTTAGAAAATACTAGAACATAAAGTGCATAATAAGCAAGTTAGCTTGATCAAATATGTCCAATTATACATAATAACCGAGCATTAATTCATTATGCCTTAAGGTATTATACTTTTTTTTTTTAAAGACATAAATATAAATATTTATTCGTACCTCTTCTTCATCATTTTTTTTTATAATATTGTGAACTGTCGGACAATATTTCAATTCTTCGCCATAGTTGGATTGACTCTCTATACGTATAAGATCAACGTATACTTATCCAATTACGAATTTGAAAACGTTGCGAAATAAATTCTAATACCGTTTTAATATTAACTTAATATCAGATAATATAATAAGTTATAATATATTTATACGGTATAAATAGCGAAGTCCAACAATTAAATTAGCAAGACTACATACATACATATACACCCCAAATTAAACTACAATAAGAAATCGCGGGTAAGTAGATTTAAAGCAACTGTAAGGTTAAATGTTCGAAATCTTTTAGTATCCCATTAGATTTTTAATCGCATTGTTTATAATAATCAAAGTGTCGTTTCGCTTTAATCGTTTCAGAAAAGTATTAAAGCAATAATATTTGATTGCTAGTGCATGAACGTTAATAGACATGCTCGAATGTTTGGACGCTTACCACGTGGTATGATTATAAAACTGTAAAAAAATCATTGGTTTCTCGTTTAAAAATGTTTATTCACGTGTTTTAATGTCATTACGAATTACATAGTTTAGTATAAATTTTGAATAGCTTTCCTTTTCTCCCTCCCCACAACGTTATGATAAGTTATCGCAAAAGTTCATGACGACGTAACTTGATACACGTTTCAATGTATACATTTTTACATTTAACAAGCTTTCTTACAAGCGCACAATTAATTCATAATTATTTTTTAACACGATCGCGCGTACAAATTCGATCCTTAAAATGGTAAGTAAATCCGGAAGTTGTTTGCGTTAGTACAGTTAAATCGATTTAAAATCTATAATTTTCGAAAAAATTGCATTACCTTAATATTTTGTCACAGAGCAGGGTATCTCTTTCTGATAAGTGTCACTAATTAATTGAATAGCTAAAAATGAAAGCGAAATATATATTCTAGGAGAGCTTAAGAAGATACTTGAAACCACCAAAGATGCTACTAAAAGTATACTCCATCATGATTTTGATATTAGACATTCTGTCTCTTTTAATTGGAATATTTTCTTCTATTTTGGTTGCACTGTTCAGAATATTTAAACCTCCATATTTGAAAAACGTTGATCGGGAAATTGTAATGGTAATAAATTTTGTTAAATTTTCTTCACAAAGAATGTACATATAATATTTCAAACACATTGTATCATCATTACAGGTTGTTGGTGCAGGAAGAGGAGTAGGTAGAGAATTAGCAATTCATTTGAGTCATTTAGGTGCTAATGTTGCTTGTGTAGATATTAATGTTGAAAATTGCGAGTACACAGTCCAAGTGGCGTCTAGCTCATTGGGTGTAGCCAAAATGTACACTTGTGATGTAACAAATAAAGATGAGGCAAGTCTAATATATTGAAAACAAAAATTGTATCAAGATATAATAGGTATAACATTGATTTGATGATAACAACTGTACAACAGGTAGCTCATACAGTGAATGCTATAAAATCAGAGATGGGTGTAGTTACAATGCTTTTCCACTGTTGCAGTATACCTAGCCCTAGAGCATTACTTCAGGATTCACCAGCAATAAAGAATACAATCGATTTGGCTATTATTAGTCATTTTTGGGTAACTATTTGCTTGCATTATACGTATTATACTTTGAAATATTATTGTCAAATATTGTTTACAGTTGTTGGATGCAGTTTTACCATGCATGGAGGTTGCTGGCAGGGGGCATATAGTACTTTTGTCATCTGTAGCTGGCCTTTCAGGTGTTGTCACAGGTGCAAACAGAATTCCTTTGATCACTGCACAGTTTGCGGTTCAAGGATTAGCTGAATCGTTACAAACAGAGTTCAGACATTTAAACAGTAATATCTTGCTTAGCTTAGTTCACATTTATCCCTTTATTGTAGGAGCTGAAGTGGTAAAAAATATTCGTTTTAGGTAAGCAATGACACGTACAATATCATATTTTACTAGACATTGATTCTTTGTAATTTATGTAGAATACCGAGTTACTTTGGTACCATGTCCGCCACAGAAGCAGCCGAACGAATTTTAGATGGTGTCCGTCGAAATTACACGGAATTCAGTATACCAGGATATTTACTTTACCTTGGCCATATTCTTAGGTAATTGGAGTAGTAATATTACCAAGTGTACATATCGAGGAAGAAAACTTCACACGGTAAAATTAATATTTCGCTCTTTTAGGGTACTACCGAAAAAAGCATCATTTATGTTGCGCGACTTGCTAGACACAGGGGTTGACTTTGGATAATTTTGTATAGCTTTTCAACTCGATCCCGAGAATTCATATTTATTATACAATCGTAATATACATTGCAAAAAGTTGTATCAAGTAAGAACTAATTTATTGCTAATCAATTTTTACAACCATGTACAAGTAAACTTCGATGGACGTAAAAATGAATAGTTTATTTACTTTTTGTATGTAATTCGATCTCTGTAATATTTCTGAATAAAAGTTAACTTTCTTCAAGCGTTTCTTTTTTCTCTTCGTATAAAATCTCATACATATATACAATATATTAGACTCTTACGCATAATGTACATATTTCTTCATTTACCACGAATCAAATGTGAGGTATGCGTAAACTATGTCTAATGGCACAGTTAAGGATCGATTACAATTAAAGTAATATATAATACAATTTTGTATACTTACTTTGTTTGCCTTAAGGATACAATTGAAGTATGAACAGTATGCAGTATTCGTAAAATGAATATCCAGCACTTAATATTCACATTGCAAAAATCAGCTATGTACACGACATCAGTGGTATAATAAATTTAATGCAGCAAAATGCCCGAATGTATAAGAAGGTGTGTTTAAAATTTATGTTCCAATGTAAATAGTTTCTGCACAAATTTTTATCTGTATTTTTTTCATTTTGCCAATAAGACTCTAACTTTGTGTTCTATGAAAAATGAAATATTAGCACACAAATAATGAATTTACAATTATTACTGATATACTGTTTGGATTTGTTACGAAAAAGAGAGATATTAAAAACGTTTATCACGTATAACATGGAATATAAAATACATTTATCGACTTGTACTTGCGTCTCTATAATATGTAGAGAAAATAATATATGTATATACAAACATATGCATGCTCTATTTACAAAACTGAAGTAGAAAGGGATGTCGTAGTTATCAAATTAACTGGATCTTTAGGGTGTTCTAAGTAAAATAAAATATTTACATATTGTATGTGACTCGATGAATACGTGGATCTAACGTTTCAGCTTACTGAACATTTCTGACATTACGGAATACGAAAATAATAGTTTATAATTTACAATGTGAATTCATTAAAGTTGGGATAATTTGTGGATGATGATTCAGATCCCAACACTGGAATGAGTTTATGCTAATCTAAACCAGGAGGAGCTGGTTCTGAAATATCAATTTCCATAGTATCTGGTTTTTGTTCGATCGGGTAATCACCGGGTGGTGCCTGTAAGAAATGTAAGGAAAAACTATTTGGATTAGTTCATATATTTATTTTTTTTAAATATAATAGCATAAAAATCAATTTGTTTTATATACAAGCATTTTTACTCACAATATCAAATTCATCATGCATGTCGCAAGGTGATTTACCCTGAATAACATCCATTATTGACTGTGGAATGTGCGCTTTCTACAATATTACATGAATTATGCATTAATTAAATTCCCTTCGTTAATAAAGTATAGTAGACTATTGGGTTGATGCAAGTACCTGATTTTCGGCAAATGCTTCCACATGCGCCAACAAAGGTGCTTGCAGATTGCTTGCCATTTTTAGAGCCTCGGCCAATTGTGCTGGAGGAAGTTGTAAAATGACTGCGAAACTTTGCGGTTGTGTACGTTCACAACACTTTACGAAACCCTCCCAAACTTTTGGCTGTTTCCAAACTTGTTTGAGAATTAACCGCTGAAGTATATTCATAACGAATCCACTTAATCTTGGATATAGCGCTAAACTCTGTATTACTGTTCGCATCAGTAACGTGGGAAGCGGTGTCATTTCCATAAGATGTTGCATTACAACAGCCACCGTTTCTTGCGTATATATTTGTTTCTCCGCAAAACAGAGGGATGTGGCTGTAAATATATTATTACGATTAAAACTTGTTTTTTGAAAGAAAGATATTCTATACTCTAATAAGTTTGTACCTTTTATAATTGTTTTTAATTCAGCTTTACTTGGATCTACATTATGCAAGGCTATTAACAATTCAGCGGGCGTGATGGGAGATGTATGAGGCACACCACTTTCATTATTGTGAGTTCCTAATAATCTATTAAATACCTGCAAAAGAATCATAGAATTGTGATATTTAATTTTTGTTTTTTAATTTTACGTTACCATTGCTGATAATGCATTTACCTCTTTAACAACTATGGGGTTTAACTTGATGAGTTTTGGAAGGGCAGCAATGACTTCCTTTTTTGTTAAACCATTTAGAACAGGTATTAAAAATCGAACATCAGACACTCTGGTTTGATAAAGTTCGCGCACTCTTGCTACCAATTCCGCGCTTGGTGCGGCTAATAATGAAACAATAGATCAAATATTAATTTAACATTGAAAAGTATAAAGAGACAGATTACAAATTAATTCGTACACTTCTCTGTAAGGATATGAATAATCCTTGTAACCAGGGTTTCTGCGCCTTTAGGACAATTTTCAACCAATGCCAATAATTGTGGGCTACCCATTCCCAAAGATCGTACTGGTCCTTCTACTAATCTAAGAACCATACGCTTTACATCTGCGCTCATCGATGTATAAACCCTCGCCAACCTATTAAATACGCGTTAATAAAAATATATATATATCACTAATACAATCAATAAATGGACAACTTACTCGTGAATCAAATCTTGGTGTTCGCTCAAGAGTGCAAGATACAATCCAAGGCAAGCCCTCGTAGTTGATTCAGCCCATTGAGTTTCAACTTGCGGTCTACCTCGGTCCTGACCGAAAACGATCTCTGGTGGGGTATGAAGTCGTAAGAAACCTAAATAAAGAACGGCGTATTCTTCTATGAGTTTACTCAATTCAGAACGACTATACAGCTGGCAAACTAATTGTATAGCAGCTTCCCTTATCTATTTGTAAACAAAAAAATTAGAATGCTTGGAATGTTAAAATTGTGCATGCTCTTCTGAGCGCCGTAAATTATAGCGTAGCGTTGTAACTTACTGTATTGTTCTCGTGACCAGTGTGACATAATAATACATTCAGAAAAACTAATTGCTTTGTCGGCCTTCGAATAACCATTTCTTTCA
Source organism: Nomada lathburiana (assembly GCA_963667235.1). Lineage (NCBI taxonomy): Eukaryota > Metazoa > Arthropoda > Insecta > Hymenoptera > Apidae > Nomada > Nomada lathburiana. The sequence continues at coordinate 11,695,664 of OY763906.1, forward strand.
ATAACTGCAACGGTGCTAATCCTCTTGTTTCGTCCGAAGATACCATTTTCAAAGCCTCTACGGCATCTTCGGTGATTAAAGGTGCTTCCAAGTACAACCTTTTTAAAATGCATATGTACTTAATGTTGTTTCTTTTTTTTTTTCTGTGCTTGAACACTTCGTCGAAAGAATCGATTACCTGTATAATAACGTGTCGCGGTCTTTGCCTTGCACTAAATCTATCGCAGATACTAAGGTACATAATAAAAAGTTATAAGCCTGATGGGGAGCTTCTTGGGGCTTTGAGCACAAGGTAGTTCGTCTTTGGAAACCCTGAAGTAATGCATATTCTTCGTACAACCAACCTAAAGCTAAGTCTAAACGATTTCTCATGTCATCGGTGATATAACGTAGTACTGCTTCTTTAATGTATGGATTAAACGTTGCTGCCAGGGTGGTTAAAATTTTTGACCTAAAATAAATTTTCGAGAAAGTCATTGCTATCTCTATTAATGGTATTTTTAAATATATGAAGGGCCCATGAACTATTGTACCTTATAGCTGCAACACCACCAAACATGGCGGTTTTTTCAGAAAGTAAAATTCGATTAACAGCCATCAGCAACATTTTTTCTTTTACCTCTTTTGGCAATGGTTTCGTTACTTCGGACAATTTCAATGCTTTCAAACGAGTTCTTGCTTTCGCCAACGACTTTTCGTGAGCTTCTAAAGATGCCTTTGCTTCTTTCTCCTTTTCTCTATCCTTCTCGCGTTTTCTTTCTCGTTTCGCTTCTGCTACGCTGATGGTAGGATTTTTTACTAAATCCTCCATCACAGCCTCCTCATCTTTAGCATCCTTTTTCTTTTTCGTTTTCGCCTGTTTTATTTGGGCCGCTAGCAATTTAGCAATCGTTTGCCGCTGAACATTTATATCGGTCGTCGAACTAGGTTGATATTCTCTTTGAAAAATCGCTGTCATTGTATCAGGTACCCACGCCTATTAATTTCATTAATTTAACAAATTACTTGTGAAAATAATAATAATAATATTAATAATAGTGTGATATATAAAACGGACTACCATGCTATCCATTACTAAAGCTGTAGCAATTTCCACGCTTAATCTTTCACCAATGAAGCTTTCTGAAAGTTCAATCAGCTCAGGCAATTTTGTTGCTGATACCAAGCTCGGTACGCTTTCTGTTTCATCCGGTATTAACGATGTTTCTATTTTCACACGTTTTGCAGCCGAAGATGCAGCTGCCTCCTGAAAACGATAAATATTGCTAATAATGATATTGTTATTAATGCTTACAGCAAAAGTTAATTAAACATTTACCTGCTGACGTTTCTTCATGCGTCGTATGTCCTCCGGCTTTGGATACGCCTTTAGAATTTCTTGCTCTTTCGCTCCTAACTGCGTTAGTTGTTTCGCTATAGTAGATGCAAATTCTATACTAGCTGGGTGTTTCATTAGCCCTAATAGAGTCAATTTCAATTGTTTCTGCACACTAGTTACTTGAGAGTCGGATAATGTTGGCGGTAAGTCGTTCTGTAATCTTTGCAAAGCTGCAAGGTTGCATCCATTAGTCGAGAGTTTAACACAATTCTAATGTACCCCTGAAGGAACCACGCACCTTGTATTACACCTGGCATAAATTGAGGTCTTGTCTTTGCAATCAACGCCAAAGATCCCATGCATGTCATTAAATTAACACTACTAACATGGGGGGAGCCATGAAACTTAATTAATAATTCCATCACGTCATTGGCTTCCTCCTCTAACTTTCGCCTGCGTGCTATTTTTAATGTTAGCGGGATATCTTCCAAAGAAAAATCATCTGGTTTTTTTGGTGTATCAGGGTCGGGATATGTTTGTATTAAAACCACACCTTCGAGAAACTTCACTGCTTGCGTCCTAATACTGCCATATAAACAAAATAAAACATTAAAATTGTGTCAACATAAACAAGAATAAGATTCAAATGTACTTACCCATCATTATCGCTATCAATCATATTTATAATTTGAACTTTAAGAGCACTAAGTTGGTTCCAAGCTACTTCCATTTCTGGAGTAACTGTGATAGCAATGGATATCCATTTTAATGCTGCTCTTAATATCCTACCACTAGCTCTGAGCGCCCTTTTAGCAACAGCCGATGATTCATCGGACACTAATCTTAAAAGTACTTGAACTAAACGCGGAATTACTTCTGGTTGTTTCACTCTGTAAATAAAACATAACTGTAATAAATGGACTAACGAAAAATATTGTGATACAAGTCCCAATAATAGTTACCCAGCTTCCTCTAGAAAACCTGTAACAGTTTTTCTAACTTCTGCATTTCTATCTAAAGAAAATTGCAATGCCTCGTCCAAATATAAGGGAAGCAACTGTGGTTCCTTGTTTATTAATATTTCTTGGACTTTGCACAAATTTGAAACCTTTACATCTTCCCCAGAATTTAAGGAGGCCTCGTTCAGCCATTCAACTATCTGGAAGATTTCAATTAAAATGCCTAATAATTTTTTGTTTGTTTTCATAACAAAAATAATACACGAATATTTAAATTATAGATTCTTTAGATCTTAAGCAGACGGAAATATTTTTTGAATGATCATCCATTTTATATACACAGAAATTTCTATACATTGCAAAAGCTTTTACTGTATTCATTAGATTGTATTTAGAAACAGATAATTCTGAAGGTTATGGCACTGACCAAATCACCCGGCCCTTTTTCTGGCTCTGTTCTTCTATGTATCCGAGGATCCATTATATTTAATAATAAATGATTGAAAATCAAACGTAAATAAAGATTACTTAAAATGAAGCTATCAGATAATTATTAGCCGAAGCTTCAATATGCTAGCCCATGCGTGTATATTGCATAGGTTTAACCTGCTTAAAAACAAATGTCTTTAATAATTTAACGGAAAATCTATGTTCTCTTATACGATAGATTTTTCGAATATCGTGTTACGAAATTCAATTAATAAACGGTAAAAGATATTTCTATATCGAACGAAATTGCTTGTGTTGCCATATTGGCATTTTTCGCTGCACGCAAAGCGCTATAATCGTCTGCCGTTGATGATGATGGAGCGGGAAGTTCAAGGCTTTCAATATTTTCCACTTGCTAAAATTGATAATCAATCACCAAGATTACCTTTGCGCACTATTTAAATGTACTATAATTATCATTCATATGTATACACATACCTACATATGTATATTTTTTTCAAAATATTATTTCGTACGTAACATAAACCAATGAAGCTTTGAGTAGCATCATTTTCGTGATACCTGCATTTGGAATTTGCGTTTGCTGTCAATATATAGAAGGGTCACTGATTTTTAATACTTCCAGTACATGAATAAAGTTCTAAAACGACAAACATATTTTATATTCTCGCATGTAGTTTAGTTTATCGCTAATATGTGTTATCAAATTTGAGTAATATTTGGGGCGCAAAACTATGTTGGTAGGTTTAAAAATTATCAGTATGTATGTGTACTAAAAGTGTAAAGGTCATGTAGATTCAATCGACGTATGTTATGTACACTACCTAATCCTGTAAATAATCCAAGAAAAATTGTTCGGATTAATTGATCATGTTATCAAGTTATAAAATTTGTTTGTGCATGCAGTATTTGATCAGAGTTCAATCATTCGTCGTATAAGACGAACGTAATGCAACTTGTCCATTAATATTAGAGGTGACATGATTTCAAGTTTCTACGAGAAAATTGTTGGCGCGTCTTCTATAGTGGAGCTGAACCAACAAAAAGTACTTTGCGTTGGTTTGACCTGTCTGGATATTGTTCAAACATGCAAACAGTATCCCACAGAAGATTCCGACCAAAGGTGAGAAATTATACGCGTTTGCGCAGCATTTTTGTTGATTAACGATTGCCGCTGATCAGCTGATATCAATGAAAATGTAAATAGCGCTTCTTTGATTCATCAATAGTCAAATTTCCCAAGACAATGTTTAATTAACTTAAACTATTATTTAATCTTCTCGGGTGGTTCGCAGATCTATAGAATATAGATGGCAAAGAGGAGGAAATGCGTCCAACACTTGCACCGTTCTTACCCAATTGGGAAGCACCTGCGAATTTTTTGGTACTTTAAGTGCAGAGGAACATTTGCAATTTTTGAAAAATGACATGGAAAAGTACAATGTAGATTTCTCGCATTGTCCTATGGTAGAAAACATTGGCTGTCCAACGTCTACTGTTATTTTGAGCCTATGTACTGGTTCTCGTACTATTTTACATCATAATCCAAATTTACCAGAATTAACATTGAAGAATTTCGAAGAACTACAGCTGCTAGACTATAGTTGGATTCACTTTGAAGGCAGAAACTTGAATGAAGTATTATCCATGATGCAATGCGTGGAGAATTATAATAATATGCTAACTTATAGTCAAGATACTACTGGCAAGGCAACAAATGCTAATCAAATGCCAATTACAATTAGTGTAGAATTAGAACATCCAAAACAAGAATTGCTAGACTTATTGCCTTACGTTGATGTAGCATTTATATCAAAAGAATTTGCTCAAAGTAGAGGATACGATAATATGAGTGAAACATTAAAAAATATTAGCGAAGATGCAAAGACTGGGTATGAATTTATTGAAAAACGGGACTTTCTTTTATACATTGAAAACTGTCATGTATTCAAATATATAAATGTATGTTTTTTTTTTTAGAGCAACCCTCATATGCGCATGGGCTGACCGAGGAGCTATGGCACGAACTCCGGACAATATTATAGTGCAGTCACCTGCATTTCCACCACAAAATGTTGTGGATACATTAGGAGCTGGAGACACATTTAATGCAGCAGTACTGCATTTCTTAAACAAAGCTAAATTGGCATCCATAAAAAGGAAAAGCCTAGAATCAAATGAAGAAGCTAGTGCAGTGCACAAGAATGTAGTATTAAAGCGAAACATTAAACAAAATTATAAAATTGAAAGTTTGGAATGCAGTTATACAGAATTTATTACACAAAGCGCCTTGCAAGAGGCTATAACATTTGCATGCCGAGTAGCCGGCGCAAAAGTTGGTTTAAAGGGTTACAACAAATTAGGTGAAATTTTTAAGAATGCATGTTGAAGTTGGTCGAATTTAATGCATTAAATTATATGTACAATTAGCAAGTGTTTTCGAACACAGACTGTGATTAGAGAAATTTATTTCTATCCAAAGATTTCTCAAGATGTAAAGAAAATGTATAAATATTTATTTACTTAGATTTTAATAGCTATCATGTTAGTTCTCAGTTCTTACTAAATTTTAATAATGTAAATGAATTAAAATTTTTTGGTGACCAGATTATTCAGGTATATTTGAACACCCATTTATTATCGGCTTTCAGAAGAAGGACATGCAAATACGAATTTACGTGGAGGTGAAGAAATATTGCTCCATTTGCAATTTAATTATTACAGAAGTTATTATTATCCTTATATATAAATCCTTACCAAATACTAACAACAAACAAAAAAGGGTTTTATCTGAATTAAAATTAATCCTGAAACAACGGGGGTTAAATATTAATTACATGTTACTACTACACAATAACAGACAATTGAATGTAAGACTTTTCTTTTTTATAACTTTACGAGCATCATTCCAAATGGCAGAAAAAATATTCTTTCCCAAGAGCGATAGATGCCGGTTACTTGTCGGCCACCACACCAGAATCTAGGTAGTCTGTTATGCAATGTAGGCACGAGCTAGGGGTACATCTGAAATTAAAAGAATGCCTTACAAAATATTCATTAATCTTTAATACATGGTGCCACGTTGAATACCTTAAAATAATGTTAAGATAGAACATCAGTGCAGGAATGGACATTTCATCAATGTTCCGCCGTTGTGCTTTAACTATGTGAGCAGCTGCTTGTTTTTGTGGAACCAGCCCCATGATGCTCGGGAAGCTAATTAAATCACAGACCATTTAAATATCGTTGTTACTTATACATTTTATTACGAAAAATTATTCAGTTTATTTATTTTTTATTCCTACCCTTAGTCCAATAATCGAGTCTGCATGTAAATATGCATATATGAAAAATGTGTATTAAATGATTACTTATGGCGATGATGGTGCACTAAGGCACAAGTGTTTAATTTTAAACGTCTGATTGAACAATCACAATTTCATCGTTTTTTTTTTCCAAAGAAAGAAATATTTTACCGCATTTTTGGCTTCTTGCACAGTCCCGTATCCACCATGTATGGATAAATTGTTGTAAAATTGATTTTTGATGGTTGATCTTTATTCATTGTCCGAACTTCTTCGTACAGTGCCTCCATTAAACCTGGAGAAAGCAACACAATAATTGATATAGGAATACAATGTAATTTTAAACGTAATACTTACCTCTTACTGCAAACTTTGATGCACAATAAGGAACCAGATTGCTTATACCTAACAGGCCAGTCATCGATGAAAGAGCAACGATATGTCCATGATTCCTTTGGATCATGCTAGGCAAGAACGCTTGTGCAGTCTACAAAAAAAAATTATTGTTGCTTAAGTCAAGAACTAAACGCATAGTGTTTTTTACGACCAACTATAAAATATAACAGCTATTTATATATGTTTTTAATTATTTTACCCAACAATGTGCCAAGACATTGATATCGAATATCCGTTTTATTTCTTCAGGTGTGTGGTCCAGGAAAGAGTGGCAAGGCATTATGCCGGCATTGTTAATTAAAATCGTTACAGGTCCGACTTCTTCCCTAACTTTTTCAGCCACTTTAAACACCTCCTCCCTGTCTGATACATCACATCTACGAAAAAAAAAAAATTGTTTCGAACAATTCTGCCGATATTGTATTTCAAGATAAGTAATTTTTATATACTTGTAGCCGTGCGCTTTGGTCGCGCCTATTTGTTTAATTTCATTTACGGTTTCGGCGTTTTTTTGTTGATCTAAATCCCAACAAACAACAGTCGCACCCAGGGATGCGTATTTTAAAGCCAATTCTCTGCCAATACCATGTCCTGCCCCTGTGACCTGTGCAAAGGAAGTGGATAATAAATTGTGTTAACATGGTAAGATTTATGACGACTTGTCGCGACGAAGGTAAATTACAAAACGATGAATTGTTTAATGTTTTTTTACACGCTACGTGTACATCTCAACTCAACTCACAGGAAGCAGTGACTGTTTCCCCTTTTAATTGTCACTCGCTTCTGTCGAATTTGATACTTTACATACTGTATAATAAATCGCCAGAAATCTGAAGGACAATGCGTTTCTTACGTACTAGAACAATTTCCCCTGCAACACTTTTCTCCGCGGCTGGTACAAATAATCTGTATATCCCTTCAACAATAAAATAGAGAGCCTTCAGGAGCATCAGCAGCACATCTGCTACGAGCAACATACCCCCGTACGCCTTGACCATGATTTCCAGAAATACTCCCCTGTACAGAACAATTCTCCATGTCATTTAAAGGGCTTCGAAAACATATATAAATAAGTCTTGTTTTTGAACTCTTTTATTTATGTATTTCTGCAGCTGCCCGGATGATGCGTGCCGTGGATATTGGACTGTTTCACAAATATATGTACTTATAATTCACGTGCTAAATATTACACGGATTGAAGTTCATAATCAGGGGCAATTGAGGGAGTTTTGCTCACTTTACAGGGTTCTTTGAATTTCAAATTTAAATGGCAGTGAGAAGTAAATGTGCATACGTTTGGTGCATTTAAAATGTTGCACAAGTCCGAAAATAAGGAAAAGTGATTACATGTGTATATAAAATCTCCAAAGCGAACTGCGTACAAGTGGCCTCTCCATTTTGCAGTTTAAAAAATATTATGTATTTACTGGGGACGAGCGAGTAACTGCATCACTTTGGTGTTCGTGCTCTCACAGTGCTCACCAGTGATGAATTTTCCACGATACATCATTTTACAACAAAGAAAGAATTGCGGCTTTAAAACTCGTTTCTTCAGTTCAAGTCGCAGTATCTGAATCAGCCGCATATTGAAACGAAAAACCGCTTCTTTCAAGAATTGTTGATCTTCACATACAATACTATTGTACAATATTCTTAATTAATTTGCAAGTCAGAATTAGTCCATCTTTCGTTTACGAAGCGAGTAAAAATAACTAAAGGACATAGCAAATGAAAAATAATATAAAGGTTCGTATAATATTTCATCATCAATCTGTAAAACGAAGAATGTATAATTCATGTAACACATTAATAGTAATCGCACCAATAAATGTGGAAACGAGGGAAACGATTAGTTCATAGAAGCCTTAACGAGCTATATGAATTTCTAAACTCATCCTATGATAGCGTGTTTGCAGTGGCTTTGATATTTCGGATGTCGCTCATTTGCAGTTAACTCACAGAGGAACTATCGATAATCTACCTTTGCAGCTCATAAATAGGCATAATAGAGATATTTATAGCAAGGATAGCAGATTTTTCTTACCTTCGTTTCTATTGCTTCAATGTCCACCCTCGTCTTTAGACAAACGTTACGAAAAAATTGGGGAACAATATGTAATGCAAAAGTAACAACGATATTGCTGCTATGTCGGCAGTTGATTGATTAGGTATATTTGATCACTTCCTTTGCACCAGATATGTTTATTGCGCGAAGATTTTAATATGTACCTATTAGCGGAGATTGTGTTTTTGAATATGCTTAGTTGCACTCGGATAAAGCAATGCAACCGAAGAAAATAACTCGAACAAATTGGGAGACAACGTGTATCAATGCTGGGGATCTTAATGGTCTTTCAGTTTGAAATGAAAAATGTTGAACAATCTGTCGAACGAAGACACCAGTTTTACGCGATAAAAATGCACAATTTCTTCTCGATCGATAGGATGGAAAAACTCCGAGGAGCTACGAACCGTTGTTGTTCGTGTTCGGATCGGTACTACCCGTCTGACTATGTACAATACTCCTTTGACCATTGCCAAGGAGAATTGGTAGTGCCACCGGCGCTGCGTTTGGCTATAAGATGATCAGACATATCGCCTGGAATAGCAGCCGGTAGCGTCGGTGGGTGTGCTGAGCTTACTTCCGGAAGAACACCATCATTTTGCAGACAACAAATTATCTTAATCATTTTTTGTAATTTTTCGTTACAGTGAAAAGTTTGGCTTTCAGTCTGGCGATAATCACTGCAGGGACATGAAACTGCTGTATGTACTGTATCCTACAGAAACGATTTAACACACAAACGGCGAGGAAGAGGGGAATAAAAAAAATGGCAAGCAAACAAAGTTAGGGCCAGTCATTTTGAAACGCTGTATTTTTTTAATTAAGATTTCGATCTCTTAGTCTCCTACGATTTCTCAAGTTGAAAGGTCGATTTTGCTGTTGGTCTTACCTTCCAGCTACATACTATAGACAATGGGTCAATGCACCAATATTTCCATAGCGGCATAAAACCTATACGCCGGATGAAAAATTATATGTACACGTTATGATTAATTGAAAATTGCAAATGTATCCCCATATATAAATATAAATGCTGATTTATATACGAAGGCAATTCTTTTAATTCTACAAAGAGTATAATTACTCTTTAATATAAACTATGACAGTTCTTTTATTACGCCCAGAATGTTCAGAATGAATTTTCTAAAAACGTTTATAGTTGTTAAACGCTTTGGACACGCCTAGTTGCCAAGAAATTCCAGTTTCTTAGCTATGCAGAAACGGAAGACGTAGGGGGCACACGAAACGATTAGTTGAAGCGCACCGAGATTTACAACGCATAGAGTTCTTCATGGATCATCTACCCTTATAGTTGCAAGTCCCTGAGATTTTCAAGAGTTTCGACCGCGATGAATAGCTATTGTTAGGTTGCTTCATGTACGTAAAAGACGACAGTCTATTGACCGTACCTCATTGTCTCTAGGAATAGTGAAATCAATATAGAGTTCACGAACCTCCCTTCACAGGGAAAACTTGTGTCGGACAAGCATCTTGAGCAATGATGAACGCTTTCGCAGGAAAACTGCAAGGAAATACAACTTTTTTAATGGAGAAACATCCAGCGAAAAGTTTTTATACATGAATAGATAATCAGATGAATACCAAATAAACTTGTGTTTTTGCACTTAATCAAAGAAGACAGATATCGTTATGACATTTATAAATTTTTAATATTATACTAATATATAGTATTTCATATGCATGATTATATGTAAAATGCATACGCAAAAGATTCATGCATTTATAGATACTTTTAGAAATGACATTTTATACACATAGCCGTGTACAAATATGATACACATGCATTAAATCGTTTTTGGATAATTTTGTATCCAAATGTATTTATATTTATGTATTTTTTACATGAAATGAATGTTTTAAATATTTTGTAATATATAATATTTAATTTAATTTTTAAATATGTTAATATTTAGAGGGATATCTGAAATGTCGGTGTAGCAGTCACGTTGTGCCACGAAAGTCCATAAGGTGATTTGTCTATTCCTGTATCTCGTCTGTGGTTACAATGACTGCAGCAGGTAACTATCAATCATCTGCCGATCAAGTAGAAACAGGTGATAACGATGGATTATAAAGGTGCGAAGGTCTATCGTGCTGCAAGGTACATACCTATCTCTGCTTTTACACATTGGTAACAGTTTGGTGCGATGATTTATATGCGCAAGAATTTATATTTGTCCATCAATTACCATTCGTAAACTTTTACCTATATTTACAGCTTCTTTAATATAAGTGCTTCGTTTTTAAAAGTCTTGAGAATCTATTGATTTTAAACGATGGGCTGCTAAAAGCTTTTAACTTCAAGTTATTAACGAATGATATGCAGCGTTATGTCATCAGGTCATTTTAGAAGATTTTTAGTAAAGGGACACGTAGCAGTTCAAATGTCAGCCATGCATTGCAGACAGTATTTAACTCCCGGGCAGCCACCTGTCGCGCGCATGCGCATTTTCTTTAAAACACCTCGCTGTTCGTTCCTGAGTTTCAGTGTAAACCAAAATGGCGTGTGTAATGGTGGGTTGTGACAGCTCTCTGCATGTTTCCCTCGTGTTTTCGGGTTTTTGAGGAAGACGCGCGCACCTGTGTGATTTATGTGATTAATCTAACTACGAAGGGTGAGTGAAGAGCGATGATTTATTCGTGGCAATCATCAGTACGCGAATATTTCGAATTTCTCCAACCGGATCAGCACCCTCCTATTTTTGATGGACAGTGGCGGGGTGACAGTAACGTTAGTCGTTAAGTGTTTCTTCGATTGTTCACATACCTGCACTGTTTTCTCTGTAACATCGAATGTTTGCCACCCGCATTAGCACGAACAACGGAGGACTATCTCTTTCCTGGGTGTGTATAGTCGATTATTCGAAAATGAACCAACGTTAAAAAGAGATATCGTTTGATAGTGTTGATTATTATTGTTTCGTGGAAGTGTCACGAGGTGTACATTGTTTCGAAAGTCGCTTAGAGCAGTGTCGTGCACGTTTAATTGCGTACTACGTACGTTTCTGTTTATTCTTCGATCGTAAAGACTACAGTGCCTGCTATATTTTTTTAATATCACGTCGAACGTCTGGTCCGTTGGTCACGGTGAGTCGATATTCCATCACGGTGACATTAAATGCCGCGTAATATTTTCACGCCACTCGATACTCTGGTTCGCTGGTTCATTAAATTACATTCATCTTACTTACGAGTATTGCTTAACATTAGTTCCCACGAAATATTAATGGGGACTATTCCATTCAAAAGGGTTCATAAATATAAGTGAATCAATCAATGGTAATCGCATTTTTACAGTAGTTCTTCCTATAAGGAAAAAGTATATATATGTACATACATATATATATGCATGTGTCTGTCTGCTCTGCTGTCTGCCTGTGCGTGCGTATTATAGCTAATATGTATATACGTGGATACAGGAAATACCTAATTAGTATTTAAATATGTTGCATTATATAAAACATATTTAGCGAGAGGATAATGGGTTCCCTATATCTGTTAAATATAAAAAATGTCCAACAAAATGGTCCTGTGGCGCAACGGATAACGCGTCTGACTACGGATCAGAAGATTCCAGGTTCGAATCCTGGCAGGATCGGTTTATTAATTTTTCTTCATTTTGCCACTTTAATTAACATTTAATTCTTTTACTTTAAATTAAAGAAGTAAAGATGTCAACCAAAAAGTTTTGGTGATTGTTGCTTTTCAATAAAATTGTAAACACTATTCTCTATAGTTGCGCACATACGTATGTTTTATCACGCTACGTTTTTACCATATGGCTACAACTTCCAAATTATTTTGGACAGTATAGGTATCTTTAAATCCATATTGAAACTGAGTGAGTGCAAACCGAAACAAGCCCCTGAAGAATATCCAGAAATAGTATACATTCCAGACAGACCACAACGGTGCCGGTGCACCTTATTTCTTCCCTTTGCATTCTTTGCATCGAAAGTACACCCGGAAGATAAACAGAATGAAAAGTTGGGATTCACAAACATTCATTTCCAAACAAATAGGAAATGCAGATTAGAAAACATGAATGTGAATTTGAAAATTCGGATTTAAATTCAAATTCGAACTAAATTAAGTTCAAATTCAATTTTAAATGGAGGTGTTCACTGAACGTTATAATTAAATTTAATTTCCAATGTAAATCGTAGTTAATATTCAAGTTTGTTAAATGTTTATCGAACTTAAATTGAAATTTGTATTTTTCTGAACGTGTATGTTATCCTCTGGATGCACTCGTGCAACTTATTGCGCGATATCAAGTGAAAGCATTCAACTTTGTTCCATAATAGCAACTTTCTCTATTTTGGGATGCGCCGTAGAAAATTCCACAGGTCCGCCAAAAATTTCATTAACCGCCTCTTACTATTTGATTTTCAGATCCGTTGTCACGAAGATAATGAATTATTTCCTTCGATTTGAATCGCGGCAACCCAATTAATCTTCAGAAACATGCGTACATATTTCTAACACCGGCTACGACGTTCCCCGGCGTCAATGCATCTATTATTACCTAACGATTAATTGAACTTCGATTGAATTAGAAGCAAATTAGCACGACCGCTGAATCGCTTATCGGTTCGTGATGCATACATGCATACATATATGCATGGCGCGTGAATGCGGACAAATTACTCAGATCATGCTGCTCTTTTTCGCGTTGCGAATGATTATCGCACAGCTGTTAGTCGCTACGTATCTCATTCGCGGTCTCCCTCGACTTCCGTCCGGGGACATCAATTTCCTCGACAGGATGTTCCTCTGTTCCCTTCGCTGTTCATCGCGATGCAAACGAGCGGAAAGGATCGCGATTTTTCTTTCTCCGTTTCCCTGTGTCCCTCCCTCTAGCCTCCATCTCTGTCGTAAACATTTAGCGCGTTCATTTCCATTTACGTTCACTTTTCTCAACCTGTGTTACACTGCTCACGATTAATTCGATGCCAGTGTCCGCATATTCCGAAGAAAGTCTATCCGTGTTAGCGAAATGTTCGCCAACCGCGCCTCCTCTACTCCGTAAGAGTACCGACTGATTGATCCACTTTCGCAATATTTTCTGGGAATCGAATTGTTTGGCAGAGTTCGACGTCACTCATTGATGCGCTAGTTAGGTAAATGTCCAAGTACGTATACAGTAATTTCTTTAAGCTGTGTAAAAATCTAGCGAGCTCCCCGTCGAGTCTATTATATTATCTCTGTTCTCGATCGGAGGATGTTCTTATCCAGGACGCGAGTACAAGTGAAAGGGAACTATTCTTTCGACTATCCTTTCAGCTTGGACAATGAACAATAGCGCATTGCAGGAACGCATCGCGAAACACCGATCATACATCGTTTCTTTTGCTTTCCTTTCCTTATCGCCACGGACAAATATCGACTGCCTAAGAAGCGGCACATATTTAATCACCGGAACTTATCGTTCCCCCGCACGAGTACCTACCCTGCCACGTGTCTGTGCGGTTGGTTTAGATTCTCTTTTTCCAGATCTGGAAATCTCTTGACAACGCGCCAGCCGATCGACTCCTCGTTTTTCTCTCCCGTGCGGAATCCTCGCCCCTTTTTTCGTCTGGCTCGATTCACCCATTCCACTGATTCTCGTTCGATACCCTTTCTTTATCCAATGAATGCCTATCCTCGATTTCAACCGGGACATTTTCGATCCCGGTTCGTTTTTTCAGTTCAATGTTCAATATTTGATTTGATTGCGACGGTGATGCTGGCACTCGATCTGCTCCGACTTAACGAACTCCTATCCCCCTGTTCCCCGATGTTACGTGGAAATTCGCGCAGGAATTCCGGTCGCCCGATGATTAAAAGATACTCGTCACGGTGCGCCATACAGCCATACAGTGTTCTCGTCATCTCATTAAACAGGCTAGGCTCGATAGCGTGTACAGTAATTCCAGTTGCGATATAGCGTGTACCCTCCCGTTTCGGCGAAAACAATGCCTCTATCGACGGAATAATTGCAGGCGGTACAAATTGGCGAATGAAAACAGGAAACTGACAATTAAACCATCCTCGAGTGGTCGGCCTTGATTGTTATTTAGATTACCATCGATTCGAATTGAACTTCCGTTCAGTTGCAAGATTCTCGCGGAAACGCTATTGCATCCATTCAAAATTGCTGGCCGTTCGCTGATAATTTCGGCCGCGTGCCAGAAATAACGCGTTCGCTTTTTCCATCGGTGGAAACCGGTGCGCCTCTGCGCAACGACGAATCGCGTTAATTACTCTGCGACGAGCCACCCGATGCGTGGGCATTTTTTGGAGGCACGAACCTTTCCAATATCGGTGCACACGACTCGGTACGCAAGAATAGATCAAAGAACGTCACTGTTAACGTCACGCCATAGTAACACCCGAACAATATGTTCCCATAGTATGCAAGTTAATACTCTTCCTACTGCAAAAAAGGATTTTATGCGTCCCTTGCTCAAATTGATCCGCTGCTTGGTCGCTCGACAGCTTCTAATCGATGCGGTGCGGTCCATCGCTCACTTGAGGTGCAAAAATCAGGGTCCATCGAGCATGGTCAGGCGCTTTAATAAACAGCAAGGAAAGCGAGCCCCTGCTTTCTCACTGGGTTCGCGCGAACGCAAGCGTGACTACTAGTTGCATTAGAAGCTTTCGCTTTCAGAAACATATACATTACGAGTTATTATCGAGTCAGGATCGAAGCCACGTGTGTCGCGGTGCAGCGACTAATGGTCGGGTTTTGGCAGTTTCTCCTGCGATGGATCCTCCCAGGTGTTCCGCCAACTTGCGCGAACGCTCTCTTTCGGACATCCTCCAATCGGCTATAATAGAAAGCAACATATTAATAGATGTTCTCGTAGACGCTGTTGATAGTGCGGGAAACGTTCGGCTAATAATAGCGCCGTCTTGCAAATAGGTATGCGTGTGGGCAATGTTTTAAAGCTACCCTTGAATTTTCGAGAAAGTGTTTCGCCGCGTACCGACTGTACTAGCAATGATTGCACCGGCGAAATGGCTGCGCAGCGAGTTCCGCACGGAGACGTCTACGAGTTCAGATTCAGTTTCCGGTAAGTAGTTTCAGACTTAATGCCTCGAAGCCATGGAAGTCGATATTAATCGGCGACGAACGGACAAAAACGTTCCGGTGCTCTGGCATTTGGTAGATCCACGGGATGCACATTGCAGCGGGAAACAAAACGTGCAAAAGCACGGACAACAGATGCACAGTGGGAAACAATTAACGCGGCACCGTCTCGTTAGTAACGGCCAGACGATTCGTTATTGTGGCAACCAATTATTGTTCTACACGGTTCAAGTCATAGAACGCAAAGTTTATATATTTTTAATTGCGTCGACTATTGCGAGGATGATGCTCCCGTTAAAATTGCGGAACTTAGCGTAGACCTGTTCCTCGGATTCTTATCGGACGCATTAAAGTAACGTTCCGTTGATAATTGGGAAGTGAGCGGAACGGAACGGAGCGGAGCGGAAAGCCCCGAAAAGCGGTAGCACCGTTGTAGCCCGAAAGTTTGCTCGGTGAAATCGATCAGATTAGATAGAGGACTCGGCGATAAATTTCGACGGACAGTCGATCGAGTCGCGAGCAAAGTTTCGTGGAAAAAGTGGCGCAACCACTGAACGTACACACTGTACACCGTGGCGGGAAAAAAATCGAGCGGCAATTCCGGTATTTCGATTCGAAACACGATTATATAGCGCCGTCGAGCCGAGAACTTGGGAAAACTCTCGGCATCCGGGGAACGAATTATTAGTCCGCTGTAGATCGGTTTTCGAAGATCGAATTTATATTGTCGCGTGTCTCTCGAGGACTCGCGAATCTCGTTACGAACTTGGGGAAATTGGATTAATTCGGCCACGCTTTCCCTGCTCCGAATCGGAATTACAGCTTATCGAATTACGCGCGTGCACCAGCTCAGAGAATGTCGATGAAGTCTTTCGACCAGCGTGGTCGACACACGTTTCTCGAATCCTTCTTCCCGTTTGCGCCCCAACTACCGTGCGTATAATTAAGCGCGGAGCCGCATGAAAAAACAAGGAGGAATAGAATCCACGATTGGTCGTCGGGTGAAAGCATGAAGCATGTGCGCGCACTGGTTGCATCCCGGAAAGAAAACAGTCGGTTAGTGAAGCAAAACGAATTTTTGCTTTGCGTGGGGAGACGAAAGGGGTAACGGAAAAGTGACAAGAAATGTCGGAGCAGGTACTCAGTCGATGGCGTAGTAGTTCGTGAACTAGACGTGGCATGGGCTAGACAGTTCGCTTTTGTAAGCAGCGGTACTTCCCGTTGCTTGAAATTTCGTGCCCCAATGTGAACACGAATTACCTAGTTTCCTCACTTCCGTGACCGAGATTCTCACGATTTTACTCGGCGAATGCGTAACGCTTATCGTCCAGCAGGTACGCGTTACGGTAGAAGGGAGGTGCGTCGAGAATCTCTTTCACGGTGAAACAATTCGTCTGTCCCCTGTTCGAGTGAACGTCGCCGGAGCTGAAGAAAAGAGCTCCTCTAGTGGGACAGCCGCAACATTTTTACGCGTATGGTTTTTTAACAACGCATACTTGTGCCGTTACGTTTCTGTTTAGAACCGTGCCGCCGCTTAGCAAGTTCCTTACCGAACGACCTTAGCCGTTTAATTCGATATCGATCGACCGATGCCCGGTGGGGACTGTCCACGATCCGAAACCCGTTCTACTTGATTGACGAGCTAGTAGGCCAGCTTGCCGCGACATTATGCAATCTGGTAATTCAAACAATCCAGCACGGCTGTCGCTTTCCTTCGATCTGGTTACGCCGGCAACCGAACGTGCCCCTTGCTCGCGTCCACGATAAGAGAAAAGCAGATACCAAGCTAACCGATAAATCGTCATTCCCGAATAATTTGCATTCGCCCATGGTTGGTCCGCGAATTTCTTTCTCTGGGAGTAAGCAACTCATTAGGTACACTCACTGTACATTCAGGTACGCCGATAATCTCTCTGGCTAGAACAGTGGCAACCTACATGCGGTTCATGGACTCCCGCGCAACAACTATTCTGACCCACATGACTGTGAACGTGTTAACGATCACTTGTTGCGAACGGAACTAATCTTTCCCCGGAGGCGAAAACGCGGACGCGATGATGAACCTGGAATCCAGTTGCATCTCCGCTCGTTCTATCGTTTGCCCTCTCTCCGTTTCCCCGCGTTGATTTATATTTAGAGGACCGTTCGGAAGCTGCCTACTTTGCAAATACGAGGCACCGGGCAGCAAGAAAATAAGAGGATAAGGCCGAAGGGCAACGAAGGCTGGCTTTGAGATTGCGGAACGTGATTAACGAGCAATTACAGGCCGCGGTGTCGATCGCTAAAATTAACCTTCGCTCCGACTGTTCAGAATTTTCTGTTAACGAGCGGCGGATAAAACGGCTAATCAGTTCAAGGCCATTGGCCTTAGAAACCGAGAGCAGCGCTGCTAATGCAGAACATCTGGCTGCTCGATAATGCATGCCCGTGCTGCGTGCAAATAGTCACACCCGCCCGTGAATAATCGCTGGCTCGCAGTTTTTCGTTTAGTTCAACGCAATTCATTTCTTGCAGTAATAATCCATTTCGCCCGGCCACCAGCCGCGAAAATTGTCGAAAGAATTTTCCGAGGAAGGCCCATCTAGGTCACGTGTCTGTATCCACGCGTCAACCTTTAAGAAGCTCGCCTCGAGGCTGAATTCGGGTCATTCATACAAAGCCCCGTCGAAGGTTGACCTTCCAGGTGAATGAATATGGAAAGTGAATCAAGTACGGCAGGAGGAAACCAGTTGTCGAGATGCGCTTACGCAACGCTTCTTATTGCGAACCACCTCGAAGTACTCGCTGCCCAGGAAAATCCATTTCCCTCGTGCTTGGCCGCGTCGCAACTCCATCTCGAGCATTAAATTGCGCGTGTACACGCGTTCATTGAAGAAACGAACCGAGACGGCCCGCCTCTTCGCTACAATTGAGACCTAAAATCATCCTCAGCAGCGCCGACGCGAATTAATAATGCTCGCCGGAGCAGGCGTACCGAAAATTCTGTTTCTCTTTTTTGGTCTAAAACCTAAGTGGCGCGAGGCTCACGGAAGCATCTGTCGCAAGATATTACCCGAGCGTGGCGTCTTTTATTATTATCTACGTTGTTGTCCATAACGATAACGTAACTCCGATCGCATGACTCACATTGATACGGGTCCCGATCCACCGATCCAGCTGTTCGTCGTTGCCTGGATACAAGAACTTGCTACCTGTATTTTATTCTTCCGATCGTCTTGCTTTCGAGGCATTCGAGCAAGTTTCAGGGTAGCGTTAATCGTCCCGAGGAACATTCCTATGCACCAAAGGTAACGCTACGCCAAGAGGAACACGCTAGTCGATCGTCATTCTCGGCCCGTCGATTGTTAAACACCATGAGTCGCCATTCCGATGGACCGATTTGAAGGCGTTTAACAGGCGGAAAGGGAGCGGTAACGGCGAGTTTGTTCCGGCACCTTGATTAAGGCTGGTCTAGAGGTGGAAAAATTGCGACATCGTTCGCAGAGCACGACGTCACGACGCATCCAGGTGCAACTGGTTACAATCAGGAGAGCGTGACCGGTCTGCGTATAACTGTACCAGATTTTTTTTCCTACACCTTCAGCTTCTCGTTTTGTCAGGGGACCTAGTCGAACCGTGCGAAACTTTTCCACGTGTCGATCCGCGTCCAGTCTGCCGCGAACTTTCTGGACGGGCTCGTCCGTTTTTTTTTTTTGAGCGGAACTCGCCGCTCTTGCAGGTATTTCGTTGGATGTTGCCTTGTTCGGACGGTGTCGCTCCTCGGTTTTCGTTTTGGCTATTTAAAAGTTCGTTCCCCGACCGGCGGAGCCGACGCGATCCAGCGATCCACCGTTCCTAAAATTCCTTCCTCCATGCTTCTGGCGGTGAGTCACGACGAAGCTGATTGAGCAACCAGCCACCGATTACTCACCTAAATATTCGATTTTCTGGACGGCGACGTAACCGTGGTTGTTCAGCCGACCGCGACTCCACTTTCACAGCTGGACGATAGTGTCGCGACTCTTCCGTCCAAGAGAATTTCCTTTGCAAATTCGTCGCTCGAAATGCGCGACGAAGGCGGAAAGGATGGCTCATCGAAACGGGAATGTTCATTGTGGTCCGCAAAGTGGAGGGAGGCCTGCACCGTTGGTACTTGCAATTTTCGCGCGCTAGTTGGTCAAAATTCTCCGACGATCGTTCGGTGGAATTGACGCGAGTATACGTGGTTCGATTACCTGCAATCGTTTCTTACTTGAAACGCGGAGGACGATTCAGAGAGACGTCGATCTCGACGATAATTGTGTACTCGGTCTGTGTACAAGAGAGCTCCGCGAGTGTTCCCTACATGCGTTTATCATTAAACGACTAATTGGAGTAATTTTGAACGGTGAATCATCAAATTAATCAAATTAACTCCGCGGTCGTGATTACGCAACCAGACGATTGCCTGATTTCCCCGTGCGTTTCTGTTCCAGGTACACGCAGATGACGCGATGACGCTGCACTGGTGGATGCACTGGTTCTGGGTTACCGCTCAATTTCTCGGTGCGTTCTATATAATCGTTATTACGGATACATCGAACCCTTTCACGGCTTCCACGCATTTTCGCGTTCGTTCGTTCAGTGTTAACTCGGCTAGACTCGAGTGTTCACGGTCCAAATACGTTTGCTGCGTGGACGTGAACGCATGAAATTACAAAGAGAGCACGCATTTCGTAGATCAAGGTTGCGCAGTCAGAGATTGATGGCAAACGTTGGCCTGGCTTTCCCCTTTCGTCCGATTTGCGAAACAACATTCGTCATTCACAGCAACCGTGTCTTACTAAGAATGCGTTTAATATTTTAGTGATCTTAGGGAGCCCGGTGCCGTCGAGCACAAGCGAGCCGCGCAGCAAGGTGCAGGATCACCTGAGCTCTGAAGCGACATCGGACATCACCTCTATCGAAACGGAAAGCCCTGAATCACAGCAGAGCTTCCGCGTGGCCAAAGCGATTGGTCTACACCCTCCGACAAACACGGCTGTAATATTGGACAGGCAATCGAGCACGAATTCAACTCCCATGGAAGTTGGAACGAGCCCGGTTGAGACGAGCACGAGTTCTATGGACGAGTCCCATGGAAATGCCAGCAACGCGGTCAATCTCGAATCGCTGAGAAGGTTCACGCCCCAAAGGGTCACGGACAACCTGGAGAGGGTCCGAAATCCGGTAA
This sequence comes from Nomada lathburiana, assembly GCA_963667235.1. Lineage (NCBI taxonomy): Eukaryota > Metazoa > Arthropoda > Insecta > Hymenoptera > Apidae > Nomada > Nomada lathburiana. The sequence continues at coordinate 11,716,444 of OY763906.1, forward strand.
CGAAGAAGGACAGCAAGATCACGTGGATTCTAACAACGAATAAGACCGGCGGCAGGTCCAAGTACGAGCAGGAAGAGAAAATCGATGAAAATGGGAATCGAAACGCTAGCACGGATGAAGTGGAGGATCTCACGGTGCTGCCTCTTCAGGAAGAGGTGTCTAGAATCAGGCTGGTACTGAATAAAACGAAATCCTCATCGCTCTTATCTTCCTCGTCCTCCCTTTCGTCGTCGGCCGGCGGTTCCGGTACGAGAACGTTTAATCGATCCGACGACGTCGAGATCGACGAAGAGTTTGTCGAGCCACAGCTGTTCGCTACAGCTGCATCGATTCTCGAGGGTAATGGCTGCTAAAATTCTACATCTCCTCGGGCTCTGATTTTTTGAAGGGGAATTAATTAATTAAGTCGAATCAAATGTTGACTTTGCAGTTGGTGTGAGCGAATCTACGCGGCTGAGCAGAGCGCGGAGCGCATTCCCCAAAGATTACCAAAGGGATCAGATACAAGAGGATCGTATTTCCGATTACAATGAGAGCAATAGCGAAAATTCGAAGCAGGAGAGTGCCTCGAGATCGACGGTGGACATTGTCGCTATTACCGGAAGCTGCCTGGCCACTGTAGTATTGCTCAGTACAATGGGCAGCCTTGGGTTCATTATGTACAGGTAAGCAAAGGGCAATGAATGCGTTTCGACGCCTAATACACGGTTGAAAATATTTTGCCAGCTACACAGTAAATTTGATTCGTTGCAGGCGTAGATATCTGAATCCACCTCAAACGCTAAATAGCGACAAATGCAGTAATCCCGATAGTTCCGGTTATATCGATGACTCGACTATACGTGTAAGTGTATGGATTTCGCTGGTTAAGAGACACTAATGACTAATGCGAGTGGCTGTTAAAATGTCTCCATTTTGTTCGCAGGACAACTCCGAGGAAATGTACAGCTTGGATAATGATTCGTTCCTCAATTCGTTAGAAGCGATGACAATACAAAATTATTGGACAGATAGTGTGAAGCATACGAAGCTATGACAAAAAAAGATAATCCAACCCGGAAAGAGAATAGAAACGTTCAGCATTTCCGATGGTGAAGCGCACGAACAAATATCGTTGTTGGAACAGTAGTACTTACTTGATGCGACACGTGCCAAGCGTTTTTCAAACGAACGAACGAAAGTGAATTGCACCATATTAATCGTTAGGCACGTAGGAACTTTTTTTCCTCGATTGAACGTGATCACTGGTGATCCTCGTGCAAAAATAAGCCAACAGAATGTTTTAAAGATTTTCGCAGATTTTTTAGAAAAACTCGATCGGCTATGCAGTTTATTAAACAAAATTGACGAAATATCAAAATTGCAGGCTGCGTGTACGCATTCCTGTACTCTCGTTGTACATCCCACGTATGTTCGAATTCTCAAACAATCGTGCACGATATACAATGCGAATTGCCACGTGTACGCCTGAATTTTGATTTCGTCGATTGCATTGTTTCCTCTATTTTTCTACCGCGAATACTATTGGCAAAGGTCGTCTTTAGAATAGAAAGCGGCACCGTCGCTTTCAACGAACTGCAGTAATCGGATAGTGCAATAAAATGATACTTTATCGATGCGATAATTAACGATACAGTTTTAGAACAGTAAGTACAAACAAAGCCATTAATTTTTAGCTAAATATATATTAGGGATGCGAAAAGTTATTTAATAAATACAAATTCCTAGAAATCGCCGGATAAACTATTTCTATTACGAACACTTCCGTAAAACTACTTGTACTATGAATTTCAATTTTTACAGCTGTACTTGTGTATACCGTTTTAATTTAAGGTCTAGCTTTCACGTTTCTCGCAGTCTTCGAACATTCATTGAAGGACACACGATTGTAATAGAATGATAGGCGTTTACTGCTCGCTTATATACACTAACAGCATCAACTACTTTTAAAACAGGATCGGGCTAATAAAGGATCGGACCAAATAAATATTATAGTTCGTAGCTTTACGCCTTTCTAACATATCCAGCAAAAAGGACATAACGAGATTCGATTCGTGTTTTCCGCTACACCTATAGCTTGTATATATGTACATGTACATGTACTATACAATAATTATAAATACTGTATCTATGTATAGATGTTCAAATTTGTCGGCGGTTTCTCGTGATTCTCGAAATGCAAGATTTTTGCGTTTTAGTAAAACTTCGCACTTATTTGTTCAAATATATTTCTATACGAACCTCGTGTGAATGAGGACAAGAATTTATTGTGATAGATTGTAGCGTTTAATAAATGTAAAATTATTATTAATTTGTCTTATGGTAACGGTTGTGAATAAACCCATGCATACTTTATTGTTAAATAAGTTTCTTTACCTTTGGCTATCAAGTGAGAGAAATATATTCTTTCATGCCGACCTACAGGCGAGCTACATCAATGACCGAAGGACATCAATATAAATGAAAGCTACAATCTCCAATACGTATAAGAATATTCCATGCGCGGTTCATTTGTTATAAACATTTAAACAATTAAAACAGTCGGGAAAACAATTTTTTTAAATTTTGACGGTAACGTTGTGTGTGACGTGAAATGGTAAGGGGGTTAGGCTAGTTGCCCACAGACAGTCGATAATCAGACATGTAGCGCCATCTCGCGTTTGCGGCCTTTTTAGCAGTTTTCTGCACCTCCAAAACCGAATTCCTGGATTACATCGTTAATTTAAACAATTGCGTTTTTCTCGGCTTCTGCTGTGTATTTTTTAACCGGACTCGTCTTAAATTAAAGTTACAAACCATAGCTATCTCCTCCAACAGTTGCAACAATATGAGATTTGTGGTTTAAAAGCTATTAACAAATGAAAAATTGACGAAATTGCACTGCAATCTCACATAATCTCGCCTTCTGGATGTGCTAGATTAATGATCGAGTGCTCAAAATGAAGGTAAAGGATGCTGCTACTCGACAATAAACAATTTACAAATGTTACGCAAGATAATACCCGTGAAAAAGGGTCTGTTGCGCTCTTCCTAGTCCGTTTCTGTATCAATAGATGGCTCATTTCTACTCTTACAATGGTTCCGCACTGTTAGATTCGTTAATAGTCGCTTAGCAATTTTTGTATGATGTGCAATATTTTTTAATGCCGATAAAAATAAAAATGTTGAATGGATGCCTATATTAATAATATGTCGATGAACTTGGTTGCTCACACCGAATACCATACAAAGAAAGTTGCATATAGCGTATAACTACTCGCTGTCACACGTCATAATCCACGCGGCATCGGCTGCACCGATTAGTTACGCGTGGTTAAGAACAGATAATGTTAAAGATATCTTAATACAAAATTTACAAAAATGCAGTGGCTATCCTTTTCTCTTATATTCACGGAAATATTTCTAGTTTATACTGTTTATTCAATTTATAATTTATCGCTGTTATTCGTGGCACCGTCTTGCGAAGAAGGTAAACCATGTTTAGCATCATATTTGAATGAAAAACCAGGACTGCAGCTGCAAATTTACAGTTCTGTTGATAAATATCCCACTGATCGACAGATCGATTTTGTGTATGCCAGTGACAACTTTAATTATACTCATGTAAATAGTCTGTGAGTATCATTTTTATATAAATGACATCGTACCATCAGTATTTCTCTTCATTCTGTAATATTATTATATTTATTTTGCAGCCCTCTAACTTTAAACATTCCACGTAAAACACGAAATAATGGAACATTGTTCCTTCATATTGTTATTGCACCAAATTCAAGAAAATATGGAAAAAGTGTTAGGGATGCGCAAAAGGTAACATTAATATTAATTATATTTATACATGGTTTTTAAATCAATGTAACTGTGCTTTAGGATCCATACGCATCTTATACAGCTATTAAAATGACACAACACATTGTTCCTCAAGCGGAAACTTTTAACTTATTGGGTGAACAAAATTCTGATCTAAAGCGAAAGGAGCAAAGCTTACTAAATCCGGTCACTCACATAAAGAGTCGTGTAGCATTTACATTAATGACCGATGATATAAATCTCCCTGTGCATAATGTACCTTTGGAACTTGTGAATCAATTGAAGTATAACAATAGCATAAATATATTCAGATATTATTAATTAAACATTTCGTTAATTGACAATGTAATGAACTCTATTCTTTTATTATCATGTTTGTTCCAGAATAATGCACGGTAGAACATTTTTACCAATAGTTAATTGTGATTTCCTGCAAACTAGGCATCACGATCTGGTAAGAATCATGCCTCAGAATAATACAGCCAATATCACATTGCAATATTCTCCAATTTCCCTTGGAAAGTTAAGATTATTATTGCACATAAAGGCTACTATGCAAAGTTTAAAAAGTCTTGGATTTTCTGATAAAGACATAGATGAAGTCAAAGAAATTTTTGCGGGCACTAACGTCTATTTCTTAGGAGGAACATTCTTCATTGCAGCTATTCATGTACGTAAACTGAGTATTAACTAATACAGAAATACGTAATATAGTTTACTACAACAGAATTTTTTATATTACAACAGTTACTATTTGATTTCCTTGCTTTAAAAAATGATGTGAGCTATTGGAAAAGAAAAAACAATCTTGTCGGGCTTAGTAAATGGACCGTTGTATGGCGAGGATTTAGTCAAACCATTATCTTCCTCTATTTACTAGACGAACAGTCATCCTTGCTTGTTCTTATTCCAACTGGAATTGGATCTATCATTGAGGTAATGGCAAGACAGTGCATTTCATGTCATTGATCACCAAAAATTGGTAATTTCCTATATTTTTGTTTCCCTTCACAGATGTGGAAGTTGAAAAAAGTATTGAAATTAAGGCATAATAAAAGTACTGACAACATGGCTGAAATAAGAACTAGAGAATTTGACGCTGAGAGTATGCGTTATTTGAGCTACTTGTTGTATCCCCTTGTTATATGCGGAGCAATTTATTCCTTACTCTATCAACCACATAAAAGGTACGTAATTTTTACCTAAACATAATGACAATTGATTATAATATTGAACTACGTAACATGCAATATTTCAGCTGGTATTCGTGGAGCATAAATTCCTTGGTAAACGGCGTTTATGCATTCGGCTTTCTATTTATGCTTCCTCAACTTTTCGTAAATTATAAATTGAAATCTGTCTCACACTTACCATGGAGAACATTTATGTACAAAGCATTCAATACATTTATTGACGATGTCTTCGCATTTATTATATCTACACCAACCGCACATAGAATAGCTTGTTTCAGGGATGACGCAGTTTTTCTCATTTATCTTTATCAACGATGGTGAGTCAGAAGATTCAATGCAGCACTGCACAATGTATATTTTGATAATTAATGGTTGCTTGCAGGTTGTACCCTGTTGACAAATCTCGTTCAGATGTCGATGCCATAGGAGAAGAATCACTTGATTTTGAAAATTCAAACAAAAAGGAAGATTAATATAAATTTTGTATCCGAGACAAATTATTAATACTCACGATGGTTGGTTGCAGTAATGTATCACGTTCATATGAGTGCTTAAGTGTTGTCACCGTCGTAATATTCCAAAGATAATTACTATATATTTACATCCCAGAAATGCAAATTTCTCAGATGGAAATGTTTTTAAACTGAAATATTAGATAGCAACTTGTTGATACATGAAATTGGAAAATATTTATTCTGTTTTATGCATTAAAGATTAAAATGATTCCTGTAATGAAATACCATAAAAATATTGATAGAAGTTTAAGAAAAACTTGACATCACAATCTTTTATCATTTTTGTAATACTTCGTTTAATGACTTTCTAACTTAAATGAACCAACAACTCTTTAAACAGCAATTTCACAGAAGGATGCAATTAAGAGATAAGTGTATCTGTGGAGAATGAATAAGATAAGGATTAATCATATTTAAATCTACCGTATTCATTTATAGGCAGCAGTTATCTTATATGCAGCGGCATATAATGATACGAAGTGTAGTTTGGAATTAACGTTTCCTTACTGAAGCAAATAATAAAAGCAAGCTATACATTTATGTTACGTAATTAATTGTCGAGACCGCTTGCAAGATCGGGTTTTGCTGTTTGAGCAGTCAACGTTACACTTTCGAATCACTAACGTTAACGGTTGATACAACTTTATTTATACTGGTGAAGGATTAAAAAGCATACCAACATATGGGAAACTTTGTAAACTATCATTGATGACCGTTTAAATGTATAACATATTTTTTAGTTTTTAATAATTGATCTAGCAGATAAGTAATCGATCAGTATAAGAAGTAGTAATGCTATCAATAATTGATAAAGATAAGGAATTGTAATTGAACTTTGTGCTCTTATTTTCTTCGACCGTGCAAATATACAACAATATAAACGTTTTCTCGTTGAATCATCAGTATCACTAGTTAAGAGTACTATTTTAGAATGGAAAACGTTTTGCTTATCGTTAAAATTTTATTTTCTATTTTGTTTCCTCTGTATCTATATTTTTGGATTAAAAGAACGTTTCGAAAACGGAGATCATCGTGCTTAGAATTGAAACACAGCATTCCTAGTAAGTATCATTTATGTGTTGAAACAAATAATAGACCTATTTTAGTACTCATGACAATTCTTTCAGATATTTGCTTTTTATTAAAACGGTGGTGGGCAGAACATTGCATCACTCGAAGAAAAAAAGAAGGAAGTAATGCACATAATTGCCGAAACAGTGATTTGAAAAATTCGAAAGTCAAAGATAAGGACGTAAGTTTGTTTTGTCAAGCCAAAGGCCTATATTTCGAATTTGTGCAATATTTTCTTTTCATTTGTTTAGAGCACCAACAGCGTTTCCTTTTATGGCACTGATCAGAAAGGAAATTCTCTGTTTGTTAAATTTTCCCACAAAGCATTCAAAATAGCGGAAGTGTCACTGCAGCTTACAACATCTGATAGACAATTATATGTTTTACCTGGTAAAATGTTTCTTTACACGGAATTTCATTTTTTTTAAGGACTGCAAGTATAAAAAACAAACTATAATTTTTCAGCTTATCCTGAGACTACATTAATATGTAGCTTAAATCAAGAATGGACGGCAGCTGGCCTGAAAATTGAGTTCTTAGAATATCAGCAACGTTGGAGGATAGTATATAATGGCATGCTCAGGAACTTGATAAAAGGTCATGAATGCAGTGATAAACATATTGAGCACGTGCGCTTGAACTTCATGTAAATAGAATTGCTAATTCATTAGTAATAAAATTTGCGAAATTTCAGAAAGTAATAATTTGCACTATTTAGATTTATTGCAAACTCTCAGCCATTAAGATGGCCAGAAGATTGGAGCTCTAAATTACATTCGGAAGCATTAGCACATGAACCATGGAGAAGCCCCGAATGGATGAACAAAATGTATTGAATAAATGAAAGAATATTACTACAAGCTATATATCTATATGTTACTTATAAAAATATATATTAATAATTATTGCAGAAAATTGTTAGAGTATACCGGTTTCGATCAATGGGGATCTATGCTGGGCCAAATAACATATGAAGATGGATCTGTTTCTACCCTGTATTTACGAGGACATCATCAACATCGCTGGGGAAAACACGAATCTTATGAATTTAATGAATCAATTACTTTATTTGGAGTAATGTCGTACGGAGCCGTGTATTATCTTAATTCGAGCAGGACAAAACACAGTTTCCCGCAGTAAGTTAATAAATTTACTATAAGCGAAAGTTACTCCCTATTCCCAACATTGTCTTGCTTAGTAAAGTATTTTTGTTCCAGTATACAGATCGGACATTTCAGGGATAATAGTGAGAAGATATGTGAAATAAACGAAATAGATATCGAGCTATCCTATTTTCTGAAAGAAAAGTTTGATACTGATACCGAATGTAGAACGTGGTTTACTGGTAAATATAAATTAATGTACAATACTCATATTTCAGTGTGATTATAAGCAACTGTTATGCATTTACGTGTAGCTGAAAATACAAGGCGCAACATTCTTCTAAAACCGACTAACTCAATAACCTTGTACCATGGTCAGCCATGGAATTGGCTCAACAGAATTATTACTGTGAAGGTGGAAATGGACGGGAAATCGGGTACTATTACTTGAGGCATTCCTATAAAGAATTTGTATATTATGTAAAGTCTGAAATATAATCACTTGTAATAGGAGTTGGATTAATACAACTGTCGTCTCCGTATGATGGATCTCATCGAGCAAAGCAACTCCCGCAATTACAATTTTTTAAACAGCTCAGTGCATATGTACAAAGAGATGATTACGTGATACATTTCGACGATGGAAAATGTCGAAACGAAAATATTGTCGGTGGGAAAGGATTTTCGCTTGCAATGTTAACTTCTATTAAAGACACGGCCGTGGGTATCGTTAGAGACATCGTTATTCGCACTAATTTTTTTTATGTATTTCAACTTACAATAATTTCTCACAGTTTATTGTGCCAAAAGGATTTTGCGTGACCGTGTTTGCCTTTGAATTGCAATTACATGCACATAAAGAATTGCAAAAAATAATTAATGACATTGAAAATGTTAGTATTGGCAAAAAGGATGGCGATCTACCGCAATATTGCGATGAGTAAATTACTTTGTAAATTATCATATATATATATATATATATATATGATATTACCATTTAAATAAGATTTATAATTATTTATTTTCAGGGCTATGAGCATCATCCAGTCAACGCCTATTGTGGACGAAGTAAAAGCGGCAATTCTAAAATCTGTAAAAAACTTAGAATTAGAAGACGACAGTGATAAGCCATCTCAATATGCAATAAGGTCCAGCGCTGTAGGAGAAGACAGTGAAGAAACGTCAGCAGCTGGACAAAACTCAACTTACTTAGCTGTTCGGGGGGCAGACAATATTATCAAAAGTATAGCTATGTGTTGGGCAAGCCTATTTTCGTATCAAAGCGTAAAATACAGGTAATAGACCAATATGCATACTTAACATTCATAATATAGACAATACTGACTTTACTATAATTTGCATTTAAGAAAACAGCATGGCATGTTTGTAAAAGCATCTATGGGTGTTTGCGTTCAGAAGATGGTAAATGCTGATGCTGCTGGTGTGATGTTTACCAGGCATCCAACTACCGGCAATCCGTCAAATATTATCATCACAGCTAATTATGGATTAGGAGAGGTATGATTAAATTGTGGCTTGTAAAAACTGACCATTAACATTCTTTTTCTTCGCGTAGTCCGTTGTTTCAGCAACGGTCGAGCCAGATACAATAACGGTTCACAAAAGCTGGGACAATAAATTGACTATAAAAAGTTCAGAACTAGGGAATAGGAAACAGAAAATTCTAGCAAAAGATAATGGGGTCGCTACAATTGAACTGAGTGATGAAGAGAATAAAATAATTTGTTTGTCGGAACAAATCGCTCTGCGATTAGCTGCAATTGGAGTATATTTAGAAACTCTTTTCGGTAGTGCTAGAGACATAGAATGGGCAGTAGTCAATGAAAACATTTATCTGCTTCAAGCTCGGCCTATTACAACGTTATATACCTGGACAGATTTTGAGATATCACACGAATTAGATTCGGGCGTTCCTAGCGACATTGATATGCTTACATTTGCTAATGTAGGCGAAGTGTTTCCAAGTGCAATATCACCCTTAACAGTCTCTGTCATTATAAGAGCATTCAATAAAAGTGTGGCTGATGCATTTAAGACTATAGGTCGAACGTTTTTTTGCATTGTAGGAATGAAATGCGCGTTAAACTATTACAACGTAAGTTACATTATGAATTCAGAGGAAAGGAATGCATATACTGAAAGTGAGTTATTTCTCGCAGGTGTTTCTACAAGAACCTGACAGTCAAATTACATTTCTCAACAAAGTTATGGACATAGCTATTTGTGGTGGTGTTGTGATAACTCCCGAAATTCACAAAATCGCTTGCGAAAGGAACGGTAGACCTACTGTACGACGTCGGATTTTTATCCTATGCAAAATGCTGAGAGATGTAATTGGAAATAGTGCAGCAGAAAAAGCTGCCAAGAAAATTCACCAAAACTTAACGTTCAATACAAAAGATTTTCATACTGCTTACAGCTTATACAATGAAATTAATCAACACATCGCACTATATACGCAAGTAAGTACACGCAAATATAGTATGACCGTCTAATAAAATATGTAATCGCAATACAATTTTTAGGCAGCGGCATGTCACATGCATACATCGAGAGTCAGCATCACTTATCAAATTTTTGCAATGGCACTACTAACACATGGTTACAAAGATTTGGTTCCCGAACATTTTTCGGATATTGCAATATTATTAGGTTCTTGCAGCAATGTTGTCAGTGCCGAAGTTGTAAAAGTACTCAAGAAAATAGTTATTCATATTAAAAAAAATGAGAAAGAAGAAGAGTTTAAAAAAATAGATCCTGCAAAGGCTATTAATTGGTTGAAAGTCAATTGTCCTCTAGCTGCGATGGAACTCGATAATCTCCTTGGAAAGCATGGGCATAGATGCATTCAAGAAATGGATTTTATGTCAGAACCCTGGTGTCTGAGACCCGAGAGCCTTATTACTACACTTCAGGTAAATTAAATTATTAGATTACTCTTGACGAAAATAATATGGCGAAATAAATTGTATTGCCTCCACTAGATAATGATGACAACTCCTGAAAAAGACGATTCGAACAAAATTCTTACCACGGAGGAAACAGTGAGGCTATTGAAAACACCAAAATCAGGCGTTACTAAATGGCTACTAAAAAAACTTGTACCTCGGTGCAGAAATGCCGTTGTTAGTAGAGAAATGACAAAAGCCTTATTCGTAAACGTAATACACACATTTAGACTAGCTTATAGACGACTGGGAAAATTGATGGTTCTAGAAGGATATCTACCTAGCGAAGACTTAATATTCTTTTTAACGAACGAAGAAATAGGACAAATATTAAGTCATCATAAAACAATACTTATTCAAAAGTAATGAAATTGTTAAATAGATATTGCTTTGGCTGGATAGATTATTATAATCACTGTTATATTTTGATTACTTTTTTTAGAGCCTTTCGCAGAAAAAGAATGTTCCCTCAGCTACAAGATGCAGAATATCCAGAGATTAATATCGGAATGCCAATTCCTATAAAGGTGGATCAACGTGTTTCTTTTTATACGAGCGCAATTAACTTCAAAAAAAAGTAACTGGAATAATATTTTAACATTGCAGACTAAGATAGATATAGCGGTGGATGATAAGTCTGTGAGGGTTCAAGGAACACCAGTATGCGGAGGTTCCGTTCTTAATAGAGCATGTGTGATCACAAATTTATCGGATATAAAGAAAATACAGCAGGACGATATTTTAATTACTCACTGTACAGACATTGCATGGAGTCCGTACTTCCCGTTACTTAGTGGCGTAGTTACAGAACTGGGTGGGCTTATAAGTCATGGAGCTGTAGTGGCCAGGGAATATGGCCTTCCATGTGTAGTTGGGGCAAAGAAAGCTACACATATGTTTCAAACAGGTACCGTATTACTGTGCTTCTTATTGAAGAAAAAATTAAACGCTAAAATATATGTATATTTTCAGGTGACAAAGTATTACTGATTGCGGATACAGGTGTTTTGGAATTAGTAGAAAAATTCATTTAAAAAGGTTACCTCTTTTATTTTTACGTGCGTCACGTACGTGTATATAACTTCACAATGCAAAATGAATTTACGTTTTATTGTATTCACATTAATCGCGATGAGTGTGCGAACTGTAAGAAAGCAATCCAGTATAATAACATAAAAAAAGATAGCATTTACAAGCTCAATAGATACTTACTTAGATCCATATGTTACTATGAAAACTATACAGTAGTTACGCGATTAGGATCGGCAACCAACGTACGGGTATTATTTGTTGCATTGCTGGCAAGACATGATAATTGCAAATGCATGGATGTTGTTACTTTCGATAATAACATGTCGACACGCATACGGTCCTCTTTACTAACGGGTTGCGGTATTGCGTCTAATGCTTCTTCAAAGAAACTTCTAAAGACAAAAAAATATATTAAAGTCATAGTTTTCAATGATACGGTTGCACGAAAGAAAGTATAAAGCATTACTTCGCCCTTGGTGTACTATAAGCCTGTAAAGCATTGCGCAGAAATATTATATCGGTTCGCGCCTGCACTATTCCAGCAGGTCTAAATTGAGTAACACACGACATGAGTCTCGCAAGTTCTTCGGCTACAGTCTCAACGATGTGAGATAGTACTCGTTGTAACAAAGCTGGTGCAACACGGCGTACCTGTAAAACAATTAAAAAAATTGCAATAACAGGAGTTACATTTGGAATTGTTTCGGAATAGAATTATGTATGATAAATACTTCTGCGTGAACTGCAATCAAATTTGCTAGTATTTCTTGCGCATATGGTCTCACATGTGCAGGTTCAGTCTCGAAGTCCCATTCTAAGCCGCCCAGATACATGCTCGGCTCAATTGTACCGACTAAAGGATCACAACGGCGTTCCAAGTATGCATCCAAAACTGCAGTATCCAATGTTTCCAACTGTGTCCAATCGGAGTTCCATCCAACAGCATTCGACAAGTTTGGATAATCTTGATCCCTTAATACGTCCCCAATTTTTGGTAGGATGGTGTTCAGTGTATAACGAATATTACTTAATGAGATTAAGAGGCATTGTTCCCATGTCTGATAAAAAATTTAAAAGTAATGCTAAAATATAGCATAGATTTGAAAAGATGCTACAAATTGTATTTTTTGTGTGTTTTTGTAATGACAGTTAATATATGGACTATCTGCCCTGAAATAATATGTCTTCTCTATAAACATACCAAGTTGTAAATGTATTAGAAAACTTACTGGGCCTTGGTGTTTGATAGTTTTGCTTTTATAGCCAGAAGGAGAACCAACTAATTGCGATACCGAAGGTTCGTCATCGTCTAAAGCTTCCTCGCAGCCACTGAATGCCAATTGTTGTAGGCATCGTGCAAACGATGTAAATAGTGTCTTAACTGAATTATAATATAGCAACTGATGCATGGGATTAGCAAACAGTGATACTTCTCGAGGGCCGTAAGCGACCACTGTGTCTCGTGCACGCTTTGAAACTTCCATAACCATTTCTTTAAACAAGTATGGCTGTATACAGATATAAATGCATAATTATTGAAAACGTGATGCTCGCAGCAAAGCTTCTATAGAAAAGATTCAATTATTACCACTTTTGTAACTCCACCATCTTCGTTTAGATATTCAATTTGCCAAGTTTCTTTCTTGTGTAAAGTTGCTATGTTTTCTGCAGTTTGTTTAAAAAGAGCACTAAAGCACTGTAATCTGATTAGAGAATTTAATTAGCTTATTAAACGCTGAAATGAAAGAATATTGTAATAATATCTTTACCTCAAATCGAGTATAAATTTTCCGAAAATATCTAAAGCGTCGCTCGGCAAATCCAAATGAATTAACGACGCATACATTTGTCTAATCCTACGCAAAATGTGTAAAAGCCATATTGCATCCAAATCATTGCTGCATGTATTTCTTACGGCTTCCATCGCGTGCTGCATACTAGATAACACCAAATTCTGTATTGAAATAATGCATCTTTTATTATAGAAATGTCAAGCTTCTGGCATTAGCCATTTTGAGTTTAAATATCTTTGAATATACCTTAAAAGGTGTTTGTTTCTCTGCATCTACTGTAACATGCAACTGGCCTGTAAAGTAACTTTGACCTAATCTCCATAAGTCTGGCAATTGCTCAACTATAATATCACAAATTCTTTCAATACATGATATCTGTGATGGAAGATTGGTTCCATCATCTTTGTTTGATTTTTGATGCTTATTGTACTGTGTTGTTCTCGTTTTGATCAAATCTTCCCCATTCGAATGATCTAAATCAGCATGATCTTGGATACATGCAGTAATACTTTTCTTCAAATAATTCGAATGTGAAACTAAAAAATATAATAATTATTGGTTTTCTTTGTACAATATTGTTATACAATTATATACACATTTACCTATTGCATCCCAAGCTGGATCTCCTTCAGCTTCCAAATTGACCAGATTTCTAATTATCTTCTTATGCTCCTCTAAACTAAAAGGTACTTCTTCAAGCTTTCTTCTCAAATGCATCTTCAGCATTTCAATTCTATTATCAATTTCCTGCAATACTTGTTTAAAAACTTCGACCTCCGTACTTTTGAATAAATTTTTAACTCTCGCATAGTCGTTAATTACAAGATCGTAGTTGCCGCGTATTATATTCTTTTCTATATTAATTGGCATACAAAACAGGAACTTGTATCTCTGCATTACAGATAACACATTTCTTGTTGCATCCGCTCTATCCCTCCTTGCTAACACATCGTCGAATAGTTTATTAGCCTCTGATATAGATTGTTGAATAGCATTTTCCAACTTTGTAGTAGGATCATTGCCATATGTTTTAATATCTGTTTCAAACTGTTCTTTCAATAGTATTACTGTGTCCAACTGCTCCATTACCGACCCTACATTCGCCTAAAAGGGATCAAAAGCATCCAATATAAAAATAGATTCTTTTCTAACATCCTTTTATCTTTACAGTGTCCGTCTATCACCTTTAAAAATGATAGTTGACCCTCTTTCTGAGAGTTAACTTTTCTTTTCAGATATGCTAGACCAGCTTTGAAATCTTCAAACGTGGTCGCATGATGGTGTTGCAACAAAAACCAACCAGGATGGAATTTTTCATTAGTAAGATCTCCGCTACCTTCTCCAAAAAGTTCCATTAACTCATCTTCAGGAAATTTTTTCCTATAAACAAATTTTAGTAAGATATTCATATCAATTTATAAGAAAATAAGACAAACATACTCATTGCCCTCCACGCTTAGACCCAACGGATCTTCCTGTTGGTAATGCGTAGGCGATAATGTCCTTCTACCCCATACAAAGCTTTGCATCGGTTCTTCTTCCACCCATACTGCGGACTCTTTCAGGGGACCAATAGTTTCATGATAACCACGAAATTGTACTGTAGATGTTCCTTGTCCCCCTGTACGTGTAGTGACTATAATGTCTCCGCGCCCTTTACAAGGTCCTGATCTAGCAATGATTTTATTCGTGGATTTCCATTCTGCTGATAGGAGGCAATCACATCCGCATATTGTTAAACCTGAATATGTTCAATACAACGTGGTTAACATAACTTTCACATGAAAATATGATTTTTTCAAAGATTTGACAGATGAAAATAACCTATAAGATCCTGTGCTTTGTTGCCCAGGAATTCACCTCGCACAATTACGCGAGTCCCCGGTGGTCCTTCTTTAGGAGATACACCCGTTACTATCGGTGGTGGACCCATCTCCTCGTTTATATTCTAATTACGAAATTCTACTATCTTTGTACAAATAAATAATGGCCATACATAATTGTAACCTTAATGCCCGAGACTTACAAATCTTATTTTCAGAATGCTGAAGATACAATATAATTTTTTTATATTTACATACATTTTCAGTGACCTATTTTGTACATCAGACCGTGGGAAACTTAGTAGTACAACGGAAAATTCGGCCTCAATGAAAGCAAGCGATAACCGATAATTCAGTGACAGACATGACTATGTCATAGAGTGAGACATAAACTTGTGATAGAATTACGGTGCACATTTATAGGTGTTGAACCAAATCACAATCTTTTATTATGAAGAAAACCCCATACAATTTTTTAATGCAATCATAAAAGTTCATGAATTATTCTCGCAAAAGCATTCCGTTCGCTTTTGAAAATATAGTCCATTTATCGACACACATATCTGGTAGGAGTTGTAAATTAAATAAAGTTAAGGCAAGACAAATATTAGTTTGACGGAAATAGTTTACTTATTCTATACTGCAACAAACATTACAAACATTTTATTACACAGATGTGTTTGTTATTACTAATAAATGTATTTGTATACTGTAATACTTGTAATGAAAAATATTCGGTTCGATATGATATTCAAAAAACACCCGCCTTAAAGAAAGAACACAACCCCCACCGCCGACCAGTCGCTAGCCAATTAGCGCGATCAATTTCAAAAATCTCCTTTTGCTTAACGCATCACGTAGTGCCTAGACGTGTTCAGAGAGTCCGTCGAATTAAGGTATGTCACATAGCCTAATATATTCTTGAAGGCCGGAAATTATATACATTGTTTTCATTTCCCTGTTTTCTAAGGTTTTAGTAGCTTCTTTTTTAATATTAATGAATATATTGCTAGAAATTAAGAAAATATTGTGCAGTGAACGAAATCCTACCGCGTGGCGTGCATTTCCTAATCGACTATGCATATACGTATCATCTGCTACGTTTGCGTATACGTATTTAAGTTCTGTATTCCATTATCTTGCAATATATTCTGTAGTTTCTAGCAATATTACTATAATATTGGTGATTCCTAACACATTTATCTCTAATTTCAATTGGATCCTGTCCTATGGCGTCTCTTTTGCTTGCTTCGAGAATCTGACAGGCGGGAATGCGCAATATCATATCATGCGCATTGAAGTGTCAAACGATCTGGTCGACCGGTAAGGATTTTTCAAATTCCTGCTATAAATAAGTAGAATTGTACGAATACTAGTAATATATCTCGATTAAATTATTATTGGTACCACGTGTAAATCATTTATCTCCAATTTCAATTTACTGCCATTGGCGTCGATTCGATATTCAAAAAACATCGGGATTACAGAACGAAGCACCCCCACCCCCTTCACCCACCCAGCCAGTTACCAGCCAATCAGCGCAATCCATTTAAAAAATCTGCCTCTTTCGCCGAACGGACCTCGTAGTGATTAGACGTGTTCAGAGTGTCCCTCTAATTAAGGTATGTCACATAGTCTAACATATTCCTAAAGGCAAAATATTATATCAATTGTTTTCATTTCCCGTCTCCTGAGAGTTCTGTAGTGTTTTTTGTTAATATTGAGTCATATTTTAGTAGAAATTGAGACAATATTGCGTAGTAAGTGGACTCGCCCAACGTTCATTTTTTGTATCTAACGCTACTTCTACGTATAGATATACATCTTTCAGCCCCAAATGCCATTATTTCGCAACATATTCTGCAGTCTCTAGCAATATTAGTATAATATTGGTTATTCTTCATACATTTATCTCAAATTTCAGTTGGGTTCTGTTCCATGGCGTCACTTTCGCTTGAATCAGAAATGGCGCGAACGCCGACACTTTTGAACGGGTATGCGCAGCAGCAGAGTGACGCGGCGCCATATTGTTAAATCGACTTCTCGCTGACAGGTAAGCGTTCTTCAAATTTCTTGTGGAAATAAGTAGAATTTTAGAAATATGTCTCTATTAAATTATAATTCGTACCACGTATAAAGCTTGTACGGTATACAGTCGCGTTGTAGATAAGTAGTAACATAATACAAGCCACTATTTACGGCTGTTTCTGCCTGTGGTCGGCAAGCTTGTTTTTCCTGGAAAATATCGATAATATATCGCGAAACAAAAAAAGACCCTTATCAAGTAACGTATGCGTTGAAATATTTCTAGGAAACAGGCGATCGTAAACAACAATAGTGTTTGGCTTTAGCCGGATAGCGAACATAGTCGATCAGCCGACGATGGCGAAGGTTGTCATTGTACCACTACCACTTGACGGCGAGCTGACAAAACATGGAAGACATCTCAGTGAGGTGCGTATCGTTACCTATTTGTACCGCGGTGTTCATAATAACTATACCACAATTATTTACGCTCTATTGCCACTGCTGCTCATTTAATACGATTTTGATTGATTATTCGAGATCTTTTGCTTCAATACTAAATCTTTTGTTAACATCGTGTGCTTATACGTTTGTAAATCGACTATTCATATTTCCTATAAAATTCGAGATTGTTTTATTTCTTTGTTCCTCTTTGTTCCAGCACTATGGAGAGAAGGGAGTAGACGAAATAGATTAAGCCAATAGATACAATGAGGCGAAATAATTCATTGCAACTAAGGTGTTTGTACGTGAGCATTTTAATCATTTTTCCATATTGGTTTTATATGACCTGATACTTATACTAAGATGAAACAACAGTTAAAATACTTAGAAAAACAATTAGATTTTCTATATCAAGTACAATTAAGTTATTGTCACAATAATAATACATGTCACAATAATTGCAAAATGTATTGTTAATCTTGTATATTTTCCTTGAATATTTGAATATTTTTAATGCACACTTGCAAATTTGTCGTGCATACTTTCATATTTTTAATGTATATTTACACATTTCCAATGCATATTTACATGTTTTTAATGCATAGTACCATATTTTTCGTGCATATTTATTGTGTCTTTTTTCAGAAAATTGTGTGACCGCGCGCAATGCGGTCGGTAGAGTCAATTGCATCGCAGTTTTATAGTATTTCCAGAGCAAGTGGCTCTGTTTAAATTTTCGTTCAAACTTTAGCTACACGCGATTGTAGAGTCAGTGTTTTTCGCGTACTAGTTATTAATAATATTATCAGAGCACCGGTGCTCCTTCTCAATTCTTTCAATCGCGAAAGTAGAATCTTAATTTGTTCGGCAATAAAATTTCGACCGCATGCATAGTCTTTTATTTTTATTTTTGTCTTGTAATAGCTATCGGAAGTAGAGTCAGTGCATCACTGAAGCGGATGTTTTAGGCGACACTGATAAAGTGAGAAAAGTAAGTATCTTTTAAACGATTCTCCCTTCCCTATGAAGAATTAAATTATGTAGATTTAACTGTTGATTTTAATGTTCTTTGCGTTTCTGTTAAATTACAGTTTGCACAATTCCTGATGCTGGCGTTCAATTGAGCTGCCTCGGTGATGTCCCTGATGTCTCTGCATGTCCCTGATGTCTCTGCATGTCCCTGATGTCCCTGCATGTCCCTGATGTCTCCGCATGTCCCTGATGTACTTCCTTTGTCTTTGCATTCAACGAAGTAGTGAGTCGCATGTGTTTTGATTCCTCCAGTCCCCAATCATGCCGTAGGACGATTGGTCCGAACCGGCACGGGTTAACTGGTTGTATTTTTTAGTATTTTTGCGAGCATAGTGATCGCGGGTATAGTTTTTATACCCGTCAGTTGAAACGTTATTTTATTGTGTACTATTTCTTATATCAGATTAGATCTGCCTTCTTGTGCTCCGTGTTTTTTAATATGAAACAATTGAGAACCATAGAAATATTTCTTATTCAAATCAATAGTAGATCAAATAAGCACTGTTCGTGTAGATTCCTCTATTATGAAAATATATGATGACATTAATAAATGCACTGAACAAATGTATATATATTCAGGACATTGTAAATTTAATTTATAATTGCATCTATAATCCATTGAAACTTGTTTTCACTGTTAAGCAGTGCAGAAGTCGGATACCCTCCGACTTCGTTACTGCAAGTGTTTCATGATTGTAATGATCATGTATTAAAACAATTAAATATAACGATACGTATATTAAAATCACCTTTGAATGTGCATAGCCAATGATAGCCATTTAATGTTAATTTTCGTATTCTATAGTCGAGTCTTTTTCGTATAAAATTTATTACATATCCTGCACAAGAAGGCACTTTGTGTACGGGTAGATTCTTAAATCGGAGTAGCTATCTTGAACAATTTACTTCGATTAAGGAATCACCCGAGGCTTATTTAATACCTTGTCAATTTTACAAGTAAATATTCTGTTGGATATATTTTTTGATTACATTACTTATTCAAGTAAATTCAATTTCAATTAGAGTCATTTTTCTTAATAAATAAATTATTTATCAGTAAGTTTCGAATTTTTATTGATATTTAATAAATTACAAAGTCGAGTCATTTTTGAAGAAATTGGAAATAAAATATACTATTCGCTATTGCAGTTTTACGTATACTAATTATCTTTTTAGATCAGGATTTTCAGGTTTAACCCCTTCCGTGTTCATTGTCAGGAACTCACTCACGTGCCCAGGTGCTACTTGGGTGAGTGAAAGGCAATGGGCACGATGATCATATAGTTTTTAAATTTATAACAATGTTTGGCGGCTGACATTTGCTAGTGTACCGTGCACGACGTATTTTCCACGTTGTGTGTGTGTGTGGTTAGGCCGTGGAATTGCGTCGGCTCGGGACTTTGATAACAAATTATGAACGTATTCAGCAATATGTTTTACAATTGCAAAAATTCATTGAATACCATAACAAATTATGAAAATATGACAAATAATAGAGTACTGTACGAACCAAGTATAGTTACATGAAAGAAAATGTACAATATATTTTAACAATCAATATTTTCTACGAAAAAAATGCACAAGCATATACTTTTACGCATATTTACGCAATGGTCGCTAGCCTTTGTCAGCCGATTTCAGGAATTGGTACGTACCCTTAGAGCGTGAATGATTGTATGCCAAGCTCGGGTGTCGGGGGCGTCCCGGGACGTCCCTCTAGTGTAGGCTTTTGCACCCGAGTGTTTGATTGAGAATCGTGGAATGAGGTGTGTTTGTGTGAATGCTTTGCCATTTTTTAAATATAGGTCTAGGTAGGATAGGTAGTGTACCTTCTGGTGTGCCTGATAGATATAAGTAGGTAGGGCCGGGCAGGTTGACACAGTCTCTGATCGGGTAGGCACTATTTCGCGTGTTCAACCTGTTTCAGGAAATCTGATTTGAAAAGTCGACGGTGAAGCTGTGGCGCGAACGAAAATGCGTTCGCCTCTGGCTTTGCCTATCGATTTTTCGAATCCTTCGCGGTCGTGGTCGCGATTTGGCTCCGAAACGAACGTGTTACATTATGCTCGAGGCTGCACGTGTAGGCGAAGATCGATTACAATTTTAATCGTAATCTTTACGATTTTCCGTAATCGCAATTTTTACGATTGTATTTGGTCGTGATTCGTCCACGTGTGTTCCATTTAGCTACGCGGTTTAGATTTTTATTTTATTTTATTTTTTTGCGGATAGAGTCTCGAGCCTAGACTAAGTTTCAGCGGGCATAGCGCCCGAAGAAAAGAAGAAGCTAAATGCCGAAGAGGCCCGACAAACTGTCGCTCAAAAGGGCAACTACCAATGGCTCTGCATCCTTTGGATGGAGAGCCATTCTTTGTTACTATTTTGTCACTATGCTCGCTTTTGTATACTGTAGTTGTAGTTTATTGTTTCCAGCACTCATCATCGTATTGGGCAAATCGCGATTTTTATTAGCGTCGCGTACGATTGAATGCGGTTTGCACTAGAGTTGCGAAGAATATCAAATCGCGATTGCTACAGTTGCGATTCACTATATCGTGGTTTAAATTAGAGTTGCAAATTAATACAGATTCCGGTTTGAATTAGAGTTGCTTTTATATTAAATTATACTTGCGATATGTACTTGCTCTTAGCGTTGCGATAATAATTTTCGTGTTTCTTTTCTACACAGGTTTTGATTAGCACTTACAGTGCTGCGGTATTTTTCCCATCGCGAATAGTTCTCTTAAATTTTCATATAGTGTAATGATCGCGATTTTTACGTAGCGTTGGGACCACAATGAAATGCCCAGAATTGGTTCCTGAGTCACCAAAGGTAGCTATTAAAGCTGCATAAGGTGATTGCTTTAATGGTAGTCTTGGATCCGACTACCATGACTTCTCCTTTATTGCTGTTGTGAATTAAAAATGATGGGTACAATGAATTACTATTTCTTGTTTTCTCTTGTTTTTTTAGTATACACGAAAGACTATATTAAAGATAATGAATACCATACGCGATTGACTTTGCAAGTGATGCAGTAAATTAGTGTTGCGAAAAAAAACGATACATAATCCACTTACGGTTTTTAATCGTGCTTGTAACAAGTGGACGATAATCAATAGTGGAATACCCCTCTGGCTATTGATTATGTTTAATGCCCTAATTTATTATTCTTCTTTGCCTCTCCCCTATTTATTAACACTAAAAACGAGTTGTTTCATCTTAGTATCCAAGTAAATATTTGTATTTGTATTTCATAATTATTATTTAGCATATTTGTATTTAGGAAGAACATACTCCCTTTTTATTTCTCTGCTATTTTTTCACAATTAGTACTCTCATAAATAAGTCTGTTACAGAATTATTAAGTTAAAGAAGATGTCAATATAATACAATATTGCCTCCAGTACATTGAATAACATACATTGCAATATGTAAGTAATCAGAGGCTCAAAAGCGATGTTGTATCGATCAAATAAATCGAAGGAAATCATATGATTCAAAGGAAATAATACACATTCACGTCGAACATATTTCTTATTCAATTGCCTACTTTTGCGTAATTATTAATTCAATAAATAAATTTGTTACAGTTTTTTCGGTTGTCAAATGCATCGATTCATCGATATATTGTTTCAAGTATGTAAGAAAAGTACAAGTATTTTCGGAGTTAAAAAGGGAAAGATTGCGTAACACGACTTAAAGGAAATGATAGAAACAATCGCGCAATCATACTTAAGAAATATAACTAAATTCCTATGAACTTTTATCTGTTTCAGATTGCACGATCGCCATCTTAATGAAAGAAGATTCATTATAATATATCCCCTTCCCCGTCCCTTATAACCCTTTAGATTTTCAATTAGGTAGGCTATTTTTAAATAACGGTAATATTTGTTCAGGATGACTGTTTGTAAACTAAATTATTTTTTAAATAGGCAGGCAATGTCCCATTTAAATTAGCTTTATAATTAGGCAGGCAATGTTTAACATTATACAAATTTTTAGTCAGGCAGGTGTTTTCGTGTGTTTCAGGTGCATAATCATAACTTCCATGAAAGAGCATCAGGATTCATCAGGAAATATCTCTTTCCCCTCCCTTTATATCCCTTCAGATTTTCAATTAGGTAGGATATTTCTAAATTAAATCATTCTTTAAATAGGCAGGCAACTTTCAAATTAAATTAGCTTCTTAGTCAGGTAGGATGTTTTAAGTTAAGATAGATTTTTAGATAGGTAGGATGTTATTAAATAATTTAAGATTTTATTTACCTTAAGTATAGTTATGATTTATTTGAAATACGTACACGCTAATTTATGTTATAATCTTTATTCTTTTGTTTAAGTGTGGTCCAGCAGAATTGTTATTTTCAGCTTTCGCCAGAATTAATGTTTTTAGTACATCCTATTTACATAAACTGACTATAAGCTAATGTGTATTATAATCTTTATTTATCACTTCAAATGCTTCAACAGTATTTTTATTTTCAGCTTTCATAGCAATTATTCATTTTATCACATTTTGCTGACTCAAATAATGCATGAGCTCATTTATATTACTGTCTTGATTTTTTAATTGATTTGTGTACAACAGAATTTTTGTTTTCAGCTTTCGTTAAAATCATTTATTTGAATACTTCCTTCCATTGTTATTTTGCACAACGTTTGCATATCAAGCGCGCTGCAAATATACATCAGAAGGAAGTGGCGTTTAATTAGCAAATTATTATTTTTCTAAGTGGATGATGGTTAGGGCCGCGCGGGTCTCCATTCGCAGCAACCTCCCCGTGGTGAGACCTGGGCAATCGATATTATTTATCATATATTGATCAATTCTATCACTTATTCTTCTGTGATACAATTGTTAAATACATATATGATAAAAGCGTCGAGCAAATGGGCTGCGATGGTTTGTATAGCAAGCTGTACAATTAACAATTATAGTGTACAATTAACGCAACTATCTCTTGCAATTTATCAATTGTATTGTCATTTACCAGAAATCAATGTGAAGTATAACTCTCAACATTATTTAGGTTATTGATATTACAATTGAATTAGGAACACTTGCTGTATTGTGTTGTACGATAACATCGTTTTCTGTAATCTGTTGGTAATGTTGCGAGTGACATGTAAATGGTACTGGGACTTTAGAGCCCTACAAAATAGGGTAGAAGAAAATACATTGGATAATAGGTTATTCTATACCGCAGTCGTGTCAATACACGGTAATTGAACAGTATGCATTTAACAAAATATGTCGGTATGTTTATGTAATTATCGACCGTAACCTGTTGCCACAGGTACTACGGCTGTACCATTGATGAATGATTTCATGCGCATGGTTTTTACGCATCAAGTGATGTCATTCTAGTGACGTATTTTTAGTGGAATGAGTTTGGGTCGGGTTAGGTTTAGGGACCCTATGTACATTAGTGGTAGAGAAGGAAAGAATGATATACGTAACTGTCAAGCTTCACATACACAGATATGGGTATAGAAGAACCATAATAAACAAAAGCTTTTGCGCATGCTTGTCCTAAAGAATAGTAGTATATAGAGGGGCTAGAGTGACATCAATACTCGTATGACGATCTGACGTTGACTGAAAGTAGTGAAGCGTTGTTCCATGAAAATTCTTCTTTATTTGTGATCGATTGATGCGCCATCTCCGGAATATGAGGAGGCAATGCTAGTTAGTGCGCATTAGTGCGTCTGCCGATCACAGAGTATAGTTGAGTTTACATGCCAAACGTGTATCTATGATTGCTCAAGTTTGTATACTTGTGCCATCCTTGCTGTTGCATTTCACCAATTTTCGTGGAATATTGACCTTGCAGGAAAACACAAAGTATCTGGATTGTGTATACAAGTGCGCATTAAAGGAGGAGTTATGGGGGACGCAGCGATGAACGTCGCAGCGTCCGGTGGCGGCAGTCAGCGTGTCGTTAAAGAAGGCTGGCTGCAAAAACGCGGTATTGCAAAGCAGTTTTATAATATTTGTGTTTACATTTTCCGCTCAACTTCAAATTACCTCATCTTACAAATTCCAGTTACCTCTTTTCATTCCTTTGTATATCCTTCTACTAATCTTGTTGTCCTGTGTTTAACAAAATGTCAAACTTTACGTAAATTAATATATTTTCTTCGGAATCTTTGGGAAGTACATTTTTAAATGAAGCAACCGATTTTCTTAGAGCGTTGTCAGCGTTGCAAGTTCTATGTTTATTGTACGTGTAAAATAGATTAAGACTAAATTCTATTTTTTGTATGTAGGAGAGCATATAAAAAACTGGAGATCAAGGTATTTTGTTTTACGAGATGATGGTACATTGGTTGGATTTAAAGCAAAACCGGACCAACAAATGGCAGCTGCTGCACAACCATTAAACAATTTTACTGTTCGTGGTTGTCAGATTATGTCTGTAGATAGACCTAAACCTTACACATTTGTTATAAGAGGCTTACAATGGGCTGCTGTAATAGAAAGGACATTTCATGTAGAGACAGAACAAGAGAGAGAAGATTGGGTTGCAGCAATCAGGTTTGATTTTTCTAACTAAGAATGTAAATTTATTATAAAATGAAACATTTCATAATTATTGGTTTCCTTACAGATACGTGGCCGCTAGACTAGCAAGTGAAAAACAGAGTCAACTGCAGCCAACGCAAATGCAGCATTCATCTTCAACAGAGGATGTTGATATGGAGTCTTCGGGGGGTGGGAGGTCAGACTCTTGCGGGTCTGTTGGGGTAGTGTCTTCTGATATAGACGGAGGTAGCATCGATGAATTATCTGCAAAGTTCAGTGTTCAGGGAACTTCCAATAGTAAAAGTACAGGGAAAAAGAAAGTAGTATGTATTGGATTTTATTCTTTTTCCTCTGCTGTCCAAGTAAGAAGGTTTAAAAGTTGGATAATATGCCACTGAAATTTCTTTGCAGACCCTTGAAAATTTTGAATTTTTAAAAGTACTGGGGAAAGGTACATTTGGGAAGGTAATTCTTTGTAGAGAAAAGGCAACAGGACACTTATATGCTATAAAAATATTACGGAAAGAAGTTATAATTCGTAAAGACGAAGTCGCGCACACGCTTACAGAGAATAGAGTACTACGTACCACTAATCATCCGTTCCTAATTGTACGTATATTACGATGTATTTCTGTATTATTTCACAAATTCGGTATCATATTCACTTACATGTAATATTTTTTTATCGTCCAGTCTTTAAAGTACAGTTTCCAAACAGCAGACAGGCTGTGTTTTGTGATGGAGTACGTGAACGGTGGCGAACTGTTCTTTCATTTGCGACGTTCCCGGGTATTTGGCGAGGATCGTACACGATTTTACGGCGCTGAAATAATTTCAGCTTTAGGCTATCTTCATTCACAGGGTATCATTTATCGCGATCTCAAATTAGAGAATCTGCTTTTAGACAAAGACGGACACATTAAAATAGCAGACTTTGGATTATGTAAAGAAGATATAACATATGGTAAATAAGTTGAGCAGATTGAAATGTAAGTTTTCGAAGGACAAGGTTACAAAAAGTATCAGTAATATTTCAAATATTCAGGAAGAACTACGAAGACGTTCTGTGGAACTCCTGAGTATCTTGCGCCAGAAGTACTAGAGGATAATGATTACGGCCGAGCGGTAGATTGGTGGGGAGTTGGTGTTGTTATGTATGAAATGATCTGCGGTCGGTTACCTTTTTATAACAAAGACCACGAGAAACTTTTCACCCTTATCGTGATGGAAGAAGTGAGATTTCCTAGAACGATTAGCAACGAAGCGAAAGACATGCTCGGTGGTAAGCAGATGATATATCAAACTATCTCCAAATCCGCCAGTAACACGGCATACATTATTGTATATTTTCTGTCTTCCCTCTCTCTTT
This sequence comes from Nomada lathburiana, assembly GCA_963667235.1. Taxonomy (NCBI): domain Eukaryota; kingdom Metazoa; phylum Arthropoda; class Insecta; order Hymenoptera; family Apidae; genus Nomada; species Nomada lathburiana. The sequence goes on from OY763906.1 coordinate 11,743,156, forward strand.
CCAGGACTACTTGTAAAAGACCCAAGCAAAAGATTGGGTGGTGGACCTAACGACGCGAAAGAAATCATGGATCATGCATTCTTCTCGTCCATTGATTGGTCAGATCTTGTACAGAAAAAAATTCCTCCTCTTTTTAAGCCTCAAGTAACATCTGATACGGACACCCGATATTTTGATAGCGAATTTACTGGCGAAAGTGTTGAACTTACGCCCCCTGATCCGCTATTCCTAACTAGTGGTTTAAATTCAATAGCCGAAGAACGAGAGCATTTTCCCCAATTTTCCTACCAAGAAAGTCACTCAGCGGCAACGTCGTCCGTCGTTTCCATTAATCACTGACAGTATCAAGCGTTTCCTGTGTTTACATATTCAGATGTATGGCTAAACGCATGAAAAAGTCAAAGACATTCGGTGGCGGCGAGTATTCGCGTTTTGTCTACCAATTCGGAAGAATCTTTTTTTAACGCAGATAAATCGAAGCATCAGTTTTTGCTAATTTATAATGCTTTATTGTGCATCTTTAAAAGGTTTTAACACATATCTCCAATGGCAGATTTGCGTGTATGCGTTTAAGTGTGCATGCATGCGCATGTTCATTGAAATTGTACAGAATGTAAGGGTATTATATGTAAAGACCGCGACAGCACGATTCTACTCTTTTGGATCGGTGGCATCTGTTAAAAAAAGTTGCTACAAAATTGTTTATGACAATAAAAATTAATGTTACAGTTTTTTTTTTCTCATCCCCATGTATTCTTCTCTGTGAGTGGGAAAAAAATTCACAGTTTACTGGGAAGAATCAAACGGTCCATACTACTTTTTCTATTTACAGAACAGAACACGTACGGATCAAAATAAATATTATCCTCAATTTTTATTGTTGCAAACAATTTTGCACCTAATAACTTTTTGCATATGTCCGCAGATATAAAGGCGTCGAATCCCCGTTATGGTGTTTGCATATAATTTCCTTGCAACTTGTACATGGTTAAATTGTACACTGTAAGGCCCTGTTGAATTAATACTATTTATACCTGCTGAGTAGGTTCGTGGCGATAATGGGGATTCAATTTTTGTTCAACAACGACAGAAAAGGAAAAATGAAAGAATTTGTCCCCTAAACTGTGTTATAGAAAACGACTCGTTTCTTCTGTGTAGGAGGATGGTGTTTGATAATCGTACTAAAATTGATTCTTTAACGAAAACGGTATTTGTTATCTTTTGGCTTCACTGTCAACTATGTTGCTATACTTTATTAAAAAAAAAATGGGCGGGGGGGAAGAAACAGTTCCTGATTGTTGATTTAAATTCAATGGTGAACTGTAATAGCAGAAGCCAAAATAGCAAATTACACTTGGCATGGAGCCAGTCACTGAGCAAATGGTTCATCCATTTTAAAAGTAGAAGCATAGAAACGTTAACAGCTTTAATTGAATTACTGTGTAAATTTGAAACTGATTTTTAGCATCGAAAAAACACGTTTCATTATTATTAGCGCTGCCGAATTAGGAAATTTTCATTTTTCCTTAATATAAATCGCGCTGTTCATCATGTATCATTGGCGAATAATAATTTACTGTAAGAATCAGATGGAAATATGAAATGCTACCCTAATATTATATTATTAATATTATATGCAACAATGATTATATATACATATATTTATATTTTAACAATTAAAGGATTATATTGTACGTACGCATTATTGATAATTTCCATCTCATTTGTAATTAGTACATTTTTGTAGTTTATTCGTTTCTATGCGAGGAGGAATAGGGGAAATTGTTTAAAGTAGAATTAAAGTTAATTGTTTGAAGTTTATGGTTATACAATTTTGCTATTTTCCAGAACAGAGCATGATACAATGTTGAAGAAAAAAAAACGATAAAGTTATATCGTTTCAATTGATCCTAAGTTACGTCTTTTTATCTATTTGCAAGATCATCGATATTGTATGCCGGTAGAAGACCGTCCTTCACAAGCCACAATTGGTCCAATACAGCACCATCCTTGTCATCCGATACCTATTTTCGAAATTTTGAAGGATGAATAATTAGCATTCCTTGCACTTTTTTCCAAATTGTATCGTACCTGTTCGAGGTAAAGATGAGTCTGGTTGTACGCCTTCATCCTCGTGTATCCGTAATCCGAGCTACGATATGCAGACCATTCTGGTTTGTGTGGAACAAATTTTTCTCTCCCTTCTTTGCATCCAGCTGACCCGGTTATTATATGAACAGGGGCTTTGTAGTTCTTGTATGGTTTTTCATAACTACCATTTTGTACCTTTAATTATTTTATTCCTATTAATTTCAATGGGGTTTCGACAGATTTTACGCAGCAATTTTCACAGATAGCGGATTACCTTGAAATTGTACATGGGCCACATACGTTCGTAACTGTGTTCATGAGCCCACAATAATAAATCTACTTTGTACTTAAAAAAAAGATCTTCAAGACCAAACCACCTGAGGAATGGCAAGCCAACTCTGATTAGACTTTCATGATTGGTGCAGTCATCAGCATTCGCATTACTACAGTACATTGGTCTGTGACCGAATGTTACTATCCATGGTCGTTGCGCCCTTAACAGAGTCGCGATTAATTTCTAATACAACAAGAATGGTAAAAGAGAAAATGCAAGCTTACCTATTTTCTGGAAGGTTTGCATCAATTAAATCTTTTTCCAACCACTCGTACTGCTTAACAAGTTGCTTTATACCATAGTTCAAGAAATAATAAGCCTCTGTTTCTATTCCTATGAAGTGGACAGGTCCTACATTGAAGCTATACCATAAGCCTTCAGAATCTCCAGGCATTGTAAAACGAGACCTAATAGGAGATTTATATTAATCTCGATGGAATTATAAATCAATTAATTGACAGTGTTTAGATTCTAATCTCACCTGTAGTTACTAAAATTATATTTTTCCTCGTGATTACCGGGTACTGTCATATATGGTAAATAGGCTGCAACTTCTTCAATTTGCTTCATGAATTCATCGCCGACACGTGCATTCTCCGTGTCCATGTCATACGCAAAATCTCCAACATGAATTGCCGCATCATACAATCCGCGTTGCGCTTCTTCTTGTAATCTGGATAAGCTTTGTGCATTTTCGTTTCCCATGTCGCCGAAGATTACAATATGTGGTGACCATTTTGTTGATTTGTCAGGTGCGGTCTTTACGTAAAATAAATTTGACCAACCATACTTACTGCCACAGTGATAGACTATACAAGGAAAATTATGTACGTGTATATAGATTTCGCACAAAATAATTGTATAAGTAAACTATTATTTTACTTACTGTATTTACTGTCGGGTGTTAAATTTTTTAACCACACACGATGTATATATTGCACTTGCTTCTCGTTCCCACCGTCAACAAATGGAGTAGAATATCCTAAGGCTGTAAGGATTAATCCTCCTATTCCATACTCCACAATTGACTCTTCTGTATTGTTCTTAGTGCTCCACGTCACAACAATGTCATGAATATTATCTAAAAATTAGAGAGCATATACATTTAATAGTTATTAACTCAAGTCACTTAATAAATTTATAATATTACCTCCATAGGCAAGATGTACAGCTTCTGGTTGATAATTAAAAACATCGCACAATCCGGTTGATAACATAGATAAAAAGGCAAATGCAACAAACGGAGCCATTTCTCATTAATTTATTGATGATGTAAATAACGTTGATGTGCACTAGTTAGAATGGCACTCCGTGATTCTATATCCTGCGATGTGCGTCTACAAGAATAATGACGCTCGTCGCTTAAAAATGCCAAGCATCAGAGCACAGAATCGTCTGATGCATTGGTACGTTCAACCAGGCACAAAGAAACACTGTATTTGTCGACTGCATTATCGCTCATGATCGGGCAATATAGAAAACAATGAGTCAAACTCATTATCGAGAGAATTTTTATCAGCTACAGGCTTTTCTAAACATAGTAACTGTCCTTTATCGCAGATCGAAAAGATTGGTCGTGATATATATGTTTAAATGCAATGTTTTCACAGAATTTATGATTGAGTTTTGATATTAGTTAAAACGGGAAGCAAACTTAAATATACATGTACATCGATGAATTTCTTCCTCTAATTGCTTCATGATCTTGACTCATGTAATAGCGCCATCTCGAATGCATCTGCAATGCACTACAAGCTGATGCATAATATGCACTCACAGAGCATTCAATAAAGTGAATCACTGTTTATGGTCAATGTTCACAACGTCGCGTCGCGTAGGAAGAATTGCTTAAAAAAATAGGAGCAATTGATAAGCGAGAATTTGGGCAAACGCGTGATTTATTTGCATGCGATATTAATTATTGATCGAAAATATTTGTCAATTGAATCAGTTGATATTAACCGTATGAAACGAAAGTCGAAAGAAAATAGCGTAAAAACTGAATCAGCAGTTACGGAGTTAGTATCCCCTATATTGATCACGCGTCTGGCCAGTCCTTCTTTGTTCTTCGCAAATAGTGCTCCTACTCTGTTACACGTGCGCGGGCACGTTTTCCCATCGAATGTACACTTAAATATGGATAGGTGCATTCATAAAATACTATTACAGCTGAGGCACAAAAAGCGACCATTGTAATGTTTTTGTACATCCTTTATATCTATGTACTTGATTTTAGCGTGTACCAAAAAGAAAGAAATGAAGAACGGTCAACTTGCACGTCCCACCGTTAACAAGTGGTATACATCTGTAACAAATTTCATACAATTGATCCACGGAAATTTACCTATTATTTCGATACGATAAGTGTGCTTTGTACTAAAAGCCGAAAAGATTTTCTAGAGAATCTGTGAAAGGGGCAAAAGCGCCGGGGTGGTGGCGGACTCAGCAAGTCGAAGATGGAGGGGTTGCCGCCACTGGAACGACGACGGCGCGTCACGGCGCGTCGCGGCGCATAGCGGCGCCGTGGTAGCCGCCACTGCCGCCGCTTTGCGGCGAGGGATGGAGATTAGCGGACGACAAGCGATGTCAGGGCTGCTGCCGCCGTCGGTTAACACGCACAGGTTCACACCCATCCTCGACGATACATTTTAAAGGGCTGGCATCGCGGGAAACGGGCTGGACGGTTTTCGTACAAAGTAGTTTCGCAGTGTCGGTGAATCGATGCGACTGTACCGCGTTTTCGGGATCACCTGGAACAATTTGTCTAGAATAGGAGAAAAGTGATGTGCGTCGGAACAAAGGCAGGGTGACCGAATTTGTTACTAGTTATTATAGATGGTTACCGAGCAAAGTCGAGAAAGAAGATACATATAATACGTTAGGACGCACGAAAACTTTGCGCATCTCCGACGGAATGATAGGTTAATCGTTTCAGTGAAGTCCACCTTTGATCCTGCGTACGATTGGGTCTGCGTAAGTGTCCTTCTGCGTGGAAGTGAGCGAACGAAAAGTAATCCTGGATATAGCGAATGGAACAAGGGTGGAATTGCATAAGAGTCCCGTGTGATGAGATTGTACGATAGATGTGCGTTTAACTGGATGGTTTACGTTAACGAAAGTGAAGGAAAATTAGCATGAGTACAGTCGATGATACTCTCGTCTCGACGAATCGAGACTTCCTCGCGGTTTCCGAATGCCACACGCAACGACCCATGCGCTCAAGGATGCAAACAGCCAGGATGACCGAAGCGAGCGAGGAGTCGCGTTCAGTGAAAGCTCCAATCAATAAGCTGGGCCTTGAGGGATTCTGAATTGGGTGATCGTTCAAGGGGCAAGACATCTTATTACAAGGATGTAGGGGGGCCCATGTTCGGGGCCCCGGCGAGGGTTTCCTCCAGGACTCTTCCTCAACAACGTAGCGACACTAAAACAGACGATAAATCATCTCTCGTAGATCTCTCTAGTATTCGTATGAAAATGCATAAAGAGAGAAGAAAAGGGAGATCTTTCCTGTGATCCGTCGAGCTTATATTTAAGAGTTCCAGTGCATAAGTGGAAGGAGCTTCCGTCAAGTTCTCGCGGAAGTATCAGCAACATATTTATGAAAAGCAGAACGACCAACAGTCAGCCAATGTTACGTGTTCGTTAAAATTTCTCTTGAGAAGTATCTCCGTGGCTAGTTGTCTCGTCGTTTTAGTCATTAATCGGTGTTCATGGACGCAACAGCTTTAGTTAATTATTAGCGAAATACGAAGCTCCCAGTCGGCCCGACTTGCATATGCATATATGCACCATCGGTTCGGATCAACCGAGCGTGTAAACTGTGTTGAAGCCTTGTCAAAAATCTTGATTCGGGGAAAGCTGAAACATAAAAAGAAATACAGAAAAAACGGGAATCCAAGAGAAAGGGACGCGCTTACGTTTATAAAAACGTGGGTGTATTTGTGAAAAAATATAGGTCGCGACGTTGACGATAGGATGAAATGCAGACATGCAAGAGGAAGCAGAAAGTACGGCACGCGGAAACGACGTTATTATCAGCGAAATGGTTTTTCGGTGATAACGGGGCGGCTGCCACTCTCGTAGTCTTTAATCGTGCACGTCGTGTCAAGAAGGCTCGTCAGAAGCGTCGCTCTCTTCTTATAATCGAGTAGACCAGCGTCTACCGACAAAGCCAGCGAAAATGGTCGATCTAGGGGGATACATTATAATATTGATCAACCACAATGACAAGATCAAGCTATACGGTGAGCATCGATTGTCCTATTAAGAAACAACCCGTTGCTCTCGGCGCGTTGTTGCGAAGTAAGAAAGTAGTTTCGTTTCTTTCTTGTTTTAATTGGCGCCGGCTACGTACCGCTTAATGAGCGTCAGCAAAACTGCTTGTCAGGCACGTAGGCGTGAACTGTGAAATTTTTTTTTCATTTTGCTTTCTCTTGTTTTTACCCCGAGGATGCTATTGCGCGTAATCATTGACATAAAAAAGAATTGGCTCGCCCGTTTGTCCTGTGCAGCCTACATCTACTGTCTGACCGTGCACGCTCCTCTTCCACTGAAAACTATGCTCTTGCCGAGCTTGCTTCTTTCTTACTTTGCGATGCGCTCAATAATTCGTAAGCGATTCATGATTGAACCGCATTGAACATTGTTCTGTTTTTTTTCTTTTTTACGACCCGAATCCTGTCAAATGTGTCACAGGATCACCGGCCGACAACGCAGACACGTTGGAGGTGGCCGATGAAATACTGCAAGTTAATGGCAGCACGCTGGAAAATGCCAGTCAATCCGAAGTCATTCAGTACATATATCAGGTACTTAACTTTTACTTACGCAATATAAATTATATTTAAAAGAAACATAGTATCGAATAATTATCGCTACCGTATCTATTTTGATTTCGTTTCGGTAATAACGGATCCATCAAGTGAATCCTTGATTGACCTATCGACTGATCGAATCGTTTCTTTTATTAGTGCATCGAGTCGCGAACAATATGTCTGCGAGTGCGGAGAAGGAGCGGGAATAAAATGGGTAAGTGGTTTTTTCCCATCATTCATTACTCGCTTAAATTTTTAAGCCCTCTTCTAAATAGTTTGTAAGATCTTTCGAATAGCAAAATAGGGAACAGGGTAGGTCGATTTGTTTCCGTTTAGCGGTAGTATCGATCTATCTGCTCTATTCGGTATCGATCTTCAATAGATATCGCGATTCTCGAACTTCGATGAATCCGTCGCAAAGTCATTTACGTAAAAGCAAAGAGATTCCGACGCGTCGGTATCTCTTGCGATAATTTTCGCGTAAAACGGGTCGCTTCCGGCAAAGTCCCGCTGTTCGGTGTCGCGCGGTTTAGTAAATTCAAACGTCGAGGCAGGTAAATCATCGGCCGATTTCGTGCTCCCTCGTGCGATTCCGGCGTTCTCCAGGTAAATGCTCAGGTCGCCGCTCGCGTGTAATGGTGACGATGGCGGTGGAGGTAGAGAGGGCAACGGGGAGAACTCGGCGAGAGGCAAACAGCACACGAACCGAGGGAATCTAACCTTCGAATGTATCCGCTGTCACGTTCGGTCCTCGCTAGTACGGAACCGTGCATACGTGCCAACGGTTCCGCGGGATTCCTCGCGCTCTTATCACCATCCGCCTAACCTCCCGGTTCAATTTCTCGTGTCAGTCGTCACGATTTCGTGGACTATTTCGTCGTGGCAGCGCGTGATCGCGGTACCTTTCGCACGAGCAGGAAGCATTTTTCGACACAAGTGCTGCGAGTGGTGTGCACGTTCGTTCGCTAATTTTTGGTGGCTGTGCGCATTCGTGTCAGTGTACCTGGGCGACTCGAATTCCCGCTTGTATCACCGGTTGCGGGAATCGGGACAAGCAGGAGCCAGATGGCAGCTGGATACGTCCACGAATCCTTTAGGATTGCGAAGGATGCACGATTATCGAGGTGCGGAATCGTGGCCCGATTTCTAGCTGGTTACCGTTAATCGTCAATCGCTGTCAGAGGACCCTGACCATCGATACAGAAGGTGATTGCTACTCTTTTCTTTTTTTCCTGCCCGCTTCTCGTACGACGTTGCTTTTTAAGGCCACGTTCCGATCGTCCCTCGTTCGGTCGTTGCGCAATCAGATTTCGTTGCCTGGGCGTTTATGCGGGCCCCATCTCCGTGGCTAGCCGAGAAATGAATTTCTCGTCAGCTGGTCGATCCAAGGAGAGGTCTGGCTGGTTCATAGAGGACAGCTCGCGCGTGTTGAGCGATGTGCCTTCGTTACGTGACACGTTAATGACTGCGTATCCGGCCGCGAAAACGGAGACAAGGAATTCGTCGCGGTTGCAGTTTCTGGGTTAAGGAAGGTAATCGGTGCCTCGGATGCGATTAGAGTCGGAGGTAGTCGGTGCGCGTTGAATTCGTCGCCCGTCGAGGGATGACAGAGGATCGGTACAACGGAGTTCCGCTCCGCAGTTTCTGACAGGAAAAAAAAAAAGGAATTCGAGGTGCGTTTATTCTCATTCTCTCTTTTCCGACTGCGTTTTCGAGCCGCACCGGAACGGCGATAAAAATGGATCCGCTTGACGCACTCGACTTCCGCGGAATCGACGATCGATTTTTTTCTCGACCCCCGTCCTTCCGCGATTGTCGAGCGCAGGCAGAATTTCACGTCACCGTCGCCCTACTATTCTTCGCGATCGTTCGTCGCCCGGCGAACATAGGCACGTAATAGTTGTGCGTTAAAGGACGCGTTACGTTCTACCTGCAATTGACCGAGCCCCTCGGGGGTAGTGTAATTAACCGACTTCGGAAATGATCAAAGAGTGCATCCCATTAGCGGACGCGGAACGCTCGTACAATATAATTCGAATGAGGGTGTAATTGCCAGCTAGCGAGGCATTTTGTTCGATGCTGGAGATCGATAACGCAATCGGTACGCGATCTTTGCTGGCAGAATTGGCGCGTGTTTCCACGGCAAATACATATTGCACGCGACGGCATAGTGGATCAACGGTAGCTTTGCTCGAATGTTTCTACGTGTTTGCCTATCTAGAATAATAGGAACGTTTTGCCGACCGACAGCAACAATTGGTCGGCGCAGCACGCGTATCACCGTGCGTGCATGCGTGCATTTTCACCTGTCTTTCCGAATCGCTGACTCGTTGTATTCGTTTCGACGTTTCCGCGAAACGCGCATTTACGTACGCATATACTACCATCTTCCCGGCACTCTTTCACGGGAGCACACGAGTGTCTTTCCAGACTTGCGTGGATTTAATAAGTTGAACGCATCGCAACCGCGAGATCGATGAACGGAGCGGAACGCTCGGTCGGCGAGCTAAAAAAGAATCGTAGCATCGTTTGACGTAATGCGTAGCACGGAAATGAAAGGCTGTCAATGGGAAACACGCGATTCAGCTTCATCCTTTTCGAACCGGCTCGGTTGTTTCCCTTTGCCGATGCGCGGTCGACATCGGAAGCGGAGGAAGCGGGAAATCGTTGGTGAACGGTTAATCGAGCCCCGACGTTAAATTCGAGGGTACGTATCGCGGTTCGAGCTCGAACAGGTACCAGTTCTGCACAGAATAGGGAAGAGTTTTGCACGGCCAGCGAGCACGGGACAATTACTGGACGGCGCGTTGCGAACGGTCGGAAAGAGGAGGAAGTTGAAAAAGAGGAGCGATCGCCGGTGGAAGAACTCGGGGCACGAGCTCTCTCGGATACGCTATCCGTACAGAAACGCGGACGGTAGACGTCGTCGACGGTTTGTAGGCGTGTTCCACACGGGCGTGCAACGTCGAAGGGTGAGAGAGAAAAAAATAGATCGCTGGAAAATATTTATGCCCTGCGCGTATCGGCCGAGAGCGTCGCTCGTTTGATTATCAGGTCATCCCGTGAGCGATACGAATTTTCCCCTGTATTTTTAGAGGGCCGATAGGCGTTGGCTTCTTCTAGTGTACGCTAGTGTAATCCACGGGTCTTGGTCGCGCCGCGACGGGCGTCCCAAATTACGCGCTGCAATTTAGGCTACGCTTTTTCCACTGCTAATGGTTTCGATCTTATCGCGGCGTTAATCGAATTTGCCCCGTAGCGAGTGGAAAGTGGCCGTCGCTAATCGAATTTACTTTCACGCTGTGACGCAGAGCCACGAGCATAGGGAACGCCGCGTTTCGCGCTGCCGCCTGGTCGAGTGAAACGATTTTAGGAATTTCGTGTATGCGATTGGGTGCAAAGAGCCCGGCCTCGATGCTTTAATACAAAACGCTTCGATCCGGGATGCTTTTACGGATCGGTCGGCTGAGAATAGATTCGCTACAAGCACGCGGTAGATCCGTCTATCAGTTGGGTTCGTTAATAAAACCACGGGGCGACCTCGCGGCCTCGCAGGCGCTGCACAGATAGCGCAGAACGAAGAATCTACTTTGATGGAAGACGTCCTAGGAGAATTCTTCTCCCTCCGTGGCATAGTTGATGCCCCAATTCCACCGTCCGTCGAAGATGGGTCAGCGCGTTCGAGGATAGGTACGATTCTCCCCTCGACGCGAAACGCCTCTGGATATCGCGGGGAGACTTCTGCACCGCGGTTACGGAAAAGCATCGGCTGCCTCTCGCGAATGCCTAGAAGACGACCGCACAATGAGTGACTTCCACTGTTCGGTTGTAAAACGTGCGCACGTACACCGACGGTGCACCGACGAACGCGTATACAGTTAGAAAACTGGTTTTCGCTTGGTCATGCGTCAGGCTTGCACGAATCGACTGTGATCGAAACTTCCCGTGTACACATGTATACATGCATGTATACCGTACGTGCAGCATCAGCGTCTGCTGCATTCACACGTGACACGCGCGTGCACCAGCACCGGGAGCTCCGCGTATAACTCGAGCAAGATTTATTCTTTTTTTTTTTCTTTATTTTTTTTTGCGGAAAGTTCTATTCTAGGTAGGGTACAGGGTCGAGCGGGCAGCGGGTCGATTAAATCCGATTGACGATAAACGGAGAGCAAATCGTCCTTCCGATTATCAAACGGTGCAACGTGGCCGTCACGGTCTCGTTTCGCCCGACCCGAATTCGATGAAATCGCCATCGACGTGTACACGTTCGAGCGTGACTGCCTGCAATTTTCCACGAGATTTACTTTAGAGAGTATCCATCGTGGGAGAAAATGTTAATCGCCTCACTCGTTAAACGGACTTACATGCCCGCGCAATTCGAACGAAACGGCGAGCTCGAAATTGCCAGGCATCCCTCCTTGGTGGTTGGGCCTTGCGGCTTTCTCGACGAGCAATTTCTTGCCAACGTGACTGGGGGTAGGTCGCGAGTTGTTTGACCCAGATTCAGCGAATTTCTTTTTATTCCGCGACTCGTGCCCGCTGTTGTACTTTTTGCGACGCGTTCAAACGGTGCCCGTTAAGTTGACTCGGTCGGATTGTCCGGCGAATGGAAATTTTCAATCGCGGTCGCGAACCGGTGCGCCCCTGAAAATGAAATAACGAATTTCCTTTGCGTACCGTCCAGCCCCGAGACGAAGGTTCGTGCTCGCCGAGTGGATAAAGTCGCGGGTTAATATTACCCAAATGCAACGGGGGTAGCATCGGAGAACGCGGCCGCGATCTTTACGCGGATCGCGCTACTCAGCTTGATTGCCTTCTATTTGCGCCGGAGATAATGGGGGTCGAGCGATCGGGAACAGCATTCTTTCATCCCGCTTTGTCGATGCTCCCTCTCGCATTATGCGCTACTCCAGCCTTTTGACATTCTCTCCCATTTCCACGATAACGAATGCAGCTTCGAATCGTCCTACGCTGTGCCAATTTCAACGATCACTTTCGTTCCTTTGTTTCGGAGGGGTGCAGAGTAGACGGGGTTGTTCGATGCTTGCATTCGCGTTGCCGTTTCACCTTGACACGTGTTCTGCTATCGTCGATCGAGCGTATCCAGCAAGGAAAAAAGGATCACGGTTGCATCGCGAACGAGACGAGGATCGTTCAGCTTCGAGCGGTTAAGTTTGAGAAGATCGGGTAAACTGACGGCGGTGGTCCCCTTCGATCACGCGTGATCCCAAAAGACGAGGAAAATTCTGCTGACTCGAGTTCGTTTCGTTTCCGGGTCAGCGGCTGCTTCCCCGGAACATGGAGTGTCCCCAGCGCGATAAGATTGCCCCGGGGGTAAAAGTTTCAGGACGAAAAAAAGCCACGAGACGACGCGACGCGGCGCAGCGTCGCGGATTTTGTTTCGACGCTTGTTCAGCACGACCCGTTAATTTCATCCCCGAATGGTATTGGGGATCGGTATAATTTGCCGAAGGGCGAATATCCCTCGCGGACGAGCGCGCGTTAAATCGGTGTGGCTGGTCGGGGGTTCGCATTGGCGTAAAGTGCGTCGAACCGACGCGACGCGACGTCTCCGTCTCGATTTTTACCGTCGATGCCAGTGAGCGGTTCCAAATATAAACCCCTTAGTCGGCGGGCTCGCGGTGCCATCCATTCCCGGACCCGGTGGAGCGTTTATTTTCTATGGTCTGGCGACACGTGCGCGCGAAGTCGTCGTAACTCGTCTCTTTCTCGTCGAATCTCCCGTGGAAAATCTTGAAACTCGCGTGCGAAAAGTTACCGCGGCCAATTCGAGCGTTGCCGCGATTTCGCCGCCGTGGAAACTTTGCTGGAGTTTCGCTTCGCGGCGAGGGTGCATCGTGGAAAACATGAATCACAGCCATCGGACGTAGCGCCAGATCGCACGGGGCAGATCTCTGAGAAGATGTCGCGGTTCCTTCGCAACGTGATCCTCTGCGGATGCTCGTCGCGATCCGAAGTCGACGGGCAGACGTTCGTCGTCGACGAGTCCGTGGTCGACGACGGATGCAGGTCGATCGAGTTTCCGGTGATCGACGAGCAGACGGAAGACGTCGCGCGGCACTTCGATCTGTCGGCTATTAAGTTTATAGACGACGAGGAAGCGGACGACGACGACGACGTGGACGACGGCACCCTTGGAAGCGGTACGCGTGCCGTTCTCGTAGAAAAGAAATTCGCTGTTCGCGTTTCGTAACGATCACCTATTCGATAGAATAGGGTGGGGATAGCGGGGATAGGTTCCCTGAGAATGAATGAAAACGTTGCACGAGCGAAGGGGAAATTGGGAAATGCAAAATTTGGCGGAGAAGGAAAAGTGTATCGGTGACTAATCGTTTTGAAATTGTTGACAGTAGAGCTGGACGGGTTCAACGCTGGTCGGGTGCGAGAAGCTTGGGTCATCGCCGTTGAAAGGTAATTACTCGTTCGTGGTGTAATCCCTAGAGAAGATCGTTTATAGTAGAACGGCCGACAGAATTCCGCGATAATTAAACCGCGTGTGTCACTTCGCGTTGGTGCCTAAAATACCTGTATCGCGCGTAACGCTTCTTTGATGCTCTTTGTTCGACAGTGGAATGTTGGCATTACTCCTAGCGAAGTTCAGTGGCACTTAGCGGCAACGTAAACGTTTTACGAGCCGCATTAGCGTCTAATTTTAGGCGATTAACCGCGAGCTTTCCTTCACAGTTTAAGCAGATCTTCGTTCATACTAATGGAAAGCGTGTTTTCTCTACAGGCGCGCAAAGGAACGGCTGCAGAGGCTGGCATCTCATTGGAGGATCCAGCCGCGCGATATCCAAGCGATATTGCACCAGCAGGTAAGATGCTGTAACGAGCAATTACATACACGAGTGGCCTTTTCGATTAGTTTCGTGGAAAGAAGATGATTGCCCGGAGCTTTCACCGTTCCGACGAAAAAGATTCCTATCTTTACATATCTAGGCACTATCGCGATAGAAGTGCACGATTTTCGAACGGGCCACGGTCGTCCTTCCAAGGGACGGCGATCCAGCCGAAGGATAATGGAGCGGATAAAGGGTTTGATCGATGCAGGCTCGGCAAGGCGCTGTGAGCAACGCGATGATAACGTGCACGATCGTCTCCATTGTGCCCCAACGATTAGTTCCTATTCCGTCGGCGGAATATCGAACGAATCTATCGAACATTCTAATCAGAAACGTACACGCGAATCGGCGCGGCTCGTCCAATGAAACGATGCGACGCGCGAATGAATCGGCCGACCGACAGGGAAATCGTCACGGGGCTTGCTTATGATATGTGGAATGCAAAGTAAACGAGCGGAGTGAGCGGTGACCACGATCATGCGCGGCCTTGGTCGAGTGCAGCTCGCGTGTGCCCACTGTTCCCGTGTATTCCACAGGTTGCGGCCCGAAAACGTTGCCAGAGTTTTCCATCTTTCCCGGTTTCTCTGTCGCGCGTACGTCGCGTCGCGTGTAACTCGTGCCGCGTGCCAAGAAAAGGGCGACGAAAAAAAAAGAAGAGATAGCACGGGAATCGGAGTATTGTCGGGAATCCCTTTGTGCCCGCGAGACCCAGTGGTCGGTCAGCATAGGTAACCCAGCTGATTGTTTCGCGTTCGCTGTGTGTGCAGATCAACGAGGCAGTCGCGTCCACGAGCGGGGACGGGGAAGGCAAAAATGTGACGGGCAACCAAATCACCGTGACGCTTGCCGACAAGTAAGTGGTATTTCATTTGCCCCATTTCTTTTTCCTCCGTTATTCCGTCGTTAATCTTTTTCCGCTCTGGGATAAATCGCGACGAACGTTTCACGGGTTTCATTCGAACAGCGCAGCGCGAAACGTGAAAACTCGCGGCGCATCGCGATGGCAAGTACAATAATTGCAGGCCGGATGCGAGAAATTGCGATTGGCGTGATTGATATCCCATTGCGATGCAACCGGGCGTACCGTCGTTCTTTTCGTTCCGGTGGCATTAGCGCGTCAGAAGTTCGATTCTAGACACGGTGTAAGATGTGTGACGTTTCTCTGTCAGGGAACCGAGCCCGAATGCAATCACCCCCAAGCTCAGCAACGGTACCATTCCGAAGGGCTTAGGGATCGACTCGAAGGAAGGAAAGGACACTTCGGAGAAACAGCAGACCTGTCTGGAGGAGACCAACCTTTTGGTGAGCAGACTGACTCTTCTTCCTGTAATACATTATTACTCCGCTCGGCTTTAGAGGGAACTCGTTTCATCGATCGAAAATATAATTACAATTACGTATCACGAAATCGTGGTTGCTTCTATTTTTATAGCTTCCAGGTAAAAATGATTTCTCTTTCGCGTCGCTTATATAAACGCGACTGCGCGATTGGTCGTGTATGAAGTAAGCATTTCCCGGAATTGTAACTCGCTGTGCGCCATTCATTTCTGCATAATTAATGGTCGGCTGCGTGGAATTCCGTGAAAATTAGCCGAGGAATCTCGGCTCGCGATTACCCGTTCCTTCCTCCGCTCACATTTTTAACAATAAAATGCGGAGCCTACTCGGGTACAAGGTACTTCGCGACCGTGAAAATGCCGATTCATCCTTTCAGACACCGGTGCAAGGCGGAAGAGTCGGAGAACGGCGTGCCAGCAGCCCTTTCCAAAATGGTCAAACGGAAGTCCTGATCGGAGAACCGGAGGGCGGGCCGAGGTCGCCGCGGGGATCGACGTCTTCCGCGCTGAACGACGGCAATTTCTTGAATCCATCGGATGACCGCGACGACCAGAAGCCCATTTGCAAGTAAGTAAAAGGATAAAAAAATCCTGGCCGTCCGTCGATGCATGCGTTTGCTTCTTCTCCAACAATTCTCCATCTATGTGTTTTTCCTCGCCAATGCATTCCTGTGTATCGATACGATGATCGCTGCGAGAATTGCATAACACCGAGGAGCTTCGCAACTCTCGTGTCCGCCGATGAAACGACACCTGTGCGCCCCTATTTCCAGCGGCGTCCTGTAGCGGCGTTCCGCGATGCCCTTTAATTCGACAGGCGACAGTAGTTTCTGCAATCATCTTCGCGATGGAAATCGGTGGATCGTGGGCGTAGATCCCCTCGCAGTTACCTGCGGGCTGCATCGAATGCAGCTGTTGCAACCTACGCGATCCGTTACCTTGCCGATGCAGAGAAAATTCTGCAGGTGACTGTTAGATGTCGCGGTGAACGTGCTCGCGGCTATACACGAGCAACGGAGCACCAGGAATCTCCGTTATCGGGAGAAACCACGCGGCTGTTTTGAGAGGCGGAGGCTACCCCTTGGTCGTTTTAATGGAATCTGGGTGGCGCGTAATAAGGAAGAAAATAAATCGGCATAGACGGGGTACGCGAATTAATTTGCTGGACAGGGACGCGCAGTCGGGCGCTCTGCAATTGTGGCGCAATAAGGAATAATAATGCTAATGGGATAGCGTAATGCAATATCGCCGTCCATTTCGCCTCCGCAGAGTGCTCGTTTATGGAGCTGCGCGAAAGATCAGAATGTCGTAGAGCGTTCTTCTAAATTGCAGTCAATTCTCTGAAAGGAGAGCCGGCGTACAGTTTCAAATTAAAGAGGCCCGTCGGAGTCTCGAGGCTGCCCGGAAAATCCGGTAAAGGTGATTGCGTTTTCGGAAACGGTTCTGGAACTTTTAATCGAGCGCCTGGCCTTTGCGGTCCGGGGAACACGAAGGTATAATTAATTTGCAGAGGGACGAGGCGGTGAGGAGCCGAGTGTTCCAGCACTCGGCTAATTGAATCGACTCGCGATCGGTCCGTGGACCGTGGTCCACTGGAATACCCGAGGTGACTCGAGCACCGACGTAGCGGCTCGGTCTCTCCTCGTAGTCACTTCGCCGGTATTTCACGCTCGTGACACGCCCACAGGTAGGTTGATGTAAGTGCAGCCTAAACAATGCGTTTTCCAGTCGTCCCGATGCAACGCTTGCCTCTATCTCAGGGTTTCCCAACCTGTGCACCTCGTCTCGTTCGATCTTTATTCAATTTGAAAAATACCGTAGCGCGTTTCCTTGGCGACGTATGTCTTAGCATATTCTTCAGCTTCTTATATTCTGCTGCCTTTAGTTACGCGGCAGACGCTTTGAACCTCGACTCTTATTTTAAATACAGTCGACGACGACGGAAAACGAATCGAGGAAGGTTCTAGAATAGAATTTTGATGCTTTTCACGTTTTCGAGTGGGCGATATTTTGTAAAGACACGCAGGATTGGGAGACGCTGCTGTCTTGGCCACGGATTCTTCCTCCGGCTCTTTCTTTCGTCATCCCGTATCTCGTCTTCTTTTTCCTTCGGTTGTCTTCTCGTGGTCGAACGACAGAGACGAATGGCGCGCCGGGGACAGTGGAAATATTAACAGGCTGCTCGGATGCGCGCAAGCAACTTGCGTAAAGTTTCTATTAGCATTAGAAACGCCGAATTCGCTTAGCGATTGAGACCACGGACCGCGCTTCCACATTGTCATTTAGAAAATTAATCCTTCAAAGATGCTGAGGACGAATGCAAATTGTTCTTTTTTTAACGAGCATCGTTCTTGGGCGCAAGGTGCACGGGGAAACGGAGCAGTCGTGCGATTCGCGAGCTGCGAAGGAAATTACCTACGAGTTATTCATACAGGTCGTAGGGGAAGCGCACAGGTGCGAATGAATGCGCCCATTGACGTCTCGGGTCACTTTTACACGGGAACGCAACGTGAATGGTTCCAGACGAGTCCTTTCGGCTCTTTGCTTGCATACATGCGTACACATGTGTACGCATGCACGCGTGTCGACACGATCCACGGAATTGGCCCGCTGGATCGCAATTTTTTCTTTATTTTTTCGATGGAAAGATCCACACGATTTTCTGTATGGATCGCGATCGACGGCGGCCCTGCCGCAGTTCCTTGCTTTACCTAAACCCTTTGAAAGCCCTTCAGATTGCGGCCCTCGTTTCCGCGGAGCGAATTTCCTGTTTCGAAAGCTTTCATTTAGCAGCCGGACGGATGTTGACGCCTCGCTGGCCCAATAGGAACTGCACTCGCGGTCTTCCTTTTCCATGATCGTTACGGCAATGAGCGAATCGATCGTCGGAAAAATTGATAGCGACTCCGTTACGCGGTGATCGCGTGCGACGAAAATGGATTGCGCCCAGCGCAGACAAGAAGATAATTTGACGCGACTTTCTTCGCGAGTAGAAAGACTTTCTCGGCGATAAGTGTGCGAGCTGCGATTCGTGGTCTGGTATCCGTTACCCGAGCCACGGGTATCGATTTGCGGCGACGAAATCGATATCGACCCCGTGACGTCCACGTTCACGCTCGGCAATCCCCCCGGACTCGTATAACATTTTTTCACGTCGCAGTCCAGAGGCAGATTTGCATGTGACGTCGCAGTTCGATCGGGCCGCTTCTATTTTCGTGTCGCATTATCGGTATTCCTGTCCTCAGCCGAATGGATTTTCTTCATTCGTTCCGTATAGGGCGCCAAGGACAGGTATTTATTCGTAACCGAGCAAAGCCCGGTGGAATCCAATTTAAATATCTACGAAGCACCCGATTCATTGTCAGCGCAAAGTTTCTAATTTAATCGGGGCTCGGTGATCCGGCCAGATTGGTCATTCGTAGTTCGGTTAACGAAGCACAGGCGAACAGTTCCAGCCAGGTGAAAAACGGGCTGGCGTCGTCCCGTGGCTAAATAGAAGGGCCGAGTGCGGAGGCTAGGTCCGGTTCTCGTGGTCGCTGGCGTTTCGTGGAGGCCCTCCGTGACACAGCCATGGAATACCGATTGCTCACTCTCCCATGGCGTTTCCTGTTCCGACCACGTACATATGCATATGTATGGATCACATATATATGTATGCCTCTTTCAAAA
The DNA here is from genome assembly GCA_963667235.1 of Nomada lathburiana. Classification (NCBI taxonomy): domain Eukaryota; kingdom Metazoa; phylum Arthropoda; class Insecta; order Hymenoptera; family Apidae; genus Nomada; species Nomada lathburiana. The sequence goes on from OY763906.1 coordinate 11,762,270, forward strand.
TAAAAGCTACGCAGAAGGAACGGCGGAGAACGGACAAAGGGGGGGAAAAAAAAGCAAGAGCCCACGAGGAGAGTATGAGAGCGGGGGCGGGTAACGAGGATGACGGCATTGGCATCGTCGAATTGACGGTGCACGCCTGCCTCTCCTATTGTTCTCGGTGGTATTATGCGCGTCATTCGACGCCTTTTATTCGTCTGTTTTCATCGCCGCGCGAGGATCCGTATTTGCTCGCGACATACCGATCCAGGATATTCGTTTTTAATCATCGTCGGCTACCCCGCGTGGGATTTCTCGGCAGGCCGCGCGCAACCCCTAGCTGGAAGCTCGATTAATATCCTTGCACCCGGTGACCTTTGCGCCCGCGATATGCACTCGCGCCTGTCGATAAAAGAGCCGCTTCCCTTCGAATTACGAAACTCGTTCGACGTATTCACTGCAGAAGCGCTTTGTATTATTCCCCTTTGTGTCGCGAGCATGGGGGCATCTTCTTTTCGTTGCAATTCACGGCGTCGAACAATTTCATTCTAATTCGCAGTACATTGACGGGGCGGTGTACGTAATACGTTGCACGCGTATCTCGCGACGCGGATCGTTCGCGCCTCGGGCGCCCAAGGATTTTCCGAGGATTTTCCAAGGATTTTCCACCGGCAGGTTTTTCCCAGATCGCGACACGATTCTCCTTGCCCTCGTCGGGCGCGCCGATCTTAGAATTCGGTAGCAGATTCTTTCCCGTCCATTCAATCGCGTCGACTCGACACTGTGCGCGGCCGTGAACGGGACCAGTTTCCCCGACGAATTTTAATCAAATCGCCAGACCTCGCGGGCGTTCCAGCGTTGTTTACGCAACAGAGATAAGTGGTCTCCTTATCGTGCGTACACCATATGTACACATGTATACGTCCGAGGTGCCGGGATCGCTTGTGAATTACGGAGCGTTCGTTTTCGACGCTTCTCCGTTCGCCATTGACACCATTGTAACGAGGCGCGACGAGAATGCCATTAGAAAAAACGGCGAGCCGCGTCGATCTAGGCCGATTATTACACTCGTCACGTTCCTCCGGCTTGCATCCTTCGTTCTCGCGGGAACAAGAAAATGAAGTCGCGAAAAACCGTCGAGCCTCAAAGGCGTTTCAGACGATCGTTAGAATGGGACGTCGAGTAGAGGGAATTAAGGGCGAAACAAGTGTACAAGAGACTTTGCGACTAAACGGGGAGCCGCGTTTGAACGCAGGTGGTAATACATAATATGCACAATATATACGTGTATACCTGCGCGTGTCGAATTTCGGGGGAAACGGGCGCGCAGGTAGAAAGAAAAAAGGCGCGAGTTACCCTTGTCGTATTTCGATGCGCACGCGAAGCGGCCTGCGCCGATACGCGCAAGTACTCGTGCTCGAGAGTGCACGTCGAGTGCTCGTTCACTGCACTCTTGCGGGCTCCAGGAAAGTGGTTTAAACCGTTAAAGCGGCGCTTTCGTACCGTGCTCTCCAGCCGTCGACTGGTTAACTTCGAAACTCCGCAATCGCGTGCTTTCGCGTACACCATCCCCCCCCCCCCCCCCCGGAACCTAGTTTACCTTAACAGTCGCGATCAGAAATTCGTCTCGTTCTGTCGGACATCCAGCCTCGCGTCACTGCGGCCATTCGATCTCCGAACTTTGGACCCGAGAATCGTCCTGCTCCGATCGCGAGCAACGGGGCAAGAATGGGAGCAGAAGTGCGAGCCATTTGCGAGCGCTTGGTGTCCTCGGTGTAAACGAACAAGGCGCCGACGATTCCGTAAATAGACGGGGCACAATGATACCGTATCGATCGAGATTCTATCGTGGTCTGTTAATTCTCGCCGATCGATATACAACCGGCGTTCGTAGAGGCGTATGCGTCACGTGCGCTGTAAGCTATCGATTAATTGAATCGCCGAGAACGCTGAAACTTCGTACCTTACGCCTCGTTGGGCATCGGGATCGTCGGGTAATCTCCATCGAATTCGTCGGCAGAGGCGATCCTTAGTTCGCTCGGTTTGGAGACGGACACGACGGTGTGAGAACCGAAGTGTCCGTCGAAATTGATCGGATAGAAGTGCACGCGTGCACATATATTTTTGAGCGGCTGACTCCGCTGTATCACCGGCGAGTCGATAGAAAAGAAAAAAAAACATACGCGGGAACAAGCGGGCCGGGGAATAAGTGGATCAACGGAAGAGCGTGAGACAGGAACGAATAATGGAGCGTGGAAGGTTGACAGAACAGTCGTTAATCAAAACGATTAAACGGACGTCATGGAACGTCCGTTGCGTCGCGTCGGGGTGAATTCCGCGGCTTAGAAAACGATATTTAAATGCCCTGCGCTGTGCGCGATACTTTCCAATCCCCGGCCATAATGAGCCGCAGCAACATGGCACCTGGGAAATGGAGCATTTTATTGCTGCCTCGTCTTCCCCTGTTCGCAGAACTGCATCGTGACAGGGATCCGTGTCGTGGAACATCGCGAAGTACGGTGACTCAAGGTTGAACCGCGTATCGATAAAAAAATAGAGGAGGAATCGTGTTCCCGTGGAGAGACGCTCGGTGTTCTATTAAAGTATGTCCGCGGGGTTGCCCAGCGTGTCGTCGATAATATAAATAGTTTCTTTCATGCACGCGGTACATCCACGAGGGAGACTGTTCTAAGGTAAATTGATTTTCCTGGCAAACTTTTTCGCCGTTCTCCAATTTTCATCGTCACAGTTCGTTTCACGATTCACCTGGGAGATTCGTTCGTCCAGGTCGCATCAGACTCGCCTAAATCCATCGAGCTGTTCGCAAATCTATCGCATCTGGGGTGTACCGCTCGAGAAGTTGATCCAGTAACACGGATCGGTCGGTTCCAGGGAAGAAGGGTTTTGGTACCATGGTTTCCCCGTTCCGGAAACATATTCTCGGAAGAGAAATAGGTCGAGTAGGTACTGTTCGAAACATCCATTTTTCCATTCGATTCGCGTCGATTCCACTTGCACCAAACGCAATCCCTTGGTCAAACCATGCCGCTCACGTTCGCGATGAGAGCCACTGACCTATTGTCAAGGTTCCAACGACCATGCTAATTGAAAGTTCATTATACCCGTGGCTATCGTCGCCGGGTAACCCTTCGCCCCTTCCTGGCCCTGGTTCACGACGAAAACAATTAGGAATATTTTCATCGACGATTGCCGCCTTTCACTAGGCTAGAACTGAACGTTTTACGCGCCAGAAGGAATTCAAACAATGACAGCATTTTTCCACGAAAGAGCAGAGCCGGCTGAAACGGTGGAAGGCAAACTTCTGGCCGGGTTGTTTAATGGAGTCTAGAATGAATAAAAGGAGTTTCCCGATTTTCAGCGGAAAAGACAGAACGAGGGATCGCATCGGGATTTCCGCTGGTACGGTGGTGTTTAAATCGCGGTGTAACGTTCGCGAGGTGAGGTGGCACGCGTGTACGTGCGGCGACTGCTACCGAATCGCGGCACGGAGAATCGTAAAAGAATTCGGCGTAGTCGACGACGGACGCTCGATTCCCCTTCTCACGAAATCTTTAAACGATTCGGTCACGCGGAGATTCGACTCGGCCGAAAAATCCCGAGGACTCCACGGTTTAATCGAGTTAAAGGACAGGAATCGCCGGTCCGTTGAAACTTTTCGAATACCTGGAACAAGGCCAAAGTGTATAAATTGCCGTCGATGCACCGAGTGCAGTTTCCGACCGTTTCCAATCAAAGTTAGCGGTAATTGCGTTATATTTATTGCTCGTTCGAACGTGGACGGAAGTTGCGCATCTTCCACCGAGGATCTTCAATCTTGTTCCAGGAAGTTTTCCGGCCTCTTTGAGGGCTGCTCGGTCGATTCTGGATCCCCCGCGTTTCACGGAAACTTGCGAGTTCGCACGGTTCTGTGAGAGTGACGCGATACTTTCATCGTACATACGTTCGAGGTGATTCAAGGTGTACTATGGGCGTATTAGTAAGCGTGGCGTTCGTCGTTCCCCGGGCCGTTTCAATGGAATTGTTACGGGAAAGGCTGACCGTCGGTGGCCTACCTGCGCGTATTTACTCGAGCCTGATGTTATTGTGATATTCCCACCTTCGGCCGGAGTAGCCCTCCAAAATTTCTGACCGTCAGTCGTGAAGCGAGGGTTGCTCCTAAGCCCATTTCACACTTTGGATTAGCAGGTAAATTTCACTTTCCCTGAATTCCGTTTTATTCCATTCCGTGGGTTCATTTTATTGCCCGATCTTTTAGCGTGGAAACAATGAACGTCGCGAAATAGACGTCCCACGGTGAGGTCGTACGAGCGCAAAGTTTGCTTCGATCGTCGAGCGAAATTGGGCCGAGCGTAGAGTCGAGCAGGCGCTTCGAGCGGCGTGGAAAAGGCTTTAGATGTCTGTCGTGGATAGTTTGGGTTAGCCCGATCTCCAGGTAGGGTGGATCCACTGACTGTACACCTGCGTTTCCTGTCGTTCGAGAATCGCAGGGGCGCGCACCTGACGAGCGGAAGCCTGCCGTCCCTAAACCCGACTTGGAATTCACTCTCGCTTTTCGTCGAGAGTGAAACACGAATTTCCCCGTTCCTGATACAAATTGCTCGACGAATCTCGGATCGGTGAAAATCCCCGTTACGAAATTACTTAATGGAGCGGCGCTGTTCATCGTCTAGCCGATTAGCGGCCGCCGCAAAGCCACGTCACGAAGCGGATTTTGCTCCGAAAAGAATCTTTACGTCACCTTTGCTCGCACCTTACGAACGAAGATGCCGCGTGTTACGTTAGCGAGCGACACGTTCTCGTTTCTACGTGTACAACTACCAGCGCACAGCGGCAAGAAGGCCACGCGGTCGCCATGATTTTCGTTGTATTTGTCATGACTGAAAATGAGTCATCGATGGGGTTGTCTATGGCGTGCACGATTGATCGGGCCGTTTGTCCTGTCAGGTGTGCACGCACGCCGCATGTTCCCCACAAACAGTCTGTTCGATTGCACACGTGCATGCACGTAAGCGCCAGCCGATCGATGGAGAGTACCCGTCGATATCGTCGGGCAAAAAATATATTGCCAGCCGCTGAAACCGTTTACGAATAATCGAAGATGGCGGGTAGCTTCGTATTTGATTGAAACTTGCGCTAGGTTTTCCGCATGAAAATTGACCACGCGATCTTGACACTACGACGGGTATGCGTGCAATAGTACATACACGCGCATACACATCCTCCCACCAGAGAGACTTTAAATATCCTCCGTGCGCAATCGTGGCTCGAAATCTACTCCGTTCTTGAAGCAGTGGCTACGAAACTTTAAAGAGGTTACAAACACAGGCTTAACGGAAAGATAGGAACCGCGCTTGTATGCACACAGAAGTAACGAGACCAGAGATAAGCTTTCGATATCAGGTGCCGAGGCTGATAAACTACATTCCAGACCCCAGTTCTCATGCAACGCGTCGGCCGTGCGTCGCGGTCGGTGTCAACAATTTTAGTCCCTTGTCCGCTGGTGTTTTTTCACGCCGTTCGTTCACCCGTGCTTCTGCTTATCGTGGGGGGGCTGGTTTTCTTCCGTGTTCGTGGAAAGACGAGTATGCTGTCGGCCCGAAGATGATCGACACGAGCTGGATCTCTTGCGACTCTTGCAGAGCCTGCTGGCTCTGTGTCGCTCGTAGACTCGGGATTTCGAATCTTTTCTGCAGGTAAAAAAGAAAAAACAAAAAACAAACAATCTTGCAAGCTTGTGTGTAACGTCCCTGCTCTTATCGGTCTTTGAACCGCGTCATCCTGAACGCCGCCGGCTTTTATTAAAACGACATCAACCCTTTGACATCGTCGAGCGTTATTACACGCGAGGCAATAACGCGCTCGTTTGACTCGCCAGGTTACGGCTCGCGTCTAAAAGCCAAAGCGTTCCGATTTGGCATCCACGAGTTTCCACCGCAGTGGATGGCAGGGAACATCTATTTCTGATGCCCGTAATAATGCGTGAATCGTGCCAAGGGCAACTTTGCATCCGCTTATAACACGGCCATTAAGTTTTCTCTTTCACGCGCTTCGAGCGGTATCGCAGGCCCCGATGTCCGCGATACGCGGTCGGGCTTGTTCTCGTCGGATCGTAAGAGGACAGGTTTCGAAACGAGATTCACGGCGAACCGAAAGTGTATTGGAATCACGGAAGCGGCAGCCCCCGCTGGAGGCCATCCGAGTTGCGTCACTTGGCTGGCGATCTCGATTCTGAAAATTAAGCGACTGCCTGGAGTTCGCGTGCGAACGAAGACGATTGCCCGCGATCGATCGCAAGGAACTTTGCCCCGAAAGTTCGTTCCTCCTACCCTTCCGTTGCTAATCCGCCGCGGTCGCTGGAAGAACTTTGCACCTCGGAGGCCAGGATGTTCCTGCGCGGAAATTCGATCGGCCGACCTTTCTGTTCGCCTGCGTCTGGTTCGGGTCGAGTGGAATAAAAGGTGCCTCCGAGGAATTATTGAATTGCTTTTCTCCGCTAAATCTACCTTCTCCGCGGTATATACATATATATATATACCACCACCCTGTCCCTGTCTTCTTCTCGTCTCATTGTTTCGCGGGATCGGTGAATGACGACGAGCAACGAGGAACAAGAAATCTGGCCGGCGGACTACTCTGCGGTCACTCGAATACCGAAACAGAGAAAGACCCGACGGCCTCGAAGATTTTTTACTGGCAATTTCCGCGACTCGAATCTGGTTTCGCTCTGGGCAAGAAAAGCAGTCAGACTGTTCCCTGTGTTGTTTCTCCATAAAATAGGAAACCGAAATAGCCCTGTCCACGGTCTACGCGTACATCATTCTCCGTTGGGGGTACGCGCGTTCACAAGGGTTCGTGTTTTGCGTTCCAATGGCCCCGTGTCTGTTTCGGATCACTTCGAACAACCGCTGCGACGGCCAGTTAGAGGAAACGCATCCTCGAAACCATCTGGAAGTAACGCAAAGACGACAGAGAAATTGGGGATCCCTTGGTCTTCTACGGTGTCCTATTTCGCCTATTGTCGATGTCCATTAGAATTTCGGATAGGGGTATGGAAAATGTCCCCTGAAAGTCGTGGCGCCATGCTCCGTGAATGTCCTCTGGGCAATTCGTTCGAGGGGAAGGGACTCGTGCTTTGGTCCTCTGGCAGTGTTTCCGTTGGAGCACGCGCTTCTGTTATCTTCCCGATACAAGTCGGTCAGGCAAGCAGAAATTTCGAGCTAATTTCGCGTACGAATCTATTGAGCCTATATCGCGGCAGCTGCGTATTTCTCTGCGCCAGTTGCGCAATTGTTTCGTAATGACGGGGCGATGCTAATTCGCGCTCGCATGGGAAATTCATCGATCGTCGTTGCCAGTTAGACGTTTGTTCGGGATTCACGTAACGGCCGCAAAACGGCACGAGACGCCACGAAAAATCTATCGCTTTGTTCAATAACGACCCGGTTACGTGAATATATCGCCGTCGACCGACGGACCGAAGATCCGTTGCATAATCAAGCTGTGCACAATTAAAATGACAGAATGCTCGCGGGAGAACCTCTCTTGGATAATCGCACGAATTGGCCGGAAGCTTGATAGAGATGAAGCTACATGCATATGTACGTTTGAGACGGTCAGACGAAGCGGGGCACGGACTGCCGCGCGTTCGCACAGTGGTCCCAACTTTCTACAGCGATGATTTCAGTGCCAGTATACCCGCAGTTAAATCATAATGAAACGGATCGCGAGAAGCTCGCGGGTACGTTCAACCACGGGCGTTATCGTACCCTATTGGCAGAGGAAGCGAAACGTCGAAGCAGATCACCTGATTCCTCTTGCTCGCTTGTAGGATAGTAGGTCGTCGTATTAACGTCGTAGATCTCTCCGCGAACGTTGGCTTTTCCCTTTTCTTCCCGCGCCCGTGATTTCTATTATGCGCCCCGGTTTCCTCGACTCCTGCGTAGCTTCCAACCTAATCGATATCCCGGTTTGCACCGTCGGCCTCTTTTCAAGTTCAAAAACCAGGTCCCTGTCCTTGGTGCCGCGGCCTGGGTAAAAAAATAAAAGGAAACGAGCCCGAGACCGAAGAGTTCAGGGCCCGATTCCCTTGTCCTGTTGGCATTCTCTCCGCCCTTTGTTACCGCAAATGATGGTCCGATGAATGGCAAAGCCGTGGTTCGTGGACCGTTCCGGTCTTACGGTTGTTGCCCGTCCACGAACAGGGATTCAATTCGGTTAAACGTTTGTCTTCGATGCTGCACAGATTTGTTCGCCACTTTTATTTACGAGCGATGTTTTGCACGCTTCGCGGATAGCATCGGTCGGCAGAAGAAGTAGCACGTCTTAAGAGGATGAAACGGTAGAGAGACAGAAAGGGAGAAAAGCTCTCGCGGGATACGGGTGAACAGAGGCAGCCTTTCCTTTCCATCCTGAATGGACACTCGAGAGTCGTCGAATCGGAATTTTATTTCATCTCTGATCGTGGATGCGAAGGGAACGTTTCCTGGACGAACAGCGGCGGAGAAGAATCGCAGAATCGAGAATCGGAGCATGAGCATGAGAGAATGAGCGGTCCGTCTCGAGACGAAGTTTCTGAACGCGTTCCTCCAGGCCGTGCGTGAACCCCACCGCAGAGGACCGAGAGACTTCAATGCTAGGCTACGTGGTCTCCGGAACGCAGGAGCGACGACACCGAGCGAGAAGGAGAAAGGGAGAGCGAGTACGGTGACGGGTTGGTGCGAGCAGGAGGGAAGGAAAGGCCATCCGTGACTCGAGGAGGGAGAAAATAGATGCGCGTTTCGAGCAATTCTCGGGGAAGAAAGGTGATAACGGGGCAAATGGAAACTGTAAAAGGGGCTCGAGATAGAGAAGTTGGGAATCGTGGAAGATTTGGGAGGGAAATGGAATTTACGACGAGAAGTTCGCGGAAAGGTAGACGGATGCTTCTGTTGGTTTGATCCTTTTAAAAGACTACTGCGGCCGCTAGATAGGCAATTGTCTGGGCAACGAAAACACTTTCCGTGTAATCTGCACCGTCCCTCCTATCTTCCCGTCGGTGTGGCGGATAGGCACGCGCTTCAGCTCGTCGCGCAGTCGAAAATACAGGTAATCGGCGAGAACGGTGAAACGCTAAAGCGGTGTCTTCGGGACGATGGAATGAAAACAAACGGCAAGCTTTCTCTAGAAAAATTCGAACCGCGGATGCATAAAAATTATCCAAAAATGAGCGTGCAGGTAGAGAAAGGAAAGGCGAGCCGGAATTTCGCGGGACGAAGAAGGATCGAGGCATTTGGCGAACGGGGATGGAGTCGAAGCACGAAAGAAGAGGCGAAAAGAAGAAACGGTCGGCGAAAGAGGTGTGCGGCAGGAAAATCGTGGAAAGAGGAACGAAGAAAGTAGACGCGACACCAGCACGTTGGAAAAGGAGAGAACTTGCGAGGCGATGAGGACCGTTGGGGGGGTATATACATGAAGCAAGCACGTTGGAGGGAGGTAAGGTAGGAACGCGCAGCTGAAAAGTGGTCGGGGGCAGCCGAAGAGCGGGGAGGTTAGGCAGCGGAAAGGTAAAGAGGTTGAGGGCGGAGGGGAACGAGAGACGAAGAGAGAGAGAGAGAGAGAGAGAGAGAGACCGAGAGAAGGGGACACCGGCTTGCCTCGGTCGGAGTAAAGCGAAGCCAACAAACTCACGTCAGTTCGAAGCTGGAAGGATGCCAGCGTTCCTCGTGCGTTCCTCGATTATATTGTGCCGTGTCTCGTGTCCGCCGATATTTGGCGCCCCTTGCAACCACCAGGCACCAGGGACGATAGAGATCAACCTTGAAAGTGAAACTGTACCACGAGTTTGGTGAAAGCGAGCGCTTTCCTCGCGATTCTTCGAACTCCTGGCGGGAGGGTCCGATCGATCCTCGATCGTCGCCGGAGGAGTAATCGTGCGCCCCCCGAGGGAAGCCGGGGTGTCACTCGCTGGATTCCAGACAGTGGGAATTTCAATCGACGATCGGCCAAGCTTCCTGATAAAAGTATCCATCGCGGCCGACGTCGAGAGGGTTTCGCGCGAAGCATTCTCGTGGATCGAAGATATACGCGCGCGTAGCGGATGCAAAATCGAGGAGAAACCCGGAGAAAGTGAAGAACCGAGAAGCGACTGGCCGGCAGAGGTGCTTAATCGTTCGTCGTAGGGCGGGAAAGGGACAGAAGTGCACAGAGAGAGAGAGAGAGATACATAGAAATAGAGTGAAAGAGGAAGGGTAACGAAAAGCGTCGTTTTCCCCCTCGGGTGATATGAGCTGGGCGCAATTAAGGCGGTTAACGGAGTCGGGAATACCTGTCCGGCGGCGGGCCAAAACCGGTACGAGCGTTCTCCATGCGATATAGTGCGCTCTGCCACCACCGCCACCTCCTCCCCCTCCTCCTCCTCCTCCACCTCTTCCTTCCTCGTGGCTGCTGCTGCTGCTGCTGCTGCATGCAGCCTTCAAAAGGTGCATACACCTTCGTCGACCAGCAGCGAGTCTGCGTTTCTTCGTGCAGCGCGCGCGCCTCTCCTTTGCTCCTTCTTCGCCCGTTCTTCGTTCCGCGTCTCGTTTCTTTCTTACCGCGAGTCGCCAGTTCTACGGCGAACATGGACGCGGCGTCCATCCAGTGATATATGTATACCTTTGACGAGGGAGGTCCTGTGCATCGTCGCGAATTGTTCAGTGCTCCCCGGTGGTGCGTAACAAGAGTGAGAGTGCGGGTCGATGTGGATGCGGTGCGATCCGTGGTCGGCGGGAGTGTTTGAAAGAGCGGGAACAAGGAGGTGATACAGGGGGAATCGATTTGCGGTATTCGCCGATCTTGGAATCGGCTCAGATTCGACCGGCCAGAAGAGGCAATTGGAGGAACAGCAAGAGGAAATAAGAAGAGGATGAAAGTTAATGGATAAGAGAAGAGGACGCGGAGAGGATACGTGGGAAATGGAAGGTCTGGAGATGACGAGCCATTGAGATTCTTGGCTCGTTCGTTAGTTGGGCACACCGCGAGCTGCGAGAGTCGTCCGTCCATGAGGTTTGAACGAAGGACGAATTATTGAGAAGCCACGCCATGAGAATCCTCAAAACGCTACACTGGTAGGTTTCACCAACGTTGACTCTTCTTCGCACGGTTCTTCTTCTGCTCTCTGCTGCTGTCGCCGTACACGCTTTTCTTTTTCGGTCGCTCTATTGCTGTGCTCGGCTAAAGCGACTTCGCTGTTCTTCCGTAAAGTCGTTCGTTAATCCCGGCTGAGGTTGTTCGGGCCGTTCTTTGTATGGAAATTACCTCCGAGAAGCGTTTGCCTGAGAAACCAATCCCTCCGTCTTTCAAAGTACATACGCACAGAAAACGAGCAATAGAAGGTCAAGCATGTAGGAAGAACGTGGAGGGACATTTTTTTATTATCGACGAGGTACGATTTTTTGCGCGAAACGTTGAGACGCCTGGTACATTATACGCGTTTAGATCGTCCCCTCCCGGAAGTCCGATGGGGAAAATATTTAAAGCTTACTCGAGCAGGTAGATAGGGCAAGGTGGCCGAAGCGGGGCGCCGGCTTTATTTTACCATAGGTATACAGCTCGTAGGAACGGTGGGTCAGCATGTCGAAGTCGTAAAAGATTCAGGCACGTGGTAATGCCCATTTGTACGACGCGACGTTCGTTTGCCGTGAAAATATGAGTATGTATTCCGACTGTTAAGCTAACCGTTAACGAGCATGAATGGGTAGACGACGGTAGACGACGGTATTCGCCGAGCGCATAGTAGACGGACGTAAATTCGACGCTCGAGTCACCCACGCTGAAAAAGCCCCTGCCCTTTGATGTCGCGAAACCCTCCGAAGAACCCATTGAAAGCTGGTCGCTTTTCTTCGACCGAATTGGAAGGAGCTTTGCGGAGATACACGGGGAGTTACATAATCGTTGGTCGAACAGGAAAGCGTCGGACACTTGTTCTCACGTCGTACCGTTCGGGGCCAGAGGGGACCGCCGCGCGTTTCCGTTTCTGCAGCCCTGCTTACCTGGCTGCCTCCGCAGGTATCGCCGTGCCAGGGCCGCACTTCACCTCGGCGTGGAACACTCGGAGAATGCAACGCGTTCACCGATGACGTTTGGCATTCCGATTTTTCCCTCGGCCAGGAATTCCTCGCCGTGAAACTTCTCACGGCGCGGCGAACCTCCCCCCTGCAGGTGGTGGGCAGGCGGTTCGTTTCTTTGGTAATCGAACGCTGCTCGTTCCTTCTGCCGACAAATTTCGACAATTTGGCTCGGGAGAGTGATTTAGACCTCGATCTCGTTTCGCTCGTGTGCTGAAATACCGTCGGCGCACGCAGTCCCTCCAACTTTAGAGAAATTCCTTTCGCAGAAGTTGCACCACTCGATTCCTGTAATCATCGAGAGTGTAGGAATCTGTCTTCGGCGAGCATGAATCCGGCAGGCTCGTCCGTAGACGCAGTTAGGTCAGAGGTCGCGGATCGCCCACCTAAAGGAAGATGGAGCGATTTTAGCGACTTCCTTGCAAGAAGAAGACGGCCAAAGAGGGTTCGAGTGTTGAAGAGGCGCAATGCGATTAGGTCTGTTCAGCTTTGAACCTCTCGTGCGGCGGGGTACTTCGTGGAACGGTTCCAGACGGAAACCGTATCCCCCTCGAATGAAGGGACGGGTTGTTCTTCGAGACCTAGCTGACGTTTACGAAAATCGCCACGAATTTCGAATGACCAAAGCATGCGAGGCAGCTCGTTAACGAAACGATTCGGTTTTCGGAACGATAGAATTGCGGGCTTCTGCGAACGAAAGGCGTGAAACGAAAACGGCGTTGACTGTGATGGGGGGAAAAAAAATGAAAAAATAAAAAAGGCACGCTACGTTCGAGGCTAGTTCACCGGTCTCGAGCGTTTTCCCCGCGAAGTACCCCGTCGAATCGACTAGTGTGGTCTTTCCCTTTAACAGTAATCCCTCCTAAAAGCGTAGCTACCGACCAACCTAGATATCGTTTTCCTCCTTTAGACGGAGCTGGAGAGAGCTGGTCGAGTTTCCCATCGTCGCGTAGCCACCTTGACAGATGCACGTATGCACTCTATGTACAGATCACGATGCGTCACCTAATCCGTTTTACCCGTTCGCCGTTTCATCTACACGCAGCACGTATGATCGTAGTCTTGGTTGCTCCTTGTTCACCGTTCAGCGTCCTTGATCGACCGCAACTGCGATACACACGATGGTAGCGCGACGCGTGTGCATCGTGCGCCTAGAAAAATCCATCTCGATCTCGAACGGACGTTGAACCGCGTCCGTCGGTTTCTCTTAAATGGTGGCCGGTATTGCGGCCAATGTGACATAACCGATGTGCCGGCCGATGGAACGCGTCCGTTGGTTCTGTCGGTCGCGAGTGGCACGTACATAGGGGCGGGAAGGAAGAATCGAAGGACGGTGTCGCGGACGTTCCTTGGGCGACGATCCTTTGAAACGGGGCACGGCGAAAGCACGTGAACTCGTTTCGCGCACGACGCCGCGCACATGGCGGTGCTCGTTATTGCGTACGCGTTTTCCATCGCTTTGTTCGCGCGGTATTGTCCGGCTGTAAATTCACGGGGGCCCGCCGCAATGCCGTCGCGCCTCTTGTTCTTCGCCCCCTTTCGTTGCCCTTGTAACTGGATCCACGGGAAAAAATCGTATTCGCTCCCCCTGCTCGCGTTCCTGTTCCACGAATTCGTTCTTCGAAGGCTCCGCGCCCGAACAGCGAGCTCCTCGCTCCTTTTGCCCGGCCGTTTCGAGCAAGCGTCGCTGACAAAAAAACCGCGCTCCAAGAAACTAGATCTCGTTAAATCGTTCAGCCTTCTCCGTAACAGCCGAACGACGCTCCTTTGTAATCTGCGTGGTAACTGTACTTTCCCCGAACGAGAGCTGCTCCACGCATCGAGGAGGAGAACAATCTGGCGCGGATTAAATTCGCGGATAACGAGGGTTAAATTGCGGAAAGTTGGACAAAAATTTCTGCCCCGGAGAACAGCGGTCGAGTTTCGCCGAGGGGAAATTGGAGGAAAAGCGTCGTTGAATAAACGGAAATCTTCGCGTTCCAGCTACGTCGAGTAAACGAGCAAAGTTCCGCGACGCGGAATTTCATCAGTCTCGCCCACGGACTTGGTGGACACCGTTGGTACACCTTGGTAATAACCAACGTGGAATTCGCAAAAGGAGACGGAGGAGAAGTACAAAGGGCAGATTTCAACGACACCCCTTCACCCCCCGCAACCCCACGGAGAACTTTGCGCGGAATCGTTGCTCGTCGAATCGGGAAAATTCCGTCGCATTCAACCGCGATCGCGCCAAAACCCGTGGCCGCAATTATTGGGGCGGTCGGACAATCGAGATATTGCCGATCGGATAACCGCGCGCTTGTTCGACATTCGGCTAAACATTTCTGACGCGTTATTCACGCTGCTCCTATTCGACTGGCAATAGTTCTGCCACGAATGTCAGGCTGCAAGGCGGGGGAACACTTTTGTGAAATTTCCGAGCCCGCTTTCCAATTCCGGCGTTCAATTAGGCGCGGAACGTTTCGTTCATTTCCCCTGCGTACACATTACACGCGTACTGTTTTCACGTTGGGGGTTGGCCCGAGTCAGAAACGTACGTGGCTTGCCTCTGTCACCTGGTTCCTAAATCCGATCCTATCGTTTCGTTATCTCGTTCCTCGCGAGGGGTATCGATGCGACTGCTTCTGGCCACTCTATCTGTATCTGGCGTGCATGCACCTCTGGTGTACGAACCTCGCCGTTCACGGTGAATCGGGATCAATTTAATGCGCCAATAAACTTGAAGAGCTGGCGCGAACAAACACGCCGCGATTACGATGGATTACACGCGTAAGGTGTGCAATTTAAAGGAACGAGGAACTTCCCGCCTCTCCCACGAATCAAGTTTCATCTTTTTATAACGACCCCTCTCCGACGTTGTCACCATCGTGGATCGTTCGCCATCGTACCGATCCACCGACAAGATGACTGCGTGAATGTCAGGGCTGGTGCGCGCAACGCGTCGACCCCACGTGCTATTAAGAAATAGAGTTGCACGCCTTAAGGGGCAACGCCGCACAACGAAGTATGTAATAATGACTCGACGTCGGTGACGAGGTAGTGGCGCCAGAAAGCAGCTCGAACGAGACGCGCCTGTCGTCGAAGAACTTTCGAGACAGTATAAGTACGACAACGAGAAGCTACGAATTTCAGATTCGATTGATCGTTTCGGATCGGTAAGTGACGGATCGCTCGCGCAAGAAACTTGTCCAGGTAATTCGATGTTCTCCCTCGTAGTTGACAGTGCAGTCCTGTGTCGTACCGTGAACGGTCCCCGTAAAAATTCATCGCGGCCTCGCTTTTCCCGTAATTCTTCTACCGTATCTCCCCGTTGTACCTAGAGAACACATCGACGTCGAAGTAGCCGCCGCCTCCTGTATTCCGTCGTATCCGAATACACCCAGGTATTCTCAGTGTTTGCCTTTTATTTTCGCTTTTCTCTTTTACCACCGGAACTTCCTCTGTATCTTCTGCTTGCACGGTCCTTTTTTCCCCTACCGTTTTTACGAGGCGTACCACTGGAACACCGCGGGTACGCCCTGTATTGTAAAACGGTTTTGAAAGTTTGTATAGAGATTGATATCGGGTCCGATGGAAATTCGTGTCAACTATACTCGAGACGGTGTTCCAAGCGTGCGCCACTTTTTGTCTTGTACGTAACGCGAGTGGGAACGCCGATGAATAGAGAGGACAAAACAGCGTTCCCGAACTCGTTGGCGGGGAAAGAACGAAAGAAAGAGAGAAGGAAGGGAGTTGCATCGAAAATCGTTAAAAAGTTGACCGTTTCGTCTTCTGTGTCGACAGGTCCCGAAGGCGTAGCGGCAGTGGCGTGACGGACATACACTCGCAGCAGCAGCAGCAACAGCTGCAGGAGAACAACAACAGCAGCTCGCGGGACGCGAAAAAGCCGCAGGAGGGGCTGGGTCCCGATGAGATGTGGGCCCCTGGCGGGCTAGGGCCTCACCGGGAGTTACCAGTCGACGTGCCCGACACCCTTCTACAGAAGGCCTATCCCAACAAGGTAAAGAACTGCTCTTCCGATTATCGGAACGAGCTTCGTGGTCCCCGTAGCGCTTGCGACCTCGACCTCTCCCTAAACCTTAAAAACGACACCCTTAAATCGCCACGCATCACCAACGCCGACGATCGAGCTAGAATCGCGTCGTCCGTCGATAACACGGACGCGACGGACGCGACCGGCAGGCCGTGTATCCGAAACGGTCAGCCGCCTATGCTCAAGATCGAGCTGAAGATCGCGTCGGCTAACCTCGAGGGCGAGGACGAGTGCAAGGAAAGCAAGGAGGTCGGTAAGGAAATCGACGCGGAGAAGTATCATCGCAACAGAAGTCCGTCCACCGTGGGCTCGTCGGACTCGAAGAATCCGTTCAAGGATTCCGACGAGGACGAGGAGGACGAGGGGCTGAACGAGGACACCACCGGGCAGAAGGAGTCCTGCGTCGACCTCGACGTCGAGGAGGATTACCCGTTCGCTAAGGAGGACTACCCCACGATGTTGAAGACCTGCAGCGACGACTCGGCCAGCCCGAGAAGCTCCTCCGGGAGGTCGGACAGCACCGCTCCCCTGGACAGCAGTCTCGTTTTGAGACCCGCGAAGAATCGTGGAAAAGATTCGCCCACGTACGACGCC
Organism: Nomada lathburiana; assembly: GCA_963667235.1. Lineage (NCBI taxonomy): Eukaryota > Metazoa > Arthropoda > Insecta > Hymenoptera > Apidae > Nomada > Nomada lathburiana. The sequence goes on from OY763906.1 coordinate 11,778,977, forward strand.
AGACGAATAGATCTCGGCTCGCCGTGCAGGCCGGTCGTCCCGGAGATAAAAGTGGCTCCTCTGTTCGGACGAACGAGGGACGCCACGTCCTTCGACAATCCCGCGTACGGCCTGGCCGACCTGCAGGACCTGCAGGGTTTGCTGATGAGATCGGACGAGGTGTCCGACTTGACCAGACTGATCGACGAGCAGTGCGCGATACCGAGGATCCCGCGCGAGCACGATCGGGCGTCCCCGGCTCGCGCGAAGGAGCAGCATCAGCGCGCCGGCGAGCTGCTGCAATCGGAAGCGGGCACTCCGTCGAGCAAAACGGGAAAGTGCCCGAAGGCTCGTCGACAGTCGGAGGAGCGATCGAAATTGAAGGCGAAGACGAGAAGTCTGGACGTCGAGGAACTGATACGGGTCGGATCGAGTGACGATCTCGTGGGAATCGAGTCGGGCAGCAGCCTCTCTTCGTCCTCGAGGCAGCGACCGAAGAAGAAGAGGCACCAGCAAATCTCCAGTGGCTATTCCACCCTCAGAAGCGACGCGTCCACCGATCTCGAGCACGCCGATCGTAGCTTCCTGGTGGTCGGCGGCAAAGCCTATCGCGAGGTCGCCGTCGACTGCCCGCCCGATTTCGTCCCCGTCACCAAGTGCCACCCAGTCTATCCTCCGCCGAACAAGACTCCCGGGAACAGCAAGCAGAACACCCTAGAGCCGAAACGGGAGCGGAACGGTACCCTTAATAGGCACAGTATCGCGGCGACGGGTGGCGGCGGGGACGACGGGAGTCTGTGCACTACGAGCGCGACGATAGTAGCCTCCCCCTGCGTTCCCTCGAACGATCTTAGCCCGACGATACCGGGCGGCGACGACCCCGCTACCGAGAGCGTAGTGGTGCCGCGTTCGCTAGACCGAAAGCACGACTCCTCGAAGAAGGTAAGGTTCAAAGTCAAGAGTTTGCTTCTCGGCAGCTTCCTCTCTATCGTGCACCACGAGCCACGCCATCGCAAAGCACCGCTTCTTCGGCACGCTTCAGATACCAGCACCTCCACCGTCCATCGATCCTCTAATAATCGCACTCACGCACTTCTCTCGCACTCTAACAACGACCAGCTTCTACGACGCTCCAGCTTTCTTCGACGATCGTTCGAATTGGACGCTACCAAGGGAAACGGCGTCCGTGATGGTCGTTCGTCCTCGGTGTCCTCTCGCAAGTTCTCCGCCTCCACGGAGAACCTGATCGCCGGCAGAAACCTGCAAGTGCGTTTCTCCTGCGACCCGTCGGCCGATCATCCCGACGGAAGTCTCTGCACCATCGTTTTTCCCAAGCGTTTCGACGACAGCGCCGAGGAGAGAGACAGTCTCTCCGGTGGCTCCTTCGACGATGACTCGCTCGACGAAAAACCTGTCGTACAGAGCACTCCGTTGCGCTTGACGTTCGTTCAGGAGACCAATCAAAATTGCCGGAACTCTCTGCGCGAGTATTCTCGCGGCAAGCGTTGCTCGTTCGATTTCGAGGCATCGAAATCCTGGATGAACGAAAGCGACGAGGAGTTGTTCCCGTTCGACGACTCACCCAACACGCAGAACAAAAAGAACTCGCGGCTGTCCCTCGAATACAAGCAGTCCAAGCTGTCGAATCTCTTCTGCGGCTCGTTCCAACAAAGAACCTGCCCGGACGCGTCGAAAAGCGAAACGGAATTGTCCGCGGATCGCCGCGATTACTCTTCCGCCCGACTCAAGGGCTGCCTCTCGGATTCGAACTTAATCTCGCGATCTCGACGGTGGCGAACGACACTCGAGAATTGTCGCGTCGAGCCGCGCGACTTCAGTTTTCACGAGGCGAAACGGGGAACACCGAGAGAAACGAGACCGTCCACGGATGCCACGAAGAACCGTACGTACACCTCGTGCGAGGTCTCCTCTAACAACCACCAGGTAAACTTTCCTTCGATCTTTTGCAGCTACCCCGTCCCGATCGAAACGGCTTAGTCGATGCTCTCGCGTCTTCGCGCCTATCGTTGCCTGTCGAGGGCAACGTTGCTCGAGATCGCGGCGACGAAGACCGCAAGAGCATCGACCGTGTTCGCGGGACCGGGGGCAGTTGCAGTGCATGCGAAACGAACACTTAAAGAGTCGACTAGCATGCCAAAGTAGACAATCCCATTGCGAACACCTTTGCATAGTCGTAGAGAAGCTACAATATACGTATCTCGTAGTGCACGTGCCATTCCTCTTCTTCTCTGTCTTTTTCTTCCCCCTTCGATGTTGTGCCATGCTCTTCTCCCCCGCGAACGATAGTGGTGAACGCGCTCGATCAAGTATCGCGAACAGAGGAATTAGACGTACGAATGAACGTACATGGGTTTGCAACGGAAGGAACAGTTTGGTAGTCTCTTTTGATCGTGGCGACCCGTCACCAGGGAGCTTTAATGCGAGCTGCGTTTTTTTTTTAAACGAATTTTTAGGTCGGTCTAAACGGGGTGAAACCTGCCATCCCCCCGAGAGACCAGAAAAGGGCACCCGCCAGACCGCCGAAAGATAATCTACGTCTGTCCACGCAGAACAATAATGTGGAGAGCACCGATAACGCCAATACAGAGCCTACGCAGCAGCAGCTGCATTCCATCAGGAAATACCAGGTACGATTCGTTTTCAGAAAGCCTATCACTCGTTCGTTACGTTTCGCTCGTCTCGTTCGACCGCCCCCTTTAGTCTGCTCTTCTTTCTTTTCTGCATCAAATACTCTTGCGGATGCCCGCGCACGCGGGAACCAGTGAATTATTCAACGCGGAATATCCAAGGTCTAGGCCCGATTCGACTCGTACACTTTTCATTCGAGAGCGGCGTACATTGCGTTCGTTTTCTCCGCTATACGTGTAACAAATGAAAGGCGCATTATTTATCAATTCGGGAACAATAATGGGAACGTCACGGGCGATGATTCCAATTGTATAGACCGCCGTTCGTTGCTCGAAAATGAAATCGACTTCCGCGTGAATGTTTGGCGTTCGTGACTTTTCGGTGAACCCGATGAGATTTTTCGCAGATTGCAACTGTTGAATAATTCGCGGAATATACTTTTCTTTCTTTTTTTTTCTTTACCGTTTCACGCCCGCCCGGTGTCGCGTTGCTGATTAGTGGCCGCGCAATTCCAACGTATCAGTTGCTCCGGGAGATAATAATCGAAACGTCGGCCGAGGCATTTCGATGGGTGCGCGAAAAGTATTCAGCGCGGGAAACGCGTGGTATTCCGCATGAATAATTTAGCGTTGTGTAACAATGTAAAGGCGGCGAGCAACGGATCGCTGTTCCAGGGGACGTACCAGCCACGGCTGTCCACGTTCCAACAGGAAATTACGAGGCTCGGACACAATGGTTATCGCGCAGCCGTTTCGATGGCTCACCTCTTCTCTGCTCTTTGAATTTCCTATTTCCAGTCAACACGGTCGCATGTTCACACCGTTTCGCGCAATTGCAACAAGTAGGACACTCGTTTATCCGTTACGCGACGTTAATTAAGAGACGGTTGAGGCAGGTAGAAGAATCGATCCCTCTTTATATCGTTCATTATCGAATTTTTTTTTCTCATTTACAAAACAGTGTACTAGGGTAATCTATTTCTCAGAGCCGATTGATCATCGAATTCTTCACCTTCCAAAATTTCATTGCCCGTGTTATATATGCGTATATATTCCTTGCATCCCGAGAATGGGAGAATTGGCCACCCTTCAGACCCGAGACCACCCCTCGACTCGACTCGCGTAGAAAAGCACTATCAATGACAAAGCCGTCCGAGAAAAGCCAGAAAGCATCGTCGCGGCTCGGCCCAGTCGATGTTTGCCTTAGAAAATTCTCGCGCCGCCTCGTCCGCCTTAAGTCAAGTGTGGTCTGGAATGTAAAGAACCCCAGCGTACAATAGTCTAAGATTACACGGCTCGAGTGTAGCGTTACGAGTAGGTAAGTTTCGATAGGTGTAGACTGTGAGTCAGACCTGGCGGCCCTTCCTTCTCTCCTTCTCCCCATTTTCCCTGTCCTTTTCTCTCCGTTTCCCAGCCTCTTTGCGTGGAAGCTGGATACATATTTTTTGTCTTACTCAGTGCCTCCACTTGTCGTTGAAAAACGGAACCCCGACCGATACTCGCACCCCGCGAGTATCCCCCCGTAATTTCGACGATATTATACTCGTGCCGGTCGAAAGAATCCCAGCTCCTTTCCTTCCAACGCAGCCCTCGACGTCTTACGTACAGTTTTCTCATCTTTCTTTTCTCCCCCGTCGTCGGATGTTCCTTCTCCTCGATGTGCGCAGTCGGCGATTTTGGCTCCGATTCTTCCACGGAAGCCAGATTTTCATTCGCAGTCAGCACGGTTCGGAATTCAGCTGGCTCAGATTCTGCGCTTTTAGGCTAGGCAACGTTTAATCGATTTTTCAGCGCGCTTTCGCTGCCAGAATGATGTATAGGAGATCCATCGAGTAGGCAAGAGCTCTGACGGTCGAGAAGCCGTACGCGTGCACCGCGAGATGCACCGGGGCTTCGTCCAAGTATTTCTGTCCCGGCAATAACACGCCAGATAACTGGCCGGTTACACAAATCGCAGATCGCGTTGGAAAATGATTTTTGCCCGAACCAGGAGCTTTATCGGCTGGTGGGCGTCGATCGCGGATCGGCGGACAGCCTCGAGTGCTGCGATATCTCGCGTCGATTGAAAATTCGACGCCCACGCGGCGCGCATTTTAATCGCACCGCTTTCCGAGCGCGTGTTGTTCCGCTTCTGAAATATGGAAATAGGAGATTCATTTACACATTTTCGTGTCGCTGGTGTCACTGTAGATCGTTGAATCAGATTCGCAATGCTTGCTTGATGTTACGATAGAATAATGGCTCGCATTTTTTTGCTCTCATTATCATTACTCGAGGCGTTCCTTGTTTCGATGTGCCGCAATTTTCCTTTGCTAAAGTTTACGCAGTCAGGAGGAAATGTCGCTCGAAAAAGGTATACGTACATAGACGAGGTAGGTTCTGCATGACCCGTGCGCCCTCCGTGTTAATACGCGGCTCGGTCGACGGACAAGGGCAGGTCGAGAAATAATTGAGAAGGCAATCGCGGGGTCGCGATTCCCAATATTGACCCCGGAACCTGCCCCGAAATAAATGTGCTGCACTATGAATTAAATATTTTTGAATGTTCAATGGCACACACGTTTACGAGCGTTCCCCAAAATTAACGAGCCCACGGGCGTGCGGCGAGCGAGGTAAGGCACGTCGATCTGTCCCCGACTCCATTGCAATTGAATCGAAACGTATCTCGACACGACACGTTGACCTGTCATCGGGTGGATAAACCGTACGCCGCCTCTCTCAGATATGCAACGAGATTCGAGAAGTTTCAGGAAACGATCTGGTTTCGTTCGGAGGCCAAGCCGATCAGAGGTAAACGGATGATCTGATTGTAGGAGCAGCTGCGGAAACGAAAGGATGAGGAGGAGAGACAGGAGATACTCAATCGGTCGCTACGGGGATCGAGAAAACTCCAGGCATTGGAAAGTCGCGCCACCAACCTTTCGGGCCAGGAAAATCCGGCGTACGCCCAAGACGAGGTGACCACCACTCCGGTGGGCCGTGCAACTCATGCCACGCCGGGGGCAGCGCAGGAAGCCGAGGAGCCTCCCAGGCCCCTCAGTAAGTCGCATTTTCTCTCCAGATACGTATGTATTCTCTACCTCGAGGGCCTTCTCTACACTCGAAGGCCCACTAACGACACTCGTTGTGTCCCATTAGGCCGCCATTTATGCTTCGATAATTCCTCGTCGGCTCCCTCTTTAATTCCGCCTGCTTCGGGCCACTTGAACCGACGCACGGCCACCCATGCGATTTAATTCGAATATCGTTCAGTTCGTAATTTTGTGAAATCGGCTTTCACTGTCGTGCGATCGATACCGGCGGTGTACGATTTGTTGGAAGAAGAACACGCGCAGAGAGCGTTACCGTAGAAAGCTAGAGGCGGCTTCGAAGGCGCCCGAAGAATCTCCCTAACCAACGGCCGTTGCATATTTCAGCGTACGGAGAGGTCGTCGCGACTCTGGAGAGGCTACAGCTTCAGCTGCGCAATATTTCCGGTGCTCTAGGCATCTCGGGGCCGGGCGTGGAGGCCGAACTGGAAGCAGTGCGGACGCTTTTGGTGCAAAGTCGATTCGCATCCGCCCTCGCCACCCACCACGCCTTGAGGAATCGCTTGAGATCCAGCAAAGTTCTGAAGCACCACGCCGAGGATGCCTCCAGCTTAGCCCGAGACGTATGCTCATACTTTTCCCTTTCTTTCCTCCTCTCGAACGCTTTCAAGGGTTCCAAGTGTCTCGCGGGACGTAACGCTTTTTTCACGCAAATATTCCAGTGCGTAGATATTCTCGAGAAATGGCAATCCTCGTCGATGGCAACGGCGGTCGGCGGAGCGGAAACGTTGGCCGCCGTGGAAGAACTGACTGGGATTCTGACGAGCTACGACACGGAGGCAGTCTTGCTCGCTCACGATTCCATCGTCTCCTACGTCGACGGATTACAGAGGAAACAGAGTCCTGCCTCCTCGTCGCCAAGCGGCCCCCCAAGCCCGACCTCCAGCTGGAGAGGCTCTCGGGTCGTGGATAACATCAAGATCATCCGAATCGAGAAAACCAACGAACCTCTGGGTGCTACGGTCAGGAACGAGGGTGACGCCGTTATCATAGGTAGTTAATTCTCCTTGCTTCATGGTGTAGAACTTTATGTATGTATCTGTATTCTAATCGCTTCGATTGTCTGCAAAGGTCGTGTCGTTCGCGGAGGCGCAGCGGACAAGTCGGGGCTTTTGCACGAGGGTGACGAAGTTCTGGAAGTGAACGGCGTCGAGATGCGCGGCAAGAGCGTGAACGAGGTGTGCGACATTTTGGCCGGCATGCAGGGAAGTTTGACCTTCCTCGTGCTTCCGGCGCCCACGAGTCCAAGAAATAATTTATCCAACAGGAGGGAAGACACTAACCAGGTGTGAAGTCGTTTATCGCAAGCAGTAAAATATTTTCATCAAATTTTGTTAAGTTACCTGGAGTTAAGGTGTGCACCTATGCGTTTCAATTAGATCCAGCATATACGAGCCCACTTTGACTACGATCCGGAAGAGGATCCTTATATTCCTTGTCGAGAGTTGGGTGTCAGCTTCCAGAAAGGTGACGTGTTGCACGTGATCTCTCAAGAGGATCCCAACTGGTGGCAAGCGTACAGAGAGGGCGAGGAAGATCAAACACTTGCCGGTCTGATACCCAGTAAAGCCTTCCAGCACCAGTACGTCGAACAATTGCATCGCTTGCGTTTCTACTTCATTTTATCTTCTTTTTCTCTCAACACCATCTTGCATTACCGATTTCTGTGCAGACGAGAATCTATGAAGCAGACCATTGCCGGTGACAAATCGAACGTGCGCGGCTCCAAGAAAGCCAGCACGTTGCTGTGCGCTAGAAAAAATCCAAAGAAGAAGAAGCGAAGCAAATTCGGGGCGAACTACAACGACGACGGGTATCCACATTACGCAACCACTGCAATCGACGGTAAATACCGAAGGGATTACACGGAAGGTGCGATAGCTCGGCTCCCGTTCGTTTGCTGAACAAATGTTTACATTCCTTAGATTACGACAGCGAGGAGGTGCTCACCTACGAGGAAGTCGCGTTGTATTATCCGAGAGCGAACCACAAAAGACCGATAGTCCTAATAGGACCGCCAAACATTGGACGACACGAGCTGAGGCAGAGGTTGATGCAAGACAGCGAGCGTTTCGCAGCGGCCATACCTCGTAAGCGTTCGGGATAGATCAAACGATTGACGTTTCTTGTTGCTTCGCCGAAGCAAAATATCTCACGGACACGTGGTGTGCTTCTTTCAGACACGAGTCGTCCTAGGAAGGACTCCGAGGTGGACGGACAAGACTACCACTTCATTTCTCGTTCCCAGTTCGAGTCCGACATCTTGTGTCGAAAATTCGTCGAGCACGGCGAATACGAGAAAGCCTATTACGGCACCTCCGTGGAGGCAATACGATCCGTTGTAAATTCCGGTAAAATCTGTGTTCTAAATCTCCATCCGCAGAGCCTGAAGATCCTTCGAAATTCCGACTTGAAACCGTACGTGGTGTTCGTGGCGCCGCCGAGTTTGGAGAAGCTCAGGCAAAAGAGGATCAAGAATAACGAGAGCTTCAAGGAGGAGGAATTGAAAGATATAATAGAGAAGGCGCGAGAAATGGAAGACAAGTACGGGCATCTGTTCGACATGATCATTATAAATACCGACACGGACCGGGCGTACAATCAGCTGCTGACGGAAATTAACTCGCTGGAGAGAGAGCCACAATGGGTGCCTGCGTCATGGGTTCAGTAAACGGGAACGATTTTCAAATACAAAGCCGGACGTTTCGCTGAAGCCGCAGTGAAGGCCAGTAATCGAGAGATAGTACGCAGAGAAAGAGATGGAGGAAGAGTGTTTAAGAGAAATATGGACGAGTCGAAATTATGCCAAGGACTGGTTCTTCTACTGGTGCCTGTTATACAGTTTTACGTTTCGTACGCGCGCGTATTAAACTCCTTGCCAGGCTATCGTACTCCAAGTACCGCTGGTTTGGTGTAGTCTTCCGTGTCGTATTCGGTGCCATCTGATATTCGAGGGCTGCTGTCAGCAACCGTTTAGAGAGGGACTCGAAAATTCCTGCCTCGCGATTTTTCGTTCCTCGATCGTCGAGGTCTGCGCGCCACACTCAACGCACCTCGTCTCCGAGTGGTCGGAATCTTGAGGAATTTCTTTGGTTTTTATTCCACCGACTGGTGTGGCGCTCGTTCTCCACCGTGCCAGCACGTGTTCCTCAGGATTGTCTCACCGTTGTGCATCCTTTTTACCGCGAGATGCTCCGATGAAAAGTCTCCACTATTCCGTATAAGATAATATAACGTTTTCCCAAAGATGTGTGAATCGTGAAAGGGATCGCCCTCCTTCTTTCAGGGATCACTAGATTTTTCCAAGGTACACCGAGCCGCTGTTAAAGAAAAAAAGAAAAAAAAACGGACCCACGAAAATGTCTTGGACGACAGCAGGGTGGACACGCGGTTCTTCTGCTGTATTTTTAGTCCAAAATGTTTCGCTGGGCTCTGCGAGTTATTAACGATTAACGTAACCACGTTTCCTCGTGTTCGTAATTTGTGTGAACTAGTAATTCGAAGAATGCGGAACTCATAAACGTTTCATCGTTCGCCCTAGGCACACTCTCGTGTTTGTTTAGAGAAGAGAATCCATACGTCTAATCCAGTAGACCTCGTTAATACGATAGACTTAGGCTCGTGTGTGAACCAGCGTTAAACAGATTTTTGTGAAACTTTGGAACGAAAGGAAACTTCACGGTAATATTCTTTTTGTTTCTTTCCTCGAGCGAACATTAGACTCTTCTCTCTTTTTTTTTTCCTCGTCCGACATCGCACCCCGGGTCAGCCATGTATTCACCTTCCACTTGCATCTTCTACACTTGACTAGCAATAATGCGGGACGCTCTTCGCGAGTCGAAGGTCCTCGACAGAATATGCATGCATGCATGGTTTCGTGGCTCCAAAGAGAACAGCGTTGATCGAGCAAGCAGGAGTTGCATCGTTCGTTTGGCGAAGAAACGGAAACGTGTTCGAGGGCTGTTTAATTTCGGTGTCGTAAAAACCAGCTGGCAGAGAGGAAACAATGTTTTCGACGGGAGAACCGCGAGAGGGGGGACAATACGAATTCCCACCATTTTAATCCACTGTTTAAATTGAATAAGGAAATCACGCACGATGGTCTTGGGAATACTTGTGCCAAGTAAATCGCAACCGTGTGTCGAAGGGGGACACGAGAACTGATATGTGCCAAAATATTTGTCCGAAGTCTGTCCAGGGGGTGAAAAGAAGAGGAACAAAAATGGTTAAAGAAACGTTAGGGACAGGGGAAGAGAGAAGGAAAAGAGAGTTAGGAAACACGCTCAACGGCACCGTCGTATCTGTCGTTATATCGATTCTGTAAATATTTGTGCACTTGTATAGGAAGAAAAAAAGAAGACGAATATGAAGTTATATATTATCGTTATAATTATTATTATTATTATAATTATGATTATTGTTATCAGTATCATTATTCTTATTGCTATTGCTACGATTATTCTCGTTGCTATTATCATCGTATCACCCGTACTCTTTTTCTCGAGCGATATAAACAGGCGTTTAAGTAACGCGACTGATGGTCAGTAAACGTTTGCATGTACTTTTAAGTGACTAATCAAAATTGTCGACGGCAGCCTGTTCTGTTTTTTCTTTTTTTTTTTTTTTAAACTGCATCCGTGAAATGCTCGAGAGCGTCGTTAATGCGTTATGCTCGGATAAACCGATCAAGGTTCTCTTTTTTTTTTTTTGTTTGTTTTAGGTAATGCGTTATCTGCGCTTGCAATGTACAGTGCGACGACGAGAATGATGCCTGTTCAAATTGTGTGCGGGCGCGCGCGCGCGTGTGTGTGTATGTATGTATGTATGTACATTATTAGCGCCGCAACGAGTATGATTTCCTCTTCCCGGCGATCCATTGATTTTATGTGTAAAATAAACGTACAACTTGAAAGTGGAAATTTGTATGTATAGGTGCATATACGTTTTGTATATACGCGACACGGTATATACGCACACATGTATCGCGAGAACGGAATATCAAAACTGGTGCCGCATTATTAGCACTCTCGGGCTAGCTGTCGTTTCCTGCGCTATTCGTTTCTACCAGCTGTCTTCGTCGTTCTCGTGGCGGTCCCAACAGCAGCGTAGGCGAAGCGTTTTCTTTTTCCTCTCATTTCAGGCAACGTTTTTCCTCCGTCGGAAAGGGTCTCGAAATTGTTGTTACGTCGAAACTGTGTTTAGAAGCGCGATACCATAGAGTCGTAACGTCGTTTAGAAGTCTGTGATGTGTTAGATTAATCGAATCGGTGTGTAGATCGTCTCCCCGATGCGAGATTGTCGATGTCGGAGCCGAACGGAACACGCGGTACCGGCAACGACGAAAGGACGCAAGCAAGTAAGTAAGTACACTTGGCTGGAGAATTGGAAGTACAGTCGGCGATCGATTATCATCGACAATTCGCGTCCGTCTAAAATGATGAGAAACGAGTATCGAACGACGCGCGTTGTAATTAGCAATAACGAAACGAAGGTAATGCATACAGGGCGTACGACCGCGATAAAATGTTTCAGACGATGGGAAGAAAGAGCTAAACCTAGATCGTGAACGCGTTGTGTTGTATACTATATGTTGTACCGTTTAAATAGAACGCGAATAAAAGTGGCAAAATACGGGTGTTCGCGAAGAGTGGGGAGAGGAGGCGTGAGTTTTACGAAAGAAGATGGTCATTTTTGCTGGAGAGACAGTCATCGAATGTTATAGAAAGAAGAGGGGAGGACGAAGCGGAGGATGCGCTTCTTTCGGAGCGGAAATAGGCCTTGGGATTGAACTCTGTCGCGATTAGATTGTTGTTTTTCAGAGGTATTATGTAAATAGACGACAAAGTAAAAAGTGAACGTCGTATATGTGTGTATATATCTATATGTGTATATTGATTCGATACAGAAACAAATATGTATACGTAAATACATATAATGTACAAACGTGAGATTTCAATTCCGAGTCCGAGTGCGAGTTTCGCTGATATCGCAAAACGGGAAGTGTCATCGCCGTTTCAGCCCCCGAGTTTCCTCCATATTCTGTTACATATTCCGTTAAATAAAAGTTACTGTAATATTTCTAAGGTCGCTGGTCAACTTCACACATAGCCCGATCGATTATCACTCTCAAACCATCGTCGATCGTTTTTTCCTTCGCCGTTTGCTGTCCGCGAATACGCCAGCGGGAATCGTGTTTGATTTTTACTTTTCAGAGATCGACGACAATGTTGTTAGCGAGAAGAGCCGTCGAAGAGATGCGCTTAGATTAAGAGTTTTACTAGGAAGAGGATCGACAGTGTCGTCGAAAACGAGTGCGAGTTAGGATCGTTGTAAGTTCTTTTCAATCATCAATTTTCAACGCACAAAAGACGCGATGCGAGGCAAAATCGAAGAAGACGATTACAAACATGTTCGCAACCCTTTTCAGAAAGACTGTACGAATTGCAGAGATTTCGATTCGATTCCGGCAATAAAAAAGACCGCGCAGGAGATGTGTATTCGTCCCTGTGCACCAAGAACCAGTTGTTACTATTTTCAATCGCCCTGAACAAAAATTACGCTCCATCGAAGTTCCTTGCAGCCCTGTCCTGACCCAGAGTCTCTCTCAGTCTCCGGCACGCGAGAGCTACCACCTACGAAGTTACCTGCGCTCATCGTAAGTCTACTCCAACCTATCCCTTTCTCCATTCTATCGTTTCATCGCTCTATTATTTATTCCCGCGTCGCCAAACAGAAGGCACTATCGTCGTTTCGAGGATACCTTCGCGAAGGGACACACCGTTCGAGGGAATGTGCTAGGGTGGCTAGCGATGGATTCGAGACGCTTCGAATTTTGTCGATTACCAAACGGAGGGTGAATATCCGAAGACCTTCCCCGCACAAGCCTCCTGTTATCGAATTCACCGTAAACCAAGCTACGGATATTAAACTGGGGTAAAGTGGCAATTCAAAGAAGAAACTAGCACGCGCGAGGAATAATATGGGACGAGCGCGAACGATAAGGTCGAGGCGATTCAGGTTGACCACGTAGGCCATCGACGGAAATAAAAAGGAACCTCGCTCGCGATCCGAGGCGAATGACGGCGCAGCGTAACAAAACCTGCAAGTGCAAGCCTACAGACTGATAGCGGAACGAGAGGTTTTCCCTTAAAAAAAAATATTCGAGATCCACGAAACCAGTTGCGCACGATTCGATCTCTGTCGGGAAGCTCGAAGAAACGTGCACAGCAATTGGGTAGGGTACGGTCGAATCGATCGGCGGGTTCGTGCCTCCGCGTTTTGAGGCCATCGCTGGCGAAGGGTGGCTCGAAAAAGCGAAGAGGGGGCGATCAACGTTAAGGGGCGTCGGGGGCGGCGGCGGACGACGTACGCGCATGTTTCTTCTCCGCGAAACGGATCGATGCTGGAAATAGCTCGACCCGCAGGAGAGTACGAGGTGAGTCGGCTTCGCTTTCGGCAGGGCCTTCGCGGCTCTCCACGCCCGCTGTTTCCTGTTTTCCAGACCAAAGGAAAACCTAGTCGTTAACTCGAGCCACGGTCCGTCTTCTTCTCGTTTTCGCGAGCTTCCCTCCGCCCGGCGATATCCTTCGATTTCCTCGTTGACCTCGTTCTTCCTCTACCCCGAACCTTCGTACACACTTTACTCTCGCTCTCTCTCTCTCTCTCCCTCTCTATCTGTCTCTCTATCTCTCTCCCCCTCTCTCTCTCTCTCTTACACTCGCGGAGTGTAACTCAACATTGCCCCGTCTCATTCTTCTTCTACTTCTTATTCCTTCCGATGCTAGTTTCTCCGAGTGTGTGCTCCGACGATACATCCGCTGCTGCCGCCGCAACCGAGAGATACAAATAGAGAGAACGCTCGATCGCGGGATGACTCGAAAAAAATGTGCGTCGTACCGATGTGGCTGACGAGGCTGGAATCGTAAGTACAGTAGTAACGAGTATCCGGGCGAATTTTCCCGGCCTTGCGAATGCTAGGTGAACGATAGAGTCGCGAACGTCACAGTGAAACGTGACTGTCGTGGCACGACACCTACGCTACCATCGTCGCTCCGATTGATCCGCTCCAGGAACCGGAATTTCTGGACAGATTCGTGACACGTTCGTAAAAGAAATGGAAAGAATTTCTCCGCAATTCCGTCGTTCCCCGAGTCGCGGGTCGCGTTTCGTGTTTTCCTCGGGGACGCCCCGAATATCGACGCCGCCTCGGGGAAGTGATATCCCTCCGGCAGAATTTTCCCCGTGTGTCTTGCGATCCGCCGCATCGTCATGGAATCGATTCACTGCGACGACCGTGCAAAAGTGGAAGCGGCAGCGTCGGTGCAAGGGAAGCTATCTAGTTTCGGTGTATCGTTCGTCAAGATATTTTCACGCGTCACCGAAACTGCATAGGAACATTTCTGTGTCCGACCAACTGCGGCTTCCTGGGTATAGCTGACACAGCTGTGAATCGTTGCTAAGACGATAATGAAGCTGCTCATCGAAACCCGGCTTGGTCGATACGCTTTCCTGCTTTCTATCTTTCTCCGTGAGTTCGCCCTCGGAAATCTGCACCTTGAATTATGCATTGCGCTTATCTCCCTCTAGCATCTGCCCGTCACCGACCACCCTTCGACCCCCTTCAAACGAGCTTTCGATCGAAGGCAGCAGTTTCGCCGTCGAACGCGGCGGAAAGAAACGGATAAACAAATTGCGCGATCGGACGATTACGATTTTAGTTGGCGTAGGAAGTGACAGGTGAAAAGCGGTGGAGGCCGAGCATGGAGCATCGTCTGTGCCGTTATTACGCGTGCGCCTTCTGTGAAATCCGCTGGAAAAGTCTTCGGGATATCGAGGTATCGGTTCCCCGCCGAAACATTCTCAATTACGTCAGAAATTAGAGCGATCAACCATCGTGGATCTTCTCGACACCCCCAGCTGTCCGAATCTAATTTCCCTGAATTTTGCAAATGTTCTACGCTTCCCGAGGCTGTCGGACAGGTACGTTTCTCCGCGAATCCCTTTGCAAGCCACCGAAATATAATATCGTTCGAAATATAGCAGCGTTACGCTTCTGGACTTTATATGGGGTTTGGATATTCTAAATATAAATCGGCCGGCGCGTAATTTTTCTCCCCTACGGTGACATGCGTTCGATACCTCCCGTCACTGAATTCTTTCCCCAAATTTTTCCGAGCGGCGCTCCCCACGGTATATACCCCCTCGGCGTTCCACATTGTGTGTGCAGCTGAAAATGTCGATTCCTATATTTTACTCTCTATCCAAACGCTGTGCCCACGGTTCGCCGTGTACGTGGTAGTGTATCTCTGTTTCAATAAACGAATTGGCGACGCGCGAAATTGCTGGAGGCCAGTAATTAAGTCGTAACAAGTGTCGGTCTCGATTCTCTCTGCACAAGGGCACGAACTATACCGGTCGATAATCTCTATTCGCTCGGTGACGCGGCTGGGGACAAATTTAATTATCTGGACGCCGCAGATAAGAGTTACACTTTATCGTTTCAGCCATCGACATTACTTCGCGTTGTGTTCCACGTATTTCGAAATTAGCTTCTTCGATAAAAGATAGTTCCGATATCGTGGCGGGGAGCGTAACAAATTTCGCAGGACAAAGGGTTGAAGAACGGCAATATCATCTTCGTGGGGACCGTCGAAATCGATCTCCGCGTAGAATAGGCCTTTGAAACTTTGCCACATTTATCGTTGCAAGTTTCATTTCCTCGGAAAACTGACCGTCTGCTCGCATCACTCGACCCTTCGCCCCCTCCGCGTCTTTCATTTCATCCGGCCGAGAGGAATCGTTCGTCTGGACAGTCGGGGAAAAAAAAAGTGGAGCAGTCGCTGTGGGTGAAATTCGTGGCAAAGTCGATCGATTCCTTTGTCGTTATCGATTACAGCAGGTGCACCGTTGCTGTATCGGTTATTAGAGGAGATAGGGGTAGCCCGCGATAGCAGTTTGTTAGCGCACCAACCCTATGCGACCACCGTGCATTAATCTAGAGCACGTGTCTCCCCTGCTTCTCCAATTATCGACAAAATTCTGTTACGTAGACACCACTGGCCGTCTTTTGTTGTTGGTCACTGGTCGAACTACAACCCTCTTGGTCAACGGGGCTCCGTCGGGTCTCTCCAAATACTAATTTCGTTATTTCGATAGCTGTCCCCGCAGCTGTTTACACGTACACGGAAGTATTGACCCCCTGAATTAGTGGAACAGTGACGCCCCCGCGAGGTACAGGTTTGTACATCGGTGTTAATTAAATTCTCCAGCGGCGGTGGATTAATATGCTAAGTCCAGCCATCGCGTAAGACTTTAAGCCTCTTATCAATGATACGGACAGAGGTGTATCCTCGCTCGAATAGGGGACAGCCGAGTGTTGCGCTACTTTGCCGTATAGTTGGCCAGCAGGCATCGTTGGAAGAAGCACGAAAACGCGGCCACGATCTCCGAGACAAATCCCTGTGTTTCGCTGAGGACGAACAAACTGGAGAATCCGCGAGCCAAAAACGAGCGGCTCGGGGTGGAGGGAAAAAAAAAATATTCTGGCATTTTGTCAGTGATTCCGGACACGTTAACGGTGGTCACGGTGAAAGGCCAGAAAGAGGGGCAGAGTAAACGTGGGTTACGGTACTGCAATCGATCGGGGTGTTCTGGCAACGATCCCATAACGCGTGTACGCGAACGTCGATGGCGAAGATTTGTATCGAGCCGGTAGAGAGAATCCGGACAGCTAGAATTTTCTTCTCGATTCGAAAGAGCTACGTTCCTGTTTCTCCATCGGTCTCGTCGCGGTTCCCTCAGCAAGTTGAACGGTCCCGGGCCATTTCGGGGAAACAGTCATCCCGGAGTGAAACGATTCCTTTGACGAAAGCGCGCGGCGTTTCGCGGTGTGCGCGCTTTAAAAAAGGACCGGACGAATTTAGCACGGCAGTTATAAAGAGTAACTGGCTAAATAAAGATCGTTAGTGCGGCACAAGTATTGGAGGAACGTTCGGTAAAGCAACGTTCACCGGTGTGGGTGCAGGCGTTTTCGTTCGCGAGGACCACGCATGTCAACAGTTTCGCACGCTTCGCACTTGGACTTTCGAGACGGACAGACCCCGTAGAACTCCCGTAGCACCGCTCTCGATCCGAATCGATCTTGAAGAGTCACCGATTTGCACACGACCTAATCAAGCAGAATCACTACGATCCCTGTACTGTCTTGCATCTCTCGCCCGTAGCACGCCTGAATTATTCCACCGACGCTTCGGTCCCCCGGCTGTGTCAAATTCCCACACCTCCTCCACGAAAGAATAGAAGTTCCCCGTTGCTGTAAACTTTCGCGCGGAGAGCTCCACACGATTGTAACCCGTTTAACCGTCTGATTGTAGAGGCCTCGCTTGTTCCACGATAGTTCTTAGAGGATGCACAAGCTAGCCAAGGGCCTGAAGAAGAAGAAAAAGCAGAAGAAGGGTAAGAAGGGGGCAGAGGAAGACGATTTTAATCCGGAAGAGCTTGAGCGCTATAGACGCGAGCGGGCGGAGGCCCAGCAGAAAGCCGAGCAAACCGGCGAGGAGGCCAGCAACGCCAGCTCCGACGAGTGGAAGAAGTTCGAGGCGTTGACCGCCGGCGTCGACTCGATCCTCAAGAAGACCCAGGGGGATCTCGATCGTATCAAGTCGACTTCGTTCTTCCAACGGAAGCCACCGTTGGGGAACAAGAAGAAGGAGGAAGAAGACCAGGAAGACTCGGGTGGGAAAAAATCATCGTCGAAGAAGTGGGTCGGCTTCGACGAGGAAGGGAATCCCATCGAAGGGGAGCCACCCAGTTTCGACGGTAAGGGAAAGAAGAAAGAGGAGAAGCCTCTGGTCAACGAGGACGGTTTCGTCGATATCCCTGACGACGACGATGAACAAGAGGATTCAGCGGACGAGGATATCTTCGACACCACTTACGTCGACGTTCTCCAGAACATCGAAGTTCAACTAGCTTACATCCCGGACAGCCCCACCGAGGAGGAAGCTGGGGACGATCCGTTCGACACTACCAGCGCCGATAAAGTATTGAGAACCGTCGACAAGAAAGGCAACAAGCTAGTGAGCCTTGGAAACGCGGTCGAGGTGCTGTCTGGCAGAGTCGACTACGTCAGTTCCTGCAAGATCTCGAAGAACAGACGGCCCAGGCTCCAGCAGGACCTCTTGTTGGACGATTTCGAAGAATCTGAGAGAC
The DNA here is from genome assembly GCA_963667235.1 of Nomada lathburiana. Taxonomy (NCBI): domain Eukaryota; kingdom Metazoa; phylum Arthropoda; class Insecta; order Hymenoptera; family Apidae; genus Nomada; species Nomada lathburiana. The sequence continues at coordinate 11,796,903 of OY763906.1, forward strand.
CCGCGGAGAGTGCCGCGGTCGGAGAGCCGGTCGCAGTAGAGAAGACTCTGTTGGACGATGACAGCGATCTTCCGGACATCCCGATAGACTTATCGAAGCTTCCACCGGTTCTGCCCAGGCCTGCCAGTCCCGCCGCCAATCAGGAGAGCAACGTCGTCGAGAACAAGTCGGCGAACGGGCAGCTCGACATCTCCGAATTCGAAGTTCTGAAGGAGAAGACCGTCTTGGAGGAGATCCCTGACTTGGACGACGGGGAATTCGACCTCGACGCAGCGCCCGACGAACCGGTTCGTCTCGAAGAAGCTGAAGATCCGTTTGGCACCAAGGAACCAGGGACTGTGGACTTCCAATCTGAGATAATAGAGGCCAGCTTCGAGGCAGCCACCTTCGTCGACGAGGAGGATCCATTCGATACCACGTTCGCGGACAATATTCTACCCGGCAAGACCGAATTGAAGTTCATCGAGAAGGAGCTAGAAGAGCTGCCGGTTGCAGAGATCACGATATCTTTAACGGATCCATCTGGCTTGAACAGGGATTACGAGACAGGTTTACTGACAGAAGAGAATGCGGCAAGGTGCAACGGCTTGCAGGTGAAGAGGGATCTTTTAGGAGGGTCTACGACCGATCTGAGTCAACTGGCGGACGAACCCATTGCGCCAATCGAGGACATTACCTACGTGGATCCGTTCGATACCTCGGCCATAAAGGAGATACCACCTGGTCAGACCGAATTAAAATTTCTCGAGAAGGAGCTGCTCGGTGACCAGCAGACAGAGAGTACGAAATCCTTGGACGACGACGATTTTGACCCAAGAAGGGACGAGCAGCCAGCGGTCGCAGCTGAAGCACCGCCGTCAAAGGTGCCACCGAGACCATCCGTTCCACCATCGCCGGCTAAACCAACTTTCCAAGTGAATTTCGAGGAGGAAGAAGGAAACGAGGGTACCGCCGAGGCCGTGGACCGTGGACGAAGAACATCTAGACCAGAAGCGCTCGAACTATCGGCCGCCAAGGCCGTTGCTTTCGAGTTACCAACCCCGTCCAAACGACCGGACCTGCTCGCGACTAGCGAGGAAGAGAAAACTTTGCCTTCGAAACCGCTGACCCCGTACTATTCTCAAAAGTCGCTCGAGGAATCGTTGCCGATCGAAGAAGAGGAAGCGGATGTCGATCCTTTCGACACCAGCTTCGTAGCGAAGGTAGCGCCAGGTAAAACTGAATTAAAGCTGATAGAGCACGAGCTACTGACACAGGAGTCCAAGTTGCCGCACAGCTTGAGCGACCACGAGTTCGATCCCCGAGCAGAGAGTCAGCCGACCAGAAGGCAGAGCGACTTCACGGCCAGCTCCATTAGGCCGAGCGACTTGAAGATCAACGAGCTGCAGAACTCGGTGCTGAAGAAGTTCGAGGAACAAAAGAAACCGAAGCGAGTGGAGAGACAGGAGAGTCTGCTGGACGAGAAAATCGAGGTGGACGCCAAACCCCTCACGCCGAGGATCGAATCGAAGCCTATCGAGGAGGAAGTCATCGCCTACGGGGATCCCTTCGACACGTCCATCGCCAGCAATATTCTTCCCGGCAAGGCCGAGCTGAAAATTTTGGAAAGTGAACTGGAACAGATTGTTACAGATCTGCCTGTACGCCCACCTGTACCAATTGCTGTAACGGCGATCATCCAGGCAGCGACGGTTCCGCAAGCTGATCCCGATTTCGATCCAAGAGCAGAGGAGAAGAAAGAGGTGACAGATTTCCTGTGCACGAACGATCAAGACACCGGTCGAAAAGTGCTGACACCTTTGCAGAAGGAAAGCTTCTCGTTGCCGGAGGATATAGATCCGTTCGACACGAGTTTCGCCAGCATTGGACCAGGAAAGACCGAGCTAAGGTTGCTCGAGTCCGAATTCATGGACAAATAGACGCTCGATTGCCTTCCTCTTCCTCTAAGGACTCTCTGCTAATACTCCGCGCAATTCCACGAAAGTACTAACTCGATTAACGTTTAGGCTAGTCAATCAATTTCCAATCAACATGGATTCCAAAGGAGGAAACCCCTTCCTAATGGACGACTACGAGGCCGAATCCAACGACAGGCCCAACAATCAAACATCTAACCCGTTCCTGCAGGATTTCACCGACGCTGGAACAACTGGAGCCGGGGAGAATCCCTTTCTGAATTACAACGCGGATCAATCGTACGAGTCGACGGTCGCCGTCGACTCGACGAACCCGTTCGCCTCCTTTGCCGTGGACACCGTCGCACCCAGCACCGGTTTCGAAACGACCACCACAGATTCCTCCGAGGCCAATATATTCACCGGCCAGGCAACGAATATATTCGCGACGACCGACAGCGACGCGACGGCGAATCTATTCGGTGATCCCGTTTCGTCGCAAATCTCGGGGGATCTTTTCGGCGAGGCCGAGTCTCCGGACGATTCTGTAGCTCCGGTAACACCGCCACAGCCGAAGAATGGCAAAGCGGCGCCGTCGAGGCCGCCACCGCCGAGGCCCCTGCCTCCGGCGCCACCCACGAACACCACCAAAGATCTAATTCTGTCCGTGACTGGCGCCATGGACGCCACGTCGAATCATCTTCTGGATCGGTTACAGGTATGCGCAACGATTCGTCTGTCGCTGACAACTATTCATAGGCTCGATTGTTTCTAATTTCATTGCTGGTTACAGGCGACCAGAACACCCAGCCCTACTTTGATGCACTCGCCATCTCCCACTCCGGAGCACAGCTTCGCGGACCTCCTAGACGTCGACTCCAACATTCCAGATCTGATGTCCGACGACAGCAACGTGCTGGAACCACCGAGGAATCAGGATATCCTAGATTTATTCGACGCGCCGAACACAGACACAACGACAACTACCATCTTCTCCACCTCCATGACCACTGGCGACACTACCACTTTCGCGACAGGGGTTGCTCTAACCAGTGTCACCACTCAGGACAATCCTTTCGTCGGTATCACCGAGCAGGAAAGCTCCCCTGCACAGGCGGAGGACGCTTTCCCGTCGGACTTTCCGGAAACCGCGAGCAGCGAAAAGAGGCCTTCCGTTGCCTCCACGACGGGAATCGTCGGTTCTGAGACAGAGAGGAGTAGCATCGACTTGGACTTCTCCACGGAAGCGCCTATCGTTTCCGAATCGATGCAACCTTCGACGACAGCCGCTGAATTATTTTCCACTGGCGCCGCGGAACAATTGTCCACGATTGCCTCCGAGTCCGCGTTCTTCTCTGTGACAGACACGATCGCGTCCAGCCCGTTTCAAACAACAGAAACCTCTTCCATGCCGTTTACGACCGTTACTTCCATGCAACCCACCAGCGGGCAAGCCCTCTTCGGCACAGCAGAGATCAATGCACCCTCGACCGACACCAGCAGTCCGTTTGCGTCAGATCTGCTCGGGGACTTTGGGGAACCAGCCGCGGACATGGGCGTGACGTTGACCAGCCCCGTTCCCGCCGCAGAATTTCCCATCAGCGAGGCGTACAAACCTGAGGAGCAGTTGGACAATTTTGCTGCCGCTACGAAAGTTATCGAAAGTGCCAGCGATGCGTTCGACATCTTTGCTACGAAATTTGACAAGGCCGCCGAACAGGAAACCAACGCTGGAGATCCGTTCTTCGATGCTTTTGGCGGTGGACCGACTGCTATGGATACTTCCAGCGATGGTAAATTAATTTTATGCAGAATTATACATGCATATGTAATTAAGGTACTCGAAGGGAGTCTAATTATCTATCGTGCACAGTTTGGGGTGATTCCTCTGCGACCGGATCGGAGACTGCAGTAACAGGATTCGGAGATGCAGAGGGCTTTGATTCTTTCTTGAGTATGACTGCGCCTATGCCGGAGCCAACGTTGAAGAGAGTAGAATCCGGGGAATCGGACGAAGGACCAGATTTTAGTGTATTTATTAAGTAAGCGTCGCTACGTTGAATCTTGAAATATTTATTCTCCAAAATTTACACAGTTCCACACTGAACGATTTATTCTGTTCTCCAAGGCCGAAGGGTGAGGATCAATCCGCAGGTATCGAGGGTGGTGCCGTGCCTGTATTGGCCCCACCACCGAAAAGCCCGCAGAACACAGCTTACGCCGACACTTCTCCACGATTTAATCCCTTTGATAAATCAGGATTCGCGCAAGATGCCCTTCCTCCCATTGAAATTGTTCACACGCCAGAATTCACCAGGACAGATTCTCAGGTTTGCCCTGTCATTATTATTATTATTATTATTATTATTATTATTATTATTATTATTGTTGCGGGAAGAAAATATAATTGTATCGAATGTTATGTTGGAATATTTAGGAAACTCCACCAACCCCTCTGTTCGATGAAGACGTCAGCCAACCCCTGGAGGACTTCCCAAGAGTTACGTACACAGGCGATGGCTGGGACATGCATTTACGTCACCCGAACAAGAAAAAGATAACAGCTCAACGATTCTGGAAGAAGATCTTCACGAGGCTTGTGTATCAAGGGGACAGTCCCGTCCTCCAATTGTTCAACAGCAGAGACGTGAAAGATCCGTTCCAAGAGTTGCCTCTAGTTCCTTCTTACTCGGTGTCGGATATCGAAGCTCAACAGTTTGATCACTACGGCAAAATATTCACCGTGAAATTGCACTACATTTTTTACAAAAAACGACCCGGTGTTAGACCCGGCCAGGTAACCAAAGCGGAGCGTCTCTCGAACAGGTTCAGCCAGTTCGCTGCGTACGCTATTCAGGGTGACTATCAAGGTGTGAAAGAGTTTGGAAGCGATCTGAAAAAATTGGGTCTTCCCGTTGAACATGCGCCGCAGGTAATATTTTGCTTGATCGAAGAGCAATTGGCACCGGGTAATTCTGAATTCCATTGCAGATCTCTCAGCTGCTGAAACTCGGCTCCCAATGTTACGAGGACATGAAACAATTCTCTTGTGCCATAGAGGAAGCTCTGTTCAGATTGCCTGCTCATCGGGATCGAGCGCTTAATTATAAGATGGAAGAAGTGCAAATATCTGTCGTGGACGAACTCTACGTCGAGCAGAATGCCCTGGGTCACGTTGAGAAGCATATAGCGCGTGTTCGATTGTTCTTTTTGGCCTTCCTTTCTGGTAAAAATCGATTAAATCTATATCGAATCTATATCGAATGTATACTTAATTTGTCATGCAATTAATTTGATTATTTTAGGGATGCCTGACATCGAATTGGGGATAAACGATATGTGGCGACAGGGGAAGGAAGTGGTAGGCAGACACGATATTATTCCAGTAGTAACAGAAGAATGGATCCGTTTGGAGAACGTTGAGTTTCACACCTGCGTTCAGCTGGATGAATACGAAAAGTCGAGAATCATTAAGTACGACCTGTAGTGCATTCTGTCAAAATACTTATCCCTTTTTAAATAATAGCACTAGTAGTAACAACAGTAATAATAATAATAATAACAATTCTATGAAGCGATACTAACAAAAGGCTGATTGCGATTAACACTTAACTAACCCTTTGAAGGTTCAAGCCCCCAGATGCATGTTACATTGAACTCATGAGGTTCCGTGTTAGACCGCCTAAAAACAGGGAGCTTCCCCTTCAGCTTAAAGCCGTGATGTGCGTTACCGGTAACAAGGTAATGTCTTCCCTAAATACTAAAGTAACATATATGTTGTAATGTTGCATGGACGTAAACTGCAATGGCATGCATTACGTTTGAATCAATAACAGTATCCGCTTTGTTATTTTCGTGCCGCTCGCTCAACGCCCACGCGAGTTGACCCCGTTCTTTATTATTAATAGGTGGAACTGAGGGCGGACATTCTCGTGCCAGGATTCGCTTCCAGAAAATTGGGCAAAGTGCCCTGCGAGGACGTCATGGTTCGTTTTCCAATTCCAGAGTGCTGGATCTACTTGTTCAGGGTGGAGAAACACTTTAGGTACGGGTCTGTAAAGTCAGCCCATAGAAGAACGGGAAAGATCAAGGGTATCGAGAGATTCCTTGGCGCTGTGGATACGTTAGAACCGCAGCTGATGGAAGTGACATCCGGTCAAGCTAAGTACGAACATCAACATCGTGCCATCGTTTGGAGGATGCCCAGGTTGCCGAAAATAGGACAAGGTACCGCTTCAACGTTGTCGATGTTTCGCTTTATATTCGATCCTATTCTTTGCGTTCAATTTCCAGGAGCATACACGACACACCAGTTGACCTGCAAAATGGCCCTAACTTCCTTCGACCAAATCCCCGAAAATCTCGCAGAATATTGTTACGTAGAATTCACCATGCCAGCAACTCAGGTATCCCACACGACGGCCAGGAGTGTCAGCGTTCAAAACAGCGACAGCGACACGCCACCAGAGAAATACGTGAGAAATCTGTCGCGGCACGAATACAGGTATGATAGCACATCGTTGCAATAAAACCAAATGTCGAGCATAAAGGACAGTCGCGATAACATTTACCGTCATTCCTCGTTCAGAGTTGGAATTGAACACACCCAAGGCGAAGGCCCAGGGGCATACGTGGCGGCCACCGCGGCGAGAAAGGTTCCTGAAGCGACACCCGAGCAACACAGCGAAGTATCTGAAGTGGATCCAGGCGCAGAATCCGATTCGGATTCCTCTGATTAATTGCCAGTCGTTGGTGCGTAGGTAAGGTAACGGGTTAACACTGAGGGAGTTAAGAAGCATAATCCGTTGATGTTAAAGTTAATATATAGAGGAAGAAAACGATGCCTGTGACCTGATGCATGGCGTTTCGTTAGTCGCAGCTGGCATACGGATGAATGCATACATATTTTCCACGGGAAGAAGAGCAGCGGATCGTTGGGGGATAGTAATCAATCTTCTAGAATGTGAAATGATAATTCTCGGTAGCTTCGCACGCACATCAGTATTAAACCGGCACGACATCGTTGGCATCGTTCTGCTTTTGCTTTGACCGCCGCGACTCACGAAACGCCATGCGTCCCCGCGTGTACACAGAACGCATAGCAGTTAACCAGATGTACGTATGAAACGAGTAATTTCTAAGGGAGGACAATACCGATTTTACGTTCAGTTTAGCTTGCTAAGTAGTAAGACGCACTCGCAGTGATAAGCTTTGCCCTTTCCCGCGCGTTTCAAAGACGGACCCCTTTATGAATGATTGAAAAACTCGAATATCGATTTTGTTTCATTGATTTTACGAAGCACGGCTAAATAATATGAATGAGTTTAGTTGCTACAGTAAATAATTCCTTAAACGAATCAACTGCTTAATAATTCTATCGCAGTAACACGTCGATCGGAGGACAATAGTTGTTAACTAAGGAATTCCTTATGATTCGAAGAAACGTGCAGCGCATATCTTATCGTTTGAGCTTGGAGATGATCTATATCAAATGTTATCTAGTCGTTTTTGAAAAGTAGTTTATTGAAATTAATCGTCGGTTATTAGACACGTAAGTAAACGATAATAATACAGGTATCGACAATTTTGCAAAGAAGAGTGGGTGTATTGTGTGCATAATGTTAACGTGAGCATGGGTGACTGCAGTATATCTAGTTATTAGTAATGTTTCGTTCTTGTACGCGGTAAAAAAGTGCAAGAGTACGTTCAAACGCTTTGCAGATCGATATATCTAAGTCATAGTCATAAGTTTCCGTTTCGAGTTTCGTTCATCGATTGCGATCGACTCGAAGTCGACCAATCGATGTTTTGGCGGTTTGAATTGTGGTCGTCGGCGTTAATGGCTGCTAGTCAAAGTATTCCGCGTAAAGTTCTTAACATTAAGCAAAAGAAATATATTCGTCTACAGATAAGATGAACAACGGTGCGAAATCGTTCGTATAATTTTATGCGGTGGAGAATGGAGATCTAGGTACGTAAGTTTCCGTTGTATTTTTTCGATTTTTTGTTGAAAATTGTTCATCCTGCAAGGGAGATCAGAAGAGTCTATTCTAGTCCTTAGCTACTAAGAAAATCGTATGACGAGTCAGGTGTGAATTCACCAGTCATACGTTAATTTAAGTATATTTAGGTTAGCAAATTAATCGATAGTTCTAAACGATTCAACGACGCGTAGAAATGTCAGCCGACATGCCAATAACTTATAGATAATTAGAGCCATTAATTGATACTGTCGGTTATAGATTGTCGCTCTGATCCGTGTCTATGCGAATATGAATTTCTTTCATTAACTTTTCTGTACTCCAATTGTGTGTGTATATGTGTACAATCAAACGGTCCAGTGAATCGTGTTAGACAATATCGCTTTATTGTGCCACCAAATACTTTTGACAGATCGTAAAAGAGATACCATAATAATTGAAAAGACTGCATTATTATATAAAAGATTTTATTCCGTTCTTTGAAACAGTGCAAAGCTTATACGTCTGCGGTGTAACAGTCTGTTTGCGTTGGTACATTAAATGGATTCCGAGACGACTTTTTTCGCGAAAAGTTCGACTCGGAACATGACGTTTCCAGCTCGTGATCTCAACTACGTGTAATATCGCACAGGTCGTGCGATATCCAAGACGTCGATTGTGTATCTGAAAGGAAAGATTCATTTAAACAAACGATGCATATTATAGATATATTAGGAACGATATTTAAACTAGAGGTTATGCGTGAAATTGACCAGCCTATCGATGTTTGACAAGTGTGAGTGAGAATGAACGAATGTACGTAAGTGAGGAAGAGGGATAAAGAAACATCAAATATGGCGCAAGTACCACGAGGTCGTACTTTAAATCTTATTTAAACAAAAAAAAGTATAAAATTGTTTCAATCGCTTTTGTAGTTATCAATTTATAAATTGCGAGAAAATCATCTTGCATGTATACCAGCCTTTTATAGAATATTCCGAGAACATTTAATTTTTTACACTATTTATGATTGCAGGAACGTATAATCTTATTTCATCGTAATCTCGAAAACAATGATTGACTCAATGACTACTATTATTGGAAATACTTTAGAATCTCTGTTCAATCGAAAGCAATAATTGTCTGCTATATAAATATCAGGAAATTAATCCCATTGCCGATATCGATCCAAAATGAATATTCATATATTTAATAGTATATTTGCATTTGGAAGAATATCTTTGATGCGGTATTACGTGGGCAACGAAAGCATCGATAAGGTAGATCTCACTTGTACTCATACGACCTCCATTTGCTGTTGTTCCTAGAACTATCGCCACCCCAGTTCAACTTATTCGTTCATATGCATATGATTATTAAGTGCGTAGACTTTAGAATATAATCCCGTTAACTCGAATCTGTAACGATTAATTCTAAACAAACAAAAAAATTAGTAGAGTCGTTGTTGTTCTCATAATTATTATTAAACGAAAAGGGAGGAAAAAAAATGTTCTGTACAGGTGAAAAGAGTCTGTAAAGATACGGTTAATGAGTAGTGCTAAGATCGACAGTTAATAGAATTTGGGAAGAATGTCCGTCGTTGTACGAAGCGAGCAATGAAGGATCAAGTATCCCTTGAACGTGCATTTTGGCCTTCCCGTGAAAAGTTTTGCGCGTTACGTCGAGTTCTTATCGAACGTTGAAAAGTAAGTTGTTTTTGCAAGATACTAAGAAAGTATCTTTTCTCTTCAAAATATCTTATTTTAGCAGCAAAAAAAAAAAATGTTACTTCAATGTATCTCATGTTTTATTTTATTTTATTTTCTACTGTTAGCCGACCGAAAGTGTACCTCGATATCTTTCCTACGTGCAATAGCCTGCAATATCAACGAAGAATGGAGACAGAGAGAATGCCGAAGTTTCACAAAAGATAAAGTCATTAGCATTTTGAATGGCTTGAAAAAGCTAAAGTATGATTGTTTAGTTTCTTGTTGGTGTTTAGATACGCTGCTTAACGTTTAGTGCCGTATGCCCGAACTTCCACCACGAAGAGCACACGAGTCGCATACAATAGAGAGAAAGGAAAAATTTTGTTTCGATTGTTACGAATGATTTAACCATTTCTGACGGCGGCATCGAGTCTCGGAAGTATGGCAAGAGGTGAATGACCGAGAGGAACGAAACATTCCCTAAAATCGAAAAGGAGTACCTCTAATCTCCGGTCTGTAATTTATAAATATATAAATATATACATATATAAATATATAATATATACATATATAAATATCATAGTGGAACACGTGTATGTAATGTCGTAATGTGTAATTATACGTGTGTGTATGATCTGTAATTGTGACTAATAGTAACCAATGCGATGTATACAAAGTGACGAAAGAAAGGAACGGAGAGCAGCGAGCTGCTCTTTGATACATGTATATTATAATTTCGCAAACGAGAGACGAGAAAATGGTAACATTCGTGGAAATAGACAGAAACAAGTGTAACACTGTTAGCTAAAGGTATTATTGATAAATTCTATGTATCAATAAATAATATAACATTGTTTAAGGGACGAAATTGGGTTAATGACAAGTCGATTTTTTTTATTAGGAATCACGCTATCCATTGTACATTTGCCAACCAGAATTGCGTTAACACCATTTCCTTTTCCTTTTAGCAACGCTCCCGCTTTACACGTCGAAAGAATTGAAAACCCGTCAGCGAATAATTCTTCTCCAGAAGTTCCTCGTCAAGTTTCCATCCACCTTTCGATAATAATTGTCTACAGTTCGTAAAGCGAAGACATTCCTATGGTGAACCATGGCTGCCCGACGTTTCAGCAAGTGTTATAACGGTAGAACAGGTTGTAGGAGCGTGCCATCGTTTATCGGCGGCGAGTAATATTACAAAATTCTTCTTCGCATACCATCGACAAATTGTAAATTCGCATTTCACAATCGATGCATCTGTGAAATTCTTTTCCGTAGAGATAATCGATTTCATTTCCCTTGGCACTGAAACATCTATCGCGTCCTACTCAGATTGTTTAATCGAGGACAGATTTACTGTTTCCAACTAATATAATGGAGCACAACTGGAAGCAGAACACAGCAAGGACGCAGCGCGAAGATATCGTTAAATGAAATTGGCGTACGGTAACTGTTGTCAATAATTTCATTTTATTAGTTAATAGTTTCTTCGCGCATTTTTTATTCCTTTCATTCAGCCCTGCTATATCGCAGTACGGTACTGCCTAGTACCATTTGCTGGTTGGTCGAACGACCGAAGCCACGTGATCGTTAACAACAAATATGCCTGCGCAGTGCAGTCTGCGTTCTGCAGGAAGAGTGGCTCTCGAGCTCCCGCCACCTCTACCAGCGTAACCAGTAGCGCGGCTCAGCTGTTTCTGTTTACTAAACAAAGGAGCCAGAAATCAGTTCAACGGTGGACAGCGGGCGGCACGTTCGTGTGTCCTTTAGCGGCCACCCCTTCTTTTTCTAACCCTTTTGACCCCTCAACAAAACCGACCTCGCTTCATGATCGCGGACGAAAATCGCGAGTGCATCTAACCAGGATAAACCTCGGAGCCTCGACGATCGTTGACCACCGGGATACCCAGAGTGATATCGGGAAATCGAAGCTCGAAGCAAGAGCGAGAAACAGTGAGTAATAACCACCTCATGCTTAAATACGAACGATGGCAATCCGTCGTTCACAGCTGCACAGGCAAGACGATCCTTGACCCGATTCGGTCGCGATATTCTTGTGCCGCGTTTTCGTTCTGTTCCCGTTCAATCTCTCCAAACTTGTGCCCGATCGATCCACCTTGGCTTACGGCGTAGAACAGAACGCTGCGTTACCTTTCTACGTGCCGTCGGGCCTCCGTGCGAACATTGTCTATTGGAACTCGAAACGCAATCCCCAAGTGCAATTGTCAAACGCGTTCTCTGGGATAGAAAGAGGTTCGGCCGTTCGACGTGTCAAAGGTCTGATTCGTAGACGAAAGGCGGAGGCATTCTTGGCGATTGTTTGGATTTACGCTGGCCCGTTTTCGACTCGACGGCATTTTGCTAAGCGTTGTGCATTCGAGCCTTACATAATCGCTATCAGCTGTGCAACGCGCACGACAATCTACGCTTCTAAGCAGCCCGCTCTGACAGCTGCTACTGTCCGTATTTTTCTTTTCATTGCCGTTGACGTTTCTTCGCGTCCACTATTTCCTATCTCCGGCGCTATCTTCCCATCTGAACTCTTGCATCAGGAAATATTTGTCGAGCCTGTTCCGCGATACGCGAACGACTCGGCAGATTTATCGTCGGCGTAGGCAGCGGTTCATTGGTCATAGGTTATAGGTGTCGTGTCGAGTGCAGCTAGTAAGTACTCCATGTGTACGCTCTTCTGGAGAAAAAACGTGACCACGAAACGTGTACGTATGCAGGCAATGGCAGCCACTAATTGGATCGTGTGAATGAGCGTTACGTGAAACGCTATCGTTAACGTTATTAGATTGATGGATCGTAGATAACCAACTGCTTTATAAACATTTTTATCGGTTTTGGAGTACACGGTGGAAGCGTGTACTAGCTAGGACAAAGGAGTGCAGATCATGGGAATTGCGCCGTTCCATGTCGACTAGCCTCAAGGCCAATGGAACTGAAAGGAACAATGCTTTAACGCGTACGTTTCGTGGATAAGGAAGGGCAGAGTTTATGCGGAGTCAAACGGCGTTCGTAATGAAAATTTTTCCCTATCATTTTCCTCGTTGTTCATCCTCCCACGTGATGACAGTTAATACTTCCTCTTCTCTTAAGTAATTGTTAATTTATCTGTGTTCTTTAGAACGCGGCACACGTGCCTGAAGGCTTTCCGATTGTTTCGCGTTGCGAAATCGATTAGATAAAGCTGACAAATATCAACGTCGTCGTTTGTCACGCTCATTCGAGTACGGCTCATTCATTGTTCCTCTGGTAAAGAAAAACGTAAAAGTTTCTCCCGGGTCGTTCAGTGGAAATCTTTTATATTTTAGAAGAATGTTATCCGCCACATTACACGAATCGCCCGCGGAAGGCGCTGATTATGTAAACGGAGTCGTTTCGAGTACAGGGATATAACGCTTTTGGAACAGTTCCGATTACAGTGGGAGCGTTTCTGCGCCGAAAATACACGTGTAAATAAATGATTAGAAAGCAACGTGCTCGACCGTTCATTATTCAATGCGCAGGCAGGCACCCAGCTTTTCGGCTCACTTTCTGATATCGGGAGACAATAAATCGTTACATCCAGGTGCGTTAAACGCACAAGAATTTTTCCTTCCAATTAATCGCGCCGCAGAATGGAAAGCAATTAACGTGCCCGTGCACGTTAATGTAAACGTTACGAATGTTTCTGTTTTATCGTCGTTTCTTATCGATATACGTTCTAAAGCAAACGAGCACTTCCTGCATTAGTTTTTCGCTTCGTGGAAAGTGATTTCTCCGAGTGGACGAGCAATCATTGCCTTTTCATTCCTTCTTTTTTCGATCGGGATCCTCTGGCAAACACTCTTTCACACGCCGACTAATTTTCAGCATAGGTGAATATGTAGGAGCGAGAAGGAAACAAAGATAGAAGAAGCAGAGTCGGTGGAAAGACGATTCCGCGTCGAAGTACAGATTCGATGGATCGATTTGAAAGACATCATCATAATTCTGCCACAAACATCCAGAGAGGCTGCAAATGCGTTTCGTCGAAGCGTCGACGTCGACGATTCGAAAAGGAGAGGACCCGCTGCCGACGAGACTCTCCTATATGTACATATTCTCTCGTCTTGTGTGAACTATGTTCGATGTATATGTATATGTACATATCTTTCGACGACTTTCACGCACACGTCGATAATAGCGGTGCACCGATGCGAAACACGCTCTAAAAAACCCGAACGAACAAAGAATGCACTTCGCTCGCAGAATTTCCCAATCTTGCTATCGCTCGTGCCCTTTGCTTTTCAGCTACCTTGCCCCTACGTTCTTGACGCGTTCAGTCGTTGCAGAGAAACACGGCGAACACCATCGACGACGATCGACGAAGCTTGCGTCATTCAACGGCCTTGGTCATATCGAAAAGTAAATGCTAGAACTGCGTGTTGAACTTTTTCTGTCCGCTGAGCAACTCTAGTAGCCTTGGATGATTCGATAGCTAGAGCGCATCGCGTTCAATCGAAGCGCTCATTGATGACGAAAAAAAAACCGGGAGCACAATCGATCGATTTAACAAGTGGAAAATAAAAAGTTAAAGAAACGCGTGTGCGACTCCTCGTGGTCACTTTGTGCTGCGCGTTAGGAGGAATAGATGCGCATCTCGCGTATCTTGAACACGTCGTTACAGGGGCATACGTGTGTCGCTGCAAATGCGTCGCAGATGCATATATCTATACACGTGCGCAGTGTTCGGGTCGTGAGCAGAACGAACGGCAACCTTGGGTAACAGAGTAATGTTCCGAGAGAGGCGGGAGAGCATTTGCGCAGCGCACACGAGCCGCCATCAGCGGACTTTCATCGATATTTCCTTCCACCGGCTCCGGTGCTCCCTCGGCAAAGAATAGATCCCCCATCGATTCTCTCGAAGGTCTCCGGATTTCAACGGAACGATCGTTTCTCATCAGCTACACCTTGGACCCGACAAGGAAATCACGAGAACCACATTAAGCATCCCTGCGCTCTTTCGCTCCTCCGCCGCCGGGCAGAAAGTATCGCTTATCAGTTTTTGTCATTTTCTAGCGGCCGAACGAAAATCATTTCTGCCCGTGTAACGTTAACTTTCCAAGTCCTTGAGTCATGTAAGAGCCGTGCAATACTTTTTGAGGGACTTCGATGTCCAACGAGAGCCAACAGTTTTCTCCTGTTACCCGCGTGTACGTTCGATTCTAATTTGCTCCCCGAGCAGCCCGTTTCGTAGCATTAGCGAGAAAGCGGATTAACGTTGGACCATTGTAACAGCGTCGTCTCGATATACAGAACGAGCCAATCGCCTTTCTACCGGAGGCTAATCGTTGTAGGACGTGTACGCGAAACAGCCCGGTTTCCCGACTGACCCAGAAGTCTGCACCTTCTGCTTGACATTTCGTAACAGTCACTGGTAAACGTATATTTAGAAGCGCGTTACGGCGTGCGGGAGCAACCCGTGAATTCGTCTCGTATCGTTGAACCACTACGGAAACTCTTACGGAATCGTCAGCTGTTCGAGCCACTTGCCCGACTTTAACCCGCTAACCCTATTACTATTTTCAGCATTTTGCAACGCGTCCAATTTTTCTCTAATTTTGTTCAATTCGAGATAACAGGCGCTTCTAATTCGCCTCCGCTTCTGCGATTCATTTTACACGCGCGGATAGTCGAAACGTAAAATCGCCGGACGAGGAGAAAGTAGCGTGCTCGCGTTTAAACGTTGCTACTCTGCTGCGATGCTAACGAACATTGCGGCCAGAGTGATGCAACGAAACTCATTGTATAACTTCGTTAGCATCGTTTTGCGGCATTAATTGTTCATTCGAATGGCGTGTATATCATTTCACTTTTAACTGCTCCAATATTTCTAACAGCTCGATGAATCATTTTCAGACGCCGATCGGACAAATGAATTGTTCCCGACCTACGTTCCCTATCACTCCTCTACCCGGGAAGGAATCACCGCGGAGGATCTTCCGCAGTCACATCGTGCCATCCCGTATCCACTGACTAATCGTGGATCGGCCTGCTGTTCCTGCGATTCCAGTGCCCCGCGAACGATGGCAACCCGAGATCTCTCGAGCCGCGCGAATCGGTTTTAGAACCACCCAAGTGTTCCCAGATACTCCAGTACCCGCGTAACCACGTTATCGAGAAAAACTTCAAGTCTATTGGTAACGTTCAAACGCAGCTATGTCTTATAATTTAAATCGTAGCACTGCTCGAATTCTTTTGCTACCGAGCGTTCGATTGGGACGTTCAATTGCAGGAACACTATCGGTATTATAAAGCGAGTACAGCGAAGCAGCCGCTGTTCGTCGCATCATCGTCCCAATATATCCTACCTTATGGACCATACAAATTCAGTCTACGGCATTCTCGTTTTGGTCGCACGTTAATCGCATCAACGACCGTTCACTTTTACCGCATCGATTAATCGCTATTTTACCGTGATTGCGTTGTCCATTAACTTTACGAGCTACTGAGAGACTGGCCGGTTAATCGAACAGCTCGGTGTCCAAGATATAAAAAAAAAAACCGGTCGATTCGCTGCAGAAGCGACCGACTCGAGGCACATCGCTAGCATGCAGCAAAACACGGTGCGACGCGTGTGGCTTCTAGTAGACAGACCTCTCTGGTTGGCAGAGGCCCGTGCCGGAGAAAGTTAATTTCGCATGGCCGTTGAACCGATATCGCTATTACGTAGGGGAAGCCGGGGTGTGTAATGCAACAACGGCTATATGTTATGTCGGTCCACTGCCGTGCGTCGACCGGATCGGGCAGACCTTTGTGTCTCTCCTCTCTGCACCGCGATTTTCCACGGGGATGAAATTATTGCCGGCGCGGTTCTCCCGTGTGCAGCGAGCATATTGCACAGGGGGTCACGTTTTTCCCGGGCCGAGGTCCGCCGCGCGTGTATCGCGACGAGGCGATGGAAAATCGCTGCCAGTAGAAAGCGCACAGAAGAACGGATGGCTGAAGAGTTTCGCGCAATTGGAAACGACACCGGGTTGGCCCGCGTCCAAAGAACGTCGCGGACGCGTTTTTTCTTTGGGCCTCCGGCACGTCGGATCTCCGCCAAAATCACGCAACGTTCTCCTCCTCCTCCTCCTCCTAGACCCTCGCGATATTCCGTAATCGTCCCGGTCGCGGTTCGACGCACTTTTGTACGCCTCTGGTCTTATTTTACTTCTCGAAGGGAAAACTGCCGCATTCCAAGCCGCGCAATTCCTGTTTCCTCTTCGTTGTTCTGCCTCCCGATGATCTCGCGGTCGCATCTTCCATCGCGTGACTCTCTTTGTCCGGGAAGGAGCAAACGAACCGGGTGGCAGGCGTGACGAGGAGCGAGAATCGCGTGGGTGATGTCCGTTCGGTCGTGGAATCGTTTTCCAGCGACGACAGGAGAACCGGTACCGGTTTTCCGTTGCGCAAAAAGACAATGCTGCGACCTTAACGGATATGGTCAGACCAGATATTCTACTTGCTCGCGGTCGTCCTCGAGGATCAAGCTCGACCCGCGTGTTTTTCCTTGCATCGGTTGCCCGCTGTTCCTTGCTTTCTTCTCCCTTCTTCTTTCTTGCCTTTTTTCGTGTTCCCTTGCCGGGCAACAAAAGCCACCGCACAGCGGACTGCCATTCTTTGTCTCCTCTCTGTTGAACGTTCCCGAATGGCCTTTCGTCCGATGATGATCGGGTCGATGAAGTCGCGGGGGAACAGGGAGAACAATGATGCGCTTGAAAAATAACAATTGGCTTGTTTTTTCATTTATCGCTGCTCCCCATTTCATCCGTACCCGTTCGAATGAATATATGTACACGCGTAAACAGAAACGAGTGTGACGAAGCTGTGCAATTCGTTTCAGAATGCAGTAAACATGCCGTCGTTGCTGGAAGCGCTGGAGCTTAAGTACGGCAGTTCAACGACCGACTGCTCCCTCACGGACGAAGAAACGGAGTCGAGCTCGCCGAAGGCCGCCCTCTCCGTCAGCATTTTCATTCCCAAGAAGTCACCCCGTCACACGGTGCCTGCGTTGCTGGTTTTGCAGGACTGCGACATCGAGTCGGCCGGGAACGACGCCGAGAAGCTTCGCAATAAATGCAAGAACGTCGAGGAGCTCGATCTGGCGCAGAACAAATTGTCTCAATGGACCGAGGTGTTCGACATCCTGCAGCATATGCCGAAGATCAAGTTCGTGAACCTGAGCTTCAATTCATTGGCGGAGGTTCTCGAGGTCAAGCACGGCAGCTATGATCTGCTGAAGAATCTGGTGCTGAACGGCACAAGGGTTTCCTGGTCCACGGTCCAGGGTCTGATTCGTCTCCTGCGTAATCTCGAGGAGCTTCACTTATCCTTGAACGAGTACAAGACGGTCGACCTGGACCATCAGACGCAAGAGAACGGGAACGATTCTCTGAAGAAGCTCCATTTCACTGGCAATCCTGTGGAAGTGTGGAACGAAATTTCCAAGCTGGGTTACATCTTCCCCAGTCTGGAGAGTCTGGTACTAGCGGAGTGCCCGTTAAGATCCCTGGCCCTCGTCGACAATAGAAACCCGAACGAGGAGACGTGCACCGAGAAAGAGTCGGAGAGCTTGTGTCAGGATAACGAGAATATGAATAATTTGGATGTAGAAGAGAACACGTCGGTCGGTGAAAAAGGGAACAGGATATTCAGCGAGGACAAGGTGAATTACGATAGATCGGAGTCCGAATCGGAGTCCAGTGGAACAACCAACAGGTCCTCTCACGATCCGTTTAGGCAATTGAGATTTTTGAATATGAACGGCACCTTGCTTTCCACCTGGGACGACGTGGAGAGACTCGCCAGGTTTCCGGCGCTGAAATCCCTGAGGATTCAGGGCTGTCCCCTTTTCGAGGTAAACGTTCTCTGCGCGTTCGCGTGTCTCCTTTGAAACGTTGCTCTTATTCGCGCCGCTTAGTCGTCCGAAGGAAGTATAAGAAGCGAGCAGCTAAGATGTAAAACCGTTACGACAGCTTGATCTAGTATGCGCCACTTCGGACCGGTTCGTTTCGGCCGCGCCGAAGTAAAATGTTGGCACAAAATCAACCAATCTAAACGAATCTGTTCTTGGAACATTAAGAAACAATACACTCCGGTCTGTTAGGCGATCAGAATCGCCTTAATTGAGTTTCCTTAATCGAATCTCTAGGCTAAAGCAATTTTCTCATCTTTTTTAGTCGAATAGTATTGCTGCATTTTATTTATCACGAGAGATATATGTACAGGGCGATCGTTATATCGCGACAGTTTAGAAAATAAATACAAAGTTGATGATTGAATTCGACGAGGAACAAGAGATACGAGAATAAAAAGATTGCTCGATGATCGCAGAGTCCTCGAGAGTACACGGAGCACGAGAGGCGGCAGCTGCTGATCGCCAGACTTCCAAACGTCGAGACGTTGAACGGAGGTGGTGTGATATCGTCTCAAGAACGCGAGGACGCGGAGAGGGCCTTCATTCGTTACTACATGGACAAACCGGAAGCGGACAGGCCCGAAAGGTAAATGGTTTCACGCGATACTCGACCGGGCTGAAAAATTTCTTTTCTCGTGCTCGAGTCGAGTTTCCCGTCTCTCCATTTCTACGCGACACCTCCATTTTATTTTGTCCACGCTGCCCATAAGCGTGCGAGGCGCACAATCTTTTATTCTATTTTCGTTTGTGAACGTGCAAATGGTATTCGACCACCGAGTTCCTGCTTCCATCTCGGTCTCCGCTAGCATCTAAACTAGAACTCCCAAAGCTATTCTAAGTTTCACGGCCATAGTTGTCGCTGCGGAACATCCGCTTGACCCTGTCCCTCCTTCGTTTTCAGGTACTCCGAGCTGGTGGCTATTCACGGAAAACTGGATCCCTTGGTACACGTTGACCTGACGCCCGAGAAGAGAGTCAAGGTCACGTTCACTTACGGAGACCTAGTCGAGGTAAATTTACGATTCGAGAGGGTGAGGATAATCGTCGTCGCAATTAAATTCCAAGATAATTTATATAAAAATAGACAATCTTGCAGAACGTCTCAGACAATTAGCACAAGATCGAACAAAGAATACTTGAACTGCTGTAAATATCGATGATACTTTTAGGTCCGATCCATAGACGTGTACAGAACGGTTTTCGAGTTGAAAACCAAGCTGGAGACGATGGTGAAAATCCCGGCAAATCGGATGAGACTCTTTTACGTGGATCAGGTTAGCTGCCCTGTTAACCATTATCTCACGTGTTTCCTTTTTTATCCTTTCCAGAACGTTTGGTTCCTCGAGAGGCACCATAAAAAGCACGAGATCGCCATATAGAAATCTGCTTCCTCTCTTTTCCATCTTCCCGGTCCCGGGCATCCCTCCATACATTTTCGAAACCTTGTTCCATGTAACAATCACCGAGGTAAACGGATACAAAATCCAGGATACTTTCCGAAATGATCGTTCATCTCGATATTGTACTTGTGCTTAGGTAATGAAGGCGCAATATGGACCAGAAGAGATGCTGTATCCGAGCAAACAGCTATATCGATACAACATCAGGAACGGCGACGAGATTATAATCGACAGCAAATTGAACCGCTTCGTATCGACGTCTTCGACCACGTCCTCGATTCGTTCCTGAAGAAGGTTCCCCAGTGAATCGTCGGACGACACGAAACACACCTGACAGTTGTTGGGTTCTGATCTCCGCTAAAAAATCATCTACGGGTCGACGGTCGCCGTTGACTTCGATCGTAGATCGACAACGGAGGGACTCGGAATTTTTTTTTATACACGCAACACATCGAGCAATCGTTCTGGCAATTATATTTATCGATTCTTCAGGGTTGAGAAACATAACGTACATTAGGAACCGGTAGAATGGGGTTGCGTTCGGGTGGCGAGCAACCGCACGATGAAGACGAGTCTGAATTTTTACAATACCGCGGTCACGCGATACACGTTTCGATAGAATCGGATAAGATATCGTCGGGGGTAAGATTTTTTGCGATCAAGTCCAATTTCTAGAGGCAGGGGCAGAGGTGGTATGAAATTTTCACATGCATACACAGATACACCTTATATACATATATTCTATACTACGTTTTTACGAGAAATTCCAGTGAATGCGTTTGCCAAGAATCTTGCGACTCTTCATCGAAGCTTTCGCATTAATCGTTAGCGTAGATTGCAGTCGAGTCTAGGTGAAGAAAAATGAGAAAAGAAAAAAAACCAGATGTAAAGTACTTAGTCGAGTAGAACCCGATTATACGAATTGTTTTCATGTAGCAAACGTCGTCGCCTGTTGCTTGAGGCCGTGAAAGTTCTATACGGTGACCATATTGTACAGGACAAACCTTAGTGACTCAATTGTGTAACGCTCGGAGAAGAAATGACAAAAATTGCGTAGAGCTAAATGTCGTAAACGCGTTTAGTAACGATTAGAGGCGAACGCGTTAATCGACGAAAAAGAACAAGAAACAGATACTTTCGATTACCCAAGCGAATTTATCCTGTTACAGTGATGTTACATAGTGTGATGTTAAACTTGATTTATTAACGTTTTTTTTAATGATTAAGGGGTTTCGATTAAGAGCAAGATGAATTTTTCAGCGTGACCCGGTCACGTACATTTCGGGACAATGCAACGAGTGTGTTTGGGGATAAAAATGTAATTGAACGCTGAGGCTGCGCGAAACGAAGTTGAACTATTTTTATAGATCGCAGCTGGGCACGAAGAGGCTATGAAAAAAAAAAAAAGAAAAAATAAATTACGGGCAATGATAAAAGTGTATATAGTGTTTATACGCATATTCTTATTTCGATCGTAAAGGCCGATGCTATTTTACATTTTGGCTAATGAAAAAATTTCTACTCCGAATTGGTGCAGCGTAATGCAATGTCGGTGCAAAACGAAATGCGCAGCAGAAAGTAACAATAGGACGTAATGGATGCGATTGTTTTTACACTTCTTAATGTTCGACGTAAAGGTGACAAATATCGATGATTTTTTTTCGTGACGAAAGATAACAATTCTTCGCATTATAGTTTTATGCATTTTCCGTGTGTGTACTTAATCGATACGCGAGCACAGTGAACTAAGCGCCGCCAATACACCTTTGTACACCTTTTAATTTTCCATATATTTTAGTTAATAATCTACGACTGACTCTAGTATCGTTCGGAGTTTACAAATGTGAAACCAAGAAAAACAGGAACAGAAACGATCGAGTCTCCATTTGTACCGCTTATTGTTTAACGCGCACGCAACGAGACACTGGAAACGAGAAATAGAGAACGGCGTTGCGCGTTTTGGCTCATTCCGCTTTCAAGAGAGGAACCTTGAAGAGTCACTTAGTGCCTGCCTTTTACTAGCGTAACTAGAATACTTCTAACACTGCCCTGTAAATATCGTGAACGCGTACTGCGAAGCAACTTCGTCGACTCTTCGTGGTAGGACGTTTGTCAGTCTACGTTTAGCTGTGATTGATCCATGGTAATAGAGTATTTCGCTGCTCGAATCGAGACAGTTTTCTCAATCTAGATATTCCATTGCGGGCTACACACTGTTCGTGTGCAACGGAGAAGATTAGGGAAGAGTCGTCGACGCGTCTATCAAACATCAAATACGGCATTGCAAACGTTCTCGATGTTGGATATCAGGGTTATCGATGGTTTTGTCCGTCGTGCGCGTAACAGATTCGATCCATGCGTACAGAAAAGTGTACCTCGAGAGGAGTTTAAATGGAAAACGCGGGGACGTGAGACAAAAAATGCATCGACCCTGAGATCCCGCGCCCTATATGTGTCTAGTCTCGGAAAAGGAAACTCTGCATTGTTCTCATTTTATATAATACGATCCTTTTTTGTGCTGGCGCAAATGTGTACGTACTAACGAAATAAAATCTTTATATGAGACGATCCGTGTTTCCCTGTACGATTGCCGATCAATCGTCGATCATGGGCTGTCGGTAAATAATAGAGCCGTTTCATTCCAGCTGTTGGCGAAGGTCAAAAATTATCGCACGGGCTGACCAATAAATTTTCCGGCTCGGCTCGTGGCACGAGTGCAAAGGGTTAAACGCATAGGTCAAAGGTTGCTTTGCAGATCGAAAGCTTAATCGCTGACTAACGTGCTCGGTCATATTAGAATAAATTGCGGCTATGCATCGGGAATTCTGCTGACCTGTGACGCAGGTAGAAAAAAATAGTACTTAATTTTTTGTTATTTTTCCCAAGACAAAAATATCGATAATCGTCCGATGTCTTATTGGTTGCATGGGGTAGGTCTGTTTTGGCTCGTTAACGAGACCGTGCGAGGACCGTGAGCGCATCGATCGCGAGCGTCGCTTGGCGTCCCGACGACGCGACGGTCCTAAGGGTGAAACTGTGCCGATTGGACGATGCATGAAGAATTCTGTTTGCAGAATCAAAGAACACGGATTCCAAATGAGCATCCACGATTGACTGTTGTCAAGATTCGAGCAACGAGAAAGAGTAAAAGAATCTTATTTTAAAAGTAAAATATCGATGTGTCGTTCCGGTTGCAGTACTACAGGGGTAACCGCGCGAGTCGCGGCAGCCCTGTTTTGCAGGGGCGCGTACTTTTACCCGATAGCGAAGATACAGAGGTGGATATACGAGTTCTAGCACCCTGCAGAATTTTATGCAAAATATAATTGCGAACGGACGACGGATAATGTTTATCTAATTTTTCATTGAAAAACGAGACAGAGAATTTATGCAGCGATAGGTACAGGCTTCCCATGCATGGAATTCAAACTTGTCGTATCCCTTTATTTTGTCATTTCCTCTGGCTCAGTGAAATCGCCTGAAACCTATCCCATAAATTCATCGGATCGTGCCACGCTCGAAAAAGAAAGGCGAGCAACGTGCCCCGATTCCGTTTCCCCAGAGTTTTGCGTCGCTTTCTATCAATTTCAGATCGACCCCATCCGCAGGGATCGATTGGACCAGCCAGGATGACCGTCCACCTTCGTCGAACGGATGAACGGAAAACGGGAAAACAATTAACGTCGTCGGGTCTGGTTGAATCACACGCTACATGATCCAGTCAGGAATAATAGAGCGACACCAGGTGACAGCTCGTTACGAGGCTCCACCTTTTTCCCTTTTTTACCTTTGAAACTTTACGACCGAGTGGGATCGTGACTAATCCTACCCTGGGAGAGCGTGCGCCCCTACTATGCACTAAATTCACAGAGAAGGCCGCATCGATTCCGGCACCCTGTCCTTGCCGATTTTCCGCCCTTGGTGCGTCGTGTGGATCGCTCGCAAACGTACAGCTCCATTAAGCTTATCGACATCCCTCGACCGTTCAAGGCGAGAATACTCTTGATTGACGACGTGTTTATTAATATCCCGTCGAAAGAATTTTAACCCTGCCAAAATGAGTGCAAGAATATCGTTTCTACGAATCGGACTAAATTTTTCGGCAAATTTTCGGAATTGGCGGTCGAATGTGAAATGGAAATATTGGCCTGGGGGCTCCAATAGCCAGAGCAACAGCCCTGGCTGGGAATAGGTTGTTGGTAAGGGCAGAACGAGGCGCGAGTGCGCGGCGGACAGAATGCGAGCATGAGTAGGACGTGGGTCGTCGTGCGTCGCTGCAGAGGGCCGAGAGAGCGTGTCACCTGCGGTACCCAGCTGGCACGAACCGTCAAGATGTAAGCTGTCGGCAGAGAACGCGTGTGTGACGGTACGCCGCTGGCCCAGGCCAAGAAGAACGCCAAGAGGAAGGTTGAACGGGAGAGTCTCGACCAGAAAGCCGATCCAGGAGGATGGACTAGAGCGAGAAGCAGGGATCGATTGCTTCCGGATTGTTGGCATGGAGGACACGACACTAGGGTAAGTAAGACAGAGCGGGGTTAAGCTCTTCCGTTCGCTTGTTCGCTTAAAGGGGTGCGTTCCATTTTATTCCGTTTCGTTTCTCTTCGATTCGCGTCCGCCTTTACGTCGTATACTTCAGGATTCGACGATCAATACGGCCAATCGCGGATTGCAGCGATCTATCTCGTCGCGGCGAACGTTCGCTCGCTTCGTCTTCTCTAACCCACCCCTGAATCGTTACCCCCGAATGCAACCCCGTTCGCGATCGTTGCTCGCATCCTTTGAGCCGCGATCGGTAGTTCCGATTGTTCGTCACGGACGACGATACCGGGTGTCGTGATAAACGGCGGCAAACCAACGGCAGCGTTAATAGCGCGGCGCGGCTTTCCCTCGGAGGGCAAAAAAGTTGTTAGCAGCTATTTACCTGAGGGCTCTAACCGACCCCCTACAGCTCTCGAGATCGCTCGGTGGAAAGCTTGAACGCGCTCGCTGCTCCGGATCGCGCCTTCGTTTCCTCTCCCGGAGGGTCCTCGTCGTCATCGTGGTCGGCTGCGATTCATCCGCGAAGTCATTCGCGAAAGAAAAGGATCGCTCGAAGCGAAACGCTTCTCTTCGTCGGTTCTCTCTGTCCTTTTTATCTGGACCACGATGGATCACCCTTTCGCTCGAACCCTTATTTCGCTTGCCGTTTCAGAAACGCATCGGTGAAAGGGGTGTCGTTTCGAGAAGTCTCTTTTTGGTCGTTCTTTCGCGCGAAACGAAAGCTTTCTCGTTAATATCCCCGGACTGCCCCTACCCTCTGCTGTTTAAAATCTTCAGCATTCACTGGGCGGGCGAAACGAGTCCGCTCGGCGCGTGTCCTGAAAGCGCGTGTGCCTCTCGTCGCGAGTAGTCGATGGGGTTTCACGGTGGTGTATCGAGTGGCGGAGAGCGTCGAAGTACGTCAATGGGTTAAGGGGAAACTTAAAGCAACCCTTCGCCTGCGAGAAATAGCCACGCATCGATACCCTTCTCCGCCGCTCCTCGCGGTGAATTCGATGCAACGATGAAAGGGAGAAACAGAGAGACGTTCGATCAAACGAAATGGACCCGCTTTGTCCCGGAACGTATTCTCGGCACGCAAAGCCGGGCATTTGCATCGACAAACACATGGAAACGTGCCACAGGAGTCAAAGGTGCAAGGAGCGACCGTCGTTAGTTCAGACAGCAATTCACAAGTGGATGACGCGAAACATTTATTCTGCGGCAGCCTTCTTCGAAGAAAAGGCGAACGAGAGGGGAACCGGTATTTCAACGATACTAGACGCCGCTGCGAGATTAATAGACCTTCATTCGGCAAAAGAAATTGCGACTGCCCTTTTGAATTCGATTAATCGACGCCGATTGATCGTGCGGTGGTCCAGAAAGAGCGAATGAAAAATACCGACCGGAGAGTAGCCGTCTGCGGCTCCAGTTTTGAAAATAACCAGGCCACGTTTTCCCGTTCGATAAATAACTGATCGATTTAACAGGACGCTGACGGAATTTCGTTCCTCTGGGGTCGGAGCGGTGCACGACGATGCAGCGAAACATATGGGTAGAGATTGGACGCTCGGGAGCTTCGCCCGTTCTCATCGGGAATTAGATTGAAATATTTAAAGAACGACCAATCTCTGAAAGAACGTCGGAACATTGTTAATCGGAATGTTAATCTGAATGGGTTAAGCGTTCGCAACTTTTCAACCGTTCCCGCGACTCACCGAAAATGAGCAAGCTCCGTGGACACATCCGACGGAGGAATCTCGTCGGGTGACGAGCGTATCGCGGTGGGAGTGCAGGAAAGCGTGCATAGTACGCTGTGCTCGTCGAAAAATGCAACCGCGGCGCGGGCGTTTATTTTATAATGCGCGTATGACTCATGCGGAGGAGGCGAGGATCGAAAAAAGAATTCAGTCGGAGTCTGTTACGTCAGCCTATCTGTTAGACGTCACGTTAACGCACGTCGAATCGCACAGAATCGACGAGGCCCCGTCGTCGAAATTGTTGAAGCTTTTCGCGGCGCTCGTGCTTCGAGTGTCGTTCGACGGGAAGTACGAGCAATGGTTATCCATCATCCCTCAAATACAGTGATGAAGATCGAGGATCGACGCGTTTCATCGATACTCAACCGTCTCTGGAACAATATACAGATGCACATCTGATCGAAGGTTTGTTACGTTGCGACGACGCGTAGTGCATACAATTTGGACGAAGCTGCCAAACAAACTCGCCTCCGATTGAACGATTAGTATTCGTTCTCTTTTCTTTTCCCTTTTCTCTCTGGCCTCGCGAGGAATCGTACCTCGTCGAACATCCGACAATTAATCTCTCGTTGCTATTGCTCCCATTCTCCTTCGTTTTGTATTTGGCCGCTCGGGAAGAACAGTAGTTGCGGTAGGGTGGAATTGCCACGAGTGCTTTCGAAGGCACGCCGCGGATAAAATCGAACCACGTTGGAGCGCGCGGAAAAACGTACGGCCGAGATCAGAATTTTGAAAGGTGCCGTTTAGAGCAGGACGTTTATAAATAAACGGAATCGTCCGGTATGCTGCGCAATCCGACTCAACTTTTCGTTCGACCAATGCTTTCTGTCAAATCTAACAGCTTCTCTTCCTCCGCTTGCGAAATACGTCCCTGCGCCCATTCGCGGGTGAATCGCGATAAGAACATACATACTAATATAGATCGTCCTGTTTCACGGCGACACGTTTCCAATTCGCCGACCCGACGTCCATTACCGCGTTGTATTGCGCTCCTCGAAGCAAGATACCTCCGATACGTGTATATGCGCGGTACGCGAGCATCAAGGCGAAGCAGTCGTTCGACGTAACTCGACTTAATTACACGTCTTACACCGAGCGACTCGTAATTTCATTGCCCGACGTATTCGCGCCGTTCGAACGAATTGAAAGCATGTCGCTTCGTTAGACCGTGTACTTTCAGCGTCGCTCTGTCGTTCCATTTAGATAAACAAGTGCTCTAATGCACAATGCTCGTAGACGCTTCGCTTCGCCGATAGCCACGGCAAATCGTAGTATCGACAAATATCGAATTAGGTCGGGGCGCGGTCAGGATATTCCTCGACCCTCTGTCTATCCTTGTTGTAGCGTGCCATTTTTTCCCCTCATCGCGGTGGTACACCTTCTGAATGTTTAACCGTCGTTTGATGAATTCGCTTCCTTCTCCCGTGGAAAGGAAACAAAGTGCAGGTGGAAGTTGTCGAGGGAATCGATGGAGAACAGAATCGGGATGGAATGATGTACACGCGGGGTTAAAGGTGAGAAAGGTAATGATCGACGAAACAACAGTGGACGCCCGGTTTTCGTTTCATTATTCATCGGACACGGCCGGCCGTTCGATCGGCGGAACGATTACCGGCTATCGGCAGCCGGCACTTTTCCAGTTTAAAAAAAGATGGAAATCGTGTGTATCTGGCGTGCATGTGTCCGACACGAGCACGTACGTACGTGCACATCGTCTAACCGCCAACAAGGCTCTTCTATTTATAGCGACGTGTAACGCCGCTTCGTGAAACGCACCCCGAAGCCTCGCTGTTTTTCCGATCTTCTCCGCAGTCCTCGCTGGAGATGCACAC
The DNA here is from genome assembly GCA_963667235.1 of Nomada lathburiana. NCBI lineage: Eukaryota > Metazoa > Arthropoda > Insecta > Hymenoptera > Apidae > Nomada > Nomada lathburiana. The sequence goes on from OY763906.1 coordinate 11,824,906, forward strand.
CGACATCCTAGAATAGTGTCGTCCGCTCCTGGAATGGAATCTCTGATTGCATTGTTTGACGTTTCGAGCCAGGCGTGAATTTAATCCTTTCGCTGGGGCGGCGCGGCGCCCCTGCGAATTAAATCGCTCTTCAATTATGCCATGAACGCGTCACGCAAAGAACCGTGATGCAAATTTAACATTCCCAGAATTCTCGGGTCTAGTTCCGCCGGATAGAAATGAACTGTTGCCCGATACCTTCGTTATCCGAGGAACGCAGCGGAAATCGCGATCGTCTGGCTGCTAAACCTCGGCCCCCGGCTCCGTCCGACGTCCCTTTCGAATCAAGAACGCTCTTCCTTCGGGAGCAGACACTTTTCGGATATTGGCACGGTTCCATTCCCCTGCAGCCACTCCCAAGCATTAACCGTTGCCCGTGTTAAGCTCGGTGTCGTTAAACTCGCGACCGTAACGTAGTTGCCCGGCGAAAAATCGACGTTTCTCCGTCGACGTGATAACCGCGACTAAATTAATGGAGAAAAAAATATCACGAAAACACGGAAAATGGTGCACAGGAGACACAAAGAGCGTTCTTTTACGGTCTAGACAAATGTAACCGAAAAAAACAGGCACAGCAGACCGTGAGGTAATCCCTTTGAACTTATCCATCGAAAAAGCAGCCTCTGTTCGATGTCGATCAGGTCGCCGAGCTCCAGTCTCTGTGCGCCCTTGTCGCCAAGTCAAACGGAGCACGAAATTGCATTCGAAAGGTCCAGGGGATAGCGCATGGGCCATGCACCGGAGTCGTTTCAGTAGTATAAGCCGTCGCTGGTTAGACGCGCTTCCTATTAGCATTGCGTGCGTTGCTGGCTGCCAGAGTTCTTCTCATTAATCCGAGAGGTTCGAAATTGCACCTCTGCTAGGATAAGTTTTACCGTTCATGCACATTTCGTTGACTGCTGCGACGATTCTCGCTTCTTTGCTCCAAGGTGTTATTAATATCGAATTAATAGCCGTTCGTCCGCAAATCCGCGATTTCATTCGGTTTAACTCGAGCGCTGGAGAACGCGCAAATTCCCAGAGTTAATTAAACAGTATTTACCAAGGGTGAAACAGTAGCCGTTTGTAAGCCGAAACCGCAATCACGAGGGGGGCTGATGTATAAATCATGCGTGGTCTCGCAAAGTCGGCCGGAACTTTCTGAACTTCTGGCGAATCTATTTGAAATCTATCGAGATTTCCTTGGGCTTCCAGCCAAATTCTCTCCGAGCTGAAGAATATTACGGGGACGAAAGATGGATCGGTAGGTTCGCCCTTTCGAACTTGCTGTGCTTATTTTGGAATTCTCTTGGTCGCCGATTCTTGCTTGCCACTCACTCCTGTTCGATCCGCCGTCGAATCTTCGTCGGAGACTAATTCAAGGGGAAAAGAGGATCGAAGATTTTCGATCGACAGCAGGTGGAAGCGGGGCTTCTTTAGAAAATTGTCGGCGGTCGTTTTAAGAGAACCTCGCGTTCCCACGAATGTCACGGACGTCGGGGACTTCGTTTAGCCGAAGCTTCCTCTCGGGACGACGTAACAGTTGATTTAACAGGAGATGGGAAGACGCGAAACAGGACACCGTGAAGGAGATGCATCGCAGAACCGTTCCGTCACTCCATCCAGTTTCGCCGTGACCTTATAAAAAGCTAATTTTCCACTCGTTCTATTTCAATCTTTCGCAAATCGAATTTTCCCCCGCATAAATAAACCAACGACGGCAGACAATGGGCTTGTTAATGGCACTTGCAAATCCCGAATAAAAATATAAACGCACCGGAACAAGGGAAATAATTATGTAAATGTAATATTTATTAAAGACTGGATACAAGAAACACAATGCTGTTGGTTTAATCAGGTTGCATCGTTGACTGCCTGTCTGATCTTTATTCCTATTTCACTTATCAGTAGTATCGGGCACCTTCTTTTTTCAGACGCTAATGGTATTTCAACTCTGATGGCCCAAATTTAGAGGACCTTTAATTTTGTGGGGGAGTATAGTTGACGGGAGGTTGTTTTTATCAAGCAAACGAACGACTGAGCATTCTGTATTTAACACCTTAAAGCATGAGATTCAGTCTGAGCCCCTCGAGACTTCGTTGCTAATTGGCTCAACGTATCAACGACCTTTCTTACATTGCAAGCTTCCTCCTTTTTTTTTACCTTGCTAGAAAGTGAGAGAAGAGAGAGAGGGAGAACGGAAACGAGCTTGAAACGATCCAACTTTCTAATGGATTAATTCGCTGCGGCCTATGCTTCGTTTCCGGAGTCTGACCACCTGAATTTGTTAATTAGAATCGGCGCAGAGTTAGTGAAAAACAGTTAATTGCATTTTCGCTAACGATCCAAGCATGACTGCTTTTTCCCTTGCTTCTTGGTCCGTATTCAATCCAATAAAATCCTCTCCCAATCTTGGAGTTTAAGTAACACTTTCTCAAGTTTAATTTAACTTGTATTTCATTTCAAAGGGAACATCGGAAAGAAATCGCACAGCGATTTGAACAGGATCGCACCCTTTCTTCCATTCTACTTTGGATACCTCTGTTTTCCTCTTCTTCCATTAACTTCCGCGAACCTCTTGAACCGCGCCACTGGACAATCGCGTAACACGATTTCACGAACTTCGAGGGGTCGTCGTATTCTAAATCCGTCGAAAGCCCTATGGGACAAAGGCTCGGTATAAATTAGTCGCAGAGTTGCCAATAGTGGTTCACATTTTCGTGAAAGTTCGGGGGAAATTCGGGGTTCGAGAACCCGCTTTGTTAGCGTGTTCGGTGTACCATGTAAATTCACGTGGATTCGGTGGTTCTGGCAAGCAACTTGTTGACACGTTCATTTCAAGAGACGAAGGGTGTACAAAACAAGATTTGCGGCTGGTTGTTCAGTTTCGTGACTTAATCGTCTTTCGTGGAAAAAAACCTGTGCAGAACTACGGGCGTTCTCCGTAAACCTGTCCAGAAAGTTGTGAAATATTCGAAGGTCGAGCTTTCCCGGTGCTTTTACGAGCGCACTCAAAAACTAGAGTACGCGAACGAGGCGCGTAATAAGCTCGCGCGAGAAATATTTAAAAAGCATTCGATGGAAAATTGAAGCCGCGATACCCGATCAGCGGTGACGTATGACAAGTGGCCCTCGACGTTGGTACATCCTGCACTACATGGACGGGTTAGTTAATCAATTCGTCCTTCGCTTAATCGTTCTAACGACGGCTCTGATTAGCTCCTTCTGGCCACGGCTAGTCGCGATACCGAACGGGCTGTCAGACACGCGTTGATACTCTCACGGGCAACGATCGCCCACATTAATTACCCGTTTCGTAAAACTCCGAATAGAGGTCAGCTTCTGGTACATTGATTCACTTTTCTAATAATAATAATGATGATAATTTGATAATAATAATAATCGATTGTGAATTTCATTGCGAAGAACGGTAGCAGCGATTGCAAATATCGAACAGAACTTTGCCACCGAATTGAATAAAGGAGGACTAAAATGAAGCGTGTTTTGCAGCATCATCGACGGCTGATCTATCGAAAAAAATTATGGCGTCAGGAATACCGAGTGCGCATCAGAGGAAGCTTGGACCAGCGCCGATAGCATCGTTCGAAGACCTGTCGGACGAGGTGGAAAACGTGAGTCCTTCCCTGTGTCCTCCCTGAGTCCTCTTCTCAAATCGGCTGTTCCGAGCGAGATCCGCTCGAGTCCTAAGTCGTCGAGGATCTCGTGGATCGCGCCTTACGTACGTGTGCGTTCTCCCTTCGAACCGTGTCGAAGCTCCGTGTCCCCGGAGCAGGCCGAACTGTGTGTTGTCCACCAACCATCACCAACCACCACCAACCACACCCCAGTAGGACAGTGAATCGACGAAAAACCAGCCTTACGAATTTGAATGCAGGGTGAACCGGCTGCGCGAATGCCAGGCATCGTTGAGGTCACCTCGCCGGCAACGCCTGGTAGTTCGCTCAAGACACCCAGCACGCCGAGAATTGACATCAGCAGAGCGAGCAGTTCCTCTCATCATGAGGACAGTAACTCCAGAGACTCGACGCCGGAGAGGGAGCTCCTCGCAGGTATCGTACTTTTCCTCGCACTTTTCATAGATCGTCGAACAGACGATCAACCGTTCTCTTCGGACCTATTCTGAAGGTCCGCGGTGCTTTTCTTCCTTTTCCATTGGATTTGTAACGGCGCGAAGCCGAACGTACCGCGAGAATATTCGTGTATACAGCAGCACCCTCAGTTTTACATCCCGCGTGGATTTTGCATCGATCGGGACACCGATGCTCACCGACACCTCTAAACTTTCCCTCGGGGTAGCATCCAGGTCTCGTTTACTCTCGCGTGCCACGAATTAATACGCGTTGTGCGTTACAGTCTCCGCGAAGTTTGTCCCACTTTCGAGTAGCAACCCCCTTTTGCCGAGCGACACACATACGCCGGGCGAAAAAGCGACACCGATTCCACGTTGTCGTTCTTCGCCGACTGTTTTCTGGAACTATTCCTTGCTAGTTCTGTCGCGGAGTTGTAACGCTGTGACGCGATAAGAAACTTGAACGGGGTATCGACCTTTTCCCAGTAACTGCTGGATCGGAGAAACGATCCTTTCCCATTGATTTTTGTTCCACTTGAATTGAAGCGAGGCTACAGTCCCGTCCGAGGGTTCGTTTGTTTTGCATACGTGTTGGCATGGACCTTCGATCGACGTTTACCCTTTCGCGTTTACCGTTCTATATAGAATTGGGCGGAAAGTTGAAGTTTGCATAGATCTTTGTGCGAGAAGTAAATAGTGTATTTGGTAGTATTTCTTACAGTAGCCCCAGTTAGAAAGGGTATTGGTAGAATTATTTCAAATATAGAATTAGAAACTGAACGTACGTGTCCACTTCGGAAGATCGTTAAGAATGTTGTAATAAAATTGCCAGGCGGAGAACCTCCACCTGGATGCAAGCTGACTCTGGGCTACAAAGAGGACGCTCAAGATTTAAGGTCCTCGACGGAGGAGCTGGATCTGCAGGATCCGGTTCACGAGCAGGATCTGAAACGAGAATCGAAGAAGCGAGCCAAGAGGCGAAAGGAAGATGGATCTCTGTCGGAGTATAGCGCGAAACAGTTGGACAGAGAACGAAAGGATAGCAACTGTTCCGAAATCGTGCTGCTCAATATCAGCGGCAGAACGTCCAGGCTCTCCTCCGTCGGTAGCCAAGGTTCGGGTACCTCTGGCAAACTCTCCGTTGTTTCAGCCACGTCCTCCAGGTGGGAGGAGCTTTTATTTGACCAACATAATAATTGCGCTTGAAACGAAACGGGTAAAGAAGTTCGATTCAATTCTTCCAGGTCGCCGAGTCCGCACAAATGTCTGCTGGAAACGTCGTTTTGCGGGAGCAAGCCTACGCTGGCGGACAACCTGATAGAACCGTCGAAACCAGAGACCGACGACCTGGCTAAAATCTTGCTTAAAAGGGAAGCTGATACCACCAAGGCGTTGATCCCGGAGAGTATAAAGGTCTCGATGGTGGACGGGAACTTGAAGCCAGATCCTCTGGACAAGCCCAGGAGACGAGGTCGCGAAGAAAGAAAGGAGATATTTAAAAGGGAGGTGGAAATCACGAAACGATTCCTCGAGAAGGTCAATGTCGAGGTAAGAATACAGAGAGCTAAGAAGAATTGATCTGCGAAACTGTTGGTTCATTTCTATCGTTCATCCTCAGATACCTGTCGTCAAGAAACCGACGGAAATGCAAAGCACAACAGCATCGTCGAGGAGTCAAGCGCACGAGGTTCAGAAGCCGGCGACCTTGGACTTCAACGACAAGAGGAAAAAGACGCAGGACTTCAAGGAAGTCGTGCAAACAACCCCGACAACGGGCAGCGTAAGCGGCAGCCCGAAGCTGCCCAGGCATCAGAAGATTCGCGATCTCGAGGGCTCCCGTACGCCCAGTCCCTCTTCCGTTTCCAGGAAGAGCAGCTTCGCGTCCCTCTTCAAGGTACCGTTCACATAGCAGTCGATAACAGCGAATGCTTACTATCAATGTACAGTAGAAATTAGGCTTGAGCGCTTCGCACTTCGTCCACATGGAGTCCCGGCATTGTCTATGTAGAAGATCCGCTAGCTTAGTCGTGAAGAATCTCGTACAAAAGCAACTGCATGTTCTGACCACCGCGTGTTCAACTTTTAAGGCCCGTACAGACAGCAGTGTGTTGAGTCCAGAATCCCCGACGCCCAGCATGAAACCAAGACGTAGTCTGACCTCGAAGATCAAGGACACCACTGAAAGTCTGCGCAGCAGATCCAAATCCCGCGAGCGGGTTACCGCGGACAAGGGTTCTGGAAGCCTGAAAAAAGACTCGAAGAACAAAGGGGTGTTCTCGTCGACGTTGAGCCTGTTCAAGAAACGCGAAAGAAAGAAGAGCTACGACGAAGCGATCGCGGCTTCCTGTGGCACCGAGCTGGACGACAGCGGTGGCCATCCGTCTCTGGAGAGTATTGGCCACGTGGAGTTCCGGTTCAACGCCGAGAAGGAGAGCCGCAAAGACGACTCGATCTTTATAAGCCTGCACGCCGACGACAGGAACTACGAGGAAGCTCTGCCGTCGGAGAGCGTCTCGATTCCTTTGGAGACGCCTACGAAGCTGCTGGACGAGTACGAATCGGAACCCCGAACCGGAAGCATCGTCACGGAGGTGTCCATCGAGCACTATCCAACGGCAACGAGGATAAGGACCGAGGCCATGATCGAGATTACGTCGAGATCGTCTTACTCGCGAGATAGCCAGGTACCAAAGAGCTCTTCGAAGGACTCTGAAATCTCGAGGAGTTCGTCGAAGGATTCGAAGCTTGGCACCCAGGGGAAACCGATCGAACCCGCTGTCAGGTCGTCCCCGTCGATCGACGGCAAACCTCCGGTAGAGCGTCGAATATCGAGCAGCTCGTCGAAGGACTCCATAGGGAAGAAGGAAGCGACGAAGCCGAAGAGAAGAAGCAAGGATGCGCAACCGCCGATCGAACCGGCAGAGATAATAGAAGAGGATGTCCAGCGACAGAGGCCAGTCAAGGAGCCAGTCAAGGAACCGATCAGGGTAGTGGCGAGTGTAGAAAGCAGGAGGCCAGATTTTCTGGACGACGGGATCAAGGCTGCTGACGGGCTGGTGAAGACACCCAGCGTGATCTCCGACTTGGACCACAATAGCTCCGAGTCGGAGAGGGACTCGGAGATCGACTTCGTCAGAAACAAGGCGGAGAAACTTGCCGAAGAGTTGCCCGACGAGAGAAAAGGTCTGTTCTACGAGGAGAGCTTCGAGGAAGATCTTCCTTACGTCCCGACTACCCTACCCATGGAGAAAAGCGTGGCTGTGCCGATCCTGCCTGTGAAACAACGACTCCAAGAAGTAAGGTAACTGTTACGAGACTGCAATTGCTTCCTTTATTGCCGATACTTCCTACCTCGTGTACAATTATATATCTTTGTTTAATGCCCGTTTGTCCACTTTCGTTTGTACAATCTGTAACCTATCGGTAGTTCCAGTGTTAATAAGTAACCCTTCGATTGACGGTATCGTCGTTAACGTTTAGAACGATACCACTCGAGAGGCCGCGTTCCACGACGCCCATAAACCCGACGCTCCTCGACGACTTCGTGATGCACACGTCCCTCGATGAACGCCGCGTGGAAAAGATGAAGATATCTCTGCCACGAGAAGAGAGTTTTAAGCTGAAGAGTCCGCGAAAACACGCGGCGAACACGTTCATGGAGTTTGCGGGCAAAGTGCCCGACGGAGGACGAAAGAGCACCGCGATGTCGCCGAGTCCACCACCACTGCCACCGAGAGCTTCGGCCAGGCCGAGCAACTGGATCAACTTCGAGGAGATCCCCGAAAAAAGAAAAGCGCCGAAGAGGATCCAGACGATTCCTCGACCCGAAGACGAGGTGAAGTCCGGTGGCTACAGTTACGTGCAACCGGAAGAGTGCAGGTATTTAATTATTTTCATTCTTTTCTAGTGGGCCGAAGAAAAATTCTAACAATTGATATCGATGAACAGGTGCGAGTGCCACGAGGAGTCGCGTCGAGCGTCGATGAAAGAGGCAGCCGCGACGAGGACATCGTCTTCGTGCAGCAGCAACGGGGAACGGCCATGCAACGGTGACAACTGCACGGTACCGTCGTCTACGTCCATGGATCGTGCCAGTATCGTCAGGTAAACGCGCCCGGGTACGATCGTCGATCAAAGCAGAACCGGTCTCATAGAACAACCGTCGAAGACTCTAGTGATGAGTAGAGGTTTGTTTCTGTACTTTCAGTGACAGCTCGTTGGAGTGTAACCTGAGCATCGAAGATGGAATGCAACCGTTATTTGGGGGACAGGCCAAGCCGTTCAGCATGGACCTGGACGTTAGGTCGAATCGGTCCAGTATCGCGTCACAGGACGAGACTGACGAAACACTGCACCAATCATAGTTTCACGGCACGCCTCGCCTTGTTCCCCAGCTGATCGAAGGTTCTCCTTGTTGGAACTGTTCTCGAACCGAGCTATCGTTGCTCCTTTCGCCGGCAGCGCACTGCAATCCTTGCCCGACTGGATAACGAAAAGACTCTGTTCATCTCGTTTCTTCTATCCAGCCTTGAATTCTGTATCGTGCGTCAATTTTGCTAGCCGACTTCTTCTTTATTCAATGCTCGATTTATCGCGTTGAGCAGGTGTGTCGATCATTGTTTTTTTTAATCGGATTCGAGACAGCAGAGGCATTCGTCATTCAGCCAAGACGTTGCGTTGGTAGCGTTCAGAACTTCGTTGCCGCTGCAGTTGCTTCCTCGAGGTCGTGACCACCCTCGTAGCTATGTTCACGAGAACCAAACACCTTTTTGCCATTATCGAAATCGGGCATATTCATTTGTATATACATACCTTGCAACAGTCATGCGCGCGACAGTCGTCAAACCTGCGACCCGCTCGAGAACGCTTTAGTCTAAGATCGTATCTTCTCGCGAGAACTCGTTTGTTCCCACAAATACTAGATCCGCGTGTTACCCTCGAACGAGAACAGAAGCATGCTTGCTCGTATGCGCGCGTTGACCAAATGCTTCCTAAAAGATAGAGGAGAATGTACACTCACCGAGAGATCAATCGTGGACGATGGTTCGACTCCGAAGTCGTTCCCGGATTTCGAGGCACCGTTCCAGAGATCGACTTCCTCGTGATCAGAACTATGTAGCAGAGGAGAAATATTATTTGAACGATTGCCAGTCGTGTCAAGAACGGGGCCGTTTTTCGATGCTTCATATCATGTAGGTAGAGTCTATACGTAGAGTGTTCTAAGCGTGAAGAAAAATTTATCGAACGTTGGAAGCGAGTTGCTGTTATTGTCGCGCAGTTAAAATGCAAGTGCACTGATCGCTTGTGTACACGCCAGTGGAAAGTTTAGCGCGTACGATTGCCATTGAGATATCGATCGGTAGTTTTATCAGTATTTATCAGTATTAAGTAAGGATGGTCCGTAGCGTGGTGCAAGGAACGCGCGTACACTCATTCGCTCATATCATTCTCATATCCATGAAATTTGCGTTGTTCTCGAATTCATCGTGTTCCTCCGCTGTCGAGATTCGGATGCCGGAAACGAATGCCATCGTCCACGGAAATAAAACGTCTACGATCTCCCACGGTTCCCCGAAAATATCGAGATAGGAAGGTGTCGGTGTTCGCGACCTTAGAAACGGGCAGAAGTCATAGAATCAAATCGACTACGAGCGACAGAATCGATCGGCAAGCTAAGTTAAAGTTAGTATGCTTCTCGACTGCTCCGCTTAGCGTTACTGAAACGGAATCATCGTTTCTTTTTGGGTCTACAGAGATACGACAGATTGTCTGAATTTTTTTTTTTATAACATCTCCATTATGGATCACTCGAGCTTCCCGAAGCATCGACGTTTCATTTTTATTATCACGATTACTCTTCTTCTTCCCGTCGAGGATCGTATCATTATTCGGTAACATAAATTTGCTGCTTGGAACAGGAACGTGAATTTGTGACGCCTGATGATAGATTGTGTTCTGTGCAACACGCATTGATGGGCGCAAGGTGATAGAGGTAATTTTAAGGTATTTCGATCCTCGTTAATTATTAATCGATCGAACGAACAAATCACGATATATCAGCCACACGGATTTAGCGTAAGTAGCGAAATCCCCGCGAGACGATAATTAAAAGAGAAAACAACGTCTCCGCTCTTTCGTACCTTTCCGTTGCCTTGCTAATCAACGATTAACGAAGCCGTTAGCGTGAACCAATTAGCTTGTACCGTCGATCGTCGCGGTATTAACGAGGCCGCTAACGTGAAACTTTCGTGGAACAGAATCAAAAGCGAGATCGCGGGAGAGCAGAGAAAACGATTTTATGGTCGCATTTCTAATAAACTCTTCGACGATGTCTCTTATAATGTGTTCAATGCGAATTAACGATCGTTCGGTTGCGAACCGATTGAGAGACAAGTCGTGCTGCACCGGTCGTGCCATTTATTGCTTTCGTTTTATTTTTCGATACCTTGTCCGACATTCATTTATTCCAGTAATCAACCGAGAGGTGAATTTCGTCGCACGTATTATTCGCTAAATCGGTGCACAGAAGTTACCATTCTTATCGGGTTCTCCGATCACGCATTTAGGAATTGAGCAATCGTACCGCTGTCGTCACCGAAAGAAGCAACTGAACGAGGGAATTAACTAAACGATTAATTGATTAGCGACTAGTCCATCGAGGGTTACGGAAGGATCTTCGATCTCCGAGTTTCTTCTTAGACGTTGACACTTTACTTGGTCCCCTTTTATCGAGGATATATTCGACCGTCATTGTCGCAATTTTTCCACATTTTTCATATTCGTACTGCTCGCATTTGTTCCGCGGAACAGAACGACTGAATCGATGGCGATCGATCTATGAGATCCCTGGAGATCGACCGCGTTCGGCAGACGAAATTTGTATCTTCCAGGGAGAATTATCGAGTGCGAATGCCACCCTTGACCAACGATGGATTACGCGTCCACCCTTGATTCCATGGTTCCACGAATCCTGGAGAATTCAGGAAAGATCATTCGACGCCAGAGTACGCGTTTCCCAGATTTTCTCACTGGAAAAAACTACCTCGGGATCGAGAAGCAAAGATAGGAACGTAAATGAAGTAGCATTACTCGAGATCGTTGGAACGACAATTAAAACCCTTAGCAATACCTGCAAACTCTTTCCATTATTTTTCACCGACCCGACGACTAACAAATATCGACAGAGGTATTTCGATGTTTCTAACGCTGTGTAAATACTGACGAGAGTGCGGGTGAAAGAGAGTGAAGGCGGAAAAAAGAAGGGAATTGTTAGAGAAGTAAACTAGAGCAACCGGACGGAGAAAGAGAATAAAAGATGTTCTCGTGTTCGGATCGATGGCTCAATCATTTCAAGCTGCGTTCCACTCTGGATTCTGGGATGCTCCCTCGCCGTCAGGAAGTTGTACGAAATTGGAGCCAAGAAGCGTAGCCGGAAGTTGCGTGTGAATGCGTGGCAAAGAATCGTCCACGAGCCGAGAACCTCGCATTAATATTCCTCCAAAATAAGAGACTGTCGAAATTGACGGGGTGAAAAGGAAGTTTTTCGTGTAAGAAATTAAAACAAAATACTTGCTACATTTTTCTAGAAGCTGGCGGAAATTAAAATCGGGCAAATGACGGACGAAATGGGACGAAAACGTATGGAAATGTTTGGGGTAAAGGGGAAGGGGTTAGTCGTGGACGGCTCTGAGCACCTTATTTTCTGAGAAATAGCAAATTAATTATTCCTATAGAGTCTATTCTTATAAATATACATCTTTCGACTGAGTTCCGCGTCGACTACCGGAAATAACGTTCGATTCGCATTCGTTCGCGTCTAAAACGAATGTGCAATTCAAAGGAAAAGAAAAATAAGAGATCAAGAGTTTTTCGCTGTATATATGTATGTTTATTCTCAAAAAAGAAATTATACACCTATTATATATATATATATATATATATATAAATATAACTACAGTAAAAAACCAAAGTATAAATAAATATATATATGTATAGAGAGAGAAAAGAAAATCACCCCCCAAAAAAAAGAAAGAATAAAAGAATGGAGTGTACTAAGAGAATAACGTATTCTATATATACGGTATTTCGAAGCACATCTGTTTTAAGGAATTGTTACAGAATGATTCAATAAATATTATCTTAATACGATTAAAGCTGGCGATCTTTCGGGACGGATTGTTGAACGTGTACGAAAGCAGCTTCCGATTCCGATCTCGGTCCAAATTCTTCATTCCTTCACCCCTTCGACTATTGTACGAATCATTGTGTACTAATCTGATTTCATTTAATATATTGACTGTTAAGCCTTTGGATCTTGGATTTTGATGCTGCCCCATAATGTCCATCGTGTTTCGCCTCGTTCCTCTTGTTGCTCTCCTTGTCCTCCTTTACGTCCGCGACCACTGGCTGCTCGTCACGTAAAAGATATGTGCCCATGGTGGTTGTTTGCATCGGATTATTTTCTTGCATGGATTGCTAAACAATTAGAACGTGTAAAACTGGACTAATAGTAGCATACAGAAACGATGAACAGGTACGCGAAACACCTAACGAAGACTGAAAATATCAAGTATAATGATTACCTGCATGACGTTTATTAGAAACAGGAAAGCAAGCAAAGTCAGAGCACTTATGGCGGCGTTGCTCCCCCCTTTGCTCTTGTAGCCTCTGAAAGCGTTTAACTTTGCAACCACAAATATGCCTTCCAAAATCGTACTTCGGTAACAAGAAAAGGAGTGTCGATTTGATAAAAGTGCAATTAATTATAGATAATTTACCCTCGTGACCTGTAATGGTGCTCTCCGTGATGGTGCTCTCCGTGATGGTGCTCTCCGTGATGGTGCTCTCCGTGATGGTACCCTCCGTGATGGTAACCACCTGAACCACTGTGATATCTATCGATCGAAGGGTAATGGTTGCCCTTCGGGAGGCCTCCAAAGTTCACCAGAGACTTGAACGTCATCTGCAATAAGCATGATCCCAAATATGTTCCTTTCTCTTAGAGATATAATTAAGTTTTAGCAATCGTCGCAAAGGAAAGCGTGTATTTACGCAGCGGAAACACAATGACTCCAATAACAATTGGTCTCACCTCGAATAAACCGCTGGTGAACACGCGAAAAAATGTACGAGGAACTTCCTTCTTTCGCAACGTGTACGTGAACTTTCTATACGACGCGTTGAGTCAGACTGTTTCGTCCAGGAGACAAATAGCCGGTCCCATCTGCTTTCTGTCACGGCCCAGGGATTTGCTCGTGGCATTTTATGACATTCTCCACGTGTTTCCGGTATTTACACCTGTTAATCGTACCCTGGCCTTATTGTCACTGGACCGGGGACAACATTGTGCAATTAGGCAAACGCTGGTAGGACTGCCCTTCAATTATTTGGGGACCGAAAATCTTCATGTCTTAATTTCATAAGACAATTTACCTTATTGGACGCAGCAACTGAATAGAATTTTTATAAATGTTTAATTTTCCGTTGTTTTTACGATATCAAACAGTATGGTGCAAATTTTAGAGTCACAATAATAACGTTCTATTTATATTACTGAAATGGTCCGGTCGGAACGAATAGAAATGCCATTTATCATTGAGTCCATTTATTTATTTCAATTTAAATATAATCGTATCGCACGTCATACATACAACTTACGCCTAAGTGATACGCTAACTCAGCTAAATAGAAAGTAGCTATTCCGGAATAAAAAGCTCCACCCGTGTGTATGTGTGCGTGTGTACGACTTTGTTCGTGTAAACGTGTATGCGTATAAATATTATAATGCCTATATACAGTAGATAATTTTGAGCGGGTGACGAAACAATATCCTGAGACTTTAACTCGTGCAAATATGTAGGGAGGGTCTGTCCACGACGAGTTCCCCCGAATCCCCATTCAATTCTGATGGAAAATTCGAAGAAACCCACCTAACGCATTTATATTACCGAGCCATGAAATTCGAACCACTTTAAACTCGTCTTCCTCCCAAAGAATTGAGAAACTGTCTCGCAAACGCGACGAAACTGAGGATTAAATATGAAAGGACGACTCGGTTCGTCACTGACCGCAAAAAGAGAACGAGGATTACATAAATTAGAATAGTGCATCGTTTGTTCCAATAGGCATAGATTTTGAGATTTCGAACGAATGTCCTCTCTTTGCGTCGTAGTTCATCGAGTCTCGATTACACGCTAACTCTAGGTCGGCTACGTTCAATAAATAGAAATAAATATTGTGATTGTCGTGATGACCTGTCCGAACAGTGAACCGTTTGCCCAGGCCTGAATGATCGTTCAGTCTATTTCTACGTTAAAGTGTATAATCGCCCACTCTCGTTTACGACCTCTTCTCTTATCGTTTCATCTCTATCGCGAACTCTTTCTCCCCCGAACGAACTCTCAGCTTCCACGGGGATGGCTTCGAAGTCCCAGAGGGTACCGAGAATTTCATTAATTTCGAACGAAAGCGTCGTTATCGACCAATTAATCAACGTCGCGAAGATTACGTGGTCAATAAATTGTATAATTATTCCGCGAATTTAAATTGAAAATCGATTTCGTGACCATTCTAGAACGTGACCAATTCAGCGGTTCGATCGAAAGCTTCGAGAAGAGGATTGTCAGTCCGATTTGGTGTCGACACGATCCTTAAGTATATTTCACGTCGCGTCTAAAGCTGTTCTGCCGCCGTTCCGGGTTACGATCTAAACCTCTGGACGCGATCAACCCGATCTTATAGAGATCCTCGAGCGAATGGAATTTGAAGCGGAATTCCCGGTCGATTTAAATTTGAAGAGGATCCAGTCGATTGTGTCCGGCGTTGATCGAGTCTCGGATCGAAACGAGACTTCATACGGCGTTGCAATCCATGAAAAGGGTTCTGCAATCTTCACCGGTGCGACCACGTCGACCTGCTTCGTACAGCGCTTCGAAACCTACGCCACTCTGCCTCTGGAGGAAGTAGCTTGTTGCGTACCTTGAGAATGCAGCAAGATTTTTAGTCAGCATTTCGATCACTGACACCAACGGCAAAGTCGGTAAAGTCGGTGATACTTACGATCCAAGCTGACAGAAGATGGACGATGTACCCTGAGCATCTGCAACACACTCTGCACTCGCTTCGCAAAGGGCCCTCTCGGCGCAACCTCGCTGACCCTCCTCCTCGGCGCGGCCAACGTTGCTGAACGACTTGACCGATCTCATGTAACCCTGTGCCAGGTGCAACGCTCGATTAGAATTGGAATAATAAAAGAAACGAGATCGGATAATCTGAACATAGGATCCCGTTATACCTTCAACATGGAAATAGAAGCGACAGCAGCCTCCGAGACCGTGTCCCGTCTTCCCAACGATCTGGCGGTGAACGAACGATGGGAGAACGAAGTCTTCAGCGCGTCCAGAAGATTGATCACTATGCTAATGAACTGTGGCGCAAGAATAAAATTGTTAAATACCTGTGGTCGTTTTTCGCGCAGAAATCAGTCGCGCGTATTGGATAATATAATAACAATCTACACGTGTAAAGCGTAAGTTTAATTAATTACTAAACCGTCGACGCTTCGTCAAGTCTTCAGCTTTCGTCGAAAATAAAGACCTGGATGTTACCTGTGCAGTACCACTTGCAGTTAGCTGGAACAATTGATTTGTCGAAACGTCGACCAACGAGATTGATATCGTTTCGTGGTACAATTCTGTTCGATTACGTACTAACCTCGGAAGCGTTTTTAGCCATAACAGCAACCTGACCGGGTTCTCTGCCCTGTCCTAGAAACGCGCCCAGCACCGCAGTCAAAATGCCCTAAACAACCGACACCAGTAATTGTGCTCTAAGTTGACATTCTCTCATGATTATTTACAGAGGAGTGGAGAGTGTAAACGTTGCCCCAGACAACACACGGTGTGCGGCCTTTTCGGCAAATTACTCGAAACGAAACGACAGCAACGCACGAAACTTCCGTCGACATCTTTCTCTTACATCGTTTAGAAAACGTGAAGATCGTTAACGTGGTCACGATCCCTTTGTTGAACGGACAGTGGACCTCGTTAGCGGAAGCAACCGAACGTGTCGACGTGCCATTTGTACGTTGCTGCAATGTCTCTGATAAAAATCGTGCACAAAGGTGGAGACGAACTATTTTACAACGCGACGATTATATTTTACAGTGCGTGCACGATAAACGGCACGTTCGTATAGGACAAAAAGAAAGAACGAGCAATCACTTGTACAACGATTCTGAACAAAAGTCCATTTTAGAAGGGAGAAGAATTTTTCATGCTCAGCGGTGTACAGTCTACTGCGTGGGTGTGCTACTAATTCTAGTTAGCTATTCAAATATACAGCGTTTCGTGTGTGGAATCTCGACAATGTTACAGGGGAGATCGAACGAACGATTCCATGGTGAATAGAAAATTTAGAAAAAGGCACACGATATAAGGTTTCACAAAAGAACAATGAACGTCGCAGCACTATGCTATCACCATGGAACGATTCGATTGAGTCTTCGATGCGTTTGACCCAGATCGATGCACCCGGTACAGTCAGTTCGGCTTGTGCTTTCGTTACTCGGCCCCGAATCGCGATGAAAGTCTTGGACACTCGTTGTTCCTATTGCGCGAAACCGTTTCAAGTAACCGTCGATTGCTCTCTACAATCCACGCATATTGTCGCGAGTGTCGATATTGTCGACGCGATATCTTGTCAAGAAATCGCCGTAGAAGCAGAAATGACCGTACTCGTGAATGCAAAGGGCGTATAGGTTTGATATGTACCTGCATGGGGCTGCTTTGATTGTCAACTTTGTCGATTCCGTCGACAGACTGCTGAGGGCCTCCAAGGAGTGCGGTGAGCACCCTGAGCCCAACCGAGAGCAAATTTGCCCAGGGACTCGCCGGTGTTCCGTCATCGATATCGTTCTTGCTTGGTCCGGCTACTCCACCGGTTTGTCCCAGCAGCATCTGCATCAGCATGCCCAACATGCTCGACCACGAGAACCCGGTACTGCCACCTTCCTGTTGAGACGAAATAAAATACCTCGTTAACACTTTGCTATGCGCACGTAAATTGAAGTTAAATTGAAGCACGCAAAATCTTTGAACCGCTGGAATTTTGTGAGAAGAATCGTAGATCGTACAACACTCCACCTGTGCTCGTTTTAAAGGGGGGAAGCCCTTTTGCAATGACTGCGTGAAAATTCATGTACGATTGTGATAAATGAGAAAAACGATATCGAGTGTTTACCTGAATCTGATTGGTGCTGATGTCGTCCAAATCGTCGAGAGCAACCTTCTTCATAGCATTCGGTTTATCTACGAATTTTCTCTCGTCCCTGACCTGCTGTTGAAACTGTTGCGGATACTGTGGATGCTGTGGCAGTGCTGCTGCTTGTCCGAGGACAAGGGCCACCAAGCATAGCGACACGTATTGATAGTAATTCATTCTGCGAACGGAATACAGACAACACTATTATCGAAAATGATACGAAGGATTCGATAGTTAAATGAACCAGGATGAGGCCTCAATTGTGCAGGTATGCAAACGAGCTGACGCAACCCTTTCTCCCGATCGTCAACGAGTGACTCAAAAGAGAAAAGAAGAGTGAACGACCGAATTAAGTGGAAGGTGAATCCATAGTTCCTACACTCGTTCAGGGAGAAAATTCCTGCACATCTAGTCATACTCCTACATACGCCGCACCATCCGTTCCATATTACAACAATCCCGAATTTATTTATTTCATTTGCTTTTAACTGCCGCGCAGCGTCCAGTAAGTGGACCAAAAATTAATATCCCCTTCCTTTGACGCGGCCAAAAAAAAAGAAAAAAAGAACAAAGAACGCGGTCAGGTGTCGGAGGAGCCAGAATTTCTTAATCTCGAAGATCGGGCTTGCCTGACTTCGTTCTGTATCGTTGGCCTTGATCTTGAAGCGAGGAAAGAGCGACCGATCGCGCGGACACAGGACGAATAAATTGGAATGCGCGCTACGTGAAACGGAGGAACGACGCCGAGCTACAGGAAAGTGTGTCAGATCGGTTAAGGTCATCCTCGTAGCACCAAGTAGCCCACTTCTCGATCGAAGCTACCGGTTTGTTGAACTCGACAGGTACCGTTACCTGAAAACGCGGTCGCGACCTACTGTGGTCCTCGTCGTCCCCGGCTGCACCGACCGGCTAAGCGAGGAAAAAACGAAATAGAGGAGGAGCAACGACGAGAAGGAAGAAAGCTTCGTGTAAGAGGAAATCGTGGAAATTCGATCGCTCGGAACGGCCGAGAAAAGAGATGCCAGAAGTACGGGACAGTTTATCGACTTCGATTTGATTAACGATTTAATGGCTGCACGCGATCGATATTTCATGCAAAATAGAAGACTTGAGTCGAGCAGCGTGAAGACAAATAGGGAAGACAGGTACATGGCACGCGCCACACCTCTCGAAAACGGTATCTGTCGCGCCGGAAAAATCATGAACGATTTCTAACTGTACCCGACACATAGATATGCACTTCTGTACACTGGCGCTTAATAAGTTTTTTGTTTCGACGTTCCCAGACAGTGCCGCTGGAAAAGTCGATCTTAGTTCGGGCTTGACATTTCTGTAACGCAAGTACCAATTGACGTTTTCCATTGAAATTTTTGATTCTTCGACTCTAAATGACGCAAGTAGTGCCAATCCGGACTGGCTCAGGGTGAATTTTTAAAAACATTTTGTTATAAATATGTTGGTAATAATGTGATATTCGTTACCCGATTAATCAATATTATTCTCTTTTATTGCCACGTCCCATTCATAAATATCGTCGTCCCATTCAATGCAATCAATTTATAAAGGGGACGAAATGCACTCTTTTTAAAAAGCAAGAAAAATAAGAAAGCTGTGCACAATTTATGATTAAAAGTACCGCGTACAGTTGCAACCAGATAGCTACACTTTCCAATATTATAAATTGGAAGTAGAATGGTCTTTTAGTCTTTTTTTTTTTTTTATACCATATTCAAAACAAAAAGCAAAACGAGCTGGGAAAGTCACAACTGGGGAAAATTGAAAAATAATTGTGAGACACTTTCGCGTTACCTGCATTCTCAAATGCGGCCAATATTAGTGCGCAGAGGTATCGTAAAATTGGGAAACGAAGTGACGCGAAGGGGTACCAGTATCGATATATTAGACGAACCGTAAGTCTACTCACTTTGTTACTTTTAGGTAGATTTCCTTGACACTGTCTCTCAGTTCTGAAGATGAAATTCCTCGCGGGGTCTTCTATATAGCTTGCGTACTCACGTGGGGGTAGACCGCACGGCCAATGACTACACACCTTTGGCACTATTTTCAATGGAACTGACCAATCCTCCTGCGCTCTGATCGCTGTCGATCCCGAAGGTCTACTTTTCGAATACTTTTCGACGAGATTTTACGGTTTCGACGTTCCAGTCGCCTTTTATTTGGATCGAATTCTCTAGCACAAAACAAATCTTTCTTTCCTTCCGTCACAAATACCTAGCCACCCTGTCAAGTTAAAATATCGTAACTAAACTGTAACTCGGTTTAACTTTAATTAGTATGAACGAGACATATTGTTTCTATTGCACAATTGCATTTAATATAATTAACTTGTCAAGGTGCGCGATAACTTGGATACAGAGTTTGCTCGTATTACCTTTTGCCCACAGTAAATCTCGTCCACCTGTAGAGGCAAATTCCTTGACATTATAAAGATCCGTAATCATCGATAATGCCAGTTTGTGCAATTCTTTCACCCACTTACGGAAACGTTCTTGCACGGACTTCTTGCCCCATCCAATTCCTTTACTGCTACCAGAACGAACCAGTTATAAATTAGATACCGAACAGAAGAAAAAACAACATCTGGATTGCATTCGGATTCTTTTCTACGCTGCCCTAGAACTTATGCCCCCTTAAATGAATCCCGCAAGTATCCAAGAGTGTCCAAAAAGAAGCATTAATTCTGTCTCTCTAAAAAGAAGGCAACAAGTAGTTGAAAATTCTTCAACACAGTGAGGCCGTTAAAATATCCTGTTCACCTAACCGATATCCAACGACGAAGTTGATGTAAAACGACGATGCGTAGATCGATCGGTGGATCGACCCATTCACTCGTCCACGACCGGAGGCTTTCCTTTTCTTCTTGAAGGCCCATTTCGCGTTGCGTGCACCCTAGACCAGGCAACCGCGATACATCATAACTGTTTCAGTAGCGGGATGCTGGCGTACTGTCTTCTTATTAGAAGGATCTCGCTAATCACCGCGTACAGGAACTACCTGCACTCCCGGGGAACGAGGATCGAACGTACGTGTGAACGCACGTATCTGCCATCGACTCTACGATGTCTAAAGAATTTTCCGTTTTAATTTTGATTCATTGCATTGGTATTAAGAAAGATGCAGATTATTGATTTGCCTCTGGAACATAATATCGACAAGGTATTTGTGGTGTGTTTTACGGCCGGTGGAATGTATTTTGCGTCGTAGATACATAGTAATGTAACGGGATCGACGGACAACCTTCAATAGGCTGAAGTGAACCGATTTTACTGTCAATGTACTGAATTAATTGGTTACTTTCATCCTTCCGGGTTCCTGTGTATGCTAGGTGGAATAAAAAGGAACGAGTTCTGATGTCTGAATACAAATGTTGTTAACGATTTAATTATAACAGTGTGAGATAAATGAAAGATGTTCGTGAAGAAGGGTTAATTTTGATCAGAAGAATTTAATGCGATACAGAGTAAAGCAATATCAAATTCTAATTGAATATACTAGATACTTCGATGCTGCGACGATTTGACGCCATTAAGTGACCCCGCGAAGCGTCGACCTTCTAGACGGCCTCAGGAAGCGTAGAAGAGGGACAACGCGAACCACCGTTCTTCGACGCTTACTATCACTACAACTCTCTATTTTTCTTTACGTTACTTCTTCCCTAATATAATTGTCAACGTCGTTATTCTCTTCCATCTGCCGAAAAAAATTCGCGGGTACATTCATCTTCTTCATCCCGAACGAACTTGCACAAGAAAGAAATGAAAAGAGGAAACAACGAAGGCACATTTTTTCACGAACCGAGGCGATTGAAAAGAATGCGATATTTCTCGTAACGGGAAATATTTGTGAATGCGTTAGCGAGTTTAGAGTTCAAACGAACGGGAATCTGTAACGAGCATACATACTCTGCTTCGATATAAAAAGGTTTCTTTCGTTTAACGAGTTTCTAGGCTAAACGTTGCCCCTCGGAAATGTCCTGTCTTGCGCTCGAGTAGTATCATACCCGTTCCCTGTGAACGAACCTCAAGAAATTATCGGTCTTCCGGCAACTATAATAAGGCTGAAAAGAATAGGAGATCGTGTCCGCTATTAGACCTTTACCACTGACACAGAAATGCAATGGCATCCCAGCGTGCGCGAACCAGTCATTTCTGTTCGCCACTTCCTCCACCCATTTTCTACGAAATTGTTCCCCACGGCATGATTATCATAATTAGATGATACATTCAATCTCTTGTAACTTGAATTATACATATAAGAAATTGTGCTTTTATTTTTGCGCACATTTTGCCGAACCCCAATCGTACTTTCACCGTGGAAAATGTCGACGGCTCGAGAAAAAGTAATTGAAATGAGATTACTGGGCGGTCAAAGGTGCATCGATAAATTCATTAAACGAATATATGTACATCCCTATTAGAATATCTATTACAGCTACTTGACATACAAAGTGTCAAGATAGCGGGATATTCTATCGCTGAGAATGGATCGATCTATTTGTATGATGCCTCCCTTTTCCTTCGTGGCGCACGCTTGTCATTGATTCGCTGATAATTAGAATTGAAAATAATTAAATAACCGCGCGAATATAATTAAACAATCAGTGTACCCATTGTGAACAAATGTGTCTTTGATCACTCTTGGTGTCTAAAGGAATTTTTATAAAAACAAAAAAATGCGAAAGGTTCATCCACAAATTGCATGACGCCCGGCTTCGAGTATGCGAAACATTGATGATCAAACGTTGCCCTAGCGATCAAGATTCTAACCTTGTAGTTCATGACAGGCAGTTTTCGGTATTGTGCGGTGGTATTACAATCCTGAAAACGATAGTGCGAAGAAATATTTGACAAAATGGAATGCTTAATTGGAATACAGTTTAAAGATTTTGTATTAGTTGCGGCTGATATGACTACAGCCCAGTCTATTATGGTTATGAAAAATGGTAAGGAATCCAACGTGTATACAACGTAGTTGCAACCTAAAAGTACATTGATCTAAATTGATCGTTTCATTGTTATTTCTGTTCTGTAAATGAAAATTCAATAAATAAACTGTAATAGGATTGTAAGTCGATATGCACGTATATAATAGAATAATTACAAAATATCTAAACAACGAATGCAATTCATGTAACGCGGTTCCTTAACATCTTGTTTCAGATGAAGAGAAAATTTATAAGATGTCGAATAAACTGATTATGGCGGTATCTGGAGAGTCTGGAGATACTACACAGTTTTCTGAATACATAGCAAAGAATATACAATTGTATAAAATGAGAAATGGCTATGAATTGTCTCCGAAGGCAGCTGCCTCGTTCACCAGAAGAAACCTGGCGGATTATCTCAGGAGTAGAACGCCGTACTTTGTTAACTTACTAATGGCCGGTTACGATGATAGTAAAGGGCCTGAGTTATATTTCATTGATTATTTAGCGTCGTGCGTTAAAGTGCCATACGCAGCCCACGGCTACGGAGGCTTCTTTTCTCTTTCCATTTTGGATAGATATCACAAATATGGTAAAGAAAACTTCAAAGAATTTATTTAACATGGGCTTTTATTCATACATATTCTTAATACAAGTTTGTATCAAAATATGTTACATACACTGTTTTGCATTGCAGATTCAACAGAAGAAGAAGCATATACATTAATGAAAAAGTGTGTCAGGGAAATACATAAAAGATTGATTGTTAATCTTCCTAATTTCAAGGTACAAAAGGTATCTAAGGATGGAATAACAGATTTGGAATCTATCACAGCAAAGAGTTTGGCAATCGAAGATGCTGCAAATGCATAAAATCTATTTTTAATGGTTTTATTTGTAATATTATTTCAAATATAAAAAATAAAATATCCTCCATAATTATCAATATAAACTCGACTATATCACGTGTTTACCAGAAAAAGCCTAAGCAACTAGTAAAACAAAAATACATAAATGACAAAAGAGTAATTTAATTTTATTATTATTTCAAAAGATGTTTACAAATTCTTCTAACTATACTTATTTTATAAATTCATTTTTTCATTAATAAAAACACGACTACTCCGTAGGAAAGTTGTATTTACTTAGTAGAATGATAAATTTGGGCAAATAATTATCAATCACGAACGAGTATATTATCTCAAATTCGATAATTAATTGAAGATCGATTTTGTAAAAATGACTCGCTGTCATAGTGTTTTAAATTGTGCACATGGAAGATTGTACCTAATGATAACCAATAAGTTTAAATACTACACAGTTCTAACAATATACAAAACACTTAGGGCATGGTATCAGACTGCAAACCTATAGGAATGCATATTTAATCCGACAACTCAGAGTAAGGCAAAAATTATTTTGTACGTTCAGATGGAAAGTTTCAAGTTAAGTATTGTTCCACTATTTTTAGTTGCTTCGTTAATGATGATTATTTCCTATACTTGGCAACTAAAATTTTAACTAAATCTTAACCAACAGTTTTTCATTCTATTACAAATACTACGAATCTTAATTGACAAAAAAAAATACTTTGACTGTACGCAAACATACGAAAAATGGTACATGCGTACAACACAATTATTAATACATATATCCGCTTAAAATTTTGTTTATAAAAAAATTTAAGAAAAGTACTATTTGTATCCTTCACAATTTGCTAACGTTAACATTCCTATATTTGTAAATATTTAAGAAAAATGGGAGATACGGAATAAATTATGAATTATTTGTTCAACTGAATTCGAATGTACCCGAGTACATTATTTAAGACGAATTAAATATTAGTGTTCATCACACAGTGTGCACGAAGGACGTAATTTTATACGCCTTCAACACTTTCGATTTTGTGATTGTACCGCTTGAGCATAAGACAAATCATCATTTCTTCCTATATAAGAGTAATTTTAAACAATAACAGCATAATGACAATGCTGAAAACGTCTTCGTATCGATCATCTCAAATGGAAACATTATGAATCCTTTTTCGTTTCTGCTTGTGTTTGTGCACTTTGTTCCGTTTGTGTCGTATTAACCGGATGGTCTTCGTATCTGGAAAATGAGATATTTATATTCAGTTAATTCTTAACAACTTCTTAATCAAATGTATAAATGGAGGAAACGATACATACGAAAATAATGCCTTCAGGTCTCCTTTAGCTAATGCCAAGAGTAAAGGTGTTCCCAAGCAAGCAGGTACTAAATACAACAGTGCTGGCTGTGCATGGTTGAACAAATGCATGATGAGCATTGTCGCTAGTAGTCCCATGAAATATGCAAAGAATGTTGAGTAGAAGTATACATTTGTTTTTCTACTCAAACTGTTATCGAATCGCAGTAGGAGCGCAATGAAAATTCCAGGCAAAACGATGTCACCTAAACCCAGCATAGCGAAATTGCTAGCAGTGAGACCTTTTTCTAATATGTCTTGAGGAAACACTAACTTGATTGGTACTTCGAACGATTTTGCAACTGTAACCATCACATCTGTACCAAATACCCAGAATGCATCATAAAACAAAAGTCCGCAAAGTAAGATACATCCTGTTACAACATTGTTAACGTGTAACAATTCAACTCCGTTGATCGCGAATGCAATGCCAAACAAATTATTGGCAATCCAATGCTGCAAATTAAAAGAATAATAAAACTAATTCATTCGAAGGCACATACCTTTAAGTGAATTTCAGTTAATATTCTTACCTTCTTTAATAGATACCAAGCACCAACAAGTGAACAGCAGAACAAGCAAACAATATCATGTTGATTAAATTTGTAATTGATAATATGCTCCGCTTTATCACCTTCACCCCTGGTAAACAGTATATGATACTGAGTTTTTGGAATTGCAGCAGGCACCAATGACGATATTAACGGGCTGCAATTATTAGACACGATATTGAAGCTACCCAATGAATAAATATTCTTAATGAATGTAAGATGTTTTTTACCTTGTGAGATGACACAAAGCTAAGATTCCTAGGAAGAAAAAATATCCAACTAAGATTTGATTAACATATTCCTTAGCAAATATCTGAAAAATATTTAACAAAATTAGAACAGCAAATTGGGTGAAATAAATTCTTTATACAGTTCATGGATCATCGATTTAGATTCAAACACTTTGTACCTTATATAATAGATATAGCCCTACTAACGTGAAGCTGGAAATAAAAGGAAATATCGCAGCTTCTTTATACGTCATTGTGTCTGGTTGTTCCCCACTTTCTTTACATTGTTGCTATAAAAAAAAGCATGGTCATAATGTAGACAAAATTTAACAAACACTTTACATATTAAATTAACCAAAACACAACACGAAAACTTTGTAAACTCAACACTTGTACCATCTGAACTTGCAAAGTGTTATTTTATTCTATTGGAAAATATTGCACGCAACAAAACTAATAAATTTGTCGATATACGATGCGTTAATCGTATTAAAGTTAAAAGACATTCTTTGAAGTAGTAGTATACAACATATGTTAAAACGCGTGGCTAACCTGCTGCTCCTTATGGTGTTTAACTGCACGATAACTACCGAAGAAAATGGGTAAAATTGCCATGATTATCAGACTTCCGTATGCAATAGCCATACCCTCGGGTGTCGAGGGTACTCTTCCCGTAATTGCCTCATTACTTTCCGTTATATTTTCAATTGCTTGGCCAGCGATTCCGTTTACCTCGCTTGCCATCTTGGACTCGCTAGATAGACTGCGTGTCACTCAGGTTTGCCAGAAGTAGAACGAAAATGGCTGCTGGATATTGATATGACGTAGCAACGCTCAATTAAATTTGTGGCTCCAGTAATGTAAACAGAGAAAAGTGAGCTGCCTGACCAACAACTAGCCACAGACGAAATATATTAATAGATAAAACACCTTATGGGCTTTCGTGGATCAACGTCACTGCCATACCGACTTAGACATCAGACACTGATTTGAGCATCCTCTGCTCATGAACAGTGCTGAGTTGAAGAACTATTATTTACTGAAGTAGGGTTGGGGACAGATGTCTTGCATAGCTTTCGTAGCTTTTATACTCATTTTGATTGTGAGACCCTACTTTTTAGAGAGCTTGAAGTTAAGACGTTGTTGATTAAAATCGGCCCACTCGAACGCGGGATAATAAAATTTGTTTAAAGGAATAATAAACAAATGGGTTATTTCGAGTTGCAGGCGAGCTACATCGGTTTGGCCTTCCATTTTTTCTTTTTCCTTTAAATATCCTTAAATAATCTTTCTCTCTCCTGCTACATACTTACTAAATATATTATAATATATTTTGTGTGTGCTGGTTTTATTCGATACCTTTCTTCCTATTAAATTCACCCCTTTTGCTTCAGTCCCTTTTCTTTTCTTTGAGGTTTCCTCTCAATGGAAGCTCTCGGTTCAAGGAACAATCTGATTCACCATTAGATCGGTCCTCGTGTATAGCTTCGGTGCAATTCTCAAACGAATTGTTACATTGTTTGTAAAAAGTAAACAGCGCATGTAGCATTTGTAAATATGGTCGTGTAGCGGCATCCTTTACCTGCATTTTGAGCACTCGATCATTAATCTAGCGCCTCCAGAACAGAGATAATTACATTGAACCGGAGTGTAATTTTGCCGCTTTTTCAATTGTTAATAACTTTTAAACCACAAATGCCATATTGTTGCACCTGTTGGAGGATATAGCTATGGCCCGTAGCTTTAATTTAAGACCAGTCCGGTTAAGAAATACGCAGTAGAAACCGAGAAAAACGCAATTGTTTAAATTAACGATGTAATCCAGGAATTCGGTTTTGGCGGTGCGGAAACCTGCGAAAAAGGCCGCAAACGCGAGATGGCGCCACATATCTGATTATCGACTGTCTGTGATTTGGTTACCGACATATTGTCGGTATAAAGCGATAATTGTAATTCTAAATTTTATATCTCGACTCCTGCTGGTTCTTTTTAATTCTATGAGGTGTCAAAAGAATGAGAAAGAATCAAGCTATTCACCTGTCATAGTGCCGTTGCTCTAAGTTTATCCACTTGCTCGTTATAATTAATTTAATTGTGGAAATGTTTATAACAAACCAACGACGCTTGACATATTTCTGGCATCTTATCGAAGGTATTTACATCTCCGAATATTTATTTCTTCCAATACATTTTCCTGTGTGCACTAAGTATATACTAACAATAGTATTCCTTTTTGTTTATTTAACCTAACTTTAGATTTACTATCTTAGCTTACGCATTCTTTTCTTCCACTCTTTCTTTCGTACCTCCTCTACCATACATATTGCCCTATTTCTTACTAGCAGTCTCTTTATGCACATCTATTATATGTATATCTTCCAGTTTCAAATTCCGAAGCTTTTATCTCTTATTCTATGCATCAGATCCTGTAGCGTAACCACCCTAACTGTTTCCCTACATTCTCGTACTAGATGTTCTATCATTATAAATTTGTCTCCACACAAGTCATACCTTTCATATTCTACTTTCTCCCAATGACTGTTCGACTTTTGTGTGCTTCCAGGTCTTACCTACGTTATTAATTGCTTACGTGTTGCTGTTAGCCATTAACTTTGGTACTGCGGTAGTGTCGCTGTTCTAATACATCTAAACCTGTCGTTATATCTTGCTCATTTTATTTCTGTGTTCTGGTCCTGTTGTTCTATTTCGTAGTATCTTTATTCCATCACTTTGTTTCCTTCGCTTCGTGTCAAAGTTATTCAAGCCTGACTTATATTTCATTCCTTTTCAAAGATTCCTCTATATCTCTTATGCATCAAAGTTGGCCCACCCTTCTTCTTTTTCCTCTATATATCCTTCAACAATCTTACTCTCTCCTGTTACGTTCTTACTAATATACTTTTTGTGTGTGCAGGTTCCTTGGACAACGAAATGAAGAGCATTCGCCGGTACATCTCGTTGTGCATAAGATCAAGAAAGAAGATAGAAGAAATTGTGCCACATACTTTAGTTATTCTTTAGTTATAGTGAATTGGTTTATAAAAATAGTAAGATGTATTCTACATAGATTTAAAAGAATAGTGTGTAAGTATTAGCATGTAAGTTTAAATTGCAACATCTTTGTAACATGTATCTGCATTAATTACTTTGAATAAATCTGCAATGAAAGGAATCGTACTGCTCTTCTTATTTGAACGCCTTATCAATCCTTGAACTGACCTACTTCCAACTCCTTAAACAAGTACTACCGTGCAGGAACTTGAAATGCAAAGTTCCCAAGCGGAGAACTTGTAAAAATAGACCTGAACATTATTAAATTGAGCGCTAATTATCCAGGAATTAATACAACGTCCCTGAAATCTAAGCGCTCGGAAATTCCTGGAACGTGACGTCATTTCCAAGAAATTCTGTGATCGAATACCTCCTCGCATATCATATTCTCCTAATAGAAATCCACGATTTTCGGAAGATATTTTGGCCAGAAACTCATAAATTTAAGCGCTCGGAAATTCCTGGAACGTGACGTCATTTCCAAGAAATTCTGCGATCAAATACCTCCTCGCATATCATATTCTCCTGATAGAAATCCACGATTTTCGGCAGATGTTCTGGCCAGAAATTCGTAAATTTAAGCGCTCGGAAATTCCTGGAACGTGACGTCATTTCCAAGAATTGCTGAGC
This sequence comes from Nomada lathburiana, assembly GCA_963667235.1. NCBI lineage: Eukaryota > Metazoa > Arthropoda > Insecta > Hymenoptera > Apidae > Nomada > Nomada lathburiana. The sequence continues at coordinate 11,853,908 of OY763906.1, forward strand.
TCGGATACCTCCTCGCATATCATATTCTCCTAATACAAATCCACGATTTTCGGCAGAAATTTTTCCAGAAATTCAGAAATTTAAGTGCTGAAAATCGTGGATTTGTATCAGGAGAATATGATATGCAAGGAGGTATTCGTTCTCAGAAATGACGTCACGTTCCAGGAATTTCCGAGCGCAAAATTTCTGAGTTTCTGGCAAAAATATCTCGCTGAAAATCGTGGATTTGTATTAGGAGAATATGATATGCGAGGAGGTATTCGTTCTCAGAAATGACGTCATTTTCCAGGAATTTCCGAGCGCAAAATTTCTGGGTTTCTGGCAAAAATATCTGCTGAAAATCGTGGATTTGTATCAGGAGAATATGATGTGCGAGGAGGTATTCGTTCTCAGAAATTTTCTGGACTTCTGCCGACCAAGACGAGTGAAGACTTAGAATTTGCTGCTTCCAAATTTAATAACGTATAGGGCCATTTTGACAAGTTTCTCGCTACAGGACTTTGCATTTAAAGTCTGTCCACGGTACTTCTTGTTTAAGGAAGTGGAATTAGGTTCTTTCAAGGATTGTTAAGGTTTGTAAATAAAAATAGCAGTGGTATTCTTTGCATTGAAGATTTATTTAAAAGAATAAATGAAGATACAAGTTACAAAAATGTTGTAGTTACAAGTTACAAGCTAATACTTATAAACTATTCTTTTATGTCTATTTACAATTAATTCTAAACTAACATTTATATAGTATAAAAAATAGGATAAACATAAATAATCTAATACTTATAAGCTATTCTTTAAAGTTAATTTACAATATACCTTACAGATAAAACTTATACTAAACTTTGCGTACTTAAAATGCTAAAGCTTATTTTAAATTGCAGCAATTGTGTAACTTGTGCATATGTAAATTGCTTATTATATCTTTCATTTTATATTTAGCACATTCAGTAGAACTTGTTACAGTAATATAAGTAATATTACAGTTTATACAAGATCTACCGAATAAACTGAATATAAAATAAAAGATATAATGAATATACATAACAGTGAATTACACAATTGTTCTAAATCAGTGGTGAGCAACCATTGGCTCGTGGCTCGCAATACTAACACCTTCGCATCAGAGGAGGAGATATCTCGCCGCGTGATTTCGTACGTGATACGCTTTCGACGAGATATCTTGCAACGCAATGTCTATCATGCGATGCTATGCACGTAATGTCTTCCAACACAAAATTGTTCATGCGACGCTGCGATCTTCTTTCCTCCTCCTACGCACAATGACAAGTGCCGATCAATGATCCTCCTCTTTGCCAGCAAACCTGTACATACAAAACATATATTAATAAGTATGTAACAGGAGGGTGAAAAATTGTTATGCGATGTTTTAAGGAAAAAGAAAGAAGGGAGGGTGAGTCAAAACTGAAGCATAAGAGAAAGAGAAGATTCTTTGAAAAGAAAAGAATGAAATAACTCAAACATGAATAAATTCGACACAGCGGGAAAGGAACAAAGTAATGGAAATAAGATACTATGAATTACAACAGCAGAAGCAGAACAGAAAAATAAAAGGAGCATGATATAACGACAGGTTTAGATATATTAAGTCAGCTACACTACCATAGTACCAAAGTTAAGGACTAACAGCAAAGCTTCAACAATTAATAGCGTAGGTAAGATCTGGAAGCACACAAGTCGAACAGATATTGGGAGAAAGTAGAGTATGAAAAATGTGACCTGTGTGGAGACAAATTTATAATGTTAGAACATCTAGTACGAGAATGTGGGGAAACAGCTAAGGTGGTTACACTACAGGATCTGATGCGTAAAATAGGAGATGAAAGCTTCGGAATTTGAAACCACATGTTATACATATAATAGATGTGCATGAAGAGACCGCTAGTGAGAAATAGGGCAATATGTACGGTAGACGAAGTACGAAAGAAAGAGTGGAAGAAAAGAATGCATAAGTTAAGATAGTAAATCTAACGTTAAGGTATATGTACTATTACAATTAGTCCAAATTCCATGGCTGCGAGGCCGAAACGAAGAGCAATGCTATTGTTAGTATATACTTAGTACACCCAGGAAAATGTATTGGAAGAAATAAATATTCGGAGATGTAACTACCTTCGATAAGATGCTTCGCAGAAATATGTCAAGCGTCGTTGGTTTGTTATAAACATTGCCACAATTAAATTAATTATAACGAGCAAGTGGATAAACTTAGAGCAACGGCACTATGACAGGTGATTAGCTTGATTCTTTCTCATTCTTTTGACACCTCGTAGATTAAAAAACAACCATCAGGAGTCCAGATATAAAATTTAGAATTATTAACGCTTTTTACCGACAATCTGTCGGTAACAATATAACAGACAGTCAATAATCAGACATGTGGCGCCATCTCGCGTTTGCGGCCTTTTTCCCAGTTTTCCGCACCGCCCAAACCTAATTTCTGGATTACATCGTTAATTTCAACAATTGCGTTTTTCCCGGCTTCTACTGCGTATTTCTTAACCGGACTTGTCTTAAATTAAAGCTACGGGCCATAGATATATCCTCCAACAAGTTCAACAATATGGCATTTGTGGTTTAAAAGTTATTAACTATTGAAAAATCGGCAAAAACGCACTCCGGGTCACGGAAATTATCTCGCCTTCTAGGGGCGGTAGATCAATGATCGAGTGCTCAAAATGAAGGTAAAGGATGCCGCTATACATCAATAAATGATTTACAAATGCTACATGCGCTGTTTATTTTTTACAAACAGTTTAACAATTCGTTTGAGAATTGCACCGAAACTATACACGAGGGCCGATCTAATGGTGAAACAGATTGTTCCTTGAACCGAGAGCTTCAATTCGAGAGGTTGTTGATTAAAATCGGCCCAGCAGAAACCGAGATAATTGAGTTTGTTTAACGAAATTATAAACAAATGCGATTTATTCGGCTTGGAGGCAAGCTACATCAATGAGCAAAGGACATAAATTAAAGCTAGGAGCATCAGCTACCATCTGCAATAGGTGGGAACATTATTCCATGTGCAGTTCATTTGTTATAAACAGTTAAACAATTAAAATTGTTATTACGGGCAACTGCATATACTTACAGCAACGCGGTATTATTCCTCGTGTAGCTTATTCATTTCCCTTTCTTTTGAGACGTCGGTGATTAAAATCGGCCCAGCAGAAGCCGAGATAATTGAATTTGTTTAACGAAATTATAAACAAATGCGATTTATTCGGCTTGGAGGCAAGCTACATCAATGAGCAAAGGACATAAATTAAAGCTAGGAGCATCAGCTACCATCTGCAATAGGTGGGAACGTTATTCCATGTGCAGTTCATTTGTTATAAACAGTTAAACAATTACAATTGTTATTACGGGCAACTGCATATACTTACAGCAACGCGGTATTATTCCTCGTGTAGCTTATTCATTTCCCTTTCTTTTGAGACGTCGTTGAATAAAATCGGCCCAGCAGAAACCGAGATAATTGAATTTGTTTAACGACATTATAAACAAATGCCATTAATTCGGCTTGGAGGCAAGCTACAATCAATGACCAGAGGACCTAAATTAAAGCTAGGAGCATCAGCTACCATCTGCAATAGGTGGGAACATTATTCCATGTGCAGTTCATTTGTTCTAAACAATTAAACAATTAATTGTTTATAACCTAGGATCCTAGGGTTATACCTACTGGACTTTTACGTTTTCTGACAAACTTTTAGTCGGACTCTAGGGTTGTTATTACTAAATGGAATACCTGCCCTAATGGGAGGTGATCGTAACAACTTATCCGGTAAACAGGCCCTGAGCACAATCGGGCCGCAAAGGGTCGCAAGGGCCAAAAATACGAATGATCCTGCTTTACTTACATTATTACATGCAGGACAACTTAATTAAAAAAATAAATATTAACATTAACATTTTAAAGATGAATCTATCTCGTCCATGACTTAATCTAGAGCTCTGGTCAGTAAGACAGCCACAAATGTGACCGACAATAAGACGCAATGCTCCTTTCGAGATCTGCGTGTTTATTCACCAGGAGCTGGCTATAATAAATAATATCATTGATTTTATGTATTAAAATATCAATAATATCACTGATTTTTTTATGATAAGTTATTTTGTTGAAATGAACTTTTACTTCAGCGTACACGTGGACGAATTAACATTGTTTCCACTAGCGCTGTCAAGCTGTATTCTAAAAGAGCAATGAAAATTCACTATGAAAATGGCAAACGAGAGTTTGCAGAGTTGAGAAGTGAATATTAATTACTCAATCGAAAAACTGTAAAACGTTTATTTCATTAAAAAACGTAAACTGTTGTCATTTTAGTATTTCACTATATGTCATCAAAAATAAATACGAAGGTTTCAGTTTGAAAAAAACTCGACTTCATAACGAACTGCATAGGTTATGCCTGTAAATTGTTTTGTTTAACAAAAATGTAAACTTATGTAAACGCTGACTTAAAACTTATTCACTATGCACAAATACCAATGAACTTCGGTAAGATATTTCATGCTCAATAAATATGATAACCCTTGACATTCCTCTTAATGCGATGCACATCCTATGTAATTTTATATATTTTTGTTTATTTTCCTTTAACATAACATTCACTTATTTCATTATTTTTTTTAGCAGATGTAAATGGATGTAACAAAGTGAATAATGGGTATATTAAATATTAACAAAGTATTCATGGAAACATCTCAGTTGCATTCAGAAAAAGCCAATATTATGTCTTTGAAAAATGAGATATATTGTCACCATGAGATACTTAATTGTCTACCTCTGAGAAAGCCATATATTTACACATTATGATAAATTGTTCGACCATATTATTCATGATAAATGGATCATTCTTATCAAACAAATATATAACTGCGTATGTTATTCTACGATCGAAAACATGAATTCATATATCAATTGTGAAAAGGAAAGACTGTATCATAGAGGACAAATTGATGTAATTGATATGCCAGTGCAATTAAATTGTAATTACAAATATTTTTTTGTTTACGAGGATCAAGTATCCAGATTTGTTGTATTGAAAGGTTTGCATGGGAATGCAGCAAGTGAAGTAGCTATAAAACTTTTAGACGTATTAGCTATTATTGGAGCCCCACAGGTTTTACAAAGTAGTAACGGACGTGGGTTCGCGGAAGAAGTTGTACAGGAATTACGGTTTTTATGGAAAGATTACATTATACTTCACGGGGAAATCTCTGAAGGTGAGAAGAGTAGAGATTTTAAGAATTTACTTGAACATTGGATAGAAATGAATCCAACCACAACATGGTATGAAGCATTGAAACATATTCAAATTTTCCAAAATTCAACCTTTCGTTGTGATAATGGAAGGATTCCATACGAGGTATTGTTTGGTAAAAATGTTCACGAAGAATTTCAAAAACAAACTAATAGTATAGATTCAAGGGAAATCATATGGAAAGAAGAAGAATGGATTAGTCTTATGCCCAATAATATGAGCAAGTCTAAAGAGAAAGGTAGTGAACGCCTTACAAAGGACTCAACCAATTTGACTGGCGTAAAGGATTTGGTCGGTGTAAATGTAATAGCAATAATACAATTATTTGTTATACTTTATTAATCAGTACTCCACTATTTTTCAGCTAAAAGAATACGAGAGTGACTCTTCCGGCGAAGATAGAGACGGGGTGCAAACAGATGCCCCAGATTTTAAATTTGTAAATGTAAAAAGTGAACCTTTAAACGTACATACAGAAGATTCAGTATTTGAGGATGAATCAATGATAGCTGATAAAACATTGTCCATAGGAGATCTAACTGATTTAAAGTGCAAAATCTGCAATAAACAGTACATGAAACCTGGGCATTTGAAAAATCATATGAGAACGCACACAAGGGGAAAGAAATTTGAGTGTAAATTATGCAATAAAACGTTTCATGTTCTAAGCTTGTATGAGAAGCACACACGTCAATCTCACCGTCAAAATAAATTATCTAGCTTGAGTAGAAAAAGGAAAAGTAAAGATTCGCAGGATGAAACGACGGTAGATGCAAAAGCAGTTAAATTAAGTTCCTCGTCGGATTTCAATCACGACGATACACTACCAAATGTAGACAACGATAGTCCGAAAGCAAAAAGGAGTCTTATTAAAGAACGAAAGAAAGGATCTGCAGACAATCGTTCAATGAAACTAAATGGAGATTCAACTCTAGATTGTTCGTACTGTAACCAAAAGTTTAACTTTCCTAGTGTATTAAAAAGGCATATTCGATCGCACACAAACGAAAGGCCATACATCTGTGAAATTTGTAATAAAAGTTTCAAACAATTGGGCCATCTTAGTCAACATTCATTGACGCACAAGGATTGTCGTTCATTCCATTGTGCAGTGTGTGGAGTAAAGTTTGACACATTGGGTGCTCTAAAAGTCCACGCTCAGTCACACAAAGAGGATTATATTTCCAAAACTAAAGCTGCTTTTCGTCTATTCGAATGTGACAATTGTAAAAAGGTATTCACCACTAAAAGCGTTTTGGAACGGCACATCCTCACTCACTCCCATGAACGTCAGTTCGCATGCGTAATTTGTGGGAAGAGATTCAAGCAAGCAGGACACGTAAAATCTCATATGCTTGTGCATACTGGTGAACGAAAATTTGAGTGCACGGTCTGCAAGAAAAGATTTAGCCTATCGAATTCTTTGAAAAAGCACATGTACGTCCATAATGGACAAAAGCCGTATCAATGCGATGTATGCGGGGCACGGTTTCTTGAAAAGAGAAATCTAAATGGACATCTCATGACTCACACGAATGAACGTCCGTTTCGCTGTAAGATTTGTGGCAAGCGATACACTTTAGCGGATACTTTACGCCGGCATATAAGTGCTGCTCACGAAGATGGGCGTACGTATCAATGCGAAATTTGTGCGAAAATGTTCAAACAGCTTGCCCATCTATCTGTACACAAGAAAGTACATAATGATGAACGACCATTCCAATGCCATTTATGCGAAAAGAACTTCAAGCATAAGAACGTGCTTAAATCTCATTTGGCTATTCACGCAAATGTGAGGCCGTTCGAATGCGATGAATGCAAGGCTACATTTGTAAGAAAAACTAATTTGCAAACGCATATCGCATCCGCTCATATGAATGAAAGACCATATGTTTGTATTATTTGCGGGAAACGATTTAAACAGATTAGCCACTTAAATGGACACGTCGTAGTGCACAGTAATTTAATGCCTTATCAATGCGATTTCTGTGATCGGCGATGTAATCGGCTCGACAATTTGAAGAAACATATGCGTCTTCACACAAAAAATAAAGAATGAATGTCTTGTATAGGACATTTTCAATTTGTTTCAATTGTGAAACTATTTAAGTTGGATCCTATGTATATTATCAGTAACCATAAGTCGATTTTGGAAGCTTCCAGTTTTATCCTATGACGACTGTAGTTCTGATTCATCTCGGACAAATTTTATTTTTATTTATACTCGTATACTTGTGATCAATGTATACTTAAAGACTTTACATATTTTTATAGTATATAAAAAAATGCTTCATAGCTTTATTCTCTTGAAAAGCTCTTGAAAAGAAAAGAATCGTGGAAATAATAGTTAAGATTGACAGTAAAAATCAATGTTTCAAAAGCCTTTCACCTTTCCCTGTACTTTTGCTGATCTGTTTATATAATACATTCGTACAAATCTAAATTCGTAAGATCAAATTTTTATGGTTTATACGTGTGTATGTGTTCCAAGTTTATTGTTCAATGAGATATATATTTAAATTATGCCTAATGATTCATCATTGCATTGTTTTTTAAATAAATATTCAACGAAATCAAAGTATTTTTTCTTATCTTAAGTAATATGATACTTTGCGATAAACGGGTAATGAATTTATTAGTTTCGCGCAAAAAAATGATGTACGCAATACATTTATACACATATAGTTGTTTGGCTACTAAAGCGATCAATGACTTTAAAGCAATACAACATTTAGCACAATCTTGTTTGTGTAACAGATAAGAAGTAGGTATGGCTCTGCATCGATTAGATTTTTCAAAGACCAGGGTACCACAGAGTGCAGCGCTTAGTTCGTTGTTCTCGTTCGAGTTCGACATGAAGTATAACAAGGGGTTAAAGTTCGGTTCGGTACTCACTGTACTGATAGTTTTGGTTGCAATTTATTATAGAAACTCGGAGAATGTTCTTCAAAAACATTTGCAAACTTTGATCCACGGCCTAGAGAAACTCGAAAACAAACATGTGATTACTTCAAGACCAAAAGTTGCGATAGGTTATGGTGTGTGTACGGATGTATTCGTCAATGCTAAAGACTTACTGAACTACTCTGAAGAAATCGGACGACCTGAACATTTTGACGAAATCAACACAGAATTAGAACTCTTAAAAAGTTTCGCCTATTATTTTCGTTATGGAGCAGCTGCAGAGTAAGGGCTATTTTTGCAGCTTGAATTTCGAGAACTTTTATTATTAATTTGACGTTTTATAGAAAATATACTTTAAACAAGCATCAAATATTTTCATATTTTTTCTTAGAAGGTACATGGCAAATCGAACATTATTTGACGAGCTGGTTACCAAAGCTCGTTCATTTTCGTCATCGTATTCCACCATCGGCGGTAATGCAGCATTAATGGCATTAAGATTCGCAAGGGAGGGATGCGATGTTACGCTCGCCGCAAAGATAACGAGATCTTTGCATCAAATGATGCCACAAGTTATCAATATTGTCGGAGGTGAAGTAAAAAGGGATGACATACATCTAGTTATAGAGTATAAACACGGAGATGTTTGGGGTCCATACTCTAGTGCTAGAGCTAATAGGTTCGGAGGCAAATTATACCACAACTAATAATGAATCTCTCTAAGAAACTGTAAATAATTCTGAATTATTTGTTTAGGTACATAATTCATAATGATGCCAATAATCCTAGGATTAGTTCTCTTGACGCATTTAACAAACTTTTGTCTACTTACGAGCCCAATTTGCTTGTTATCAGTGGCTTACAGATGATGGATAATTATCCGCTCCCAGATGGTAATTGAAATGACATTTCTAATTACACAAGTCTTGAGTCTCTTTTCTAACGTATACTTGTTAAAATGCAGATGAAAGACACGATATTCTACACAAGGTAAAGAAACAAATGGTGGATCGATCTACATCTACAAACATTCATTTTGAAATGGCTTCATTTGCGGAGGATAGATTACTATTTGAACTATGCAATTCGATTATACCATTTGCCGATAGCTTAGGAATGAACGAGCAAGAAATCGCTAATTTGCATAATGCAATGTATTACGGAAATATTTCTTTGGTGGCGAATTCAACTCCGCGTATAGCGACAGTTTTAGATCAAATGCGAACCTTGTTTAAACTTATACGTGTAAGGAGTAAAACTATCCCTAACTCTCGGGTGCTAACGAGGATACATGTTCATACATTAGCTTATCAAGCTATATTTACTGTAAAAGATTCCGTGTGGAAGAATACAATGGCTGCGGCGGCCAAGGCATCGTTAACAGCTCATAGACATGTATGTGCAACCAGTCATGTAAGTAATATCGATGACACGTTCAAAGAAACCACTACGAATGCCACTCTACGTTGCAAAATGTTTCCAGGTTGATGTTAAGAAAGCAGCATTAATTCTGGACGACAGTTTTTCAACATCTATTGTTGGTGGTACACGAATAGCACTGGATATCGAGAAACCAGTTTCTTGTTGGGATGAAGTGACAAGCATTGGAAACGAAGATATTCCAATTCAAGTATGCGTGGCCCCGGTATTAGTCTGCACCGAAGCTGCGCAAACTGCCGGTGGCGGTGATAATATATCTAGCGCTGGTCTCGTACTGCAAATCTAATGTACATTGCACTCTTGGAAATAGGTGGTTGATACTGAAATTTTCGTACCACTCTACACTCACGAAATACGATTAGATATCAGTGCACATCAGCTTTTGAAGATTAGATTGCATTTCATTCCATAAGCTACCATTCCAACATTCGTAAATGATATTGCAAGTCGTTTTTTTTCTAGAAATTAAAGAAGAACCATGTTTGATACACTACTTCCATGTTACGATGGAACGTATTGAATATTCTTGGGCTTAAAGATTAGAATAAAATAATATTTAAAACGTGAATGTACCTAAATGTAGGTATATCTAGATATTTTTGCTCTCCTATGTCGTAAATAAAAGACACGAAACCGTGCATGATACTGAATGATATTTTTAACAGGTAACAAATGTTCAAACGGGGTGAATTGAATAGTAAAAAATATGTAGAAGTGTGCGTAGTACCACCCTTAAAATAAATGTCATTTCGTTCCATGCACGAATTGTTTCAAAAACTAATTTTAAAATTGAAAGTAACGAATCACTGTCGCTATTCGCGTGTTCTGTATATATAAAACGGAAGGTTTCTTTATAGAACGATCGTTTCAATTGTAGCGTACAAAAATGGTATAGCACCACGAAATAATTGTTAAATCGTTAAGTGATGTTTGAAAAATTAAGACAATACTCTATACAAACATAGGGCATGCAACTGATGCCTAATAATATAGTGTAATTCGTGTTGTGTACGATACCATGCAGCTCTTAAAGTTTGTTTTACAAGAATGCATATAAAACCGAGGCGTCTAATTTATACATCCGACTAATTAACCAATCTGCGTCTCGGTTAAATATATTTTCTTGTTAATGATACTGACGGAATTAAATGTCTTCAAATTATATATTGTGCGGAGGTTTTACACTTCCAGGATTAAGTTATGTGATATTATAGCATTTAAAAAATACTGTCAAACAGTTTTCAAATGAAAAACTATAAAATTCAAGCAAAAGAAATAAACAATGCATAGTTGAACAACAACCACTGAGTTTTCTTTGTCCTCTTTTAGTTTTATATAATTTCTCCTTTTGCATAACTTCGTCATTTATTAATGAAATACTATTAATAAATTGAATTTACACTTTGAATTTTTGTTTAAACACCGTGTTTATACTGCTCATAGTGACATTAAAAGTAAACGTGTTCTAAGAACTAAAGAAACCGATTCCTTACATATCTAAAGTACATTGTTTATAATACCCTTCTGCACAAATGGGAATTTTAAGATTAAACGGATGCATATATAGTATGCATATATACGACAATACAAAATAACTGTATGACGTCGCGAAGATTTAATTTTTACAGAATTTTAAGAATAATCATAGTACTCTCTTCAATTAATGTTGACAAATGAAAACAGCATACTCAATAAAAAATAGTAAACATTTCGCAAGATCTTTTCATTCCGTTCATCGATAAGGCATCGCTATACTATCAACTGATCTGTTACCAGTAAGCAAGGGTGAAGAAACATTTACTATTTTCTATTTAAGATACTAGTTTACATAATTACATAATTTTACTTTAACACGTGTACCATATAAATTTTACATCGAGGAGTACATGCATCGGTTCACAGTGGATCAAATTGCGAACAACAATCGCTTCAAAGGAAAAGAATAAACAACGATCGAGTGACTCGTGGCTTTAACACTAGATCCTTATCAAAAGAACATAATGAGTCAAAGAACATTACGAGTTCATAAAAAAAGTTTTATAGGATTGTGTCTCCTTCGTCAATGCCTAACATTTTCAAGTCATCTGGCCCGGGTTGTGTATCTACCTCTGTCTCTGCCTGTGTAATTTCAGGTGGCGGTTGATCCATATATTCAGGCCCGTAACCAACACATCCTAACATACTATACATAGATGAATACATAATGTTACTTTCGAGTTGACTTTGTTGTTTCGTTTCAGTTTCTTCCTTGGGGAAAATTATATTTAGAGCCTCTTGCAAATCGTCAGGTAGAGGAATACTTGGATCGGTCCGTTTTTCAGTTGGTTCTGGTATGTCAGAAATATCTTGCGTGCTACTCTCCACGGTTGGTAGTGGAGGTGGTGGTGGATTTTGATGATTCTGAATGTATGGAGAAACTGCAGGCATTTGAGGGGGTGGGTTCGTCATGTATGGACTTTGCACCGGTGGACGTACTGTTTGATGAGGAGAATAACGTGGTTGACTCTGAACGAATGGTGGTGGAGTAGTCATGAACGATGGTGGAGGCCGATTTGTAGAGAATTGTGTTCGGCTTGGCACTGCCTGCTGCTGTGGTTGCTGCTGCGGTTGTTGTTGTTGTTGCTGCTGGGGTTGTTGCTGCTGCTGCTGCTGTGACTGCTGTGCCGAGAAGGTTGGTGGTGGTCTGTTGAGAGGTGGTGGTGGATGAGGTGGCAATGGTAACTTGGCTACACTCTGAGTCTGTTTCTGTTGCTCCATCATTGGTTCCTCGATTACAGTCTCTTCAGATTGATCTTCAATTTCCATGTCTACTACCTGCTGCGTTGGCTTTGTTTCGTTTAATACCGGTGGCGGCGGAGCAACTAATATCTTCATCGGTTGATTCTTGTTCTGACCAGGTGAGGTGCTAGTATTACTATTACCAGCATTACTGTTGATGATAGCTGAAACGCTGCTATTAATATTAGCGTTACTATTGCTGGTAGCGTTATTACCAAGATTTATTGGTGTTGCAAGTTTGGTGATATGCACCACGCCCGGTGGATTTATAATTTCGTTTGGAACTTTTGGTGTATCTTCGAACTTGCTCTGCTGATAGGGAAGGGGTGTGATATCTTTTTCGGGCATCTTTGGCTCTTCAGTTTTTTTTTTGAACAACGGCAATCTGCCAATGAAAGGTAGTTTACCTTTCGATACCTGAGGAGCTGATTTTTTAGTCTGCACACTACCCTTTTTAGACTTTGACGCAGACTCGTTTGTTTTCTTCTCGAACTTCGACTCGTCATTCGACGAATTATCGTCCCTTCTCTCTTTGTTGTATTTATCGTAATTCCTCTTTGGACTATCGCGCCAACTTCTTTCGCGTCGCGGTGAATCATTACTATCTCGCTTCCTTCGATCATCGTAATAATCCCTGTCGCGATCCCTCTCCCTATCCCTATCCCTGTCCCTATCCCTATCCCTATCACGATCGCGATCTCTATCACGGTCTCGTCCGCGTCTTCTTTCGTACCTATTATAGCGATCGTATTTATCCTCCCGTCTGTCATATTTTCTATCGCGATCATCTTTGTATCTGTCACCATCTCGTTCTCTGTCATCTTCCTTTTCTATCGATTTAGTTTCAGGTGGCTTAACACTCATATTAACTTGCTGCTTCGTCCAGAACCCCATGTGTGGTTTAGGCATTTCCTCTGGCTTTGGTAATTCGATTGGCTTGTTGGCTATGGGCTGTGGTTTTTCTTCCTCCTTCTTTATCCAGAATGGTTTCGGTGGTTCTTTTGGTCCCCAAGCTTCTAGATTTTCCGGTTTCGGTTTGTTCGAGAAAGAAGCCTCCTCTGGTTCTTCCTCTTGCTCTTCGATCACTTTTTCTTCGCTTAATCTGCGACTACTGATGGATTTCATCTCTTCTTCTTGTTTTGCCTTCAACTTGTCTCTAATCGAATTCAAGAGTTGCCTCTCGTCAGTTTCCACAGGTTGAGGTTCTGGAGTTGGTGGCTGATTCAAATGTTGAGCCACTTTGGACCAGTGGCCCTTTAACTTTATTCGATGATAATCTATTTCCTCGTTGAGGATGGCTTGGGTCGACGCCTTCATCTTGTTTCGCATAGCAACGCGAATACTCTTGGACATGTCTTGATCGGAATCGGTATCTGAATTTTCTGACTCACTGGAACTGTCACTGCCACTGCTTCTGTTTCTTCGCTTCTTAGACTTCTTCTTGCTCTTCTTGCTCTTCTTTGACTTCTTCGATTTTGGTGGAGGATCGTCATCTTTATGTTTCTGCAATTCCATCTGTATCTGCTTGTGCTTCTCCTCTGAGAACGCTTTTTCACGATCCGCCATCCAATCAGTTTCCCAATGCGGATTTTGCTCAACAAAATGCTGGATAAGGACGTGAGACAGTCAGTTTGATATTCTTTAATGAGAATATCATAAATTTTAACGGAAAGAAGACTTACAGAATAATTCTCCGAATGTTGCTTGGATTTCAAGTGCAAACTCGCACAATGAAGATCGCCGATCCAGGAATCGCAAAGCTTACAGTACCACGATGTCGCAGCGCTGAAGAACTGCAAACCTATAAGCAAATAATTTCGTACTTAGCATTACTTAAGCTTTGAAAATGGTAAACAATTTAAGTTCATAAAGAATGACCTTATATTCTGCCACGACACATTCATGTCACTGAAAACAAAAATAATATATTAAAAGATGCTCAACAAATGGTTGATAACATTAAATATCCTTTTGTAGTCCCACGTCGATCTGTAGAAGATAAGGAGGAGGGGGAAAAAATTATGCTTTATTTGTACAAAAATACGCCACAGTGGCGATACAAGTAAAATAAAAGTAATAAATTACATAAAACAACATAACATGAAACTTTCACACGTACTGTAATTGCATCTTTAATTTTTGTTTATGTTTCTTTTAACTTGTAGTGAACGTCACACTCTAAAAGATAATATGTATAATATATTCAGTGTTGAGTGTATCCTGACAAAAATGACGTAGGCATTTACAGTACGTTTTACAGAAATTTTTAATTTATAATATATACCACAAATGTACGTAGAAATATAACAAATATGCTAAGTAAAATAAATGCACGAGCAATTATCACAATTTCCACATTTTAGTTTAACAATGTACGTTATTCATATTTATGCACGCACCAGTATTATAACATAAGATTTATATTTATGCATATTTCACATCGATAGAATCTTCTTTTGTTCATTCTTGTAGACCGTATGTAGACCTATATGCAACGAATCGATGAACAGTACACTTTGCGAAGGATAATTTTAAATAGTTCAATTATAGAAGCTGAAATATCTGAAATCGCCCGAAAGTGTGCTCCTCGAGTCCATTTAAAATCCAGTGCATCTCTATGGTGTTTTTAACATTGCTATAAAATTTGCTGCTAACAATGTAACATGGAGAACACTTGGCAAAAATGATTAAAAAGAGGAAAACTGGTACAAATACTGGTATTAATAGAAAACCATGAAACGATTTACATTCGTGAAAAAATTCTGATATTTAATCTATATTCGCAATGCAGAAGAAATGTTCATAAATAACTCGACTCGACGAGTGGAGAGTACATATGTTATTGCAAGCAAATTTTTAAGCAAACCATAGTCGTAGATCTCTTCAATACATACCGGACACCACAGTGTCTGTGCACAAGCTACGGAATTGTATTCTATTAGTAATTATCCACTGAAATAGACCATACCTTTAATAGGTGTTCTTTTCGTCGGCAGTCCAGGATAATAGGGCACTTCCTTTTCTGTTCCCTCTCCATTCCGCTCATGCCACGGCATATCAACTATCTTGCGCTCCTGTTGTAGGGAATGAACTATTAGTAACAATGCATGTTACAAATTGTACAAATACTCGGTGGTACTTTTTAATGAGACATTGTTATGGTACATCAATCAGACTATGTACCAAGTACCTGCACGTTGATTGTTACTGTAATATATCATCCTTATACAAATATAGTTCAAATTAGAAATACATAGTTTTAACCGAATCCGTTTGTTCTCTCACAATGTAAATCAATTATCAGTTACATTTTTCTGCATCCTGTTCTAATGATTATAAAGAGGTATTTATCAAAAAGATCTTTAATTAGAAATTTCTACATTCAATTATTGAAAGTACCTATACCAAAGCTGATAGAGTTGTACTAAGTCTCTATTATTACAATAAGAGGAAACTTACTAAGCAAGCTTCTTTGTGCTCATTGCTATGCAGGTGATTCAAATATTCCTTTGCCGTTTTAGGAAATATATCGCAGACTTTACACCAATGCATTTCTGGATCGTAATGCACGAAATTGTACATAGGTTTAGAATCTTCCGGAGATCTCCGTTCTTTCGTCTCCCTTTCAATTTTCGATTCCTTATCAGAATCGGATGCTGACGATCTTTCGGGCGACTCTGATTTCCCTGTAGGAAAGTCTTCTTTCGGACTTCTCGAATGTTTGTTAATTTCTACTTTAAACTTGCTTTTAAGATCGTCAACAGTAGCTTTGTCTCCTATAATCCCGGTAAGCATGTCGATAACGTTATGTATCGACTTCATTTTGTTCTGTATCTCGATCTACAAATAAATCAACGTGAAAGAAAGCAATCTTACGATATATTCAACATATTGTTTAATAATTTCGTACCTGCAACTTTTGATTTTCTTTTATAATACGATTATTCTCTCGTCCACCCTCTTTACCAATTTCATCGCATTGTTGTCGCAAAATTTCCAACTCGCGCTGTAATGTGGTAGATTTCTTAACATATTCCTCCCGTTGTTTAGCCAAAGTTGCTTTTTGCTGTTTCACTTCGGCTGCGATTGCTGCTAGGTACATAATTCATAGAGATGTAAAACACTTGTTACTGCTTTAATATTTTTAACACATAATAGTATTTAACGCACCTTCCTTCTTGGCATCTTCTGGTCTTGCCAAGGACGATACTAATCCAGAGGAAGCGCTATCCACAGGTCTAGACGATTCCTGCTGGGATGTTAACGTTGGTGGAGGTGGTGCTTGCTGATTGTTATAAGGTACCTGATTCCCCTGCCAATTCGGTGGTGGGTAATCCTAACAAAATAAAGATACACTTGATGTCAAATACTCAAACAGTATTTCTATCGAGCCTTACCTTTATTCGTCCATACTCAAATCACAACTTTGGATAATACACGGAAGATTCTTGATGATGAATCATCTGGTCAATAATACTGGTTTCCAATGTCGATGCCAATAAAATAAACAGCGCGAACGTTATACTTACGAGGGGGATTCACAATACTCCGCGATTCAAAAGAACGTAACGGTCATCCCCCAAAAAATTAACAATACTACCAAATATTGTAAAAAAAACACTTTGGTAGTTTGTACAATAATATCTTACTTATTTTCACAATTTCATACAATGTGATCAAACCTACAAATAGGTAATACACCGGAAGTGGTCATAATTCAATTGTATCGCCTTGATTTGCGATACAATTTACATTACCACAAAATAAACTCATTGTTCCCATACAACGTATCCTAAAGCCTTTGTAATTATTATATTTCTTTTCTTTCGAAATACTTACACTGCGATAACCAGTAGGTTGTTGATAACTGTAGTCGTATCCTTGTCCATAACTGTAGTTGTAATTATTGTATCCTTGGTTGTAAGTCGGCAAAGGTGGTGGCGGTTGACTGGTATTTGGGGGTGGCGGAGCCTATCAAATATAATTACATATTATTTACACGATTCAGAAATTTGTTGTCCCTTTTAACTATACCTGATATTGATTATGAACTGCCGCAACATAACCACCAGAGGTATTTGGATTTGGTGTAGAACTTTGAGACTGAGACGCTGCTTGCTGTTTCCATTCTTGTTGCGAACGACTAGAGTCTTTCCTTCTCCTATCTCTGGAACTTGAACGTGATCTTCTATCTCTGGAACGTGACCTACGGTATCTGCTTCTTCTTGGAGAAGGAGATCGATCATATTTTCTAGATCTTCTTCTGTGAGATGAATCTTCCGAGTCTGCGCTAGGACTCCTCGGTCCCTTTCGTCTTGATTCTTGCTCCATCTTTTTTTTTAAATAAGCAGCTTTTAAAAACATGTTCGTTACATCTCTATAAAAATATTATCGAAATACATTAGGGGGATGTATGTGATGACTTGTTATTGAACGATGGTAAATAAAAAATATATGTATATTCACAGTGTAACGTTGACGACGTGCACCTTCGAAAATTATGATAATTCTATATGGTCAATAAATTTCAATAACCTTTAATCCACCGCAAACTCTAAAGATTCTAGTAACTACGTGCATCGGGAAAGAAACGAAATAATTCTAAATGTCGCATTGCAGCCATTGTTATTTTGTCGATAAAACATCGACGTTACTTCTCAACGTGATGATTGTTATAATGTATATTTACCTTCGTCAGTAACTGTGTGGCAACGTTAGTATTCCGTTTCCAGTAAGTACCGGCGTAAAATAATGAAAAGAATATGCTTCAATCCTTTGGAGAATCATTCATCCAGCATAACGTCCCGTAGACCCAAAAACGAATGGAAGAAGCCGCTATGACTTTAGACGAAGCGCATAGAAGTAAAAATTCGAGAGTGCTCAACCCAAAATGCTACTCTTCGTCCTGTAAAATAAATAATGTTCGCCAACTATGAAGCAAAAATCACTACGCTTTAGGGATTAAATTTTAAATGTTCCACATACGAACTAAACAATTGTTTGAATGTATCGTTCACTATATAAGTAATAAATATGAGTAAATATTGCATTTTTGGTGCATTGTTCATTCAATCAAAACTTATCGATAATCAATATACTTGTACTCTGACATGCGTAGCCATTTCTAATTGGTCAGTTACAAACAACTAAAAGCTTTGCAACAAAAATTCCCTATATATTATTCTTAGGTATTATACCTTTCTTTGTTGGTTGCATGAAAATACGATTCTGAAATCTTTGTTAAAAAAACTTCAAGTATGTACTTAAGTAATACGTTATATGACAATTTTTTTGCAAGTCTACGCTAACTGAAAAGGAAAACCATGTTGAAACATCGAATTGATGGCCGCCGGTTGGCACAAAATGTTGGAGAACAAGTAATTCTACTTGGAACAATCGGAAAAGTAAGAGTCACAATATATTACTAAGAAAAAAAATACATAAATATAATTCTGTATAAGTTTCATGACATCAACTTATTGTTGTTACTTTTCTATGATTGCTAGAAAGCTTCAAATGGTAAGAATATAGAATTAAGAACAACTGATGGGGTACAAGTTAATGTAAGTTTACCAGAACCGCTCGACGATAATGCCGAAGGTTACATAGAAGTGCAAGGCACTTTGCAATCAAAATCTACAATGAACTGTAGCAGTTACATAGTATTTCCACCTAGTATGACAGAGACATTTGGTAAATGCGCAATTCAATTTTATTTCGTGTATATGAGGATATATATATGAATGACAGAAAAATATACATTACAGATTCGGATCAATATAACGAATTAATGGCTATATTAAATGTATTGGGTCCACAAAAATGGAAAATGTCAGAGGATGACACAGGAATATAGGCCATTATACAAATTTTTGTAAACGTTTTATAAGAATACAAGTAATTTTTTACAAATCTCTAATTGTGAAATGTCTTTTCTAATAAAATTAAATATTACCTAGTTGGTGAGACACAAAATTCATTTATTCACTGCTTCTAATGTTTATGCTCTTCCAAGAATTATACAAAATTAAAACCTAAAACTGTAATGGACATTGTCAATATTATTTAGAATGTTAAAATATTTGTAAATTCTATTTATGATATACCCACTCCTATTTTGCACGATGCATCCAAGGAAAAGCATCTGCATGTACACGATGTTACTGGACATTCTGAATGTTGCCTATTTAAAAGTAATAATATGTTATATAAAATAGATATACATAGAATTAAATAACGAAAACGAATATGAATCATGTTAAAATATTACCGAAACCAATGCGTAATATGGTCAGCATGACCACCATGTCTACACGTCTGACACCATGTGAACCAATTGCTGAATTCTGTTAATTTATTATCGCATTCCTCGCTCCTACTTGCACCGGATGTTGTCATCTGCAGTCCACTTACAGTGCCCATATGCATCAAACATATAGCGCATCGCGGTAATGGCTTTCTACAATTCGGACACGAAGACATCTATAAAATAAATTTTTGTTTGTTTTCTTTCTCTGTAATGGTTGTATAGTATCAATAATATATTACCTTTAACTTATTTGGCGTACTTCCTAATCTACCGAAAGGTCCTCTTGCTCTGCTCAAACCCTGCATAAATGCGGATATACTTTTGCCGCAGAAATTACAAGAGACGTATATTTGCTGCGGAGGTTTCTCGTTCGTCGCAGATCGCATTGCAATATCAAAATGTGCCCTTTGGGTCCACATTTTCCAAGCATTTAAGAGATTCCTATAGCTGGATATAATTTCTCGAAGTTATTTCGCGTTAACAATTTAAAAAAAGCATACAGATATTTTATTATAATACCTAGTGATCCAGACTTGAACTTGATTTTCTTGAAGTAACTTTGGCGTAAATGCTCTAATAGCTATTAGACTGCAACTCTGAACATCACCAGTAATTTCTAAATATCGGTTCAATAGTTGTATGCCTTCTAAACTGGCACCTGCAATCCCGCATACGCTTAAATCCCGCTTAAGTATTACAAGTATTAATAATAATATTATGAGTGTATCGTATTATGCAAACCTGTTAAAAGAAAGCCAGCTAAATTTCCCTCATCAGTTAACTTCTGAGTCGATTTTTTTAAATATTCACTTAACTTGCTATCCGATAAAAACATAAGTGCAAACGCTACTCTGTCCTCCACTGCCATACCACTTTCATTCTATAAATATTAAACCTTTACTTTCCATATACGAAATTAAATATTATTTTTAAAGCACGACGATTTATGTATACGTACTAAAACATTTTCGTAAGAATCGTCTGCCGTTAAAAACGCAAAGGTTGCTCTTAAATAAGGATCCGAAAGTTGGGATCTACATTTTAAGCATGATTCCCTCCACATGCTATTTCTATCTTCGGAAAATCCCGATAAAGCCATAGCAACGATATTTAAATTTGTGGACATTGACATTTTGCTAGCTCCCCGATTTAATATTTCTATGGCTTGACGCAAACATAAATTAAATACTGCTATTGCTGCTGCCCTTGGATATGCTCCTTCTCTTTCTAATCTTTCCAAAAATAAATTATCGTAAGAGGTGTTAGCATCTTTGTCAAATCTCCATCCGCATAAAAGCAATCCTTTATCTCTATCTGGAGATCTGCAACAAAATACGTACTTGTACATTTCGCTGGAATATTGCAATATTTTCCGTTTCCATTCCTTGTATTTCGTACCTATAAATTTTTGCAGTATGATTAGATCCTATGTCCGTCCACGGACGATGAATTAATTCTGATTTCACGAAACCGTTACTTAATCCTTGTTGGCCATCTAATTTCAAAACTGTTCTATGTAACATTAACAGACATTACATTGTGGATCTCTGAATGCTGAAATAGAAAATTCTTAATTTACCTGACACCTGGATGTTTATTATCCAGTGATGGTATAGTGCCATCTTCTACCAAATAGCGACTTAAGTTTAACCATTGCCATAAGTTCTTGAGGGTATCATTTTCAGCCAATTCACCATTCTGTGCCAGCTCTGGCTATAAAGATACGTATGAGAGTCCTTATGTACATATAAATTTTTATTTTCTTCAACTTACAAGTAATCCATATTCCGAAGCTGCACGTGTTTTGGTTAAAATAGAAATATCATCTAGAGCTTTGTAAATGTTGTCACTGCTACATATATATTTAAATGATTTGTAAGCATGATTCCAGGCAAGATGAGATCGTATTGACCAATTTACTGTAATCCTTTCGCAAACTGTATAATCTGTAAGTCCTTTAAACAGTCAAGATAGCATTGCTAATAATTTTGTTTCATTGTATTTATAATTTAACAATATAATATAGCCGAACCTTGTTGCGAAATTGCCAATAATCTGTTCACATGTGTAGGATGCCATGAAAAACTTACTGGACTATGCCAAGGTGGTGCAACTGTTCTTTCCAGTGCCCCAGGCTCTGTATCTTCCCCTCCTCCGGTTCCGCAATGTTGTACATCATATAAATGTAGCGTTACTGTATTAAAAATAATTGCAGCACTTATTACTTGCTTTCATGATTAAATAAAGCCGAATAGAGTGGGACTTTACCTGAATCCTTTTGCAAAGCCCCTAGTAGATTGTGCCTAGTTGGACACCATAAAACTTTTGTTATTTGTCTGCTTTGGGATAATGTTAAAACAGGCTTCTCGAAACATCTTGTATCCCAAATTGTTATCTGGTTATCGATACTTGAGACTAAGTGATAATTATTGTGTGGATTGACTGATACATTATAAACAGCTTTAGTTGCCGCTGTGTTCGCTATCTTTGTAGAATCTAGTATAAAATAATTATCTGTACATACAATGTATAAAAATAATAAGTTATACTACTTTTTTGATGATACCTCTGAAATCAATGATCTTTAATTGCTTGTTATTGGTGCCAAACACCATGCATTTTTGTTCGTGTTTAAACCAAGCAATCGAATGAACAGTCTCAGAGACGCCAACTTCTGCGATGGGTCTTATAGATTCTGTCTGCGCTGTATTGTGATGATGCACCCTTTCAGAACTTTGCAGACCTTTATTTATATCCCACAATAAAATTGAATGATCTTTACTATGTTTATCTAAGCCAGAAACAATTAAATTTGTATCTATGGGATTCCATGCAACTGTATTGCATTGCCTTGCGTGTTTTGGAACTGCAACAATTTATAAATATAAGCATTGTATGTATTATTATTCGTTGAAATAATTTACCTAGTTCCTTTCCACTAAGGCCCTGAGAATCAAAAATCGTGGGACCAAAAGTGGTCAAAATAACTTTTCCGTTCGCCTGACCAACGGCTAAGAGTATATCAGGTTCCAGCTGTGGATATATATCGATACATTTAACATAATGATGATTTGTATTTGTAGCAAGTAAGTGAGCAACCGTCGTATCAGAAATCTTTGTATCTGTAAGAAAAGAACAGATGCAAATTCATTTCCTTTTTTTTACAACATCTTGAATTAAAAAATTGCTTGTATTTACCAGCCAATGTTTACTCACATAATTGTCTATTGTCCTTTACTTGTGCAACTTCGTATAGACATATTTCGGTGCCCCATGTAATAAACTTATTAGCATGAACAGGAGACCACTGTACATCAAGTTTAATGCTACTCATTTTCTGGGTGGCTTTAAGAAAGTTTGTCAATAAAAACAATCCAAAATGCCTGGTTATTTGTCTGCAATAATAAAACAGAGTAATGCGTTACACGATTCGTATTGTCATACTCTTTCCTCATAGTACATAACATTAGTTAACCTTGATCATATTTTCTTTTCTGCTTTAAATGTGTTCATTTAAATCTGACATTTTTGCGTTCATTTCGTGTACTAGCTCGCGAAAATTAATAGCAAATTTATATGCACCAAATTGTTCGTGATAATGCGATTGTGTGCTCTACGTTTTCATTGGTTATCGGACAATTTTGTCCAGGTATCTTTACTCACTATGTATAACGGGTGTACAAAAAATATATAATTCTCCACTTTTACGATGGCGTCTGGCCCAAGTATAGATACATGCACATATTATGGTCCTTAAAATCTAAACGAGGAACCAATGATAAATATTAATTTTATTCAATTTATTTACTCTTGTGCTGACAAAGTAATATATAATATTGCATTGACCTGACATGTATTCCACACAACGTAATTAGTAAATTATGTAACGATACATTTTCCATTTTAAAAGTGCATGAAAAAAGTCATATATATCATTGTATTGCAAAGCGTATACAAAATATATTTTATTAGAAATTATAGACGCATAATTAAGTAGTAAATGACAGTGCATGATAATTACATATAGAGCGATGCAATTTTTGGGAGGGGTCTAGCCTTAATATGTGTCGTACAAGCGCGCATGTCTGCATATATGTTATATACATATTATTGTAATGTGTAATAACATAAAATTTTCAGCGGATATTGTTTGCATTTATATGCACTGGTAAAATTCTCTTGAAGAATTCTATTCATATCGTTAATCTCAATTTGTTAACAATGAACACTTGCTTAAAAGGCACACTCAATTTCAATAGTACAAAAATATGAAAACTCAAATACACAAATAAAATATGACTTATCCTCTAAAGAGTTGTTAGTAACAAACATGGTTTCAAATGATATCATTTTTTTAAATTTTAATAATAATACAAACATGTGTCTACATACATATAGATGTATGTATATACATATATATAATATATATCGTATATTGTAAAACGGTAAATATAATATCAAGATTCTCTTACTCTTGTATAAATAAATGCACCTCATAGAGGCTCAAGTCTTTTTGATAAGTAGATTAATATTCTCAGTCTATTGAAGTCTATCCATTTACGGACAGTATGTTTCGTACAATTAGATTCCCGTTTTAACATTACAAAAATGCACACCTGACAAGAAGATAGAGCTTTAAAATATATACATTTAATGATCCATTTAATTTGAGAATATACAGTGAAATCGCAGAAGCTATTTAAAGTGCATCTAATACAGAGTATATATAATTTGTGAATAGTATGCAGAATAAATTTTTAGAAGTATAATACTCAATCTGGACACAAACTTTTGCTATTCTTATCTTTAGCTAGATTCTTGTTGAAAAGAAATTTCCTTTAAAACTTAGAGACAACAAAGTCTTCGATCTTTTTACAGTTTTTGATATAAAGCCTATTACCTCTTGTTGGCATTTGTATGCCAGAGACACGTCAGTGTAATATAAAAGTAATAAACAGTATTATATTTGTACATAGATGTATATATTATACTAAAGTTAAAGAAAATACTAAAAATGATAAGCAAACTGTGGATTTTTTTACCACACGTCTTCTTTACTTTACAGTGTTGTGACTGCATTATGAAATAAATAAATTCCATCTGTTAAGTTAATAACTTAAGGCAAGAGTGCTGAAATCGTCCAAGGTTTAAAAAAAAATGTACAAAATACATCAATTAAGATATAGGACTTTTATTTGCAAATAAAATTAAATACATTATTTTTATAATAAATATTTGCAACATTTGCATTAACTATCATTGAATTATCACGAAAAATTGTGCATAATATTTACGCATATGTATATATACATGAACATATATTATGAGCATGTATTTATACATACGCATATGTTTCTTTCCATCACCCGTTTCACCTTGCTCTTCCTTTGATAGTATTCAATTAAATAATTATATGTATACATTTCAGCACTCTGTCGTCAATGAAAAATTAGAAAATAAATTTATTTATACATAATTTAACTTTGTGCTCTGTCGAAATCGTTTACCCTTTCTAAATTATAATAGAAATTCCGATGCAAATTGGCTGTAGTACGAATTATAATCACATGCTCCGGTGCATTAAAGCTACTCAATTAATGGTTTTGATGGAGAAGAGTACAAAGTTTACAACTCCTAATAGAATGAATATTAAATAATGTGTAAATTATGTATTCTAAATGTTAATGTCTTATATTTGTGAAGTGTCAATTCACTGTAAAGTGCCAGAAAACTTTCTTTCATACGGGTACCTGTGTGTATGATGTGAAGCGTGTTTTTGTAAATATATGTATGTACGTATATAAATACACTTCTCTTACTCAGGATTTTGCAATTTGGAGTCGAATGTTCCATTATAGAAGCAATACGAGTTGTTTTGTTTGTTAGAGCAAAATGCAGCAATTTCTTTTCTTCTTACGTTCATTTCCATCCCCGTGATTTTCCTGTGCCTTGCGCGCAGCTATAGCCCGCATTAAGTCAAAGAATACCTGCAACGTAACGCGGAGGAAACGTTCAGTATAATTTGATCTTTGCGTCTACTTAGTATTTAAATATTATCAGTATAATAACAATACTCTTAAATATTCCCGGTGTTATACATAAGTATGAAAATTAACATTTATTTTCCGATCTTATTCTTGGCTTAAAGTGTATCAGGTAGAGATCGATACAACTAAATTGTAGTACGTACATAGTATCCTGATGTATAATATTTGCGGCGCAAAAATAACCATGCGTTGCAAAAAAGCAATATATTGTCTATCTTATATGTAAATTCGCAAATTCATTCCAAATTTTCCTTCCATTTTAAAATTAAATATCTCGTAAACGAACTAAACAATCATTCTGTGCCTTTATAATTTGCGATACCGAACTGAACTTGTACATGCATTATATATTATTTCAGGCATAAGCAAGGATGAACACACAAGCAAAATTTATATAAAATATCTTCTTTTGTACGTGCCTGTGAGAGACACTCTTGCAGGGGGATTCATATTTCTGCTACAATGGATACCTGCTAGTAATTGCACACGTATATACTTATTTCAATTTCAAAAAAAGTTTGTAAAGAATACTGCAACGTATAGAATGTCTAATCATCATCCATTTTCCTTTCGTTAAACATTAAAAACTGTGCAAAAAAAAAAAGGAAACAATCACCAAACCTATAGAATAATGCACTTCTTTTTCTTCCTCTTGGCACGGTCCTTCCCACGACCGTTGCTCGCTGATTTATCTTCTATCTTGCGCGACCTTATTTCACGCATCAAGTCGAAAAATACCTGGAAATGTGCAATTGATGCTGTCTCAAAGCTTTAAGGTTTGAAAAAAGGTGCTTTATAAATTAAACGTAATTGTGATACATATGTGCCCTGCATTTGAACCCCTACGTTCTTCATACAAAATTATTATGTATGCAAAAGCTGTAAGGTGTTTGTGTAGCAAAGGAACTAGGACATACAGTCAATTTCAAATTAAGCTGATCAACAAGTATGTTTCATGCAATTTTTCTGTTCTAAAAGCTACTAAAACTTTAAGACAATAGAATGAAATATCAATAATGCGTGTGCATTTTATACATACAGCTATAAGTAGATTTGTCGTGATTAACAAAATATTATTAATGATATTTACTTCCTGAGGAGCGTTTACAGTTTTCTTATTACCTACATTGGATATGTAAGCAACCTAGCTTCGGCGTTACATTACCTTATCAACATTTTCTTTTGTCTTTGCACTTGTCTCCACATACGGAACACCCCATTGCTGTGACCTTGCCTGAGCTTCCGCTAAACTAACTTTCCTCTTTTCTTGTAAATCACTCTTATTTCCAACTAACAGAAATGGAATGTTTTCATCGTTCTTTACCCTAAGTATTTGTTCCCTACATATATGTAATAATGAATAATTATCCGTTGAACATTAAAGCCACTTTGTTCTCATACTAAATAACATATACGCACCTAAATTCTTGAGTGGCTTGAAAACTGTCGTCTTCTGTTATAGAAAATACACAAAGAAATCCTTCTCCGCTTCGAAAATAATTATCCCGAATTGCTGCATAGTCTTCTTGTCCTGCTGTATCTAGTATATCTATTTGCACTTCTTCTCCGTCTAAAACTACTTTTTTTCTATAAGAATCGG
The DNA here is from genome assembly GCA_963667235.1 of Nomada lathburiana. Classification (NCBI taxonomy): domain Eukaryota; kingdom Metazoa; phylum Arthropoda; class Insecta; order Hymenoptera; family Apidae; genus Nomada; species Nomada lathburiana. Next base: position 11,881,271 of record OY763906.1, read on the forward strand.
CCTTTGTCGGTTCGTAATCCTCGACAAACTGATTAACATGTAAACAGAAGACAATAAATCAAGAACGCATCATCACTTTTCTATAAATATTTTACAAACTCCACATACCTCATCATACATAAATTGTAACGTAAGGGCAGACTTTCCAACACCACCGCTTCCAACCATAATGACCTTATGCATCGCTTGAGTAGTGCCTGGCTTTTTGGACATTTTTGTTCTCTTTACTGAAATCATATACGACAAAATTCTTAGTTGCACATTTTACGCTCATTATCATGTAGTTGCTGAACTATAAAGACATTTCTTAGAAATGAACATTAGCAAGGGGAAATTACAATAAAGAAAGGCAGGATGTGAAACTACTGTTGTCAGAGCGAGAAATCTATAAACAGGGTCAGAAGCTTACAGTTACCTATATTCCATTTATCTCATACTTGTTTTATATATTTATTGATCTGATAAACTTACAGCATCGAAGGAAAGCTAGACAGTACTTTTTCCCATTGTAAACAATTGTACGCTATTATACTGCAGGGGTAATAACCTATATCTTCCGATAAAAAGAAAATATTGAATGTCAAAAATGAAGAAACTGGTTACCTTTAATTCTACAAATGTCATAATAATTTTGCTTTGCTGAAATAAAGTCGTTCGAATAATCGGCCACGGAAAATATCCAGTGGATGAATGATAAATTTGGATCTTCGAAAGTTCCGAGGTGTAAAAGAGGTGTGGGTGTGTTTACGTATATTTCATTGTCACTGACATTTAATTTCCCCGTCATGTTTATGCGTTGGTTCTGCGCAACACGTATACATAATAACTGGGTTGAAATACACAAATGTATGTATATTTCAATGAAAATTAAACTGTTTGTAGGAACAAACATGATTCTATAAAATAGGTACAACGAGTGGAATACGTATAAATGAATCGGAATGACGAAAGGTGAAAAAGGCGGTGCCACACGCCCAATTTTAGGAATGACCATTTCGTTTCCAAACTACACAAATTTCGTCCATCATATTCGACTGTATACCACAATATAGCCTCTACATTAGCCGATGACAAACATGGATTATGTAAATATGTACCTTTTTAAAATTCTGTGCACCAAACAGTTTTCTCTGATTTTCTACGAATACAGCCGTCGCGCTTTTGCTTTACCGAATCGCGACTGATAGTACTGATAATTGACCATAGAGGTACTCGTGCACCCTGCCGGCATCTTTCCGTACTGCAATATCGGCGCTCATGTTGTTTAATTCCAAGGTGTCGAATGGGAACTTCGTCACTTTGTTTTTTTTTAAATCATCGAGCCAAATGTTTATCTCGCTTGTTGTAAAGAATGAAAAGGGGCCTAAAATTTGTATTAACACTTGGCTAGGAAGTATAGTAATGTCATCCCAGAAATATTATCGATGGTAGGAGTATTTCTCGCACAATAATTGAATTTTTTTTTTGTCAAGAATAAGCTCGCGTAATTAATTTCAACCATTTGCCGGGAGCACACTGTACCTGGTAACTTTTTCAGATTCATTTATTCCTATACGTTAAATACATTTCTAGCTACAAATGTTTATTATTGGTTATCGAAAAAAGTATAGAAACGAGCGGGGATTCACCCGTGTTTATCATTTTTGCAGAGCACTGTAAACGTATCTAACGTATTTATTGAAAACCATCCGCAATAAACGACGGGGAGGAGCAAGGAATATCGAACACCTTCGTTCGACTTATTTTGCACTTTCTGCACTAAACCAGAAAGAATTGGTTAGAAAAGAATAAGTGACGTCAAAAGTAGTCGCGTGATCGTCCTCGAGGCTACGGACTGGTCAGAGGTACATATCTCGTTTGAACAGTGGTGTTTGCCAAATATTCCAATTTAACCAACGACCAATTTTTGTTTCGGGCAACAGATATCGTTTCTCGACCAGAATAATTCCGTCATCGAGACAAATATGCGCTATCGGAAAAATACGAAAGCTTGTGATATCTGAAGGATATGGAAAATTTGTTTAACGTCGCATTCAGAAAAGCAAACGGAGCCACACGATGAGAGTTACTGGCGAAAAGATTTCCCCGCACCACGATCCGTACGTAATAATAATCGCTGTAAGATTCGAGGGCTGTGCGTAACGCGGCGCGTACTGAAGTTCCGACTGTTCCGGCGAACGGTAGGTGCGCGTTGCTCTTCTTTCTATCCGTCCCTATCCCACTACATGGTCAGTGAGTTTACTCGCAACACTCGTCGCTGTACATTCTCTCTCTCTGTGTGTGTGTATGTGTGTTCACTCTACATTCGATGATTTCGTGATCATTTCTGAATTAACACCATGACATTCTCCAAATACGAATTGTAGGATGGAGCGGCAGTGACAGTGACATTATAGCCAAAAATTTCCATGCGCGTTTAATGAGTGACACATATATACGTAGGGTTGATTGGTCTCGGCTGGTGAGTCTGAAATTGAACTGTTCTTTTTCTTACAATTAGTAAACGGAAATCAGTGAAACAACCGTACGGCAAGCACGGTTCTAATCGGAAAAGGAGCGTCTACATGGTGACATAGAATGACTGATCCTAAAATCGAGATGCATTACACACCACCAAGCTCGGACACTATCCAAACAAAACCTTTTCCCATTCGAGGTAAGACGTTTTGGAGAACGGTATTACTTTTATAAGACTACATGTATAGTAGGAACAATTTGTTTCAATTTCATACATAGCTGGAATATATAAGTGGGTCGGGGAAGCAACAATTGAACAACTGGATTTCAATCGGTCAAACAGTCAATCTGATGTGTTTCTGTCAAAGAAATAGTCATTTGTTAATATCTCATTGACTACAATTCTTATAAACATTCGTTGTTACACGAAAATATGCTATTTTCTTCACATAAATCGCTGTACTGAATGATCCCCCCCCCCCCCCCCCCAAGTACATAACCTGTAAAATAGCACCATGTTAAACCGCGTGTGCGCATTCACACAATGTGATACGAGTTCGTATTAATTGAATGTAACGTGACACCGATTGAAATCGGTACAGATCCGCATGTAACTCCCTAGGAAAAGCTTTAATCTTGACCTTGTTTGCAAGCAATTAACCCTTATGATTGATACTACATATTGCTTATTAATAGAAGTCAACCCTCTATAATCTTGGTAAATTTATCAGGAACAGAAAGGTTTCGTGTTAGAAATTTACGTACAATGTTTGGCATATTTATCGGTACAAAACGGTATTAGTGATTAAATTATCGGTACTGCTTCAGGTGTACTTGTAAGAGTTCCAAAGATGATTGATTTTTTTCTTTAATAAACGTACGAACCAGTCTTCGCTTGACCAACTTTGCGCTCTGTCTATTTCCAGGAGAAGATCACGTTAAATCAATTCCTCTGCATAAATTTCGATAACGTTTTCATGTGTGTCTTTTCTTGCACTTGTACCTTGGTCTATGCTCGATTATTACACACATCTGTGCGATAGATAAACTTAATCTGAAAAGATTGGACCTCGATGAATGTAGTGACGCGGCGCGCGTCAATGTATTTGTTGGAGTTATTTCGAAAAGAACAGACCAGATAACGAAACGTTTTCGTTCGAAAAGCTATGTATGTATATCGACAAACTGCGAGTCGTCGTCGGGCCACCGCCGCGACGCGTTTGCGTTTTCATCTGATTAAGATAATGCTGGATCATTAGAATGCACCGAAACTACCGATCAACTTGGTTTGCTGTATTTGCAAATTGAATTCGATCATGCCTGTATTTTCAGCCGGTGAAAATAGGTATAAGTAGCCATTAATAGCCACCGTCCCGGAATTGCGTAAATTTCTTTGGACAGCTAGTTCGTTTTGATCTCGTATAAATTCTACGGCATGTCGAGCGAGCGTGTCTGCCTGCGATGCATATGTATATATGTAATAGGTGCTTCGATCCCAAAGCAGAGAAGCTTTATTGTACGTTTCATTCGATGATTGCACACAATCTGACCAATTATCCTTAAATTAGCAAATATTTCTGCTAAACATTCAGGTGAACATTGGCAACAATAAAAAAATGAAACGTGACAATTTTTTCACTTTAAATGCGAGCAATTGTCTACCAGGAAAACGAATAAAGATAAATAAAAATGACGATATGTACGTATTACGTGCGAATGTAATGTAAAGATAAATAGAAGCACGCGTTGTGCATGCGCCGGATGATGATATACCAGCCAGATATTAGAACCTGTTGATTACACTTTAGAGAAGTTTTTTTTTCGAGCGAACCTCTCCGCGAGGAATACTTATAAATAGCAATCGATTGATATTCGAAAAATCTAAACCCCTGACGAAATTAAAAAAAATGTTGAAACAATGATTCAGAAGAAAAAATGATATTTATTTCAGGCGAACGGGCTAATTTCGTAAACAAGCCACATGTCATCGCTATGGTGGGACTGCCGGCCCGCGGCAAGACATACATCTCGAAAAAACTCTGTCGATACCTGAACTGGATCGGCATAAGCACCAAAGTGTTCAATCTCGGGGAATATAGACGACACGCGACCACAGCTTATCAATGCCACGAGTTTTTCCGTCCCGATAATATTAAAGCGATGGCAATACGTACACAGTGTGCGATGGACGCGCTCAAGGACGTCTGCCAGTGGCTAGAAAGCGGAGACGGCGAGGTGGCCGTGTTCGACGCCACCAATTCCACTGTCGAGAGGCGCCAACTGATCAGGGACATCGTTGTCGAAAAGATGGGTTTCAAGCTTTTCTTCGTTGAGTCTGTTTGCAACGACCCGGAAATCGTTGAACAGAATATCATGGAAGTACGGAAACTGCACTTCTAAATGCGCCTGGAACCCGTAATAATTGCTGTAGTACTGTTCTAGTATCACGATAGTCCATAGATCCGAAACTAATAGCTTTTTTTTCTTTCTTAAAACGTTACTTTGCGCCTCGTTTGAAGAAATATCCCCGACCGATTTATGGACTAATCTTGATATTTTGTACAGAAGTTTGTTAAAGACTTTGTATTAGAACGACAGACGATTAGTAAAATGTAATTCTTTATTCGCACTAGGTAAAAGTGAGTAGTCCGGATTACGCGAACATGAACAAGGAAGAAGTTTTGGCCGACTTTATGCTGCGAATCGAACACTATCAGGAGAAGTACCAACCATTGGACGAGAATCAAGAAAACGATCTTTCCTTCATGAAGATTTACAACACCGGCGAAAAAGTGCTGGTTCATAAGCACGAGGGTCACATACAAAGTAGGATAGTTTATTACCTCATGAACATCCATATAGTGCCACGTACAATCTACTTAACTAGGCACGGGGAAAGTGTGATGAACCTCGAAGGTAAGATAGGCGGAGATTCGGAGTTAAGTGAAAGAGGCTGGGAATATGCCAAAGCATTGGGTAGCTACATTACTAGCCAGGATATTCAGGTATGAGAATCGCGATGGGAAGGCAAATATCATGTCGAATAGAACAGAATAGAAATATCATAATTTCAGGGTTTACGAGTATGGACTAGCTGGCTGAAGAGGACCATTCAAACGGCGAACGATGTGAACGCGCCACAGGAAAGGTGGAAGCCGTTGAACGAGATTGACGCGGTAAGTTGTGAGGCTATTAGATTGTTCATTGAAACGTTATCATATGTAGCTCAAATGGAATGGCAAAGTTCGTTCGTCAAACGAATGGTTCTTTTCTACAGGGAATTTGTGAAGAAATGACTTACGAGGAAATTGCGGCAAAGTATCCGACTGATTTTGCCGCGAGAGATCAAAACAAATTTTCATATCGTTATCCGAGGGGGGAAAGTTACGAAGATCTAGTAGCACGGTTGGAACCAGTAATAATGGAGCTGGAACGACAGGGTAATGTTCTGGTTGTTAGCCACCAAGCGGTTTTGCGGTGTCTACTGGCTTACTTCTTGGACAAAAATGCAGGTAAGCATTAGATGCGGACAAAGTCAGAATATTTTTTGTCATTTGACGCTGAAATAATAGTTTATATCGGTATCGCATTCACAATGTATTAGATGGGCAAATCCGTGTGTATGCAGAACCGGAAATATTATTTGTATCGAAGTTACGTAACTTTTAGCCTTCGACATGTCGAAACGAAGTAAGAAAATAAATATGTGCGTGTAGACCGCTATGTCAGGAGAAGCGACATAGTCGAGGAATCGGGGTTCAAGATATTCTATTCACGTTTACATAAGTTTATACTATCAAACATGGAGTAGTTTATTTAATTTCAATGGCGTTCGTTGCGTTCTACTCTATTAAATCTATCAACCACTAAGATAGCGTTTCTTGTATTCCAGACGAGTTGCCGTATTTACAAGTGCCACTACATACTATTATTAAGTTAACACCTGTTGCGTACGGTTGCAAAGTGGAACATATTCGATTGCCAATTGATGCAGTGGACACGCACCGACCGAAACCAAAGGTAGAAACAATCAGAATTCCATAGTAGTGTATTTGTTTTCCGCTTTGTAAATACATACATACATACATCCTTTCGTCGAGCTGAATGAAAAAAAGAGAACAAATCAGGATATTCTTATTTTGCTCGCTGCTCTTAATACAATACCGCAATTCCTTATATTTCTTATGTTTTAATGTTCCCAGAACGCCTGACCATTAGTGGATTGGGACTACTTTCTCGTATCTAATCTTGATTTAATGTATCCTAAAAGTCACCCAATCTTGAGCTTTGTAAACTAATAAAAGTGTGCAGCATGCATTTTTCCATTAAATAGTACGGATGTACCTAAGACGCTGTACTACGCACGTACTTACTATTTCATTGTAATAACATAGCAATAGTTTTCTGTAAATGCGTACAATCTTGAATGTTAACTCGTGGCAAACCAGATACATATTAGACTTGTTATAAGAATAAAAGGCTGTAATGGATCTGCAATTATGATAGAGCAATTAAAAACCGTGTTTAGAACAAAACGTTAAATAAATCGCGTAATCACGGTAAATATTTATTATTGAACGTTAATCGTCGTTGTGAATAAGTGTTTTAGAAATAGATTTTTTTTGTATTATACACGTTAAACGGTACAACGAGACCACAAAATTTATTATTAAAATCTGCTTAATAATCTGTGTGCCAATGTTTTTATTCATTTCTGTTCACCTAGATTTAGTAGAAGTAGCAGTTGCTACTTACTATAATTGGACCACTATGTAAACGATATAACGGTCCTTGTGGAACTCTTTTCAGATCCCAGGATATCTAGAAGAACGATACCGAAGAAAAGGAAAATTGCATCGCACGTGATAACAACGACACTGTAGCACGACAGAACTAATTCTTACGATTGTTATGAGGTGCTGAAGACACGCATTCTTTTGGCAGCTGGCTGCCTTTGCACGTCCGATGCAACGCGCATCCAAATACTTCCTATTTTAAACAGTTTAGACGAAATATATTTAACAGCAACCGGCGCTGTATCCTGTACACGTAAACTGACCGACGGATTCCTTTATTTGTTTATTAATACTACATGCTGTACGATAATGTTTCAATTTCAATTCTTAATATGGAAAAACTTTACGCAATTTAAATCACAAGGAGAATCTTATGATATTAGAATACAGATACATATAAGTAGTTAAATCACATCCGATACGAAATTTGTTTAATAAAAAGATTCGCAATTTATATTCTGACGATTATATTTGACTTAGTCGAAATGGAAAGACAGTGTTCGACTGTTCAATTTGATAAATATTTCGAGTGGTTTATAAACTAATGAACAATTAAAACAAAAATTACTTGTTTTATAGAAATTTTTTTCATCGCTATATTTCGACGATTGTGAATTTATCAAGCATATATACAAATGAAGAATTGATTAAGCCACTATTGTACTATAAAAAGTTTATTGCCTTACACGATAATCTAATTACCGGTATATGGGAATAGATTCCAGAATATTTCTGTCCGGCTGATTATGCTGTGTGAAAGAACGAGAACTTTTTGGAGTATAATTTATTTCGAGAGAAGTGTAAATATTTTTTTAATGCCCTTCACGATGGAAAAGATACATTTACTTGAAGATAATTTTTCTTTGCCTTTTATTTATAATCCCAATAGTAGAAACAATTGCTATAATTTGTATACAAACTAACGTAAAAAACTTGATCTGAACAAATTTTTTAAATATATAGTACTGCCATCTACAAAGAAGTGCTTGAAACTACTCGTGTCCGAACCTTATCCACTCAAAACTGTATGTATCGCCATCTATAAACATGTGCTTAAAACTACTCGTGTTCCGACCTTACCTACACCACAGGGTTATACCTACTGGACTTCTTCGTCATCTGACCAACTTTTAGCCATCTTTTTCGTTTAAATACGGTACTACTGGGCATTTAATGCTCAAAATCCTTACAATACCATTTAATTAAAAAAAAAGGGATTTTATTTTTAACCTCTTTCGAGTGTCGATACGGCAGGGATACGAGTAGTTTCAACCACTTGTTTATAGAGGGCAGCAGCGAGTCAAGCGAAAAATGAAAAAAAAATTGTTTAATTTAGAAGTTATACATAATTTGTATTTCCTCCTTCCACCGTAATTCTATGATAATAATGATAACTACAATATCTAATTAGATAACTGTAGATCAATTTTGACAAATTGCTTTTCAAAGCGCCTACCTTGAAATGCTGCACCAGGGTGTTTCAAATATGGACTAGGTAGCGCTAAAAATTGTCAGCACTAATATCGTTTATATTGACATTCTATATTCAATAGTTAATTGTTTTTAAGTTTTATGTAATGAAAAAAAACAATTACTTACAATGATGGCAACAACAAATGAATTCGGCCCTGACTCTGGTGGTAGAGTTAAGGTAAATATTCGTGATATTGCGCTCTTAAGTTTCTAACCCATAATGTATAAACAGGCAATCGAAAGAATATAATTATAATGACACTAATCAAATAAAAGATTTGAACCCGCAAAAAAATTGATAATAATAATTTAAGATAATAAAAGTGTAATTGTATTTTCAGGGAGTTACAATAGTGAAGCCAATAATATATGGTAACATAGCACGTTATTTTGGTAAAAAGAGGGAAGAAGATGGACATACTCATCAATGGACAGTTTATGTCAAACCATATCATAACGAAGACATGTCTACGTATGTCAAAAAAGTTCATTTTAAGTTACACGAAAGTTATAACAATCCAAATCGCATTATGACAAAACCACCTTACGAACTCACAGAAACTGGCTGGGGAGAATTTGAAATTGTCATCAAAATATACTTTCATGATCCCAATGAACGTCCGGTAAGAGCATTTCTTGTTTAATAGTAAAACTTAACTTTACTTGACATGTAAATAATATAAGCTGAACTGAATTGTTCTCATTTTAAACAGGTAACTATATATCACATATTAAAACTGTTCCAAACAACGCCTGAGATACAATTAGGAAAAAAGAGCTTAGTCTCTGAATTTTATGAAGAGATAGTTTTCCAAGATCCCACAGCTCTAATGCAACATTTATTAAATTCTGGTAGACCTATAACGCTTGGTGCTTGGAGGCATAATACAGATTGTATGTATCAATTTTTTAATGCAATGTTTTTTCACACATGGAAATTATTTGTTCTTTTTTAATACAGTCGAGGCCAAGAAGGAGTCTACTATGACAGCATTAATAGAAGCTAGGAATAAAATAAGAGTGGAAGTTATTGATCTTAAGGAAAAATTAACATTAGCAAAGGAGACAATCGCTAAATTTAAGGAGGAAATTGCTAAGATTTCTAAGGCTGGTGGGACCTTATCTGTCGCATAACTGAGACGTTTCCAAAATTTTCGGAAAAATATTGTAGACTATAATTGTCCTTTATGATTAATTAATTTGTACATAATTTTAGTATACGATAACAGTAAAAAACTTAAAACAATGAAAATAAAATATATATTGTATACAAAACATTAATTTTTATCCAAATGATGTCCTTAATAGCGATGTTAATTTGTACTAATGGAATAATATATTATGGAAGTGGAACAAATTTTTCCATACACACTACTTTTTTGTAGTAAATTAATTACTAAATTTCCGAAAGCTGTAGAATAAATAAAATAGTAAAATTACTCGCGCTGGTCTAATTTGTTTATGTGATGAAAGATAAATATTAATCTCGTTAAATGATGAAAATAATATAAACGACTTCCGAGGGTTCCACGAATTTCTAACTACGGCACTGCTATTACAATTAGTAGCACATGCGCAAAGCATTTGGTATAGATATATATGTATAACGTTAAATAAGTTCAAGGGAAACATTACATATAAATTATTTGTTTTATGACGTTACAGATTAATAATATCTTTTTTTTACTATTAATATAATAAATGTTTTTTGTAACCATGATCTTTGAACATATGATTATCTTGAAAAATCTAGGAGGAGAAACGAATGATATAAAGCAGTTATGGGGGGTAGTGAGATTAGTAATGTTAATAAAAGAGAGGCTTCTAACGCTTTCAAGATACTTCAAATAACCATTAGTAATTAGTTTCCAGTAATCGTGCGCACGCGAACGTTTTCGTACATAGAAAAATGACCACAGCGCCGACTGCAAGTGCCAACAGACCGTGAGCTTTTTCCTCGTTGATTATACATTATACATACATTTCTAACAGATCATAGTCCAGTTCATCTGAACTCTAATATCATTCATATATCTATACGCACTCATCGTAATAGTTATGTAATTACCTCGTGCTTACAATATATTTGTACGCAAGTTAAATTGTTGTGATTACCGTATTACTGTACACGACCCTCTCTTCTTATACTGATTGAGGACTTGTAATGATGGGGCATTATTGTTCTACATTGTAGTTATGAACGCGACACTCTGGTCAGTGATGATTCAAGCATTTAATTGACTTCATCAGTTTTTCCTCACTCACGTTATATTGTTTGTTTGATTCAATAAACGTAACAAATAATATTGGTAAGACATATTTAATGCTAATCATTTCAGTTTATTAACGTATACCAATGTCGCAAAACCTCCAATCTTGCGACTGAACATTTTTTTAACTGTATACGCAATATGCTGTACTTATATTGGCTATACTGATATCATGCATAAAAAAAGCTTTAATCAGTATTTTAATTGCCATTGAATATCACTCCTTCGGAGATTTAGTTGGAGGGGTTTTGTCGCGCTTGTGTAGTCGGCACAGTATTTTAATTGTAAACCAAATTAGATTTTAGATTGTTAAATTTCCCGATCGATAATCAATACAATTACTAAATTTTGACATTTAGCAAGTGTTGGCCAATTCCAAGTGCGTATCTATTATTGAAATAGTATTACTAATCTTGCCTTTTAATCTAGCCCTATATCAATTGTCTTTGATCAATGAAATTCGTACAGTATGTCGCAATTGATACTTGCTAAAAATATTACTGCTATTTAAGATACTTGAAAACCAACAAGAGCATAGTTGAAGATAAACATCATTGCATCTATACTTCTGGATAATAATCGTCAGTTTAGGCGCGCAACTTTAAATTGCATAAAAATTATAGCGTTTATCATTATATGATTCTTATTTAATCTAAAAAATATGTGTACTCAAAGAAATAATACCGTTGCAAAATATATAATCTTTATTCTTCTCTTTTTGTTAGTCCGGGTATCGAGTTTGTGATCGGGGCATTGGCGGCGGTGGGAGCTGGATTTTTTACGAATCCAGTCGATGTAGTAAAAGTACGCTTACAATTGCAAGGCGAATTAGAAGCTCGCAATACATACAAAAAAATATATAAGAATACCTTGCACGCGGCCTATCTGATCGCCAAACATGAGGGTGTATTGGCTTTGCAAGCTGGTATCGCACCGGCCCTATATTTCCAAGTGGTACTCAATGGAATGCGGTTAGGCATCTATAACATGGCAAAACAATATGGGCTTATTGTTAACGATAAAGGGAATACCGATGTCCTAAAGACTGCCGTGGTAACCGGAACGGCTGGAAGCATTGGTGCTGCCCTTGGAAGTCCTTTCTATATGGTACATTCTAGTAGATTTTTTTATTGTCAAATAAACTACATAGAATAACATCTTTAAATCTTAATAAGATTAATACTTCACGCTTTAGTTGATATGTTAATATATCAAGACACCTTTTTAAGTTTATCGCTAGGTAATTGCAGATGATAAATACTGTAACAGTCTTTGTTGTAACAGGTAAAGACTCAATTGCAATCACAATCAGCCCATTCTATTGCTGTTGGCTTTCAACATAATCATGCAAGCACTTGGAATGCATTCAAGTTTTTGTGGAAAGAAGGAGGAATTGTTGCATTATATCGTGGATGGTATGCCAATATACCACGTGTTTTTGTGGGATCTGCCACACAATTAACTACCTTTGGTTTAACCGCAGACTGGCTTCGATCGTTGCAAGTGAGTATGCTAATGAAATGGCAAGATAAACGCTATATATAAACTGCAGCATTGTTTTCTTTAGTTATTTCCAGGTCAACCAATTTTACTAACTTTTGTGGCTTCCACAATTGGCGGAAGTTGCGTCGCGTTGACTATGCAACCATTCGATGTTTTAGCAACAAGGCTGTACAATCAACGTAAGTGCAATTTTTGTCCGAACGTAATTTATTTTTCAAGCTAAGTATTATAATAAAAACTACGTAACGAAACATAGGAATGGATGTAAACGGAAAGGGTGCATTATACGATGGACTTTTGGATGCACTTATGAAAATATTTCGGACAGAAGGACTGACCGGTTTGTACAAAGGAATTTTTCCAACATGGATGAGAATAGCGCCGCACACTGTGCTATGTTTAGTCTTTTATGAAAAATTAGACCAATTATATAGCACAAACCGAAATTACAATTAGTGTGAAATTAAATTTTAAATACGTGGTTAATGTTTTATAATTTTTGAATTATTGTATAAGTGTGTATAGTACGAAAATATAAATTAATTTCTTAAATGGTCGGCAACATCTCCCCAAGCTTAAATATTACAAAGCTATTGTTCGAATAACAAATGCATGTATAGTAAAAATTTCTATCTGAGCCATATATAAAAATTCCCATATTTAAATAGTTCTTACTAATCACATATTTATACAAAATTTGTAAGAAGATCGTAAACCTACCAAGTTATAAAAAAAACCTACCATATCAAAAAATATTTAAGATTCCAGTTTTCAAATTCGTGCGGCATTTATAGCGTTCGGTCTGGAAGTAAATCCATGACTTATAGATGCCGAGATATCCATTGTATTCCTTCCCCTTGTCTCAGGTAAATATATCCTAAATATAAAACTTGCGCTAGATTTCTATTACTATTAACCGATATATATTTTATAGTGTTACGTACCTAACTATTTGTCCTAAAGCTAAAAGAGCACCAACAAATATTAAAAATGTGTATGCTCCAATAATACTTTCTAAGGTTGGAAACATCATGCCCACTAAGAAATTTCCACCCCAATTAAAGACGCTACCAAGCGCCATAGCTATTGGTCTAGGACCAACATCAAATAACTCAGATCCAATGAAATATGGTATTGGGCCGAGACCAATTCCATAAAATATCACATAAGCCAAAACTGCTATTGTACATATAATAGGCATACACGACGATACATGCTGTAAACATACAGATCAAATTTTGTAAAAATAATTAACATGCTAAGATAAGATATGTAAAGATACTTAATAAATGAATTACTTACAATCAGTAAGATGGAAATACATAAAACTAACAAACATCCCAAGCACATATAAATACTACTAAGAAGAACACCTCTCCTATTTAAGGAAGACATTACTGGTACTGAAACCAGGGCCATAACAATATTAGCTACACCAGTTCCAAGAGTGGCATACTGTGATCCAGTGAGGCCAAGTCCAGCATCGTGAAATATTGAATTGGAATAATAAAATACAACGTTTATACCGCTCATTTGTTGACCAAATTGTAGCAAACAAACTAGAAATATGGGCAGCCTTAAACTTCGATCACTCATAATACGTTTAATAGTCCAAGGTTCGGCTGTTGTTTTTGTTTCTATTTCTTGTTGCAAACTGGATATTTCCGCTTGCAACAGCATTATATCCATATTCCGTATTCTACTGAGTTCTGAAACATTAAAGTCTTACTATTGTATACTATTTTTACTATTGTATAGTTTACCAACCGTCCAAAGCTTTCTGCTTTTCTTCTTTGATTATGTATAGATATTTGGGGCTCTCTGGTAAAACAATGCTTGTAAGAACAACGGCATATACGCAGAATGGAATAAATGCTCCAAGCATATAATGCAAAGAGTTCTCAGTTCCCAGAACTGTATGAAGTCCTGCTATTTGGCCTAGAAACACTCCACACGTAATTCCCAGTTGACATAGAACACCAACTGCACCTCCCAGCCTAAGGGGTGCAATTTCGGCCATGTACATTGGTACTAGACACGTTGCAAACCCTCCAGAAACACCTGAGTGTACAATTTTCGAAATAATAAATCTCATACTTGTAAATGCAATGTTCCATGTCGCCATTTCAACACTTACCTACAACCAAACGACCCGCTAAAAGAAGCTCAATTGAATTTAATTTACGTATTAGGAAAAACATCGTAGCACCTACAATGCCAAATATATTTCCGACACACAGTGCTCGTTTTCTTCCATATCTGTCTGCTACCCAGCTAGCAAGAAATGAACCAGCTGCGCCGCCAATAAGAAAAATTGACACAACGGTTGACCACACTATATTTAAACTGTTCTCAGAAATGTCCACGCCGTATCTCTCCCTGATACTTTCATTACAAAAGCCGCCCACCAACTACGAACGAAACAAATATATTTATTAACAATACTTTTATTTAATTATCTCAATGGCACAAGTAAAATACTAACATGAGCGGCATTATTTAGTACTCCTATGTTAAATCCTGCTGGCACCGCTGATCCTAAGCAGCATGTGACGCCTGCCAGAGCTAACGTGATGGTCCATCCTCCAGATGTCTAAGAAATATATTTAAAATAAAATTATATTTGCCTTTCAAGCTATAGATAGAGCCCAAACAATTTACATACTTATCATTATTTAACTTGCAACATAGAGCCAACATTTGCCATAAAAAAAAAGATCATTTAAAAACCGCATTGGAAGTGCGATAAGAAGTGGACTGGTGATAACATAATCTCTACCAACTATTATTCTATCCGTATTCTTACCACGTTGTAATAACATAATTATGGAGCAATTCAATAAACATAACAGGGAAAAAGAGAAATGTGTGAAGCAAAACCAATATGCTACGAATTCGTATGATGATACTTTGTTATAGAATGTTATGTGTAGTATATTAAATTGCAGATTACACTTTTAGCTAATGAGACTTGCGAGTAATACAATGCCAAGGTATAATGCTATATTTGCATCTTTCGTGTGAGTTTTCACCTATCCCTCTCTTCAAACATACAAAAACAAGTATTAGCCTAATGGTAACGTATGTAAATCCAAAAAACCATACCACGCAAATAATTAATCATCATAAGCAATAGTGTGTTGCACCCTGGCAGGCCAATCAGCGATATAACAGAAAAGCCTGGGCGGAATGATGGAATAAAACTCAATCAAAACCACACATCACTGGCAAATCAGGAATCTATTTAGACAACCAAACATGTGTTACTAACGTGTTGTTACAATGTGACTTACCTTTACTTAGTAATAAATATTCTAGAAGATTATTAGTTACAGTTTCATGCTTGGCAAACTTCTATGTAGGCATCTACATTACCTAAACAATGCAGCTATTGCTTATGAGTTATTTATGCATAATGCTATATTCCAGAGTAATTTTTCGATCTGTCATCGCAAAATATTGTGAAATTCGTCATAAATATAAGAATTTATAAAAATTTATGAATAGAAAATCTAATTATATTCATGGAATTTGACAATTTTTACAAGTAGGGTGAAATAAACAAGCGGTGCGTGCTTCTTGCTCGATGTTAATACGTTTTACTTGCCGATCTTTCATCGACGTCGTCCGAATTAGATTGTCGTGGACGTTCACCATCTGTAAGCACGGCAACATGACTATCTGCAATCATTATTAATAATTAAGTATGAATATTTGATAACGCTTTAAAAAGACTACCCCTTCAAACACACTTTGCCGAGACACGAAAGCGTACAACCTCTCGAAACAAATTTGGAACCACAGATCGACGTCGATACCGTTCCGTAATATTTAAAAATCGTTCTTTTCGAAAGAGTCATCGCAAAAGAATAATATATTGCAAAGATAACAGTAAACTAAATTAGAGCAACACTCAAAAGGTTTCGATAAATATTACCTAACGCCATGCTCTGTACAACACGTGCCACTGACACGACGTCACAACGGTAAATAACACTAGAAGACCAAGTCGGTGTCGCTGCTGACAACACGGAAGCGTTGGCTGCACCTTTGTGCTATTATAAAAAAGCAGGTTGGAGAAGTTCATGTTTCTCGTCATGTAATTATGGATAATGTTTATGATCGAGGTTGAATGCAATTGTACTATTTGGACGGAGTTAACGACCGAAAATGGGTACTTATATCAAGGGCATATTCTTGTCCCAAGAAGTGACAAAAATATTTCAACTGTAAAACGTTGAAGCCGAAGTATGCGTACTATGTCCACGATAGTTGTACGCGCGTATACGCATTACATATTTCAAATGAACAGGTCCAATGTCATGAATGCAAGCGAATGCAAGAACGTGACCGAGATGCTGGCCAACTTGAATAGAATCGCTGACTTGCAATAAATATATCAGATAACAAACTTTTCATGGCCTAAACTTATTGTCCCAAATGTACCCGATAAAAATACGTCCATGCGTATAAAGTTTTAAGTATACTTTCGCTTTCAGGAAATGTATGAATAAATTATTTATCGCTCGATAAATTCGCATTGCTGCTATATGTGCAACAGCAGCACTGTTTCCGTAGACAGAGATAAATATTAATTAGCTCACGGTTTTAATTTTTCTCAACAGTAAAATGAATATACATGTCGAGGAATTGAACTTAAAAAAAAGTATCGAATGCATATCTCGAGAAAGTGTGTAAGGATTGTTACAAGGCACATACGTAAGTTCGATGAGTTAGTTAATACTGTTCAAGGTATTTTATTGTTGACATCCTGTATAAATAATGCAACGAGTTTTACGTACCTTTGTAGTCGAACATGTCTCCGATTTCTGAATCACTCCCTGACGATCTATGTAAAGAAAAAGCATGCTTAGGGTAGTGTAACACAACTTAGGACGATGTAAAAAAAAATAAGTAATAGACCGTTCGTAATCGCATATCGTTGCTGCAGTGTTTACTTTTTGCATATTTATATCTATTACTATTCTAAATGCACTCAATATGTTTCAATGGTTTTCGTTGCAGCTTTAGCGTCACTGTCCATCGTATCGATAAGCCTACTCCATTATCGAAATTTATCGATCGATCTATACACCTCGAATGTACCGCAGTTTAAATGTATTTTCTGCGTCAATGCCCGCGCACGCAATTTAAACATAAAATACCTTTGTTCTCTTTCATCTCGATAGCAACCCAAGTACTGTTCAATTACTCTTTACCAGCGACCACCCAAAGATAAAAAAATGCGATATTAGATTAGCCCAGGACTCTTCGTATACAACTCTTCGTTGTATAAAGTAGCTGCGAAACCCTGTACTTTCCATTTTGTTATTTTTACCGAACACGTAGGAATTCTTCGCTTGTATGTAAAATACGAATTCCTGTTAATCATTCGTTCGCAGTATGGTTCAAGAAAAATTTAATTTGCTTACAGATTTTCTCTTTGTTTATAGTAGCGTTTTCTTCAGTCGATCGGAGGTCCAGAGTGCACAGTCGACGAACTACTTCATCAAACTGCTCACGGGGAACAGTATAGTTGAAATACTGTAATTGATTTCAGAAGTCAGAATCCCCACCCCTTTCTACCCTCTCCTATGAAACTAACATTGCGCATTTCTCATTAACTCGTGTAATTATTTCTGGCCTTGAGCGATCGGTCTTACGGGAAATTCGCGTTAAGAAACGTCACCTTTCTGTGAGTTCTCTGACGCGACTAATTCAATTATCATTTATGTATACTTATTTATTTGTTGCGAAGAGAAGTAGAATAAAAAATTAATTAAATAAAAAATAAATGACGCATTTTTTAATATCACCATTAAAACCAGAACCCATCTCCTATGTTGTCGTCTAGGAATGAAAATGACTGCCGCGCACAATTCATTTCTTCTTTTTTTTTACTGAATCGTACACTCTTAGCGCACAGATGCTTCTTGAATATTGTACGTGTACTATGTACAATAATTACGCAAGACAGAGTACACTTACAAGATCGATTAAAATTGTCTTCCCGAGAGACGTGGTGACAATTCCCTGTTCCCTTCGCTCTTAAACGTAAAAGGAACTTTATGCACGTCACTCGGAAGAGTCTTTACAGTTAGCGTGCAAATTTTCCTCCGTGTACCACGCTCGATAAGTTTCGTACATGCTATTTCTTATCTGTATGCTTTTTTCTTTTTATTTTTCTTTAAACGTGAACTTGAAGCGTCGCACGCGACTTACGTAATCAACAGCTGTACTGTATTGAATCGAAGTGTTGTACAATAATTATCTCCCGATTCGTCGTATTTAATGCCCCATTACATCAGCAACGAGATAGTAGGTTCGTTTAAGAACGAAGACAGATATGTATAGACGAGGGATGAAGAAACTGTTATCTTTTTCCCTTTCACGGCAATGTATTTCCCCCAGGGTCGTTTTAAAGAGGAAGACCTAATTAACTCGTTACGGACGTACAGTGATACCATGAACCGGGAGATAACATTGATTCGATTTGGGATATTCGTGAATGCAATCCTGTTTGATCCTATTACAGTTGCGGCATTGAGACTGTAATCCGATAATCGCAAACGCAAACGCTGTTATCTATTCTTCTTCCTAAATCATATATATATTACCTGTCGGGGCATACTACTGTTGCTGCGATTTTTGTATCTTATAGTACTACGTCGACTGATATTTTTGTTGTGCGATCCGTAATTTGTCGGCATCTATGAAAGTGGAACGCAATGTAAATGAATTCTGAACCGTGAACCATTTGCGAGTTTTCCACGAGGAACGTTTATCTCAAGTACAATCCATTCTGTGGTCCCGTTCTCCTCTGATTCCTTGGCTAAGCGCCGTCACAAGGGGATACCTGCCGCAAGCGCACTGCTCTTTAAAGTCGTCTAAATCCAGGGACCAGATCATACCGCCGCCAAGATTAAGATCTCTTATGAATTCAGCCTGAAAGAGAATATGTAATTATATTGGCGATAACAGTTATCGCTTGATCGTCTTATCGTGTGCAAATTACCTTCTTCGTTACAATGAATACATCCTCGTAACTGACCCACTGATCGCCCTTAGTGGCGTACGGTCCAGTTGCATTCTTCGGATCTTTCATTACCGACCATCTTTTATTTCTCACGTTGTCGCATATCTGTGAAAGCGATGATGTGAAAATAAACTATTGGGATTGAACTTTCGACTAAAAAATACCACGGATTTAACGTCGGTCTCGCGCAAAGTGGACAGAGTGAATAGAAAATATTTTCCTAGACAAAAATAGAACATTGATTATACTAAGACGATACCTCGTTGTACGAAAGTATTCCCGCTGATTTGGTAAATTCTCCTGGATATCCAGGGCCAGAAACTTCTACGTTGAAACCAGGTATCTCGCCAACTTGCGATTTCTTGGACAATGTAAAACTCTGTCCATATGTTGGTATTCCCAATACTAGCTTGCCCGGTGGTACTCCATTCTTTAGCCAATATGTAATTGAGAAGTTCACGTTCAAATACACAGACTGTTCACTTGGCGTATAATAAAGTGGAGCAACGGGGCCAGTTTTGCTCTCCCAGTAGCCATGATAGTCGTAAGTCATCACCCCGATCCAATCGAGATATTTTACTAACGCTGGGACATCGTAAGCTACGTCGATGACTTCCTTGCTGGCTGAAACTGCAGCAGAAAGGAGCAAACCCTTCGGTTCGAATGCAGCATTTAACTCCTTTAACAAAGCAGCGAAAGCTTCTCTGTCGCTGGATGGCCCACGCTCACAATCGACCTGCAGGATCACAAATCGTTTATATCATAGTAGTTTATTATTATTATTACTTTTGTTTTGTTATTATCATCATCGTACCTGCCAGCATACTGGATATTCCCAAATAAGATCAAGACCATCGAATCCATGATTTTTGATATACTGGGCAGCGTGGCGCGCGAATCTTTGTCGTTCGAGCGAATTATGAGCCAATTTACTATACTTGTCGCCCTTGGATTCCTCCCAGCCACCCAAACCAAGTAAAACTTTCAGTCCGGTTCTACTTTTCATATCCGCGATTTTACTGAGAAATTCCTTTTGCCTGGCGCCCTGTACATTTTGTATAGTTAATTGCTCCGGATCCAGAGTGGCGAGACCATAAACGATATGGGTGCACAAATCCGGTTCGATGTCCTCTGGCAGAAATTTTCCAGCACCTGGTCGTCTACGTGCCCATTCCATTAGATAACAGATTACCTTCTTCTGCTCCATTTCTTTGGCAGAGATCATGGGTAGCAATTCGTTCGACTGTGAATAAAAATGAGATATATATATGTAGGAGTGCAAAGCGCCCAACGTCCGGCCATGGGTCGTCTGTGACCGGGCTACCTGGGACACAGCTGGTCTGCAGGCGTGCAGCGATGGCCTGCAGACCCGTGTCCCCTGTTTTCTATGTTTTAAGGACATGAATGAGAGAGAGACACTTGCACCGGCTTAATATCTCCTAAAACTTCCAATCCCACATATATTGAACTTTTATCCAACGAAAGAAGTTTGCATTGAAGCATTTGTCAATGTTGCATTTATTTGTCATTTCACCTGCTGTTGGGTGTCCCTGCACTTGGCGTTCTCCGGCCAATCGCAGCGATCTTCGTTCCAGTAAAGACCAGGAGGGCAAGAGTGTTCGGTCAGTTTGCCAAAGTTGCACAGGAAGTACTTGGTGCAGTCCCGTTTATTTGAAACGAATATACGACCTCCGCAATCTTCCGGCCCAGAACCCAATGGTGGTTCGGCTTCTATTTCAATGGTATCGTCAATATCTGGGCCTGATTCCGTTGTTGTCCATGTTGGCGGAAAGTAGGAGGGCCTTTGAGATGTCGTAGGTTCCCAATTTGGGTGGCCCACAGTCGTCGACTCTGTAGTGGTCTCGTCAGCGTCGACAGTTGTAAATTCTAATTTCAGCAACATTTGAAATTTACCTCGACCTTCTATACTTCCTTATAAATTAATTATCGCATTCTAAAATATTTACCACTCGTTACTGGACACAATGGACCATCGGGATAGTTCCTAAGTACCCTGTTCATAGTCCTGAGAAGGGGACTAGGTTCACAGCCACACCTGTTCTTGAAATCGTCCAAATCCAGAGCCCACACCATACCACCACCCAGCTCGAGATCTCTTATTAATTCTGCTTTCAATTTAATTTGCCTTGCATCATCAAAGCTGACCCACTGGTCCCCTTTGTATGCGTACGGACCGATTCGTCGCTCTTTATCTTGGACGACAGTCCAGCCTTGTTTCAACGTCCTTTCGCAAATCTATACAAACGAAAATGTAAAGCATCGCACGCAAACTCGAGTGAAAACCATATTCGAGGAAAATTGTAACACCCACTTCGTAGTAAGACAAGAAACCTCTGGCCCTTGTCGCTTCTCCAGCTTCACCGCCACCATATGTCGGCGCATTCAACCCCCTCTGACTTCTCTCTGCCAAGGAGAAAGACTGCCCGTACAGGGGTGCTCCCATTACGAGTTTATCCGCGGGTGCACCCTTTTCCATCCAGTAATGAATGGAGAAGTTCTGCAAGACAAATACGTACAGTAAAAACCGCAGTACTCGTTTGATGCAGAAAACGCGGGCATGCCTAATTAACATTTATAAATACGCACAGCATTAAAGGTCGGCTCCCAGTCGCTAGACAAATGGTACAGGGGCGCGACGTGACCGGTTTTCTTGTCCCATTGACCATGGTAATCGTAGGTCATGACGGAGATCCAATCTAAATATTTAGCCAAGGTGGGGACATCGTAGCCTGCATCGATGACTCGTTTACTGGGAGAAACAGCCGCCGATAATAATAAACCTTTCGGTTTAAACTGTTCGCTTAACTCTTGAACAAGACTAGCGAAACCTTCTTTGTCCAAAGCTGGTCCTTTTTTGCAATCCACCTAAAATTTATTCACAAGAATGACTATGTTGGAGAGTACGAATATAGATATGAAACGAAGTGTTATCATTATCAATATTTTACCTGCCAGCAAACTGGGTATTCCCAGTCAAGATCCAGCCCCTCAAAGTCGTACTTCTCGATAAATTGGATCACGTTCTCGATGAACTTGCATCTCGCAGAAGGCGAGTTTACCAATCGACTGTATTTATCTCCGGCAGAATCGTTCCATCCACCAATGGCCATCAATACCTTTACACCTCTCGATTTTAACGCCGCGATTTTTTCGTAAAATTCTAGAAACGAAATGGAAAGACTCGTAGAGGGGAGGCAAAATTGTTACGAAATATATTGAGGAAGATGTTTACTGTTATCTATGTCAGCCCACGGGTCGTGCGATTTAATCGTCAACGATGTTCCATCGAGCACAGCAAAACCGTACAGAACGTGGGTGCACAAGTCGGTATCCACATCTTCTGGCAGGAACTTTCCTCCGCCTTGACGATACCAAGCCCAATTTGTAAAATAGCAAATTACTTTGAACCTGTCCACCAATTCAGGCTGATCTCTCGAAGTGGACGATGGTATAGGTGTTGGAACAGTCGATGGTATTATCGAGGGTACAATTGGACCTTGATCTAAATCATTCTCATCGATCGGAGGCTTCACAGCTGTAAAGAAAGTAGTGCGATATTCGTAAAAGTTCAAGATGATAAATTATAGTTTTTCAGATACAGATAGAATAGACTTTACATTCTTCGTCTTTTCCTGGGGGCTCGGATAACACTTTCTGAAGAGCGTGCATCAACGGATGCGGTCCCTCACCGCAACGATCCCGGAAGTCATCAAGATCCAAGGCCCAGATCATTCCTCCGCCCAAATCCATATCTCTGACGTACTGGGCCTTCCTTCGAATCGTCTCAGCGTCGTCGAAGCTCACCCATTGAGATCCCTTGTAAGCATAAGGGCCCATTCTCTGTTCAGGATCTTGAACTACGTTCCAGCCACGATTTTTGATTCTGTTACAGATTTCATAATAAGCCAGGAACCCTGCTGCTCGAGTGAATTCTCCGGCCTGTCCTGCACTAGCTGGAACGTTCAATTCTGTTCCGCCGCTAGGATCGTTGATCGAGAAAGATTGTCCGTACAGTGGCATGCCTGTTGTGAGAATTGAACCTCTTAGATAACAGGTACGATTCTAGTTTTAATTTGTTTGTTGAAAAAAAAGATACCCATAACGATGCTTCTGCGAGGAGCACCCTTAGCGATCCAATAGTTTATTGAATAGTTTGCGTTAAAGTAATAATAGTCATCGTCTGGATGGTAATAAAGCGGTGCTACGTGGCCAGTTTTTTTATCCCATTGACCATGGAAATCGTAAGTCATTACCGCGATCCAGTCCAAATATTTGGCGAGCGCTGGAACGTCGTAGCCTTTGTCGATCACTTGCTTACTCGGCGAAACTGCAGCGCTGAGTAAGAGGCCCTTCGGCCTTAATTCATTGCTCAATTCTCTCAGCAGATCCGCGAAACCTTGTTTGTCTGCAGCTGGCCCTTTTTTACAGTCAACCTGTGACGGGGATATCGTTGATGAATTTTTGCAGCAGCCTTAGCAGAGGCGAATTTTCGATATGAAAGAATGACTATCCACGTACTTGCCAACAGACTGGATACTCCCAGTCCAGGTCCAGACCATCGAAATCGTATTTCTCCAAGAACTGCACGGCTTGAGCAACAAACTTCTTCCTGGCTGTTGGACTATTCACAAGCCGGCTGTATTTATCACCAGCTGAATCATTCCATCCCCCCAAAGCAAGGGACACCTTAAGTCCTCGTTTCTTGTACGCCACGACACGTTCGTAAAAACCTGTTCGAGTCGTATTTGCATTCGTATTTACATTTTGCACTTGTGGACATTGATATATTTACAATAAACGTCTCCTTACGATTGTCGTAATCCGCCCAGGAATCGTGGGCCTTGATAATCAGATCCGAGTAATCCAGAACGGCGAATCCATAGATGATGTGCGTGCATAAGGTGTGATCGATGTTCTCCGGAATATATCGACCGACGCCCCTTCGGTACCAGGCCCAATTCGTGAAATAACAAACGACCTGACGGGAAAGGAAAATATCCATCCATGAAGGTAATGCATGACCGTCGATCATACGAATAATGACGCTGATTTTACTTTGTAATATCCTGTCAATGGAGAAACTTTATCAGGATCTATAACCGCCGATGGCAACGTGGTCGTGGCTTGAGTTGTGGTTGGCTCCCAAGGCTTTTGAGTAGTCGAAGCTGGGGGATTGTTAATTGGTGGAGTAACAGAGGGGATTATATCTTGTTCTTCTGAAGAGTCAGAGTCCTCTTTGCAGTTAGCACGGGCAGGCCAGTCGCATATCCTTGTACGCGCATTGAAATGCAAACCTGGAGCGCAACGGAACACTTCGTAACGGCCCCATAAGCAAGCTTGGAAACTTTCACAATCCCCTGGAACGCCTGAGTAGTTGTTAGCCGTGCATGCCTAAAAATAAAGACAACGAGCTATCAAACACTTTTCTTGAAACCTGAATGAGAGCTATTACAGACATACATTCGATTTGCCGTTTGATGCAATCAACGCAGCGCTCTTTACTGGTTTCTTAACGCAAGGAGCTTTGAAAGCCCAGTCGCACATGCCCTTCTCTTTATTCCAGTTCAACCCTGGGCCACATTGCTGCGAAACCAGATTACCGTTCACGCAGATTAAGAAGCTCGAACAGGAGTTAGGATAGGAGTAGTATTGGCCGTGCTGGCAATTCTTTCCTGGTAACTGAACGGGCACCTCCGTAGTGATTGGACTGTGGGTAGTAGCTTTCGAGGAAGTCCATGCAAACGTGGTGGATTTAGGCGTGGTAGTTGTGGTGGTCCTCGTGGTACTCCATGATGGTCTCTGAGTCGTAGAGCCTAATAACAAACAAAAAAGCAAAGCATATGTAATTCACCACCAATTGTTCCTTCAATTACTAATTTTCTTGGGCAATATTCCTCGATATACCTATGGCAATAGGTCGGGAAAGTTTGAACAACTGCAGGGAGACAAAATTGATTAATAGTAGAAAAGAAATCGCGTGAATGAAGTAGTATGGTATCATCTTCTGAGAAGGAAACGCACAGCACAGAACCCTCCACTGAACTGAATGTCTCCTGCGAATAGAATGATTTACAGAGGGAAGATCCTATGAGCGTGGTTTGCCTGGAGGCGGCGGTTGCAAAATCGCCGGAAAAATGTGCGCAGGTGTGAAGATGTTTACTACTGCCGGCATGAGAATAAACAGGTTTCTGCTATTGCCAATGAACTAACGCGTCCATTAACGACAGGTTTAAAGAAGTTACGTAGAACAAAGATGTTGTTACGCAAGGGATGATCCTGATGGCTGTATTTCCGCATTCTAGAAAAGCATTTCACGATACACGCAAGAATCAATAGCCTTACTAGATCCCATTTGACATTTCGCCGCCGTTGGCCAGTCGCAAATGCCTCGTCTAGCATCCCAGTGTAATCCTGGAGCGCATTGTTCACGCTGTAATTCGCCAAGGACGCATCTAAAATAATTGGTGCAGCTCGCAGGGTCCGGACTATAATCTCCAATTATACACGAGTTTACTGGTTTCGATGAATCGTCCGGCTTCTGCGAAGGCTCCGTCAGTTCTACTGTTGATTGTTCCGTTGTTGGTCTAAAATTTGTGCCATTAAAAACACATATTCAGCTGCAAATATATTTAGTATAATATTACCTGGTGGTAGTCCAGGTTGGAGAGACGCTGGTGGTTGGTTGCGTCCACCATACGGTAGAACTACTCTGCGTCGAAGTTTCCGGCTTGCTGCTTGGATTCCAAGTCCAAGATGGCCAGGTTGTTGTTTTCTGGGTTGTGCTGGTCCCTTCGGACCACGATGGCCACGTGGTTGGCTGTGTCATAGGTCTGGTAGGACGAGGAGTGTCTTCAACAGCGTCACTGTGGGTCGTCAGTGTTGGTGGCTGTGGTGTAACTGGTTCTTGTGGTCGCTGACATCCGGTAGAAGCCTTAGTCCTCAAACGACCTAGAAGAAAGTAGTTTAGATAATTACTGTCTTGATTGTTCAGTCATTTCTGAATCAAAGTACAAACCCAGTGCACGATTGATGCTCTTCAACAGAGGGAAGGGCTCTGTGCAGCAGTGATTCAAGAAATCATCCAGATCTGCTGTCCACAATGTAGCCCCGCCGAAACCGTTTTTCAAAATGTATTCTCCTTTCGCGAATACGCTCTCTCGATCGTCGTAGCCTACCCACTGGTCCTTGTGATAAGCGCTTGGTCCTGAAAGAAACATTTGAAATTAGCTCAAACAAAAAGTAATCCACTGAATTTTGTTAACTGCTTACCCAATCCATTTTTCCAGCCTTTGTTCTTAAGTCTGTCGCATATCTCGTAGTACGCCAGCATTCCAGGTTGTCTGGTAAATTCTCCTGCTGTTCCAGGACCAGTTGCTGGATCACCAAGATCTGTTAGGCCATCGCTAGATAGTCGGTAAGCTTGTCCATACAAAGGTATGCCTACCAAGAGTTTCGATTTATCTGCGCCAAGATGGACAAGATACTCCATGGTGGAATTCTGGAAAGAAAATATTTATATCGAGTTCTTCGTATTCTACAGAACTAAATGCTACTTTAGTTAAAACTCACGACATTATAGTATGGATTAGTATCGATGCTGTTTCCAAACAGAGGTGACAAATGTCCAGTCTTCGACTCCCAAGCACCGTGGTAGTCGTAGGTCATCACAGACATGAAATCTACAATCCTAGAAATTTCATCTACTTCGTAGGCTCTGTCTATTACTTCCCTGTACCCTGACAAAGCTACAGCTAAAGTGAGCTTCGGTTCTTGCTGGCTGAACTCTCTCCTCAGTTCCCGTATCAGCTTCGTGAAATTCGGTTTGTCTGAATCGGGTCCCTTCCTGCAATCACTCTGCCAACACTTCGGGTAGTTCCATTCGAACGAAAGACCGTCGAAGTTATGCTTCTTCAAGAAGTTAATCGTTGCCGCGACAAATTTCCGACGAGCAGGGCCGCTGCTTATCAAACGAGAATACTTATCGCCTGCACTATCGGTCCATCCGCCGATAGCCAACAGCACCCTAGATCCTTTGATCTTTGTGATTCGCTCGTACAAGTCTGAAAATAGAAGATAAAAGTACTCGCCCTACAATTTTTTCAGATTATTTTAGGGCGTTGAAAATTTATTTAATTACTGTTCTCTATATCTGCCCAGGGATCAAACGGTTGTATAGTCAATGTGTCAGGATTTAACCCAGCAAAGGCATAGATTATATCAGTGCACAAACGAGAATCCAAGCGTTCTGGAACGAACAGACCATCCCCTTTGCGATAGAGGGACCACGACGTTACGTAGCAAACCACGCGTGCTCCCTTTTCCGTTGAAAACTCTAAATTCTGTAATTCTTCTGTATCTTGTATTTCAGTCTGATAATGACCCCCTTGGATCCGATCGAATTGTCCTGGTTGACAAACGTCCGAGCTCGCTTTTACGCAGCGGCC
Source organism: Nomada lathburiana (assembly GCA_963667235.1). Classification (NCBI taxonomy): domain Eukaryota; kingdom Metazoa; phylum Arthropoda; class Insecta; order Hymenoptera; family Apidae; genus Nomada; species Nomada lathburiana. The sequence continues at coordinate 11,909,271 of OY763906.1, forward strand.
TTTCGCTGAGCTAAAGAATCTTCCGAATCCGCATTGACCCTGATACCACACACCTATTTAAATACAATATTGTAAATGATAATTTAGTAATACTGTTTACTCAATTAAATAGGGAACAGGGTATAACAACCATTGTGACAAGAATAGAATCCTGAGCAGTTGTCAGGCTCGCTGTAGAGACCGTCAGTGGAGCATTTCTTTGTTCGAGTTTCGTCGTAAAATCCTATTGACATTGTTGCAGCAGTTAGCATCGGCCAAGGATTCCCGCAAATGCCCTAATGATCCGATATGTTAAATATATAGCGTAATAATGTTTATTCGTTCCATTAGACAAAATTATAATTACTTGAAAATCATCCAAATCGATGGACGTTAAAGAAACTCCACCCAGGCCAGCCGATCTGACATAAGCTACTTTGATCTTCACCGCCAATGGATCTTCGTAACCAACCCATTGATCTCCACGTTTTATGTACGGCCCCTCTTCGTCTCTACCAGATGTCCACAGTCTATCTTCCAATTTCTCACAAATCTGCAATTGGCGGTATAGATAATTATGCCAAAAATGAGCATTACTCCAAATAAGAAAAGTCATCGACAATTACTTGGTAATAAGCCATCCTTCCAGTTTCCTCTCTATTATAAACATCGTTAGCCGCCGGTCGCACAATAGGTGCGCCAACGTCTGTGAAGTTTCCAAACTTCAATGTGTACCCCTGTCCAAAAACAGGCAGACCAAGAATTATCTTCGACCTGTGCTCACGTGGCAGACGATCGATCCATTTGTTTGCTACTCGAGCGACGTATTTCAATGGTGCCGGATGGAGAGCCAGTTTCTCTCTCCTGGAAGCAGGACTGTCTCGCCAGGCTTGCAGAAGAACCAAATCGGCCACGGAACTGATTTCCCGATCCACTGGATCCTCTGGCCTCTGAGTTACAGCTAGAATATACTCCTGGTCGGCGAAAGACCTTTTCAATACATTCAGCAAGAGCTTCAAATCGTTGGGCCGACCTGAAGAGCTTGCCCAATCGATTTCCACGCCATCAAAGTCGTATGCCTGGAGAAAATTTAGAACAGACTTGGCGAACCTTTCGCAGTGGAGGCTGCAATGGTTTTTGGTTAATTCTGAGAAGAGTTTTCCCCTGTTTGGTGTTGCGATCGAGACGAGCACTCGCAGCCCAGGATCCCTCAAACGATGCCCCGTTACCGTCTTATAACCACCTGTGCGAATCAATAGAATAAATTAACGGAACTCGTCATTTCATGTACCTGTTTCTTTTTCCTGTAGGAACAATGGATTCTTTAGGCGCGTTACCTTTGATCTCGTCGTATTCGCGGTCACCCGAGACGACGATGAAATTTTCTGGATCTGAAAATATATGAAATGAAATATTAAATATGTTAGATTGACATTAAACGAAATAAGTATATTAAAAATTTGTCGCCGGTTCGTTATTATTAATATCGTGATCGGTAATAATATTTGAAATTAGATGAATCGATACCTATGGTGGCTGCAGCGTATACCAAATGACTGCATCTGTGATCTGGTACTGACTGAGGGAATAAAGAAAACGGTTCCTCTCTGTGAGCAGCGCTAGACTCTAAATGGCACACTACCACTGGATTGACAATTTGTCGAGGCCTCGAGAGTGTTGGCGGTGCCAACGGTTCGATCCAGAGGGAATCCTGATCGATGCTTCCGAAGAACGGTGTTTGTCGATGCTCCACAGCATCCCTCAAAGGCACTCGACCTTTGGATCTGTATAAATCATGTTCCATTAATCATCCGGCGAGCAAGAAATCGAATGGAAACATCGAGTCGATTCATAAGCAATTTTGGGGAACAATAGCCCATAAATTAATCATGAACGTCGGGTACAAGAACAACGAGCCATTCTTTGCAAATGAAGCACACAGTGCCGGAAAAGATGCCGCCCGTGAAATAAACTCGAGAATGTTTTTTAAGAAGACCACTGACTCTTCGTTATCCTGCAAAGGTAGACTGGGAACTTGGAAATCGATCTTATTTGCGGGCACCGCTTCGACCGCATCACGCAAAGGGAATCTCTGGGAGCCGTATTCCGCGTGAGTAACATCTGGATCATCCAACGAGTTGTCGATCATCGGCGGTCCCTCGACGGCGCCCCGTTGAAACTCTGGCAGGTCGACGATTTCCGCGTCCATTTCCGTTTCACCCGAGTCCAACAGCGGTGGTTGCAGAATAGTGGAGACCGTTACGTGGTACGAAGGTCCTGCGACCGCCGTGGCCACGAGGACCAGGATCAACCAAGGAATCATCGCTGCAAACAATTCATTTCTTTAGAAACGTTGCAGATCAATAAGAGTATAAAGCGATCAGCTGCGCGACAGCAGTTTGCAAAGGGTGTCAATTAAGGGGACATGGGGTATGACAAGTATAAACAGTCGTAATTCGCGGGCCGAAGTAGGACGGGGCAGGTGTGAAGTGTACACCGGTATCTTTTATCCAGGGGAGTCGCTCGTCGATCGGAAGGTTTACCTAGACGAGTATGGGTTCGTGCATGTTGCCCACCAAACCTGTCCTGCACCGGAGACACGCGTGCACCGACACCGAAAAAGGAAAATATAGAACGAGGTGTGCTTCGCATTACAAGCGTCCAGAGCAGTGCAATAATTGCTCCTTACCCAGCTCAATCATAATACCGACCGGTCGAGGTGCGCCTTGAAAATAAAGAGGGACTCTGTCGACAACTATAAACAACGTTTCCACAAGGAGTCCGCTACGTTCGCCCTTTGTTGAATCGCTAATGAGCTTTCTGTGTTACTTGAAATCGTGAGACCTTGAAAGTCTTTGGAGTACCGGCGGGACCTGACAGGGGAATCGATTTTCCATAAGTAAATTCCTCCCGGACACTTTTATTTGCCGCAAAGTAAATTCCAGCTGTTTTCAGGAGGATCCTCCGGGGAAAAAGGATGAAAAAAAGGAACAAGAATGTTCGCCCGACCGGATTTTTCTCTCACTTATGCAGAAACGGGAGATTTTCGTGGAACTAGTCTAGACATCAACGACCTTGGCAATCGTATGCTTTTAGTTGAAACAGACTATTTGATGGCACCGTGACGACGTGCCGGACATTGGATATACATGAACCGCGAAATCGAAATTTATGCGCACACCGTGGGCTGATTCACTCGGGGACAAAGACACGCGCCGCTACTTGAATCTTCGTCATGGTGTTTAGACATTAAAAATGCAACGCTCGTAGGTGGAAGTGACCGCAAGACAGAGGACAATGTTTGCCAGTCAGTCTATGGCTACCATTCTTCCGATGTCACTTGAAATATCAGTTACAATGCCACAGCGCGCGACACGTCGTGCATCACGCCGTCTTCACGACTTTTGTATAAACTCCTTCGTCCTTCCATGATTATTCATGGATAGATCCGTGACGGCTTTACAAATTCGCTTGCACCTATTCGAATTTTGTAAAAGAAAGAAAAAGAATTGTATTGAAGTAACGATAGCTCGGTAGATGAATCAATGCGGTGTATTCAATACGCCCTGTTTAATTAACGCCCAACTAATTCACCCAGCATCACACTATCCGCTGTTTTTCCGTCTTATCTTTAACCACCTTCTCCAACAGCAATAAATCTTGATAGGTCAGAACAAAGGACGCGGTCCTCCCAGTTCCGTTTGAAAATAAAAACGCGACAATGGCCGATAGACGAAAACGCGTTGCCCCTTGGATGCATGCACCCCCGAATACACCGTAACAATCGATGGAAGACAGGGAGGAAAAATGCGGGCCGCAATATCGATGTAACGGTTTACCGTAAAACGTTCAACGGAATTCACCAAAAGGAAGGGAACAAGAATTGTAATCGAAGAATCGAAGAATCGAAGAACAAAACGAACCTTGGTTGCAAGCGGGTGAACACGCCGGGACGATTTTCAAAAGAGCGTGTCCGGGCTTCCGGCAGACTGGTAGCGGCTCGTTCCGAAGCGTGAATGTCAAACGATACTACTGCACTAACCGACGATGATGATTGAAATGTCGCGGTCGGCCCCTTCGGACACTCCGCTGGGTCGTTCGCGATGAATTTTTCAAAGCTCACCACCCGCTTCGCGGGGAGGGCTAACTTGCATGAATCTGGTATTCCGAACGCGCGGGGACGCCCATATATACCTACTCCATCGTCAGGGACCCCTCGACTCCCGCACCCTACACAGACCCTGTCTCCGGCGTCCTTGACCACGAGAACGCGATCGTGTACGTACACCAATTCTTGAGCGCGATACCACGTCCCGTGCCAACGACACCGACCGGCTGACCTTTTCTGTGCGTGATTCTGCACCTCCGTTGCAGCGTGACCGTCGCGCCTTTTTTTTCCTCACCTTTTTCCCCGACACTTCTAATGCTCCTACGGGCAACACTTTGGAGAACAACAAATTTAGAGAGCTCCACCTGACCAGGGGTGAAACAACGAGATACGCGTGGGAAGATCCACTGCTACGAGGAAAGGTATCAACTGCTTGGAGGAGGGTTGCCAGAGCTTTGCTAAATCGATTACTGGATCGTTGGATAGATAAATCCGTAGATATGCAATTCTATTATCGTTAACGTTTACACGGGAAGTGCGTTTATTGCGTATGTGGATAAGCGGAAGAGATTGTGCTGGATAACCGACGCAGAAGTGTCTCGTTTCGCGCATGGACTGAAACGTATGATAGCGGCTACTCAGAAAAATACCTTTGTTTACGTAGGCTAGGCACAATCGTCTGTTCGATGCCTATGGCCCCGATGATAACTGGTATGCGTGTAATGCAGTTGTAGGAATACTTGCGACTGCAGTTTGCGAGTTTAGTACAGCCGGAAGAAGCAAACGCGTGACAGATATCTGAGTATGCTAGAGGATTCGACGTCGATGTAGGTCTACGTTTACGATTTCATGTCACATAGGAGGCTTCGTTTCGAATAAACTAGGCACGATCGTGTTTAAAGTACTTGGATGTTCTTTTTCCTTCCGATTAGATGCACGAGTGCTCGTTCAATCTCGAGTACCATCCTGCGATGACCTCCGTGTGAGATACAGTTTTTGAAAAACAACTCTTAATAATTCCAGGATTCGCGATACCATTCGTTGTTGTGGCTTTTGTAAGCCGAACGGGCCTCTCCGTGGTGGAGTGGAAAAAAAACGATGCCCACGGTATCGTTAGCAATCGGAGGTTTTAAAACCCCCTCGCTGGATTTACAGCCGCGCGAAGAAAAAGTTGCAAAATGGCTGGGGGAAGTTGGGGTGGACTTGTCCTATTGAAGAATTCGAGAGTCGATCGTAGTGCCAGGTATCCCGGGATCCCGTCGAATTCCTAAAAATAAGACACTTTAGGGAATGCCAATGATCGCCTTGAACTTGCGACCGACCGTTTTATCGACTCGTTCGATGCATAATAAAGTAAAGAAGCAAAAAAAGCCCCAGAAAAATCTAACTGAAAAACCGTTTACGAGAAACGTTGATAGGGAAAGAATGGATTCTCGTCGGCTGATCTGCGTTAGATTCGTTGGAAAAGAGAAGAACGGGCTGCTGTTTCGACTGGAACGAGAGAAGCAGATAGAGGAACAAAGACAGTAGCCGACAACAAGGAGTTAGACGGGACAAGTATTCAAATTTCAGAATACCAATCAATTAATTGTTCTCCGTTCCCCGTATCAATACCGACATAGGAGATCCAGTTTTTCTTGACGGGTGCCCGGGCCGAGCAGATCATTGAAGTAGCGATTGAAGTTCATTGGCATCGGGAAGTCAAATGTGTTTCGATACAAGCTGTCTGAGTTTTTCATACCTAGAACCTGTTAAATTGCTTTAATGGCTAAACGGAATGCATAATTAAGTCACGCAACTAGACATGCGATTGACAGACTACATCTATAGCTTCTCCCGCGATCCTTATCTTCCTTACGATACAACAAACTGCGCCAGATACACCGACAGAATCGAAATCGGAACCAATAATGAGAAAACGAAGAAGAAGAAGATGACCATCGGACACGAAATCGCGCTAGGGTTCCACGTAAGCCTTGACATGTTCGAATGATACATTGTGCCGCGCAATTCGCGGAATCACTAGCTATTAGTGCATATTCTAATAAAGAGCTAGGGACCAGTCTTTATTATTTTGTCACGAATACGTACACGAGAATGCTATTAACACGAGAGCAATAGATAATTTGGGACGACGAAATCGTTGTTCCGTTTGGGTGGCGTGGCGGTTGTTCTGGGCAACGTCTGCCAGGTGATTTATGCAACACCTTGGGAAGTCGTGTAGAATCCTTGGGAAAGTCACAACTGTCCATTCGTCAATTAAAGTTACGATTCTTGTAGCGACCAAATCAAATTGTCTTTAATTGCGTCATCCGGCCGGCGAATTTGGGCATTATTCTGTGTCAACGGCAACGCGTGACGGATAAAATAGCAATTACATACATGTATATTCGATTGGCAGTGAAACGATGGGATTCGATAACGTTTAAAAAAAACTGAGCTACAAAGAAAAGTACTCGAACGACGACAAACCCAAACTGTAATATGATAAATACGAGGCATGCCTTACAGTTCGAAGGGTCTTAAGAAAGAATCAAGGACATCACGCCAGCCTCGGACCAGCATTCTGGTTGCTGGTTAGTGACCCACACCCATCCAAGAGCACTAAGATTTCGATTATCAGGCATGGACTCTTGGGACTCTAAGCTATTTCCTTCCCTCCTCCTTTTGCTTCTTTCTATCTCTATCTCTTCGTTCCCTCGCTCTTCTCTCTATCCCTTCGTTAATTCCCGACCGAGAAGGATATCGCACCGACTTCCATCGTTTGCCGTTCTCCATATTCGCGTGGGCGTCTCATGAATAAATACAATCCCCCTTAATTATCTAAATTGTAATCCTGCCAAATCGACGACACATTGCGCACTGTTCGCTCGTTAGACTGTTGCACTACGTATTTACACGTCGAAGAATTAACAGCTAACTAACGTTGGCAAGAAATTAAACAAAGGAACATGCTTCGGGTATCAGAGTATTAACGAGTCTTCCTTCAAGATCCATCTAATGATCCCAGCAAGCGCCGAATGAACGAGTTATCCATATCCTTATGTGAACGAACGAAGGTAAAACGTATATTATAAACAATCTTAAGTTGAACCCCCCCGTGAGTCGTAATCGTTTGCCGCCACGTAAATGCATCCAACAAATTACGCGCATCTGCGTTATCGCGTCCTTAACTGAAACGTGCTGAGCCGTAAATGCAGATAAGGCGTTCACGCATCGCGTATTTGTAGCCGCTATTGATCGTAAATGTTCACCGAAACGTCGATGATCCATTCTTTTAACAAAGTTCTTACTCGACTATGATTTGCGGCAATGATAAACGTGGAACTCGGGAGATGAAGCGTCGCGTCGGTGAATCGGCATAACGACGAGGACGTTCCTAATGAATATTAATCGGGCCACACCGTCACCTTTGTTAGTCCTATCGCTTTATTTATTATGCCGTTTGAAATTCTTGTTATTTTCGCCACCTGTACGTGTAAAGTTATTTCAGTGAAGAGATGTAGAACGATAGGGGTAGGCGATGGAAGGAGTAGAAAAGTAAGCGATGCAGAATTCGGAGACCTTTGGGGTAATTGCGGACCATCATTGAAAGTGGAGGATGAGGGATCCAGGTGTCCAAATTTTTTTTGCAATAAAACAACGCTCTGCACCAGTAGCACTGAGTCACTGCGATCCTGCGAATAATTGTCACGATGAACGCTACGTTATAAATTTATTTTTAAATTGAGTAAGAAAAGAAATGTACGTTCGGCTGTCCAGGTAGCCGAGAAAAACTCTTCCGTCCTTTCGCCGTTTTACGTAATCATTTCAGAAAAAGAAGACAATTTCTTTGATATTTTCTCAGGGAGATAACTGTCATTCGCAGATTCATCTGTCACAGCCAGAAGCCAACCTCCGATTGCACCATCCGTATAAAAGTATCGCAGCCTGGAGCTCTAAGGGCACTTCCTCTTTACGCGTCTAGCAGAAACGGCAATTACACTTGCAACAGTTCTTCCAACAAGAAAGGCAGGTAACTAATAATATATTAATAATTAATAATATTTATTAAGTAATGATACTAATATTAATAATATTTCATTTCGAATAATATTTTTATAGTTGCCTAAATATTAAAAGAACTATCCTATGAATAAAGTGTAGAAAGCAATAAAAATGTAGCAAAAAGGTTTTACATATCTTCGTCCATGATAATGTTTATGTGCATTTTTTTTTTTTTTTTTATTTAAGTATGGCATCGATGAAGTGTGTCCTAATATTGATCGTGATGCTGGGTATCGCGTACGAAGCGTTGGGAGCATCTGAAGACTCTTACAGGAATTTGTTGGGGCTGAACTATCCATACGGCAGAGGACTGGTAAAGAAATATAAAACTAATCAATTAAATGATTCTGTGTCTGCCTGTCTATCTTATCTTTTAGAAATAAACATGAGCATGGCAATAAATATAAGTCACGTTTCCTTTTGATGGGCCAAATATATGTCTACATATATAGGTGAAATTTCTTTTCAGAATAATGAATTACAGGTTGCCAGACTGCTGCTATTACCACCATGCCTCTGTCACACCAAACGCAATTCCGAACTGATAAATTCATTACTGGGTCTGCCGAAAAATATGAACAACGCTGGAAAGTAGAGCCGCTTGAAAAATCCATTTCAAAAACTGTATTCCATTTGAGTGAAATTTAATGGCAATGAAGTTATGCTTTATTTATGATGTACATTTCAAGAACTCTGTTAAGCTTGTGTAGCGCATTGATCTCAATAAATCCAACGGAACAATACGTTCTTGCAATCATTTCTCTGATCACCCACCTACTCGTAATTGCAACAAGCGCCAGCTGTTACACAAAATGAAATGAATGTACAAACTTCCAAAAAATGTTCCGCGTCGAAACGTAGGCCTGGAAAAATAACAAAATTTAGCACGCGTATCAACTAACATAGACTATTTAAAATTACTAGAGAATATTTTTTTTTCTATGAAAATTGTGACATTCTTTAAATGTATATTCAATTCTCTTTGTTTAACATAATCCAAATGCGAAACATCAAGTATTTCGTAATTTATGTACAAAGTTTATTTCGTAGAAAAGTAATCACTGTTGTCTCGATTCACACAGAATTCGTCGTACATATTTAAAACTTTAAATGAAAACCACCGCCAACAGGTGGTTGTCTTCCGCCTTCTGTAAGTCCCATATGAAATCCGGAGTTACTTAAATCAGCATCGTCGCCGTCTCCTAATTGTTTATATTCTTTTCCACCGCTTGGTGGTTTCGGCGAGGCGTTTGCGGTTCTAACACCCAGTTCTGATTTAGCTGGCCATGTAGGAAACATTTGGGGATCTATTGGTAACGGTGCCTCCGTAAAGTAACCGTGTTTCAAGGCATCTTCCGCTGGTATTCGTTGTTGAGGATCGTATGTGAGAAACCTGTAAATGTTTACTTAGATGTAAGAAAAAAAAACAACATCAAAATGATACTGAGCTTCAGTGGAAGCTGTGTCACTCGAAGAAGCGTACTTGTTTAATAATTCGATGCCCAAGTCCGACAGTGACAAACTAAATCGCTGTCTCAGATTGTTTACTGGATAATGGGCGAAAGGAATTTTTTGTACCATTGGCAATTTGCTATATCCTGGCCATATTCGATCGTTCGGTGTACCTAATTCTTTAAATATCCTATTCAATTGATCAATCTCCGATTTACCTGGAAACAGTGCCTCCATTCTTAATAATTCTGCGAAGATGCATCTGAAAAAAAGATGAATTTAATATATATACGAGTGAAATAATGCAATTGATTTTTCAATCTTTCCTCTACTTACCCCACCGACCACATATCTATGGGAGTACTATATTCTTTCCCACTTAGTAGCAGTTCAGGAGCTCTGTACCAAAGTGTTACAACAATCGGAGTATATTGTCTCAGTGGAGAACCATATTCTCGTGCTAAACCAAAATCACCAACCTTCAAGATTCCCCGATGACTTAACAATAAATTCGATGTTTTCAAATCTCGATGAAGTATCCAGTTGTCGTGCAAGTGTGCGACTGCTCGCAATAATTGTTGCATGAGACACTTGACTTCCCCTAAAAACAAAATAAATTCAACTATTTATCCCAATACTGGTCTCATTTCTTTTGTCACATTGGTCCACGATATTTACCTGGTATAAAAACCTGCTTCTTTTGCTTCATTGTTTCCATCAATGATTTTAAATCATGCTCCACGTAATCCATGACAATAAATATCTTATCCATGTTACTACCGACGACTATTTCCCGAACCGTAACAATATTTGGATGCTGTGCTTTTAATAAAGTATTTATTTCCCTAAGACTAGTAATCGGAAAACCCTCCTTTTCTTTTTCCATTTTTAGTCGCTTTAATGCAACAATTTCATCTGTACGTTTGTCACGCGCTCTGTAGACTACACCATATGTTCCCTCCTCGATGCGATTCAGACATTGAAATTCCTCCACGCTTCTACAGCCTATAACACAAGAAATATTCGTTGCACAATAGGAATATCAAGCATAGTCAGAAGTTCAAATATGCACCTTGAATTGCCGGTAGATACGGAGGTAATTCAGGTTCTTTCTCTTCTTTCTTTTCTTCCTCCTCTTCTTCTTCTTCCACGTTCTTGGATGCACCATTCGAATCAACGTGTCCAGGTGACTCTCCATCGGAATGATCGGATTTAGCCAAGCGATCGACGGATAAGGGACTCGGATTATTATAATCGGATCCGTCGTTTGAATCAGCGTTGGAACCTTTGTTAGAATCATTCGATTCATCTTCGTCGTCGCTACTAGACTCGGATGAATCAGACGAATGTCTGTCGGAAGATCTTTCGCGTATACTTCTCTGTTCAGTGGACGAATGTCTAGATCTGGAAATTAATGATCAATAAGTTTCAAGGGTCAAGAATTAAATGCTGTTGTATTAACAGAGACGCATTATACATAATCCTTACTCGACAGACTTGGATCGAAGTTCGTCTGAATGAATAGGACTCGGACTTTCATCCGACAGTTCCACGATAGACGGATCTTGATTGTTATCTGGACTTAGAGGCCGTTTCTCGCCTCGTTTCATTCGTCGCGCTTCTAACTCCAGTCTAGAGACTTCTTTTCTCCTGGCCATTTCTCTATCAGCTTCTAATAATCGTTCTTTTCTAAGCTCCTGCTCCGTCATTTCTTTTGGATCTTTAGGCTGTATCGGTATCTCATTAATTTCCATATCGTCAGGTTCATCCGTTACAATTTCCATTGCTTCGCGTAATTGTTTCTCTCTATGCTCTTTCTCACGTTCCGCCTTTTCCCTGTCTCTCTCACGTAAACGATCATGCTTGTGCGATCTCTTGTGACGTTTTTCGCTTCTCTCAGATCGTTCCATCAACTCTGTTTCAGAGTACTGTTCCTCCATCACTCTCATATGCCTATGATCCTCCATGCGTATCTCGCGACGGTCCCTCATGTCGTCAATTGTTCGAATATCACGACGTTCTCTCATTTCATCTAACCGTATTTCTCTGCGTTCACGCAAATCGCGTATTTCGCGAGTATCTTCCAATCGGATTTCACGACGAACTTCTGCTTTGTAATCCCTAATCTCTCGTGAATCTTCTCTCCTTTCACGTCTCTTATCTAGTAATCTGTAACGCGGACAGTTTAATACGATAAACAGCACAATTTATTCAAATAAATCCATTTATAATGTATGATACGTTTTATACCTTTCTCTCAAATCCTCCAAAACTCTGTCCCCTGTGCTTCTCTCCTTTCTATCGTGTCTAGATTCTCTTTCTCTGTGGCTTTCCATTCTTTCTATCCTTTCCATTCTTTCTCTGTCTCTTTTGGAACCTTCTGAACGCTCTGATCTTTCCAAAATCTCCATACCGTGTCTACGATGTCTATGCTTATCTCTATGCCGATCCTCGCCACGATCATGATGTCTAGACTTTCTTTCCTTTTCTTCCCTACGATCCCTTCTATCACCATGCTTATCTCTTCTTCTTGAAGAATTAGATTTGTGATGACGGACAACAGCCTGCGGTGGTTTTATGTCCAAGGAATCTGCTGTATCTCCGCCATCCTCCTCTGAAAAGCTTAAAGTATACTTTTCTCAAAACGACTAATGCTTAAGCACACAAAATCAGACTTGTATAATTGAGATTAGCCTTTCCAATGTAAAAATATAAAAAACATATATATATATATGTACATGTATATATATTATGCAACGGAAAGCAACATACATATTACAATTTCGGAAGGGGATACAAAAAATTAATGAACAACATTGTCAGGCTTAAAAATATTAAATGCACATAAGTATTTATTTAAATTAGCTAGAAATCGAGGAAACAAAGCGGTGCACAATGCCACATCGAAATTAAAAAATAATTTTAATGCTTCAGAATTATCGCTAAGGTTAATTGAAACGAAGCTTGTTTTCTTCGATACCTGAAATCGTCCATATCCTTCGAAGGGCTTTTCTTTATTTCTCCGTCCTCGCTTTGATTATCAATATCCATGTCAAGTCTACTCTCTGACATGTTACAAGTAAATGTGATCACTTCTAATCAGTGCTTCACAATACATAATTACGAATAAACAGAAATTGAAACACAAACATTTACCGGGTTCACGAAAATAAATTATATCTCATATGCGACAAGTTCACTTTAATAATTTCGCCGTGGAAACGTAACGAGCTTTATCAATGCTCGTCCAATTCGTAATTGTACATTCTTTAATCGTTAATCCACGAGGAAACAAACAAGTAGTAATTTCAACGATAAATCTATTGCATCACGTTCGATACCTTTCCATAGTTGCTTTTCAAACCACTGGCAAATTTTGATGTATTTCGTAACGCGACAAATGCACTCTTGTTTATCCAAGTTTATGAAAATTCTATGTATCAATTGAAAATTAATTAGTCCAGATTATTTAAAAGATTATTTAACACAATCAATGATAGGGAAACCGATTGAATGTTGCCAGTGAAGCTGGATAAGTTTTAGGAAGGAAACTTTACGCGAGACCGACAGCACGGTGCTTTTTCCGCTTACATGAGTATGTGCCCAAAGACAAAACTTTTCTTGTCATAGGTACGTAATAACGGAAAGTATGTTCCGTGAACAAATCCATTTTCTACGAGTTTGACAGATGATCAACTGTCAGTTTTCAGAAATCATAGAAAAATAATATTTCACCACAATACTTCACAATGGAAGCAGTACCGAGATTACCGATGATATCCTTTCAGTTAAAAGTTAGCCCGGAACCTACTACGTTTGGACCAAAGTTAAAACAGGTACGAATAAACGTCACTGTAAAAAAATTACACCTTAATTCAGCATTTCTTTTCATATTATTCATCACATCTAAACAATATCATCGAATTTCTTTTTGTCTGGTTTAATGGTATAATCATTAACTCATCTATTGCAATCTGCTAATTATATTAGTTGAAGTTCCTAACATTTTTGTGTTTTAGTATATATGTGATTTTTATAACGAATATCCAGATTCGTACACACACGAGATACATCAGTTAGAAAGCTTGCGCGCAATGGCTGTACGTCCACCAATCGACATAGTTGGCTGTTCCTTATTGAAAAAGTATTATTGTCAGTTGCACTTTCTGCAAAGTAGATTTCCCATGGGAAAAGATGGCCCGACGGCAGTTGTATTTACGTGGTAAAATATTTCAAATGAATACAATTCGTTGTGACTAACATTTTATTCCGCAAATAATTCTCATTCTTACCAATTTATTTAGGAAAGATACATATGCAAATTTAATCGTTCAGGTGTCAAATATACGCTTTGAAATAATTTCAATTTTGTACAATATCGGAGCAATGCATACCCAACTGGGAGCGCTCACGGAAAGAACAACAGCCGATGGGATGAAAATGGCTTGCGCACATTTTCAATGCGCTGCATGGACATTTGAACATTTAAACAATAATTACCCACAGCCCTCCGGAGCAGACTTGGCGCCAGAATTAATGGCGTTCAAGCATTTTCTTTGTCTGGCACAAGCTCAAGAGTGTATATTAGAAAAGAGTATGCTTGATAATCGTAAACCAACAATTGTAGGTATGTATGAGAGTATTAGAAATTTGCATAGGTATACTAGTCTGTTTTTGGCTTTAATCGTGTGCTCTTGTGTATTATTCTACAAGATATATGTATTATGCAGCAAAAGTGGCAAAACAAATAGTGGATTATTTTACTATGGCATTAACTAGACTTGAGCAAGGTGGAAACGAGGAAGGGCTGATTTCCGATAGAGTTGGTACAAAAATTTATAAGGTAATACTATTTGAAATCCTCCAATTGTTCTCCATTATTGTACCATAGAACAGTGTAAGCTTAAGAGTTTATTTTCTCAGAGTTGGAAGTATTATCTGAAATTCAAGAAAGCTTATCACTTAGCAGTTACATATTTATATCAAGGCCTAGCCGCTGAAGAGCAAAGAAAAATGGGAGAGAGGGTGGCATTTTACAATGCAGCATTGGCTTCGCTTAACGAAGCGCAATTAATGTATTCAAATATTCCTGGAGATAGGACAATGATAGAGGAAGCACTCACGTTTACGAACGACGTGATAGAAGGAAAACGAAAAGCAGCTAAAAATGAAAACGATTTTATATATCATGAGGAAGTACCTGAAAAGGAAACGCTACCCACTGTAAAGGGTGCACCTTTAGTTAAAGGCACAGCCTTTAGTATAAATGATCCTGAAGTTTCAGGTCCTGATATATTTGCCAGGTAAGTTACATTTGAGTTTAGAAAATATTTTTTACTGAATTTGTTCGTTAACGTCATAAGATTTTATACAGATTAGTGCCAATGAAGGTACACGAAGCAAATTCCTTGTACTCTGAAGAAAAAGCAAAGATATTGCGTTCCGTTGGTAGTAAAATTGATGAAAGAGATCAGCAACTCAATACCTATTTGACATCCTTAAAATTGGAGCATATGAGTTTATGGGATCCCGAAGCTCAAACCACGGAATGGGAACGGCTACCACTTCCCGAGGAATTAGTTGAAAGGTGCGCGGCATTAAATGCCAAGCCGCACGTCATTCAAGATTTAGTCGATATAATGGACAAATTATCGGTTACTAGTCAAGACGTTGAAAAAATATTGAAAGAGATTAACAAACTGCTTCTCGAAGAGGAACAAAGAGAGAAGCAATACCAGGACGCGGTTGGAAAGAGACCGCCTTCAATAGTAGCTACTGACTTAACTAGAGAAGCTAAGAAATATGAGGAAGCTCATAACAAAGCTTCCGAGAGTAATCATGCTCTTCATAAAGCAATAACGACGCATGTAAAAAATTTAAAAATACTTGCACAACCACTAGCCGAACTAATAGCCAGTGTACCATCACCGTGTGCGTATCTGTCAGAACAAAATACGGAAAAATCACATAGCGCAATTGAGCTTGAACGAATGCATACGAAGGAACTGAAGAACATTTTGAATAAAGTAGATGAAATGCGTAGACAAAGGAATGATTTACATACAAAGTTACGAGATTCAGTAGCGCAGGATGATTTGACACGCTTATTAGTTACCGCAACATCCGATTCTGGACCTTTAGATCGTTTATTCGCAGATCAACTTAGTAAGCATGAAAATCTGGTGAAGTTAATCGAGCAGAATCTAACTGCACAGGATTGTATTTTATCAGCATTAACAGATGCGTATGCTCAAACTGCTAATGTGCGAAAAGGAGTTGAGGAAATATTAAAACGCCGGGAGCATACTATTTCTTCTTTGATTGCGTCCTACGATGCTTACGAAGATTTGTTAGCGAAATCTAGCAAAGGCCTCGAGTTTTATACGAAACTAGAAATAAATGTTTCGAAATTACTTCAAAGAGTAAAAAGCACTTGCAAGGTGCAGGAAGAAGAACGTGAGCACATACTTGCACAGGACAGCACTAAAAACGTTCAAGAAAAAAGTGATACAATCACAGTGACACCTGTTACTTACGATCTGACTCGCAATAGAACTGGCAGCGGACTTAAGTTGAAAGATTATTTAAATAACAGGCAGGAGAATGCCCAGAATCAATATTATAGTGCATATAAAGGACAAGGAAAACAAACTTCAGTAGACTCAACATCGAAACTGTACTTGAATGAAACAGTAAATACAAATACAATGCATCCTGGCGGAATGCCCGCACTAGATGCAATGTCATCCACAAAACCTGGGCAACAATATTATCCTACATCGTATTCGGATTATAAAACAAACTTACCATATTCCCATGAAGCTACAGGGTATAATGAAAATGCTGTTTTGGGTCAAAATTATATGCAGATCAATCATTCGGATGCTGCATGTACTTACCAGCAAGGAATTGGGACAAACGCTATAGCGGATACCACAGTGCAATATTCAGTAAACTCCTTTGCGTCCAATGGACAATTCTCCAAAACTGTGGATGCACAACACAAATATTCTGCTGGTACTCAACCCCAATACAACTTTCCCATCAACCCAGTGCCATACGAAACCTATCAGCCTTCTGTTGATTATACTGCCTACAACGTTTCACAGCAGTATCCATCTAATTTTGACCAGTTTGGCAATACTAAAAAAGCGGAAGTTCAGGATATACCTTCTCAATCGTCAACGATAGGCCAAACACCTATGCCTTCAAATACAGTCAGTAACACAGCAGATGCCCAGGCACATCTTTATACTACTGCAGCTCAACAACAAGGCCAACAATATATACCTGAACTGCAACCAATATCTATGCCTCAAGAGCCTGTTCCGATTGTCAGAAGTCAACACGCATTACCAGCAGATTCTACTCAATTGCAAAATTATGCTTTTCCACAGATCAATCAAACCGAAGTTCCATCCGCGCACAATTATAGCAATGCGATGTATTATAATCCATCCGAACTACACCAAGTTACACCAAATCAAAATGGTCCTGCCTCTTCTACTCACTACATGCAAACGCAATATGTGAATACGAATGTTCCCCAATCTGTTCATTCTACTACTGGCTTAACTGCTCCAGCAAACGAAATTACTATTTCATATCCTGCAAATCTACAAGCGTCTAATGTTGTACAATACCCGCAGCAGACCGGACTGGATCGAAACAAACAAATTTATACAGATAAAACCTATCAATATGGGCCTCAAATACCCGCCAACGATGCCACTTTAAATTACCCTAGTACTTATGGTTTACAACATTCTGCAAGTGGTGTTTCATATCCACAAACTATGTTATCTACAGACACGTGTAATACATATGCGTACACGAATTGTTCTACTAATACAGAAATAATTCAAAGTCATACAAAGTCTTTGGCAAGTATACAAAATTACTCACAAACGTACCAATGTCCACAGCAATCACAATATACCAGCTACAGTAACTATACTGAACCCTACGATCAAGCATACAATTATATGCAAGGAAATCAAGTGGGCGGTGCAATGATGGAACCATATAACACGCAAGTGGGATACACTTACAATCCTACTAGCCAATGCTACGAATACAATCCTAACAGTATTCAAACTTCGCAAACGCCCCAAGTATCGCAACTACCTAGCGACTCAATACCACAAATAAACACTGGTATTAATAATATTCAGCAACAACAGGAAAGTAGTGCAAGGTATACAAATGCTAGCAATAATTCAACGGTCAGTCAAACTCCATCTTCCCAATATTCAACACAGAGCTATCAGTCACAAAGTTCAAGTGATATTTATTACACTACCCCATATGGCCTTCAGATGCAAAATCAAAGTAAGTATTAAAGCGATATCTTGTCCCATTACTTGACCTTTTCTAAAAGCATTCACTTTAATTTCATACTTTGTAAGAAGAAATTAATTTTTCTGCAGCATCCACTAGCAAGAATGAAAATTATACCAATTACAGCCAAACGTATATGCAAGCTGTTAATAATGGAACAAATACAACGACAAGCTCAAATTCCACGAAATCCACTACAAAATCAGATCAGTCTAATGTGGACTTGCTTGCTGATCTTGATGTAACCATAAATCATGCACCCTTAGTACCAGAAGTGAAGCCCCTGAATAAAGTTCAAGCGCAGGAGGAAACTGCGACGAAAAACCTCGTCGATGACGACAATAAAGAGAAGAAAAATGAAATTGAACAAGCCAGTACACAGTCTGCTATCGTTGAAGATAAAACGGAGAACGAGAATTTGCAGATCGTATGGGATACGTGGTATAATGATGTACAGCCTAAACAAGATCCTCTAGGTGATCCATCAGCATTGCAAAAATTTATTAGTGAAGTTGAAAAATACGAGAAGTTTGTAGATAGTTTGCTTGTTAAAACACTGAGTGGAGCAACTAATCTTGATATAAAATGGAAAGAAGTTCAAGAGTTTGAGGTGAGTATGTAAACATTTAGATACCGGTGCGTATTAGTCCACCCTGAATGACGATCGGACTAAAATGACGGTTCGCGTATCAGATTATTCTTGAATGACCGAGCGGAATGTTTTGTTTACATGCGTGTACTTAAGTACGTCAGGCCTACAGAGGACGAGACAATTGACTTACAATTAGCACTGTGTCGACTAATTATTAATAGCATGAAATACTATTCCTTGAGTAATGTTAAGAAGTAATAGATTCAAATTTCAGGAGAAAGAAAATGGGAAGCAATCGTGTACAGTAGCCTTGGCCCATTCCTCGGAGAATAGAGTAATGGAATGTATCTCGTATGACACAACGAGGGTACAATTATCATCGGCGGAAACTTCCAATTATATTAATGCTTCTCATATAATGGAAATTACACAGTGGATACCAACCGCATTTATTATCACTCAAGCACCGTTACCAGATAAATTAGAAGTATTTTGGACGATGATATGGGAGCAAGAGAGCGAAATTATCGCGTGTTTAGCATCCGACGCACAGTTAAGCGGAGACATATATTGGCCTACAAACGAAGAAGATATACTGAACGTTGGTAGCTTCATTATTTCACTGAAAAAGAGAGTAAATCATGTGTCATTTGTTCAGAGAGTTATATCTGTACATAATACCAAGCAAAATTCAGTAAAGACTGTCGTGCACATGCAGTTTCTTACATGGCCTTCGAAGTAAGACCCTGAAATAAACAACATGACAATTATTTCGATCACTGCATATGTGTAAATTGTATTATACTTTTCAGTGGTTTTCCCAGCAGTCCAGGCGTATTGCTTACATTTTCAACAGATGTTATGACTGAACAAGCACTGAGACGATGTACCAAACCAGTAGTTGTGCATTGCTTAGACGGTGGTTCATTGAGTAGCCTGTTCCTACTGGCAGCTGCAACAGTATGTCATATAAGAGCAGGCTGTGGAATAGTCAATGTACCTCTTGTATTCAAAGGTCTTCTAAAGTGTCGCAAACAAGTTGTAAATAAAGAATCCTTGCTATTCGCGTATCAGTTGGTGTTATACCACGCTCAAGACATTTTAATGAAACGTAGGAATCATTTCTCAATTGTACAATATTAATTAATTTCATTTAACTAAATGGGAATTTTAATTTTCCAACATTAGGTGGAATCTTATCATCAACTCGTTCGACATTTGAAAACTTTGAAGGATTAAAAGGAAACAAGGACAAAGCCTCGAGGAAAATGCATCCTTCGGACGATTTTCTTCAAAGTTTAGGTATTAACGCTCAACGAATACATATTGAACAAAACATTGTAGTAAAATAATATTTTTCACGGTGAGATTAAATTATGTTTATACTTTAGGTCGCCAAAAGGCTTCTGCTAGCGGCACATCGCATTTAGCTACAAAATTGATTCAAGAGAAACCTAAAGAAGGAGTGATCGATCCCCTAAGTCAACTGGACCCTTTATGGTCTATTAGAAGATAATCAAACAGATTTGCAAGTAAAATTTTATTATGCACCGATCAATAAATCTTTTATTTAAATGAACGTTTGCATTCCTACGTCTCTTAACTTAACAATATTGCTAAGAGTAAGATTCTCGTAATCATTGTATAAACTATACAATTCTTAATTAATTCATATGAATGACTTGATCGTTCTGAAATGAGACACAATTATTGTGCGAACCTTTCTTAATCTTTACGTTTTTAGGGTTTTACAATCTGTAAAATATATCGAATAAAGTATGCATATGAATAAAGAAATGCTGTCCGTTCACATTTATTTTTATCCTCACCGGAAATCACATTATCTGTACATGATAATAAAAGAAGATCCAATTTTTTGTTACACTTTTAAGCAACATATGATACAATGCATGCGTTTCAAAAAACATACGGATGGTAGATTGGTAGATATTCCTAATATACATATGCATGAACTCACTTTGTGGTCAATCATCTTTAATGCAGATTTGTTTCTTCCAAACAATATGTTACAAATTAAATCTTCATACTATTAATTCTCAATTTTATAAGTAAAGAAATTACTGCTTTACATACTGCACGATGAGATGAAGTTACGTATATTGGCAGCAAGTACGACGATCATTATTTTTAAACATAGGAAGCATTTCACAATTTAATATTTAAAATAAATGCTTCATCCAGGAATATTGAGCGTTTAATAAGCTGTAGCCCGAATTCTCTTTAAATTACACGTACGGTACAGCTTTAAAAACACTATCAAAGTAACTATACGCCTTGGTTTTTCAACGGGTGTAAAAATTACTTCGAAAATTAAATTATTTTATAAATCGATGTGTATTACTACATTTACTAGAATTAATATGCGTAACGAGGTCTGTGTATGTCTTTTATAAAAGTTTCAATTACGCAGATTCTTAATGGTAATATGTAATTCTGAGTTTAGCGCTATGATGATACCTCATAGACAATTATAAAACTTATAAGCCAGTGAAATTATGAAACAGTTTACGAAGTTGTTATAATAGTACTTCCTTGTTATTATTACTCCATACATCTTAATATCCTCTGTTTCTCAAATCTTTCACTTTATAAATTCGTACAAGCCAGTGTTCTGTAGTGTAGGCTTCCTCTAACATGTCAAGCTCAAAATCTTTATTACCAATTTCCATATTTCGAACCCTATCGTATCCAGAAGGTTTGCCTGTTGAATCGTCGAGTGGACAGAAATTGTAATTAATTATAAATATTATAAGTTGTAATTCATATTACGGTGAACAGTAAAAAGAGTTACCTCCTTCAGTGTAAACTTGGCCGAATCTGTAGTAACACATTTTGTACATAAGACAATTGAGCAAAATTGGAGAACCCTCTTTATCAACCCTAAATTCTCCTGCAGAATTATAGTAATCCCATTCTGTTATAGATTTGCCTTTCTCAGTACTACCGCCGATGCGTACCATCCATAGGAACTTATTAATGTCTGAAATTATGGTTGAAATACATGTGAAACAATATAAAGATAACACACGTTAAATTAGAATGTTTAATTACAGTACCATCCGACGAATAGCCCGTAAGTCCTCCGAAAATAACAAGAACATAATTAACATCTAACTCCCTCATTATTTCATAAGCTTTTTCTTCAGAGCTTGCCATGGCTTGACCAACTCTTGATATGTGAGTATTGTTCCACGTATTATTGTCTACTAAAATCGTTCGGTTTGCCATTGCCGTGATTTGATACCCATAATCCCACCAAGACATTACTTTGGCATTCTGCGTGTAAGAAATATAATATTATTTATCATTAAAAATAATTGAAAAATCATTAAATTAGTTAATTACTTCTGGCGTGTTCATGCGTAACCAATAATATGCCTCTCTGAAATCATCGAAAATCATGCGACCACCATCTGGAGAACGTGCCGACAAAACAATACTAGGCGAACTGTACGCTTCGGCTGTAACCCACGTACAATGAATGGTATACGAAAAAAAGAGGATACACATTACTGTTATAAAAAGCGTGGCAATCTGGAAATGAATTAAATTATTAAGCAATTGTAATAACCAATCTATACTACATAATTTTCAATGTAATTACTTCACTCCTCAGAATGTAATTGCTTTCGAATTTTTTCGACTTTTTATCGCTAACTTTTGCTCTTTCTACTTGTTTCATGTATGTAACAAGTAAAGAGGAGGCTCCGATTCCACCCAAAATACACATTACAGGAGCAAGTACCAACATCAGACGAACCATTACGCCCTAAACAATTAAACAAATATTTCAATACATATTCGTCTCGCATTATAATGCAAGGTTTCAATAACAAATGATATACTCACGGCAAAATATAAACTTGTAACTCCATATAAAATGAGAAAGATATTGGAGTCTGTTAATTTCGAAAAGCAAAAGTATAATCCTGATGGGAATAGGAACACTAAAATTTGTAGATCAAAGTAGAAAGAGCTCCATGACGTTGGCTGATGTTCAGAAACGGAGGCAATTATTGGTATGTGATTTTTCGCATAGGACGGATCCAACAGGGAATAAAAACGACCGGTCCACGGAGATATTTTTCCTTAAAAAGAAAAGTACAAAATGTGAACGTTATTATCTCGGGAATATATACTTATATTATCATATCTACCTGTAATAGTTAAAACAACGCCCAGCATAAATGAAACAGTAACTACAGAAATAACAAGACCTCGGAATAATATTTCAAAATCATCCTGAGACATTTTACTCCGTAAATAATCAACCAGTGCATGAATCTGGCAAAGCCCAAAAACTCCTAATGCCTGTATGAAATGAGCATCAGTTTTATCTCGAAAATATTCTTATATAATTATATAAATGCTTATAATTTACACTTACAAGCATATGCTCAGAGCTTTGGACAGGTTGAAAACCGACAAATGATATTTGCATAGACAAAATCGTTCCTAAACAATACAGTATACTGTACGCTGTGTATATCCTATGAGAAAATCTGCCAGTGACCATTAAGGTCAGCACGTGTAAAGGAATTAGATTAATTAGGAATACATAGCCACCCCACGATGACACCATATAAAAATATGCAAGCGCAGCACACGTTGACCAACAAATTGCTCCAGTTTTAACTGCTTTGATCCACATATAATATGTAAACAACATACAAAAAATAGCTATTCCTTCATTATCATATGACCCAGCCACAGACCGTGATATATAACCAGGAACAATTGCTATCATAGCAGCGGCAAACAATCCGGATGCAGAATCCTTAAAAAGTTTGATGACATAATATATTTAAATTATCTTGAAATGTAACGCACGTATATTTACTACAAACAAATGTACCTTCAATTCTTTTGTGAGTAAGTATGTAATAATTGTTGTCAAGCTAGAAAATAATGGAGCGAGGAAGACGCAAATTGTACGAATATCTAAAGTAATATTCAGTAGCCAGGAGAGACGGTATAATGCTGCTGACGTTATCATTAAGCCTGGATATATTGTTCCTGTAAGAAGAATAAATGATTGATTTAAGTGACATTATATTAGCTATGACAAGGAACATTATTATTAACAAAGAATGCGAATAAAAATATACCTCCAATTATTCTCCCAAGAGGATACCAAACACGATCATCGAACCAATTGTGAAAACTATAGAACCCATTCTCTGCCAAATATTTTGTTGTGCGGTAGTTAAAATATGGATCGAATTCATGGATAACACTCTCGAATCTTAAGACCGAGAATAATCTTGTCGCAAAAGCTGAAAACATATATTCCATATATAAATACAATGAGTTCCCCTGAAGATCTTTTTATTTTCTAATTGGGTAGCTTACATAGAATCGCTGCAAGAGATAGCACAGTTAGTTTTAGAAGGGTTTCTTGCTTCTGCGCTGACATGCGCAAACCTCTCGTCTTCATTAATGTACCCATAATGACAAGGCGACAAGGTACACCTTTTTTAAGGAATTAAGCACCACTTTGATCAAATTTATCTGCGGGAAAATAGAAACGAGAAATATATTGTTACCTATGTCAATATGTATACGTAATTCTAGGCATGAAAAGAAACTACAATTGTCTCATATGCGGAAAGCAGCCAACATATTAAACATCGTTTGTCAGACGCAAGTTTTTAACGCAACATTATAAGACGGTGACGATAAATAAAAGCAGCAACAAACGACACATGGCATTTGTCATTTTAGCATTTGGTTATGATGCTGCAACGGTAGACCGTAAAAGCTTTCCAAGGTTCGATTAAAAAATTGCTGAATTCGAATACATGCTGCCTCAACGAAGCATAGCGATTACATGCGAGAAAAATGCACAACAGAAATTTAAACAGTTCCGTCATAGGTAAAAACTGACCACGTACACAAAATTACCGGCCGGCGACATATGTATATTTCATATTACATATCTTATCCTTCCGCATTGTACATTGATGTAGTTTCATATATGTATATATTACGTAGCTCTTACAAGCTTTATAATAAACTTACGAGTTTACAAATTTTACAATACAAGAAAAGTAATAAAATAACGATGTCATTTAAATTACTAACTCAGGAACATCGCAACTTTGAAAGAAAAAAGCATAGATTAAATTTGGCTACCAGTTACGCTACCTAAGTACATTTACGTTAACTTCAAGGAAACCAGTAGTGTGTAGTCATGTGTATGCATATACAGCGATTGTGAGAGAAAAGAATAAAAATGTAAAGCATACATTTCTAAATTAAAGAGAAAATTAGACTTTGAATGCATTCAATCAAGTAAGACTCTGAAAGGGAAATGCATTTATATGTAACACGTACATCTATATGCACTATCCTGTATGGTTGTTCAATGGTTTACAATTATCAATAAATCTGTCGTTCCCGCCAGAGGACCGGTATTTGTATTATGTTGCACGAGATTTCATTCTTTTCAATACATTTAAGTACGCTATTTTGTTGTGCCAGATTAGTGTGTTTGTAACGACTTATTTGCCGCAAAATGATGTCCGAAGGTAATTCTTTATTTATAGCAACACCTACATTTTCAACGTTATACGAAACAATCTAACCTGCATTGTGCAGAGATCATTCTAGTATTGTTTTAAATTATACTCATTTGAATATAGTGCAATAATTCGTGTGTTCGCAGATTATGTTATAACATTACATTGTTATAAATATCTATACGATATTGCAAGAGAAATACACGTTAAACACTTCTGCATATACTATAGATATGCTAATAACATATATTTATTTTATTAATTTTGCTAACAATGTCTTTTTTATATACAGAAAAGGGGACCACGGAGGACATGTGGACTCCGTACAAAGAATTACAGAGCCTTGTTGAAAGATATATCACTTCTTCTCCAGCTACCCATGACCTACAGTATCATGAATTTACGGAAGCTTTGCTTAATCACAGACAAAATTTTCTTACTCTTTTAAAAAATCCTGTAAGTGTTAAATTACCATTAATTCCTATATTATATGGTTTAATATATGTATTATTTCAGCCTCCAAACGTGAAGAGTAGGGAAGAAATAACAAAGGGAGCAACAGACGGTATTACGCTTCCTGGCTTAGGATATCAATTATTATCAAAGGAACTAGTGGATGAGACTCTTATTATATCAGACATGTACGAACTTAACGAATTCATGGCATTAGATCTTCTCTGTACCGCTCAATTGCAAATGCCTCATCATCCTGGTTTACCCAGGGGACTAACAGCTATTTTACTATATTACGATGGAAAGAAAGCGCTTACATCTACTTTGAGAATGCTTGTACAAGCAAGAATGGGGAATAGTTGGAAAATTGATGCTCCAATTGCTCTCTTAAGGCATATTACAGAGTATACAAATAAGTTACTGGAAGATGGCTTATTGGATAGAATTTTATTGCTGTTAGAACACATGAATCCTATGAAGGAACAAAAACTGCTTGAAGAAAATCGTGCACTGGGCGGTCCTAAACATCGTTATATGGTCATGAAGCTTTACAATGATTCCAGACAGGACTTAGCCGACGTTTTATACTTATGGTCCGCACAGTCTTCGTTACCTAATTCAATTTTATTACGACTATTATCGTTGCTACAGACGAAACAAATAGGTCCCACAGAGATGGAAACAGGTCCGGATAAAGTAACACTCGCTATTATAATGAGCGTGTTAAATGCAATGAACATGAGTTCGTTACATAGCCATGAGAATGGCGAAGGTATGCCGTTCATTTTAATCGTCCATGCGTTCATAATTTTTTATAGCGCATCTTCTCATGCCAATTTTCTTCTTCTTTAGAATTGATCAATTCCATGCCGTTGATCGCTGAGAAAGGTGCACACGAAGAATTGTATCAGAAATTAATATCAGCTGATATTAATTGGGAATGTGCTGGATTACGTGGAGTTGTACAATTTGCTTTTGCAGTTGCTCTAACAACAATTAAAACAGCAAGTAGTGTACACGCATTGAATATTACTATCGAAGACGAGACACTGATCGACGTAGCTCTGTCGAACAAATGTTTTCACTTTATGGCTGAAGTGCTATTGAAAAACCAGAGCATATATCATGAGGAATTTTATCTGCGTTATTTTCATTCTCTTCTTTCTGATTTTATACTGCTAATGCATTTAAAAATCAAAGAACTACGAAATCGGGCGGACGAATGGATGCGATTGATTCAAGTATACCAGCAACAGGGTATTGAGCCTACTCTAAACCCGCATAACGACTTCGAATATCTGATGCTAACAGTCGCGGAATTATATAAAGAAGATCCTCTAAAGCTCGAGTTAGTTATGGACTACTGGTGTCATCATTCTGACTCCACTCACGTATCCACTTCTGCGTACATTAATCGCTTGCCGTCTAGGCAAGTTGCTCTTTTCAAATTTGTACGTCTACCTGGAGAAATATTACGGGCCGGGCTATTTGTCCCATATCTTAAAATGTTAGCATCTCTAGCATCTTCGCCGCAAGCAGCACGACAAGCATTTAATTTCCTTAAGCCAAACGGTATGTATTTCTGAATTTAATGTATTGCCCGGTCACTTTTTTCAAATGAAATAAATAACGTAAAAATGGTCGCAGGAACTTCTGGATCGGCAACAATTTCCTGGGATCACTTCTTTAAATCTTTAAGTCAATACAACGAAAATCTTCAGAAAGAATCACCTCCAACTCAGGATACGGTTTACCGACAAAGAGGCCATCCGAAAGGTATCACACCTGAAGAAGTTAAGGGCCTCGAGGCAGTGCTGTTCGTCGTTCAAGTAATTGCCAAGAACGATGAAATATCGAGAATAGCAATTTGCGATCATCCAGGATGGAAAGTACTACCATCGTTACTCGGTTTAGTAAGTCGCAGCATATCGATTCCACTGAAAAGTGTTTTAATACGAACTGTTGCTGCGTTAGCCAGATCACCCGAAAGTTCGTCCACTGTATGGCAAAGTTTAGAGACTGCACAGATACTTCCAACTATACCAACTACAAGCAGCTATCAGCCAAGAGGAGTTCAAACGGAGTTAGAAGAGATTGAGTCGAAGAAAGACGAGTATCCATTAACACGAGCAATGCTGGATCTCTTAGATGTTCTTACCGATTTTCCTATACTACGATTGTTGGGAATAGGACAACGCAATCCTGGCTTTGATCCATATTTACATTTCCTTATTAACACAGTCTTTTTAAAATTCCACACACGATCGTACAAGAATCCTGGAGAAAAGTGGGAAGTAGCAGAGGCTTGTTTAAAAATATTCTCGAAACTTATCAAGCAATACGAACCAGCTGTTGAAGATTTCATTGGATGTAGAGTAGAAATTCAAAGTGGAGAAACTACGATGGTGAACTCTGCACCTGGGTATCACATAATGACGCAGTTACATTCCAAATCAAAATTACTTCACGTTATACTGTACGTTCTTGATAAAGGATGCACTAATTTTGACACCTATGAATCGTTTTCAGGCAAAAAGAATCTTGAAAATGCTACCTTGTATTGCTTGGAGATATTAGAAAGAGGATTGAAAACGCAACACAACTACATGGCACAATTAGCCTCGGCCAAATCGGTACACAAATCACTGACTAGATTGTCAAGATTTCTCTTGGAGGCAGACACGCAATCAAAGGAGCTCGATCACCGGATAAATCTCGCTAAATACGTTTCATATAGTTCTTGGCTTCCCCAACATGCATTTCATGCTGTCGGTATTATTCACGAGATGACCAACGAGCCAGGAGCCGATTCTGAATTGCTTTCTACGTTCACAGCTACTCCAGCAATAACTACAAACATTAGACACGGTTTCGTGGAATGCTTAGATGCGGACATAGCCCTGGACGAGGATACAGAGACAAACGAAAAGCAATACACTGGTAGCTGCAAGGAACGTATACTACTTCTACTAATGCAAAGCATTACACGACCTACACCGAATCTCGCCCATTACCTTCTACATTTTAATATCAACAAAGTTATTCAAAATACCATCTTGCAACAACCTGGTGTTCTTCGTTTGCCACGCACATGCTTACATTCGATATTAGGAATTTTGGAACAGTCTCTGGAACGGGGCCGTGATAAAATAACAGAGGCGTGCTATTGCTTCCTTCACACGTTAACTGCAAATAATAAAACATCGGTCCCGGTATTGAGATACTTGCGAACTAGTGTCAATCAAGATTTCGTCCAGAGACATCTCTCAAAATTACCGTTCGAGGGACCGAATACAGCGACAGAGCTTGGCTGTATGTCGTGGTTATTAAAGATAGCTGCGATTGAACTGCGCGTTGCTGGCGGTAGTTTGCAAAGTTCCTTGGTACAAAGACTAGTGGGAAGCTTTAGCCAACGAAAGAAGCAGCGTGTACCTTCCCAGAAACTTCTAATGGATCTGTTGCACTACATCCAATTTCAACTTCAATTGGAACCTCCACTGTCTTTAGACTTTTTTGATCCGTCACAAATTGAAATGGTTTTAGGCCGCTGCAGCGTTCCAGTTGCCTTAATTGGAGGACCACGACTAATAGATATACGAAAATTACATTCCCTTATTACGGAAGAATTAGCTGTTACCCAAACTAGTGCGACTGCGACTCAACGCAATCTTATGCAACAGGAAATACAGAAAATTTTGTCGCACGCTCTAAAGAGGAATCAGACGAAATTGTTATCTTATGCCACGGTGAAATTCGTAGAAGGCTGGTGTCAAACGACAGAGATTCTATTCTGTATTGCAACGAATCAACAGCTACCACCGTCACATAAACAAAATCTGCTGTTAAATTTGTCTCATGATCTGTTACAGAAAATGACTTCTTGCGAAGCTTTGAGCGAGATCAAGACATTAGTTTCTGGAACAATTTTAATGTTGCTGGTACAT
The DNA here is from genome assembly GCA_963667235.1 of Nomada lathburiana. NCBI lineage: Eukaryota > Metazoa > Arthropoda > Insecta > Hymenoptera > Apidae > Nomada > Nomada lathburiana. The sequence continues at coordinate 11,938,728 of OY763906.1, forward strand.
CTGAGAAACAGTTTCATTACGCAGATGAACAGCGAGTCATTTCCTTCGCCACCTTCGAACACAACGATGATGAAAATCATTTTGAGCCACATTTTGCAATGGATTTTGAACGCCGGCGCTTCTTCTCAAAAAGTTATAACGCATCTTTATGCAGCCTTGCTGAACTTTCTCTGCGTAGTTGGATTACAGAAATCGGAGAACACAAACATTGTTGATTTCATGTATGTCAGTCAATTGGATAACACAGTGAACAGAGTAATGCCTGATCAGGAACGATCCCATCGATACGCGACGATACAAGTGATAAATAGCTTCGGGAATCAGTTAATGGATATTTTATGCCACAATTGTTCAAGCGGTCATGATGTTTGTAAAATGTTAGCCTTGTCCTGCTTGGACAAAATCTTGGAACTAGATTGCGACAATGCATGGGTCATTTATTTGTCCAGTAGAGGATATTTGAAACACATGATAGATAGTCTCCTGGAGTCCGACAATATGTTACGATGTATGTTACAACCGGAGCCCCAGACATTAAGACCGTTGTACTTGTATGAAGCAAAAATGGCAACATTTTGTAGGATGGCTTCCACAAGGTTGGGCGCTGAAAGTCTTTTAGAAAATAAGGTCCTATCGTGTTTGTCAAGCATGATTGTTTTCGATCACCATCCAGATGTTCATATAGGATTCGAAGGAGGCGACTATTCATTTATACCCTCGATTGGTCAACGTTACCAGCAAATGTTTTTGCCAGCTTTGTACTTTTGCGATGCCCTGCTTACTACCCTTGGAACTGAGAACCAAGCGTGCGCTGTACAAGTTTGCGCCTTTCTGCAGAGTCATCGGGACACAATAGAGATGGTACTGAGGAACGCTTTTCCAAAAGTAAACACGCTTTTCTTGAAAGAAATTGCCTGTATTACTGGAGTGATATCGCGATCAGCCAATATCGACATGTATAGATTAGTGGACGAAGAATTGGCTAAATCTGATTTCGACGAGAGTAAATTAGAAGATTCCAGTGGCATGCGAGAACTTCGGGCCCATCTGTATCGACTACAAAAATTAATGTTATCCTTGTTGCATAAGTTTCAACTGCAATCGGCTCCTGTTCGTTTAAGGCACGAAGAAACAGACGCAAACCAACAACATATATTTTGTGTACAGATCGTTGCAAATATTATGTTGTACACGCGTAATCAAATGCAACATAGTAGAATGGATCAGAAGATAAAGAATGTACTACTCGAGCCTTATTTGACTCCAAAATCAGGAGGAAGAGAAGACAGAATGAAAGATTCCTCTGGTGGAGTACATTTGGGGACAATTGTTGATCAGCTTGTGTCTGTTACAAATTTATTGCACACAGAGTTACCTCATATTGATACTCTTATTAAGAAATCGGCAGAAATAGGAGATATGAGTACAGCTGAACTGAAAGAATATATGTCAGAGGAGGAAGCTGAACTCGACGTACAAAAGCAACGAGTGGTAGTCGAACAGCGATTAAATCGCTGGGTAAAAGAAAAACGACAGTGCATAAAATATTGTTCTCTGATAATAGAACATTCTTTGTATATTCTTTGGAGCCACTTAGATTTATATATGATACAAGTAATGTCACGGCATAACAGAATGCACGGTAAAGTTCCATATATTAATTACTATCCAATCAATAATCCTTTTCTACGTTAAACAAGGTATTAACGATATATTATTCGTTTTCAGTGTCTTCAGTGAGTATAGACGAGGATATGGTAACATGGAAGGCATCAGAGACATTGATCGAATTGAAGCAAGGCCTCGTATCTACCTTTACAGATAGCTTTATTACACAGTTGTTGGATACACATAGCGAATACGCAACCGTGGATCACAGCTTTGTCGAAGCCCTAGTGAGAAGGATTAAAAGGCTATTACAGTTTTCAATTGTACAGTAAGGTCGCATCTTTGTATATCAATTCAGACGTACGAGAACATATTTTTTTACGTAGCCGTGTATTTAGAATCAACTGCCAAAACCTTAAGAAACAGTATTGGTTACAACAATTCAACTGACAGAAATCTACAATTATTAAACGTAATTATCAATAAATAATTTCTATATACGTGTAATTTAAATGAACTACATACTTTTACCAACTAACATTTCAGACATAACAATTGATTTTCTATAAAATTGTTAATAAAAATCCGTTTCTAATGTTTTCGTAGGCGCAATAATATATGAGATATACTTCCACAGTTATGTTTTGTTGCTATATTGATTGTGCTGTATGTTATTAATAAATTAAACATAAAACAACAATAGTCTCTATCTTAAGGTTACTTAAAAAGTAACTTCGACTATTTTTCAGAAGTAATAACAGCCTCATCCCATGGTCCATAAATATTGTCCTTATACTTTTGACATTTTACATACCAATAGGGGCAAATGAAATGTAAAAACAGCACAGTTGCAGCAAAGACATAAGAAAGAGTTTCTGAAACTAGCAATAAAGAATAGAAAGCGCTCATTGTTAAGCCGGCTGAAATAAATATTTTCCTACTTAATTTGTGCATTAAGAATGGTAATAAAACGAAACATTGTACAGCAATGGTGAGAAGAGAAAACGCATGGGTCGGCGATGCCAATCTGGATGCTAACATTAAAGATCCAAATATCGAGGATGTTATAGATAAAGAATCGGACAGGGAAATTTGTAAAGAACCATATTTACTAAAAACTAGATGCAGTAAAAACATTAAAATAGTCATAGCATAAATCGTATCTGTACTAATGGTTTCTGTTAAGGTTTTCAGAATAGGTGATAGAATGTAACCAAACGTTAGATAAATCAGCACGGTCCTAAGATGTTTTGTTAACTTGATCAAAGTAGTCGGCTCTTTGAAGCAGTATAAAAAGTAACCAAATATTGTACACACTACACCAGATACAAATACAATATCTGGGGTAGTCCATTCATTGTTTAACCAAATAAATATTACCACAAAGAGGACCACAATATTTAGCTGAATGCATATGCTCGCACCAAGGATTGTAGCCTCTGTTAACGTAACATTATTCGGTTTTATATTTTTACGTAATTGTTTCAAAAATGAGCTATCTGTATAATTGTCCGGCAAGCCATAATTTTCATACAATATTTTCTGCCTCTGCTGTCCTCCTGTCATAGTGTACACAGTTCACTGTATCTTTATAATATTATTAAACATAATTTGCGCAGAAAATGAATGTTGAGTTCCGCTAACTATAATTGCCAGCCAAGTATTGTCACGAAATTATGGTTAACTACTTTGCGTATCCTCCAGTATTTCTCAGCTCTCGTTGTTTTTTTATACAACATGCTAGCAAACAAAGCAAATGATTTTACTCAATTTTTATTAATTTCAATCATAATTTGATAAATTGTCGAATGTTTACGATTTACCGTATAAAACGCTTACGTGCCGGAAAAGTTGAGGTGTCGGTAAACGCTACACTAGAGATCTTTTTGAAGTTGCAAACGCAGTCAATTTATCTTATCAATTAGTAATTACATTATCTCGCTGGAGTTATCCAATAAAATTACATTCACGATATCATTGATTCCAAGTCATGAATTCATTAATTATTGGTTCTCGCATGTACCTTCTCTTATTTTGTACGAAGTAACCAATAAGTGTATAATACCATTTTACTTACGTACGGCTCGTACAGTTAACTATATAAAAAAAAGTAATACGCGAAAAAAGTATGGCCGAAATTTGGAATAATCTGAATGTAATATATTCTGAAAGTAATTTGTTTTTCGTTTGCGTGGGATTAACGTTAAATAATACATTGTTCAAGTATTAATTATTTTTCTATATATTATATATATAGGTGTAAGTAAATGGATTATAATTCTTAATTATTGTTGACTCTATAAAATATACTCTTCTTATAATATTTTCTATAGAAAGAATATTGCATGTCTTTTATCATAGTTCTTCATACAGAATATACCTCAATTGTTACATCATTTAAATATTACAGAACAAGATTATTGAATACTTTAATACCAAGATAATCTAAGCAATCATGCAGAAGTTTAAACGTGCTCAAGCAGAAAATAGAATATCAATTAACAGGCATTTAGAAGCAAACTTCTACTTAGAATCGTCTAGTGACGATGAAGATGATACAAATGAAGACGATATACAAAATTTAGTTGGAAAAGTCCTGTCAGCCTACCAAGGAGAGGAAGCGGATGGAGAGAAAATTCTATCATATTTAGTTAACATATTTCAATCTGGCAGCGCTGTTTGCTTAATATGTATTTCAACTGTAAAGAAAGCAGATGCGGTATGTCCTTGTAGAATTATGTTATGTACAAGTTTTAAGTTTCCTTTAATATATATAATAAAAGTAATTAATATGTAAACATTTTAGATTTGGAACTGCAGCACATGTTTCACATTTTTACACTTATCTTGCATATTGCACTGGATACGAGATAGCTTAAATGTTAAGCGTGAAAAAGGAGTAACACCAATATGGGCATGGTAAACAATGTTCCTGAATACTTTATTTATTCACGTACACTACTGGCAAAAAGTTTAAGTGCATGGCAAATAGTCAATTTTTAAATTAGACTCTGCAGGTTTGCTGTTGTTTATTAAATTTGGGACCCAAACTTTTGGCGAGTGGTGTATGCGTATATTAAACTGTTTGTCATATCTGTATACTACTTCTTGCAGCCCAAAATGCCGTATGGAATATGGGCAAGACGAAGTTCCTGGTAACTATAAGTGTTTCTGTAAAAAAGTCATAGATCCTCCATATCAGCCATGGAATATTCCGCATTCCTGTGGGGAAACATGTTGCAAACCATTGCAACCAGATTGTGGCCACAACTGTGTCTTACTTTGTCATCCAGGGCCATGTCCACCTTGCGCAAAGACAGTATCTGTTCAATGTTATTGTGGTAAGCAAGCGCCACAACAACGACGATGTAATGCCAAAGAATGGAGTTGTGGCACTGTATGCAATAAAGCGTATAAATCATGCTCGCACATTTGCAAAGAAGTGTGTCATACAGGAGAATGCCCTCCGTGTTCAGAAATGTTGTTTCTTGAATGTCACTGTAAGACAAACAAAGGGCTAAAGCAGTGCTCTGAAGGCTCGTGGATCTGTAATAAACTTTGCAACAGAACTCTCTCCTGCAATGTTCATACATGCCAAAGTACGTGCCATTTGCCTGGCGATTGTGGACCTTGTCTATTAGAAAAGAACAGGACATGCCCATGTGGAAAGAAACGGTATACCGGTTCATGCAAACAGGGACAATTACCTACGTGTGGAGATACCTGTGGAAAGCTATTGGATTGCGGTTTGCATTACTGTAACATGAGGTGTCACACAGATCAATGCGGACAATGTTTAGAGGTAGTTGTAGAATCATGTCGATGTGGTAGCTATAAGAAAGAAATTGCATGCGGCAAAGAATTTCACTGCAACAAGAAATGTACGCAAATGCGTCTATGCGGACGACATATGTGCAACAAAAAATGTTGCGACTGTCTAATTAAAAATACGTACAATGTATGCGAAAAAATATGCAATAATACTTTAAATTGTCGCAAGCACAAATGTTCTGCTCCTTGCCACAGCGGCCCTTGTTATCCCTGTGCACAGACTAACGTTATTCAGTGTAGATGTGGATACAATAAGATAACGGTACCATGCGGTACAGTAAAAAGAATTAAACCTCCGCCTTGCAAAAAGTCATGCAAGGTGCCACCAATTTGTCATCATCCTAAAAGAGAAACTCATAAGTGTCATCAAGGTCACTGTCCGCCTTGTAGAAAAATCTGTGCCTTAGTGTACAAGCAATGCGGTCACTCTTGCGTTGCTGTTTGCCACACGAAAGTTTGGGTAAATGTAAATAAAAATGATGCAAAAGCTCAGCTGGCAGGACCATGGGAGATACAGAAAGAGGTCATGCAGCTGAAAACATTACCCTGTCCACCGTGTGAAGTTTCTGTAGCAGTCACGTGCTTGGGAGGACACGAGACACGTCCGTGGCCTTGCCACATGGCCAGACCTACCTCTTGTGGACGATTGTGCAGACAGATGTTACTGTGTACTAATCATACATGTGAATTAGTTTGTCATAAGTTACCGTCATTTGAAGGAGACAAAAATGGTACTCCGTGTGTGGAGTGTGAGAAGCCATGCCTGTTTCAAAGACCACAAGGCTGCACACATTTGTGCCTGAAACCCTGTCATCCAGCACCGTGCAGTCTTTGCAAACAATTAGTTAAAATTTCATGCCATTGTGGAATAGGTACTTTATACCGCAGATGCTTTGAATTAACATCTGCTACGGCTGAAAAACGTAATGAATTGCTGAAATGTGGGAACCAGTGTCCCAAAAATGTAAATGAAATATTTGTATTTTATCTGTATATACATGTTTCGAAAATTTGTATTACTTTGTATCTACTTTTTATGGCTAAATACATCAATCTTTCTTTTAGTATCCGTGTGGACATCGTTGTATGAATAATTGCCATCAAGGCCCATGCAAGAATGAAACGGAATGCAATAAAAAGGTGAAACTATTTTGCAAATGTAAACGTATTAAGAGAGATTTTGTTTGCTCGGTGCTGCAGAAAGCGGAAATTCACATAAAATGTGATGACGTATGTGATAAATTAAAGAGCGAGAAACATCAAGCTGAAGCTGCATTACTAGAGCAAAAGCGGCAAGAGGAAGAAATGCGCAATCAACAAGAAATAGAAAAGTTTCAACGAAAATTTAAACCCCGTCGTAAAGGAAAGGATAAGTTCGATACAATGAAATTGCAGGACAAGACTTGTAATAATTATAGAATATACTGGATTTTAGCTATTTTAACATGTTTAATTGGTATATTTTATGCAAGCGTACCAAAATTTTAAAGAAAATCACGCACCGCAACATGCACATATTTTGTAATTATTGTAGGAAAACATACATGCCAGATAATTTAGGGTAAGATATTTTAGTGTATCAGTCCACAATCCAAAGAAGGCTAAATTATCTTACGTAGAACATTCTACAAACCACAATATTGTCTGTATAATAAGCCGTGAAACACTTTTAAACAATATTATACATTGTAATTAATTTCTATTTTATTTTACTGTATGAAATCAATCCAAACCTGATAAAATAATGTTGTTATCTTAAGAAAAGGATTACTTAATGTTAAACTATATCTGCGTTTAGTTTTCCTTGTCAGTTTCCCGCCGGTTTCTCCTTGCAATTTTTCGCGCACTTTTTCAAATATATTACGTAAACAGTGCCCTCTAGTAGGAAGTTACTTTCTTATTAGCGAATCTCGAGGGTTGCAGATTGAGGTTAAATTATATTTACAAGAAAGTTTGTGTGTTTACGTTGCGAGATTGATATTAAAAAATGGCAGTACCATCAGTTTCGTTATCAACGAGAAATAAAAAGCATTTCTTGGGTGTGCCGGCACCTTTAGGATATGTTGCCGGTGTTGGCAGAGGGTAATTCACAAAATACAATAATGTTTTCTTAGTCTAACCTGCTACAAAATGATACATCAATACATAATTTTAATCCATTGCTTTACAGAGCTACTGGATTTACAACCAGATCTGATATTGGTCCTGCACGAGATGCTAATGATGTTTCGTAAGTGGTTTATCAAATTTGATTTTTACTTGTTTTCAATGTATGCTCTACAAAATTGTTTTTCAATTTTTGTCACAGGGATGATAGACATGCACCTCCAACGAAAAGAACGAAAAAAAAAGAAGAGGAGGAAGAAGACGAAGAAGATCTAAACGATTCCAATTATGATGAATTCTCTGGATACGGAGGATCTTTGTTCAGCAAAGTAAGATACAATATAAGAGATTCACAGATTGTTTATTAAAACATTGGACGTCTTCTAGGATCCGTATGATAAAGACGACGAGGAAGCTGATGCTATTTACGAGGCGATTGACAAACGAATGGATGAAAAGCGTAAAGAATATAGAGAAAAGAGACTCAGGGAAGAGCTAGAAAGGTATCGGCAAGAACGTCCTAAAATACAGCAGCAGTTTTCAGATTTGAAACGAGAATTAGTAAATGTATCAGAGGATGAATGGAAAAATGTTCCGGAGGTTGGCGATGCCCGTAATCGGAAGCAACGGAATCCACGGGCAGAAAAATTTACACCATTACCGGACTCCGTTCTTGCAAGAAATTTAGGCGGTGAATCGTCCAGCAGTATCGATCCAACGAGTGGTCTGGCATCGATGATGCCCGGTGTTGCAACACCTGGAATGCTGACACCTACAGGGGATTTAGATTTACGGAAAATAGGGCAAGCGAGAAACACTTTAATGAACGTGAAATTGAATCAAGTTTCAGATTCTGTAGAAGGACAAACTGTTGTCGATCCTAAGGGGTATCTTACAGATTTGCAGAGTATGATTCCAACTTATGGCGGTGATATCAAGTAGGCTGGGAACATTATGGACCCTTTTCTTTACACACTAATACCATGTTGATCGATGTTATATTTATTTTATTTTATTTTCAGCGATATCAAGAAAGCTAGATTGCTGTTGAAATCTGTAAGAGAAACCAATCCCAATCACCCGCCAGCATGGATTGCCTCGGCTCGTCTAGAAGAAGTTACAGGAAAAGTACAAGCCGCGCGAAATTTGATAATGAAGGGTTGCGAAGTAAATCCTACATCAGAAGATTTATGGCTGGAGGCAGCCAGGCTTCAACCTCCGGACACAGCTAAAGCAGTAATCGCACAATCCGTGCGGCACATACCAACGTCTGTTAGAATTTGGATAAAAGCTGCGGATTTAGAAACAGAAACAAAAGCCAAACGGCGGGTTTATCGTAAAGCATTGGAGCATATACCGAATTCCGTTCGATTATGGAAAGCGGCAGTGGAATTAGAAGAACCAGAAGATGCGCGCATTTTACTTAGTCGAGCGGTAGAATGTTGTCCGACAAGTGTAGATCTGTGGCTTGCTCTGGCCAGATTGGAAACTTACGACAACGCAAGGAAAGTCCTTAACAAAGCAAGAGAAAATATTCCAACAGATAGACAAATTTGGACTACAGCTGCAAAATTGGAAGAAGCGAATGGAAATAAACATATGGTTGAGAAAATTATCGATCGTGCGATATCTTCTTTGAGCGCGAACGGTGTGGAGATTAACCGAGAACATTGGTTTAAAGAAGCTATGGAAGCCGAAAAAGCTGGAGCTGTACACACCTGCCAAGTTATCGTCAAAGCGATTATAGGTTTTGGCGTGGAAGAAGAAGATAGGAAACACACATGGATGGAGGATGCGGAAACTGTAAGATTTAATATTTTACTTACATTTAATATGATATTTGGAGCCATTCACGCATTTGTTATTTTAGTGTGCCCAACAAGGAGCACTGGAGTGTGCTAGAGCAGTATACGCTTATGCATTATCGGCATTCCCTAGTAAGAAATCGATTTGGCTACGTGCAGCTTATTTCGAGAAAACATATGGAACACGAGAGTCTTTGGAATCTTTGCTTCAAAGAGCGGTCGCTCATTGTCCAAAGAGCGAAGTACTTTGGCTTATGGGTGCAAAATCCAAGTGGTTAGCCGTACGTGTATCTTATACAGAAACTCATAATTCATTTATTTGTCTCTATAATTTATGGATAATATTTTCGTTCTCAAGGGTGATGTCCCAGCAGCTAGAGGTATTTTGTCGCTCGCGTTTCAAGCGAATCCAAACTCGGAGGAGATTTGGTTAGCAGCCGTAAAATTAGAATCGGAAAATTCTGAATACGAAAGGGCTCGTCGTTTGCTCGCAAAAGCGAGAGCTTCCGCACCTACTCCTAGGGTAATGATGAAAAGTGCAAAATTAGAATGGGCCTTGAACAATCTAGACGCAGCCTTACTACTTCTGAAAGAGGCACTGGAAGCGTTTGATGATTTCCCAAAATTATGGTTAATGAAGGGACAAATCGAAGAACAGCAAGGAAATTTGGACAAAGCTTTGGACACATATAATCAAGCTGTGCGTATAATCACTATGTATTTTATTAAATTAAATTTTCAGTTGAACATTTTGCTGATTATTTATTTTCTGTTAATAGATAAAGAAATGCCCGAATTCAATTCCACTTTGGCGTCTACTATCTCAGTTGGAACACAGGAAGGGTCAAGTTACGAAAGCTAGGTCGGTTCTGGAAAAGGCAAGACTAAAGAATCCAAAGAATGCAGAGCTCTGGTTAGAAGCAATTAGAAATGAATTAAAGTGCGGCGGAGTAAGAGATATGGCTAATACGCTCATGGCAAAAGCATTGCAAGAATGCCCAACATCGGGTCTCCTTTGGGCAGAAGCAATCTTTATGGAACCTCGACCGCAGCGAAAGACAAAAAGTGTCGATGCGTTAAAAAAATGTGAACACGATCCTCATGTACTTCTTGCGGTATCGAAGTGTGTAATTAATAATATGCTATGGTTTTCCTGTCAAGTATTACCAGCTGTGATACTAATAACAAAAATTAATACGTTTTGCAGATTGTTCTGGTGCGAACATAAAATTACAAAATGCAGGGACTGGTTCAATCGAACTGTTAAAATAGATCCAGACTTAGGTGATGCTTGGGCATATTTCTATAAGTTCGAACTTTTAAATGGAACGGAGGAGCAGCAAGAAGACGTAAAGAAACGGTGTATTGCCGCCGAGCCACATCACGGTGAATTCTGGTGTAAAGTATCGAAAAATATAGCGAATTGGTGCCTCAGTACCGATCAAATCTTAGTATTAGTTGCAAAAGATTTGCCGATTCCGATATAATTACAAACTAAATAATTTAAGCGCATATTGTATATATTTTTTAAAACCTAGGTATAATAGTAGAATAACAGATCGTTAAACGCGATAAGATATATTTTATTTTGTACCCTCCAATTTATCGTAACCTGTGTGAATAATACTTAACAAAAATACTGTAATATAAGTTTGTATTAATTAGTTGTGTAATAATTTATTCGCTTTTTTAAGTGTCAACATGTTTTCCGTGGCCGATAATGGAAACCCTTCTAGCGGAAGGCGGTCTGTGCTTTGTCTTCCATTACAGTTAAAATTTTTATTAAATATTAATTAACATTTTTAAACGTTCAAATCAATGCAGGTAATGTATCAAGTTGTTAACGTAACCGAATAATTATTAAAATTATATTATTCGTGTTACTAAAACAGATTATTTATTTTATGCTATTAATATTACAATCTACCCGGTAGGGAATGCATTCGTTTTTAAGCTTTACCCAAAATAAAACATCTTTTTCTGGATAGGCTGTGCTATTTCGAAATATTGGAAACACCTAACTGGGCTGCCATATGACACGCAGCTGGAATAGCTACAAGATGACTCATTCGAACTCGTCAACCCTTAAAAAGTCCTCCAGTTCTGCCCCCCTTCCAGTTGTGCCAGAAATAGTAGCGGCACATTCCTCAGCAATTTTTGCTGGAACAGCGTATCCAATTCATCCAGGAATATGCGCACATTCAAATAATCGCAAAAACATTGGCCTAATAGTGAAATAAAGGTACCAAAGGTGAAAGGTTTATGTATGAAAGACATGAAACTTTTTCGTACATCGAATGCGAAATCATGCTCGTCGCAAAGGGTGAGTCAGCCACCCTCCGATGACGGTCAAGGAGACGACGATTGGAGGAGGCATTGAAATGATGGTAGGAGAAATCCGCTAGAGGGGATGAGTGAAACGACGTCCCACGATTGGCTAATGTTCGGGGTCGGAATTTGTGGTGGGGCTGAACAGTTCGAATGTAGGATCGACAGAAGGAAGAGAGGAAGAGTGAGCTTGCCGGAGTTACCTGGTGTTACGTGCCTTGGAACCAGCCGGTCAGTCAGTGTACTGCCTCCTTCCTGCCCTTGAACACTCGGCTGGACGGTGTTTGCGCCTGCCCGCCTCTTGTAGTGACAACTGACAGGTCAGTGATCTTTGCTGCGATTCATTCTATCTGGTCGTTTATATTGCACGGGACGTGTACACTTTCTGTCCAAGTGAATAAAGCACATGTGGTCATTTTGTTGGCGTATTAAAACGATCCGGCTTTCTTTCAGAGCTGAAAGAAAGACGGTGGTAAGGATAGAATGTGTAGACGCATTTGTCCATTCGATAAATGCTATCAGAAGACGATCGCTATCTGTAACTTGTTCGTTCCTCTTTCTATTTTCGAAGAGGAAATCAGTACAAACTTGCTAATACGCGTCAAGCGATATCGATCGTCTTCATTATTCACCGATCGAAAATGTAAGGGTGTGGTCAAATTTCCATACGGGTTCTGTAAATATACGAATCTTGTCAGAATAATGTGTAAACAGGTTTTTCATTGTTTGTCACATTTTGGAGTATTCATTTAAAATATTTCATCCAGCTTTGCGCACTGTAAAACTTAGAATTCTTCGGTACTAGGATATCTGCAAAAGAATGCCGTTGTTACTACCCTGCGTATTTAAGGTGTTTCACAAAATTGTACACACCTTAAAATCTGCCGACAGAGTTTTAAACGAAAATTATTTTTATCAAGTGAGTCATGACCTGTGAAATTTCGGTAGACTTTGGTCTACGTTAACTTTTCCCTCGTAGCCCTACGTTAGGACGGTAGGATGGAACAAGGGCGTGGTTTTGACAGATGCACTCCGTTGCGCATCAGGCACGCAAATGCGTTTCTGGTTGACGACTGGCGGGCACGCTTCTGTTTCTTGTGGTTACCAGCATTTCCTGTCTTTCGTCGAGTACCGGAATTCTAAAAAAAATTAAATTCAATCAGTATCCCGTTCGCTTTACAAATTTATATAGAGTATGAATTATATCCCGTTCAATGCTTTATTTATTAAAGATGTTAAATTATTCAGACCACCTTCGTCAGTTTCAGTTTTCATAATTTAATGAAGTCTTTGGGTAGCCTCGATCAACTCACTGCGGCGTAATGTGAATTGCGTTCTTTTCTAATGAAATCTGTGCATTTTTATGCCCGCTATCTTCATAAGGAAGAATCCCGCGTGAAGTATTTGCATCCTATCATGTCCTGGACGAGTTAGCTGGTTCCAAGGCGAGCGGGCACCGAGCGTATCTTTGGAATAAGTAAAGCACTGTAAAATTTCTACTTAACGATTCGTACCGCAGCGCAGAGGCGATTTTTATTTGCGACGTTCGTCGCGTCCAGCTAATCAGCTTACTATTGGACATAAAGACGGTGATAATTTCTATCTTATTTACAGGCTATTACATTCAACCTAGATAAGGTTGCATAAAGATACCGAATTCAATGTTTTCTTTTTTTTAATCCAATTCACGATTCTTTGCCCAAGAACATAAATGTTTGCGACACTATCTCTCGAGACATTGTAATAACAAATGAATCTACTTGTGCTCTTGAATGTTTCTGATGCATATTCACAATGATGTGCGCGTTAGTGGAAATAGATCACGAGTCGAGATGAAACCCACGTGTGCATTAAAAAAATCACCTTTTTATCATTGACCATGAAAGTCGAGGTCGTCGATGCGTAATGTGGTACATATAGATAGCTAATGAAGTTCAGGAACCCCACTCTTGGACCCCCGCATTGCCAATCGATGAAACCGTCTGCCACCAGTCGACCTCTCCCCTGGTGCAACCCCGCATGTACAAATCCGACTCGTATATACATGCACGGATGCGCGCGCGTACCGCTATTTCATTCATGTTCCGCAAGGGAAATATCCTGAGACTTCTTTGATCATCTTCAAGGTCGCATCATAGCTGGAATACACAGATGAAAAACAGCTTTAAGATTAGGATGCAACGGAATAATTAATAAAACAGCTGTGAATTTAATTGTGCAACTAGGTTCTTCGTTAATTTATCCGGAATTCATTCCGCAGAAGTAGAGGCATTTTTGTACCCTTCCTGTCTTCGGAACTTTCGAGCGCAATTATACCACCCTTATTTGTGAAGTACCGCGAACCGAGAATGTTACTCGTCGGGTAAGGAGCGTAATGGCGAAAGCAATCTGCAATCTACGAGATTGGGTCAAAGGGTTCCCTTCAGGGCCTCTATTCATTCACGGTGTATGCATACCTTCGTACTCGTTCGCGAAATCTTAACCGCTGATGAGGATCCTTTTTGCGTCAGTTATCACAGCGGAAACCCAACATAATGCACGGTATACATGCACAGCGTTGTGGCTTTCACCCTCACCGGTCCATTCTATGTCTTGCCGGTCCAGGCATGTCACTCGTTGTCAGAAATGAACCAGTATCTACGTGAATAAACTTTACATTTTTATATCTTGTACACGATTAATCGGTGTACTAGAAAGCAACTGAAAATCTATCAAAGTTAACGGGAAGTCGAAGATTTTCAATCAGTTCCAATTGAACCGTGTTCAGCGCCCGAAAGAAAGACCAAAATGGTGTATCTTCGGGACCGTGGACGAGATAAAACCGCTTGGTAACACGTAATACGTCCCTGAATGTACACGCCACCGCTCGATACGATACGCGCGCGTCCAGGGTTCGTTAGCCGTCACGGTCGCACGAGGGAGAGAAAGAGAGATGGAGAGGGAGAGAGAACGTTTGTATCGTGTTTGCTCGATGCGCGAGTGCGACATGGAATCATCGCAACGCATTTTCTAGCCATGCTGCACGCTTTTACGTGGGTATATTGTATGGTGCACGTAGGTGGCCGACCGTGTGTGCAGCCCACCGCCACAGCGGTCGATACAACCACAACACGTTCCGCACAGAAACGAACCGCTGCATATGCCACCGAGGTCCTCCATTAAACGCGATTACCCAAGTTAATTGGCGGCCCGCGCGAACTCGTTAGCCGTCAAGTAAGATCTCTTTTTACTGGCAATCCACGACAGTGTCCAGCAAAAACCTTTGGACGATTAACCGATCTTATCGATTGACCGGATGCGCCTTCATCCGATCGGTTACAGTGTACGGTAGCTCCGTAGGCTTGGCGTGTTACATACGCATGAATTATGAATGTATTCCGCTGCTCTCTTCCGCTGCTTGGCTCCTGCATTTCTACAAATGTACAAACGTTTATTTTACGTACACGTACGCTGTATCCATGGTCGTGAAATTTGATTGAATGCCTATAAAGTACCGATAAAGTATCCTCATTTTTTGGACAAGTGTCCAGGATATTTGGACGCCTGGTTAAACGCGGATCTTACTCTACATGCATCCTCAAGATCGGTATGACTCGTCGAAGCGTAGCGTACGAGTACCTACATATATACACCGACGCGTCCTGCAAACCGGCTAGCGCGTCGGTGCGAGCAACCCAGTTTCCTTATTAACTTGCAGACCTCTTTTCTCCTCCTCGCGAGATCAAGTAGGATTTATCTTGATTTCTCTTCGAGCACTGGCGTACCGAGAGCCTTTTCAGAAAGTCCTCCTCCCTCTTGTACCGACGATAATCTAGCGAGACACATCGAGAGCCACTGATCTTTCCTGACTTTTGTGAAATCGACCGACTTAGCGCTGCAATATGCCGCGAAATTTTTGCGGATAGAGGTCACCCTTCATTCAGGAATTTCTGCAAAGCGGGCGAAATTTGTAGTTGAGAATAATGTGGGTGGAATTTTTGATATATATAAACTCCAAATGTGTTAACCGTGCGGTTCATCGGACCATCTCCCCCACGTTTTGTTACCGTTACGCTGCACGTATACGAGGGACAACAGGTTCCGTGTGTTTGTGCACTGGATGCAAAGAGACTCCTACACGTGTAACGAGACTAGGGAGAGAAGAAATATTCAGCAATCGTATACGTAAAGGACACGAATGCACTCCACGGTTGCGTATTCAGCCTCTTTCAAGCTGCCTCCTATATACAGTCATACGACCGGCTACCATATAAGGACCTATACACAGCCTTGTCGATGCTGACCCACCGTTGGAACGTGTCCCTCGAAACGCTCTCCTGGAGCCACTGGCGTACGCTTATCTGTGGCTTGAGGCTTCTCCACTTCTCGAATTTACAATGCCTCCGTTTCTATTGCTTGTATATCCTGTTTATTAATTTGTTTCATATACACATACTATCGTATATCTGTTTTAATCGTCGAGAAAGAAAATCTTTCTGGAATTCATTTTCAAAAAGTATCGACAAGCTGATGATCAGGTGTGGGTTTTCTTTCAACCAATGCATTTACCAGCGTACACCGTCCTGGTTTCTGCAAACACGATAACAGAACTCCTGGAACTATCGTGTCATAATTATCCTTAACGCTGATAAAGCGTTTCGCGATTTTTCCAGCTTGTGACTGGGCTTCGTGGAATGTAAAAGTCCTCCATTTGAAGCGTACTCCGTCGCCAGCGTTATTTTCGTCTGTTAAAAATGGTCGTTGAAACGCTAAAAGTAACGAATATAAACGACGTGAATAGGAAAAAGACGGAGTGGAAGAGAAAACAGAAAAAGAAATGGAAGGGAGAGACCGACGAACATGAGTCATTCTAACTTCAGTGGTGCACAAACTTTTTTAATTGCGCGCTCCGGCCGTTCGAACTTTTACATTTTCGTTCGTTTGTGATTATTCTTAATTTCCAACATATTGTGATCCAGCAGGTAGCATCAATTTTTTTTACCCCCAGATAGGATTGTATTGAGATTCCATGTTTGCGTCGTGGTGGCACGAATGCGGAGTTTCGTCGAATGTGCATCACTGCCCCAGCAACTGTAAAGCGTAAAAGCATGATGAATGCCGGATTCAATGTACATACATGTGTACGTACGTGCATATGTACGAATATATAATATACAATGTAGTAAAAGAATTTTATGACTCTTTTTATCATAGGAAGACAATCCGAGAAGTCTGTAAATAAGTATTTAGCTTCATAAAAATTATAAAATTATGTACATGGAAGGATATGTGACCAGAAAGGAAATGAAAAGAAACGCGGACCGGAAGCAGCGAGCTTATACTGCTTCCGCTTCGTAACACGTTACTTACCAACGCGCGGTACGAATTTTTTGATAAAAAAAATCCTCCAAATAGATTTAAAGTACCCTTGTGTCATGCTATAACATTGTTTAAACGAGACGGTATTCGAATGGCATATCATTAGACGATACCGCTAATTGTGATTAAGGAAACCAGTGCATCGTATACTGCAATGCATTATTACGTTCCGATGTAATTATGGCCAATCCGTTATTTTCGTCTACAAAAGAGAAACGAGAGAGGGGTCGGAAACGTTAGACGTGCATCTGTTGCCTACCTTTGCATTTGCCACAAGCAATTCCGTTATTCGCCCGGAATTTATGGCATTTGTTTCTGCACAGCCTGCATCTTCCATCAAATCGGATTCATTACCTTCTCTACCCTATGTATGCACATGTTTCCGCCCGATTATATAGATAATAAATAATGAATATTCGCAATACGTTTTACATTGTGAGTACATATTTCCAAGCAGGCGGTAAAATTGAAATATCGAAGGGAATCTTTTGTGTAGGTTATATCGAATTCGTCGATATATCCTGGCATTCCTGCCAATAGCTATTGAAAGCGCCGCGAGAGGCATTCGATATCGATACATACGCTCGATCGACATACTATATATATGTATACATACAGTAGTACAAGCGCACATGTAATATTCGTTTATAGTCTTCTTGCTCCGTTCTCGGTAACACGATAACAATGAACCCACATACGGCGTTCGCTGACACTTGCAGATTCATGCTTTTTGTTATTTCCAATATATAATGACGGTGGATCGTCATTGTTCGGTAAAGAATAAAGGGGAATGAGATAGAAGGCACAGCGGGCATTTCGCGATACAATGCGATCTATCGCAAGGGTCCATACTTGCGAGTCTCGAAAATTTACGAATTCGATTTATGTCCGTTTACTTTTAAATGTGTAAGGTAATTACTTGCATTGCATTAAATATATTTTGAAAATTGCTACTATGATTATTAGAATTTCAGCGACACTCGATGGATAATTAATTTCCATCGTATTACGAATTTAAGCAGGTAACCTTTTTTGCACAATCCTTCGCAAACAGAAACATATCGCGTTCACAGAAAAAAAACTCAGCAGTTCATTTCAGATTGTGGTTCAAGTTGTTGATGTCAGTTTCGTAATTGAAAATTCTTCTGGATATCGATAGCTGAATAGGTGGAACCCTTTGACGGTAGCAAAGTATAAATAAAAATTTGTCGTTTTTAGGTCGATAATGTCCATCATGTTGCAGGACACTATTCTCATTTAAATTATAACAATTTTTGATTATGGTTCACTTAATAATTAGCAAGTAAATCTAATGAGGTTACACTACCGGTTACATTAACGATGCCGTTATAGCATTGCGTGCAATTATTTTAACGGAATGTTTTTATTAATAATAAAAATTTATTTATTGCAGATTGAAGAGTAGAACACATCATCATGTCGAGTCCGTCGTTGAAAGACCTGCCAAAAGTAGCCTTAGACTTGAAAAGTGAGCTGGAAGGCTTCAATCATGGCTGCATGAAGAAGGCCGCAACCGCTGAAAAGAACGTTTTACCTTCTGCCGAAGGTAGACAAAAAGAAATATTCATATTTTTATATTAAAATTTTTTGTGTCAAATTCCTACTGCAATGTGATCCTTACAATTTAATACTGTATAACATTATAGACACGCAGAGTTCTAATGTTAATCAATTGTTTCTCGAAATGATCGATTATAACGCATGTAATATTGTAATATAGACGTGCGACAAGAGCGACAGCATTCTGAATTAATTCACGACGTGGAATCGTTTAAACCAGATCAGTTGAAACATGCCGATACGAAAGAGAAGATCATTTTACCCAATGCCAAAGGTATCCAGAGAAATTTGTCAGATCCTTAGGGCAATATACATACATATACATACTGGGATTCTCTATCTCTCCTATTGTCGGTAACGCGGAGGGTATACTTTATTGCTTTTAGTGCTTTGAGGTGGCGTAATCAAACAATACGTGACCAGAC
Source organism: Nomada lathburiana (assembly GCA_963667235.1). Lineage (NCBI taxonomy): Eukaryota > Metazoa > Arthropoda > Insecta > Hymenoptera > Apidae > Nomada > Nomada lathburiana. The sequence goes on from OY763906.1 coordinate 11,957,770, forward strand.
AAGTCTGATTCACTTTCGCTTTCAGCTGCCTAGAAGGAAATGTTTTGCATGTATGATCATTTGTCGTACACTATAACACTGTTCACGATAAGAACACGATGTTGCGGCCGCACAACGATAGAAACATCTTTCAAGCATCGCAATAACAATACGGCTTTCATCTTTCTCGGCTAAGGATAAACATTTAAAAACAGTGTACTTTACTCCCATAAGTAATACATGTATTTTTCTTAAAGAAATTGCATTTGCCCGTGATTTAAATCAAAGGGAGCAAATGCACTGTTTTTTTTCTATTCTTATTTAATAATTTTACAATGCAACATTCCGCAGACGTTGTCTCGCGTATAATTATTACGTGCAGTGTCAATGGTCTGACTGCAGCTGTTTTAATTTTCATCATCCCTTCAACTTGCGTTGCGCAACGTTCTTTGACCCCTGGTTATCCTTTGCAGATGTAGCCGCGGAAAAGAACCAACAGACGCTGATGTCCGGGATCGAGAAATTCGACCAGGCAAATCTGAAGCACACCGAAACCCAAGAAAAGAATTTGCTACCTGATAAGGATGGTAAAATATTTTCATTCTCGAAAATAGTGCTAAACGAACACGAAAGAAACGTGGCACTTAATGAAGACAATTACAAACTGAATCTTTTTGTACAGCGATCCAGCAAGAGAAGGGAAAGCTGCAGCTAATATCCGGTATCGAAAACTTTGATACTGGGAAGTTGAAACACGCGGAAACGTTGGAGAAAAATCCCTTGCCTACCAAAGAAGGTGAAATAAATTTCTAGACGATGATATATTGTTTAACTTCTAAAGAATTCTGTTATATCGTAAATGGTTTCTGTTTCAGCAATCGACGCTGAAAAAGTAGCTGCATAAAGAAAGCCTTTTGGAACAGAAAATACAGAAAAGGAAAGGAGCAGCGACTCGTCATTTCTTCCATTTTCTATATCGTGACATTTTATAACAATTATTCATACATTGTCGAGAAGGAAAAAGGAGAATGCGAAACACTGTGTTAATGTAATCTTATGATTATACTTATCCTACCGCCATCAGCGTCCCTTTCGGCGAGACGCACAAGTCGATTTTTACACGAAACTAACAGCGAAACGACGATGAAGGTTCGGGCCCAAATTTAATTAATGAACACACAATGCAAACTTTTACATGCTGCCTATTTCGCGATTTCAAACGTAATTTTGGGCTTGCATCAGCATCCGTCTCAATCCTAACTCGCCAAAGGATGTACTTTTTATACTAAGAAAGCTGCACGCAGGCAAACATTATTTTCGATAGCAACAAAATTGGTAGCATTGCATGCGTTACAGATATCGCAATGGTACAGCGGTTGATCTTATATTTGTGTAAAAATCATATTTTATATAACGGGCTATTGTACTTTTTTAATATTTCGTACACATCGCATTGTCATTCCGATGAAAATTATGACGAATAAAAAAGTAATTTGTAAGAAACACTAATAATACCTTAACCCGCTCTGTTAGGATAAATAATACAAATCATTTTTGTTATATATGTATTGTATTTACATTTTTTAGGAATTCCATTTAGTTATAAATATTATTGACTATAATTTTCCGCACAGTAAATGGAGTTTCGTTCAAACAGACGCGCGAAAACACAAGCAAACTAATTGTCTGTCATTGAAATTGTAAGTTTGTAGTGGTAGTAAGGTCCCTTTTCTGATGAATACCGATACCGAAAGTATCTAATGACGGGCCGCGATTGGTCGATATATTATTTCCGTCCAATAGTCTTATCGAAAGCGATTCGTATACATATAGCATGCCTAATGAGGAAGGACCTGTTGCTATAGTCTTCTAGCCATACGACGATCTTAAGTGGAAATTAACAGTCACATTGTACATTTTAATACTTTTTCTTGTGATTGACAATCTCTGATTCGAACGAACTTTCTTGACGCATTACTCATTTGTCTTCAAACAGGTATAATTTTTTTCGCCATCCATATAGTTTTTTCTTCATATTCAAACTAGCGATTCACAATTAACAATAGATAAGAGTGTCCTTTCATGTTTTTCAAATGCACGGAATTATTATACTAAATATATTAAATTCTTGAGCATAGTTCGTAATATTATAATTATCACGATCGGTACGCTTGAATATATTTTTCGAGGATATTCGAGATATTCGAATATTAGAACGAAACGAAAAAAAACTGCTTTTATTATTTACTTCGGGACAGAATGGAAATATCACCCAGAAAACCATCAAAACGTGCACAAGAACCAATTGATGAATGGCTGCAAAATGAAGGATATTTCAGGAAACATGCACCTAGAGATCCAACTTGCTTGTTCAGGGCAGTCAGTGAACAAGTTTATTTGACACAATATTACCACATAAGAGTCAGAAAGGAATGTGTCCGATATATGAGAGAAATGAAACACTTGTTTGCAGAGGTGGATACTGTATATTTTAATTCTCAATTAATATCGACATAGAAATTGAAATTAACATATATATTTTCACAGTGTATAACTATTCCATTTGACGATTATCTGGAACAAATGGCATGCTTCACTGAATGGGGCGGCATAAATGAAATTCAAGCAATGTCATTACTTTACAAGAGAGAATTTATTATATTTAATGGGCAAAAGCAAATTAGCCGTACTGTAACTAACAACGGTTTCAAAGATGTAATATATTTATGTCACACACCACAGAAACAATACGAAAGTATTTATACAAGAGAGTTCGTTGCAAATGCTGCTTATTGTCAATGTAGGAATTTTGTTCTGTACTTGTACATTCTTTTACTGTTCAACTGATGGAACATATTTGCAAACTTATGAACATTTTACTAACTATTTTCAGCCATCGTTTATCAAGTATTATACAAAAATGTGTTTCATATGGCTAATATAGAAGCTACTGTCCATAAAATGTTACACGATAGAACAGCTACATTCAGACACGATAAGTTTTTTCTTAAAGGCAATGTAGAGATACGAGAGTAAGTTGAATACCGAATGCAGTAGCATCTGTTCGAAAATATATTGCAAGTGTAACTTTATAAATAATATATGTTTAGCCAATTAGCTGCAGAGATATATAACAAAGCTGATGGTGGAAACGAAGAGGTTGACGATGCACAGGTTGCAATAAAGAATATACCACCGTTTCCTTACAGAATTGCAAAAGCCCTTGATCCAAATATTTATCGCAATACTGATTTCGATATTTGGCATGAAATTAGAAGAGGTAACAAGGTTGTTCGTATTTGAGGCAGCACTCCTTTGGCTAAAAGAAATAATGCGCCTTTTTACATATTTCAGAAGTAAAAAATGCAGGATGGACTAGGCACAATAGTCACGAACTCCAAGTTGGTGGCAAATGTTTGGTACAAATGGACCTTAACGAAGAAGATTTTGACAGAGTCAATAATAATAACATCTATGTGCCTTCTCTTGAGAAGGACACTAATGATGCAAAGGTACTGCAGAAGAAAGGAAAAGACCCAGTGTTTTATTATGGACACATTCAGGAGATGAGCAAAAATCAGGGGCCCGTGCTGGTCTTCATTGAAGAATTAGGAGAGAAAAAAGTTGTAGCTTTTTCATCTCTTAAACCACTGCCGTTAAAGAAGGGTAAACAGACCAACTGGTTGCCAATTTGTAAAAAGAATCTACTATTAGATTCAAGTCAGTACTTGTGAACATATACTGGTTACAGTAAATTAAACATTTCTGTACACATTTATTAATGTTTAATAGATCAAAAGTGGAAAAAGGCATGCGGCCCGACATCGCGCAAGATTAAAGAGCCCACTAATATGAATATATTAACGAATGGTATTGATAAAAATGAGAACAATGATAATATTGTTAATGATATTAATAAGAATAACTTTCAATGGAAGGAAGGGCCTGTGTAAGTAACTTGCATTTATGTACTCATTTTTTGATTCGTAGGTAAGATAAAACTTTGTTTTGTCATTTTAGAAATGTGGATCAGCAAGTTTTGTACGAGACTTATGCAATGGAAAAGTGTCCCGATTACGCCGCAAATGTAAGCTAAATTATTTAACTGACTGAAACAGATTGTATAAAAATATATTCTAATAGTATATCTCGTGCTATATAGAATTCGACTGAAATGTTTCCCGCAAGAATGGCTGTTGACAATCCTCAGGCGCCAGCCGTCGATACGGGTAGGCAGGAAAATAACAAAGAACGCAAAGAAAAAAATGCATTTGCAAATAAAAACTCCGACAATAATTTGGTCAGAGGTCCAAAGTCTGATAATGTGATAAACGATGATAACAATCCAGGGTATAATACATATCCTAAACAAAGGGTGCAAAAGGAAATCTACTATGCACCGTATACCGGTATGCGATTCAAAATAAGATAAAATATTATAGTTATGTGTTAAATTAATTTTTCCATACATAAAATTTTAGGAGATTCTGTTGCCCAAGTGGACCATATGCTACGTTCAATTAATTGCTCGGTACAAAAGAGTATCGATATAAATGGTAGTGATTTACCGCTATCAGGTAATAATACAAAGTGTTTGTGTACATGTTACTTGTACTAGTTACAATCGCAAATAATCATTTCTCTCCTTGTAGATCCATTCACTTTAAGATTTTTTTATAACTTAGGATTGGAGGTAGGTGTTTCATAATTGTTATAAATTAATATGTCATATATCTTTTATTTGTATTAAATCGCTTTTTAGTATTTCCGTGGTGGCTCTAATTGGAATTATTTAACAAATGGACAAGTACCCAGTTTTGGACAGTGGTACCAGGGTATATTAACATCTGCATTAATTAATTTTTTCCTTTATTACAAGTGTTCAGTTATGAACGAATATATTTATTAAAAAGGAATGCCTCCAAATGAAGAAGAAATTACAAACATTACCAACGGTATGATGCAAAACTGTACAGTAGTGCAACAAAAAAAGGAGGCCGGTAATGAACGAAAAGAGACTGGCATGCAATCACTGTGCCAGGAAAACGGGGATAAATTCGTAAATGGTTCCGTAAAAGACATGCAGGCTCAAAAAACTGAAGTTCCAAAAGGAGATACTGGGAAAGATGTATCCCCTTTGTCTCGCGAAAAGGCAAAAGAACAAGAACCCGCGAATAAGGACCCTCCCCGTTTAAATAGGAATGGTTTAGGCCCAAGATTTAAGAAAAATTCTGACAGTAAGTGCAAACTACGTGACTGCACTCTTTGGTAAATAATGTAGTCCTAATAAATAGTTTTTCTTCCTGTAGACCGACAACGATCCTCACATTTTACTAATCAGTATCCAGCAAACGGATCAAATTATAAAAATTCTAAATTGGAGAAAAGTGCTAAAGCTGACGGTATGAATATTCAACATTCACATTCGGTGCCCCAACAGTTGCATACTTCTGCAGGTGCATTGAATTCTTACCAAGCGCCTTACATGCAGCAAGGCATGTATTCTGGATTATCATATTACGCGAACGAGGCGGAGGCGTTTGCGAATCCATATTATCAACCGAATCCCGGATTTATTCCGATTTCTTGCTTACCACATTCCGATATAACCGATGGTAACAACGTGCAACCTTTCTCACCGCACCTCTGTCCTAGTATCGATTACACACAAGCTTATCCTGGACTGTGTCCGCCGTTTTTATGCCCCCCACCAACACCGTATAACATACCCCCGCAAAATATGCAAGAACACTGGTATGCAGTTGCTGGACAACCGCATTATATGCAGTATGCACCAGTATTGCCTGTAGCAACTGCGGATGCACCTTGTAATGGTATAACGCAAAATGCCAACCAGAACGCATTACTTTAAAAATTATTTACGACTGTCATTTTCATACAACTAAGTTTTTTCTATGGATATAATATATATATATATATATATATATATATGTATATAAATATATATGTATATATATATATATGTATAAGGCTAGTTAATTAAAGACACAAAGATAATTTGTTAGTACAAAATGTAAAGAGACTATATTATAAATAATATTAACAGTATTATTATTTGTAGCTGTATAAAAGTTGTTGAAGAAGTTCGCAGAAATAACTATTAAAAGATATACTATATAATATAATACTGCCAGTTGAAGAACTAACAGTTTAATATTTGATTTAGGTACCGTAATAATTAATACATTGAGTGATTACAATACAAATTATCTTTCCTAAATATTAGTAATTGCAATACCTGTATAATTACATTCAGTATATTTTTCCCTCGGTACGGTTCCGTTAACTGTACGCAAAGTGTGAATAACAATTAATAGTTATCTGAAATTTTATACAGGTGACGTTTCAGTTCATTAACATGTTTGCTTCTATGCTATGTTTGTTAAACATTTTTTCGCAAATAAAAATCTATCTAACGATAAATGAATCCTATACAAGTATTCGTAGTAATACTAAATGTTTGAAAAATTCCACACCCTTTGGCATTTGTTTATTATTCATTTGAAATTAAATTTGGCTCTCTTACAGTGCTACCAACAACTATGAATCTCGTAGAAATGTCACTAGAATCAGTTTGTAAAGCCCAAATATTCGTTTCAATATTTCATTCGAGAAATGAGAATAAAATACGTATCTAATTAAACTAAAATAATGTATTCGTGTTATTCTACGTTTTCGCAGGTGTAAACATTGTTATTAAGATGAATTAATCGAGTTTGGATCCGCTCCGAAACCACCGCCATTGTACGGCCGCAGTTGTAAACCGGGGAAGAAGGTGCGCGCTCGAGATCTTTCAATATACAAACACCGTGGTTCTGTTCGCTGTATCCCACGCCATGACTAAAATTTGTTGGAAGAGTAGGAGTGCGGTAGCTGTGACAGGTCAAACGGTGAATGGGGAAATTACTTAATATTTGCCCGATAGCACAAAGATTTCTCGCATCAACAACGTCGAGAGATTTATCCTCGGTTCCTGATTTCTGTTACGTGAATTATTGTTAGCCTCGAAGATTTGCTATTTTCGTAGAAACGGCAGAACACACGGGTCAAGAGGAGAGCAAGCGCAGAAACTGAAAAGAATGGAGGTTGGTTACGATTAATAATTTCGAAATTAACGTCCATATAATCGATAACACTGTATCTGCTGGAAGCGGGACATATATACCGTGTGTCGTGTTATTCCGAAAAAAGAGAAACACTCGCTGTCGTTCCTTGCCTAATCATTAACTTCATCGTATTAATTGGATAATTAATAAGTTGTATAATTAACTGGCAGTACACTCGCGTATTGGGTGCGTGCTTCATTCAGCATCGTATGGTGCTGCCTTTATTTTTATTCGACTAATCGGAGTACTCACATCGAGTTGTTTAATTTTTCACGTTCGCTGTACCATGTAATATCGAGCAGCAAAGAGTCTCACTTATAACTTGTCCTATAAATCGTAAAAGTTCAATATTTGTTTTCATCCAAATTTTATACATGCGCATGTTTCTATAGGTGGACGAGTGCTCAGCTGGTGGTGACAGTGGTGCCGAAGAGGACGAGGATGACGCGTCTTCCCACGGATCTAGAAGCAATAGTAGTAGCAGCAGTGTCAGCGGAAGTAGTACTTCGACTGATAGTGGAGATGACAGCTGCCAAGAACAAGGTACAAGTGGCAGCGAGAGTCATAGCTCTGGCGACGATGATGAAGACGAAAATGAGAATACAGAATATTCTGTTAAAGCAGAGAGTCCGGATACTGTGGTATTAATGCTGCTTATATTTAAAAAAAATATATTACTGTACCCTCATTACTAACAATCTGTCTTTTAGAAATGGGAAACCTGCGTTGCCGCAAACACCAAGGTGAAGTTACCGCAAGACCTTTGCGAGCATGCCGAAATTTTTAGAGAGTTTTTGGATTATCCTTACATTTGGAACGAATGCCTTACCGAGAATCAAAGGGAAACTCTGTGCAATCTTTTACCAACTTTCCCAAAGGACTGCGACATAGGAGTAGAAGCGGAGAAGACTTTGAGGATGCTGTTTGAATCTGAAAATGACAGGTTGATTGGTTTTACTTTGACTTTAGAATAAAACAATCATTTCAAGTTTACAATTTGGAAAACGATACATTTCAGATTCGGCGTTGCACCTTTAGATGCGTTTCACACTCATCTATCTTCCGGTCATTATCGGCCGGATATCAGGAGAATGTGTAGCTTAGTTCGCAAGGCGCAACAGAGGAGACTGCTGTTCGAAGAACGGAAGCGCTCCTATGAATTAGCCAGTCAGTTACTGAAATCCAGAGAAAGCTTGCTGTGTAATGCGTACAAGCAAGGTTTCTGCCAGCCAGCACAACGAACGGTCTCGAAGCTTCTATGGAGGAAACCCAAACCTGCTATGGGTAAGTTAGGCTATTGCTGTGATCGATCGTAAAATATTTTCTGGCTGTTTATACTTCCCCCACGCTCCAGCCGTTTGGCAGAGAAGTATGTAGTAACTTCCGAGGGACAATACTAACAAGCAATGAACCGACAGTTGAAGAGAAAACGCAACTGCGCTATTTGGAGGAACTGAATGCACTGAGGACAGAGCTCGGGGCAAGCGCAAAGTTAGCGGCTGACACGACGTCCGAGAATGAGGAGAATTATCCGCATTATCAACTACCTGGGGCTAAGCAGAAGAAGAAAAAGCGTTCTCTTATAGGGGCACAAGGTTTGTCCATCAGGGGTTTGCAAATGAATCACGAGGATGAAACGATTCGACCTGTTTTCTCCACGCTGCAACGGGCGGAATATCCAACGAATAGATCGTTGTTTATTCGGGAACAGACTGAGGAGATGTACCGCGAAATGTTGCTTGCACACAAAAAGAGGAGGGCACGGCGTGATGTATGTGAATTAATTCTACAAGGGAACGGTATATCGTAATAAGAAATGTAACAATTATTGTACTATTTTAGATTCATCCGGAGTTGAATACGCAAGGTATCGCTCTTGCTGATTTAACTCAAAGAGCACAAATCGGACAGAAGCACAAACTATCGATTGGCCCGTCTATGCGTGTTACGCCAGCTAAGAAACGAATAAAGTTGGAGCATTCGCCGCTTTGCCCACCGGCTCCCAGATTAATAAATTCCAATTCGATAAAACACGAGAGCGACAATAGCGATTATTCTCATACAACCGATGAAAACAAACATTCCAGTAGTTTGGACATGGATCACAGAGTGCTGACGCCAATTAAATCAGAGCCTATGGACGTCTACGAGATGCACCAAATGACCAAGAAGAAATTAAGTCCTGCTACACCGAAAGGTAGCAAATCTTCTATGGTAACTACACCGGAGATCAAGAAAGAAGTGGAGGACATGGAATATAACGAGATGAAAACGGAACTAAGTTCGGGGATGAACGAGGACATGCCTCTTGAAACAGAGGAGGACGAGGAGAACGACAAAAAGGAACTTGACTTGGATAGCATCGATATGATGCAACTCCCAATCCAACTTGACGACGGAATTGATATACTGGACGATGTAAAATGCGAAGACGAAGGTGTTATATCGATACCAGACAAAGAACTGTCTATACCTACAAACGATGATGCTATCGACATTAACAGCGGTGCAGAATTAATGCAGGAGACTCACGCTTGCTTCTTCTCGTTGTTGCGAGATGCATTCATTTCGAAAGGTGAATACAGAATGAGCGCAAACGAAATGAAGGATGCTGTCACGCAGTGGCAAGGAAATCCCATATCTCCGTTGAACGATTGGTATTCCCTGGCGTCCTCTTGGCCGGCATTGGTTCCAATAGCTCTGGGATTCCTTGCCGGAGAACTTACGTACAGTCAAGAATTGGGAGATCGGCAGGAGCGGGAACCAGAGCTTGTACCTTATTTAGAAAACAAAGGAAGCGGAGTTTACGCTTGGATCGGCGCTGGACGAGACTCGGATTCGCGTCTTTCTGACCTGTGCTCGAAATTCTTAATGCACAAGGACTCCCTGAATCCACCAACCGCGACTAATTCCTGTTCCGTGGTAACTGTGAAGCAGCAGACGCAAATAACTCAAGTCAGCAGCAATGTGAACAATATTACTGCCGGTGGAAATACAAATTCGAGCGCCAGAGCTAATAGTCCAGCAATAGAATCGATTAGCGTGGACAGCGGGGCCATCAATACCGTTGCTGAATGGGAACCACCTCGTGCTCTGTGGCCAACAGAATGGAAGGTTCGACCTTCTACCGCAGAGGAACGAGAAGAATTCAGGAGGCAAGAGCGTATGCGCTATGCCGCACCTCATAAAGCATTTACTTACAGAATGCATGGTTACGCATCGGTCGTAGGTCCAGTGAAAGGCATTTATCAGCATAACGTTGGTACGTTAATATGTACAATTTCTCATTCTAAAATAGACCCTAGCAGTTTTATATGCACGCATACTGTATTTTATGTTATTCCTGTAACAGCTTCTGGTTTGACGAAGGCTCGCGGACACTCGTTGTTAGTGGCGGATCGACCAAATTTTGTGACGATCTTAGCTCTAGTCAGAGATGCTACTGCCAGACTTCCTAATGGCGAGGGAACTCGCGCTGACATTTGTCAATTACTAAAAGACTCTCAGTACATTAGGGAACAGACAGAAAGCGATGACAAGGAAGGATATCTACATTCAGTGGTGTCCGGTGCTTTGGACAGGTTGCACTACGAAACAGATCCATGCGTTCGATATTATCCTCGACGCAAAGAATGGCTCTATCTCCACCGAGCCCGCTCGGAATCTGAATTTGGTTAGTATCTTATTGACGGATGCTGTTTTCATGTTTTACATCCCGACAGCTTATAAAGTGCACATTTCTTTTATAGAAATGTATCACCAGCAATTACAAGGCGTTGCAAAGAACAAGAAGAATGTTGGTAGCATGTCTCGAAATAAGGCATTGCCGCCAGTTATAAAGCCCGCGAACGCTAATAAAGAGCAGTCTCCCAATAACGCTAAAGAAACCACTCCTAAGAAGGAAAGAAAAACCATATCCACCGCGCAGCCCATTATCTCAAGGTAAATATCAGTTTCTCTATCCTTCGATGAAAAACCTGGAACATCGTTTACAATGTGTGACTTCGCTACAGGAAAGAGCAGAAGAAAAGCGAGGAGAAAATTGTCAACGATCATGCTGTCTCGACAGAACAGTCTGCTGTGGTTTCGAATGTTGTAACAACGATCAATGTACCCACAACTGCTGTCATGTCCGTGACGGGAACATCTGTTCCAATCACGACGCTCTCTACCGCTACATCTATTAGCGGTGTGACCGTAGAAAAGGATGTGATAACTAGCGAAGTGAAACCACAGATTACTACAACGGCGCCGATAAAAAAGACAGCAAACATTGGCGGAAAACCCGTCGCTGTTGTAAAAACGAGCGCCCAAAGTTTACTGCAGTCAAATCAGCAGCACTTCCCGCACCATCAAATTCAAGTGTCAACGTCCGCTGGTCTTCAAACCATTCGACTATCCGGCCATTCCGTGTTGCACTCTGCACAATCGGTTGTAGCCAGTAGCGCTTCTAACGCGACAAACGTGACCGCCAACTTGGCAACCATACTGCCTCCTACCAAAGTACAAAGCCAACAACTGCAACAACAGCAACCGCAGCAGTCGCAACAGCAAACGATAGTGACCAATCAAGCGGGGAAAAGTATCTTGCAGACTGCTAATATTAAGCAACAACAGTCACAGCAGCAGCAGCACGTTCTACCTGGGAAGACTTTATTAGCTTCTCAGATAAAATTAGTCAGCTCGGGGCAGATTAAATCGCTTCTGACCGGTCATGGTCTCCAGGGCCAAACGATATTTATTAAACAATCTTCGCCGTCCAGTAACCAGGCACAACAAATACAACAGCTCAAGGTTCCGACTTTTCGAGAACATTATTTGCCATTTTCTAACGTGACAGTTTAGTTCAATGTACTTAATTTGTTTCAACAGCAACAACAACAGCAGCAGCAACAACAGATTCAGCAACGAGTTGTAACCAGTCAACAGCAATCGATACAAGCATCGGGTATGCAGCGTATAATTGCGCAGATCGGAGGGAAACCGATTGCTGTACAGATACAGCAATCGCCACATCAGCAACAACAGCAGCAAAAAATATTGGCGAAGGTCTTAACCAGTTCTGGCGGTGGACAACTTATCTCTGTTGAAAGCCTGCTCGCACAGAAAGGATTGAAGTTAGCAACTACTAGCCATGCAAATCAACTCAATAGACAAGGGAAACAAGTTATACAAACGCAATATCAGGTACAATTGCAATCAATTGTCATAAAATTCTGTATAGAAACTCGGAATTTTCATTAACACTTTTATTGGAATATTTTTAGGTGGTGTCGCAAGCGCAGTCATCATCTGGGCAATCGAAGATTATAGGTAGCACGCAGCAACAGCAACAATCACAGCCGCAACAAACGCAAACAGTGCGAATGGTGACAGCTCAATTAGCTGGAAAGCCAATAGTTCTAGCGAGTGGTAATAAAAATGTGGGAGTCGGCGTGAGTAGCAGTGGAAGCGTGGTACTTGGAAAGCAACAATCGTCCCAGCAGCAACAAACCCAGCAACAGCCTATCATTTTACCGAGTCAGTTGCTTAACATTAAAACGTTGCATGGGTTGAAAGTGATACCAACTCCGGCAGGATTGAAGACCACTGGTGCAGCTGTGTACGCGCGAGTCATAGCACCGACCACGATAACATCTTCTCAAACAACGGGGAATCAGCAGCAGACAATTCAAACACAACCAACGAGGAACAATACTTACAGTACACCTTGACACGATTGATATATTTTCCTTCTTTTTATTTATCCTCGTTCCATTCATCTTAATCTCCTATAGTTTTGGAAATTGGCGGAGAACACAGAATTTATATACGCATAGAAAATGAAAAGAATCGCAATAACGATTTAGCAAACCGGTACGTATAATTACGTAACGTTCTGTACCATACATTTAGGTTCCACGAAATGAAAAATCGGTAGTTTGTCTGGCGCGCTGACCGGGATTAAAGGCATGCTAAATTGGGACACTTAAAATGAAAACTCGTGATGTTTTTTTTTATATTAAGTGTTGAATTATTTACAAATGCATGGTACGATTTTAAATAAAAAAAAAAAAAAACTCTTCGTTCTCTTGTATCAAGAACATTCTTGCAGCGTCACATATAACATAACGTATAAATAAAACTTATCACGTAAAGGTAGAATATTTAAATTATTTTGTTTTTTTTACAGATTCTCTTTGCGTATCTCTACGTTGTAGGAAGTTTATTATGAATACCTAGGCGGCGTTATAGCCACCGCGTCTTTGGTCCGTTTCACTTCGAGAGGATATCGTTCAAGAAGACATGCACCACGTCTATAAGTCTATGTACAAGCTTTAACGATACTTCTACAGCGTCGTAAGAAAAAAGAAAAAAAAATGGAAGACATGTGCACGCTGAGAGGTGCACGTGTGTTTGCAAAATTCCGGACGAATATCCATTGAATCGATATCCTCTTCGTTCTAACGATAAGGCATTGTCCCTAATGAGATGCCGTTCGATTATGTTCCCTCAGAGTTTCGTATATCTTCGAATATGTCTATCAAATTGTTCACTCCTATCAGGTACCCGTCCTCGTGGTTTCCCACTTGCCATTCTACGTCATGGTGGATTCGTGGCAAATGCTGAGGCAGAGGCAGTGTCTTTGCAAAGTCTATCATCCAAATACCAGCGTTTTTGGCATCGTGAACGAATAACAGGCTAGATCCGACAACTTCGTGCGAGGCGAAAAATGGTGACGCCTTTAACGTAGTTCTGATCGCCTGCAGACGCTGAATATATTTAGGTATTGCATGCGGGTATCCATCCACGAAGCGTCTTAACGCCTCCGTAACCTAATGCAATTTTATTGTTAGAAAACGACCATGTTCCATCGATTTTGTGATCATCTGTATCGCATTACGAACCTGCTCCCGAGTCCTAGTTGTTTTGAAGTCTTTAGACGAGCCTCCACGAGCTAGTTTAATACCTTCCACGCGAAAGCCCAGCGTAGCCGTGCTGGATATCGTTTCACGCCAGACCATGTACCTCGGTTTTGTGACCCCTTGCACACGACGTTCCTCGGCGTTCGGTGCACTTGGATTTACTTGTACCATTTTCTCGTACATGTCTTTTCGTAGCTGCAATAGAAAGCCTCGTACAATTTTGTTCGCTCTCTAGAGTTGGCTAATTTATTTAAACTCTGTTCTATCTACCTTAGGTCTCTCCTTGGCCTTCGCGAGCTCAGACTCGAGATACGTTCTGACTCCAACTTTGCAATCCATCACGCAGGGTTGCTCGAAGTCACCGAGAAGATCTTGTAGCTGCAAGTAAGAGGACATCACGGTCCTCTTGTCCGCAGCATCGTCAGTACCGTCTTTCTGAAGCGTTTCCGCTGCGTCAGTCTCTTCGATGCTCCCTTCATCCGCCTCTTTTACATTCAAAACACCCTTGAATTCTGGTACATACGGCCTCAATACGTCGTTCATCAGCAAACGGAAACAGGCCTCCTCTTGCGGACAGAGTTTCTTTAGAATTGTTCCAGGCGTGGGCCCTGCTCTGAAATTTCCTTGATGACCCGCTAGTTGTACCTGCAATGAAGGTAGACGTATCTCCCCTTAGAAACTTGTCGAAAGAAGTGTAATAAATGATAATATAATTAATCGAGATTCAATTGGTTCAGCGCAGGACGAGACAAAAATGATTTACTCACCCATGGATACCGTTGCTTCTTGTACGTCTGGAAGAAAGGCGTCCAGTGCACAATGTTTCTGAGTTTCCGCCAACCAGACGACTGAAACAAAATTAAACGGGATTTGCGTCACAACAAGCTTTCCTGACCCTTTCATTACCACCAGATAATTCAGATTAACGCGCGTCTGCAACTGGCAAGTAAGACAAATTATCCCGAGGATCAACCCTTTCTATTGTTACCTTTGGGGTTTTTCTTTCGTTTGATTTCTCTGTGTGATCAGAATCCCACTCGGAGCTCAGATCATCGCCACTGGCTTCACCCCATTCCAAGGTAGCCTGGGGCACCACCAGCAGCATCAGATATTGCTGATACCCCGAACAATTCTCCAAACAACTCTCATTTTTATTACTAATTTCGCCTTTGCCACACTTGTCGCATTTGGAAGTTCTACGTCTACAATTTTCAGCAGCAACATTTCTCAAAGTGCTTGTGCCATCCTCTTCCTTATCTTCGCGATCAAGAAAATCGTTCCGCAATCTCTCGGCGGTAATTTCTTCGCTTTTACAACCCTCATCCGTTCCCTCAGACTTGCTATACCGGACATCTAACTGAGACAGCGCATCTCGCTCAGAATCCTGTTTGCCAACGGTATTCTCTTCGCTGTAATCTTTTTCTCGCGATTTAGAATTAATAATCGACGGCGATGGACTTCTAGATGAAGACGATGAGCGACGATCGACGATGCTCAAAGAAAACCGTCTCGAATGCCTTCTGTTCCTCGGTCTGACGATCCTCCTCTGGCTCGTGGATTTTTTCTCACACTCATCGGACTGAACACAGTCGTCCAGAGCCGACTTCGAGCAGACCACTATCTTTGGTATCGTTATCCTGTCGTAGCTGTTCTGCATCTCAACGACGACAATGATAACAAGCTTCTATTTAATCAAATAATGTCTTGTCGATCTTGATATATTCGCGACGGAATGACAATAACTTCACCAAGATTTCTTCCAAAGTCCGCGCACGAAGGAAATTCACTGCGGACCCTCTGCCCATGAAGATTCATACTTCTGGCGAATTGTCGGAGGAACAATTCTTACGGCAAACCTATGTCGGACGTAAACACCACGACGTGTCCCACTTCTCCGAATACCGAATCGGATGCTAATGAGGCGCGCGTCAATGGAAATTCTCAGAGGAGCCTTTCACGTGGTCGTTCGTCGAACGTCTCATCCCAATACAGCGACGAAGTCCCTTCCTTTTCATTCGAAACCTTTACGATTACCCTACCAGCAGTCCTCCAGCACGGTTCAATTCTTTTACTCGTGCCCCAAGTATCGCCGCATTTTCTGTGTTCCTTCGCAGGAAGAAATATGCATCGTTATTAAATATGAGTCCATCGAGCTTGTGACGAAACGACTGTACGCATTTCTCTTCAAGGCAGGCTAACGAGTTCGCACACGTGAAAAACGATTGCAGCCGGTAATTACTCTCGACACAGCCGACGACCATTCGGACACTTTCTCCTTCGAACAGCCTCTACGCCGGGCGTCGCAGTCGCGATCATCTTTCCTCGACGAGGCTTAGAACGTCGGCTTGGCTAATTGGTAAGCCGATCGGTACTGGTGATTATCTTAATGGCGAGCTGCGACCGTATCGGGACACCTGAATCGACTGGTTTCGCTTGTCCACCCACGTCGAATCGTTCTTCCTCGTGCCTCTTAAAAGGCGAGCAAAGCGTGCTACTTTTTATTCGACCATCGACGCGCGCTTCTCGATACGAATCGGGTTACGCAAATGTTCTTCGCACCTTTCCTCCGTCGTGATCCGAAATTGACTTTAAAGCAACTTTTGTTGTGGTTGCTCGCTGGTTAAGTAACATCGTTGAAAAGCAAAAGCCTTCCAGTCGCGACACATCCACGGCCGCTGGCGCGTGTTCAGCTTGGGATTCCTCGCGTTATTCGCGTGCCTATGTCTTGCACAATTGTCATAGAATTGCAGTCTTTATTGCAGGCAAAGATCGTTGCCTTCGTTAATTCATCGATAGAATCCAAAATAGATTGCACGTGTAGTAGAATAGTAATGTTCGTCGGCGATGCAATTTTTATTTAAATAGATCGACTTTCCTCTGTACTCCAAATGAATCGGTGAAAAATATGTGGGCTGGCCGATTACTTTAAGCGGCGAGGCAGGATCGTGTATCTGGAGCACGTGCTCCTGTTCTATCGGTCGCTCTTACATAAGCGAAACGTCGTCGAAGTTCTTCTGGGCAGGATTGCCCAACGAGAAGTATTCTCGCGAATCTTATCGCGCCTTCGCTAATAGATCCAGGAGACTTCCGGTTGCCGGACGCGCACAGATAATCGTTGCTGTTTTCACGGAGAGGCACGACGCAACCAGCGTTCTCCATTTCCTCGTCTGTAGTTGGTTCGAATCTTCCAGATGCAGAAACTGATTTATTAAAAACTAGTTCTCCAGTTATTTAAACATCTTCGCAGCAGCCTCGCAATACTCTGTTTGCACAGTCCATCGTTTAATCACGTGCGAACAGTAATTGCCAAGGTTCTCTCCTAACTGGGTTTCCTCATTCACGTATTCGTCGAGCACAAATACTCCTGTGGAGACTTGGCCACTGCACGGTCAATCGTCTTCATTCGCAAAGATGAACGATCAGCGGGCAACAGCGTGTGCCCTGACCTCGAGAGCACCGTCATCGATCGTTTTAACAATCAGCTTTAACGTGGAAACGATGTCCCCTGCGATCAGAATCGGAACGACGTTCAAATGGCGGCGATCTAAATGGCAAATTGTATTGCCCGAGATGAGAGACACCATTGAAACGTGTACGGCTTCGGTTTCACGTGGTTTCGAGGCGCAAATTCGAGCGATCCAGCGAACCGACTGACTCGAACGACGATCGAAATGCGTCAGCGACTAATTAACCGACGCTCGCGAGCGTCATTAGCAGAATTACCAGGAGTGGATGAAACGACGCGATCAGAAGTACGTTGGGTCTCGATGATTCACCGGAAGTGGCGTTTCTTCGCCGTTCTCCATGCTATTAGCTGCTTGCTTAACACGTTCAATCGTTGCACGAGCCTCTGCGTATTTTTAGAAAATGGCTCCACTGGCAAACAGGTTTTGTCTCGCTGATCTTTAAGCCTGCAGATAACTCGATCCTAATGATCCGCCTTTTATTAGGGTATTTAAAATGTTCTTTCTTGTTCCATTTTGTTCAAGGTTTCCGCGAACTCTATCAGGACGCAATATTTTTCTCCCATAGAATCGCCGCTACCAACGAGCAATCTATTGGAAACTGGGTAAGAACATTCCCATAAATGGTGAAACGAAATGCTTCATCGCCTAAGAAGGTGTACTTCTCTGCTGCGTCTCTTTTTCCAGACGGAAACGTAATTAGCCGTCAGGCAAAAGTATAAAGGGCAACATCTCGGTGCAATAATTAGAAATTTCTTACAATTTCGTTCTTTCCGTTTCCCTACGATTTCACGCTTTCTCTGCTCGTGGGGAGAATGTATCTGCCACACGCGCGTATCGCGATAAACGAGCGCAAACGATTTTAAACTGGATGCTTAATTGTTCAATTTCACGCGTCGGACGATAAAGCCCGATGAATTTGAATGCCCGTATTTTATACGGTTGCGCAAACCGCTCCGAAATTAGGTCTCCGTCCACGCTCGTGCACGGGTGACATTTATGGAAATTTTACGATATTCATAAATTCGTGCCGGCGTTGTTATCACAGTTTAAGCGCGCCTCTACTTTCCCCGTTCATCCTCCTCGCTCGTCTCCTTCTTTCCCCCCAAAAAGATCAGGCATACGATTTGCGAGCCGGACGCATTATATTTTTATAGATTTCTCGGGCAAACGTTAGCTAATACTTCGACGAAGTTTTTGCATTTTCAGACTGAGATTTATTTGGTGGAATTTTCCCGCAACAAGATGGCAAAGAAACGGAGGCGAGAAACCCTTGACCCAGATGCGATGCGATGAAAAAAAATGTTCGATAACAGGGTCCAAGGCTCGTTTCTTGCAAGACCCACTTGGATTGGTAAAAATGCCCATGACTGGACAATTGAACGGCCACCGAAATTACGTCAGATTAATAAACTTCATTTTCGCGTGCCCTGAAAAGCATCGTTCTCGCAACGAAAAGAGCGCAAACAATTCCATCGCTGCTCCCCTGTATAAAAATTCCATTTTCGAGAGACCAAAAGAACGTACCGCTGTGCATAGTGTAACGTCCAAATGTCTAGAAAACAACATTTACGTCAGTTGAGCCGATTTGCGTCACGAACCCGATTCAGCCCCTCGCGTTTTGCATTTGAGAATCGAAACTATACTCTTCGAGTCGCAGTAAAACATGATTATTCCCGAGCGACGCCGATGAATTCTCCAATTTAATTGCCTGTGCAATAGACACGAGTTCCTCGTCGGCAATCGCGCTTTTGAAGTAAGACTGGCACGGCGATCGAAAGTGGATCAAAGTCGATCGATTAGGCGAGCTCTGGAACTGGAAGGAAAGGGAACAAACGCTAATTGAGCCCGCAACACCACGCGAAGTTACAGAAACTCGACGAAGTTGGAAGAGAAAAACGACGACAAGAAGTTTGCAAGAGACTTGGAAGAATTCAGGCCTGTTTGCGAACGGATCAACCTGTTGGTCAATCGGTTTTTTAATCGATCATCCATCTGTCGGTGACCGTGCCTTTAATTGCCCGACGAATTGTCCAACGGCATACGGAATGAGAGTGAAACCAATAGCGATCGATTTCGAAATTCCTTTTCGATATACGACGAAAGAGATCCCCGCGGCTGAGCGCCATTTTTCTGTTGAATATTTAGTCTGTTGTGACTGGTGATTCGACGTTTGATTAATTAGTCTCATTCTTAAATATTGAGACGTTGAAGACGCTGATGTTTTTAGACACCAGGGTATTGTTGCATTTACATTGGATTCCTCGAGTTAATTGGTTGTTGGTTTACGATAGCTCGCTCTCAGCATCAATAGTTTTTTTGTTGCTTCTTGTTAGCGTATAATAAAGATTTTTGACGTCTCTACGGGATAGGCCTTCGTCGAAAAATGAGAGGAATGGAAGTATGCCTGGAGGGAGAAATTGATTTGAGAAGAAGTCGACTACGTAAATATAACTTGCGTCGATAGAACTCCATCTTCGCTTACTAGCCATCGAGCTGCTGCAACTTTTTATTGCGTACAACGTAGGACGAAGTTTCGATGCGCATTTTTAATTGCAGGAATTTTTCGCCTATCCTGAATGCACCCTTTACTTTCGACGTATTCTCTAAAGAAAAATCTTTTGCCAAAAAAAAAAAACAGACATTTCAAGTTTACCTTTTTCCTGCTGATCACCGATGAACTCCGTTGATACTCGTCGACAATCCCTAGCAAACAGTCGTCGCATTTGCAATAAAAATTCCCACTGGACGCCGAATCGCTGGACAGAATTGAATTAAAGGTGCTCGCGCTTGTCTGACTGTCCATCGAGTCGGTCCTTCTCAAAAGAAAACTCTTCTTCCCACCAACTCGTGCATCTACTTCGCGATCGTCTTCGCGAAGGCTCTGCTTTTCCATTTTAGCTAAAAGAAGCTGCTCCATCAGGTTCAACGTCGGCGGTGTCGACAATGTGGGCGACATCAGTATCGCGGACGTGCCGCCCTTTGTACTTTCAACGTCGTCTTTCTTTCCTTGATCCATTTCGTATGGATTACGATCGGAGACGATTTACGTAGCTGGAACACGAGTTCAGTCCACTCTGACTGGTCTGATCGGGTTCACGGCCCTCTCGATCTCTTGCCATTCAAATTTCACTTGCTCTCGACCGAACCGCGGCCTTCTAACAGGTAGCAGACAAAACCGTGTAAACTTTAAATTCCGATCTCTGAATTCTAAAGTTCTTGTATCCCAGATACGCTTGAATTGCGAAATTCCGTGGACACCAGATCCACTTAAATCTTCAATTACTCGAAACTCACAATCCGTTCGTTCCCGTTGTCGCTCAAACTCTACGCATTCTTTAACTCCATGTCCGTTTGACCCTCTGTTTCTTAATGATCGAAACGTTACGAGCATGAAGCTGCAGGTCAAAGCACTGAAACGCAACTCGTCCGAAAAGTGACGATGTCCTGTCGCGATTTCTCCTACTCGATTAGAAGCACGTTCACGTTCGTTTAAACTTCCTCTACTGAGCAATACTACGATCCAGTTCACATTTCAAATGAATGTCGATTCCTTTGAACGCTTTCACAATTCTTCCACTCACGATCACCTGTGAACTTTTGCCACAAGCCTATACAGCTTCTCCTCTCCCAAACGACACATGCCATCGTCGGCCTTGGCGCGATCAAGGCTTCGATCGGTGCCCCGGGAGGGCAGGTAAGAGGATCAATTTCTATCAACTTTTCCCTTCGACGCATTCGAAACAACGACCAACATACGGAACCGCGAAATGCCGCCGTAAACTTGATAGACGCTTTATATAATGCGGACCAATCATAGACAACGAAAAGAAACTTCCAAGAAACGAATAAGCACCAGCAACAAGCCTGATTGCAATTTTACTAGGATTTCCATGGAAGCAGTTGAGGACGTACATATTGCACGCTGATGGATCGACATAAAATGTTACTTGGTCTATTTTTTGGACTACTAGTTTGTCCAATGATGCAAGTCGAGGATGCAATAGAAAACCACGAGGACATGGAAGATCGAGAGCACCGTGCTCGAAGCAGACCCGGTTGCACAGTTTTCCTCTACTGACCCGAATTGAGAGCTTCCTGTTACCAATCGGCCACTCTATCGCGTGTAAAGCGTGCAGCACGTGCAAAGAGTATCTCATGCGGTCACGATTGCGCTGGTGCAAGCGAACATCCATGTTACATATCCTTTATTTTTCTCGCGGAGCATTTTCTGTCTGAAATCGAGCGAATGAAATTTGTTACTGATGTGCACCTTTGTCACATCGATAAGTCTGTTCGTATTTCACACTATTAATATGCAGAGTACAATGTTGATTTTTTGTCTCGCTGTTTCGAGAGCAATCTAGCAACGAAGTAAATGTTATTTTTGCTAATTTTTCTGACTGAAACCGCAACCGTTTTCGAAGCTGGAGATCACGCGAATCGTCTGAATGGGCAGAAAACAAAAGGTGTCCAGTTACATCCTCTTGGTATGACTCGTTGCATAATGAACCAGCAGTCGATTGACGTAACGCATGTGCCTAGCCCGCCACAGTAAATGCTTCTACACCTAGCTGCTCTTTATATGGCCATTTGATTTTGATCCCTTGCTTTGGAGCAACGCTTTCGCGATCCACTTCGAAAGTTGACGCGCAAGGATTCAAATGAAGAGTTAAAAGAAGCCTGCTTAGAAACTGGGATAAGAGACCGCGAACCTTGAAAGAATCCCAGAAGGCTGCTCCATTTCGACGACATTGTTCGGCCTAAAAATTTCAAACGACAATTGGGAACAGCCTCGAGCTATTAATTGCGTGTCACCTGGACGGCACACCAGAAGAAAAAAATCATTTGCGACAGCATCTCCGGTAGGCGATGGTAGATAAATTAGTCTTCAAGCTCGCTATGCAAATGTCCAATTCGAAAGGAGAAACGCGGAAGGTGTTATCGATCGATCCTGCCTTGAAATGTCGCTATCGGCGATTCGTCGACTCGATCCATCAATAATTTGCAAATCGAGACTTGCACCGGCGATTACTAATCTTCCGGAATGATGGATAAGGAACCGGACAGAATGAACGCTCGATAAATATTCAAGTCGACAACTGGAAATCGTTCGAAGAGGAATCTGGTCGAACGCGTTACCATTAAATACCATTAAATTTGCATCCAATGCAAAATGGACCCACTCTTTTCAGTTGTCCTGTCTATGCGTCTTTGTGAATTTTTATACGTGCCGTCACGTCGGATGGTATCTTCGTCGTCGATAGGAACAATAAGTTATCCAGGCTTATCACTGTTATCGTTCTGTGGGTGACAATATCTTAAGTTTTGTTGCTGTCAACAAGGATCGCGTGGCACGTTTCAATTTCAGGGGGACAAAGATACCGCGAAACAAAGAGATACTTTGCTACGGCGATTGGTAAATAGAATTGAAAATTGTTCCGCAACAATTGGAGGAATTGCAAAATTGTCAATGTCACAGAGTCACAGGTATCCGCGGATCGGCCCTGAAAATTCCTGAGAAATGATTCGAAATTTAATTGAAACATTTGGTGGGAAATATTGGTGAAAGATATCTTGTTAATTGTATCAGAAACAACAGTAATAAAAACTATGGCTCGGAATAAACACGCGACTTTATCTGGTCTTATCTTCTTCAGGATCGATACGTCGATTCGTACGACTGTAAGAGTCTCGTACCTTCTACGACTGTTCTACTGTCTCGCTATTAATCGAATCGCCTTTTTTGAGCTACCCTGGGCATAGAAAGCGGGACAGACAAGTAGAAACTAAAACAGAGTGCGACTCGGATACTAAACGAGTACACAGCGAGTAACAAACAATTTTCAATCCCTTCAAGGAAGATCCTCGTTTCAAAATTCTGGACGGCACAAACCATGTACGTTCTAGCAAAGATATGCACAAATACCTTATAATGATCACGATCGACATTTCTATGGAGTATCTCTTCAAGTCCAAGCTCTGTTTCGTTCCGAGGATGAATTTTTAACGAAGTCACCGAATACTTGTCGCGTTTCCCGCGTCCACGAAACCACCGACGCTGCCTCGCATACACCAGCACTCGTTCGTTGCAATTGTTCGACGACGAAAACCTCGCTGGAAACGCGACGGGGTTAAGCGTGTTAGGGCGCATAGCTGGTGAACGAGAAACTGTCCATCTAGAAGATCGTCGGGACGTCGCAGCACGTTTTATCGCGCGGCAATTTGTTTTTTTTCTTCTAATTACTCGAAGGCCCGCGAAATTCTTTCCCCAAAGCCGCTCGTTATCTGCCGGCAACGGATCGTGGTCTGTCACGCGAACAAAGCCGAGCTACTGAACGCTGTTAAGCGATAGGTGAATGAAAAACCTACACGGATGCACCTTTATCTATGTCGTTTTGCTGCTTTCGATGAGTACCTGGCTTAGAACACCGTTTTATGCCGCGGTGTTGCGAGATAACGTTCCGCCGACACTGAGTAATTTGTGGATCTCCGTCTTCGACCTCTGAAAAGAAAACTCCCGTTGTACAGAGGCGAACCTTCGATTATTGTGCAGAGAAGTATCTAAGCTGTTTGCAAGACGTGGATAATACTTGGGACTGTCTAGACAGAAACTGATCTCCTTTTTTAATATTATGCCGGAATAAAGTTGAATATACAGTTAAAAATATCCAAAGTACCTCCTACTCGATTCCACCGAATTCGCATACATATATGCAAGATGATATTGGAGTTTATTTAAATCACGATCTATCGCGCGGCCGTTCCAAGAATTCATCGAAGCAACAATAAACTGCGCCTCCACTTCCACTGGAATTCTATTTTTCGTCGTATCGCCGAACGTTTTCTGTAAAAATTCGGGGAACGACGTTCAGGTTGTAACAGCAATTTTTTCCAGCCCATTGGCGAACTAATGGACGACCGGTCGAAAGTAGCTAGGTCAGCTTTCAATCGTGCAGAGGAAAACAGGTGTCACACACGCTGACAATGACAATGAACGCAGACACTGGTCAATTGATCCCCTGGGATACGTCGCGACCCACTATTCAACCACTATCACTGATCCCAACTGAGCTGACTGACTGACGAATACCTGTTACCGCGATCACTCGTACTCTGGCTGAGTGGAATGGTGTCTCCTGGCTACCACTTTTACAGCTGAATGCTCAACGGGATAGAATAGACAGATATTTGAAAGTAAAAGTCTCCTGCTGCCTCTTTAAGCGCTCGCAGATAGCCTGGCTTCTTTGTGGTTTCTGACAATGTTCAAGAGGATGAAAAAATGTAGAATGAGATTTTAGAAACGTGTAGAACACTTGCAAGTTGAGCATGCAAAAATGTAGAATTAAGGAAATGGGTCAGATACACCGTGTGCGGTTGTTTAAAGGGTTTGATGAAATTTGTGGATTCCAATTTATGCAACGCGCGGATCCGGTTCTCCAGTCGACCAATGAATCTTCGATGCTCGAAAAACGAGGAGAGACGAGTAGCCGGAGTATGTACTGTACAATTTACGGCAGTGTTTACGAATCCTATGTTTCTTTTTTCGTCCCGCGGTTAGTAAGGAAATTACGTCAATGCTGATATTTTCAAAGCACGAATCATTTCGGACGGAAGGAAAAAAGAGACCTAATCAGTGGTAAATCTAGGAACGCTCTCGGGATAGTCCAGTTCCTTATGAATGTCACCGTTCCAAGGATAAATGCAATGGTTTCGAATGAACCACTCAACTGCGTTCACCTTACAGATAAACATTAAATAATAATAATTATTATTTAGATTATCCGATTGACATTTTCCTTGTGTCTGAAATTTTATTCAAAAGAAGGTAAAATAAAAATAGCGTCTATGGTAGTAGCATTCCATTCTAATGCGTGACGATAGAGTCCGAACACTTGGATGAACCCACGCAAGGAATGCATAAGACGAGAGTACACGTGTGGCTGTGGGTTTGTAAACACGTTGATCCGTATGTTAAATGAGTATGCAGATAAAGACAAGTATGCACTTTGTACGTACAAAGGAAAAGCATACATAACAGATTCCAACAGCGGAAAGAACGTTCCTCCATCTACCACGTTTTTACACGAGCTTCCTTCAATGAGAACAACTTGTAACCATGCAAGGGAAACACTGTAATTTAAGGTGCACAAAACGTGTGTTAAAAATGCTAAGAAATCGTTAAAGACTTTTCTTCTAACTTCACCTTGCTCTCGTTAAAAATAATTAATCCCATTTATGTAGTTCGCGCTCGCAAAGGGGCTCAACGTTAGAAGAATGGTGTAATGTTCAGCAGGTATACAACAAGTAGATAAAGTCGATCTGCCGTTGTTTCCTAGAAACCCAGATGAAATCCGTAATACGGACGAATGACAATTTCGTTTGTTCCCAAACTGGAGCAGAAGAAGCGTGACGTTGCATAAGATAAATTATTCGTGTGTTCACGAGAACAGTATGTATCTGCGACGGTTTCTGCCGTGCTAAACGTAGGCTGTTTCCTTCGGTTTAACATTGAAATATTTATACACCTGGAATGGTAGTACGCCAGACAGGCGATGGTAAAGCCATTCGATGGACTTACGCAAATTCCATCCATCATCTTTTTTTCCTTTCTTGCTGAAATTTCTTTCTTCTTAAAATAGCCTCGGCTATCGCTGCTGATAAACAACCTTCCTCGTAATAAGTTGCTTGCGTGCGCGTACAAAATACATTCGACATCGATCATCTTTTGAAATTGAACGATCGCGTTCAATGGTCATTGATGTTTCCTTTTCCTTTGCCCTGATCAAATGCTTCGAATAAACGAGACTTCTTCGATACCTGGACTCACCTTAGAAGACTTGGTCTGTGGAAGATCCGCGACGTCGGATTCATCTCCGCTCAGACTGGACGTGGTAGAACAGTCCGAAATTTTTCGCGCCGGTGGAATGCTTAGGAAGTCCGCCTTTGATTTCTCTTCCAAGTCTGAACGATTTTCCAACGAGTATTGCGCGAACTGCGAGTTCAACTTAGAGTAGTAGGATTCTGTGGAGTCCAGACAGGAGTTTCTTCTACTTCCAGCTTCGTTCAAATTTCTAAAGAGAATTTGCATCGTTGCAGCATTGACCGGTCGTACGAAATCATTTAGAAATTAAAATATGTATACCTTGCAGTGGTAGCATTCATAGAATCAATGCCGAGGCAGCAAGAGTCAGAGTGTCTTCTGGTACGGCAGACTTGTAGGAATTGATTGTCCAGTGATTCGCGTACTTCATCGCAGTCCAAGCAAGAACAGCTGCTCGCTTGACTAGGTGTACCACTGGTTTCCTCATACTTTTCAAGATCTATGTCGTTTCTTTCGAGCTTCTCATCCAGATAAGAGTAATCCGAATAATCACTGACTACAACACTTGGGGTTCTCCAATATCTAGGTCTTCCTTCATGATATTCAGATTCGCTTTCTTCTATCATATTCGAACTGTCCCATCCTGTAAAAAAATTGGTATGTAAAAAATGATCATTTGCCAAAGTAGAATAAATGTTAATGACATTTTACGATTCCGTTCTACATGTATGTATTTAAAGCGTAAAGATAATTATATATCTTAAAGTAAAAAAAAAAAGGTACTTCATACATTTGCGTTCGTGGAATTTTAATTGTACCGCCGTTAGAACGGTAACACTGCGGGTCAATAGAACGAAGAGTAAAGCGAGGTAAAAAAAGTAAAAAAAAAAGGAAAGGAACGATGATGTCATTGACACAGCACGCGTGGTCAGGAATTGTGTTTTCAATAGACTTCCCTCTCCCGCTGCCAACCAGTTGGAAAGCAACTGGTGGCTACAATTCCATTCCCCTCACCTTTTATTTGGTCCTCGTCGCTCAGCACCGCGCTATCGGAGCTACAGCATCTAGTAACCCGTAGTTTGTGTCGTTTCTGCTGGTGCGTGGTCAGCGATGTATCCTCGTCGCTGGCCGCTGCCGAATCCAAGCTCCAGCAACGGGCCATCGTGGCCCTTCTACGATCCGAATCCGTTTCTATACCTTCGTCGCTCTGAGGACTCTTACTAAGGGATCGAACAATCGGCATCCTGACCGTATCGAACTCGTCGTAGGTCTCGTTCTCTTCAATCGGATCGATGATTCCCTCCTCGGCGTTCTGTTGCTTCTTCGACTTCATCGTCAACTTATCGCCAGTGTCTTCCTCACCGAATAATCGTTCGAGGCCTCGAACCAAATCGCATACCGACGAACCACCGTCGCTTTCGGCGACGTACTGATTCTCCACGATGCCGACGCGTCGTTTTCGCGAAATTTGCCCAGCCGAGGACAACGATTTCTGCTTCCGCAATGATTCCTCCGCGTCGGTTATCACCTCCGGCACCTTCCAGGCTTGTTCCTGTAACAGCTGCTTCAATTGCCTAGTCCTCGACGACGAGGAACGCTGAACGTCACATCGACCGTTTCGCCGAAAGGAAGATATACATCGTCCCTTTAACAACACTCTGCTGCTGGTCGTTCGATTTGAAATACGAGAGACGCATCGCGCACTGACTCTGAACCAATCGCGGCCACGGCGTCGACGATAGTAGAGGTCGCCATTTTCGATTCCATGGACAACGTGAGAGCTAGATGGGAAATGTATCCTGATCATCTGACCCGGTTTAAATAATCGGCAGCAATCCGATTTAAAAGGATCCCCGTTACAATTTTCTGAACCATGGTCGTTTTCTTCATCTTTCCTTTCATTTGTACATTGACCGCTTAGAATGAAAGAGGTTTGACCTTCGTCGCTCTTCCACATGGAGGACGATTCTATGCTCTTTGGAAAGTTCACCCCCTTCTTCAACGAATTTCTTTTCCTATCGTCGTCGATGTCTCGAGATTTACTCGCGACGAAGGTATCGCTTGACAGGAACGCCTGACTAAAATGATAAAAATGTAATTCAAGATAAGGATTCAAATGGGGACCTTGGTTGTTACGATTTTTGATTCTTTTTATCAAAATGTTATGGAACAAAAGAGAAAAGGAAAATCACACTGCGCGAATGTAAGTATAATTTTGAGGAACCTTGGATATCTTTATTCAACGTATGCCCTAATTTCGTTCCAGACATTAATAGAGACATTAAGCGACATAATTTTTTATAATGCCGACACCGTCATTAGGAGCTCTTATCTAATCACAGTATTATTACATTGCATATAACGCGTCATCATGCGCCATACAACACGGATACTACATATGCATATACACATAATTCCGATTCTATTTCTGTTGTTCCTTCCTTCAATAACTTAAAACATTAACAATAATAACAACATGCGAGCATCGCAATGTTAAATAACAAAACGATTAAGGACTCGTATTGCTGCATATCTACATATAAAACATATGCATATAAAATATCTACGTATGTACATAGGTGAACAAGATTTGCCTCAGATCGAAAATGGTCCTTCGCGAAATCGCCTGTCGCTGGAAGCGACGAGTCAAGGACCGAGTATCCGGGTCGAAGAAATGCGGAGGGAGAGATGTATGGATGGTATGCCAGGGTTGCTTCTTGCTCCTTCAATTGACGTCACAAGTGCGTCATTGGAGGCGAAGAAACAAGAAAGTGCGATTGAATGATCATGGTTGCACCAACCGTCGCGTACCGCTCCGTATCGTTTGATTCTTTCTCTTTCTCGACAATCCATTATCTCGTCAGTTCAAATGCCCCTTGGCCACTTGAGCCTATCTGTCCTGCGACCGTTTCATTCGACTGTATTTCATTGTACGAAATAGCCGTGCACACTGCAACGAGCGGAATCGCTGCACTTTTTCTCTTCCCTGTCCCTCTACAACGCCCACGCGTTATTTTCTATCGGTCGAGAGTGCCCGCTAATTACCGCACACCGCATTGTACGAGGGGAAATCAGATTACGGCATTAGGGTTTTCGTTACTATGTTTTTATAACACCGGAGTAAACGTGATGTAACGTGAATTAAATTAACAAAAAAATGAGATATATTCCTTGCGAACGTTTTCTCACTTTATTTTGATCGGTAGAACGTTACGGTGTAGCAGATCGTGCTTAACAATTGGAGATACGAAGGGGTATTTGTAAATATCGCCACCGATGCTTTGTTTTTGTTGCGAGAATAATCGCACCAACTTTTGTACTTTTTCCTCTTTCGAAAGCTACTGAGCAATCAATATGCAATGCGGAGCTGAAAACCTGTCTATTTGCTTATTCGAAGAAGATACGAGCTTGGAAAGGCTGTAGGCGAGACTAGCAACCGGGCTCATATTTGCCATGAAATCGGGTCAATGTCGGCCCAAGGCTAGTGACTCGTTCGTTCCGAATAGGCAATATCACATATCACATGCTTGTATGAAATTCCAGGTTGACAGTGTTTGGTAAATGAAAAATAAAAGATAATGCAATACAGTTATGCACTCAGCAACAACAAAAAACGAAAAAATGTAAAGGTTTTTGGATACTTAATAGATGTAATACTATACAAGATTTATTCAGAATACAAACTGTTACAGATGTGCACAAAGATGATAAAAGGAACATGTATTATTTTATATTTCCAATTTCACTATACATTCCTTACCTGTCCATTTCGATGCTGTGCTCTGCATTTTATTCTCGATCGTTTATATAAAAGATATTACGAATGATTATAAAATAAGAGATAATTTGAAGGAAGATTTAGCGAAACACAAGCAAATCGCTGTCCTTAATTTTTTACACGTTTACTTCACGAACCGAATTGACTTTTGCAATTGAAATTCTAGAAATTCCAGCAAACGATTGCGAGGTTTATTATCAGCCTCTCGTCCGCTGGTACTAATGTTTAATCGTGGTAATTGAGAAAAGCAATGTATGCAATGATTGTACGTCAATCGTAGCTGATGGCCGACTGAACTCGAGATTTGAACTTGACCACTCTGCGGTGACCACCTATACCCGAGTTCCTGTCTAAAAGGAGGGGATCGATTGCATTGAAATCAGTTCTCCTAGAAGGGAGGCTTTCCACCTACAATTGACGCAAGTGTATCGTCACAACTACACCTGTAGCGCTCTAGTTTTCATGTGATTCCATAATCGTAATACACTTTGTTTTTCCTTGCGATCGCGAATATCGGTAAGATACCGTCAACTTTTTGCGTAAAAGATTTACATTAAAAATTATGTTCCCTTTGAAATGGTAAAATTAAAACACGTACTACTCTTTATACAAAAATGTCGAATTTTTATTGTCCAATTATAATACTTTATAAAATTTAATATCCGCGTGTTGTGCAGGGTCCACAGATATCGATCCGAAAGATTGCGTTACTTCTGCCCCCTTCGGCTCGTACGGTGTCACCCATTTCTTTATGGATATTCCAGTATTTAGAACTTTTAAAGTGGTTTCCATAGATGGTCTAGTAATTAGAAGTGTTCCACTTTGAATGTTGGCTCTCAGAAATTTCCAAATTTCGCCGTGCACAGATTCCGGGACATAAAATTCGAATGGATTATTCAGGATAATGATATCGCTTTTCTGTACAATTTCGGGACAATCCTCTATCCTCTTGTGCATAATCTCGATACGATCGTTCATGTTGTACTTATTTATTATGTCAGTTTGCAATGTGCATAGATCTTTATTCATTTCAACCCCTACAATTCTGCTGGCAGATGTGAATATGTATGCCTAAAAGATGTATATTGTACATATATTCTTTGCAATCAATTTTATAATTAAAAACTGAAATTACCCCATATAAAACAGCTCCTAATCTGGACCCTACATCAAGCAATGTTTTACCTTCTAAGGATGGTAAAACATTATTAAAAATGTACAGCATATCAGATACAGACAAGGAATGCGATATTATATCTGGAAACAAGTTTATTTTTCTTTAAATATCCACAGAAGTTGTAGAACGAAACTTTTGAGATCTTACTGCATTCTTTGATATTATTGGATCCACAGTCAACGCAATATAAACTATCCAACTGTCCGTCTTCTATGAGTACATCTACATCCGTATCATTATACAAAAATGCATCAACATGCTTTGTTGACTTATTATCACAGTCTGAATTCTATAACGATATGAAATTTATATTATATCTCTATTTCTATACGGAGCTGAAAAATGTAATTTTTTATAAAGCAGCAGACCTCTCCAATCGATGGTGGTATAATATTTTCTGATGGAAGTATAGCATTAAATGGTACTCTATCCTTAATGTCAGTAATAATATCCTTTATACTGTTTAATTGTTTTTCTTGTGGGGTGCATTTTGTGCCACAACATTCTATAAAAATAAAGATTCTTCTTGTACGTTTGTAATCATGCGAATGTAAACACTGACAGTGTATTACACATATATAGTATACCATGTGAAGGGGGTTGAATGTTTATCTCTTCAGGTTTCCAATAATCAGTAATGAATGATAAAAAGGTTTGTTGATCAACATCATGTAAAGAGCGCATGATGGATGCGAATGCTTCTACGGCATTTTGAACAGAAATTTTTTCGTTCGATTCCATTGAGTTAAATCACCTTTAAATTAATTTTGGTACGCTGGTAAAAGTATCCAATAAAAAATCTTTTTCTCGTGTTCGCATATATCGCTTTACGCAAGTCTACCGTAACAACGTCATCGTGTGCATGTACAGGTTATATATGCTGTCAGTATTGTTTAAAAGGCAAATATTAAAACCTAACAGATCTCAAGCTTGTATGATTTTTCGTCAGTGCAAGTGGCATATTTGATTTTATAAATAAAAAAAGCAAATAAATATATATTTTAATTATATCGTGGCGCCAGCTATAAAGAAGTACTTAAAACTTCTAGTCCGCCTACCTTACCCACATTCAGACTGTAGCACTGACGAGATATAGGATTAGACAAGCCATCTTAAGGGGGTAGACACGGGTAATGCAGCGAGCTGTATACCGACAAAATATGGCCCCAAAACATGGTTTAGTTTGATTCTAATGATTTCTTTATATGACAATATTTTGAGCTCGGTGAGGGCTCATTCGAAAGAGGAAGGTTCAGCGGAGTGCGCCAGATAGATGGTTGAACCAAAATGCATGGCTGAATTATTTCATTCCTTTTCAAAAAATCCTCTGTATCTCTTATGCTTCAAAGCTGGCCTACCCTTCTTGCTTTTTCCTCTAAATATGCTTCAACAATCTTAATCTCTCCTGTTACGTTCTTCCTAATATACTTTTTGTGTGTGCAGGTACCTTGGACAACGAAATGAAGAGCATTCATCGGTACATCTCGTTGTGCACAAGATCAAGAAAGAAGATACAAGAAATCATGCCACATAGTTTAGTTATTCTTTAGTTATAGACTCTGGGCTGAGGGCTCGCGGGCTGCTCGGTAGCAGTCACATTCGATACCTTTCTTCCTATTAAATTCACCCCTTTTGCTTCAGTCCCTTTTCTTTTCTTTGAGGTTTCCTCTCAATGGAAGCTCTCGGTTCAAGGAACAATCTGATTCACCATTAGATCGGGACTCGTGTACAGCTTCGGTGCAATTCTCAAACGAATTGTTACATTGTTTGTAAAAAATAAGCAGCGCATGTAGCATTTGTAAATATGTTCGTGTAGCGGCATCCTTTACCTGCATTTTGAGCACTCGGTCATTGATCTAGCGCCTCCAGAAGCAGAGATAATTACAGTGAACCGGAGTGTAATTTTGCCGCTTTTTCAATTGTTAATAACTCTTAAACCACAAATACCATAATGTTGCACTTGTTGGAGGATATAGCTATGGCCTGTAGCTTTAATTTAAGATCAGTCCGGTTAAGAAATACGCAGTAGAAGCCGAGAAAAACGCAATTGTTTAAATGAACGATGTAATCCAGGAATTCGGTTTTGGCGGTGCGGAAACCTGCGAAAAACGCCGCAAACGCGAGATGGCGCCACATATCTGATTATCGACTGTCTGTGATTTGGTTACCGACATATTGTCGGTATAAAGCGATAATTGTAATTCTAAATTTTATATCTCGACTCCTGCTGGTTTTTTTTTAATCTATGAGGTGTCAAAAGAATGAGAAAGAATCAAGCTATTCACCTGTCATAGTGCCGTTGCTCTAAGTTTATCCACTTGCTCGTTATAATTAATTTAATTGTGGAAATGTTTATAACAAACCAACGACGCTAGACATATTTCTGCGAAGCATCTTATCGAAGGTATTTACATCTCCAAATATTTATTTCTTGCAATACATTTTCCTGTGTGCACTAAGTATATACTAACAATAGTATTCTTTTTTATTTTGGCCTCGCAGCCATGAAAAGACTAATTGTAAGAGTAAATATAACGTAACTTTAGATTTACTATCTTAGCTTGCGCATTCTTTTCTACCACTCTTTCTTTTGTACCTCCTCTACCATACATATTGCCCCATTTCTTACTAGCGGTCTCTTTATGCACATCCATTATATGTATATCTTCCAGTTTAAAATTCCGAAGCTTTCATCTCTTATCCTATGCATCAGATCCTCTAGCGTAACCACGCTAACTGTTTCCCTACATTCTCGTACTAGATGTTCTAACATTATAAATTTGTTTCCACATAAGTCATACCTTTCATATTCTAATGTCGTTATATCTGGCTCATTTTATTTTTGTGTTCTGGTCCTGTTGTTCTATTTCGTAGTATCTTTATTCCATCACTTTGTTTCCTTCGCTTCGTGTCAAAGTTATTCATGTCTGATTTATATTTCATTCCTTTTCAAAGAATCCTCTATATCTCTTATGCGTCAAAGTTGGCCCACCCTTCTTCTTTTTTCCTCTATATATCCTTCAACAATCTTACTCTCTCCTGTTACGTTCTTACTAATATATTTTTTGTGTGTGCAGGTTCCTTGGACAACGAAATGAAGAGCATTCGCCGGTACATCTCGTTGTGCATCAGATCAAGAAAGAAGATAGAAGAAATTGTGCCACATACTTTAGTTATTCTTTAGTTATAGTGAATTGGTTTATAAATATAGTAAGATGTATTCTACATAGATTTAAAAGAATAGTTTATAAGTATTAGCATGTAAGTTTACATTGCAACATCTTTGTAACATGTATCTGCATTAATTACTTTAAATAAATCGGCAATGAAAGGAATTTTACTGCTCTTTTTATTTGAACACCTTATCAATCCTTGAAATGACCTACTTCCAACTCCTTAAACAAGTACTACCGTGCAGGAACTTGACATGCAAAGTTCCCAAGCGGAGAACTTGTAAAAATAGACCTGAACATTATTAAATTGAGCGCTAATTATCCAGAAATTAATACAACGTCCCTCAAATCTAAACGCTCGGAAATTCCTGGAACGTGACGTCATTTCCAAGAAATTCTGCGGTCGAATACCTCCTCGCATATCATATTCTCCTGATAGAAATCCACGATTTTCGACAGATATTTTGGCCAGAAACTCAGAAATTTAAGCGCTCGGAAATTCCTGGAACGTGACGTCATTTCCAAGAAATTCTGCGATCAAATACCTCCTCGCATATCATATTCTCCTGATAGAAATCCACGATTTTCGGCAGATATTCTGGCCAGAAACTCGTAAATTTAAGCGCTCGGAAATTCCTGGAACGTGACGTCATTTCCAAGAATTGCTGAGCTCGGATACCTCCTCGCATATCATATTCTCCTAATACAAATCCACGATTTTCGGCAGAAATTTTTCCAGAAATTCAGAAATTTAAGTGCTGAAAATCGTGGATTTGTATCAGGAGAATATGATATGCAAGGAGGTATTCGTTCTCAGAAATGACGTCACGTTCCAGGAATTTCCGAGTGCTGAAATTTCTGAGTTGCTGGCAAAAATATCTGCTGAAAATCGTGGATTTGTATCAGGAGAATATGATATGCGAGGAGGTATTCGTTCTCAGAAATGACGTCACTTTCCAGGAATTTCCGAGCGCAAAATTTCTGAGATTCTGGCAAAAATATCTGCTGAAAATCGTGGATTTGCCAACCAATTTTGCAAGATGTGAAGACTCAGAATTTGCTGCTTCCAAATTTAATAACGTATAGGGCCATTTTTACAAGTTTCTCGCTTTAGGACTTTGCATTTAAAGTTCGTCCACGGTACTTCTTGTTTAAGGAAGTGGAATTAGGTGTTTTCAAGGATTGTTAAGGTGTAAAAATAAAAAGAGCGGTAGAATTACTTTCATTCAAGATTTATTTAAATAAATAAATGAAGATACAAGTTACAAAAATGTCGTAGTTACAATTTACAAGCTAATACTTATAAACTATTCTTTTATGTCTATTTACAATCAATTCTAAAGTAACATTTATATAGTATAAAAAATAGGATAAACATAAATAATCTAATACTTATAAGCTAATCTGTAAAGTTAATTTACAATATACCTTACAGATAAAACTTATACTAAACTTTGCGTACTTAAAATGCTAAAGCTTATTTTAAATTGCAGCAATTGTGTAACTTGTGCATATGTAAATTGCTTATTATATCTTTCATTTTATATTCAGCACATTCAGTAGAACTTGTAATAGTAATATAAGTAATATTAAATTTTATACAAGATCTACCGAATAAACTGAATACAAAATAAAAGATATAATAAATATACATGACAGTGAATTACACAATTGCTCTAAATCAGTGGTGAGCAACCTTTGGCTCGCAGTAGGCCAACAGTTGAAATGTACTACTTTACGCTGGCTGCATTATTAACCCATTCGCATCGGAGGAGGAGATATCTCGTTGCGTGATTTCATTCATGATATGCTTTCGACAAGATATCTTGCAACGCAATGTCTTTCATGCGATGCTATGTACGTAATATCTTGCGACACTAAATTGTTCATACGACGCTGTGATCTTCTTTCTTCCTCTTAGTCACAATGGCAAGTGCTGGTCAATGATCCTCCTCCTTGCCAGGAAACCTGTACATTCAAAACATATATTAATAAGTATGTAACAAAAGAGTGAAAAATTGTTATGCGATGTTTTAAGGAAGAAGAAAGAAGGGAGGGCGAGTTGAAACTGAAGCATAAGAGAAAGAGAGGATTCTTTGAAAAGGAATGTTGTAACTCAAAAGGGAATAAATTCGCCACAGCGGGAACAAGTAATGGAAATAAGATACTATGAAATACAACAGCAGAAGCAGAACAGAAAAATAAAAGGAGCAAGATATAACAACAGGTTTATACATATTTGACGAGCGACACTACCGCAGTACCAAAGTTAACGGCTAACAGCAAAGCTTCAGCAATTAATAGCGTAGGTAAGATCTGTAAGCACACAAAAGTAGAACAGATATTAGGAAAAAGTAGAGTATGAAAAATGTGACCTGTGTGGATACAAATCTATAATGTTAGAACATCTAGTACGAGAATGTAGGGAAACAGCTAGGGTGATTACGCTAGGATCTGATGCGTAGAATAAGAGATGAAAGCTTCGGGATTTGAAACCGCAAGAAATACATATAATAGATGTGCATGAAGAGACCGCTAGTCAGAAATGGCGCAATATGTACGGTAGAGGAGGTACGAAAGAAAGAGTGGAAGAAAAGAACGTGTAAGTCTAAGATAGTAAATCTAAAGTTAGGTTAAATAAACAAAAAGGAATACTATTGTTAGTATATACCTAGTGCACACAGGAAAATGTATTGGATGAAATAAATATTCGGAGATGTAAATACCTTCGATAAGATGCCAGAAATATGTCAAGCGTCGTTGGTTTGTTATAAACATTTCCACAATTAAATTAATTATGCCGAAC
Organism: Nomada lathburiana; assembly: GCA_963667235.1. NCBI lineage: Eukaryota > Metazoa > Arthropoda > Insecta > Hymenoptera > Apidae > Nomada > Nomada lathburiana. The sequence continues at coordinate 11,995,003 of OY763906.1, forward strand.
AAGTGGATAAACTTAGAGCAACGACACTATGACAGGTGAATAGCTTGTTTCTTTCTCATTCTTTTGACACCTCAAGCATGAAAAAACAACCAGCAGCAGTCGAGATATAAAAATAAAAATTACATATTATCGCTTTATACCGACAAACTGTCGGTAACGATATCACAGACAGTCGATAATCAGACATGTGGCGCCATCTCGCGTTTGCGGCCTTTTTCGCAGGTTTCCGCACCGCCAAAACCGAATTCCTGGATTACATCGTTCATTTACACAATTGCGTTTTTCTCAGCTTCTGCCGCGTATTTCTTAACCGGACTTGCCTTAAATTAAAGCTGCGGGCCATAGCTATATCTTCCAACAGGTGCAACAATATGGCATTTGTGGTTTAAACGTTATTAACTATTGAAAAATCGGCAAAAACGCACTCCGGGACACTGAAATTATCTCGGCTTCTAGAGCCGCTAGATCAATGATCGAGTGCTCAAAATGAAGGTAAAGGATGCCGCTACGCATCAATAAACGATTTACAAATGCCACATGCGCTGTTTATTTTTTACAAACAATTTAACAATTCGTTTGGGAATTGCACCGAAGCTATACACGAGGGCCGATCTAATGGTGAAGCAGATTGTTCCTTGAACCGAGAGCTTCAATTCGAGAGGTCGTTGATTACAATCGACCCAGCAAAAGCCGAGATAATTGAATTTGTTTAACGAAATTATAAACAAATACGATTAATTCTGCTTGGAGGCAAGCTACATCAATGATCAGAGGACGTAAATTATAGCTAGGAGCATCAGCTACCATCTCCAATAGGTGTGAACAATATTCCACGTGCAGTTCATGTGTTATAAACAATTAAACAATTGAAATTGTTATTACGGGCAACTGCATATACTTACAGCAACGGAGTATTTTTATCGTGTAGCTTATCCGTTTCCCTTTCTTTTGAGACGTCGTTCATTAAAATCAGCAGAGCAGAAGCCGAGATAATTGAATTTGTTTTAAAAAATTATAAACAAATAAGATTAATTCGGCTTGAAGGCAAGGTACATCAATGATCAGAGGACGTAAATTAAAGCTAGGAGCATCAGCTACCATCTGCAATAGGTGTGAACATTATTCCATGTGCAGTTCATGTGTTATAAACAATTAAACAATTGAAATTGTTATTATGGGCAACTGCATATTGTCACAGCAATGGCGTATTATTTCTCGTGTTGCTTATTCCTTTACCTTTTTTTGAGACGTCGTTCATTAAAATCGGTCCAGTACAAGCCGAGATAATTGAATTTGTTTAACAAAATTAGAAAGAAATGCGATTAATTCGGCTTGGAGGCGAGCTACATCAATGATCAGCCCCCACACATCGTAACCCGCTGACACTGACAATGACACCCGTATCATGCTAAAAGCGCCCATCCAGCGCTCCTCCGAGCCGAGAGCAGAAAAAGGAATGAAGCAGAAAATAGAATGAAGCAAAAAGGGAATGAGATGGGAAAGTGCAATGCGCAGTCAATTCGCTCGAATTATTTAGCACATAATGATCAAACGTCTCTTAAACGTTTAATAATTATACAGTAAATAATTGATTGCCCAGGTCTCACCCCGTGGAGGTTACTGCGCCTGGAGACCCACCCTAGCCAAGGCCCTTCCACCCTCCAATTACGCGAAAACTAATTCTAATATAACTTGTGAGAAAGAAAAATCTCCTATTATTGGTAATTTGTAGAACGATCATTAATTGATCGCAGTAATTGTATCTCAATACTCCATTCCTGCAGCCTCAATATATTATTCTTTGCCAGCCAAGCATCCATTATACCTGCAACAAAAAGAATAGACCTGTTCTAAAATCAGAATCGACTTCGAAGTCGCAAAGGCAGTATGTAAGTGACTGAATAAAATATAATAAAGATTCGAAGAACCGTTCAAACTAATAAATTAGTTAACGCGACGTTACAACAAACGACTAGTTAATCTCATGTTTAAAAAAATCTCGATGCCGGACGAAGACGCGTCCATCCTCAATTGGATGATCGGTCATTCGTCCAGCAAAGGAGACTCGACAAAAATTTTAATCGTTAAAGTTTAATGTACTGTTGCGATAGTAGAACGATTGTTAGTTAAACGCGTATTAATTAATAGAAGCTAATAATCAAGCGTACACGATGGTAAAGTAAAGCCCGAGGTGCTACTGTGTCATAGAGCGAAGTATGTTGCTAACCTTCAACGATAAAGACGACCATACGCTGCAACGCTTCAATTTAGACTGACGGCGCGCGGCCTACCCCCACTCCGCGAGCCTCCCCACTCCGGGACGCGCCTGCGCGTCGGCTGCGCTCGTTGGTATGTATTCGCTATTTTCGAAAATCTTCGATGGTCACCGACCGCGGCCGTGCGGTTTACTATTCCAGGGTCATACCTACTGGACTTCTACTGTTTCTGACCAACTTTTAGCCGGACCGACGACTCTAGGGTCGTGCCGACTGGACTTCTGCGGGTTCTAACTAAGTTTTAGCTGAGCTTATGATCCCAGGGTTGTATCTACTGGACTTTTACTATTTCTGACCAACTTTTAGCGGGACTTACGATCCTCGTTAAAGAATTCTTTTGTTCTTTGCCGCGCAATGAAAGCGGGATAGCACAGGCGGAAATTTCTACGAACCAGAGCTATCTTCTTCAGCAGTTTCAAGAATATGGCATATGTAGTTTAAATGTTATTAACAATTTAAGAACCCGATATAATGCACTCTGGGTCATTGCAATTAGCTGTGCTCTTGGTAGTTGTTTTCTAATCTAGGGTATCTCAAATAAAAGGGAAGAGAATGCACTACAAGGACAAGAGTATCCCGTTGCGGTAACTTTATCCAGTTGCTCGCAATAATAATTTTAATTGTTTAGTTGTTTATAACAAATAAACAACGTGTGCAATATTCTTAACAGCTATTGGAAATTGTAGCTTGGTCTTCTAGCTTTTATTTATGTCTTTTGATCATTTATGTAGCTCGTCTGCAAATTGAAATAGTTGCATTTGTTTATAATTTCTTTAAACAAATTCAATTATCTCGCGTTCTACTGGGACGATTTAAATCAACGACGTCTTAAATTAAAGTTCTTGATTCAAAGAACATTCTGCTCCTTTGTTAGAGCGAGTCTCGCTAGGACTAGGACTAGTTAATATCTTTTTCTCTTGTTAACAATAGTCATTTACATTCTTTAAATTGTATTAACTAATTTAATCAAAGCTCAGCCTGCACCTCATTTTTTAAATCACGTTTATTAAAAAAAATTAAGTACATAAAACGTCGATATATCATACATAACTATATAAATAATTAGTCTTAACATTAATTCGTATAGGCAAGATGTAAGGCACATATGCTCCTTCATAAAATCATACCCATTCCAATATGTACAAATTTTGTTTCATCTTCGCTTGCAGAGTTCCTTATTCGCCATGGCAAATTACTATGATCGCTTTTTTTCGAAATATAAGAATTAAATAATTAACGGTGCGCTAAAAAATACGTTGTATATAAAATGACACAACGTAAACAAATTTTACAAATACATATTTACAAGTTTTTACGACTTCTCTTTTGATTGCAAAATTCTAATAAAAATTGTAACATTAATTTCATGTGCTTCTCGAATTCTTTTTACAAGTAACTCGTGGTAAAGCTTGATTACCGTCAGGAATACAATATTGATTATTAAACGAAAGTACTGCAATTAACACGTTAGGAAAATACTGTTTTTCCAAGTTAGGAAAGTACTGTTTTTTAAGTAACAAATACTGTTCGCAACGTACAAGTGGACTATTTCTATTATTTTAATAGCCATTCGTATTAAGATTTATTCTAACGCAAAAATGACTTATAGTCACTATTTTGTCAGTGTCAACGATAATAGCATATGAATAAGCATGATACACGCGATAACTATATAAGACGATAATTTAACGATAAAATTAATATTTAAATTTCATTCCTCCAAGATTTAATAATTTCCAAAAATATCAATATCACCGATAACATTCTAAAATACATAGTATCGTGTAAACCGCATAGCACAGCTGTCTTTTTAATGAGGCCCGACTTCATTCGCCCCTAAATTCAACATAATCACTACTGTCTTCTATATTTACAACATAAAATAATGGACGCTAATTAATTTAAATTAGAAAACAAATATAACTTGTAAAAGCTGCCTGGATTAAGCATTAATATAAAACTGGGTCCTTGTAGTTAAAGGTAAATGTCGCATAATAAAAATTATTCGGCTACGAGTCCGTAAACGTCACATTCGTGTGTGTCTAATACATAAAAACTCGCTAATTGTCGATCATCAAGTGGGTATAAAAAGAGGGACAATGAAAAAACAGAAGAGAGCTATAGAGATAAGGGTCAAAAAGATGAAGAAACCTGAATAATATATCAAAGATACATTGCAAATTTTAACATACCCACTTCACAATCACGAGAACACATATCCTACCCTACCTTGAGCTTTGACAAATCATGTTCATTCGCGCACGCAAAAAGGAAAGAAAGAAAACCTAAATTGAATGCATAGGATAGAATCATTAGACGAATATACGTCTAATAATCTCGATTGATAAACTTGAGCATACCTACATACGCTACGACACCCTGTAAATGCCTTGCAACAGTTCGCGTTCGTTATATAAACCTAAGGGATGACTAAACTCTATAAGTAATAGTTGGAAGTCTCACTAAAAAAAGAAGAATTATTGTAAGCGACAATGTTCGTGCGTTATATGTCACTGATTCTGGTTGCAACGAGAGGACCATCGACAAGTTCCACGTGAAATCCGTACAAATAAACATAGTTGTTCGTAGAGGCTGTTCATTAGGCAGTGATCCCTGGAGCAGAAGGGGCTCTCAGTACATAGACGCGTTCACTGGTCAGTTCCAGCTGTGTCGCTGTTGTTATGGTTGTTGCTGTTGTTGTTTTGCCCGTTTAGAAACGAGGCCATTTCCATCGGCGACTGTTGCCCGCTCTGTTTAGAAACATTTGTGTTCGTTCGCTTCTTTCAGATCTCACACAGAGACAGCGTGTAGGTAAAATAACGATCGTGTGTGGTATTCGGAAAATACAAAAGAAAAGCGGCTTCCAGAGAGAGTGCAGAGAGTGCGAGTAGAATTTAAAGAGCAGCACGCAACCAATTGCTAAAGCTAGAAAAGACTAGTCTCCTTAATATCGAATAGTCTGAAAGCAGAAATACGTTAGTCGAATGTAAATACAGAGATATAGTCGCGTGCGAGAGTGCGGAGGAAATAAAATGGTAGTCAGCTTGAGATAGAAAAAAATGAAACAAAAAATATAGTACGGGCCGAAGCACAGGGAGGAGGCGCCATTTTTTGTTCATATCGTGCAGCTGTAACGCCCCCGGCGGAGTCCAATACTCGATTCAATATACAGCTAGCCACCAAAATGAAATTAATCGGTCTCAATAATGATTATCATCATTGAATCAATGCACTTCTATCAAACTGTGACCTTGAGAATGCAGATAGGGGCACCGACACTTCACCAACTATGTAATCTACCTACTTGTTTAATCTATCGAGTACTCTGAAGAGCAAAAGGGCGATTGAGAATTTGTGTATACAAGTAGTGTTGCGATTAGATTTCCTTGAGTATAATTAGGGCGTGACTCGAGTATATCATGGGTATAATCTATTTTAAATTTAGAAAGACGGCGTGCATTTAGGTTTCCAATTTCTCTGGCAAATTATGTAATTTTGGACTCCGCTTCGAATTACAATCTGTTAGAACAGACACACGATAGTCTGAATAAACGCGGAACAAATATCGAAGAAACGCATAAAAGTAATAGCCACGTACGCGACTTAGGATTCTCTTTACGTTCGCCTAGTGTATATACTTTTCTCTTTACGTATAGGAAAACCGAATGACCGTAGACAATAATAATATAATTCCAAACGAGATAGAGAATACGGATGCTAAATTTTGTCTGCTTCTCAAATCGACACAGCCCTCAGTCATTCTTTTCCTCTGACAGAGCGGAAGTAATGATATTGCTACTTACAAATACCGACCTTAGGCTGTATTATATCTTCGGGTGGATCGAGACCGGCGAGTGGATTCGACGTTATGTTTATTTTAGAGTCAGTTACTCCACCGTTCATTACTCTTCCATTTGTTATTGGCTTTCCTACAAACAAAAAGGGAACAGGCACAGTTTTATGGGATCTATCGTGTCTTATGAAAATACTGCTGTACGATCAATTAAATTTACCTTCGCTATGTGAAGATTCCCGGCTTTGTTTGTGCTTGGTCCTTTTATACACGACTGCAATTACAGTTAGGCCTCCCAGAAGGGTCGATCCACCGAGGACCCCGCCAATTATGGCATACATATTCACGTTTTTATCGTCCGCGGGCCGTACCCGACTATCTAACGTTAGATTGTTACCATCGTCGTTTCGATCGTTTCGATTATCATGCTCGGTTTGCTCATTTGTATTGACGACCTTTTTCGTTTTTTGTCGAAGAATCTGTGAGAACTCTGACGCAGCATCCACCGAGAAACTTTGTACTTTGAATTCGTATGTTGTATCCGGTTGTAAGTGTAAAATCGTTATATTGTATGATTCCTTTCCTTCTACAGTGGTCTTGATATATTCGCCAGCTGAGGTGGAGGCTCGATGGTACACGTAGAAGCCATCGATATTGGGCGATTTATCTGAATTCTGCCAGATGAGTAATACTTCTTGTGGCCCTAGAGCCTCTGTGTTCGTTAACAGAGGTATTGGCATTTTGTTGCTCTCGATTCCACCGACCTTATTTAGATGGAATCGCATGGAGTTTGGACTGAGTTTATTATCATTATTTGAATAAACTGCGGCGATCCTGAATCGATATGTGTGATCAGGTTGCAAATCGGTAACCTCGAAGGATCGTACGTGTTTCGATATCTCAGAATTCGCCGTCATCCATTTCGCTTGCTTGCCGTTCATTTTCTGACCAAGTTCCCGATACTGAACTTTGAAGAACTGAATCGGCAATCCCGTGTTTTCCGGAACCGACCACCGAACCATCACGGACACGTCCGACAGTCTCGTAACATTCGGTTGATTCGGTGGCACTAACACTGCTACAAATATTCAAGATTAAAAAGAGTAGAAAAAAAGAATTGTACCATATAATTACTGCTTGAATCGCGTGGATAACGTGATAAATTACCAGTGCCTTTGCGTTTCCCTTCCTTGCTTCTTCTTCGGCCGCCACCCCTGGTGTGTTTATGCCTCGAATTAGACATTCCGTAATCTGGTCTCAATTCAGTTGAACCGATGTGCTGCTTAGGATTTACTCGCAACAAATTGCAACCAGAGTGTGAGCCGTATTCGTTGCTTGCGACACACTGGACTATCCCAGCGTGCTTCTTTTCAACCTCGGAGATGAGGAGAGTAGAACCTTTGATTTCGACGTTATCTCCGGGCGTTAGAGATTCGCCATTGATTAACCACTCGATTTTTGGCTGTGGTTCGCCGCTTACAGTGCAAGATAGTTCCAATTCCCCTCCTTCCGAGAACGTTGACGCCTTTGGCGGTTTAATCACCTTTGGCGCCTCCATTACTTTTAATATGATCACAGACTTGATGTGTGCCCTATTGCTGCTCCATATACAATCGTATTCCCCTCTGTCCGTCGGCTGAACATTAATTATCGTTAGTCCTACTGGTGTTTTTATCGAGTTCGTTGGCAACGGTGTACCCAATCTACTCCATGCAACTGATGGTACCGGGTACCCAGCACCGAAGCACTCCAATGTTACATTTTTACCCCGCAAAACTTTGTATTCCGTCTGCGGTTGCTTAACAAAGTGTGGAGCTTGAAAGCTACCATTCGCGTACACGCGTAAAATGATTTTATGATTGCTTGAGTATACTTGAGTAGTTATATAATTGTTGGCAGTGCAGTTGTAGGACCCACTATCGGATGCTTTGGCATTCTCAATGACCATAGTCCTGCCGCCGATTACATTAACGTTTTGCAGAGGATTATTATTGTCTTTGTAGAATTGGACTATTGCCTCTGGTGCTGAATAAGGCACGGGACACGTAATAGGCACTGTGCTCCCTGCGGGAACGTTTATAACAATGTCGCTCTTGTCGGAAAATTTCTGTAATGTTGCCAGTGTCAGTCTTGCTGGATCAGAAGCTAAACCGCTTGCACCTGTGTACGGATATAGATGGAATAAACGACCTCTTACAACAAAATAAGGGATCTTTCATTAGATAAGTTGAAGAAATTACCATAGTAAGCTATGCAACGATAATCACCGGCTTTAGATTCGTTATCAAAGTTCACCACGTGTCTCGACGTTTTTCCACCATTGCTGGGTGTATGAAAAACTGGCAACCAGCTATTTGAACCCAATGGCCTGTGGCGCCAAGAAAACCGCTCGGCGCCAAGATTCAGATTGCACTCAAAATTCACGTCATCGCCGATTGGCGCATCCAGCGGTTGAGGGTGCCTGGTAAAGGCCATGCCAAGCTCCTGCTTTTGTCCTGTTGAATAATAGCAAGAATATAGTTTGCGTCTAACAAATGAAATTTTTTAACGATAATTCAGAAAAATGCTTACCATGCGCAAGGCTGGCTAAGACATGAAGCAAGGCCGTGACAACGCCACATAGAGAGGGCACAGGTCGCATCTTGACACATTCTAAAAACCAAGGAAGAAAGAAGTTACGAGTCGTTCACTTCTCCTTCTTCTCGGTGGTCGATTTTTCGACATGGCACTTTCGGGGTGGGACGAAACCTCGCGAAGACTCGAGGCGCCAGCCGAAAAAGAGAGGGCCCACTAAAATTAATGCCGGCCAAGCACGTTTAAGTTTAGAACGTGGCGAGTTCACGTGGAAATAGAACGCATTCATTCTAGTTTTGATCGTGGCTCGTCATTTCGACACGAACCGTTCCGCCTTCTTCTCCGCCGCCCCTATCCGGTCTAAGCCAAATGTGTCGCGCATTCCAGTCTCGGCGGAACGCAATATAGGATGATTTATTATATTGGTGAACGCGGTCCGGTTTTAAAATCTTCTATAGCGGATCGCAAAGATTGGGATGAGAGTCAAGATATTCTTTAAGTATCATTGACATTATTATATAAATTCTATTTCCCGTGTTACCGTAAAATCTAATCGTAAATCTTTATATGCATGTAGACCACTAAAAGGCTAACTGCATACTGAACGAGGCATTAGTGCACTTGAAAGGCATACCCCCATACGTATACAGGTGAAGAAGTAAATGAGACATGTAATGGAGCATCCGGTGTTCTCTTTAAACATGTCAGTGAAAAGAAGGGTTGTAGAAAAATGCGTATTGGAGAACGATAGTAAGAAAGCTACGACAGCAAAGGTACTACAAATATACAACAAGAAAATGCCCATATACGGTGACGAAACCGACGTTCGTAGCGCGCGCTGTTTTCCACCCACGTGCGGATGGTTGGCCGTTTACGCGTGACGATCAGAAAACCATGCTGACACGTCGAAGACCGATGGAAATTATTTGTTGGCTAACACGCGTCAAATGTAGGTAGATCCATTCATGGGCTACAACGTGCCGCCCGCCCACGCGACTCTTTGATACATAGAATTAACGGGGAAATTTTCTGTTCCGCAGTAAGCTCGTGCTAGATGGTTGTCCATAAGAGAGTAAGAGTAAAGATAACACGTGGGTGCAGCTGGTGTATAAGTTTCGTCAATCGCTTTCCCGGAAAAATTCACGTTCATGTCATTCGTATCGATTGAGTTCATATGTTAATAGTTTTACAAATTTATTTTACTCGAACACTCTAATGAACATCTGCAAAGGTTTTTTTTATGAATTCCTGCTTATTATCAGAAAACTCATTTGTTCAATGGGGGGCTATTCAAAGGATTCGCCGTCGAGCGACTGGAATTTTTCATCTGAATCGAAATCGTGGGGACAAAAAGCACGCGTTCGGCCCATTTGCAAGATAGTTGAACATGTTTTATGTACGGGAGGACTCTTAACTTCTGGTTAAATGGTAGCATAAATGCCGGTGGTATGTAACAGGTGAGAAGGGTTCCAAAGAGGCTGGTTTCCGACGGTACCTCTCATAAAAATAAAGAACTCGAATTCCAAAGCAGTGGTTGTCAAGTCCCTGCACCCCGCGCGCGCGCCACTACGATTGCCCGCATACCTAACCTTACGGACGAACCAATGCCACCCGGGTTACGCATACACGTATATATACATACTGCACCAGCATACAACTAAACAAGAATTAGACTCGTTTCTACAACCTGTCGTTGGTCAGGGGAACGCTCAATCCCCGAAATCTTTTTTTGCATCGTGTGTTCCTCGAGGCCGATCGGTCGATCGACGATCCCGATACACGCGAGGAATTGAGTTCCACTTTCACGAACTCGTAGCTCTTGCTGTTGGCCAAATTGTACGCATGTAATTTGTTGGATATTTGTATGTGCAACATACGCAGAATTATGTTTAAAATATAGTGTTGCACTGTCAACTATTATTCTACGCAATTGCTATAAATTTTTTAATTTCTTCAAAGATTGCATAGCTTAGTATATCCATGACAATTTAAACATCATTTGAAAATTGTGCTGAACTAAGATGGGGTACAAATTGATATTAATTTTTATGCGAGTAACTACGCTGCTGTTCCGTTAAGCGGAGCAAACAGGAACCAGGAAGATCGGGTTCCCGTTGATCGAACTCGTTCTACAAGTGGATCCTTCCTTTCGGCCGATCGTCGATTAATCACGTGGACGTTTATTCTTCTCACATTGTTGTGTTACGTCCCGATACAAGGCACGCGTCTAACTTAATTTCCATGCTCTGCATGCATGGCGATTGCTTAGCAAAATGAGCAGTGAATATTTAGCCGTATACGTGTCATACGCTATTTTAATCTACTTCCCACAGCTGCCATTCAATTCACCATTAACGTATTATTTTTCAATAAAATGTCATTACCATACTGTGTTAATTTTGTTAATTAATCAGCACCGATATCTAGAATACCGTCACCCTTCTCCCTAATGTGATTATTATTGCTTTAGATGTGTGTGATTCGATTTTGATGCGCTTGATCGAGAAATTGACAATCCTTACGCATTGCGACGCGTATCGAAGAGTATTTGATACGAATTTAATCAAAAAGTACATAATGGATATATATGTTATTAGACGCAGGCGCAATAAATAGCGCGGTATTATCTGAACGGATATTTTATTTGATTGTTAGCAGATCGAGCAACTAGTTTTATTCTTTGTGATGTATGTTTGCTGACAGTGCATCATTTACTAGCGAAAATACTGGTGGCTCACCCCTTCCGGCAGGTGATCTTGCACGGCGACTTTGTAAGCAAAGTTCTCGATGATAAGCACTCATTTGATACAGTCTCGATTAAGAATAATAATTTTAACAGTAATTGTAAACACAATCATAGCAACGCATGGGATGAAAATAAGAAGATGACAGAGATCGGCTACAGGGAAGAAGAAAAATATAATCATGTTGGGTAGAACACTCACCCTTTTCCCTTCGATCCAGCCGCACGATCTATCCGTTTCAGATCTTTTGCTTCTTCCGTAAACTACTTAGGATATTCCTTATAGAGAGAAACAACGAAACCATTAGTAATTTATGCCGGCGAATCGCTTCATTTTTTTGTCTTGACGATTGTTATGCGTTGCGATGAGTACGAGGTCCTTAGAAAACACGACGACGCTTGGCGTCCACCAGCACACTGGAATGCAGACCGACAGGTTTTGAACCGCGATAAAGTATAGTAACGCCGTGTACCCCGATCTAGGTATTCTTGTGCAGGTTGGTACATCGCTGTATTGTCACGTGATTGAAATGCATTTCAATTATAACAGCGAAATGGATTATCTTTACATCAAATGAAGCACATTAAAATTGTTAACTCTTTAGGGAGACCTTTATTTTTATTTTACACATGGTTAAACCGATTTTGTGATAGCCATAGAGTACGAAATTTCTCACTATAGAGTCGTGCATCCTGCGCGGGATAGTTTTGCGCATAGCGCCACTTTTGAAATTTTTTACGCGTCAATTATGACTGTACAGAGAGAAAATATGATATTCCATCACTGTAAGAAAAATATTGCATGACCGACGTAAATAATTTAAGAAAGTTTAAATATAGAAATATATATTAATATATTGTATTCAAAGTAACATTAATTAACAACAATTTATCCTTTGCCTTTTTACATTTTTGCAATCAATTACTTTGTTCATGATTTCTATATATATAGTCACACGCGTTATTCGTTCTTTGAAAAGGATGTAAATTTAAATAATTAATTCTCTTCTCATTTGATTTTTCACATTCTTTGCATTAATAAAGTTCTATTCTGGTTACAATCTAAAATATTAAATATTTTACTCAATTATATAAGCAAGGTCCAAAACTTAACAAACATTTTACAATGTATTCCGTTTAAAATGAGTAATAATTATATTAATAATAATAATAATATAATAATAATAATAATAATAATAATATTACATATTACGCCAACAAAATTCGTATAATGTACAACTTGTAGATATACATATAAATAAACAATCTGTTCCTCAAAATAAATGATTCTGCGTTTGGCACGATGTCATGTAATGGAAGCAAATTAAACGCCATGTTACATTTTGATTGTCCGTGGCTAGTCGCGATGCAATGAAATATGATTTGCTTCGTACACTTGATTTTCTTTTTTGGTGTTTCAGTTGTCGATGGTATTTCACTTGTATCAGCCGGTCCCATTTAATCGGAAACATTGGTAGGGTGTCGCAATAATGTATAATTTTTGTATGAAAAGATACTGCAATCGTGTATGCACTATAATAATACTTCATAAAAAATGCTCTACAAGTAAACTATCTTGTACCATTAGTGTTTTACAATTTTTATACTTATTTCTTTCCATATAGATACGCAATGTTACATTAGCTTTGGAGATGCACGCTTTTTTATGAGCCGGCTGATGGAGAGTATTTTTTCCAATGTCAGGATTTACTGGTACATATTGCTTTATGTTGCATTGCTAATCGGTTATTCTAATTTGCAATGGACCAATTAGTTACATTACTATTATTATAAATGGCATCCCACCTCCTAATCAATTAGATTAGAATAAACTACATGGAAGAACAGATCTTCAGTCATAGCAAACAAAAGCTAGACTAAAAATTCAACAAATAGTGAAAACTGTGATATTACTTTCAATATATATAGTATTTATAATATATTGCTAATTTAAAGATGCCAGTTTCCCTACCTAGGTCAGAATGCATAGGTGTCAGTAAGAATGCCAATTAATAATATAAAAAAACTGCGGAGACCACCTTCGTTCCTTTTTCTTTCTCCTGTCCTAAACGACTAAACTCATAAAGCTTCAAAACTTTAGTTCCATCAAAATATAATAATAATAACAACAACAACAACAAGATGTGATCACTTTTGCAATAATATCACAGACAATAGAAAACATAAAATCTACAGAAAAACTGGTCTTGTTCATGCGTATAAAAATTTCGAAAAAAAAAGTGCTCCCTGTTGAACACGAGTTTGCTTCTAAAGCATATATAAATATATTATAAATACGTGTGTGCTAAATAGAATAGTTTTACATTTATGTAAAATGTATATGTTTCTTTCAAGAATTGAAGTTTGACTATCGCGTATAAACATGGCATTCTTCCTTGCACCCTTTACAATGGATATTCTTTCTTTGTAGCAGACCAGCTACAATCACACAAAACTTTTTGGCAGCGCACCTTGACGATGTTTGTCCATTAAGTTTATCGTATCCTTAATCTTCTTCTGTGATGCTAAATTAATTACAGTTTGTTTCTTTACATTAGTAACATTTAAAAGTTTCGTGTCATTTGCGTAACATTTTATGTGCATAACTGTACTGATTGAAATTATTACATTAGCCATAGACTGCGAAAGTAACTAGTTAATAAACAGTAGATAGTAAGCAATATATTGTTAATCAGTTAAACTAAATTGCACCTTCTTAAGAAGCGATAATAATATGACTTTCCCGCCTGGATGTATCTGAGCCAGCAGTAACATATATATATATATATATATATATACAAGTAACAATTTATCGTTATTCGCAATTGCAATGCTTAAATATCATTATCAACCTAATAACTGATAACCACTTTTTTTGTCACTGTCTATACAATATAATCGTAAGACTAAAAATGTCCTCGATTTTACAAATTTTGTCACATTTAAATCGGTAGCCAAGTTTTTTTTATGTTCATACAAGATTATGCATATAATTCTTGTGTTACAAAGATTTTACTTTGTATGGCATGTAACTTTAAACACATGGAATTAATCAGGCTGCGCTACCATGCTGTGTTTGTAGTGTCACCCAAGGTACAATTAGTAAATGGTTTCAGCTAATGTACTGTTTTCTTTTTTTAGCAATTATTAGGAAGAGCTTTTATCACGCGGGCAGTGCCCTGTAAAAATATACGTTCTCTCTATATAGAACTACGATATTAATGTATACAAGACCAGTTCACCAATACTCGATATTTTCTCGCATATACATCTCAGTACTTATCAGGTATTCACAAAGTTTCTTAATATTACGGATATATTTGTGTTTTTATTTTATCTTTTTTTTTTACAAAAATAGGATGAACTTCTTCCTTTATGCTTTATAAATTTCTCCAATCAATATCATCAAATCGATACGATATATCTTGATTCTTCAACAAAATTTTGAAACTGGTCTGTGCATACATTACAGGATCTACATATGTACAGCATTGTTCAAAATCATCTCTAAAGCCACGAAGAGAGTAGCAAAAGGCATGAAATGATAATATATTCATTTCAAATCCATATTCAGTGTACCTCGACTTTTAAAGTTAATTTTGTTACCGATAGTTCTCGCAGTACACATTTGCACACATACGGCTGCGTACATGACCAGATGTATTTTGAGTGTAAATGAATGAGCATATGAACATGAACATGGTGTGTGTGTGTGTGTGTGTGTATTTGACAATGAGTGTATGTCGTGTGTGTGTGTATATATATATATATATATATATATATGTATATATATATATATTTTCTTTCTTTAAATATATTATCAATTTCTCTATTGAATAGATATCAATTATATTTCTATACATATCTACAAAAAACCTAATATAGAACTCTATTATAATTAATTAAACTCTCTATTAATTAATATGTATAATTGTCACAACAGGTCTAAAAAGTTTATCGCTATTTTAGTTTTAGTACGCGATAGTGTTTTTTTTTCATTGACATTCCATGAACCGCTTATAGTTGTATCATGTTTTAATAACATGTTGTGAAAGTAACATTTTTAACACTATCCTTCTATTATTGCTTGTTGCTTAGTGCTACTGAATTCATTTTGGCATATAGCGAGTTCTAAACCCTGAGCGACCGCCAATTTTTTTCATTTCAGTTGCCTTCCATCTTTACCTCCACCCCCTCCAATTTTTAAATTGAAATGCACCTGATGAAGTTTCTTTTTTTCTAACACGATAAAATGCATCGTGTTTTCCACACACCCTTTCTTCTTATTTGCACAAGAATGGCAATAGCTTCGATGCAAATCTTTACTAACATTAGTCTTATCGCGAAGACGATAGATTCATTGTCAGACGATGTAAGATTAAGTCCACTGTCTCGAAAACCCATACTGAGAATACCAATTCGGAAAATATCCGTATTCAGCGCGGAAAACAAGATTGAAGATGTTTTGCGATGCTATATATATACACACAATTGTAGTAATTATATAATTTGCTTTAAATACCGCTTCCCTTCGCTCCACTTTGGCCAATGCTTACGTCGTTTCTCTGGCGGATTCGAATAATCATTCGGAGCTGAACGTTTCTTCAGCTTTGGCGTAACCTCCGACTTTGGTGTTGTGTTGATACCTTGTACGTGATCTGTTTTACTGTGATTGAGCGGCGTGGCAACGCCTGCTAAATTCAGAAGCGCGTCTGCACCCTCCGCTATTTTCCGTTGTTCATCAAAATCGGGGTTCGTTTCTTTCCTTGGATATTTGCTTCAGAAAACAGTGCAGAGAAATGATTATTATTATTTATTTAACGGCCAAAGACCCAATAGTTACAACAAAAATTTCTTTACAAATAATGAGTTACAGCGCTAAACGAACGTTATTAAAAACAACACCGCATTTTTACCTTTCTTGCCTTATTGAAGTAATACAGCTATAAGTATGATCTTCACTGGAGCTCCTAGTGATTACAGGAACCAGCACCTCAGATTCCGGTACTTTTCGTTTACGGTCTGCGATTAAAATTTCATCAATTATTGCACAAACTACTTATTGATTAGAATACTTATTGTCTGCCAAGCTACCTTTGTTATGGTTTAAAATAATAGGGCCGTGTTTAAAAGAAAGCATCGCAGCGGCCGCTGCATCTACATCGCTATCCACTTCGGTATCTGTGTTATCGGTAATGTTGCTCGATGCCAGTCTTTTGGAGAGGTATGGAAAAAGGATGGGATCTGGAAGGCGTGTGCTGGTATTTTTTTTTTGTGGTTTCTCAGGCGAGGATAGGGTTTGGGTAGTCGGCGGAGGAAAAGGCGCACGTGATAACGCTTGTATTAGGTTCGGACGGTACTGGGCGTCTACCATCCATAAAGAACCTTTGCCCAAATTCTGAAAGAAAATTAATTTTTTACTGAATCTTTACATCTACGAGAAAATAATGGTTTAATTACTTCTTCTAGATGATATAACACTTACTGGCGCTTTCTCTACTTTACGAAAGCACTTATTTAGGCTTAGATTGTGTCTAACAGAATTTTTCCACCCAGTAGGAGCATTCCTAAAATACGGAAAGTGATCCAGAATCCAAGCATACACTTCCTTGACCGGTAAAGCTTTTACAGGGCTATCTTCAATAGCCATGAAAATTAAACATGAAAACGAATATGGTGGTTTACTGTTTCTATGCAAATGAGGATCATATGGTATATGAGTTGGATGTTTGTTGCGATTTGAAACTGGCAGATTATTGTTGTTCAAGGAAATCTTCGTCTGATTATTTTGTGCGCTATTGTAATGATTTTTTACCGACTCCTGAAAGATCTGCATTGATTTTTGACCATTTTTATTCGAATGTTGATAGTTTTGACTATTACCATGTGATGTTGTATTATTGATCTTGCCATTATTGTCTGCTGTGATAATGAGAAAAGGGGAAAGTGATATTTAGTTTACAATATTTACTTAACATTTAAAATGAATCAAATTGAATGGAATGATAATCACCTGGGCAATAACCATCATCCAAACTTGAAACGGAGTTTGTGTTCTCAGAAAAGTCTGCCGTATCGTCGCAAACATTATTATTCAAAACATTCTCATTTTTTATATCTTTGGAAGGGTTCGAAATATCCAAACCCTTTAACAGATTTTGTTGGTGAAGCCAGCTCAACGAAGTAAGGTCATCGTCCGACTGGCTGTTTTTTTCAATAGATTTCTCAGACATGGAAAGTTCATCGGTTGAATTTGTTTCAACAAAAGTACTTGAGTTTTCGTTTTCTTTCATTGTGTATACAGGTTCTCCGAAATTGAAAACTTGTGTGCTACTTAATCCTATGCCAGTTTCCACACCTGATGCATCTGGTCTATCTGGTGGCATATTGTGTCAAGTACTTTCTTTGTCACTGCAATGCAAAGGAATCATATTTAAATAATTTGCCAAATAATTCATTTGCAATTAAATCGATTATTAATCGAAATAATTATAATTATTAATATTTGAATTCTTTTTCGAAGACAAAGAATCCCTCTTCCGTGAAGTAAAGAGGAATGAATAAGCGTCGTCGATTCGGCTGGTAACGATGTAGAAATACTGTTACCAAGCAACAGCTTCTTCGTAATCCTAGCAACGTGCTTCTATATAGCAAGTTTTTTCAGTCATTTTGCCAGCATAAAAATCAACATTTTTGTAATTTATACCACGCGAAAACGAATGCTTCTTTTTTACTGCGGCAATGGGGTGAGAATAATTCCATATTTTTGTTATTCTATAAAACATCAGGCCATTAAGTATGAATGAAAAGATTCGCGAAGCATTATGCACTGTTATGAAATGTAACGAATAACTATGTATGAATATACTAGTCACGTGCATTTCCGTCGAGTAAAATCGAATTTCGATACAGTATTCGAAACGTGCAACGTACTGAACACGTTCAATATTTGGAGGAAAAAAGAAAATAGTAATAATAATTTAAATGTTGATAAGGAAATGTGCAGAATATGGGCGAAATTTGTTTTAAATAAATCTTACTTCGTTTTCTATTTTTGGTATCATATAGGAATACTATAATTACGGAAGGGATGCGTAGGCAGTAAAATTGAATTTCCGCGCATGTGACGCGCTTGTAGCCTCGAACCCAAAGTACCAACATCGTCATTTGTTTATCCACTAATAAGCGACAAAATGGCCGTACTATTAGAAACACATTGTAATCGAAAATAAACTTTCCAATAATTGGCCAATTCCTCGACACTTTCCACATTATCCTCTATATTAATTGATAGTCTGTTGGACATTTCGAACGTGTATAATTTCACTGAATTTTTCAAAGTACAGATATACTTTTAAATCGTTTTCGAAAAAAATGGCGTCTACTCGGCGCTCTCTGTTGCTCAACGTGCTTTTTGCTCCTACTAACACGCAGATGCAATAAGAACGCATTGAGTGGGCTTTTTAAACCCCGAACCTCTATTTTGCGCGTGAACTATGCAAGAAAAATATCTGTACAAAATTTGTCTGACGATACATGGAACGCGATAAACAGATTTTTCACGGATGTATCGCTTTCAGAAATTAAGTTTGTATTTGATTATGATTTTTGTGTGGTTACGCGTTAAAAAAAGAAAAAGCAAAGACGAACACGTTGTCAGTGAAACAGTAATGCGTGAAATGACAGAAAATTTTCAGTACAAACGAAACATGCCACTGCATTACTTGTTGAATTCAAATATGGAGTTGATAATGATTACGAAACTGGAGCAAACATGAAAATGGCCACGGCATCGCTTGCACACGGTATCAACATCGCGTTTTCGAAAAAAATCACAGTTCTAAAGCTTTCGTGACTACGATACAAAACTTATTGCATGTGTTACGAGAGCAAGATTTGAGCACACTGAGAAAGTTGTTCAACCAACCATATTTTATGTATTTTTACATACGCACAATCTTTCACGACACTAAATTTTCACAAGACAAAGGTTTTTTTACACAGGGCACTATGAATTAATAATCAACTTGCATAATGCGCCAAAGATTTTATAGATTTCCTTAAAATTCCACAGTGAAAACTAAAGCGGAATGTTTGAGAAATGAAACAGCATTTTGCGTCTTTCTGCTTTTAACCTGGCATTTGTCTATTGGGACACGTTTTATTGTTACTGTTTATGAACGAACACGAGAAACTAAATGGTACGAGGTTTTTCAAAAACTCACGTATCGGAGTAGACAGACGGCAGTCTTCGTAGGTTTTCTAAAGACGGGCATCTCAAGCACACTCTACACAACACCCAGCTGATTGAGACGCCATATTTTGACGTCATCACGTGGTTACTGAAACATATCTATCGGATCTCGAACATCGATTAATCGCTTCTGCTTAATTACCCGGGAAAATATAACATCGGACAAAGTAATTTCTGTACTACACTGTAATCGTTGCTCCGTTTATTCCTCGTTATTATTAACTAGGTGTAATAACAAGGATAGTTCTCTTATTTATATTTCGAAAATTTATTTTCATCTTTGCATTGAAATCGACTTACAGTACCTAACAGAAAGTATTTTTTTTTAAATATAAAAAATGACAACAGACACTGGGCGCTAGAATAAAACAGTCGACAAATGCTTTGCTTTCGTAATCTAAAAACTATCACAGCCCAGTAAACGATTCGTTTCATCGCTGAGAACAGTTTGTGATGTTGTACTGTTAATCTATGTATACTGCTACAACATACTTCATTATATACTCTAACACTATGGCATTATAATCTTAATAAACGCTTTTATATAGCCTAGACAGTATTTCTTCATTAAACATCGATAACACATTTTGTAAAAAAGATCTTTACAGTAATGTATTAAAGTATTCTATTTTTGTTCGTTTCATCGTAAAAAAATTTTAATCTTATAAAGAAAATGAAAGTTACACAAGTACACTGGAGGTTCGTCAATCGAATTATAGTGTTATACATTGCAAGTAGTTTATACAAATTCTGGAAAAAATATGTCTTAACCGTTTAAGCGTTTAATTAATCAATGTTTAATTAATACTTTTAACAAATCGATGCATTATTAATATTTCATCTGCTGCTCCTTAAGCAATTTTCATACACGAGTCACAAACACGGACTGGCTTGTCCCATCCTCTGTACGGTACAGGTTTACGATTCTGTGAGCAATCTTGACATACGCCATGACCACAATCTCTGCAATGATGTAAAGGAAGGGAGACGGAAAATTTCTGATTGCAAATGCAACAATTAACGACCTCTGCATCAGGAACCCAATAAGACGGTCGAACTGTATCCTTGATTAATGCTAAATAAATATAAAAAGTTAATATCAGTATGCAAATTTTTGTTGAATCAAATTTCATAATTAATGGATCTGCTTACACTTCGAATAGTTCAAAACAGTGCCAACTGCGCTCAAAGTAGATACTACTTGTTCAGAAACTTTTCTAGCATTAACATCTTCCGAAAAGTCGGTAGTTTCGTCTTTATCATAACAAATATCACAGACTCTTACTGGTGTGTGCCAATTTCTAGACGGCACGCACTTCGTCTTAGACGAACACTGTTCGCAATAGCCTTCCCCACATGCCCGGCAATGGTGTTTAGTGTCCGTTGATCCAAATGTTGTTTTACATTTGTGGCACTGTATTATTTCACTATTTGGTCTCCAATAAGATGGGGCTACCTGATCCGCAACCCAGGCTGTTAGCACTTTTGTTGGTTGCAGTGAAACATTGGTTACTGCTTCGGTAATATACGATACACCATCGATTACCCTCTGTGCTGCATTCTGGTTTACCGCTGAATGGTAGGACTGGATAAAAGGATTTATTCTTTTAATAACGATAAGTCGACTTTAAAATATTTAAAAAATATAATATGCGTACCACGTTCCATACATGTGTAATTTCTGTACGAACGGCAAAATCTTCTGGACTTTTATTACCGTACCAATACTGACGACTTCTAAATATTTCACCACAATGTGGGCACTCTATCACATCTCCCGACCATGCGTATTTAACTATTCCGTACCAACTATTTCCATTCTCTGTTTGAATACGTTTTGTAACTTGCACTTCATTTCCATTGCTATAACATTTTTTACATATATATACTACGTTTTCATACTGATGCTGATATCGACACCTAAGAAAATATTCATGAGCAATGTAAATTAGGACATTTATTTATTAAACAGCAAATAATAATAAAGAGAATAACCAACCTATTATTACTACTGTGAGGCTTGCCTTCTGACAGGTGTCCCATGCTGTTGATACATCTAGATCCACAACTGAGACATTTAAAGGGACAAGTGAAGTATTGATCGGGAAACAACATGTCCGAAAAATTTTCCATTTGACCAGAAAATTTCTCATTCAAGCCTTTCAATGTATTGTAAACTAGGTGCAGTTTCCTGGCGGATCGTACAGTTGTATTATGCAATTCTTTTTTGACAACAGTCCGCAGCAGTTTATAATCAGTTGTGGAATTTTTTGCCTGTATACCAACATATTTAATGGAGCTGAATGCCTCAGTTTCTATTTTCATTTGAGCAAAACGTGTTCTAAGCGTATCCTCTGCATTTTCTGGACCATCTGTGGCATAGAAAAATAATATATTTCTTATAGAACGGACGATTCAAGTTTTGAAAGTACTCTTTATTTTGAAATTACTGTTAAACTGAGAATATGTATGTAGCAATATGTACTGTTGGTCAAAGGTTTGGTGTACTTTGTCTCGTGTAATACTATAATGCTTGGTCCCAGAGCACTTAAGGAGCTTAGAATTCCTTCCCTGTGCCCCACTGCTTGCAAAGCAGCTTGAAAGTGGTGACTGTACGCGCTCGAGGCAGTCCCAAGAAATGTAAATAAATCTCTGTTCAGTTTTTCTGATTGAGTTCTATATATAACAACATCAGACACGGCAAGAACCTTAAGCAGCAGTCTCGTTCGTTTGTTCTCGTAAGAGGTAATACCTAAACATAAATAATAGGTAAAATTATAAAATAATTTTTGACGCATCTTACATGACAAACAATAATACCTAATAAACCTTCTGTATCTAAACATATCACATTAAGAACTGGATCAAGAGCAGCCCATACACCTAATGTACAAGAATTCTGATCATTCGAGGTCTTAAAGACTTCTTCTCCTTTGAAAAATGTCTGATTTAGTGTATGACTTTTGCCATCACCGGTATTCCCAAAAATTGATACCACCTTCACCTTTGTATCTTTTTCATGACAATTCAATTTTTGCACAAATTGTTCTGCGCTTGAAACTCTAAGATATTCTTGGCCATCTATTAATAAAAAGCTTCTGGATGGATTGCACTGCCATTTCATATGTATCCCATTCTCGTGACCACAATTTATGGAATCAGAATCATGGCTATGGTCATGCATGCCCCTGTTGCAAATAGACATGCTGTCCAAACTTTTCATGATTGCTGGTCCAGTGGCTCTTAATCTATTTTCTCCCCATAATGTACTCATGGTGCAATACAGCAGCGTCACTACTGAAATATTTCAAATGTTTTTCACAATTACTGGAACAATTTTCACCACAATTAGGTCATATAAAATAATAAATTATTATTGCATGGAGTTCGATATTTATTTAAAACCATTTGGTGGGTTAACGATACTGCAGTATCGTTACTGCATGCAGTGCAGTATCAGTATGACGGAAAAACGCAAAATTTAATATTAATTAACGGAACACTTTAACAACAATCGTTAAGAACAAGGAAGAATGCACGTCCGTAGGAATTTTATGACTATGCAGTTAACTGCGCAAATTGACGGAAGTCGATATGGCGACGTTACCTTTCCAAGATTCACTGATCTACATTGAAGTAACGTAGCGACATAATTGTCACACTTTGCAGAAGCTCGAAACGTAATAAAAAATTTTGAATTGTCTCAAAAATTAATGATTCATCGATGTCACTTCCATCATGAGGAACTGATGTGGTGCTGTTGATACGTCAATCGCAACAGGCAACTCTTTGACAATCACTTGATTCGCAACTTCAAGTATAACTTCAAGGCTAACAAGTAGTGTTCCCTTTTCTGCTTGTAAATGTATTTTCCCCTTATTCTTTTCTCGATCACATACAATAAATTACGAATCATCAATACACGGCTTCGCGATAGCAACTGTTACCTTAAAGCGGTCGTTGCACGAACTTGCAATCACTCTAACAACAATGTAGTAGTTATGTACTTATGCATATCAGTAAACACTAATCATCAGTGCTGTCCCGTGGCGTGGCCCTCGCACACTTGTTTCCCCTACTACGTACCTGTTTTTTTGCGCGCAGTGTGCTGATTATATACATATATTTATATACTTCTATGGTTCATACAAACTTTACACTTCATTTTCTCACAATTGCCTGGAAATCTACGAGTGATATTGCATTCACGCACGCTGGTCGTAGATATAGACGTATTACATGGTCAAATGTTGCTGAATTTACTATAGTAATATGATTACTATAGTAGATGTCTGACATTTCCATTATGAATGTTTAAGAAATAAAGACAATTTGTTTAACATAATATCATATGCGTATGAAATAAGAGGAAATTTCCCCCCTGGTACTGCATCCATATGTACTGGCAAAAAATGAGGGTAGTTTCGAACGTGCCAGGTTTTGACCTTTTCCCTGATAAGTGGACTCATGAAGGCTGCACTGACTGCCAATCTGTAAGTTGCAGTCGTATAGATCTTGATGCATACAACATTTAAAAAAACATAGTTATACGATTTTCAAGCTTTATTACCCTGATTTCATAAATTTGCTTGTTTATCAGAAGAACAAACTTTGTTAAGTACATAGTTCTGCCATCTATACAGAAGTGAATGAAACTACTAGCGCCACTGCCATATCAACATTCGAAAGTGGTATCAAAATAAAAATTGCTTTTTTCTCATTCTAGAGGGTTGTTCTAAGAAATTCAATATTGCCATTCATTTTTTGAACAATTTTTACATCTTGTAAACTAATTTCATATACAAAGAAACATTTTTATTTTTATACCACTTTTGAGTGTAGGTATGGCAGAGGCATAAGTAGTTTCAAGCACTACCTCTTAGATGGCAGCACTAAGGGCCAAAATAAGCGGCAATTTTGACTGTTCGTAAAAGTAATTTTTTGATTTAATACAAAATATATATGGATATGTGCCAGATATATAGAAACTGCGACTATCTAGGATACTTTTCTATTACTAACACTAACAGAAGGAGCCGAGTCCATTAATGTAAAGAATAAGTAAATTTTGTTATCTTGCATGTAACTTTTATTATATAATATTATGCCGTATTTCAGTTACATAATCTTAAGTGTTTGTTACCCTATTCATCGTATACACGTGTACATACCTAAGAACATGTTCGGTATGTATACGTCTATACGCGGCTGTGTAGCGCTCACGTGTGCGCATACTGGTGCGTGTTTCGTGTTTATAATCGACTTTATTATCAATATACAAATAATGGAAGACATGGTAGCACCTAAAAGTGCTGTTCAAAAGACAATCTCTTACCTAAGACATTCGTAATTATAATCATTCGCGGAATTCATCATCGACTTTCCTTGTTTTTACCTTTCCGATAACCACATGGCATGGTGCACGATGTTACAAACGAAGCGCGATACAACTCTAGTCGCTGATTTATAAACCGCGTACCGATTGTTAGAAATATCGCGATTTTTAACGCAGTTTCATTCGACTAATACATTCCGTATTTAACGCCCCGTTAGGCTATGCAACGTTTTTTTAAACTTTAACTAAGCACCGCGATCTTTCGTTTTACACGTACGGATACTGTCGAGACGATGCGTACGCGCGTTAAAAAGTATGTAGATACGCGCGCAAAATCATTTTCTTCCTGTCTGTCGATTTTAACACACCTCGATCAATGTCTGTACATTATTCGACACTTCGCGGTTGTCTCACGCTTTTTATGTTCTGACCTTAAAACAATAGAAGAAGTAACAAATAAAATTGCTACGACGCTTCGGTTTCTATTTGGTACTTCGTTGCTTTAAGCTTAGCGCGCAATGTTTCATCGATCACGAATTGCCTGTTCCTTAACTTTTTCATAACTTTGATAAATCGCGTTTTACATAGCTTGTAAGTAAACGAATCATGGAATTCGAATTGCAGTGCATTGCTTCAAAAGGTTTAACAATCGGATGCACGTTTTAGTAAAAAGAAAAGGAAGAACCAACACGGAGCAGAATCAGCACGTAGCATAGCATCTTGACTAATTATTAAAATGATTAATATGAAAGTCCGAATCTATGTAACACGCGATACGTTTAACGTTACATCGTATGCTGAAATAGGACGTAATATACCGTAAATATGAATGACGTACATCGACGTGTTTGACAAATTGCATAAAGAATGATGACGCCACACGAAAAAATGTGACTGCATTTTACAATATTTTAGACCAGCGCAAGCATCGAGCTATTGATCTTATGTCGCGACGGTAACGGAAATCACATTGACACCGCTCCTTTTCTTTTTTTTTTTTAATGTTTTTTTCTTTTTTTTTTGTTGTCGTTATCCTTTAGACCTTAAGAATGTTTAAGGACCACGTGCATTCGTGAATTAGGAACACCTCGGTACACACATCATTTTGATTGCCACATTCAACGAATGACACGCGCGACCTGGGCATAAAACGTGAGATTAGACCACGCTAGCGGCGCCTCATACGTAGATATGCACATATTATAAACGATTAGCGATGCGATGAACAGGTTGTAGAAAGTGCGGCAACGAGGATAATGCCGCGATTCATGTCAGGCCGAAATGTAAAGGAATAGTTAGTTTCGTTCACCCAACTCCTATAAACGATAAACGACGATCCGAACGCCTCATTTTGACTATAATCACATATTTATGCGTATTGTCGTTCCCGCTCTGTTCGAACACATGCTGCGAGCACATATGCTTTCTTTTATGTCTTCTTTCACACATTAGTACTTAGATTCGACGTAATACGATTAGGAAATATTCACAATTTTTTTTTTTTCGCAACAGAATTTATAATGGGATATGTAATCATAGATCAACATTAATATTATGTATTTGTATATGTACATGTTCTGTGCACGCACGCACGCGTGCCTATCGACGGCGCGGGCATGTGCGTGTGTGTGACTTTCCACGTACAAACAAAGTGCGCGTATGCGTTTGCGTGAATGCGTGCAAATAAATGCTTCCACGTATTATGCAAGAATTTGTAATATGTATAATTCACGGGTATAATTTCCTCTCTCGTTCTAGCGCGCACGCACGCACGCACGCGCAAACCCACGCACAAACCCACGCACATACGTACGTACGCACGCATGCACGCGTGCACTCGTTCGTTCCATTCGTGTATGCACGTACTTGTCAAAGATATAGGCATTAAACCGGTCAACTAGTGTACCATTTTTCATAACTGTTTCATAGAAACGACAACGCTAAATTCATTTCAAAAACGTTAATTACTTGTAAGTGTGCGTGTATATGAATGTAAAGAGATGTCTGTGTCAAGTGTGTACGTGTAAAATCAATTTGAACAAAGTCACGCGAGCAATGTCGCGAGAGTGTACGAAACAATCCCGGTAGCCAATGTAAAGAGAAAGGGACTAGGACGACTCGCGCCACCACAAAACTTGATCTCCATCTCCTCTGGATGATAGTTTATACACTTCGGTGGTCTGCGACGATACAGACGCTCTCTTCTCGCGATGCACGCTCCAGGTTCTATGAGGGACTCTATCGGCTCGATGCTCAGTTGCTTGCTGCCGCACGGGCACAATGTGTCCACTACCAGTAGAATCAAATTCGTATGACGTATCTTCTGTACGCTAAATGGCCTGCGAATATGAAATAAACATGTGCCTATGTTAAAAACAGAAATGCCTGATGAAGTATTTGCTACGCGTATCTGTTACGCGGCGAATCTTATATGGGGAACAAAAAGTTACTGCGATTTCGCACCTCTCGCAACCAGTGTCGTGACAGTTAGTTAACTTTCCTTTCAAAGGATTACTTTGCCCGCTGGTGTTCAGCCTCTCGGGTTGCAAGATATATAGATCCGTTCGTTTCTCGCAGGATCGAAGTTTCCTGTGCGGATAATAAGCGGACGTGGCTCGCGTTGTGCCAGGTGAAGCAGGTGTCACAGCACCGAGGACGGGTCGTCTCGGAAACGATTCGTTTTCCTCCGCCGTTGGTTCACCCGTCGAATCCCCGTTTGTACCCAAAGATTCGAATTGATGCGACTCTTCCATCGCGTCCGTGAAAATCGAGTCGTCTAAAATTCAAACGCGGTTACGCGCCTCTGTCTCTAATTCTGTTTTCGAAGTTTGGAAATCTGTTACACCGGAGATAATGTTGGAGAAAATGCCTCACCATCCAGCGGCCTCGCGGATTCGCCAGCGAACGCGAAAGCGACTTGCCATAAATTTTGAACGTTGAAGCCGAACGCCATGGTCCAAAGGAAATTTCCCATTACTGCGACAGTGGTAAAGATGGATTGCGAGAATGTTCTCGGTGCTGCAGATTGCTGCGACTCTTGCGGACTGCATTTGCCTTGATAGTCGGTCACCGTCACCTTTCTGAACGTTGCAAAGAAACTTTAGCTTGAACATTATTCTACAATCGTCTGTTCGAATATTCTCCTTCGAATGAACCGAATAAACTTGTTATACCTATAAATTCTATCCTGAACCAGAGAATCCATTATAGTGCCGTCGATTTCCCCAAAGAATTTTCCTGTATGCTCGTGGCGTTCGCTGATTATAATGAAACCGTTGTTGTCCAGAATATAACAGTCCAGTTCCTCGGAGGCGCAATTTTTTGAGCAGCTCGTGCCACTGCACTGATTGGCGAAAGAAAATTATTATGAAAAAGTGCAGGGGCTGATATCAGTGATTCAATAATAATTAATAATAATCGATCATTGTTCAAAGTTACCGTAGATGTGATGTTGACGAAACGGGAAGCCAGGGAGGAATGTTGAAACTGCAAACCTACCACCGCTGCTGGAGCTTTGTGCCCCTTGCCAATGAAAACCGCGTGTGTTGCGGTGACCAGCGGGTTGGGACTGTCGGCTAGATTGAACAATGCACATTATCTAGGTCTCGATTAGGCAGAGATAGGAATAATTATAATTTATAGAAACGCGTACCAGCGTCAAAGGGTACGCTGAAAACGAAACTTTCCGGTTCTATCGAATGTTGGTCCACGGCGCGCTTGTACCAAGCGGAATCCATGGCCCTTGCATATATTTCGGCAAACGATCTGGACAAACAACAATGTTTCTCTGTTAAAATGTTCTGCCCATATCGGATAGAAGGCGACAATTGTATCTTCTCTATTGGTTTATGCGTTTGATAATTACGGTTCATCAGTTGATTCTTCGCTCTGTTGATGCTCGTGCCAACGAAACAGTCCACTTCTAGTTGCAATGAAACTCCTTGTTACACCAAATGTGCCTTTTCCTTGACTGCAAATGTTAAAGTAGTTGTACGAAATGCAGCGTTGATGGAACCAGAAGCAATGTAAAAAAAAAGTAGGCAAGATATCGTTGCTCTCATATTCAATCTTGAATATGAACTAGCTTCACGGAACGATTTCAGTGCGCCAGGTGTACACGTTACTCGTGTGTACGGGGGAGAAAAAATTTTTTGTACTATGTTGTTTCTCGGAAATAAGAACGTGTATTGCCTGATTGGAGTTTCGCGAAATTACACGTTCCTAGGTATAGTCAAATCAATATCATTTTCTTTATTTTATTTTAATGAAGTTCATAAGAAAAGTATTTGACTACGTCGATTGTCTAGAATAGGTGAAACGAAATTCCAATTGATTACGGAGAACGGGATATCGGGAGATTGGGGTTGCTTCTGTAGGTTCCGCGAGACGGACAGTAAAAAACGGTACTTAGGAAAGTATCACCGTGCAATATCGACGAGTGCGCTTATACAAATAATTGTGCATAATGGATTACCTGTGCAGTAGAGCCATCAGTATGGCAATAGGGCTAGCGGTGGAGACACACAATATAAAATGTAATAAAAATATGCGATAAAAGATAGCATTGTAAATGAAAGAGATTACCCGTTGCGCATAGCACGTGTCACGTTTAACGAATGTACTGTAGAATTATTTCACTTGCTCTCTCTCTCTCTCTCTCTCTCTCTCTCTCTCTCTCTCTCTCTTCATGTACAGGCATACATTGCAAACGTAGGTTTCGATTTGCCCTGCCGTTAAGATGGTTTCGGACATACTTCACAGGATTGCCAAATACAATATCAAATTATCATCTCATTGTCAGTACGGTTTTGATGGAAGTGTTTAAAAAGGGCATAAAGAGAATCAGATATGAACGAGGTGCGTCCATGCGTGCGTGCGTGCATGTGTACATACGTACGTGCGTCCGTGCGTGATAAAGGAACGGAGTAGGGCGAGGAGAAGGGAACAAGTATGATAATAAAATGCCCCAGCATTTGGTGAGGTACAAAAGTTGACAGAGGGATGAAAAGAGATATATTCCTCCAAGCTGCAATCGAACGCTTGAACTTTTGTCGCAAACAATCGTCCGCCTGACGAAGCCGGTCCGAAACCATTATCTCGCATGTAGCATTTAAAAACTTTCTCATTTAGGAAAACGGAAGATCGTTAAGATCGACCTGGCGCGACCGGATACTACTTTTTTTCGTCTACTCTTTCCGTTCCCTCTCGTTCCATCGCTTCGCATCGTCCGATGGATCTCCTTCGTGTAAGCAGCTGTTATTTCCATGATCTCGTTGTCTTTCGATCGTTTCCTCGTTGCCCAGTAATCCCTTGTTTAGCGACGTACGATGGATATCGTTCGCAACACGACTATGCGACTCAACGGTGGGGTAGACGCAAATGCAACAATGTACGGTTATCCAATAAGAAAACGCGTCAATTATAATAATAATAATCAGTGCGTGGAAAAAAAACCGCGTGCTTGCTTGTGCATTGCAGTGCCTTGTCCATATTTCCACTATGAGTGTCCGCGCATGGAGGACATGCATCCACGAATTCCATTGGCGCGAACCGCTTACCTTTGATTTTCCTCTTTGTGCACCGCACCTCTTTTGTCGAAACCGTCGGTGACCAACGCATCCAGCACGAGGGACTGCACCAATCTTTTGTCACCTGTAATACCATCAAAGGGGATACTATTGATTACCCCGTACATTTACAGCGTTGCGTTGGTGTAAACTGTAATCACTTACAGTAATAAGCATCTTTGTCAGGCTTGCTCGCTTGCTTATGATGCGAGCTTGGACTCCTTGGTCTCAAGGACATCCATTTCCACCCGGGTCTCCGCGTCCGTGCGAGGAAATGCAGGACGCGTTCTTCCGGGGAGGGGAACCATTTTTCGGAAGCCGAACTGTATTCACAATACACCCAATCGGGGTGCACCTTCCAATTGTGCCCCTTGAAGTATTCGGTCACTGAAAATCAGAAACGCATCCATATTTGTTATCTCGCCTGTTAAGAAGCGGTATCGAAAAAGTGGAGATCCTATTGATGCGATCGCTTACCGTTTATTATAGCATGTTTTATCTCCTGTTCGGCTAACAGTTCAAACATTCCGTGACCTTCGGGCAATGCTAATCCCAAGGAGAACGGTGTTCCTTCGATCGGTTTATAAAAATAATTGTGCCGTCTGATGGCGACCCGTCTCTGCATGCGCGCACACGTACCAGAAAGCAGACGACAGGGATTAATTAAATAGTAATTAAATGTAACGAATGTGATATCTACAAAAGAATAACAAATCTTCCTCGTTTTGTTAACCACGAACGACTGGAGAAGCGGTATAAATTTCGCGGATCGCGCGATGGAACAGGACGATTAGGGGTGAAGGGTGGCGATGAAGAAGTTGGTAAGGAAGTAGCAGGTGGCTGTCGTCTCATCGATATCACTGTTGCGTCGTACTCACCATGTTATCGTAGTGAAGTTTCGTGCCAAAGTCTGTCTCTCCCTCTTTTTGATCGATCATGTCGTGCCTTAACTGCAACAAGCAAGAATAAATGCGTCACGCTGGCACCAGTGACGCGAACGTGCAGAGCATTTATTATCGAGGACGTCTTACATCCAGAAGAAGAGAGTTGTTAAACGGATGCAACGGGCCGTCGTATTCGGCGAGTTCAACTTCCGACAAGTCTACGCTAATGTATCCTGGCTTTAGAGTTTCCTCGTACTGTAACGGAATTAGAGATGAGACAAATTTCGCGACTGGTAAAAACTATCGTTCATTCAATATTCGCGAACAGTGTAATGTTGGAGTTCGCTACAACGCTCGCGCCTACGATTTACTTACGTCCATGTTTCCTGGCTGCAACGATAGAAATAAAGAACGGTGTCAGTATACATTGAGACGGATGGATCGACCGGAGTTGTTTCGAGCTTCCGTTCGAGGCATTTCTCGAAAATTACTCACCAAAGGCCGTAAATCCGGATGATATAAAACGCGGCCATTATTGTCGACGATAAAAGAGTATCCGTTCACGCCTAGCTGCAAATCGATGGAACCCAAGGGTCAGAATGAAAATGGAACCTATCGTTTCTTCCATGATGATAAAATAAACGTGACATCGCGAAACCAGAATTACAGTCTGGATTGCTTACCTTGTAAGGAGGGACCAATTTCTGTATCTCCTCTATGGGCACATCTGTGCCGACGATGCCCAACAAGTTGGCCGTTTTTACCTGCCACCATAAAAGTTATCGTAAGAAAGAGGAATTTAGAAAAGACAAAAAAAATAAATAAAAACCGTAGCAATATTACCGTATAGTTACGCCGATCTAAAATAGGCGCGGTCACAGACGTCATTAGTTGGCCTGCGCTTTCTTTGCCATATCTGCCGCTCTAAAAGAGAACAATTCCGATGGATAAATCGTCTTTCCATATATTCGTCTTATTATACAAATATATAGACGGAGGTAAACCGTGAATACCTTTCCACCAATATAAGCCGGACTCCAGTGAATTGGATGGTCGTGCTGATACAGCACCATAGGCCGAGCGAGTACTTTGATGTATTCGAAAACTTTGCCCTTAATATCTTCTAACTCGGTGATCCTCGTGTAGAATCCTGTAAAATGAAAAGGATGAAAATGTTGCACGATCTATATGATCCTCTAAGATAAGATTAAAAATAAAAAAATGCAATAAACGAAAAGTCGAGGCACCTTTATTCGCGCATGCTGTGTTGCGCAATTCCGGGCTCTTGTCACCGCCAACGAGGTACGTAAAGATACGTACAGGCATATGAGGCCAGTTGTATCGTTTTATCACCTCTGTTGGTAGGCCAGCATTGTCCACAGTGATCAGCATAATTGCTTGATTGCACTGACTTCCTAGGCCCGTTCGATTGTATCTATGAAGAATTTCAAACGCTGTCCCAAGAGCAGCCGATACATTTGTTGGCATTCCTTCGTGCTTCATGGAGGCCGTTGCCACCTTAAGTTCTTGTATATTTTCCGGCGACGCTTGGGCCAAACTATCTTTGAAACATTGAACGATCTCTTCTGCCGTGTCGCCGTAACGATAAACGTTCACGTAATCATCGGGACCCAATGTGTCGAGTATAGTTTTGACTGTGGTCGCCGTTAAACGTTTGCTCCGTTCCGTGGCGTAGCATTCTATGTCAATCAATATCGCCAAATCCTTCGGACTGTTTGCGGCACCGACGAACCAATTGGAAATTCGAAAATCATACACGTCTGGAAAAACGCGATCCGTATTTTTATTCGTGCCCGAAGCTCGTCCCTCCGTCGGTGGCCAAGAAATTGCTGTGAAAAAAGAGAACAATAGTATCGGGACACGAATATCGGTACAAGTGGGACGAGATCGAGAAAACGGTCAGGTAAAAACCATACCGGGAAAGCGTCTTAAAAATCCCGAGGTTGCGCCGTAATATTGCCAGGAAAGTGAAGGATCGCTTTCGTAATTATTGACGAACAGTAAGTCCAAGTATTCGCTCCACTGGATACCGGCGGCTACTTCGCGATCTGAAAGTATAAAATCTAAACTGTAGTACGATCACGATTTAGATTTCTTTTTTCTCGAACCTTGACTCGAGAATTGAATTTCATTCCATAAACGCCTTACCGGCATCGTTTACTCCAGCGGGTAGCAAGACCGTCGATAGAGTAACGTTCACGGCCAAATGATCGAAGTGTCGATTGGAAGAGAGAAAAGATTCTTGACCGTTCGCCGTCTTTCCGTCCCCTGATGCACCATCAACCCGCTGTGCAGCAAAGTACTTCGGTGTCACGGTGCCATCTCTGGGCGCCGAGACGGCTGCCTGTTCGGCGCTTTCCACCAACCGCTGTAATTAATTTTTAGTCTACTGAATCAGAGAAGAAATGGAAATTGATGCGATACAATTGTTCGCGTTGCAATTAAAGCAGTCTCGCACCATAACAGCATTCATTTTAAAATCCAGCATGTTCTTTACTTCAGCAGCCATTTCCCGCACCAGGACGAGACCGTCCTTTCTTACAACTTCGGCCTCCATTTCGTGATATTTCTGAAATTGACACAAAGATTCAAGTTGCTCTCCCAGAAGGTTAATTAATTAATTAACAAATGCTGCGAACAATTCCATTACCCTTTGTATCTCGCTCATTTTGGTAACTTGCTTTCCAAATTCCCATAAATCCACGCCAAATTTCAGTGCCCAATTTTTTACTCTGCAAAACAGCAAGCACAATATATATTTATCGGCAGCATTTATCTTTTTTTCTCAACATCGGTAAATCTAGTTGACTGCTGGGCTACACGATGAAACAGGGCGAAAACTTGAACTGTGCAAAAAAATAGTTAGATTGGAGTGGTTCGAAACGAAGTCGACGTCGATATAGGATCGTAAGAAAATCGAACGCAAGTGGACATAAGAAAAAGTAAATCAAGATCAACGCCATAATATTTTGTACCATCGATACTTTTCACAATCGGATCGTTACTTTCAACTTTATTCGCGCCAAGATCAACGAGTATGTAAGTACTCTGCAAGTATGCTTTTACGTGTCATAATAGTATACGTTCCAATCAGCACCATTGATGTACTCGTATATCGTACATGCTCACGTGCGCACGCACCCAGCTACGTACGCATACACGCCGATTCTGATCCTCGTTAATCGACTGTGCACGCGTAACTCTGACACGCGCCTGCGTTCTTTTCCATTTTCGTTGCTTTCTTTCGAGTCGCAGAAATCGTATGCACTCCTTTCTTTTGCATCGTTGCAAATACACGAATAAAATACATGGCCGACGAAACGTTCAGATATTTGAACACCGAAATTTCACGCGTCCAAATATCTGCGAGCATTGCACTCCGAATTCCATTTACCACTGATCACTCTCACTTTTTTTTTTTACGGTAGACAATATATTACAACTTCCCTCTTAAATCCCAATGAAATTGGTAAAATGTCGATATTCGACGGTGTCCACGTCGCGCCAGGCTTGAACAAATTCTGATCTCGTAAATAGTTTGTTACTTTCAGTTTCGCTTATTAATTGGATCGAAGTTAGTGCAAATTAGTTAGCGTTTATCAAATTTATGCGCATAGCCGAAAATTTTCGCGGCGTATCCACGCCCTTTCAACGCTTCTACGTTCGCGATGCTTCTGCACCGTCCTCGTGGTTAATTTATTGTCTAACGTTGCCCCGGCATTCAGAATGGGCTCAATGTATAAAAAAAAAGTAAGCATAATTCCTTACTCGTTATGAGGTATATCCTTTTCTTGTTGATAGCTCGATCTAATCCATAACAGCAACGTCACTCCATAGAGCACAATTTTTCCATTAGACAGAAACATTATATCGCCGCTATTGCTGAGTGGACGAGGGCGAGTAGAATGGCGAAACGGAGGAATCTTTTAACGAAAACGCACGCATACACGTTAATTCGAAGCAACTTGTCGAAAAGAATTAGCCTTACCGCTCCCTCGTAGTAGCGATCGATCGGCCGGAACACGCGAGTCAGCGTTACGTGCGTAAATTTACCGTTTCGATGAAATCTTGTTTATCCCTGTGCATGCACATTCGATATAGAGCACATATATGTAACGCTTGTATACGCTAGTACGTAGAAGCTTTCGCGTAACATTATTCTTTGCCTTCTGTCATCTCCTGCTCCTTGTCGTTATTTTTTTTGTTTTTAACGTTCACTTACGCACTCGAGAGTCACCCAAACGCTACACTAATCTTACAGCTTCTATATCGGTTCACGTTACGTCTTTCACGTTTCCTTCTGACGAACACTCGACCGCATACGCGTGCATATACCGTTGACTAATCGTACTCAAAGTCCACTGCTTCTAGAATCCAAATAGCATCGTTGTTTAAACGTGTCGTTAATAAAATCACCAGTAGTACTATCGATGATAGCAGCGACGAAGGCAACGGTAAAGGCAACGGCGAAGGACAATGAAGACGACGTCGAAGACGGTGGCGGCGGCGACGAAGACCAGGACGACAGGGGCGAAGAGAGTTACAGGCACGACTAAGCACGATGCCGACGTTTAACGTGTGTGCGAAAAAGCTAGATAAGACTGGCCAGTTATTTTAGGCCCAATAGTATGCAATAATTCACCGTCAACGCGTAATTATTATTCGTAAACATTTCTCCGAATATGACACTTTCTGTCTCGTTTAACTGTCGGAACCAGCCGAAAGATACTAACTAGTGCTTTCAACGTACGCGCGTATATGAACGACCGATCGACCGATCGCTCGAAGGAACGAACGTCTAATCAATCAAAAGACAAATAAAGAAAAAACGATCCTACGTTAGACCAACCCCTTGGTTAGTAGCAGGATGTCCCCCTTTATTATCGTATCCTCTCGATGCGAACGTGTATATTCCTTTTCACGAATAGATGAGACATCGTTCGATGCACCGTCGATTCGTTTGTGCGATTCACGATTGCACCACCGATTACCGCCTTGTCGCACGATCTCTCAAGTATGTTCACACCGTAACGCGCAGAGGACCCGAAAGAATGAAGGACGAGGGTGGGATAAGGGAGTAGCGTTATAGAGGAAAGGAGAAAGAGCAAGTACGGTGGGGGTGAGCGCGGAGCAAAGAAGGGGTAGGCGGAGGAGATGGAAGAAAGAGAAAATGATAGAATGTTTAAGTATTTGCACGCCAAACCACTCGCGCATTCACAAAGTACGGGATGCGTAACGCTAAAAATTGAAACGACCAAGCTTTATGCCTCTTTTCGGACGAAGAAAAAGGAAATGAGGGTTTAACGCGACGTATACGGCGATTTGATAACACTTTCCTCATGAAAATCGTGCAAAGATGGTGTACGAATCGCTATATATACTCTCGTACGAAAGATGGCTGGCGCGCGCGCATTACTCTTACTACGTCTACTACGTTGGCTCGAGCGTTTAGGAGTAACGATATTCAGCGAGTGTAAGCGTGTATTCGCTACCACCCCGTCTAGAACGTCGCGGAAGTAGGCAGCCGAGCTAACACAAACTTGTCGTAATGGTAGTGGTGCTGTAGGTGACACGCGAAGCAGCGGGGATGATACTGCTGGTGGTAGTGGTGGTCGCTGGTGCAACGACAACGGCATACGGGGGTTGAAACGGAACTAGGGGAAGGGCAGCTTAGATTGATGGCCCCAAGGTAGGGGTGGTAGACGATAG
The DNA here is from genome assembly GCA_963667235.1 of Nomada lathburiana. Lineage (NCBI taxonomy): Eukaryota > Metazoa > Arthropoda > Insecta > Hymenoptera > Apidae > Nomada > Nomada lathburiana. Next base: position 12,032,159 of record OY763906.1, read on the forward strand.
GAGGTGAAGGTTGCAAGATATGGAAACGAACAGAGGCGATGCCATGGTACGGCGATGGGTAGCAGCATCGAGGGAGCGGCAATCCCCCGTAGAAAGAGCGAAAGCGAACGAGTGGAGAAGTTTGGGGATAGAGAGGAAAGCGCGATATTCAAGATCTCACACCATAATAGAATGGTTGCAACTAGCCGCGCAAACTCGGCATCATTGATTTAACGCGCATCTATATTTTCGTGTACGAAGTGAATCTCTTGGGTCCTAAGGTTTCCGGGCAAGCCTTGGCATTCCTTGTACCCACTTCACCCTTCTTTTCTCAACTGTAACTGAAAACATTTTTTACTGTGCGTTAATCAGATCACCGTTTCGATATTTGTGTTCTTACAGAATTTATCTTATTTATTTATTTAAAAATCTATACAGAATATCTTAAGCAACAATTTCGCATGAACACCCTTACTTGTAGAACGTACAACAAATCTTAGCTATCGGTTGGTTTATTAACGCTATTGCTTACTAATCTAATACTATTACCATCATTATCATAATTATTGATACTACAGTTCTGTTTTTATCGTTATCGTCGTCGTCGTCGTCGTCGTCGTTGTCATTGTCATTCCTATCACAATTATTATTACTAAACTGTAGAAAATAAAAGTTCACAAGTATTTATTTCGGCTAAGACAAAAAGCTGGCATTGCCTGTGAATTTTCATAGAAAATAATTACGCTGCCTGATATATAATCTCGTTCACATGCATATTAACAATAGGGCGAAGCTCTTGCTGGGAATAATCTTCGGGCAATGGCAATTCATACACCAACTGCAGTATCGCTTTGGATCTACTCTCGTTCGATTGCAATAAACTTCTAGCTAAATGCAATGTCCTTTTTGCTATTTCCGCTTGGCAAAGTCTACAATCAAGGAACAAGGGTACATAACATATATAAGATATGGGAAATTAATACATATACGTACATGAAAAAGAGAAACAGAAAAAATAGAAGCTGCAGAGGATAATTCACCTGTGTTTAGCAGTTAGACATGGGAACTGTCTGATTTTAGGTGGAAGGCTCGATAGTCGCTGTTTTAGCGTTTCTAATTTCGAATTAATTCCCCGTGGATCAGCGCCGCGTAACAATGTTTCGATGTCCATAGTAATTTCCATGTATTCCCAAAGCAACTTTCCTTGATAGGTCCAACCGCTTATGGCCGTGCTACACTCCGTAGGAGTTAACGGCTGCAGCAAGTCACGAAGATACTGATAATTCTCTAAAGAAGAAGAGACAATGAGTACGGTATGCAATTCGGAAGGTAAAGGTAGAATTGTTCCTTGTTCGATTCACTTTCAATCCATTACAGATGGTCGTACCGTTTATTATCGCGTCTGCTGCTAAGTGTTCGATAATAATCTCGTGAGCTGTACTCCACTCCTCTGCTTGAATGAAATAAAATGCCGCTTTTGCATATCTGCGAGCAAAGTGAAAGTTTCTTTAGTATTATTAACAGATTGATGAAATAATTGAGACATTTTTTTTCATTGCTTTTACAAAGATAGTACGCGATGCATCTACCAACCTTTTGGCCGCGTAACTCTTAACAGCTTTGGCCTGGTGTATCCAGCCGGAAGGTATACCCAGCTCTTCCCTTAAAAATTTTTCTCGTTCGATGTAATCGCAAACACCATCTATCTCAGCATGACGTTCTAGCAAATTCATTACCGCGGCTTTCCTTTTCCCAGCATCTTTCAAATGCAGCATCACGAATATGGCCCAGTGCCAGAGTCCATGTGCCTCTAATTGTGTTGCGAAATTAACATGCGTCAAGGTAGCAACATGCTCGGAAAGATGCGTGTAGCCCAGCTCTAGGAGTACTTGTTGCACCAGCCAGCTGAGAAGAACGAAGTCATTTGATGTAACATAGCAGTGGCGCAAGATAAATTTAGAGAGTCGCGATTATACTCTAAATAGTAAATAGGAAATAGTATTGATCGAATACCTAAGCCTGTAATCCAACGGATCAGCGGTATGCGTCGCTGTATTCAATAACTCTCCCAAATTATGATTACCAGTGCAGAATAGCTTTAACAGGTGGAAACATAGATCGTATATTGATTTTCCGTTGTGTACTTCGAGCTCGTGATCATTCCCTCTGTACTCGGGCTTAGGTGGTGTGGTGTAAGCCTCATCTGTTTTAGTCGAATCAAAAGACATCTCGTACAACTCCAGTGTGTCTCGTATTGAAGCAGTTGGTGACGAAAAGTACCTGCGATACAAACGCATGTCGTATCAACTTTGTCAACACATATGTACCACGCCAGGTTTGAGAAAAAAAGCGGAATATTACCACAGATGGACGGCTAGTGATTTCTTCCAGTCGAAATCTTCGCAGACATTCAGAAGTCCGTGCTTAGTCAATACAAGTGGTTCACCCGCAACTAATGCGTACAGCTTCAATCGATCTAGCAAGATATTTTCGTCAGCACCGGCATCTTGCCATAACGCAATTTGCCGTTTCGTCAGCACTTTAGTGGGCATTCCACTTCGTAATTGCGCCATCAGTAAAGCCAAGCAATGGTCACCCGCCTCGCGTGCAGTTTTGCACGCCTCCTCTAGTTCGAAAGCTGCGATAAACCGAAGAGCATAATTTGGTTATAGATTATGCCGAAAAAAAAGTAAAGCTGTCCGGTTGTTCCTATGAAGTATACACACCGGATAATAACTGCAACATTTTTGTTTCGTTGCTGACATCAGGGGCCTCATGCTCAAGTGTTTTTCGTATAACGTTTTTAAACCATTCCCCTATAGCTTCTCGTCGGGCAATCACAATGTTATGATCATCTGGATTGTCTGGAACAATAAAATTTATTTTAAGCATTTACATCGTGCGCCATTCTTCTTTATACATTCCGTGTAGCACTACAGGCGATAAGGAGAATATCAGTAGTTTGACAAAATGATTGAATGAATTACAATGCAATGAGATACCTAGGTAATGAATTAATCGAATTGTGAATATTTGTATGGACAAACCGTACCTGAGGCAATGTTCGCATCAGGCAGAATTCCCCAAAGGGCCACGCTAAGCTTCCAAACGTTGGCAACATACGATGCAAAAGAATCAGTGGCAAATTGCTCTGCAAACTCTTCGGCTAAATTGCAATGAGCGTGCAAAGCCATGCTAGCTTTCGTGACATCCGTATCTACGTCGAAAATTGGACAATCTCCTTCTTGATTCATAACGCGATGAGATAACTGAATTTTTAGGTGTCCCTCTATACTTTTCTGAAAGGAAAAATAGATTAAAAAATAGAGGCCGCGTAACATTTGCAAATGTAAAGAACAGGCACCAAGCGATACTCACTTCGAATGTTTCAACGTCCGTTTCGTTACCACCTAAAATTTGTATACATTGAACTATAGAGACGGATGATATATCGTGCGAAGAACGACCAGAAACGTAGGTGCCGATTTTCTCAAAGGAGCTACGCAGTGGTATGTGCGATGACTGTTCCTGCGTGGTCAACGTGAGTAATGTTAAATCACGTCCCCAACTCGGTCTGAACATTCTTCCCATTTGTATACCTAGTTAAGCATTCAAGAAAGAATACATATATTCACGTCTGCTAATTGTAAAAATTCCAGATGAATAAAAAAACGGGACAAAGAAAAGTGGGAAAAAAGAATGAACTTAGTTTACCTGTGTCCGCAACTGAGCGTGCTTCAAGCTTATATATTAAAGACTTCGACAGTGGAACTACTTCGCATTGATACTTTAAAGTCCTTACAGTGATTGGAGTTATCAATGGTTCTGGGAAACTTTTCCCATACATTCCATACGACTTTGAGCCAACGATATCCATTGAGCATTCCAATTTGGAATCTATTATACAATATTTATATTAATTACATTGTAGCTTGTACAACGCTACTATCACAAATAAACCAACAGTTTCGCTTTACCTGATTTCGATATGGTCTGTTCTTCGTAAGCGATAGTTGGCGTACGATGAATCGTTAAGTTTGATCGCAATGTCGGGTTATAAGTTATATCAAATCTTTGTTCCCCGTTTAACTTCTGAACACTGTCTGGGAAATGTCGCAGAGCACCTTTTTGACCAGAAAGGAATGGCGTACGAATTGGTTCTAAAATAGTAATATCGTAGCAATTGTTTTAATAAGAATGAACACGACTATGGAAACAGAAATGCGAATATCATAATCTCCATACGATTGGTTTTACCTTGATCATAGGTTTCATTGCTCTCTTCGTCACTGCCCTCGAAGAAGCTGGCCTTCATTAGTTGAAGCTTATGACTGTCTGTGCCGGAAATGCGAGCATTGTCACCAGTTGGACTAACTGGCATCTGTTGCTTGCGATTATAATTTGCTGAAAGAATGAGGACACGTAAGCGGTGGCTGCGAGAAAACTACTTGTAGCCAAATGAAATGCAGAGTGTTAGCTACACGTTCAATACCTAGTGCTGAGTAAAATCCGCGAGTATCCAACGTAAGTGCCCCAAGTTCGGAACCATTTAAGTCTGAATAATCCATGTTTCCAGCTGTCGAATCACTAACCGGCCGGGCATCTTTGCTCTAATTGCGCACAAGTCGATAATAATTATTGGGTGCACCAGGAACATATAGGCGGCATAGAAATACCCATTTCCAACTTACAGCTAAATTATGCAACTAAAGAATAGGATACAGAAACAAATCTTACGGGAATTTTCGGTTGTTCCAATTTAGCTGCTGATTTTTGCTGCTGAGTTGCTACACATAATTTTAGCCTTTTCGGATCAGTTACTGGCTGGACATTATTCTCATCTTCGTCTGAATCACTCAACCCGTACTTCGAGAAATGATCTACCTGAAACGATAAACGGATCATGGTAGAAAACTTGGAATGCAAAGAGTGCGAAATCGTTTGCAATTACCTTGAATACCCAGGAACCAGTTTCTGGCCGATACTCGAGGAATCTGGTGTCATGTTTTGCTGATACTTTTCGCAGTTTTTCTTCGTAATTCATCGCTGCCAGCCGATGGGGATCAGTTATAGGTTTATGCAGTGATTTGTCGTGCGGCCATACACGATCTAAAGTAACTTGTGCTTTGCGATTTAATCCTTGCCCAACAGGAGGCTTCTCCCCGTCGTCCGGATAAATAATAACTTCTTTGTGTCGAAAATGTACAATTTCATCTAAATTAAGACCGTATATATCGAACGATTCAGGAAAATATACATTCCCATAATTTTTGCGTCCAACTGTAAAATCTGGTACAACACAGGTTTCTCCACACAAATAATCGTCCAATTTGTCGAGCGCCGGTATCGTGTAGTAACCTGCGCGTTTCAGCGTTACGTTTGCCGCATTTGCCTTCCAGTTAGACGATTGTAACGCTGAGAAAGAACTTTCGTCCAACTCCTGACTCGAATCAGAATTGTGGCTCGCAATGTCGGTACCTGATTTATCCATCAGAGACGAATTTCTCAAGGAAGTATCGCCGGAATTGTTCATTTCGGAACATATTTCGTTCGACGGTACTGTATTAGCGTATGGTCGCAATTCGGTAACCGTATTGTTCACCACTTCTTCGGACGACACGTTCGGGCCAGAGAATGGTGAACGTTGACTATCGAACGAGTCATCGATCGAATTTTTTGCCATGGCATTGCGTGGAAGGCTAGTTTTCAACCAGGACGACGAGGATCTTCGATCGTTTGCCAAATGTCGATTGTTATCTTGAATATGATTTTCTTTATCTACATTTTCGATCGACGTATTCTCAATGTACGAATTCGCTGCAGTCACCTTCTCGCCTCCCTTGCCAGGAGACGGAACGTTCTTCCCTACAGTTTGCGAATGATCAGCAGGCGAAGCAACTAACGAGTTCGACATCGACTTCGGACGCAGAACTAAACGCTTTGCATTTGGACGTGGTTGAAAAGCTTCAGACAAAGGGTCCTCCTCCTCCAAGCCTTCGAACATTGACTTCTAAAAACATTTATGATACGGACGTGACTAGACTGCATTTTATTTACAATATAAATTCAGTTCGTGCAGTGAACATCGAATACCTCACCTTCGACAGCTGTGCAGGTGTAACCACCTTGGCTTTGATCTTTGGTGATTTGTTATCAGCTGTTACTTTATACTGTGCACCATTTAATATTTTCGAAGGTACATTCGCCGGTTTCAATAATTCCTCCGTTTTGCCGGAAGCCTATAATAATGATGATTGTTAAAGACTAAGAACACGTGAGTAATTCAAACTGTAATTATATAGGTACGAATCCTTTGACTGTATATGTAAATATATGCATCACTTACCGGTAGAAGGTTTTTTAGTAACGGTGAATCCCCGAACGGTGCAGATACCAAAGCCAAAATTTGTTGATGCACCGGCACCGTTCCAGGAGTCTTTGCCTGATTAGTGGTGTTCCTGCAATGAGATGCATAAAGTATATAGAGCTTATAAATATATCTATCACTGGTGGGGAACGAGCAAAAATTTACAAAATCTATCGATACAGTACCCAGCGCCGATTAAACCCATTCCAATGCCAGTTCCAACGTTTGCATTGTTTCCAAAAGCTGAAGACCCGAACGACGAGGATGTATTAAAAGTTGCGTTGTTTGCTGTACTACCGAACAAACCAGGCTTTTGTTGACCAAATAACGTAGAACCACCACCTAACGCCAACCCCGTATTTGTACCTGTCCAATTATGAGTAGAATAAACTCATTTGTCTGTCTATAGCATATTACACGGTTATGCTCGTTTTGCGAGAAACATATAATTAATTTTTACCGAGGCCAGTCGATGGCGCGGATGTGGAACCAAAAGAGAATCCAGATGTTTGTCCCGCAGGCTTAAATGATGTATTAAACAACGAAGTACCAGTGTTTTGGCCAGCAGTGAAACCAGTTGGTGTTCCAAAATTGGACGCAGTAGTTGCACCGAAACTCGGTGTTGTTCCAAAAGCTGTAGTTCCAGTTGGTTTTGCACCGAACAGAGTTATGCTGGTATTGCTGGACGGTGCTTGACCGAAGCCAGGGAATCCAGCACTAGACGACGTGGATGGTACGTTGAAAGCCGATTTATTTTGATTAAATAAACCGATACTCTAGAGAGTGAAAGGGAGAGGAAAGTAGTGACGTTGTCGTGCATCTTGTTGCGCAAGGAGAAATAATTTGTATTTATTTTGATGTTTACCTGATTCGGCTGCGTTGCACCGAACGTTGACCCGAAACCGGCGGATTGACCCGTATTAATTCCACCAAAACCAGTCCCAGCGGTTTGATTAGTATTGCTGGTTGCGAAAAGTGGCGTTGGAGCTGCAGCTGTAGACGAAACTACTTTTATGTTGTTAAGATGAATATTATTTACGTATCCGTATTCGTGCATACGGGTTACGGTGATTCTTACGTCACGCGTATGACACATGTTACAAAAGTGTATACTTACTACCGAAAGGCTTATTCTGATTGTTGGTGCCAAATAAATTTGTGCTCGGTGTAGAATTGAAAGCAAAATTGTTTGTCGTTGTAGTTGAAGGTGTGCCGAAACTTGTTATTGGTTTTCCAAATAGACTATTCGAGGCGGGTTGTGAGGTTGCACCGAACCCTCCGCTCATTCCGCCAAAACCTAATCGAAATTATAAAGGACATAGTATTATAAGGCAAGTTATAGAACAATTCTACATTGAACCCATGCTTACCAGTTGTCGCAGTACTGGTACCTGCCCCTGTATTGCCAAAAGGCGAGGGTTGAGCTGGTGCGCCAAAAATACCTGTACTAGGTCCTAATCGGTGAGAGAAGCAAATAGTAAATGAATAGTACCGTATTCAAACGAGTGACGCTTATTATTAAATTGACTCAATATGTGCAGTACCTTTTCGGCCTACGGAATAATCTTCATACCGTAACTCCTCGTAGGATTTCGATTCGTATTCTTTCATGGTTGCGATACAACAATGTCTCGCCGATATAGTATGTGATATGCCATTCTTTGACATAGAATCGGTAGTAATGACGGGAGTAAATTTCACGACAGTACCAGTCATACTTGTGGTTGCTGTATTTGTTGTGCCAAACCCTTTGTAAATTAAAACAGCCGGAATGAATAAGTGAACAGCATCCACTTTTACATGGTAAAGAGTTATATTTAAAAGTACTACGCATACCAGGTGTTGTACCGAACAAATTTGTATTTCCGGTGGTAGGAGTTTGTCCAAAAGGTGTGGTCTGTTGAGCTGTTTGCTGTGGTTGTCCAAATAAATTTGATCCGGATGTAGCGCCAAAACTAAACCCGGCTGGTTTATTTGCTTGCCCAAATGCTGGAGTTGTAGTGCTTGTTCCAAAGAGATTTGTGCCTGGATTTTGCTGGCTGCCGAATAAATTCGTATTTGTGTTTGTTGTACCGAAGCCTGCGATAAAGACAAATGAATATAATATGCACGCAATCCATATTGATATCGGTTCCATTCCATGCTAACAAAATGAACCCACGAATTGTTACCTCCGAAAGATGGTTGAGTAAACGCAGGTGGAGTTGTAGTATTGCCGAACAAGCCACCAGTGGTAGAGCCTGCTGGCTTTGAATTGAACAGAGATGTGTTAGTACTTCCGAAGACAGGAGCGGCGCCATTTCCAAAGCTTGTTGTTGTAATTGGTTTTCCAAATCCGGCTTGACCAAACGGACTGGATTGCGTTGCTGTATTAAAACCACCTAGAAAGATGAAAAGAAATTCTTATAAAAAAACAAAATAAAGAAATGAGGTACAAATTATATTTCTGCAAGGAATGATCCACTTACTGAACGACGTATTACCAGATTGCCCAAACATACTTAAAATGATAGCTCTGATTTACTCTTTTACGTTTATCACTGCCTGCAATATGATGTCAATCGAAGGTAAGGTTACAATCGGCCATGTATGAAACAATGCACAAATGTAAAATGTGATGACTTTATCTTACGATTTTCGTAACGTTTATCAGACAGGAATAAATGCAGGCGTATATGCACAACACTTGTGTCTGGTTAACATTCAAATATTATGTACACTTATTTTCTTTTGTTTCCTTAAAACGTTAAAACTCAGAGGGCTACAGTTACGACGCCATAGATTAGCGCGAATTGTCAATCACTGTAATCGCAGCCAATATATATTTGTGGGAACTGTTTTACCTGTATTGAAATCATTCGTTAAATTTTTAGATCGTTAGATATGGGTTTTTCCGCACACTTTATCCCTGGTGAGATCCAGTTTGGTAGAAATAACTGGCAACGAGGTTACACAAATACAAATTTTTTGATGTGGATACCTGAAAATTTAAAATCCGAAGTAATATGAGGTGTGACAATTTGTGATTCGTCCTGCCGAGCTACCAATTGATGATTACATATAATTACTGGCAAGTATAAATTGCAAAACACGCACAATGTTCGCAGTAGTAAACTTTTAATCTTCGAAAATCGATTGATATTGTAGCGACGATATTGTATGTGGATTTTGTGGCACTAATCGAGCATGCCAGTGTAGGCAATATTGAAAAGTAAAAAAGTACTGCGATTCGTAGGTACTATGTCTCATTGGTTGATGACTTGTCGCTCAAATAGAAATTAAAAATATCGCTGACTAGTGGATTTTCAATTCCAAAGAGTCTAGGAAGTTTTATTTTCTTATCCTATGCTTATATTTTTGTGCTATGTAGGAAAAAATTAGGGTATGATCGGTGCTCGATCTGCGCTTGTTAAATTGCAATTATCTTAATAAATTACGTACGCAACTAATAGTAAATAACAAAGGATAATGGCGCAATTAAAATAGTTATATCACAGTACTCGGGCTAGCTTTGGGATTTAATAAAAGAATAGACTAATTTCTTTCTGGTACACATATGTACATTTCACTGACGCATGTGGGTATTATAATGCATGCATGTATGTACGTATATACGTATAAGTAGGCGGGTAGAATGCATTTGAGAAATAATGGCCGGGCAGTGCTGTTATCGCACACAGAAAGGAATCGTATGGATTTGACTTGTGATTCGAGCCAAACAAGGTTACGTTTTGTATTGAAATAAATAAATAATACAGCTTCATGTTAATCTGTATGATAGCTACTGATAAGAATTAAATAATCGAGGAAGGTTTACCAATTGGTGATCTATGTTGTTAGAAAATTTCGATTCCAATTCGCCCTGCAGTTGCATGTATGGATATAGAAATGAAGAAAAGAAATGTTTAAAATAGAAACGCTTGTCGTGTGATGGTCCTGTTTATCATGCGACTGCTTATCAAGCGACTGAATGAAGTCACATTGTTTGAGGAAGAAAGGACACATCGGGTCGCGATGCGACTTGCACCATGTAAAAGTTCGTGTATTCTTCTTGGTATAACGACGTTTGAGACACGCTCCTTCGCCTTGCATTGAATATTTTTACGCTTAATCAAAAATCTTCGACGTCATGGTGCATATACCAAGTGCGTATACTTACAATTTTTGGGCCAAGTCGCCCACAGAAGTTGTTGAACTGACATGTTTAATGCCAAATGGGGTCATTATACCTTTGGAAACTAATCGTAATATCACTTTGGCCGAAATAAAAGAGGTGAGTGAAAATTTTCTGCATTCTTTTAAGTCGTAACAATGATCCATTTATTATGGTAGCATAAAATTAGAATAGTCTTTGGAAAAATGTCAATCGCTATATGAAAATTTCTATAGGACCTCTGGGACGAAGCCAGCAAATATCCTCTTCATGGCACGCTAAAAGACGCCCCATCCTACGTATTTTCATGCATTAATTCTAACGCAGAAGTAGAGGAATTACGGGACGAAACTAGACGTTTATGCGATATAAAACCATTTTGTTCTGTACTCAAAGTAATAGAACGGGAAGGTGTAAAGAGCGATAGAAATCTAGATTCACAGATCGGTCTTTTGATTGGCAAAGGATTGCACGAGTTTGCAACATTAAGGAACTCTGAAGTAAACGACTTTAGATGGAAGATGAGAGTTTTAGGGGATGAAGTTGCTATGACAAGGCAAAAGAAATCTTGGATGGAAAAAGTACGTTACCAGTTTCCTACCCGACTAGCACCAACGCCTTTGATACCAAAAAACATTGAATGCCGATTAAAAGATGGGAATATTGTTCTACTTGCAAGATTTGAAAACACGGAGGTAAGACAATGGGTACTTTACTATTTTGTATTATTAAGATATACAGCAAAAAAAGAAATCTTTTGTATTGGATAATTAAAGTTGCATAAAAGATTTTTATTAATTCTCCTGGTCAGTTGGTATGTAAAGAACAGGATGTTTAGAATCTGTTGTTGATTTCTGTAGGTTCTTGCTCTCCTCGATGGTTGTATCATCCTTGAAACGCAACAATTTGTTACTAGGTTTGCTATCATTGCTGTTAGTATTTTCGCCACGTTTAAACTCGTTAAATTTTTCAGGTGTAGGTATCTTGAAGTTGACGGTAGCACCCTGATTAGATTTTTCTTTGTCCAGCGATTGATCATAAGCCTTGCAGTCCTCTTCCTTCTTAAGTAAGCATACACTGTCCTCTATTTTAGGGGAATTATGCGATAAAAGGAATTGAGCAGAATCCTGTTGCTGCTTTAAATTGCATTGTTTGCCATCTATCGGTTCATCGCTATTACATGCACCCGTGAGTTCATCAAGTTCTTTTAAAGTTTTACATTCTGCATCATCCATGAGATCTAATTTCAATTCAGCTTGCAGGGCAGACATTTGGGCCTTTTTAAAAATGTCCCAGATTATTATTATCGTTTACGATCATTCTCATTGTTGTACCTATTGAATTTTCATAGACATAGTTACCTCTAAAGAAGAAGCTTTGTATCGCCAGTATTGTAATTCCTTGGCAATGTTTATTTTTGTTTCTTCTTGAACCAACAGCTTTGTTGAAAGATCCTCGACCTTTATGCGTAGTTCATCTGTTTCCTTTTTTTTAGCCTCTAGCAGAGATTGGAAATACCTATAGTTTGCGTAGAGAAAAAGAAGGGAAGAAAGAAAGAGATAAAAAAAAACAAACAAAGACAGTATCCTTTAACGTTTGCGGGATTTCCGAAAATGTAATCGATTTTATACCCAAATGATGCGTCAGTGGAATTCAGTTGTTTAGAGTCGTCGTCGTTCTTCTTGATCTCAGTTTTCAATTTATTTTCGAGATCTGATATCCTGCTTTTATATTTCTGTATCAGCTCCTCATTCTCTGACAATGTATGACCCGCATCATTTTCCCATTTTCGAAGCGTTGCAACGTGTTCTGCTTTCAGAACTTTTATTTTTGCAATTTGTGACTTATATGCGCGTTTTATTTCCACATACTTTTCATGTAAAACATTCATTTTGTTTACAACATTTTGTCGTCGATCTTCTACTTCGGCGAACAGTGAGTTTCCTAGAAAGGAATAATTCCTAAAAATCTTCCTAGGATAATGAATCGTTTATTGTGTATATGTGTATGTATACCTTTGTGCAATTCACGTTTTGGTTCCATTTCGAGGGATGCCGCCTCGGCCCGCATAAGTGCAAGCTCGGCTCGTATGTCTTCTAAAGCTTGGTTCTTTTCATCTAACTGCTCTTTGATGGTCTATATCGATAGCAGGAGGAAAGAAATAAAAAATAAATAAACTGAAAATACAAAATGAAAAATGGAAAAGAAGAGAAAAGCCATTGGGCGTTCTATTCCATAAGATCATTGGGTTCAAATATTTCTATTTTCAAATTCAAGTAGATCGATGATTTGTCCCTCACACGTGTATAGATATCGAACTCGTCACATCGATTTTTCAATTCCTCGATCGTTTCTTCCGCGCATTCAAATCTCATTCTTTCTTCCCGTTGAATCGATAAAAGTTCATCGATACGGTTCCTTAATGCGATATTATCCGCCTGTAAAGAAGATTCGACAGAGGACTGATCTACGACAGAGTGTTTTACGCGTCTGTTATCGGCTGCACGTTGTTGCAATTCTTCGATCTCTTTTGTCCGCTCTGCTAATTTGGTTTCTAAAATGGAAATTGTGTTTTCATATTCTTCCGTGTTTGCACGGTCCCTAAAAGAAAAGAGCAGGAAGAAATATGGTAAGGGAAGTTTGAATATATACATAGATGAATCTGTCGTAAGAAGTACACATGTATGTATTTACTTTTCTTCGACTTCAGTGATAACCCTTTCCTTCTCGAAGATTTGACGATCAAAGGAACGTTCAAGTAATTCGTTTGCTTCTTGAACCTCCCGTAACATTGCCTCGTTTAATTCAAGTTTTCGTTTCAAGTCGTGAACCACTTGCCGGCATTTTTCGTGTTCGATTTTTAATAGCTTGTACAAACGATCACTGGCTCCTTCGGAATCATCGATGTATTCTTCGTTATTCTCATCGTTCGTTGAATCTTGTGCCGACATATTTTAAGGTTAAGTTTCGTGGTGTAGGTAATATTCAAATTCGAACAAATTACGACGGATGTCACTCGATGAACGTGAAAAATCTACGTCGTATACTACTATGGCGTACTATCTACCGCCGTTTCTCTCAATCGAGAATCGGGAGCTCTATACTTACGCATACATGTTGCGAACGAGGCATAGACCCCCTTCCACATGTGCGATACTTTCCCCCCTTTCGTGTTCCCTGTTTACCCAGCGTTTCGTTGTTGGAAGGGATTGTGCTTTAAAAATAGGAGCAGAACAGGGAGTGACAGAACATGTCAAAATGATAATAAAGCAGAAAGGTGAAGGAATCATGTTTTCCCTCCTTTGCAAATTCCACAAATTTTAATTTACGAACATCTAATTGCAATGCATATGATTTCAGGCGGCGTTCACGTTCCAAATATCGCACGCAATAACACCCCATCAATTGTTGGTATCTATTTTAAATAAACGAGCCAATACTTTAATGTCCAGGGGGCATCCAAATGATTTCACCTTGAAGGTGTGCGGACAAGAAGAATATTTAATAGGGGATTATCCTTTGATACAGTTTAATTATATTCAAGACTGCTTGGCGAGAGACATTACACCTACATTGGTTACTTTAAGCAGAGACAGCGTCTCCGTAGATCATGACAATATCATGGAGAATGCAGAAGCGGATGCCCTGCAACGCACGAGGCCTTCATCCTCTACACTGACATTGCGAAAAAAGGGGAAGCATATATCTGCTTGGAAAATAGAGGAACCATTTGTTTTTACTGTGAACGCGATATCGCGGTTGAACTGCGACGCTGCCCACCGCACCGTCGAGGTATCATCGAACATTTGTACTTTAGAAGCTGCTATATTTTGCCTGGCTAATTTCGTTTTTGTTCTCGGTGATTCCCGTTTGTACAGATCGGTCTCCAGGCTGGCCTTTTTCACGGCGGCAAATCCCTGTGCGAAAGTCAGAAGACAAAGGAGACCATTGTTAGCTCCGATGGTAGTTGCGAATGGGAAGAAACGTTAAGATTCGATATAAAAGTGCGGGACATACCGCGAATGGCTAGGCTGTGTTTTGTTCTTTATGAAATTAGTAAGACTGCGAAAGGGCTGAAGAGCCGTAGATTAGTTAAGGATACCAAACAAGAGTTTTTCATAAACCCATTGTGCTGGGCTAACACGACCATATATGACTTCAAGTGTCAATTCAAAACTGGAGCGATGACACTTTACACGTGGACGTATGCCGAAGATATGCAAAACGACGATTTACTGCACCCTCTTGGAACGGTAGTATCAAACCCTCACATAGACAGAGCAGCCGCTTTAATGTTAACATTTCCAAAGTAAGCCTTACCGAAATACTGTCGACTTTATACTACATCGTTTAATGCTTTGGAATTTTCTGTAATCTGTGTTCAACCTTTGTTAGCTATGGGAAAGAGAAATCCGTTCTGTATCCCACGCCAGAGAAAATGGTTGAATATGCGAGGAAGTTACGGGAATCGTCTACGGACTGTTCGATTCAAGAAGAACCCGAACAAGAATCCGACATCGGTAAGCTGCAACAACTAGACCAGCTTCGGTTATTAGCGGACAGAGATCCATTGCACGAGCTTCACGAGCAAGAGCGGAAAATAATGTGGACGTTAAGGCATCATTGTCTCCTTGAGATTCCCACGCTCTTGGCCAAGTTGTTGCACTGCGTGGAATGGAACGATCATAGGTGAAAATCTATATATACGAAATACCAAATGCTAGGAAAATATTTTAACGTCGTTCATTTTACCACATAGAAAAAAGAGAACGTTTATATCTACTTTCCGATTCTCGACGTATACAGGGAAGTGGCAGAAGCTACGGCGTTGGTGCAACAGTGGCCCAAATTGCCGGTTGAAAGGGCACTCGAATTATTGGATTACGCTTATGCCGATCAAAATGTACGATGTTTTGCTGTGCGTTGCTTAATGGATGTCACCGACGAAGATTTGAGCCTTTATCTGTTGCAATTGGTGCAAGCATTGAAACACGAGAGTTATTTGTCCTGCGATTTGACCGAGTTCCTATTGCGACGTGCCCTGAACAATCGAAGCATTGGCCATTTTCTATTCTGGCATCTTAGGTTTGTACAATTATAGACGATCCTTCTGTTCGTTCCTGTCCACAGGGGAACAGACAAAAAAAGTATATCGTCCCTTTTGCTTTTTTGCTTTATTCATTGCTCATCTTTTGTCAGATCAGAGATGCAAGTAGGCGCCGTATCTGTCCGCTTTGGCCTGATACTAGAAGCCTATTGCAGGGGAAGCCAACAGCATATGAGATCCCTGTTTAAACAAATGGAGTGTCTAGGTAAATTAAAATGCGCATCTGAACAAATAAAACAGCGGAAAGATCGCAAAGCCGCGCTGCAAGGTTTCCAAGAGTTCATTCAAGAACCTCACTGCCAGGAAGCGTTGTCAAACGTCCTGAATCCCTTGGATCCAAGTTTTCGCTGGAACCGCATTAAGTGAGTTTCCGAATTGAGTACGGGTTCACTCCTGCCGGTCGAATAATTACAAATGTTAACCATTTACAGGATTGAGAAATGTAGGGTGATGGACAGTAAAATGCGGCCGCTTTGGCTGGTCTTTGAGAATTCGGACCCGTTTGCCGACGATATCTATTTGATACTCAAGCATGGGGATGATTTGCGACAAGACATGCTCACGCTACAAATGATACGAATCATGGATAAATTGTGGAAAAGGGAGGGCCTCGATTTACGTATGAATCCTTACGGTTGCATATCAACGGAGAACAGAGTTGGTATGATCGAAGTGGTTTTAAATGCAGAAACCATTGCCAATATTCAGAAGGAGAAGGGCACATTTTCGGCAACAGCTGCATTCAGGTATGTTCACGTAAAGATTACTTGGCGTATAGATTATTTATTGATTGCTATCTACAGACGAGGGTCTTTACTTGCTTGGCTGAAGGATCATAATCACACCGAGGCAGCGTTGAACAGAGCGATCGAGGAGTTCACATTGAGTTGCGCGGGTTACTGTGTGGCAACGTACGTTCTCGGGATCGCGGACAGGCATTCGGACAATATAATGGTGAAGAAGACCGGTCAACTTTTTCACGTGGACTTTGGTCACATACTTGGCCATTTTAAAGAAAAATTTGGATTCAGACGCGAACGTGTGCCGTTTGTATTGACGAATGATTTCGTGCACGTAATAAACAAGGGTCAAACAAAGAAAGGCCAAGCAGTCGAGTTCCAACGATTTCAGAGCCACTGCGAACAAGCTTTCCTCGTTTTACGGCAACATGGAGGACTAATATTATCTTTATTCGCTATGATGATATCAACCGGGTTACCCGAATTGTCATCGGAAAAAGACCTAAACTATTTAAGAGATACTTTGGTATGTTAACATTTTTCTCCTCCTTACTCTTCTAATAAGATGACAAAAGAATAGGGCGAATATTGACTTAATCTACAAACTTGTAATTAGGTGCTGGAGATGTCAGAGAGCGAGGCACAAAAGCATTTTAGAAGCAAATTTGACGAAGCTCTTTGTAATTCGTGGAAAACTTCGTTAAATTGGGCCTCGCATAATATGTCGAAGAACAATAAAACAACCTGAATCGGGATGAAGCGGCCGAATACGTGGGAAAGACAAGAAAGCAGTAAAGCAGAGGAGACAGAAGAAACAGAAGAAACAGAAGAAACAGAAAAGAAGGCGAATAAAGAAGAAGAAACATGGATCGAAGGGGAATGCTTTTGAGGTGGATAAATGATGTCGTGTTGTGTTCAAGTATGAAAAATTGGAATACAACAAATTGAAGATTTTTCTTCAGAAGAGCGGGATGAATTTTTTTCAATAAAGCCGGACAAAAAGGAAAACTGGGAAACACAAGGGAAAACGTGATCTGCGAAGATGATCTGTAATTATCTTTCTTGTTGGCGTTGTCGTCGCATTCTACCGTGTTTTATGAACAATAAGGCATGCACGCGAGCGCGCTTAACTTCCGATTGTCTATTCATTCACGCAGTTCACCTTCCCCCTTGCCTCTTTGCCACTTTTAATAGGTGGACGGAAAATAGAAGCCGAATACGTATATAGTACATATCAGTGGTTGACATTGCGAACGTGGATTCTTAAAGAGATTATTCGCGACGTTTCTTTCTTCAGGAGATGTTTCTAAACATCCCGCACGTCGTACCAGATTGTCGCAGTATCGTGGCTGTGCCGTTCTACCAGCACTCTTTACAACCCGTCGATCGAAATGAGAAATGTTCGATGGGATTGGGAAATGGTCCGAATAGCCGTCGAAATCTTGAAATACTATTGTATCGACTATAATAAAGTTATTCTAATAATGTAACCGATTATCCTTTGTAAATCTCGCCCCATTAAAAATAAAAATAGCTGCCAAAATTGTATTACGAAAAAGAAGACGTACACGTCAATGCAAAAACTGTGTGCCTTTATATACTATTGCGATACATGTAACTAGATGAATCCGTCAAATGCCATTTAATTGCATAATGTCGCCTCGCCTCGTTTTCTTCATTTTTTGCGTAATGTAAATTGCAAGGCTCACGTAAGATCAATGTGGTACTGTAAGATAAAATGCAAATCCAAATGAATGCAACCACAGACGAGATATAGCGTAGATCTATCGCCATGTGGATTTTTCTGTTTCACGTGCGATTACTATACCGACTTGAAAAATTAAGGCCGATTTGAGCGTCTTCTGTTCATGCATTATTTTGCATTTACTTTATGTAGCAGATGTCACATAAACCTTAATATTACTTTTATTATGGTATGGGAAACGAGCTTGATGCTTAAATAAACAGAAGCTTTTATAAAAGTTCATATTTTAATTCTGCAAGTACAATTTTTTGGCATTTGAAAAATTGATCAATTTTGAACCACGAAACGCTATAACCATCTAGCGGTTGATAACGTTGCGAGTGACATGGAAATGGTAATGGAGCTCTAGAGCCACACAACAGGAAAAATAAAATACATTGGATGATAGGCTTATTCTTATATCTCGCCTGTGATGTAACGTATGAACAAAAGGGATAGAAGAAAATGATTATACCGAGCATGATTACGTATACAAGGCCGCCGTGTGGATTCTTTGCTGCGTTATTGGTCGCGTTGTCGGTAAGCCTGTGGATCAACGGAGTCGCGTTACATAAGTTGACACAGAGCGGCGAAAGAACGAACGGCTAAGGGAGGTGGAAGACAGGCAATCCGAGAATGTTATGTACTCCGTTTGCGGCTACCGCGAACCTAAGCTGTAGCTTGTGTACGGAGTCGAACACGTCGAGTTGTATCTCTTTTAAACGCGTTGCAATTATCGACGACAATTATTTAAGCATCAAGGAGTATTTCTTTCGCTTCGTAAGTTTCCATGAGACTCTGACTGAAAAGTAACAGTTGAGGGGGTGGATGCAGTTTTACTAGCACGTTATCGAGTCTTTTAATTGGCAAGGATTTCACGGGAATATTAACTGACTTCCTTGCAGCTTAAACGCAGAACTGTACTTTTCGCGAATCTAACTTATTGTAATACATGCGACGTTAAAGAGTGCCAGGGATGCGATGCCTCGTAGGCAACGTTGATCTACTTTGTTTGCACGTGAATGTTATTCTACGCAACGGGTACATCGCCCAACGATCCAAGGATACATCGCAGATGAGCTTGATCAAAAGTTGAATTGGAATACCATAGAAAATGACCGCCACAGAAGAAAGTGAACCGCTAATACCGTCAAGAGGTTTGAATACCAGAGGGTGTAAATCACAAGTAATCTCGTATAATGCGATCTCGCTGGTAAGCATTGCTATTTTAATAAGCATTACAATTCCACAAAAACCCGTAATCATTCCCGATATCTGACGATGTTAAATTGACGAACATACATTACCGATGTTTCATCGCTATTTTAGTATCATCCCCCATATTTCTAAATCTTCTACTTGCAATTACCTACGCTAATATATTCCGTCGGGCTCTATTCCTATTTCTTCGATAGTAATGTGATCTCGTGTGCTCGTAGGAAGGGATCGAAGGTGACTCGATATCCTCCAGAACTGCTACCGAAACGATCTCATTGAAATTAAACACAATCGCACGCTCTCCGAGCACGGAGAGTACGCCGTTAACGGCAGCCACAGTTACACCCGCGTATACGCGTTCGATCGGAAATGCGGAAAACGAATCGATTACGTATACGTGGAGCGATTTGAACGTGTACGCCGCACGGAAAAATGACAAGCCATGGAGCGTTTTCCTGAAAGGAAAAGGATCGGTAGAAAGAAAGCATCTACTGAAGGATGGTAATATATGTATACGCCTCTCCGCACAGTTGATGGATCTGCAAATTTGAAAAGGGAGTATAATTGCCATGGAATTCTGTTACAGTATGTGGCGCAGCATATCCGGGTGAATTGCTGGTAATTATGGGATCATCGGGTGCTGGTAAAACCACTTTATTAAATGCGCTGACTTTTCGCTCGGCCCGTGGAGCAACTGTGTCCGGCATGATGGCCGTGAATGGAAAACGAGTATCTTCCACGATACTTACATCACGGACTGCGTACGTGCAACAGGATGACTTGTTCCTTGGCACCTTGACCGTTAAAGAGCATCTTTTATTCCAAGCCATGGTGCGCATGGATCGACGAATACCTATGGAACAGAGGATCGATCGAGTACACCAAGTGATCAATGAAGTACGTAAATTTGTTGGCTGCGATCACTCATCAATTCGTTCCCCTCGAACGGGGGTGTTGGACAGGGTTGCCCCAAAGTTGAATAATCTATAGATCCCAACCCCCCCCCACGCCCCCGTTCTTTGGCAATCATTTTTTTTGTGCTTGCGGGTGCGCGTGCCTGTCGTTTTGTTTCCAGCTTGCTCTAAGCAAATGTAGAAATACAGTGATTGGTCAACCAGGGAGAATTAAAGGACTATCCGGCGGTGAAATGAAGAGGCTGGCGTTCGCATCGGAAGTTCTCACCGATCCACCGTTGATGTTCTGCGACGAGCCTACATCTGGTCTTGATTCGTTTATGGCGCATCAAGTGGTTTCCGTTTTGAAAGCTTTAGCCGGTAAATACGTATATACATATGTACATACATAAGTCTGTCGAATACGCATATGTATATCGCGTATATGATATCGACGGAAGCCGCGACCTGCATATGATGTATGTATGCAACGAGACTTGATGGACACATCGCGATGTTACAGCACGTGGCAAAACCATCGTCGTCACTTTGCATCAACCCTCGTCGGAACTGTTCGCTCTGTTCGATAGGATTTTGTTGATGGCCGAGGGAAGAGTAGCCTTTATGGGTACGCCGTCGCAAGCATGCACATTTTTCGAGAAGTAAGTGACAAGGGCGATGCTCGGAACATGTGCACTGCGAGTGCAAAACACGCGCATCTTCCATAGATGTTGGTTACGATTTTTTTTACTTAGGCGAATTTCCTTTGCACAGACTTGGCGCCGCGTGCCCCAGCAATTATAATCCGGCCGACTACTTCGTGCAAATGTTGGCGATTGTGCCAGGCCAAGAAATATCTTGTCGCCACGAGATAAACACCGTGTGCGATGCGTTTCGAAAGAGCGAGCATGGCATCAAGATCGCGCTGGAGGCAGAGGCTGTGAACGGCGAATTTGAAGATTCCCTGAGAGATAGGAAGTATCTTACTAAACGATCGCAGTACAAAGCGAGTTGGTGCGAACAATTTCGCGCGGTTCTTTGGCGATCTTGGTTGTCGGTTATCAAGGAGCCCATCCTCATTAAAGTTCGCTTGTTGCAGACTATCGTAGGTTCAGTTTGCTCAAACACAGTACAATCTTTACAAATATTTCCTATTAAACGAGCCATCGGTCGATTGTCTTTGTCTTTTTATCTTTGTCCAGCTGGTGTCCTTGCTGATCGGAACTGTTTACTTCAACCAACATTTAGATCAAGACGGAGTAATGAACATTAATGGTGCTCTGTTCATATTTCTCACTAACATGACCTTTCAAAATGTGTTCGCCGTGATCAATGTAAGATTTCTTCTCTACGGATTGCAGAACGAAACGTTACATTATCCTTCCCGCGCAGGTATTTTGTGCAGAGCTGCCGATATTTTTGCGGGAGCAGAGAAACGGTATGTACCGTACCGATGTCTACTTCCTGTGCAAAACTATCGCCGAAGCGCCTATATTCATAGCTGTGCCATTTCTCTTCACCATCGTTGCTTATCCTATGATTGGCTTGTATCCTGGTGCCGGACATTTTTTCGTTACCGCTGGCATCGTTGCTCTGGTTGCAAATGTTTCGACGTCTTTCGGTACGTTGTTCAGTATTACAAACTCATCACCACCGTTTACGTTTCCTTCTATGTTATTTTTTACAGGCTATCTGATATCCTGCATCAGCAACAATTTGTCTATGGCATTGTCCATCGGACCACCGGTGATAATACCATTCTTATTGTTCGGTGGATTTTTTTTAAATACGGCGTAAGAATAAAAACGGAAACTATCGAACACGATGTACATCCAGATGAATACTTATACCTATCGTGCAATTTCTTGCAGATCCGTTCCAGTATATTTCGAATGGTTCTCATATTTATCGTGGTTTCGTTATGGTAACGAAGCTCTTCTAATTAATCAGTGGTCGGATGTAGAATCTATAGAGTGTACAAGAAGCAATGCAACGTGCCCGAGGACAGGACGAATGGTTCTGCAAACGTTCAATTTCAAGCAGGTTCGTGGTACACATTTCAATGTTTCATGCCAAAGATGCTCGACTTGTTGTACAATTAAACTTATTGCCCCCGATTATAGGACCACTTCTGGACAGATATCGCGTGCCTTTTCTCTTTAATCGTTGCATTTCGTTTATTGGCATTTCTCGCGCTCTTATCAAAGACTCGGCGAAACTCTAAGCAAGGGTAAGAAGAAAGAGAGGAACACCAAAAGGCTACTACATATTCAACAACTGGGGCCAGCGCAATTGTACCAAGGGTCTCACAGAACCAATGCAGTTTTCTATTGTGCGGGCTTCCTGCAAGTTTTATATTTCCCCCTTTATATTGTACTTATGCACGGTGTAGAACACACCGCTGCACCATTGTAACATTTCCGTCGTTTCCATTAAATTATCGAAGTAATTAAAGGCATTCTGTCCAAACTATTTTTGAGAGATCCGAAATATTTTCTCACTCTTGTCGAGAAACGCTACACACGCATTATTATGTTGCACTTCCGTTTGCTCTGTAAATCCGTTGTGGAGAAAATGCGTTTCGGTTAACAAGTACCGTACCACGCGTAGTGGTTTCGCAGTTTCCAGTCGTACGCATTTACCGCAGAGAAAATCTTCAGAATTAATAAAAAATTGAAATAGGCGAGTGACCGGACGGTGAGCTGTCAAAGTAGTCCGGATCGAATGCACTTGCATTCGATTCGATAGCTCGGTATGGATTTCCTGTTAACTGTTGTGGGTGACGAGCGGTGGATGGTTATGACCACGCAGCACGGTGTTGACCACCCATCCAAACACAGACTCCGATATCGTTAGCAAACCGGTTGTTATACATACCGTGCGAGCGCGTATACGTTGTAAAGTGCATCGAGAATGGAGACATAGCATAAGATAGTATCTACGTTTGCCTGATAATAAAATTGTTAATAAATACTTGTGACTAAATAACGAACGAAATGAAACATTTGTATTTCTTTTTTTATTATTTTTTCTCCCGTTTGTGCTAGCTGTGCAAATGTATGCACGTAGATCGCGACGAAAAGTAGCAATAAGAAAACCTGTTCGACGTAGCGAACATGTATATACATGTATGTACCTATATGAATCTTCGGTCATACAGATCGGTATGTGGTAGGATTAAAAAAAAGATAAAGCTTGTTCGAGGCAGGTATAAGGTTTCCGTCTTCGATTACTGCAACACCTCCAGTCCGGCTTCCCCATACACCAGTCCGTGTGCATTTACTTAGAAGCTCAGTGGTAGTTGTAAACAGTGCGGACTTTTTCCCCGGAGGTGATTACATTGTTTTCTAACATTTCCATGCTGCAATACTTCTTGCATCTATTATAAAATGTTATTAATGAAATCATTTTATTAAGTTTGATTTTTCCTTTCGTCTTATTCGAATGGTTATTATTTGATAATAATTTCGTTTCATTGAAGTATCGTTTTCCTCTTTTCCATAATACAAATCGGAAAGTTGAGAATGGTTCGTGGCTCGATTATATTGAACAATGCAGATGTAATACCATATGGAGTGTTACGTGTGTCTGTTAGAAGACTTTGTTCAATCGAGAGAATATGAAAACGGAGGACACGTACAAGTCAAGTGGTAGCGCAGGAACAGTCCCGTGGCTGTGGGTTCAGTAACATTCTTGTTTGCGAGACGAGATGGTTCCATCGGTCGGTTGTTTTATGTATCGACGTCTCTTCTTCGTTTGATTTTTTTGGAAATCTTCATTAAGAAAACACGTTGATGTAAATCGGAGGTAGATTGAACGGAAACGTTTTAGGCAAGAAAGAAAGGAAAGAAAGCGAGAAAAGAAGAAAGGGTGGGAAAATCAAATTCTTGGAGAAGCTGTCCGATAAAGCGTACACGATGTACGTTTTGAGGGAAAATCAGTTGTCTCGCACGAATTACGATAATCCCATGGACGTGGAGACAATTAGTTTGAGTGGCGTGACGCTTTCGTGGAGGAATTTATCAGTGTATGCGATGGATCGTGGACGAAGAAATGTGTGCAAACAACTGATCGATAGTGGTTTGTAATTTGGTTCTTGTGAACACTCCAACTGTTTAGAATACGTGTTCGATAATCTTTGTCCCATTTCAGTGCGGGGCACCGCAAAGCCAGGGGATCTAACAGCGATAATCGGAGCCAGGTAAGTTTTCTGTGATTGAAATATGAGCTTCTCATCACCTCCCTTATTTTCTTCGTTAATTTAGCGGTGCCGGAAAAAGTTCACTGATGGCTGCACTAGCTTTTCGTACCGGACGTAAGTATACGCTCCTTTTTTCCTTCGGTCCATCTAGATTATCATTCAATTCGCTGCTATTTGTAGCCGAATGTTTGATTCACGGCGATGTGCGAGCAAATGGCGTGCCCGTCGACTCCTATTATATGATGCGAAACAGTGGCTACATGCACCAAGAAGATATATTTGTGGAAACAATGACAGTGACCGAGCATCTTTGGTTTATGGTATCCCATTCGTTTCAAGATAAACTTTGTTGATTCAGATTATATGTACATTGTTCATCCCCGTCACATTTCTATGCTCCCTGATTACCGGCAACCCCCTTTTCAATTTACAGGCTCGAATGAAGTTTGACCGTAGAGTACATGTCTCGGATATCCATGAAAGAATACAGGATTTGCTGAAAGATGTTGGCTTAACAAATAGATATGACGTACAAATTGGCGGTGGCATCGAAGATAAAGTATTATCTGGTGGTGAAAAGAAAAGACTGGCCTTCGCTACGGAAGTACTTACATTACACCTATATCTTTTCGTCTGTTTGCCTTTACTCATTTCTTTTGACTTTCCTTCCTCTATCGGCGCATTTCATTGAATGGAAAGTGCCGTTGAAGGTACACCACTTCAAGGAAGAATAAAATGGCGATAAAAATTATTCCAGCTGTTAACAGATCCAGAAATACTATTCTTGGACGAGCCTACAACCGGACAGGACTCTCATTCCGCAAACAGTCTGATTTCTCAATTGAAATCTTTTGCGGAGAAGGGACGAACGGTCTTATGCACTATACATCAACCTAGTTCTGCTGCATTTAGATCGTTCAGCCGAATAATCTTGATTGCCGAAGGTCGACTTGCATTTACTGGCGGCGTTGACGAGGCGGTACAATTTTTCGCGAGGTACATATTTTTTTTTTTGCAAACGCAAACTTACATTTTTATCCGATTGATTTATTCCTCAGTCATGGCTACGAGTGTCCACGGAACTACAATCCTGCTGATTTTCTGATCGCGATGGTCGTGACAAATTCGCACTGTGGTAACAGGGGAAATGTAGCTAAAAAAATGTGCGACGCGTTCTCGACTAGCGAGGCGTCCAAAGAAATCGATCGTATTTATGAGAACCAGATTCAATTGATGCGCTCTTTGAACGTGAGCCCCTCTTTGATTATTACTTTTCTTCTTCCCGGTTTGCTGTTTCTCTTGCCTTCTTTTTGTTTATTTTTAAATTTTTGTGCTCGGCGTACCAAACGGACAACCGTGCATGCCACCTTCTTCTGTACGCTTATTGCCATCAGAGGACGTCGAATGTAATTTTTGGCACGAAATTCATTGCGTAAGTGTTGGATAAAATTGAAAGTATTACTGCTGGTGGATACTGGTCCATCCGTATACATTAGGCTTATTCCTTAATGCAGAAGGAAGGAAGTGGGATATTGTTCACGACTGTACTGGCTGGTTTACCGACATTTCTTGCAAGTTTTGAGAGACCCAACGGTGCAATTCATTAGGATACTCCAAAAAGTGGTAAGCAATTCTGTGCGTAAGAGAATATCAGGGGGCAATTAGGTTTCCAATAATTAGCGAGAAATGAAGCATCAAGATGGACAAATTTTGCAGAGTGTTGCAACCATTGCCGGTTTATGTTTCCTGGGTTCCGTACATTTGGATCAGCTTGGAATTCAAGCTACGCAGGGTGTGCTTTTCATCTTGGTATCGGAAAATGCCTTCTTTCCAATGTACGCCACGTTAAACTTAATACCGCAAGAGTTGCCGCTTCTTCGAAGAGAGTATCGAGCCGGAATGTATCCTGTTCATCTGTACTATGTGGCGCGCACACTTTCCTTGGTAAGTATATCTTCTAACCGAAAGAAAACCAATTGAGGGATGATTTAATAATGACTTGCGAACGATTTGCAGCTACCTGGTTTAATAATAGAGCCAATGTTGTTTGCAACAATTATATACTGGCTGGCAGGATTGAGAGATAACGTTGAAACTTTCGGATTAACATTGCTAGTTCTGCTGTTTACCATAAACGTATCCACCGCTTGCGGTTAATTTTTTTTCACTCACTTATGCTTGGAGAAAAGGCGGCGTTCGAAGGAGTAATCGGGTTAAAGCAAGCATTGATTCAATTGTATTGCAGGTTGCTTCTTCTCGACGGCTTTCCAAAACGTCCCATTAGCCATGGCGTACTTGATACCCTTCGATTATATCCTTATGATTACCATGGGTCCTTTTGTTAAACTAGGGTACCCGTAACTATAATTACCAATAGTATCGTATTTTTCAGCTTATGTTTTAACTTAATTTATTTTAGATCGCTACCAATCTATATCCGATGGGTGAAATACATCTCATGGCTATTACATTCCAGCGAAGCGCTTACTGTTCTTCAGTGGAACGGAGTATATAATATATGTATGTGTTGTACCCTCTTGATGAATATGTGTAATCCAAGAAAATTGACAATTGATACTTTCCGTATCGTTTTCAGCATGCGACATAACCGATTCTGAATTACCATGCATCACCGAAGGTGCCGGAGTTTTACGTCGCTATGACTTCGATGAATCTAATTTTTGGATGGACCTGGTGCTAATGACTGTTATATATCTCATTTTTCATGTACTCGCTTACGTATGTTTGTGGAATCGATGCAGATGGAAATAAGGAAATGTGCATTGATTTAAATTTCTTGCTACGGCACAAATTGTCAATTGTTTGGCTTTGTAATGTATTGAGATAAACGTAAAGGCAGTTTAATTCCCTTTGCTATACCTTTCTTTCTTTTTAAAAATGAGTTAACTCGGCGGGCTTTACAGAAGCGACGCCTATATTCAACGACAAGAAGCTATTACCGTATTGAAGCACGGTAAGCAAACACCCTGTCGGTACAATTTACGATTAAAGAGCACGATGAAACAAAGCAACATAAGAATGTTGTAAAAATGTAAAGCAAGAGAAGAACAAATCCTAGAGGTTGTTATATCTAGACTGCGGAAGTTTATGCAAATTCATATATCTCGTTTGTGGAAATTGCTTCCCTGATTCCCCCATAGCATTCACATATATTCACATAATTGCATGACTCCTGAGTTTATGAGCAGAGGACGCTCAAGTCAGTGTCGGATTTCTTAGTCGGTATGGCAGTCACGTTATGCCAAGAAAGTCCATAATGTAATGTGTCTATGCAAATATGTCATCGGTGCAGCGGTTGTTACAATGGTTGCCTATCATCCGGGTTCACGAAGACGCCTCGAGATGTCGCGTGCATGCACCTTCGCAAAATATCGAAGCCACAAAGTGGATTGTGGGATAGGGCAGGTAGGTGAGAGCGAGTATAATGAACGGCGGCGTGATTGTGAGTATGGTCCGCCGCGAAAAAAGGATGAAGATTTGCAGAAGAAAGAAGAGGTGAAAAGTACAGAAAGACTGGTTAGGCTAATGGCGGGCATAAATGTGATATTTCGTAATGCTTTTTTGTCAGTCGGTGAGCATTAGTTTAGCGAAACGAAGGCAATAAGTATCGCAACGAATATGCAACCATTACTTTTCCTCGATTTCCAATGACGACGATTCCTATAGACTTGATTATCGTGAGTGCGCTCCATTCTTTTAGGCCGCCATCTTGTTGCGCCGTGCCGTGCCGTATCGTGCCGTATCGTTTTGTGCTGTGAACGTTAAATATTCCTCTCGCACGAAGGTTAACAAATTTATTAAAGCAGTTTAGTGGATAGTTTCGTTTGCCGACACCAGAAAATGAGAAATTCAAGGAAATGGTCTGGACGTGCGACTCAAGTTAACCTATTACATATGCAGGTGAACCAAAGCGTCGACTTGATTGACATGAGGAGGGCCCGCGGAGGGCGGTCGGCTGCTATTTATGCTCCAGTATAACTGAAGAGAAGAATCGGAGTGTCACAGCGATTATACGTGTGCGCGAAAGCTGTTTCGTTTACAGTAATGGTTCTGCCGTGTGCATAAATTCTTAACGAACAGGTGCTATGTATTCAGTTGGAAATGCACTAATATAAGCAGTAGTTATCATAACTATCGCTTATCAAGGAGGATTATGCCTTCGAAAACAAGGCCCGACGCCCGCCGAAACACCATCCTTTACGGCGAGCGTCCTACTGGAAATACATGCATCGCCTGATGTTTCTTTCATCATTTCGCTCGAGTGCAGTTCGTCCGGATGAACGTTTCACGAGTGAAGAAGAAAACCAAAGGGACGGACTGAGTTTCGCAGCACCATTTAATTTATCGCCGTATCACGGAGGACGAGAGAGAGAGACGAAAGTGGCGCTGCCAACTCTCGATACGCGACGCATACTACTAAAGGTGTATATCCGATGTAAGTGCGCTTCTTATTCTATCTCTCTTTCTCGTTCTGTACTCCCCGCTTCACCTCCTTCAGACCTGTCGTTCCTCCATATTTTTCTCTTCCTTCGAACACATTTTTATTATTACTTTTATTCGACAAACATTACCGACGATGAACATTTCAGACTTGCATAGTTGTTGGTGCGCCCGTAAACCTGTCGAGTATTCGTGAGGTTATGTCGTTGGAACAAATTTCTGTACATTATCCCTTTTGTATAATACTTCAATTCCTATTTCAATTATGGGCTGCTGCTATTTATAATGCTTCAAGAGAATTTGGTTCCTCTTCGGTCAAAATAAACGCAGCAGTCATGAATAATCCTGAATTGCATGATGTACCGCGGAGAACTTAGTAAACGGAGCCTATTAAGGAGGTCCTCTTCGCTCGTGCAAGCAAATCAAGGGAAAGGTAATGTAAAAACCGCGAAAACAACGCAACATGTACATACTTACATTCCCACATTCTTATCGTTCGTTTATCGTGATAAAATCGTACAAGTCAATTTTAAACACCGTCGCAACCGATTCGGTTATCAGTTTCATGTATCGCTTTACGTTTATTTGGACATGAATAAGCCTGGTAGATTTTCGTTTAGGCACGAATATTAAAAGGGAATAGTCTGAATTTTCATCGTATTATCTATACAGGTATTACCATCGGCGGGACACTTTTCGCTGAACTTAATACGATTTCTCGATGGCAAACGCAGAACACGGAAAAGGGCGGAATCCATGTATTTGGGTGATTACATACGCCCAGCGTATATTTAGATACGTCAAAGACGCTTGAATCACGTGCAGAGTCGCACGATTCCTTCGTTTAATTTTTGTAACTCATTGTCACGGGGAAACGGTGACGTTTGCGTTGTTTTTCGAACGGGACAGGTTGGCACGCAAGATACGAAGAGGAAACCAAGGTGACAGAGCGTATCTGTGCTAGCTTAGATGGGAAAACTTGTTTCACGCGATAAAGTCTGAGCGAACGATTATCTCTACAATTAACGAAGAGAATTTCACGTTTTCTCGTGGATACTCGATGAAAGCTGAAATGAACAGGGCTTAGCCGATTTCGAAATTGTTCAATGGACAGCGCGTGCAACTCTTCTTTCAGTGTAAAACGTTCTGACAAATGGCCCTGATCGAACGAAACGATTTTTATAATACCGTTTCGTACAGTGAATCAAATCAAGAAAGTATGTCGCGTTTACAGGGAAAGTGGAATGGTTCGGTCACCGTTCGATTCGTGTGTATACATATACAATACGCGTACTAACGTGAATACATATACATATGTATGCACGACGAACGTGCGACTGACAATGAGAATCGAACACGGTACGATAATTCTTTGGTATGATAAATATGCCGTGGAATATTGCGATATGCAGTTTCACGGTTGATGTTTCGTATAATATATTTTTTATCTTCTCGACAAGAATATATTAAATAACTAACATTCTGGTTGCCCTCGCAAGTGTCAAGTAAATCGTGACGATTATTCCTCGAGTTGGCCATTACAGCGATCAAAGAAACACCCGTAACACGACTATTACCGTTATGCTAAGTTATTCGTTGCTTTCAGGAAACAGCACAATGTCCGAGGACCGAAATAATTCCCAAGGGTTGGTTGGACCGGCGCACGCGGTACGTAAAACCAAACGATCGTGCCAAACTTTGATTCGGTTTATTTTGGTGAGCGAAGCTGGGAAACGTATACTTTCGAGACGTGACGTGACCAGACGAGAAGAGATGAGGCGGAACGGGCGCGGATATAGGAAAGGAAAAGAAGCTGAAATTTGATCGAATCATCCATCGAACAGTACTCCGTATTTACGCGTATCAACAGGAAGCCGATACCCGCGTTCGAGCTTTAATTTTGTCTAAATTCATCAATGAATCAAATTGGCAATCAGCTCCCACTTTTCGTTGCTATTTTCGATTTCGAGTAGCGTCTTGCACGTAAATGGTACTCCCATTAGTTGCTTATCGTTACCGCGGACTCATTCGTTCCCTATTCGCTGCTCCGATTTCTCCAGTAAATACGATAGAAACACGTTGGCACGGTCTATAGACGATTCACCAGCAACAGGCAAAGAAACAAATTTACGAATTGTGCTTTTGCAGGTGGAACGCGGTTCACCTCCACCTCCAGCACCGACCCTGTCGCCAGGATTGGGTATCGGAACGGTGGCTGGTGCAGCAGCAACGGCAGATAACGGCGAACGAAACGATTCGCCTCCTCGTGGTCCACGAACGTTGCTACTACGCCGTGGCGAGAATGGCTTCGGTTTCACTCTGCGGCATTTTATCGTTTATCCGCCCGAGTCCTGTTGCGTGAGTAGCCCCGCTGCAAACATTGCCGCGTTGTGCAATCATCGACGTGTTCTTTCCTTTGACGATGCATTTATTTCTAACAGATGCTACCGGGACACGAACGAACAAGGATCGACGAGCCGATGGACACTATATTCGTGAAGCAGGTGCGGGGAAATTCGCCGGCTGCCGATGCAGGATTACGCACAGGGGATCGTGTCGTGTCTGTAGATGGAAAACCAACGCGAGGCGAACAGTACGCGAAGGTTGTTCAAAGAATTCAACAGGCAGGACCGTGGCTGCGGCTTCTGGTCGTCTCCAAAGAGGACGACATTCTGCAAAGGTATTTCGGCGACACTGCCCACAACCCCGAGACGAATCAAAGACCACGGCTGCGTTCACCGGAACGTTGTAGCCAGAAGCAGCGCAGATCGGTCAGCATGATACCTGGTTTGTCGCCAAGAACGCGGCAGTCTTGGGTGTGTTCCGCCCAAAGTTCATTGCCGGCAGCGCTGTCCAAAGATCGCGAAGCAGATCGATCTATCGAGGACGTTGTCTCCGGTCGGGGTCAGGAAATTCGTTCCAACGAATCGTCCAAAGACGTTGCGCAAACACCGTCGCAGTTGCAGTCACCGCGGAACGTTGCGTATCACTGTAAACCTTATCAAGAGGCAGCTGGTCGGTGCGAATCGATGGACGACAAAGTGAGACTGCGGAATCAGCAGCAACGATCAACGAAAGACTCTACGAATTTAGCTGGCGTTCAATCCTCTTGCGACATATCGGCGCAGCTTGACTCGAAATGCGACAAGCACGATCTGTACGACAGGACGCGTTCCGAATCCATTTATTCGAGGACCAACAGCGATCAGATCTACGACAAGATCAAAGATCCGATATACGAGCGGGTTCGTTTGAGCGAGCCAGTACGAACTAACGCCGATGAACGCTATCATTCGCAGCAGGAGCAACAGCAACAGTATTATCAGACGCACCAGCAGCATTCGAATTTGCCGCGATTGCCTTTATCTCGAGCAGAACCGCAGGTACCTATTTATCGGTCGGCTGCGAGGAGGGTGAACTCGCGGCGAGCGAGCGAAGGAAGCACCAGCAGTTCGACGATCAACAATTTCGAGACAGCGAGCTACATGAGCACGGACGCGCTTAGATCGTGCGATCCCGGTTCCAGATTCAGCATTGATTCCAGAAGGGATTCGTCGCCGATGCGCAGCCTCAACGACGCGACTTCCTACGACTCGAATTCTGTTCTAATGTCTGGGAACGGGGCCAGCGCAAGCAGGATCGCACACTTGAGTGGGTATAGATCGAACAATGGCGTCGCAGCTGCCAGTGGAAATACAGGCGTCGACGACTCCGTTATCATGACAAGACTACGGAAAAGCTTCGAGCAGAAGGAAGAATTTTTACGAAGGCCGAGTCATCCGATCGGCTGGTTTTTGCCAGAAGAGAGGCCGGAATCTCCTGTTCGAAACAATGGTTCCGCGGCCGCGATACCGCGCGAATTTTACGCGAGGCCGCAGAAGCTTCAGAAACCGATTTGGCCCCCAGGCGATTCGAAACAGGACCAACAGTTGCCGAGTGGAAGAGTTTCACAGGACAGCGGCAGAAGTTTCTCTGGCAAATTCACGCCGGACAACGCTTCCTCTAATCAGACCGTTCAAAGAGTAAAAAGCAGCGGCAGTATGACTGGTGGAACAGAATATTACAGGGATCGTAGCGATCAGCACGGAGACGCGTCGAGCACGCTTCAGTCCTTGGAACAGGCGCATCAGCAGCAGCTAGTTAACGCGATAAGCGATCGTCTAGGATCTCCGTCTCTCTACGACGATCATCGGGACACGCCGGAGTCGAAAGAATCACCCGATAGACACCAGCAACAAGCGCAACGGGGCACCAGCAAAACGAACAACTTTATCGGCACATTGTCGAGGATACACGAAAATATCGCGACTGTCGGGTCTCTGATTTCGAGCGAACGACACTCTACGGAATCGAGAAACGGCGCCTCCTCTTTACCATCGTCTCCTGGACCCGAGAAGAAAGTAAACGAGAAGTTCCCGGTGCTCCCGCAGGGGCTACAGATCGTATCGAAACGCGCCAAGCAGTTCGAGTCGGGGCGACTTTTGAGCGACGACGACGAGCCAGCTGGCGATCGGACCAGCCTTTACAAGAGCGAACTTTCCAGATTGTCGAACAAGCGCAGCGTGCCAAATGTTGCTGTTCGAAAGAGGGAATTCGAGTCGAAAGCCGAAGCTCAAGAACCGAGGCGACTAATGTCACTCTCGGCGAAGGAAACCAAGTCGTTGGATAGTGGTAAGTGCCTTTCGTACTTCTTTCCGAATTATTATCTTGTGGTACGTTCCCTCCGTGCTCGTAGAGTATGTTTTGTTAAATGCACATAGGGTTGCAAGCCGGGATACGTAAATCCTCTATTGGTATTATCGACTGTTCTTAATACGTGTTTGTAATATTTAGGTAGCGGATTAAAAGGAAACAGAATAATTCCTGTAGGTAGCAGTCGCATTCACTGTGAACCACCGGACAACTATGAAAAGCTAGAAGGTAGAAGGGAGAATCGAGTTAGTTAAATGTTGTGTTCAGTCATGTATTGCTCCATTTTTGTTTTCCTTACCTCCGCCTTTTGACTTATCCTCTCTCATTTCCATCCACCTAGTTTGCGTCGTTAGATCTGTGACCATTTCACGTGTCTGTGCTGTTCTGTTATTAATCGCAGAGTATACAAATGTTGCGTGGGTGCACCGCTCTGCCGAAGCACGATAATTTTTTTTTTTTCGCAGGACGTAATGTATTTCTGTATGTCCAACGACAATGCGCTGTCGGCCTACTAACATCGCAAATGTTCGCTCGCTATCGAAAATACCCGAATGCTCTTTATATCGTATTCGCGTTATCCTTTCGCAGAGATCCAGCATCCCAGAATCCAAGACGGTGCGCGTTCGAGAATTCGTTGCAACAGTACAGAATCGTGGGACTCGTCAGGTGCGAGCAATTCGTTGGACGCGGATAGACATCGGTGGACGCAACGGCAAGAGGACAGCGAACGAAGGGCAGACGCGAAGGAAAACGAGGACTACGAGGAGGACGTCGACGAGGACGACGACGTCGACGACGATGCAGTTTACGTTAACGTGGCGAACGCCAAAAGTGGCAACTTGAGAACGGTCGAGAAAGCGTCCAGGGGACAACAGCAGGACGATTACGCGCAAATGATCAAAAGCGACCATGGTATATTTTTTTGTATGATGCTGCTTTACTCGAGACGCTCGATACAATTTAGTGACTGTTAATTGATGTTCCAAAGGTGCACATCCGCCGACCAACGACGTACACAGCAACGGAGTAGTATTTAGACGGCAGAAGAATACGCATATCGGTAAGCGTTCGAACGCGTTCATTATCGCTTAATTGCCGGCTTGATTGAACGAGTCTCCTCAGCTAGCAAAAAAGTTGTTTCCCAGTTTCACAACGATTACCTCTTTCCAGCGGACGAAGATCGTGCTACGAGAAGAGTGTCGTACTTGAAAGCAACTTGGGGCGAGCGACTGCACGTGGATAGCGATTTAGAATTGAGCGATTCCGAGCCTGTCATTCACGCTTCTAGAAGGTGAGTCGTTGAACGAACGTGGCACTATCCTAGGAAGCCTTTCAACGAACGTGTATCCCACATATGTCGCGCAATCTCTGTCGTACACGCGTACGTCGTACTTCTGTAGCTCTTTTGCGGGGGTGCTCTGGGTGGCACTGGTTGCCTATCGTAGTTCAGTGAATCGCGAGTATACATCAAGCTCCTCCGTCCATATTTTCAGCCTTCATAAGAGATGGCGGCTACCGCTACTTCCAAACGATATAGCATCGCTGCGGCGCATCTTCGAGGAGGTGACTCACTCCACGAGCTTAAACAGAAATGTCAATCGGTGAGGATAGTACACGTTGAGAGAAGCACGTTGATGCTATTTTTCTGTTTTTTGCAATCGTCTTCTCTTTCAAGCGGCGACGATCGCGCCGTAGACATTTTGCCATGGCATCCCGTCGATTTTTAACGACTTCGCGTCGCAACATCTCGATGAATCACGAACAACACCATCTCGCTCGGGCTTGTAACCGCTTCGCCTTTGACTAACCGTACAAGTGTGCAAAACCGTTGCGTTTCTTCCACGCTCTAAATTTGTACTTGGCTATATATTTGTTTTAATTTCTCTCTTTTTATCTATTTGTCTCTAACCGGTAGTTATCGTAGCCTCGATATTAGAGCTCTGTGTGTATGGCGATGACAATTCAGGGAAAGAGATTTTTGCGAGATAGCCCAAATGCGTTCGCTCTTTCGGTTCTACCGATGGCTCTATTCGTGTCCATCGTTAGCGTTTGATTAAACAACGAGAAGCTTGTTACTAAAATTGGATAGCAGATCGTTGTCCATGCAAATCGATGTAAATGGAATAAAACAATGCGTCGAAACATTTCAGCAGCAATACCACGTGCCACGGTTTGGAAGCAGCGTCCGGGATCGTAAAGCATGTCGAACAAGTGGAACGAGAGGGCCTCCTTCACGTCAAATTTACTGTACTCGATGGCAAGGTAAGGGTACATCAAAAAAATTACCAATCCATCCTCGCACGCGTACGTGTGCATTGCAATGATAAATTTCATCCTGGTTTCATTTCCAGCGATCCAGCGATCGTTCATGGAAGCAAGTGTGGGGTGTTCTTCGTGGGCCGATTCTTTTCTTCTACAAGGATCGTCAAAGTCAGGTATTCGAAAACGTGACAATAATTTAATCGATTTATGTTATATTTATATTGCGTATAATACGTGGACATTGTTCGTTCCTGTTTTTAGAGTCCTTCGATGACCAGCGACGGTGAAAATGTTGCGCAAAACGTGGATGTGAGGTGTTCCCTTGTAGATATCGCGGAGGATTATACTAAACGCAAACACGTATTGCGACTGGCCAATCCTAATGCAGAGGTTTTGCTGCAGACCGAAGACGCTGCATCCATGGCACTTTGGTTGAGAGCGCTACACGAGCATGCTGCAGCAGAGAAACCATCGGTGAGTTAAAAAAACGTTTGCTATGGCTTATGATATAAATAAGTAGATGCATTAGCATTCACACTCGCGTACTTGTATGATCTTCATAAAACAAAAAACCACATGAGAAAGTTTCGTAATTGCAGGAAATTGCACAGAATAGCACTTTGAAGCAACAAGCCGTACCGCAAACGCCAGCTTCAATTACCAATTCAACGACGTGTCAGACGATAACAAGTAGCAATGCAATGACTCTATCGAGTGGTAGCGGCAGCGGTGGTCAGCGATTGAGCCCTCTTCCAGGGCACAAGGGTATCAAGAAATTGACCTCGTTTAGAAACAGGTCCCCGACCGGTCAGTCGCCGATAAACAAAACACGGAAATCGAGTCAAACGATCGAAAGTTCAGTTTCTCCAAAAACGAAGACTTGGAAAGGTAGAGTTGCGAAACAGCTGCGAAGGATGCACGGTCAAACCGGGTCTCCGTCTTCGCCTGTTACGCAGCTACCACCGGAGGGTGCCACTTTTAAAGTGCCGCTTGAACTTTGTCCACCGGTACGTTTTAGAAAAAGTGATATCGTTTCTCGCTTTCTTCCCTACCTTGATAATTTCATTTATCTCTCGCTGTCGCCACCGATTTAATGGATTCGTCTCTCTTTACTCTGCCAAGTCCTCCTTCTCGGAATACGTTCCACTGATCGTTGAAATGTGCACGAGTATCGTCGAGGCAAGGGGTCTCGAGGTGATCGGTATCTATAGAGTACCTGGGAATACCGCTGCTATTTCGCACTTGACGGAGAGCGTGAACAAAGGTTTCGAAAATATCAATCTTCAGGTAAAACGTTTATTCGGTTTGCTAGTGAATTACTCGACACCTTTGTGTTTCGTAAAGTGCAATTGTTTCATCTTTCCATTTGTTTCTATTGATACGTGTAGGATCCTAGGTGGAGCGATGTGAACGTAATATCCTCTCTGCTCAAGTCGTTCTTTCGGCAACTTCCTGATTCGCTGCTGACCGCAGAGTTGTATCCCATGTTCATCGATGCCGACAAAGTGGAAGATCCTCAGAGGCGAATGACCACGATTAGAAAACTGCTCCGAGATCTTCCGGAGCATCATTTCGAGACTCTCAAGTATTTGATGTTCCATTTAAAAAGGATAGTCGAGCACAGCGAGATTAATAAAATGGAGGCGAAAAACTTGGCCATCGTGTTCGGTCCGACGTTGGTGCGTGCAAGTGGCTCGAGGGACAACATGGTCACCATGGTCACAGACATGTCGCATCAGTGCCGGATCGTTGAAAGTTTGTTGAACAACGTACGTATTTGTTAGTCTGTTTCCCTTTCCTTTTTTTATGCGCCTTTCTGCAGGCAAATTTTTGCGAACAAACGACATATCTTAATATTATCACAGGTCGACTGGTTCTTTTCGGACGATGATCTGGACGATCTGAGCAGACTCAGCGTTAATCTCAGCCTTCCAGCTGACACCAGCGAGATCGAAACTGCAACCTCCAGTAACAATCATAGTCTTTTATTGAACAACATTCAAAAGGTCGAAGGTGCGAGCCTCGTTCCGTCGTTATCTCTTTTACGCTACGATCCATGCTATTCGCGCCGTATACATTGTTATTACTATTATGTTAATCTCCATCCGACAGGAGTGCGCGAAATGGCATCTGCCAAGGATATCGTATCCTCCATCATCTCAGCTGCCAATCGG
Source organism: Nomada lathburiana (assembly GCA_963667235.1). Classification (NCBI taxonomy): domain Eukaryota; kingdom Metazoa; phylum Arthropoda; class Insecta; order Hymenoptera; family Apidae; genus Nomada; species Nomada lathburiana. Next base: position 12,070,150 of record OY763906.1, read on the forward strand.
AAAATACAGAGAAGAAGAAAGGGGCAAGATGAGACGGACAACGAACATAACGAGATTGAGAAGGTTCGATTCGACGCGAGAAAAGCACTCATTGAATACTTTCTTCTCTTCCTTTGCACATCGTAATCATCTTTTGTTTCATGTTACAGTCACGGATGAAGCAAGAACAAGAGAGCTTGGCGAATCGACGAAGCATGGCATTGAACGAGAGGCAGTGTTCGGTTAGCGAAATCGTTTTGATGCACGAAAATAAGAATCAGCTGAAACGCTCCGCCGATCGATCAGCAACGATCGATGGATCCGCGATCGCTAATGCTACCGCTGGCAACGATAGCATGCCCGATTGCTCCGTCAGCGGCCACGATATTCTAAGCAGCCAAGAAGACGTTCTCCCCGACAAATCAATCAATTACTTGAATTGTACGGTCGAGTCAATCCAATCGATTCAGCAGCCGAATCATCGCTCGGCCGTCTCGTCTGCTTCCGAGTCGTCAAGACTCTCTAGCGAGACTGGCCTGAGCTGTTTCGACGCAAGTTCGACGCTCTCGAGCGCCTCGAACGATACCAAGCAGAGCAACGACGAGATTGCTATAAGAACGTACGCTGGATTGAGCGCGACTACCCAAGAACGTATACGAAGATTCGAGCAGGAGACGAAGGCGATGCTGCAGAGGGACCAAAATCGACAGAGGCGCGAAGCGGAGAGGAGGGAAGAGGAGCGGCGGCGAATCGAAATGGAGTGGCAATTGGCGAAACGTGAAATGGAGAACGACGATCTACTCGACGACATAGTGGACACGACCGTGACAACAGCAGCTTATGCTCCATCAACGAATCGACTGTCCAGTTTTACCGACAAGTCATTCTTCGATATCAGCCCCCGTTCGTCCGCTCGAGTTCCTCCCCTGTCGATTGCTGTCCAGCAGCAACCAACATCTGTCAGACGCGTCTCGCAACTCGCGGACGAACTTGCCGTTTCTTTGCCACCGGAAAATGTGTCGAGGACCGTTATGAAGAAAATGAAAACCGATAGAGAGGTAACAAATCAGCGATCACCCCGTTGTAGAGGTGCCGGTCACGAATGGTGCACGAGCACTTTATCCCCTCGAATTTTACAGCAGGCATCGTCGGAACCATTGTCGTTACCGCCAATTCGTTACGGCAGCTTGGACTCTCTGCACGAGACGCAAGACGCGTCTCATTCATCGCTCTCGCCGACTAACCAACAACGGAAACCCCTTTCAGGCGATGTCTCGGACGATGGTCAGTACCCTGCAGCTATTTATATTTTCCACGATTAGCATTTTAAGGGTGATTCGTCGTTACTTTATATCCCGTAAATCGGGACTGCGAATTCTGCGCGCGTGTATACTTTGCTGTTTGATAAAGAAACCGCGATAGGAAAGCATACACGTGCGCGTGGCACAAGTGCGATGATTTCAATGCTCAGTGTTTTGATGTGTCGAAAGAAAGTTTTCATGATACGTATATAATATTCCTATCCTTTGTATGTATCTATTTATTGTGTTTATATTTTTCTCTATGTAACGTCGCTTTCTGACGCTCTCGGTGAGTGTAGCTGGATCTTGTTTTCTACAATGGACTCAGAAGATTCTGACCATTAACAAAAAGCTTTCTAGGTACCCTTTATTACTTCTTCGCTGTTCTTTGAACGATTTTTACAAGCAACTCTACGTCAGATACTGTACGATAGATGCATACAATTATTTGTTTCCACTTCTTCTTCTTCTTCATAGTCTAAGATTAGCCTATTGTTTCCGTTTTTTTGATTTCTTTACACGTTGTCGGAACGGTGGCCTACACTGCATCGAATGTAGATCGAGCACATTATTAAGAGTTTCTTTCTTGTTCGTTGGTTCGTTACCAATAGCCTGCAACAAGCAAAGCTGATAGACGATTGTTACATTATTATTTCTCCGGATCCAATTCAAGAATATCTTTCTTCTCGTGTATTGCTTCGTGCCTGCGCGGGTCGCCAATTTGTCGCTCTAAATGTCAAGCTTCTGGATGACCGAGCTCGATTTACTTTTCTCGATTCAGCCGCCAAGTTTTTTAAACAGGCAGATGGTCAAGTGTTGAGTGTCGCATCGTCGCATGCAGCTTGATAGCACGCCGCGCTGCATTGTTCGCTTTTCACTTTGTCGTTGAAACTGCCTCCTGCTCGTTCTTCAAACGAGTCCCACCTGAAATCTCGGTGCAATACGTTAACGCATACGATTAAATGTTGTCGTACAGGGTATAGAATACTTTTCGTTGGTTACCGTAGTTCTCTGGTTGCGTTTGAGATTAGCAATGTACATGCGTCGGAGCTACGTTGAATTGTGGTTGGATAGGCGGGTGGGAGCAATTAAAACGAAAGAGCTTAGCGAGAGATATGCATACGAGACGAGGACGAGAGGGTGCCGAGAAAAGGTGTCGAAGATCGAAGGGGAGCAGGAGACGCGTTTGCAATTCGTTCGATGATCTGCTCGTTTGTTCACTTTCGCTGATCCGCCACTGTCAGAAGCTGTTAGTACGTGTACTCGATTGGGTGTCGATTATGACGATGCGAATGCGTTGAACACCCTTAGGCAAACGGCAAATCCCGGTTTCTGGTGGTACATATCGTCCCACCTACACGGTACCGGAAGCCCCACTGGTCCCGCCTCGAAGACACCGGGCCCATCGCCAATACCGATGTCGATGCCGATACCAATGCCAATGCCAATGCCAATATCAATGCCGGTGTCGATGCCAATGCCAATGCCAATACCGATGCCGATGTCAGGGCGAATGCAAGTGCCAGGGTCAATGTCAGACGCAGCAGGCATCGACGTCGCGCGACGAACATCGACACCCATCGCAACCTCTTCGAGGGTGCCGGCCTCGGAGCCCTCCGAATTCTCTGACCCTAACGAGCCCGTCGGCCAGTTATCATCGCGGGGGGTGTCGTCGGGCTCAGGGGCCGGATTGTCTTCCAAGACTTTAAACAGATTCCTTAGAGGTAAATTATTTGGTCTGCAGACAGGAATATCAAGTGGCAAACTGCTCGACACTAAGGCTGCCTCACACAGAATGGCTTCTTTTACACTCTTTATTCTGCTAATCGCACGCTAACAGACTTCTCTCGTTTCTCTCACAATGTATACTACTATTTGTTTCGCTCGCTTTATCCGTCTTCCATCAAATGTTTCCAGCATTCTCAACCGTTCGTCCTCGTTCGACCTGCTGCGTGTTTCGTACATGCTTCACGTTTTCCTTCCGCGCAGAACGTCGACGTATCACTCTTCTCCGTTCGATGCTCTCTACGCGTTACGAGCACTCTGCCTACTACCCTTTCTCAGATCCCTTTTTACCGTTCTACTTACCAACGTACATTTTTTTCATCGGTCCTGGCTTTTCCATCGCTGTTCAATTTTTTCCTCGAAGTATCCCATCTCTGACTGACTGTGAGTTACTTTTCTTGCTTTCTCTTTTCTTTCTCCCCGTCCTTCTTGTCCGCGGTTTCTCGAGTCTCTCCATCTTCCCCCGTGCTCTCTCGGCCGTCAAGGAGCCGGTAGTCACGATCAAATTATTGTGGGTGTTCGCGAAACAGCCGATTGGGGAAATGGAAACGACGAGGATGAATTGCAGAAGGCCAAGGCGATGTGGGGGCGATTACACGTATTATTGTGCTGCAGCTGTATATTTTGTTTAGCAAGAAGAGCCAGAGGAATGTAACTGGTGCGAACGTTGGTCGGTTTTGTAGCCGCTGTTTCATTCGCCGATAATCCACTTTAAAAAAGAATGTTACGAGCTCGTTATCACACTCGTTGTTTGCCACTATTGCGAACGATTGTAATTTTATTTATTTCTCGCGTAAAATCGATCACTATTCGATGCTTTGTGTGTGTCTCGCGTTGTTTCATTAGCTTCCGACATCCACAGAGCAGCGCGACACCATATATTAAATACGTGTTTCGATTAAACCGAATCGATTTAATTACAGGTAGCGATCTCTTGACCAGCTTAACGACCACGTTCGATCGGAAATGGAGGTCCTTGGTGAATTCGTCGAATCAAGTGGTTCGTGGTTCATCGGCGGAAAATGCGTCCCTCAGCGACGAGGATATGGCGGTAACACGGGATTCGCAAAGCGTGCAAAGTTCACGGGGAGGATTGCGAGAGGAAAAAGAGGAACGTAGAACGGCCGCTGTTCAATCGGTGGGTGGTTCCTGTTCGATTGAAACGTATCGGGACCCGAGCCTCCATAAAACGTCTATCGAGAAGCATCAATACGTTCATCAGAAGAATGTGAGTATTCTGTGAATTTTAACAAATCTGAAAGGAAAAATGTACTGCGATGATCTATTTTAAATGTATCTTTATGCAACTTCTGTGTTCGTTCGCTTACTCGCCTTTTTCGTGCAGGACGCTCCGGAAAAGGATACGGATTCATCGGTAACGGAGAACGCCGGCATCGATTGCCTCGGTGATGATACACCGGATAATGATCGAAGCGCTTTCGTACGTAGAATGATCGAGTCAAAGAAGGGCGAGCAAATACGATCAAGCAAAGAGATTGTCGACGAACGTATCAACGAAGTAAAGGGAGCGCAAGATTGTAGCAGGGTCGAAAAAGACGAGGCAGTATTATCGCAGAGCGGAAAAACAGTCGACGAGGCGAAGGGGGTTACTAGGCACGATATAGATTCCAATTATTCCAACAAGCTTGAGAAGTTCGAAAGTTTGACAAACCTCGAGGCACGGTCGCGATTGAAGAGGTCGGAGTCTTTGAACAAGAGATCCGAGAACACCTCGTCCAAATTGAAAAGATCCGAGAGTTTGAACAAACATTCCGCTGAAAGACTCTCGTCTCCAACGAATGGAAAGCTGAAGCGATCCGAAAGTCTGAACAAGCATTCGGAGAGATCCGATTCTCCTACTAGCAAATTGAAACGGTCAGAGTCGCTGACGAAAACTGAGAAAACTGAAAGCAATATTAGCAAAAGGCGTCAATCTGTTAGGAAAGATAGCGCGACTAAATTGAAAAGAAAGAACGGTATGCCTGAACGTTCGATTAAGCGCAGGCACACTGTCGGCGGGACGAAGGACTTCGATAAAGTGCACTGGCTGGATAACAAGTTGCAGGTCGAGACCGAGAGGGTGGTTAGAAATGAATACAGACCGAAAAAGAGTCAACTTAGAACAAGTTCACCGGACTTAAGCGCCGGTCGTATTGGTCTCACGGATGCCAGTTTTCTAATCGAAGTCAGCTTTCGCGGGCCGAGCAATGTTGTTTTTAACGTGACCAACGCTCGTCCACAATCCTTGCCGGATACCAGCTTATCTTCCAAAGTATTTAAAGTACCTCTAGAAAGTCATGTGTAACATGATTCTGTACTACAGAAACGAAACAGTGACACAGAAACGGACACTACAATAGCAGTTTAAACGGAATGTTGGTCGGCCACCAGATAATTTATCAAGCGCCAATGCGCTTGGTTTTCTCCAAGCATTTAATATATCACAGCGTGTCAATTACTTATTTACGTATCGTACTTTTTAATCGTGATTGTGTGCAATTTTTTGTGTGTATATAACCTGCGTAGATTATACGAATTTGTTGAACACTGTATGCACGAGGTGGTGCCTGTATGCGTGAATGCGTGGATGCGTGAGCGTTTAGATAGGTGGAGTGAGTAATTGCTAGCGCACTTTCAATATTAATAATGCTACTACACAACAAAACGAGCGTTTAACACGGGATATTTGTATTTTTTAATAATCGACACTTATCAATTTTCACGTGGCTTTTTGCGTTCGATAAAACGCATCGGCTGATCGACGTTTATCTATTATATTTATGCATTTTAGGCGTACTCGCGTAGAGTAGCAACGATTCGCACAGCACGTTGCTTCTCTTTCGAGGAATGATATTCGTTCCCTTGATTATAAACGTATACACAGACTGGATTTGTTCGTACATTTAACACGAACGATGGTATTAATTTTACCTGAGCAGTCGCGGTTTTACGGTGGATGAACGGTTATTGTAAAAAGTTAAAAAATAGCAGGAGAAAAAATTATGTAAAATTATGTAAGGCGCCTCACGAGCCGGACAATCGATTATCTTCATCTTGTAGATACATATACATGTATGTAAAGGAATAGAACTATGAGACGACGGTGACACGATATTTATTTGAAATCTGTAACAATCGTAAAACTATTATTTATTGAATGTGTCGAGATTTTTTGGAACCGGAAGGACCATGTATTATCTGTATTACGGACACATGATATCGAATTTGTAAATAAATCTTATATATTGCTAATTTAAAAACAAAAATCAATCTCCCTTCGTTCCCTTCTTAAACAAATTCGCGCCATTTAATTCAAAAATTTTCGTAACAAAGATGGCGCCATTAAGAATTCGTTGAGGGTGCGCGCGCATTTGCCTTTCGTTTGAAACACTTTGCGCTACACTTTGTGCTTCATTCCAGGGTTGATCGTCGCTGTCTATCAAACAAGTATGAACGTTGTAAGAACTGAAAAAGATTTCCAACCACCGAGAAAAAGGTGCGAAACGAAGCAGCGGACAGAGCTCTGTATGCCTTCGATGAACCCTTGTATGTAAAACTATGAATGTACTATTTGTCTACTGCGAAATTCACTAACCATTTCCTCTACTCGATTCAATTTGGCGCCATTAACCGGTTACGTTTCATCGCACATACTCGTATGTAATATATTTCTGCAGATTTTCAATTTGCAAGGGATAAAAAACCGCGAAGAAATTTGAAATCGACGAGTTCGAATTGGTCGAGAAGTTCAAAGTATCCAAGTGCAGGAAGGGGACGAGCTATTCCATCATCGTCTTCCTATTACACGAGTAAGACGCGTTATCATGGTTCACGGTGAGTTTCGACTGCAATTAAAAGACCGCCAGGGATGAATCATTGCACAGTAGTAATAGAATTACGTATAATGTACACTCGAACATTATCATCAGAATTGGAACTAGGACTACTACGGCTGCCGGCTCCAGTATGGTCGAGTCCGCTACTGGCGGCACTGTCCTCGGTGAGTTTCCCCCGCGCAATCCTTTAAATCTTCACTTAATCAGTCGATTGCAATTGAACAGCAATAACAGCCGGTCGAGGTGATGCGAGATCCGAAGTAGGAATAGCCGCATTCGATATCCGATGTTCTCATCTCGTCCTTTGTCAAATCTCCGATACGCAGACGTTCACGAATGCGTTAACTAAATTATACTTGTTCGATGCATTTGAAGTAAGTATGCGTGCACGTTTGCTTCGCGTCGATGTTTAATATTAATATTACTGTATTTCGATTGTCCCAAGGTGTTAATACCAGACACCATGTGTGAACGTGCAGCAGGTAAGGCTGTCCTCTACAGGATGATAATGGAGAAGTTTCCCGAGTTAACAGTAACGCCAGTATCGCGGATTCACTTCAACGATGCAACAGGATTCGAACGAATAAAAACCCTTTGCGTTGCTGAATATTCGTCGGTGGAATTATTTGTTAAACAGAAGTAAACAATATTTTACATTAAATGTACGTGTACATATATGTGTACTTTAGGGTCCCGTTACATTGTTTCACAGATATTATGCATTAGCCGCAGCTGCAGCTTTATTGAAATACGTCGAGTACGCGCAACGTATCGTTTATGCACCAAAATCGTTGAAGATTGAATATCATGGATCGCCAAATGCAACTACAATAGGTAATAATATACGATGAAGAATAGGAAGGGAAATGTAATGCGAAGTAACGTGTGACGAGTAACGAGCTGAGTAACGAAATTCGCAGATTTGGAAAGCGCACGAAGCTTAGAACTGGTTCAATCGCAGTGCAGTCAACGAAACGTCAGTTTACTAGGCATCATGGATCGTTGTTCAACGCCAATGGGTAAAAAATTAATGCGCGCGAATATTCTTCAACCACCGTGCAAAGAACACATCATTCTCCAACGGCAGGCTGCTGTAGCTGAGCTAGTGTCCAATCGTTCGTTGCGGGCTCTCATCCAGGTTGCTGTTCAGTCTATACTGAATTTCTTCTTATTCTAACTTTCATATTCGCCATTGCATCGCGCGTAATAAAATGAATAAAATCTCGTAGCCAATTGTAAGACGACTGTATGGTGCGGATAGACTTCTAGGATTATCGATATCTCCCATCGTGCACGAAAACACTGTGCAATGCGCCGAACACAACCTCAGTTATGTTCTACTGCTGAAAAACTTATTGGACGGTGTGCCAGAACTTGGACGAATATTAGTAGACGGGGAGAGCGACCTGTTTCGTAAAATTCAGAAGGTTCGTGAATATTATTCGTCGTTCCGCATCTGAATAAGTACCACGCCGCTTTGCAAGCGTCTTCCTCCAATGGATTTTTTCAGACGCTAGGGAGTCAAGAATTTCGTTTGATGCGAGAAAGAATTCTGGGGACGATACATCCGGATGCGAGGTCCGTGACTGGTTATACATCCTTGAATATGCAACGTTGCTTCGCCATCAAAGCGGGAATTAACGATTTGTTGGACGTCGCCCGGCAAACCTATTGCGAATTAATTGATGACATGAAAAGTAGGGTAGATCAAGCCGGTTTCCACTTCTCTATAAGATAATAATTTTGTTACACGTAAATAACTTTGGTCTGCACCTCTTCACCCGTCAGCCATGGTGGAGAACTTGGCATCCAAGTATAGATTGTCTTTGTCTTTGAGCTGTAACGCATCACTCGGCTATCACATCCAAGCGATACCACCGCGAAATCCGAACCCGCAAGATTTTGAGCCGCCCGCCGAGTTTATAGAGGTAGTAATTTTCTGGCTCCATTACCTGGCGATCAAAGCGCTGGACAGGGTATACACATTAAAGTACATGTGATTCCGTAACATTGTCGCAGGTGCGAAAGGATAAACGGACGTACACTATGACTACCAGCGCCCTTGCAATACTGAGCCAGCAATGCAAAATTTCGTGCGAGGAATTGCATTTGATGAGCAACGTGTGAGTATCTGCTGATGTGCAATATCGGCAGTGCAATAAATGTTCGGGCTTTTATTAAAATCCACCATTATCTTTATGCACGAACAGACTTCTCTGTGACTTATTACAAAGTCTCCGGGATTACATTGGTTGCATGTTCCAATTGAGCGCGGATATCGCGGAATTGGATCTAGTAACATCTCTTGCCGAGCTCAGTTCTCTGCAGACGTATGTGCGACCAACATTTGGTACGAAACTTGAATTGCTCGATTCGCGACATCCAGTAATAGAAGTTTTTGGATTCGATAGTCCCGTGCCTAATCACGTTGTGCGTAATTTATTCTACCTAACGGATACCGAGAACTGCCTATAACAGTTGTAATTGCTGTTATACTTGATTTCTTTATTGCAGAACGCGTCGATACCACGAAACATGTGTATAATTTCTGGACCAAATATGAGCGGGAAATCAACATACCTGAAGCAAATCGTTTTATTGCATATCATGGCTCAGCTTGGTTGCTTTGTACCGGCTAGAAAAGCAATCTTTCGTATAACGGATCTCATATCCTGCAAAATAGCTGTCCGCAATGATATCGAATGCAATGCTTCCACCTTTGCCCTCGAAGTAAGCTTCACGTGTATGCGTATGAATATGTATATCAATTGCACGCGTATATCAAAATACTATTTCGCAGATGAAAGAAGTGCAATATATTTTGCGGTCCGTTACGCCAACTTCGCTGATCGTTTTGGACGAATTGTGCAAAGGCACTTCGATCGAGGAAGGTGCATCGATCGCTTGGGCGGTTTGCGAAAGGCTTCTCACCAAAACGGCGTTCACTTTCGCTGCAACCCATTTTTCTTACCTGACAAAACTGGCGGATGTTTATTGCAATGTGACAAAGTATGCGATTCCACTTAATGTCTATACATGATTTGCCAGTATGTACATATCTCTTCCGTTTCCACGGCCGAGGAACCTTTGCATGTATGTCTATCTGATTTTCAATTAAGTAACGTTGCTATTTTTCAGCCAACATTTCGAAACGATTAACACACGTGGAAACGAAAATTGTCAGCATCGCTTAACGTATACTCATCGATTGATACAAGGGGTGGCACCTATCGACGATTACGGAATCGGCTTGGCAGAACTCGTTGGCTTACCTAAATCGGTTACAGAGAAGGCACGGAAATATGCTTTCGAACGAGTAGTATGTTCAATGATATTTATCATATACCCACAATAAGAGGCACATCGCATTTTGATATCGCACGACAAACCACCTGTTCCCAACAGGTAGTCAATGAAGTTACGTCCAAGTGCGATGCGTCGGAGAAACCGTGTTATGATGCTGTGGTCGAATTGCACGAGCTCTTAGAAACTGACGAGTTTAATCGCGGAGAAGTAAATGAGATTGTTGAACGTATCATTAAGCTTTGGAAGCAGAAGGATGGTGAAACTGACAACCAAAAGGAAGGGACCACGGGGAAGAAAAACGAAAGCGATAACCGAAACGATAACGATAAAGAGAATTCGGGACGTACCGCATTTAATGCAATTTGTTCTCAAAGAAGTGCCACGAATCGCGAAGCAAAGAAACATGATACGAGTAAAACGCCAACTTGTACGAATATTGATTGGAGAGAGATTTCAACTGTACCAGTTCACAATGCATGCAGGGCTGACTATGTGCAGGCGCCGCAAGTCCAAACGGAGACCATGGAATTTCGAGATACCACGTTCAATTCTGAACGTAATGAATATTATACTGCATCAAACACGTCGTTTAATTCGGAAGACTTGTTGTCCTTTTGTTCAATACAGACTAGAAGTATCTCACACAAATCCGAACAAGTTCCGTCAACCTCGGGAAATTTTAAATGTGCACTTGATGAGAGACTTGGAGAACAATTCAATTCTGTTGGTTTCAATATTAGTAATAGTAATCTATCTTCATCGTTTCTACATGAATCGCCTACAGCGCAAATGTCGATCTCAACAATGGACAGATCTATATCGAAATTGTACGAATACTGTCTCTCAGATGACGATTTTGAACCAGACGACATTTCTCAAATCTCTATTCTTACCAACGTCATGTGCACAGATACGACAAGCATTTCTAAGAAAAATGTATAGTAAAAAAACTTCTTTTAAATGTACCAAAAGGGAAGTAATAATTTTGATTCCGGCCTAAATGACTGGCCCAGAAGAATTCCCTCATATAATTAAAAATAAAAGCTGTTTTTAATATATGCGTAATATTCTTTTTCAAAACCATTCAGAGAAGCGGATCTTTCTTCAATTCTTTCTTTTTTTTCTTTCCCGTACAATTTACGTTTTTACGCTTCATAAGTGCCAATGCATTTATTTGATCCTTACTCGTTCGTGCTAAAACATTATCAAATATATATAAATATATGTCAAATAACATACCATGGCAAATTTTAGCAAGAAAAAGGCTATACGGACTATGTATTCTTTAATCTTTATTGCCGTTTTTATCCGTTTCCATTACCCATGTTTACCAGTACAGTAATTTGTTTTTATATTCGCGCTACCACGCATCCCTATCATATCATTCTTTTTGCACATTTATAAATCTATCTTACGCTTCCTCCTCGTCTATCTAATTATACCTCTCCTTTTCTTACGCCCTCCCACTAATACAACCTCTTCTGTCATCTCTAACCCAAAATTGTTAATGACGCTGTTCGATGCTGCTACATTAACCTCTTGTGTTGTGAAAGTATAGGTTAAGTTTTGTCGTCCGTAAAAATCTAAAATATGCGCGTTTCGAAGAAAAAGCAAGTGCTTGAATTATGCAGAGTGTTGTTCAGGGTATTTGAATCAGCAGAGGATCTTCGTAAATATACTTAGTGTTTCAAGATATAGTGGTTGTGCGTTTCGTCGTTGGTTGATCTTACGCGAAGAGATATACACTTTGTGGATCGTGTGACATTTTTAAAGCGATGGAAAAAATGTTGACACGGCATAATATAATTGCTGAGACTCCGCACGTCGAGGCGATACCTATAAATCTTATTGCTACTGAGGATGGTCGTACACTTCTAGCAGTGGCAGGTAAACAGTTGCTTTACGAATACCCTGAATTTTTCCAATATTAAAAATACTCTTAACAATCTTAATCCTTTTTATTAACCTTTTTCAGAACGCAAGGATGGTGTTTTGGAAATCGTTGCAGCCCCTGTTACATTTGTTGGCCAAAGTACAACAACGACTTCTTTGGTAGATGTAAAACACTTGAATGGAAATTTGATATTGCACTCGGTACATTCCCATTTGATGTTTTACCTTTATATCTAAAGAACGATAATGCATTCATTTTATAATATTTCAGCCAATTTTTCAAATGAACGTAGAAGATGTCGGTGGATCAGAATTTGGACCATCGGTGGAAAATCTTGAAGCTGAATGCGATGTTGTTGATTCTTTAAGGCTATCGTCCCCGCTGGAGATAAAATGTAAGAAAAAGGGAAGACTGGAATTGCAGTCTCCTCCTTGGGCCGATTCCTTGGTCGATGATGGGCTCGACAATACCGATGAACAGAACATGATTGGCACACCTACGAAGACGAATAATCCTGGGAGGCCCAAGAAAAGCCCCTCTATATCTTTGCAAGTAATTCTGCTTTTAAATGTTTACTGTTTGTTTTCACCTTTAACTCAATAATTATACCTTATATCTTTGCACTTTTTTTTACATTGTACAATTATCATTTTTTATATTGCGAGGAAAATAAATCCAATATACTTTGCAATTACAGAGCACGGATCGTTTGAAATGCGAAATATGTCATCAAGAGTTTGTTAAACAATCTTTATATCGGAAACACATGGACAATCATGCAGAGGAGAAACCACATCGATGTCCAAAATGTTCCGCGTCATTCAATGTACCGGTAGTGTAGCAATCTTTTTGCCCTCAAATGTGTCCTGATTCGAATAATTTCGGTAACCATTTTATAATATTTCTTTGCAGACAAACTTCACGCTGCATATGGCAACGCATAACACAGGTGAACCAAAGTGTCCAGAATGTGGGAAGAAATTTGCAAGGATGGCCAGTTTGAAGTCTCATATGCTGTTACACGAGAAAGAAGAAAATTTGTTCTGTACAGAATGCGAAGATGCTTTTTCAACAAAAGTGAGTACTAAATAAATAAATGGAAAAAAAAAGATGGGGCTTTGATTTAGCAAATTATTGAATGTGAAGTTAACGACGCGAATGTTTATAAAAATTACAGACTCAGTTAGATGCACATTTAAAACTTCATGGTGAAAAATGGACCACCGAGGAAGTACGGAAATGTAAATTGTGTAATAAACAGTTCAGCCAACCAGCCTTATACAGGCTTCACATTCGTGAACATTATAAGGTATGACGACTACGATTTATTCGGCGTACGAATAATCATTTCTTATTCTCGATAATCTGTATCTCCAATTCCTGTTTAGTTGCAGACGAAAATAGTAAAGCAAACGAAAAAGGGTACGAAACATAAAACAATGTATAAATGTACAATATGCTTGAAGTCTTTCCAAAAACCGAGTCAATTAATGCGACATATTAGAGTGCACACTGGTGAAAAACCGTTCAAGGTAAATGCATCTTGATTTTGTATAGTCATATCTTTTTACTTGATATTTCATTTTTACTTGTTTTCAAAGTGCACAGTATGTAGCCGTGCGTTCACGCAAAAAGGTTCGCTACAAATTCATACGTGGCAACATAATGGTATTCGTCCTCATGGCTGCGAATTGTGTAATGCCAAGTTTAGCCAAAAAGGTAATTATACATACACAAACGTTCATAATGTAACCCGTCCCCCTAATATATTCACGGATATAACGCATTAATAGGTAATCTGAATGCTCATATAATGAGAGTTCACAACGTGCCCGAAGGAGAACCGATATACGGATGCAATTACTGTACATGCGTGTTTAAAAAGCTTGGAAGTTTAAATGGTCACATGAAACGTATGCATACCGATATAAACGAGGTAAATCGGAGAGTAGTTTAACATGACTTAATATTAAAATTAATTACGTGATCCACCGAAAGGATTGGATTGAAGCGGGCAGCTTGAAATTTTTAGGAAACCGCTACTATAGATAGTACTCAGTCCGATGGTATGGAATCTGATATACGTGCAACCGTGAACAATGTAATCAACCAATTGGCATCTTTAGAATCGAATACAAGTGAAACTACAAAATCGACAAATTTCGAATCAGCCGCCTTATCGCAGACCGTAACGAAAAAAGATATTCTGCAACAAGCGCTGAGAAACAGTGGTCTTCCTAGCAAAAACAAAACTGCCGCCGAAGGTATGGCCTATGCTTGTAAGATTGTAGGATAACGATAAAATTATTAAGTTAATTAAAAAGCTTTACGTTCAGATGATTTCTTTGTCGTAGGTATATCTGAACCAAGAACGCTCGAGGCTCGCACCAATTTTGTGACATTATTGGATCGGGGGCCGGATGGTGGTACGAGGTAATCTTCGTTATATGTTTTGTGGAAGATAGTCTTGTTAATTGCCGGATTGTTTGTTGCAAATAATGGTCTTCTCCTTGTAGGAAATATTTAACAATAAAACAACGATGCGTGGGAAATATAAGATGGTATGCGTGCAGCTTTTGCCACAAGGAATTTAAAAAGCCTTCGGATTTGATACGGCATTTACGTGTACATACACAAGAAAAACCGTTCAAGGTATTCATGTGTGTGCTGCATTTGTTCTTGTGGATACGCGTATACTTATAGCAAATATAGTTTGCGATTTTTCTATATTTTATTTATATCCTCTAGTGCACATACTGTTATCGTTCATTCGCGTTGAAGTCGACCATGATAGCACACGAACGCACCCATTCAAATACTAAAAGGTACGCTTGCGGGTCTTGCGAAAAATCATTTGTATGCCACGGTAGCTTAATTGCACATACGAGGTGAGTGTTTGTTACCTCTTCCGCCTTATTATGGAAGCAATAATTTCAGCATAAATATATTTTGCGACAGATTGCACACAAAATCGAACGGCACTGCCGAAAAATCTACTGTAAACGATAAGAAAAGCATCGTGGCCGACACAAATGGTAGTAGTAGCATATATTCCGCTAATCAATCGCGAACCCAAGCGAAGGCTAAATCGAAGTTGTCTCCGGAAGCGCAAAATTTAATACCTCAAGTAGTTTTGCAAGAACCATTGGTAATAAGCGATGCAGGCAATAAGATTTGTGTGGCACAGGTACCTTCGAAAGAGAAACGTGCTCATGACATAGCTGCGGATCCGGCTAGGCCGTATAAGTGCTGGGTCTGTCAAGCGGCTTTTAGAAAAATCAGTCATTTGAAGCAGCATCATCGCCGTCACACAGGAGAACGTCCTTACAAATGTACGAAATGTGATAGGTACGTTTGTAGATAAAATTCTGCTCAAATTCTTTATACATTTTCAGCTATTATTTTACTCCGTCTTTCTGTATTTTCTTTGTTTCTCTTTTTCTGCGCTACAGTTTGTGTCTTTGGTGGAAACGTTTACTTCGTCGCAGAGGTGTTAAATGTTAGAAACTGTTTCAGGAGGTTCACGTCGAATAGCGTTTTGAAGTCGCATTTGCATACACACGAAGATACAAGACCGTACGGCTGTTCGATTTGCAATGCTAAATTTTCAACACAGAGCAGCATGAAAAGGCATCTGGTTACTCATAGTAATAGGAGACCATTCATGTGCCCGTATTGCCACAAAACTTTTAAGACTTACGTGAATTGTCGGAAACATATGAAAATACACAAGCACGAATTAGCCGAACGGGTACAGTATCCATTAAAGACATAAGATAGAAAGATTAACTGTACGTATTTCTATTTAACCCATTGTTTTTTTAATGCTTAGCAATTGGAGGAGCAGAAATTTGAAATGCAAGTACAGGATTCGGAAAAGACGAATGCAAATGAAAGTTGTACACAAAATTCGCCTCTCGACACTTCTTACACCTCCACTGTTTCTGTTGCTTCCGTCGCTCCTACCTGCAATAGCACTACAACTTCTACTATCGTTACATCTCCATCTGTATATTCAGATAATCTTGCGCTTTCTCGCATTGGATCAGTGGAAATATCATTCCAGCCGCAATTGGGTTCCGAGTTTTCCCAAACTTTGGCCGACTTCCAAAATATAACTGGAGAGAAGCGAACAGCAAGGCCAGCTTTACCAGGAAATTGTGATGCTACAGCATTTATCGACCGTACGTTTAAAATTTGTGCATAAGTATGAAGAAATGTCTCCCACAATCGTACGGATTGCAAATTTTCCCCTTTCCTTCTCATATTGTGTTTACAGAAAACGTATCGGGAATAGCAGTGGCAAACCTTGAAAATTCACAGATATTGCATCCCGATGAAGCTGGTTCCGTCACATTGCCCGTTTATACTGGCGATCAGGCCCTCACTCCGGTATAGTTATATCATACCTGCTAGGTTCCATAAACTAAGAAATAGAAACTACTCCGTTTGTTTCTTTTAAACGGTGGGCTGCGTTTTGTTTGCAGGAAAGCATACGAGACATAGAAGAGACACTGAATCAACAATTCCTTAATATTGGACTGAATCTCAGATTAGGAACTAATCAGACGAAACATTCGCACAGTACAAATGCAGCTACTGTGTTTGGTAATACGAAAGAGCAACAGAGGCACCAACCCATATTGAATGTTATATATGAAAATAACAATAGCAGTAACAATAACGTAGAATCAACCGCGGACCACGTTTTCTCGTCACAGTTAGATCCATTCGAAATGGATCATATTGCCTTACAAGTGAGATGACGATATAGCCTTCATTGAAAAGTCCATTAGAAGAAGAACTTAACGAACAAAGGGTCTTGTTTTTCAGTCGGATGCTGATGTCGACATTGGATTGGATACCAGTAATTCCAATAGTATATCAAGTATACTGCCGAGAAATGTGAAAGAAGACCGACTTTCTGTTTCTGTTACAACGCCCAATAATATAAGCACCGATGCATCCGGAAGATCTAGCATGCAGGCAATAGTATTCATTTCGCAAGAAAATTTTGGAAGGAAAGAGGACTCGGGGAATGAATTGGGCATGGAACATGTAAATAGCGACAGTGGCCAGCAACAATGTACGATCAACCCCATACTTTTAACGTAAGTATTGGATGTTTCACTCTCTGTATTGGACAAACTGCGCGTAGAAAACTATAGATTCGTAATGGATCGTTAAAGATTGATTGCACGTATTTGCTATGTACAGAGAAGAGTTTGGTGAAATTCCACAAGATTCCAAGATTCAATTAAATATGAACGTGGCATCGTCCGACGTCCCAGAAATGATGAAGACTACTATAGATAAAATATCTCGTGTAGAATCTCTATTGCAGTGTCATATGTGTGGTCAGCAAGGATTCGCAGCCGCTGGATTAAAGGTTGGCAATTTTCAATGAACGATAATGGCCACGCAATTTTTTGTAAATGCATCCCGCTGTTCGGCTAGTCAAAATTTAATAAGCATATTTCTTTATTCTAAGGAACATCTGACAAGCCATCGTGGAACTAAAGAATATCAGTGTACAGAATGTTTCTCAAGATTCTGCACGAACGGTGGATTGAATAGGCATTCAAAAATACACGTCGCGAAACAGTAAGTAAGTGCCAGATCATCGGCCCAAATACACTTTACTGATTCCTTTCATTTGCCCATTAAGGTCATTAAAGTGCCCATCGTGCGAAAAGTACTTTAACGATAGGCTACAGCTACGATCGCATAGTAAGATTCACGAAACCACGATGTGGAACACTATACCCTCCGGAGGTGATAGCGTTGAAGGGAACACGATACCTTCTTTGGAAGTGCAGTCCATGGTAAATGATAGCACACCTTCGAACTATATCGCATTGGATTCGGACGCTGCAGTTTCTGAGAAAGTACTTCTAGACACAGTGGCAGAAAAGGAAGTAATGGATCGATTGCAAGTAAGTTATGCACGCCCAATTGTCTGCGCTCTATGCGCTTGCCATGAACGAGGCAACGAGGAGAAAAACGTACAAGATTATCATGGTACAATGTCCACAGAATGACTTGATGGATACAGGAGAACGGAAGGAGTATACAAACAGGTGCAAGTATTGTCCGAAAACTTTTCGCAAGCCGAGCGACCTCATAAGGCATATACGTACGCACACAGGCGAAAGGCCATACAAGTGTGATTATTGTAGCAAAAGTTTCGCCGTGAAGTGTACTTTGGATTCGCACATGAAGGTTCACACTGGTAAAAAGACATTTCGTTGCCACGTGTGCAACAGTCTGTTCGCAACCAAGGGCAGTCTAAAGGTGCACATGCGATTGCATACAGGTAACAAATATACACGCACGAATGTATAATATTAGTCATCTTTCACCACACCGTGCGCCCATCTTTTATAATAAATTTTGTTTTTTTGTTACAAAGGCTCCAAACCGTTTAAGTGTTCCATTTGCGATTCAAGATTTCGAACCTCCGGCCACAGAAAGGTACATTTAATGAAACACGCACGCGAACATAAAGAAAATCCAAAGAGGAAGCAAAAACATTTGAGAGTTGCGGCCATAGCTGAAGTAGCGGCGGATCTTGAGAAGTGTGATGAAAGAGAGGAGAGGATTGGCGACTGTGGGCCGAATCAGCAACTACATGAAGAACATCTACCGGGAGCAACCGCAGGATATTCTCATCTGGATACAATTAATATCGACACAGCTGCTGCCTGCTTATCTGACCAAATCAACTTCGACACAGGTGAAATCAATAATCAGGCAGTTGTCTCAGTGAACGAAAATAATCAGTTGGTTACGAACCTACATTTCCTTCTAACAAATGGCCTGGTAACGATACAAACTGAGGAAACGTTATTGTCGCAATCATCCACAGCTGTGAACAATACGCAGCATCGTCTGTCTATTATCTCTGACGATGCCGAGTGCTTGTCTACCAGACTTGGCACTGCACCCAGCGCGACACATAACGAGAGTGCCAACGAAGCAATTTGCATGGATCGAACGATAAAACTGGATCAATCGAATCTTTTAACGGTAGCAGGTTCGACTACGCAGCTGGAATCATTCGCGAAAGTTTCCGTGGAAAAACCATTATCGGTGAAAGCAGGTAAGCCAACGATTAAAGGGCATTCGTCCAAAGAGTGTGACATTTGTGGGAAAGCCTTTACGAAACCATATCAGGTCGAAAGGCATAAACGAATCCACACCGGTGAACGGCCATACAAGTGTGACTTGTGCACGAAGTCGTTTGCTCAAAAATCGACCCTGCAAATGCACCAAAAACACCATACTGGTGATCGACCATATGCTTGCCCTTACTGCGAGTATTCGTTCACCCAGAAGGGCAATCTTCGGACACACGTGAAACGTGTTCATCAATTAGATACCGCCGATGTGAAAAAATGGAAACGCGTACGACAGTCTTTCGTGCCCAAAATATCGATTGAAGAAAACACGATCGATACCAAATGTCTAACATTGGACGACATATCGTTGGTCGAATTTCTTAAGTAGAAATAATGCACGATCCGCGTAAGTATAAGTTATCTTACTTATCGATAACTCTACGATTAATCCTGGAATGCGAAGTATCCATGAGATGAATAATATTAAATGTTTCTCCTATGTATTATAATTGCCGTTTAATAATTACTTCGTATCGTGTTGCGAGCAACATAGAGCAATCTTGTTCGATGTATAAAATACACTCGCCGATTTGTATAAAGGTGGAAAATAAATTTGTACGCGTAGCGTAGTATTGTTTTAATGTTATTTGCTATTGATCTAACTGTTGGTGTCTGTAATTACATTCTGCCTCTGTCACTGGACAACCGTCTGGATGGTTTTCATAGAACCAACAAAGTTTAGTCTTCCGCACTACTAATGATAATTTTCTCTTCTTCGGTTTCTCGTCTACGCCTTGTGCTCCAGGTACTCTGAATTCCACTCTGCCCAGGGCCACACGAAATATGTGACTATGATTCTTCAATAATGTTTGAAGGCCGCCGCATTCTTTCCGCAAACGTAGCATCATTTCTTTAGGTATCGATTTAGCGATTTCGCATAATTCGAGACATCTACCAGCGTTCCAATGTTTGGTTCGCGCCTCTTTGGGCGAGATAACTATACGACCCTCGTGAAGTAACTGATGCGAAACAATATCAACGATCCCTGTTATCAGTGTCTTATCTAGTTGCGTACAATTTCGTACCCTTTCTACTTCATCCCTTGGTTTAAAATCGCACGTCCAGTCCCCGATTGTGCCGTCAATCGTTTCGTTCGTCTCACGTTTCTGCCAAGTTAACGTTGTCTTTGTACTTAGAATTGTTTGAATACGATCCTCTCGAGCTTTGATATCTTCGTGCCGCCTTTCCCATCCGATCAAGCAGATACGTTTAGTGGAGGGAATTCTTAATTTGTCGATATGCGTCCTAAAACCACATTGTTCGCATAAGTTCTTCACATAACCGATGTATTCCGAGTATTGACTCTGCGAAGCATGATGCCTCTGATATTTGGAGCCATTAAGTTCGTAAGGACAGCAGGGTAGCAAAAAGAAACGGCAATCGTTGGAGCTGCGTGTCGCGATTATCGGTATCCATGGTGTTAGCTCATCCGAATGGTTTCCTATGATCCAATCTACTCCTGGATATACCGTCGCCGATGATGGGATGATAGTGTGAACCTACATATAAGAATAATTCAATGTAATTTCCTCGATCTATCTTTGTGAAGGCCTCGCGATAAATGCATTTATACATACTTCTAATGGAGTTTCTGGTGGGTACATGTCCCAAATTTTCCTCCTTCGTAGATCGATGCCTAAACCCCGATGCCCTTCGTTGAATAAAATATATACTAGTAAACCATTGCCGCATCCCAGATCAAGAAAAGATTGCAAGTCTGTGGTTTTCCTTTCTAATCTTTCTTTCTCCCATAGCAAGAGTAAGTAAGTAGCGATGGCAATATCTTCGTAAACAAATTTCAAAGGATCCGTGTTTTCCGGCCAATTACTTATCAGCTTTGCACCATACTTCTCTTTCAGTTTCCAATACAATTCTGCATATTTTTCTGCCGATACTAGGTTCACAGATGGCAGGTGTGTTGTTCCGCTTTTGATATCGCTTTTCGCCCATTTCAATATCCGGGGAAAAAGCATTTTCTCTAGCCACTCGATACTAGAATCATGCGAAGGGCTGTCCAAGTGATACGCGCTAACAGATGTGTAACCATCTTCTTCGTGCTGTAACATGTACGCAAATCTAGGGCCGAGAGACTGCTTGTGCAAACACAAAGGTTTGTGTATATTTATCACGCAATTTTCTTTATCGTTGAATAAGAAAAATTCAATGCCTGCAGAGAAAATGTGCGGAACTCGTGGCAATTGTTTTACTACGTACAGACGAACTGTTTTATCGACAGATTTTCCTTCCTCCTGATTAAAGATGCGCACAGTATCTAATAACATTTTGCTATCTATATTATCATTTTGATAATCGGCACCCAGCAGCGACACATCTAAAGCATTAATGTGCTCGAACATTTCAAGTATATTGCTGCTGAATTTCATGTCCATTATTTCAACAGATGCAAATATTCTACGGTTGATAGTTTGTGGGTTATCGCACCAAATATTAATAGCTTTGGAAAACTGTGACAAATTCAGTCCATGCTTATGACGCACAATGGTCTTGAAATCCATCTTACAAACGGAATTGTTAGAAGCTCTCTCGTTCGTAAACAGTGCTGCTGCAGAATTGTTACTTTATCCCTAGTTTCCTTCCTTCTGTTTCAGCATACTACATGCAAAAGTTTAAATGGTAGGTCAATACAATTACAAATTTTCCGCCTGAATGAAATTATAAATACAAGGTACCTTTTTAACAAGCCAATCTGCATCTTGTACCGCTTTTTTCATAATCTGTCGGACACGCTCCCTGTCTGGCTCGATTAAATGCTGTTTAAAACTCTACAAGTCACGTGTAAACCATAGACACAGTAGGTTATACATGGTATTTAATAATTACATACATATATGAATACGCTGGCTGATGAGTGTATATTCAATATTACTAAATTTTTTCGCAATTTACCTGCTTCACTGAGTGTTTGTAAAACCCTTGGGCATCCGTAGGCAACTTTTCGCATTCACGCAACAAAAATTTGTACAGCTGTTTCGGTGATTTTAAAGCTGCATCGCGTAACATTGTACTAGCCATCACGGTCAGAATGTAATACAAATTTAAGTAGGAAAAAAAAGATGTTACGTGCATATGTGCATACGTAATTGCAGGTGCTACAAACAAAAAAAACTATAACGTTTCACTAAAGTACTATAGTAGCAGAACTTAGCAGCTTTCGTAGTTTTCTTACTTATTTTTATTATGAGACACTGCATTTTCGACAGGCTTAAAAAATTGGTTTATTTGCATTTTTATTTATAAAATCAAGTTAATACAGCTTCAAAATCGTATATGTAGCTACGTTTATCATATTCTTCTTAGTCAAATAAATTACCTAAGCTCCTCTGCATTCCCTTTTACTCCCTTGCACACATTTTTGCTCAGCGGCAATCCCTCTTGTACGCGACTATCCACTTGCCCGTAATTATTATTCAAATTGATTTCTTTCTTATTCCTTTCCCTTTCATTTGACACTGCATACGTTAAAAAATAACAACTAGAAGCTGGGATATAAAATTTATAATTTACATCGCTTTTTAAAAACTGTCGGTAACTGCTACCGACTAGCTGTTAAATTTATAAGTTCCAGGAATTCAGTTTTGGCGGTGCGGAAAACTGCGAAAAAGGCCGCTAACACGAGATGGCGCCACATGTCCGATTATCGACTGTCTTTGATATCGTTACCGATAGATTGTCGGTGAAAAGCGATAACAATTCTAAATTTTATATCTCGACTCCGGCTGATTGTTTTTTAGTCTATGAAGTGTCAAATGAAAGGGAAAGGAATATGCTATTCACCTGTTATAGTGTCGGTGCCGTAAGTTTATCCACTTGCCCGTAGTAATTAATTTAATTGTGTAAATGTTTATAACAAACCAACGACGCTTGACATATTTTTGCGAAGCATCTTAACGAAGGTATTTACATCCCTGAATATTTATTTCTTCCAATACATTTTCCTGTGTGCACTAAGTATATACTAACAATAGTATTCCTTTTTGTTTATTTAACCTAACTTTAGATTTACTATCTTAGCTTACGCATTCTTTTCGTACCTCCTCTACCGTACATATTGCCCTATTTCTTACTAGCGGTCTCTTTATGCACATCTATTATATGTATATCTTCCAGTTTCAAATTCCGAAGCTTTCATCTCTTATTCTATGCATCAGATCCTCTAGCGTAACCACCCTAACTGTTTCCCTACATTCTCGTACTAGATCATATTCTACTTTCTCCCAATGACTGTTCGACTTTTGTGTTCTTCCAGGTCTTACCTACGTTATTAATTGCTGACGTGTTGCTGTTAGCCATTAACTTTGGTATTGCGGTAGTGTCGCTGTTCTAATATACATAAACCTGTTGTTATATCTTGCTCATTTTATTTTTGTGTTCTGCTCCTGCTGTTGTATTTCATAGTATCTTATTTCCATTACTTTGTTCCTTTCCCGCTGTGTCGAATTTATTCATGTTTGAGTTATTTCATTCCTTTTCAAAGAGTCTTCTCTTTCTCTTATGCTTCAGTTTTGACTTGCCCTCCCTTCTTTTTTTTTCCTTAAAACATCGCATAACAATTTTTCACTCTCCTCTTACATACTTATTAATATATGTTTTGTATGTACAGGTTTCCTGGCAAAGAGGAGGATCATTGACCGGCAATTGTCATTGTGCGTAGGAGGAAGAAAGAAGATCACAGCTTCGCATGAACAATTTTGTGTCGCAAGCAATTACATACATAGCATCGCATGAAAGACATTGCGTTGCAAGATATCTTGTCGAAAGCATATCATGAACGATATCACGCGTCAAGATATCTCCTCCTCTGATGCGAAGGTGTTAGTATTGCGAGCCGCGAGCCAATGGTTGCTCACCACTGATTTAGAGCAATTGTGTAATTCACTGTCATGTATATTCATTATATCTTTTATTTTATATTCAGTTTATTCGGTAGATCTTGTATCAAGTGTAATATTTACTTATATTACTATTACAAGTTCTACTGAATGTGCTAAATATAAAAAGAAAGATATAATAAACAATTTACATATGCACAAGTTACACAATTGCTGCAATTTAAAATAAGCTTTAGCATTTTAAGTACGCAAAGTTTAGTATAAGTTTTATCTGTAAGGTGTATTGTAAATTAACTTTAAAGAATAGTTTATAAGTGTTAGCTTGTAAATTGTAACTACAACATTTTTGTAACTTGTATCTTCATTTATTTATTTAAATAAATCTTCAATGAAAGTAATTCTACCGCTCTTTTTATTTTTACACCTTAACAATCCTTGAAAACACCTAATTCCACTTCCTTAAACAAGAAGTACCGTGGTCGGACTTTAAATGGAAAGTCCTAAAGCGAGAAAATTGTAAAAATAGCCCTATACGTTATTAAATTTGGAAGCCGCAAATTCTGAGTCTTCACTTGTTGCAAAATTGGTTGGCAGATGTCCAGAAAATTGTTGAGATCGAATACCTCCTCGCACATCATATTCTCCTGATACAAATCCACAACTTTCAGCAGATATTTTTGCCAGAAACCCAGAAATTTTGCGCTCGGAAATTCCTGGAACGTGACGTCATTTCCAAGAACTGGCGAAGTCGGATACCTCCTCGCATATCATATTCTCCTAATACAAATCCACGATTTTCAGCGAGATATTTTTGCCAGAAACACAGAAATTTTGCGCTCGGAAATTCCTGGAACGTGACGTCATTTCCAAGAACTGGCGAAGTCGGATACCTCCTCGCCTATCATATTCTCCTAATACAAAGTCCAGATTTCCGAGCGCTGAAATTCCTGAGTTTCTGGCAAAAATATCTGCCGAAATTCGTGGATTTGTATTAGGAGAATATGATATGCGAGGAGGTATCCGAGCTCAGCAATTCTTGGAAATGACGTCACGTTCCAGGAATTGCCGAGCGCTTAAATTTCTGAGTTTCTGGCCAAAATATCTGTCGAAAATCGTGGATTTCTATCAGGAGAATATGATATGCGAGGAGGTATTCGACCGCAGAATTTCTTGGAAATGACGTCACGTTCCAGGAATTTCCGAGCGTTTAGATTTGAGGGACGTTGTATTAATTTCTGGATAATTAGCGCTCAATTTAATAATGTTCAGGTCTATTTTTACAAGTTCTCCGCTTGGGAACTTTGCATGTCAAGTTCCTGCACGGTAGTACTTGTTTAAGGAGTTGGAAGTAGGTCATTTCAAGGATTGATAAGGTGTTCAAATAAAAAGAGCAGTAAAATTCCTTTCATTGCCGATTTATTTAAAGTAATTAATGCAGATACATGTTACAAAGATGTTGCAATGTAAACTTACATGCTAATACTTATAAACTATTCTTTTAAATCTATGTAGAATACATCTTACTATATTTATAAACCAATTCACTATAACTAAAGAATAACTAATGTATGTGGCACAATTTCTTCTATCTTCTTTCTTGATCTTATGCACAACGAGATGTACCGGTGAATGCTCTTCATTTCGTTGTCCAAGGAACCTGCACACACAAAAAGTATATTAGTAAGAACGTAACAGGAGAGAGTAAGATTGTTGAAGGATATTTGGAGGAAAAAAGAAGAAGTGTGGGCCAACTTTGAAGCATAAGAGATATAGAGGATTCTTTGAAAAGGAATGAAATAAGTCAGGCATGAATAATTTGACACGAAGCGAAGAAAACAAAGTGATGGAGTAAAGATACTACGAAATAGAACAACAGGACCAGAACACAAAAATAAAATGAGCAAGATATAACGACAGGTTTAGATATATTAGAACAGCGACACTACCACAGTACCAAAGTTAATGGCTAACAGCAACGCGTCAGCAATTAATAACGTAGGTAAGACCTCGAAGCACACAAAAGTCGAACAGACATTGGGAGAAAGTAGAATATGAAAGGTAGGACTTGTGTGGAGACAAATTTATAATGTTAGAACATCTAGTACAAGAATGTAGGGATACAGTTAGGGCGGTTACGCTAGAGGATCTGATGCATAGAATAAGAGATGAAAGCTTCGGAATTTGAAACTGCAAGATATACATATAATAGATGTGCATGAAGAGACCGCTAGTTAGAAATGGGGCAATATGTACGGTAGGGGAGGTACGAAAAGAATGCGTAAGCTAAGATAGTAAATCTAAAGTTAGGTTAAATAAACAAAAAGGAATACTATTGTTAGTATATACTTAGTGCACACAGGAAAATGTATTGGAAGAAATAAATATTCAGGGATGTAAATACCTTCGTTAAGATGCATCGCAAAAATATGTCAAGCGTCGTTGGTTTGTTATAAACATTTACACAATTAAATTAATTACTACGGGCAAGTGGATAAACTTACGGCACCGACACTATAACAGGTGAATAGCATATTCCTTTCCCTTTCATTTGACACTTCATAGACTAAAAAACAATCAGCCGGAGTCGATATAATATTTAGAATTATTATCACTTTTTACCGACAATCTATCGGGATCGATATCAGAAACGGTCGATAATCGGACATGTGGCGCCATCTCGCGTTTGCGGCCTTTTTCGCAGTTTTCCGCACCGCCAAAACCGCATTTCTGGATTCATCGTTAATTTAAACAATTGCGTATTTCTCGGCTTCTACTGCGTATTTCTTAACCGGATTTGTCTTAAATTAAAGTTACAGGCCATAGATATATCCTCCAACAAGTTCAACAATATGGCATTTCAGGTTTAAATGTTATTAACAATTGAAAAATCGGCAAAACGCACTCCGGGTTACTGCAATTATCTCTGTTTCTAGAGGCGCTAGATCAATGACCGACTTCTCAAAATGAAGGTAAAGGATGTCGCTACAAGTCAATAAACGATTTCCGAATGCTACATGCGCTGTTTATTTTTTACAAACAATTTAACAATTCATTTGCGAATTGCACCGAAGCTATACACGAGGGCCGATCTAATGGTGAATGAAATTGTTCCTTGAACCGAGAGCTTCAATTCGAGAGGTCGTTGATTACAATCAGACCAGCAGAAGCCGAGATAATTGAATTTGTTTAACGAAATTATGAACAAATGCGATTAATTCGACTTGCCGGAGGGGTACATCAATTATCAGAAGACATAAATTAAAGCTAGGAGTATCAGCTACCATCTGCAATAGGTGTGAACATTATTCCATCGGCAGTTCATTTGATATAAACAATTAAACAATTAAAATTGTTATTACGGGCAAGTGGATAAACTTACAGCAACGACAGTATAACAGGTGCATAGCTTGTTTCTTTCCCTTTCATTTGACACCTCATAGATTACATCGTAATCACCAGGAGCTGAGACATACAATTTATAATTAACATTGCTCTTTATAAGGTGTCGGAACGTTGTCAGAGATATTGAAGTGGTACGGCGTCTATAGTATCGTCATCTATAAATATATGCCGAAACTATTCGTGTTCCCCCAACATGTTCATACCTTATGAGTCATTAGTCTCGCCATCTACAATGAAGTGAATAAAACTACTCGTATGTTGACTTACCTACACTCAAAAGGTGTCGCCGTCTATGGAGTAGTACTTGAAACTACTCTCTGAATGTGGGCAAGTTAGGGAGACTAGTAGTTTCAACTACTTCTTTATAGATGGGAGGACCGTCGTGGAAAATGCACGTTTGACATTCAAAAATGTGGAGGCGCTGTACCATATTCGTTCGTAGTACGATTGTGCTGTATGATAGTTTATGATAAGGTTGAAACATTATGCTAAATTTACAACGGAATACGGTGAATGTTTTATTAAAATATCGTTGGCGAACAACCATGGACGAAATGTTAATTCGATTAAAAAGTAACGTAGTCCGTCCGACTGCTGGAATCATTGGTAACACAAATACACCTGCTGATCCTTATCGCATGTCTGTTAAATGTATTCTTCAATCCTGCTGATTCTTATATGAATTTATTTCACTTAGTAATTGGGGACGAAGTTCTAAAAGCACAAGTAAAAGATATAAATTCTTTCTACGCCTGCGAACTGCTGTATAAACATGGGATTAAAGTTGAAAAGGTGGGTGTAACTCGTGATATTTACATTTTGCTCCTGATATGACGTTCAATATTTTATTATTTCTTTTTGTATCTGTAGATTTCGATAGTACGAGATAATCTTGAAGATATTGCACATGAATTAAGAGCGTTTTGTGAGAGGTATAATTATGTATTTACATCTGGTGGTATCGGTCCTACTCATGACGATGTTACTTATGAAGGTGATTGCATTGAAACGCACATAAATGCGCATAGGTTGTCTGATAAAATCTGTTTCCGCAGCTGTAGCATTGGCTTTTAACGATAAGCTACACTATCATCCAACCCTGATGGATATTATAAAGAATCACTTTAACTGCAAACCTTTTCCATCCCCTTCTTACAAAATGGCATACGTAAGTGGGACAGCTGATTTAGAAGATATCTAATAGTCACTGTCTAGTTGTTCCTTGCTCCTAGATACCAACAAAGTCGGTTCTCAAATTTGGAATAAATGAAAGTACGGGCCAAGCATTCCAGTATCCATGTGTGACAATGCAGAATGTTTACATTTTTCCTGGATCACCCGTATTTTTTAAACCTTCTTTCCAAGCTGTGTGCAAGGTAGAAGATACTGCGTACAAGACTGTTCTTTGAAAATTAATTAGCGCTCCTCCAAAATGATTATTTTATTTTCATAGGAATGCTTTGCCGGGCGCAAAGCTTTTGCATCCACTGAAATTTTTCTAAACGCGAGGGAAGAGTTGTTCGCAGGTGCATTAAGCGCAGTCGCGCAAGAATGTCGTAACGTTTCCTTCGGTTCGTACCCGGAACGTAATAGGTAACTACAAGATTTATCATAGCCATTTCTGTGCAGTAACGATTTAAACATCAGCAGATGATCCAAATTATTTTATAGGTATTACAAAGCTCGCGTAACTATTGAAAGCGAGGAGAAAGAGGCGACTGAAGCGGCGAAACAAATGTTTTGCGAGCGCATTCCTGCAAATGTAGTGATACATTACGATCGTGTACCGCACATCGATTGTTTAAGGAAATATGAACGGCTAATTGAAAACTCGCACCAGCGACCGCTTTACGACGGTTCCTTCAAGAAATTCGTGTAATGCCTCTTCAACTGGAAAAAAAGTATCGATTGCTGGTATTTTTTTATAAAACACCGTCGAATTTTTCTTTGTTTTCTCTTTTCGTTTTTCCTTGCAGAAATTACTATCAAAGGCCAGAGGATGTCTGCGTATACTTGGATGGAAGCGAGGAGTCGATTCTTATGATACATTTTGCTCGCATCGCTGTGAGCAAACTGCGACCGAGTTCCAAGGCGAAGTTACACGCTTTTTCCTTCAACTCGGATGTATCTGGGTCGGACGCGATGAAATTTTTCCGCGATCTATGCGACAGGTGGGTAGAATGTCGTGGACAAACTAAAACTTTTTTTTTGTAAATCGTCTAAACTAATAATGTAGAAGCATTGGCTGAAATCAATTGAATTCGGTCCAACAGATACGATGTCGAGCTGCACACCTTAGAGTACGACAAGATCGACGCCATCTGTGCGATTAAACATCTCATTGTATCGAAACCAGAATTACGAGTATTGTTAGTTGGAAAACGTTTGAATGACAACGGGAGAGAAGTTTACGACAATCTGACACAATTAAACGACGACAGTTCTGTGCCTGTACGAGTACATTTTCCTCTTATCGATTGGTCGGACGAAGATATTACGAGCTTCTTCAGTTCCCTCTCCTTGCCTTATTTTGTCCAAGAAACTTAGTTCAGGCTGTAAGTACGAAAATGTTGTCTGTCTTTATCCCCCTGTTATTGGCTTGCCCCGTCGCAGCTGCATCCCTATGTATCCGTTTGTATGCACGCGTGCACATATGTATGTTTGAAATTTGTAATCGCAGGTGAACGGTAGACGATGGAAGAATGACTCGAAACGAAGATGATCTAATCTTGTATACATAGAATATACGTATTTATATAATGGCTCTCCTTCGTATTGTCAGGAGGGACTTCTGCAAAAGAAAGGAATAAAAAACCAAAATTCAATTTAATATTGTTCTGATTCGCCCGAAAGTTCCAAATAATTCTGATTGCATTTTGTTACCAACTAAAATCATGATCTACACAAGTGCTATTTATCGATGATACACGTCTCGAAAGAACAGCCTCGGGAGATGTTTCGTGGTACTGTTTAATAACGCAATGCACGTTCGTTAATCAGGGCGACTTGTCAGAGAGTGCAGTGGGTGGTGGAGGATGAGATTTTTTGATTAATGCCCTTATGAAAAATTTATTGGATTGCGTTAAAACGATCTCGCTAGTTCGCACGATAATCATGACTGGTGGGTGGAGTCGCTGGTTCGTTTGGCTCGAAGGAAGACTATCCGAGTTTGTAATACACGCTTTTCACTCGCTGCAGCGGGGTAGAAAGGGGTAAAGAGGATTGCCCGTTGGAGTGGGAGTCGAGCGGCGGAGGAGAACCGTTGTCAGCCCCTTCCATCCTTTTGAAATTTCATTTCGAGTTAAAGTATTTCTAGCTTTTTTCCTTTGAAAGTTTAAAATGAGAGTGGGTGGTAGTTCGCCGGTGGGCGGGGAGGAAAGGTGGAGTAGTAGAGAGCGATAAGGAGGGGAATGAATCGCTACTACCAGAGCTACGCCCATGGTTCTGCAGTTTACGCAGACTTTGCTGCACACCGTGTATGCCATTCTCCCCTGCGTTAATTATGAAGCTGCGAAACGCAAGCAGTTTTTTAGATTTTTCATCGTCTCGAAGTAAACGAAAGGAAATACACTTTGTACATATCGACCTCCGTTTGTCGCGCAATTTTTCGCCATCCCGCAGCTATCGATAAGTCGGCGTATCTTGTAAACCAAGCACGGTATTAGCTTCTCCTTTTACATCCCGTTACACGTTGCCCTCCAAATAGTCAGCAATTTCGCGAGAAAGCAAATGCATTCGAAAGAAACGCGAAACAATATTACTTGCCGTTGGGATAAAAGCGAGGAGGGCGACTGGGGTAATCCAGGGGAGAAATGAAACGGGAAGAGAAATTGAGGTGATGGAAAAAGTTGGCAAAGGAAAGCGTTGCTTGCGGGGCAGGTGGAGGGACGATTGGAGGGTCGTGGAGGAGACGAAAAATGAGCCCCGTATTTCCCTGAGGTGTTTCATTTGAATTTGAAATTGATTGCGCTATAGTAAAACGGAAGTTGACGAGCGGCGGAGAAATGGAAAAATCGATTAAAGATCATCGACGCTCGTTCGATAGGGCCGAGGGCGCAAAAGAGTTCCGAGTTCCTGTGTGGAAAATTTGCGGTGCTCAAAGATTGAGCACGATAATAAGAAGGGAGGACGAAAGTGCGAGGAGATCGAGTCGAGAATGATGCTGGGAATAGTGTGGTTCGGTCGTTGCGTAATTGTAGATGAACCTGGTGGAAATGAGAAGGATGGCGGTAACGGTAGTGGTAGCGGTGACGGTGGTGTTGGCGGCTGTGGCATTGGTGGCGGCGTCGGCGTCGGCGTCGGCGTCGGCGTCGGCGGCGTCGACGACGGGAACGGCGACGGCTGCCTAGACCGTACGGAGTGGTCGCGTGCTGGTCGCGTGCCGGAGGCGGAGCCAAGCTTCGACTCTTTCGCGTGCCGCCTCCACCCTAAAGTTCGCAGTCCCTGTTGCACCCTCCGACACCCTCCTGGAACAGCGGGGTGCTGTTCTACCCGTCGCGACGCCCCTCGGTACTCTTTGGTTCCTCGCGTCATCCCTTCTCTCCGCCAGTTCCCGAATCTACAGTCGCTTCCTCGTCGGTTATTGATTCCCTCGGGTAGCTAGTCCCGAAAAGGGTGCTAAAATAGGATGAGGACGATCGAAGAAACGGAAGCGCGAAGACGCAGCGGAGGCTCGAGACACGGTGCACGAACGTTCGACGCGTTTTAAAATCAAGGCGAACGGTCAGCGGTAATTCCCTTTTTTCGTTCATCGAGGCACAGTTGAGAGGGTAGTTTGCTTTTATCGCTTCCTGTGTCATGAAAAATTCCTAGAAACCAGCAGCCGGAGCGGCCGGTGCACAGTGCCAGTGCTCGTAGCTCGTTAGCGAAATCGGTGCTCATCTATTTTTCCGACGGCAGTGATTCTGCGGCCAATCGTGGGGAGCTCGTTCGATAGAAATTTTGCTACGATATCGGTGGAAGGCGGGGGACGCGGGGCACGATTAACAGGAGTCCCAGAAACGACGATTTATTAAATTCCCTTGATTTATCCGAGACATTATCCGTCCCTCGAAGTTCTTGTTTGCGCAAACTTGTATTGAGAGGAGAGCGCTCTTGAATCTCGAAACTTTGCAAACTCTCGGTCCCTCCCTCCAACCCCGCTAGTCCCTCGCCATCCCTTCTGTCCCCCTTACAGTAAACCCGCTTTTCTTCTTCGCGTAAACTTCTACATTGACATAGGCATATGTATTTACGTATATAGGTGCATAGGTACATAGGTCGTACGTACATACATGCATACACGATTCGCTGGCAGACTCATCTGTCCGTCCTCATCCAGCTCGTTCCATTTTCTTCGTTCACCTGTCGTTCTTTTCGTTTCCGCTCTTGCTGTTTCTTTTCGCACGCTACAGCGCGCGCGCTCCATCTCCCGCATTTGCACAACCGCGGGCGCACACACAGAAAGATGCGAAAGGCTGCTTCGTCTCGTTCGTTGCTGTTCGGAGTTGTAGTTTCGTGCAATTCAACGGTATAACCTATTTTACTTTCGAAAACTCGGCGGATCAATACCGACGGGAATGCGACGAAGACAAGCGAGCGGACGGCGAGAATTGCGCAAGAGGAAGAACCGCGAGGACGATCGACGTGGCTGTCGTCCACGCTGGCTCCCTTCGACCCTCTGGACAATTTTGTTGGTCCAGCGATTTCTGGAGAACTCGGTCGAAGACCGATTGTCTCGCGTGGAAAGGTTGCGCAGCCGAGCCGATCGGGCGGAATCGATAAAGATCGAGTGGCCAGTGTCACGGCGGTCAGCCACGACGGCGAGCTACGGCAGGGTCGGGCCGGTCCATACCGTACCGCGTACGCATTATACAAACACCGGCAACCGAATCTTCGAAAAGAGTTTCGGGTTGCGGCACGAGACCGTCAGCTGGCGAGCAGAGCCAACCGTCTCTTCCTTTTTTCATCCTCGTGCACTCACGGGACCTCTCTTTTTCGTGCCTTCTGTGCTCCTGCGCTCCCCTTTCCTCCCTAAACCCTTTCGCTCCCTCGCTCTTCCCTTTGTTTATTCGCTCCCTCGCTCGTCTCGCCAGCCGCGCCGCTCGGTTTCGGACCAACCATCGAACCCGCGGAGAGATTCCTCGATTGTCCTTCGTTCCCTCCGATTTCTCGCGAACGTCCGGCTCCTGTTAACTGCGCGGGGCACCCATTCGAGATAAGCACTCCTCCTGCGTCCCACCTTCGTCCTGGTGTCCTGGGGCACGCGTTTAGAAACGCGCGACGCGACTGCTATATTACGATTCGACGCGGTCCGAGCACGGCCGCGGGCAAAAAAATGATCAAGCGTCTGTGGAAGCATCGACCGGGACGCGCGACGTATCGCGTGTAAATCGCGCTAATCTTTTCCCAGCGGATCGCTCGGCCGAGAGGAGCTTTGTAGAGCATGATCGATATTGCTCCACAGCGATGGCAAAATTTCTTTTACGGGATTAGACGATGCTCGATTTAACCGTACAGTTCGTTTCATCGAACGCTCCGATGAAGCTCGCCGGTGTCCTACGTCGCGTGACGTTTACGATACTTGATAATCTGCTTGATCGCACGGCCAAACGGCTGGACTTTGTCGCGCTTCTTTTTCGCCCCGGGTGTTCTTCCGAAGCGTGGCTGCGTTTTCGCCCAACGTCGCGCCTACTCGCGTCAAATATCGTTCGCCGTTTGCGCATTCGTCACGCCGCGATCTACTCCCTTATCGAAGCCCGACAGAACGCATCGACGGGACTGTGCGTCGAAATCGCGTGGTTCGCAGCGGGGAATCGCCTCCGGACGAAAGGTGCTTCGGTGGTGCCTGCAATAGCGAGATCAGGTGAACTTGAACAGAGCGAGGAAAATCGAGGATCACGGGCCAAGGGCTGCGAGTCAACGGGGATCGCGTGTCGCGGCAAAAAGGGGACGAATGTTCCCGCAAGAACGAAAGGGTTACCCGCGGCGTCTCCGCGGGACCGGGCCGGCAGAGAACTCGACGAGAGGAAACGAGTTCGATGTTCGAATAGATGCGCGTCGCGCTGTTCTCCGAATTCCGTTTACTGTAAGCGGATGACGGACGGTGCAGTATGAAACGAGGTGCGACGATGAAGGAGCGAGGCATGGTAAAGTCAGGCAGGCAGGAAGGAAGACACACGCACACAGAGAGAGAGTGAGGGAGAGAGGGTGAGAGAGAGAAGAGAAAATTGGAGCGAGGGGATGAAAAAGGTAGTGCGGGAGCGAGTTGATAAGTTGCCGAGTAGCGAAGCGGCGAGGCGCGAGGCGCGAATCGCGAGGTGCGATGCGCGATGCGCGCGGCAAGAGGCAGGAGGTACGAGGAGAAAGAAGGGAGAGGAAGCGGAGGTACACGCGGATATTGATTCCCGTGGGATATGCGCGCGCTCGGCGAGACTCGGAAATCTAAACGTATGTATGTACGACGCTTTGGCGGACGTACAGAGACGTATAACGCGTCGGGTGGCACGCGCATCTATATCACGACTCATCCGGCGGAAAGGGGTGCACGGGAGGGCGCGCGGGCCGAGGAGGGGGTTGTACAACAAATCGTTCCGAAAGGAAACGAGGGAAGGAAGTATGCACGAACGAATCGACTGGCGGTGGAGGTGTACGGAAAGCCACGGTGAATCCAACGAAAAAATTGCTAATTAGAAAAAAGTTTAAGCCGTATCGTATATTTCGGCGGGACTGAAATTTGCCGCGCGATGCTCCCGTGCGGGAACAAGTGCGTCGGCCACTTTCGGTTGGACAATTGAGACGCGACGGAGAATCGAACGGAAGGAGAATGGGATGGCGATGCGAGTTCCCTCGAGTAGCTTAGGTCCGTGGAAGGCTGGCAAGCGCGTTGTCGCGAGAACGGACGAGCGCGGCAGTAGAGACGGTCGTGCTACGACGGGCAATCGAAACGCGAAGGAGAATTGGTCTCGGGGCAGAAGGGAACGGACCGTGCCGCCTCGAAAAGCGTGGCAGAATCGTAGGTGCTAACGCCACGCGTCCTTCGGGACTCCCTATTTCGCAACGTCCTCGCGGATATATCCCGATATCGAAGCTAACGTCGAAACGTTGCGGCGATTCCCTGCTCCGCGGTATCGTCCCCGGCATGCAGGAACGGGAGCGTTGCAATATTCGCGCCGCCGTCCACGCATATTTCCGTGTCGCTCCACTATCAACCACTGCCTGCCATTACCTACCGCTACCTTCCACTACCTACCACCACCGACCGCTACTTGCCACTACCGTTGCCACAGCTGACGCCACCTCCGAGACCTACGGGCGACTTTCATGAATGAAGCCCACGTGCGAACCACGTGATCGTCTACGGCGGTGTCGTAATTTCGAAAATTTCGTATTTTCGTCCGGAATCTCGATCGACTTTTGCGGACATCCCCAGCGTTAATCGATCAAGGCGATAGCGAGATGGGAATGCACGTCGGGACCCCCGAAGACCCGCGAGTCGACCTGGATCATCGTTCCCCGTTGCGATCGATCGATAACTGTGCAGCGAAGGGCTGTTATTCGTTGACGAGAAAGTTGCGTTTAACGAATGCAAAAGTGTCGACGAGCGCGTAATGTATACGTTCCATCCGAGACGGCGGGCAGGTGGAAAGTAAATCGGCTTCGAAAGTAATTTTGCGTTTCACTAACGGCGCTTTAGCCTCGTTACTTATTTCGTAAGTTGTAGTCTTTCGCAAGTATCCAAGAAAGTCTCGGGCGGATAGATAAATGAACGCAAAGGTAAGGTTGCGCGAAGGAAATGGAAGGTAAGAAAAAGAAGCAGAACGAAGGATCTCAACTATTACCACTACCAATGTCACCGCCGCCTCCACTACCATTTCATCTCTGCCCCCACCAAGGTAGTACCCCGTCCACCTTGGCGGCGTCAACTGCGGCGGTGGTGGTAGCGGCCACGGCGGCAGAGATGGCGGTGGAGGCGGCGGCGGCGGCATCGGCACCACCACCGACGTCACGGTCGTCCTCGTTGCTTTCGCTCTCAGCGTCGACGTTGCCGTTACCGGTACCGGTGCGCAGTCGGCGGTCGCGGTCCGTGTTAGATGGTTAGAGGAAAACAGATCCGAGAGCGAGGCGAGGTCTGTAAACGAGAAACGCGGTTCCTCCACGTGCACCGGCTTCGCAGCCGGGAGCGGTGAGCCGTCGCCCCGACGGCGACCATCTCGACTTCGGTGCCACTCGGGTGGAGAACGTGCTTATCACGAGCCGCTCGAGTGAAAGGACGTTGACGCTTGTGGGGGCAAATTCGGCCGCGATTCGCGTGCAAATATCCTGGACCGTTTGGTTGTTCGCGGGTCGAACGCCGCTTCTCTCGTACGCGCTGGGCACGGATCGTCGCCGAGAGCCCGGGGCCTCCTAGCGGAGCGATGCAACCGCGAAGAAAACGAGACGGACGCGGGAATGACGAGGAAGAATGAATGGAAGGCGGAGGAAGTTGCACGACGATAAGATACCACTCCGGGGGGATAACAGTTTTGTGACTGATTCAACGGAGCGGCGTGCATCCAAGTACGAACGCGAGTAAGCAAAGGATTGGATTCGATTGCCGAGCTGCGCTCGCGTTCAGATTCGCGTTCGTACGGTTCAAAGGTTCGAATCGTGCGGGTTCGTTTTCAGCTAGACTCGCGTGTGCGCGCGCGCGCGCCCGCGCATGAATACCTGCGTGGTTAATCGATCGATCGATCGATCGAACGATTGATCCAACGAATTGATTCTGTTCGCGGGCAGGGTCTCGTCAACGGGGGCGTCTGAAAATCGGCCGATCGTTCGATAGTCGGATCGAAGGAAAACAAAGGGAAGAGGACTCTGACGCGGACGAGGCTCCGGAACGGAGAGACGAGGCGACGAGATTGGAGAGTACCCAGGTGACCACGGCAGAAGCCGCGGGACGATGAGCGACGGCATAGTTGGTGCAATCGCGATCAGTTTGTTCGGTATTTGGCCAGCGTAAAAGTTTCTTTTCTCGCGTCGCTCGCGGTCGCGAACGAATTTCACTGACGGAAGACTCGTTCCAGGCAGCGAGAAGAAACGTCGGGACAGCATGGATGCCGGGTACACGATTCTCGGCAACGACGTCGACGTCTGCAGAATGTTCGACCAGTTCTCTTACAAGGTGAGTTCCCCCGAGCACGATATTCGTTGCACGCTTATATCGATCACCGTCGAACGCGATTTCCTTGGCTCGCGTCCCGTTTACCTGGAGGAGGAGCACGCGTAGGTGTGCTTTCTCGCGCAACGTTCACTGTTCTCGGGATACTATTCTTAGGATAGGACGAGTCTGTTCTCCTTCCTCTTCTTCGTTCCTCGTCCTTCGCCCGACTTCCTCGTTCGCGAATGGTTTCGGTCCTCCGGTAGCAACAAGGTCGACGGACAATGGTAGTAAGCTAATCTACCAGGTGCATCGACGGGGCTGGCTAACAATCGAATGGGAACGTCTGTCTCGCACGCACGCGCGCGCGCCAAAAATAAGTCCAAAAAGATCGTTCGAGGTCGCGGGAGGATTCGTTCGAAGGTTCAAGGATCGTTGCAGGTGCTAGCTTGCCTGCTCCTTGCATCACCATGGTCAATGCGAAAGTTCGTCGTTCAGACGTCTCGCGAACTCGGCGTTCAGCTCTCCGAGCGCCGAAACGTCTCTCTTTGCGCAGCAGGAACGAAATGAAAGGTGAGGCCACCAGCCAGGTAGATGCCATATATGAAGGAGCGAATAAAGGTAGATTGAAATGGCATAAAAAATCAGGAACGTTTGTATACCCCCGAGCCGAACGCTTAGCTGGCTGGAAGCTGCGTTTAATCCGCGTTTACCGCATACCTGTCGCGACGGAGCAAAAATCGCAATCTCTCCGCGATCGTGAATACGCAAAGCAAATTCGTTCTAACGAACATCGGTGAACTGAATTCGCTTATCGTTGAAACGAAACGCGCATCTCGATCTCCTTCGTTTCTCCGCTGCCTCGCCTCGCCGCCCCCTTCTACCTTCTGATATCGCTCTCTCTATCTATCTCTTTACCTGTCGATCGCCCGTCAATCCCCCTCGTTATCGGGCTTCCGGGCGAGAAGCGGTACAGTTTGCCGGCCGTTTAGCAAAGATTGCGCGCAGCAATCCGAATCAAGATTCGAGCAATTAAGCGGGATGAAAAGTAATCGCCGCTGGTAAAAGATCCCGCTCGCTTTCTCTTTCACTTGTGTACGCTCTGTCGAGGAGAAAGTGTGTCGCGCGATCGGACGCGATCCTGATCGAGCGATGTGTCACAAGGCTAACGCGGAACCGATCGCCTCGATACCTCGACATTTTCAGCCGAACGATGGATCTGCGACGAAAACGGCCGCTGGTGAAGCCCGCAGCTGGCATCGTTGTCCGCTACCGAGGTTCTGACCGAGAACGGCGAACTGTTGATTCTATTCGACTCCGTTCGATTCTGCTCGATTCGATCGGGGATATTCAGCGGGGCGCGTGGTTTTTGCGGGATTTGGCAGACGGATAAACAGGCAACGAATTACCGCCACCGAGAATGCCGCGAGGGTTTTAGCGGTAGACCGCATCGGGTGTAAAACCGAGCATGGACTGTCGGCCAGCCGGGCGATCGAACAACGAGCTGGCCAGAGCGGGCCAGAGCGGACCAGAGCTCGGTCGTGGAGCCACTGACAAAATCATGAGCCACTTGTTGATCGGCCAATGACCGTATTCGAGCACCGTACCATTCGAACGTCGTTCGACGAAACGACCGCTGTTACGATATCCTGCCACGGATATCTGGAACGGATTCTCGCCGAATTTACCAGCAAAGTCCGACAAACTGTTTCGATGCTTTTCGCTCGCCCCGAGTGGCTTGTCTCCTTCCCGTCCGTCGAGGAGTTCGAAAAAGATGGAGAAGAAGAAAATTAAAAAAGGGGGTCGATCTTGTTCGAAACGTCCGTGCCGTTCCTTCGTTCTCTTTACCCTTCGCACCCCCCACGCACCGGGTACCGTGTCCCTTATTCTTCAACCCCCGACCCTACCCTACCCTATCCTATCCTACCCTACCCTACCCTCCTCTGCTTCAACCCTACTCTTTCCACCGTTCCCGAGCCTCGCGAGCCAGCGAACTCGCGAGCCTTCCTCTACCACCCCACCTTTGCCTAGCCTATTCCGCGTTACCCATCTCCTACCCGTACCCTCTCCCTGGTCTCACCCTAGCCACCTACAAGCCTCCCCCAGGCTCCTGCTCGCGACCCCCCAACCACCTCGAATCGAGCCGTGCTTCCCCGTGCTTGATTTCCTCTTGTTTCTCTTTCGCCTCTCTCCCCCTCTCTCTCTCTCTCTCTCTCTCTCTCCTTTTCTCTCGCTGTTTCTCTCTACATCGTTCCTCCCTCACTCTCTCTCGTTAAATCAATAAGCCATTCGGTCTGCTGCCACACTAGCGACGGGGCACTTTGCCCGATTTTGTTTCCGATCGGATTCGCCCCTCCGCGCGGCCTGCAAACAGAAAGAACAACGATACAGACGAATCGCCCGTCGAATTTCTCTGCGTTCTCTCTGCGTGCTCTCTGCGTGCTCTCTGCGTGCAGGAGACCGCGCGTGTCGAAGATGAATCGGCAACGGGGAGAATCATCGACGAGCGAAACGAGTGTCGTCGCGATGGATCGTGTCCGAAAGAATTGCCAAAGTATCGGCGAACAGGGGGAAGAGGCAGAGTGGAGACGAGCAGCCGATGACCATGGGCAGCGACGTGGTAAAGCAAGAACCGAGTGTTCGTTCGTATTCGAAAGTTTCGGGGCAAACTCGGCAGCGAGGCAGCCGAATACAATGGCGGGGCAGAAGTTTCCGCGAAACTAAACAAGTTTATTTAACTTACCTCGGCACACCGGTTCCCAACCCCTCCCACCCCCCATTCTCCATCGACTCTTCTAGAGTCGCATCTCTGCATAGAATCTGCCCTGCGAGCTCCTTCCCCCAAACCTTTCCCGCCTCCGTCAAATACGGTTCCTCTTTGCTCACTCACCGATCGCGCTCTCCTCTCCTCTCCTGCCTCTTCCTCGCTTCTCCTCCTCGGCACGCCGTTCCTCTCGTTTCGTCTCGACTGCTCTATCCTACTCGCTGCTATTCTCCGTCACCTTCCACTTCTCCATTTATCCTACTCGCGTGGTCCCGCCCCTGTACCTGCAATAAAGGCAAGTTTTCCAAAAGTTCCCGGCAGATTAACGACTATTGGAATTGTTCAACTTATGGAAGAGAGTAGCGCAGCACCAGCAGCAGGAAAGAAACGGTTTCAAAGATCGTTGCTCTACGGGAAATATGACGACGCGGTAGAGGCATTTTAATATCGAAATATCCATCGATCGCTCGCTATCGGTGTCGTCGGTACAGCCACTGACTAACTCGAACGTACGCTCGAACAGGAAGAATCTCGTTTGCACGACGCGTAGGTAACATCCGTGGAAACGATCCGATCTGCCCAGGTATAGAGCGCGCCGATTTCACCGTTTCGCGAAATATTTAATCAAGAAAACGATACATATACGCCGGGAAAGATTAACAAGGAAGAGTTGTGGAAGAGTTCGTCCTAAAGAGAGAGAGGGGAGGAGGACACCGACGCGACGCGACGGCAGGGTAAAAGAGCGGACAAAAAGTAGCGAGGACGCAGCGAGCGATAGAGAAGAAGAGGAATCCTATTTGGCGGGGAACGAAGGAGAGGGAAACTCATGAGCAAAGTTCCTGCGTCCACTGACTACATGCCGCGAAATAGGATACATATGCTGTATATCTTCTTTATGACAACCATTAACATATTTTTTGCCGGCCGTATTATCATACAATAGTGGCGCAAATATTGCAACTTGCGGCCGTAAATCAAACTGTAGAATGGGGTGGCCTCGAAGAAGAAACGGCAAGGAGGAAAAGAAAGAGGGCGGGAATGGGAACCGGAGCGAGGACGAGAAGAGTAAGATGGTAAGGACTGCGATGGGAGAGGGATAGAGAGATCAGTGGCAGCGTTGTTTAAGAAAACAGCTTATATCGCGGCGGTGCAGTGGAGTAAGCCAGTTTTTTTCGATTCCATTGTGACGGAGATAGGGAGTCTAGGCTGCTGCCTGTGCAAGGTCGTTGACGCCAGCCATATCGCCGAACAAATTCCCGATAACACAGGCCATAAAGTTTACGTAACGGTGCAACTTTCGTGTCGTGGCAGGGCAGCAAATTCCACGGCTGTAAACACTCGTTAGAACGATTCGCAAACGCTGCTTTACAAAACGCGTACATCTTTGCACAGACGGTGTGTAGTCTACACAGGTACGCTCTGTACGCGTCCTATCGGCTGTAGGGCGACGAATGCTCGCCCTACTTGGGCAGACGGAATGTCAGCGTCGTCGCGTTACGTATTTCGTTTCGGAACGACTGCACGCACACGCAAAGGACAAACGGAAAAACGGAGCGGCCCGGTTGTGCTGCGCGTTATTCTTCGTTGGTGTTCCGCAGCGCATTAAAACAGAAACGTCGGAGAAATTTCAAATAATGCTCAATAGTAAATTAAGATATAATAACTTTCGTGAAAGTTGCACGACGCCGAGGAGATGGAAGGGAAGAAAGAGGCAGCGGTGGTGTAGGAACGTGGGGGGTAGGGAACTCCATTAACTTTTATTTCTCCGGGAAAGTAACTTTGCCCCTTCCCGCGACTTCCCTCCAGCCCCGCCTGAAACGACCACCCACCGATGCCCCTGTCCTCCGTCTGTTCGTTCCTCCGTTTCTCTCATCCCTCTGCTGCTTTGCTTCGTTCACCTCCCTTCCTCGTTTCGCGTTCATCGGTGCACGTACCTCCTTCTCCGTTACCGCCGCCCCCAACTGTCTCGTTCTCCTCCATCGCCGTCACCACCATCGACACCCCCTCTTCGAGTATTTCGGCCGCTCCTTCCGCCTCTCGGGGCCGCAGCTTTGCCTCCTTCGGCAACTCGTCCCGCTTCTTCGAGAGGATTCCCCTCCGTTTCCTTGTTCGCGGCCCTAGCCGTCGTACCTCCCGAACACCGCGCTGCGTCCAATCTCCTCTCCGAGCACCTCGCTCTAGTCCCGTTCTCCTTCCGCTGGTACACCTCTCTCGGTGCCCCCCGTGCCACGGTGCACCGATGAAACTTTGCAAAGCGACTTAGTCAAACTTTAATAAATTCCTTCGCGGAGAGTTCGAAAGCGGTTCTATGCGGGATTGCAAATGATTACGTTTCCTCGCGCGCTGTACACATATACGCAATCGGGGGGACCCAGGGTTCGTCGTTTCTCTCCGTTCGCGACCTGGGCCAGGGACGGATCACTGGCCACGAGTACGCAGGGAAAGGAAACATCTGTTTCGGAAACCGTCCGGCAGATTCGCGAACAGGCATAAACGGTCCATCGCGATACACAACGATCCGATCGAGTTGTACACCGGCATTCCCCCATGGCAACGATCTCGATCTCAGATAGGAACTAGCTGAACGGAGAGCAGAGAACGATCTAGATAATGTATTCGATACAGGTAATATATAGCGCTCCAGATACAATATTTATGTCTCGACGTATGTATTTCGCCAGCAGTCCATTATTCATTCCGTAACGGTGAATAAGCATTTCGGAGTATCGCATCGCGACCGTCGCGACGCCGATACCGTGGGTCCGCGGGTTTCTCGCTGCCTACGATCCTCTGCTTCGGCCCACCGATCTTGCAGCAGACGTCGCTAATTTTTTTTCGAGATCGGAACGCACGTGGAGATTTTTCGAAAATTCTCCCCGTCCGCGGCGAACGGTTGCGAGGAATAGGTCATCAACGTTCGCATCGTTGGGAACACGGTGGCGCGTGCGCGCGACGCTAAAAGGGAAATAGATAGATGAGTAAAAGCGGCGGGTGGTTGGGACGCGGAGGGAGTCACGGAATAGAGAAAGGGGGAGAAAAAAAAGGAGAAAGAGAGATAGCGATCGTGGTCTAGGAGAGGGTGGGGAGGTGTAGAAAAGCAGAGAGGAAAGCCGAGAACCGTCCGTCCGATCCACAGGGTAGACAAGATTCACACTTGTTGCTCCCTCCTTGGTTGTACGGTGAAAAGCCCGTTTATTCGAAGAATTTCCTGCGGTCAAAAGGTCACGTGCTCGCGGCACACGATCCTCCCTTTCTTTATCCTTCTCCCGTTTCGTTGCCTCGCGTCCTCTTGCACCCATTCTGATTTTTTCCATCGGTTTCTCGCATCGGTCGATCGGTCTTTTGTGTCTCGAAGCTTTCGCCTATTCGCGCGCGATATCGAGCATCGAGAGTGGCCGCGTGCACGCGATGGAGCAGCGTGGAAATAGCTGGAACGAAGAAACGCGAGGGGAGCAGATCGCGGGAACGGTGAAACGCTCGCTTACCGTGACTGGTAATAAGAGATCTACGCGAGATAAGCGGGCGCTCGCGTAATAAGTAAAACCGGTTTAAGAGACTGTCGACGATAATACGAACAGACGCGACGTACGCGGGATAAAGATGAAACGCTTTGGCTTTAGCGAGTTGCGCGATCCCCCTCGTGCCGCACGCGGTGCGGCGGTGCTGAGAGGGTTGCCGGTGGGAGGCGGTAGTGGTACGCGAAAGCGCAAACACGCGGTGAAAAAAAAGGCCGAGAAATATGTCGAACGGCGAAAAGAGAAAATCGCCATCGCCGCGATATGCCTCGGGCGATTATCGGCTGGGCAAACGTTCGCTCGATGAAATTTGTAAAATCAACATTTGCTCGGGACGTTGAGAAACCACTGGCGACGGATCTCAAGCGGAGCAATGGAAGGGTATTATAGACTAATAGCGTTTCGCGTGCAGTCGAACTTTCTACGATTGTTGCTGGATTTAGCTGGCGTGGGCGGCCGTGCGTCCCCCTCTATCGCTGCTTCTTTCGATCGAGTACGGCCGTGACGCGACGCCTAGACCGTCCCGTGCGAGAATATCGATTCCTTCGCGAAACCGCTCTACGTACTCGTGCAGTTTTCGTACTCCGGGCGTAATTTAAATATGCGATCGTTAAGTTAGAAACTATTGTTATTCGACTCTGTTCCTTTCGTCTTCCCTCTTCGACTTCGTCCCGGAGCGCAGGTAGCGCACGTAGCAACCTCGTTTCGACTAG
Source organism: Nomada lathburiana (assembly GCA_963667235.1). NCBI lineage: Eukaryota > Metazoa > Arthropoda > Insecta > Hymenoptera > Apidae > Nomada > Nomada lathburiana. Next base: position 12,114,793 of record OY763906.1, read on the forward strand.
ACTGTTGCTTCTCGTGCACGCATATATACATACGCCGAAGCCTGTGCAGGTTAATGCGATTGGAATGCCACTGAAATTATACGCACCTTTCACAGGAACGTAACGACTCTTTGTAAACTACGACGTAACCCCCGCTACCTCGGCCTGGGTCTCCGCGTTGCCATCGCTGTCGCGTCCTACTTTCATAGAATATTCGAGTAACCGAGAATCGGTGGGCAACGTGCGCGTACCACCGATCTCGCCAGCCTCTCGGATTCAGATTCTCCTTCGTGCGCTCACGACGATGTACGCGGCTGTTGTTCGATTAGCATTACGATTCGATTACGTTGCTCCAAGTTTCGTGGTCCCATTCGATATCGTTTGACCGTGCGCGAGCGCTCCTTCCCCTGTTCATTGCGCCACCGGCCTCTTTCAATCGTGTGTCTTACCACTCCTGAACCCTCTTCGCTCGAACCCCTCTTGCCCCGCAGCCTACAGCCACAAGAACCCCCGCCACTCCCACGCAACGGCCCACCAGTCGGTGGAACCCCCACTCTTACCCCCTGGACCCTCCGCGTGTTTCGAACCGACCCCTTTCTTCCCGGTGTGGCGTTCACTGCTCGTTATCTAGGCCACAAAACACGAAGGTAATTCGCGTGATTAAACCCGGTTCCGAATTAAAATTGTGTCGCACGGGGGCGTAAAACACGTGCAAGCTTGTTCGGCACGATCGCTGGGGAGATCTATATAGGTAGTTAAGGGTGTCGTTTCAGACTTATCGTTTGGACCGATCAAAGGAGTCGTCCGTTTTTGCTTTCTTTTGGAGAACGAACGAACAATTCATCTCGTCGAATGGATTACCGGTGTCGATCGGTTGGTTGTCGAGTTTTAACCAGCCAGAGATAGAATAGGGAAGCATGTCACTTGTCGCGATCGCACCTTTCGTTCGGACCTGCGCATGAACCTCGCTTCAACGCGCCGAGTCAACGGTGCTTCTTTTTGCTTTTTCAGCGTGTTTATTATAGAACTCTATCGAATTGGCCGATCGTGTATCGCGTCGTTGCATCGTATCCTTCTGCGATGTGTACACGGTCTACGCGTATCAGGGAGCGCGCGCCGCTGCACCCCTGTCGCCAGATCCATCCCCACCAGCGGTGCGTGCCAGAAAGCGAACCTCCTTCAATCATTCCCGCGCCGGCCGCCGCGTGGAGCGCGCGTCGTTTTGCCACGCTGTCACGAGTTGCGCCACGAGTCGAAAACGTTGCGCGTGTTGAACGCAGCGATCCGAAGTTTAGTCACGCGTTACGATTTAGTCACGAATCCGGCGATTATTGCGTGTTTACGTATACGACGTCGCGTAACGATGCAAGAACGCGTGGTGGTGCTGTGAATCCGTGTTACCGGGCAAGTGTCGACGCGCGTGCAAAAGATCGGGCGACGAGGGATCGTCGAATCGAAACCGCTTCCATTTTTTCGAACGCGTCCCGCTGCCAGTCGACAGTTGTCCACTTTCGAGGGGAATCGCACCTGCGAGGGGAAGCAACGGGTGTTTTGAAACCGTGAGATCGATTCGCGGTGCATCGACAGTATCGCGGGGGCCACAGTGCGTCGCACGTGCATCCGTTAACCTGGATTTCGTATCGGCGAAACGTTGGTGCGTCTCATCGGTAAGTTTTCGATCGGCAGCGATTAGGCGAATAACTTCGAGCGGCAGGCAAATGACACGGATTTCATATCCAATGGCTGCCGCCGCGATATCGAATCCTGGAACGGCGAGAGAGACGTCGAGATGCTCGGTACCGAGAGGTTACGACGCGAACGTGTTTGCTTTTCGAACATGCTCGGATTGAACTCGCTGCGCCATCTGTCGAGCGCAATATCAATTGCATAAATTACGCCATTCTTAAAAATTCGAAAAAACCATCTCTAGATCTCTAGGTTCCGAACGGGTCGTCGAATCGTTTTGCGAGTTGAATTCCTCGACGAGGAGGCACGAACGTTATCACGATTCGCGTAGCAACGTTCTTGTGGCTCCTCGGGACATACGGGATTCCTCTTTGCATCTCGGAACCGATGGCGAACCGGTACCCAAAATCATCGTTTCTTTCTCCTTTATAAAAAAGATTTAACGTCGATGGTATCAAATGTGCCCATCCGACGAATATCTACGAAGTCTTTCGTTTTCGCAGCGATGGACCATGCTCTTCGCCTGCCTTTCTACGATCGCCAACAGCTTGCGCAAAGTTGTCCGAATTTTTCAGATCGCGGGGTTGCGTTGGTCGTGAACGGGGAACGCCTGCGAGTATGCAACTAGCTTGCACGGCAAATAATTAGTAATACGATTGGATTACGCGTTGCACGAGCATACGAAACGCAGCGGCGCCCCGGTGGATATTCGTCTACGATCGACTATCAAGAATATCGAGATTCGTAAATTAGTATTGTCGTGTAACCTTTTTTGTTCGGTATTCTTCTTTGGGTTTCGTTCAATTCAAATTTCCTTGCTCGGTTTTATTTTTTCATTTGTCTACCACCGAACCGACCGACCAACCTATCTACCTACCAACCTACCTACCTACCTACCTACCCACCTACCTGCTTGCCCGTCTTCCTGTTCGCTTACCTGTCTACCTATCCACCTACCTGCTAGCTTCCCTGCTTACCTGCTGTTACTTCTGCTGGAAAAAATAACTCTAGTGCACCTTGCCTTCTTCCTTTTTGTTCTCCTTCCAATACCGGACCTCTTTCATTATCGCCCCCTTTTTTCTATACCCCTGGCTCGTCATTTCTTGCTGCAAATGGGGCTGCAACAGTAACAATAATAATTGCGTCAACGCGAATGGCCATCGTTGCACGTTCCGTTTTACCTTCTTGAAATTTCCATCGCGAAAGAAATACTCGGGGTATTTATTTCTTCATCGACCGGGTTACCCTTTCCTCGCAACATCCTCGCCAGGAGAACACGCGCCACGCTGCCACCTGCTCGATGCATTCGAATAAAAATCGTACAACGATAAAGGTACGGCAGCATCGATTACCGGGGCCGAAAGCCGTCTTCCAGATGGCGAGGAGGCAACACCGTGAGTAGCGGTGGAAGAATTTACGGCCTGCCATCTCTCCTCCGCGTCGTATCCACAGTTGGGGCTGTCCAGCCACGGAAAACACGAGGGGGAAGGGAAAAAAGTAACGTTTTGTATCGGAGTTAAATTGTGAACGACGCGGTGAGCCCAAGGATCATTCGAGTTGGACAAAGTCGAAATAAACGAGCGGGTCGTTGACCGTAGAGGAACGCGAATAACGCGCTTCGCTAAGGGCAGGTGGAGGTGGCGGTGGTGGTGGTTGCGGAGTCGATGGTGGTAGCGGCAGCGGCCGTGCGGAGGGAACGGATGAGAAGCGGGGGCGGATGAATCGAATCCGCGAGGAAGGCAGCGTTAAAATCCGCGCGGCGAGTAGCCGGAATTTTCGCGAAATCGCGAATCGACGAGAATGGTGATTCGGCAAGGGAAGGGGAGAGGGTGCCCGCGAGAGAAGGGCACGTCTTGGCGACGCGATTTCGAAAGTCCGACGACCCCTCGATAAGAACGAAAGCGATCGAATCAATCCTTTGTTTCAGAGGAACGAGAGCTTGGACTTTTCATTGAATATTCCTCAGCATCATCACGCGACGGCCTATCATCACAGCGGCTACGCCATGGCTGACCAAGTAAGTAGTATAGAGCCAATCGCGCGATCAACGTCGCGTCCGATCGCGGATCCGGCCTCGAATACACGAAGAATGGGCATGGTCGAAGGTGTGGGCGAGCATGCAGGTGCAGCAGGGCCACGGACGTCGATGGAAACGCGAGCCCCCTTGGTCATGGGGAACGAAGGGAGCGGATGAGAATGCGAGCGAGCGAAGGGGGTAGGAAAGATACGACTATGTATCTTGGTTCGGCCGGATAGGCAGAGGACGAGAAACCGGTGGGGGTTGGGTACGGGTACAGGCTCGAGTACGAGCACGGGCACGGGTTAGGGTATAGCGGCAGGAGCGTCGACCGGGATGGAAGGGAGAAGAAGCCGACGTGGGACGGGGGCGGAAGCGGTACGGGCCATGACGGAACGGGACGGGACGGGACTGGCGCGAGTCGCGGGTATGGGGTATGGGTATGGTTATGGGGAAAGGGGCTAGAAGGGCGGCGGGGGCGTACAGAGAAAGAAAAGTTTGGAACCGGTGGAGGAAGAAGATGGATAGACGCGTAGTCGATTCGGAGATGGAAAGAGGGAGTAGGTGGTGGAAGAGTGGGTGCGCGCGGGAGTAGGAGTAGTTGAAATAGGACGGGTACGCGTACACACGGACGGGGACGGGACGAGGCGCGGTGAAAAGGGCCGCGAGAGAAGAGAGAACCGAGGGGTATACGCGATAGAGTAAGAGAAACATCGCGAGGTAAGGGGTAACGTGCGCGATGGGCACGGGGAGGGAACGGAGGTAGAGAGGTGTACTCGATCAATAGGCAAGTACGTTCCTTCAAAGGAAAATTCCTGACGCTATTAAATCCAATTTAAAAACTTTTATTCCCCTGGCCCGGCGAGCTGCGCACGGCAAATGTATTTTCCTTCGTTCCCCGCTCCGAAAGGGAATAAATTGCTAAAAGGATTTCGAGCGATGAAATCTCCCTCTCTCTGTTCTCGCGGTGATTGACCAACGATGCACCGGCCGTCGAACGTCCGGATGGTCCGCGGGCCCCGCGAACGAACCGCGAGATCCCTGGCGAAGAAGCACACGACGGGACACCAGAATCGGGCTCGATGTTTCTTTCCCGCGTTGCGATTCACTGGAACGTTCGAACGTCGTCAGCTTTCAATCTCTTCCGTAGACATTTCACACGCCCAGCTTCGGTGACGAGGATTTCGATATCCCAGCCATTCATTCCCATCCGCACCAGCAACATCAACAGCAGCCACCGCCGCAGCAGCAGCAGCAGCCGCAGCAGCAGCAACACCAATCGCAGCAGCAGCCGCAGCACGATCCGATGCACGGTTATCAGCCACAGGTAGGTTTTGCTCGGAACGTTAGCAGGACCGAACGGCAAGCACCTGCGTTCCACGACAATCCTTCTACTGCCTTCGTCGAACCACTGCCACAGATGATGCAGACCGGTGGAGTTCAACAATCGCCGGACGGATTGAATCTAGATCCAGGTGGATACCAGCAGTCCCTTTATCTGCAACAGGAGCATTCGATGCAGTCGATGGGCGTTAGGTGAGTAGAGTCGCGGAAACGGAGCATCGGGACACGCAACTTTCGTCGGGGAATTCGTAGATGATACGGATGGGCTTCTTTTTCCCTTTGTGCACAGCTCGACGTACAGCAACTCGCAAGCTTCGTACGCGGGCATGAGTTCTCCTCGCCAGCAGCATGGAAATCAGCAGATGATGCTGCTTCAACAGCAGCAGCAGCAGCAGCAACAGCAACAACAACAGCAGCAACAGCAGCAGGCGCAAATGCAGCAGCACATGCAGTACATGCACTCTCAACAGCAGTTGCAGCAGCAAATGCAGTACAGAAGTCCAACGGGTGGAAGTCCATCTGCCGTGCAGTCAGCTACTGTGCCCGAGGCGAACAATAACACAACCACAAGCGAGGATAGCGACGACAGTACCCCTCATTCGGCAATGGTGAGTAGAAAATTCTTCGGATCCGCGTTTAGACCGCGATTAGAGTAAAGGGCTATCCGCTATTCGCGATCGTTTTTCCGCAGATCACGGGGATTAAGCGACCCTCGCCCGAGCCGGCGGATGTCGGCGTGAAGAATCAAAGAAAGCCAAAATCGCAGAAGAAGAAGAAGAAGAGAGATCCGAACGAACCGCAAAAGTGAGTAGCCTTCTTTTTCTCGCGATTTCTACCGCGTGCACTTTATTGCTGCACCAAATCGACGCGTGCCGAGCATGAGCGGAAATTTCGCTTACTTTGCAGGCCCGTCTCAGCGTACGCTCTCTTCTTCAAAGACACGCAAGCCGTGATAAAGGGACAAAATCCGAACGCGAGTTTCGGCGAGGTATCGAAAATCGTGGCTTCGATGTGGGACGCGTTGGAAACCGAGCACAAGAACGTGAGTATGCCGGGGCAAGCCCTCCCCTTGTCCGTTTCTTGAAACGCTGTTCGAGTCCGGGGAAATAAAGCACGGTCGAAACCAGAAGCGCATCATCGAGCGAACGTTTTCTGCTCGCCATAAGGTTTACAAAAAGAAGACCGAGGCTGCGAAGAAGGAGTATCTGCAGGCTCTCGCGGCGTACAGGGCATCCTTGGTTAGCAAGGGAGCCGCCGAGAGCGAGCAGCAACCGCAGTCGCAGCAGCAACCTTCGGCGCAGCAGCAACAAGTTCAGTACGCCGCGTATGGAAGTTACGCAGGCAACGGGACGCCAGGAACCGTCTCTTATCAGGTTTACAGCCCGCAGCCTCAACCGTCGTCTCCTCAGCAGCAGCATCCCCATCCTCATTCGCATCAGCACCAGCACCAGCATCATCAGCATCAGCAATCGACGCAGCAGATGCAAATGAAAAAGTCGCCCCATCATTTAACTATGCCGGGAAATCCGCAGCAGCAACAAACGCAGCAGGTGCGCGATGTTTCTCTTCGTGCTACATCCACTTGGGTTTACGTTTCCCCTTTTTATCGCATTTGACGTTGCGCGCGTGACAAGCTACAGGTACGATTTATTCGTTCCCGTTTTTCTAGACCCTGATGGCGAATCCCATGGCTGCGGCGCACATGTCGCAACAGCAGCAGCAATCGCAGCAACAGCAGCACATGCAGCAACAAATCTCGCAGCAGCAGTACATGCAGGTTAGCAAAAGGAGCCTTCCCCTCGATGTCCTCGCACCACTTCCCTCTCCCTCTCTCGATTCGCGCTTTTCCGATTTCCCGTTGATATTTCTGCCCCTCTTTTGCCACCACGCGCCCTCCACCATCGATCCTCTCGCCGTCGTCCCGCTCTCCCGCCTCTTGTTTCCTGCCATCGTCCTCCGTTCATTGGCCGTCCCTTCCGTGAACATCGTTGACTGTTCGCGAAAGGCCTCGAACGCGTTTCAAGGCGAGAGACGATTAAAGGATTCCCGTTCGTTCTCGTAGATGCCGCAGCAGCAAGTGCAACAGGTGCAACAACATTCTCAGCAGCAATCGGCTCCATCGCAGCAGCAGCAACAGCAGCTGATGCACACGAATCATCCGAAGAACGAGTCGATGTCGAGCCCGCCGCCGGCTGTGAATTCAGCGACCCAGGCCGCGAACATGACCGGTCAGAGGCCGACGTCTAACGCGTGTATACGTCACGGGTGTCCGAATCCTGCGGTGGCCAACAGCGAATGGGAGGACGAGTATTGTAGCAACGAATGCGTAGTTAGCCACTGCAGAGACGTGTTCACCACTTGGGTATCGTCGAATCAGAATCCGCAGCAAAACTTCTCGACCGTGAAGTAAGAACGACGCGGACCGTTCGAAATATTTCCTATCGTTTGCTACTGTGCCCGTGGAACACGAGCGTGCCTAACGTTCGGAAGCGCGTACGCGATTGCGACATCCCGTGTATGTACATTAACACTGGCAATAGAGTTTGTTTCGCGTAGAATCAAAAGGGAAACCGACGACAGGAGCGATACACCACGTCTCTGTAGATGTTTCGCTGAAAGACTGGCCGCGTCGCGGCACCGATGCCCGTCGACGCGCATCCATCGATATCTTTCACTTTTTCACCGATCGTTTTTCCGCGCGGGGACGAGCAGCGTTGCCGCGCGACCAACCGCGAAAGAGTATTAAAAATCGCCAAAGTTGCCGATTAAATCGGGCCGCAAGTTCGAGGGAATTCGATCTCGTTTTCGCGCCTTTCTCGAGACGCGCGAAACGTCCACGCGCGTGCACGATCGAATCAAGGACGACGTAACGCGAGCGCAAGCGATATTGCATCCCTTGAACGTTTAGTTAGGGACCGTTTGTACGGTAGATAAAAGTAATTTCGTAGAAATGTATTCGCAGACTTTAGGTATACGCGTATTTAAATCTGAGTCTCCCTTCATGGACGCACCCGCGCCGCACGATTTAGACACGGAGAAGAGGCGGCTGGGGGCAGAGATATTCACGAGCTTCGCGTACGACGGGGCGTCGGTTGCGGATCTAAGGGTCTTCGAAGTCGACGCTACTTCCGTTCCGGCGAAGCTGCACCCCGATGAAGCTTTTCCAGTTGGCGTTTCAAATTAGACAAACGTTTCCATCGGCTCGGACATTGTGCCGGGTCGCGCGGAACTGGAAAAGGGTGACGATAAGAAGGAAGCAGTAGTCGCTGGGAGTTCAGTGACTCGACTTATTTTTGTATAATTTTACAAACGATTGAAAAGTCTCGGAAGGGATTTGAATAGGCGTTGTTAGATACGGCGAGAGAGAGAGTGAAAGCTGTGCGCAGCGTCGCGAGTAATCCGTGCCCCGAATTCGACGGATTTTCTTTCCTCTTTCGTTCTTTCGTTCGTTCGCGGTCTTATATAGTTTCGCATAGTTTCTTTCCGTTGCGCAACAGAAATTGAGCGGTCGCGGTTTACCGCTCGCGCCTTACGAGCAAACTGAACGAAGTAGGTCGGCGGTATACGTACGGAACTTGATTCGCAGTCTGCATCGACGGAGGACTCGTAACGTTTTCGATTCGATCACAGACTGGAGGAAGATCAATGAATCGGTGGATCCCTCCAGTTTCTCTCGTCCGTTCTAACGATCTCCGGAAATGCGCCGGTTCAGCGGTGTCGATGAGCTGTTTTTTTTTCTTCTTTTTACCTACAACCCCGTGTACATACGAAAGAGCATAGAGGTTTGTAAGTCTTTGCGATGTAAACATAATCGATAGTGTAACATATTGATAGCGAACTTCGATACGCACGTATTATAAATATAATTAATTACAAATGTAAAGAATTAAGCGACGACGTCGTGCATACATGTATACATAAAAAAAAAAAAAGAAACTTACAAAAAAGAACACGTACGTACATATGCATGTATACGTATTCGCGAGCCACGGCTGTACACAATGCGTATGTATATATGTTGGTGGACGCGCAGCAAATAGTTGGAACGGCGTTATCGTTGCCCGTTGCAAACACCACTGTATCGGACGGCTACGGATTGGCCGAAACGCGAGACATCTCGCGTGCCGAGCGATGCGCACGGATCTCCACGATACGGAACATCGCGGGATAGAATTTTTTCAGAGTTAGCGCGGCGATCCCGTAAATCTGTATACCGAAAGGGAGACGGCAAAAAAAAACCCGAGAAAAGACGAAAAGAGAAAAAAGATAATAAATTTAGAAGGTATATCCAAGCAACGGTGTGTGTGTATCGCAAAGTATGTCCGCGCACCTTGCGCCGCCGAGTGTTCTCGCACCCCTGGGACGCTCCGCGACGCGGCAGTCTCCTTCTACGAAAGGGTGAAACGCCCAAGCTACCGACGGTCATGTACGCGCGACGCAATGACTATATTTTTTATTTAAAGTCACTTTGACAAGGTACATTTATATACATAAAAAAACGTATGACTAATACATTTAAGCTTACGCAATATGGACATATTCGTACACGTGCAATAACGTAATTATCGTAACGCTTTTTTTCTTTTTCTTTCGTTTTCATTCATATACATATACATATACATATACACTGCTCGACATTAGTTTCTCGTTATCCCGTTTGCTCGTGAAAATCGGCCTTCGATGCGAGTCAACGATTTCTATCTAACTTGTATCGATTTCCTTACGAACGATACCGGAATGCTGCAAGTATCTTTGCCCGAAACGAATAAAACTCTCGCGAGATCTTGGGGGAGCACAATGGCAGCGAGTCGATTTCGGTCGAGTCGCGTCGAGAAGCTGAACGTTGCGCCGGGACGAACGACGGGAATCTCGCGGCACGAACCGACCGAGAGGAATCTTTTCGTGCTGCCCAATATTCTCGTAATTTTTTTGGTAAAAATACAGGACGACACACGACGAACACTTGAGATTCTAACGGGGACACATAACGCACGACGTACACGTGTATTTCTTGTGCTCGAGACGCGCATACTACGAAATATTTGCGGGCTATACGATCTACGATCCCCGTACACGTTCCATCAGAGATTTCGACCGGGCCCGATAATTCCTGGACCCGCAGACAATAGCTCGGCTTTTCTCTCCGCATTCTCGTTGAAATGCACGACACAAAAATAAATGCTCGTATTTCGATTACGTATGCGCACACACACGCATGCACTCTCGCGCTCTCACAGGCAGACATATTTCACCCTTGCTCTCGCTGTTACACGATCCCTCGTGTACACCTGTTTCTTTCATTCCGGCCAACCGCAGAGTTCGTAAAATTTCAGCTTTTTACAAAATATCACAAAAATCACACCAGCCTTTATGCGCGATTGAAACAACCAAACTTTGCGTTACGCCGTTTTCGAAAAAGGACCGAGGGCATCGTCCTCCGCGAAACCACGGCCCACCCCGATCCTCACCGCTTCCTGTCGCGCGAATTCAAACTTGCCGCCGAATTTTTGTCCGGGCATTCGCGAATCAATACCAAAGTAGAGTCGAGCGAATTTCGCCGAACCGAGAGTAAGATAAATCAGTGGAAAAGCGAGAAACGTGCGCGCTCGTCCGCGATCGAGCGATTGCGGCTCTGAAAAAGAGAACGAGAAAAAAGGTGGGGTAGCACGGGCACGCGTTCCCGGAGCAACGATCACGAAGGATTAGATAACACTTAAAGCTACTGTCTTTTAAATTTAGTCCTGGCGCGCAGGTTCCACGATTCCCGGACGAAGCGCGCGGAAACAAAGTGGAGGAGCGGCCCGATGGCTCGCTGCTGCTAATATCATCGGTCGAAGAAAACGGTGGCGACCGCTTCCGCGGTCGCGAGGTCACTGGGCGGTAGATTCGCGTCGCTGCACGCGGTCATCCGCGGTGCAAGGTACGACGCGGACGCGCAGGCAGCCTCGTCGGTGCTATTTTCAAAGTCGAACGCGCGTGACGGCCAGCACTGTCCCTTCTTTCATTTGGCGTCGTCCTGCTCCATGGGCTCCTCGGAGACTTCTCGGGAATGTTCTGGGGTAGTCCTGAAACGGGCGGAAACAGTGGGCGAATGATCGTCGCGTTCTAGACGACAAAAGGGGGGACGACAAAGAAGAAACATCGGGCTCACGTTAAATTGGTAGGCTGCTGCATCGATAGAGAGGCCATCGCGGAGACCGTCTCGGTTTCGTCGCGCTCCTTTTGCCCGGCTTCCAGCGCGCTCATCGTCGCCGTGTGCGCGTTCAGCTTGACGCAGGGCCAGTGCGACATCTGCTCGAGAACGAGGAAAAAGGTGAGCACGAAATCGGAGCGGCCGAGATACGGTGGTGGAGTGGATATCGTACCTGAACGGCGACAGTCTTCTGGAGCGTGTCGACGGCGTTTTGACAGGGCACCCTGGCCAGTTCCTCCTCCCGAGGTTGACTCGGCTCGTCCCCGAGCAGAGCGCGGACGCACTCCTGCGCGGAATCGCAGATCGCCGCCAAATCGTAGCCACCCTCGAGAGCCAGAACGATCTTGCCGTTCGCCAGTCCGAGCAGCTGCTGCGTCATTTTCCCGAAGCAGGCGGGGCTGACCTTGTAGCCGCCAAGAGGCGCCGGATGACCAACAGCCGCGTCGAATCCAGCGGAGACCAGAACGATGCTCGGGTCGAACGCGTTCGCGATCGGCATGACGATCGTGCGAAACGCCGCGAGGTACTCCGCGTCGCCCATCGGCGGGTTCAATCCGCCGGACCAGGCGATGTTCACGTTGTAGCCGAGACCCTCGCCAGCCCCGCACTCGGCGGGCCCGCCCGTTCCTGGAAAGAAGTTACCTTCGTCGTGCCTGTGTATCGATAGGTACAGCACTCGCGGATCGTCGTAGAACATCTGCTGCGTGCCGTTCCCATGGTGGACGTCCTGAACAGAAAGCAAACGAATGCCGCATTCTTTTCCAGCTCTTTGGCAGAGACCATGACCGCGCGTTCGTTCCCTCCTCCTTCCCTCTAATCAACGATCGCTCCGCGAGCGACTCGAGATTCGAGATTCGCGATAAGAGATTTTCGAGGCCGCCTCGCTGATTTCGCAATGCGCGCCCGAGCGCACCGACGACGACTCGGGTGGCGTATGTAGGGCGAAAGGGAATTCTCTTACCCAGTCCAGAATCAGGATTTTCCTAATATCGAGCTTCTGCTGAAGCAATCGCGCAGCAATCGCGACCGAGTTGAAGAAGCAGAAACCCATGGCTTGGTTGGTTTCAGCGTGATGTCCCGGCGGTCGGACGACGGCGAAACCGTTCTTAATGTCTCCCATGGCGGTTTTAAAAGCCAGATCGACGACACAGCCGACGGCCATTCTGGCGGCCGGCGCGGTATTCAGTTCGTTCCACGTGGTATCGGAATCGACTCCTACTCCGCCGCAAGGCAGCCGTACGAAACTCTTGATGGGCAGCTGAGAGAGCTTCGATACGTCCAACTTTTGCCGATTCATCGGATTCGTTCCTGCGCGAAGCACACTTTACTGTCTGCCCGGGGTGTCGCGCGCTGGTGTAATCGCCAATGTCGGGATACTGGATCGAGGAAAAAGGGGAGGGACACGCGCACTCACCGAACAGAAGAGCATGAGCCTCGCTGTGACACGTCTGAATCTCCTCGAGGGTGGCCTTGCGAGACCTTATTCGGTCGCACCTCTGCAGCAGGCCGGTCTCGGACAGCCGCGCCCAGACGCTCTGCAACCTCCCGCCGTGCTCCGGATGTCCTCGGACCGTTTCGCCGCAGACGCACGCGTGCTTCAACATCAACGGATCGTAGGCCAGGCCGGTGGTCGGACGATGGTGGGAAGATGCCCGAGAGAATAGCTCGCCGGTTGCCTGAGTGGCCTGCGGACCTGCGTTCCACAGCGCGCACAGTGAGGATCGATGTCTATCGTCGTCGCCGTCGCTGTCGGTGTCGTCGTCGTCGTCGTCGTCGTCGTCGTCGTCGTCGTCGTCGTCGTCGTCGTCGTCGTCGTCGTCGTCGTCGTCGTCGTCGTTGTACGGCGTCCTGGCGAACGATCGTGGCTTACCCAAGTGAACCAACGGGCTGGACAGCGCCCTGCACAGAGGTCTGGCGCTCGGCTGACCGCCACCCCTGTTCCCCCCGTAGGCCGTCGAGGACTCGTTCGAAATCTGCAGAGTGTGCCTCATCATCAGGTCCCTCTGCTGCTGTAGAAACTGTTCGCGATCGCGCTGCTGCTTCGAGATCTCGCTCTCCTCCAGCAACTCCTTCTTTCCCCCGGTGAGATCTATCACCTCGGACTCTTCGCTCTCCGGTGCTTCGTCCAACTGATTGGTCTGTCCCCGGGAACCGACTCGCGTCAGCACCGTCTGTCTTATTTGTTGCTTCAGATAATTGTGCGCCTGCTGCTGGTCGTGCAGCTGCTTCTCCGCCAGATACTCCTCGTAGTGCGTCTGCGGCGCGATCATGCCGCCTTGCAGCATCGGATGGCCCAGCGGTAGCGGAGCGGATTGAGTCCTGCCTGAGCGGAAGAAAGAAAGAATCGCGTGAGCGGGAGGAGGCCGTTCGGTCGGAGCGTCGCGACCGGATCTACCATCGAATCGGCTATCAGGAAAGAAGAGAGAACATACTACCTAAAGGCCGGTGACCAGCCTTTTGCAGCCTCGCGTGCGCTACTTGCGTGTCCGTGATCGGGGGTGCCGCCCCGGCGCCGTGATACACGGCGGACGGGTGCTGCCTGCTCGTCACCGAGGGATGCTCCATGTTTTGCATCTGCTTGTGCACGTAGCCCGTCGACGACGCGTCCCCGCCCTCGATCACCGTCAGCGACGGATAGAAGGGCAAGGTGCCGGGCAACATTTGACCGGTCAGCGGCATACCCAGACGCGCCGTGAACGCCGCGCGCACCTCCGCCTCCGAAACGGTCGCCAATTTCGTGCTGGTCTGCGAGTACGAAACAGGGCCGGGGTGAAAACTACCCTCCTCGTCCTCCTCTAGCACGTCGCAGACTACGCTCGGCGCGCGACTCACCGTGCTGGAGCCGGATGGAACGTGAGGTCTACCAAGCGAGATGTTAGGCATGGACGGTGAGCTGAACAACGACAGATCCGAGAGGCTGCCCTGCTGGCTGCTGCTGGTCAACGGGCCCCCGTAGCTCACGTTTTCCGTCTCCTGCGAACAGAGAGGGAGATCTCAGTTGCCGCGAACGGCAGCACGAAAGAGGAAACACGCCGGCGCTGCGTTCGCGGGATGATACTCACTTCCTGGATCGCCGTTGCGTTGCCTCCTGCTGTCGGACTCGCCTGAGAATTGTTCACGGTCGGCGGGGAATTAGGCCCGGACTCTGGATTGCTGCTAGAATCTGGAAAACGTTCGATCAGCGAGGTGCGATAAGCGTCGCGCGGTTTGCCTGCAACGTGCCGCGAGAGCGGGACCGGGATTCGGAGCGAACGAGAAGGAGAGCGAGCATGCACGCATGCTGCATCTCCCGGTGTTCCAAACGTGTACCGTCGCGCGAAAGAGACGCGGCGACTCCGAGGCCCGTTTCGATCCGAGTTCCGGGTCGCTCGTCGGACTGCGGCGGGTCGGACGGAACGAGGCTCGACGACGCGACCGTGATCTTTCTCTCTCCCCACCCCCCTCACTCTCACTCACTCACTCTCGCTCTCTCTCTATCTCTCTCTCTCTCTCTCTCGATCGGTCGAAACATGTTAATCGATAACGTTTATCGTCGACATGCTGTTATTGGACACAGTGGCAAAAGGCAAGAAAAAAAAAATCAACGATCGATTAATCGAAAACACGGGTGCAATCGAATCTTTGGCTAATTGGCTCACGCAGGAAGCGTCGATCTGACTCGACGGTCGAATGAATTTCGATTATGCTCGATCGAAGGACGTACTTGCTAGCAGTGACTTCCGCTTGAGGTGCGACAGCAGGCGATCCTTCCGGCGTGCCATCAGGGGTGAGTTTCTCGACGCGGCCATGTTCCTCTCCACGCGTTGCTTTAGTCGCACCTTCAGCAGGTTCGGCTCCGAGGCTGGCCAATTTTTAGCCAGGGTTAGTTGTTGGTCGTCGTCGTATTGGGCCGGAGTAGTGTAAAACGGTGGTGGTAAAAGCGACCGGGTATCGGATCTGGGTACGATTGGACGGCGAGGAGGCTGCGGGTGGTGCGTCTCGGAGAGGACCGCGGAAGGAGAGGCGATTCGCGAGCGCGTCGACGGCTCGACCTTCGGCGACCTCGCGAATCCTGGGTCACGGAGAAATGGGGAGAGGGACGAAGGGAGGGAAGCTGGTAGTTCGATCGTCAGGCAAGATGGTTGGATCGCAAAAACCATGCTTTAGTTTAGGCATTCTACTATCGTACATAGGCACACATAGAAAGAGAGACTACACCTTCCACCAAGTATGCTCGTCGCTAGACGCCACGGGGATTTATCGTACGGCGCGCGTTCGCGCGTGTATATGTACCTGTTTTTCGTAGAGGGAAATCATCGGCGAACTTTTCCTGCAGCATCTGCGGCATTCGGTACGGATGCGACGAGTTCGCGCTGCCCGCCGAGTCCGCCGATTGCGGCTGCAACCTACACCCAACAAATCACCGGCTCTCCAGTTCAGTCCGTCTCGCGTTCGATCGTTATCGCCTCGGCTCGAGCGCATCCTCTTTCGCGCTAAATCGCGAGGCAACCAAGAGCGGTGCGCGGTTCGGTGGGAGAAGCGTATCGGATTCGGTGGCGATGTATCGCGAGAGGATGCCCTCGAGGGTCGGATTCACCGATCCGTCGCGGGAAAGCTCACCAGCTCCTGTATCCGGGTGTACCAGGCGCGGCTCCGTTCGCCGCCGCTGCGGCCTCCCTCTGCTTCTTGTTCACGAGGAAGCTCTGAAATCGTAAGGTTCTTTTCTCAGCGAGGTCCCGCTCGCGTCGCCCCTCTCCTAACTCGAGCCCATGGCAGCGTTCGTTCGCGTTCCCCCAAAACCATCGACCCCGTGCCACCCCCGCGCCATTGTTGCCCGCCCAATATCTCAAACCGATAGGATCGTCCCCCGCGCGTCATCCAAGTACCTGAAGTCGCTGCTTCACCTCCGTCGAGGCGATCGCGCTGTGGTCGTGCTTGTCCTTCTTTCTCAGCGCTTCCAGTCTCTCCTTTTCTCTCCTCTGCTCCTCCAGCTGCTTCTGCTGCTCCCAGAGCTGCGAAAATAGGCGTTGAGAGAGGTCGTCGAAGTCGGGGGTATCGGCTCGCTCGAATCCCGTCCGTCGCGTCTATCGTCCAAGGGAATATCGAACTCGTCGCGCGTCGCTCGTCGCGCATCGATCGAGCTCGCGAGCGAGAGGAATATTCCGCTGGACTTTCGACCGAGAGACGGTCCGAGGAGGCAATGGGTCGTAGGCGTTCGGCACCAAGGGGGGAAGAATTTCTCCCGACGCGATTCCCCTCGGCCCTCCGTCACGGGAATGCCGGGACGCGTCGCGGCGACGAGCGTCGCGGTCTCACCTTGAGTTGATGCATCTGCTGTTCGTGCAGCTCGGCCAGCTGTCGCTCCTGCGCCTGGTACTGCTGCCTCAGGATCTGCTGCTGAAGCTGATGATGCTGCTGCAGCTGAAAGCACGATCGAGGTGTCGAGATCAGAGGACGTGGCGGCCGTCCGAGGGATCGGCATCGCGACGCACAGATTCGAGTTCGTCTCGACGTCACCCGTCGAGAATCGACGCGTCGATTACCGCCGGACCGCGTCGCGATTTCCCGCGACGGCCCGCGCCGCGTTTAATAATAACGTGCGGCCAGCAAGCCAGGCGCTGGGGCTGAACGCGCGAACCAGCGCGGACTCTATTTCGAGTGGAAAGTGCGCGCGCGTTCCTCGCGGCCCGAGGAACGGATCGACGACGGCGAGAAACGTGTCGCGTGGCCGGCGGCACGCGCGGTGGCGAATCCTCTTCAGGTGTCGCGAGATGCAAACTTAAACGATACCTACGTCGTTCGAACCTATGCGTCGGCCGCGCTCGAATCGGATACGCGTTACCTCCAGTATCTTCTGCTGCAGCGCGTGCCCGTGGAGGTTGGCCGTTGGGTCGCCGGTGGTCGTGGTGGTGGTGGTGTGGTAGCTGCTCGATGTCAAGGTGGTCGTAGCACCGCCAACTCCGCCGACCAGGTCCCTCGGTCTGGACATCGGTGAACCTGGCGTGTCCCGGGCCATCTCTGCGGAAATACGCACCGCGTTTACGTTCGCGTCAGAGCTCAGCCTCGAGGAGGACGAGGGAGAGGTGTCGGGTCGATTCGTCCGGCGATACCGATCGAAGGGTCAAGGGCATCCGTGACCGCGAAAAAGTCGAACGAGAGCTCGATAATCGTTGAGCCGTTGCTCGAGGCTCGATAACACTCGGGGCTATTCTTAGAACCGTCATGCGCGTCGGGCATCTTATCTTTCTTTTTCTCCGCGCTTAATCGAACTCTAATCCATCCGCCGATGATTCCGCGACGAAAACGTTTGCCTAGTTTACCTCTCTGCGGCAGACGGGCAAACGCGGACGAAAGTTCGACGCTTCCGTAAGCCGCGTCTTCTGCGACAAAAACGAAGAGAAAAAAAAACTAATTTCACGGATGCTGTTTCCCTCCCGATGGGTGGAGCGCGTTTCCGGGCTCCCGCGGATGGAACGAAGCGACGACCGTGGCACGATTCGCGACGAATGGCATACGGGGGGATCGGGATCGAGTCGAAAGGGGGTCGATTCGGGGCGAGAACGGGCGGAAGGTGAGCGCGAGCGAATCGCTCGTCGTCGAGTTTGCGGGCGAGCGGAGGTCACTGCACGCTGCATTCCGGCGAGTCAAGTCCAAGGTTAATCGCGGAGGAGGCCTGCCCGTTCCCCGACGCGCTCCTCGTCGCTCTTTTCATCGTGCTTCCGTTGGAGCCGCGGCCGAAAGCTGCAGGTCGAACGGGAATGCCCGATCGAGCGACGGCCGCGAACTCGCGTGGAAGGTTTCGAGATGGAAGGAAAAGAAGGCGACGGCCACGGCCACGGCGAACGCCAGCGGCTCGGGGCGGTCGATTCGGCGGCAAGTCGGAACGCCGCCCCTCGGGGCTTACGCGCCTGTTGCCGAGGCAATTAGGGCCCGCATCGATTAAAGTAATCGCCGCGAAAGCCATCGCCCGGACCCAGCCTAGTTATCAGCTACGACGAACCGCGATCTCGCGGAACTCACTCGCTCTACCGATTTCCTTCTCTCGCGCGGTTCCCCCGATGACGGGGACGATGGGAACAGATTTCGCCGCAGGGCGAAACGAAACTAGTCGAGAGAAGAATCGCGACGCTATGGCCTCGTCGCCAGCGAACCGTTATTATTAGCGATCGATCGTCGACGGTGCGTAGGTCAGTCGACTGGCTCTGGTGGGTCTAGTGGCTCGAGCAGCTCGGATGACTCCGGGCAGAATTTCGGCGAAACGCAGCCCTTTGGATTCGATTCGTGCGTTCGCCTTCCTCGGATAGTGCCTGGACGAGCGAACGGTTGCGCTAAAAGAGATCGCGCGTAAAAGAATCGGGACCCGACCGGATATCCGCCGGAGATCTGCCCTCGGCAGATCGGAGGAGGGGATACGCGGGGAGCAAAGGACGCGCTATAACAGAATCGAAGTAAGTTTTTACCCGAGTTCCTGCCCGGTGGCCGACTAGCTAAGATTAGAAGAACGCTCGCTATATATAGGATGACATTTATATACGCGCCTGCTAAACGCGACTCTACGCACCCGACCACGAGAGTATCCCCTGTCGCCTCGCGCGCGCAGCTTTGCCCCGTTCGCTCCTTCGTTCCCGTTTTCCCTCCGCTCTGCCGCCGTATTTGCCACCTAGCTCGCGATTAGATAGTTTCCCCGTGCGATACGCACCTAATCGTCCCGCTCTGTAGATACCGCGAGAGACGCCGCGCTACGCCAGACGAGTTAGTCGACCCCGATCCTATCCAGTGGCGATCGTTTCCGCGTTTCGCTTAGAATCGCGCCGCTTCCGCGGATTCTCAGCTTTCCGTCGGAAAGAGTTTGATTGGAAAAACGGGCGAGACTGGACGGGACGGGACGAGGCGAGACAACGCGATCGCGGTAATCTCACCGCGTGGGTGGCCGGCTCGATTTCCTCGACGGGACGGAGGGACCAGGAGGAAGGAAGACCGATGACCCCGTAACGGAGGAGAGATATCGAAACGAACGCACGACAGCGGGAAACGTTGGACTCTTTCGAAGAAGAATCCCTCGATGCCTTCGCGGGTCGAAGTACTACCGGCCGGTGCTCGGCCGACTCGCGTTCCAGATCGATCCCGTGACTCGATCCGACGCTAAGTGGCGCGAATGATTCCGGTGACGTCAACCCCGCGTTTCAGATTCTTCTCCTTCGTCCCACCACGGTCGCTCGATTCGTCCACCGTCGAGAGCTGTCCTGGACGACGAAGAGCCACGAGAAGCATCGTCGCGCCGGTGGTTCCTCCGGTTCGTAAGCGTACGGGAGACGCCACCAGCGACGTTCCGCGCAGGCCAACAGGTGTCCGGCTGATTTGGAAACGATGCGCGAGTACGAGACACGGGTTCCGCGACTGAAGCTAAACCAACCCACCCGCCTCTTGGGACGAGACGACGACGAAACGAGCCGAGGAATAAACGGACGAGTCTATAATGTTATAGTGCCGCGACGCAGTTCGAATGGAGCAGAGGTAAAGAAGAGGGGAAGCGACTCGCGCAAACGGAGGAACATGGCGGACACGAGACCACGTTGGGTCGACCATCGACGCGCGGGTTCTCGTCGTCCGCGACCAATCCCGTTTCGAACCATGCGACTCGACAGCTGTCTCGGATCCCTGGCTTCGACAAGAATCGAGCCGAGATTCGTAACGGGCTCGGCGCGGAACCCGACGCCCATTTCGAAAACTGGAGCGTCGAAAAGTCGACGGATGGAGCGAGGGTAGAAGAGCGGAAGACCGCCCGCCCCTGGGAGACGGCAACCGCCTCGGCGTAGAAGAGAAGAGAGCAGGAACGTAGAGACGGTGCCGGGGATCCAACAAAGAGTATCGACAGGAAAACGTTACGAAAATACACCTCTCTCTCGGGCGAATTACCATTCGGCAACGAGTCCACGGCACGCCAGGTATCCCTGTAATCCTCGTGCACCAGCGAACGCACCAGCTACGGAACTTTTGACACGCGACCGTATCACTGTAGCCACACTAATATGCCACTCTATCCGCTAACACGACGAACAGCACCGTCCGATATATTCCCCAGTAGTTTGCCGTTCGAAAATCCAAACACGCGCGGCTATCGCGGCCGAGCCATCGAGGCGACAGATCGAATCGAATCGAAGTCGACGACGGTGACAACGACGACGCAACGCGAAGGTGGACGCGCCGTTTGGTCGCGCGCGCGCGCGCGCACACGTCACGGATAACGAGATAGAACTGTGCGCGCAGTGCACGCTACCGTCTCTTTCGCGATTCTCTCGCATTCTCTGTGGGTGTCGCGCGCGCGCGACGCCAGCGCCCTGCCTCGCGAGGCTCGCGAATCTCGGCTATTTATAGAGACCCGGTATTGTTGCGTCCAGCACACTCTCGCGCGCGTACCGTCGACGACGACGACGTAATCGTAAAGCTCCGCGCCTCTCCTATACACCGCCCACCACTTTGTACGCAGCTACTCCGCTTCGCGCCACCGTTGTTCCTGCTGCCTTCGCGATGCCATCGCGCGGTCACGCGTTCTCCTCGCCACCTTTCACCCTGTCGACGGCGACCAACTCGAGCTTGTCCGCGTTGACACCCTATTCCCTGCTCCCTGCTCCCTGCTCCCGTTGTCCAGGTCCACGTGTGTCCTCGCGAACCAAGGATCTATCGTTTCCCTGGGAATTTCCCCGTGGCCACGGACGCGTTGCCCCCCTGCGCTAATCCGTCCCAAAGATCGCGAAGCGCAATTTCCGATTCGACGCGATCCATCTGACGCAATTTATCCACCGATTGCATCGCGCAGATGCTTTCCACAAATATCCCCTTCTGGCTGCGGTAACGCGAATCGAGTAGACACGCGCACTTTGGTAGCGAAAACGCGAAGAGTCGAGCGAGGAGCAGAGCGTGGAGCGAGCAGGTGGTCCCGGCTGAGCCGCTAACGCGACCGTGCGAGCCTCGAGGGACCGAGGCTGCTGAACGTTTAGCGATCGACCGTTCTCTCCATTCGATCGATGCCCTCGACCTCTCGCTGCTCTTCCCGTTTCTTCTCCCTCAGCTTCGCCAAAACCGCGAGAACACTCGCGAACGGGCTTCTTCGATTTCCATTCTCCGCGGGAGAATGCCCACGATTCACGAGAAAGCTGCCTTCTGAAAATAGGTGGCAAGGTCACCCCTTCTAGGACCATCTCCTGCTGCTCGTCGCTCCACCCCGAAACTCGAGGATATCGATCGCCGAGAGAGCCGATAGCGAAACGGTCGAAGGTACGCTGGAACGTCGCTTCGACTGGCAACGCGCGATTCGATTCCTCTCGCTCGTTTTTGGCCCCGTTTACATTTTACCCGAGGGGTTGCTTCGAGGCACCGAAACGCTCGCGATCGAACGAACGTTCGACGATGTTTCGTCCGCTGCGACCCGTACGACGGCGAACTCGATTCCTCGATCGATCGGGGAAAGAAGCGCGGACGAAGAAAGCGGGAAGGTCATGGGAGGGGTGCCGTTTCGAATTTTTATAGAAGATGGCGCGACC
Organism: Nomada lathburiana; assembly: GCA_963667235.1. Classification (NCBI taxonomy): domain Eukaryota; kingdom Metazoa; phylum Arthropoda; class Insecta; order Hymenoptera; family Apidae; genus Nomada; species Nomada lathburiana. Next base: position 12,136,532 of record OY763906.1, read on the forward strand.
TAGGTAGCGCCGCTCGTGACTCTAATCCATCCAGGGTCTCTCGTCACTTCCTTCTATTTATAGACGACCGCTCGATATGATGTACCGGCGTTATTTTTAGCTGCTTACCTAGCTACGGCCCTTTCACCCCTTCGAAACGGCACTCGGGTAGACGCGTACGAGAACGCCATTCGCGACGCGCTGGGCGGACAAATACCAGCGCGACACACGCGCACGGGGGTGCGCTGGGAAAAATTGTGCCACGATCGAGGATGGCGCAGCGGACAACGCGAGACACCTGTTCTCGTCCGCAAAGTCGGTCCCGCAGCTCCGTTTAATTGCGCGCTACTCAATTATACCGTGAAGTACCTTTCGCTCGAAATAGCTGAATCGATACAAGCGTTCCGGACGTTCGGAGGCTCGCGACGTCGTCCTGCCTCGACGTTAGCTCGGTTCGTTTTTCGAATTTTCCAACTGCAGCGACCGAGCACCGCGTAGGTGGGATACGCGGATGCCAGAGGCTCGGACGTTCGCGTAGCCAACCTCGGGAAGGAGAATACTCGGCATCGTAGGTGGTCCGTCGACGACGGTAATACGCCGTATGGCGTGCTAGGACAAAAATAGTGGCGGTCTCGTTCGAAAATACCGGCCGCTAAAAATACGAGCAAAAATAAACGTCTACACGTGCAAAAACACGCGTTAATATTCGCCGCGCGGTCGATCGCCGTGTTTTCGTGCCACTAGAGAACGACGAGACGAGACGAGGCGAGGCGACGCGGAGCGAAGCGAAGAAGATCCAAGACGAATGCGGACAAAGCTCTGCCCTCCGCGGTCTCCTCGTCAGGATCGCCTATTCGCGCCTACGCTCGCGCGTAAAAGCGAAAAGAATAGCGAGAGACGGATGAAAGTAAAACAAGAGAGGCGCCGACGGGCGCCAGGAGCTGCGAACGCAGAACGCTCGCTCGTCCGCGGCCGCGATATTTTCATCGAGCTACATATGTCGTAGACCGCGTACGCGCTGGCGCCACCCCGACAGCTCGTAGCGACGCTTTTACTGACTCATAGGAAACGCGATGATTGCGCTTCCAATCTACCGGAGGTAGAACAAGGGCGCGACGAGGGGATCGGTCCGCGCTACGGCGCGACGACGCGAGCAAAGAAAAGAGCTAGAACGGTCTGGAAGAGAGAGGAGGCCAGAGATGAATATGGGAAGGGACGGCAGGGGCGTATAAATAGATGGATACTTGGTCGCTGGACTTTTCTAGGATGACCTTTGCACGGATCGGGAGTTTCTCGGCTTCGTCTCCCTTCGCTAATTTAGGTTACCTCTGCTACCGCCGTCCCACGTTAGCAGCGCACCTTTCGCGTGCTGCTCGCTGTCTGGAAGATTCGAACGAGGAAACTCGCGCGTGGCAGGACCGCTGGAAAGCTGCGACGAATGAAGCGGAGAGGGCGAACGTTGCCGCGGATCCTGGGTGATAATTCGAGAAGCCGGGATGCGAGTAGAAGGGAAAGGAGCGGGGCGAATTTGCCAACGCGTAAACCGAACATCGGAGAAGCGCTAACCTCGGTGTTCGCGTAGCAGCGGGGCTGTCGCGGTAAAAATAGAAATAACCGCGGCGATCGATCGGCGCGTTCGTTTCCATCGCGTTGTCCAACCACCTACGAGCAACGCGTCGCTACGTATACCGCGACCGACAGCGATCGATTCACGGTCGTCGGGTTCGATTCTGTTCGATTCGATTCGTGTTCGACACACCGGGAGATGCGGTACACGGCGGGGCCCGTTCCTGTTGCCGGATACAGGGAAACGGACGACGGACGACGAACGGCAAACGGGAACGTTGGCCACTCGTCAACGATTGGAACTCGCGCAACGAGTACCGAGCCACCGACACCACCCACACATCCGGAATAGAGAGCGTTACGACGCGACGAAATTAGCACGGGCACAATAAGCGATCCCGCCTTCGCTCGGAAAAATAGATTTGGCAAGCTGCCAAAGCCCAGCTTTGAATAGACCCAAAATATATGGAACACCGCGGTTTCGCGGCGGTCCTTCTCGAAAACCATCCGCGTCCCACCGAGAGCAACCCTTTTCCCGCGAACGCTGTACACCGCCGGCCAAGCAACGCTCGCGATCGTTGGTTCCGCGATCGGGCGTAAATATCGCGACGGTAACGCGATCAACCACCGCCGCAGCCGCAGCCGCGTTATCGAGCGCGTGCCTCCCAGACCGTTCGAAAACACCCTTGTGAAACGGCAAGCCGAGCGAAAATAAATGGAGCCGATGAAAATAAACTCCGAGAGACAATTTTACGCGCGTTCGTCGTCGGGCTTGTCGTCACCGCGATCGTCGTTGTCGTTTGCCACCGCCTTCGCTGCCGCTACCGCTACCGCAGGTACATGCGATCGATGCGCGTTCTAGCGAAACGGACGTGGGCGCAAGGTGGACGCGTATCGAATCGAACTCGGATCGATTTCGCCGCGGCAAATTCGATCGCGCGCCTTCCTCACTGACCCCGTTTTACCGGCGAGATCGAAGCACGACCGAGGTGCCCCAGAAAAATGTCTACCCTCTGTGTCCAGCCGGGGTGAAACGAGTCGCTCGCCCCACGCCCCACGATATCGTGGCCGCGAAATCGAGGCACAGATCGATCGGCAGCTCGTCGAACCGAACGGATCGTCGCGTATCGCCTCGAGGCCAGAGGTGCCGACCATCAACTCGTCCCTCGTTATGCTCGACCGGGTTACGCGCTCCTCGATAACGCCAACGCAGCGCCGCTTCGTCTTTTCGTCGACGAATCAATCTTTCGCTGTCGCGTTTCAGAGCTGAACGATACGAGCGGGAATAGCGGGCCGACGCGGTGACGGATCGATACGCAGCTACCTATTATTAGATCGGCTCCCTGCTCGCGACGATTATCATCCGCCGCGTTATCACTGGCACGCTATCGCGCGCCGCTTGCCGATTCGCCGACGAAACGAACGCTTCGGCCTGCTGCCGTCGAAATCCCCCGTAATTTCAAGCGGTCACCATCGTCTTTCGTACCGCAGTTCCACCGATCGTGGAATCGTGGAATCGCAGATGCCGGAACTACCTGCTTCCCTTGCCCCTTGCTCGCGGCTAGGTGCGTTACACGGGAGGCGTGCATTCGATTCGACGTAAGCTCGCCAATATGCGCGCATGCATAATGCCAAGCATAACCGAGTAGTTTATTTATAACGTCGCGGAAATACACTCGACGCCTTTATTGTAAAAGGTTGTGTAACGCTGCTCGCGTGTTACGTAAACGCAAAAGAGAAGCTACGTCCACGAACGAACGGGGGAGTTGATGGTTTTCAGCTTAACACCGATGCGACAAGGACGATGGTTCGAAGCCGCGGATGCATCGTTTCCAGCGTCCCTCGCGGTTGGGGTGTACGCGTGGACGAAACTCCGCCAGAGAGAATCGTCGAAAATTGATGGCGCTCCAACCGACAATGAGCGTTCGATCAGCGATCGAGCGGCACGCGCGACAAAAGATAACGCACGCGAAGTTGGGAGAAACGAACCGTATCGGAACTTAGATCCGACGCAACGTGGCGAGGCTGGGCGAGGCGAGGCGGGAAGAAGCCGACGCGTTTCCTCCACGCTGCTCGACTGTTTGTCATCCAGCGTTTGTTCGATGGAAAAATGATGGCGATAATCGCGCGAATCGGTCGAGCTCTGTCGATGTCGCGTCGCAAATTTAATCGCGTCGACCGAGTCCCTTGGTTCAATGGGAGAACCGAATGGAAGGAATCGCGATGCACCTGCGATGCTCCCGCTGGTGGCGGTCGAGCGGTGAAAATATGGGTCGGAGCGGTCGCAGGCATGCTCGGGAGCTGCGGCGCGATTTTTTACCGTCTCAACGAATCATCCGTGAATGCCATGGAATGGATCGTTTCGTTGCCGAGATATCCCTGGGCGTTCAACGGGATTCTCGCGTCTTTCGATCACGCGACACTAAGAAGAGGGTGGGCAGTGTACCGAAACGTCTGTCGCACGTGTCACAGCCTGGACACGGTTCGTTTTATCGATCTAGTCGACGTAACCCACACGCTGGAGGAGGTTAAAAGTATCGCCGCGGAATTCGAGGTTCCTAGATTCGTTCGGAGTAACGACTGCGAGAGAACGGTAATCGAACGCGTTCCTCGCCTCGATCGCAGGTGGAGGACGAACCCGACGACGAAGGGAACATCCAGATGCGGCCAGCGAAGCTGGCCGATTTTGTCCCGTCGCCGTACCCCAACAAGGAGGCGGCCAGAGCCGCGAATTTCGGTGCCTACCCGCCGGATCTGACGTACGCGGTTCTCTCGGTGAAACACGGCCTAGATTATGTATTTTCCCTGCTAACGGGATGGAGGGAACCTCCGGCTGGGTTGCGCATGGACGACGGGAAATACTTCAACGTCTACTTTCCCGGTGGGATCACTACGATGCCGCAGGTGCGTGATTCGAACGCGAGAAGCAGCCTGATCGCGCGTTTTCGTTACCGCACCCCACCGTTTTCGCAGATGCTTTTCGACGGTACGATCGACTACGATGACGGCACTCCAGCGACGGAGTCGCAGATGGCCAAGGACGTGACGGAGTTTCTCATGTGGACGGCGTCTCCGGAGCACGACACGCGAAAGATTCTAACGATAAAATGCACAGGAATCACTCTGATTCTGATAGCTGCGTTCCTGCACTGGAACAGGCGAAACTGGTCCCACCTGAGAAGTCGTCGCCTCGCTTACGTGCCGAATACCCTAACCGCCGAAGCGCGACGGCCCGGGTCGCTGTTCGGCGAGAGCGCCGATAAACGAAGTAAGAGGAGCAGTGCCTTATCGAACCGATAGAGCCGAGCGATACTCGCGGATCGCTGCCGCTTCTAGTGTCACGAGCAATTCGTTTCCGGCTGAACAGCCACGGTTTCGAAACACGTTCGATAATCGTTTGGGAAGAATCGAGCGACCACCGATTCATTCGGTCGGGTCTGGTCGGCCGGGGTCGGTTAGATTCGGTTCCACCGGTAGCGCGGCCTTAACATGTGCCACCGCCGATAATCGTTTCGCAACGCGTGGCCTTGACGATACCCGTATACTCGATCAGGCCGTCTAAAAATAGAAAGCTCGAGAAACCGTGCAACAAACGTTACGTCGTCTCTCTCTCCCTCTATCCTCTCCCTCTCTAGCTACTCCACTCCATTCTATCCGCGGCAAGTCGTTGGCTTCGACGTTCGAGACGATGATCGGCGAATGACGGTTCGTGGATCGCGAATGACGAATGACGACGGTCGGTGATCTACGATCTATTTCGGACCAGAAGGTTCCCGCTGCGTTTCGACATTTATTTTTACCCGCTCCTTCATCGTTTGCATCGCGCAACTACATCTCCTTCTGTCTTACTCGGAGTGTTTTTCTCTTTTCGCACCGTGGTCGCACCGTGGGATAAATCGCTCGCGCGCCGAAATAACGGCAATTCGGAAACATTGACTGTCGGTTCCGTTTCTTCCCTTTCATCTCTTTCATCCCGCGCATACGCTCCTGCGCCTCGTGTCGTCTCGTCTGGTGTGCTTGCGTCGTATCCCGTCGATGATCTATGCGCACGTACGACTCGTCCCGGCGCTCAATGGCAACAAGTGCGATCGCGGAGGAGAAGGGGTGGCACGGATCGAAAATATATACCGAACGATGAATGAACCTCCGCGTTGACGTTGAAAGCGCGCCAGCGATTTCGCGATCAACCGTGAGGAGAGTACCGTTTAGCATCGAAGGGTCGCCAACGATACGCGCACCTACCGTCGAGATCAAGTGAGAATTTCATGTATCGCGCGTAAGGAGCCCCGTCTGTTTCGTCGATCGCGCTGACTCGGCCGGCCGCGGCTGCCGGAAAAGGAACGTCGACCGAAGATTGATTCTTCTTCCGCGTTTCGTGACCGGAAGATGCCGGAAGATGCCTTTTTCCCTTCCCTCGAGATTCGAACAACGATGGCCGTGTGACTGAGACTTACCTTTAGTCGCAACGGCGCTAGCTCGCGCTTGCTCGCCGGACATTCTGTTTCCTCCAACATTCACCGAACCCTGCATCTACCGTCAACGCTGGAACGCTACAACTTTCTTCTTCGTTGATCGCATACGTCCCCTGCAACGCGAACAAGCAATTTTTATAGCGGTGCTGCATAGGTCACGGGCCGTTCGCGGTGAACGATCGCGAAAAACCGTAGAGCCAAGCGATCGTTCGATATTCGGATAGCTACTGTCAACCGAAAAAACCACGTTGCTTTGCCTACGAACACCTATTTTCGTACGTTCGGTCGCATGCCGTCGCAGATCGATACGTCAAAGGGGCGTTCGATAGGTCGATCGATCGTTCTCTTCGACCGAATAGTCGCGCGAAACGTTCAACTGCTCGACAAGCCCCGGTCGGTGAAAACGCAAGTAGTGTAAACACGGGGAAGATCTTGGAACGATTGCAGAATAAATATTAACAATAAGCAACGATGCGCGGGTCGCATTCATCGATCGGTCCGCGTGAACTTGTGCGCGACGTACACAACCACAGAGAAACATACGGGAGACGCGTGAAATTGCAACGGGGGCAACACTAGCAACTCTAACTTTTCTTAGAACCGCGAATTTTTTCGCCATGAATGCGAGCGGATCTGCGGGACCGTAAGTTGTCAGCGATTTCTCAAATCCTAGCGCGAAGCTGAACGAATTCTGGTGCAAAATGATCTACGAAAATCGTTTATATAATAGCGCGTGATAAAGCGACGCAAACCTACAGTGCATACAATATAACGTTGCGGTGTATTCGAGTTTGTGGCGAAGTTGAGCGAACCGAGGAAGAGGAGGAAACCATTTGATTCTTTTTCCTGTTTTTCTTTAATTTGCCAAGTAGTTGGGCAGCGGCGTGTTCAAAATCGTGATTACTCCACGGTTAGTGCGTTTAATAGCAGTGTCGGTATTTTGACCGTGTCAGTGTTTGTGACGCTGCGGTGACGATGCCGATGGAGATGGTCCTCTAGACTGACGAAACGATGGTACACGATGGTGATGACTACGGTAATGGTAATGGTGATGATCATGATAGTATTATGGTGGCATTGGCGGTAACGGTGGTAGTGGTATGGTTATGGAGATGGTGACCGTAATGGTGGTGTGGTGGTGGTGGTGGTAGTGGTAGTGGTAGTGGTAGCGGTAGTGGTAGCGGTAGCGGTGGCGGTAACAGATAGAAAATCACGAAAGCGATTGCTCCCTGTCGTCGTTGAAACGTTTAGCTACTCCGAAATGGAGAATGCAAGATGAATTTTACGATGCACCTAGCAATGCAACGCGACTTCGAAAGTAGAGCTGGTGTATTCTTGGGAACTGGTGTGTCTGTTTAGATCCGTCGAACTTTAGGTAGAGCTTGATCGCACGACACGTGGCAAAAATGCGACGCGTAGATCGTGGAGAGTACTCTGTGTATGCGTGCTGCGAGAGCGAGAGAAAGTGTGGGTACATATGTGTATGCTTTCCGTGCGCGAGAAAGGGAGAGGGACACGATGAGGAGGAGAAAAGGGGAGTGAAAGAGGGAGAGCGGACAGGAGTAGCTGATGAAAAGCGAGGGCGCAAGTCGGAGGAACAAGTTGAACAGAGGTGAAGAGAAGAGATGAGAGAAGAGGAACGCATTGAGAGGTAGCGGATAGAGGAGCCACCAATGGTCGGTACCGCGCAAATTCACCAACACCAAGACTTACTGGTAACACTGCCACACCTCTGCGAAACACAAGTCTGTCGGTTGCTCTCCAGCTGACACTTTCTGTAATTTCTCTTTTACCACAAACACTTTGAAAAAGCTGATCTCGTAGAATGAACAAACGCTGGTCACTCGCGAAGCACTCGCGATACGCCTCAGACAGAGCGTATATGCATGGCATGTACACACACGAGAGAGAAACATAAAAACAATGCGATCGCGCTGCTACCTCGACGTGGTTTGTTCAACTATAACGGCCCGTCTCATTATTGCCAGATGCATTTCGTTACCAAGGTAGCACGCATGCGTTTGGAGACACGAGGAACGCGTAAATTGGATTCTGTGGATTGACGTGTAGGCGCCTCGACCAACCTTCATGTATATACGTCGACACCATTCAACGTGCACAACAAATTGCTCGGAAAACTTTCGGCGATCGTTTTTCAATGTTCCATCTCGCGCTCTCTTCCCACAATCCGACTATCACTCGCTCACTCTTTCTCTCTTCCTTCTCTACGATTTCACGATCATCTAGCTACGCAACTACGGGATGAACTATGTCTAACCTACAACTCAGCGAATCGTCGCAGGCTTACCAACTATCGACTGCTGTATCTTTGGCGATTTTTAACGCCAAGGATTGCCTCGATGACGTTGCAGCTTCTCCTCTCTCTTCCTCTCACGAACTTGTTAACGCGCTTGCGCCTTTCCGTTACGTGCTCGGTGCTAACATCTAACGGACACTGTTAGAAATGTTTCGCTTTCGCGATTGTTGCTGTCTAACCACAAAGTTTACGCGATTAATCGTTTTCCATTGAACGCGAAAAAATACTAGGACCGAAAAGTGATAGATCTTTCCTGGCGAAGAAAATGAAAATGCTTGTGTAGAATCGTTCGCTCGATTTCACAAGGGACACCGTAAGCTTTACGAGTGATTACCGAAAGATCATGAACAACCTGCGCAGTTGATCCTTGTAGACGTTTCGATCAATATCCAAATTTCTTTTGCGTGAGTAAATTTTGGGTTTAATATTAAATCAGCCATTGAGAAATCTCGCTGAAAATTACATTAAATTTGCCATCGTTGTACGTCGATGGGTCAGACGATTAACAATTTGTTCCCACAGATAACCTTTCTCGTTCGCATCGGAAACGGCGAGTTTTCGCTTAATAAAAATGTCTTGGCTATTCGGAAGAAAGAAACAGCAAAAGGACTCGCCGCCTGATTCTACGGAAGAAGAACCGATCGCGGAACAATGCGAAGAATTCGTGCACGTTCCAAATTGGCCTGCATCTGTGCCATCGAATTTTGTTCAGGGTACAGTCGCGTATCCAAGCAGCAACATGTACCCGCAGATACCTCCCGTTGCCCTGCCCATTGGCCAAGCTCTACCGAGCGACTCGTCCAAGGATTTCAATCAAGGGGATGGCTCGCACTACTTGAACGGAGTTCCGTTCAAAATGTGCACACGCCTGGCAAACAATATGAACAATGACTTGGATATAGACAAACTTAGAATTAGCGAGATTCTATCCTTCGTAGACCGAATAGAGAATCAAAACTACGATTACAGTTTCTCTGTAGAGGAAAGCGTCGTGGCTGAAATGAATAGCAGGACCGACCAATGAAGTATCCTTTGAATGTTTCTGCCAGCCACACGGTAAGTTGTTCCGCGTGCGTGACTAAATTTTGGTTGCGGCAATGGCGACAGTACCGATACTTGCCCATCTTTTTGACAATGCCTCACAGTTTCGGGTTTGTCGAGCAGAAGAGAAAAATATTACGCGTGTACGGCATGCCAAGCGTTGTAAGTGACACAAATTTATTTGCGGAACATGTTGCACGAGATTGCATGTTTGCCATGTAATATAAAATAGTTAGATAGCTTTAAGTGTTATATCCTGTATCATGTGCCACAACGTTGAACATCTGTAACATATTTGTAATTTCAAAGCTTCAACTGTGTTTTTCAATAAATATCGAATCAGTGGAAGACAAATTTCCTTCACCAAGGTAGAATATGCTGTATCCGCACAGACAAAGTTATCTGTACTAGGATGTAATCTAACAAATGTCGCGCAAGCTTCGCCAAACTGTTGAACTGAAATCATCGGTGAAGCACGCAGAACAAGGTGACAAGAGCGACAAGGAAGCAAAACGGCATCCAAGTTTTAAGGAAACCTAGAAAACTGAAAGAAAACGGATGCATCCGTATTCGCAGAGATACGTATATGCTAGAGAAATCAGCTCTATCTTCTTACCTCACATACTTTCCATACAAGAGCATGAGGAGCGCTAGCTTTACCATATTCCAGCTATTCGAATTATTGTAAGACATTAGGTTTAATGCCATCGCTACGTGAGAATGACAGTTGTCGCAGCATATATTGTGCTGTGAAGAAGATTTCTTTAGTCCCGGGAAGAGGGTTGCATCGAAAGGGGAATAGTGGACGATGGACGCAAAGCTTGAACATGCCTGAACAGAAGACTAACCATTCTAGTTTTATAAATTTCGCTGGCTTCTGCAACAGCGGCATCCCACCCTTGAACACCTCCCTTGGCTTTGGCACAGTTCAGCTGCCAGTATTTGGTAGGCTTTCCGAACGTCATATTGTCTTCGGACACGTGATACGGACCAGCGAAGTCACGGATCACGCCGGTAGAAGTGGCAATGCCCATGTGACCCACGAACGGTAAAAAATACCTTAACAGCGAAGCATGCGTTCAAAAATGACGATCCCAAAGAGAATCAACCGGAAATTTGTGGAATCTATGCGATCGGTGGCAGAACCATTTCACCCACCCAACGGAAACAACAATGGAAACGCACCAACTGATTTTAGGTTACTTTCTGTTTTTACTTACGTCAGAATCGGCAGAGGCGTCCATACTATGCAAAATGGAAATCTCTGTCTTTCTAGATTGATAGCGAGATCCATATTTATCGTATTATCTGAAATGTCTTGCGATTCGAACGACGATGCCTTCTTCATATTTTATTTTGACAGAACACGACAAGGCAAGCTGTATTCGCGTTGCGCACACTTTTAGCGTCATCTGACGCCGTATTCTGCAACCAAGATACACGCCTGTGGAGTAGCGCGCGATGCAATAAGAGTCGAGGCGCCAACGAAGTCGAAAGGAAGGGCGCGTATCACGAATTAACCGATGACAAGGTGCTGCAAACTACAAGTATCAATCGATGCTCGAACTTTTCGACCTGCCGTAACATTGTAGCGACGCGTGCCCAGTTGTCGCGCAGAGGTCTTCGCTCCGAACGTATCGTATTATTATAGCAGCAGTTCCTTACCGTCGATCGTTGAAACACGTTCGACGAAAATATCGGCGGCGTGCTCCGATCTTTCCATCGTCTTTGCGTTGCGTTACGTTGAAAGCTATCCGAAACATTTCCTCGCACAGTTTCGGAGGAAGGGGAAGAGAGATACCATAAAAATGCTTTATACCGTAATAAGGAGGCGCGTACGTAACAGCGTTGCGAACTAATGAAATTACGCGGGTAATCGCGGCGGGTTTCTCGCAAGGCATAACGCTTCCTCCGGTCGAAAGAAGATGTACCGCCTGTGCCGTGCAGGCAAGGTTCTCGTCCAGGTATCCGAGAATCGCCGCTTGGAAACGAGCGGAAGCGAGGGCGAGCAAACTGGCGCGTAAATGGAACAGACGCTGCGTAACGCGTACCGCATCTGTTAAACCCGCGATGTTCGAGCTGAGGGCGGTCGTCGGGTTGACGATCGTGGTATGGTGGTCGATCGTAACGAAGAGCGACGGAAACGTAGTTCGCGACGAGGACATTTGTGGCGTTCAAAATGGTCGGCGACTGTACTTGGAGTTGGGCGAGAAGGGTGTTCTGTACGCGAAGAACGTTTCGTACGCGAAGTACGAGCCGAGGCAGGGTGGATCGCGCGTCTACACCAGCAACAGTTCGCACTCTCAGTGTAGCCTCGAGCTGGTGACTTGTCCGTCCTGCGTGATAATCGTCACCTTCCAGAGCATCGCGTTATCGCACCACTGCGGAGACGGCAGTGCTACGATGGATAGCCCGTGCAGGTAGATACGGACGCGCTCGGACACCCGGGCCCCTTAACATCCTCTTTCTAGCTTTCTCGTTACGCAGATGCGACTACGTATGGATCTCGGAACCGCCGTACGAGGACGTGTCCGGAACACCGTTTTGCGGGCTGTACGCGCCGATCACGTACAGATCGAGCACAAGAACCCTGTCGATCACGTTGCTCTACAGCCAGTCCCACAAGCACGCTTTCACGTTGGAGTACACAGCGGAAAGTGAGTATCGGGGGTAAGTAAGGAAGGAGAGAAAGGAGGGCTGGAAGTTTTGCTTCTGTCGACAGGGAACAGGTTGCAGCTAAGGGGCACGGAATTGACGGCGTCGGGTCAAACGGTAAAAGGGTTGAACAACACCGGTGGAGGAATTCTAACGTCCCCGTTTTTCCCAGCTCGCTATCCCCGCGACTTGGGCTTGGAGTACATCGTCACGTGTCAGACCGAAGCACCGTCCTGTCGCATCAGGCTGCTCTTCAGCGACTTTCAGTTGGCTACGGTGTCCATAATGGAGGTACGCGCGCAGATCGTGGTAACGTAGACGAGCAAAGTCGTGGAACGAAAATCGAAACGAGTGTTTCGCTGTTTCCGATGGGACGCAGTTTTACGATTGGAACGGGCAGCGATTGGACGTGAGCAGCGGCGCCAGGTTTCGCCCGCCGGTGATAATGAGCTCGGGACCGTCGCTGCTGATACGATTCTACGCCAACGGCGGCACCGGCCTCGGCTACAAGGCCTTCTATTCGTTCGTGATCGGCCATCCGCTGGAGAAGTCGGCCGTGCAACCGATTACCGACTGCGGTGGCTACGTGGAGAACCTCGGGGGCGCCATCACCATGATGGACATGATCGTCGAGGGAGTAAAAACCTACGACTGCGTTTGGCTGATCAGGCCGCCGAAGAATTTCTTGCACATGAAGACGCACATGTACCTGAAGGTGGTCACGTTCGCCGACATGGGTGAGTGGGTCGCGGCACCCTGGCACGAATACAGGGTAAATTTCGCGCTCATTTCAGCCGGCAACACCGAGCTGATCGTGAAGCAGGGACCGACCTCGGCGCTCTTGCCGCTCGAGATTCTGAGGCATCCAGCGAGTCAAGTGCAACCGCCTAGGCACAGAGAGCACGTGGCTCCGGTGACCAACGGCTTCCACGTCAGCCTTCGGGGAACTTTCGGCCCATCCTCCCACCTGGCGATCGCCTACGCGGCCTTCAGCTACATGGGTGAGCGCTGTCCTCGTGGTCGACGAACCGATCGGACGATCGCTAACTCCCCCTTTCTTCTCGTAACCATTCGCAATTTCACAGATTGCTTCGCGGGCTCAGACTTTCTTTGTCGCAACCACAGATGCATACCGAATCAGTTGCACTGCGACGGCTTCGACCACTGCGGCGACAACAGCGACGAGCCAGCGACCTGTTTCAGAGGTGGGTGGAAATGAACGAAGCCGCTTTCGTTCCCGCAGAGCATCTCTCTAACGTCGAATGATCCTGTCCCGCAGATTGGGAGGTCGAGCCTCAAGATCGAAAGTGGCACGCGAGCAAAGCGAACTACTACTTCCCAAAGATCGATCGATATCCGGACCTGAAGACGGCCACCCTGGTGTTCGTCGCGAGCAGCCTCGGCCTGATCATTCTGATATCGGCGCTGATCGTTCTCCTGTACAGGATGGGCGCGAGGGCGCGACAGCAAAGGGAACTGCAGTCGAGGCTGCAAACGATCAGCGAGCTTCTAGGTAGGACGGGGAGGAGGAAACGAAGGTGGTGGGCGATCGACGCGATTGCCGACCGAATCGCGTAGGGCCGTTCGCGGGGCCAGAAAGCGAGAGAGAGTAGATAGGAGGACGGCAATCGTCGAATTCTCACCGTCACTTTGGACAGTATTCGATATTGCAGACGGGGCGCGAATCGACGAGATCTCGGTGTCCGACGAGCCGCCGGTGTACGAAGCTCCTCCTGGATACGAGGAGATCGTCAAGCTCGGCTTCGACTCGGAGATCGTCGGTCGGAAGAAGCGGAAGACGTTGGGCCGTGAAACGCCGCTGAACAGGAACTCCTCTCCGAGCCAGAGCTGCGCGTAAGTCACGGTTTGTCACGACTTTTCTTTGCCCCGCTCGTTTATCGAAAAGAAGCAACGCCGTTTCGCCGGTTCAAGGCTGGACGTCGGTCGGTCCTCCGACGCTGCGAGCACCAGCCACGGGAGCATCCACGCGACACCGACTTCCGCCCTGGAGTCGAAGGGTTCGCAGAAGCTCTCGAGTTGCTTCCCAGAGAGCCCGCCGCCTCCGTACGTCACTCCACCGGGGTCGATGGCGCGATGTTTCGGTATACGCGCCCTGGCGATCGTTTCGGATGGACGTGAGTACCTGTATACGTGAACAGCTTATGTATGTACCAGCTCAGGAATCGCGCCTCTTTCTCACTCAAAGTTTCGATGCTTCGTTAGACGAACGGAACGGCGATCACGAGGCACAGGATCAGAGGCAGGACGACGACGACGACGACGATGACAACGGGGTGGATCTCGAGGTGGGCGACGAAGACGCCGCTGGGTCACGGAAGAACTGGTTCCGGCGAAACGACTATCGGCAATACTCCTTGCCGCGATACGGGAACAGCGACCCATCGTTGGCTGCCACGATCGCGTTGTCCGTCGACACCGAATTTTTCGGTGCGTATCCGTGGAATCGCCACGCTTCCAGTTCGATCCAATCGGCCGACGCCACGTGTGATTCGCAGCGGAAGAAATCGCACGGTGCTTCGAACGACACCGAGCTGGCCCGTGGCGACCGAGGAGACGAGGAAGGGCATCCTGTCGCGGACGACCAGGTACCCGAAACCAGGGGGGTCGATCTCGACGAGCTGCTAGCCGAGGAACGGCGACCCGAAGCAGCCGATATCGCGGTCTGCGTCGAGGACAAGCATAAACCCGGCGCACCTTCCGCCTCGGGATGCTGCTGCGAGGGAGCCTGTGGATGCGCCACTACCAATCGTCTCTGGCCGCTTCGTCGCGTGTCGGCGAAGCTGGACGATCGAGCGGGAAAGGAAACGGAGGGGCATCGGCAACTGGAAAGAGAAGGGCACGTCCTGGCTGGACAAGAGGAAGGGGCGAAGGACGAGGACGAGGAAGAGGACGAGGCGGGGGAAGAAGAGGAGGGGGGCTCTTTGCGATCGCGAAGCACGATCGTCCGACTGCTAGGTTCGAGGGCGGGAAAGTGGCAGACCGGAAGCGGAGTCTCGACTGTGGTGTCTACGGCAACCTCCACGCCCTGCGGCACCCTTCGACGGTCCATGAGGAAGCTTTCGGCCTGCTCGCGCGACTCTTGCCTCGCGCGCACGGCCACGATCGGCTCCATCAGCAGCTACGAGAAACTGGAGAGCAACGAGTTCGCTGTCCCGCGGAGCAGCTTGCACGCGTCCGAGCCAAGCTCGATAGGATCGCACGGCCAGCGACGGACCTGTCGGCGATACTCGAGCTGCGACCTGGAGAACCTCTACGAGAAGATCAAGGTCCTGGATGGGTTTCTGGCGCGTCGCGGCGTGACGGTGGCTCGGTCCCGCAAACAGTCGGTGACGGTGATGCTGTTCGGCACGCCAGAGCACGGAGCGATTCGTCGACGACAAGGCGGCGATCGACGATCCACTCGCGTCTCCGGATTCAGCTTGGACGCGCTCCCCAACTGATCGATCGATCCACCGAGTCGCGATCGACGGGAGGAAGGGACGACGATAGAGGGAAAGAAAGAGTCGGCCGGATGTATCTTGCGAATTATAATTTACTTCACCCTCCGGTATAGCGACTGTCGCGAGGTCCAGCGACGCCTCGCGCTTCGTTGCTCGTTCCACCCGATTGCAATTAAATTGCGTTTAGAGAGACTAGACGTAGTAAAATATATATGTTTCGATGCCTGCATGCAGATATATGCGTACGTTGCGTGCACAATGTTCGCGGCCGTCGGGACCCGACGAATATACCTTGTCCGCGTGCATACCTTACCGAATACCTTCGATCCCGTTGACGAGCTCGCTCGAGCGAGCGGCCAATCGAATTTGGCACTCTGCCGTCCACCCTAGGCGCCGCTGGGCGCCCTATTTCAGGCAGTGACAATACTGCTTCGTTCCACGCTCCAAACACTCGGTGCTGGCCGCGTAAGAATTGATCCTGCTGACCTCGTGATCGGACACGGTGTACGTGCCGTTCTCGCGATACCGCACGGTAACCTCGAACTTCCCGTCCCCGGGGCTGACCTGAATCATGTAAAAGTAGACGAGGTCGGTCGAGTTTCCAAAATCTAGGACGCGGTCCACCCGATGAACCTTCTTCAGGCGAAGCTTCGCGCACAGCCGCCTGCCCTTCTTGTCCCGGTGACCGCTGACCGCGGCGTCCGCGTGCTGGAGAAAGGCCTGTGCTCCCCTCTGAATCACGGGGTCGCGAGGGTTGGCCGATCTGAAGGCGGTACAGGCGCACCAGTGAGAGGAGATCCCAGCGTCCGAGCAACCCCTCTCCCGGGGCACGGGGCCGGCGATCAGGCTGCGACAGGTGGGACAGCCGGTCGACGGACTCGCTCGGCCACCGGACAAACCGAGCGCGTCTCGAAGCGTCTCGTACAGATCGAACGGAGAGACGAGTCGGTGCTGATTCGCGAGCAGCGACGGGTACGCGTCCGGACGTTCCACGCGGAACCATTCGGGTAGCCAGACGTAGAGAAACGGCAGCCTCTCCTCGTACCAACCGACGAACGTGTTTCTGATCGGGCCCCATCGCATCCCGTGGTCGCTCAGCAGGACGACCATCGTTTCGTTGAGCACGCCCGCGCGTTCCAGCTGCTTCAGCTTGCCCAGCAGGTGGCCGTCCATCGAGGAGAGCCCGTTGGCGTTCTCGTGGCTGACGCTGATGGTCCAGAAGAGGCCGAAGTAAGGCGAGCCGAGGAACGCCTGGGAAAAGTCTAGCGCGTAGTCGAGGATTCGATCGAAGCTGATCTCGGGTCCGGTGCAATACTTTAGGCCGAATCTGAAAAGAGGAAACGGCAGCGCGGTGATATCACCGGAGAACTATTTCCCCCCGGGTGCTTTCGAGGGTCGTTCGCGTACCTCTTTTTCACCTTGAGCAGCTTTTCGCAGGCGAGTATGTACGGGCGCAGGTAGTAGTCCGTCGGGGGCTCGACGAATCCCAGCTTCAAGTAGTTGAAGGTGTTGAGGGAGGCTTCGTCCTCTCCATAGGCGGTCGCGTATCCGGCGTCGCGAAAGTCTCGCCACAGGAACGGGCACCGATCGAGCTTGTACGGGACCGTCGGCTTGCAGATCGAGTACGCCTGGGCCTGATTCAGTCCCGTCAGTATCGCCATTAGATTTGGAAACGTGTTGTCGCCCATCTTGTTGTACCCGTTCATTCGAACCCAGCCGGTCTCGCGCAAGTGCCTGTCGGTGGTTGGCGCGCTGCGGATAAAGTTCAGCCTGCTGACGCTGTCGATGCCGAGAACGAGGACGCTCAGCTTCCTCGAGAGCGTCGCGGTCTGGTTCGCGACGTCTCGAAGTCGATCGCGGACCTTGCCGACGTTCAGGATCGCGTGAACGTTCTCGTAGATGGGCTTGCCGCGTCGTTTGCCCGTCTTCGGCTTCGCGGTGCAGCTGACCATAGCGGCGTGCGCGGCCTCGGGCAGCGTCGTTTCCCCGTCGAAGGGCTCGCACTTCTTCACCCTGCAAAGAGGATGCGCCGCGTAACTAGCAGCGTACCAAGAAACGGTTCGATCGGTTCGGGTTACCTGCTTCGCGTCCGCTCGACGACACTCACACGATCGACGAGTCAACGTTGTTGTCCTTGCTCGGCTTCGGCGGCTGCTTCTTGGCCCTGGACACCGCCGACCAGCAGCACTCCAGGCCGGGATGTCGCCCCGAGGCGGCCGGGTCCACGAAGAGAACAACGCTGCCGTTCTCTCCGCGCGATAGGCCGGTTAGCCGCGGCTCGTCGGCGCATCTCTCGAACTTTTCCTTCTTCACGTAGGCCCGGATCGACGGATCCAGCGGATCCTTCGACAGCATCTGGCATCTCGGACTCCACACCAGATAGCCGTCCGGTATGCCTGCGAAAATTCATTCGTCGCGAGACTCGATCCGTCGCGCCCCCGTTCCTCGCCGCTTCGACCGCGAGCTTACCATCGCCGTTCGCGTTGTACGACCTGTAGACGGAGGGGTATCGCGGCTCGAACTCGTAGTCCTCGGAGGAGGACACCGCGTAGAGGCTGGCCAGAAGAACGAGCGGCAGCAGCAGGAGGACGAGGCCCGGGCGTCGACGAAGGCAGTCGACCAGCAAGCGGGTTCGCCTCTTGGTTGCTCGGCCCCTTCCACCGAGCGAATCGCCCTCGCGATCATCGGGATCGGCCGCCGGTATCAACTTTGCCGTCCGCGAGAGCATCTTCCTACGAGCACCCTCACCGAGTGTCGCCCCGACGCGACCGCGACGTTCGCGATCGGAACGGTCATCGAGTTCGGCTCTCGTCTATCGCCGCGTCGAATCGGCCTGCTCTATCGAGCCAAGCAGCCTACGGGCCTTCTTTAACCCGATCACCGTTTCAATTGATTAATCGTGCCAACTGGCTAATGTGTCCGCCTCTCGAAACGGTCTTTCCCGTGGCCTTGATCGCGTGCACGGCAACGCTGCTCTCGTTCACTGCACCATTACGAACGCGTACTCGCACGGAAACTTGGACGAAATCGAACGCGGAAAGGTACCGTCGAGTGGCCGACCTCGTCGTATCGAGGCGCGTTCGAACTGCGGGCGATTCGTGAAAAAATACCGAAACTCGCTCGAACGTCGCATCTGGAAACGTCCTAGGCCGCGTCACGGTGACGACTGACGCAAACGTCCCCCGGACTATACGATCGCGAGGGCGGGAGTGAGAGAGAGCGAGTGGGCCAAGGGGGGAGAGAGATATCGGTGGCACGGATGCGACGCAACGAGGCGATGCGACGGCGAGGAAGGGAATAGCCGACCAGGATGCACCGGGGTCGGAGGATTACGCACGATCCTGGACTTTGAGACGCTCGCGACGGCTGCTCGTTTATCTATTTCTGGCAAAAGTATCGGCTCACCGACGAGAAGCAACGAACGGAAACCCGGATCGCTGGGAAGGGTTGACTATCGACGCGCGCCACCCGTCCGACATGTTGGTTCACTCCGCGCAGATGCGCGCATCTCCACCAATTTTGAATCGAAACGTGGCCGAATAGCATTTCCGTATACGCATAGCCTGGTCGGTCGAACCTTTAGTTTTCGATGGGGCGCGTGCATCGCCCACGAGCGCAATCGCCGAGCAAGGAAGCGACAACGAACTCAAGGACGGTCGTACTTTTCAGGATCGCTCGTTTATTCCAACCGCGTATCGCGATGTACAAAGGTAGAGCTCACGCACCACCGGAGAGTTTTCGCGGAGATCGCTGCTCCACCGGAGAAGCCCGTCGGGGAAGCGTTGCTACATCCCGGGCGGCGATCCAGCAGGCGGGCGCAATCGATGCTTCCCGGTGCTATCCGGCGAGCATCCTGAAACGAACGATAAGCGTAAAGTCGGAGGAAAAATTGGTGTCGAGCGTTGGTGTACGCTTCGAAGAGATTAGACCGCGGCCTCGGGATTTCCTCTGACGAAGCGCGCTATCTGTGCCCGCGCCAGTGTCGGAAAAGACGAGAAAATCTCGGGACGCTCGAGCGATACTAACTGCAAACGGAGCAGCGCTTCTCGTCGGAGCCGTCGCCGCAGCCGTCGCGGCCGCTGCAGACGATCGCGTCCGATCGACACCTCCCGTTGTCGCATCTGAACGGACAGTGCCTGGCCGCGAGTCTTCCTCGAGTTCGCGTTCGGCACGCTTCCCGCGGCTCGTCGCTTCCGTCTCGGCAGGACACCACGGCGTTGCAGAACTCGTACGCTGGCAAGCACTGGCCGTTGTTGCACCGGAACGCTCCGCTCGGACATTCTGTAACGCGGCGAAGCACGTTCGGGTTAATCGTCCTCGGTTCGTCGGCGATACCTACCGTCGCGGACACCTACTTCGTCGGTTGTTGCAGCCTAGCTCGTCTTCCCCGCGCGGACAGTCGCGTCTACCGTCGCACACCATCGCTCTGGACACGCAGGCGTTGCTCTTGTCGCACCTGAACGCTTGGGCCGGGCATCTGAACTCCTGCTCGAGACACAGCTCGTCCGAGCCGTCGCTGCAGTCGGGTCTCCCGTCGCAGACGAAGAACCAGCTGATGCAAACTCCGGAGCTTCTGCATTGAAAGGTGCCAGCCGCGCATCCGGACTCTTTTGCCGTGCAGCTCGCGTTTCCACGGAACCCGCAGTCGCAAATTCCGTCGATGCATCTCGAATAGGGATCCGCCAGTCGGCACTCGGCGTCGAAGACGCACTCGAGACCTAGACTGACCGGCGTGGCCTCGTTCCCTTCGCGGCGGTCAGCTTTCGCGGCCAACTCTGCGCAAACGTCCTCTCGATTGTCTTCTCTCGAATACAGAGAACCCGCCCTGATATTCTCTCGCGTTCCCGCTTACCTATCGACGATCCACCGCCCTCCAATTCGTGATTCACGGATTCGACGACGACCGCGTCGCTCTCGTCCTCGTGTTGCTTGTTCCTGTTCTCGTCCTCGACGATCACGGAGGGTCTGTCGGTTAACGAGTCGATCGAGCTGGACTCGGTAGCGAGACTCGGCAGAATCGAGGGTTCCGCGGTGGTATTTTTCAGCCAAGCGAGTTCGACTCCTGAAACGGGACAAACAATGGCTCGAAGCTGCTTCCGCATTACATACTACGTTCGGTCGAAAACGGCACGCCACCTGTTTCCTCCTTCTTCTCTTCCTCTTCGTCCGCGGCGCTTTGAACGCCGGTCGTCGAGGTTGGATCGAAGAGCGGCGACGGTCTGACGAGATCGTCCAGACGGCAAACATCGTTTTCGCGTCGCATCGGTGCCGTGCACTGGCAACGGCCAAACAAGTCGGGGATCAGAAAGTCGCAATGCGAATTTTCTTGCCATAGCCGACAGTGAGCGTGCTCGTAGCACACTTGACCAAGCTTCGCCGCTGAAACGTTAAGGGAGGTGTCAGGAGGTCGGCGAGGAGGGAGAAATTCGTCGCGGCCGATTCCGCTCCGTCGACGAGGCGTCGCGACGCGACGTGACTAGAATCCGCCGGAAGCTGCGGCGGTCATAGGTTGCCCGCGCGTCTACTTACGAGCGAGGCACGTGTGTCGTCGAAACTGGAGGAAACCATCGTTGCAGCCGCAGAGGCCGTCCACGCATCCACTGTTGGCTACCTTTAGCGTGCATTGTTCGTCGACCAGGCATTCCTGACCCAGAAGAGTAGCTACGGAAGCGCGGAAAACAAAAACGTCAAGCCGCTGTTTGCTCGCTCTTTGTTCGCTCGCGATTCCAACAAATACTCACCCTCGAGGCAGCGCGTTGAATTGTACGCGGCGAAATAAGGCAAGCATCGACAGTGACCGCGCAGGCAGTGACTATCGGCGATACTCGATTCGCAGCTCTCGTCCCTGATGCACCTGTTGCCCAATTTGCTGATCCTCGTTGGCGTCGGGGATCCTGCAACCGTATTCTGAAACGCGGGCACACGCAAAGCTCTCTGTAATTTCCTTCCTTGCTCTACCGAAACGCGAAGAAACAGGCGAGCAACATTGACCCGCGACCCGGGCGCTCGCGTTTTCCTCTTTCCATTTCGCGGCCCCTCCGCCGCGTTGCCCGCGTTGCCCGCGTTTCCTGTCCCGCCGCCTCTATCGCTTATTCGCGATTCTCACGATTATTAAACAATGAGCGCGCAGGCACGCGAAATTACCGTGCACGTGGAACTAGAGAGGGAATAGACCGATCGCGAAGAACGGGAGCTGATTGCTTTCTTGGAAGATCTCTCGGTGGCGAGCCGATAGAATTTCTAACGGAGGACCAAGACGACGAGCAGAGACCCATCGGCGAACAAGGTGGCCGCGAAACGGGAAAAGCAACCCGGAAATCATGCGCACCGTTACCAGTTACCTATTCGAAGTTCGATCGAAAGACGTGGCGGCTGATTTCGCGCTACTCGTCTCGATACTCACCGATAGATCGATCGCTGCAAGCAACAGTAGGAACGCTCTACGGTATCTGATCATCTTCCCAATTGTTCTCTCTTTTCTCCGCGAAAACGATGAACTTGCGGTGGAGAGAAACGGCGGTAACCGATTCGGCAGAACCGATCCTCTCTGCAACAGGTCTGCGATGACGATAACGATCCACGAGAGCACCCGTTATCTGCGCGCGCTTCGGAATGACTGAAAGCAAACTGAGCGACCCTCCGCTGCTTTTGGCCCCCGTGCACGAGCGGTGGAAAAGCGGACACCGTCGCGTTCCCTCGGTCTTCCACCTCTTTGCCGTGCTCCTGGCTTGGTCACGGCTCCTTGGGCTTGATGCTTCCTTCCGCGAGCGTACTCTATTCTAGATGACGGTACAAGTCGCGGGACGTTCTGGATACTGTTCTCCCCGCCTACCACGAGTCCCGCGGAGTTATGGCAAGATCTTATGAAACGGATGACGAAACGGAGCGGCTAACGGAGGGCGACGACGAAGAGGGGTTGGTGCAGGAAGGAGGCTCGAACGAATAATTCGTGTCACGATCTGGGTACGTCAAAATTCATTGGTATTCCACCGCGAGACGAACGGAGACGCGAGCTCGGTCGTCTTTCGCCCCTTCTAGTCGCCTCGTTCGCCGCACCGCACCGGTGCATTTACCGGTGCAAGTGGTTTCGCTGATTCGTCGCCCCCACCAATGAAAGATGAGCCGCGGCTTTGTGTCCTACCCTTTCGTCGTTAGCGATTCCACGGGCTACCTCGTTTCATCCATGCACTTGCGTACTTTTACCTGCTCCAACCGTGATCGGGAATGCGAGGGTTCTCGCTTCCGATCGGACTGCTTCGCACGATGAGCCCGTGCCAAGAAGTGGGAAGCAGGAAGCGGGAAGCGAGAAGCGGGACGCAACGAGTCGCTCGAGAAACAGGAAGCGCCCCAATGGACTGCGCTGGAATGTAAATGGAAGAATGAACCGAGGCTTGAACAAAAGAAGAGGCAGCCGCGAGAAACGCGTAGACAGGTATGGCTGCGCAAAGGTAAAATACATGCACGGATATGTCGTAAACTGGACAAGTTTCGTAGCAGAGGCAATACAGTTTGACAAGATACGCTCTGCTCGATTCGCGACGCGTTAATTGTCGCTGTGTGGCGACAATGTTTGTTAAAATTTCATGCCTCTGTTGCATAGTCTAGCCATAGTGCCGGATCTATCGCTAATTAGTAATGCAACGCGGAAAAATTGCGGATGCAAGCAACCCGATACCTAATCAACGCTGCATCGTTGTTCTATTCGAGCGCCTATAGAGTATGCAACAACGGCGTTTTCGTGTCAGCCGTGCCATCGCACCGGCTCGGTTCGTTGTTTACCTAGAATTAATCAAGTCTCGCAATTTGCTAGGTTCTCTCTATGTTGCTGTCCATTCAAGAATATATATTCCTAATCTAAGGAAACAAACGCCCTTTATTATATCGGGAAAAAGCACACGAATCCTACGCTTGCCGCGGTGGAATCGAATTATCACGTCCGGATGCTCTTATCCAATAAAAAACTAGATCTGTGAGAATGCAACGTACGATTATGCGCATTGAATATTTGTAATCATCTATATGGAGTAGGTCTTGCAATTAATTACCTTCGAAATTTCTTCCTACGCATTCTTTGTGCAAATGGCACGAGCAATGCTGCATAAAAGCAGAAAATTCAAGGAACTTTGATTTTACTCGCGTATGAACCTTAACCACGAGATATAGGAATAGACAAATCACCTTCTGGACTTTGGTAGCCCAACGTGACTACCATACCGACTCAGAAATCCGACACTGACAATGAGTTGAGCCTCATCTGCTGTTGAAGAACTATTTAAAGTAGTGTTTGGGGACAGGAGTCGTGCGTAGCTTTCGTTGCTTTCTTACTTATTTTGATTATCAGACACTAGTTTTTCGTAAAGCTTAAAAAATTGGTTTATTTCCTTTTTTATTTATAAAATCATGTTAATACAGCTTGAAAATCGTATTGCTACATTTTTATTATTCTTCTTAGTATAATAAATTATCTAAGACTGCAGCTTGAGAATTAAATTGCTGCTCTGGGCCGATTTTAATCAGCGACGTCTCAAATTAAAGCTCTCGATTCAATGAACAATCTCTTCCTAGTTTAGAATAGCTCCAGTAGCAATTGCAACCCGTTTATTGTCCTCTGGCAGCATCCCTTTCCTTCGTTTTAAGCACTCGATCATTCATCTAGCGCGTCCAGGAGTCAAGATAATTGCAATGAACCACAGTGCATTTTCGTCAATTTTTTAATTGTTTGTAACATTTAAAGCACAAATGCCGTATTCTCGAAACTGTTAGAGAAGATACCTATGGTTCTTAGCTTCAATTTGAGACCAGTCCGGATAAAAAAATACCCACTGCAAGCTGAGAAAAACGCATTTGTTTCAATTATCGATGTAATCCAGAAAGTTGGCTTTGAAAGTGCAGAATGCTGCTCGAGGTGCACCGACCGCGAGATGGCGCCACGTACTTACTTTCCCCGGTAGTGGGACTCTAGAGCTCTACTGTAGTGTGTGGAAAATGTTACACAACTCGTTTCCCAGATAGCCCGTGCGTTTCGCCTCTATCGTATTCATAGTCAAGAGAACTGTTTCGAATTTCAGGTTAATCGCAGGAAGAAGTTCAAATAAAGCATGGCATTTAGTTATAATAAAATGATTTTCAACCCTGGTAAGTGGGCATGCAGATTTTCGGACTTATCGTTATTAATCATCGACCGACGAAATAAATATTACATATCTGTCCTGTCTTGATCCCGTTGCGGCAGTAACTCTGTAACGAGAAGTTTTGTCCTCGTAAAGATGGTGGCAACCCGGCTGATTAAACAGTGTTTAATACCGTTTGTTTTTGGCGTACTGTAGTTTCATTAAAAATCTTGGACAACAAAAAAATACGTTTGTCTTCTTTTTCAGTCCTCAAACAGACCGTGAAGCAGCTATTTTACGTAGAACATCTTGTTAAGCACGTAAGAAAATTGCATCGTAATTTTCACAACGCAATTCGCTTATCGACATCTTCGCAAATCCACCCCGTAAGGAGCTCCGCGCTGAGATCATTTGTTCTTTCTTTTTTTTAGCAACTTTACGGACAGCTGCGAGCGGGATCGCATTTGTCGAATGTGATAGCACAACGATTTTACAGTTCGAAGAAAGTATACAGTAGAGAAAAGCCGCATTGCAACGTTGGTACTATCGGCCATGTGGATCATGGAAAAACAACACTTACCGCAGCCATTACAAAAGGTGACCATTCTTTATCTTGTCAATTTCGCATCCTTTCGCATTAGCTCTTTTCATTGTACTTGTTTCCTCGAGTTTGCGCACCTTTCTTTATTACCTTTGGTCTTGCGTTGACGTTTCAGTTCTTTCCGAGAAGGAGCTGGCACAGGCAAAAAAGTATAGCGACATTGACAACGCGCCCGAAGAGAAGGCTCGCGGTATTACCATTAACGTTGCACACATCGAGTATCAGACAGATAAACGACATTACGGTCATACGGACTGCCCCGGCCATGCGGATTATATCAAGAACATGATTACCGGCACTGCACAAATGGACGGTGCTATACTTGTTGTAGCAGCTACGGATGGTACTATGCCGCAAACAAGAGAACATCTTGTTCTTGCCAAGCAGATCGGTATCGATCACATTGTTGTCTTCATTAACAAGGTAAGGCTTGATGCTCTGCGAGAGATGTACATTCCTGCATTAAACTTTTCAAAGTGCATTCTTCCTGTGTAATTAAACTTTGCTGCACAATTGTCGTTTTACTAAAAAAATAGGTCGATGCCGCGGACGAGGAGATGATTGAGCTGGTAGAAATGGAAATAAGGGAGCTGTTGGGTGAAATGGGTTACGATGGCTCAAAGGTACCTATCGTCAAAGGTAGTGCTCTATGCGCCCTAGATGGTACCAATCCAACTATAGGACGAGATGCGGTAATGCAGCTGCTAGAAGCCGTGGATACATATATTCCAACCCCACTCAGAGACTTGGATAAACCCTTCCTGTTACCCATCGAGAACGTTTACTCCGTTTCTGGAAGAGGAACGGTTGTCACTGGTAGACTTGAACGCGGACGAATAAAAAGGGGCACCGAATGCGAATTGATCGGCTTCAACAAATCGCTGAAGACCACGATAACAGGAATAGAGATGTTCCATCAAACGCTGGAGGAAGCCGAGGCCGGTGACCAAATGGGTGCTTTGCTCAGAGGCTTGAAGAGGGAAGATATCAGAAGAGGCATGATAATGTGTAAACCAGGTTCAATGAAAGCGCATGATCATTTAGAATGTCAAATATATATGCTGACCAGCGCGGAAGGTGGTAGAAAAAAACCCATCAGTAATTTAATACAAGTTCAAATGTTTTGTAAGACGTGGGACGTTGCGACCCAGGTTCACATAAAAAACAAAAGTATCGTCATGCCTGGCGAAGATTTCACGTAAGTTTTCATGCGTTATTCGTACTCGTAATTAAAGTCGTCATTGTATTGGATACGTCTGTTTGTTTCCAGTGCTGAGTTAAAATTGATAAGACCGATGGTCTGCGAAAAGGGATTGCGATTTACTTTGAGAGATGGCGGGAAAACACTTGGGACTGGTGTGATTACAACTGCTTTGAAGGATCTTACTGATGTCGACCGATTGAAGATTTTGGAAGGTAAAAAGAAAATAAAACAAGAATCGGCGGAAGGTTAATTGAAATACCTACTGCATTTAACGACTTGCACTTTGGTATTTTTGGGCGAAAATATATCGAGTAGAATCCGATGTGACAAAACACACCCCATACACATGTGTACACACAGTTACACATACTCTTCTTTAGTTAGCCTAGCTACGTCAGCGGTATTGTAACGCGATCAAGTTGGACATTTTGTATGTATATGCATTTCTTCGAATATATTTTCTTCTGTATCAAGCGTCGCCAATTTTAAATATTAAGGTGTTGCTGTTATGCAATTCATTACTGTAAATATGCGTTTTATTATAATTCATTTGTACGCAACTTGGTAGCATCCCTAACAAATCTACCAGTAAATAAACTGTCCCCTTACAAACTATTCTTTAGTTTGTTGTACGTGGTATAAGTGTAATGAAAAAGTTCACTGTATAAAACGTGAGATATCCGTGCTACGAAAGATTCGAGAATGTTGGAACTTTAAAGAAACAGTTCAATTATGATTTATTGAGTCCAATACATCAACGGTACAAGCAGCTTTTGGCGGAGAAAAAAAAATGAAACACTCGTATAAAGTGTTTCGCTCTCCTCGTTTCTGTATTTATTATTTGTTACCCGTAAACGTACCGCGATCATATCGTACGTACCCTTTTCTTCGTGCACTCACGAACTTCTTTACACTAGTAATACAGAGGAATTTGGGAAGGGAACGTATGCAACGCTTTGTCTAACTCCCAACGAAACGAATGTTTTTTTGTATAGAAAAGAAAAACACTGTTTATATAATTTAAGTTGAACAAATCATACATTTACCTTCGCTTATAAAAATAGTAAACGGTCCCCACTATCGTGGACAGGCGCAACTGACTATAAACCGTGCTCCGCTCCAAACGAGATATTATTTCAAAATACAACACTGTGTTGGGCGAGTCGTAAGGTATTCACAAAAACGATTGCTGCACCGTTTACCCAATTGATACTACGCGCATCGACAACTCTTTCTTGTTATTTATCGTTACGCAATCATATGTACGTGAAATAGCAGCAAAGGTTGTTATCAATTTGTAAAGATTGAACTACTTAAAAAATTTCCCCATTTCGGTGTACGTATGCCTGTGTGGTACGCGCGCGCGTATGTAAACTGTGACTTTTTAGCGTTAGCGTCTCGACCGTATCTCGGAAGATTCTTTCTTGCGGAATTAATTCTGCGAACTCTTCGTTTTCTGATATAGCACGCTCGCCCGTTCAAACTGTGGCAATTCGCGTATCGTACTTCCGTGCAATATACGATTAAATTAACGCTAGGCCTCAACCCTCGAACAACGGCGCTTGACCTCTCGTCGCACTGCGGAGTTTCACTTCTCTATTGTTGCGAGTATAATAAACATCATAAAAGCGAGTCCATGAAATTAAAAAGAGGTCATCTAGAATGTGCATCTGAAGGTAGCTATCACGGGGCCGAGCGAACCCAGCTTAGTCTTTCGTGCGATCGGTGGAAGTGTCCGTTGTCCGTGAGTTAAGACAGATCGACAATTTGGTTTATCAAATAGATTTAACATTGATTATACTAAATACATCGTTTCACACACATTCGTGCATTCGCGCACACCCATACATAATATGTAAAGACAAAGCAAGACAAAACATTCGGGGCAAACAGAACGTCGGATAACGATTAATTTTAAGCTACGTTGGTGTAGCCCCATCGAACCATTGGTATCGATTCAATCGTACGTTAAAAACTGACGGGAGGTACGCTGCTGTTCTCCTCCATTCCTACAATGTTTGTATGAAATTAGATCACGTGCACAAGCCATTATGTGCACGAAAACAATGCTCAATTCCTGGTACCATTCCTCTTGTAAGGCAAACCTTGGAAAATCTGATGTCGCGGAAACGTTTTTTGCCGCTATTTACGTTAGATATAAAATAGAAATGTACACGAGTATTAATTCTGATCAAGAAAGAATCTTCGAATTATGGAGAGGCACAAGTACATAACGTGCTGAATACGCTTGTGTACACATTGCCTCTTTCTGTATTATACATGTGACGTAACAGACTAAAGATCTTCGTCGTCTTCTGGTAGCGCGGTTTCTTGGGCTTCCTTGAGGTCTTTCTCGATCTGTTGTTGCCATTGTGGGTCCATGGTAACTTCTGGTGGAAGAAGGGCAGGCATTGCAACAAACTCCAGATTCGGGTCACCGATCAGTTTGCGTGCCAACCACAAGAAAGGTTTCTCAAAATTGTAGTTGCTCTTT
Source organism: Nomada lathburiana (assembly GCA_963667235.1). Lineage (NCBI taxonomy): Eukaryota > Metazoa > Arthropoda > Insecta > Hymenoptera > Apidae > Nomada > Nomada lathburiana. Next base: position 12,165,432 of record OY763906.1, read on the forward strand.
GCACTGATATCGTAATACTGAAACAAACAAAATGGGGAAAAATTCAGTACATCGCTTCTAATTAAATGGGTCGCGTCTTATAACTTCCAAAACTGTTGGACCAGCCAAGCCTTGTATGCGATATGTATTGTTTCGTACCTGCAGATTCTTCTTCCTATGGAAAACGATGCTCTTTGCTTTTACTTTTCTATCCTTGATATCAACTTTATTGCCACAGAGTACGATAGGAATATTTTCACAGACACGAACCAAATCTCTGTGCCAATTTGGTACATTTTTGTACGTCACCCTTGACGTAACATCAAACATAATGACGGCGCATTGTCCCTGAATATAGTAACCGTCCCTAAGGCCACCAAACTTTTCTTGGCCCGCTGTGTCCCATACGTTGAATCGAATCGGTCCACGGTTCGTGTGAAAGATCAGAGGGTGTACCTCTACTCCTAGGGTCGCGACATACTTTTTTTCGAATTCGCCGGTCAAATGGCGTTTTACGAACGTCGTTTTCCCAGTACCACCATCGCCAACCAGCACGCATTTGAATGTAGGTATATCGGCTTCTTGTGCCATTTTAATACCGGTAAATTATCCAAAGACAGGCAGATAGAGATCTGAAAAAGAAACGATGACGCTCGAAATGAACGATTCGATAATCGAAGAAAGTACTATCAATCGCACAGGCAACTCTTCTAGAACGGTATTTGACCACGCGAAAAGCCGGTTAAGGTGTAACATGGATAAAGAGAATCAGATAGTTCGAACTTGCTGGAATGTGCAAGATCAAATCGTACGTCACGCATCAAAAACGTGATCGACATGATGCCCGTTCGAAAGAAATTTGAAACAATTACGAAATGTTTGGGTATGTCCACTTTAATGTAAACGAAACTATCGCGATGCTACAGTGCCGTATTTTCGATATTAATTCGGAAAGCCGGTTGAACGATGTCCCGCGCTCTCAAACAAGCCGTCGTACAAACTCACCACGTTCCGTTAAAAGAATGGCGCCTCCCGTTGTAACATAAGCTTTCGGGTTAATCTTATCACAGTATTATCCCGTGCAATTTTATCGAAATTGTGAGCGATCAAACGAATCGACGGTTAATTTACAATAAATGTACGAAAATCGCTTGGGTATAGGTACAAAATTTCCCGGCAAGCAACGTGTACGTGAAAATGACCGATAAAACTTACCCTGCAACACAGTCGTTACGGCTCACAATGGCGTTCCGGGGACTCGACGACAGGGGTACGCATTTTCGTTATTCGTGGTGCAGAAAATGATCCAAGTTAAACAAAGTAGCAAAGGGATGGGGCGTACAAAAATATAATTCGAATACTTTTTTATTTAAATTATCAAAATAATGAGCACATTGGTTGGTTTTTATTAAAAATTGCAATGAGAACGTAACGCAATTTCAGCGACATCTATTTCGTGCGCGCCACAACGAGCCGGTATCGAAGAATTGTACTTTTTAACGGGTGGATTGGATTGCACATACGTGAAACGATGTATTGGCGCACGAGGGCGCGTTATGTCGAATTCGGCGGTAAATATTAAATTTTAAGCACAACGCATCTAAAATGGAAGTACGTAAGTCGTAAATACATTCCGTTGAATTGCTCGTCAGGGTTTTTTTTAGGTCCGCGCAGTGTTAACTTTCTACGTTACCGATAGCAAGCGCACCAAATTTTTTTTATTTACTAGACCTTAGTTTAGATTGTTTAGTAAAATTGCGTACAGATTTGACAGTATTATTTATATGGTTGTGCACGAGACGCAAAGAAAGTTTATCGACTAGCAAGTCGTAATTGGCAATCATAGAAATTAGATATTCGTTTGCGAAATTTATAGCGTACAAGTGGTCGGGCACGCAGTGTAGGTACTATAATTAGCAGAGTGACGTAGGATCAGGCTCGTATATTGTTAAGCCGAGGGGCTATAGCGAGGTGTAGGTTCGGTCCTGAGAATAGTTGACGTCATCGACGCATGCGTAGCGAGACGGACGGCACTGCAGAAGCAGGCGAGTTCGTGAGTGTGTATCGATTTTACGATCGTGTCTCTCGCCGCTAGTGCGTCCGTTTCCTTTAGTTTTTAGTGGCCGTGCTCATAGTACATGGATAAAATCGTGAATGGGATTAGTTGCTAGTCTCTTCACTTCGTACACCTGCTGACTCGCAACACTTTGTCACCCTCGCCATGACCAAGGATAGATTAGCAGCCCTCGTTGCGGTGAGTTTTTAACAGTTGCATACATATTCCGAAAGAGAGCGGATTTTTGTCGAAAAGTGAAATTTGCTCGTTACGCCTCTCTCTTTCTGTTTTTTCTCCCTTCTTTTCGTTTTTCTCGTTTCCTTTTCCGCGTTTCTTTCTCTCCCTCTCTTTCTCTCTGTCTCCTTTTCTCATTCTCTCTTCTCTCTCCCTCTCTCCTGTCCCTCTTTTACTCCTCTCTGTGGACTTTTTTCTTCGATGTTCCTAACTCACGCGTGCTTTCTTCCATACTCTTTCTTTCTTCCGGCTGTCAATTTTGCCGATTGTAATGTACCTGTCGTATCGTCATGTATATCTGTATCTCTCTCTGTCTCGCTGTCTCTCTGCGTTGTTTGCATTTTGACATTCGACGAAACGAAGTTGTTCGCCGATACCTGTTCGCAAGGTTGTTCATTGTCGTTTCATTCTTCTCTTCGAAACGTCAGTTCGTATCGCATGTACGAGGAAAGAGGCAAGAAGGCGTAACCGTGGTATCTGCCTATACATGACTGTCAACCATTGAATAGTTGTACGCAGAGGAGGGTGCAAGAGCAAGAAAGAGGAAAGCAGAGAGAGAGAGCGAGTTACAGAATTGTAGGAGAGACAGAGAAAGAAAGGGAGAGCGAGAGAGAGAGAGAGAGAGAGAGCGAGAGGTACCAATGCCTACTGTGTGACTGACAGGTGTTTGCCGATATATGTTTTTCGTCATCGTTTATTTCGTAACGATGACAGGGTCCGCGATGCCGGTACATTCAAGAATGCATACACATGCTATTAGTTTATTTCCGATGGAAGATTCATTCTTTTCAACGCCGTTCCAGAATCATGATACAGTTGTGTTCCGCACGTTGACAGGTATTTTAATAGCTTTATTCAGGATGTATCGATAGTAGGGTAGCAATGAAGTTGGCGGTGTCGATGACTCAGAAGCCCCGACTAACACTGACGAGGATCGACCACACATAGCTGGGCGTATCGGAATGCCCACCGAACACCCGAAACGCGTGTTCTTTCATAAATTTCCATTTCATATTTTTCGATTCTTCCTTGTTCTCCGGAGTCGCTACATCGCGAAGCTACTTTCGTTTGAAAAGAGAAACAAAAAAAAGAGTGTACAAAAACTTGGCCTGCACTGTTCGCAGAACACCGGTAATTACTGAACGCTGCTTGAAGGAGTAATGTGTGTCAGAATTACTCGTAGCCGTTTTGTCTCGCATCGTATATACATGTATACAAAAGTCTCTTCTTCTTGTCTCTTCTTTGCGCCGCATTTTCCGTTCTGATTATTTTTCATAAGTGATGTTCGTACGGCGTTCACCACTACGATTTTTGCATATCGTCAATCCGGACACATAATTAGTTTCCGATCGACCGTCACTTTCGGTTGGTACGACAGTTAGGGTAGTTTTGGGGCAGGGAATAACAAGAATGAACGAAAAGGCAACAGATGCATCTGGTTATTTACGATTTCTATTCAGCACGTTCCGTGCTTCTTCGGCCATGTAGAAAGAATCACGCGGCGATCAATTCGTTGACTATGGATTTTTACAATTGGCACGGCACAATGAGCCGCGAGATTTGAAAAGAAATCGCGGGGAAACAGGAGTCAGAGTTAGAAAGGAGGATGACGGAAGGGAAACGCGATGCAGAATAGATGCGCTCGTTGAACGATCTCGTCCGGTGGGAAATTCTGCCTAGGTGGTATCTTTCTAGGCTGCATATAAGTCAAGTAGATACAGAATAAGGGCTGACAAACGGTGGTCGATAAAACCGTACAACAGTGGAAATAGGGACGATTTGGCAATGGATATTCGAACCGCATAGACCGGGCGACAGCAACGCGAACGGGTTTATTTGGAGCTCGTTTGGCGCGCATTCTAAAAAACACGAGAGTTTCACCGGGTTCAGAAACGGGCGCATATCGATCGCACCTAGGTAACAGTAACACCAGACTTTCGATTCGTCAGCCGGCAGAAGGTTTTGACTATTGCTTACCGCATCGAATAGGAATAAGCGTTTCTTAATCGTCGCCGAGTTACGAGTATCGATCGAGCGTAATACCGCGCGTACCGTTGTAACGACTCGCTATTGTCCGCGTTTGCCGATCGCCACCCTCGAGGGGGATCGAGGGTGGGCGAGTTCTTTTAATCGAATCGCGAGATCAATTGATCGCGTGTCGTTACGCTCGAGATTCGAACTTTCGACTCCCGAGATCAACAGCTTAGCACGGGGTAGACGGAAAGTGGTTCAAGGAACGACCCGTGGAGAGAACGGATTTAATACCTGCAGAGAAAACAGATTGACAATAAGCTGACGATAAGGCATAAAGGAGCGAACATGTATGCGTTAGTTTTACCAGAACGTTGAATCGTTTTGCTAATGAGTTACGATGGTTTGTTTCAGGCCCAGTCGGACGACGACGACGTGGCGGAGGATGTCTCCGTCAACGTTGGAGGGCCCGATGATTTCATGACCGAGTTTTTCGCGGAGGTAAGTGCATAACCCGTCTAATTAGTTCCGCCATTCCGGCAACAGCAGCCCTCTACACCTGCGAGCTCTCGCCGATCAAAGGGGTAGAAGCTAAAACGAGGCGACACCGTTTCCATATCGCATCGCTAAGCTTTTCTCGTCTTCTTTCCTATTTATCTATTAATCTTTCTTTCTTCTCGAACGGGATGTACCGCCCCGAGCGAACGGTAAGTTGATCGATGCGTTCTTTTCCTGCAATCCCCGCGTAACTGAAAAACGTTTCACATAAATTTTTATAAATGTTCGCGGGCCGTGGGGACACGAGGGCCGACAACAGGGAGGCCAGATTCTCGGGAAGAAAGTATCGACGCGTGGACTGCTAGCATGGTTTAAGGGATTTTACCGTGACTAGGGGGTTACACGGAGCACGAACGCGATGTGAATACGATCGTGTTCGTATCCGTGAACCTTGTCTCTCCTTCGTTGCACCCGAAAATGCGGGGCGTTTCTTGTACATACGCGAGAAGAAGACGGCGAGCCGTGGACGCGTCGATATCGGAGCGGAAGAAACATTTCTGCTCGGGTGGTTTGGTCTCGATATTGGAGAATCAGGTCGAGACGACTCCGAACCGAAGCGTCGCGTATTCCAGAGAAAAATGATCGACGCCCAGTTATATTGTCCGAAACGGGCAATCGAAACTCAACGTCGTCGGCACGTATTACGCACCCGCGGCAATTCCGAGTCGAAAGCTCCAGGGCAAATGGCATCGTTTGACATTTGCCTTCGTTCGCAGTTTGCGTGGGCCCCCATTCACGTCGGTCGCCCGTGTTTTTTTCTGCACGAGCTTTCGTTATTGCAACGCGTGGGAAGATAAAGCGATGCGCCGTTCGTTGCTGTGGGAACCGCTGTCGATCCTTTCGTCTCATCTCGCAATTAACGTCTACCTTTGCGAAACCTTTGGAATTCCCCCTCCATTTGGGGCAACGCGGATCGGACCGGGAGTCACAGCTGACCGATTGTTTTGCCTTGTCGTTGGCGGCTGTTTCGCGTGCTCGATGTGCACCTTATTCGAGCACGTTTGCATGGACAGTATGTGCAGCCCCAATAACCTCTACCCTTTCCTCCCTTTTTATCCTTCTCGGTTTGCACCGATTGCGATGCATGGATCTAACGTATTCTAATTTTTCCATAGGTGGAGGAGATCCGCGAAATGATAGACAGGATTCAAACGAACGTAGAGGATGTGAAGAAAAAGCACAGTGCCATCCTGTCGGCACCACAGACCGATGAAAGTGAGTTTCGGTAGCCTTTTAACCGTAATTTTACTCCGCGGTGCCGTGCCGAACGTTTCGTGAACCTTTTTATTATATCTCGGCGTTCAACGATCGACCGGGATTATCCTCGAAATCTCTTCGACCCCGCGATTCCCTCATTTCCATCATCCCCCTCTTTCGAAACATTTGATCATTTTCCAGTTTTTACTGTTACGAAGCCCGGCATCATTCTCGGTCGTCGATTCTTCGTACGACGTACCCGACGTCGTTGGACGGCAAAGGTTCCGTTCGGTCGAGGGTAGATACGATCGTAAAAGTAGAAACGCGATTCGAACCGATTCTTTTCACGCGCGCAAAGGGGTGGCGAGGGTTATCTCTGTTTCCCCGTTTCTCTCGTTTCCCGTTCTTCGCCGAGTGAAACTTTCAAAGGTATTCCGAGCCCTTGCCGTCGAGTCCGCCGCGTTCGTTTCGCGCTCCGCTCGTTCTGTAAGCGCCTCTGGTAATTATGCGATAGAGATCGAAGCTCCAGGGAAATACATAGCGGAAGCAGGGCTTCCACCTTGCACCCTCGACGCAGGAGAATGCGCGCGCACTCGACCGTCGCTCATTGCTGGCTGCCCTACGCTGATCGGAGCGCGTATACGCGCCCCGTGGTTGAAGCGAGGGAGGGATCGTATGCGATCAGATACGACCGCCCGTATCTCGTAAATCATGGGTCAATTTCATATGGGCCGTTCGACGATACATCGGGGGGAAATCTTTGCTTCCGAGCTTAACGTCTCCCGGAGACAATTATGCGACGACCCACTGCAAAGATTGTTTCGTCGCAAGTGGATGAAATTGATCGCGGAGCAACCTACCACTCGGCGCGACCAACTCGGGCGGTAAAAAGGGGTCAGACGGAAAATTCTGTGCCGCCGACAGCTGGAAATACCGGTCAACTAGTATCGAGTGGCCCGTTTTCGATATTCTCGATATTCTCGCGCGACACCCGATCGTACTTGAGCACGATGGCACTCCGTTCGCCGGTACTCGTTCCGAAACTGCAACTCGTTCCCGCTGCAAGCCACTCGAATCGACTCTATCCACTTGTCGCCTGTGCCGAACTCGCGCGCCACGTTCGCCGGACAATTAATTGTTCTCCCGATGTGCTGCTGGATAGAGCGAACACGCGCAAAATTCGAGCACGACCCGCGGTAGCCGTGTTCCGTCGTCGATTCGACCGATATCACGAGACGAATCATGTGTTGCAGAGGTGAAAATGGAGCTGGAAGACTTGATGTCCGACATCAAGAAAACGGCGAACAAAGTCAGAGCCAAGTTGAAGGGTAAGTACTATACGTATACTTATCGAGAACGAATATAGTCGTCTCTTCTGTGCCATTACGGCCAGATTGCTAGATTGCTAGACAGGAATCGGGTAAAATTGAGTTTCAAGTAATACACTGTCTACGTTTCGACCCGCCTAATCCGTTGCCTTACGATTTCCGTGTTCAGTGATAGAGCAAAATATCGAGCAAGAGGAGCACACGAACAAATCGTCGGCGGATTTGAGGATACGCAAGACACAGCACTCGACGCTTTCCAGGAAGTTCGTCGAGGTGATGACGGAGTACAATCGAACGCAAACCGATTACAGAGAACGGTGTAAGGGAAGGATACAACGACAGTTGGAAATCAGTAAGCGCGAATCGTTACTCGACCATATACATTTCGTACGCGTAAATGCGGCGCGGCTGGGTATTTAATTGCTCGACGTCTGATCTATTAGCCGGTAGGACGACCACCAACGAGGAGCTGGAAGAAATGCTGGAACAGGGGAATCCGGCCGTGTTCACGCAAGGGGTAAGAGTTTCCTACCTTCTTCTTAGCCTCGATCGTCGACAGCCTACGATCCAATGACCCGCGTTTGTCGCAGATTATCATGGAAACGCAACAAGCGAAGCAGACCCTAGCGGACATCGAGGCGCGTCACGCCGATATCATCAAGCTGGAGAATTCGATCAGGGAACTTCACGATATGTTCATGGACATGGCCATGTTGGTAGAAAATCAGGTAAAGTCTCGCCGACGCAGGCTTTGAACCGTTCAGCCTAGTATCTCTTTAATACTCGTATCGCTGTCGCTATAAAATCGATGCCAAAGATTCTAGAATATCTGCGCGTATTGCGCACGCTAGAAGAGAGCGGGTGTCTCAATGAATACGTGCTCGGGCGCATGCAACCGGGTTTAATCATTTTGCACGTCTTTTAATCGATCGAACTAACAAAGCTCTCTGTTCTCCCGTTGCGTTGGATGGATTCGCGCCACGCAACTATTTTAGGGTGAGATGATAGATCGCATAGAATATCACGTGGAACACGCGGTGGACTACGTGCAGACGGCTACGCAGGACACCAAAAAAGCCCTCAAGTATCAAAGCAAAGCCCGACGGGTGAGTCCTTCCCAGATCTCGCGCGAGATCGCCCAACTTTCGTGCGCGTCTAATTGGTCACTTTTTTCTTTCTCCTCGCGTTCCTCGACCTTTACCTGTACTCTCGACCATTGTCCGAACCCGACACGTCGTTTTATGTCAACCTTCCCTATTGCATCGGCATTTCTCTTTCACCTGTAACTGCGTTTCAACGCTACGATCCTACATCCTTTTATGCTTGTTTGGGTTTCTTGGCACTCCATCGCCTATGTGCCTCCTGCTACTTATGGCCGAGAATCACGTGACAACAAATAACGACGACGCTTTCTATCTTTTTCTCTCTCTCTTTCTAATTATCTATCTATCTATCTTTACGTTTCCTACACTATATTCGATACGATCGAATCGATGCTCGCCTACGTACGTACTTTCATACGTTCGTTGCGCATCTGTGTATGATGTATGTACTACGCATAACCCGGTTTCCTTCGTTGTTTCGTACACTTTTTTTCTTCCCTCTGGCTGCATGCGTGCGCGCGTGTATCCCTCGTATATACGTATGTACACGCGTGCACGCGAGCTCGAGTACACGTACAAAGATGTGCGCGTTACGTACACACGTGTATGTTTACTCGGTGTATTCGGCTCTGTTTTGTGTATACATGCATCATCGTGTATCTGTGTCTCTCTACTTGTGTCGCTCTGCCCTGTTGAACATGAGTGTGCTGATTGTGGCTCTGTCCATCAATGGTTTCTACTACTTGTACTACTTAAACTCTCGTCCGCGATCCGGTTCGCGCGCGACTCTTCTGTATACCCGTCGATCGAACCGTCAACCCTCTGCGAAGACGGTGGACACGCGGTGCCCACGTCCTCGCGCTGCGCTGCGACCTGCGATACCTGGTGCGCCGCGGTGTGCGCATCCTTATCTATCTTCATCTGTTCGTGTCCCGTTGCGCCTCTGCGTAACTAACGCTACTCCACCACGACCAATCGTAGCAACCTACGTGTACGCGTAAATGTAACCGCAAGCGCGTAACACTTAACCATGGGTGCGTCGTTGCTGGAGGCGATCCACCGGTTATCATTGCGTTTCCTTTCCGATTACCCGTGCCCCTTTCTCCATCCGTTCCCTGGTACGGTACGGCAGGGTGAACTGTGGTAGGCCGCACCGAATCTTCGTCGATCGGACCAGCGACCACACGGACCAGACCCGAGGCGAGCTGATCAAGGCCGAGGAGTACCGGACCAATGTTCGTAAAGGTAAACGAGTCGGATCCAAATCGATCGATCGCCGCCGGATCGCACTCGAACGAACGGGCACTCGTGCAGCGATATCTGCTGAACGTCCAGCGGCGATCGTCGACGGTCACCCTCTTATCTCCCGTAGACCCTTCGGGGATTTCGGTCCTCCGAACCTAACGAGGCTTCGCGGCTTTTCCGTTTTCTTTTTCCCCCTTCCGATCGTTTCGGCTTCTCTATCGTTTTGCTCCTCGCACATCCGGCGTGCATATCGACGATTTTTGCACACGCAATCCCATAGATTCGTACCGCGCACGTTCCTCATCGGCGATTTCTATCTACGACGCGGTGTAGATAGTGCTCCCCAATTTTCATCCACCCAGCTACACGTAGGTTCCCCACTTTGTTTCGCTTCGGCTTCGTCCGATTTTCGTTTTGTGTTGTTTCCTCTTTTACGCCTCCACACGCGCGATGCGGAGACGCTTCGCGTCGTTGTCCTGTACTTGTCTGCTCGCCTCTGCGAATAGTCGCGAATTTTTGTTCATCGACGGTATGTCCCGCTTTTTCCCTTTCGTCTTCCCCCTTCCGCGGTCTCGATCGCGATCTCTGTCCGTCCGTTTGCATGCCTGTCAGTAGATTAGTCCGTCCACGTACCAGCCTGGATGCTTGCCCGCTTTGCCTGCTTGCCTGCTTCTTCTCTGTACATCTTCTCCCTCTGCTACGGCACAGCGGCAACCGCTACCGCCACTTGTTTCGCATTCCTCTATGCGTGCAAGAATTCGGCGAGTACGTCACTTTTTTGTTCTCACCGAATCGTCGAGAGGACGCAACGTTTATCCCACTCCTCTGGTGATTGTATTTTGTCCGCGTTTCAACGGATCCGTTCGTCGTCGATTCGGCGGTATGTCTGGCGGCCTCTCACACGAATCGTATCTCTTTTTTTCTGTCCACAGAAAATGATCTTCATCATAATCTGCGTCTTAATATTGGTCGTGATATTAATCTCCATAGTAATAGGATGCCTTCCGAGAAGCTAAAAGTATCGCGATGCGCGCGCCAGGGAGGGAAGGGGGGCCGCGAAGCGCTCGGGGTGCGGGGAGAACGCTTGCGCGACCCTCGATCCATCGTACGAAGGACAGGGGCAGAAGAAGAAGGAGCAGATATCGGGGTAGTTCGAGAATCGATCGAAGGCGGTCGTAGCGCGCGGAGTGCGGTCGCGAAAGACAGGCGTAGGAATCGAGGAGATAGAGGAACGCGTCTGGACTCGGGGTTGTAGCGATTCGAACGACGACGAGTCCGGATACCGCCGCCACGGATCCATTCGAAACACGCGCTCGCCTTAATCCCGAGCAAGCAGAACCAGCCTCGCTTTCTTCCTCGAGCTCCAGGTGTCCCCGGCTCTAATCTCTAACTCTGCGAAGCAACCTGTTCGCTAACGCAATAACTTATTAACCACAGCCGCAATCGTTCCACTAACGCGGGAGTAATCGAGGATCTCTCATCCGCGCCGAACCGCCGATTCGTCCTGTTCGCGAGGGGCCCCCGCCAGAGGAACAGGGACGAGTCCGCGATTCGCGTGCACGCGTCGTCGTCGACGTCGCCGAGTATACACCATTCTCCGCGACGATCGCGCATCGGACATTCGTTTCGTCCAGCTTCGAGGCGCAAGACTGGCGCTGATTTGCACGGCCCGGCCGTCTCGATTGCCGAGCTCGAACCTCGGACCTCGAGTGGGAGTGACAGCAATGTTGTATTTTGTTCGCAGAAATTGATGTTCATCGTAATTTGCCTGACACTAGCGTTCATCATTTTCATAATCATACTGGTATACGCGTTGTGAGAAGATCGATCGACGATGCGAGGATTTCAGGGAAACGATACAGGGCGGACACTAAGTATATATGGACCACGAGAAGAAAAAGCGAAGAGCGGCGGGTTGCCGTTCGAAGGGGACCGCCGCGCCGCGTCGTGGAGAGACGAACCCTATCGCGCGTCCCACCAGCCGCGGCGTTTTCGCGTCTACACTTTGTTCCCTCGAGACGAAAACGTCGGCGCTGTTTCGACGCCGCGTCGAAGGAGCACCGCGTCCTACACGGAGAAATACTCTCGAGCGGTCTGCTTCGATACGGCTGTCCGATGGTTGCGCGTGGGCTGTCGCGTTCGCGCCCCGTCGACCTTTTTCACTGCCTTCTCTCGTTTCTTTTCCGTACACCGTTATCCCGTTGTCCTCCGCTTTCAACTACCTCGTGCACGCGCGTGTCCCGCGAGGACGATTCACGCGTTCTGTAAATAATCGCGTGTTTGTAGTTTGTATAAATGACAGAGATACGGTAATAGTTACGAGCAATGACGTTGCTATCGAACGTGGATGCAACTTGTTGCTACGGTTGGGACCCTGTCGTCGTTTCGGCCTCGCGGATGGAGCCGAAAGTCGATCCTCCGCTCGATCGAAACGGCGACGACCCGGGGGTCGGTTTGCTGCGAGTAATGGCAAGCGCACACGCAGAGAGGCACGCGAGAGAGAGAGCTGCGATTAGGAAAACAATATGGAACGCGTTGCGTGTCGCCTATACGAATTACAATGCCGAACGTAGTAACGAAAAGAGCAAGGAAAATGGCAATTGAAACGAAGGTGAGGTGCAACGTGGTGTGTAGCATGCAGAATCGAGAGGATCGTAGTTACGGTAGGAACGAATCGGCGCGTTGTGCGTGCCCGCGTTGTAACATCGATCATTGTGTTTTTGCCTGTCCGTTGACGCCGAGCGCAGAAGAAGATCATGATCATGATCTGCCTCGCTATACTCGCCGTCGTAGTGGCCACCACCATCGGCGGATACTTTGGACTGTGAACGCCGGAATCAGGTATGGCTCGACTGTGTTTGGCTGTTTTCTCTTTACCATTGTCTCTCTGTACCTGTAATCAGACTGCAAGCGCTTCACTGGTTTCGTTCTGCATTTCCAGAAGAGTTCGAAATGCTCGTTGTCGTCGTTGCGTACGTGAACGCGAAACATCGACAGCGTCTGTACCCAGGGAAATCGGCGCGAAACGTTGGACACCTCGCCTCCTCAATATCGGCTGGGCGTTGTCGGCGCGATCGACGTTGTCTACGCCGGCTCCACCTGCACCATCGTCAGCAGCGCCATCGGCGAATCGATCGCGATTTTTTCACCGCGATTTCGCTCACGGCGTCGTCGATAGGCATTTCGTTCGCGCGTGCCGCTCCTCGTTCTACGAATCTTCGCTGAACTTCTTCGTCCGTTGTGCACGCGCATGTACCTGTTCTGCCTGTCGACTCGGGGGATAGGTGAAAAGTAAAGAAAGCAAGCAGGATCACAGGAACGGTACAGCAGCAGCGTGTAGCAACGAAGAATCGTCGTCGTCGTCGTCGTCGTCATTGTTTGCGCGAACGTTGTCTGTCGCCGTAACTTCGACGTCACCTACCAGGTCGCTATCTCCTTTAATTTTGTTCCATTCGAGAGGATCGATGACGCGATTAGCGTCGCTATTACCTTTGCTTCGATCCACGAGCTTGGGTACCTCTTCTCCGTTTTTTTTTTGTCTCTTCTCTTCTCTTCTCTAAGCTAAGGCTTCCCCCTTATCGTATCTAGTTCAGAATCCGCTCGATTCGGAATCTTCTAGTCAGTGCAGTAGATGCTAGTAACGAAGCGACGTAGATGTTGAACGTTTGGAAGACGCGAGCGACCTAGAGCGGCAGAGTATCGAGTCGGATTAAATTTGTTTCACGGTGTGTGTCGAAGGGCGAGCGAGCGGGTAAACGCGTGGCGAACAAATGTTTCGCGCGTCACGTTCGAACGCCTCTGTCTATCGTTGATTAGTCGCGCGATCGTGGCGCGTATCGATTGTCGACGACCAGTCGGGAGCGCAACGAGGATGGCGCGCGCTGATATGAACCGGGGTGGGTTCCTGCCTATCCGGGCACGTCCCGTGGCCTATGGGCGGTGAGAAAAGGGACGCGCGTAGATCGTTTCGATGTACCTGGTTCTGAGCCAAGCCTAAAACCCAATGGAGATTTTTGTAACGCGAGACACCGCGATATCACCGAGCAATTCTCTCGTTGGACACGCCATTATCTACATACGTCGCGCGTCACCTCTAGCAGCCGTGCCGACGTCCTACACCGACTATCCATCGAAGTGCATTCTTTTGACTGTGATTTTTAACCGAGCTTGGAAATTGGTCCCTTGCGGGCCTCTCGGATATTTACAATGCGCCACGCACACGGTCAAGCGCCACGTATCACGCGACTCCATGTTCCCGCACTTTCAGCAACCATTCATTCGCTATGCTCTGGATCCCTTATTTATTTTACTGCCCGCGCCTCGATCGTTCCGGTTTCCGGAAACCTCGCTAGAAGAACGGGCGGACCGTGATGGTCGAGAGAGTCGCGAGAGCGCCAAGGGACGAGTTTCCAAGTGCGTCGAAACGATAAGGATAGCTTTCGTTCGACGTAGTACAGATACACCTAAGTATGTAGCGTGTTTCCCGCTTTCAACGCGGAGCGTCATCATCGATCGATTGTCCGACGCACCTCGCGTAACACGAGAGAGGGCTGACGAAGGAATCTTCACCTTCGTGTTGCACGAAACGCCATTAGGGTATTGGGTTCGATCGACCGATCGACGTACACGACCGCTTCGCTCCCCTTCGCGGCCAACTATCTTTTCGTTCGAACGCGGGCTTCGCTTCATTTTATTTCCGTCTTGTTCCCGTCTTGTTCGATCGCTCGAGGTGGACAAACGTGTGACGACACGCACCAGCGGATGATTTTGTTTCAGTTCAGTTCGTGGGTAGCGAGTACGCTGTCTGGTACTCCGAGGTGATCGGTCGACGACCGCTTCAACGACAATAACGCTGACTACGATCACGACTGGGACTCTACGATTACGGGACGACAGGGACGACAGGGACGATAACGACGTTATGGAGTTTTGCGCGTTCTGGAAAATGAAAGGCGAACTGTTTTCGTTCGCTTCGGTCGCGAATCGACCTCTGGGGAAATTCGCTGCGATCTCGAAGGGAGAGAGAGAGAGAGAGAGAGCTTCCCGTGAGAAAATGTACGTCGACATCGAAGCGATCGGTCTCGGAGCGGAGGACAGGATTGCAGAAACGACGGAAGAAGGTGGAAGCAAGGACGAAGAGTACGCGACAGATAGAGAGAGATAAGAAAAATCTATAAAGCTGCAGCAATAATATAATATAGGTGTTACGGGAAAATAATTAACGCTAATACAATCGTCGACGGTAAAATCTGCATCATTACCGATGTATCGTATCTACACAAAGTGTATACATATTTAATGCTACATGCGTATATAGTATGGGTGTGTGTGTGTTTGTGCGTGTGTGCGGACTGGTCCCCTGCATGTTTACATTGTATATGCTACGCACGCCCAACACATGCACGCGTATATTGTACACTTACGCGGAAACATGCTACGTGCGCGCATATTCACACATTGTCACGCACGCGCGCGCGCGCAAACAACCTCACACACACACACACACACACCTAAAACAGACACAGAGCAGAGGCACACGTACGTACGCGTTGACACATATATTACATGTATATATAAATAGTTAGTCGGCACAGTCGAAAAGAGTAATATATTAACGACGATAATTTATTATTCGCGACGTCTGTTGCTCGTAAACTATCGTCTGATAATCGCTTTTCGAGCAAGGAACGGGCGACGTTCGTGTTAATGTTTTGTTGATTATATTATATGAACGTTGAGGTACATTATATTTAAGAGATTATGGGTTAATGTTTCAGAATGATATACGAAAGGGCGGAAAAAAGAAAAAAAATGCGGATAAAGTAAACAATTGCGCTACACACAGGCCATGTTGCGTACGTCGCTGTAACAACTCTATTAGCGTAGTGCGATAGCGCAACGGTGGCGGCGATACGATAATACATATTATAACGATTACAATAAAATCGTTGCGAGGCGAAGAGAAGCGAGCGTCGCGATGGCAGCGGGAACAATTAACTATACTTCTCGAATCACTTTGCATTGTACAGAATTATATTGGTTGTTAGTTTAGATAGCTGTGCATTGTCGCGATTCATTATTCAACCGATGATCGTTGGAATCAAAGTCCTCGGTGTTTCTTAACCGTTCTCGTTGCCATCGGTATCGCCGTGTCGCCTCCACCGCCGTCACCGTCGTCGTCGCCGTCCGACGAACAGCGTGAGGTGCCGAGGAGGTGAAGGAGTTAGAAGGAGTTAGAAGGAGTAGAAAGAAGGGAGGAAGAAGAGTGTTCGCTTTCGGATCTCTGCCGAACATGCTGCGACAAGGGAGACGAGTCGCGCGATCACCCATTCGGCGCGTTTGGTGTTGTCCCGCGTTTCGCAAACGGTAGGATCGATTCGCGGGCACCAAGAGCTCCCTCGGTGTCGGTTCGACGCTTCTACCAGACAGCTGCGCGCACTTGTCTATGCGAAAACGCGAAAATGCGAAAAGAAAGAGGTAATCTGGCTGGACGCCGAACAGCATCAGGCACGTTCAAGCTCGCATCCCACCGAGGCGGGAGACCGTTGCGAATCGCTCTCCTGACCGCACGATTTTTTTCTATATCCGAGCCTCCATCCTGCATAGGAGATTGCCTTTCGTTCGCTATAGCTTTAATAATCTCGTACCTTGTTGTTAGCGTCTCGTCTTCGATGCGCGCGCGCTCATTTGTAGCGATTCACGCGATAGGAATTGAAGAATCAAACTTACTTTTCGTACCATCGAATATGTTTCCCCCGGGCCACGATAGGCTTACGAAACCGGTAGCCGCGCGATCGACGATCTCGACGATAAGCGCATGTAGGACGAACTTTGGCCTAAAGATTTAAGAAGCAGAGGCTTTCTCGTTCAAGTATTATACGTCTACTATACCTATCGCTTCGTTCGTTACCTTTTGTCAACGAGGAGAGATCGGCGAGCGAATATCCGATCTTATTCCGCTCGACGCTGCTGCCTGCCCTGTCCTGCCCTACCCTACCCTACCTTTCCTTTCCCTACCCTGTCCTGTTCTGCCTGCCTGTCTTGCTTTCTTTCTCTCTTCCGTTCTACCAATTTCTCGACCGATGGTGGATGCGCGATCAACGCTCGGTCACTGTCCGGTACACCCCCATTCGTTCGCCAAGGGACGGTCAGCTTCCTTCCTGTGTCGACGGGCGAACGAACGAGGGGAATCGGAAATGGACGAAAGGCAAGACCGACAGATAGGCCGATCAAAGAGAGAATGGAGCAAACGCGACAGAGAAGCGGGTATCGTGGCGAAACAGAGGGAACGCTTTAGAGACTTCGAGCACGACAAATTATCAAGAACGTACATTGGTCGTGTCGTGCCGCATCGGTGCAATTATTACTCTTCGAGAGACTATTTCAATAACCTTATGAGTGTCAATTCCACTTTCGCGCGTAAATCGTAAGTTTGCGAATGTTTTGAGACAAATGATGAACAAAAAAAAGAAAAAAATAAAGAGCGATCGAGAAGGAGTGTAGTCGGTGTTAAATCGTAACGATAAGAGAGGTTGCGTGGTTGCTAGATCTTCTCTAGACTACCACGCGACAAAGTGAGATTATTATAATAAATTTACATTATCGAGAAACTAAGTAGGGAATGAGAGAGTGGGAGAGAAAGAGGAAAGCGCGAACGAGCGAGCGAACGAACGAACGAACGAACGAACGAACAAACGAGCGAGCCAGCGAGAAATAAAAAAAGGAAAGAGACAAAATTGGAACGATCAAGGGACAAGCGCAGAAGGAAAGGAAGAACGACGTGTAAACGAACGAATGTGCGTGCGTGCGTGCATGCGAGAGAGAAGCCGAGCATGAGAAAAATTCAAATTTAAAGGGTTTAGCACGTTGAGCAAAGGTATGGAAATACTTTTTATCGTAGATACACTTCTACTAGCTGAAAGAATTACGCAACAGAACGATGAAAAGGCAAAAGAGAAAAAAAAAATAGAAAAAGAAAAAAAGAGATCTGTATTAATGATTACTTATTAAATAAATCAACGGTGTTTTTTCCGCCTACGAGTCGTATTTGCGTCGACCGAGTGCGTTCACTTCTCTTTCTCTCTCTCGAAGAAAAAAAGAAAAGCAGCAAATTATTTCCATTTGGACTTTGATACGATACTTTTGTTATCGTTATTATCGGCACTGTTATCGCTACCATCGTTATCGTTGTCGTCATCGGTATTATTAGATGCTTTGGCGGATGGCTGGTTGCAACGATGATTAAACTCAATCTATTCCGAATCTCCTTTACCTACCCATCCATTTATCCATTGCTCTACTGAAACTATAAAAGCCAGTTTGAAGCCATTCGTTTCCTTCACGCTAGTGCCGACGTACACGGACGAATAAATAATAGGGAATAGGATGTGATCAGTAAAAAAAATGCAGCTTGTCCTGAGTATCTATCCTTTTTATTTGCGTATCCGTTGCACGTTACACTCATGATAACATTTTTAGCAAGGTGGTGTGAAGATGAAAATCGTCGCAGGCCAAGAAAACTGGAACGACCGCGAGGAATAAATAAATTAGCGATAAAAGCTCCGATCATTTACGATAGCGTAGAACCAACGGCGTGGGCGTTTGGACACAGGATAGAGTCTTCCAAATTAGAGACGGTCTTCGCCCGCTGCAGCAAGCCGTCGAGGAAATCACCGTCTCTGGCGATATTCTCCGGGCCTCGAAGAGCGTGCTCGCGTATAAAGCGTATCACCAATTCGGGATTCACGTGCGACATGCTCAGCCGGCATCCCCAAGAGACCAGGACCAACGGCTGAAACATTGGATCGGATGTTCAATCGAATTGTCATAAAGAATCGAATCATACAGAAATCAGGCAACTAACTCGATGCTCCTCCAGCAAATTGTAGGGGCTGATTACGTGTCGCCGTAGACAGCCGGTGACGAGGCTCTTCAAACGTTTCACTTCCAGTGGATTAGCGCAGGGATGATAGAGCGCGACGATCGCACCGTGCTAGAAACAGATAACGCGAACGCGTTTCAAGATAGACAAAAGGAATCGCTCGCAAAATCATTGCTCGCCCTTACCTCTAAGCTATGGAGCCACCTCTGTTTCGGCAAATACTTGTATTCACCATAGACGGGCCACAAAGGTCTATGCGGTCCACTGAGGACATAGCGAGCAGCCGGTATCATGAGTATGTCATCGTTCGGCTTTTTATTTTTCTATTATTTCTTTCCCTTTAAAGGAACGACAGAAGAAATGTACTTACAACAATGGAACGTCGTCGTCGTACTCTATCCCCTCGTACATGCATTTGTGCGTAGCCTGAAAGCCGATTCGAATCGGTCACGTATTACATTCGCCGGCGAATAAGTTGATTAAAGGGGGAGTAAATATTTTTACCACGTAATATTTCGGGATCCGCTCGCAATACTTGATCGCTATCGTGTTGCGGTCGGGAAGAATTCTTTTGTCGTAGCAGGTGTGACTGGTCGCAGTGCCATCCCAATCTACCGTCAGGTTCGTCTAAAAAGAGAAGTAGAGGAAAAAAAAAGGAAGGAAGAAACGCTGAAAAATACATATAGCATACGTGCCTTTGCGTCGTCACAGTTTGCCGACGGATGTCCCATCTGGACCCCGTGAAGGGGTTGCGAGAGCCGGACCACAGAGGATCCGTCGTCTTTTGGAAACACCTTAGGTGGCGGCGTAAAGTCGTTCGGTCTATCGGGCATCCATCGCCCCTTCCAATTCTCCAAATCGTCGGCATCGTCGTTGACGTTTCGACGAATCTCTCCGTAAGAATCGTACGCGTCGTCCCGCATCGAAGCCAGCCATTTGGAATCGATGGTTGGCGGATTTTCTGAAACGATTCGATCGTGAATTAGCTGTCGCTCGAATTCTCGTTCGAACGATTAGAAGAACAACTCGAAGCGACAATAGTGAGCGTTCAGTTGAAAGGTTAGATAGCAAGACGCGTGTCAAAACTGTCGAGCAGCTGACTTATCGCCTCGAGAAACGATAATCGTATCGCCGTTCTCCAATCGATTCAACCTTCAACGCGTTACCTGCGACGTAATCGACGTCGAGCAATTTGTTGTCCGCGGCGATTCGAGCAACAAAATTAAACACGAACAAAACAAGAACTGCGTCCGCTTTCATTTTACCCCGGTCGACGTGAACCGCTGGCATATCGACCGCAGGCTTTTCGTCGCTGCGACGAGCTCGCCATCTCGCGAGCGAACGCGCCTCGCCTTTTAACAAACCGTTTCTTCACGGACGCTACTTTACCCGCGATTTAGCCGGGGCGATGAGAAGCGCCAGAAACATATTCGAATCGAAATAAAGAGAAACGAGCAAACTACTTTACTACTTTTGCTACACCTAATTTTTCCGGCTAGCTTCATTTCGCGAAGGAAAAGGGAAAGGGAAAACGGGGAAATACGAATCGAGCAAATCAGTGCCTGTACACGATGCCGAGCAAGCGAGTTTATTGTTACTTGTTTCGATAAATACATTCATTTCCCGAGATACAAAGCGTCTCGATCGAAGCGCGATGCCCCGCGCGAACCGCAACCGGTTCGCTGCACGCGCCGTGCGGTCCGCTAATACCACGGCGCAACATGTATCCATTAGCATTACCTTAGAGTACAGTATCCTCGGTAATTTCATTAATTTGCTAGGGTTGAGTAACAGGCGAACGCTGTGAGTACCGTGGTCGACGATACTGCTGCGTGTGCGTCAAAGAAATTTCCCTCTTCCGAGATTCGATATAAAAGCTGATGGTTCGCAATCGATCCGTTCGCTCCTCGATGTTCCACGTCCTAACGAAGCTACGTGTATCCTACTCTAAAAAGTTAAGTTCCCGTAGTCTGGCTACGATCAACATTGCGCTTTCTTCGGTCCCTTATCGTTCTTCTGCTTGTAGACGCGATGGAGCGATACGAAGAGGAACGGAACATCGAGTAGCCCGCACTTCAATATCCACGTGGCAGGCGACCAGCAGACCGACGGCTGAGGGGAAAAGCAACGAGGGTAAATTGAATGTTAGATAGATAAGGGTGCGCGATCCTTTTGGAGGCCTCGGGCGTCGAGTGGCTGTCAATCGCGGTATCGCGAGCCGAGCTAAGTGCGCAGATAGCGAGCAAAGAGCGAGCACTGGGTAAACCATAATCTGAACTGCACTGCAAATATTGTCTCGAGTTGCTTCACGAATAGGGTAGGTTCGTCGAGTCGTTTACGTCGCCCGAGTCACTCTGCTTCTCCCTTATGGCGTAACAGATTTTCCGTCCGTGTCTAGCGTTTCAATACAGGCAACGACGAGGAATTCTTGCCGATGCGTTTGGAGAAGACGGGGCGCAACAAAGGGAAGACAGAATGCGATCTACCGGAAAAGGGAAGGCGGCGGAATGAGAGATAGTAAACGAGTAAGAGGAAGAAGGGAACGGTTTTGGCGGCAAAGTTGCCGATCAGTTTCGTCTACTGTTCGGGGTCGGAACGCACGCAACTGCAACTGAGATCGGCTTCAGCTGCCACTTGTGGCGCAACGACTCCGGCAGGGGTGTTTCCGGCAAATTATGGTCGTTTATGTACCACTCCTTGGGCGGAGCGTTAGATTCCCGCAGTCTCAGGACATGAACCTGCGAAACAGTAAAGAACGGTTGGATCTAGCTAGGATAACACAGATACCGAATCGGTGTTAATTCAATGCATCGAATGGTACCATGTAATGGAGCAGCCTGCACGAGTGAAGTTTGCTCTGGCAGGTTTTTGACTTGCAGCGCGAGGCCGTCAGGTACCTCGGATAGTGACTGTCGCCCAAGTCAAGTATCTCGTACTGGGACTCGCAGGAACAGCTCGACTACGAACAATCGTGAATGCGGATCAGCTGATCGAGATTCGCGCCGAGTTTCAAGCTACAACGTACCCTGGCCGAGACGCGAATCCATGCGGGACCGTATTCCGCTGATTCGGCGGCGACCCTTTTTCTCTGTTCCGGCGACCACAGCGTCGACGACGGGGACGATTCGGCGAAGAACGGTGCCGGCTGATCGGTGTCGGCGATCCAGGACGAACGCTCGTCGAGTCGTTCCTCCGCAGTTCCTATTTCCGGCTGCGACTGCTCTTCCTCCTGCTGCTCCTTCCATCGACGAGTCCGCGCCGACGGCTCCACGATTAGCAACGCGTTCATCATCAGCTGCGCAAGCGAGGGTAATCATGAAACAGGGGTACTGATTGCCGGAACAAGCAACTTACACAGACGAGCAGGATCTTCATGATTTCGTGTTTCGCCAGATGCGATCGTCGCTAACTGAACTGGTCCTGTGCATCCTGGCGCGTCTTATATGCGAAACCGAAAAATGGGGTGAGGCAACGAGAAAGAAAAAGAATGGACGGGCGAGAAATCATAGAACGAACGAAAGCACTCCGGTCAGCGTCGCGTTCCTCCAACGCGTTCAAAGAATCCATTAACGTTATGCGATATCTCTTTCAGAATGGACATCTGACGAGCGGCCCTTTGATTTCCGTGACATCGTTGGCCTTTCATCCTATTTTACCTGGTCCACGGACTCGGCGGCGAGATTTTTTCGGTGGGCGAAGCTGCGTGGGCTTGATTCGTCGAAAAGGTTCCGCGCCTTGTTGCGGCAGCGGAAAACTTTCGGGAGAATCGGCGATACGCACGGGTCGAGCGCGTGGTTTACAGATTCGTCTGCATCGTTGCAACGTTAACGAGACGTCGATAATTCGGTCCGATACCTAACGCGCCGCATCGATGCCGAGCGTGCACACGCATCCGACGCGGCTTTCACGGCCGGCTGGAATTATTTTCCGCACCAGATACCCTTGTTCTTTGTCTTCTCAGAGCCCTCGAGCGCCTTCCTCGATCGGGGAACTCGGCGAGGAGTCGCGCCGTGGGCAAGAAAAGCAGAGGAGATCGGAAGAAGAAACGAGTGGCGACAAAGAGGCTGAGGTTCCTGACGCAACTCATGGCCATCGTCTCGTGAACGGTACCCAGGAGGGTCGGAAACGTTAACGGCATGTTGGGGTGTCTCGTAACACCTTGTCCTTCGTCTCGACCACGGCAGCGATCTTGCTTTTTATGAAAAGATTCGGAGGGCGGGATTCGTCGAGTCCTGTAACGCCCGTGGGCAGTAGGTACGAAGCGAGGGGGCTCGGTTGATCGAGGGGTTGCGAATCGTCCGGAAAAGGGACGATGCACGGTTCGGTGGGCCGCAACGGCACACCGTCGGAACGACGACGCGACGGTTAATGGATTTTGGTGACGCGCGCGACGCTTAATGGATTTTCGAGGCGAGTGCGACGCTCCGGCGCGTGCGTCCTCGTACCCCTTCACCTGTACCTGTACCACCCTCTGCCAAACGGTCGGTGCGCTCGTTCGAGTTCCCCCTATATATTCGAAGGAGCAGCCGGTGGACCGGTACACGGTACGCGATTTTAGGCCCGCCATCACCCGAGAACCCGAGCTTTGGAGAACGCTTCTAAGTTTGCGTGCAGCGACTTCGAACCGACGATTTCCCCGACCCCCGACATCGACGACCTCCTCGCCATGCCGTGCAGCGGTGTTTACTCCGTTCTGTCGATTTTCTTTCTCTCGATCGCGGTCATCTGGGTAGCAGCCGTGCCCGCCGTTCAGGTAAACCTATCACTCTATTTTCTTTGCGTCGAGAAACTGTTTCTCGAAACGAGAATGGAGGTTCGCTGTGCCGCCTACACTGTAGGCCACCGAGCGCGTCCGCGTATCGGGGGTTGCAGTCACGCAGGCGACGAAACGTAGATACTGGATCCGAGTCGCTGGATCTCGCGTTCAACCTTAAACCAGAAGGGGGTAGATTCAGAGATGGTTAATTTCCTCAACGGAGAACGACCGATTTCGCTGTAACGTCCAAGTCGTTTGCAGGTCGGCCCGAACACGTTGCGGCGGGACCTCTACGGAGCTGCCAAGCCAGAGTTCTTCCCGGAGTATCTCGATGATCGCGGTAAGTGTAACGATCGCGGATGCATCGCAACGAGATTTTTCTTTGCTTCGTTCGACAAACGAGCTCGCGCTCGCTTCGGTTTGCTGTCCGACGTCGTCCGTCCGCCTGTGTGCGATTCGTCTTACGCTTCTGTCCTGACTCGCAACCAGCAAGGATTCCTTCGGTAGCAACTGCTGTAGCAACGTTTCAAGCATTGCGGGGCAACGCGCTTCACTTTCTCTCTAGCTGGTGAAGGGTAACCGACGGTGATCACGAATGTACGCTCGATCGTTCATGAACGAACGGTGTTCGACGGATTTCAGGAGCGATGCCGGACAAGGCAGAAGCGCAGCGACCGTATACGAGAGAATTGACCGTCCCGGCGAATAGTCGGTACCTCGGCGTCGTGGAAGCTGGAGATCGACAGGATCGAAACCTCGATCAAATCGGTGGCGGCAATCTGTTGCGAAGGGGACTTCGCGAGCAATGGGATTCGACCGAGGCCCGTCGGTGGTCCCCTTCGCGCAGAAACCTCGATCAGATAGGCGGCGGTAATCTGCTTCGCAACGCGCCCGACCGTATCGAGCGGAACTTGGATCAAATCGGCGGAGGGAATCTGGTGCGCGACCTGAACGGTCTGTTCACCGCGTCCGACGCACTCCGCCGAAACTTAGACCAGATCGGGGGAGGAAATTTGGTTCGAAGCTTGTCCGGAATGGCCGGGAAGTTGGGTGCCGGGTCGATCGAGGAACGATCGCGAACCGCTCAATCGTAGACGATCTTCGCCAATTTCTCGGCGAATATCCGCGTAGTTTCGTTTCGTCGGCCTTGTTCTCGACAACGGTCGACGGTAGCATTCTGTTCTGTTCCCGCAACTTTGTACCTCGTGCACGAGTAGCGAATAAAGATAGCTCGGAAACACCACAGCGAATCACGAATCTTTTGCTCCTCTTGTTCCGCCAGTTCCTCGATTTCGTCTTTCGACTTTCATTCTCAGGGAGGCTTCGTCTCGTTCAAGACGCGACGGAAGCTCGGGACCAGACGGACGATCTCGGTGGGAACCAACGAGTTCGCTCGTCCGAACAGTACGGTTACGCCCCTCGAGGCTTCAACCTTCCATCCGACCAGACGACGATCCTCGTCGGTGACGACGCCTCACCTGTGGCCAGGTGAGTCGCGGCAAGACTCGGTTCTCCAGGCACTGGTTAACCATCGGCTTTCTGTTCGCAGCAGATCCGCTGAACTTTTCCCGGACGATCGGCTGTTCCACGAACGGTCTGCCAAGCGAAACATCGACGAGATCGACAGGACAGCCTTCGACAATTTTTTCAAGCGAAACCTCGACGAAATATATCGGACTGGCTGGAGCGGATTTATGAAGAGATTTGCTGCCAAGTACTCGAGGCACGGCTAACAAGACGTCGCAAGAAGAATCCTCGTGTCGGCATTCCCAGACTCATATACGTTCCGTCGCATCCCCTATTTTGGTACGGTGAAGCCCTCCGGTTGCCAAGCAAAATTGATTCACCGTCAATAGAACAAACGATTTATTTTCAGCGTTTCGACTCCGCCGGAGCGGTTCCGGTAGGTCGGCACGGTGGTTCGCCGAGAAGACGAACCTCCGGTGTCGTGGCTGTTCGAGCTCGACCGTCCACAAGCTTTCGCGTCGCTCCGCTGACGACGGTCGGGTTGGTCTCTCGGGGGCCATAGGTCGAAAATTTCGACGCAGGATTACGCTGGACGGAATCGCGGCCATCCTCCGTCATCGCCGTCGGCCCGTCAGACCTTTCGTCGTCCATTCCGTGCTCCTGCCTCTCAGCGTTTCTTCTCCTTGCTGCAGCGACGATTCTCTCGATCTCCTCGGTCACGTTCGTCGGTGTCTCGATCTTTACGCTCTCGCTGTTGCGATCCATGCGCACCAGCTGTACAGAAAAGCGTACCGAAAATTTCGACCAGCACGGACGTCCGAGACTGTCGACGATACGTTACCTCGATTACGTTTTCCTCGTGATTCGCGAATCGTTCAAGCACCGCCGCCAGCTTTGCGCTCTGCGTCGTCAGGCGATCGGTAACTCGTAGCTCCTTTCCAACGTCGTCCCTGATCTACGATCGCGGTCGTTACATCGGTATCCGTTCGGTTTCAAGCGATAGATCGCTTCGCGATTCTTAGTCGTACAAAATAGACGCACGCGGGGGTACGCACCTCGTCCATTCCCTTGGCCACGCGTTCCCCGATGTAGCCGAGATTCTCGCGGGCCCGACGGACCTGTCGACACACGGTAAGCTAACGAATCGTGCTATCGCGATCGTTGGATCGCCGATTGGATATACGTTACGATCGTAGCAAACTTTCTCATCTCCGTCATGATCTTGCGCCGCAGTCTCGTCGCTGCTAGAAACTAAACATTCACGGTTGCATTTACTTTGTCCCTCTGTCTACGCATTTCGCCGCGTTACAAAGGGTATGGAATCGTGATGGCTTACGCGCTGGCAGACGTAGAGGAAAATCGCCATGTTGGCGAACATTGGGATCGCGCTACCAAACAGCTGCTGCATCAGCCGCATCGCTCGTCGATCCACGAACACGATTCGACCGACAGAATTGCCACCTCTTCACCAGGTGTCGGCGATGCAATTTTCGAAAGGAGTCCCTCTTCGCGTCATCGTTGTCCTCGCGATAGTTCCCCTCGTTTTCCACCTGAAATTCGCCAACGAAACAAAGCACGATTGCTCGCGGCAAACATGTTCGCAGTTCGGAGTGTCTTTTGAGGGAAGCTGTGGACGAAATCGGGCGCTGCGTTTATCTCGATATCGTTCCTCTCAGAACCGTCAAATGCTTGCCGGAGTCTGAACGTTTGTGCTTGCAGGCACAAGGTGCGTGCACAGTTTTTCTTTCTCTCGAATCGCTTTCCCTGCCACTTTCGTTGCAGTATCTCGCTGTATTTATCGACCAACAAATAAATTCTATAGTCAAAACGATTCCTCGCCTCCCTGTTTCTTTTTCCTTCGGACGTGCCAGCGATAATAATCGAAACAAATTTTTTACGCCCATAGGTTTCGCAACCCGACGAATAGCTCTACAGCTACCTATATTTGCGGACTGCATTCGTTGGGATATGTTTCCTTTGGAAAACCCTGTGTGTCAATTGCAAACCTGAAAAGGGTCGAAGATGATTTTCGCCTTGGCGTGTTGCAACGATGCATTGTATTATAAATACCGTATTCCCCGTTGCGACACGCTATAAAATGTGAACAGAATATTTATAAAATACAGCTACGAGCAGTATCCTTTGGCATCCGTTTGCATGTGCATGCGTAAAAAGATGTACACGCGAGTTAGTGCGAGCGCGCGCTTTCGCGCGGGTGCGTTGTTAGTATTCTACGTTGATCCGATCACGGATATACAGGTGAGGCGTTATATTTCTTGGGCAATCTTTACGGTTGCTGGAGAGAACTAAAGACGAAACCTTCCGTGAAATGAAAGAAGACTAAATATTCCCGGCATTCGTGACCAGACTGAATTCTATATTTTGATTTGAACCACAGGTCTCGTAGCATTCGATTAATTCAGGTGGTTAAAGTTGCGCGATTACATCGAGGTTGCACGAGAGATGCGTGTGAGAGATCGGTCGATGGTATTCAAGGTGAACCACAGATTAGTCAAGACCGTGTCAAGGTCTGTCTATATCGGAACGAGATCAAGCAAGGTCCCAATTGTTCATATTTCTTGACGCGCAGGATAGTTTTTTACGCACAAAGTATACTACGATGGTAAGAGGAGGTTGAGATTGGCCCGAGATTCTATTTTTACGGTGCAGACGAGAAACAGTTTTGGCGCGGAGATTTTAAAAATGGCGCCCGCGTCCGAGCGACTCGTGACGCCGCTGTCTGCGCGCTGCGTGCTGCGCGCTCGTCAGTTCGCGCACGTACGTCTCGTGTGCAGCACTAACCTCTCTGTGCGTCTATTCCGGCCGTAGGATCGACAAAAAATATGCAAAAATATGAGAAGCTCGAGAAAATAGGAGAAGGTAAGCGCGCACTGATTTCCAATTGTTTCTCGTTGGTTTACTTTCGCCCCTCGCCGTACCGCGAGGATCGTGCGCTTTTTTGACAGGCGGTCGAGATTGCAGCGCTACCATAATTCCCTATAACCTATGAACGAACACAACACATACTTCTTTGATGCTTTTCAGGCACTTATGGAACGGTTTTCAAAGCAAAGAACCGCGAGACTCACGAAATCGTCGCTCTAAAGAGAGTTCGTTTGGACGGCGACGACGAAGTAAGTTGATGTGTTATTTATAACAATGTTACCTACGTGCTCTCGATACATCATTTCGCTTCTCGCAGGGTGTACCGTCGTCCGCTCTCAGAGAAATTTGTCTGCTGAAGGAATTAAAACACAAAAACATAGTAAGGCTGTACGACGTGTTGCACAGCGACAGAAAGCTAACATTGATCTTCGAGCACTGCGACCAGGATTTGAAAAAGTATTTCGACAGTCTGAACGGAGAGATCGATTTGGACGTTGTTAAATCCTTCCTGTAAGTATCGGCACACGCTTGGTGCTAGCACCAAGGATCCACACGGGATTACAGCCTGCCTTTACGCTTTCCACTCCCTTCAGGTATCAGTTATTGCGTGGTTTGGCGTTTTGTCACAGTAGAAATGTGTTGCACAGAGACCTCAAGCCGCAGAATTTACTCATCAACAAGGTATAACGTCTATCTTTTCTATGCAGTTGGAATCAATCGAGGGCTTGCCCAAATGTTGGTGCGTTATTGTTTTAGAACGGCGAGCTGAAGCTGGCCGACTTTGGACTAGCCAGAGCTTTTGGAATTCCTGTAAAGTGCTACTCAGCGGAAGTAGTGACGCTATGGTACCGTCCCCCGGACGTGCTCTTTGGAGCGAAACTGTATACGACGTCCATCGACATGTGGAGCGCCGGTTGCATATTTGCCGGTAAGGAAGCTAGGAACAAACGTTTTACACTATTCCCTCTATACGCTAATAACACGACTCGATTGTGCAGAGCTTGCAAACGCTGGTAGACCGCTCTTCCCAGGCTCGGACGTAGACGACCAATTGAAGAGGATATTCAAGATGCTGGGAACGCCGACCGAGGAGACGTGGCCGGATTTTACCACGCTCCCAGACTACAAACCCTTCCCGCTTTATCACCCGGCTCCAGGGTTGGCTCAAGTGACGCCGAAGCTCAATTCCAGAGGCCGAGATTTGTTGCAGGTGAAGCCAATACCATCATTAGCTAATACAGCAGCATCGGTTGCGAACCTAGAATCCTGTTCCTCATGATCTCTTGAATGTTGCAGAGGTTGCTGGTGTCTAATCCAGCGCTTCGACTGTCGGCAGACGAGGCAATGGCGCATCCCTATTTCAACGACTTGAACCCTGCCATAAAAAACGATCGTTGCCAGTAGGCAGTGCCAGCCAGATTCGTTGGATATGCAGCGCATACCGTTCGCAGCGCAGCGTCCAACATCATACGGGCAACGATTGTTCGTTAATGTAACATACATATATCTACGTATATCGTCTAGTTGTAAGTGCATAATTTGCATTCGATACGTCGGCCACGATGCAAGGTGAAGCAACGGGTCCTGTCTTATAAGAATGTCCAAGAGGTATCAATAAATTGTCAATTTTGATTGGCGAGGACGGTTTCCTAATGGAAAAGCGCAGACTGTGCGCGGCTACTCCAAGAACGCGTTGTACAAAATATCGCCAAAGCTTGATTCGAATGGTACACAACCACGTCCAGTCGTAACGAGGTCTTCACGTTTATTTGTCACGTGTCCCCTTGTTTGTAAACGTTTGTATATTTATTGATTTATTGAATTATTTATAACTTACGAGATAACTTATATAAGATCGAAGAATGAAATACATTAATTTCTTTAAAAATAGCATCGCATACTTATTTAAAGCATTACATCGCGTCGAAGTGAAACCTGTGTGCTTCCTGTAGCTTCTCGATCTTATCCTCCCGTCGTTCTTTCCAGTACAGCGCAACGATGATCAAGGATATCAAACCGCAGGTGCCGGTCAGCGCGGCCGCGCTGAGCAGAATCAGTTTGCTGGGTGTTACGAACAACTGCGCTTTCCATCGCCAAGGTTCCGCTATTGGATTTGGAATAACCACCATCTGGGAGTTGGGAATGATTTGCGGCCACTCCCGAGATTTGCCGTCAACCTGTTGGAACAAACGGGACGTTGATAATCGGGACTATACGAAACGCGGGGCAAGTATAATAGTATAGATATTGTAGCAAACAGTGACGCTCTTACCCCAATAGTGAGAGCGTCGACAAAATTGGGTGTTCTACCTAGACCCAACGTGGTGTAAGGTAAATTTAAGGAGAAGTGGGCGCTTTGCGGCAGCTGGGCAGCGATCGCTTTCCTCGGGTTGCCTTCTTGAGTTGTGGTTCGATAGGCTATCGACGGACCAGGCAGATTCGTACCGTACGTTCTCTTCTTCTTGCCTAGCGAGCCAGGGGATATCGGGTACATGCTGTTGTTGCGGCCGGTGAGCACCATTACTTTGACGAAGTTTGCGTCGTAATCTAGACTGTTCTTGAACGCCGCTGTGCGATAGGTACTGCTGCTCTTGTCCACCTCTACGAGGATCACGTCTAGAATGCCGTCCTGATAAAAATCGTAGAACACCGCCATTGCGGTCTCGTTTTGGAACGGATTCAACGCTTGCCACTTGACCTCGAATTTCCGGCCAAATCCAAAGCACGTTTCGCAGGCAACGTTCTCCAGCAGATACGATCGCTTTTGTTTAGTGGTGGTCGACCTAAGGGTGGCCAACAAGTCCGGGTAGCCGTCCATGTTGAAGTCGCCGCCGCGAAGGGTAATGGTGTCAGTGTATCGTTGACCATCTGGGGTCACGAATCCCCATAGCACATTGTCCCCGTCCCTAAAATTCACCTGCAAGTTGTACCACTTGTCGGAGTACATCATAATCGTGCTGTTCGTGCACGCCTGGTCGAAGCAGAGAGGCAGAAGGAGATCCATCTTTCCCGTCAGCTCCACATCCAAGTATAAGGTCTGTCCGATTACGCCTTTGAAGTGTTCCTCCAACGAAATGTTGTAGGGGAACATGATCGGTTCGTGGAACTTAAACCCCTGCTCGACCCCGAACCAAATCTCGAAGCACTTTCTCGTGGTGACAACCATGTCTGCCAGAAAGTCATTGTTCAGATCAAGATAGGCATTCGAGTGTGGCTCACTGATCAGCGGATGCGAACCCAGCTCCCTCGAGACGTCCATTGGAATCGCTCGTGGCACTCCTCTGCTTTCATCGAATACCCAGAACGTTCGCTCATAGTTTTCATCTAATCCGAAAAGATCGACAATCATGTCCCGATTGTAGTCGAGTGCCAGTGGCTGACCTCTCATCTTAATCAGCGGTCGATCCTCATTTGTGCAATTCAATCGACCGCTTCCACCCCACAGGATGTATCCGTACGATAGCTTCGTTTCCTTGTCGAATGTGATGACCAGCACATCCATGAACACATCTCCGTCGAAGTCTCCCGGCACAACGCCGACAACGATGCGTCGAAAGGTGCAGCTCAAGTCGGTGCTCGGTCTTAAGAGGGGCTCCTGTTCCGCAGCCAGAAAAATCTCAACAGTGGTGCCATTCTTGCGAAGCATGAACACATCGGTCAGTTCATCGGAATTGAAATCACCAAAAGCAGCTGGCATGCCGTCCAGAACGTTTCCAAACACCGCCGGTGTAATGTCGCTGCATTTCACCGTAATCGCGATCGCCACTATCTGCACGATTACTATAAACTCGGTACGCATTGTTCCCTACGGCTCCTACCTTATATGTAGTAACAAAAATTCCATTAAGTCGTTCAATCTAACTTGGTCGAGGCCTAGATCGGCTGCGCCGTCGAACCGAGAGGCAGAATAACACGACGCAACTCGTATTGTTACGACGTTCGTTAAAAGCTAACCTAAGAATGCAAACGAGCGCGACCCTACGATGGATGCAGCGATCCAGAGGCAATGGTGTAAATAAAATACTTGCGCGTCCCTTACGATAATCACCGTTGCTTCTGGTGCATTTGCTTGCACAAACGTTTCAACTTTCCACTCGCGACGAATAAAAAACGGGACGGCATACCTGACAGCGCAATCGTTCGTCTTGATCTTTGACAGCTGATTCATGCTGGTGATTTCGCGCCCTCTTACGGATCGCATCGTTAATAACGTGGAACAACCTATGGTACGATAGAGCATATATTTTTTTGGTATATGTAAGGCAGGACACGAGTAGTTTCAAGCAACACTTTATAGATGGCGATACTATAGGGCACTTGCGCGTAGGTAATCAAGAGAGATAGTAGGTTCAGGTACTTCATTATAGATGGCGATACTGTAGACCACTTTTGAGTGTAGGTAAGGCCTCGTTCAAAAAAACTGTATTAATACTGCTTGACAAACATTTCGCGTTCTCAATTGCATGTTTCGTGTATTCACTTTGTTTGTTTGTAAATTCCCGAATCTATTCTATCTTTTCATCTCGTCTTTCACTTACTACGTTCTATATCATACTCTTACCAGATGTTATAACGTTTCAAACGTATCTCCGCAGAGATCGCAATTTCTATTCCACTTCCTTCTCCCAATTTCTATTCCATTTTACGGTGCTTTTACATCTCACCTGCGCTATTATGTACTCTGGTAGTGGTGCAATTCTAATTTACTTTCATTATATTTTGCTTCTTCTGTTTTTCCGTCTCGTTCCTGCTATTGAATTTCGTAGTCTCTTCTTCTAAAGATAACCGTCACTGCCTTTACTTCCCATCTCATCAAATTTCCTTCCATTTGATTCATTCCATCCCCTTCTAAATATACCTCCCTTTTTCTTGTATTTCTAGTGTGGCCCTTCCCCATTTCTTTTTCGTCTAAACATCCCTTAACAATGTTTCTCTCTCCCGTTACATACTTATTAATATATTTTTTGTGTGTGCAGGTTTCGCAGGCAAAGAGTAAAGAGCGTTGACTGGCACTTCCAATCGTGCATAAAAGCAAGAGAGAAGAAAGAATAACCTTTGCCACGTACTTTAGTTATAGTAAATTAGTTTATAAAAATAGTTTGTAACTATTAGTGCATCAGAATAATTTAGAGCAGTGATGAGCAAACCTGTGTCGCGAGATATTTTGTACATAGCATCGCATGAAAGACATTGCGTTGCAAGATATCTCGTCGAAAGCATATCATGAACGAAATCACGCGACAAGATATCTCCTCCTCTGATGCGAAGGTGTTAGTATTGCGAGCCGCGAGCCAATGGTTGCTCACCACTGATTTAGAGCAATTGTGTAATTCACTGTCATGTATATTTATTATATCTTTTATTTTATATTCAGTTTATTCGGTAGATCTTGTATAAAATTTAATATTACTTATACTACTATTACAAGTTCTACTGAATGTGCTGAATATAAAATGAAAGATATAATAAACAATTTGCATATGCACAAGTTACACAATTGCTGAAATTTAAAATAAGCTTTAGCATTTTAAGTACGCAAAGTTTAGTATAAGTTTTATCTGTAAGGTGTATTGTAAATTAACTGTAAAGAATAGCTTATAAGTATTAGATTATTTATGTTTATTCTATTTTTTATACTATATAAATGTTAGTTTAGAATTGATTGTAAATAGACATAAAAGAATAGTTTATAAGTATTAGCTTGTAAATTGTAACTACAACATTTTTGTAACTTGTATCTTCATTTATTTATTTAAATAAATCTTCAATGAAAGTAATTCTACCGCTCTTTTTATTTTTACACCTTAACAATCCTTGAAAACACCTAATTCCACTTCCTTAAACAAGAAGTACCGTGGACGGACTTTAAGTGCAAAGTCCTAAAGCGAGAAGCTTGTAAAAATGGCCCTATACGTTATTAAATTTGGAAGCAGCAAATTCTAAGTCTTCACTTCTTGCAAAATTGGTTGGCAGATGTCCAGAAAATTGTTGAGATCGAATACCTCCTCGCATATCATATTCTCCTGATACAAATCCACGATTTTCAGCAGATATTTTTGCCAGAAACTCAGAAATTTCGCGCTCGGAAATTCCTGGAAAGTGACGTCATTTCTGAGAACGAATACCTCCTCGCATATCATATTCTCCTAATACAAATCCACGATTTTCAGCGAGATATTTTTGCCAGAAACACAGAAATTTTGCGCTCGGAAATTCCTGGAACGTGACGTCATTTCCAAGAACTGGCGAAGTCGGATACCTCCTCGCATATCATATTCTCCTAATACAAAGTCCAGATTTCCGAGCGCCGAAATTTCTGAGTTTCTGGCAAAAATATCTGCCGAAATTCGTGGATTTGTATTAGGAGAATATGATATGCGAGGAGGTATCCGAGCTCAGCAATTCTTGGAAATGACGTCACGTTCCAGGAATTGCCGAGCGCTTAAATTTCTGAGTTTCTGGCCAAAATATCTGTCGAAAATCGTGGATTTCTATCAGGAGAATATGATATGCGAGGAGGTATTCGATCGCAGAATTTCTTGGAAATGACGTCACGTTCCAGGAATTTCCGAGCGTTTAGATTTGAGGGACGTTGTATTAATTACTGGATAATTAGCGCTCAATTTAATAATGTTCAGGTCTATTTTTACAAGTTCTCCGCTTGGGAACTTTGCATTTCAAGTTCCTGCATGGTAGTACTTGTTTAAGGAGTTGGAAGTAGGTAATTTCAAGGAATGATAAGGTGTTCAAATAAAAAGAGCAGTAAAATTCCTTTCATTGCAGATTTATTTAAAGTAATTAATGCAGATACATGTTACAAAGATGTTGCAATTTAAACTTACATGCTAATACTTATAAACTATTCTTTTAAATCTATGTAGAATACATCTTACTATGTTTATAAACCAATTCACTATGACTAAAGAATAACTAAAGTATGTGGCACAATTTCTTCTATCTTCTTTCTTGATCTTATGCAGAACGAGATGTACCGGTGAATGCTCTTCATTTCGTTGTCCAAGGAACCTGCACACACAAAAAGTATATTAGTAAGAACGTAACAGGAG
This sequence comes from Nomada lathburiana, assembly GCA_963667235.1. Taxonomy (NCBI): domain Eukaryota; kingdom Metazoa; phylum Arthropoda; class Insecta; order Hymenoptera; family Apidae; genus Nomada; species Nomada lathburiana. The sequence continues at coordinate 12,200,160 of OY763906.1, forward strand.
AGAGTAAGATTGTTGAAGGATATTTAGAGGAAAAAAGAAGAAGGGTGGGCCAACTTTGATGCATAAGAGATATAGAGAATTCTTTGAAAGGGAATGAAATATAAGTCAGGCATGAATAACTTTGACACGAAGCGAAGGAAACAAAGTGATGGAATAAAGATACTACGAAATAGAACAACAGGACCAGAACACAAAAATAAAATGAGCCAGATATAACGACAGGTTTATATATATTAGAACAGCGACACTACAGCAGTACCAAAGTTAATGGCTAACAGCAATGCATCAGCATTCAATAACGTAGGTAAGACCTGGAAGTACACAAAAGTCGAACAGACATTGGCAGAAAGTAGAATATGAAAGGTATGACTTGTGTGGAAACAAACTTATAATGTTAGAACATCTAGTACGAGAATGTAGGGAAACAGTTAGGGTGATTACCCTAGAGGATCTGATGCATAGAATAAGAGATGAAAGCTTTGGAATTTGAAACTGGAAGATATACGTATAATGGATGTGCATAAAGAGACCGCTAATAAGAAATGGCGCAATATGTATGGTATAGGAGGTACGAAAGAAAGAGTGGTAGAAAAGAATGCGTAAGCTAAGATAGATACTAATAAGCTAAGATATATGTACTCTTACAATTTCATGGCTGCGAGGCCGAAACAAAGAGGAATACTATTGTTAGTATATACCTGGTGCATACAGGAAAATTTAATGGAAGAAATAAATATTCAGAGATGTAAATACCTTCGTTAAGATGCTTCGCAGAAATATGTCAAGCGTCGTTGGTTTGTTATAAACATTTACACAATTAAATTAATTATTACGGGTAAGCTAACAGGAACGACACTATGACAGGTGAATAGATTGTTTCTTTCCCATGCATTTGAAACCTCATAGATTAAAAAATAACCACCAGGAGTCGAGATATAAAATTTATAATTATTATTGCTTTTTACCAACAATCTGTCGGTAACAATATCACAGACAGTCGATAATCAGGCATGTGGCGCCATCTCGCGTTTGCGGCCTTTTTCGCAGTTTTCCGCACCGCCAAAACTGAATTCATGGATTGCATCGTTAATTTTAACAATTGCGTTTTTCTTGGCTTCTACTGCGTATTTTTTAACCGGACTTGTTTCAAATTAAAGCTACGGGCCATGGCTATATCCTCCAATAGGTGCAACAATATGGCATTTGTGGTTTAAAAGTTATTAACAATTAAAAGATCGACAAAAACGCACTCCGGGTCACTGCAATTAACTCGGCTCCTGGAGGCGCTACATTAATGATCGATTAAAATCTTGTATCACTTTTAAACTAACAATTATGTAATATAAATAATCTATATTATATCTTTCATTTTATATTTAGCACATTTAGTAGAACTTGTAATAGTAATATAAGTGATATTAAAGTTTATACAAGATCTACCGAATAAACTGAATATAAAATAAAATATATAATAGATATACATTACATAACAGTTAATTTCACGTGCGTGCAAAAAACCATTAGTTGGCGAAGCAAGTCTCGTTGTTGCACAGCACTGGTTTAAACTCTTATCGATCGATATCGTCCATTTCGATTATCTCCATTTTTCGAGTACGAGGGACTAGGAGAATGTACGAGGAATAATGGAAACAGCCAGAGCTTCTGCTGTGAAATAGAATAAAGAACAATGCATTTGTTGAGCGATACTTTATTTACCCGTGTGTACATTCTTCGGTTCTTTAGAAATTTTGCGATAAAACCATATCGTTCGGTCGCAAGCTGATTGGGTCAGCTTTTCGCGTGCAACGGTCATAAATATCTCTATAAAAATATCAATCTCACAGTTCAATCGACCGCTTTACAATTGCTTTAGTGAGGAAGTCGCAGCAACAATTTCGCATAGCTTTCCGGACAGATACTATGATTTTTTTTACCGCGAACGTCGGTAACGTGTACGAGCATACGCACATAGAGCAACTCTTAACCAAATGCGTACACACGCATGCCCGCTTATATCGTGCAGATATTCACGTACGCGTCCCGTAGAAAGAAATATAGGAACGGACACGACATGGCGTGTCGCGCAATGTATGGCCATATTTAAAATATCGTCGCGTACGCGAGAAATATTTAAACGCGCAATTAGTCGCGTCTCCGTTGGACCGATGAATTATTAGAATTGGCGGATTGTCAAGGAGCTAGCGGTAACTTTGAACAAAGTTATCGAAGGCACAGTTTGAACAGAGACGATCACAGGAAGGCACAGGTACTTTGAACCGACCGGGCCGATTCTTGTTTGCGCGATTAAATGCGCTATAAAACGCGCGTGTGCTCACCGATTCGCTCGGATAGCATGTGCGAGTAGAATACACGCGATAACGAACGAAGGATGATTCAATTTGGAAGATTACCTCTCGCTACGTTGCAAACAAAAAATCGCGTGCAAACGTTTGTTCGAACGCGCGTATAGAAACGCGTAGTAGTACACGGTTGAACAAGTTCGAGTATCTTGCAATATAGTGTGCACCCCCGTGGCAATGGCCCGCATTCACGAGGGAGTAGAAGAGAAATATAAAGTTACCGAAGGGCCACAGTTCTGAACGTTCATAGGCAATCCCGCTATTGCAGCGACGTATTTCGGCGATACTTTGGCGCTCGTTTATCGTGTAGCAATTTAACGACTACGATGGTACGATAATGATAATGATAATGATAATGACAATGACGTTAACGATGATGATGATGGTGGTGTAATAATGACAATCACGATGACGACGATGATGATAATGGTAATGAGGATGATTCTGGTGACTATTACGAAGACAACTATAATAATAATACCAACAATAGTAATAATAATAATAATAATAATAATAAAATAATGATAACAACAAGAATAATTAAAAAAGGAAAATGCATTCCACTATGCAGACGTAAGTTCTTTCTGTTGAATGTTTCTTTACCGTCTTTTCGTATGTTCAACGTTACTCTCTTCTTCTTTTTCCCATTCTTTCGTTCTACTTTGTACGCGTTGCATAAATTAATACGAGCTACATTTCGTCTAAAATCTAGAGATTTGTAGAAAACTACGCATAAGATATCTACAATATTTATCAATCATTATTGTATCGAGGATCGTTGCTTGCAACGATTTCGAAGTGGCAAAAATTTCCCTGTGCAGGGAATACACTATTTCTCTATTTCACGCTGCCGATATAATTTCTTCGATAGAAAAAACGGCTACTCGCGATAATGTTCGGCAAGCAACGAACGAAGGGGACTCTAATACTGTCGTCGTCACACTGATCCGTTTCTTTGCGCGAACGGACGTGGCGATTTAAGCACGTACGTATACGCTTTCCCACACTCATTGTCGGACTTTGCGAACCCACGCACCGTCTCGCACACGAGACGAGAGGAAAGAAGCGCGCAACGCGACGACACGTAGCCATCCGAACCTGTGAAAGACGAATTGAAATCTGGATCGATCGTTGAATACAATATACATAGAATATGTATGTACGCGTTGCGCGTCACGACGTACTCGTTGACTCGCCAAGAAACATTGACATCATTTTTATTTCGACAGATCGATGATGAAATACTATAAAAGTACGAAATCGTTTAACCCATAAAAAAAGAACCCTCCACTCTAACACGCAATCACTCCCTATCTCTCGCTCTCCGATACTTTGAATCTCACGGTAAATCATTCTCTCTCTCTCACCCTCGCCGGTTCGCGAAACGCGAACAGCATGTACGTGCAGGCTCGTTTCCTTAGCATGTCTGCAGATCATATAAAAATATATGACGGTCGATTCGACTTACTTGTTGCTCAAATATTTGCATGCGATTCGAGTTGGCGCACAAACAAAGAACGTTCAGCGAAGAAATCGGCTCGACGCGCGCCGGAAGAAAAAGATCTACGCAGTCGTCCAGGCGATCCATCGGGCCTCGAGATAATCACGAATGCTGTTTGGTCGAACGCGCTTCTTTCCTCTTTTAGTGCGCGGCTTCGTTTCCCCTTCGTTCACCCCTCCCGGCGCGCACTCTCGAACGTACTCGGCCAGCGAAACAGGAAAACGACGGAGGCGAAGGTGCGCGCCGCGCGGACGTCCAGAACGTTCCACTGTTAGCGGAGGACGTCGATTTCGCGCGGCGCCACGGAACGGCAAAACAGGAACAGGAATCAGGAACAGGAACATGGGCATGGAGGTGGACGAGGGCATAGCCGATTACCGTGCTGCTGTCCGTCAATGCTGCGTCTCCGCGACTGTCTTGACACTCTCCAAACCTTCCTTCTCGTGCTGCCTGTCTTCGTCCTTGTCCGGATTGTCCCAGGGCTGACGTTGCCCGGAGCCGAATATTATATACAAAATGCCGCACACGATATACACGGCTGCCGAGATCATGAACACGAGCCTCCACTTGGCTTGGGTCGGCTGAAAAGGAAAATGAAATCGAAAATTCAACGCTTTCGCTACAACAGAAAGGAAAAGGGAGAACAAAGGGAGAAGAAAGGGTGAAGAAAGGGCGGCGACAGTTACCGTTCCAACGATTATGTATCCCGCGGTGATGGGGGCCAGAAGGCCTGCCAAATTGGCCAAGCAGTTGGTGAAAGACATTAGCACACCGGCGAATCTCGGCGAAATGTCCAGATGGTTCACCTTGAAGCCGGAGTAAATGCCACCGTTCAAGCCGACGCCGATGGTCAGAATGCCCACCGTTAGCCAAGAATTGCACCCGGTGTAGGAAGCACCCACGAGGGCGATCGCCGGCCCGAACTGTCCTACGCTGTTTATGATTTTCCTGGTGATCGTGTGATTGAACCTTCCGCTGGATATCATCCAGTCGGCCAAGTGAGAGATCAGCATGGAGAATATCCACATGGCCAAGTAGGGAAGCGAGGAGACTGTGCCGTTCTGAAATACGGCAACAATTTACCTGCGTTCCTGGGGGGCTAGCTGTTCGCGCTTGATCTATTGCTCACCGATTTAATGTCAAAGTGTAAAATTTGCTTCATGAACGTCGGTAGCTCGGTCATCAGAGTTTCGTATCCGTAGTTTTGACCCATATGCGCCATTAGGATAGCCCAGAACGGTAGCGACGTGACGATAGAGAGCCAAGGCACTGGCGGAGACTGCGGCGAAGATTTGCGATTACTATGATTTCCGTCCGGGGACCCGAGAAGTCTCGGGAATACTTACGGATGCGCCAGCGTTGCCCCACAGGGCACTGAGAATGTACTTTTTCTCGTCCTCGGCGATACGTGGATGACTCTCTGGGTCCTCGTAGATCATGAGCAGAAAGGCGACGCACCATATTGCGCCTACCGCGCCGAACACATAAAAGATCGACGGCCAGCCGCCGTCGAAGCCGTACTCGGACAGGATGCCGCTCAATGGCATAGAGATCACAGTGCCGAATTGGGCGCCTACAGTTTGGAAACGGGCAACGAAAACGGATCGATTAGCGAGGTCGAAGGGTAGACAAATTGGTAAAGAGAGCGAAGGAAGAGAAGCGTTCGTCTTGGACGATCAGAGGGGCAGGTGTGCGACCAACTAGTAGTGTAGTAGGTTTAGTAGCGTGTAGTAGTAGGAGAAGAAGCGATAGGTTCCAGTGGTAGCATCGCAAGGATGAACGCGCAAGCCGGGTCTGGTCAGGCGAGAGAAGTGTAGGTGTCGTCGGGACGGAGAAGCTTACCGGCGTAGACGAAGGCTCCCATCCTACTACGCTCGTTCGGTGGTATCCATTTTGCCAGCATCGCGTGCGTGCATGGCACAATCGGACCCTGCAATAGGGATAATCCATTCCTAGGGGCAGGAAATACACCCGAACGATCAAAAAGCGGTCAACGAGATCAAAAACGCGTAAAGACTTTTGCAATCCTCGCTTCAATGATTAAGTTTTAGCTCGCGCTTTCGTACCGAATCCACTGCCGGTTGCAAGCTCTTCCTCGACCGACGCTGAGGAAGAGGGAAGAGAAAAAGACAGAGAGAGAGAGAGAGAGAGAGAGAGAGAGAGAGAGAGAGAGAGAAAGAGTGAATAAATGGGGAGGAACGTTGAATCGAGATCGCTTACCTCGCCCAAGCCTTGGATGAATCGAACGACCATGAGCCAGTAGTAGCCGGCTCGGGCAGACATCGGTACCAGCAGTCCAAACACCGAATTGATCAGCATACCGACACCGAGAAAGTATTTGGATCCGTAGCGCTTCGCGAGTATACCGAACGGTATTTGCGTGATCACGTAGCCGTAGAAGAACGAGCTAAGCAGATAGCCCTGCATGGTGCTGTCCCAAACGAACTCTCCGTCGCTGCTGCTGTCCGCGTGACCCTACGAGTAGAACGAAATTGATTGATCCATCGATCGCCCGCCGCTCGGTTCCTTCTCGTCAAAAGTGATCTTACTGTCGACGAGGAACTGTTGTCGCTGCTATCGTATCCGCACTCGTTCGTCGGGATCTCCTCGTCCTTCGTGATAGCGGTGTGATTTACCATGGCGACGATCGCCACGGACATGTTCGTTCTCATAACGTAGGCGTTCGCCATGCCGAGGAACAGCATCAACGTTACTACGTGACGCGAACCCACCATCGCTGAAACGACAAATTGCAAACGGTTAACGATCGGCCAAACGAGCGAAGAAGCGGTTCGATCCGAAAGCGACGAACCAAGGACGCTCGATGTATCGACCCTACCGCTTCGAGCTCCATCGTTTCGACACTCGAAACGCGGGTATACCAGCGTTCCGCCGATTTTTACGACCCTGCGAGAAATCTTCCGTCCCGCGACACAGCGGAGACGAGCGCGTCGTTCAAGGATCAGTGTCGAAATGATTGTCCAAGGACGGGTCTCGGTGGACGCACGGGGGTAAGGTCGAATTGGTTGCCCCCGCGGTCCAGCCTCCCGCCAGTAAGGAGAAAAGAGCGGCCCTCTCTTCGATTCGACGATCCGCATGCCCGACGCTCGAAAATTGCCGCGTGCATTGGTTATTTATATCGCGCGTTGTTCCCGCGTGCAGATGTCAAGATAATAACGCGCGACTCAATAATAGAATCGTCGCAGGCTTTTATTTTCGGCGAGCAGTTTACCGCGATGATTACTTCGGAGCAAATACAATTGCCAAGCTTTTCGTTAACGAGAAATTCGACGCGATCGCGAAACGAATTCCTTTCCACCGCGATCTATCCCTCCCCTCGCGATGCATCGCCGCACCTTCCACGGAGTTCACGCGAGCCGACTCGTATCGACGCAAAGATTTTTGGTAACGCGAGAGCGAACTTTGAACGCGCCCCTTCCCGTCCCACCGTCAACCAACAGATAGACATTCTCGTCGCGTCGTTCGCAATTTAACGAGAGCAAATCCTCGATCCCGGGTTAAAGAGACGCGCGATATTCGATTAAGCGTTTGGACTCGCTGGACGCTTCGATGGTGCGTCTCGTGCCGGGTTTCGCAAAGTTTCGCGCAGCTCTCCATCGCGGAAACAGCAAGCTGGCAGGCGCCGAGCACGTGGCTGGCTGCGTTCGGTGGAAATAACTTCGACGCGCGGTGTACCGTTCATCGCTGCATAATCGACCCAAACGAGCGCGCACGTGACGGTCCGATTGGTCGAACGCGATCTCGCGCGAATCGTTTGCTCGTGGTATCGCGGTCGATGCTATCCTAGCCTGGGATCTGCGAAGAATCGGCTAACCTGTGGCCGTCTTTGTCGCAAATATGTTCATGCTTTCTTATTCCTAGAGTCTTTCGGATTAGCTACTCGTTTCAAGTTTCTTTCCCTCGAGCACCGTAATCTATGCCCGAAGATTCTTGCCCACTCCGCGCTCTCTGCTATCTTCTCGCGACGCACCAGCTTCCCAATTCGGGAAACGGAAAATACCGTTCAGCGTCCACGCGGTGCTATTTTTTCAATAATGCGTTTATCGAAAAACGAGCGCGGTCGTGGAACCTTGCCCCGTTCCTTCTCGAAAGAGCAAGTTCGAGGTCGACGAAAAGGGAAAGGACGGTCGGAAAGGGAGGTGCCCGGAGCAGCGGTCGGGAAAGAAATTAGCCGAAGAAGGGGCAAGGGAACGAGAATGGAAAGGCAAAGGGGAAGGCCGAGAACGAGGACAAGACGATGAGCGAGCGAGAGGGCGAATAATGACGGAAGGAACACGTGGTTCCGCGCGTGGTTTTATGGGGTGAGCTGGGATGCGTCTGGCCGGCATACTCGTTCGAACGAACGAACGGCCGTGACGAGCGAAATTTCCCCAAGTAAAATGAATTGCACGTAGCTGGCATACTTTTCCGTTTCCGCACCGATCTGTCCTCCTCCTCCAGGCCGGTCTGTTCCCAGACCAGCACGTGGCCATTTCGTCCTCTATTCTCTCCATGGGTTCTATCGTTGCCGTTCATCGCAAGCTTGACACTCGACTGTGATCACCCACGAAGCGTTGCACCACGAGGGATTCCGCTGGTCGGCTGCTTCTCGATCGTGAACGCCGACTCGCAACGCGTCTCGAATAGCTCGCTATCCCTGGACAAGGGAAACGTTGTCGCCAGGCGAAAAATACGCGTACTGTTGGACCGTTTTCGGCACAGAGGGACGCGACGAACTGCCGTCACGTGAAATTCTCACTGGCAGCCGAGACGGAAGCGATACACCGACGTGCCAAGCACCGCGTTCCTGCACCGAATTACGACAGCGATGCGACACACAACTAACGACTATAACGACGACGATGACGACGACGACAACGACGACGACGACGACGATGGTGGCACTTCGCAAGGATACTTGTCGCGCACGATCGACTACTAATCACTGTGCGCCAACGATTCCGCTCGTGTCGTCCCTGTGGATCGGCTGACGGTTTCGTGCACACCGATAACGATGATTAACAACGTTGTCCCGTGGTCGAAGCGAGCGCGCACTCTGCCTCTTTCTCTCTTTCTCCGTATCGTCTTCGCCGACGAGTGGTAGGCGCCTAGCGGGGCATAGAGGGGCCCGCTCGACGAAACGACCGTCCGACCGAGCATAATCGTTCGACCAATGAACGGGCCAGTCCCGTTGATACTCTCGTGCGATTGGGCGCCGGAGCGCCATCTGGTGACGTCGACTCGCCGTGGCCTATCGAAGAATCGCGCGCGAATGCTCGATTCTTTTGGCGCTGCAATTTCGAATCGCGTGGGATGCACCGCAAATTTTGCTATCGATCTGCCGCTCGGTGGCCTCGCGCCTCCGCCCTTCGAAAGCGCCTATCTATTCCCGAACTTGCCCGTTACGATTTCCTCACACTTATCGTAGCGACTTCCGATACGATTGGTATACTTGGCCGACACGGTTCTGCTTCAAAAATATCTTCGGATATTACGTAATCGAAAAATTGTCGGCGAAATTATCGGATGGAACGTAACTGCTTGCGCCTGCTAGCATCTATTTTATCTTAGCAATCGAGGCGATATCACGATACTCGAGTAACCCGCGACTCGTTATCTTCTCGTTCCCGATGTTGCTCGGAAATGGCGCAATCGTAGCCGCGTCAACTGCTGCGTTACTAGCTTCAAGGATCCGCGAGAGTTGGAAAAAAAATAAGAACGTTTCTTCTCTCTCGCTCTGTCCTTTACTCTTTATCGTTTAGTCGCTCGCTCGTGCGTCGGCTCTTAGAAGAGAGAGAGAGAGAGGGGTCGAGCCACGATATCGCTCGCACGAATTCGCTTTGACTCGATGGGGGCCAAGACGGGGACAACGAGGTGAGTCATTGCAAAGATACTCGTGTCGCATTTGTTTAAGCAAAGACTCCTTCGTTGATTAACGACAAGGCCGAGCCGGTGTTTCGTTGGCTGGGATTAGCCTAGCCCGTCGCGACGCGTCGCGTCGCGTCGTAGCGTTCGCCTTCCGGTGAACTTTGCGCGAGCTTCGTTGCAATCTGTCGCGTCATCCGTTTTCCCGTACCGATCGCTCTCGCGGGGAACCGTCTGGAACTTGGAAAACTCTCGTTTAACCGCGCCGCCAAATTGCATACGAAAATAAAGGCACAGGATGCGCTATTGATAGAGTCGGTGTCCTCGCGTGCCAAAAATCGCTGCACCTTGCCGCGCCCTTCTCGCTGTACATGTACAATACATCGGCACTATGCAATATTATGTGCGGCCCCATTCATTAAAGATTCCATAGCGAGTGGTCGCGTTCTCGTAATCGATTGTTCTCGACGAGATCGGACTAAAAAATCGTTAGACGGGATAATCGCGGAAAGCAGAATGACGAGGCGTGATTCGTGCTCTTCGAGAAATGATTCTGAATGCTTGAAACGGTAATTCGAACGCTAATCTCGTGGTTGCGTAATGATTTCTTCGAAAGATACAATTGGTTGCGTCCACAGTTATACGCCTACGGGTGGGGCCGTCGCCTCTCGACACTCTTCACCTGTCCATTGCACTGTCACGAGACTGTGACTCTTCTCCCGCTATTCATCCCGCTCTGCGAACGCGAAGGCGATAGCATAGGCGTGCCGGGATAGGGAGTGCCCGCTTTGCTTTCGTGCGAAGCGGGAGCAGCAAGTAGTCATGCGCAAGGGGCTGACGGTACAAACGGTTGCGATTTATCGACGGTTGACTAAACGCGAGCGCAGTCGATGTTTGTACCGTGGTCGGCAACGTGGCGCATCTACTGAACGGATATAGGAGACGATTGAGTTTGCCGACAACGCGATTTCGAATTTCGAAACGAATCTGTGCGTTTCGAAGGCCCCGATTGTTCCGCGGCCACGTTCCACCTAGAGTGAGCGACCGCCGCGGGACGAACCCGCCACTTGAAAACGAAGGCTCTCCTCGTGTTACGCTTCGTATTACGCGTGTCAACAGGAAACGAATAGCTCCCCTAAACGCATCGTTCGCTTTACAAAGTGGAAAATAACGTCCGCTTCGTACGACAACGTGCACGCGCGCGATCATTGCTTGCGCCGGAAACGTTCGACGGAAACTAGCGATCGGCAATTAAATTGTCCGTATCGCGAAGGTTTACCAACGCCTGGTCAGTTTCGTCTCCTTCAATCGAGCCCACGGACCACTCAGTTCCTTCGATCGCCCGGCGACGAATCGTGTCAAGGTGTACACGGTTTCCGCGAGTACCAAGAGACACCTTTTTCCATCGCCTCCCCCGTCGAGATGATTCCACGCGCTCAGCTGCGTTACTCACAATCAGTGGTTGCGCTAACGGGCTGCCGCAGCTGCCATTGATTGCAAGTGCGCCGGCGAGAAGCAATTAAAGTGTCCAGAGGTGGGCTGCTACCGGCATGGAACGTTGATCGCGAAACACGGACCCGCTTGCTGGCTCGAAACTTTCTACTTTCGTGTTGTCAACGCGTCAGGTTCGAGCGCCGAGCGGCACGCGCGATCATTTTGTCCCCGTCGTAGTCTTCTTCCCCTTTTTCTGGTATTCGAGTTCCGCGGGTCGCATTTGTAGATCGACGATCGAGATATCGATGCGCGACGCGCGCTTCCGTTGCAGGGGCGCTATTCCGACCGGCTTCTGTTGAAGCGATAGAGGCACAGCTTATTGGAATTCCGCGGTGCGATTTGCGTTCTACCGATCAATTGTTTCCGCCTAAGTGGCTGTTTGTTATTGACTGCGCGCGTTTTATCCATTCGCTTCTAGAACACGTCGATTACAGGGGAGAGAGCATGCAAGAGCGTGCGTCATGCATTATTCAAGAGAACGAAACGTAGAAGCAGCCGCGATGAAGCGGCACGTCGCTTCTACCCACTCGTTCCAGTGGGCTTTTAACGAATCGAGAGAGAAATTGGTTCGCTTCCTTCTTGCTTGTTCGTCTGCAATTCGTCGACGTCTCTTCTTCCACGACGACGACGACGACGACGACGACGACGACGACGACGATGGCGACAATCCGACGAAGAAAACGCGCGACACGCGATTGCCCCTCACTTCTGTCGCACGATCGCTTTACTTCCAAAGCTTCGAGCGACGAAAATCTCGTCCCTCGAGGTGGCGATACCTCGAGATTTCGGCCACGAAACGACAAACAGAATAATAATTTCGACGGAGATCCGCAAAGAACTAGAGACAAGGCCGATCTTCGAGGGAAAAAAACTAGTTCTATACATATTTATGGAGTACATACCACTCGCGTGGCAGATACGTTTTTTTCTCTTCGTTATCCGTCTCTCGATTTGAGGTAGCTAATCGAACCAGTTATCCGACGCGTACCGCTTTCCGTTCCGCTAAGCGGTCGAAAATACGCCCACGACTCTAAGCATCCTGAAATTGCCACGGGGCAAGGATTTCGTAAGGGCCCTGGCATCTCTGCTCCATCGAAAGGTACGCAGATAGGCATGCAGTCTTCAGCTAGGCCCGTTAACGTGCCATGGAAGCGAAGCGACACGTATCGCCGATTGTACATAAGCATCCAGATAGTGGCGTCCATTGGCCGCACGTGCCTCAATGATTATAAAAAACGAGACTCTATCGCGTGTCCATGTTTCGGTCGCTTATGTAAGTGAAACGCACAAAAATCATCGAGATAAGATAGACACTGGTCTTCGGGTACTCGCGCTTCTTTGGTATCGTGAAAAGTATGCCCGGTACCGTGGCGGACGGTCACGTACGTTCACGGTAAATGAAAATGAGCTGACGCGCGAAACGTTCCCCGAGTTCTTTCGAAGATTACGATTCGAGAAAGAAACTCGGAACGCTTCGGCTCGAGTCGAAAGTCGCGACCGCGAAAGGCACCAAAATTGACACAGGTAAGGACACAGCATTCGGACGGTCTCGGCCAGAGAATGTGACATCGTTTCCAACGGGAGACTAAGCTCGCTGCGCGAGAGGTTCGGCTTCGGCGACTTTGAACGATTCTACCGATTTTCGACCGGAAAATCGATCCGTGCCGCGACACAGGTCGCAGAAATGTTTTTTCCTCCGAGAGCGTCACATCTGGAGCGTGCCGCGCGATCCTTGAATCGTTAACAACTCGAGCGCGTAAAATTGTTCGCACGTTCAATCGGTCGTAAAAGGCGCCTTTGTGCGTCGCGCCGCATCGGCCCGCGCACAGGGCTGCTGCGAATAAAAGAGTGCGCGAGGCACGAGTGGGTGATTTCACCGCGAATTTGGACGCGAGCGCTATCTTTCATTCGCGATCGTGGCAGGATCAAAGGCGGCTGAAAACGTCCCGAGCGCTTTTCCGAGAGACTGATACGCTCGAGCGGAGGGTGGCTCTCGTCTCGCGCGAAAACGGAGCGCCAGTGTGGTCGACAGAAGTCGAGCCCCGAATGCAGGTTCGTCCGCCGACACTCGAAAGTCGCCGGCCAGCCGAATCGGTGGAAGCCCAGTTCGACGTAATCGAGTCTGACAGTCGGAATGGAAATGGAGCGTTTTTCGTTACGTAAAGCGAGCCCGCTCGTCCGTGGGCCGAGTTTCACCTCCGGCGCGGAGCGGAGCCGAGAGAATTTCGTTAACGTCGACGAAATCGCGGACAAAACACAGCTGTCACGTAAAGCGAAGGACTCACCGCTTGGCACGGGCACCTCGGTTTCGAACACGTCTGGCCTCTTCGTCTCGGACTTGCGGTTCATGACGACACCGTTCGTCGACATCGTGGGTCGCGTCGACGGAGATGCGAGCGTTCCTCGGTGCCTTGACAGTTCGACGGCTCGAACAATTACAGAGAACGGAGCAAACGATCGAAAAGATTCGCGCACCGGTCTCGCTGCTACTGTTGGAAACGCTGCCGAACCCGCGACACTTAGCCGCAAACACCTAGTGGACGTTGACCAATTGGAGTGCGCGGTTCGAGCCCCACCGTCTACGACCTCCTCCTCCTCCTCGTCGTCCTCCTACCAGCGAGTCGTTATCCCGTCGCCGGAATCGGATTGACACGGGAAATTAAAGAATTTTGCGGCTTCGAATTTTGTCTTCCTCTACCTCCCTCTCTCTAACCATCTACCTTTCGATCTATCTGTCTATTCGATTGTCTTTCCCTTCTCCCCCTTCTGTGCTCTGCTTCGAGGTCCGTCGCCTGTCTGCCAGCAGGCTCTACCCGTATCGCTGCTCGTGTTTGCCGCGTCTCCGTTCTCCGCAACCTTCGGTAAACACTCGCGACTCACGGACGAGGTGGAAAATTAGCGATCTAGCGATCGCACCGTGCCCCTCGATACCTTTTCGACGAAAGCTTCGCGGAATCCCAATCGAGCGGAGACCCAGACGGCAAGGACGGCGAGGATAACCGGGGCAAGGCGCCGCGAAGGACGATCCAAGTCCACCGATCGATCCGCGACTCGGTGAACCCGCGTCGACGGATCCAGCCCGGATACGACGCGTCATCGAGCACGATCTTTCGAGTTATTCCGAGCACGAACGAACTCGCTTAACGAGAACAGGGCGTCGTTGATAGAAATCAATGATTCCCGGGACGTTCGCGGCCGTTCAGCTTCGACCTCGCGGACGGGTCGACAAAGCGACCACCAGCTTAAGAGCCCGCAAGCTGCCGCGTCCTCCCATTGTCCAAGGTTTTACCGAGAGACGCGCGTGAGCGGGCAAACAACGCGCCGCGTCGTCGCCGCTCCCGTTCGCAGGCACGGGGAGAATGGGAGAATGGGAGAGCAAGAGAGACGCGTACAATGTACGGGCATATGTGTAAAGAAGGTGGCGGGAAAGGAGATCACGGCGTTGATCGGGCGATACATGGGTGCAACGGGCTCGTGACGCGCGAACTTTCGCGCAAATCCAGGGTAATCCCGAGCACGCGTACCTCATCGCAGCAGCACACTCTCGTATTTGCTGGAGCGTTCGCCGAGCACGGCCCACCTCCGCGAGCGACGAACGAGCGACCAACGGGCCGCCACTGATACGAGCAATTCGGTGGGCTCGACGCACGTGTCAATCACTAACTCGTCACGCGATACACCGATGCGATTCGAGCGCGAAGGTCGAACCGTTCTTAACGAGAATCTCGAGTCGCGTTGTCAGGTAATGCGTGTATTCTTTACTTCATTTCCGCGTACTCCCCTTTCGACATGGCCCCCCTCCGCCCACGCACGTCGCCGTGCCGCGCCGTCGGCGTGGGATTTACGTGATAATAAGCAATTGCAAAAATGACCACTCTACTCCGCCGTGTCTTTGTAAATCGGAGACTCCTTTATTCTCACTGATAATCGCGCCTCGACTTAATCTCCCGGTCTTCGACTGCTGCCATTTATCGTCGCTGCTATCGATCGGAAAGACGAGGCGAACGAGCAAACGATTGCAACGATCGTCTCGGATGTTCGGTCTCGTTTTGCACGACGGCTCGGCGGTTCGGCGCGACGAACCGCAGCCGCCGTTTTCCCATGAGAAAATTCCGTCGGACCCCGTGATTACCACGCGCTCGAATCGCCGATGCAACGCTCCGTGAATATTTCAGAACCCTAGATAGGTGGGTGGAACGGCGTGCCTATAGAACGTCCGCCGTCGAAGAGAAGTCGCGAATAGTGGAGTACATTCCATGAATATATCCAAGACGACATGCTCTTCTCCGCGGCCGTTCTCGGCTTGCTCTGCATGCTCGGCGATCGAACGCTCGCCGTCGACTCGTCGTTCGTCCGGTTCGTGAAAGACGCGGTCGCTGTTCTCTTTCCACCGGTAAGGCTGTCGGCGCATCTCTGCGGGCTCGATCCCGGTAAGAGAAGCTAAAAGTTTCGAGAACCTCGTCGTTGCCGATTCGATACGCTACGCGCTGCACGCCACACGATTCTGTTTGTCGCGCAGACGATGCGATCGATCTCTCCAGGACGATGTCGAAGGCGGGACTGTCGCACGAGATTCATCGCGATCCCGACGAATTCGGGAGACGGATCCACGACACTTGGGACCACCGAATCTTGTACGTGCTGGACCTGGACTGCGACTTTGCGATGCCGTTGCTACGATCGGTGCGTGGCACTCGTGCTCGTCGTCGACGATCTCGTACGCCAGCCGTTCCCATTTGCAGGCAAACGCGAGCGGGATGTTCGTGGCGCCGATCCGGTGGCTCCTTCTGCGAGACCGTACGGCGCCTGGGAATTCGACGATCGACATCGCGGAAACGTTTCGAGACATGGCCGCGTATCCTGACAGCGACGTGACGGTGGCGGAAAAGCTCGACGTCCACGGGTTCACGGAAATAACGTCGGTCTACCGGCCTAGCCCGTTCCGGGACCCTGTGCTGGAGAACCGGGGTAATTGGACGATCGTACGCGGCATTCGAGCTTCGAATTATCACGCTGCCTCGCGACGGAGGAGGGATCTTCAGCGAACACCTCTGAAATCCTGCCTCGTGGTATTTAAGCATAAGTGCAGATGCGATCGCCGATCGGCGACGAGATCGTCGCAAGTGCGCAGCGGCCAAGTATCGTCCGTTTCAATCGATCGATTGAACGCGCTATCGAAAAATTATCGAATAATCAATCGAGGGGCGATTGATTTCTCGGCCGAACGATAATTCGGCTCGGAGGCCGCTGTAATCGATAAGATTACCGATACGACGAAACGATTGGCCGCGTCGCGCATCGACCGCTCGTCCGCCGACGGAAATGGAAACTCACGAGACTAGATCGCCGCGATAAATCACCGCTGCATTTGCGTTCTCGTAGATGACCGATCCTGATACCATCAACCACTTAACCGATTACGAAAATAAGCATGTAGATCCCATTACGAAGACCAATTATCCTTGGATACTGCACATCGTGAATCGAATGAACGCGACGTGAGTTTGTACCGCTTCGCCGGTAATCGTATCGCACCTATCGCCGCCGCGGACGATAGTTACGACAGCGTTCTAAAAGGTGCGTCGATTTCGCGCGGTTTCCAGCGTCAGCTTTCGCACGGCGAACACCTGGGGATACCGCGAACAAAATGGATCGTGGAGCGGCATGATAGGGATGCTGCAGCGCAAAGAAATCGACTTGGGGGGGACGGGAATGTTTTTCGTTTCCCAGCGCATCGGCGTGGTCGATTACGTGCAACTTTACACGCAGACCGGGTGAGCAAGCGAGCGCGAATTCGCGGCGACATGATTTGTCCAACTCTGTCTCTCTGTCGAGTTTCCAGGGCGAGATTCGTATTCCGGCAGCCGCTGCTGTCGAGCGTCAGCAACATATTCACGCTGCCGTTCGAGCGTTCGGTTTGGATGGCAATCGGCGTGTTGCTGGCGCTGGTGCTCGGTCTGCTCTACTGCTCTTCCAAGTGGGAACATCGGCGAGGAGCGTCGCTGGCCAGCGCCAAATACTGGAATCAATTTAATCCGGCCGAACCAACGCTCAGCGACAATTGCATGGTCCTGTTGGGAGCGGTCGCGCAGCAGGGTACGCTTTCGCTTTTGCTTCTGATCTTCGTTATCGTTGGCTGAAACGAATCGATTCCGCTTTAGGATACTCCTACGAACCGTATCGCGTTCCATCGCGGATCGTCACTCTGATGCTTCTGATAGCCGCGCTGAGCTTGTACGCCTCGTACACGGCGAATATCGTCGCTCTGCTCCAATCGACCACCAACTCCATCAAGACGCTCGCCGATCTGTTGCACAGCCCGCTGAAATTGGGCGCCCAGGACGTCGTTTACGGTCGATACTATTTCAAGGTACGTTCGGGGCGGGCCCGTTTAATCTTTCGCGCGATTACGCACTCGTTCGTTGTCCGCTCAGTCGTTTCAAGATCCGATACGGCGAGCCATCGTCGACGAGAAGATCGAGTCGAGGGGCACCAACGGATCGTGGATGACCATCGAGGAGGGCGTTCGTCGCATGAGAAACGGGCTGTTCGGACTTCACGCGGAGGTGGGCTCGGCTTACAAGATAATGCAGGACACGTATCAAGAGGAGGAGAAGTGCGGAATCACGGAGATCGATTTTTTAAACGTGCCATCCCCGCTTCTAGTCATTCAAGCTCGATCGCCTTACTCGGAGATCGTGAAGAGCACGTAAGAGCGACGGGACAGCGACGCGAACCGAACTAAACGCCGCTAAACCATTCGTTTCCGCAGAGCTCTTCTGCTGCGCGAGACCGGTCTCAAGTTTCGCGTGGAGAAACGACTGTACACGAAAAAGCCAGAGTGTCACGGGCGGACGAGCTTCATCAGCATAGGATTCACCGAATGCTATTTCGCGGTGGTCTCGATGGGTTACGGGACTCTTCTTAGTCTACTGGTGCTGGCGATAGAGCTTTTGTGGCAGAAGAAGTGCCAAGCGATTCGCTGTGGTTGGTCCATACCTGAGGCGTCTGGACTTCTGGGACGGAGGTGGTCAGGTCGAACGACGACGAACAGCGAATAGTGGGCGATGGGATCCATTGAGTGTATCCAGCGTTCGATTCGTAATGCACAAGCATATCTTTATACACGCGTGTACACAGGGGAACTGGGGACTCGAGGGTACTGTTTAAACACCGTTTGGTATGAAGTGTTGATAGTAGTTCTTTGTAAAGTCGAGCATGAGGTCGAGGGTGCACTCGGGTAAATCTTCCACGCATCTCGCAGGATTGCCGGCGAATCGAGTGAACGAGGGTACCACTGTCTCTGGAGGAACCACGGCTCCGTCCTCGATGTAGCAGCAATCCTTCAGGACGCATCTCCTTCCCTGCATAGTTGAACAAGCACCGTTCTTAGCAACGTTATCGAACCGATCTGTAGTAAACGATGGCATACGAATAAATACTCTGCACGTATCTATGCATGCGTGTACGTACGATTACTGCGTTCTTTCCTATATGCACGTAAGAGCCAACGATGGCCGCGCTTACCACGGCCCGCTCGCCCACAAACACATGATCTCCCATTATCAATGGAAAGAAGGTGACGCTGAGAAAACGAAACGGTCACAATTGGATTTCGTTCGACAATTGTACGCGTTAACCGGAGACCTGTCAGCTTACTAACCCTTTGCTGAACTTTTTGAACGGCGGCCTTATGATGGCGTTTTTGCTGATAATGCAGTACCGCCCCGTTCTAACATTGGCCAGGTCGCCCCTGATAATAGCGTCCGATTGCACGATCACTTTTCCGTGCAGCACGATATTCTGCGAGCCGCAGAGTACGGTCTGTCTGCTCACTTTGTTTCCGGATGCCTGAAACGTCAAAGGCGCGAATAGAGGTTAGGTCAGCGGACCGTTCGCCGTTCTTCTGGACTGCATTTCCCTGTCAGCTTTTTCTTACCGTTTCGACGTACTCCGCCTTACTGTAGTAGACGTCCTGAGGTTCCATTTCGTCTCGAGTTTGCCGAATCCTTCTGTCATGCGAACGATCGATCAGTCGTTCGCGAAGATGTTTGCTTTCGCGAAACTTTTCTGACAAGCAGCCGCAGTATGGCGTCGCTGCGACGCTGTGACTGCCATCTGTCGGTGCGCCGCCCGACTAGGCGCCCGACTACATCGACATCTGTCGACAATGCGGAGAACTAGGAAAGCCGTGGCGGTAAATTCGATGCGAATCGATTTTTGGAAGGACCGCTACTGGACATGTTTCTCGAGGAATTCGATACGTCTTTCGTTTCTTCTGGTTTCTTCTGGTTTCCATTCGTATCGGCAGTGGTCGCGATACTACGATTTTGTTCTTCGATCGATTCTTCGGAAGAAATCGTTGCCCGACGAGCCCGTGATCGACGTCGAGGTCAGCTAAATTGCGCAACACCCAGGCAGGGCCAATGTTTTGGTATCAGGAGCACCATAGCAACGAAAGAGTGGGCGGTTAGTAGCGACGGCACGGAAACGATTTCGTTCGACGTCTACCTGGCTATTATCGCAGAGTCGGCGGGTATGGAAGCATGTCGTTATTCAAAACGAAAGAATGGTGGCAAACGAGGTGCGGGGCGAACGAAACTTTCGACCGGCATAGCCTGCTGGCAGTACCGTTATTCGGAGAGGAGAGGAGAGACATTCTAGCCGTGGGAAGCCACGACGGTTACCTGAGGATGTATAATCCGTCGTCGCAGTGGGTGGACGAAACGAAATCGCCGACGAATTACAAATCGACGGACCTGATGATCGAAATCCGGATCGGTGACTGCATCGTGGACATGAAGGCGGGCAAGTTCGTCTCGTGAGTATCGGTTGACGGAAACGCGATGGATCGAGCGAGGCTGTATGGTTGCGCGTTTCAGGGGCTCGAAAGATCTATGCCTGGCGGTGTTGACGGATTCGAAGCTGCTCGTGTATAACACGGTTCTCGCCGAGGAATCGACCGAATACGGTTCGCCAATACGTATATCCGACGTCCACCTTCGCTCCGCGCTGCACCGCGCTTGTCTAACGGAATTGCTTGCCGACTAGTTACAGGAGACAGGTGCGACTTGAAGATCGCTTACGAACACTCGCTGGCGCGATTCCCGGCGTCTCTGACGGCTGGACCATTCGGTGGCGTACGGGGTAGAGACTTTCTCTGCGTCCAATGCCTGGACGGCACGCTCCTCTTTTACGAGCAAGAGGTGTTCGCGTTCAGCCAGGTGCTCAAGAATCGTTTGCTCGCAGAGCCGATCGTGTACGTCTCGCGGTACGATCTGTTCGTCACCGCGAGTTCCTCGTGGTTCATCGAGTGCTACAGGTAAGCGACACTGCGTCGCGGTTAATCGTCGACGACACCGACTCGATCACCGTACCAAACTCGGCAGGTACCAAAGCATGGCGGAGTGGACGAGGGGCAAGGAGCGGACCTCCCCTGTCGCCGTCGGAGGTTCGGAAGAGCACGAGGAGCAGCCGCGCGCCGGACTCGCCACCAGCTTGGAGCCGGACTGGAGCTTCAACATCGGGGAGGCCGTTCTCGCCATCGAGGCGGTCACGTTGGGCAGCTTCGAAGTGGGAATCGTTGTCCTCGGCGAGAAACACCTGTACTGCTTGAAGGATAATTTCACGACGGTGAAGTACGCGAAGAGGCTCGAGTACAGGCCGGTTTGCTTCCGCGCTTACGTTATCGGTAATTGGCTCGAACCGGAGGCGAGATCGTCGTTAACGAATGCTAGGTTCGCAAATGATACGCGATGCTTTCAGAACCGGACGGGAAGTTGATGGTGCTCGTAATCGCCGACACGAACACTCTGATCGTTTACGAGGGTAGCACGATCAAGTGGTCCGCGCAGCTGCCGTTCGCGCCGGTCACCGCTGCCAGGGTTCAGCTTCAGGTAAGTCGATACTCCCGCGAAGCATCTGCACACGGCAGATCGAAACGGTCCGCCCCGGACAGCTCCGCGTCGAAGGAACGGCGCGGCGATTAGCGAGAAACGGCGATCAGCGAAAAAGGGTAATCGGAGCGCGAGGAAGGCCGAACGTCGCGGGCAATTATCGTCCCGCCTCTATCGTTCCCTCTGGTCCGGCAAGGTTGTCGCCGTTGTCTATTCCGGGAGATAGAACTTGGCCCAGAACGTTCCGGCTCGGGTAGCTTCGCAAGCTTTCGGACTTTACCTATTATCCGAGAACGCGTTTGCGTTCTTGGGAAGTAGGTACATACTAGTACATAGCGCATGCTCGAATGCTTTCAGCACCTGCAAGGCGGGATCGTCGTTTTATCGGAGGACGGACGACTGGAGGTTTGCTACCTGGGCTCAGAGCCGAGCTTGTTCGTCGTACCGCCGCTTCATCCACGGGGGTACGATTACGCGGCCGCGGAGCAACGCCTGGCGGAATTGCGAGCTCTCCTGAAGGGCAACCGAGACTCGGGTAAGAGCGGTCGACATGGAATTATCCAAGCCGATGGTAACGCGGCAAAAGAATCATCGAAACACTCGCCACAGCGGATCGCACCGGCGAAGCCGGAGCGGAAGCAGAGCTGATCGTGACGGTGAACGCGTCGCCTGAGCTGGAGCCGCGAGTACCACAGACAAGGGATCAGCGATTGGACACCGACGAGGAGAACAATCAGCGGCTCCGCTGCACCGTCGCGATAGGGTTGTCCTCGTGCGCCACCCTCGACGACCTCCAGGTTTGCGTGGACGTTTCCAAACCGTTCGTCTCCGCCTGCACCTTCTACGCCGTCCCGACCCTCTGTAAGCGAACTGCCTGGTCCCGGCCCCGATCGAAATCGTCCGCGGTCACCGCGCGATCATGATTCTTCTTCTAGGCGACCAGCACGCGAAGGAAATCGGCGTGCACGTGGCCGGAGACTCGCCGCCGATGTCCTCC
Organism: Nomada lathburiana; assembly: GCA_963667235.1. Classification (NCBI taxonomy): domain Eukaryota; kingdom Metazoa; phylum Arthropoda; class Insecta; order Hymenoptera; family Apidae; genus Nomada; species Nomada lathburiana. The sequence goes on from OY763906.1 coordinate 12,222,273, forward strand.
GAAATTCGCGTGACGGTCACCTACCGCACGGCGTCTGGCAACCTGAGGGCGCTGCGAAGGACCGCTCAGCTACCGCTAAAGACGATCCTGAGGAGCAGCCCACCGGAGGCCACGTCCACGTTCGCAACAGTGATCAAGAGCGGCGATCCTTTGCCCGGCTTCACCCAGCTGTTTCCTGGTAATTTTGTTCGGCAGCGATGCTGGAATAGGAGCAGGAAAAGCGGGTACCCGCGAAGACGTAGAACGGTATAGACGGGCTCCTGTTCTCAGAATTCAGCGGGGATCAATGCCAGAGGCAAGGCTGGAACGCGCTGGGATTGCGGCACGTGCACACCAGCCACGCGGTCACCGTCGCCGTCGGGAACGCCGGTAATCGGTACCGAGTGCAGACCAACGACGGGCTCTCCTCGACTTTGGTCGTTCAACGGCTGGTGGACAGACTCAGGGACAGGAGCAAGAGGTGCGTCGGGACGAGCGTTGGTCCGCATCATCTCCAGCTGGTGCAGCAGCGAATAGATGCTCACTGCGCCGCTCGACGGGAGATCGAGAGGATCGCGGTAGGAGCGAAGCGGAAATCCGCGAAGACCGTTCGAAAATTCACGCGTTTCTCTTTCGAGGGCAGAACGAGATCGGGCTGCTGACGAGCCAGCTGAGAAACGTGGAGAGGAAAATGCTGCGAGCCGTGCGAGAAAGGAACGAGCGATCCCTGGCCGACACCGGGTTGCCGTTTCTGTTCGACGCTACCTATCGGGCGATCTTCGCGCGCCTCGAGGAACTCGCGAGTGCGCGAGCGGTGAGTCGATTGCGTTTCATCGCGCTCGAGACTGGATCATCCGCGACGTATCGCACGCGACTGTTGCAGGAACGGGAACGACTCGGCCACGATCTAGGATGCAGCGTCCGACTGCTGCTGCTGCTGCTGCGACTGAGCGTACCCGACGACAAGTGCGCCGTGCTGGAGGCGGCGATCGGTTTCCAGCCGCGTCCATCCGATCGACTGGTATGTGGCGATCGCCGCTCTGCTCCCCGATCACCTTTGTACCTCGCGACAGACCGCTTCTTTCGATTCGTCCGCAGGATTGGGAGGAGATCGCGGACGCTACCCTGAACACTGTGCTGAGGTCTGTCTCGCGAAAGTCCGGAATCGCGGAAGCGAAGTCGTCGGCGTGGACCGCCCTCGCCCCTATCGCGACCACCAAGGAGCTTGTCAAGCTGAAGAAGCGCCTGGTCCATGCCATCGAGCGACTCGACGGCTCCAGGCAGTCGGACATCGCGGAGATCGAGCCGAACGACGGCAACGGTCACGCGTCCACCTAACCACGAGGTAGTCGCCTTGCCCGATCCGTTTCACGGGGAGGATCGAATTTACGAAGCCGGGCATCGCGCGAGTCGAGGGAAATTTTCCTCCGCGCGGTCGGTGACGTACGATCCATGCGATCCATTCGCGGCACTCCGCGGCGAGCCGAGCCGAGCCGTGGTGATTCATCCTGGCGCCGCGATTCTGCTTTTCCGACTCTTTAATTAATAATCCGGAGATCTCGAGCCGAGAGGTTCATCTTTGACTCGGGATCGACGACAGTGCGCGCTTTGTTCGATAACTTTCTCGCCGGTTGGGCACGATAGCGAGAAGCTGCGAGATAATGCCGGGAAAGTGCAGAGCACGCGCGGCGCGTTTCGACGAGATCGGTCGAATCGGTAAGGTGGTTAATCGTGGTTGCGTCCCGAGCGCGTTTCGTCGCGCGAAACGAGCAGCCACTCGAGGTCGATTCGGGGAACGAACGTTCGTTGTCGGAAGCGACGCGTTAGAGGAAAGACCGCATCCTCGATGAGCCATCGAGCGACAAATAGACTCGCGAATCTTTCCGCTTCTCTCTCGCGCTCTCGGTCGCCCTCGGTTCGCATTCGTCTCTTCGGCTCGACGGCCGAGCGTTCGTTTTCTTCGCGTTCGACAGAGTTTCCGTTTCTCGTTTGGCAGCGACATCGCTCGAAAGGCTTGGCGCGTGCCGCGCCGGTGTGCGCGCGAAGCGAATCGAATCGATTCGCCTCGGGCCCCGGACCTCGAATCGTTGCCGCCTCCGGAAGCAATTGATTGCGAGGGCCGCTAATTAGCTTACCATGTACCGATAAAGCCTGCCTCCACTCTGCCTCGACGAGCAAGAACACCAGATTCGAGCGAGTTCCTCCGTTTCCCCCTCCGTCTATCCGGCGCGTTCCGTCCGAGCGACGATTCGCCACGGCCCGGCCGAAGCAGGATACGTCGCTTCCGGAAACCGCTTGCCAGAGATTACGCGCGAACCGAACGCGCCGCGCAACCTTCCTCCCTTTTCGCGCTCGAGATTGCGCCGCGAGGTCTCGACACGCGCACCCGCCCCGAATGTTCGCGCGGGAACGCTCCATCGAGTCCCGGCTGAAAGCGTTTCAGGTTGGATGGGATGCTGGCCGCTGGCGGTGCGCACGATTTAAAAGCGGACCACCTTGCTAAATTCTGAAAGGGTCGGAGACCACCGGTGGCGTTCCTCCGTGGGAGCGGTAATCAGGGATAACGAGGCGGTCGAACGAGCAGCGCCGGGGGAAAGAGGAAGGAACGGTTAGATGCCTCTCGGGACTCTCGTTCCGACCAATTACCTCGCTGACCGATTCGTATCCTATCCTAAATAACCATTGCCTCGCTTTCGGAGGTCGATATCCGTGAGGCCAGGTCCATGAGTCCCGTCGACCCGGGAACCCCTGGGAACCGTTGCGTTCTGTCTCGCGCATTCGTCCCTTCGTCTGCCCGATCGCGCCCGCCTCGTTTCCGTCGAGACGATTTCTTCCCCTCGAAAGCACGGGCATGTTTGCAACTTCGATCGGCGAAGCGGCAACGATCGGACACAGCGACGACTTCGTTTTCGTTATCGTTATCGTTTCGGCGCTCCAACGCTGCACGCGCAGCGGTCGATCGTTTTATAACGCGGCCCGAGAAAGGACAGACCTCCTGCAGTTAATGGATCCACAAATCATTCGCAAGGAGGAACAGGAACACGACGCGTCGGTGGTCGACGGCTTCGAAGAATCGAGGAAAATCGTTAAACCTGCAACGAGGGTCGGCAAGATGAGCGAACAGATAGACGAGACGGCCGCTAATGACTCGCTTCCGCGACCCTCGCAAAATTTACAACCTGCCTGGCTCGAGTTCGACGGAGCTAGGGTCCCACCTGAAAGGTTTGTCGAGAATCGCGTCGCAGAAACGGACGGGAAAATAAATTGCTCGCCTCACGAAACTGTTCTACGAAGGGGCGCTTCCGTTCGTCCGCTGGAATCGGAAGCTGCGACGGGGATACCGTTCTCGGTGCCGCGCGATAAGGCCCTCCGTTCCCTCGCGATTCCATCGAGAGAGGAGGTTCGCGTACATCGATCGCGCTATCGATCGGCCCCGGTGCTTCCAGAATGACGCGGGCCACGGACAACGATTTGGCGCGGCGCGTGTGAAATGTGAAAACACCGATGCCACGAGCGATCGGCTGTTACGTGGCACACGCGAGATCGATGCCGGATCAGATCCGATACGCAGCTCTCGTATGACCGCTCGCATGGCCCGCTGCCCATCGATCGCGGATCTCGGGAACGATATCGAGTAACGAGCTCGCTGCGAAATTAACGAAAGACTCGCGAGGTGAAAAGGATACGTCTCGAGGCAGCGGCGCGTTGCAGTTCCGTCCGATTTCGAGTCGCGACGCCTTCGCGCAATTCCTAATCGTCCGTCGCGACGAGAGCAACGTCCACGGGCTTGCCTTCCACAACGAACAGGTATACGTGCCTCGTGTCCGTCGTCTCGTCGCGCCGGAGGACGCTCGAGGTGTTTCCGCGACCTTGCGCTCGTTACGCGAAAGAAAGTAAAAGCGACACGCTTGTTGCAGTTGGAACAGCTTCGTCGCTATTTTTTTTTCCCTCCTCCTTTTCTTCCACAGCCAACGTATCCTCTCACCTACGCCCGCCACGTTCCCTCCCCCATCCCTTTCTCGCCGAATCCTGGAATAACGCGAACGCGTACTCGTCGGTGCCCGCTCGATATCGGCCCGGTCGTCGATCGTGGCACGGTGCAATTCCATTGCTCGACTGTATCGGCCGACGCGCTAATGGTTAGCGCGATAAAAACTATGCTTATTAAGCGGAGCGCATCGGAGCAGCGTCGGCGAATCGTAAACAGCTGAGCAGCTTCTATACCGGTGCATCGGCTTCCAGCTTTCTTACCGTGACGCATTGTACGAGCGTGCTTCCACGAACGAAGCTAACGAGGTAGGTGCTCGTTACGAACGTCCGAGCACGGGATGCTCCGCATCGTTGAGACGCGGACGAGTTCAGAGAGGAGAAGCGAGATGGAACGACGGCGGCGAGGACAGAGGGGTAAGGAGGCGGCGGCGGAGAGGAAAGGCCAAGTACCATCGATAAGCATCTTCGATATGTACATACAATAGCCGCCAACGGAGTCGTAGTTTCTCTCTCGGCTCCCTCTCCCCCCCTCTCGTTCCCTCTCACTCCTATTTCTCTCTCTTTCCTTCCTCTCGTTTCGTTGGACCCTGCCAGCGGCCTTCCGTGAACCGCGCGGAACAAGAAAAGAAGAAACGCGCACCTAGTGCACGCGTGCTTACTCGCGTTCCTTTCGGTTCGAATCGATTGCAAACTTATTAATGGTATCGAGGTTAATGCTCGCGCGCTAATCGTCTCGGCGAAAATACTGTTTGCGAGGAATCCTATGTATCCCGACAGCTCGGATATCTTGTAAAAACGTGGTGTTATTGAATAGGCGAGCCGATACGATTATCGAAGTGGAACACCGTCGATAGGATGGCCGGATTTCGGAGACGCTGACGGACGACGATCGAAAAAGCTCGGAATCGTCGAGCGTGGTCGGGTCGAACGGAGCAGAGTCAAAGTCCTCCGTGCATCCTAGCTCGAAGTCGGATCGTTTCTACCTCGGGGCCGTGCCCGAGGAATCGGCAGTTTCCAGCATTCCGATCGAAGAGGGACCCCACGCGCGCGATGTCTCTTCTCTTCTCTTCTCTTCTCTTCTCTTCTCTTCTCTTCTCTTCTCTTCTCTGCTCGTCGCTACCATTTCCGTCACCCTTGCGGCCGAGCTGCCCGATAAAGTTTTTCATTCGTTGGTCGGTGTCGCTCGAACGGCTTAACCCAATCGCGAGCCAATTTTTTTCGCTTTCCGACCCTCCCTCCTCTCGAATTCTTCTATCTATCTTCTTCGAGCGTGGCGATAAACGCGAAGCCACGACATCTTGCCGCGTGCACGGTCGCGAACGCGAATGTTTCCTGCGATCGATTCGGAGCGAACGCAAGGTTTAGTTTCGCGGACGGATGTCGCGTCGCTATTGAAAATTTTCAAACCGGCGGATAATCGAATCTACACGCCGTGGTCGCAAAGATGAGAGAGAGAGAGAGAGAGAGAGAGAGAAAGAGAGAGATTCTCCTTCTCTTCGTCGAAACCACGCGCAGTTTCTCCTCGCCGTTCTCTTTACCGCTTCCGAGCGAACCCACTCTCTATCAGAGGCGACTGCCTCCACCTTCTCCACCTCCTCCTCCGCCCCCTACTTCGCCGCCACCATCCCTTCTTCCATTTCCAGCCCTTGTTCCTCCAGCTTCCCGCGCCGCTCCACCTCCACGACCGCTGCCCCCATCACCGCCGCCGACGTCTCGCCGACCATCTCCGACGTAGCCACCACTCTCGGCCTTCCAGTCGCCTTTCCCCGCCGTGCGTATGGCTAGTCCGACGCAGGCACGGGAACCTGGTTGCTCGAGCGATACGGTGGTGGAAGTAGCAACGGAACTTTAGTGCAGCTGCGACGAGCAGCTGACGCGAAATCGTGCATAGTTGGTGGTCAGGCTTGAGCCACGGAGGCAGCGGTTCGAATTGTCGAACAGTGGGTCTCGTTTGCGAGGCACCGTGCGCGCGATCCGCGCGACCACGGACGACTTCGTGGACGGAGGGAGAAAACAGTGTGCGCATAGTTTAACAAAGAGCGGAAAGTTTGAAGAGGATACGCTAGCCGCGCACTCGAGCGCGTCTCGGGCTTTCCTGGTCGTCAAATGTATCCAGCCTCGATCTATCGCGACCAACGGACAGTAACCTCGTTGACGCGTCGGCGCCGAGTGTCACGGCTGCGTGACAACCCCTCGCCGAAATCGTCCGCTCCGGTAAGTCGATACGTCGACCATCGAATCGCGAGACTCGCGCCACGCGCCGTCGAGAATTTCGATCCGGAATACCGACTCTACGGTGGAAACGACGAAACAAAACGACACGGCGAAACGATGGACGAACTCTCCTCGGAGATTGCTCGCCACGTAGTCGCTAGGCCACCGAGGACGTCTCGGTTAATAACATTAGTCACGGGTACGGATAGATCGATCCCGTCGATGGACGATCGAGGAAAAGAACGGACGATCGCGCGCGCGATACAGGATCGAAGACGGCGCGTAGCCATCTGACAGCTGAGTACGCGAGGCTAGATGTCGCCAGTGACGCGGCCCGCTTTGTCCCGCTGATCGCTCGAGGCTTGCCGGTTCGTTCTCCATCTTCGTTCCTCTTCTATACTCTTTGCCCATTTTCTGTTACTTTTTTTCCTCCCCACCCTCTTCTCTTCACTTCTCTTCTCTTCTCTTCTCTTCTCTTCTCTTCTCTTCTCTCCGCTTTACTTCTCTTCACGACTCTCCGTATCGCTACACTTGGCCAACACTGGGCTCCTACAGCGTACAGCAGGCACGCGCGCGCGTACAAGAAGCTCGCATACCGACGCACACGCGGTCAGATCGCGCGAAAACCCTTCTCGTTCTACGCACCTGTTCCGTTGTTGTCGTCGTTCCTCCGCAGCGTGCTTGCACGCGACAGCTCGTGCCACTTACCTTCAGTTACTTCTCGGGAGCCGGCCACTCTGTTGCCCGTAGGAGCACGCATCGGCGATTCCGCGTCCGTCTTCGAAGCTGACGGCCTTTTCATCGCCTCCGGTTGCAGTTCCTTTCGCCGTAGTAGACTTTTTCCGAACTCGAAATCGACGCGGAAAACTGTTAGCCTATTCGTCCGCGCCTCTTCTGCCGTGTGCCACGGACCTCGCCGTCCTCCTCCTCGTCGGTGACGATCGCGATCGTTGGAAACAAGGGCTGGCTGATCGTTCAGACTGCTTACCGGCAATCTCTGTCACCGATTGGAGAAACGATCTGCCGTATCTCTCGAGTGCTTCGAGGCAAAGTCGATCGCAAGTGCTCCGGTAAACTCGCGCTCGAGCACGCGAGGCCACAGCCATCCTTCCTTCTCCCTTTCTCTCTCCCGCCACTCTCTCTTATCCTTTTTCTTTCTCCGTTGCTCGTTTGTTTCAATCGTATATCGCTTTCCATTGCGATCGCTCGCTCTCCCTTCCTCCCACATCGCTCGTTTACCCTTATTCTCTCACTATCTCTGCCCCCCCACCCCCCAACCCCCCTCACGCTCAGTCTCTTTATTATTCTCTTTCTACATACATACATTGCAAATCCTAGCGCGCCGCATACCACTGTCTCTCTAACGCTCTTTCTATGTTTGTGCTCTATAAGGCCGTGCGTTCGTCGCGAAGACGATTGCGCGTTCGAACCTCTGTCACATGGATGTCAAAGGCTTCGACGCGTTTCCAGGTGACCGAGAGTCGTCGGGAATTAACGAGGTAAACACAACGAACGCCGTTTCTATACGTCGCGTTGTCGCGTGCGAGTGCCGTGTCTCGCGCAAAATCGGCCAGAACCTACGTTTTCTCTCCATCGCGCCGGCTTCCAAGATGCGAGCGTGCCCTCGGTCTCGGCGAGTCGCGATACTTTTCGCGAGAAACTGGTCGCACGATCGCCCCGAGGAAGCGAGAAGGTTTACGTAACGCGGCAAATCGAAATATGTAAGTTCTCGCGCGGTTTCGCAGCGAGTGTAGGCGAGCGAGGGAGATTCGACATTGAACGCGAAGCGCGATCGAAAATGCAGTGTCGCGCCGATGATTCACGGCGCATCCGGGCGTCGATTCATCAGCTTTTTCTTTCGTTGCGTCGAGTCGCGTTGCCTTTTTCGTTTTCCTCCGACGCGATCTTCGTTTCGCAGTATCCACTGGAATTCCATCCGAATGGGGTGTGGTGCGCGAGAAAGAGTGAACGTTGGATGGATCGAGGGTTGGAGAAGCGAACAATATAAATACGTAGGTAGAAATCCGTTCGAGCAGCCGATCGTCGATCGTCGATAGCGGAAAATTTCGCTCGAGTTTTTCCGAGCTTCGAACGCCGATCGTAGGTTTGGCCGCATTTTTCTCGGCCGTAGGAGAGCGCGTAGTCGCGCGAAATTAACGGACGGACGGGAATAGCGCTAGCCAGGACTCGAAGGACCTCGATGAAAGAACGCGCGACTCTGCGTGGAATCGCGTCGATTCGACCCCTCGAACGCGAGCTCGCGCGCAGCCGCAGAAGCGTTCGCTGCAGCGGAGATGCGTCGCGGCGCGTTTCGAAGCTCGCGCGGTTCTTGGAACGACCGCGACGCGGCTGTTACGGAATTCCGTAGAAAGGCTTGGAGATTTGCGCGTGGTTCGTGAAAATATACGAGGATATAGCGCAAATATACTCACAGACGAGAAGGTTACCACAATAATCGGTCCGCTGGATACCCGAGCACGCTCGACGCGCCGCGGGAACTCGTTCTCCGTGCCGCTCGATCGTTCGTTCCTTTCATCTCTTTCCGTTTGTCCGCGACACCGGGGGTTATTACGCGGCGGGGCGCGCCTCTATCCAGCCTTGATCCAAATTCGCGCGCCAGTGCGACGCGCTTTTCCCCGTGAAATCTAAACGTCCATCGATCCTGGAGACGCGACAGAATTCGAGGGTCGCGGCGTTTCGCGTCTCCCGATCGCAAACGCAACCGTGACGCCGTCACTGACGATCTCTTCTGCTTTCTCTTTTTTAGTAAATCATCGGCGGTGTGGGCGACGAAGGCGAAGGCGAAGGCGAAGGCGAAGGCGAAGGCGAAGGCTAGGGAGAAGACGAGAGCGAAGTAGAAGTCGGGACGCGGACGAACGACGACGGCGACGAATATGAGGACGTCGTCGCGACTGTCCCTCGGGCTGTTAGCTCTGCTCCTAGTTTTCTGTTCGTCGACCGATCGTTGCAGCGCTTCCGAAAGCATAATAGGTGAGTGCTCGAACGTCTCCTCGAGTCGAAAGAAGCGCGCGGTCGATCCGCGAGCCCGATACCGACCCGATCGACGGCGAGCGAGGAGATTTCGAAAAGCAACGCCGCGCGTTCTCCTTGACTTTCGACGGACATTGCGGGCAATTCTCGCGGCAAAATTCGGACGAGCCGCTGCTCTTCCCTCGCTCCTTTTCTTCCTGTCCGAAAAAGTCACCGGGACGTTCGAGTCAAGGGGGAATCGGTGTCCGATTGTCGCGACGGGACACGCGGTCGCGTTTCTTCCCGCACGCATTCCTGCGCACTTGAGAAGGAGACGAGATGGAATCGGAAGAGACGCGTGGTCGGCGATTCGTTACGTTGCGGTAGCTCGTGAGGGGTTCGACCGGAGGTTCGTTGCGGGGACAGGAGGATGCAAAGGTAGAAATCGTTCGGGCAGTGGAGAGGATCGCGAGTGCCGACAACGAGCCAGAGCGGTTCGCGGTGTCGGCGACGGCGGCCGTTTCTTGAATCGCGGACAGGTTGACCGCACGTTTTAAAGGAAGGCTGCTTAAAGTGTGCAGGAATACGTGCGTGAGGGAACCGAGAGGAACGTTGACGATGGCCCCCGCCGACCTAACCGACGTGCATCGTTTTCGATGGATCGCGGCTGCGGAGAGGCTGCTGCCCGAACCGGCGATCTCTCGTAGATTTTTGACCGTCGAAGCGCGCACGATCGATCGCATCGGATCGATAGGCTCTCGGCGCGTGTGTCACGTAAGTAGCCGAGCAGGGAAAGAGAGTTTTGCATTCGACGATCGCCCTCTTCTATACGTGTCGGCCACGAACGAGGAAGCGTCGGGGAACTTGGAACGGCCGTAATCGATATCGAACGACCGCCGCGACGGGGCGTACCGATAGCGTCGCACCTTTGCTCGATCGACCAAGGATCGAGCCTGATCGGCCGCCGCTTCTCCGTATTCATTCGCCGTGCGCGGCCTCTGCTTGCAGGAAGTCGAGAAACGTGCGACGTCGAGGGAGAGGATTTCACCGTCGACAAGATTCCGAACACCAGGTGCTTCAATTGCTTGTGCAAGGTAAGACCCACACCTCCGCCGCGACTCTCTTCTCGGCCGCCGCGTCAGCTGGTCGCGGGAATTCCAATCGCCGCAGTTGCGCGCCCGATTCACCCGCTCCGTCCGATTCTCGACGAGCGAATTCCAATCGCGTCGACGCGATTATCTCTTCGCGCGTTGGACGTCGGCCTCGTGGACGCCTCGCGTCCCCTTTCGATTTCGCCAGCGGGCATCGGAAGCGCGCGAAGAGTCCCCTTTCCCATTTCGTATTTCGTGCACGCGCTGGCACGAGCGCCTCCGCCTTCACCGGCCGTAATCTTTGTTATTTTCGAGAGCCGCGACCTTCTCGCCTTCTCGGTACGAGACCACCCGTGACCCGCGTTGAATTGCTTTACGTAATTCGAACGCCAGATAAATCCCAAAGGTTTAATTATAGGTCGCGATAAGCCGCGCGAGAAATAATTGCGCCGGAGTTGGAATTGGAGGCGAGCTCGCGCGGGCTGTCCCACCGGTGCCGCGTCGAGAGGCGATGGTAACCCAAAGCGTCCTCTTCTTTTTCTTCGCAGAATGGTTTCGTCGAGTGCAGGAAGCAGCAGTGCCCGAGCATCGAAGGGTGCTACACGTTGCTGGAGCCGCGCGAGGAGGAATGCTGTCACAGGTGCAAAGGTACGCGACGATAGCTCCCGCCCGACCAGTTCGATCCGTCGAAATCTGCGCTCCAATTTCATTGGCCGGATCGTCGATGCGTCGAGGCGCGAAGCTGAAACGGAAGAAAGAGCGAGAGGAGAGAGTCCGTGGCGGAGCATTGTTCCCGGGGCACAAAGGCGCTTCTGTTCGTTGATACGCCGATAAACCCGAGGAACTTCGGCATCGAGCGCGACAGCTTCTGTTTACACCGGATCCGATCGTCCAGCCGTGCTTCTTATCTCTATGTCCGTCTACTAATTGCGTTAACCGCGACCATTCGCGCCACCGCACCGCCGACAAAATATGCTTCTCCCCTTCTCTCTTCTGTCCCTCTCTGCCCCCAAGCTACTTTTCCCGTCGGAATTTTCCCCGGGAAATTGAAGGGAAAATTCATCGGCGCACCGGTGCCGATAACGCCGGTATCGCGCGTTCACTCTTCTCTGCGTTTATCGAACATTTGTTCCGAACCGTCGAAAGGTTGCGCGCGAAACGGAGTCCACCACGCGTCCGAGACGGAGTGGACCGAGGGAAACGATCCGTGCCGAATCTTCACTTGCAAAGCCGGAGTGATCACCGAGTCTCGACTGCACTGTTACACCCCGTGCTCGAATCCTATCCGGGCTGGTCCCGGTCAGTGCTGTCCGGTATGCGCGGGTAAGTAGACCTTTCTCCGTCCTCGGACCTACGACGATCACTATCGCGTTCGTTTCGCGTCGCAGGGTGCCACGTGAACGGGCAAATGGTGACGGCGGACAGATCGGTGACGACGACCGAGGATCCCTGCGTGACTTGCAGATGCAACGCCGGTCGACTCACCTGCGCCAAACAGGCGTGCCCGGTACTGCACTGCCCTACGTCGAAGATCGTTCACGATCCCGGCGAGTGCTGTCCCCGCTGCAAAGGTAACCGTCGCCCACTCTCTTTCCCCCTTTTTCTTCACCCCTGCTAATTGCCCCTTTTCCAATGGCCACGCGTGCAGGGAGCGGAAGATACTTGTCCCCGCCGAAGGGCGCGTGCATGCTAGGCACGGCTTTGTACAATTCCGGCAATCAGTTCTACCTGGACCAGTGCACGCGATGCAGCTGCTCGAACTCCGCTGTCTCCTGCGTCCGTGAGACCTGCCCGGTGCACGACTGCCCCGCCGAGCACCAAATAGTTCTGCCGGGTCGGTGCTGTCCCCAGTGTCCGGAGGTCGAGGAGGTTCGACCGTCGTGCACGTACGCCGGCAAAACCTACGGGGCGAGTATTTTTTTCGGATCGCTCGCGATCGCCTTCGTTTCGATTAACGACCGGTCCGAGTTTCGCCGCGGGATCCCGTGCAATGATTTAAAGAACCTTTTTTGTCCTAGGCAGGATGGCGAAAGTTGGAAGCTCGACTCGTGCAAGGCATGCGCCTGCATGCAAGGTAAAGTGAGATGCGCGATGCCGATGTGCCCGCAGCTGAATCTACCTTGCCCTCCGAACTCGAGGTTGGAGCACCCGGAGGGCCAGTGCTGTCCCCGCTGCGTCGAAAGTAAGCCAACGAACGTCCCTCGCCGTTCCTCTTCCTCACACTCTAGCCGTTCGTTTTTGTTCCTGTCGCGTAGGCGACGGCGTGTGCACCGTCTTCGGGGACCCGCACTATCGCACGTTCGACGGCAAGTTCTACAGCTTCAAGGGGGCCTGCAAGTACCAGCTGGCCAGCGATTGCTCGGGGCACACGTTCAGCGTCCGAGTGACCAACGACGCCAGGTCGACGAGATTCTCCGCGTGGACGAAGACGATCGCTATAAAGGTGAGACGAACGGCCGGTCCCAAGCGCCGGTTTCATCCACGATAGCGCTGACGCAAGCTTGTTTCGCGGCGGTCGTAGGTAGGCGACTTGAAGGTGAATCTCGGCCAGAAGATGCGAGTGAAGGTGAACGGGAAGAAGGTGGAGGTGCCGTATCGCGTGGCGAACCGGCTGGACGTGAACCGCACGGCGGACAGCATAATCGTTAGCACGCAGATCGGCATCAAGGTTCTCTGGGACGGGATCAGCTTCCTCGAAGTATCGGCGCCGACTTCGTACAGGGGCCGGCTCTGCGGTCTCTGCGGGAACTTCAATTCCCTGCCGAAGGACGACTTCACCAATCGAAAGGGCAGACTGCTGCAAGATCCGCAGCCGTTCGGCCAGTCCTGGCTAGTCGGCGGCGCGAAACGTAGCTGCGCCAGGCCGAAGCCGGTCGCGAACCTGGACCGGGGCAGGCGGTGCAGAGGCCGAAAGGATCACAGGTGAGAATGCTGGACCGCGTCTCGCGTCCCGACGTGTCGCCGTTCCCTTCTAGTAACGCGTACGCTTCCCGGCCATTTTTAAGGCTGTGCAACAGGCTGAGGTCGCAGATCTTCGACGCTTGCCACAAGAAGGTGAACCCGACCATGTACTACAAGGCTTGCCTGCAGGACATGTGCGAGTGCCCGACAGAAAATTGCTACTGCGAGTCGTTCACCGCTTACGCGCACGAGTGCAAGCGGCTGGGCATTCAGTTGCCCCACTGGAGAAAATCGACCAGATGTCGAACCGGTTGGGACCAGTTTTCGGGATCCGGAACACCGCTCGGCCCGCGTTTCCCTTGATTCCTTCCTCGATTTTTTTCTCCCGATCCTCGATCTCTGGAGATGCGAGAAAAATTAGAGAAAAGTTTAGAGAGAGTGATAAAGAGAGAAAGAGCGCAAGAGGGAGAGACAGAGTACGTTATCCAGGATACCAACCGATCGACGAGGGATCTCCCTCGGTGTCCGGGCTCGCCAGATGGGATCAGCTTCGCGAAATTCTTTGCTAGTCACCGTTTGTCCCGTGGTTCGAGCGTCTAACCAAATCCGACAAATGCAATCGCCGGAATCTCAAAATGGCGACGATTCTTCTCTCGTCGCGATTGCGCCGCAATTCTTCTCTTCTCTCCCCGCTCTTTCTTTCTTTCTTTCTTCCTTTCTTTCGTTCCCTTCTCCTTTTGCAGCGATCCTTCAAAAGCTGGAACTATTCTGGAGCACCGTGCAGTATTTCGGCCGATGAGCTGGCTCGCGGCATACCCCTTACAACCCAGTGTCTAAAAGTCGATATTCCCTTTCGATCTTCGAGCGTCTCCCTTCCGCTCTTCCTAGATTTTAAGCGGTCGACCTCTATTCTAATCCAGGCTCTCGCTATTCTCGCGATTCTGTACCTTCCTTGCGGCTCTTTGTTTCGTCAACCCGTTCGTTTGTTTGTTCGATTGTTTGATTGCTGCGCATCAGGTTGCGTGTGTGCGTGTGCGAGTGTTGCGGCGAGTGTATGCGCGTGGGTGCCATCGGATCGCCGATCTCGACGAGACGTCGTCGATTGTACATAAATACATAAATACGTACGTAGGACCAGATTTGCCGAGGGTCGCGGCAATCGTACGCGCAGCAAAATCTTTTTGCCCCGGCCATCGTCTTTCTTTGCTTAGCCGTATTTTTCTTTCTTTCTCTGCGCCTTCTGTCCTATACACCTTCCTCCAACTTTTCTGGTACTTTCACCAGTGGCCATCACGCTCGTTCCTCCTTCCCTGTCCCGTCCACCTTTTTCTCACAATTTGTCTCGTCCGTTAGAACTAACTGTACATAGCTCAAATATAGCAACACACGCGTATGCATAAACGGATACGTGTATGTATATGCGCGTCTGGATGTATCGACGTAATCGTTAACGTGTCGCGGGTGAATCACAATTATACCGGAGATAGTCCAAAGCCTTAGCCAATTTGTATCGATCGTAATATAGAGATATTCTGATATGCGTCGGATACGAACGAAATAAATGAATTATACACATATAAATATATATGTATATATATATATAAACTCGACTTATTCTTTGCACCCTCCATGGAATGAAACCGGGATGTACTTACCGATCGATTCGCTTCGATTCTAATCGAGCTAGAATCGTGGTCGGACGTGCCAGGTCTTATTGGTAACTACCCAATTGATACCAGAACAATCACTGTTCCGTCGAGGTTCCTACAGCGTGGCCAGCCTCGGACTTTTAATCGCGACAAACATTCTTGTGACACGATTCGAAACTTTTATTACGACATTATAAATGCACAAAAACATTTGAAAAATATGTGTGTACGAGCGAACGGTGTAGTATACAGGCATGCGTCGTGTAATCGAGAGAACAACAGACTTAATTATTATGGTTTCGAGAGCAACCGGTGCTACGTGGATTACATCATTCGGTATGTTCCGGATATCTTTTCGTTCTTAAACCTTTATTCATTATTAGCGTCGGATGGTGTTCCATTTCCTCCGAACCACGCGTGTAACAGACAAACTCGTCGGCCACTTTAGCCCCGACGGATTGCACTTTCTTTCGGCGCACTTGCTTGCCGTGTCGAACGAAACGATGGAAGCGACGAACGAACGAATAAAATCTGCCAAAGTGTTCTGTATCGCATTGACGGCCGCTGTTTTCGTGAGTTTTCATTTTAAGGCTAAACGAGTGTGTCTGTTTGTTGTAGCGGAAATGATATAAGCCATAAAGCGATACCGTTCCCCACCCGTTATCTTTACGATACAAACCCTGGAGAGAATGGCGAACGCAGGGTGAGGTAGAAAGTAGACGAAGGAAAAGAGGACAGAGGCCGAATCGGTCAAGATGGGGTAAGCTATTGAACATCGAAGTGAGAGATTGTTCAGAGTTCAGAGACAAGATGGACAAAGACGGCACGCAGAAACAAGAAAGGAGACGCGGAGGAGAGAATGAGGGACGCTAGACTATCTATACCAATGTCGTACATATAGAGCAATCACGGTAGTACGAGGTTTTCGTCTCCCTCTTGAAATAAAGAGAAAAGGGGCAAGATACAGAAACGATTGAACTCGACTGCAGGTGAAATCGCTACGTGTGTTTAACATGCTTGATAATTTCGACAAGAGTGTAGCGCGTCGTTGATGCCACGAAGACGTATGTATTTCGAATCGAATGCTCGGTCCCTAGACCCGCCGTGTTCCTTTACAGCACATTGTTCGAATCGAACTGAGCAATCGTTCCGCTAATCGACAACTACGTTTCGCGCTCTCGTGTCAACGCCGTCGACCATTTCTTTTCGTCTTCCTTGCTTTTCTTCCTGTTTTCGTTCCTTTTACAATCTTCAGACATTCCGACAAGAGAGCGCTGCGAGAAGCGTCACACGACGCGGTGACGCGATACAGTACGTACTAGCTACTCGGAGGCGAGCAAGAAAAAGGTAGAATCACCGTCGAATCTCTTCGTCGACGTTAATTTCTCCCCCCCTTTTTTTTTCTTTTCTTTTTTTTTTTCGTTTTTCCTCGTTTTTGGTACAAAAATAGATCTCGGGCGCAAGTTACGCAGTCTCGCGTCTGAACGTATAGAACTTGGATGAAATTCATCGGCCGAATCTATATCTGGAATGTAAATGTTCCGAGACCGATAACGCTGTACGCTACGCGAAGCGAATCCGGAGCGTAATTTGCGCGCGCTTATTTTAGCCTTTTCGGTAAATTAATGTTAAACGAATTGCTGCCACGCTATTATTGTACGTGCACGCGAGAAAGAAAGTTCCTACCGTGGTGACGAACGATCGAATCCGCTGGCCAACAATCAAAACGGCTATTCACCGACGAGACCACGTAAATCCACCCGATCGAAGAGCAAGATTGGAATCGCCCGCTGAATATGAAAGGCGGGAGCTACCTTACGATATTTACTTATTTATTGGAACACGGTTTAATAAGACGCGATTAATATGTTCGATTTGTTCTGGAACTCGCAAACTCGTATTTATTCTTTGCCGGACAATCGAGATGACAGAGGACGAAGGATATAGCGATCGTGAACGATATACACGTACCACCAGCGCGATCTCTGCCCGACCGATCAATCGATCCAAGTCGCCAACGAAATCACCTGGCGTTTATCAACTCGCGACTCGACCGATCCAAACGTTTGGACCGTTCCTTTGCCACCGGTGTGCAGCATTCGCGAGACTCTACCCTAAAATACTCCATATTTGTCAATCACCTCGTCGTTTCAATCCGCAGATATTCTGTCGAGTCTCGAACGCGTTCCACTGGTCTCGGCTTTTCGCTTCACCTTTGTCACTCGACGAGTCGCGAACGCAAAGTGTATTAAAAAAGGACGAAACATGTGTGTGTGTGTGTGTGTGTGTGTGTGTGTGTGTGTGTTTGTATGCTACGAGAAGAGTACGCGTAGATCAGATCAAGAAGGAATACGTTTGGCGAGCCCGAACGCGGATGTTCCTCTCGTCTTATATGTATACCCTTGAAATTCTTTAATTTTCTGATCGTTTTGCGCGCGGTACCGTTTACCCGCGAACTTGACATAGAACAGTATTAGAAAATGACTGGAGAATCGCAGGCACGAGAAGAGCTTTCTTTGGTAATACGATTGTAATACGATTGTTTTGGCATTCCACGATGCCGAACGCGTTTCAATCGAACAAGGAAGAATAAAAAGGCGGAAAGATATCAACGAATGTTGTACGCAGCAACGAAACAACGATCACCGATGATTGTACTTATTCGTTATCTTCCCGACCACGGACAACGAACGCCGGTTCTAAGCGTTCATTTTAACGACAGCGCCGACTGCGCGACGCAGCTACGCCCGGCATCAAAGGATTATTTCTGGTCGTTCATTTGATCACCGACCTAGAACTCGATATCGACCACGCGGCACGCGTTCCTTCCATGATACGAACGAATGGAATTCATAAGGGAAGGCCTCGAGGTCGTGCTTCGATAATCAATTAACTGTCGGACAAGAGCATCATCGTGTCGTACGCGTTCGCGTATTCGCGCCGCTGATAAATTTCAACAAGTCCCATTGTTAAAACCGCTCCGCTTAAGGATTCGAGCGCTAAGTGTATACGTACGTTGACTACTTACAAAGATTATATCGATCAAAAAGGATTAAACGTTAACAAAGTCTGATAGAAATGTAATACAATTAACGTGCAATTATTCGCAATGATTCGTATAATGTGTACGTCGTACCTCTATATGATGATGCTAATAATATTAATAACAATGACAATAATAATATAATTCGTTTGTTCGGTATTATTATTATTATTATATATATATATATATATATATCTCTCTCTCTGTGTGTGTGTGTGTGTGTGTATGTGTATATAATCGTATGCGCGCCCGCGTGTATGTCTGTTGTATTTTACGTGTACGTGTATATAATATATAATCTGGAAGGCAACGGTAGAGTCTACTGAAGTAATAGAACAACGTATAACAATAACATACGCGGAGGTGGCGGTGGAGCTGGAGGTGGAGGAGGACAGCGAGTGAGAAGTTTCGCGCGAGCCGCGATCGAAACCTTTAGTTTCGTCCACTTTGAACCGCCTCGCGCGAGTCTCGCGTTATTCTTCCTCTTCGAAATACAAGTTAAAACGTTTCGAGGTATCGAACGCAGCCGGTCGAAACGGTGGAAGATGGGTGTAGGGGGATCGGGGACCGGGGATAAAACCGGGTCACGGGACGACGGGGACAATGGGACGGAAGAGAAAGAATATGGTGAAAGCCCTGAGTAGCGAAAAGTCGGAAGATGAACACCAGATAGTGGTGGGAGTAGAACGTACGAGGAAATTACAACTAGCCTGTGACTTAAAGTACCCGATATAGATTTAAACGTGTTGCACGAATTCCGGATTGAGAAACGAGAAGCCCATGAACTCTGTCTGATCCAAGTTCATCATGAACAACTTGTCCGTGGGCGTTAAATCTGTCTTCTCCGACGTGAACTGTTTGTCAAAGTTGCTCACATCCTTGCGGTCTCTCTGCGAGGAACGATCGTCGCGTTACTTCCACCTGTATTCTGTATTTCCATGATCCACCCATTAGATACTCACGATTTTCGGCTTGAACGGCGGCTGCACCTCGCGATTCTCTATCTTCTCCCAATCGATGCGCCGGAAGAACGCGTGACTGCGAACGTCCTCCTCGCCCCTGAATCCACAGCCGAGCCTCTTCACCGGGTTCTTGGTGAGAAACTGAAAGGAGAATCACGGTGATCGGTAGATGAATGTCGCTCGACGCGCTCGACTGACGCGCTTACCGCTTTGCATATTTCCCTCGCCTCTTTCGACAAGCTCTTCGGGTAGCTGACGTTATGCTCGGTGATCGCGGCGAACAGCTCCTCTTCGTCCTCGCCGTCGAACGGGGGCTGACCTACCAGCATTTCGTACAGCAGCACACCGTACGCCCACCAATCGACCGACTTCCCGTACGGCTGATACAGTATAATCTGCAACGAGCGGTCGAATCAATTTCGAGCCAAGTTCGCCGGGACAATCGCTGACGGATACCGACCTCCGGAGCTATGTAGTCGGGTGTTCCGCAGAACGTTTTGGTAGTCTTGTCCCCCGTGATGCCCTCCTTGCACATACCAAAGTCGGCTATCTTGATATGACCGTCTTGATCCAACAAAACGTTGTCCAACTTGAGATCTCGATAAACGATACCGCGGACGTGAAGAAAGAAAAGACCGATCGCTATTTCGGACGAGTAGAACCTGCGGCAAAGAGGAACAATGTGATTAAGCTGCATCGAGGTTCGACGAAATTGCTCGACGATCCTGAAACTCACACTGCGACCGGCTCCTTGAATTTGCCGCACTGCTGTATCTGATACATCAAGTCGCCTCCGTTCACGTACTCCATTACGAAGTACAGCCGGTCCATGGTTTGGAAGCAAGAATGCAGCTGCACCAAGAACGGCGGTTTGCTCGACAACGCCAAAACACGTTTCTCGACCATAGTGCACTCGACGTCGTCGTCCTGGATGATGATGTCCTTCTTCAAAATCTTGATAGCGTACAGTTCGTCGGTGCGTTTCCTTTCCGCCAGCATCACCTGGAAACGTGAAAATTGGATATCGCTCGCCGAAACGAAGATAGCAAAAGCGACGTTCGTCCCCAGGGACTAACTTTTCCGAAGCTCCCCTTGCCGAGCACCGTTAGGAAATTGAAATCGTGCGCCCTTATCAAGTCGCTCCTGCCCATATTGTGCGGCACGTCCTTGTCCTGGGTGGCCGTGGACTTCTTCGTGACCGACGTTTTCTGCGGGACAGAAAGCGCAGCGAGTTTGACGGGAAATCGTTCGCCGAAAGAAACGTACCCGCATTTTCGATTTCAGTTCGGCCAGATCGACACCTTCCTCCGGCACAGGTACGTTGTAAAAGTCGCCCTCTTCTTGCGTGAGGAGCTTGAACCACCCGCTCGCAGGTGCCTTGATTAGCTCCGATATCCCGAAGGAAAGCGAACCCATGAAGTCGTTTCTCGACGTGCGATCCCAGTCCCAAACTTCGATCAAAAGCCGCCTGTCCTTGTCCTCCGGTTTCAGATCGCTGCAACGCCAAACCGTTCGTTGCAAGGGCGTTTAGTCGAAAAGCAACGGGCAACTTACAAAACGAGCGTCTCGTTCCATTCCGGATTCAACGAGGCCTTGATTGTCTTCGTTTTCTTCTTCACGTTGTCCGAATCCGGGATCAACTTCAGCTTGACGTAAGGATCCGACAGACCGTTCGGATCCATAGGAATGAGATTTCGTCCCTGTTTCACTGGAATGGCGGCACAATCTCGTGATATTTCTCGCGATATTTAACGGAAGGACATCGTTTGCACCGATCAAAGACAGTTCGGTTCACCGTCTCGGCCCTCTCGGACGGAAGGAGCTTAATTTCCCCGGTAATGGCTATCTAATAGTAACGATCACGCGTTTGCCCGATAATCTCCTTCTCCGGCCATTCGAGAGGCCGTTTCACGGAAAAGCTTCGATAAATCGATCCAAAGATATTTTTAATGGCAATTATCCCGGGAAAGCGTGGAAAGACTAAATCCGTTTACCATGCCGTCACGCCCGATAAAGTACCAAGCCTACGTAGAGATCCACTATACTATAGAGATCGATACGACCATGGTCCCGCGTTTCAAGGAGTTAGTTGGTTGCGGCGTCGCGTCGTTCCTTTCGAAACCGTGTACATAGAGGGATGCAAAGATAGACACCTACCTTCGACGGTGAGCTTGCTTCCGGCACACGTGATGTTCAAGTATATACGACCTCGTCTTTCGGTGTGATCGCATCCGCATAGATTCGGCACGCTCTCCTCGCACCTCTTGTGTACGTTCATGTCGCATGCTACGTTATCAGATTACGAATGATTATCATCGTTGCTCGATGCTCGCTAACACTTAAACATTGCAGCCAGACCGGCATTCTCGTTTATTTTTTCTTTCCCTTTCTATTTGGCTCATTTTTCTGAACTTTTTCATTTCATATTCTGCATTTTTGGCTGAAAGTATCGGTTCGAGCAGCGGGGCACAGGATAGGCGCGGTCCTTCACGCGTTTCATTCGCTATCGAAACTGCAGCTGTCGACCGTTTCTTTCTCTCTTTCCGTTTCGTTAAGGTTTATCCCCTGTCCCGCGTTACTTCGCTCTCCTTCGTGAAAAAACTAATCGAGACGCGCGATCGCGGCTGCAGTCGAGAGTGCACACGCGCGAGATTCGACGAACGGCCGTCCGAAAACCATGCTTGGATGACGGGGGTTCGTGCTTGAATCGCAAATGTAAATGGGATTGCACGAATTACGAGCTAGCGTTCGATTAGACACCTGCCGGCGACTCGTTGGAAGAACGTGCCGGGCATTTCGCGATCGCTCGATCATTCGAAGGTACCTCGTAATCCTTGCATGCGGAAGGTGAAAAATACAACGAGAAGCGGCAACTACAACAAAATGTACGTGGTCGGCGGCTGGTTGCGGCGGTTCACCGAAACGATGAACGACATCGACACCGCTAACGCGAAAGGAGGGAAGTGTCCGTTCTCCCGCGCGTATGCTGCACATCGTCAAGAAATTAGAAGAGACGTGTAAAATGTTGCAAGTGAAACTCTAGCGATCCGTCACAGTTTCGAGACACACACGAGCGTATGTACAGACACGTACATGTATGCATCTAATGTACATCGAGAGAAATACGAACAAGTAACTGGTATCGCAAAGGGACAGGTACAATCGGCTGGTAGGCAAAGGCAACCGATGAACGAGATGCGATCGAAGAAGGGTTGCAATAATCGCCGAGGGAACGTAAAGTATATCGGGTTCCCGTTTACCTCGCTAACGAGCATAGGTGAAATCTACGTGCACGTATACAATATTGTACGGTATAATCACGAGCATGCACAACAATTACGTGTTGCATGTACAAATCTCTAATTGCAAATACATGTGTATACAGGACGCGGACAAACACCGCGCGTACAATCTTGCTAAAGTAATCTACGTGTAAGACGACGAGCTCTCTCAACGATACGACCGTGGACGTGGTAAAAGGGAGAAAACGGGGTAAGCAAGCGTGGAGCCAGTAGGGCAACAACCGGGTGGAAGGTACCAAGGCGTGTGCTCCGTTTACTCCGAAACAGTACGGGAAAACGTTCGCGGCCAATCACGGTTCAGCGATGCCAGCGTGGCCGCTGACTATCGCCCCGCGGAACGAGCAACCGTCCTTACGTGTGCGTCGTTTCTTTCCGACGGATAGGTGTAGCAGGGTGAGCGCATACGTGGTGCACTCGTCGCTTTCACGGTGAAACAGGAATACATATGTTCGGGGTACAGAAATAATACACGGGCATCAATAGCTGAGCATTTTCGACCGAAGCACAAAGCGAAACCCTTTCTATTAATAGACGCAAGTGACAAAGGGCGACAGCAACGGCGGCGAGATCAGAGAGGAAAGGATTCTGTTAAAAGAACGTTTACTTGGAGGTCGAAAATGGTGTGCTCTCAGCAGGGCGGAGAACACGAGACCTTGCCTGCCGATTCTCGGCTCGATCGATTAATCTACACGCGTTGTGTGCTTGCACGCGACTAGACTGTACTCGCCTGTGGGAGATGGACGCGATCAAGATCACAGCTGACGCATTATCTGGGCGGCATCTACGACCAAGAGGAAGACCGGGAAGCAACAGTTACACGTGGATGGGATGCTCCTACTCGAGAGCGAAAAGTAGCGTCGTCTTTTGGAAGGTGGCGATGGAGGAATGGGGCGGATTTCGCAAATTCATCGTCAAGTTCGTAATACGGGTGTCGGTTCGCCTAGATTCGAGACAGGACCGAAGCGCGTTTGCGTACTTCGAATGAGATGCAATGTATGCATACGCGGGCAACACGTAAGTATGTAGAATTGGCTAGAAGCGATGCAGCTTCGTCTCGAATCCAGGCGAACGCAAACTCCAGCTTTGAACGTATTTGGCTACGTGAGGGTAAACGCGTGCGCTAACTAACCGATTCGTGAATCGTACTGCGGACTGAGAGTTCGTTTGATTTGAATGTTTGTTAACTACCTGAACATTTAAGTCCCTGATGCGCGATACCGTGAAGCATCGAGCCGCAGTGGTCGCAGAAGGTTGGCGTCAGGTAGGTGAAAACCTCCCATTTGTGTGCGGCGCTTATCTGGGAACAAGAAACAGCATCCCGGGGATGCCCGGTCCTTCATTGTGTTCTAATCCTGTGACTCCGAAACGATGTGGGTCGAATCTTTGCCTCTACGGAGCGGAAGCTGCCGTCGCGTTTACTCGGCCGCGCAAATTTCTCGCTACGATTAAGGTACGAGACATCCTTCGCGGTTGCGCGGTAACCATGAGAGAAATCTCGAGAACGACGAGAATCGAGGACTTTGGATCGAATCGGTCTACGATGAGAGATAAGGGGCGGAATGACCTCGTGGAAGAGGGACGATCGCAGCTCGTGGCGAGATGCGTTCGCGCTGCGATTCGCCGGGAAGACACTCTCGTTTTCCTCCAGACGCGACGGTAAATTAAAGTGCTTCCATTTTTTAAGGGATTCGTCGTGGATCTGGGAATGTCGTCGGAGATGCGTTTTATAGGAAGACGGTACCAGGCTCCCGATTCAAGCGCAACAAGGGGCAACGAAGTCTTCTCGTGCTGGTAAACGTATTTGCCTCCGACGAATGGACCTCTGCCGTGGCCGCGGATATCCGGTTAAATTGTCCGCTAATGTTTTCTTTCTCGGAAGTGGTTAAAGGGTCGCGCGGTTTGCCTTCGAAATTGAGTTCGTCTCATCTGCCCGGCATCCCTTCTCTGCGAAACGCAATGAAGATGGAAAGGCGATAGAATGAACAAACGAATTGTCCCGGATGGGCCGAGAAGCCCAGACAGCGATGGAGAAAAACGGTAGCCGGTTTTATCTCTCCTTCGCTTCAATTCCCGGGGCTTTCCTCGCGGATCGCAGGCTCGAGCGTTTAATTAATTTCCACGCTCTTCTTTCCCCGACCCTGATACTCGACGCACCCTCTCCCGGTCCCTATCTCTCTCGTTCGCTCCCGCGTCTTCTTCCGAGTCTATCCTCTCGGCCCATCGGCAAAGGCGTTTTCCCCCTTACGCCGGTACCCCTAATTGCTTCACTATCTCGCGCGACCCTCGTCGACTACGAAGCGTAGAGAAATCGTGAGGCGGGGCGCACCTTTTTCTCGATCGTTTGCGAGCAACGACTCGAATTGCGATGGAGCCTGACGCAATTGGTTCCCGCGCGACGCAAATACATTTCCATAGCATCCGAACCGGTCCCGCGAGGAATGCACGCACGGTGTTGGAATCCGAATGTGGTGGCCCACAGTGCGTCTCGTAAATAAAAGTTCATAACGTGATGCGGGACAGATTGGTCAGTAGAGACACGTAGAAGCGAATTTACACATAATACACCGAGACAAACTGTACAGGGAAAGTAGAAGATCTATTTACAAAATATACAGATCGTAGATTTAAAGGATCGAAGCGTCGCGATATACGAAACTGCCTCCTCTCTCCCTATTCCTCTTTATCTCCCTGCGAATCGGTTTCACCTAATCTCGTATCTACCGCGAGAATCTACTTTTACGAACTTCATGGAACCCCGACACTGGGTTGCGCAACTTTGGCTGTCGATAAAGAACGAAGGGGGAACATTGGTGAAAGTAATTTCTTCCAGTTCTTTCAACCAAACGAGGAACGAAAACTAGAGACACATAGAGAGAGGAGGACGAGGCGAAGAAAGAAAGCAGAGAGATCTCTCTGTCCCTTCCTTGCCGCTCCGTGCGCGTTTCCCCGTCTTCGATCCTTTTCCCCCGTTTCCGCTTTTCTGAGAGAAACAGGTAAGTAGATAGGCATTTTCCTGTGCGCACATAGAAGTAAACACTTGGCGCGCAATATCCATGTACACCCGCAATCCTATACGTATACATTCAGGGGCACAAACAGCGATTCCTGCGATCAAGGCGCACGAGAGACGGGACGATGAAGATCGCGTTTCTAGGACACATCTATCGTTAACCGTTCGTGTATTATGGCAGCGATCGGACAAAAGTGATAAAGTATGATAAGAGTCGCGAATAAAACGCGTTCTCCCCCAACGTGTCCGTGCACCCGTTTCCTCGACCGTGATTGCGACATTCGCAGGCGCTCGAATCGCTACGTACACCGTATGCACGTGAATCCAAGACTTTTGCGCAGAGGGGCAAGCTTTGCGAAAGAATATTTACAGAAAGGGGAAGAGGGCGAAGTGAAATAAGTAGAAGGAGAAGAAGAAGAAGAAGAAGAAAACAGAAAGAGAGAGAGAGAGAGAGAGAGAGAGAGAGAGAGGGGGGGGGGGAAATAGAAAGTACAAGAAAATGAAGAAGAAGACCAGAAGAAGATTTGAGGAACAAGACGAAGATAAAGCAACACCACGAACAAACGGTGAGGCAAAGACAAAATGTACGATTAGTAATGTTATGTGCAACAGTGTCCGTGTCCTTTTCCTTTTCGCGTGTCTGTGTGCGTGTGACTGGTTGTGTGTTCTCGTTTCTTTCTGTCCATTTTCTTTGCTTTTTAATATGGTACCTTGGCACTTCATGCCCTGGTGGATGACACCATAGAGAAGACTACCGCAGTGGTCACAGAAGGTGGGGCTGTTGTAGGTGTGTTGCTTGAATTGGTGCTTCGTCCGCGTGTCCTGCGTTATTACACCATTACACCGTGCACACACACGCAGACTCTCGGGTTATGGCGCAAGGATCGTGATCGGGAACGAGTGGGCCAAGGATCGTTCGGTGTCGTGCGATTTCCCTGATTAAGCGTCGACCCATCGGATCGAGCGGGCAATTCGCAAATGAGACGTCCGCGTTATCGAAAGTTCGATTGCTGCCTCGCGTTCAGGGAAATCGACGCGCGATCGACACAGCAAGGACGTACGGTTCGGAGGTGTGCGTAGAAAGAGTCATCTTTTAAGCGTAGAAGCACAAGGAGATCAGCAACAAGGTCAAGGAAATCGCGCTAGGACATTGATCGTTTTTCTTGGATCCCCAATAATAAATAAAAACCAGCTTCATCCGCGACAATGGGACAACGAAACGCTCTCGGCTGCTTTCTGCGGCAAAGTCGAAGGAAAGCGCAGCGCGCGTGCGAATCGATGGATCGAATCGCTTTTCAAGAGGCCCGGTGACCAGCCGAGAGCGTTGTTCCCCGCGTAAAACGATATCGGTCAACGAATCTCATCCCTCTATTCGTCCGCATAATTATTCCGTGTTACAAGCGTGGTTAAACGAAGCGCAGAAAACGCTTAGGCCAATCGTGCGCGGTGCGAGAAAACGTGGAAAAATGTATATATAGCTCCTAGCCCCGGATGTCCTTTCCCTGTTTACTCCAGCCGAGGATCATCCCCATTTTTTAATCTCGCATTACGTTCGTATATTAGGTCTCGGTGCGACTCGTTTCTGCCCGCTACCCTCTACACGCTCTCTAGCTCGCTCGTAATTGAAACGCGAGATAATCCAGCCCGACGATCGGGCTTGCGCGACCGTTCGGAGCGTTCAGAGCGTTCAGAGCGTTCAGAGCGTTTAGAGCGTTTAGAACTTTTCTGTTCCCCTAGGTAGGCATCGTTTCGGCACTCCAAGCGAGCGTCGTCGATCGTGCGAATTTCATCAACCGGGGGAGGGGGAAAAAAAAAGCGGAATCCTTTAAATCGATTCCATCGTAAAAATACGCTCGACGGCGCGGCGTTTCGTCGACGGAAAACTCGACCTCGATATCGACCCGACAGCGACCTTCCTTAACTGTTCAACGCTTTTCGCAGCAGACACCGCCTATACCCTCGGCGCTCGTTACACACACTTCGGACATGTGTTCAGCGCTCGTGCCACTAATTAACGCGTACTTAGCCGAGAGCGAGCGTGACCGTTGCGTCGCGTAACTCAATAATCGCCAGAAGCTGATAGTGGACTCGCACGTGCTACTCCAATCACGCTCCTTCCCTTCGCTGTCCGAAATTCGCACTGATCCGACCAATTCTCTCCGGGTAAGAAAAACATCCCGCGCTACAGCGAAGAAGGGTGCGCGAGCTAATCGAATCCCGACGTAATCACGGTGAAATCACGATGAAATCACGATGAAATCACGGGGAAATCACGATGGGAGGAATACCCTCGATTTCAAGAACGAGACACGCGTTCCGTGGAACGTCCTTGGCTTCGGACGAAAGAGAGAAAGGCGCGATAAAACTGCGTCGAGATGGAAGACTAACGAAAAGAAACGTGGGTAAGAATGCACGTTCGTCTATACTCACGTCAGAGTCAGCCCCCTTGTCCGCGCCAGGGCACGTGAACGTCACGTACTCGTGGCATCGCTTATGAACAACGAAACTGCAGACTGAAACACAAACGGGAAAAATGGATCCGACGTTCTTCCACGGGAGGATACACCTGTGCGGAACGTCGATCGTGTCGTGGCTCCGATGATCTTACCTTGGCACTGATACCCCTGCTTCCCGAAGCCCCTGAAACAAAAGTTTCCATCCCGAGATTAATTTTTTCGCAAAACCTTCGATGCCTGTTTGCTGTTTTGTTTTGTTTTGTTTTGTTTTGTTTTGTTTTGTTTTGTTGTTGTTGTTGTTGTTAACAAACTATCCAGCTGCGACGCGTGTCGGTGCAAAGTTTACGTCGCGGCCCGTCCCACGTTTATCATTCGCGTCTTCGTGTTTAAGCGAGCCGCCACTAAACGAACAAAGGGGTCACAGGCGTAACAGGTACAAGTTGAACCTCGATCCAGATACGTTTCAATTTGCTAGACGGCGTCGAGTTTCGATGGCCGGCCGAAGCTCGATCGAGAGACGGAGGAACGGTTCGATCGGGAAAAGTCAGCGGTCGAAAGTGCATTTTCCGCGTCCCCTTTGTTTACGGGCTCCGACGAGGGATGCTTTTGTGCCGGACCCGTCAACGATTAAGTCAGCTTCAACGAGCAGATCGATATTTCAAAGTGCTGCCTTTCCGGCACCAGGCGGCCGATCTTTCCGATCCCGTGGATATCGCGACCGATATTACCACCTTCTGTCAGCGATTCAAACGAAACGCGATTTCACAGAAGGCCGAAAACAGATAGGCTTCGATCGAACCCCTTTCGAGAGAAACTGTCGGGCGCAGCATCGATGGATCGGTGCGAAACGAGCTCTCGCATGATAAGCAGGGCGAACGTACTCGACGAAAGGATGACGCAAATCCAGTAGAGGCGAGTCGCGCAGCAGAGGGGGTGGCTTTCCATTGCATCGGTCCGTCCGGTCGGACGAAGCGCGGGGTGATTCCAAAAGAATAAACGAGAGGCATGCAGGAGGATACGCAGCTAAGGGAAAGAAGGGAGCGGAAAGAACGCGAGGGAAATCTGCGATTAGCCTACATTTCTTCCACAGCTCGAATCGAAACACGCGGCTATGCCCGCATCGAGCGGGGTTGCAGCTGTCATCGTGGCATCGCCCGGAAAGAAGAGGGCCCTCGACCATTCGCAGGCCGATGCGACGGGAGCTACGATTACGCTGGAAGACTGAGTTTGCCGTGGGGGGAACGGACAGTATTCTTATTGCGCGATGCCAATGGTTTTGTTCCCCGTTGTCCTCGCGCCTAAAGGGCTCGGCGAATGGCCAGACTCTACTTTTCATCGAGCAACTCGTGAACGTTGCTTCGACGATTTCGTGCGAGGTCGATCTTGCGAACCTTCTCGTTGATATTTTTGCGCCCGTGTGCCCGAGCGACCGCGAGAGTTATAGCCGAGATGACAACGTGCCGCCAGTTTCTATTTTAGATGCGAACGCCCTTTGGAAAATTAAGGTCGAATTAGTCGACCGGTTCCGCTTGGTCGTCCGTTGTGCAACGAAGCCAAAAGGGAGCACCGGTCGTGCAACATTCGTACGTAGCGGCGCACGACCGCCGAATTAAACGCGATCGTAAAATTAGTATCCGCGTGGCTGCCCGCCCACGATTATCGCGCGAATCGGCGGGACACGCGTCCCTTGTGTCCGACGCGAAAGCCCAAGTTCCTGTCGCGCAACTTTTCACGAGGCAATTTTCAGGTCCCTCCGTCGGGCCGAGAGTCGATAAGAGAGTCTGGGACGGGAAGGATAGGGCGGTAACAAAAATTCGCCTCGCCACGAGTATGTACACGCTTTTCTGCCCTGCTCCGTGCACGCGAGATCGATCGAGCGGAGCACGCCAGCAAAGAAAGAAAGGAGAAGAAAAAATGCAACTCCGCTCGCGAAGAAGAAGAGGACGGGCAAAGTGTCCTCTCGGCCCTCGAATTCCAAACTCTACAGTACTATCCTTGCCCGTCCCCGACTAATTGTAAAGGGCGAAGTCTGTGCCCCCCTCTTTTTTTTCAAGGAAATCCAATCAATCGGAAAGTAGTGTATCGCCGTAGCGGCAGGTGCTTCTTGGACCGCGACAGGTTTCCCCAGTCTCATCGTGAGCCGCAGGGACCCTCTGGATCGCCGCGAATCCATCGAAAGCCTTTTGTTCCAGGCTAATTGGGTTCGCTCCGTTTCCATCGATTTTCTAGTCTCCGCGACCCGCCGTTGCAGCAGCCGGCTAAAAATTCCCGAACTTGCTGGCTATCAGTTATCGACCGCGTGACTCTTTGTTCGAAATAGAAATCGCTTCGAACCAGCGAACGCACGCGTCCTTCGGGTCGTGCACGATCGACGATCGATTTTCCTACGTATCTCGTTTAGAACGCGATTACTCCCGACGACGCGCATCCCGTCGTTCAATCATTGCTGGACAAGAGGTAGGAATCGGTCCGCGAGTCGTGCGATTACCCGGTGAAAGTAAAATCGGGGGAAAATCAATAACGCGGAATTCTCGTCGTTCGATGGAAAATTCAACAGGCAGTTCGTTGGCCTTCGGCCAGAGCGCAACCCCCTTTTCGTGAGCAGTGGCTTTTCTCGACGTCGCCACGAAAGTATTCGCCTTGACGCGCAGCCATTAGATAAAATATAGATGGTACGATAAAGCGTCGCTGGTAAATTATCGCCGGGCGATAGGCATCGTTTCCGCCCCCGTAGCAAGGCAACCCTGTTCACTACCTCGTAAAGGCGACGCGCGTGTTTGCGACGATACAATCGGCGCGCGACACGACTCTCGTGAATTCACGAGGAATGACCGGGACCGTTGGAATTTCCTGGCCCGATATTGGCGCTTCGCGATCGAACGCGAGCCGATGACGCAGGGACAAGGCACGATGCATTCGCTCCTCTTCAAACGCGACATCGATCTCGACAGGCATCGGATTCGAGTATCGTTGAAATATTATTCCTGCGCTAGCATAGGTGGTTCCTTTATCGAGAACGAAATTAACGTAGAAGGGGAAAATAGGGGTTCAAGATTTTCTCCGCTCGCGAGGGTGGTTTCGCCGATAGATTAGCCGGAAAATACGAGAAATGGAACGGCCCGTGGAGAATATTTCTCGACTCGGTTACACGCTCGACAGTAATTGACCTTTTCCGCGTCGCAAGTTCTCTCTTCGAAGGCCCGCTGCTCTTTTCCGGGCCAGCGCAGCGACCGGCTTATTTCACTACCGACTGAAAAATATTTCCAGCGATCCATAAAAGGAAATTCGCCACGCGCGTTTTCGTATACGAAGAGCCAGCTGCAACAATGTAAAAGAATGCGGTTCTCTCCTGCCCCTCTACCCGTCCCGTTGCTTTGCGATACTTTTGAAATGCGAAGGCAAGGGTTACGAAATCGTTGCCTCTTCCTCGGATGGAATGAAATTTCGCGCAGCGTCAGCAGCAAGCGAGGTGCATCGAAAGCCGAGGCTCCCGAGCAAACGGACATCCAATAGCTGGCTCGACGTTTACGTATCCCGTAACGAAGAAAATTCCTCTGGCCATCTTCAACCCCTTGAACCTTGGCGTTTCGTCGTTCATCGATATCGGCGGGCGAATTCGATCCGTCGATCGAGGAGCGAACGCATTTATGCCTGCATTTATATCGCGCAATAAAGCCAATCGGTGGCCGGCGATTGCCACGTTACCAAAGTATGGACGCGTTATCTGGTTTTGCGAGTGGAAAGCGGCGGACACGCGTACAGAGCCGTGAGCGCGTAATTAGAGGCAAGTCGCTAGACCGTGTGTGTCGCCCACGCGGATAAAAGCAAGTTCGTCACGCGAAACCGCACAACTCGATAAGGTCTTATGGTTTTAAATACGTTACGTCTGGCGAACGCGACACGTGATTCACGAATAGACAGAAGCCGGTGAAATAAATCTCGCGATAGGCCGCGAGTACGCTCGACTGGCTCCTATCCTTGCGGCCGCTCATTTCCGAGAGATTTGTATGGAATTCTCTCCGGACGAATGTGTAACGTACCGGAAGAGGATGCGCCTCGCGACGCGGTGAGCAGCCGCGAGAAAAGGCGTCGAGGCCCGATTTTCATTTAGAGATCGGTCCGGTTCGCATCGGATTCAATCGGATTGTCCCGGTTGATCGCGTGGAATTACGGACGGGATCCCGGTTAACCATATTTGTCACGATTTAACCCAATTAATCGACGCCGATCTCCTTAACCGAATCAAACTGGAACGAACTAAAAGCAGAGGAGTGCGCGCTGCAACGAGAAAACAGCGATGATTATCGAGGCACCCGAGACCAACAACGTCTACGCTTCTCGATCGTTCGACGTTTCTTTTGCCTCAAGAAGGCAATAATGACAAAGGCTGCGGAAGAATCGGATCGGAAACGTCTGTTGCGCTCGTCCTCAACGGCAAAATCGATGTCGGTAAAACAAGTTAGTTTGGTTTCTGGGTCGCTCGCTATTGTGCGTCAACGCCTGTAACCGTTTCAACCAAGCGCGAATGTTGCGCGTTACACATCGTCCGGATTATAACGCAAGACGTAACCTTCCTTCTTTTTTTCCAGCAATGTTCCAACCATGAATCGATCGCTGCTGAGCTGCTTAACAATCGTACGCTAATCGTTCAGATCAATACCATTTGTTCGATATAATTGGCTCTGCAATTATTTCACGAAACATTCCATACGCCAGTCGGAGATATTCACGCTTCTAGCTCCTGAACGGATGCTGTGCACCACTTTGACATTTTATACAATTTAGTGTGTCGCTCGACAAGTGGCGCGTGAAAATCGCGGAAGGCGACTCGATCGGCGAACGGTCAATCGTTCGAAGACGTTCGAAAAACGCGCGCTCCAAATTGACCAACTCGTTCGGTCGACGTTTCTAATTTAGACGAAGCGCGAGTCTTCTCAAGGCCGAACCGTTTAAGCGTTGCTCGAGTTGGTCTACCGGCAGCTAAGTGCTGGATTTGTGTATCTGCTCCAAAGGAGAGGAATCGGCAATTCTAAATGGTAAAATAGTATCCAAACCGAAATGGATAATCGGCGCGTTAAATGAACCGAGCTCGATTGCACGAAGAAAAACAATCGATAAGAGTAGCGCGAAAGAAACGGAGGGTCTATTGGCTAAAGAGATATGATTTTTTTTTTTTTTTTTCAGGGCTCACCATATAAAGTCTTTGCAGTGGCTGCAGAATGTCGGCTGCTTGAAGAATCGCGGCATGAAGCTATGATTCTTGACGACATAGACATTCTTCTTCTTGAGGGCGCCCTTTCGCCCTCGGATCTTCTTGGCGAACGCTGTGGTAGCATCCCCGGGCCCGAGGGAATCCTCGCATGTGTTGTTTGCTTCCTGATCGTTCGCCATCGCACGCTCAACTGGTCGATTCTCCTATAGAACGGTCGAAACGAATAGTTCTGGAGGTTCGTTCGCAGCTCGGACACTTACGCGCCACTCTTCTCCGCTGCACGGGTCCCGCGGCTTTTCCTCGACTGTCACACGTCAGTCGAAAGATGCACGCGCGCACACGAATCGACCCTGGCAGGAGAGTCGTGACGGAGAAGAGTAAAGCCGTCCGAGCGAGCCAGCAAACACGGGAGCCGATGCGGTGGAAAACGGTGAACGTTTGTAAACGCGTGAAAGGACGAAGAAAAGTCGTCCGCCGAATCGCTCCAAGTGTCGCGTCGAATATGAGCTTGCTCGTTCGTATTTACGGTAAGTGATGTATGTACTTGACGCGCGGTACTCGTGCCGAGACCGACGGCCACCGTCACAACGACTCTCTGCCTTCGCTTGCCACCGACGTTCTGTCACCTTCTCCTTCTCCTCATCCTTCTCCTGCCCCCGGACAGCGCCTCTTTCCCATCCCACCCTTGCCAACCTTTCTTTCTCTCTCCTTACCGATGCTCGGCCGCCAGCGCGAGAGCGCGCGCGCTACTTCACGCTTCCCTGCCCTCTAACACCGCCGCCACCCTCGACAGGCGGTCCCGGCCCAGAACGCTGCCCCGTCGCATTCCCTGACCGTAGCTTCCATCTCTACCCCCGCACACCTTCATCCCTTTATTCTTCTATCAATTACCTATGTTTCCCCCGGCCCTTCGCACATTTTTCTTTTCGAGTCAGAATATTCGCCAGCAGCTTTTACCACCTCCTTTGTTTCGTTTCGATCGGGTCCAATCGTATCTACCTACAAAAGTCCAAAGTATATGTATAGTCATCGAAATATTCACTCTGCTTTTCTATTCAACATTTTTCTCCCCTTTTCATCCTTCTCGCGATACGCTTTGTGCCTCTTTTTTGTTCCCTGCCTATGTATTCTTTCATCTTTATAGTAACTTTTGCGGCGGCTCTCCTTCTTTCCCCTCTCACACTCTCTCTCTTTTCGCATACACCTACTCGAGGCTTCCCCTCTCTCGAACCAGCCGATAATTTTAGATTCTCGGCGCAGCGGCTCGACACGGCCACTGCTCAGCCTGCGCTGCGCACTCGAATATCGACATTCGATGTTCGCGAGAGCCGCGAG
Source organism: Nomada lathburiana (assembly GCA_963667235.1). Taxonomy (NCBI): domain Eukaryota; kingdom Metazoa; phylum Arthropoda; class Insecta; order Hymenoptera; family Apidae; genus Nomada; species Nomada lathburiana. Next base: position 12,256,387 of record OY763906.1, read on the forward strand.
CACATGCGACCTGACCGAAACCCCGAGGGAAAGTTCCGACTGTATTAAGAGGGGGATCACGGATGCACCAGCTAACCTTCCCCTCGCGTTCAGCTCGTGATACTCCCTGTGCGATGGCAACCACCCTCCCACTTATCCGGGATGAAACGCTGGTAGCATTTTCAGGCGCCGCGATCCTTCCCGCTTTCCTTCGTTCTTCGTTAATATGGCCTGAAGCTACCGATCGCTGATCTAGACCATGGAATATCGTCGTTGACATGATTCAAAATGCATGCGAATGCGAGATCTATAAACTGGAACGATATTTAAGATTGCGTACCCGTGGAACGAGAGTTCGGGGAATCCATTAGATTGGAACATCCATGATTCGATTTGCGAGCCAGTGAATCAGAAAATTTGTACCACCGAGTTCTGATCCTCGGGTCAATGATACCTCCACCAGCAATCTTTCATAGCGTAATCATGCACGAATACGTAAAGCGCGCCCGAAACGTTTCCCGCGAACGTAATATAATATTCGCAAGTACACGCGAGTTCAGACTTCACGCGTTACCCACCTGGCTCCTGGTTTTCACTCGTCGATCGTCAATCCTTCGCAACATCGATGATGAAATTAATATTGGAAATTTATTCGTCAACGCCAAGCGACGGCGCTGAAATAAACGAAACAAGTAAAGTTCCGTGGATTATCATGGGCAACGTTTTAATAGTTATGCGTTTCAATGTACTTAACCCTTGCTTCCTACGTTCATTTCGAACAGTTTGAATCGCACGGGAGGTGGTAACGAAAGCAGTTCTACCAACGCCACAAATCCTATCGTTTCCTACGTTCAGTTCAAACAACTGACACGTTCCTGGACGCGGTACTGTTTTGTTTTTTTTATACACCGTTGAATCGATTCACAAATTGAAATGTCAAAATGTTACTGGATAATTTTCATCGCTGCTTGCTTGTCCATCGGTTAGTACCGTAACCATCGATCTATCCAATTTTTACCATTAATTTGTATATTGACATTTTTAGGCCACGCCCTGGAATGTTACGTGTGTACGGATCAGGAAGGTAACAGGGAAAAATGTTTGAAAAGTACAAAGACTTGCGAACAAGGGCAAGACACCTGTTTGACAGAGATCAAGTGGGGAAGTAAGTTTACAACTTTCTACAGTAGATGCGGTTCGAACGATCGAACAATATTTGAGGTTACGATTGGTGTATAGCCAACGTACGACAATTTAATTAAGCCTATTGTCATTTATGATGTCATACCTGTAAAGCCGTGTATCATTGTTACTTTTACTTTTAGGCACGCCGTATTGGTCGCAGGGTGCGAAAAAACAGTTTTATGTATCAAAGAAATGTGCAACGAAGAAGGAGTGCGAAAGAGTGAAGCAAAGTAATATGGGAGATTGCACGTATATATGGTACCAGGATTGGAAGTGTTCCGATTGTTGTCAAGGAGATAAATGCAATTATTATGTTATGGTTAGTAGGATTGGAAGTCATAATGTTGCACACCTTAATGTTAACGTAACAGATATATATTGCTCTGTCCATTTCAGTCCGTGGCCAAGAAATGGCAAGCCACATGGTTGATCGTGATTGCAGCCTTGGTGTCTGTTTTCGGTAGCAAGTGTTTCGTTATATAGTTTCGGTAACAGACTGAGATATTAAGTAAAACAGCGTTACGGATAATTGTTTTATTTCGTCAGGTGTGGATTAATAAATACTTGTGTGATAAGTATGTGACGATCGCTAAAGCAAAAATCTGTTAGAAATTGAAGAGGAGATCATTGAATCCGTCCAGTACAAGATATTAGCATTATCTTTATAAGTTTATAAGTGCACGATGTTTTTAATAAACTTTTTATACCTGTTAGAAATAAAAACAACATTTAATAAGCATGTCTAATGTATTGCGTTTGAAAATACATGTTTATTTCCTACTCACCAATAAATCTTTTCTTTAAACTACTAGTTGCATTTTCCTTTCATTAGCAGAGTTGCGTGACAGGGGTAATTATAAGAGGTGAGTAGCGGCATTCTCACGGGTAGGATGCACAGCTCTCCTTCAAAGAGCAGTAAAATGATATACAAAATATCGTACATCAATTTTCCTATGATCATTGTGAAGAGATTGGATCTTCAAATACGTGATGATTTCGTTCATGTAAAACATGTCCCACGGTTCGTACAATCGATTGAAAGTTATACTGGTTCCGCAGAAAAAGTACCTTGCGTATCGCAATTATGCAACTACTCCAATTTTACGTGGACGTACAGTGTACATACATATGTGTTGGTGCTCTTAGGAGAGCACGTGAAGCGCGTAATCCACGTAACATTTCTATAGTATCTGCTATCTGGCCCATAAACTAAGTGTTGGATAGATAAAATTTTATTAGTTAGTAAACAAAATGCTTCGTCAATAAAGGAAGCGACATTAAAAATAAAGTATCCTCGACGGACGCGAATGCGGAAGAATTTTCGAACAGTCGATACAGAATTGAGCGCAATTAAGCAGAATTAAGATAGAGCGTTCGAATAAGGAGGGAATACACACGGATAGAATTCGCGTTCAGGTGAATCTAGGAAAACACTTCGTTCCACGCTATCTATAAACTTATCGATATAAGTAGTAACATGAAAAAGCGATCGGACCGCATCAGTTAAGATCAATATTATAAACAGATGACCGATATAGGAGGGGCTGACGTGACGGTTCTAATCAACTAGGCGGTGAAGCGATTACGACCAATTGTACGATTCAGTTCGCTCACACGAGGACCGATCTTTGAGCTTGAGTTAAAGACATTTTAATTAACGCTGCTTTAGTCGCGAGCTGTAATCGGTCACTCATCGCACTCCCTTAACATCTCTGGGCAAAATGGATTCTACGCTGACCGCACTTCACGTGGTGAGTGAATCAACAGACATCACGATAAATGATTAAATGTTCGAACATATCGTTTCATAAAATTCTTCTGCTTGAAATATCTTTCGTTTTATTCATCGCACGTCGGGCAACAAGTAGTTATTGCCCTTTTTGCATTACGATAGCTGTCCAGCGTAAGGAGTTGGAAACTTCGGACTCTGTACGAAACGTTTAGCCGAAAAAAGGAAGTAAACGTTTGTCCGGATACAAAGCTGGCTAGATGCCTGTCAACCCTGGATCTAACGGCTCTTGGGATAGGCTCGACTCTCGGCGTAGGTGTCTACGTTCTCGCAGGATCGGTTTCAAAAGACACCGCGGGCCCGGCAGTAATAATTTCGTTCGCTATCGCCGCGATCGCATCCGTTTTCGCAGGTACAGATTCGAATTCGTAATAGTGCAATCGTCGAAAAGTAACAGCGAAGGAGAAAATGAGAAGATCCAATGGATCGAATCGATGAGCGCGTGTTCTAATCCGCAGGTTTGTGCTACGCGGAATTCGGCGCCAGAGTACCTCGAGCTGGATCGGCATACGTGTACAGCTACGTAACAATGGGAGAATTTACAGCTTTTCTGATCGGTTGGACATTAATTTTGGAATACGTAATTGGCTCGGCTAGTGTGGTGCGAGGATTGAGCACTTACGTGGACGCATTGTTCAATAACACTATGAGAAACGCGTTCCAATCAGCGGCGCACATCGACATCAATTACTTCTCGTCGTATCCAGACTTCTTTGCCTTCGGTGTAACTCTAATCTTTTCCGGTAAGAAGCTATCGCGCATCGATACCATGTAATCTTACTAGCTGCGCGACCGAGCACAGTGATCGAGAAATCGTTTATCAAAAATTTGCCTGCGTTGAAAATGTGCTTGAATGTAATTAATTCAATGTTGAAATTTCACGAACCAAAAACGTCGTTCATTCAGCTGCCCTGGCGTTCGGGGCAAAGGAGTCATCTTTGGCGAACAATTTTTTCACCCTTGCGAATCTTTCGGTGGTTCTGTTCGTGATAATCGCCGGATCCTTAAAAGGTAAGAGAGATCACCCGCAAACATTTCGGGCCAGATAACATACGGAATAAGAAGTAATGGAAGTCCATACGATTTGCGATGGATTTCAAGTTTAAACTAATCATCGTTCCTTAACGCGTGAGTTTTATACATGTATCGTACAATGTGTTGCGCGGAAAGCTGACGTAACCAATTGGAAAACGAAGCCTGCGTGTACGGAAGAAAAGTGCGATTACGGAACCGGAGGATTCGCGCCCTATGGTATAGCGGGTATCATAACCGGAGCCGCAACGTGCTTCTATGGATTCATCGGCTTCGATTGCGTCGCCACGACCGGCGAGGAGGCAAAGGATCCGCAAAGATCGATTCCAATAGCGATCGTCGTCTCGTTGACTGTTGTCTTCCTGGCGTATTTCGGCGTCTCGACAGTTTTAACTACTGTCCTTCCTTACTACGAGCAGGACCCAGACGCTCCATTTCCACACCTGTTTGACAGCATCGGCTGGAGCTGGGCGAAATGGCTGGTGACTATAGGGGCTATCTGCGGCCTATGTGCGAGGTGAAACCACGCGTTTGATCGGCAACATCTGAAACATATTTCCTGCAGAATCTTCCTAGCGATGGAAATCTGTTGCAGCCTGCTGGGCGCGATGTTCCCGTTGCCGCGAATCATCTACGCTATGGCATCCGACGGTCTGATATTCGAATGGATGGGCAAAGTCAGTTCCCGATTCCATACGCCTCTAATGGGCACACTCTCGGCAGGACTACTTACTGGTCAGCGTCTATAATTCTCCTCTTGCCGAACTTTCCGTTCTAAGTTGCTGCTAAATTGCGTTACCATTCTCACCGTTTCAGGTGTGCTAGCTGCGATATTCGAATTGGCTCAACTCGTACATATGATGAGTATCGGGACGTTGCTCGCTTATTCAATCGTTGCCACCTGCGTGCTTATACTTCGGTAAAAAGAAACGTTCATGTGTATAAATATATGCCGGCATAGTAATTATCGCGCGACGTCTAAATTACACGTTACGTTGCAGTGTGTCGGCTGATTTCTCTACCTTCACATAATCGTTTTAGATACGAAGAGAGCGAAGCGTACGAAAAGAAGGGTGATCGCGATCCGAGAACGTTCGCGTTCATTGCGAGACAGTTAATTAACGCCAACGAGTTAAGGCATTCGACGAAATTAACGTCCCAAATTGTTACGTGTCTCGTCGTTTGCTACGGTAAGATTTAATACTCCACGATGCGCGAGTAATGTGTCTGCTATTTATCATATTTCTTTTTCTTTAGTCATTCTCTGCGTTTGCCTCAGCGCCATAGTATCAATTTTTTCTGTTGAAATAACGAGAGGAAATGTCGCATTTGTTATTCCACTGGGCGTTCTAATACTACTTATAACTCTTACCCTTGCTTTCATTTACCTTCAACCAACGTCTGGAAAGAAGCTTGCATTTTCGGTAGGTACTCTTCCTGTTCCACGACTCGTAAGCACTTAACACTTTTGGTGGTATCGGTAAAATGAAACGTGCTTCTCCGTTAGGTACCGCTGGTGCCGTTTTTACCTGCTCTCAGTATCCTCATTAACATTTACCTTATGACGATGTTGGATAAAATGACGTGGATAAGATTTTTAATATGGATGGCAATTGGTAAGTAGAGCACTCCAAGGAAACAATCCAGAAAGAACTATTTTTCTTCTCCCTTGCAGGCCTTGGAATATACTTTAGCTATGGAGTTTGGCACAGTAAGATGAGGAGGAGGAGAGGCCCCAAAACATCGGGGAACAGTTTCGTTGGCGAAGGGGCATGGAAAAATAACGATTTTCCTAGAGTTACGTGATATATTTTTTGTTCACATTTCTTCGACTTCTTAATAAAAGTTTTATACAAAAGTGGAGATACTTAACTTGTTAATCCAATCGGCTGTAAAGCAGTACAACATTCCGAAAAGTTAACTCGATATCTAAAATCTATACATTGAGATGATGTTCTTCTCCTTCCTAATATTAACCACATTATTGGAGATAAAAAATAAAGAAAGTAAGAAATAATTAAAGGGCAAATAGTGATTTGAGATCGTTGAACGTAAGTTTCGAAACCGCAGAGTTCTTATCACCGCTGAGCACATTCTGAGCTACATCCAATTTCCTTTCCTGTAAATGTTTTATGCGCTCTTCTATGGTTTCCTTGCAGATAAACCTAAAATGAATATACACACGTACCAGCAACGTAGGAACGTAACAGAATATCCTGCTAGAATATTTCACCAACGTTCGTATAATAGGAATTACTAACTTATATATATAAACGTTTTTGTCCTGTCCAAAACGGTAAATCCTATCTTGAGCTTGCACCTCTAATTGCGGATTCCAATGAATGTCTATTAATAACAAATGATTTCCACCCACCAAATTTAATCCAACACCTCCAGCCGTAAGTGAGAGTAATAATATTTTCGGTTTGGCGTTTCTATTGTTAAACGAATCCATTATACCCTAGAAAAGAATGTCATACATTCGATACTTGGACAAAATTGAACAGTGGCTTATATTTTTAATCGCTGCAGCTACCTGTCTTTCCTTTATAGGCACATTGCCTGTGAACATACTATAGCTCGCGCCTTTTATAGAAGATATGCTGGACGCTACAATTTCCAACATACTGGTCCATTGGGAAACGATGATCATTTTGTCATTCTTTTCTAAAATTTCTTCGACCTTACCAAGCACCATTCTCATCTGCGTTCGAACATACGCAAAGATGATTCGAATGAAAAGCCAGCTAATGTCAAATTGAAGTGCAAAACGCCTGTTACCTTGGAACTTATACGATCTGAACTAAAGACAGGATTCTTTGACGTCAGTAAATTGGTGGTTACTCTGTGGTCTACGCCTATCTCTTTCTCCTCCGCCTCTGCTTCGTTATCTTCAGAGTCGTGCAACGTTATATTATTTATTTTTTGCAACAGGGTGGGATCTATATTCTCCGTGTCTACGAATCCAGTTTCCCTCATATCTTCTTGGTCTAACATCGAATGAATAAGCGAGGGATGAACACAAATTTGACGCAATCTTAGTAAAAGTACCAGAATCTCGTGAGTTTTGACGTCTGCGTGTAAAGACAATAATTTGTTCTGCGCTTTGGTGAACTGAGTATTTCTGTCTGGACGGAAAAATCAAAGTATTATTTCGTTGTATTAGTAATTTTAGCGCTACTCTAATGTAATCTTACTTGGATTCGAAAGGAAAGTTGGTTTATCGTATACTCCGCCAGCCAGATCAGCCATATGATCCTTGTCTGCCCTCTGCGACAAAAATTGAGCGAACAACGTGCGAGAATAAATCAATACCTTCTCATACACCAGTTGCTCCTGCGAATCGAGCTCAACAAGTATCTCTTCTATAAACTTCTCGGGAAGACATTCGAGATCGCCTTTAGCCTGAAGTTCCTGTTTCGTTCTGCGTAACATTAACGTCTTCATCAAAGTGGCCAAACGTTGCCGACCAGCAGCATTTTTGTTATCAACCCAACGTTTCCAGACGCGGAGATCATCGAACGGAGAACACTTGAGAAACTTTAAAATCGAGTACAAGTCCAGTTCTTTGTTCTGGATAGGTGTACCGGTTAGCGCCCACCGTTTTCTCGCTACGAGACCGCATGCTGCTTGGGAAGCTTGACATTTATAATTCCGAATTATGTGCGCTTCGTCAAGTATCACCCGTTCCCACTGAATCCTATACGTCGTAGATCTAGTCTTAAATTCTCGACTCAAAATATTATACGTTGTAATAACTACATCGTTCTTCGCTAATCTCTTCGGCACACTCTCCCGATTTGAACCGTGGTAAACTTCCACGGAAAGCATGCCGCGCTTGCATCTATTGTTTATTTCGTTTTCCCATTGCGACAGCAAGGACGCCGGACAAACAACCAGCGTACCACCTTTATGCCGCAATAGTGTTTTACTATCTGTCCATTCCTCGTCGCTCGACTCTTCTGCCTCTTCCTTTAAGGCTTTCTTGGCGTTGCTAGCTATAATTAAAGATATCATGGTCAGAGTTTTGCCCAAACCCATATCGTCTGCAAGGACACCGCCAGGAGGTCTTTGCTGCTCCCTCCACAGTAACCACGCTAGTGCGTGCTGTTGATGCGGCATTAATTTTACTTTTAATCCTTGTGGATCTTCCGCTCTCTGTTCCTCTGTCGGTCTAGCTAGAAGGGACCCGTGCAAATCCTGCAATCTATCGACCGTCAAAGCTAACTCTTTGCTCAATGTTGCTTGTGCTTTTACTCCCAGGTCCTTGCTTTCCGAAAATGAGTTTGGTGCCGACGGTACACTGTCTAAATTGGAATAAGATCCAAGGCTGTTGGAGTAAGACTGCTCCTGTGCAGAAATTTCTTCTTTGATGGAAGTCATTTCGCTGTACGCTGTTAATGATGGTTCCGTTTTAACAGCTTGAGTTAAAGGTGTGTTTTCTAATTCTATCGCGATCTCGCCTATTTCTTTTTCTTGCATGGCTATACTTTCGCGCAATTTCTCTCCTTTGTCAGGCAATAGGTCGATGTTACCGGTAGTTAGTAATAGCTGAAAATATAGCAGAGACCATTTCATTTCTACTTATTAATTTCTCGTTTATCCATACAATATACCACATTTACCTTTGTCTTTCTTAACTGATTATTCAGCTGTTCCATTTTGCAAACAAGTAGTGCCCTTCTTTGTGCCATTAAAGGATCTATGTTACCTACTCCAATTTCTTGTTTTGCAAAAGATAATGCAAGATCAGACTCTACGCCACTATTACTGTTCTCGTGAGAGTCTACAAGACGGTATAACAAAAATTATTATATCCACCTTCTGAAAAGATATACTTTTTTAATCAAGCTGTTATTGTTTGAACCCATTACCATCCGATCGCGAGTCATCGATCTTGCTTTCTGGAACAATCTCCAATTTGTCTCCCTTATTTATTTTATCGACCCGTTCGACCACCTGCTTTCTCTCATCTGGTAAATGAAATAGTTGCAATGTTCGTGTTACTTTATTAAGTTATTAAATCGATACTATTTTGTTAAATAGAATAGAATACCATTTGAAACATAGCTATGCGTATCATCCTCTTCGCTATCACTGGGTAATACCATACTATCTTCATCGTCATTACTGCTCTCTTCGCTGTCCGAAGTACTAGGTATATGCTTTCTAATTCTCCGTTTAATTGCCTTCTCTACCAGTGACAATTTTGCTCGAGAGGAATGTCCAGAACTTAAATAATATAATTTCGTGTTAAACGTTTAAATAATTTTCAAGTATAGCAAAGGTGAACTGTATACACTCTGAAAGATGTTTGCTTACCTTTCGGAAGCTAAATTTGTGGAAACGTTTAAACTATTCTCGTTACTTTCCAGCACAAAAATCTGATCCCTCTCAGTATTGTCCTGAACATCTTCATCGCTATCGGATATAATAAAACAATTTTCTTCAGTACTGTCAGGCGTTTCGCGCCACTGTCCGAAATGATCGTCCATTCGAGCTTTCGTAAGTTTTCTTAAGGCTATCTAAGTTTTCGAAACAATTGAAATAAATTTGACTAAGAACCTGTAGAAATATTTATCTTTTATAAAACGCCACAGTTCGCCAGGTGCGCAAAGGAAATATTTAACTGAAACTTTTTTTGAACGGACAAATATGACGCGGGCATAGACTATGCAATTACATAGTATGGCATAATGTACATGTATTGTTATAATACTACTGCAATAAACACTATTATTTGGTCATTTTAACGAGTTGTACATTAATTTATAAAGAAACATATGTCTCTTATATACGATTGTAACTTTTGTAATTATCGTCGCAAAGCAGTTCCTCTTCAAGTACAAGAATTTGACCCACGTTGTAATATTACTGGGGCCCGATTTCCTTACTAAATAGAAATTCCTAAATCTGGTTGGAATCAGCATTAAATCGTTCCTCTCGTCGACCCTAAGTGCGATTGATGTCTGTTAGATCCTAACACCCTGAAGGAAAACTTTTCTTTGAGAGAATGGCTGATTTCTTGGATTCGGAAGCGGAGGAGAGCGAGGTATTTATATTAGAATAATGTGGTATCGTTACAGTTGTTATACAGTGCAACACTTATTTAAGCATGCAAAAGTTATGTGTCAAATGTTCAATGGCTTATTGCAATTTAGGAGGAGGAGGAGTTGAATGCGAACGAAAAGAAGAAACTGAAGAAAATAAAAGCTGTACATGAAAGTGAGGAGGAAGAGGAGGAAGGTGAGGATAAAGTAATACGTTTCAAGGTTGTTACACAATGTTGTTGTAAAGAATTCCCTTCTATGAAAAAAGGAGTAAGCTTCTCCTCTGTAGTGGTAACATGACAGCACGGTTTACGTTTACCGTAGACGATGAAGATCGCTTACGGGAAGAACTTAAGGACCTGATCGACGATAACCCGATAGAGGAGAGCGAAGGGGAAGATAGCGACGCTTCCGGTACTTCTAAGAAGCGGAAGAAGAGCGATGACGAAGATTTCGACGACCGTCTAGAAGACGAGGACTACGATTTGATAGAAGAGAATTTAGGTGTCAAAGTTGAGAGAGTAGGTGTCGTTCGACTAGATTGCTAAGGACACAAAAATTGTATAGATAAAGCGACATAATTCTTTACTTTAGAAACGTTTCAAACGCCTCCGCAGGATCCAAGATGAAGAATCTGAGGAAGAACAAGAAAAGGAGGCGGACGACGATAGAGACGCTATCGCAAATGAGCTTTTCGAAGGGTCCGGCGATGTAAGTTACCTTTCTAGTAATTGTCCTGTGCAATAGACTATATTGTTCTTACACGCCCTTCAATATTCGTGCATCTGCAATCTACACGCTTGATACACTTACACTTCTTTCCATGCTTGTACCAGGAAAGAGAGATTACTATGGTATGTACGAATGTATACGTTTGGTAAAATCTCAATAGAGAAGTTAGATCGGCATTCATTTATACTCGCACGCTATTTTCGTTTTGCTAGAAATTTTGATTATCTTCGCTTTAGGAGGACGAAAGGAGAAGCGAACGCAGTCACCGCCCCGAAGTGGACACGTTCGACGAAGAGGGCAGCGACGGGGATTACACTGACGCGGATGACTTTATTGTTGACGATGATGGTAGACCGATCGCTGAAAAACGGAAAAAGAAGAAGCCAATATTTTCTGACGCAGCTCTGCAAGAAGCGCAGGATATTTTTGGCGTTGACTTTGATTACGATGAATTTGGTAAATATGGCGAAGAGGATTACGAGGAGGAAGAGGAGGAAGAAGAGGATGACGAATACATGGATGACGATGACACAGAGAGGCCTAGGAGGCCGAAAAAACAGTTGAAAAAGAAGACTACGAGGAAGAGCATTTTTGAGATTTACGAGCCTAGCGAACTTAAACGCGGCCATTTCACTGATATGGATAACGATATAAGAAACACAGATATACCGGAAAGGATGCAACTTCGTTCCATTCCTGTTACGCAAGTTGCAGAAGGTTCCGACGAGCTTGATCTAGAAGCAGAATGGATTTACAGGCAGGCTTTCTGTCGACCAACGATTTCGATTCAAGATGCACACTTAAATGCCGAGGCGAAGGAAAGAGCACGCAAAGGACCTCAGACAGTCGGTAAAATTAAAAAGGCATTAGACTTCATGCGAAATCAGCAGTTCGAAGTTCCTTTCATATCGTTTTATAGGAAAGAATATGTTCTACCAGAATTGAATATCAATGACTTGTGGAAGGTGTACAAGTTTGATGCGAAGTGGTGTCAACTTAGTCAAAGGAAGGAGAATCTATTAAAATTGTTCGACAAAATGAGAAGCTATCAATTAGATGAAATCATGAAAAATCCAGATGCCCCGTTGTCGGATAACGTGAGATTGATTAAGGACGACGACATAGAACGATTAAAGAACGCTCAAACCAGCGAGGAGCTAAACGATATTTATCACCACTTTATGTTATATTATAGCCACGATATTCCAGCGATGCAGGAGTCCGCTCGTCGCAAAGAGAAAGAAGCGCGAAAGGAGGCTAAGATTCAGAAACGAAAGCAGCAAATCGCGGATGCCGATGAGAATGGAGAGGATCCTCCGCCGGAAGAAGAAGAAGGTGCGGGGCAAGGAGACGAAACGGACGAAGCGTTGAAACAGGCTGTTCGGACTGGTCCCTATTCTATCTGCAGAAGAGCTGGGCTTGACGCGTTGGCCAAAAAATTTGGACTTACGCCTGAGCACTTTGCTGAAAATTTGCGAGACAATTATCAACGGCACGAAGTGGACCAGGAGCCCACGGAACCGTTAACCATTGCGAGCGAATACTGCAGTCAGATACTCAGTACCTCGGAAGAAGTATTGAAAGCCGCTCAGTTAATGGTAGCTATTCAACTAGCGCGCGAACCTTTGGTGAAAAAATGTGTCCGCGAAATGTACATGGAGAGAGCAAAAGTATCTGTGAGGCCTACGAAAAAAGGGATGAAAGAGATAGACGAGAACCATCCGATTTACAGCATGAAATATCTGAAGGACAAACCCGTGCGAGATCTGATCGGCGATCAATTCTTGAATTTGATTATCGCCGAGGAGGATAAATTGATCAGTATATCGTTGAGCGATAGTATCGAGGGAAACACCAGCAATAACTACGTTGACGAAATGAAGCAGCTTTACTATCGGGACGAGTTCAGCAAAAATGTTCAGGATTGGAATGCGCTGAGAGTCGGAAGCGTCGAAATGGCCCTTACACGCATAGTTCTGCCGAGCCTGAAAAAGGAGCTGAGAACGAATTTAATTGTGGAAGCTAAAGAATGCGTAATGAAAGCGTGCTGCCGCAAAATGTACAACTGGATCAAAGTCGCCCCATATGCATGCGAATTTCCGGAGGAAGAGGACGAGGAATGGGACACCACCAAGGGACTTAGAGTTATGGGCTTAGCTTACGTGCCAGATTATTCTCAATCTGCGTTCGCTTGCTTGATCGCACCGGATGGAGAGTGCACTGATTACTTGAGACTGCCGCACTTGATGAAGCGAAAGAATAGCTACCGCGAGGACGAGAAAGCGATGAAAGAAGCGGATTTATTAGCGATTAGGAATTTTATAGCAACGAAAAAACCGCACGTTGTAGCAATAGGTGGCGAATCGAGGGAAGCGATGATGATTGCGGCGGATATCAAGGAATGCATCGCGAATCTCGTAGAGGAGGAACAATTCCCTGGCATTCAAGTGGAAATATGCGACAATGAACTAGCTAAAATATATTCGAACAGCAACAAGGGTGTATCCGAATTTCGGGATTACCCGGAATTGTTGCGGCAAGCTATTTCATTGGCTAGGCGAATGCAAGATCCTTTGGTGGAGTTTTCGCAATTATGCACCGCCGACGAGGAGCTTTTGTGCCTAAAGTATCACGGGTTGCAGGATCAGCTACCGAAAGAAGAACTCTTGGATAATTTGTATCTGGAGTTTGTGAACCGCGTGAACGAGGTCGGCGTTGACGTGAACAAAGCAGTACAGCAGGCCTATTGCGGAAACCTGGTTCAATTTGTCTGCGGATTGGGACCGAGGAAAGGGCAGGCATTGATCAAGATGTTGAAGCAAACCAATCAAAGGTTGGAGAATAGAACGCAGCTTGTGACTGCTTGTCATATGGGGCCGAAAGTTTTTATTAACTGTGCGGGTTTTATCAAGATAGATACGAACAGTTTGGGGGACAGCACGGAAGCGTACGTAGAAGTCCTCGATGGATCCCGTGTACATCCAGAAACGTACGAATGGGCAAGAAAAATGGCGGTCGACGCATTGGAATACGACGACGAGGATGCCAATCCTGCCGGTGCTCTCGAAGAGATCCTCGAATCTCCCGAACGACTGAAAGATCTTGACCTGGATGCGTTCGCAGAGGAGCTCGAGCGACAAGGTTTTGGCAACAAATGCGTCACTTTATACGATATCAGAGCGGAATTAAATTGCAGATACAAAGATTTACGCGTTCCATATCAGTCCCCTAGCGCGGAAAGATTGTTTGACGTTTTGACGAAAGAAACGCCGGAAACGTTTTACGTGGGGAAGCTAGTTTTGGCGACAGTGATTGGAATAAGCCATAGGAAACCACAGGGCGATCAACTGGATCAGGCCAATCCTGTGAGAAACGACGAAACGGGTCTGTGGCAGTGTCCGTTCTGTTTGAAAAACGATTTCCCAGAACTTTCCGAAGTATGGAATCATTTTGACGCGGGGTCTTGCCCTGGCAAAGCCACCGGCGTGAGATTGAGACTAGATAATGGAATATCTGGTTATATTCATATAAAAAACTTATCTGATAAACACGTCGCCAGCCCCGAAGAAAGAGTGAGCATAGGGCAAATAATCCATTGTCGTGTAATAAAGATCGAAGTAGAACGATTCAGTGTTGAATGCACTAGCAAAAGTAGCGACCTTGCGGACAAAAATCACGAATGGAGGTGTGTGTGCATGCTTCTAACTGCGTAATATCATTATTCGAGTTGCGAGTAAAATGGGAGCACACGAACGTTACAAATTTCTTTATTTTCAGACCTCAAAGGGATCCGTTCTACGACACCGAAACGGAACAAAAAGACGCGAAAGTCGAGGAGGATGCGAAAAAGGCCAGGCAACGTCAGACATACGTGAAACGAGTGATCGTCCATCCTTCCTTCCACAACATCAGCTTCGCGGAAGCTGAAAAGCTAATGCAGACAATGAAACAAGGAGAAGCAATCGTTAGGCCCAGTAGCAAAGGTGCCGATCATTTAACAGTCACGTGGAAAGTTACCGAGGATATTTATCAGCATATCGATGTAAGGGAGGAAGGAAAAGAAAATGCCTTTTCCCTGGGGCAAAGTTTATGGATCGGGAACGAAGAGTTCGAGGATCTGGATGAAATTATTGCGAGACATGTTAATCCTATGGCTGCGTATGCCTCGGAATTATTGGATTTCAAGTATTATAAGCCAAGCGTGGAAGGTATTAAAGATAAAGCGGAAGAAATATTGAAGGAGCAAAAGAAGGAAAACCCTGGCGGAATTCCATATATAATATCTGCTGCGAAGGTTGGTTGCAATCAATTTATCACCAAACGTGTTAGGCCCGCACACACACAGTATGTATGTTGCACCTATGCGTTTTCAGAATTATCCTGGGAAATTTCTTTTATCTTACTTGCCGCGCACCCGATGCCGTCACGAATACGTGACAGTGTCGCCAGACGGATTTCGATTCAGGGGACAGATGTTCGGTAGAGTGAACGATCTGTTTCGATGGTTCAAAGAACACTTTCGAGACCCGGTACCTGGCCAGTCCACACCTAGCACTCCTCGCGGCGCCATGACGTCTAGGACGCCTTATCATACAACGCCAGGAGCAGTGACCGGTAAGTGCTTCAATTTCCATCGATCTTCCTATACATTTTAACACCCACCACTTCTGTTACAGGAATGAATCAAGAAGCCATACAAAGAGTGGCGCAAAACCTTCCTCATCATATGTTGCATTCTTTGTCGCAAGTGGCCAGTCAAACTCCGCATCACTATCCACCCCATACGCCAGGAACCGCAAGCGCGGCTGGTTATGGAGGAGTTCATACTTATCCCAACACACCGTACACACCTTCCGGACAAACGCCGTTTATGACACCCTATCAGACGCCGCATCATACACCCCATCATCACGGCCAACCAACACCAAGATACGGACAACAAACCCCGAACCACCAGGGTGGTCCTTTCATTCATCCACCTCCACCTTCGGGAATGACAACCGCGGGTCATCATAGAACAACTCCATCGCACAGACCCACACCTCCTATGTCGACAACTGGCGATCCTATGGATTGGAAAAAAGCTGCAGAAGCGTGGGCACGTTTGAAAAGCGGACCGCGTGTATCGTAAGTAATATATGCATACCTTTTACACATTTTTTATGTATTCTTACCTACCTTTTACTTATTTTTATCTGTGCATGTATATGTTTATCACCTTTTCTGTCTGTTATTTAGTGGGTCCACACCAAGGTACGAAGAATGTAGGAAAACTCCACGAAATTATGAGGAATCTGCGGGGAGAACGACACCGCGAAATAGAAGTTCAACTCGGACACCTTCTTATAAATCTCCTAGAGGTACTCCACACACCAATTCTAGTCCTCGGAGTATGTCTCTAAGTGGAGACGGTACTCCCTTGTACGATGAAAGCTGAACGGGCTTGTTTGCGTATAACAGATGATGCTTTTCAATTATATCGTATTCTATGATGTAAAATGAATGATATCATAATTCGGAAAAATTGATTTTCATGTCGCAAAGTGCTCTTAACGATAAGCGTTAATGGTGCTGTATAAAATGAATGTCCAAGACCATTTTTCGATTAATAACGAAACACCGATTTAACGATATCTTTTCCGATGCGTTTATAATATATTGAATTAAGCAGTAAGAAAGAACGTATTGCGCATAATATACATATTAATTATCTATATTAATGTGCATGTATATTGAGTGCGATTTAAAAAATCGAAGAAGATGTATTCTACTTACATTTTGAATCTCTACCGTACTAATTCATACCAAATTACACATTAATGTGTAGAATATATTTTTATGTTGCAGCCTTAATTTTATTGTTGATTATTGTACAGTTCTTGCGGTTTCTTTTTTTTCGAAAAACGCAACACGTTCCTTACGTACCTTATACAATTGTTAAATTACCTTATTAAACAATAAATCACTTTTATCTTGTAAAATTTCTTTTATAACGTACGCAGACATATTTTTTCAAGTAGAGCATACAAATAAAAATTAACATTCCGAAGAGAGCAACGAGCATAATACTACATATTTGCATCGAGTAGCGATTTCCAACCTTTGTTTTTTATCACGGCAAAATATATTATTTTCTTTGACCAATCTAACAAAAGGAAAAGTATACATTGTTAACATTGCCGTTACGTCAAATTAACTTGCACTCAATCATTTGGGGCACACCTGTGGATCTCTCGCACCACATCGGATGAAAATCGCTGACACAAATATTACATTTATATTTTTTTGTCATTTCTTGGGGTTTTCTTAATATAAAAATATAATAAAACTCTTACGTTGCGTTAATCGTAAACTGCAAAACGCGCGTATATGTATAAATGAATATAGTTTTCCTGCTTACTAGTGCTTTACACGTGAGACACCTGATCGTCGGATAATACATCATCCTTAGCGGGAATGTCTCGGTAATACGTACATACTACGTCACGATAGTTCTTAGCTGACAGCTGATAATTTCCCAACCTGCATGAATATATCGGTATCCATAACAATAGAATACAAGATTATAGAAACTGTGCCAATAATGTATTGTATTTTAGCATTACGTTTGTTTAGATGGACTGATGTGTAATGCAACTGCTTCCTTAGTTCCCCTTGTTTTCGTTGTTCTTGGTGCCAATTCTGTTGTCTCTACGCCCGCGTAAGATTCATGCTATAAAAATGGTGTAATTAACTGTCGAATAATTTTATAAAATATGTTTGAAGAAATATAACGTTACCGAATTTTCTGTAGTTATTAAACGAGTGCTAAGCCTGCTTGCTATATTTACAGAATTAGGTGATTCCTGATGTTTTGTCTTAGTTCTCTTTCTCTATCGAAACGTTAAAAAAACAAACTAGCGACTAAGTAAAAGAAACAATAAATATGTGCGAAAAATAATACCTTCTGCACTACAATGTCTTTGTCCTCGCTCGAACCACTTGTTTCTCGTTGCAAAGTCCTCTCCTTCTTTTTTGTCACAGTCTTCTTGGACTTGTTCTTCTTCATTCTTGTCGCCCCGTTGCAGGCTTCGTTTATCAGCATTTCCGGCGAGCTCGGAGTTGTATCCTGTAATGTTAAATTTGTGGTTCTGTATTCAGCCAATATACGACAAATAAGCGCAATACTGATTAGAAATAATACATACCTTTGACCCGTTAAAATTACTTTTTTTCCCTTTATCTTTCTTTTGCTGCCTTCCGTTATTTGCCTGCTTATTTTTAGTAGGGACATCGTCATAGGAAGCAATCGTTAGAGAATTATTACCAGGACTGTATACAGGACTGTTATCCTTCAATACAATGCGTTCTCCTGAATAAAACTTCGAATGTAAAACATGCCCACCCGCAATGCCCGACCCCATCATTTTAATTATGAACAAAATTACAAGATTCTGATCTCTTACCGTTCCAGTAATTTAACGGAGGTATGATTCTTCTACCTTTCGAACTTACACCGATATTTATGGCATCCATCGAGGTGTCGTTTAATATTTCAGACCTGCCTGTAGAAGTCAGAGTATTAATTTAAACGCTAATATTACTATATTACAATCTACTTACCACGGTGTAGTAATGAGTTCCATGCTCTACAAAATTGCTCTATTCTAATAGGACAACCATAGCGACACTGGCTCAACAATTCTTTAGGCACATCTACGAGAAGCGATATAACATATAATTTGTAAAAAGAAAAGCATGAATATAAATATTTCAATGCCATTACATCATATATTTTAGCTTCTAACCATGTTTTGAATCGTTCAAATCGCCAGTCAACTGATAAAATTCATGATGTATTGTCTCGATCAATCTTGATGATACGCGACGTAACACGGCATCCGTTTTGAATTTTCTATGAACAACGTGGCCAGCCTCGCTAGATAAATATAATAATAATGAAATCTCTGCCATGGTAATAGCGCATATTGTACATTTTAATACTTACTTTAATAATTTTCCCTCGAATATTAGATGTAATTCTGATTTGCATACGACCTTCGGGGTCCATGCAGACAATAATTTGGGTTTATCATCATCTGCAAATCGATTACCGTGGGAAACTTGTAAATTATCTCGCGATGACTTTTCCGATGAAAAATTTGCATTATTCGATTGATCCCGTGCCTCAGAAAGTTGTTTGGCATCCGTCAAGAAATTTAAATTATTTTTCCTATCAACATTTGATTTTATAGGTGATTTTACCTGTCCAAAACTTTTACTTTTCGTTTGTGCGTTCAAATTATTAATATCCTTCTCCTCACTCCTAATTACTTTTTGATCATGCGCGACACGTTTTGATCGAATATTTGTGATGTCTACGTTGACGGGTACTAAGCCAATTACGACCGGCTTTGTCGTTTTGTCTGTATTATCTTTTAAATTAGACGATAACTCTTTAACTGGCTGTACACCGGATAAGCGTGTTTGACGTTGTTCGTTCAGATTTTCTTTTCCCCTTTCCCTATTAGCTTCTGTATAAGAATTCTCTTGCGATATTGAAGTTTCAGCTCCTTTCGCTACAACAATGTCCCTTTCGTTATGTTCAATTACTCCATAATAACCGTAACCCAAATCAGTAGATTTATAGACAGCTGTTGCATTGTCATGTACAAAATGTTCCTGCATTTCATACAGATTCTTATTTTTCAATGGATCATTTGATCTTTCCCTTTGCCACGTTTTTAAGGTATCAGTTTCAATGTGCTCGCCAACATTCCTCTGAATATTTGAACTCACGTATCTTTCTACATTTTGATTATCCCTCTCATCTTCTGTAATGCTAACACTAGAATCATTGAAGTTTATACCATTCACCTTCTCGGATCTTATTGCATTTACATAACTTTTAGTAATACAATTTGGAGGTATTGCAGGTATGTTTAAGGTACGTAGTTTCTCTGTACTGTCATGCTTCGATGGCACCATTCTTTTTCGTACTTTACGTTTATGTGGCTTTATTAATGTTCCTTTTTGACGCAGTATCCGCTCCATCGATATCTTCGGAACACCTGCATAAATTTCATTCTCACTATCGGAGGTACTACTGTTATTATCTTTATTCATTTCTGTAAATGTCCTTTTTCTCTGCGACAAATTCTCGTAATTAGCAGTTTCATTGCATATGGAATATTTCGATGGAGCTATTCCCCGTTGCAAATAATCCTGGGATGTGTTCCGCACTTCGTTATTTTGGTTACTCGTCGTACGTTTATCGTACTTTGTTTTTGCACTCTCATTATTAGATTCATCCGTTTCTTTAATCGATCCCTGTGATACAACGTAATTTAAACAATCAAATATCTCAATAATTTTAGTAATACATTCTTGCGGGTAACTTTTATGTGCTAAATTGTTCATAATAACGTTTAATTTATCCTTTAATCTGCTTTTATCATTTGTCATCTGAGAATAATTTGTTTCTATAGTTTCTTGTCCCCCATAGTTTTTCTTATCGTCACTATACTGATTTCTTGAAGTTTCAACATTCGTCCTGCTATGGAATGAATTGTCAATAGCATCGATTGCGCAAGTTTGCGTGAAAGAATCGCTTTTTTTATGATTGTTGAGACTAAGCCTTTCTTGATATCTTGCCTGTAAGACATTATAGGTACATTCATGTTCAAATGATGATGAACGTAATTCCTCGCAAGAATTCAAAATCTGTGGTTTATCTGTAGGACTTTTTGAATATGCAAGTGTGATATCTGTTATTTCACTTCTCAAGTCGTCATCGCTGTCTGTAATGGAAGTGGGCCAACGAAAAGTAACATCGCATCCCTGTTGTACAAACCTTCTCCAAATTTGATGGACATTTTCCCAGTCGTCGGGAAATCCATTGAAAAATTTACCCCTAACATAATCTGGCAATTCTAAATGTGAAAAAGAAAATTTCATTATACATATACAAAGCGCAGGTAAAATGACATAATTATTTGTAACATTTTTTTACCATATGCATCGTCACGAATATTTCCTTCTAAGCGGTAAGTATGTTCAAAAACAGATTCAACGCTGGTGCTTGTCAATCTCCTTAGAACAGGCTTACTTCGAGCAACCTGCCCACTATCGTAATTTGTAAATAAGTAAGGGTACGTCTCAGTAATAATAAAATAAAGATAAAGAGATACGCCTTACCATTCTATCGTTCCCTTTAGAATCAACTGTCCTTGATTGTTTAACATTACTTTCCATTTTCTGAAAATTGTGACTTTTCCATTTTGGACATTATCAGTACAGCTTTGTAAGGAATTAAAATTGTCAGTGTATTTTCCATTGTCGTTAGGAAATTTGTAATCTGTCTTTTTCTTAAGAGACTCCTTATCAGTATCACAGGAATCACATTTGCTCTGTGACATTGCTAAGGATTTTGCAACATTATGCCCTGTTATACCATTCGACTTTCTACAGCCACAAGGGATATTGCTGAAGTTAGGCGGTGGCATTATAAGACGATCATTTGAGCAATCACTTTCTTTGTTAAACATCTTAACGCTAGATGTCGCGATCCTTTCATGATCGCTACGAAGATCTTTTCTCTTCAGAAGTATATTCCTTAAATTATTACTAGAAGAAACGACCACACTACCGATTCTAGAAGTTTGTAAGGAAGGGACGTTAGTACTAGAATCTAATAGATCTGCATTGATACTGGAGATACTGGGAGATGTAGATAACGGCCACGTTTCATCTCCTTTCCCGCCTCCCCTTCTGAGAGAAGCTAGCTTTAAAGATCGTTCTAACTTCTTATATCGTTCGTCCTTTTGTAGATCGCCAAACTTTACCTGATTAAGCAGAATTTCAATGTATTGTAGAACTATTGCAATTATATACATTACATATCGTATAAATACCTCAGTGATGTGTGCCATTTAAATATTGGCCTTACAATAAATTGTTCACATGAAATTAACATTTATGGGTTATAAACAACACTCATCCATTCAAATTTTCGTCACACTTTTACTTTCACTGTCAATGACAATATATTCCAATCGCCTGCCAAGAGGAACGTAAGCAAAACTTGTATTTCGCAACGCTAGATTATATGCAGAAATCTAATTCTTTAACTCTTTTCGAACATATAACATATAAATATTGGCGTGTAATTTCGACATTTTACGACGACTTGACCGTAATAAACAACCGTTGTAACTCCTACTCTTGCGCTGACAGTCACATTCAATCTAACTCTATAGTGAGATAAGCGAACTAATGTGCGCGCGCAATTGTGGAGAAATAGAGGGAAATTCGATGAATTTGAATGCGAGCGAGGGCTGATGAGGAGGGAAAAGTCAAAGGATAAGAACGTTTACTCGTTTTTACAGTTGTAATAAATAAAACAAACTATACAAAACTATATCAGACGAAATTTTTTGTTTCAACATATATTATAAGATATATGCGACACGTATGTATACTAAACGTTATATTAAACTATGAAAGAATTCAAGGATATATACTAGATAAAATTGCAGTAGAGACAATGATTAAATAGTTCAATGACCTCATTTCTGAAATTTATACAAGTAGTACAATTAATGTCTAATATACGATAACTTAGAGCTTGACAAACTAGCATCATATAAATATTGGTCGTACTTTTCCTTTTACTGTGGTTTTTATTGTTATAATTACGATTATTATTATTATTATTATTATTATTCGCCACTGCCATGATTATTATTAGTATTGTTCTAAATGTATTCTATTTTAACAAAGAATGTACTATTGCTTGTCCCAATCAAAATTGTAGAATAATGTACTTTTCTATTTACTTTGTAATAGCATAAATAATCATACAACGTGATATTATTCAGTAAAGGAGGAATACACTATTTCAATACTGATAATATATAATGAGTAAAAATGAACTAGATTTTTTACATTGGAAATTGCATAATTTTAACTTGATGTTGTATCTATTCTATTCCAAGCAATATGCACGTATATGTGTATGTAATAATTAGCGATCCGCTCGATAATTAACAGTGTGTAAAATGTTTCCGAGCTGATGGCCAATTCTCCGACTTGAAAGGGGCGTTCCGTCGTGCAAAGAATAAAACAATTATTTTGTACTGTCGTACGAAGAGTCTCCCTCATTGTTTCCTGTGGGGCAAAATTCCTCGCAAACGTATGTATGCATGTCTGTACGTATGTATTTATATTATGCGTATACATATGTACGTAATTAAAATTACTACCTTGTTAAAGCAGGTATACGAAAACGTATATCGGTCTTTTATTAACAAAGATACTGCTGTCGAAGTCTCCATAGTTGTCCGCGTATAAGTACAACTAAATTTGTAATACGTGGACAGCGTAGTTCTCTTTTACGATTTGTTACCCGCAGAATTAACACCATCCCTTGATCCTTCTGCTGAATCGGAAATTTCTTTTTGATGCACTTTAGAACTCCTATCCCTGTAATCTCGTCGATGATGAGAATTCTCACTATCTCTACGATCTTTGTGCAAAATTTGACCTCTGTATTTTCGACTGCCATCATCGCCATAATAATTGCGATATCCTCGAGATCGATAAAATGGAGCTTCGAAAATCATTGTATCTGATTTTGTGTTACCATTTTGAAGCCGCGGTAATACTGTAGAATCCATTTCTGTCTGATGCTCAGTTGTAACGTGTCGATTTCTCCCGTTTCTAAAAGAAATCTTATGTACAGAACTAGAAAACATACGTAGTTGAGCTAAATTTTACCTAGGTACTCTTCGATGCCAATAACTTTGACTTTGTAACGGAGGAAATTTATTGTCCGCTTGTTCCTGCGAACTGCTCGTTGGTGATTCGCGACTGTGATGACTGTTATTGCTTTCACGAGATCGAGCACCTCTGTTACCATTAGTATTTGCCGGGGCCGATTTTAACGTTGCAATTTCCTTCCTCTGCACTTTGTTTTGTTTACGTAATCGTGTTACTGTCGCTGTGAGATCTGCCAAGCATGATAGTAAATCTGTTCGAACAGGATCAAGTCTATTCCACACCTGGATTCCTATGTCGACCATCGATTGTCTATCCTTTACTTGTCCCTCGGCTGTGCTCAGTTTTCTACAAAGTGGAACATTTTTTATAAACAAGCATTTATTTGTAATTATAGATAGAACTTTTGCCATGCGTCATCTTAATTACTAACTTTTTCTGTAGTTCTATAATTTCAGATAAATTTTGATTTTGTGTTTTAATCTCTTGCAGCGAAATCTTGGTACTTTCTAAATCTTTCTCCAAAAGTTCCACTTGCAATGACGTACTGTTCACACATACTGGGCTACCCTGTGGAAGAAAATTTATTTAATTTAACATTAAAATAGTTAATAGCGGCTTAGTGTACCTTCGATTTCATGAACCCGGATCCATTGTCTTCTGGAGAAGAGGGAGTGCTAGGTACACAGGTAGATCCCTTTGAAAATACTAGTTGAAACTGTAAATCTATATAAAATAATTATTTACTACTCGTTCATTCGTTAAGGAAGTGTGCCAACTTGTGAACAATGTTGCAACATATTATATACCTCTATTTTTTTGGCGTAACGTTTCCACTTCTTGGTGTAAAGCAATCAAAGTTACCTGATGTTGTTCTTGTAAAAACTTCATATTTTGTTCAAGTTGGGCAACCCTATCAATGTTTATAGATTGATGCCTTATACTTTGACTTAATCCTTCATTCCTCTCAGTTAATGGCATTATACTTGGGGATGATTTTTTTTCCTAACAGTAGTTTGTACAATTAAAGTAAAGAGAACTCACGAGCATTAAGTAAAACACATGGTATAATTTTCTTACTTGGGGAAAAGGTACAGTTGGTAACTTAACTAATACTGTAGATGCCATCTTGTCTAATCTTTATGCTTATTCAATTTTTAACATTGACAGCATACAAATATTTAATGGCTTTTCTTACAAATACATCATTTTTTAATTTACGAATCTGAAATGGACTTCTGTATAATACTAGCTTCGATAAAAATAAGCTTTATGAAATACGCGTGAAGAAACAATTTTTAAACCATTTTATTAACTTATTTTGAAGCATTTGGTGCGCCCAGGATGCAATCAATCGCCCAAAGGAACAATGCTACTTTACTGGCAATAAAATAACATACTGTTTTTACATCAGCAATTAATATTGCACATCGTACTACTACAACTTCGTTCAGTTTACTTGAATGTCATCCGAAAAATACAAGGATGGAATACAGAATAAGGGGCACGACAACTAAAAGAGCGTGAAAATCCCTGGAACAAATTACAAATCCATGACGAATGTTGGAAATGTTCTTTTATACATTACCGAAATAGATTCAAACTTCCATTCGTTTTGCAAATTGAAAGCCGAAAAGTCGACAGCACACAAGGTATCAGGAGTGTGGCGAGTCTGTCTGATTCTGCGCCTGAATTTCCTGACGTCACTTTGCGCCAACAAAGGATTGGCTAACGCATCAGCAACAATTCTGCAACCAAGCAAGTGATTGAGACTATCTTCAATCTTTCCCATTCGGTATTACATTTACCACATATATGCATGAATAACGAGCTATCGTGTGTATGTACAGTGATGTCATAATATTATAAGGAGAGGATAATACAATTTTCATTATCTTACCCTAACCACATCGACAGTTTTCAATTTTAGCGCGCAAAGGTATAGATCCTTGGGTAGAGTATTCAGATACGCAGGACAAAGCTCGCCCACGACACCTGCGTTTTCTATATCCTTACGCGCGGGAGTATTGATCCAACGGTACTTAACAAATGGTAGCACGATCTTAACCGCGCCCATGCTTCTCTTAATTTTTTGTTCACATTTATTCACATTTATGTATATGTTATACGACAAGTTTTTAATTTAAATTATTTACATTACGAAATGTATGCAATCGGGTTCCCCTAGTTTTCATAGAATAACATACAATTGTGTTGAGAAAAGTTTTAGTAAAAATAATTTTATGATAGAATATATACATATATTAATTAATATTTCTTCAATCGTAAAAAGTATATATATATATATATATATATATACTTTTTTTCAAATTACTCAGTGGAGAACTAATTTCGAATTGAAAGAATACTCTGAAGTATTTTTTATATGCTGCTTTAAAATATCGAATTTGAGGTGCTAATTTAACTCCTGTTCAATACCGAATAGAAAGCAATTTTTTAATTTTCATATTAACACCCATATTACTGTCCGAAAAAAAAGAAAATAGACTAAGAACCAAGTTTCCGGACTTCGCATATTGTCTTTGATATATGTTTTTTTTTACTGTATCGCCGCTTTCACGTAAAAAATATTTGATTCACTTTTGTAATATTTCAATCTAACCACAGAAAAATGTCTTATATTATAGGGAACAGACCGACTAATGAAATAAATAATAAAGACAGAGAACATTTTCTTTCTTTAGAAATGAAAGAAGATTATAGCTTTAAGGTATTTAAATATGTATAGATAAATAAATATGCAATATACATATATAATAGTTGATAAAATAAATTTTATTAATGTAAAATATTTCCTATTGTAGTACATACCCGAAAGTCACTTTAAACATATAGTAAAAAATGTGCAAAGGCAGAGACGCAAAGAGGATGAAGAGCGTGTCTGGGCTTCATTCGTTAAAGAACAGGAGTTAAATAGTCTGAGATTTCACAGAAAAGATGTTGATCATTCTATACAAACTGTCAACGATTTGTTTGAAGAAAATATGCAAGATGTAGATAGGGAATTGAAAAGACTTGAGGAAGATGCTGTTCCAGAGGGGAATAAAGAAATTTGTCATCATGTATCGCATATTAAGAATGAGAAGATTTATATGGAAGTACGTATTTTCTAACTTTTGTGTGTTTTGCTTTTTTTTTCTTTTTTATTTACGATACATTGCTCTAGAGCAAATGAAATTTCTCATGTTTTAACTGTATTAGATAAACAGCACAAGGGGTAACTCTTCTATGGAAAGATTGCAAGCAAGGAATAAAGTAAATGCATATAGTAGCAACGTTTTACTTCCAGTTTCACAAGCTAATAATATTTCTGCGCATAAAGATTCTGAAGGATTGAAAACCGTCTTTAGATCCAAGGCTAAAAAATCGGTGTCAGATTCTTCGTTTACAGAAAAGAAAAGTTACACCAATCAATTGCTACGTGTAACTAATCAGTTTGAGAACAATACCGACACAGACTCAAATGATTACAAAGACGATATTCTTTATGTACAACCAGATCCACTTACGATGCATAAACTTCTATCGATGCAAAGAAAAATTGCAGAACTATTAGATGAAATTTCATTCAGATTGTCCAGAATTCCTTTACCGGATGGCGATAATGATTTGAAAAGAAGACAGCAACAGACGCTAGAGTTTGCTATAAGATTTTCAAGAAACTACCTGTATAATCTCAACAGGCTTGTTACAAGCATTCAAAGACACATTAGAACTATATCAGCCAGAACAGGATTGAAACAATATCAGAGAAATATCGCGTTTCATCAAGATATGATCAAACAGAAGCTGATCGCTGCTCATCAATTATTAATACAAGCTTTAAATGCATATTACAAACATATTCCCAACTCCGTCCTCAAAGGACATACCACAAAGCTTCCAGATGTGTTACAGGTTGTATGCAATCTAAAGGATATCTGTGATAAAATTGAGATCTCTACTACATACTTCTGTTCTGGGGATACCACCATTGCATCATTGGTAATACAAAAACAATGATGTTATCGTTAACATGCGTTAACTCTAAATGTCATTGATTATGCTTTGTTTTATAGGGAAAGCACCTGCAAGATAAATGTGATGCCATTTTATCTAAACTACAGTGTAATTCAGAAAGCAAACATGGATTCACAAGTTGTAAAAGTGTTGAACCTACAGTAACCATTGCTCCGATACCTTTACATAGCAAAAAACGTGATCACAAAAGTCTATCTAGTCGCCTAAGCATGTACAGTATGGATATTAAAGAATCTAAGGGTAATCAAAAGAAAAGGAGTGATTTAAGAAGAAAAAGTATACGAAATCTACCTAAGGTTTTACATTATTTCATATACACTATTTGAAATATATTATAAGTTTAAGCATATATTTTTCAGGCTGCATTTGGCAGAAGGAAAATGGGAGTAACACCAAAGAAATTAAAAACATGAATTCTCAACATAATTCATTACCAGAATTACTTTATCCTAGTCCTATAACACGTACATCATCTTCTAGGGACAATGTTCAAATTGATTCCACCAAAAGTATGAATTATTTAAAAGAGGACGATATTAGAACTATGGTGGATGGTGTAACAGTAGAATCTGAAAATGTAAGATATATTTAAGAATAATTTTGTTCGCGTTTTACAAAAATCACTGAGAAGTAAATAATTTTACAAAACAGGATAGCAATGTAGAAATCCACGAGAAATATAAAAATGTATTAAACGTTGAACAACAGCCTATTGCAATGCAAAGGGGAACATCTACAGAAAGAGTTCTGCAGCTAAAAAACTTGGAACAAAAGGGAGTGAACATTAAAGGAAGAAATGTAGCTAAAGAGGATAATTTAATTGAGAAGGTAACTACAATTGCTAATGAACACTTGACGACATTAGCACCTGTAATAAGTGATTTAGTGGCTGTTGTGTCAGAAAAGGTAATACTGTTTTCATTCTTGGATGTACATACAATACGTATTAGTACATCAAAGATTAACAAGAAACTGATACACGTTATTATAATAAATTTTCTGATAGCAAACTGAATCTGGAATACAGCCGGTGTCAGAAGCATCTATGGAAACTTTGAGAGAATTTTTACAAAAATATCACGTTTCTAAGGATCCCGACAGTCAAGCAGTTTCAGCGAGTGATAATTGCGCGCGGTCGCACTGCAAATTAAATAGGTAAATAGATCATAGTAACAAAGAATACGTGTAAAAATGGATAAAGTAAAGTCAAATCTTTCACACAATTTACAACAGCTTGCCGAAAACACAAAAATGCGGCGAAAATGTGCAATTAATTTGCATATCGTCTATGGAAAAAGTTCCGAAAATAGCACAATGCGATGCTTCGTGTCAAGCGGATTACAAAATATCAGCGAAAGTAAGGACGGATATATGTGGCATTAATAGTAACGTAACCAATTGAAAAAAAGGAAATTAGATATTTTTCTCTGATAATATATTATTATACTTATAGGATATTGATGGTATTAAAACTAAAGATCTGAGCATGAAAGATGGAATAGAGCTTGTTGTTTCGAAAGAGACTGAGTTACAATTTTTAGAATTTAGAAGTGAATATAAAAATCTATGTCTATCAAGACCAATGTACTCCAGTAATACGCAGAATAAGCCATGGGATATTGTAGCATGGTAAGAATGTTAAGGTATTGAGGCAGTATTCTTCTATAGAAATCTAAACGGCCATAAATTTTTTTAAACAGGATTTCCGACAAATTGATAGAGGAATTAATAATTGAAATAACAGAAGAGTTACAAATGAGTGATATAATTAAAAAACTATTTGAAATGGAATTTCAAGAATTTTAAGAACAATCATTGTTTGCACCGAATTGAAACAGGAAATCGTACTTCCAAAGAGAATAATTTTTCAAATGTCTTTTATACGAAGTACCATTTTTTAAATAAATTATTACTTTGTAGAATGGCGTGTCATTTATTTTACTGTTAAGGATAAGAGTATCGTTTCCAGAAGATTCCTAGAAGACTATTCAATTAACCAATTGGTAGTTGCAATGCATAAAAGAATTGCATGAATGGACTATTGTATATGAAAGACTAATAAGACGATGAATTATGTATGTGGGGTCAATTATAAGCAGTATGTACTTCAGGTCACAGCCGTTCACGGGTGCCGATTACATCACCATGCATTACTGTTATAAGACAAAGAGCGTTCAGTGACTATCTGTCTCGCTCGTGATTCGTGAAAGAGAAGAGTATGTCTTCGGTACAGAAAAATTAGGGAGCTAATACGTTATACTTGCGACGAAAATTTCAACGACACTGATTTAGGGGACGATGATTTAATTAATCGGATAAACCTTAAATTACGGAAACGATTTCCGACTTTATGTTAACCATATAAAATGAGACACACAATTTTGAGATTGTACAAAGATTTGTTGCGTTACGGTGAAAACTTGAAATACACGGACAAAGATTATTTTCGGTATAGAATTCGTAAAGGTTTTAAGCAAAATAAATCTATAGTTGACCAAAATGCAATTGATTTTCAGTTACAGGTAAAAAAACATTTCTAAACATGGTTTAACTTTCCATCAACAACTATTTACTGAATGCGGTATTATACCTTGCCTTTTTCTTTTTAACCTATCAGTAATGTTATTTCTGTGTATGATCTTTTTCAGAAAGGACAGAAGGTTTTGCAGGATCAGCGAGTGATATAAATTTAAAGTTTGGTACAGTGAAATTGTGTTAAACATAACTGTATAATTGTAACAGCAATGTTACAATTGTTGGGTAAACAAAAGGTTAGCCAATCCTGCATTGCTTTTAGATTGACATCATTCGTTAAAGTCACTTGCACATTTTTGTGCTGTAAAATTAATAATAATTGGTACAGTGCATTGAGTAGATACAGTCCAGTTCGATACAAATCTTACAATCGGTTTTTGGACCACTCGAAAGTACCTAAGTTTCAGGAGGAAGATTTGCAAGAGCAATACGCAAGAGGATCCGGACCCGGTGGTCAAGCAACCAATAAAACTTCAAATGCAGTAATTCTAAAACACAATCCAACAGGGCTAGTTGTAAAATGTCACGAAACTAGAAGTTTACCTCAAAATAGAAAAATTGCCAGAGAAATATTGTTACAAAGGCTGGATAATTTAATGAATGGCAACGATTCTCTTGAAAATCAGGAAGCAAGATTAGCTAAAAGGGATTCTATTAAGAAGAAACAAAAGCAAAGGAAACTAGCAGAGATGAAAAAAGCATTCAATGAACGAGAAAAGTTGTAAATGTAATTCAAAATGTAACAAAGTTACATACTCGCAAAATACATTGGCTGACGTATTATATTCGTATACTGCTTAATAAATTTAAAAGCAAATGAAATATTTGGCTGTTTCTATATTGTAACATGGCCTTGGATAGAATACAAGGAAGGCAGGGAGTATGTAGAACCTTGCTTCGATTTTTAATGGAAAACTCATATTTTTAATAGTCATCTGTCTTTGTTTTCTTCTTTCTTTGAAATCACGAAAGGCTTACATTATCTTTCTTCGAAATGAAGTATTTAGGTGGACCCTCGCAAGGGAATTTAATATATATATAATGTTACATTGAATGGTATGTCTTGTAACAGAAAATGATGTCACGCTACAATAAAGCTCATATGCAGCGCCTTGTTCACTCTCTAAAGTCTGCTTTCACGAATGAAAATAATTTGTTTCTCGCATGTATGCTCTTTCTTCTTGCGCGTCTACTAAGATAAGTGAAAATAAAAGGAAGTACTTTGTGTAAACGTAAATATACATCATACAAACATACATACATACACACACTCGTCACTGTTTTATTCTAGAGAACGCAGATAGCAGCTAGAGAATGTACAAGGTTCTGAACGGAACCGTTATTTGTAAAAGACATTACGGAAAATATTAATAAAACCCTATCAATGGTGCCAATAGTGTTAAATACTAATCTACATACACAAATAATATTTTATACATAATGTACATTTCGCAAGAAGATATAGATTAAATTTCAAAAGCGAGATCTCGCGAAAAAAATGTATCTCGATTGTGAAACTTAAGCTATAACGTATATCTTATCGACGATTTCAGCTACTTTTTAGCCATCTTCCGAATTGACCACGGTTGGTCTTTAAACGCTTTTTCGGTGGCTGAGTGTTTGATCTTGGACTACTGGAACTTCTTAACCGCCTGTTACTCGCAATCGTTACCGAGAGAATACTATGGTCCATTTCAACCTGATCATCAATCTTCATCATTCTAACAACAGGCTGAAACTCGATACTCGATCGTCTTTGTTCGAGTTCTGTTGTTGCTATTATCGCGGGACTGACGGGCCTTGTTAACGCACAGTCTACCTCGGGATCCTGTGTTTCCGAAGGCATTGCATCGGCACGCAGCTTCATATCCTTTAGGTTTTGTGGCTTTTTACACGTAATACTTAAATAGGAATCCTTTTTACAGTTCTCATCCTCGAACATCGTGTCTGAAGATATATTATTTTTTCTCGCACGTTTCTTCGAATAAATCCGTTTCCGTGAATTTACCCTGCTCTTTTTACATACGCTATTATTATGATGATGGTGATGATGGTGGTGGTGGTGGTGATGGTGATGAAGTGGATGATGATGGTGTTCGATTTCGGAGTTGGGGTTTTCAACGTGACACGCCTGTTGCCGTTTTCTCGGTAATCCATTATCATTATGGAGCTTCCTAGGAACTATTCCAGTCTCGCTGCTCTTTCTACATAAAATCTCATGATTCTCGAGTTCCACACGGGACTCACAAGTTTCGGAGGACGTATTATCGCGTGGCCGTTTCTTCGCAGGTACCTTTGAGATAAAACGTCGTTCAGATATAGAATTAATGTCTTTCCGAAACACATTTTCATGATTTTCATCATTTCCGGGGTCATTTTCCGATACTTCAGCAACGTCGTCCGATATGTTCTTCTGGAGCGTAAAGTCCTTATTCAATATGAAATTTCCATCAGTCTCGTTGCATGTATCACGTGTAGGAGAATCTGTACAGGATTCGGCATCTGTATGCGATACAGAATTATCGAAAACCTCTATAATTGTTGCATTAGCTTTCACGTTTTCGTCATGACGCGTATTAGAAGAAACATTTGTGACATACGTTTCGAATAAACGTCGATCATCCTTCTTCTGACCAAAACCTAATAGATGTTCACCTTGAGCGATACTCGCAACGGGTGTGCTGCTTATAATTCTTACGTTATCCTCCCCCGTTAATCTGCCACGCATCTCCGTGACCTGCACGTTGCAATTCTTCTCATTTCGTTCATTATTCTTCTCCGATACATTTTCCCTATCGCAGTCCAAATCCGCTGGAGCTTTATTTTGTAGCCTCTTCTTCATTTTAATTCCAGGCCACCCTGTTCTATTTTTCCTCTTCTTCCTTCGTTTCAATGGCGACTCGACATTACCCTCGCCACATTCTGAACTTGCACACGATGAATTTTCTAAGCAGTTTACCACGTCGTGACAGTTATCCAACAGCTCGAGTAGATTCGCAGGTGGTCCTTTTGAAGTAGCTGGTTCATAAAGATTCAATTCCATTTGCGCAGTATCCGGCCCAAACGAGTCATCCAATTCTAAGCTATCGTTTGCATTATTCAACATCTCATCGATATTTTTCACCATTTCCTTTAATTCTTCGTCCACGTCCGATTTTGTGTCAGTCCTTTGATCCGTACTCGGTGTATCTGCTTGCGACCTAACGGATTGACATTCATCTATCGTATACAAGTTCGAAGATTGCTGTTGTTGTTCCCTTTTCCTGATGATCGTAGACATGATGGCTAACGTGGAGGCATGGCAACGGGGACTTTTCCTTGGAGATCGTCCAATACAACCGATGCTTCGTCCGCGACCTTTTCTCTTATTATCAGCCCTGTTTTGATTTTTCATGAGAATCTCGTGAAAATTTTCGATTTCATATGGTAGGAGAAATGGTTTCTGAGAGTCCCCTTCGCTAAAGTAGTGCCAAAATTCAGCCCCCGTGTCTTGCCGTTGATACGTTTGGTACCATGGTTCAGACTTTGGCACAGCTTCGAAAGAAAATTGCATCTTCTCAACTTCCGGTGAGGGTTTGGACGGATATATCTTCTCCACGCCTACCTGCAGCTTCGTCTCCGTAGAGTCTTCCTCGGCTTCCTCCAATTTAGCCTGCTGTTCGTTTATCGACGCTTCCTTAATGCCAGTCAAAGGCGCCTGATACCTTAATCTGCTCCCAGGAGTTTCGAACTTATAATAATCAACGTTGTCTTTGATCAGTGCTTCCGCCTGTGTGCGTCTTCGTTTTCTAGCACGGCCCAAGCTTAAAGAATCCTGAGAATCTTCCTCGACAGTTTCTGACTTGACTGGTGAACTAGAATTCAAAAAGGAACTTCGACATGTGGAATTTCCTGTAGAGTTGCCTTCACTTTCAGTGTCTCTCGGCAGCACGCTACTTTGTTCTC
The DNA here is from genome assembly GCA_963667235.1 of Nomada lathburiana. NCBI lineage: Eukaryota > Metazoa > Arthropoda > Insecta > Hymenoptera > Apidae > Nomada > Nomada lathburiana. Next base: position 12,290,431 of record OY763906.1, read on the forward strand.
CGTCACTTGTTTCACTCGAATCATCTCGTCTAAGTTCTCCAAACATAAACGATTCCGCTTCGTCGCTTAGCAATGATAACTCCGATTTTCTTACACGCTTGAATCGTACAACTACGGGTTTTTCACTAGATGGCACTTCCTTCTTTTCCTCACCATTCACAACATCCTTTTGCACTGTACATTGAGGATTACTGTTTGACAATACACTCGATCTTAATTTACTTCCTAATACTTCTACCTTGTAATATGCACGGTTATCTTCGATTAAACGTTCCTCAACGGACAACCTGTGTCGCCCTCTTACGTTCCTATTGCCCCTTCTTACAGGTTTCAAACACTTTGTTTTCTCGTCCTTTTCAACATCGTTCAATGTTTTGTTGGCTTTTTGTTCATCCTTTACAGCATGGCCATTGCAAGCAGTATCTACAGTGGTATCGTCACGTTCTACCGAAACCTTTTTTATACTTGATGCTTCCTCTGCGGGTAGTGTACAATTTAATTCCTTCAATGTCTCACCTTTAGATAATTTGCAGGAGTCAACACAGCTATTAGTATTTGTACTTAAATGATTTTCATTGCAACCATTTTTCATGTTTCCGTTCTTTATCGGACTTCGATTTTGTTTAAATTGTTCTGCATTATTCTCAATACTGTTTCCTTGGCTATTGCAAGTTATTGTCCGTTGTACCTCTTCATTACAAGAATCTTTACGTTTACCGCACGTTATCTCACAGCTTTCTTCATCGCAAGGCTCTTCTTTCACTCCCACAGAGAACGTTTTGATCTTGTATTCATTTTGCTTAGCTTCTTTTAATTCATGCTCTTCCTCGAACTTTTCGTCTGGTTCATCTTCCTCTATCCAAATCGTACCTTTTGCCCGCTTCTTTATGGTAAAGCCTTCGAATTTGTCATAAAACTTTTCCGCTTTGTCTGTCTCGTGCCAAGGACTACCTTTTGACCTCAATAAATGTCCGCTTTCATGTTTTGCACGAGTACGTAAATTATGGGACGAGTTTAGCTTTAAATTGAGATTCCTCCGTTCACCATTGCACTGTACCATTTTTATATCTCCCACTCCGAAATCCCCCAAGCTTTTCGCATTTCTATTAACCTTTACATCTGGCAGTACTGAATCATGAAGGCTACGATCTCCATTGGAAAACAAATCGCAGCCTTCCCTAGAAAGGAACAAACAAAAAGATTAATTGATTGTATATGGGTTGTATACCAGAATGATATAATTTACAATGTACTTCACACGTACTCTATATCTTTTGTCCTGTTTAGTTTCAGAAAGGCTTCTACATTGGCACCAGCGCTAATCAATGAGTCCAGTGACAAAAAATTGTCGTCGTTTCGCACAAAGCTAAGATGTCGGTCGCTTTGCACATGTTTCGACAAATCGCGATAACTGATACGACAAATTTCGCAATAACCTGAAGCTAGCTGTTCTGTTCTTCGGGCACGGGCAGTTGTTCGTGGCCGCCGAGTCATTTCTTTGTCCTGTTCGTAATTATCGTTTTATTACATTTTCAGCACGGATCAAATTTTATACTATATATATGTTTTAAATGTTACCTCCTCTTGGTTGATGGCCTGAACACCTTCCCTGTTTTCTTTTACCTCTTTCCGTAATTTTTCTGGCTTTTCTCGTCTTTTCGTATTGAAAGGACAAGACCCTGGTTCCCCGTGAAAATTTAAACTTGGCCACACAGGCAGTTCAACAAATACAGGTCTGGTATTCCTGTGACAATGCGCAATATACAAAATTGATTAATGCGACACACATTTCTTCACGATTATAGAGACTTTAGTGTTAATCAATATACCTCTGAAAGGATTCAAATTTTAGGTATGGACCCTTGAGGTGCTTGACTTTCAAATCTTTAATTGAACTATGTTGATTCGAGAGTCTTGATCCTTTTAAGTGATTACTATCTTTGACAGATGCGTAGATTTTGTCAAGCCAAGCCTGAAGTTTGTCGATGGCCCAAATTGGAATTCCCCAATTTTGGGCGTTGTAAAGTGGATCCACGGAACACTGTTGTGGTTGTATCAGAGCACGCTCCAACATTGCCTCCACCCGCGATTTCTGTGACAAAGCGACGTAGCATAGGATGAGACTAATTTCTTGCCAAGATAAAATAAAGGTACTTATTTGAACAAAATACGTACAGATCTTTGGGTAGGTTGGCCCCGTAGATTAGTTGTATTGGATAAAGGGCATTCGGGACTAAAAAATGGTGTTGACGGAGTTGGCACGGGGGTTGGAGTTTCTAAACTCCTCAGCGAGGGAGGTCCCCCACTGCCACCGTTGGCACAACCCCATTTATGTTTTTCAAAGTTTATGCAACCAGTTTTATCTACTCTGTCACTGACCACAAAGTTTACACTCTGCACTAGAAACAATTCTATTACCTATAAAAAAAAATTGAAGATATGATTTAACAAAGATTGACAAGATTATACACAAATTCACAAACATGACAAATGAAAGGTGACAATATCTGAAGACGAGTTACCGTCTTACGAAATAAAACATCAAGGGAATTAGGGGAAAAAGGAAAGGGGAACAAAGTAACAAGACTCAAGAAAGGAAAAGGTGAAGGAGAGAAAACAAAGGAGAAAAGGTCCCTGCCTTTTCAATGATTTAACTCACGAGAACAAAATTGGAGACTGCATCAAAGCAGGATACGTAGCGAACGTGAATGCCTGGTGATAAGTGATCCGTTGACGAACGCACGAATACACGTTTACATCGCGGTATGCTGACGTCAAACTATTTCGTATACTCCTCAAGCGCGACGAAGTGCACTATCAAGCGAATTCGCAGAAATGCGAGCCATGCTTGTGTAGATGAAAATCTTCATGCAGTTAACAATGGTTGCCGCATTATTACACACTGTTCTAATAATACGCGACGAATCGCACAACCAGGGCACAATAACGAAGCACGTGGGATCAAACAAAATGTACAATACACAGCATTTTTATCGAAAAGGTAATGGAAACGAAATTCCTGAACCGAATCAACAGGAATGAAATGAATCAGTGACTTTATATCTGATTGCTGTCAAGCAGTCTCGAAACGTATGAAACCTTCACACAAAACAACTTCCCCGAAAGACACTGTTTATCGGTTTTCAAATTTGTTAATGCTTTGAACCTCGCGTTAGAAACTTCATGAAACACGATTCACAGGAAAGAGTTACGAATGAGAAGTCCATCGAAATATATTTCGAGCGATTAAACGAAAGGAAGTAGGCAAAGGAAAAGGAGCCCTGAGACGCGCGACGAGATCGTTACTCGCGGGGGAGAACTGTCACGCACAAAATGGCCATTCGCCGTTAACAGCTTGGCAGACGAGCCTGGAGGCGGCGCTTTGCGCTCTTGCTTGCTCTCCGTCGACGAATACTGTGGCAAAATGAATACGGCCGTCTCGCTGAATATGTGAAAATCGTTTGTCGCTGTATTTTCGCGTCCATACTTTTTGTTTTTTCAAACCACAACACAACAGTCGAAGGCGACGAATCTGCCCCACTTCATCGTGTTTCCTAAGCTATCCTAAAGGTGGCGCGAGACGACCCGGTTTTTCTGCAATTGTTTGTCAACAGAGATATTTTACGATAGCTCGAAAAAGTTGAAGCAATTTCGGCCAGTTTTATCTGTGTATTGGCTTTCGCCATTTGCATTAACGCGAACTGTAGCCAACATGCAAGGTAGCAGCTCTTGTCAATTTTTCTAACCAACGATTAACAGCATTTATCATCTCAATCTTTTCAATCTTCGTCGACTGTATCGCCAGCCCCCCTCCACGCCCGCCGCGCCGATGACCATCGCCGCTACTGCAGCCTTCATTTCGCAGTATTTAATTCCATACAGCTTGTATTTTCCAGTGACAATGACAAACCTCATAGGCTTGGATTGCATGCACAGTCTACATGGCGCGTCACGCTAACAGAATGTAGGAAAAACGACGGAAAATGATGGCAAGTGAGACGGACGGTAAAAGGCACGAGTGCAAGCGAGATAGTGAACGTAGTTGGAGAGTGGGGGGAGGCGGGACAGGAGGCATAGAAAGGGCGTTATGACAAATAAATACTAAGCTATACAATGAATTATCATACAAGTAGATCAGGGAGAAAAAAAGTGACGGTTCTACGAATATTTTATACATGGGCGTGAACACTTACTCCACCTAAGTCTTTGATTCTGGCCTCTATTTTGGCTGTAGTAGCATGATTCTTGATGTCCAAGTAAAATGATTTTCCCTCCAACGGTTTCAGATCTTTTTGTTCGTGAGCATCTAAAATGTTAGAGAAATGTCAGAGAAAATTTTTCCACCGACGTACCAGTGATTAAGGAGAACTTCTCCGTACAAACCTACAACTCAGAATTGGTATGATTGTAAAGAAGTACTGGTGTTATTTTCTGTCGAATAAAACTAAGTAATATCATTTGAAAAACAATTGGCAATGTGTTTCAATTATTAGACATTTCTAGGATTAATTTTTAAGTTTGTCACGATAATCGCTTCTATATGCGAGAATAAAAGAACTGCTGTAATTCCCATTTTCTAATGTACATTGTAACACAGGAATATACATAACAGTTGGTAAGTGTAGCAATATTTCTTTTCAATGTGGCTATATGTATATTTATGTCATACATACGTGTGTGCTTGTTTAATTTATTTTCTCTTGGTGGCTGCTTGTGCTCCTGATATTGAGTTTTGGACGGCGATACCATTCCTATGCTATGCACCGCACAGACAACAACGATATTTTCCTTTCACTGTACTCTAATATTTTTAAAATACTTTCCATTCTCACAAACGTACCACTTATCGTCATAGATATCTGTTTGCATGTTCATCAATTGTATGCGTTTATTTCGTGAACCATTACTAATCAGAGAACATTTACGGGACACTTTTAATTCTACATCAAGCGAGTTCTAAACGTCCGAACTTCTCCGAATGCAACCATGAACTGAAGTTACACACACTGTAGATGGTTATTTGAAAATTATACCGAACTTAAATGGAGAATAGCCACCATAAAAACAAAGTTCCTAACTCGACGTTACATTAAAACTTTACACTAGGGTACGAAAATCGTGTAGTGTATTTGAATTAAATGTCGAACCTTGTGAAAATGAGACTGTTTTTCATAAAATTATCAAATGGAATAGATTGTGATATTTCTAAAAGAATTATGCGATTATCAAATATGTGTATAATTATACGACTATTACATTCATCTATTGTATACACGCCATATAGCTATTCCTATGTAGCTTTCTCCTTTAGACTTATTTTCATTCAACAATGAAAACAGAAATTATGGTTGCACAAGAAAGTCTCTGGCTGTAACAAATTACTGATTTCGCTGTGACTCGAATAACCAGCGTAACTCATTTATATAATTTGCGGGTTAGAGTTTTGCTCATTTATTACCTGCATGTGAAATACAATAATAAACTCCAATTAGTTGAGTTGCAACGACACGGCTATAAAAAATGATTGAGAAACACTGAAGACCATGAAAGAGGTAGGAGGAACACGTCGCAAGTCAGAAGTCGCCAGGCACCCGCCTGTCCCACCGTTGTGAGAGCGATAGTAGACCGGATGGATTGTTGTGATGAGGTATTTGATTGAACGTGCACAATGTTTAATCTTTTACGAAGCCTGGTTTTCGGAGTGCTCTTCATCCTCGCGAATGCCAGCACGCCTCATCCATGGTACGAAACATTACCCGCAGTGGCTTTAGATTACAAAGTTCATATCGATGCCGGAAAAGAAGATTGTTACTTTCAATATGTTAATGCAGGCGCTACTTTCTACGTGAATTTCCAGGTATACAATTACTTTCGAAATACTTATTCGATAGGACATATTTTATATACATTTTAGCATTCGAATTACGGATAGATATAATACAAGTAGAACTTGTTGAAGTCGGATTTTAATATGCATAGTGGAAATTTTCCCTTACATTTTTGTTCTTCTTCTGTGCTCTGAACCCATGCTTTCATGTTTTGTGTTTTATCTCGACTATTTGTACATTTCATTCGACAATGACATATTATTGCAATCTTTACGCACATTTCAATGGTACTCAATACAAACAGACAAGAATATCAAGTATACTCATCGGTTGTATGCATTTCAATATAAGTTTAAAATGTGAATTGTGCGAAACATGTTTTAATTTGTTTATTGTACAAATTTAGTAACAATGTATTAAGATGTGTGTGGTCCATTTTTTTTACATATGGACTAAACCATACGGTCCATGGCACTTCTTCCTAGAAGTTTTTATATACTTGTTACCAATATTGTAGAAGAAAATTCCGAGTTTATTTGTAATTGTAGGTGGTACGCGGAGGAGATGGAAAAGCTGGTTTTGCAATAAGGAATCCAGATGGAATAATAGTGCATCCGTACCAGTGGCTTCCCAATTCGGATTACCAAGATGTCGTGAAGAGTGCTGGTTACTATAGTATTTGCGTAGATAATCAGTTCTCTAGATTTGCCTCAAAGCTAGTTAACTTATATATTACAGTGATCAGGTAGTAATTATAATCATGCGTATTTTATGAATGGCGCCAAGCATAATATTAATGACCAGATTTATGTAGGTATGATGAATGGGACAAGTATTCAAAGGAGCTAGAAGAATTGAATCTCTCCGTTGAGAACTTCACAGTGCGTATCCCTTATATTTTTCATTTTCAGACAAACAGTGCTTCACTGCATGGTGTTGTTGTTTTTTTTTCTTTTTTTTTTTCGTAGTCTGCAATCATCAATGTGGAGAGGAATATTAATGAAATGCTTCAGACCCAGCATTTGAGCAGAAGTAGGGAAGCACGGGATATAAATTTGTTGTTGGATAACAATTCTTATGTTCAAACGTGGTCTATCGCACAAATAATTGTTATAATGGTCACAACAATGATCCAGGTCTATTGTGTAAGAAAATTGTTCGAAGTGAAACCATCTCGATACTCTAGAGCTGGTATATAAATATTATTTGAACAACAAGTGGCAAATCTTTTATATCCATTGCTGTAAAAAGTACTGACAAACTTGATGGACTTCCAATCTGAAAGCGTACTATCATCGACGCGGAAAAATGGTCTGTTCTTTTTTATGTTTTAACTGCCTATCACTTTAAACATTTACAGCATATTTTTCTTAGAACAGTAGAGAGCTAGAGAGCTTGCATCATAAGACTGTATTATGTTTCATACTTATATAGACGACACATTCCACTAATCGTTTGAAGTACTCTAACAATAATTTTATTTATTCTTCTTTTTTTATAAATTCAGATCATTAATTCGCACATGCGAATTATAGTTATGGATCGATGAGATTATTAGGGAAAGCTTATAATAGTATTTATGCTATGAGAATAAATAACGACATACTTTTGTTACAAACTTGTTTTCCGTCTTCACCAATCCTTTGCAATTGTGCATCCTGTACACTGTACAATATAGTAAACAAACTCTGAGGTAGAACAGTAGAGATTAGTGTTCCTTTGCGGGAATTTCTCGAAAAACTTAAGTTTAAGAAGATTATAGGTTCAGCTCAAAGTTGGTCAGAACCTACGATCCTGGGATTATACCTACTGGGCTCCTGCGGCCGCTGACCTTTACTTTCTTGAGAATTCTTGAGAAATCAAACCTGATTTTTAATTTCGTGAGGAACAAAAAATATCGAGAAATAAGGAAGACTTGTAGAGATTACTATAAAATACCGATGTACTCGGTTTGCTCGATTTATTTCTTTAATTATATTAATGAGTCGTAATAAAATATGAAAGTTTGCATTAATCACTCAATGAATAACTGATTGTTGTTTTGCTTTTCGTTGCAATGGATTTGCGCTGAGCGTAAGGAAACGATGCCTCTGTTTAAGATTCTTTGCGCGAACGTGTTCCGAGGCAACTTCTTTTGTATAATTTCCGGGAAACCAGCCCTGTTCACCATTTAACAACTTCTCACCTTGATACCAACCATCGGACATTTTTCTATATACATTTATAACATCCCCTAAAAACAATTTCCTCTGTTAGTTAAGAGCAAGGGTATCCCAGAAAATATTAGTTACCTGGATGCAGCGATAATTCGTCCGATTGATTTGGAGAATAGCTATATAATGCTACCACTTGAGGACAATCCCACACTTCGTAAAGAGTTTCGCCTATTAATCCTCGTTTCGAGGGTGCAACCGCTTCCAACCATCGCTGTCTCTCCGTGTCAGTTTCACACGTTAAAATATATTGAACTTGATGTTCGGTACAATTCTCTAAGAGAGTCAATAGCATGGCGTTCCGACCAGTGAATGGTGAATCCTCGGGAAGTGACTCTAAAGCGATTAGACTTCTTTTGCAAGTATCTATCACGGTATAAGTTTCGTCTTGAGTACTGTAACATAGGTGAAAAGCATTTCACGTTACACGGTTTTCTCTTTTACAGCATGAAGTATAAAATGATTCCCTATCGTGTGCCCATACTTGGATTTATATTTTGCGACTAGAAGATAATCCGTGAGCAACAAGAGATAGATTGGTGTTTTATTGAATCTTTTTCCAAACGTGAGCTTGTATTCGGCATCGGCTTTCGTTGATAATTGCACGACAGGGCCACTTTTAACCAAGTGCCTCCCCTTCAATGCGATCGGTTTAATTTTCACCGTGTACTCTACTTTTCTGTACGAAGATAATATTAGTACGTATAAATTGGGAACAGTGAGAAAATAAATTTTCATCGCGAACGTTACCTGGCCAAAGTTTCCATTTCTATTTCCTTTGCAGCGGCACGAGCAGCCTCGTTACATTCAGTGACGATGTAACTCAAGTTGGACAAAACCCTCTCCCATTCAGATTTATCGTCACGTTCAGGTGATAGTTTCGATAGAACTGCGTCGACCAGTAAAGGGAGCCTAAACCAAATGTATCCGGTTGTCCATTTGTTTTGTAAGTGCGATTATTGAGACGTGGTGAATCATACCTCGTTATCCGTTGCATGGGCAACATTAAAAAAGAATGAAGGGACAAGCTTTGACAAGCTTTCCGTGCCTCGATGCGTGAGATTGTTTCTTCGAATTTTGGACCTTTTCGCGTTCTAGAAGAAGCACCGACTTACGCTGACGAATGGCACAGTTTAGCGTTCAGAAGGGGAGCTTTGTCTGCTTACCTGAGATCTTTTAGTGTCGCGCCAACGCTAACTTGATTGGAACAGTAAGGCACATAAATATCTAAGCATTTGTCAGAATATTTAAGCAGCAAATCTGGCAAGCCCTGTAACATAGGATCCTGCCTCCATAGGGTCTCCAGTTCGGCTAGGAATTGCTCCGATGCGTGTAACACGTTCGGTATACCGGCGAATAGTTTGTCTCTCTCGGTCTGAGTTAAAAGTTCGCCGATAGAGGATTCATTGTGAAATTCGTTCGTCAGAACACGAAGAGAATTCAAGTAAGACGCTTCAGAAGTCAGAATCTCGAACTTTGCTTCTTGAAGCCTTTTTTCCTCGGTGCTTAGGCGTTCTAGTAAATAGTAAAATTGTAATCTTCAATGGAATCTTGGGCAACGCGTGCACGTACACGTATACAAAATATCACAACAGCAATACAATATTCGCTTACGTAAAAAACCATTATTTATGACTTGCGGTGTTTGGCACCACAAAGTTCTATGTCCTGGTTTTGCCAAATCAGTAGTAGATCTCGAGGGAACCGTGCTCTCGATCTATGATTAATCGATGATATTGCGTATAAACGATGCGAAAGATCTATCGAAATAATCAACTAAAGTTGGTAAAAATGATGCATTACCTCCTCATAATCGTCGGAATTGGAATCGAACGCAACTCTGGCAACGGCTTCCGCGTAGAACTGATAAAGAGGTTCCTGGTCGGCGAGTACGCTGTAGTGATCTAGAGTAAGGTCGATCGATGTACGAAAATGAAGGTCGCAAACGTAAGCCAGTTTCGACGATACGAATAACTCACCCGCTTCTTCGTTGGTGTTGCTGTACATTGGTTCGGTGCCCGTAGCGGAATCGTTCCTGTCGTTCCCGGCGTAACCGTTCAGGTAAAAGGTAGAGAGAGGTGCAGTGACGCTTTTTTTAAAATGCCTCGCAAAACTAAAGTATCGTCCACCATCCAAATTGGAATGATCGTTGGACGATTCTCTGTTTTCTTCGCAGAGATGATCGTCCTGGACCGAGGTCCTCCTCCGCATACGACCCAAGCTTCCTTTCGTGATACTCCATGTCCTTCGAAGCATCTTTATACGCCTGCCGAGTGTACGGGTCAGACTAGCTTCCCGCGGTGGCGGAGGATTCGGTTTCGTAGGCGCTTCCATGTATTCGATTACTAGTCGATTCGGAGTTGTTTGCTCCGTTTCGGCATTTTTACACCCGTCTCCATCCACCGGCTCGTCGACCGCCTCCGTTTCCGAAGCGGTGCTGAAGTCATCCTGGATGGAACGAAAACTCTCGTAGATGCTGTCGTCAGATGTGCTGTCTGCAAACCGTTAATGTTTATATCACCGCGAAAGAAGACGGTGCACGCGGCAATCAAATTCTCATCGTCGAATGTAGCAGGAAAATGATTTTAGCTCTATACTATCTCTGTACATGAATAGTTATCGGCAAGGCAGAAGGACAATCGCGGCAATAGACTGACCGCCGTCATCGCTATCATCGTCCTTTCTTCGTTAAAGGTGCATCGGTTAGGGATACGTATGGTAATTATGTTAGTCAGCGAAAGCTTCTAAAATCTTGCAAGGACCTTCGTGTACGTAGCACGACGTTTCCTGCGTATCCACGTCCTCGTCTAGGTCGATGACCCTTATCTGAACGAGACCCTGCGTTCTTTGGGAATTTTCTTCCACCGTTCGATCCTCGCGCTCCAACTTCTTCCATTCTTCACGGCCTTCCTCCGTACCGCCAACAAGCAACGCTGAGCCGCGTCCAAGACTCACGGTCACTTGAAATCATTGTTCACGGTGAAGTGTTACTGTATCGTTGTTTTAGCATTTACGCGGGTACGAGTGCATGTAGGAACGGCGTGTGTGCTGCTCGATATTTGTCCAAGGTCCCTACCTAGAAGATCGGGGGCCGCGGTACAGGGCACAGGGGAATCGAAGTGGCGGATGGAACCCGGGGCGCATCGAACGAAGGAGAACAAGGTGAAATCACCTCGATCACCTGAGTCCCGTAATTTCCTGTTGCTTTCATTTTTTTTAGGCGGACCTCGTTCCGACGCTTGTCGAGTTATTCAAACATTTATAGCTTACGCTCGTCGAAGCGGACAATCGTGTTTCTTAAACACCTGTTGAATCAAACGAACGGACCGACCAATGGTCGTGTAAGAAAACGTCGAGTGTAACGATAAATGTTTTTTAGTTCGCAAAGTTCGGGCAGAGTAGATTACGACGACGAAGCGACAGAACGAAAACGTTGGCGTAATCCGCTTGGACAAATTTCGACTCTTGCCTCGGCTAATCGTGTATAGTGTAGAAAGTGTCGTTGAAAAGAATCGCATAATTTACCTTGCGTATTGGGTCGTCGAAAAGTTTTCAAGGTCTGTTTCATTTCCACGACATGTCGACCCGTTACGAACGAGCTTCGCATAAGAGCACCGTCCAAGGAATTTCAAGTTGGAAACGAGAGAAACTGCGGAAATGCGAGTTGCTGCTGCCAAAGGCGTTCGGTATCGTTCCGGGGAACACGAAGGATCGGTGAAATATCTTATGGTGCGACGCGACGAGCGGCACAACAGTGACTGACGCTAAGAGAGCGCAATACGCGCTTTCACCTCGCGGCGATCTGTGCCCGAGTCCGGTTTCCAGACTGAACTCTTCGACAAAATATTTTCACGCGCCTCGTCTGCTCTTCGGGGATCGATTGCATACTCTCCTTTGTACACCGTCGCATTCCCGATGAGCATTTCTTCAATAAAAATCGCCCGCTTGTTGATTTTCTTTCCGTTCGTTTCAGCTGGATCCAAGTCGAACAACGAATGCGACAGAAATCGGAATCAATGAAGAACGCAGACGTTTTGTTCGTTTCGGTTGGCTTACACGACCTTGACATTCGACTCGTTTAAAAGGTAGGAATTGCGGCGAATCAATTATAACGCCCACTTTGCTCCAACAACTTGTAAACGCTTGTTGTAAGAATGTGTTTAGCGTGAGGCAGGAAAAACGTTGCAGCAAATATTTCGTTGCTTGGCAATTCCTGAGGCGGAGTCGTGGAACGTCGTCAACTCGTGACCTCCTTCCGTTATACGAATTTTTAAAGGTAAATCACGATCGCTGATGTTCCTTTCTTTGTAGATACGCGTGTGTATACACGCACACGTATACCCGCTGGTATCGAAAGTGCTGTCGAATAATTTGGGAGCGTGCGCATTTCGAAGTACGAGATTATAAAAAATGAAGACGTCGGAATGCGATGCTCGGTGTCGTAAAAGCTGAACGCATTTCTACAGTTTATTCCATTTTAACTGCCACTGCGCGATTAATTTAATTTGTTTGAGGAGTGCGTTAGAATGATACGTTTAAGAAGACTCACCGTGGAGCGTGGAGTCGCGCGTAGCCGACGTGGACAAAGACCTTGAGTTTCTCTTGGATACTTTGGATCGTTGTCTTTTCATCTTGCGAGGCCATCTCTGACTAGATTTTTTTCTATTCACGGCGACTAGTGTCTCTGTGCTTTTTCGGTTGCATAAATAAGGAGAGAGAAGTTATCATTTGATTTCTGTTCAACGATGAAACGTTTCATCGCCCGTGTTTAACTGCACTTACGACAAATTGTTTTTGTTCGCGGAAAGAGGAGAAACGCTGTTCGCCGACGAGTCTTCAAGGTCCTCCCACTCGGATTCTTTGCCATTCGCCCAGGTGGATCCTAAGATCGATCCCGTTGTGGAGCCAGCATACAGACTATTAACCCGCTCCTCGCCCGGCAAAACAACGTCGTCGTACACATCTTGACCGTCCTCATCCGTGCAATCCTGCCCCTCGTCTACGTTCGAATACTCATCGGAGACGAGCACGTAACCGCTTTCTTCCCGTTTCGATGAATCGTCGCGAATTCCCGAGTCCTGATCCACGATCAATACAGGAGCCGCATTGCTTGGATCCACGACGTCGTCGTAGATACTATCAGAGTCTTGGAAAGTGGCCGAAAATTCACTGCTGCCGTTTTCATCGGCACGCAGGCCCACGTCGTCGTAATCGTCCTCCTAGTTACGAAACCGTGCAACGAACAAATTATTTGACAGGCCATAACATGTAACGCTAGAAGAGGCATGCGATACGTGCGAAGGAATCCGCCGCGTGGCCGTATCGCGATTCGGCGACGAAATTCGCTAGCGCGCTAAAATTTGCTAAACAAGCATTGAAACGCATCGGCACGCTAACTGGCAGTGAGATCACGCGTCACCTGACTACCGATAAGATTCAGGGGCCCCACGTCGTCGTAAACTTCTCCGGTGTCGTCGATATCTTCTTCCGCTCGATTCTCGTTCAGGGTACGCCTGGGGATATCGCATCGTTCGTTTCCTACGAGGCCCATAGTTCGATTGCTCCACAGAAAGCTGAAATTGGCACGCAGCTCGGCACGCGACAACGATAAAGGAGATTCATTCTCCGACACGTTCGCAGGACATTCGTTCGTTTTCACCTGTTGGCTTGACTCCAACTTGAACGCTTTCGTCGAGCGGGCTTGCAGCTCGGATAACAGCTCGCGTCTCAGTTTCGCAATTTCGAACGAGCCGTTTCTGTCTACAATTAAGAGGGATTCGGCATATTTGATTAAACGAAAAGCAGGGCAATAATTTCATCGCCGCGAAGGAAGAAAAAGAGGAGAACGTACGTGTTACGGCATCGTCCTTTCCTTTACCGACTCCTGGTGCAACGTCCATCGAGGAATCGCTCCCTCCAACGAGAAGAGGTAACGTGGCACACTTTTCTTCGTGCGTAATTACCACCTGCTCCAAATTGAACCTGGCCGCGTTTCCACTCGCAAGCAGACTCGGATTCGTGGCGGACGCGACATGAACAAAATTTGTCGGCGTGGAAATTTTTAGGCACTTCAATTCTTCTCGCGAGAGGCTTCGTGATCGGTATCTAGTTTTGAAATTCATCCCGCCCTTCGGATCCATCGATAATGCCTTCAGAGTGCTCAGCGATTCGTTTAAATCGCCCTTTGATTTCTCTCGCCTCTTGGTGCCCTTCGCAAGATATTCAGGCACGAGGTGCAACACATTTCTGGCAAAGTGCCTCTTCTTCTTGTCGCGGGTGAAATGCTCGTCAGCGAACACCAGACTTCCCGCTAGCTTTTCCCCTCCTGATCTATCTAAAGTGCTCTTGGTCGTGAGATCGTTGGTAGATTTGGACTTTACGAATGTCTTCTTCGAGCACACAGTTTCTTCGTGGTTCTCGACGCTCTGAACGTTCGAGCACGCAGCCGTAGACACCGATTCTATCCTCTCGTAATCGTCCGTGGATGATTCGTTCGCGAGCGCACAATTCGGGAAAACAGTGTCCTCGTCGTTCAAAGAATAGTCGCTGCTCGACCTGCATTCGATTTCTCGCGAATGACTCTCGTGTGGAAGGTCCGTGTCGCATTTCGTGTCAGGTACACTGGCAAACCTTATCGGACGAGCATCGATATCGTCCTTATCATTGGCGGCGTGGGTACTTGGAAAAGAGATTACATGTTTCCTCCCACCTTGTGGCTCGATGATAGGGCTGGCATATCCATCGGCGACTTTCACAGTAACTTCCTTCTGTTCCGACCTCCCTGACGGCACAACCGGTAGATACTTTGCGTGCTGCTTCGACGGAGGATTCGTTGAGTCCACCTGAATGAAACGTTTCGCAGAATTCGTTAGTTTACGCATACGCAACGTTGTAGAAAGGAAACTTGCAACGGTATTGTGGAAACGGTTCCGAGGAATGCGATAGAAATCGTAACTGTTCCAAAGAGGATCTCGTAGCACGGCGATACGTGTCGCGATTTCTAGTCGAACGAACCGATTTCTCGGCAATCAAAGGGAGTGTACACGCTACGAGACTAAAGAGGAAGATCCCGTGAATAGAATTTGCCACCTGGGGCGTCGGGACGTGTATCGAAATGTGAAAACCGCAATCGTTAACGAAGCAGTAAAAAGTAATTCGAGCGAACCTTCGTGCTGATTTTCTTCTTCTTCGATGATTCGTTCGCTATTCTAGCTGTAACGTTGTCATCGTCAACGGGCAACAATTGCAGAGGCAACGTTGCTCTCTTTAATGCAAGACTGTCGATGGTTGCGTAGATAATTTTCTCCGAAGCGGGAGATGGCTTTCGATCTCCGTGGAGGAAACTCCTATTGGCAACCGGTGAAATACTCATTCTTTCGATTTTCCGTGCAATGCTGTAGGCCACCTTCTTGTTAGCCGTGCCGTAACTTTTTATTTGATTTATCTAAACGTGCGTCGATCGTTTCGAGTCGCGAGCTGCGCAATCAAGGAAAGCACGCCTACGCCGAGACACTTCCTTGCTGCAACCGCGATAACAACAGAAACGCGGTTCTTTATAAGTCACGGCTAATAAAAGCGCTTCGCCGACACGCGTGTGACTACCGTCAGCTTTTCGACTGTTCGCGTACTTGTCGCGGGCAACCTTTTCCCGACCGTCAGCAGAAACTTTCGTTGGACAGGTGCTGTATCCTTGATACGAAATCAAGAATGTGACGCGATTAAGAGCAAACACTGTTTCGTTACACGATTACCATTCCCGCGGAGAAGGATATTCGCAGAAAGAGTCATTGCTAAACCCGTTCACCGTTGTTCGAATACGCCGCGACGCGACGATTCGACCGCGCGCATCACGCGGTTCGTCGTCTTTCACTTCTCGTTCTCATTTCACTTCGCTAAAACGAAATATGTGCAATCGTGCTTGACCAAAAATGACTCTTACTCTCCTGGAGTTTCCCCGATCATTGCGTATACTCCATTCCGTTGTCAGAAGACGTCTTTCACTGAAACCTTTCCTACGTTTCACACCGCCGCGCTGCAGCGCGCTGTTCCGCTTCGATTTCGTTCCTGTATCGGTCACAGATAATCACCAAACACGATCGACACGCGACGCAACGAACTTGACTCAAACTTAAACAAGGCCGCAATTGCCGATTACATTCCTCGTGGACGCCCTCGATCGACAATCTCATCCGTTGGAGGAGTTTGTAACCGCGGCGGCAGACGTATTCCGAGTGCTGTGTACCACATATGTACCAGCAACGCGTGATTCCGCGAGTGACAGACTGCCGATCGGACCAATCGCCACTCCAATGACAAATCACGCATACTCACCGTCGGTGAATTTTTGAACCGCTTTGCTCTACCTCCGCGCGACCAAGATCCCGCGTACCTGGGTCGGCCGTTTCCGTCGCTTTTCGTCGCTACTTCGTCCACCACTACCGTACTCACGAGTTATTCACCTTCTCCGCTTTCATATGTACTTTCTCGTCGATGCGAATTCGCTTTGGGATACACTGCCATTGTGTTTCGCGGTTATAAATATCCATTGATTAGTTAATAAGGCGCTTTACTACATCGATATCGAAGCGATGCGCAACGACTCCGCCAAGAATAATCCCGCGCTCTTCCGCAGATTTCTCCTCGCGCCTTTTCCTTCGAGTAGCATTCAGACGTGCGTGTACACCGAAGATCGACGTCGCGCGCACGATCTGCGACAGTCACGACACGATCAGCAATTTCAAATCGATCTCGTCAACGATTATTTTCGTTCGCAAATTCTCTACGACATCCGAGATACGCTGTAGCACGTGTCATCGAGCGCAGACATGAGTGGCACGAATTCCTGTATAACGCGAAGTCGGGAATGAGTAAAGCGATGCATCAGGTGATCAAGAATTCCTGCATTCTTGCGCAGGTGACTCTTGGATGATGTGGCAGGTTGACCCCATTCTTCCCCCTGTATCCATCGCCGTGCCAACCAGTCGCTGGACCGGATAAATCGGAGCGGTTCGTATCCCCTATGATACAGTTCCTTTCAATGTAGATCGCCATCGCTCGATCACTCCTAATTTCAGAATAAATCATGAAGCACGCTATTTTGAACAAGTGTAGATGAAATTCGGAAAGAAATGCGTCTATACACATGTATGTGTACCGATACTTCCGACGACTGCGAGATAGCAGAGTATTGAATAACCTTACCGCAGCAGAAGCGAATAAATAAATGTATTTATTATTCATTATCTGATTCCCCATTTATGTTGGTCATTACGAAGCAGAATAGGTGAGCAAGTGGGGATGCCGGAAGTGATATTTAATGGAGGTATAAGTAGAATCGTGGCTCAGTACTCATTAAGCGAACGCCACCAGTAACTGTTGAAAAAGAAGGATGTCTCTTGATCAGGTAAACACGGTTTCTTATTTATCCACATGTAATTAATTGTCCTGAAAACCAAAGAACGGTATTAACTATTTCTGCGAAAATTTGGCTTGTTCAAATTGTTAAGAAATAAAAGAAATTGGACAGGAAACGCGTGACGCCAATGTAGTGGCTACGATAAACTGCATACGTATTAGCGACATTAATTATGTACATTTACAAGGGCAATAATAAAAATATACAATTCCATTACAAAAAATGCCGTTGCATTTATAAAAGCTAAAGAAATAATCGGCGCTTCTATTTATGTCCTAAGAAGCCCTAAGAAAATCTAATCGGATCGTTACCATCTAAATCGATAAATTCAACAAATGAAAATAATATGATATGTTAATACTTTATTAACTTCGTGTCTACGGTTACATTATATCTGATGATTCTGAACTTGCTTATTTTTCGTACCTATAACATTATAATGTATGGTGAATATATTCTTCCACTCGATCGCAATTGAATATTCAAATCGATGTGAATCCGTTTCGGTGTCTTGAATTATACAATATTAAATTTAAAATTAAAAAGGGAAGCTCAAAGTCCAAATATGATTACATCGCGTGTCTAGAATGTTCAACATGTAAGGATTATGTAAGAAATAATCGTGTTCATGATTTTATAGAAATTTGAGCACGCAGCCGAAGCCGTAAAGGCTCTAACCAAACGTCCTACGGATCAAGAATTGTTAGAACTATACGCTTTGTTCAAACAGGCAACGGTGGGCAATATCAATACTCGTAAGTCATCGTTTTAATTTACATTTGATATAGGAAAAAGTGCGAGAAATATACTACTCGTGTTTGCTCTTTGATCATATTTGATATAATTAATTGTGATTACAGCAAGACCCGGCATGCTAGACTTGAAAGGTAAAGCGAAATGGGATACGTGGAAATCGAAGGAGGGTATAACGGAGAACGATGCGAAAGAAGCTTACATCAAACTTGTTAACACATTGCTCGAATAGTACAAATGATTTTACAACTCCTACCTTATGTTTTAAGCAACTATTTCGAAATAAAAATACAACATACCTAAATACATAGTGCTTTCCCGGACGTTATTCGATTTTAAATTTGACCATTGATTATCGATTTTCATGCGTTTAGTTTTTTTAAGTTCACACGATGGCAAATTTTCTCCACCGATGTGTCGCTGCAGTCGCCTTCTGGGGATATGGGGAAATCTATCTGTTTCATTTGATTCGTGGAAATCGTGTGTCAAATTTCAAACTGACATTCGCGCGTGATGCATTTTGTGGTCCATGTGTTTACGTTGACGCTGGAGAACAGAGATATAAATTTTGCGTTCAAAAATTAATGTATTGAATATCGCACAAGTATGACCATTTCGGCTTTAGATAAGGACACAGTAAAACTGCTAACTACTACACAAGTTATAACTTCAATATCCAGTGCTGTGAAAGAATTAATAGAGAATGCATTGGACGCCAATGCTAAAAATATTGAGATCAACTTGGTATTTTCGTTATTCCTCACATGACACAACATACATTTCCGACGAATATTCTTCAGCGTTCTGAAATCCTAATGTAAAATTTATATTTTTTCTTACTAGACTGAGAATGGGTGTGCCTTAATAGAAGTAAAGGACAACGGTTGTGGAATTTCCAAAGATGATGCTGCTTGCATGGCATTATCGTCCCATACGTCAAAGATTTTTAATTTTTCTGATTTAGGTATATGGTAGGCTTTATTGAAAAGCATTCGTCTAACGATATACAATATAACATATATATATATATATTTTATATATATATATATATATATATATAATTTAATTTGTACCTCTACAGAATCTTTACAAACATATGGCTTCCGTGGTGAAGCTTTGCACGCGCTTAGTTCTGTATCAGATCTCACGGTTATATCTAAAACGGAGCAAGATGAAGCTGCTCTATTGTATAACATTGACCATTCTGGATGTATTATAAAAACTGAACATTGCCATAGAGCGACAGGTATTTAATATCATAAGGTCCATAATTTTTAACATCATGCAGTGTTATTTTCATTTTGTATACATTTTAGGAACAACTGTACAAGTTAGACAATTATTTAAACAAATGCCGGTACGAAGACAAATAATTACAAATCCTAAAACAGTTAGTCAAGACATTAAAGCACTAGAATCCCTAATTAAAAGTTACGGAATATGCAAATTCTTTATACAAATAAGTTATAAAGTGGATAATAACATTATATTTGCAAAGCCTAGTACAGCAACCTTGGAAGAAGCAGTTTCATATGTCCTTGGCAAAAGATTAACCAGCAATATGAATTGGTTGGATATTACAGATGCAGAAGTAATTACTGATAGTGGAAAATGGTGTGCTTTACTTAACAGTTGAACATACTATACCATCTTTTTCAGATGCAAATGAAATTAATGGTACCATCCAAGAAAGCACAAAATATACTTGAGGTGTTCCAGTCTCGCGCACAATATATTTTTGTGAACAATAGGCCTGTTAAACATAAAGAGTTGGAAAAAGTAAATTTATTGCTTTTCCATCTTTTTTATAATTGAATAAAGTACCCTCCAATTCTTTTAATAATTCTTCCTAGGTATTGTCTAAAATAATTTTGGAAGGATTAAGGCTGGAAACATCGTCAAGAAAGAAACCGATTTTTGTTTTATACATCTTAACAAATGCTGCAAATATAGATGTTAATCTGGAGCCAAATAAAACTTCTATTCTTTTTAAAGAGAAGGTAATTATATTTATAAATTAACTGATCGTATACGATTGTAAACATATATATTATGCTTCTTATATATACAGAATACAGTTATTGATACGATAGAGAGGCATGTAGAAAACTTTTATGATATACGCAGAGAAGAAGCACAACAAGATAGCCGCTGTGATCATTCCTTTGCCGATTATCAAGATTATACGCAAAAAAGTGTTAAAAATGTGGAAGATGAGCAGCCAGCATGTAAGAAAAGAAAATTGCAAGCAAAGGAAGATATCGTTACAATTGGGACTAAGACAAATGGAAATGAAATCGTAACCGATAGTTTCAATTCTGCTGAATGTAATATCAAACGTGTTGAGGAACCACAGACTTGTACCAGTGGACAACACTATCAAGATGAATGCTCAAATAATTCTGAAAGAGATTTTCAAGTACCACCTTTAAATTTAAGCGAAACAGATTCGAATGATTCGCAAAAATGTAAATTAGTCTTTGGCGATAAAGTTGAATTACATACTACACTGTTAGTATTTAAACTAAGTACTACAGAATGTAACATAATATAATTGTTCCTAAATGTGCATCTTGTGTTCCATATAGCAAAGAAACTGCGGAAGAAAATACCAAAGATAGCCCGCCGTTTGAACTATCGCCACTGTCTGAAAAACTTAGTCAATTACCAATTGTGGATTTGGGGGATGATATTCCATGGGATACATTTGTGAACATAAATACAGATCAGAAAGAAAATGCGCATAGTGGATATAATTTGGATACAAAGAGGTCTATTACCGTAACAGAATGGAGTAAAGGGCATGCTTCTGGTTTAAAGGTAAAAGGAATGTGATGTAGTAAATATCATTGGCGTATCATGTTAATTACATTTAAAATAATTTTGATAGGGAGGCACAGATGTACAAGCTCGTAATTACAGAGCATCAAATGAGTTATCAATCACTGATGTACACGGACCTGTATGCGAAGGATTCCTTCAATTTTCAAAACGCTTTAGATCGAAGGGTACAAAAATTGAATGTCCAATTAATTTCTTCTTTCGTAGTAAGAAGAATGTACAAGAAATTAATGTCCCGCTTGCAGTTACAGAACAAAATCCTGCAATGACAGCGCCACAAATTGCTCACGCTATTACTAATCTTTGGAAAAAATTGTCCCCCGAAGAACGTGGGTATTATAGAGATCTTGCGCGTGATGAAAAATCGGAGCGTGATGAAGCAAAACAGGACGCGAAGCGGAAACATCAGTTAGATATAAATAAAAATAAAAATAGATTACTAAACGCTTTGCAAAAAATGAAAACGATGAATCTTGAAAAGCAACAAAATTTAGTCATGAGAACTACTGTTCCTTGGGATATAGACTTAAAGAAAGTTACAGATTGCTTCCTAAATAAGTAAGCTCATGACACTGTATTTGTGTTATTATTTAACATTATTTAAGTGTTCATATAATTGTTGCAGTACTCCGTGTAAAAATACGAATTTTGTAATTGGCCCCTTGTGCTCAAACTTATGGATTGTTCATAAATCTGCACATATTTGGATTCTAGACGCAAGGAATCTGCAAAAGGAGTTAAATGCATCTGATGCACATACGAATATGGTAAACCTGATAATTAAAGGGAAAGCTATCACTTTGTGCGATTATTTTGTTGTATACATTTTTTGAATTTTAGGAGAATGCTGAAAATGTAGAGTTACTTCTACAGCGATGGTTCTCAACCAGAAGTGATATATCGTTATTGCATCCTATACATTCTTTAACGGACAAATAATAATTCATAATTATTAATTTGTAATATTTTAATTGTTATCTAAATACTACTTTAATTTTAAAATAAAATTGTTTAATTGAACCTAGTACCCTTTGTGTATTGCCAGGCAATTTCTGTTTTAAAATTTGAGAAAATTTAAATCATAAGTTTCTAAGTAATTAATTAAAATCATAATTAGAAGAGATTTAATTTGGAGTGCTGTAAATATATACTCAAGTTTGTTGAACGAACGTAAAATCACTAATTCGAACATGGAACTTTGATTCGTCGGTATACCGAGCGTTCCGAAATTTCTCACCAGCCGTCCAAATTCTTGAAAGAGTTTTAACCCCGATTAAGAAGCCTTCGCGATTATAATAAAAATTGGATCGTTAAGCAGATATTTGACTGGAGAATGTTCTCATCTTGCGTATAATTCTCTCAGAATTCGTTCAATGTTATCGTTATATTTCAATATGTTCTGGGGATAGAATTTTATTACTATACAAAACAAAGTAATGGACATGATATATCAAGAACTTTATGTTTAAATATTCGTGTGCACTCTCGCACGTATCACATGAAACATGAATGTCGTACACCTAAAGGCGTCTTAATGTTAAGTGAATGACGGAATAAGAATTGCAATACTTTTCGATATTGGACAGATGCTTCAAGAAAGTGCTACATATTATTATAAGATTTCATTGAAGAGACGGTTAGAGGTTGGCGATTTCGATCTATATAATTGAAGTTTGTGGTGGTTTGTTGGCTGCCATCTTGGACATCGCTCGTTTGAGAAGCCGGCCGCCCGCAAAAATCTTTGAGTTTTACGCGTTCGCGCGGCCTCACGTATTCCATAAGCAGGTTGCATGAACCTAAGACGAATTTAGATATCTGTTGCGATCAATCTAATCAAGATTCAGGTCCGGAATGCATTAGGTGAGTCTAAAATAAGTCAACATTAATTTCCTGATCGCGATGGCGTGTGATTTATCTGGTACATGTGTGTTCGTGTCTCTTGTGCTTGTGCGTGTTTCCTAATCCATGTTGCGATAATAGATCAACTCTTTCATAGTTTTCCAGTCTTTAAAAAATAAAAGATCAATTTCTGGCATGTATAAATTGCACACGTACATATCAATTTGTCCTTTCTGTAAATCGCAACTTACACTCTGCAGAAACGTACTGCAAGTGTTCTGTGAACTTTACAATCAATAGACATCTCAGTAATATGCAGTTCATTCGTTGTAATCAATGAACACGTTTTCACTTTTATTCGATTCTTTCTTTAAAATTCATTCCTTCTTATTCTTATCCTACTTTCTATTGGTTAATCACTTCTATCTGAAAGATGTTTTGATTTCTGTAACCATATATCAGGTTTTTAAAAATTATATTCGTGTAAATATCATGCATATAGATTTAATAAAAATGGTAGTAAATTTATTTATAAACGAATTTGGTGTTGGACTCTTTGTTGCATGTATTTTGCAAGAAATGAAACATGTTACTACTCGTTAATTAAACTTTCGTATATTCCATGCTATTTTCCTTAAATTACACCAGATAATAATATTGATCTTATCGTGGCACAAGTAATTGTTAGATAGAATGTATACGTGCATAAATAATATAATTCATCCATGTATATTATACATTAGTTTATTCTTTTAAGTCAATGAAAACGTGTTTGGATCATTTTAGAAATTTTGTATTGTTAACATTATAATCAAATGCTCCATAATTGTAATAAATGTGTAAGCGCAATGTAATGTTTCAAATAAATATAAATACGATATAGAATTGTTTTAATGGATACCATTGTCGCTGCCAATTGATGTGTATTACATATATACGAGAAGTTTGGTCAGATTCAAAAAGAGACTAATATACCGCCATGTATTTCATAATATTTTGTATTTGTCATTTACTTTAAATATAATTGAATTTACTTGTGTGTTCAGCTTTTAATACAATTTTTTTTTTAATAACTCAGGTGTATGTTTACCCTCGCGCATTCGTAGCTGGGTGAGTGGAGGAACTAAATTAACTAGCTTTTGTAATTTTTCAATAGACAACAGTGAAAGAATAGCAATCCACAAAACAAATAGTAGTAGCAATATATTTGAAAAAATGGCTGTACCCAGTAGAGCGCGAGTTTATACCGATGTGAATTCACACAAACCTAGAGAATATTGGGACTATGAATCCTATGTTGTTGATTGGGGGTAAGTCTTTATTTAAGAAACAAAGAAATTACATATATATGCATATATGTGTACACATTTCTTTATACTGTTTAATCATAATCAATTGTTTTATAGACAGCAAGATGACTATCAGTTAGTAAGAAAATTAGGCAGAGGAAAATATAGTGAAGTATTCGAAGCCATTAATGTCACAAATAATGAAAAATGTGTTGTAAAAATTTTAAAGGTATAGAAAGAAGTATAATTCTGTAATACAGTAGACTCATTGCAGTTAATACGAAGCTTATGGTTTTATCCATTGTTATATTTCAGCCTGTAAAAAAGAAGAAAATAAAAAGGGAAATTAAAATCTTAGAAAATCTTAAAGGTGGGACCAACATAATTACCCTGCAGGCAGTTGTCAAAGATCCTGTATCAAGGACACCGGCACTGATATTCGAGCATGTCAACAACACAGATTTCAAGCAATTATACCAGACGCTAACAGACTACGACATAAGATACTACCTCTACGAATTATTAAAAGTGCGTGTATTGTTAAGTGCAATGGAACCAAGTATCAGTCCAATGTGAATCTCTGAAATGATTAGTTTGATAGATGTAGGTGCATATCACAGGTGCAAGGGATAGTTGAAAAATATTTAAATCTTATTGTTAGAGATTTTTTCTTTCATTCGGTCTACCATTAAAAATATTTTGGACAAAAAGGGACACTTATTGTTATCGGTCCTACTTCGTAGTTGTGTTTGCTGTTACTCTCTTATTTGAATTCTGGGGTTCGATCAAATTTATTAACAACTGTCATAAAGAAATATGACGTACATTGTTCCACAGAAATAAACAAGATTCTTGCTTTTCCTTTAGTTAGACTGAACAAAAAGTGCCCTTAGTTTCAGAAATTGTTTTAAATTTTTCGGACTCGTAATATATATTTAAGTAAGTAAGTACAAGTAAGCAAAACATCGAAAATGTCCATGACGCGGTTTTTTTCATGTTCTGTTTAGGCATTGGATTATTGCCATAGTATGGGAATAATGCATAGGGACGTCAAACCGCACAACGTTATGATAGATCATGAAAACCGAAAATTGCGGTTAATCGATTGGGGTCTCGCCGAATTTTATCATCCTGGTCAAGAATACAATGTCCGAGTAGCCTCGCGTTACTTTAAAGGTCCAGAACTCCTCGTAGACTATCAGGTTCGTAACGTATGCCTTACTGATAGCTGTACATGCGTGGCGAGTAAAAACATGTGTATTCATAATATATCGTCTTTTTCCTATCGCAGATGTACGATTACTCATTAGATATGTGGTCACTTGGATGCATGCTCGCGAGTATGATATTCAGGAAAGAACCGTTTTTTCATGGACACGACAATTATGACCAATTAGTTAGAATTGCGAAAGTACTTGGGACAGAGGAATTGTTTGAATATCTTGAGAAGTACCATATCGAATTGGATCCTCGTTTCAATGATATTCTTGGGCGGCATTCACGCAAACGCTGGGAGCGTTTTATGCATTCGGAGAATCAACATTTGGTATCGCACGAAAGCCTGGACTTCCTTGACAAACTTTTGCGCTACGATCATTATGAAAGACTCACTGCACGCGAAGCCATGGAGCACCCCTATTTTTGTAAGTAGTACGAAATTAAGTATGATTAAATGATTGCACTGTACGTAATGTACATAAGCTACATTGAACATGAATGGTGATAGGCCTTGAGGATCCGACAGTACATTTTTTTTTATTTATCATTTTATGGCTCTTTAGATCCAATACTAAAAGATCAAGGTCGATTAAACATGGTATCATCGTCACCTACTCCCATAACAGGTTCGTTGCCTGTAGGTGAGTAACGGCCCAGGTAATATCACCACCTCAATTTCCAATTTATAATTATTTAACCATATCATTCACGTATTGCTGAATCGACCACGAGAGCACTGTGAATATTCTCGTTCGCATTTCTAAATACGATGCAATGTATCAATTGAACATCCATGAAGTTCGCATTGATTCGAATTCGCGACTTCTATTTTACGATATTTATAAAAACAAAGAGAAAATGTAATAAACGCGGACGAATGCCGGACGAATGAACACGTAATAGTGTTTGTATTGTAATGTATGGACACATGCAGTTCTATTTGAACTCAATTGGATGTCCAAAGGCAATTGTTGACATCATCCGGTATTGTAATATTTAACTAGTTTGCAATGGTGAATTTTGTTCTTACGAAGTGTTCAAACGTTGATCGTGGAAACACGTTTATGTTGAAATAAGTCCCTAATATTAAGTGTCCATTGGAAATCTCTTCCATTGCGAATTAGTTAAAGCAAACAGCTATGTTACGCTTTACGCGAGGTCGTTCCAGGCATCTAATAATACGAGACAACAAAAAAATGCATTATGGCCAAAATGTGCGCATTTGTCAGTGATATTTCTTTATTCGTGGAGTTTCAGGTGCGTGGAATGACTAGTGCGATTTATAGTCATATGATAAAGAGAACATACGAAATAGAATAACGTCGGCTCCTAACAATATAAAACGATCTTCTTTCGCAAGCATTGTATATTTTATTTCTCGCGGTATATAGAATTTTACAATTTCGAATTTTCGCGACCAGTATGTTTTATTTTCATCCTCTATCTTCTTTTTTTTCTTTTTTTTTTCTTTTTAAACAAGAAGATCGTTTCTAATGACTATAATGTGAATAGAGATGCGACTAAACAAATCTTTGTTTTGAAATACTTAAACGATTCAAGTCTATATAGTCAAGTCGTTTAGTATCCATTCACCACTGAAATAAAATGTATCAGATGACTTATATCGTCGCATCATGAATCGATTCTCGCGTTGCTTTGCAAAATTATGCGACGGATGTATTTTTTTGTATTCGGACTTAGTAGCAGGATGAAGTCGCATGTATCACTAGCAACACTCGAAAGTGAAAATGTTTGATTCGTTCGACACGTGGAGAGAACGTTATGGACATTAATTTATTTAAACGCGGATCTGTCCATTTAGAATATTTACGAACCAATCGACAGACTAGAATATATGATAATCGATAACATGTAACATATTGTACATTTAACAAATAACGAACGCAATCTGCAATTGAAATCTTACAACGCGACAGTTTTGTACTATTTTCAAGATCTGTTGATAATGGGTTTAGTTACAGGTACTAAAGTACTTTCTGTTAATAAGTCGATCTGAATTAAACGACAACTGGACTTGAATTGCTCAGTCATTTCAAAACAGGCATTTTTCTTAGTCAGCATGCATGTGTAAGAGGAGCGTGCGAAGAATCAAACATTTTCATTTAGGTATCGATACTTGGCGCGAGGGGCTTGAACCCATCCCTAGGCGTGACTGTGAGCAGCGTACCGGTGGTTCATGGATTAAACGGACTGAAAAATGTGGCGAGACAAGTTGGAAATGGGACTTAGACAGTGATGAAATATTCATCATATCCGTTACATCCTTAACATACGGTTTACGGCTCTTGACTCGTTACGTACTAAAAGTTGACCCTTCCATTCCACCAGATTTTGCAAAATTAAGAAAAAACGAAGTATTTCATTGGATGGTGGACCATTCTTCATGTAAATGGCAATTATATTCTGACGTGGTATATAAAGTTCTATATTTTAGACATTCCTTCTTCTTCATCCCGGGTATTACGTAGAAGAATTTATGTTTGTTATAATGAAAATAATCTCACGTATGCTGTAAACGTCTTGAATAATGACAGACGAGAAGGAACCAATGCGTTTCAACAGTACCGTCATCAGTTTTAGTGTACAGCAAATGATTCCTGAACGAAAAAAAGGTGTTACAATGTCATGATGAATTTTATTGGATCGAAGTACATATGTGCTGCATCCATATTGGCCGGTGTGCGTGTGCCATTAATAACTACACGTTGGTTTTCCCTGTTCTTGTAATCAATCAGTGATTTCTCTTGAGTTTCGTTGACGCTGCTACTAATGTCACGATCGCGGGAAACCGTAAAAAGCATAAAGATCCGACTAGATCATGTTATGTCACTTGGAAGATCGTCCGATAGACATCATAACGAAGATGATGCAAAACACACAGACATACATACACACGTGTGCTCACACTTAACGTGTACCTTAGGCCGCTCGGTTTAGTACTTTTAACGATGATAAAAATGTTCGTTTATATCTGATACAATGATAGTTGAATAAAATGTTTGTTATAGCCAAGTACTCTTTGTGCTCTGTGAATACCTGTGTATCCAACAAGAGATGTTATCAAGGTGTTGATAAAGGCATCACTAATCGAATGAATTGGGAATGCCACTTCATAGACGTCTAGAAATTTCTAGCTGTTCTTGTTTCCATACTTCTACGGACATTTCACAGTTGAAGTTTACAATTTCATTTTCAATGATCCAAGCGATAATTCACAGACACCCCAAAACACTTGGCGTCAGAAAAGTCTACGTACATAAACAAAATACGCGCGTATAGAAAAACAAAGAAAATCAGTTACACCGATGGAATAATTGCATATATGGCATTATTAATGCGTTTCTTCTAAACTGAACATATAATTATTTATACATAAATTTAAGCCAGTTTATTGTGTACATTTGAAAAAGTTTAGTCCCGGAGAAAAAGGGAGAGAGAGAGAGAGAGAATGAAAGAAAGCGAGAATGAACGCGAAAGGGAGGAAGAAGACGTACTTTTAAAAAAATGTATAGGAATGGGAGCACACTCCACTTGTACACCATGTCCTTTCGTATTATTTCGAAAGAATTTGTCAGTTCCTATACGTACAAATTACGCATAAAGTACGGTCAATTCAATATATGCATATACATTATACATACATACACACATACATATATATATATATTATACATCATTCAGACAAATAATACAAACACACAACACACGTAGAGTGTACTATGAATGCGTACTCTGCCAAGAGGAGTGTGAGTTTAGATTCGAAAAGCGTTGCGTGTTCTAACACATTACTGGCTAAATAGTAATGTTTGCTTCTTATTCTGATCGATGCGCCGTTTTTGCCTTATTATCATGTATTTTAAGGTTTTATACATACATTTATAATATATATATATTTTATTTTTTAATAGCGCATAAATATATATATATATATATATATATACCAAGCGCGCGCGCGTATACGTACACACAAGTGGAAAGAATAGAGAAGATTATTATAAGGTGGATACTGCGTTATAGATATTAAAGATGTAAAAAGGAGACACTGTACGTATGAGTAAAATATAAATACATTTTATTTATTCCGCTTATAATTATCGTGCTGCACGAACATAACAGGTATTTGATTTCAATTAATTTTTATACGGCAAGAACGGCGCAAATGTAATTGTTTCTTCAAGTTGACGGAGTTTCCCTGTTCATACGTTAAGTTTACGATAATCTAGTTTAGTTTTATAGGAAATTAAACAATTGAATAATTAGTATTTCCATTACAAATGGACTTAAACAAAAAATTAACTACCGAATTGTCATTAATATAATTAATATATTATACTAAATTTTAACTCTGATATTTTATCTTACAATGTCATAACTGCATTCTACACTAAAAACTGTTACAAAACTCTTATTGTCATACGTTGCGGGCCACTTTCTTGATTCTATATTTCAATTCGCTCACGGACAGCTAAATTCTAGAAGAACCACTAAATATTATAATGTATACCAAATGTGAATTCAAATTTGATATTTTACCATAATATTGCCAAAATGAAATAGCTTAAAGATTTTTTCCCTTCTGTTCCGAAAGAATTTTTAAACAATTATTTTGACGTGGTCGAGATATGACAATAAAACTAGCCAAATTACGCGGGGTTACATTCATTTGAACCTGTCACCGGTCTGAAAACGTCATGAAAATATAAAAATAAAGCACGTATCCGTTTTCCTATTTTTTCAATAGATATTCTGCAAACAAAAAGTGTAGCACGAAAGTTAATTAATCGGTAATGTAGTTATTACAGGCTTTCTCTACATGCAAATACACTAGTGCGCATATGCGGTGCAATTATGTATATAATATTATATCATTTTCGGTTTGCAGCAAAAAATTTCACTGTAACAACATTAAACAGTGCTGTATAGAACCACCTTGAAGAAGAAGCGAATAAAATTTGTTCTATTGGACAAATAAATTTTATAACTATTGTCTGTCTTTATCAAGATTGAAATACCAATTTGTGTTCTTCCTCTCACCTTCATTAATTAATCTATTTAAAGAAATAGAATAAAAATGTAATGTAATGGTAATACCAAGTATTTCTGAATTTATATAATCCAGAAGGGTGTCGTTGTCATGCATCTAAGAGAAGGTAGACTACGGGACGTCTAAAGAAATATTAATCTACCAAAATTAAGAAAAATGTAATCAAGTAATTTTTAAACCATTATTAACTTGGTTATTTAAAAGAAACCAATTTGTTTAAGTGGACAGTGCGGTCATCTTTAAAGAAGCGTTTGAGTGGTATTGCCATCTATGAAGAACTGTTCGAAACTACAGGTGCCCCGACTTACCTAAACACTTACCTACAGGGGCGCGAGAACAGACGAGATATAGGAATAGACAAGCCATCTTATGGTCTTTCATGGCCCAACGTGACTGACATACCGACTCAGAAAACCCATGCTGTTTCGAGCGTCCTCTGCACATGAACAGTGATCACTTGAAGAACTATTAATTACTGAAGTAGTGTTGGGGACAGGATTCATGCGATTGTGTGAATCTATGTAAATGCTTTGTGGTGGATCAGGAAGCTATTTCTCGGGCAACGTTTCGGTAGAAAAATCCGGTGCGGTGCCTGGTCGAGCGATGCACTTTGGTTCGACTCGAGTTGAGTCGAAATCACATCGCGATGCATCGGGGCGATGAAATTGACAATGTGATGCGTGTCACGTAAATCGTCCCGCCTGTGCTATCCCGCTTGCATTGCGCGGCAAAGAACAAAAGAATTCTTTAACAAGGATCGTAGATCCAGCTAAAAGTTGGTCAGAAATAGTAGAAGTCCAGTAGGTATGACCCTGGGATAGTAAACCGCACGGGCGCGGTCGGTGACCATCGAAGATTTTCGAAAATAGCGAATACCAACGAGCGCAGCCGACGCGCCGGCGCGTCCCGGAGTGGGGAGGCTCGCGGAGTGGGGGTAGGCCGCGCGCCGTCAGTCTAAATTGAAGCGTTGCAGCGTATGGTCGTCTTTATTGTTGAAGGTTAGCAACATACTTCGCTCTATGACACAGTAGCACCTCGGGCTTTACTTTACCATCGTGTACGCTTGATTATTAGCTTCTATTAATTAATACGGGTTTAACTAACAATCGTTCTACTATCGCAACAGTACATTAAACTTTAACGATTGAAATTTTTGTCGAGTCTCCTTTGCTGGACGAATGACCGATAATCCAATTGAGGATGGTCGCGCCTTCGTCCAGCATCGAGATTTTTTTAAACATGATATTAACTAGTCGTTTGTTGTAACATCGCGTTAACTAATTTATTAGTTTGAACGGTTCTTCGAATCTTTATTATATTTTATTCAGTCACTTACATACTGCCTTTGCGACTTCGAAGTCGATTCTGATTTTAGAACAGGTCTATTCTTTTTGTTGCAGGTATAATGGATGCTTGGCTGGGAAAGAATAATATATTGAGGCTGTAGGAATGGAGTATTGAGATATAATTACTTCGATCATAACAATCAGTTCGATGACATATGATGAAGGACTGGTAACATTTAACTTATTATCCCAACGGTTTATGTATATATCTTGTTATCTGGCGATTGGTTTTCGGCTCAAGTTCGTCTCCTTCGGTTGAAAGTTATTGAACTTTCATTATTGTAAATAGATTTCAATACTTACTTCTCTCAATTCGTATATCCACGTTCACTAAATAATGAAAACATTTCAAATAGAACTTACAATATTCGCGATTGAAACGAGAGTCAGTAAATTTCATTAATTCTAAACGAAAAATTGAAATACATTCACGTTTCGCTGCATATCGGTCGCGATTTCTATTATAGCTTCACTAGTGTTCATGTTGACAGTTTTATTACTCCGCGACCTAGTCCCAAGTACGGTCAAATTGTATTTTCGACGCAGGATTAGTTACGCCCGCGTAGTTACGTACTTGTTGCAATGCCCTTGAAGCATGATAAATAGTTTCGAGTCTTGATTTCTGCAAGCAGCTACGAGAACTTATAAATGTTCGCGATATTGTTTACTTACAAGCATCATGATCACTTTTAAAACTCTGACAAAGAACAGTCACAGTACCCTTCTGATAAATTGATATTAATATACAATAATATATCTTGTATAGACAATTAATAGTAATTAAATCTGAATATTAATACGGTAGTACTTTATTAAAAAAAAGAGCAGTATTTCCTCAACAGACATTCAACAGGATGAAGAAATAATAAAGAGACAAATAAAATCAAATATATATTGTTTAAATTTTTACCTCCTCACCCCATTTACTAACTTGTTCAGATTTTCTTTCAGAAAATTTTGATGACCGCGCGCAATGCGGTCGGTAGAGTCAGTGCTTGTTTCGTCAAAGTTCTTTCTATTGTTTTTAGAGCGCAACCGTTCTTGATAATTACAATTAAATATAAAGAATAGTAATGATACGCGAAAGTAGAGTCAGTGTTTGCTTCGAAATATTGCTCTCGCGAAATTAGAGTCACTTTGTTCGTCGATCACAATTAATAAACGCGCGCGATAGTAGTCTTTTATTTTTTTATTCTTTTTTATCAATACGTATTCCGGTATTAGAGTCAGCACCTGTGCAGTTCGGCGAGTTCGGGCTTTCATCCATCAACTCGAAGAGTAAGTATCTCTGTATTTCTTTAATCTTATTTTGCAATGGTCTTTTATAATTTTCCTGCTCGAAAAGTACTGAAAATGCAAGGATTTCAATGTTGTCTGCTCTTTTGAATGTTTCAGAAGGTGCCTTGGGCTCGATGGTATCATCATAATGATATTCTTGGCCGCGCGCAATGCGGTCGGTAGAGTCAGTGCTTGTTTCGTCAAAGTTCTTTTTATTGTTTTTAGAGCGCAACCGCTCTTGATAATTACAATTAAATATAAATAATACTAAAGATACGCGAAAGTAGAGTCAGTGTTTGCTCCGAAATAATACTCTCGCGAGATTAGAATCACTTTGTTTGTCGATCATAAGTGTTCCATTAGAGTCAGTGTCCTGTTCGGCGAGTTCGGGCTTTCATTCATCAACCTGACGAGTAAGTATTCTTTAATCTCGTAGTGCAATAATCTTTTGATAATTAACACATTCTAAAAGTACTGAAAGAATGTTGTCTTTTTATTTTAATGTTGTCTGCTCTTTTCGAATGTGTCAGCAGCTTCCACGGCTTCGGTGGCGACGAGCTCGACCGCGCCCCTGGTGAGTCTGCAACCGGTGAGTGGCATGCTTCAAAGTTCCTCTGGTCATTCAATCATGTCGCAGGACGAAAGGTCCGAACCGACACGAGTGATTGGTTGTAATTACGTAGATTTTTCTTGCAAGCACTGTGACCATGGGTATATGAAAATATACTCATGAGTAGTAACTTCTGTACTGTTTTATATTATGTCAGGATAGGTCTTCTTGTACAACGCGTTTCAAATTAGTTTGAGAATTTTAAGAGAGAAATTTAGTATAAAATATATCACTATGCATCTTTTTATAATAGAGTTTTTAATTGAATACGTATGAAACAATTATTTAAATAGTTATTAATTATTAAATGAATATAAAGTAACGTCCAGTATCATACGTGCATTAGTTTGTAGTGGAGAAGTCGAATACCCTTCGACTTCGTTTATTTGTCAATTGCAATTAGTGCACGGTTATAATAAAATGCATAATGATTGCTTTTAGTAAGAACGTAGTATTTCTTCTTTTTTCTACTTTGATTGAATATGAAGTAGAGGTACTTATATACCTTGTCAATTTGTTGGAACTATCGAATTATTTTATTATTCGATATCCATATTAGTCTTTAGCGTACAAAGATATTAATAAATTCACTTCTTCCGTACAATATATTAATTAAACCTGAATGTGCAAGAAGACAATACGCGAACGGGTAGATCTCGATATCAAGGCAATCTATTTTCAAACCAACCTTGCGTTTTAGAAGCAATGCTTTGATGACGGGAACACCCGAGGATGTTTCAATTTAATTCAAAGTATATTAAAGTAGAGTCTTTGAATAATTTATCTAATAAAGTAGAGTCATTGCATAATTTTTTTAATAAAGTAGAGTCTTTGAATAATTTATCTAATAAAGTAGAGTCATTGCATAATTTTTCTAATAAAGTAGAGTCACTTAATTTTCTCTTCAATAAAATAAAATCATATATTGATCTGGTACATATACAAATATATATTTAGCCCGTTAGAGAATCAGTATGTTTTTATCATTTTTTTAGACGAGGATTTCCAGGTTTAACCCTTTCCGTGTTTACTGCCCGGATCTCACTCACGTGCCCCGGTGCTACTTGGGTGGGAAAACGGTGGTAGAGCACGACGATATTTCTTTAGTTGATAAGCTATTGAATGATGTATTGTTGGCGACTGACAGTGCGTTTGGTGTATCGTGCACGACGTAATATCCGCATTGTGTGTGTGGTTAGGCTGTGGATTTGCGTCGTTCCGTACTAAAATGTAGCTATTATGACCAAGATAAGATGTCCGTTAATTTAAAACAGAGACATCATTTTTACTATTAATTGCATTAATAATCCCTACTATACTGAGGCACAAAGTTTATGTCATTTAAGATGACAAATGCCAAATGCCAGAGGGAATCGAATATACTTATCAATTGCTATCAAGTACCTCTTGTATCGGTGCTATTTAATTATTCTATTAAATATCAACCGCGGCGTGGTTTTTTCCCATGCGAACGCAAAGATCCCAGCCACTGTCAGTCGATTTCAGAAAAATGGTACGTACATTAGAGTGTGCAAGTTGTGTGACAACACTTGGGTGTCGGGGGCGTCCCGGGACGCCTCCCTAGTGTAGGCTTTTGCGCCCAAGTGTTTGACTGAGAACCGTGGAGTGTCGTGTGTTGGTGTGCCTGTTTGCCATTTTTTAAATATAGGTCTAGGTAGGATAGGTAGCATACTTTCTGGTGTGACTGATAGACATAAGTAGGTAGGGCCGGGCAGGTTGACACAGTCTCTGATCGGGTAGGCACTATTTCGCGTGTTCAACCTGTTTCAGGAAATCTGATTTGAAAAGTCGACGGTGAAGCTGTGGCGCGAACGAAAATGCGTTCGCCTCTGGCTTTGCCTATCGATTTTTCGAATCCTTCGCGGTCGTGGTCGCGATCTAGGCCTCGAAACGAAACGTGTTACATTATGCTCGAGGCTGCACGTGTGAACGAAGAACGATTACAATTTTGATCGTAATTCTTGCGATTTTCCGTAATCACAATTTTTACGATTTTATTTGGTCGTGATTCGGCCACGTGCGTTCCATTTAGCTCCGCGATTTAAACTCTTT
This sequence comes from Nomada lathburiana, assembly GCA_963667235.1. Lineage (NCBI taxonomy): Eukaryota > Metazoa > Arthropoda > Insecta > Hymenoptera > Apidae > Nomada > Nomada lathburiana. The sequence continues at coordinate 12,326,199 of OY763906.1, forward strand.
ATTTCACATTTATAAGTTTTTCCTTGGTTTCCGATTAGAGCCTCGAGCCTAGTTTAAGTTTCAGCTGACCCTTGGGTCCGACGAAAAGGTGTGGCTATATGCCGAAGAGGCCCGACAAACTGTCATTCAAGAGGGCAACTACTAATGGCTCCCCATTCTTAAAAAGAATGGGGAATCATTCTGTGTTACTACATTGTCACTGTGCTTGCATTTTCATTTGTAGAATTCTTATTTGTACTTGGCCGACGCACATTCCGGCCCAACGATACTGCCCTCCCAAAAATATCGCGTTGATTTAGAGTTGCGTTAAATGTCACGCGGTTTTTAATTAGAGTTGCGAGGAAATGAAAATCGCGGTTGATTTAGCTTTGCGCAATGACATCGCGATTGTTTCTGCAATTTTGCTGTTGTTATTGATAGTTATATTGTAGTAGTTTATAATATATTTTACATATGAGAAAGTTTCTAGTGTTGCGGAAATTATTTTCGCGTCTTGAGCCTTCAGCTAACTTTTCAGAGGATCTTCAATTACATTGCTTTTTGAAATTACAAATAATATACTGTTTGCTTTCTACCAGCCTTAATAAATAGTGTTGCGAAATGATTGCATCGCGAGTTCCAGTTAGCGTTGCGTTGATTAAAGATCGCGTTTTTAATTAGAGTTGCGAATACCAGTCCCCAACTGCTTCCAATTGGAAGCCTGCCAATTCTTTGGCAATTCTTGTTGTATATGGTGTTATTTTTCTTTTCAGTGTTTTATATTTGTCTTTCTTTTTATTTTTTGTTCTTAATAATTATTTTACCTGGAATGTCTGTTGATGGAAATACTGCTAAAAATTTGCACACATAGTAGTAAATTACTGCGTGAACGAAATAAAAGAAAAAGAAAAAAAAGAAAAGAAAAGAAAAGAACTGAAAATAAAAAAGAAAGAAAAAAAAGAAAAGAAAAGAACTGAAAATAAAAAAGAAAGAAAAAAAAGAAAAGAAAAGAACTGAAAATAAAAAAGAAAGAAAAAAAAGAAAAGAAAAGAAATGAAAAAAAAAATAATTTGTATAATCTTTGATTTTATAATAACTCGAGATAGTGGAATTCAATTAGAGACAATACTAGTGACTGTTCATTGTTGGAGTTTAAGTTCTAAACATTTTCTCTTAATCGTGGCAATTTTATTCTCATCTTGTTGTTCTAGTAGAGTCAATCTGTATAACTTTTCGTGCTTGCTTCGTAGAAATTGAAATTCACTCGCGATATCCGTAAATGTTTAATAAAAAGTCCTTGCGCGAAAAATGTTCTTGGCTGTAGTTGGGCCTCGGCATGGTGATAGTGGTAGTTTGATATCTTGCTTTCGAATAATCGTTTGTCGCTTCTTCCTAGAAGCAAAATAGAATCAATTGCAGTGAAATGTGACTACTTCAATTTTGAGTTTTTAATGAAATGGATACCACCATTCAGCTTGATCTAGAAAGCAGAAAATAATATAACACCTTGGCCGACATCCAATTACCCATTGTTATTAAAAAGTAGCTGCATTTTTCGTATCAATTGGGATTTATTATCTTCGCTAAAATTCGGTTATTACGATTTAAAAGCAGCTTCGTTTCAATATAAAATGGGGGGAGCTTGGGGATGTTACTAATCCAATGCATCAGATTGTTACAGATTCACAGATGAATCCAAATATGATATTAAACAAATTGTAAGTACATACGCCAGAGGCTCAAAAGTGGAATATATACAAATCAGATCCAGAAATATTATCAAGGACACGGTTGGAAACTATAAAATTAAAGAGCCTGCCTCGTCCATCTGAGAGTTTAAGTATTAATTTTTATAAAACTTTACTAATTATTTTGAGTCTGTGTTTGTTTCAGACGCATTGAAAAGAAGAGGATTCATGAAAATACGTATAATATGACGACACCCTCACCCCACCCCTGCCCCAAACCCCTGCCCTTTTAACTATTTACAGGTGTCAGACAATTAATTAGGCAGGCCCAATTATAAATCGAACAATACTTTTAGCTCCTTATGTAGGTAGGATTTGTTTGAACACTCAATCTTAGATCTCTATACAGGCAGGTTTCACACGAATTAGAAATGATTAAACTTTTAATTAGGCAGGGTTTATAAAACCAAAAATTGTTGGCAGGTGGTGCAATTTTTTGGTTTCAGTTTCTGTCTGTTCTAGGAAGTCATGGACCACGAAATTAATATGGACTAATTGAGAAGGATACCTATATGAGTATGGTGAAGTATCATTTACATTCCTACGTAGGTAGGATATTATTGAAATTATTCTTTTAATTGAACTCTTAGATTTCGTAGTAGGTAGGGACATACTAGTTTTAAGTTAGATGTTTAGCCAGGCAGGGCGCATTTGAATCTAATCTAGTATTTAAGAACGGAGGATTTATTTTTAAGCTGTGTCTTAGTTTTTAAGACAGCAGTGTTCACCACTGCAATAATATTTCGTTGTCTGGTTTTAAGATCATAGGATGTATGTTTAAGAAAGTTTTATTCCAGGAAATCGAATTCTCTTGCAGATTTTCTTTCAGGTTTCCTTCTGATATTCAATTTAGCTTTCGGTCGTGAATTTTCCAAGTGCTCCTCTTGTTGTCATACTTGTACTGCGATCAATTAATGATCGTTCTACAAATTGACAATGATAGGAGATTTTTCTTTCTCACATGTTATATAAAGAATTAGTTTTCGCGTAATTGGAGGGTGGAAGGGCCGTGGCTAGGGTGGGTCTCCATTCGCAGTAACCTCCACGTGGTGAGACCTGGGCAATCAATTATTTATTGTATAATCATTAAACGTTTAAGAGACGTTTGGTAATTATATGGAAAATAATTTGAGCGAATTGGCTGCGAATTCCCTTCCCCATTTCCTTCTCTTTCCCTTTTCCGTTCTCGGCTCGGAGGACCGATGGAAAGGCGCTGTTGGCAACTGTGGCGGTATTTGGGTTGCACTGTCTGCGGGGAGCGGTGCGTGGGGCTGTGATTGTGGTTCTGGAGAGTTTCCCAGCCGATGCAGGGTCTCCCTGGCGAGTCAGACCACGCCAAGCACACCTTGGGGTGGCAGAAGGCACTATGGGTTTATGATCTGGAATCGTGGTCGCCGTCTTGCATATCCGCAACTCAATGATAGCTGTGGCTCGGTATCAAAGCTGGTGTTGATTTAAGTCGCTGGACTGTCGAGACTCTGGGCTGAGAGCTCGCGGACTGCTCGGTAGCAGTCATCTTCGATACTTTTCGTCTTTTTGTATCCACCCATTTAACTTCAATCCCTTTTCTGCTCTAGGCACGGAGGACCGATGGAAAGGCGCTGTTGGCATCTGTGGCGGTATTTGGGTTGCACTGTCTGCGGGGAGCGGTGCGTGGGGCTGTGATTGTGGTTCTGGAGAGTTTCCCAGCCGATGCAGGGTTTCCCTGGCGGGTCAGACCACGCCAAGCACACCTTGGGGTGGCAGAAGGCACCATGGGTTTATGATCTGGAATCGTGGTCGCCGTCTTGCATATCCGCAACTCAATGATAGCTGTGGTTCGGTATCAAAGCTGGTGTTGATTTAAGTCGCTGGACTGTCGAGACTCTGGGCTGAGAGCTCGCGGACTGCTCGGTAGCAGTCATCTTCGATACCTTTCGTCTTTTTGTATCCACCCATTTAACTTCAATCCCTTTTCTGCTCTAGGCACGGAGGACCGATGGAAAGGCGCTGTTGGCATCTGTGGCGGTATTTGGGTTGCACTGTCTGCGGGGAGCGGTGCGTGGGGCTGTGATTGTGGTTCTGGAGAGTTTCCCAGCCGATGCAGGGTCTCCCTGGCGAGTCAGACCACGCCAAGCACACCTTGGGGTGGCAGAAGGCACTATGGGTTTATGATCTGGAATCGTGGTCGCCGTCTTGCATATCCGCAACTCAATGATAGCTGTGGCTCGGTATCAAAGCTGGTGTTGATTTAAGTCGCTGGACTGTCGAGACTCTGGGCTGAGAGCTCGCGGACTGCTCGGTAGCAGTCATCTTCGATACCTTTCGTCTTTTTGTATCCACCCATTTAACTTCAATCCCTTTTCTGCTCTAGGCACGGAGGACCGATGGAAAGGCGCTGTTGGCATCTGTGGCGGTATTTGGGTTGCACTGTCTGCGGGGAGCGGTGCGTGGGGCTGTGATTGTGGTTCTGGAGAGTTTCCCAGCCGATGCAGGGTCTCCCTGGCGAGTCAGACCACGCCAAGCACACCTTGGGGTGGCAGAAGGCACTATGGGTTTATGATCTGGAATCGTGGTCGCCGTCTTGCATATCCGCAACTCAATGATAGCTGTGGCTCGGTATCAAAGCTGGTGTTGATTTAAGTCGCTGGACTGTCGAGACTCTGGGCTGAGAGCTCGCGGACTGCTCGGTAGCAGTCATCTTCGATACCTTTCGTCTTTTTGTATCCACCCATTTAACTTCAATCCCTTTTCTGCTCTAGGCACGGAGGACCGATGGAAAGGCGCTGTTGGCATCTGTGGCGGTATTTGGGTTGCACTGTCTGCGGGGAGCGGTGCGTGGGGCTGTGATTGTGGTTCTGGAGAGTTTCCCAGCCGATGCAGGGTCTCCCTGGCGAGTCAGACCACGCCAAGCACACCTTGGGGTGGCAGAAGGCACCATGGGTTTATGATCTGGAATCGTGGTCGCCGTCTTGCATATCCGCAACTCAATGATAGCTGTGGCTCGGTATCAAAGCTGGTGTTGATTTAAGTCGCTGGACTGTCGAGACTCTGGGCTGAGAGCTCGCGGACTGCTCGGTAGCAGTCATCTTCGATACCTTTCGTCTTTTTGTATCCACCCATTTAACTTCAATCCCTTTTCTGCTCTAGGCACGGAGGACCGATGGAAAGGCGCTGTTGGCATCTGTGGCGGTATTTGGGTTGCACTGTCTGCGGGGAGCGGTGCGTGGGGCTGTGATTGTGGTTCTGGAGAGTTTCCCAGCCGATGCAGGGTCTCCCTGGCGAGTCAGACCACGCCAAGCACACCTTGGGGTGGCAGAAGGCACCATGGGTTTATGATCTGGAATCGTGGTCGCCGTCTTGCATATCCGCAACTCAATGATAGCTGTGGCTCGGTATCAAAGCTGGTGTTGATTTAAGTCGCTGTACTGTCGAGACTCTAGGCTGAGAGCTCGCGGGCTGCTCGGTAGCAGCCACCTTCGATACTTTTCTTCTTATTAAATTCACCCCTTTTCCTTCAGTCCCTTTTCTTTTCTTTGAGGTTTCCTTCTGATATTCAATTTAGCTTTCGGTCGTGAATTTTCCAAGTGCTCCTCTTGTTGTCATACTTGTACTACGATCAATTAACGAACGTTCTACAAATTGACAATAATAGGAGATTTTTCTTTTTCACATGTTATATTAGAATTAGTTTTCGCGTAATTGGAGGGTGGATGGGCCGTGGCTAGGGTGGGTCTCCAGGCGCAGTAACCTCCACGTGGTGAGACCCGGGCAATCAATTATTTACTGGATAATTATTAAACGTTTAAGAGACGTTTGATAATTATGTGAAAAATAATTCGAGCGAATTGACTGCGCATCGCACTTTCCCCTCTCATTCATTTTCTTACTTCATTCCCTGTTCTGCTCTCGGCTCGGAGGAGCGCTTGATGGGCGCTTTTAGCATGATACGGGTCTCAGTGTCAGAGGGTTATGATGTGTGGGGCCGCGATTGTGGTTCTGGACGAAGGTTATACCCGCTGTTATGTCTACGCCACTAACGGTTGCGGCTATGGGTCATAATTCTGGAATCATGATCGCGGTCTTGCATATCTGCAACCCAATGAGGCTCCTGCTTGGTATCAAAGCTGGTGTGGATTTAAGTCGCTTGACTGTCCAGACTCTTCCTATTAAATTCACCCCTTTTCTTTTCTTTGAGGTTTCCTCTCAATTGTTTGTAAAAAATAAACAGCGCATGTAGCATTTGTAATTATGGTCGTGTAGCGGCATCCTTTACCTGCATTTTGAGCACTCGATCATTGATCTAGCGCCTCCAGAAGCAGAGATAATTACAATGACCCGAAGTGTAATTTTGCCGATTATTCAATTGTTAATAACTTTTAAACCACAAATGCCATATTGTTGCACGTGATGGAGGATATAGCTATGGCCCGTAGCTTTAATTTAAGATAAGTCCGATTAAGAAATACGCAGTAGAAGCCGAGCAGAAGTGAATTGTTTAAATTGACGATGTACTCCAGGAATTCGGTTTTGGCGGTGCGGCAAACTGTGAAAAAGTCCGCAAACGCGAGATGACGCCACTTGTCCAGTTATCGGCATATCGTTACCGACAAAATTTAAAAAAATGATTATCTCGTCTTCTGCTGGGCCGATTATAATCAACGGCATCTCAAATGAAAGGGAAGCGAATAAGCTACACGGTAAAAAATACCCCGTTGCTGTGAGTATATGCAGTTGCCTGTAATAACAATTTTAATTGTTTAATTTTTTATAACAAATGAACTGCACATGGAATAATGTTCACACCTATTGCAGGTGGTAGCTGATGCTCCTAGCTTTAATTTACGTCCTCTGATCATTGATGTAGCTTGCCTCCAAGCCGAATTAATCTCACTTGTTTATAATTTCGTTAAACAAATTCAATTATCACGGCTTCTGCTGGGCCGATTGTAATCAACGACCTCTCGAATTGAAGCTTTCGGTTCAACGAACAATCCATTTCACCATTAGATCGGCCCTCGTCTAAAGCTTCGGTGCAATTCTCAAACGAATTGTCAAATTGTTTATACAATATAAACAGCGCATTTGTAAATCGTTTATTGACATGTAGCGGCATCTTTTACCTTCATTTTGAGCAATCGATCATTGATCTAGCGCTTTCAGAAACAGAGATAATTACAGTGACACGGAGTGTAATTTTGCCGATTTTTCAGTTCTTAATAACTTTTAAACCACAAATGCCATATTGTTGCACCTGTTGGAGGATATATCTATGGTCCGTAGCTTTAATTTAAGACAAGTCCGGTTAAGAAATACGCAGTAGAAGCCGAGAAGAACGCAATTGTGTAAATTAACGATGTAATCCAGGAATTCGGTTTTGGCGGTGCGGAAACCTGCGAAAAAGGCCGCAAACGCGAGATGGCGCCACATATCTGATTATCGACTGTCTTTGATATCGTTACCGACAGTTTGTCGGTATAAAGCGATAATATGTAATTTTAATTTTTATATCTCGACTGCTGCTGGTTGTTTTTTCATCCATGAGGTGTCAAAAGAATGCGAAAGAAACAAGCTATTCACCTGCCATAGTGTCGTTGCTCTATGTTTATCCACTTGCTCGGCATAATTAATTTAATTGTGGAAATGTTTATAACAAACCAACGACGCTTGACATATTTCTGGCATCTTATCGAAGGTATTTACATCTCCGAATATTTCTTTCTTTCAATACATTTTCCTGTGTGCACTAGGTATATACTAACAATAGTATTCCTTTTTGTTTATTTAACCTAACTTTAGATTTACTGTCTTAGCTTACGCATTCTTTTCTTCCACTCTTTCTTTCGTACCTCCTCTACCGTACAACTTGCCCTATTTCTTACTAGCGGTCTCTTCATGCACATCTGTTATATGTATATCTTGCAGTTTCAAATTCCGAAGCTTTCATCTCTTATTCTATGCATCAGATCCTCTAGCGTAACCACCTTAACTGTTTCCCTACATTCTCGTACTAGATGTTAAAACATTATAAATTTGTCTCCACACAAGTCATACCTTTCATATTCTACTTTCTCCCAATGACTGTTCGACTTTTGTGTGCTTACAGGTCTTACCTACGTTATTAATTGCTGACGCGTTGCTGTTAGCCATTAACCGTGGTACTGTGGTAGTGCCGTCGTTCTAATACATATAAACCTGTCGTTATATCTTGCTCCTTTTATTTTTCTGTTCTGCTTCTGTTGTTGTATTTCGTAGTATCTGTAATCCATCACTTTGTTTCCTTCGCTTCGTGTCAAAGTTATTCATGCCTGACTATTTCATTCCTTTTCAAAGAATCCTCTATATCTTTTATGCTTCAAAGTTGGCCCCTCCTCTTTTTTCCTCTAAATATCCTTCAACAATCTTACTCCCTCCTGTTACGTTCTTACTAATATACTTTTTTTGTGTGCAGGTTCCTTGGACAACGAAATGAAGACCATTCACCGGTACATCTCGTTGTGCATAAGATCAAGAAAGAAGATAGAAGAAATTGTGCCACATACATTAGTTATTCTTTAGTTATAGTGAATTGGTTTATAAAAATAGTAAGATGTATTCTACATAGATTTAAAAGAATAGTTAATAAGTATTAGCATGTAAGTTTAAGTTGCAACATCTTTGTAACATGTATCTGCATTAATTACTTTAAATAAATCTGAAATGAAAGGAATTTTACTGCTCTTTTTATTTGAACACCTTATCAATCCTTGAAATGACCTACTTCCAACTCCTTAAACAAGTACTACCATGCAGGAACTTGACATGCAAAGTTCCCAAGCGGAGAACTTGTAAAAATAGACCTGAACATTATTAAATTGAGCGCTAATTATCCAGGAATTAATACAACGTCCCTCAAATCTAAACGCTCGGAAATTCCTGGAACGTGACGTCATTTCCAAGAATTGCTGAGCTCGGATACCTCCTCGCATATCATATTCTCCTAATACAAATCCACGATTTTCAGCAGATATTTTAGACAGAAACTCAGAACTTTCAGCGCTCGGAAATCTCGACTTTGTATTAGGAGAATATGATGTGCAAGGAGGTATCCAACGCCGGCAATTCTTGGAAATGACGTCACGTTCCAGGAATTTCCGAGCGCAAAATTTCTGTGTTTCTGGCAAAAGTATCTCGCTGAAAATCGTGGATTTGTATTAGGAGAATATGATATGCGAGGAGGTATCCGACTTCGCCAGTTCTTGGAAATGACGTCACGTTCCAGGAATTTCCGAGCGCAAAATTTCTGGGTTTCTGGCAAAAATATCTGCTGAAAATCGTGGATTTGTATCAGGAGAATATGATGTGCGAGGAGGTATTCGATCTCAACAATTTTCTGGACATCTGCCAACCAATTTTGCAAGAAGTGAAGACTCAGAATTTGCTGCTTCCAAATTTAATAACGTATAGGGGCATTTTTACAAGTTTCTCGCTTTAGGACTTTGCATTTAAAGTCCGACCACGGTATTTCTTGTTTAAGGAAGTGGAATTAGGTGTTTTCAAGGATTGTTAAGGTGTAAAAATAAAAAGAGCGGTAGAATTACTTTCATTGAAGATTTATTTAAATAAATAAATGAAGATACAAGTTACAAAAATGTTGTAGTTACAATTTACAAGCTAATACTTATAAACTATTCTTTTATGTCTATTTACAATCAATTCTAAACTAACATTTATATAGTATAAAAAATAGAATAAACATAAATAATCTAATACTTATAAGCTATTCTTTAAAGTTAATTTACAATACACCTTACAGATAAAACTTATACTAAACTTTGCGTACTTAAAATGCTAAAGCTTATTTTAAAGTTCAGCAATTGTGTAACTTGTGCATATGTAAATTGTTTATTATATCTTTCTTTTTATATTTAGCACATTCAGTAGAACTTGTAATAGTAATATAAGTAAATATTACACTAGATACAAGATCTACCGAATAAACTGAATATAAAATAAAAGATATAATGAATATACATGACAGTGAATTACACAATTGGTCTAAATCAGTGGTGAGCAACCATTGGCTCGCGGCTCGCTATACTAACACCTTCGTGTCAGAGGAGGAGATATCTTGTCGCGTGACTTCGTTCATGATATGCTTTCGCCGAGATATCTTGCAACGCAATGTCTTTCATGCGATGCTATGTACGTAATGGCTTGCGACACAAAATTGTTCATGCGACGCTGTGATCTTCTTTCTTCCTCCTACGCACAATGACAATTGCCGGTCAATGATCCTCCTCTTTGCCAGGAAACCTGTACATACAAAACATATATTAATAAGTATGTAATAGGAGAGTGAAAAACTGTTATGCGATGATTTAAAGAAACAGAAAGGAGGGAGGGCGAGTCAAAACTGAAGCATAAGAGAAAGAGAAGATTCTTTGAAAAAGAATGAAATAATTCAAACATGAATAAATTCGTCACACAGCGGGAAAGGAACAAAATAATGGAAATAAGATACTATGAAATACAACAGCAGGAGCAGAACACAAAAATAAAATGAGCAAGATATAACGACAGGTTTATATGTATTAGAACGACGGCACTACCACAGTACCACGGTTAATGGCTAACAGCAACGCGTCAGCAATTAATAACGTAGGTAAGACCTGTAAGCACACAAAAGTCGAACAGTCATTGGGAGAAAGTAGAATATGAAAGGTATGACTTGTGTGGAGACAAATTTATAATGTTTTAACATCTAGTACGAGAATGTAGGGAAACAGTTAAGGTGGTTACGCTAGAGGATCTGATGCATAGAATAAGAGATGAAAGCTTCGGAATTTGAAACTGCAAGATATACATATAACAGATGTGCATGAAGAGACCGCTAGTAAGAAATAGGGCAAGTTGTACGGTAGAGGAGGTACGAAAGAAAGAGTGGAAGAAAAGAATGCGTAAGCTAAGACAGTAAATCTAAAGTTAGGTTAAATAAACAAAAAGGAATACTATTGTTAGTATATACCTAGTGCACACAGGAAAATGTATTGAAAGAAAGAAATATTCGGAGATGTAAATACCTTCGATAAGATGCCAGAAATATGTCAAGCGTCGTTGGTTTGTTATAAACATTTCCACAATTAAATTAATTATGCCGAGCAAGTGGATAAACATAGAGCAACGACACTATGGCAGGTGAATAGCTTGTTTCTTTCGCATTCTTTTGACACCTCATGGATGAAAAAACAACCAGCAGCAGTCGAGATATAAAAATTAAAATTACATATTATCGCTTTATACCGACAAACTGTCGGTAACGATATCAAAGACAGTCGATAATCAGATATGTGGCGCCATCTCGCGTTTGCGGCCTTTTTCGCAGGTTTCCGCACCGCCAAAACCGAATTCCTGGATTACATCGTTAATTTACACAATTGCGTTCTTCTCGGCTTCTACTGCGTATTTCTTAACCGGACTTGTCTTAAATTAAAGCTACGGACCATAGATATATCCTCCAACAGGTGCAACAATATGGCATTTGTGGTTTAAAAGTTATTAAGAACTGAAAAATCGGCAAAATTACACTCCGTGTCACTGTAATTATCTCTGTTTCTGAAAGCGCTAGATCAATGATCGATTGCTCAAAATGAAGGTAAAAGATGCCGCTACATGTCAATAAACGATTTACAAATGCGCTGTTTATATTGTATAAACAATTTGACAATTCGTTTGAGAATTGCACCGAAGCTTTAGACGAGGGCCGATCTAATGGTGAAATGGATTGTTCGTTGAACCGAAAGCTTCAATTCGAGAGGTCGTTGATTACAATCGGCCCAGCAGAAGCCGTGATAATTGAATTTGTTTAACGAAATTATAAACAAGTGAGATTAATTCGGCTTGGAGGCAAGCTACATCAATGATCAGAGGACGTAAATTAAAGCTAGGAGCATCAGCTACCACCTGCAATAGGTGTGAACATTATTCCATGTGCAGTTCATTTGTTATAAAAAATTAAACAATTAAAATTGTTATTACAGGCAACTGCATATACTCACAGCAACGGGGTATTTTTTACCGTGTAGCTTATTCGCTTCCCTTTCATTTGAGATGCCGTTGATTATAATCGGCCCAGCAGAAGACGAGATAATCATTTTTTTAAATTTTGTCGGTAACGATATGCCGATAACTGGACAAGTGGCGTCATCTCGCGTTTGCGGACTTTTTCACAGTTTGCCGCACCGCCAAAACCGAATTCCTGGAGTACATCGTCAATTTAAACAATTCACTTCTGCTCGGCTTCTACTGCGTATTTCTTAATCGGACTTATCTTAAATTAAAGCTACGGGCCATAGCTATATCCTCCATCACGTGCAACAATATGGCATTTGTGGTTTAAAAGTTATTAACAATTGAATAATCGGCAAAATTACACTTCGGGTCATTGTAATTATCTCTGCTTCTGGAGGCGCTAGATCAATGATCGAGTGCTCAAAATGCAGGTAAAGGATGCCGCTACACGACCATAATTACAAATGCTACATGCGCTGTTTATTTTTTACAAACAATTGAGAGGAAACCTCAAAGAAAAGAAAAGGGGTGAATTTAATAGGAAGAGTCTGGACAGTCAAGCGACTTAAATCCACACCAGCTTTGGTACCAAGCAGGAGCCTCATTGGGTTGCAGATATGCAAGACCGCGATCATGATTCCAGAATTATGACCCATAGCCGCAACCGTTAGTGGCGTAGACATAACAGCGGGTATAACCTTCGTCCAGAACCACAATCGCGGCCCCACACATCATAACCCTCTGACACTGAGACCCGTATCATGCTAAAAGCGCCCATCAAGCGCTCCTCCGAGCCGAGAGCAGAACAGGGAATGAAGTAAGAAAATGAATGAGAGGGGAAAGTGCGATGCGCAGTCAATTCGCTCGAATTATTTTTCACATAATTATCAAACGTCTCTTAAACGTTTAATAATTATCCAGTAAATAATTGATTGCCCGGGTCTCACCACGTGGAGGTTACTGCGCCTGGAGACCCACCCTAGCCACGGCCCATCCACCCTCCAATTACGCGAAAACTAATTCTAATATAACATGTGAAAAAGAAAAATCTCCTATTATTGTCAATTTGTAGAACGTTCGTTAATTGATCGTAGTACAAGTAAGACAATAAGAGGAGTACTTAGAAAAATCACGACCGAAAGCTAAATTGAGTTTCAGAAGGAAACCTCAAAGAAAAGAAAAGGGACTGAAGGAAAAGGGGTGAATTTAATAAGAAGAAAAGTATCGAAGGTGGCTGCTACCGAGCAGCCCGCGAGCTCTCAGCCTAGAGTCTCGACAGTACAGCGACTTAAATCAACACCAGCTTTGATACCGAGCCACAGCTATCATTGAGTTGCGGATATGCAAGACGGCGACCACGATTCCAGATCATAAACCCATGGTGCCTTCTGCCACCCCAAGGTGTGCTTGGCGTGGTCTGACTCGCCAGGGAGACCCTGCATCGGCTGGGAAACTCTCCAGAACCACAATCACAGCCCCACGCACCGCTCCCCGCAGACAGTGCAACCCAAATACCGCCACAGATGCCAACAGCGCCTTTCCATCGGTCCTCCGTGCCTAGAGCAGAAAAGGGATTGAAGTTAAATGGGTGGATACAAAAAGACGAAAGGTATCGAAGATGACTGCTACCGAGCAGTCCGCGAGCTCTCAGCCCAGAGTCTCGACAGTCCAGCGACTTAAATCAACACCAGCTTTGATACCGAGCCACAGCTATCATTGAGTTGCGGATATGCAAGACGGCGACCACGATTCCAGATCATAAACCCATGGTGCCTTCTGCCACCCCAAGGTGTGCTTGGCGTGGTCTGACTCGCCAGGGAGACCCTGCATCGGCTGGGAAACTCTCCAGAACCACAATCACAGCCCCACGCACCGCTCCCCGCAGACAGTGCAACCCAAATACCGCCACAGATGCCAACAGCGCCTTTCCATCGGTCCTCCGTGCCTAGAGCAGAAAAGGGATTGAAGTTAAATGGGTGGATACAAAAAGACGAAAGGTATCGAAGATGACTGCTACCGAGCAGTCCGCGAGCTCTCAGCCCAGAGTCTCGACAGTCCAGCGACTTAAATCAACACCAGCTTTGATACCGAGCCACAGCTATCATTGAGTTGCGGATATGCAAGACGGCGACCACGATTCCAGATCATAAACCCATAGTGCCTTCTGCCACCCCAAGGTGTGCTTGGCGTGGTCTGACTCGCCAGGGAGACCCTGCATCGGCTGGGAAACTCTCCAGAACCACAATCACAGCCCCACGCACCGCTCCCCGCAGACAGTGCAACCCAAATACCGCCACAGATGCCAACAGCGCCTTTCCATCGGTCCTCCGTGCCTAGAGCAGAAAAGGGATTGAAGTTAAATGGGTGGATACAAAAAGACGAAAGGTATCGAAGATGACTGCTACCGAGCAGTCCGCGAGCTCTCAGCCCAGAGTCTCGACAGTCCAGCGACTTAAATCAACACCAGCTTTGATACCGAGCCACAGCTATCATTGAGTTGCGGATATGCAAGACGGCGACCACGATTCCAGATCATAAACCCATAGTGCCTTCTGCCACCCCAAGGTGTGCTTGGCGTGGTCTGACTCGCCAGGGAGACCCTGCATCGGCTGGGAAACTCTCCAGAACCACAATCACAGCCCCACGCACCGCTCCCCGCAGACAGTGCAACCCAAATACCGCCACAGATGCCAACAGCGCCTTTCCATCGGTCCTCCGTGCCTAGAGCAGAAAAGGGATTGAAGTTAAATGGGTGGATACAAAAAGACGAAAGGTATCGAAGATGACTGCTACCGAGCAGTCCGCGAGCTCTCAGCCCAGAGTCTCGACAGTCCAGCGACTTAAATCAACACCAGCTTTGATACCGAACCACAGCTATCATTGAGTTGCGGATATGCAAGACGGCGACCACGATTCCAGATCATAAACCCATGGTGCCTTCTGCCACCCCAAGGTGTGCTTGGCGTGGTCTGACCCGCCAGGGAAACCCTGCATCGGCTGGGAAACTCTCCAGAACCACAATCACAGCCCCACGCACCGCTCCCCGCAGACAGTGCAACCCAAATACCGCCACAGATGCCAACAGCGCCTTTCCATCGGTCCTCCGTGCCTAGAGCAGAAAAGGGATTGAAGTTAAATGGGTGGATACAAAAAGACGAAAAGTATCGAAGATGACTGCTACCGAGCAGTCCGCGAGCTCTCAGCCCAGAGTCTCGACAGTCCAGCGACTTAAATCAACACCAGCTTTGATACCGAGCCACAGCTATCATTGAGTTGCGGATATGCAAGACGGCGACCACGATTCCAGATCATAAACCCATAGTGCCTTCTGCCACCCCAAGGTGTGCTTGGCGTGGTCTGACTCGCCAGGGAGACCCTGCATCGGCTGGGAAACTCTCCAGAACCACAATCACAGCCCCACGCACCGCTCCCCGCAGACAGTGCAACCCAAATACCGCCACAGTTGCCAACAGCGCCTTTCCATCGGTCCTCCGAGCCGAGAACGGAAAAGGGAAAGAGAAGGAAATGGGGAAGGGAATTCGCAGCCAATTCGCTCAAATTATTTTCCATATAATTACCAAACGTCTCTTAAACGTTTAATGATTATACAATAAATAATTGATTGCCCAGGTCTCACCACGTGGAGGTTACTGCGAATGGAGACCCACCCTAGCCACGGCCCTTCCACCCTCCAATTACGCGAAAACTAATTCTTTATATAACATGTGAGAAAGAAAAATCTCCTATCATTGTCAATTTGTAGAACGATCATTAATTGATCGCAGTACAAGTATGACAACAAGAGGAGCACTTGGAAAATTCACGACCGAAAGCTAAATTGAATATCAGAAGGAAACCTGAAAGAAAATCTGCAAGAGAATTCGATTTCCTGGAATAAAACTTTCTTAAACATACATCCTATGATCTTAAAACCAGACAACGAAATATTATTGCAGTGGTGAACACTGCTGTCTTAAAAACTAAGACACAGCTTAAAAATAAATCCTCCGTTCTTAAATACTAGATTAGATTCAAATGCGCCCTGCCTGGCTAAACATCTAACTTAAAACTAGTATGTCCCTACCTACTACGAAATCTAAGAGTTCAATTAAAAGAATAATTTCAATAATATCCTACCTACGTAGGAATGTAAATGATACTTCACCATACTCATATAGGTATCCTTCTCAATTAGTCCATATTAATTTCGTGGTCCATGACTTCCTAGAACAGACAGAAACTGAAACCAAAAAATTGCACCACCTGCCAACAATTTTTGGTTTTATAAACCCTGCCTAATTAAAAGTTTAATCATTTCTAATTCGTGTGAAACCTGCCTGTATAGAGATCTAAGATTGAGTGTTCAAACAAATCCTACCTACATAAGGAGCTAAAAGTATTGTTCGATTTATAATTGGGCCTGCCTAATTAATTGTCTGACACCTGTAAATAGTTAAAAGGGCAGGGGTTTGGGGCAGGGGTGGGGTGAGGGTGTCGTCATATTATACGTATTTTCATGAATCCTCTTCTTTTCAATGCGTCTGAAACAAACACAGACTCAAAATAATTAGTAAAGTTTTATAAAAATTAATACTTAAACTCTCAGATGGACGAGGCAGGCTCTTTAATTTTATAGTTTCCAACCGTGTCCTTGATAATATTTCTGGATCTGATTTGTATATATTCCACTTTTGAGCCTCTGGCGTATGTACTTACAATTTGTTTAATATCATATTTGGATTCATCTGTGAATCTGTAACAATCTGATGCATTGGATTAGTAACATCCCCAAGCTCCCCCCATTTTATATTGAAACGAAGCTGCTTTTAAATCGTAATAACCGAATTTTAGCGAAGATAATAAATCCCAATTGATACGAAAAATGCAGCTACTTTTTAATAACAATGGGTAATTGGATGTCGGCCAAGGTGTTATATTATTTTCTGCTTTCTAGATCAAGCTGAATGGTGGTATCCATTTCATTAAAAACTCAAAATTGAAGTAGTCACATTTCACTGCAATTGATTCTATTTTGCTTCTAGGAAGAAGCGACAAACGATTATTCGAAAGCAAGATATCAAACTACCACTATCACCATGCCGAGGCCCAACTACAGCCAAGAACATTTTTCGCGCAAGGACTTTTTATTAAACATTTACGGATATCGCGAGTGAATTTCAATTTCTACGAAGCAAGCACGAAAAGTTATACAGATTGACTCTACTAGAACAACAAGATGAGAATAAAATTGCCACGATTAAGAGAAAATGTTTAGAACTTAAACTCCAACAATGAACAGTCACTAGTATTGTCTCTAATTGAATTCCACTATCTCGAGTTATTATAAAATCAAAGATTATACAAATTATTTTTTTTTTCATTTCTTTTCTTTTCTTTTTTTTCTTTCTTTTTTATTTTCAGTTCTTTTCTTTTCTTTTTTTTCTTTCTTTTTTATTTTCAGTTCTTTTCTTTTCTTTTTTTTCTTTCTTTTTTATTTTCAGTTCTTTTCTTTTCTTTTCTTTTTTTTCTTTTTCTTTTATTTCGTTCACGCAGTAATTTACTACTATGTGTGCAAATTTTTAGCAGTATTTCCATCAACAGACATTCCAGGTAAAATAATTATTAAGAACAAAAAATAAAAAGAAAGACAAATATAAAACACTGAAAAGAAAAATAACACCATATACAACAAGAATTGCCAAAGAATTGGCAGGCTTCCAATTGGAAGCAGTTGGGGACTGGTATTCGCAACTCTAATTAAAAACGCGATCTTTAATCAACGCAACGCTAACTGGAACTCGCGATGCAATCATTTCGCAACACTATTTATTAAGGCTGGTAGAAAGCAAACAGTATATTATTTGTAATTTCAAAAAGCAATGTAATTGAAGATCCTCTGAAAAGTTAGCTGAAGGCTCAAGACGCGAAAATAATTTCCGCAACACTAGAAACTTTCTCATATGTAAAATATATTATAAACTACTACAATATAACTATCAATAACAACAGCAAAATTGCAGAAACAATCGCGATGTCATTGCGCAAAGCTAAATCAACCGCGATTTTCATTTCCTCGCAACTCTAATTAAAAACCGCGTGACATTTAACGCAACTCTAAATCAACGCGATATTTTTGGGAGGGCAGTATCGTTGGGCCGGAATGTGCGTCGGCCAAGTACAAATAAGAATTCTACAAATGAAAATGCAAGCACAGTGACAATGTAGTAACACAGAATGATTCCCCATTCTTTTTAAGAATGGGGAGCCATTAGTAGTTGCCCTCTTGAATGACAGTTTGTCGGGCCTCTTCGGCATATAGCCACACCTTTTCGTCGGACCCAAGGGTCAGCTGAAACTTAAACTAGGCTCGAGGCTCTAATCGGAAACCAAGGAAAAACTTATAAATGTGAAATAAAGAGTTTAAATCGCGGAGCTAAATGGAACGCACGTGGCCGAATCACGACCAAATAAAATCGTAAAAATTGTGATTACGGAAAATCGCAAGAATTACGATCAAAATTGTAATCGTTCTTCGTTCACACGTGCAGCCTCGAGCATAATGTAACACGTTTCGTTTCGAGGCCTAGATCGCGACCACGACCGCGAAGGATTCGAAAAATCGATAGGCAAAGCCAGAGGCGAACGCATTTTCGTTCGCGCCACAGCTTCACCGTCGACTTTTCAAATCAGATTTCCTGAAACAGGTTGAACACGCGAAATAGTGCCTACCCGATCAGAGACTGTGTCAACCTGCCCGGCCCTACCTACTTATGTCTATCAGTCACACCAGAAAGTATGCTACCTATCCTACCTAGACCTATATTTAAAAAATGGCAAACAGGCACACCAACACACGACACTCCACGGTTCTCAGTCAAACACTTGGGCGCAAAAGCCTACACTAGGGAGGCGTCCCGGGACGCCCCCGACACCCAAGTGTTGTCACACAACTTGCACACTCTAATGTACGTACCATTTTTCTGAAATCGACTGACAGTGGCTGGGATCTTTGCGTTCGCATGGGAAAAAACCACGCCGCGGTTGATATTTAATAGAATAATTAAATAGCACCGATACAAGAGGTACTTGATAGCAATTGATAAGTATATTCGATTCCCTCTGGCATTTGGCATTTGTCATCTTAAATGACATAAACTTTGTGCCTCAGTATAGTAGGGATTATTAATGCAATTAATAGTAAAAATGATGTCTCTGTTTTAAATTAACGGACATCTTATCTTGGTCATAATAGCTACATTTTAGTACGGAACGACGCAAATCCACAGCCTAACCACACACACAATGCGGATATTACGTCGTGCACGATACACCAAACGCACTGTCAGTCGCCAACAATACATCATTCAATAGCTTATCAACTAAAGAAATATCGTCGTGCTCTACCACCGTTTTCCCACCCAAGTAGCACCGGGGCACGTGAGTGAGATCCGGGCAGTAAACACGGAAAGGGTTAAACCTGGAAATCCTCGTCTAAAAAAATGATAAAAACATACTGATTCTCTAACGGGCTAAATATATATTTGTATATGTACCAGATCAATATATGATTTTATTTTATTGAAGAGAAAATTAAGTGACTCTACTTTATTAGAAAAATTATGCAATGACTCTACTTTATTAGATAAATTATTCAAAGACTCTACTTTATTAAAAAAATTATGCAATGACTCTACTTTATTAGATAAATTATTCAAAGACTCTACTTTAATATACTTTGAATTAAATTGAAACATCCTCGGGTGTTCCCGTCATCAAAGCATTGCTTCTAAAACGCAAGGTTGGTTTGAAAATAGATTGCCTTGATATCGAGATCTACCCGTTCGCGTATTGTCTTCTTGCACATTCAGGTTTAATTAATATATTGTACGGAAGAAGTGAATTTATTAATATCTTTGTACGCTAAAGACTAATATGGATATCGAATAATAAAATAATTCGATAGTTCCAACAAATTGACAAGGTATATAAGTACCTCTACTTCATATTCAATCAAAGTAGAAAAAAGAAGAAATACTACGTTCTTACTAAAAGCAATCATTATGCATTTTATTATAACCGTGCACTAATTGCAATTGACAAATAAACGAAGTCGAAGGGTATTCGACTTCTCCACTACAAACTAATGCACGTATGATACTGGACGTTACTTTATATTCATTTAATAATTAATAACTATTTAAATAATTGTTTCATACGTATTCAATTAAAAACTCTATTATAAAAAGATGCATAGTGATATATTTTATACTAAATTTCTCTCTTAAAATTCTCAAACTAATTTGAAACGCGTTGTACAAGAAGACCTATCCTGACATAATATAAAACAGTACAGAAGTTACTACTCATGAGTATATTTTCATATACCCATGGTCACAGTGCTTGCAAGAAAAATCTACGTAATTACAACCAATCACTCGTGTCGGTTCGGACCTTTCGTCCTGCGACATGATTGAATGACCAGAGGAACTTTGAAGCATGCCACTCACCGGTTGCAGACTCACCAGGGGCGCGGTCGAGCTCGTCGCCACCGAAGCCGTGGAAGCTGCTGACACATTCGAAAAGAGCAGACAACATTAAAATAAAAAGACAACATTCTTTCAGTACTTTTAGAATGTGTTAATTATCAAAAGATTATTGCACTACGAGATTAAAGAATACTTACTCGTCAGGTTGATGAATGAAAGCCCGAACTCGCCGAACAGGACACTGACTCTAATGGAACACTTATGATCGACAAACAAAGTGATTCTAATCTCGCGAGAGTATTATTTCGGAGCAAACACTGACTCTACTTTCGCGTATCTTTAGTATTATTTATATTTAATTGTAATTATCAAGAGCGGTTGCGCTCTAAAAACAATAAAAAGAACTTTGACGAAACAAGCACTGACTCTACCGACCGCATTGCGCGCGGCCAAGAATATCATTATGATGATACCATCGAGCCCAAGGCACCTTCTGAAACATTCAAAAGAGCAGACAACATTGAAATCCTTGCATTTTCAGTACTTTTCGAGCAGGAAAATTATAAAAGACCATTGCAAAATAAGATTAAAGAAATACAGAGATACTTACTCTTCGAGTTGATGGATGAAAGCCCGAACTCGCCGAACTGCACAGGTGCTGACTCTAATACCGGAATACGTATTGATAAAAAAGAATAAAAAAATAAAAGACTACTATCGCGCGCGTTTATTAATTGTGATCGACGAACAAAGTGACTCTAATTTCGCGAGAGCAATATTTCGAAGCAAACACTGACTCTACTTTCGCGTATCATTACTATTCTTTATATTTAATTGTAATTATCAAGAACGGTTGCGCTCTAAAAACAATAGAAAGAACTTTGACGAAACAAGCACTGACTCTACCGACCGCATTGCGCGCGGTCATCAAAATTTTCTGAAAGAAAATCTGAACAAGTTAGTAAATGGGGTGAGGAGGTAAAAATTTAAACAATATATATTTGATTTTATTTGTCTCTTTATTATTTCTTCATCCTGTTGAATGTCTGTTGAGGAAATACTGCTCTTTTTTTTAATAAAGTACTACCGTATTAATATTCAGATTTAATTACTATTAATTGTCTATACAAGATATATTATTGTATATTAATATCAATTTATCAGAAGGGTACTGTGACTGTTCTTTGTCAGAGTTTTAAAAGTGATCATGATGCTTGTAAGTAAACAATATCGCGAACATTTATAAGTTCTCGTAGCTGCTTGCAGAAATCAAGACTCGAAACTATTTATCATGCTTCAAGGGCATTGCAACAAGTACGTAACTACGCGGGCGTAACTAATCCTGCGTCGAAAATACAATTTGACCGTACTTGGGACTAGGTCGCGGAGTAATAAAACTGTCAACATGAACACTAGTGAAGCTATAATAGAAATCGCGACCGATATGCAGCGAAACGTGAATGTATTTCAATTTTTCGTTTAGAATTAATGAAATTTACTGACTCTCGTTTCAATCGCGAATATTGTAAGTTCTATTTGAAATGTTTTCATTATTTAGTGAACGTGGATATACGAATTGAGAGAAGTAAGTATTGAAATCTATTTACAATAATGAAAGTTCAATAACTTTCAACCGAAGGAGACGAACTTGAGCCGAAAACCAATCGCCAGATAACAAGATATATACATAAACCGTTGGGATAATAAGTTAAATGTTACCAGTCCTTCATCATATGTCATCGAACTGATTGTTATGATCGAAGTAATTATATCTCAATACTCCATTCCTACAGCCTCAATATATTATTCTTTCCCAGCCAAGCATCCATTATACCTGCAACAAAAAGAATAGACCTGTTCTAAAATCAGAATCGACTTCGAAGTCGCAAAGGCAGTATGTAAGTGACTGAATAAAATATAATAAAGATTCGAAGAACCGTTCAAACTAATAAATTAGTTAACGCGATGTTACAACAAACGACTAGTTAATATCATGTTTAAAAAAATCTCGATGCTGGACGAAGGCGCGACCATCCTCAATTGGATTATCGGTCATTCGTCCAGCAAAGGAGACTCGACAAAAATTTCAATCGTTAAAGTTTAATGTACTGTTGCGATAGTAGAACGATTGTTAGTTAAACCCGTATTAATTAATAGAAGCTAATAATCAAGCGTACACGATGGTAAAGTAAAGCCCGAGGTGCTACTGTGTCATAGAGCGAAGTATGTTGCTAACCTTCAACAATAAAGACGACCATACGCTGCAACGCTTCAATTTAGACTGACGGCGCGCGGCCTACCCCCACTCCGCGAGCCTCCCCACTCCGGGACGCGCCGGCGCGTCGGCTGCGCTCGTTGGTATTCGCTATTTTCGAAAATCTTCGATGGTCACCGACCGCGCCCGTGCGGTTTACTATCCCAGGGTCATACCTACTGGACTTCTACTATTTCTGACCAACTTTTAGCTGGATCTACGATCCTTGTTAAAGAATTCTTTTGTTCTTTGCCGCGCAATGCAAGCGGGATAGCACAGGCGGGACGATTTACGTGACACGCATCACATTGTCAATTTCATCGCCCCGATGCATCGCGATGTGATTTCGACTCAACTCGAGTCGAACCAAAGTGCATCGCTCGACCAGGCACCGCACCGGATTTTTCTACCGAAACGTTGCCCGAGAAATAGCTTCCTGATCCACCACAAAGCATTTACATAGATTCACACAATCGCATGAATCCTGTCCCCAACACTACTTCAGTAATTAATAGTTCTTCAAGTGATCACTGTTCATGTGCAGAGGACGCTCGAAACAGCATGGGTTTTCTGAGTCGGTATGTCAGTCACGTTGGGCCATGAAAGACCATAAGATGTCTTGTCTATTTCTATATCTCGTCTGTGCCAAGAGTAGCTTTCAAGACTTCTTTAGAGATGGCAGCACTATGGATGAAAATAATAACTAATATTAATCTCTTTATATTATTAATTTATTGAAAATTGTATGTCCATATTTCTCTACGACAATGAAATTGATTTACTCCTTGAAATGTACAGTTTTATTAATTATTTGAGGCATGTATGATATTATGTTAAACTTATCTTCCTTACACAAAAGTTTCGTTGGACAGCACTGATGTAAATATACCCATCTGTAATCACTGACAAGATATAGGTGAACCACCTCGTCTGTGGTGTAATATTATTTTGATTGGAAAAACCTGAACGATTCATTTATTCATATTTCGATGAAATTTGAGTAGAAAGATTCATTCGGTGTAACACAAACGCGCACCGACCATCTCATTCGCCATTCGTCGGTTGCATTCGGTCCACGTGTCGCAATCACGGTGACAGTCATATACTTTTTGGTGTACGATAGAATCTTTTATAATTGTAATTGCTTTTCATTTAAAAAATGGAGGAAGTTGATACATTAAAAAGACAAATTAAAGAACTGGAAAACGTTATATTTGAGGAGCAACGTAGAAATGCACTTACACCACGAGAAAGGATAGAACATATGTCAAGCGAAGTGATTGATTCAAATCCTTACAGGTGATGTTTACTAGTATGTAATACTTCCATAATATCGAAATTTTTATAACAAAATGATATTCTTATACAATATCTCTCTAATTAGCCGATTGATGGCATTAAAACGTATGGGTATAGTGACGAATTATGAGACGATAAGGGAGCTAACGATTGCCATAGTTGGAGTTGGCGGAGTGGGCAGTGTGACTGCAGAAATGTTAACAAGATGCGGAATTGGCAAGGTCAGAATTTTGTAATTATTCATGGACAACATTGTTCAATTCTCCATGTATTTCAGTTGATACTTTTCGACTACGATAAGGTAGAAATGGCTAACATGAATAGGCTATTTTTTCAACCCTATCAAGCAGGACAAAGTAAAGTGGAGGCAGCATCAAGAACATTGAAATATATTAATCCTGATGTGGAGATTGAAATCCACAATTATAATATTACCACGATGGAATATTTTGATCACTTCATGCACACTTTAAAGTAGGTCAAAGTTAATTTTGGAAACTTGCTATTAAATTGCATTTAACTGAAATACAACCAACGAATGCTAAACTTTACTTATAGCAGTGGAAGCTTAAAAAAGGAACCGGTAGATTTAATATTAAGCTGCGTAGATAATTTTGAGGCACGTATGGCAATTAATACAGCCTGTAACGAACTCAATCAGAAGTGGTTTGAAAGTGGAGTTTCTGAAAATGCTGTTTCTGGTCATGTTCAATTTATCATACCTGGAGAAACAGCATGTTTTGCGGTGAGAATAAATAACGATAGGATAAAGACAGAATATAATATATCGTAGCTAAGAATTGAACTGCTAATGTTTCCATTTTATTTTCAGTGTGCCCCTCCGTTGGTAGTAGCAGAAAACATAGACGAGAAAACATTAAAACGGGATGGGGTATGCGCAGCATCGTTGCCAACGACTATGGGAATTGTGGCAGGTTTTCTAGTCCAAAACGCTTTGAAATACCTTTTGAACTTTGGAGATGTGTCCCATTATTTGGGCTACAATGCTATGCAAGATTTCTTTCCAAAAATGACGTTAAGACCTAATCCAAGCTGCGAGGATAAGTATTGTATAGAGCGTCAACATGAATATGCAGCGAGACCGAAGCCAGAGGAAAAGGCCGAGGAAACAGTCGACGAAAAGCCTCTTCACGAAGATAACGAATGGGGTTCGCAATAGTGTACAGATAAAAAACGATCGATTTATGATTAACGATTTGAACAAAAATATTTTTCATAACAGGAATTTCTTTGGTCGACGAACAAGACGAACAAAGGGATGAGACGCGGTTGTCAAGGTGTATAAAAGGAGCGTACAGTGGCCTACCGACAAGTGGAACGGATTCGCAACCCGAACGTGCTACGTTCGAGGCTGACGCTAGTCTAGAGGACTTAATGGCACAAATGAAATCGATTTAAATTTATCGTTTGTTCGGAATAATTGTGTTAATATTGTACACATTCCATATACATTTAATATATTTACCTTTATGATGCGAATCGTACGATATTTGCAAAATATACAACTCAACTATAAATATATATACATACATATATATATATATATATTTAAAAAAAAATCTGAGCAAAAGGCTACAGATATACATATATATATATATATATATATATATATTTAACAAATAAACGGTGAACATACCATGTAACTATGTACAGCACGAGACATATATGTATGAGTATCACACAATGAATGAATGTTAAAGCAGCGCTAGACATCGAAACGTTCGAAACAAAGATTTTGCCCTTCTTCCTCGTAATCTTCTCTAGTGACCAGTAGGCTCGAGAACATTGGATCCTTGGAAAGAGTTCTACCACCGTGCCATGCGTACGTGATCGGGCTGAAAGCAGGATAATAATATGTTACATGTACAATGAAAATTTTTACCAGTATCAATCAGTATTGAATCGTTCTTTACTTTTCAGGTAAATAAACATTTATCTTATACTCTGCGGGGGCTAGACTTCTAACTTCCTTGTAAATTCTCTCTTGAAATCCTGCAAACTTTGCATTACCACCAACAAGAATTATATTCGATAACAGATGTGGCCATGTTTCTTCGTCACAAGCTTTCAAACAATCCATAATTGCTTCTGGAATACCCATTTGACGTATGCCAACGTCTGAGGGGAAAAACAAGATTTCTGGTATTGCAAATCTTTCATTGCTCAAGCGTAAAGTTTGTTGTTCGTTTGGGGGCTCTGGATTTTTTAAAAAACCACGCCTCAACGTTGTATAGTCCGGTAAAACGTAATCTTTAACAATGGGATTAATGTCTAACTTATTCTTAGCAGTCTCCATGTCTTTGAAAAATTCTTCGGCAACATAACACGAATCCTCTTTCACTTGATTTATTACATAAGTCTCGTCCATGACATGAAGTTGCCGGTAAGAAATGATTTCTTTCAGATGATTCGTAAGAAGCTTTCCGCCTACATCGACGCGCCTGATGCCCTCTTTCACCTTTGTATCGTTTACATAAGGGACTATGTGCGTAAAGCTGTAACCACTGTCAACAACGATACAGCACTTTGTATTACAATTTTCCGCCTTATATTGATAACAGGAAAGAGTTGAAGCGTTGATCCTTAAAAGGCTTTGACATTCGTATTCCTCAAAGAATATCTCGGTCATGGCTTCCTGAACAGTTGAAAAATTAAACAGTGGTTCGGTTACAATAACTGAAAGTTGATTCAAGTTCATTGGGCAGCATTCTTTCGAAAATATATAATCCCACACAGTTTTCTGAACGTCCCAATTGACCAGGTACCCTTTCTGAAATGGTAAGATGTAAAATAATCCAGAAGCGTCCCGGCATTCTTCAATTTGGTTGCCCACGAACGGCCTTCGTCGTTCGCTTTTCGCC
The DNA here is from genome assembly GCA_963667235.1 of Nomada lathburiana. NCBI lineage: Eukaryota > Metazoa > Arthropoda > Insecta > Hymenoptera > Apidae > Nomada > Nomada lathburiana. Next base: position 12,352,876 of record OY763906.1, read on the forward strand.
TTCATTATACAGTTAGGAACTAATCTAAAAGAAAATAAGTGGACGCTGAAGATTGTGCTCTTTTTTCAGCAAAATTGGCCGTATTTTATTAATTGTAACCTACTTGGGACTGTCGGAAGCTAACCCAACTTTCGCCGTGTACGCACCATTATCAATAACAAACGTAGCATTACTCATGTTAACTAACCGACTAATTGATAAACCAATAGATCAATGGCTTCCTTTTCCTTATCGTGTGCGGTATACATATATATTTAAATAAACCGGGTGTATTTGGTATTTCTCGCCGGGATTTTCAATGCCGCGCTACATTTATGGGCGTCGGAGAAGCACGCGCGTTATCTGAACGCGGCAAAGTCCATCCATCGCAATGAATATCAGATTGATCGAAGTTGACGAAGAAATTGAATGCTAGATTCTATTATTGAAAGAATTTTAGTAGGACATATTTTACATTTCCCATTCGTTCATTCATTGGCATTTTAAGTTACGCATTATTCATCTGAAAATTCCCCGAAATTTGATTTGACCGCATAAGCAAAATTTAAAAGGCGTAACTCGCTTATGAGAACTTAATCGTCGAGTTGACAAAGCAAGGCAAGCCCTCTTTTAATCCAGTGACTAACAGGATAGTCGGTATCTACGAGGATCGATAGAACGTAGTTGGTCGAATGGCCGGTGGTCTTAAGAATACCGAAACGCGCAGAAGTTATGTAAACGGGACACTCGTATCTATCTCTTGCCCTAAGGAGGTCTATTTCGCATGGTTTCATCCATACAATCGGCATGGGGTCCCATAGGATTTTCGGATAACTTTCTACAAGCAGCATGCTCTGCATGTTCCACCGCGCGCCAACCAAGTACATCCCATAAACGTAGACACCATCGACCGGTGATTTATTCAGTCTGAACGTGGGAAGTATCTGAGGAATAGTAAGGACATTGAATAAAAGCGGGGAAATATCGTCATATGGGTATCTATTTGCAATGAAAACCTCAAAGTCGAAATCAATTCTATCGATTGGTATCTTATATTTCCTTGCAAAGTTTTGCGTCGCTGCCGTGAGGAACGCGTGAATGAACGAGAATCCAGATATCCAGAAGGTCTCTGGTATACCATCGTGCAACCAAGTTCTAAAGAAGCTTAAGCGATCGAGAAAATCGTTGATAAAGTTCGACAACGACTTTAGACTCGGGTAAGCGCAGGCTTTCACCCAGGATGGCGGAATCTTCGCGTTTAATACGTGAACAGCGAGAACCTGCAACAGTGAGCGGTGCTTTTGGATTGATCTGCGAACGATGCGATTGATCGGCGAAGCTGTGTACCGGGTACCTCTAACGCGGGGGTCATCACTATTAGTCCCTTTACTGCATTCTCCATCATCGTGAGAGATCGTCGCATCTCGCTGAGAAGATGGTTGAATCTTTCGAGCTCTTGTATCAGAACGGTGTTCATAGATTGCATGTACAGGACGGGATACCGTTTCTGTGCCTCTTCGACATCGAACAATTCTGGTAGTCTGTTGTACATGTCGCGCTTCATGCTCAACAGCAATTCGTCTTGCTGCGAGGTGTCGCCAGTAGCACCCGTTCCTTGAATCATTATCATGGACTGAAAGAAGTTATTCGCCAGCTCAAGATCCCTCGTGATTCCTGCATTCATGTGCAATCCAAGCACCTCTGGCGGTGGATTTAAAGGAATTCCTTGAATCTGTTTCACATAATCCTCGTACTCCTGTCTACGCGTGTACGCGTAAATGGAGAAGCGCGTTAATGTCTACCTTCGCTGAAACATTCGGAAAAGGATTGAGGCAGAGAAGCGCTAGTACTTTTTAGGTAAAACGTATTCCGGTCCGATATCCGCGAAGGAATAATTCGGATCCGCGATAACTTGATCGTTGTAGAAATCTTGTAAAATCGTGTTCAGGCATCGTCGATCTCGGTCATCCGTGACTCGACCACCGTAGTTACATTCACCCGTGAGATATACAATCGCCTTGAACGGAACATCTTCGTACTGATTAATATACAGGTGTAGCTGCTGGGCGGATATTTGAAGATCGGATTCGTTGAAACCTGCGCCGTGAATTGATTTTTCTTTCGTCCTTAGGTGCATGGCGGGTGTCGTTGCATAGGCGCAAGAAAGATTTACCAAATGAGCACATATATACCGTATTTTATGTTCCAACCCTGGGCACCGTAGTTTCGTCTTTCCTGTACGACAGCATGGAAAAAGCACAAGGCGTAAAGTAGCTTCGAATACGCTTTCCTCTTGTACAATTCGTTATCGATAAATTCGACCTCCCTGCTCGCCTCGGATTTGTAGGACCTACGAAACGAAGCACTATTTTTGTCTCTTTTTACGGTTGTTTAAAACAATACTGACCTCATTATATTGTTCTGCAGACCGGACGGTGGTTCGTTAGTCATTTTAACGCCATTCTGCAGGACCGCGATCGGAAAATGATCAGAGGGATAACTGGTAAGCCATAGGCGAAAGTTGATTTGCGTGTTCGAAGGATCGAAGTGTTCGCAGATATTTTCCAAGACGGGCATCCAAGACGCGGCCAAATGACAATTTTGTAAGCACACCCACCCGCCAGTGACTTGCGCTTCCTCGATTAATTTCTGAGCGATCGGTCCTTGACCTTGGCCGAGCGAGATCGAGTGAAATTTTTCTTGAAAGTTCATGCTCTCGGCGAACGTGGTCAGCGCCTCCATCGGATCTGATCCCGGGGACAAGATGAAGATCAAAGGTACGAGGAAATTCGAGTCACCGAAAGATTTAGAGATATCGAAAGGTGGCGGTACCACGAAGTTCAAACCCATTCCTGCCTCGACGAATCGTTGTATCTGGAAGGATGAAAAACGTCCACGGTTTACCTATGTTATACAGACGAGTGTCCGAATAATAGTTGCTCATTTTACCATGATCATCACTTTGTCGGTCCTTATCATCCTGGTGACGATCAGCTTCTGGAAGGGCGATAAGCTGTTCTGCCATGGATTCGGTATCGGCGAGTCTTCCGGATTCAATAAATCGTAGTACTGTTTCCACGAGTTCAAGTTATTCGTGAAACTCGATCGAAAGTTGCTGAATTGCGACAAGCTGTGCACTCTACAAATCTCCCCCCAAGATTTGTCCGGAAGCCAATCGGGTGCAGGATTATTCGGGGTTGCGGCCAGTGCGACACCTCCAGACAAAAAGAACGTTATCTCTTCCTTCGTGAGCATGTTCTCTGTTATCAAAATCGTTGTGTACAAAACGAACGAGTACAGCACCTGACATAGAAAGGTATCAATTAAACGCGAGACACGACGAATCCGCATTGAAGATTGTTCGAATGAAATGAATGGACTTGCCGGAGATTTACCTTGTCCTTCTCGAACAATGATCGACAGATGTTTTGGTACAAATTGTAGGTAAACGTTTCCCGCAGAAACGCGAGTCGTCTCTCGAGAACTTTACTCTTGTTCGCAGTGTCGATAGAGGTGACGTACAAGCTGATAAACCAGGACAATGAATATTGGTACATCGGATCGATGTTGGGTAGATCGGTGATCGTATAGTAGAGGGCTGAACTGTGTATAGCGATGGGCTGGTAATTTTGTCGAAATCCTTCTATCTGTATTTCCGTCTTCTTTGCTATGGCTTGTTTCTTCATTATATCGATCGAGAGAATTTTCGACGAGTCCAAAATTTCGATAGCTTCCTCGTCCTCTAAGATACTGGCGGCAGACTCGGAAAGGGTCTTCAAAATGTTGTCCTCCACTTGTTTCAAAGCCTTTCTATTTGCCGAACCCTGAACTATCAAATATTCTCTCTTTTCCTGCAAATCCGGCCTCTCTTTGGCCACCACAATGCCCAGCAACTGATCCTTCAATCCGTCTATCGTTAGCGCGAAATTGATAAGGGTTACTTTGTTGAAGACCTCGGGTAGGTAATGAGGATTGCGCAACTTGGTTGTAATGTACAGTCTGAATTGTAGACTGTACTCGATCGTTTTCTCGCCAAGAGTGATGTACCATAAGGCACCCATTTTATAAATAGCGTTCGTTAATATCGGATCGAGGGCTGGTGGCATATCTTCAAGAGCGTTCTCTATCAACACCGGTTTCCCTAAACACGAGAGCATCGTTGCAAAGATTAAGTTACATTGAGAGCTCTCGCGGCTATTGGAGGATCGCTTTGAAGGAAAGTAACTCAGCTACAAATACGCCATGGATATGCAGGACGAATAAAATGGTAGATATCTTTGTATTCAGCGAATTTGCCTTCGTCCAAAGCGACGGACACTTCGGGAGCCATGAAAACGAACGGGTCGACCTACCGTACTCCAAGGCATGCTCCACGATCTTCATGTAGGTTGCGTCCGTCAGTTTCACGATTTCAAGCTCGTTTTGCTTCTCCATATTACGAATCCATTTATTCGCTTGACTCTGAGGATCGGTGAACAAGCTCCACCTCTTCGAGTTGTCCATGATGATTGCGTTTTCCGTGGAGAAGGCGTCCCGAGGCAATCCAAATATATTCCAGGAATTGATCTTTATCTCGGTTCCGAGGACCGCGACGAAATCGTAATTCTCCGAGCATGGAATTTTCAAGTTTCTCACGTAGACTTTCCATTTCTCCAGGCTCTCGAGACGGTAGCTGGTCGTGAAGGGTCCCAGATACGCTATCATCCCGCAAGAGATTAATATATCGCCTGGCAAAGTGTTGTACGAATCTTGTAGATTAGCCGCCACCGTCAGCCAACGATCCTTCTCTCCACCCAAACCGTTGATTAATTTTTCGGCCCGTATCAATTTGTTCCTACAGTTTGTCACCTGCGAATCGGTAATGAGTAATCAGAAATAGCAATAGTTTAACGTTTAACGCGTTTGTTATCGTCACCTCGGTTTCCAGTTGGATCTTCTTGGCGAGAGTCGCCTGCAAGCTTTCGGTGAGAACCTTCAACCTTTGCGTCAGCTCCGCCAGCATCTCTCGTCTCTCGTTTAAAAACTTGACCGTATTGTCGTACTCCCGTTGCGACGCATCGAGCTTCGCCTTTTTCGGCGCCACCACTTTCGCCACTTCGTCGTACAAAACCATCGCTCTCACCCATTTGCAGAGACCTTCGGCTGCCGACGAAGCCCTCGCTACTACTTTCGGTTCAAAGTTCTTGTCCGGCATGTAGGTCGTCTTGATTATCTACGCGCGCCATTCCTGCATTAGTTAGATGTTCTTTCAGGGGTTTGATTTATATTCAAGGCCCAGTACCTGCATCACGTGAACCGGAATGTTGTCCTTGTCGTATTGCCGCAAATATTCCAGAAATTTCATTTCGCCTAGCAAACGTTTGCTGGGAGTCCAGTAGTCGAGTACCTTTTTACCAGTGGCAGGATCCTCGATCCTAACAGGCGGTATGTCCAGCATCACGCACACCGCTGCCATTACGAGTTTCACACCGGCCGGAGGACTTCTCATAGTTCTTACCACTGTTATGTCGGCTGGCTTCAGCGTGTTTAATGCGGCTGCGGGAAGTGCGTAGCAATTATGCACAAAGTGTGGAGACTCTGCTCTACGCGTGAACGGCGGTCGCGGTACCTATCGCTTCTTCGAGAGCCGGCAGAGCCTCCGCCAAGTCCGCCTCGCATTCCGTTTTCAAATTCATCGCAATCTCGGCCTGCACGTTCGCCATATCTTCGTCCTTCTTTACCATGATCCTTGCGTTCTCGACGCTGATGTTCTCGGTCTCGATTTTCTTCATTGTGTCGGACGTTTCTTTGGCAGACGCCTCGAGCTGCGGCCGCAGCTGGGATAGCATAACTCTCATTTCACCGATCAGCTCTGCCGCGAACTCCAACTTATCCAATCCGATGATGTACCGATTTCTGCGATGCAAACAGAAAGGGAGAGAGAAAGAAAGAATGGTGGATTCAGTAACCACCGCGACGTCTTTTCGGTTACCTGGCGAAGCTGAGCTCCTCTTGCTTCTCCTTCATCAGCTCGGAGTATGTTCGTATCAAATCGAGGAAGCTGGCCGTCGTGACATAAGTGTGCCTGCCCGTCGCGTTGTAGAATCGAACGCTGATGTCCTTGGCGCAGACGTGAAAAAATTTGCAGGCGACCACGGCGTTGATTTTCACTTGCTCGTCGACGTTGATGTCGGTCGTGCTACGTAGCGCCACTTGCTCGAGAGCGTCCTCGGGCCACACGTCGAACCAGTCGATCGTGCAACAATTCACGAGACTCGGGTAAAGTCGAAGCCTAATTCTGAAGGTATCGCCGATCGGGCTGAAGCACAGCATTATGTGCAGCTTTTCTTTGCAGCGGTTCACGAAAAACGCGAGGATCGACAGCACCGATATATCGAGGTTCCGATTGCCACCCTGAGCGGCCAATCTCGTCGTCTCGATGATCTCCTGTCTCTCCTCGACGGTGAAGAGATTCGGCACCTCGCCGGAATTCAGCAAGCTGTCGATATCGTTGAGGAAAAGCTCGCTCTTGATTTGCCCCTCGGTGAGTAGGAACACGAAATCGTGGCCCACGCTGCCGGAGTTCACGAGAACCTAATCACCGAGCGAATAATTACGACCCGAACCGCTACCCTTCCACGAACAATCTACGAACCTTCTTGATGTCGTCACGCCACTCCTGCAAACCGTACGCGCTGCCCATTTCCGGCTGAAAGAGGCCATGGCCGGCCATGTTGGAGGCCAGTCTCGTCAACGATTGCCTGCCAGAACCGCCGACACCAACCATCAGCAAGCTGCCGCAAGGGATGACCAGTATGCGACAAACCCTGGCAAGATGTTCCAGCGCGTATCGGAACAGAACGATGTCCATCTTGTGTCTGTGCGTTAGATTGTATTCGTCGAGACAGGAGATCGCTACCTCCGAATACTCCTCCATCGACTTCACCTCCTCGTATCGGCGATCGGCAGGTAGCGAGTCCAGGTCCATGAAATTGCCAAACACGAGGCTTCGCAGGCTCTCCTCTGTTATCTCGTCGCCGAATTTCGGTAGATAACTGAACACCGTGTCGAATGTTTCCCTTAAACTGCTGCCTACCACTTCCTTCAACTTGAGGTACAGCCAGCGTCGGTCCTCTTCGTCGATCAGACGATCGCCGAACACCCTCAGGATCTCGTGAACCCACAGCCTAGTGAAGTCAGACTTGGACTCGACGGACTCTTCCTTGATCATCGTGCAGCCGGTTATCACGCGGGCAAAGTCGCGCAGGTTGAAAAGATAATGGGACTTGGCCGGTGTCGGTCTAAGTTCTTGCTGAGCGTGATGGAAGATGTTTATAGTCGCGTTCACGATCTCTATTATCGTCGACATTACGGAGGCGGTGAAACCCCGCCGCTGCAACCCTACGTACGCGATGTTCGTAAATATTCGCACGATGGTGTCCACGGAGAAGTTGCTGATGCTGAACAAATTGAAGTGCCTGAGAAACCTCTGATACACCTCCTGCCGGCTACCACCTGGCGGGGCCATCGCGCAGATGAACATCGTGTCGTATATGTAAATCGTTTCCGGCTTCTTCAGATCGAACCATATTCTGTGATCGAAAAACTGTCGAAGCAGCTCGATGGGCGGCTGTGCACCGTATATTTCCTTCGCAGGCATGTTCACGTCGTCGATGAACACGATGCAGTGTGCGCCTGGTTGCGGGCCGAATTGGTTCCTCCGCCTCTTGTATAGCTTCAGGACGACCAGCTCTTGCGTTTGCGCGGCGGTGATGTACGGAGTGAACGTGATAAAGTTCGGCAGGTATTCCTCTTCGCTAAGCTTCTCCATCATCAGATTCTTCACGTAGAAGCTCTTGCCGGTGCCCGTTTCACCGAACAGAAGGAAACGTTTCCGGTGAGCGATGTGCTTGAGAAATAGAGTTTGATATTTCACAGTGTCGATGGTGGGGATCATCAGTTGAACGATACTTCCGGCATCCGAGAATTCTTCTTGCCTCGCGACATCGGCGAAACGCCGCCACGCACCCCTACCTTTGTACGTGTAAAAGAAGTCGTGGATCAGGTCGTCGGCTGGAAGCGAGATCATAGATTCGGCAACGAATTCGGGCAACGGATGGTCCGGTTGCTCGTTCTTCCAAAAGGTCAGGTAGAACGCGTTGAATTTCACGCGAGATTCGTAATCCAGCGTGCCAGCGGCGCCCCAAACCATCGCTGTCAGCATGGTTGCCTGGAACCAGGGGAGAATGAACTGGTCGTACGCCGTTGGATTCTGTTCGATCGCGTCCTCCATGTACATGTCGAAGAGGTTCATCGTCGACACTACCCGATGAATCTGCCCGGCATTTAACATCGCGCGACAGCTCTTGCGAATAAAGTCCAAGATCGGGTCGACGAGCCATTGAAACAGCTCGTTGAGTTCTTCCTCGTAGCCTGTCTTCCATGCGCGTCGCGGCTCCTTTATCCAGCAACGAACGAACGGTTTCCAGCCGATAACGCGCGGCTCCACGTATATCATTCCGCAGCGGGACACCGTGGCCGGAGACGCGTGCAGAAGGTCCATCGCCTCGAAGATCATCGACATCGAGTTACTCATCTGCATTACCTCGCCGGACGTCAGGCAGAGTTTCTTGTTGTCGTCGAGAACAGTGTTCAGGTTCTCGATCCACACGGCGTCGACCGGCCCGTCGAAGATGATCCACTTTCGGTCGGGCGTGTCCTCGATGCAGTACGTTCGAAAGGCGACCGCGCAAACACCGTCGGTCCATTCGGATGAAACCGGGTCGAAGAACCCGTACAGCTGTCCAGACGTTATGGACTTTGGATTGATCGTGTAGTACTTTGTCACCGCGCCGTTCGTATCGCCCCATTCGTGCATTATGGTCAGGGCGGCGGCCAATGTGTGAAGAATCGACGTTTTACCGCCGAACGGTTCGCCGACGAGCATGAAGCCGTGTCGGACGATCATCATTTCGAAGGTCTGGATGATTTTCAGCACGAAACCGTCGACTGCTTGCAGATTCTGTTTATCGGTTACCTCGTGAACGGCTCGCAAAAGTGCATCGTAACTCGGGGATGGAAGTGCCAAGCCGGGGAAAAGATCGGAAACGATACCCTGGAACAGCGGGACGTCGTGCGCCAAGAACTTTGGCAAATTCACGTCGATCACGGACCTGAGGAGAAGCACTGCCTCGTTCTCCTGCGGGAATTGGAGCTTGATGTTTTGAGCCGCGGTTAGAACCGCCTTCACAGCTCGCATACCGTAGTCGTAATGGGATTGCGAGGACAGCTGCTCGGAGCACAGCTTGTACGTTGTCACGATCTTCGTGGAGAGTTCCCGAGCGCTGGTGAATCCGGAAGAGTAGAGAAATATCTCGGCGATCATGGCGTAATCCGGCACCATCATCGCTACGGTACGGAAAAGAACTTTGAGATTGTCTGGCAGCTCGGAGCGGCCGGCGTAACCGGGGTTCATTGTGATGCAAACGTAAACGGTAGGATTCAGATTCAATTCGGTGCCCTCGAATATAAACGTGTCAACGTTTGCTCGCACCGCTTGGATGATGCAAAGAATTTGTTGCGCCACTACGGACAGTACTTCCAGCTCGATCCTGTTGAACTCGTCGAAGCACGACCACGCGCCGCACGAGGCGAGGCCTTTGAAAAATTTCCCCATGTTCTTGTAGTCGAGACCCTCGGAGCAATTGAAAACTACGCACTGCACCGCTATCGCTCTACTCAGGTCCTTGGTGGTTTCCGTTTTCCCGGTGCCGGCCGGTCCTTCGGGTGCTCCGTTCAGGTGCAGAGAGTACGCTCCGATCAAAGTCCGATAACACCTGTGTCCGATAGTTCGATAGTTGAATTTCATACGCGCGCGAATAAATATCGGATCCTCTTCTCTAACCTGTCCGTTAGGGGAGTAATGACCAGCCGAGGAGTGTTTCCTATGTACTCGTACGCGTAACCCACGCTCGTATATATAATCTTAACAAATACGTCGTCCTCCCAGTAGTACCGCAGCTGCGCCAGCCATTCAAAGTCCATTTCGTTTCTTATATCCTTCTCGATCAGGGATTCGACCACGTCCATAGCGTGCACGTCCAGCGTGATCAAGGCGTTCAACGTTGTTCGATTTTGCCGCGACAATTGACCTGCGAGAGACATTGTATCTTGGAGGATTCCAGAAGAGGAAGCTAAATCGGGATGAGATACCTCTAACCAGCTGAACCATATCCAAGATTTGAGCTTTCAACTTCTCGTGGAGCGTTTCCATCGTCGAACGAATACGCGACATCAGACTATTGTGAACCTCCATACTCCAGTAGATTTGGGCGACGCAAAGGACGACCATGCCTGGCCATAAGCGTACCCATGCTACTCGCGCGGTCGTCTCGTAATCGAGGTAACTCATGTGAACTTCGTGCCTTATAGATTTCACCATTTGCTCCTCGACCTGCAACCACGAGAAGCGTATAACGTTTTTCGAATGCATCCTATACGCGCATAAATGCATACCTGAACTAGCCATCGTTCTACGCAGCCTCTCGCTGCACTGGTTGAGATACTCTCTTGCAATCTAACTTCCTCGTTATCTTCGCTAATCATCGCCAGTATCTCCAATTCCTCGTTAAATCTGCGGCGTTACCCCAACTATCAACTTAACGCAATCCTCTCGCATAACGCGTGCAGGATCGTTGCCAGCATTGCATAGTTTACCGCAGCTTATTTATACCCTCGAAGCATTTTCGAAGATGCGGTTGAACTCGAAGGGGATCCTTCGTTTCGGAGAGTATTTCTAACATGTCGTCGTTGCTCAGGAAGAAAAATCGGGAGAAAAAGAGCCTCTTCTTCTCCAAGTAGTTTAGTACACCATCGTTTACCTTCTCCATTAATGTATTCGCCTCTTGCATGATTTCCAAAAGGCCCACCTGCACAAGAAGACGTCTACGTATGCGCGTATGCTCTGTGGCACGTGGCCCTTCTCGTTAAGGCGACTTACGGAGCCGGCTGTCTCTCGAACTCGAGGATCCTTTGCTACGGCGTTCATCGCGCTTCGAAATATTCTGTTGACCTGAGAGAAAAGCACCTCCTCGTCTGGTAGCTGCGCCACGATGTCCTTGCTTGAAAAAATCGGTAGCAGGTACATCCACTGCACTTGTACCTAGCACAAATTGATAAGAAGCGTACGAATACTGGGGAGAAGAGTGTGTAGAAGGAAAGAAGCTTGAACATTTACTTTGCCCCATTCGTCGATTGCCGATTGTATTCGAAGCAGCAGAAAGTAAAAATTTTTAACGTCCTCCTCGACGAGCTTAACAAACGCGGAGCCTCGCATCGCTTGTGTTTTTACAATCTGCTCCTCGAGGAGAGCTTGAATATCGTCTAACTGCGCTAGAATATTTACTCCGGAGTCTTTATAAGGTACGGTAGTAAACACTACGTTATCCCACTCGCTGATCAATTTTGCCAATAATTCTTCCAGCATAAGTTGCTTCGTTGCGCTTATACTAATCATTTCGTACCTTGAACAAATAGATTACCGAATAATTAATAGCTGCTCGCCTCGAGCAAGACGCCTTGATCCAACCTTTCTCTGCTCACTTTTCCAGCTCCTCCATTAAATTCATTTTGATAATTTTGCGAAACGTTGTCCCGGCGTCGGGAGTTAACTCGAAACCGGCTATGGCCGACATGTCGTCCCAATGAATTTGTCGCACCGCGTGATTTCGAAAGATCGTAAGCAATGGAATATAGCGCTACGGAAAACGAAGGTGCGCACCGATGAGATGAAATTATTTTCGCCAATGATATTCTATGCGGTAAAATAGAAATCACCTTGAACCATTTGATATCCTCTATGAGCTGGTGGCAGAGTTTCAACGGTGCCGGCTGCTGATAGGGGTCCGGATCGTCTGGCGATCCTATGAAGCTGTGGAATACATTAACGATTAACGCGGTGACACGTTTACCCCTGCATATTTGCAGGTATCGATATTGCATCGTTACTGTTACCTGTACGCATAATTCATTGCAAGTTCCATCTTTATTTGTGTCCTGTACTGTTTGCTGATTTTATTGAAATCCGCGAAATAGTCGGTGGTCTTGTTCTCGATATTGTTCGAGTCCAGATACTCGAACGGGCCGTCCAACCAAACGTCTCGGTGCCTTTGCCAAGTGTAGCCACGATAAATTAAATCGTAGTACGGCATGATAATTTCCTTCAGCTCTTTGATACGAGGATATCGAGACAGAGGATACTGAAACAGGCTTTCTTCGTCGTTAATGCGCGTCACCCTCTCGTCCATTCGATCAAAGTCGCGGGCGAATTTTCGCATGTATTCTATGTACTCTCGAATCCGGTTCGCATCGTCCATATCGTTCATCATTTCCAATCTGGCGGAAATACATTAACAATACATTAACAACCACCTCGGCTTTCGTAGGCCGTGTTAACTTGTCGATCGTCCTAATTCACCTGGGAAACATGTTCTCGACATCCGCGTTCAGCGCCTCGATCCTCCGCTGCAATTTCTCTTCCAACTCGAATTTCGTTTGCTCGTATACAGCGCTATTCTGTTCGAATATCGGTCTTATTCGTTTCAGCCAGTGGATGGTGGTGTTATTCAATTCGATGTGGTCTTTCGTCAACGTCGTCATTCCGATTAAAGACGCCATCATGCGCAAGGATAAAGTGATCTGCCCCTCTAGCGATCTCATTAACGTTGATGCAGCCATTAACATGTATTTGCCTAAATCCAGACGCGTTTCTCTTCAATAACAATATTACAATAATAATAATAATAATAATAATAATAATAATAATAATAATAGTAATAGTAATATTTAAAAAAGGTAAGAAAGAATGAAATATTCACCTAATTCGAGTAGCTCTTTGGTTGTGTTCGGAACGTTTAGAGCGTGTTCCCTTATAGTTTCGAATGTATTACAGATCTCAATATTATAATTTCGGTGACTTTTTACCAACTCCTCAATAATTAATGTGCGCGCTTCCTCCGTGTAATACAGGAGTCCAGCCTTTGCCGCCACTTGCTGAAGCACTCCGATAGAAAAGTACTCGTTATCCGGCTAAAATCAAGTTATTCGTATTCGATAAACCTGCGGTAGTATATTTGCATTGTCCTCTCCATTTACCATGCCGTTTATTTCTCGAATGAATTCATTAAAATCTTCCACTTTGGACACGCATTCTTGAAAGGTACGCCCCGTGCTGACATAGATAGCGATGGATTTCCGCGTTTCTGGATCGGAAATAATTTGAAATTTGTCGTGCAGTTTCTGGACGTAATCGTTGAACGGTTGAAAAGTATTGTCCAGAACGTCTGCGAGACGTCGATGGGTTTTTTCCAAATACCATTCAGGTAATACGACTTTAATGTACTCGTGTTGAATCTTCACGCCAACCCAGGATTCCAACGGTGGTAATTGTTGGCCGACACGTGCAATTTTATCAACGATTGCGTGAAACGCGTTGTAAATTTCGCGCATCGTTGGACTGAGAAACAGTTCATTTTTCTCGCATTTTAATTGCAGCTGCGTACCGAAAATATATTACCAGACACGTTTAAATCGTGCTCGCTGAAGTTGGCCGCAATGCTTCATCATAATCGATGGGTCGATCGATAGAATGCTAGGAATTTGAATATTTCCAATTTAAACTGCTTACCTTGAACAATGGCACGGCATACCGATCTTTCAATATTTTGATTAAGTACTCGATAGTATTTATCATGCACGTTACCACTTGAAGCGCAAGCAAATTGTTGGCGCAATCCAGGAAATTTGGCAAAGAGGACGAGGGTATGTCGTGCACGTAGCGTGATTGAGAAATCAGCCGCACGATGTCGCCGTAGTAGGAGCTACCGATCGCTAGCGCGCCCTTTTTTGTATCGTTCTCCACCATGTCCAAGAATCTGTGCAGACGGCTTACTCAGGCAAAGTTTGAATTAAATGTTCACGTGTCGTGACAGTGAAGTGTGTTTCTGTTTCTATTTTGTGGAAAAAAAGCTTTTTACTTCGCAACAAAGTATGCTTCTCTAAATGTGTAACCTGTTGAAATCAAGGTAATCCATTTCTTGGCGGTAGCGTCCGAAATCGCATATCCATTGTGGCATTGAAACCTGGGCCTTCGCCACTATGTTCCTTATCAGCCTGTGGGGTAAGTAGTACTTCTTTTTAAGGGCGCATCTATTTATCAAGTACTTCGCGTAGAGCTCCGTTCGTCCGGCAAATTTATAAGGGGGTATCTGTCCCAAGTCCGTATTACACGTTTCCTGACACTCTATCGCTACCACTCGTTTCACGGCTAAATCGTGCATTGCCTCGAAATAACGTGCTTTCGTTTCGTGCATCTGAGCCTCGAAAATGTCTGCGTACTTGTATCGTAAGCTAGCCGTTACTAAATTTCGTATGTTCCTCTCCCATTCCTACACGACGTTAAATCGTTTGTTCAATATGTGCGTAAAACACGTATCCGTTAGGTTTCTCCCACGAGCAATGCATATACGTAGAGACTGATTTTTAAATCGCGTACAGGCAACAGAGTATTCGCGGGTAGGTCGCCCGCGAACTCTTTTATCTTGGTAAAGTAAAAATCTTGCGGTTCATCCAACCGACATTCTCCGGAAGCCAGACGATCGTTTCCAGCTTGTTCTCTTCCATCGTGTCGAATCTTTGATTTCATGGTCACTAATTCGAGCATGTTCCGTGTATCCCCTGCAGCGTCGACCTTCTAAATAAAAGTTGACCATTTTTTTAGTTTCGTTTGCAATTACGAAATAATGGGCAACAAAAAGGTTGTTCCATGCAGTACCGCTCGCATCCTACGCATATTTCTAGTAAATCCATCCATATTGGCGCGCAAGTTCAAACTAGATGTTGAGTTTGCCTGGCGAACGTTATCCCGTTCCACCTCCTTCGCGTCTGACATATCTTTTATCCTTTTTTCCCTCTTTCCGAACTGTTTCTTCACTGATTTCCTTTTTATATTATGCTACACGTGGCTCCTTTGTGAAATTTTCCAATTGAAAAACGACGATGGATATCGTCGTATGTTTCTTTTATCAATGAACTGATTCAATGCGCTCGTACAAGCATTAATCATTCTGGTGCACAGTTCTAATACATATGTCTATATTCTACATGAATAAACTAAATTGAATAATTCTTGCAAAAAATTCACCTTTTTTTTTATTTCATATGTACACATATGCGGCACGAGTTAGGATTCGTGTATGTCTTACATTAGTACAGTTTAACAAACGGTAAAGATTTCAAATAAATGCATGTGATCATGGGCGTATTGCAGCGATTATATGGTTGAATATGCGGGAAATAATAGGAGAAAGATTGTTCGAGAGAAACAACGGAAGATGCATTTGTACAGAATGTTGTCTGAGAATTAAACGAACAAACCGTGCCAGCATATCTTGTGTGTAGGGGCGAAAAAAAATGAATGGATAAACATACGCGTTAAAGAAAACATTTTCACTAGAATAATATGTCTATGTGAGAAAAGATATTTCATGAAATGTTATTTCAAGTCAATCCCTTTCCAGTTGATAGTAATTGCTAAGAAACATTGGCATTGTTCGATCGTCGAATTCTGAGTTGCTTATTTCTTTCCATTCGTGCAGACGAAATGTCGAATCGCCAGTATAACTGACGCGGTTATACGAAACAAGATCAGACGATAGTAGTAGAACATTACAATTTACATGAGACTTACGATTCTTAATTCTTATAAATCACACGTTTATCGTTTCACCAGCGAATATCCAGTACGGTGATTTTTTCATGACCATATGTATCGTTTGACTAGAACTTTGAATATCACGTTTTTTAAATTCTACCCACGACCTTGTCGAATTTCATTATAAAATGATCGGATATCATCCTGAGATAAATTTCTGATATTTAGTGACTTGATTCTAATACACGTGTCTTTTGGGAGGGTGTGTGTTGCGTGCGTGTGTGTGTGTTTAACATCATGGAAGTACTATTTGTCATTGGCTATACGCCTACACCGAATGAGTATCTCCGATTCAGAATTTCCTTAGCGATTGTTAATCCCAAATCGAAGACACCCTCATTCAGGTTGAATATCATCGAGAAAAAATATTGATGCTGAAACATCCCTGATAAGATTACACGCGTTCTTAAACTAACGTTCCTTGCTTGAATCATTACAACGTCTTGCTAGCTAATCCTATAACCGAATTGTACAATCATTTCGTTTCTCAGCACGTAAAATTATATACAAAGACACGCTATCGAATTATTTGCCCATGCGTGTCAAACAGTCGATAAGATCCCCTATAATTACACTCTTACTGATTGTATCTTATAATGCTAGAAATCATTGCTTACATAACAAACATACCAATTAAACGATACTATGTACAACACGTTTTATGGTGCATAATCATGTGGGCGTGTCACCGAATAACGTTTATAGTACAAAAAGGTTAACAATAGTTGTGGTTGAGTTATTACTTCCTACAGTTAGTTATTAGAATGTACATAAGATGGCAAAAAATAAAGGTGCGCAATAAGTGTCGCAAGTAAATTACTGTTTTGCATAATCTAGTTTCTTCATGGCAATGATTAACTCAATGAACATTGCGTATGTAAGGTAACTTCAGATAAAACGCATCGCCGATGTGATGGAAGAACGAAAATAATTTCACGTTATTGCCATGTTTTCTGGATCACAGGATATATGTTTAATTGCTAAGATTCATAACTCTCATGACGAGATTATGTATATTAAGCTCGCATCCTGAATGATAAGTTGTATAAAATATATGAAATAGCAAACAAAGTGGAGGCTTAAAAATATAAGATAGTGCTGCACTTTTGTCGCGGTCTCTCCTTAACGTTACAATATTTTATAAGTTTTCTTTTCGTGGAAATCGGTACGGTATTTCTTCTTCGATATGCACACATTGAATAAAGAAAGATTCATAAAATTTCTGTTCTTCTTTGTTTCTGTCAAAAACTATAATATCCATTTTTAAAAGGTAAAGTACCCTATTATTTACAAAAGGAACTGCTACTACATATCGACACGGTAACAACGTAACGGTATCAGCATGAGCAATTATAATACTTCTTAATCACATTTTATGAAGTAAAAGTCACAACTGAATGTAACACGTCTAAATACTACTAGAAAGCAGCTAGAACAATCCAATGGAAATAAAAATTTGATAAAAAAAAATAAACATTGGGTGTACATTATTATCCGTCAATAGGCATTCTTTTTTAGATGTACTACCATGAAATATACAATATGTGCACATATGTGTGTGTATATATACGTACACACACACATACATATATATACATATATATATATATATATATACACACATACACAGGACACACATATATATACATATATATTAGTACAATGTTTTCTTCTTTTTTATGCTCTTATCCTTCGTGTAAAAGAAATCAAATTAGCGCTGACGCGCGTGGGTGTGTGTTAATTATTATTTTCGGTTTTAAATGACAGTAAAGAAGTACACTATAAAAATAATGTTCCCTTTCAAAGATAAAATCGTTTCGATGTTATAGCAAATATCTATCGAAGATTACAAAAGTATGTAATCCGGTTTGCTTTCTCACAGATGGTCCTAGTTAACATATAGTCGGTAACTAACAATTAGATGTTAACGAAAACAATTTTAATCATTGTTAGATCACAATGGCAAAAGATCGATCAAATTAGCACGAGGTTGAGTTGATGATTCGGGGAAAAATTCTGTTAGTTTATCGTATAATTCGGTTCTCAAAGTGTGTATATCGCGTGTGGTCGAACAATATAACGATGTCGTGTCCATGTTAACTAAATTTCCTAATACAGCGCCTGAATTATTTGGATTTGTTGCTCCTCCTAGTAAGGAGTTTTGTTCTCTGAACAGAAGTGATGTTAACAATTGAAACTGTAAGGAACAAATGTATACGTTTGAAAATGACACCGGCGGGGCGTATTGAATCATTATTTACTAAAAAAAAAAAGTTATGCTAATACCTCTTTCGTTTGTTCCACATCGTTATGATCGATAATTTCCGAAACTTTGGTCTGTAGATATTCGAGTGCTTCAACGCTATTATTCAATGCCAGCTCTTCAAACTTGTGTTTCCTAATAAGTAGCTTGCATCGTTTTAGTATTTGCTCGTGAGATGGTCTGCATAATTTTAATTGCCAGAAATCATCGAGTCGTAAATTCGGAAGACAGGATCTTCCGGGGTTTCCTCCAAACAGAAAGTGGACCTAATTATAAACTACTCTTATTACACGTTAAAAGCGACAGGCAAATAATGTTTTTATAAAAAGCAAGCAACAAACCTTTTTTACGTGATCGTAGACCAATTGATGCGCAAATCGTGGACACGGCTCGTAATTTTGCATTTTACTCCAGTACTTTTCGCCCATATTGTCGTTTCGATAAATACATGACCATTTATTGCTCTTAATGTTGTACACCCAAAAGGAATTCTGGACACTATCAAACCGTTTGTCTTTGTCTTTACTTAAGCCCTGAATAAATACGATTAAAGTGGACTCGTGTATTGATGACAATATTTCTCGTTGTTTTTATTGCCAATATATTTACAAGCAGTAATACCGTATTACTAACCGACAAAACATATATTTCTCCTAATTCGGGATCTATTGTTGCCCTTTGCGTAAAGCCAGCTGCGGGAACGTGATTCGAATCTTTTGCACCAAAATCATTAAAGATGTGCTCGATATGATTCGTGTCAACTTCGTACGTGAAAAAATCGCTCAGATCCTCTTTACCTCTTTGGCCTGCGAAGATGTACAACTTCCGAGATCCCTGGAAAGAGTGGAAATTATTTATTTCCCGACGCATTCGTCAAGGTCCATTAACTATACGAAGCACTTTGCCAACATACAGAATGGAATAGCATAGAATGACCAGCTCTGGATCTGATAGATGGTGCATTAAGTGGACATGGTCTTGCAATGTCACAAGCAAGACTATTCCAAGTGCCAGTGGGTACGTGATAGGAATACAGTCCAGAGAAAATTTGTTCGGTTGAACTCGAGACCATACCACGTTCTTCGTAACTGTAGATAGACGAATACATTAAAATTCTAAGTGATTGGTTTAGCTGGTTACTTTGCTTACTTTGTTGGAGAAACAAGAACGCGGCCACCGAAAATGTAAATAGTTCGTTTTTCAACGTCCATAGACATCTGATGATCAAAAATTAACTGTGGTCCACCTACGGCACCTGTATCTTCCGATATCTGTGTCCACTTGTTGGACTCAATGTCATATACAAAGAAATCACTTTTCAAATTTTCTGGTGTCCTGTATTCTGCGTCCAAGTATCTGCCAAGAGTAAACAGTTGCCTGCGTTCTGGGTCAAGGCACATTTTGTGACAAGATCTCGCGCTTGGACCACCCTATAATTTTCCATTTGAATTCACCGTTAAACAATAAGCATTACTTCCTGATAACTTACCACAGCCTTTGTATCTTTACATATGATGGTCCATTCGTTAGAAGTTATATTGTACGCCCACAAATCTGAAAGGTCTTGATTTCCATCCCAGCCTCCAAACAGATAAAGAAGTTCTGCGGATGGATCGAGTACCATTTGATGACCACCTCTCATGCCTGGCTTAGTATTGTTACACAATAGCTTATTCCAAACTGCTCTGTATGTCTGAGCATTGATATAATCGTTCAAGAGACCCACTGTAAAGTAAATCATATCACTTTCTAAGACTCTGTTAATGTCGCGAAAAGCAAAGAAATAAAAGAAACACTCACTCATTGCAGCATTGCTTATAAAATATTCAACTTGCAAGTGATCGCCTTTTGTAACTAATAAATCGTATAATCCGGCCAATCTGGAATCCTCAAGCGGAACACCAGTAACCCTTTGCAATGTCTCTACAATCTCTGGTTGTTCAAGTTTTCTGAAGTGTTTCATACATAATCTTATTACTTCTTTCTGTCGGTACTGAAAAGCAAACATTAATTGTACTTACAAAACATGGTCTCTACTTATCCACACATTTTCATAGTAAAGGATTATTGTTTTATATAGCTACCGTGTTAAGCCATTCGATGCTCGGCTTTACAATTTTAGCATCATCTGTGCCAGTTAATCGCACATGCCAGATAGAGAAGTTAAAACTAGGACCCCAGGATTGTAGTGGAAGAACCTTTATATACCTAACTGGAAAGTAATTTTCTTCATTTCCTAATACATGTTTTAAATCAAAAGTTTCTGGTACCGAATCATTCTTTAATCCGCTAAAAAGATATTAATCAATTATTTATGTATACATATCTATATATACGAATGTGTATGAACATAATTTGTAACACACGTACACAAATTACCTTAGATTGCAAATGTTATACTTACTTCTCCAAAAGTTCCATCATGTTTTCTGGTTCTAAACCACCGTATACCTTGAACTTTTTTATGTTACATACGTGTGTTTTCTCATATTTACCAAATGTAATTGCTTTCACAATCGAAGGAAATCGTAACTTTAGTATTAGAAACTGCAAAACCATAATATCTATCATATACATTTGTTTCGGTAAATAAAACTACCACCGTAAAATGTTAAGCATTACAAATGAGTTCGAAATGGAACGGTCAGTTGCACACTTTGTGTACGCTTTGCAATGATCTTCACGATTTTCTAATAAAATATCATATTCCTCAACAATGTTTACCTGAGGGTGAGTGTCAATATCAGAGGACCAGCGCGATGTCTGATCCGATGGCTTATCTATAAGGATATTTCTAAAGAAAGAAAAAGAAAATATCAATTTAGTACATAGCGAAAAATCCGGCTTAATTGGGCTATTTATTTATTTTATAATTTCATATATAGAGTATCGTGTTGTTCAACATAACCGTTACTATAGGTTAGAGAATCATTACCGTGTAACAATTGCTTTCTAGCCTGCAATTTCAAAATACAGTTTGAAGGAAATTGCGCGGAAATTAGTGAAACGCTTACTCTGGTACATAAGATGAGGAAAAGCTGGAGCATTTATAAATTTTGAACTCCAAAGCTTTCTGAAAGTTGCTATTCTCGTTGGACGCCATGTTACACAAATGACATAAGCTTTAACACTAAAGGTGTGTGCCATTTTTACATGCATATGTAGATACATATCTACGGTAAGCGTCACACGAAAACATGACCCGGTGAGCGACTCATTGTTAGTCCGCGATAATATGTTTGAAATGATTGATTATAGCAAATTCTAGTGAAAATCTTTTGTAATTCTAATGTGTACACATTATTTTATATTTTAAAACTACAATATACAATTATAAAAATATTTCAGACTCCATCATCTTATCTTTTCCGTGGTGATTTGTTATGACTGCGAGTAAAAAATTGAAAAGTACGGATACAATTAGATGGCATTCTTAAGTTCTTATTAAACTTGACGAAAATGCACAATTGTGTTATGCGTATGATAATATGTAGTTATAACATACTATTAATCATGAGACTTGATGGTAGAAATGATTTTCATTGTAATACTGTGAAAAATTCTACTTTTCATGTGTCAATTTGCAAATTATTAAATGTTACGAATTCGTCGAGAAAAAATTAATAAAATTGTAAAGTATAACAATTAATATGCGAACATTGAAAAGTTTCAGCTGTACAACTTTCGTACTTTCGCGCCAAGTCATCCGTACTTTCGCCGAATAAGGACGGTGACCTCAAACGGTCGTGCAGTCGATTCTTGGCTGTTTTACCGAACAGTGCTTCTGATCTGCTTATCAAAGCTTACAAATGGAGACCTGGGGACAGTGAGCTGCATGACCAACAACTGGCCAGGATCACAGAAGATTGGACAATGCAAGCAGTGAGTACTGCGAACGGTGAGAATTGCATACTTCTCGGGTTCTTCGGTACCAGTTACGTCATAGGACGAAAAGTCCGCAATGGTACGTGTTTCTTTTTATTTTGCATGTTTGACGAGCGTAGTACGCTTGAATAAAATTGTACAATTTGTTGAAGGTTCGAAAGAAAGTTGTACAAGTTTATTCATTCTATTTTAATGTTTGTATGCTATACATATATGATTGTTTAGAATAGGAGTTTCTTATGCTCCGCGTTAGAAAGTTTGAAATTTTATTTTTGTTTATCTTATATTTCCTTTTACAAATCAGTTTTATACATGAATGAATTTGGTGCAAGTTATGGCACAAAGATACATATCGCGACGACGAGCAGATTTTGAAATTAAAGTAAAACTGTTTAATAACTTTGCAAACTTATTTAGCGTAAAGTCAGAGTCGACTACGTAAACAAATAGATTTCTCTATTTTTTATAATACTTTTCCTCGACATCATATCGCTCAAAGAGTAAAACTGGAAGATCTGTAATGTGTTTGGGCTTACACTTAAAAATTCTCGTACATAAATTGCCCGCGTTATACGGGGCTTTCTCAAATTCATTAATTGTATTTGAGCGGAAGCGTGTTGCACGAATGCTGTGTAGTACGGAGGATGCCAGTAACACTTTCGGACTTTATTTACACTAATTCAACGGATTCATAAATACATGTGTTCTAATCCTTCATGTACATTCAATATTAATGTAGTTGTCGGTCATCACGATGAATACAAAAAATATACACAATTTACAGTTATAGGCCACAGGCAAAATAGTTATCAACAAATAAAGTATATATATATATATATATATATATGTTGTAATGTTGCATCGTGAGTACGTGCGTGTATATATACATATAAACGTATAGGGAGACACGTAATGCGAATGGGTTAAATTAACTTGCAAACAATACAGATTCACTCATTGTATTGTATTGTATTGATAGTTGCCTTCTTAACAGATGCTATTTCTAATTGATTGGCCCCTCCTGACAATATTCGCGTTTATTGCCTAATCCGACAAAGATTTCTTGAGATGTAATGAAATATAACAACTTATAATTCGCATTTCGTTCGCGTGTACGATCTTAATCTTATGGCGCACGCTTACAATTTATGTACAGTCAGGTATCATCTATTCAACTGTAATGATTCACTTGAAGTTTCGTAAATATCAAGCTTAACTCAATTCGAAACCTGCACCAGCTTGTATCGCGTATAAAAGTTTCTCGCGTAGAGTTTTCTCGTCCGGAAACTCGGGGAGCTTCAGCAGATTCATACAGGTACTGGAAGTCGGCAAACGATCAACACTGCCAGCGTGCTGAATACAAAAAGGTGGATCAAGTTCCTGAAATAGAAAAGAAAGAAAAGAAAAGGGGATTACTAAACACATGCACAGTTAAATATGCATGCTTATGCAACTATTAATTTAGTTTCATGATAAGGGAAGTATACAGCACTGTACCTTAAATCCAAGTAACGGTGGCCGGCTGCAACTGGTGACGAACTTTAGTAACTGTCCCTTTTGCTGGTCACTAAATTCATTGACAACTTTCCAAAACGCAGTGATTGTCGGATGATCTGGAGCGTATCCTCCTGTGTAATTTGTGTGCAACTTTAAATCGTTCACATCGACTGGAATCTGTGCACCGGATATCAACACTTGCAGCTCCTTGTTATTGAACATTTGGAGCCAATCCAAAGGAATCACGCTACCGATACCTTGCTTGAAGGCATAACACTGTGCTCGAATCTGCTTGTTCAACTTGTAATCAGCCATCAAATGAATATATTCGATTCGATTGTGATTTGTAACGGGGATATTGGCACCACCTGTTTTCAATTCGTCGACTCGTCGTTCGCCTAATTCGTCCGATAATACAGTGAAATCTAGACCAAGATCCGCCACATCACCTTTGTAGCTCTTTAGGTATAAAAGATTCCTATACATAATCGGATCTAAGGAGGCTAAATGATGAACGTCAACGTCTGATTGACGACCAACGATTTTCGATAAAAAAAATTCGGCGAACGGAAGTTCGACTAATAAATTCTCGTACAAAGCTTTCCCAAGAATCCTACCGATAAAGTAATAATGCTTCGGGAAATCGTCAACCAATAATTGTACTGTAGGATTTGGATACAGCATGTTATCCTTGGTAAGCCTGAAAAAGCCTCTGTTAGGGTCGAAGCTCGTTTTTAATAATTCCGATAAAAATTCTCTAAACAGACCACCACCGTCTACGCCAGCTTCTTCTAAACCAGCTATATTGACAAGCTGTACGCGCATTTTTAATCGCAACTCTGGCTCGTTTTCCGGTGACAATTTCTCGAACGCGTCCTCGTAGAGATAGTTTCTTCTTACCGATATCTGTATCGATGGTCCTTGCATGAAGTGCGTCAGTTCACCTTGCTGTTCTGTTTTGTCCCGATAAATTAGCGATTGAAATACCACTACACGATCGTTAAACGGTACGACAAATGGTATTTCACGGAGGAGCGTCAACGTTCGAACTTCTTTCGTGGACAGAGGTGGACCCTCCTCTAGTTCCTCTCGCGTAAATACTCGTAACCCTTGAAAAGGAACGTATCCTCTCAGTCTGCGCCTCCGAAAGGTGAAGTCTTGAGGTTTGTCTATCGGTATCACAATGTTCGATGCTATCCAGTGTCCGTCTGGGCAAAATTGACGCCTCAAATCTCGCGTGTGTAATTGTCGCAGCAAGCCAACTGTTACTTTAAACAAGTGGGTCCACATTTGTGTGTCCTGTTGGTTCTGTAGCGAGCAGGAAGGGCCCAGGACAACATTCTTGTAGTCGTCTCGTACAGTCGGACGACTATCAGGGAATGCGAGCTCGACCAGACCTAAACAAACGCCTTTCAGGTGGCTCGACAGCAGAACTAATTCCGAAATCGTGAACGGCATTGCTTGCTGTGCGTTACTCTCCGATGATCGATCGGCGGTCTGGATAAAAAATTCCGTGTCGTGCAACGTTGCGATAAGCAGGCTGAATAGTGAACAGAATACAGCCAATAATGGAACTATTTTTTTCGTATCATCGCTGGTAAGGCCAATTCCTCGTGATATGACTTGCAGTAGCGGTGTCGCGCCACCGAATGTCACTTGGCACACCGATATTAAAGCACTCCATAAGTTCTTCAGAAATGCCGGCTTGAAAGCAAGCATGTACAGTAATTTATACTTATGTATTGCTAGTTTGTTGGTAATCAGCAGATGATGACAGAGCTGACATAGCGGTTGCAATATAACTGTCTCTTTGCTTCGATCTACCGCTAATAGTATCCCTTGAACTCGTTGTTGATCGTTCAACATTTCAATGCACTGACGCAAAATGTCAGCTTGGTCTTGATCGATCATATTTGCATTAGGTTCCGAGTCTGAATCGTCTGCTTCTTCTACTGTTTCTTCGACAATCAGTGGTATTATTGTTGAACTTAAAGATGCAAGAACTTGTAAATAGTTAATAAGCGCATCTTTGGATTTGCATATAGCTGTAACAAAGAGAATATCTTTATTAAGTAATACCCACGATTGGTCTAGCCGATCAGTATTTTCAATTATGTTATGCACTTACAAAATCCATTTGACTCCAGTGATAAAATCGAATAAAGCAAACTTATCGTAGGCAGTATCTCGATTCTGTTGATACATTTAATTAGTTGGGTAAATGGAAAATTGATAAATTCGGTTAATGACGGAATGATAAACATCCTAATTGGATCAGACATTCTCGCAGATAGTATACTAGTACAAAGTTCTTGTAAAACGAGCATTGAGAAATTGTCTTCCTGTTCCAAGAAAAAAATTAAATCCAGTGGTCGCATAATCATGTCCGCTAAGCATTTCGAAATTGGCGTTGGCGCTACAGCACTTGGTTCCAACATAGACGGGACTTTATTATCTACTAATTTCCTTAACTGTTCGAAATACTTGTGCTCTACCAAATAAATAAATATGTTTTCTAAATGCTTATAACTATTCTCGCGCAAAATCTTTTCTGCATCTTCTCGACACGTAAATGTCTCTAATGCTCTTAATGGGATAGCCAATGAATAAGTTCCATTCTTTAGGGCTTCTGAATTGTGCTGCATACACATATGGAGAACCCATCTGAAAATATAATGCATTTTGTATTGTATCAAATGGGCGAAAAGTAACAATACTATATTGTGTAATTTTTTTTTTAGAGCATACCGTAATCTCCACAACCATTCTGAACAGTTTACACATTTCTTTTTTATTTCTTGCTGATGCTTTAAAAAATGTTGAAGTATCCATACTAATCTGTTGGCATCCAATGTGTAATCATAAAAGAATAATAATTTTTGAAAATATACCCCTAACTCATCTAGGTTTAGATTTCTGCGACCACATATCTGTTGTTCTTCGTCGAATTCCCTTCTCTTGGCTAGTTTCATACGTTTCCTTACAAGGAAGCCACGTGTCAGTGCCTGAATTTTTAATGCTGCATTGTGTCTTTTACGTTGCTGTTCCCTCTTTAAACGTTCTAATTGCGCGTGTTGTAACAGAACTGACTTTTCGTCCCTTCTACTTGCTCCTGCTAAGTTTTGCTGTGGTTTACGTCTATAATCTCCTTCAAAACTATACATGATGTTTCGATTCATCTTTAATGGCATAACATCCCCAGACCTTTCTAGGAAGAGCGTACAAATTTATATTATCTACTGTTTGATTAAATTCGAGATACTTAAAGCTAAGCAAAACTAATAACAACTTACCATGTGGGAAGGGCTACAGTAATCACCTTACAAATTATAATAATATACCTTTCGCATAGATATTTCACAGAATAATATCATTTCTCAATAATTGGAAATTCTCCTAAATATTTCACCGTTTATCTTGACATTCTTGAAAATGCATAATAAGAATTCAAAATTAATGATATAATAGAAAGTACTGACAATTTTAATTTATATCTACTTCAAGCCGAGATTTTTTTTCATTTACAAGGTTAACGTATACAGAACTATATTATTTTTCTTGATTTATATTTCGATTTAATTTACGTCGAAAGTTGTACAATAGGCATGTTCCAAAATGTACGTTTATTTCAGTATTATGTCAACCAAAGACAAACTAGTGTTAACACCAGATCGTACGTATACGTCTAGTCATCAAATGCTCGCCATATTTTATTTTAATGCGCTTGCGTCTGTCACGTGTATATATGTATATAAATTATGCCTTTGGTCGCACAGAATGTAATATGTATGTATACATATATTGCATATTTGCAATATTTACGTATATTCTTTAAGTGTGTTAAGTTATATTATTTTCCTTTTATGAAAGTTCATTCTTTCAGGAAAGTATGATGTGATACAACAAAGTGACGACAATTTTATTTATGTTCAAATATGGATGAACAGTAGTAGTAGGTCTACCTCAAAAATTACTTCTTATCTATTACAATTCAAATATCGTACGATAAATATACATATAATATCCGGTGGGCTGGCCAAACATGCTATAAGTGAAGGTATTCAAGCCTAATATAAGTTCAGATGTATATATTGAAGTACTTATTGTTAGTAAACGAGGGTAAAAGAGTAATAGTATAGAATAGCCAATAATATAATGCAAGAATATGCATGATGCTGCGTATTTTCCGTATACATGTATTCCCAGCTCATTTTCGCGCCACAATTTTATATGTCGAGGGAAATTAAGTATGTAGTTCAAATGCAAAATGTTTTTTTTCTTCGGTCCTATCCTAACCATATAGCTAATTTGCGGCAAAGCGATTTCACGCGCATCTTCCTTACGCATCGCCCGATGTCACCCCAGGGATACATTCGTACTAGTTCGAGTAGGTTAGGTTACATTTAGATACCTCACATATGAGGTGCCCATTGGGTAAATCGGTTGACTCCATAAAATAAAAAAAAGAAATTTATTTTAAATCTAAAAAGGTAAGAGTCAGTCAAACGATTCGACGATAAAATTTAAGAAAATTGAAAAGTTGGAGTTAAACGATTTGGCTAATGTGAGGCTTATATTAAATTAAATTATGAAATTTGTATTCGCTGAATCAAAGGACTGTAGGCTTCATTTACCTTTTCAAAGATGTAATATGAATCATGCAATTTATATTGCATATATACGATCTGCAAGAATAACACAATATAATTAGATACAACAATTATAAATCAGCGGCTTATAATAATCAGCACGACATGCGAGGTGGTATGATGACCATTCGTTTTAATATGTTTGATTGTTTCGAAGATGGACAATTGTTTTTCATAATCAATGATCCAACAAGCTGAATGGTAAATAACAAAACGATTAGATTTGCATGAAACGGTCGCGAAACAAAAAAAGAAGAAAATAGAAAATCCAGCTGATTTGTGAACGCGTCCTTTCATCTTCTGTACAAAATTAAATTGAGAATGGCCGGGAAGATGGCGGCGGCAGAGTTAAAACATGATAATGCATCGCCCTATGGAATAGTGAAAAGAAATGTATCGACAATAACATTACACAGAGAAATAGAATGTTATGAATTCAGATTGTTCGACTTATTTTACTACTTGACTTCTGTCACTTTTTTTTTCATCGATATAGCAACAGGTGAACAAAGAACAACAGTGTACTATATATAGCTAGTAAAATATATGCCTTTCTTTGAATTAAAACTAGTTCACAGAGTATTTGTTTCGATCAACGTGAAGAATAATTTAAAGACATATGTACAGTAGAATATGAAAATCTGTGTCTTGAACCTACGTTTCAAAATTGTATATAATTTCCACCACTTTCATATATATATATATATATACATATTTGTATATTTTATAGTATAATTAGAGTTGTGCTTTCCAAATTTGGTTTATGTGATAAACGAATGTTATAATTTCGATGCGACAAAATTAAATGAACATGTTTAATTTATATTAATATGTATAAACATACGACTTATCCTGAAATATTTTTGTTATAGATAATATTATATTTATGGAGTATTTTTTACAAGGCCAATTTATATGGGGATGCTTTGCATTGAGTTTTACAATTTTACCAGCAGGTGTTATTCAAATGTTTAGTTTGAGATGGTATCACAGCGATGGTTCTATAAGAAACATACATTGGTTGTTACATTTTTTGTTTTTAGGAGTATTGCACAGGTATTGTTTTAATGTTTTTCAAACAATCGGTTGTGGCGCTTCTACTGACAGGGAAAATAATTTTATTTCTAGGTACTTAGTTTTACTTTACTCTACAATATATTCATTAAGGAGCAAGCGTTTTGCAAAGGATAAAAATTGGGTATACAGACAGGAAAGCGATATATGTATGTTGCATTTATTTGAGTCCTTTATGGGGGCCGCTCCACAATTAGTATTGCAACTCTACGTCATGGCTGTACTACGTTGTACACCTCTATGGACAAGTAAGAACAATTATTACAGTTGTCTCAGTTATAAAGTTTAAAAAATGTTAACACCATGGGAGAGATTATCGTTATTGCTTGAACTACATAAATTATTAGCTAAATTAATATGCTATATGGGTAAATAGGAAAAGAGTTTAAAATCATTTTCATAGACTTTGTTAATCTTATCGAGCAGTGGCCTAGGAACATCTTGCACATATTGTTCAACCAAAGCAGTAGTTGTGATACCACGTGGATTTATATTTTTTAGATCTTTATTTTCATACAGATATTCATTTAAGCCCAATTCTTGTATTAAGAAGCGTTGATCTCTGTCAAAGGTATCAAATTTTAAGATATAATTGTACTTAATCAAACAGGGTTCGCAAGTATCGATAAAGGGTGCCCAATGTTCATCGAAATATTTTTCTTCCACTATGAAACGGAGGAATTCCGCAAACGAGGGTTCTAATTTTGTCTCGTTTGCTTTTCTATATCTGTGATATTTGTGCGCGATATGTCGTCCAAATCTTTTATAATAATAATCTCTTCCTTCTATGTGCTCTAATTTGTCCCTATACGCGGATACAAGACGTTCAAATGGATGACGCACGATCAGGAATTTTTTTGTCCCGTTTAATTTCTGGAAAAAAAATTCTTTCTGTTAAAATAACTAAGTACTACATATATCACATTCTGTTCGTCATGTGTCACATACTTGGTATGCTCTTTTCATATCTCTGTCACGTGGATACGCTTTTCTAACAATAGTGTTAATTTGCAAAATGTTTCTACGAATAAGTTCCATCGCAGACTCTGTCAGTACCCCTCCAAGCGTAGCAAAATGCTTCATCCAAGTAGAACTCGCTGCTTTGTAGATAGGGCACCATGATATATTGTGTGCTCTATACATATAATGCATAATCTCGATGAATTTGCATCTTATAAAGTATCGAATGTAGTAGATTGCTTTATACTTACGTATCGATAATCATATTTGATAGTACATTATCTAAGTTCGATCTTGCTCTGCCTATACTTTCGCAATAGTTTTCTAATTCATTTTTTCTATCATTCAATTGCATTCTTATGCCTTTCATTTCGTCCATTGATAGCATGGGTATGATCGATTTATTGCTTATTAGATTACTATGCTTGTAATTTTCATTATTTACATACGCAGTCTTTAAATGTTTGCTAGCATGTAAACACGAATTGCATAGCAAACTTAATAATAATATAAATGACATAAATATTATAGTAAATATCATAATTAACTTTAATAACGTAAGTTGCCTCTGTAGAAAAATAATTAAAAAAGTAACTTAGCTGAAACACATTCGATTGCTTACACTAGTCAGAACAAGTACTCACTTGCAATCCTGAGAACATGTTAAGAGATCCACATGTACACTTCACTTTCAAGGAGTACAAATATATTCTTCAGCATAAGCTGTTGCATACAAAGCGAATTTTTCTACATAATAATACTTTTGTCACAGAGGTAGCATAATTTGAAGAATTTGAAAGGAAACTGGAATTGAATGACTGCATATTTTCACTTCCTTTGACCCGCCCCCATATAGATAACAAAGGCAGGCACACAGATATCATTGTCTGTATTCCATCCTTTTCATAGTAAGTAGTGCACTTTGCCTTTAGAAACTAATTACCTGGATCCAGCCTAAACACTCTATTAGAAAAGCTTACAGCACTGTAACTTTAAAAATAATGTTCTCTTCTTCACTCAGTAGGGTGGGTGTTTGAAGTGCTAAAAATAAAATGGCTTCTTCTGTCATTGTCACTGACCAAATGCTTAGAATGAATATTATATATGATACATATCATCTGAGTCAATGCAAATCCAACTGAATCTAATATATTTTTAAATAAATAACCAAATAGGTCTATCCGCCATTGTCTCATTTTGTTCGTTGAGTTGGGCTATAGGCACATATACAAAAGCCATGCATAAAATAAATCTTGGCCGCAATGAAGCAACATGGGTGGTACTAACGCTTCAAGGCCTTTGGAGAGCTGGAATGTTAATATCCAGAATAGCTGTATTGGTTTTAACGGTGATCTGTCTGAAAGAATGGTCCTTATTGTTCCTTGGTAAGTGTAAGAGCAAGCCGACAGTATTACTCAAAATAGATTTATGTGTTTCGTGCAGTGTGTACCCCACTCCAAATTGTTACAGGACTCCATTGGCTGTTTATGACTGTTTGGGTAATCCTCCAAAACACTGATTTTTGTCCCACCATATGGGAAGAACGTCTTTATAATTGTATCATAGGAATTATTTATTGCTTTGATTTTTTTAATTTACGCGTCGGAAAATCCCGATACAGAGTACTTATCTTTTATGCTGTCATTGTAACAGAGAACATAGTGTTTTTAGTTGTTTATGTGATATGTTTTAAAGATGCAATGAAAGCCGAGGAAATAACAATAATGATAAGTTTGATAATCGGAGGAATGATGATCGGTTTAACGAGTATGTTGCTTTATTACGGCAAGTTTCATCCGGCGAGGAAAGGGGATGCCTCCGACAGCACTGATAAGAGATCATCTGAAGTCGCAACCGACAAAGCAGTCACCCCGAGATCATTCAAACAACGTTACTACCCCAGTTCGTTTGCGTCGTCAACTTGTTCTGTCGACCATTCTCACGTCACCACTGCCGATGAAATCACAACAGACAAACAGTTTTTGTTAACGAACATCGTTCAGAACGTAGAATGTACGGAGAACGGCATCGTTAATCAAAATTGTAAAACTGAAAGCGAACCTCAAGCTGCCATTTGCGTTGTGTCGGAATACGAGTCGGCGCACAGCAAGTTTTCAAAAGATGAAAGCACATCGTCGGCCGAGCTACGGAAAAACGCATTTCTCGTTAATGACGAATGCGTCGAGATACAAAATAATTCCAACGATTCCACCGAGAACGATATTCATCGTAAAAAACGTAGGGGTATTTGTTTGCCGACGCGGCACGATTTAGACATAGATAATGATGTTTCAACGAAAGAATCAAACTCTTCTCTCCCGCTGCAAAAGAGACGAGGCATTTGTTTTTCGAATCAAATTATTCTTGAAATGGAGAAAGGTGAACGAGAGACAGATACGATCTGCAGAAATTTGGTAGCCGATGTGCGCTCAAAAGCCGGCGAATCGCAGGATTGTTCTCGGGATAATATTCACAACGATTTGAATTGCATTTCAACCTTAAGGGGTAGATTGAGGACACCGGCGATTTTTAGCGATGCATGCGAGAAAACCGTGCCGGGAGCGGAAAAACTGGCAAAGGATTTACAGCACAGGGATGATACAATGAGTTGCGTTACATCGATCCACGATTACGAGAACGTTTGCCCCCTCGGCGTAGCTAGACCACCATGGTGCATTCGTAGCTGGAAAGGATACACGGACATAGAGACTTACATTCACGACGATAGCGTTGTCAGGGATAGGAGGAGAGACACTTTAACGAGCACTACTACCGGCACTACTTTCAGCTCAGAGTTTTCTGACACGACGTGTACCAGCTCGATATTGCGTGGTATTCTGAAGCAGGACGATTACCTCGATACTCTTACATACGATCTGATAGATTCTCGCGAATTAAAAACGGCGTACCCCGAGGATCTATCTGCGAAACGAATCACCGATATAGACGAACAAAGTCGAACGCTGTATATCGCAAAGCCGGTAGTGATAGACGACAAAGGAGGAATGTTAGCCCTGGATACCATCGCGGAGGAGCGCGATGAAATTAATTCGGACGAAATGTTCGAATATACTCGACCCGTTCGTGATTCGGCCAGCACGCTAGTCAGTACGATAGATCAGATCAGGAAATATACAGCTGAAAATTCTCCGAGGCATGTATATCACACGACGGGCAATCAATGGGAGGATTTTGATCCGAAAAACTTGATCAAGAGAGCACAGCTCACGAGAGCACTATTTAGAGAAGATCTCAAAGATTCTGTCGCGTGCGATAGAAGTTACATTGATTGCTCGGGCGAGTCGGAAGCTATCGTTCGAGGAAAGTGCGAAATGGACGTGATCAAAGATTTAGTCAAATATTGCACAATCGAATCGATTAGAAAGACGCCGTTGATCGACGCGATACTTTCCGATTCGCCGATTTTGGGGAATAAAGATAAATTGCAGAAACAAGCTGCTGTTACTTGCCGATCAGTGGGCCGCGGTTCAAAGGAAAACGATCTGTACGTTGAAATGAGTCCCTTGGTACCTGCGGAAAATATTACGGTTGTACATAATAATTTCACGGAGGCTACACCCTCTGATATCATTGGAGTCAATTCCATGGATGCTAAACGTGCAGGCATTGCATCGGACGTATCGACGCAGTCGGCTCAGAAATCGAAATCCGACGATGAGGAAAAGTTACGACTGTCCGTGGAAAAGTATAGGAAACCGATTAATTATCCAAAATGGAAATTTTCACTGCTGAGGGAGAAATTTGAATCAAAGTCACAATTAGTTTACGTTGTTACGCCGCATAACGTTGTTCAAATTGGACAATCGGCCCTTTCCTCCGAAATCGATGCATCTAGAAAAGACGTTTCGACAAGTCCAAGAAAGTCGTCGGATAGTACGAGGCAGGATAAAGAAAATTTAGCACCTATGGCATCGCTCAACATCGACAAATCTCACGAGGTTGACGAAACTGATAAATCTTTGTGCAGTAATGATGTAAATTTCAAAGAAAGGAGGCACATATTTTTGGAGCAAGTATTATCACCGCCGAAACTTTTCACTTGGAATAGAAGAAGAAGGTCTCTTGCTGGATCTCCTGTAAAAAAGGCGTGAAAAACTAATATCGATAGCGAGAGTGATATTTAGGTTTACTTTATAGAGTATATCCTTTTCCTCTATTCCTGCAATTAGCATCAACTTAACGATATGCGGAAGAAGGAAGTAAGAATGATGATGCCTGTGTATTATATAGGAAATAACAAATACAACTATAAAAGATGAAATATTGCTTGAGCGCGATATTATTTTTATATGTGGAGAGAAATGTTGTATTTTCTATTCATTTTATTTAGTTCGTAAATCGACTGCATCATTACCAAGTACAATATTATATCATACAAGTATTGTTAATATGCAGTAATTATACATATGAAAATTATTTTTATATACAACAATGTTATGTATAATAAAAGACTTTTTATATAGTAATATTTATTTTAAATGGCACCGAAAAACATTGCACATCACTAATATATGTAGCAAAATTGGAATAAGTATTCAAATGCATGTGATAAGTTTGAATAAGATCCATCGCAGCTTGCTCGGCTCACAATTACGAAAAGAAGAGCTTACTTTTATTGCAAACTTACATAGAAATACTTCTTTATTTAAATACCTAAAGTCTTTTTTAAACAATTTAACCGACTACTATGCTACAAAGTATGTATTCATTGTCAGTTCATTATCCTATATCTAATACTTGATTTCTAATTGCACATTTTTAATAAGATTCTTAATAGAAACGACTGTGATTGATTTATCCTTCGCTAAATAACATAACATAGAAAGAGAAATTTACGCTACTAATATATAATAAATTTACTTAATTGTTCGTAGAGATTAAAAACGAAATAAAAATAGAATAAATTAATCAGCCTTTATATTTCGACGTTTCAATTATGCTTGTATGATATGTGCTGCGTTAATCGGCAGTTCTGGAGATTCACTCAGACCGTGCATGCACGTATTATGCAGTTTCATACGTATGAACACAATTCTGTATAAAGAATTTGCATAGCTTTCAAAATTTTGCTTAAATTGATAGTTAATCCACTTAAGAAAGGGTAAAAACTGGTAGCACTTTGATGCTCTCATAGTCATATCGTTATTACATAGAATTATGTATTGCGGGCAGTTTACTCTCAGATTAAAGTGCTTTGTCCATTGCCAACATGCTCGTCGTATTTTTTTAGCCATTGGATATGACAGATCAATGGTAAACTACGCAAATTATTGCATATACGTGTTCCGAGAGAAATTTTACGCAACTCTTGTGCAACTTGATGCAGGGACTTGCCTTTCGTCTCGGGAATAAATAAGAAAACATAAAATATTGTTACGAGACACATGAAACTGTAAAACAGGTACGACCCAGCTAACGTTAATGATTCTGAAAGAAGATGTGCACGTGTTGAAACATGAAAGTAAAGATGCTCGTCGAAGAGAGAACTTGCGAAGAGATACTTACTGGCCATAGAAGTAACAGATTCCGTAGCAATAATATGCGTTATCCACATTACAATAGAGACAAAACTGATGCACTTGCCTCGAACTGCTGCGGGGAAAACTTCTGTAAGGTTTAACAGCGGTACCGGGCCAAGTCCCAAGGCGTACGCTGCCTCGTATACAAGTAACGTTATTACTGCTAAAATGCGTAACCCACCAGTGAGACCCTCGGAAACTATAATATTCTGTGTCTGCATTAGCATTGAAATAAAATTAAAATGAATATTTAGTGATGTTCACGATAATAGAATGTTAGTAGAAATATATACTTCGCAAGATGCTTTAATTTGCGTCCAGGTTTCTGGACTGGGTGCTATTACAGCTAACGGAGTCGGTAGTAAGGGAAACGGTGGTGGAGATCCAGTAGGTAAAGCGTTGTGAATTTTCACTTCTTCGTTATGATGATTCTTGCAATGAGTATTTACAATATCAATGTTTTCGTCGCCTCTGTCTATCGTAGCGAGCAAAGACAATAGCGATATCGTAGTCATGCAGATAGTCGCTGAAGTAATTAAAGCTGTACGACGTCCGCATCTCTCCACTATTACCAAGGACAGCATCGTGCTGAAGACTTTCACGATGCCGAGTGATATTAAAGCTGTGACTTCGGCAACATCTGCGAAGACCAATGAGAAATAAAGAACCTGCCTGCTCTAGACAACTATAATCGCAACATTATACTCACTGGAACAAATGCCTAATAATGCAAACAATCTTGGCGCATAATACAAGGCTTGTCGTTTACCAGTACCTTGTTGCAATACCAACAACACGGCCATGATTGTAAGAGTTTCAAAAATCGTATACCAAGCTTTCTTTGAGGATGTTTTAGAAACGTTTCCGATTCTGCTGTAAAGCAGAAATGGGGGGGAGCGCTGAAGAAATATAATTGTTACGATACAAGCGGCTAATGCGGGAACAGCAGTTATTCCAATGGAAAATCGCCACTGGTAGTCTATATTTTTTATAGCAGCAGCGATGACGGAAACTAAAAATCCTGTGGCTGTCCCCAATTGATATAGTATTATGTTGTATCCACGTTTATTTGAATCGGACACTTCTGCCATGTATACGCAGTGTGCTATTGCCGAAACAGATCCAGAATATCCGCAAATTATTCGCGCGACAAGTAGCAAAATATAATGATTCGCCAGTGCTGACAATGTTGCGCCAAATGTTAAAAAAACCAGCGTTGATATCATTGTCCAACGTCGACCGAACGAATCGATTAGAAAACCTGTGAAGTATAGTCCAGTTATTATTATTTTGATAAAATCTTGTGTTGCTGTTTTATGGATACTTATTTATGCATACCACCAGTTAGTCCGCCGACCAAGGCTCCAATAAACCAAATACTTATAACAAAATCCTTTTCGAAACAGTTCAAATTGAATTCATGTTTAATCAGGGGAGCTATTGGTTTTGCAATGCCCATATCGCATCCAAAGGCAAGGCCTGCCAAAATTGCCACCGTAGTGACAAAAACATTTTTATTTCCCGATGTAAGCGGTGTCAAGTTATCATTCTGTTTTGGAAATGGTTTCTTCAGGGTTTTCGGTGGCAAACATTGATGATCCTCATTTGAAACTTTATTTACAGACTTGTCGACAATCTTGTTCGCATTGTTCAACAATATTGCTGTATCTTCGTCATCAGACATTTTCCTTTGGTACGATAAGAATTGGATAAAAATCACATTCAATGAACTAGCCTTTTATCCTGAAACATCAATATTTTGTGTACAACAATTGTGATACAAAAGAATCAATTTTTTGTGTGTCTTAAAATAGATGAACAGTAATGATTGTGTTTAGGAATTATGATATTTTTATCATTTAATCTTGCAATTCTGTGGAAATTTATGCCACAACAAAAATTGTTCCGATTGGCCGGAGCCGTTTAGCGAAATTATACAATTTCCTTGCATATCGATAATATCGAGGATAAAATACTTAGATTGCAATGCGATGCTCACCTTTCCACGCGAAATCAAAGTGCGAAAACTATTTCTGTTTACTTTCGATGATTTGACATTTGTCAATTCAGATTTCTATAGATACAAAGGATTGACAGATCTCGTGACGTTTAGATACGTAGCGCCATCTTACGAAACATTCGAAGCAAGATGTTTCAGCTGTGCGCAAAAGCAAGGCACAGCGGGCACAGCCTCGCTTTCCCTTTTAGAGCGTAGAGTCAAGTTGTTATCTCTGTCATTGATACGAACAAGGAAGAGGTAATATAAAGTAAATACATACGAGCAAGCGAATAAAGTTGGAAAGAGGAAAAGGGAAAATTTGAATTTGTTTTTCTGCCTTCGATCCCACCGAAGTGTCGATACAAGAAGCAAGGATGGTGGACGAATGAAATCGACCGTAATATTTGTGGTAAATTGAAGTTTCGAGCGTATTGAGTTCTCAAATTTTCTCGTGGATGTCGCTGTTTGTGTCTTTTCGCGTGGCTCCGCCCTTGGAGTGCATCGCGCGCTATGCAAGCAATACTGAGTATAGTTAGTTGTCTATCGGACTCGACTCGTTCAAGGCATATTTCGACGGGTTGCACGTCTCCTTTTTTACGCGTACGCGACCCGGCCACTCGCAGACAATTCCGTATGTGCTATTTTCACAATGAATAATGAGTTGAATTATTTGACGCATGCTGAGAACCACTGAGTTTTCGTATAATTTATGTCGGGACAGAGATGAGCGCTCTATAGGTGTGTAATGCGGTTCAATTTGGAGACTTCCTCGATCGTTGCTCGGGGATATACAGAAATCGTCCGTGATATCTATGTCAGCGGAGGTAGAGACAGTAGTAGTAGTTGTAATAGCAGTAGCGTAGTAGTAGCGGGGTAAATGACTTATTAGCATCATGAATATTGTGAAAACGATTCCACACAACAGGAGTGCCGGTGCATGAGTGTTTAGTGATCAATGAACTTTACGTTGCTGTATGTCGGCGGGGCGTGCTGCCACTGCTACTTATTAAGCCGGCGGATGTATGTACGAAAGAATGCAATATTTTCTATTATCTCATAATGCAGTTTGATTGATTCTTCCACTTTGACATGCACAATCCCTAAAGGCCCCGCCTTTTCCTCTTCGATCTTGGTTCGTGCACTCGTACTTGAAATTACTTTCACGGATATTGAATTTCTAATTTTCCACGAAATGAATATCGTCGGTATTTTATTGTATACAGGAGATTGATTTTCGAATCACGGTGATTAGGTTCACAGTTCGCGTTATCAATAGTAGTATTCCAACTTGAAGATCATTCATTGATCTACAAATCTACACTTTCCACCCATTCGAGTGCAGCCAATCTCTAAACGTATCCCATTAGCACCGTTCGATTAGTAGTAGTGTGATCGGTATAATCACAGCTTTGACGTAACATCGTCAAGCCTTCTTCTCGTTGAGATGTTCCGAGAGTGAACCATTGTACGATAACTAGCACTTTGCGTGTAGTATTATTGCGAATTAAATGACCAGACGTACGTAAGTTTTACATTTTTCTTCATCCTATATTCGCGACAGAAAAATCTATCAATCGAAAAATAGTCATCAACTTACCTTTAATATTTAAGGCTAGTCTCGTTTCCTTCCCCAATACACAAAGTACAAAGTTCGTTGCAATTTTTTGAAGAGTTGCATCCGTTTAAGTGTAATCTTTGCGAGTTTTCGTTGCACGGATCGGACGTTATTCAATTTTTGGATAAACGAATACACTTAACCTTTTAGACTGCATGTTAATTGTAAGACAATAATTATATATACGCCCCAGGAGTACAACAAACTAATTTCGTTCAAATTCCCTTTTTACTAGAGAAGGTATTAAGTTCATTTCTCAGTGCGGATGTTTTTTTAAATATTTTGTTGCAGATGACAATGAAATAGGAAATTATAAATCAAAATTTCCCACAAGGAAATAA
The DNA here is from genome assembly GCA_963667235.1 of Nomada lathburiana. Classification (NCBI taxonomy): domain Eukaryota; kingdom Metazoa; phylum Arthropoda; class Insecta; order Hymenoptera; family Apidae; genus Nomada; species Nomada lathburiana. The sequence continues at coordinate 12,392,426 of OY763906.1, forward strand.
AACGTATTGGTCGTTCTACGGTTTAAAGTAGATGACTGAAAATGAATGACATAGAAAGCATAAGCATGAAGGGCAGTGGGGGATCTAAGATGCCACACAGCCATTCGACTCCGGCAGGTGTGGATGGAGGCAGTAGAACTCCTCCTACAACACCTAGAAAAGCTGGAAAAATGTTAGCCGTTCGGGTGCAGATGTTGGATGATACGATTACAATGTTCCAAGTTCAGGTAAATTTCATCACAGTTTTATATAGATGAAATTCAGATACAAATGGCTGGAAATGACAAACTTTTTGGTTCACTGCCTATTTTGCAATGAAAAACAAAAAGACAGAAAATAATTTACCGTATGCTGTCTATGCGCATAATACTCTCAAATGAACAACTGGAGCACATAATTGGTTGTACGATGTTGCACGAAGTATATGCATCGGTGTATTGATTATTTATAAAACTTTGCAAGGGGCATTTAAAGTATATAACGAGTTATCTTAGAGGATAATATTGTATACCGTGATATCCGGCAGAGAAAGATAATAGCTATTTAGAAATTGATGACCAAAGATTTCCTTGTTGTTCACAGTTTGTTTAAATTTCAGGCAAAAGCTTTAGGCAGAGTCTTGTTCGATCAGGTTTGCAAACAGTTGCATCTTTTAGAAGCTGATTACTTTGGTCTGGAATATCAGGAGCCTAGTGGGACAAAAGTAAGAGACAAACAAGAACAAGCAAAGTTTGGTTTCACAGTTTCGATACTTATCTATTAACTGTGTATTTAATTGCAGTATTGGTTAGATTTAGAGAAGCCTGTTTGTAGACAAGTTGGATTGTCGCTGATAGATCCTCTACTGAGATTTTGCGTTAAATTTTATACACCCGATCCAGCACAATTGGAAGAAGAATTTACAAGATATTTATTTTGCCTCCAAATAAAACGGGACTTGGCTCAAGGCTTACTGCAATGCAACGATAATACTGCAGCCCTGATGGCCAGCTATATCGTTCAAGGTACCGACAATCTATTTAATAAATTGTGCAGAGAAGAGCGAGAGTTTGGATGCTCTTATGTTAAATGGTTAATCGTTTCAGCCGAATGTGGGGATTACGTTATAGAAGATTATCCGGATCATACCTATTTGTCTACGTACAAATTTGTGCCTCATCAAGATCAAGAATTGGAACGACGCATTATGGAAAATCATAAAAAACACGCGTAAGATATTCGATTAATCGGATAGAGTACAGAATGCAGTTTGTGTTATTTGAAAATTCTTGTTTGAACAGTGGTCAATCGCCGGCTGAAGCGGATCTGAATCTCTTAGAAACGGCGCGTCGTTGTGAATTGTATGGAATGAAAATGCACCCAGCGAAAGTTAGTACGGTAAAGTGGATATATGAATTTATTCGTATCGATGCGCAACTATTGTATACGCTTTCTTATCGAAGGATCACGAGGGTGTACCGTTGAATTTGGCAGTGGCGCATATGGGAATAGTGGTATTTCAAAATTTCACCAAGATAAACACATTCAGCTGGGCCAAGATTAGGAAAATCAGTTTCAAAAGGAAACGATTTTTAATCAAACTTCATCCGGAGGGCTACGTGAGTGTATGTCACATAACTCTGTAATGTTGCAGAGACCCTTGATAAACGTGATAGATGTTATCTTGATGCTATCACGCGCTTCTCGTAGGGATACTACAAGGACACTGTGGAGTTCTTTTTCGAAGGGCGTAACGAGTGTAAAAATTTTTGGAAGAAGTGCGTCGAGAACCATGGATTTTTCCGTTGCTCGGTGGTAAAACGAGTGGTACGACAGAAAACGCGGGTTCTTAGTCGTGGCTCCTCCTTCAGGTAAGTAAACTTCTGCTGAAAGCATTTCGGTATACGTAACGTGTATTTCTCATACGAAAATGGATGACCTTCGCGTAGATTGCTAGAATGACGTTTCTATTAATGAAATTTACCGGTGTTGCGTGATATCAGGTATAGTGGGAAAACTCAGAAACAAATCGTGGAATTCGTGCGGGACAACTACGTGAAGAGGCAGACGTTTCAAAGGTAAGTTTGATTAGCGACAATGGAACGTTGATCGTTTGTTGGTTGATCGATGGAACTATTGAATATATCGGTAATGTGTAGATAGTGCATGCGTATCGTTACGTACTGTCCCCCCTTTAATGCTGGTTTTACACCATTGAGGTATATTTTAATTAACGAGCGCACTGATCTTGCGTGGGTAAGACGGGAGGTGGCACGGTCTTGCTTTTGCCGGGACATTAATTGGTATTTATCATGTTTATCGTTGCTCCGATTCTATAAGTAGAATGAAGTGTTTACACCGTTCTTTTTTTGTACTACCGTGTGTCAGTGTTGCCTGCTCGGACAGGGGTGGCGGGGAGTCAGGCTCACCATCAGGCACGATAACCCGAATGATCGATGTATCCTCTTTTTCGTAGTGTGATCATTAATTCTCATCGTTGTAATACCTAACGATATACACCGCAAAGTATCATCTTTCACTGTCCCGACCAGAATTTTTACCAATCAGATACTTGTCCATAGCTGTAGCATACACTCTACAATAGAGAATAGATTATTTTCTTTATAATCATTTTATCCATGTACATACAGTTAACAGATGTTCACGATTGTTTACTATGCAATTATCGATGTTAAGTCAGAGAACGTTGTTAACAATGCGCTGCTAGAGCGAACAGCATCATGATTCACCAAGAACTTTTCGTCCAAGTTTTCGTGCGCGTGGAAAACGAGCATGCGGATTAAACGTATACTCGTCGGACAATAGGATCATAGGATACATATGACATAGGGATACAATAATGCGAAACACGAAAACACCTCTTATGGGAATGGCGGAGGGTGATTTTTCTACGTTCACGTCGTATCCTTTTGCTTGCTAAAATGATTACGCTAATTTTGACCCGTCGTTTCACTCGATCTTTTTCTTGATCCTTCTCTTGTTCTTGATCTTTTTCTTTTGTTCGAAATTTGTCAGGAGACGCGACGTTGAACGCGAGGCAGGCGCGAAATATACAATATTTTCCTATCGATCCAAGCGTACTCCTCGGGAGGCATTGTCGGGACGTTCGATGAAAAGGAAAAGGGAATCTAGAGCGAAATACGTAATGGAAAGAAAAAAAGAAAAAGGAGAGAGAGAGAGAGAGAGAGAACTGTTAAAAAACGGTAACGGGTAATCGATTAAGCGGGAAGAAAGAAAAGTGTAGCGTTTGACAAGAGATGGCGGGTAGAATGGTGGGAAGAAATTAGGAAACAAACATAAGTTAGTTCTGAACAGGCTTGGCATTTGGTAGCCTAAGTCTGATGCTGAACTTGACTCTCTCTTGCTCGCAGGTCCAATTCGTTCCGGCAGACTAGCGGTGGTAGGGCATTGCAGGGCTTGGAGGGGGGAGGCTATCGTGGGGCCACTCCAAGCAGCTCCCTTATGGGCAGCTCCAGCATCTCTGCCCACCCCCTCCTGCCCCTCGCCGATCCTGGTATGTACCATGACCGACACCAACCTCCACGAGAAATGCTTTCTTTTTCATGCCCTCGCTCTTCGCCTTTGTCTTTCGTTTCTCGTCCTCCTCGTTTCGATAAGTTTCTCTTCATCGTCATCTTCTTTTCTTCTCTCGTTCTTTCGTTCACTGTGTTTCCGTTCGTCCTCCGTTCGTTCTCTAGCCGTTACTTTTGTTCTCGAAGTATCGTACATGAAATATCGTAAGAGTAGAATGGTAGAACTTAGCGTATTACATAATAGAACGCTTACGAGAACGGCCATCCGAACTATTCCGTTCCGGCTTGCTCGCGTGTTCACGCGAATATGAGAAAAGAGAGAGAGAGAGAGAGAGAGAGAGAGAGAGTATATGTGTGGGAGAGAGAGAGAGAGAGTAGAGGGTCGCAGACACTCGGAGGACGGGTGAAACTAGTGCAACGTCGAGGGATGAAAGATCTTGGAGCGATCGACGTACGTTTTTGGAACGCTCGAATATCTTTCGAAGGGAGAGAAACGGAAAGTACATACATAGATGCAGCCGTTTGGGGTGGGCTGGTATGGGGTGAGAGTGAGTGGGAGAGAGAGAGAGAGAAGAGTGGTAAAAGTAGTGATTCGCGCGAGCGAAGCCAGGGAAGTAAGCGGAGAAAGCTAAAACGGCGGGAAAGGATAAAAGCTACAGGAGGGAATAATTTCAGCCCTGGAAACCCCAGCTCTGTCTCTGTCATGCGGCTCGATGACACTGGATTCTCCGACGACTGTGACGAGTGTCTCGATGGGAGGGACGATTCACCGTCGCGAAGACACAGCTACGTCGTTTCGGACACTTACCTCCATCGACGTCCATTCCCCGGCCACACCCAGCCAGGTCCCAGCACCGCGACAGATGCTTGTTGCCAGCCAGCAACGGATTTCATCAGCAGGTCGTATCAGCCCCTCTAACAGCAGTCCTCCTGAATTCCCCTTACCGCGACCTATACCCAGACATCCCTGGCAGCGGTCGGCCAGTTGCCGCGAATTGTACGCTTCTAGCTTCGAGGATTCAGGAAAAGCGCGATCGAAGGACGACAAAGATTCTATTCTGGAACCTTTCCGCTTGCCCTCTCAGGGCGAGCTAGATAATCCCGTGACGCGGTACGACGAGAGTAACCGGTCGTACAGCGCCGCCAGCTCGAAATTACCCTCCCTCGATCACGACTCGGTGCCGGAGCGAGTGTACAGCAGCTCCTATCCGGGAACTTCCTCTCTATCCACCGAATCTGGCCACGAGGAGTCTGGCCAGGCGGGTGATCTGTCCCACGACGATCTTTCGCACGATTCTTACGAGCTTCTGGAACGCGAGCACGAATTTGAGTATCCGGAATCGTACTCGAGTCCCCGGGACGACGACGACGACGACGACGACGAGAACGGGTCGATGTCGGATCGTAGCGACGAAGGAATCGAGCACGAGATGTTCCAAATGGATTCCGAGACCGATTCCTTCGTTAAGCACCGATCGATCAAGTCGACGGACAAGCAGCAGTTCAAATCCGTGCTCGCGGATCTCAAGAACGGTCGAACGAAGTCTATCGATCGGTACTCAGCGGCCACCGCGAAACAGGACAGCGAGTCTATCACCGTCGAGTCTCGTATACGTCGATCCAGCACGCAAATTGAACGAAAGTTCGAGACGCGGCACGCTAATTCTATAGAACAGTCGCTGTCGCAGCAGCAGCAGCAGCAGCAGCAGCAGCAGCAACAGCAACAGCAACCGCAACCGCAACAGCAACAGGGCAAACTTTCGCTTCCCCATCAGGATTCGGGAAGGAAAGATCCGGTTGTGTTGCAGGTGCAGAAGCAAAAAATGTCTGTGCTTAACGAGCTGAAAAATTTGAAGCCAAAGTACAAGATAACGCACGTAGATTCGGAGATTTTGCGGGACGAGGGTATTATGCGACCAAAGTCTCGGATAGACGACGACCTGAGCCCCGTCGAGTCGACCGGCAGGACGATCGCGGATCAAAGGGCCAGGACAGTTAGGGCGCGTAGTATAGCGAGTTTAGAGGATCACGTTTCACGGATCTACGTGGAAACTGGTAGCTTAGGGAGGGGTCAAAAGGGTGGCACCGCCGCGAGTGTTAGGGACAGAAGGTCGAGCCGCGAAACCGACAGCAAGTTCGAGAAAACGTTGGCAAAGTTGCAGGACAAGGCTCGCAGAAGTGTGGACCGGGAGGATAGAAAACGCGTCGAGAGAGATTACTCCAGGGAGCACAATGCACAGATAGAGAAAAGCGATTCGCGCGAGCGACGAGACAGAAAATTGGACGCGTATTACCGACGCAGCAGCGATCGGACGGTGGACGCTAGGGAATTGAGAAGAAGCATCGAGAGAAGCTACGAGCGTCTCGATTCGAAAGAGAGGCCCTTCTATTGCGGAGATTCGTACGAGCTGCGCGGAAAGAGCGTGGAGCGTTTGGACTCTCAGGGGCTTCGCGGCAGCACGGAATATTTGAACCGAAGTCCGAAGGAGAAAGGCGGTCATCGGCATTCGGAGCCGAGGGAGCGTCGAGAGAGAAGCATGGATCGGCTCGACTCGCGCGAGAAGAGGAGAGGTTCCGGGATTTTGTCCGGCTCCGATTACAATCAGAGGCACACCTTGGAGCGCTTCGATTCCGGGAACAAAAGCCCGTTCGAGGGATTCGGTGGTAGGCAGCAGCGTGGAAAAAGCGTCGAGAGGCTCGACTCGCCCACGTTCGACTTCGACCCGATCACGATCGAGCGCCTAAAGTCGCTGGAACGTTCCGGCCACTTGTCGAAGGACAAGGGGCACGATCGAAAAGCGGAAACGAGAAGCGTCGAGCGAAAGAGCTTGGAGAAACTGGACTCGCGCGAACGGAGGACCCCGGATCGGAAATATCACCTCGATCATTTGGATTCGAAGGGCGACGGAGGAGGAGGCGGTGGTGTAAGAAGTCTGGAGGGTATCGAGCAGGAGATTCATGACTGGAGGCGAGGCAGCGCAGAGAGGGTAAAGTACAAGGAATCGAGGAGGGGCAAGGGACGAATGGAGAAGGGCAAGTCGGAGGACAAGCCACGGGAGCGAGACGATTGGAGAAGCTTGGAGAAAGCGCGAAAGGACGAGGACAAACGAGAGCGGGACCGTCAAGTCAGGGTGTCCATAGAATCCAGAACGGACACGGTGATCGGCGTGCCGATGGAGATGGAGAATTTCAAGTCGAAGAGCGTGTTTACGGAGTACGAGCCGAAGATCGTCGGAGGGGTTGTGCTCGGTTTCGACGACCCGGTGCCCGGTCACACTCCCGTCGAGCGTACCAAAAGCGATCCAAACCCGGCCAGGCAGAGATTAGGTTCGAACAATAAGCGTCACATCCTGATGCACCAGAAGTCCATCGATCTGACCCCGGCAGATTCCGGGGACGAGGATCCGTTCTCGGACAGCGGGACTGTGCAAAAGTCGAACGTCGAGATACCGTACACGTTGCACAAGCGGCACGTTATGAACGGCACCGCGTCCGACGAGAAGTCCGAGTCGGATAGCGGGAAAACGTCGAAGAAAACGGCCGCCGCGCGAGACTTGCCCAGGCTACCTTTGAAGATGATCACCGATATTTGCTGCTTCGACCTGTCCAAACTTTCCTCGATAGACAAGCCCGGCAGCAAGCTTTCTCCCGACAAGCCGAAGAGCGTTTCGGTCACTCCCGCTGCTAGACCTAAATCGATACTCTCGAGCCCGTCCGACAAGCCGAAAAGTATCTTGAGTCCTACGTCGAGGGTATCGCCGACCGACGGGAGAAACGTAGTTTGCAGTTTATCACCGATTTCGCCGATCTCACCGATTTCGCCGATCTCGCCTATCTCGCCGATTTCACCGAGCAACAAAAGTCCATCCAAGGCAGGTTCGAAGGCTACGTCGCCCGAGACGCAGCCGGCGAAATCCGCTTCTTTCGATAAGACTCGAACGGAGATCGTGATCGAGGAGCGAACCTGCGTCAAGTCGTTCAGCCTCGACAAGAGGCCGTCGAAGTTGTCACCGATCGAGCCGACGGTCACCATTCTGTCGTCGATCGAGAAACGTTCGGCAAAGGCGTCGCCGACTGATCCCAACGTAACCATCGTCTCCGTGATACAGAAGAGGATATCTCCGTCGGAGCCGTCGAGGGGTGTCCCTGGAACGGAAAAGTCGAGCGACGGAAAGGCGAAGCCTCGAAATTTTGCCGACATCGTTGGAATGGAAATGGAAATGAAGATGAAGCTTGACCGTAAATCTAAAGCCGAGGTCGAGAAGGACAGTCTAAGAATGCCGGACGACAGTTTGGAGAAGCAGGACAGCATCGAGAAGATCCCGCTGCCTGAAATTCCACAGCCGATCGCGCCGATCTCCGAGGACGAGAGTAGATTGTGCTTCGCCGAGGAAACCGAGGAACGATCGGCCAAACCTTCGCCTTTGCGGGAGATCGTCCGAAAGGTGGTCGAGGTTTCCGGCCTAGCGGAGAGCGAGGAGCAACACCGGCAACAGGGAAAAGAACGGGCGAACGAGGCGGAATTGACGCAACCGGTATCGTCACCATCGGTCACTGTAACTTCCAGCAGAGCCTCGGAGAAACCGAAAGTTCCGGAGAAACCAAAGACCCTGGAAAAGCCGAGCATTCCGGAAAAAACGAAGCGCATCTTGGAAAAAATAGAGTCAAAGTTTTCCGAAGCGAAGATCGCCAGGCCCAAGATCATCGACACTGGGTTCGACGATTTCGTGGACCCGGTGGCCGATCTGCCCCTGGACGAAGTGCCTGTGAAGCCCGCGCTAGAGTTGGACAGCCTTAAAGTTCCTGAATTCGTTCCTTTCATGTCGCGACCGCACGGCGAACCCCTGCGCTCGAAATCCCTGTCCTTGGCCGAGGAGAAAGCCCCGATCGACACGTTGCTCTCCCCCGAGGTCGAGAACAAGCACTTTGTGCCGGACGTGTCGCCGAAGAGGGCGAAGAAGGCGAAGCCGGAGCCGAAGAAAGATTTCAAGAAACAGTCCAAGTCGTTGGAGGGCGACAAGCCGCCGCTGAAAAAGGCAGCCTCGAAAGAATCCCGGGTCCCGATGCCCGCCTCGAAAATCGACAAGTCCAAGCTGAAGCTGGGAGAGATGCCTCAGGAAATAATCATCATCGACTCGACGGACGTGGCACCGGAGGTGAGCATCGTACAAAAGGGTAGATCCAAGTCCGTTACTAGGCTGTCGGAGAAGGCGTATTCCGCGTCCAAGGAGGAGAAGGAGGAGGGCAAAGGGACGCGAGCCAAGTCCGCCTCGGTCGACGACGAGCTGATCAAGGTAGCCGCGACGTGCGCGAAGCCCGAGAAGTCGAGGCCAAAGTCTCTGGGCATCTCGAAAAGTTTGGGCAGCAGCACGGAGAGAAAGGATTCCACGGAGAAGATATCGCCGAAGAGAACGATCGCCGCGAAGGTCAGCCCAAAGTTCGAGAGCAAGTCAGCGGGCGATACGAAGACGTCCGCGTCGACGAGCAGGTCGCAGGAGGGTAAATTGTCGCGCGCGCGATCCGAGTCGAGGGCAGAGCCGTGCATCGAGGATCCGCCGCTGCCTCTCGACATCGGGCGATCCTCGGCTCGGGATCGGGAAACGAACGTCGAGGCGATAGAGAAGAGGAGTGCTCGTTCGCAGGATATGACCCAGTCGCCGGCAGTTTTACGAAAGCCCGGCCAGTCGGCTGTTTTGTTCGCGCGTGCCCGTCTCGGCCTCTCGGAGGGGAGCGGAATCGGGTCGCTGCAGAGGCAGGGCGCCACGCAGTCGCCGACCTCGCAGAGGCGAGCCAAGTCTCTGGATGCCGCGGTAATCGCGGTGCACAAGCTTCCGCCGGTGAACGCCTTCTCCAGCAAGGACGACACCGTCGACGTGTCGGAGAACGCGGAGGAGCAAGACGAGAATCAGGCGGCATCGGGCGACGGTGTCGCCGCGCACTCGTTATCGAAGCTGCAATCGATGCAGATGGAAGCATCTCCGAATCACCGATCCGACAGTACCGATCATACAACCATCCCGGAGATCTTTACGGACTCTCTGTCCGTCACGGAAACCTCCGCGCAATATCTGGAATCGCCGTTAACGGAGTGCAACGAGATCACCGCGGGTACAGATTTCATTCCGTACGAGAAGGACGCGCCGCGATTGGACGCGAACGGCAAGGATCAGAATACGATGCTGGAATCGGTCAGAGTGGACGAGAAAACGAAATTCATCGATCAGAGTTCCGTGGAGTCCGGTGGCGATCAGGAGTTGGCGTTCGAGGCTACCTTCGAGGCGGAGAAGGTCGACGTCCCCGGCGTCTCGAGGACGATCGAGGGTTCCGTCCCACTGTCGAAGGAGAGGTCGTCGGGGCGGTCGACAGTCGGGGGCGGGTCGGCCGAGAAACCTGGCCAGACGGAAATTCGCTCCGTCGAAAGCGCAGACGGCGAAGCACCGAGGGTGGCTGTCGTCGAGGGTTCGAAGAAGTCGAAGAACTCGGAGAGGGAGCATCTTCCCGACGTGACGGTAACTGCCGTCGCCGCGACTCGTATCGACACCGGCACGACGAACCGATCGACGGTCCTCTCCATGCCGATCGACTTCGACGAAGGACAGAGCATGGTAAGATCGCCGATTCAGATATCTATAGAGGAGTGCTCGGACGACGATGGCAGCGAGGACGTACGCGACGACGAAGACAACGTGGTCGCCCACAGCGACGACGATCGAGAGGCGGCAGACCACGAGGGCGATGACAATCGGCCGGCGGATTCTGCGGACACGAGCGAGGACACGCTCGATGCTCTGGATACGCAAGTTCACACGCGAGGCGTCGACAGTACGCTGAGTTCGCCCGACTACGGCGTCGACAGAATGGACGAGAAGACCCTCGTGGAGGTAGAATTGACGCCGGAGTATTTGGAAATGAGGAGAGAGGAGGAGGACGGCGCCGAGGACGGGGCCGAGGAGCTGCCAAAGGACGACGACGAGTTCGTCGGAGGGTCGACGAAGGTTGAGCCTTCGGAGGATATGCCGAGCCCTCATAGTTTGTCGGTCGACAAGAAGCTCCGGTTGAGCAGCGAGCGTTCGAGAAGCGAGGAGACCAGCACGTGGACACCGGATCGCGAGGATCCCGAGTCGAGCTCCTGCTCCATAGCTCGGCCGCTCGGCATCGGCCAGATCCAGCCGGTGGCCGATCGTCGGGAAATCGCGGCACTGAGGGACACTCGAATCGCGAGCTCCCTGGAAGAGGACAACAGCAGCGGTTCCCAGCCAGGCTTCAGACCCGAGATGAGTTCCACCTGGAAGTCTTTCCCGTTGGAAAGTTCTGGGAGCTCGAGCACCGAGGACGGCTGGCCGGGCGGTGGTCAGGACGAGTACAACGCCGTTCAGTCTCAGTCGGAGGACAGCAACGGGCAAAACGAGGACAGCTTTCAGGAGGAGGATCTAGCCGATTTTCCGGGCAGCTTCATCTATCCCATTGGGCCGGACATTTTGACCAGCTGCGGAACTTTTGCGCTCACGCGAACTCTCTCGAGAATATCCGAGAGGTCCACCACGTCCGAGCAAGACAAGAGCGACATGGAGGACTCGTTCAAGCCTAGCTCGAGATCCCCTAGCTTGGACGACGAGTCTCTGATATCGAGCGATCATCAGCCGTCCCTCTCGTCCGACCCTCCGTCCGGAACCGCTTTCCCCTCGATATCCGACGATCGACGCACCTCGTCCGAGCTGCCCGACATCCCGATAGACGTGGTGACCGGGCAAGACGATGCTGGAGGAGCCGTGTCTCCGAAGTCGTTCGGCGGTAGACCGAAGCTGCAGGCGCAGGGCTCGGAAGACTGGCCGTCTCCCCCCAGCTCGCCCGTCTTCGATCCCCCGGTGATCAGCCACGTCGAAACCTTTTACATGGAGATCAAGCCGGAGGAGGCGGTCAAGGTAACCGTGACGGATAGCACGGAAACTCCTGGACGAGTGGATCGCGACAGCGACTCCAGCGACGAGAATCGAACCCTGCACGACGACGACCTGCACTCGACGTTCCTGGAGGACGGTCACAGCTCAACATCCGCGACCACCGTTGACGGCACGGTGAAGATAGCGGTGAAACCGAAATCCAATTCCCATATCACAGGATCGTCCCACAGCGAGGACACCTCGATGGGCCTCTCGATGTCGGAGTGGTCCAGCTCGAACAACACCGTTCGTCAGTTTTGTCAGTACTCTGGCACCAAGTCCGACGACAATTCTCTGGCGGAGCTAGGCGCTTCTATATCCGACTGGTCGGGCAGCACGACGGTGATACCTCAGCAGTACTACTCGACGATCACGGTCGAGAAGAGTCAGAGCGACACGACTACCTCGGACAAAAGCGTAACCAGCATGAGACCAAATTCCAAGTGCAGAACGATGGACGGTTCCTCTCCCGTTGCACCGTCGTCGCCTCCGTTGCCACCGCCTCCGTCCTCGCCTCCATCAACGTCGCCCGTCTCTACTCCCGCGACCGTGGATCGTACTACCATGGAAGAGGAAGACGAGGAGGAGGAGGAGGAGGAGGAGGAGGAAGACGAGGAAGACGAGGAAGAGGATAGTAAGCAGATTCTCGCGAACAGCGAACGATCGTCGTCCGGACGAACGGCGAGGGACGAACAGTTGGACGAGGCTAGGAGATTCATCGAGAGCCAGTTCGACGAGCAGCGTTGGCTGGTATCGATGCGCAGCGACGAGGAACGACAGCAAGGATCGTCGAGGTCGCCGTACGTCATCTCGCCGCCTCGAATAACTCTGCAGAACGAATTCGACGAGCCCATCGACGACGACGAGCTTCGGCTGATGCCGGGCGACGGCGACGCTCAGCTTCCTATCCTTCAGGAGGAAGAGGAGGAGGACGAGGAGGTGCGACGACTGGAAGAAGATGAAGATCGTCTGTACGACAACGTGCCCGCGATGAAGTACTCGAGCGGCGATCGTCAGGTCCGTATGGAGATTGGTCGAAGGAACAGCCCGGAGGACATGCACGAAAAGTACGCCGACTTGGCGCTCGGTTCCCGTCCGGTCGACGACGATTGGTCGTTCGAAGAGGAAAGGGAGGACACGGTCGTCGTCGAGAAGGAAACGACCGCGAGCCGGCCCTCGCCAAAATTCGAGCGGGGTTTTTCAGAGCCGCCGGACGCCGGCAGATATCACGAGACGAGGTCGACCGAGAGACCCGTGCTGGTCCCTGTGAGGGCGAAATCGACGCCGTATTACTCGACGACCAGCCTGAGCGGCGAGTCGACAACCTCCAGCCCTCCGATGCAAACCAGAACGCAGATTCGCACGAAGACGATGCCTTACTCCTCGAGCAGAAGTCCGCAGAGCGAGGGTGACACCTCCTCTAGCATGGACAGTCCCGTTCACACGCCTGTTCGCGGTCAAATCCCGGTGCGCCGAAGAAGGCGGGAGAACCTGAAAAGGCGGCATCGGGTAGTGGTCGATCTCGAGGTAAAGGATGGCCAGATCGTCTCGAGCACCGACTCGAGCTTCGACGTGGCCACCATTCCTCCGCCCCTACTGTCCGAGCGTCCGAGTCCCGACGTCGAGGACGACGGGGAGGACGAGGACGACAACGAGTACGCGGCGGCCAACGAGGGGAAGGAGAATCGACGCAAGCAGCGTTGACGGAACTCGCGGTTCGAACGCATCTCTTAATTCTTTCGTTCCACGCGCGTTTCCACTCGCCTTCTTCCGTCAACGTCGCTTGCTTGCTCGGGCTCGTCGAATCGGCGGCGCAGAGAGGCGACACAGGTTCGCCAGGTTGCTAACGCTCGAACGATCGGGGTCGAGATCGGTAGCGATCCGCGAGCCGATGAAAATTTACTAGAAGATATCAAAAGGTTTCGTGCAAAACGATACAATCTAAAACCTGCCGCGCGTACGAATAAATCGTACGTTTGTTACGCGTTTTAGAAATTCGATTTGATTTCATACGATATGGAGCAATCGGACGAGTCTACTTAACGTTACATCTACCGTATACGGAAACGAGCCAGCGCGAGAATTGACTAACGACGAACGAATTAATTTAGAAGCGACGTTTTACCGTCAAATAAAAGCGAACTCGGTAGCAATCGATTCGTTCCGAGATTAATTAGGATCGTTACTGTGCGGTAGATAGCCACGAAAATGAAAAGGTATTACGTATTCCCGACGAAAGAAATACTCGTAGTAAGCGAAGAAGACGCGGGATGCTAGAAGGGTTGAAAAGTGTAAGCAACGGTGCCGATCGATTTTAATAGAACGACAATCATTGTTGGGGGTGGTGAAGCATCGTTGAGACGTTGGCGGAAAAGTTGTGCGGAGCGGGACGAAGTAGGCAGGGAACGCGAGGAATTGTCTCTTTTAGTTGGAAAATCGAATCTTGAATAAACGATCGTATAATTTGGTCACAATTTAGTTTGCGTCTCGTTTTAGGAGGAAAGACAAGTTGCTCAACATAGGTATTTATAAAAGATGTTTATCGCGTAATTTAGTTGATACACGCGTGTATGCGTATATTGTATGGAATTGCGATTCACGGTGCGTGTGGCTAAAATGATGCGCGCGGGAATATCGCGATAGGCTTCAACGAGACGATCGAAACAGTCGTCGTCGAAAGATACCGTAACGTTCGCCATGTTCATTTACTATATCTCGCGGCGCTACGACTTCCTAGGACTCGGAAAGAGTGCATCCACCGATGCGAATCGCGAATAAACTAGCGCATCCTCCCTTCAAGTTTCTCGACAAACGGCGATCACGGTCCTGCTCTTGACTCTTCGAGGCTGCGACGACGGCAATGGGAACGATCAAGATCGTTCGAAGGTTCCGGCGCGTTAGGTCGTTCAATTTCTCTTCGTGTTGTCAATTAACGTTGCGTCGATGAAAGTATATCGTTCCATTTTCCGGATTCCGGAGCCACGGAATCCAAAGAAACGCCGCACTGCCTCTGCTACGCTGTGGTCGCATCGTGGTCTTTCCCTCAGACCGGTTTGCTGCATCTTTGAACGGGAAAGATGCATCGCGATTTAGAAGGGAAGGAATTTCGATTGGTCGGAAAGACGAAGAATTCCAATTGTTTCAGCCGAGTTCGATGCACGGTGGCTCGTAGACGGTAATACACAAGAGAGAAACGGTGTAGCATTTTCAATGGATCACCTGTATAGATGTGTCACGACGAGGGTGCGCGTTTAGTTAGATCGGCCGGAGCTAAATTTGTATATCGATCGATATTAATATAACGGGCTTTGAGGAAGAAAAAAGGCTGGGTCGAGGCGGAATTAACGCGCAACGTTACGTCGAGCGTAAGGGTAGCAACGTAAAAATAATATCCTCGCTTACCGCTGGGGCACGCTTGCGGTAAAAAGCTCTGATCGAAGGTTTGCGCTCGGAGAAAGGAGAAAGATGAAACGAAAAAACCTACGAGCAGTAGCAATGGGCGGAGTGCCAATTGAATTTCTTCGCCTCTCTCGATCGATGCGCTTAGTGTCTACTTTGCGCGCGTGCCTCTTTGAACATCGAACAACTCCCGATAGGAAGTTTCGTGGCAGCTTCGATTCTCGAGGGAAGTGGTGGGCAAGAGACGTTCGAAAGCAATAATTCAACGTATTTGTAAGAGGTTGGTCGCAGGGCGAGCGATAGGCGCGAATCAATCGTTAACGAAAGCAAGGCTAGTGCACTTCTAAACGCTTGCCATTCGCACTTTTATGGAGGGCAGGTACGTTCAAGATCCATCGGGTTTATCGTCTTTGTTGCATAGATTCGTCGTTTCAGCGGAACGATTCCGCTAATCCTCTGGCTGCCACGCGCAAGTTCCAGCGTCCGCGAATAGTTCGATTCGTCCCATCGATATTCTCGATATCGGGTCCGGTTTCACTCGAGTCCGGCTTTAGTTTTCATATCGTATTGGAAATCCTCGATACTCCGTATCTTTTCCCATGTTTTTGTCGCTTACACCGAGCCGATCGTACGACGATCAATTGAGAAAAGAAAAAAAGAGACGAAGGGGTTTGTTTCGCATAGCGGAATTCGGATATTCGAGGGAGAGCGTGGTGGTCGGAGCGGAGAAGTCGAGCTTAGATAGCCTCGTCTCGGACCGGAGCGACCGGTCCGATTAGTTCTGTGATTCGTCGGGAATTTTCTCGAAAGTTCGCGAGAGGGACGAAAACGTTCGGGCGGCTGCAACAGGATCGCGTGTAACTCGTTCTTTGCCGTTGCGGCGTCGGCGCGATGTCTAAAATCGTCCACCGTAAGGACGGACGGCCGTTGATAATCACGTTATCGTTGTTAAAATCGTTAATCACCACCGCGACCATTAATCGCCACTCCATTAGTCATTGTTACGCTATTATCGCTACACTTAATTGATTGAAGCATCGAAAGCTGCGTCGTTAAATAAAAAAGAAAGAGGGATTCGAGGGTGGCTGCTGGGTGCCGTTCGCGATAGAGCGAGGCTTCGGTTGCGTTTTACCGATGAATCAACGATATTTCGTTCGGTCGCTGTTAGAACGGTGCTTGGTCGTACGTTCTCTTCGTTAACGATTCCTTGAAGCTATACGATTCGCGGCGAAGTTGGTTCCCCTTGAAACGCATCGTCGCGTTCATCGGCGAAACGCTCCGCGAGCGGGTTGCGCCGAAATGCGAATTGGGGGGAAAAATGGAAAAATATGGAAAAATATGGAAAAATTCGCGAAGCCGTGTCGAGTATGGATCTCTTCCTTTGCATGCATCTATCGGTATAGTCCGGCAAAACTTCGTTGCTCTATGATCGACAGTCGAGTCTGCCACGGTTGGCAGAGTCGAGGGTTTGGCTGCCATAATAATAGGAAATTTGATTGTTCTCCAGTGGCGGATTACGGTAAAAGATTATATCAATTTTAACGGAAGCATGGAGACGTTAAAGCGTTTAGTTTTAGCGTGCGCAACGATGGGCATCTAATTCGACTTCCTTATCCATGCACAGTGGTCAATTAACGACGACGCTACTATTTTTCGTGGAAGCTTTCGAAGCGTAATTATCATCCACGAATTCTCGAGCCCATCGTTGACGGTACGTGGACACGCGTCGACGCTTAGACGGATATTCACCGCCTCTGGAATCGTCGCTTTCTTCTCGAGTTTCTCGATCATTCTGGATCGCGCTTTCCGTTCTTACTTGCATTCGTTCATTTGGACGTACGATTTAAACGAGAAAAAAAAAAAGAAAAAATGTCCAGAAGTACGGTCTTGGCGAACAACTCCCCCAGGTGAAACCCCACCCTAGACAAAAGAAGAGTATCGTCGTATCCTCGATCTATTCGTACGAGTTCCTGTATCGGTTTAAATCTTGACATGCCCTCGTATTGCATTTGTGCATCGTCAGCCCTGTCCTGCCATCGATATTATTACACACGCACGCGTCTCTTCGAGCACTGTTCTCTTTCCGTACTCCCAACTTCTTGTTTTTTGTCTGCGTCATCGTAACACCATCATTACACTCCTGAGCTCTTTACCTCGAACGCTTCCCTTTTACCTATGCGCATCGTCACACCAATCATTCTCATCGTCGATTTAACTCTTCCAACTCTACTTCTTTCGTTCGCTTTCTTTTTCATTTTCTTCTTTCACCTTCTCCTTTTGGTTATCGTTGTTTCGCACGCGTGCGTGTTACTGGACTACGCAACGCGTATCTGCAGCCTCGCGTTCGTTGCGCTCGAGGTTTTCAAAAGTCGGAACAGGAAGGAGACTTTCGCGGAACGAAAGTCGCGAGAACCTCGAGCCCGACGAGTGTAGTTGAAAATTGATCGGTTTTATATCGGCATTAGCAAACGACTGAACACACTTGATTCGTTACGAGGAACGATACACGTATTATGTGTAAGTATATACGGGTACAGAATCGGTACGTGTATGTGTTTATATATAATATACACATTATTGTGCACATAAATTTGTATTTAGTTGTAGGCGTAAGACGATATAATAGTACGCAAATGTCGCGAATACCTGCAATAGGGATCAAGGTATTAGACGTAAATGTACGCGTAGATAACTTGTACGGTTATGCGACGTCCCCTTACTCCGCGTGCATTGCAATTCTTTTCCCGCGATCCGATAAGCTCATTTCCGTCGCACCGTAGCCCGCCAAGTATACACGCGACACAACATATCACGTCGATCAGAATTTCCCGCTGAGCGGGTTCGCGTTTCCGGTGTGCCCGCGGATCGAACCGGACGATCTCTTTTGTCACGAGACACGCGGTACGCATCGGGGACAATAACCAAGCTGCTGGTCGCGTTTCGGGCAGAGGCGAATGAATGAATAGGGAAACGCTTAGATAGCAGAGTGCGAGAAGAAAGGGCCGACAAGGCGTTCCTCGTCGCAGGTACCGCGGGCGTAGATCGTTGAAACGTGTCGGTAACGCGGAATCGGTGCTCGATCAAACACTTTCGATGTACTCTACGTATGCTTTTCGACAGGTGGTGATTACAATCGTTGGAACTACGCGAACGGCTACGTGAACTCGCCAGCTTGGCACGTGCCACTCCGTGTGGCACAGATTCGTAACGTAATGGTTCACGCAACGCCACGCACCCTCACCAATCGATTCATACCGGCATACCCACGTTGAGAACACTGCGGGACTAGCAAAGAAGTACCACGCTACATCTCTGAGACATTCGGGGCCTTCCTTAACACGCTAGAGAGAAACAGAGTGAACCGCAGCAAAAGTGAATCGACGTCACGAGACACGATCGGAAATGAATGGAGAAGACATCTTCGTTATTTCATCCTCGGTGCTTCGATCATGCTTACGCTTCTCGTGCAATAATTGTAGCTACTGTTCTGTCAGTGGGCTGAGAGAGAGAGAGAGAGAGAGAGAGAGAGAGAGAGAGAGAGAGAGGGAGGGAATGGGAGAAAGAGAGAGAGAGAGAGTGAGAGTGAGAGAATGAAAAGAAAGGGGATGCGAGTAGCGCGTCCTCAAAGGGATGTCCGTGTACCAGCATTTAGGGAACGCGGTAGACGTATCGGATGGACTGATCAAAAAACGAGAAGCCTCGTCGCGTTTAGTCGTGCGTGCCGTCGTCTCGGCCGAATTTCTTTTCTCGTTGAGCCACACCCGCATCCCCGTTCTAGACGCTCGTTTCCCATTAGAATATTCGTTCTTATCCGGCACGCGTCACCTATCCGCGGTCCACCTTCTCTTCATACTTTCTTCATTCACAGCAATCCCTTTCACGCTTAAACTGCGCCCCTAGAAGGTAGTGGAACGACTAGACGGCCGATTTCTTTTTTAAAGCCGTATTCGTACGACGACACTGATCCCTTTCATTTCTCATGCCCAAGGAGAATGCTAATTCGTCGCAAAAGTTTCAGCGAGGGGTGTCTCTGGAACTTGATGGGGCAAACTCGAGCGTGTACAGTTCATTTTATTCGTCTGCTATTTTTCCTATGCTCTCCTATATGTCTAATGAATGTTGCGTAGCGAACCTTCTTACCTCGCGTACGCCACCCCGACCTATCTAGACAACCCTTAGAAGACCTCAGAAGACGAAGGACGCAGAAATTCCCTGCCGATCTCTTTCCGACACGTCCTCGCCACTTTAGCTCGTCCGGCTACTTTGCCGTGCGATCTTTTTCATCTGCCCTCTGTATTTTTGCGCAGAGATGTGAATTTTTGCGAGACGTCGACGCGCATCCGACGAAATCGCGGAACGTATTCGGAAAATCGCGGGAGACGCAGGCGAAACGAAAGAAAATATCACGGTGGAAGCTACGCACGCATATGATAGATTCGCAGACGCAATGAATAAACTCACATCTCTAGTTGCAGTGTGGTACTTGATTTTCCCCGCATCGTACACGTACACACATTTGCGTTGAACGTGTGCCAATTATTCTGTACTATTTACATACCTTGTGAACCATTACGTAGCGAACCCTTTCACGATTCACCAACGATATATTTGTCGCCTGTCACGATGTATCCACCTTTGTGTATCGAACACCCTAAGGAACACATCCTCGACGATTCGTGTCACTCACATACCACCCGCGATCAAACACACCGAACGCACTCGTACACGCGTGCCTCATACACCTTACTTGTCTATCATTATTTTTTTCTGTTTCTTTTTGTTTTTTCTTACGTCTTATCTGGTTTTTTCTTTTGTTGATATCGTGCAATTGTATTTCTCATTCCACGTTTTCTATTCGACACCTCCACCCTCTTCAGCTTCTCTTTAATCGTGATCTTCTTTCAGGTATTTTCGTGCTCGCTGTCTTTTCCACGTTGTTGCGTGTTTAATGTATCTTCCTTGATCGCGATACGAACAGACACCTTGTAAACCGGAACGACGCTGTGGGGCTAGAACCGTCCCTTCGACGCCCCCTTTTACAAAATATTCGCTTCTCTGTCGCATGCTCGACGAGTGAAAATGATCGATTCGTCCGCGTCTCGTATTCTTCTTTTCTCCCTTTCTCTTTCTTTTCATTTCTTTTCGAATCGCCGCGTCGCCGTATTGCGATCGAAATACATATTACGATACTCTTTGAACCACTTCTCGAACCGTTTCACGCCGGTCAGCGCAAAAACTTCCCAGACAGAATTGAAGAATCGCGTCCCGACTAGAAAGTTTCATTTGGTAAACGGTTTGGTACGTTTTATTTCATACATAGACGGAAATCCTCGTCTTCCACGAAACGTTATCGTAGAGAACTTAATTAGATACCTTTTATAAACTTTTTATACGTGTTATACCTGGCGGACTCCAGGGAGGATGTAGAACAAAAACGTACCTTCGACGATCCACGATTTTCTGGAAAATGCAGCTTTCGACTTTGCGCTTCCATGTGTTCTATCGTGTATATCTCTTTGTACAAAAACGAATAACGAAGGCTTCCAATGAAGCTGTCGAAACGAGCGATCGAATTGCAGTCAAAGACGACGATGGAAGGAAAGCGAGAGTTGCTTACGAGCAAGAAGTAACGCGTGTCCGTCGTGTCGACGCTCCTCCAATTTGTAATTTGTGTACCTTTTTTCGATCATTTATCGACATACCGTACTTGTTAACTATTTATCTATACATACACACATATAAATATATATATATATATATATAAAATACGAATAAATATATATATTTATATATGTATGCATATATACAATTATACATACATATGCATGCATGTATATATTTATATACACACGCGCGCGCACAGATCGTACACGCATACGTACATACATACGTACACATATACATATATAAATAAATTAAAAAGAAAAATACATATATATATATATATGCATACAGAGGCTCGCGCGGGCGCACACGCATACATACATACGGGCCGATTGCACGCGGTGATTACCCCTTGGATAAAAAATAAAAGGGACATTCGCGATACTCTCGTGGTTCACGGAACGTGCATAGGTATGCATGGATGGCAGGGATAAGTAGGTTCTAAGGGATAAAAGGGGAATCACGGCGTTCGAAGGAAGGGAAGACGACATTTCAAGCGTAGGAAATCTCTATTGTACATTGATTATTGATACAGTAATTATGATAACAATAAATTATATACAAAGTCATAATGACTCAAAGGCCTTCAGTGATTCAGCACGGTTTTCTGTTCTTCGACGTTTTCGTTTTAGTTTCGTCGATCTTGTTTTTTTCGACTCTCTTACGAATTGGATGGTTTATCTTTCCATTTATTACACCGTTCTTCTCTCTGAACTTCCACGTCTTTCTTTCGTAAGTTTCTTCAATTTTATCGTTTATCTGTTTTTTTTTCTGTTCGTTCTCGCTAGACACCTTTCTACTCGATTCGATTTAACGTTATTTATCAGTCGTATTCCCCTGGTCCCTACGCGTCGTCCTTTTTCCATTCTTCATTACCGTATCTTTTTATCGCACTCCCGGATTCGTTGGTCGACCGGATGACAATACCATGTGTGAGTAATCCCTAACAGTGCCTATCTTTACTGTCAGTGATATGTTTACTATTCTTTGAGGTTCGTTGTTTGGTCGATTTGCACACTTGCTCGGTAGCCGCACCCCTTCTTCTAGTCCGTTCACAAGGTCTGGATGCAGTCTCGCATTTTCGTTTCTGTGCATCGCCACTTTAAAAAGTAAGCACGCGGACTCTGCGTTGGTTCCCTTCGACGAACGAAGATGCGCGCCGAGTCCAGACTTATCTTTAGACGGGCTGTAGCTAGCCCTGAAGATCCTACGGTGGAATGGCTTCGTCGTGTATTGATATTCGAACCAAATACATTTTCTCCCTGAATGTTTTTATTTGCCTCGAGACACGCTAACGAAGATGTAGCACTGCACGTCGTAGGTTGAACTTACACGTTTTGCATGTTTCGAATTATTTGTCCTGCATTCACTTGAAGGAGCTCCCCTCGTGGCAGCCACGATGATTATTTATGGATGTATGGAAAAGTGTTCTTTTTGTTCTTCCTCCTTCTTTTCATTAAGCTGTCCGGCAGAATATTACCTGGATCTCTTGAAACGCATCCCTCGTAAGAGTTTTCTGCACGAGTTTACGTTTCCTCGTAATATTCGATCGTCCGGAATGTTCCCGTGATTTTAGAATTGTTAATCGCAGCGGCGGCCAATTTTACTGACCGAGCATGAACGTTTTAAGAAACCTTCGTCTCGAATAATTGTTCGAGGGGCGCGCGATTCTAAATGATGGTACCTTCCGGAACGAATCGACAGAAAGAATGATTTGTTCTCCCGAAATCCTTGCTCGTCTCTTTCTCATTTTCTTTTCATCTCCGACGCCACCTTTCGTTTTATCCCCGTTGAAAAGCCTATCGTTATCCGAATAAATAATCGACGCAACTAAACTCCAAAGAGGCTGACACAGTGCACCGTAGCATGAGACTCGAGTTTTATACTTTTTCTTTCCCCCCCTCGAGTGTTTATTTCGTATTGTCTTTTAAACCACCGTTCTACAATACTTTGCGTTTAAAAGTCGCACGATCCGAGAAATTCGTTTTCTTACTTGTCTTCATTTACAGATACCGAGGCAGATAAGCGGGAAACACCCAGGAAACAGGAGAATAACAATTCTCTTTTCGCGAACGACAAATCCCCCGAGAAACGTAGCAATGGTACGATGGAGACGAGCATCGCGAGCATGGTCAATACTCCGGATCTAAGTCCAGTGAAAAATATACGGAACGGAGAAGTGGAGGATACCGAAGTTCGAAAAACCAAAGTGAGCTTTTACGAATATTTCTTTTCGCGTATCTTGCATTCCGGTACAGTAATATTTCCCCCCCCCCTTTTTTCAATAATAAATAGAGGTGGCCAACAGATAAGGCGTATTATATAGCCAAGGAGCTTCTTATGACAGAACGAACGTACAAGAAGGACCTCGACGTGATAAACGTGGTACGTAGTCAGCGAATATTACATAGTATTGTCGCGATTGTAACCAGAAGAAAAAACAGCGATAATGGCGTGACCAATTTTTGTTTGCTCGACAGTGGTTCAGAGAGGAGGTTTCTCGAGAGGCAGGATTGGAGGGTGAAGCGGTGGTTTCTCTGATCGAGCTTTTAGCGGACGTTCACGGACCCTGTCTTCAAGAAATGGAGACAAGATTGGAACGTTGGGAAAGTAACGCTCGGCACAACATCGGCGACTTTCTGTACAACACCTTGTTGAACGTGCTGCCGCTTTACGATCAATATGTGGAGAATCTAATACCGGTCCTCGAGAAAATGGAATATTACACGAGGACGTCTCGTCGTTTCGACCAGCTGTGTCGAGATTTCGAGACACAAAAGCATTGTTATCTACCGTTAACTTCATTCCTTCTAAAGCCGTTGCAACGATTGCTACACTATAACAGTATTATCGATAGTATGTCAGCTATTTCATGCGAAACCACGCCGATACGTCGTCATATGATATACAAGCGTCACAACGACTCTATCGTTTTAGGATTACTAGATCACTATCCGAAAGATCATACGGACTTCGAAGATTGTCTGGCTGCGAGAGATCGATTAGGTGAAACGTTGCTGGAAGGTCTTGGCATAATTAATCGAGCGGTAAATATTCGTGATCCGTCGATGCTCGCCCGTTGTGCACTCTCTAATTTATACTTTCTAACGTTTGCAAATGCAGGAGAATCTGGTTCAGCTTTGCGAGATGCAAAGGGACATCAATGGTTTCGATAATTTGGTCCAAGAGGGTCGCAGATTTATTAGGCAAGGTTGCCTGCAAAAGTACAGCCGTAAAGGTTTTCAACAAAGAATGTTCTTTTTGGTAAGTTCACGCAACGAGCCTCTCCCAAATATTGCCATCGTTCCCCCACGTGAACTCGTTTTTGTTCGATCGCTTTTCAGTTTTCGGACATACTGCTTTACACATTCCGTACCCAACAACCGACTCAATGCTTCCGCGTTCACGGTCAGCTTCCGCTAAAAGGGATGAAGATTCGAGACAGCGACAATAAAGCTGGTTCGGACTTTGCGTTCACAATCGATGCCCAAGGAAATGGGTGAGTACCATGAATAGAGTATTGTCCCGTTCGAGTCAATTTTATTAGCCGTAACGAAGTGTTAAAAGGACGAGGTCTCTGCGACTATCCAGAGGTTAATTGGCTCTCGAGAACTCACTTAAGCACGCTATTCATGCTACGTGAATCTGACAGACGGATCAGTGATCTTTTCGACGGCGAACACGTAACCGTAAAAATTTCTTCCCTCTTTATGCCGCTACGTATCGTCCCCTTTCTGCCCCTCTGCATTTCCCCTCCAATTATTTTCTGCTCGTTTCGTTCCATTGCATCATGTTTAAATAAATGTTCGCCCCAAGCATTGAAAACGACGATTTGCATAGGCCGCTAACCGTTGCTGCGAATAACGAGGAGGAAAAGGAGAGATGGTTGGAAGACTTGAATACGGCAATTGTTCAAGCGGACACGGATCCAAAAATGCCGTACTTGAATTTAAAGTCCTGCAGTAAGTGGTGTCAGTCTCAGGCTCCGTAATAGGTACAGAGCAGTATTATTTATCATTCGCCCATCGCGTAATTAACGATTTTTAAGTTTTAGGTTCGGCCGACGAGGTAGGCGACGGTGTTGGATTCGAATCGGACGGGGGTAGTTGCGGTGGTGCTAAGGCTTCGCAACGAAGCAACACGGCTGTACATGTTTGTTGGCATCGAAATACAAGCATCAGTTACAGTGATCAATTGCGCGCGTTTCAAGTAAGCAGAGACCGCTGGCAGTAATTGTACAGTATCCTCCGTACAGGTGAAATTAATTCAGACGACGGGTGTTTTAGAATCAACTCAGTGGATTTCTATTACGGAAGTTCAAGAATAGCAATGGCTGGCAAAAGCTCTGGGTCGTTTTCACCAACTTTTGTTTGTTCTTTTACAAATCGCACCGGGACGATTTTCCTTTGGCAAGCTTGCCATTGTTAGGATACACGGTGACTACTCCGTCTGAAAAGGATGGAATCAATAAGGATTTCGTCTTTAAATTGCAATTTAAGAGTCACGTTTATTTCTTCCGCGCCGAGAGCGACTACACATTTGGAAGGTGAGGAAGAATAAACAGTGCCGGCATATTTGCTTACTTACGTCTCTTCGAAATTCTGACAGAGTGGGAATAATTTTCAGGTGGATCGAGGTAATACGAAGCGCAACGCAGCAGAGCCACGTGTCGGGTAACTTTAACGGGAAGGAAGGATATTAAGACGAATGTTGTAGAATAGATTCTTAAATCCGCATAAAGAAACGGTTGAGTGAAATAGCTCTACTCGTCGCAATGCACCAACCGTGGTTCATTTTACGATATAGTATTAAAGTTGAGAAATCTCATCATCTTTAGGGAAGATACAGGTTGGCGTTAAACGTATTAAAACCCTGCGGCCTTATTCGAGGACTGAAATCAAATTGGTACGATTAGGAGTGTAATTGACAATCAAATCGAAATCGTGCAGCTGCGTAGGCTGAAAAAAAAATTGCAAAGACTGTTTTTTCGAAATAGCTTAAATCAAAATATTCTAAACAGGAAAAAGCATTTATTTTATGCATCTTTCTAAGCCCGGTTATTCAAGGAAATTACGATACCGAAATACATAGCATTCTTATCGTTTTCCTTGCACTTTGACGACTATTGCGTAATAAAAGATATGCATGCCAAGGGTGATCATTGGAATGTAAATATAATTACTTAGATTTAAGCGCGTCTCATCTGTTTGAAATTTATAATGATATGATACACGAGCGTAAGTGTATTCGTTGTTCGATAAGAATTTATTGTATGTCATCGAAGCCTCGATATCGGTGGTGAAAAATGAAATATTAGGTAGCGTAAACCTTGGACCAATTTTGTAATGGAATTTTTTTTAACGTACATGTCTTAAAAAAGACAATAATTTTGTTAGTACATTAGAGTTGTTTCCTCTCGTTATTAAATTTGTATTTACGACTTAGAACATACGGAGTAACTATTTCTCCCTATTATTAAGGATTTTATTAATATCGCGATTCCCTTTTGCTGCGTATTACCGTGGTTACTCTTTCGGACTGATACACGATTCGATTACAGAAAGACTGGCTATGCGAATTTTTATGACAGAAAGTGTTTGTGCACTATGCGTGCAAATGTTTGTATCGAATGCATGTGTTAAGACGAAAGATTCTACGCAACAATGCAAATATACATACGTATCTACGTGAACGACTCATCGCAGCGAAATGGGAGAGTGCGTAACTCCATGGTTATACCTGTTTTTTAGTTACTACGATTGTTTTGTTATAATACAGAATTTAATTAATATATATATATATATATGTATATATATGTGTGGCTGTGTGTGTGTGTGTGTGTGTATATATACTATATATATATATGTATACATGCATACACAGCATATACATTATATGTATACAAAAACCAGAGGAGAAGATAGTTTTATACTCGAAAATTCGTAATTGTAAGCGCATTTTGAACACGTTACGTCTATTCAAGTACCTCTGCCAGAAGTATACCGTATACCTTTAGCAGCTTCTTTTAAACGCTCGTGCGCCAGGTAGGACCGTTATCCGATTTGTCAATGTCGTACATTTATTTCAAAACAACCGTATCGTCTTTTATTACTATGCGTTTCTTAACAAAAAGTTGGGATACATCGTTATGCAACGTTATGTATTAATATTCTGCAATAAACGTACACTAATACTTTTAGACACTTTCAGTCAATGTCAATAATGTTTTTTGTAACGACTGCGCCCATTTTACCGATGATATTTTTGTTGTTGCGAGTAGTAACAGCGGTGCA
Organism: Nomada lathburiana; assembly: GCA_963667235.1. Classification (NCBI taxonomy): domain Eukaryota; kingdom Metazoa; phylum Arthropoda; class Insecta; order Hymenoptera; family Apidae; genus Nomada; species Nomada lathburiana. The sequence continues at coordinate 12,419,255 of OY763906.1, forward strand.
TTCGTATCATATCCCTCGCCATTTACAGATTCAAGATTTTTCTGCCGATGCGTTGAACGCGTTCCCACAATTGTTCTCGAATTTACCGTTTATCGTGCAGCTTTAGGAGGCTCGTGGAAAAATGTTGCCCTGTTTCTTCAAGTTTTTAAGAAAGGGGTAAGCCTGGAGGAAAAAAATGTCTGCTAAATCCGGCGAGGAGAGGATCTGGAAATACCCGCAATAGAATCGCGACGATGGCGAGCGATATTCGTTAATCGTTTCCCCAGTATCATTTACTGATGGACGATAATATTGTTCACGTTAAGAACCATGAATATAGCTTGTCAAACGGGTCGTTAATGTGAGAATCGCGAATGCAAACTATCCTCCTACCAAGAATAGACGATAAAATCGTGGTCCTCCGGTAAGGAGACGTTAAAGCGAACAGTTGCTTCCACGAAATATGCTGTCCGAGCGAATTGTTGAAAAAATGCGCAAATAATTGTATAATCGTAATCGCTGTTATGCATAATCGATCGAATGTTATTAGATTTAGGCCAATGTCTAAAATACTAGTCGGGTTATCGGCGTTTCTGCTCGCGCGTATAAACTTTTAGCAGATATCATCCGCACGATTGTAAATCAATCGCGGTTACAATTTTCTATCAGGCGAGGATTGAACGGTGACTGCAACGCGGCTGGTCTTATCGATCCTCGAAAATATTTCGCGCACGATTGCCGTTGCATGCACAGTAGCGATAAAAACAGAACGGCCGAAAATTTCCAGTGACGCAAACCATGCCGCCTGGTTTTACCGATCGTTGTCGCTGAAATTTGCCGCGCTTCAATCGGGAGATTCCCCTCATTTAAGGATACTTAGCTAAACATCGATGCTGCCTTTGTACCTTATTATCGCGCTAATGGATTTATGTGTGCACATGTATAAGAAATGTTTAAGCGAAGGATAGGCGAGAAAGTACGAGGATTCTGATGACGAGTTACATAACTTCAAGGATTTCGCGTCCGATATGACACCGATGTCCAAGACAGTGCCCGTAAACCCGTTCCCCTGCTTTATTCTATTCAATAATAGCTTGCAAACGTGTCAGTCGAAGATGAAACACGATGGACAACGAGTTTGAGCTCCAGCTGATATCGAGATAAGAGGAGCAGGATAACATCGCGGAGCGTTTGATCGACGGAGAGGGAGAACCGGATAGACGCAGGATAGGTGAATAGATGAAGGCAGGACTCGACGATTAGATGCGTTGCAAGTTTATCATCGATTACCTTAGCCTTGGCCAGCTGCGGTTTTTTTGCCCTCATTGTGTCGTTCTACGCTTGCATCTGCTTTCGAAGAAGCGGTAGTGGTTACAGGAAGAGCCGCGGAAATCAGAGTGGGAGGGACGATATAAAGATGAGCGCCTGGCAAACGATCAGAATAGAAGAATCGATTCGACATCATGTGGAGATATCGAACTGCCGGAGTTTTCACTTTGCTGGCCCTTAGCTGCGTTTGCACGGAAGGTACCGTTTTCTCTCTGCCTACTTCTTTTCGTACGACGATTTTCAATTTGCTTATCGTTAATTAACTTATTTGCGATCTTTAAGCAGCAGCCTTTAGCTGGCAATTATGTTCAATTTTCTCATCGCTTCTTTGGACGTTCATTTCGCACGGCCGCGCTGTAAATTCAATTAAATATCGTTTTGCTTCGAGCGCACAGTTGCTAAACCACGATCACGATTTTCCAAAGATCTGCTATTAACGTAGAACGTTTTACCAGGTGCTGAGCAGAGATACAGGCGTTCGTTGCATGCCGGATATGACGATGGCAGCGCGTTTGTCAAGTCTCTCGCCGGTGGAGGCCTGGGTGGTGGATTTGGGGGTGGATTCGGCGGAGGATTCGGCGGTGGTGGTGGCGGAGGTGGCGGAGGCGGCGGTGGAGGAGGTGGTGGATACGGCAGTGGCGGAGGATTCGGAAGCGGCGGTGGTTTTGGCAGCGGTGCAGGCAACGGTGGTTCCAAGGGTGGCAACTGCGGTAGCGGAACTTGCGGTGGACCCGGTTCTGGCCACGGAGGTGGTCTAGGTTCTGGCCATGGTGGTGGTCTTGGAAGTGGTCTCGGTGGAGGTGGAGGTGGAGGTCTTGGTGGCGGCCTCGGAGGTGGCCTAGGCGGTTCCGGTGGAACAGGCGGTGGGTGTAGTAGCGGAAATTGTGGAGGTTCCGGGGGACACGGTGGTGCTGGCGGTTCAGGAGCATACGGTGGATCTGGTGGTGGAAGTGGCCTCGGGGGTTACGGAGGTGCTGGCGGTAAAACTGGAGGCTGCAGTGGCGGAAGCTGCGGAGGCTCTGGTGCCGGAAGTGGCGCCGGAGGATACGGTGGATCTAGTGCTGGAAGCAGCGCTGGAGGATACGGAGGTTCCGTATCTCCCGGTAAAACTGGAGGCCCTGGCGGATACGGAGGATCTGGCGCTGGAAGCGGCGCTGGCAGCGGCGCTGGAGGATACGGAGGGTCCAGCGGTAAAACTGGAGGCTGCAGTGGCGGAAGTTGCGGAGGCTCAGGCACCGGAAGTGGCTCTGGAGGATACGGTGGAACTGGCGCTGGAGGATACGGTGGATCTGGCGCTGGGGGATACGGAGGAGCTGGTGCTGGAAGTGGGGCGGGCGGATATGGCAGCTCGGGGGCCGGAAGCAATGCAGGAGGTTACGGGGGCAGTGGTGGTGCGTGCGGTCCCGGCGGCTGCGGAGACGGAAGCGGCGGAGGTCATGGAGGTAAGGCTCGTCGTTTTTATTAGATGATCGAACCGCGATAGAAAAATATGTCCAGGCAATAAGAGGTTTGCCCGCTCGCATTAGGCTCAGGATGGGGCAGACCATCGAAATCCGGTAACTATGTTGGAGCCGGGGCTGGTGGTTACGGTGGATCCGGTGCCGGTGGCGGCAGCGGCAGCGGCGTAGCCAAAGGCGGTGGATACGGCGGTAGCGGAGCAGGAAGCGGTGGTTACGGAGGCAGCGGATCAGGAGCTGGAGCCGGTGGATACGGTGGTGCAGGTGGTGGACCCGGAAGCGGAGGTTACGGTGGCTCTGGCGCCGGTGGTAGTAGCGGTTCCGGTAGCGGGGGTTATGGAGGCGGTGCAGCAGGAGCTGGAGCTGGTGGATCCGGAAGCGGAGGTTACGGCAGCGGCGCAGGTGGCGGACCCGGGGGTGGCAACTATTACGGAGGCAATGGCGGTAGGGGCTGCAGCGGGGCTGGAGGATGCAAAGGAGGATACGGAAGTGCCAGCGCTAACGCCAATGCCAATGCTAATGCAAACGCGAATGCTTTCGCGAGTGCAAGCGCCAGCGCTAACGCGAACGCCCTTGCCGGGGCGAGTGCATCGGCAAACGCCAACGCGAACGCTGGCAGTGGTGGACCTGGTGGATTCGGTGGATACGGCGGCCATGGACTCGAGTAGGTTCAGACACAACTATTCGCCGATCTTTTGTACCGCTAATTCCACTATCGTTCAATTAATTCATCGTTTCCCGTTTCTTCAGTATCTTCAACCGTATGGGCGACATCGACGAAGGTGCCGACAAGAGTGGCACCGTGGGCAACGCAAAAGGTGTCTACAGCAGCAGCTCGGCCAATCTCGACCCTTCTGGGAAGGGAACGTACAGAGTAGCGGCAGGCAAAGTTGTTTAAATCACTCCCGTGAGATTTAGACGGACAAAATTCATACCCGATGGTGCAAGTATTTGTGCGACTGACAGCTTTCGACAAACCTCAACGGAACATTCGTGGACTGTTCCTTCTCCATTCTACTTGCATTCTTAGCATTTACTATTTCTGTAACGATTGAAATACGTCAGCCAACTACGGGCGATGATGAATTTATTTCCATTAAAAAGAGACTTCGCATCGTGCGAACAGTGCAGTGCGAATAAACGATTGCCTTTGCCGCCCACGCACTTGTAAACCAATATTCAACGCGCTTTATTGCATCGATTTTCGTAAATGTATACGCAGCTCCGACGACAAAAGTAACAAGGAACTTTCGTTCAAACTTACCTATTGTTAATTATGTATTAACTCACCTGCAACTCGTTTCCCATTGCTATAGCCAGAGGCAATATGTTGCGCGTTATTGCCAATAATATCGCGGCACGTGCATACGCGATTCAGTGTTCGATAAAAGCTTCTTTCGAGGCTATTAGCTACAACGGTGATATATTTAACCGCAGGTTCAGGATTCACTTAGCACGTCTCGTGAATAATTTATGTACTGACGTAGGCATTGTGTAGTCAGCTATCTTGGTCATACACCGGTGATATAAGTGGTATTTCCATAGATGAAGCGTTACACATATATAGCAGTTAAGACCACCGAACGAACCATGCTTGCCAATTAATTCGTCAAATACATAGCTACATATGCTATTTAAGAGGACGACGATTATTCCCGCCGTATTCTTTGTTAGCGCGATTATCATAATTTCGTCGTTGTTCGTTCCTGGTAGATTAATAGTTTACGTTCGTAGGATACTTTGGGATGGGAAAATAATGCACGCCAACGTACAACTTTATTATTTTATTCCTCGTCAAATATCGTTTTAATATTCGTTCAGGGACGCATAAAGTTTGTCGCTTATTTCATAATACTATTTATTGATCATCTGTCGATAGCCATCTCCACAGTGATGGCACAATCGCTTCGACGAATCGACTCTAATTCTACTCAATTGTCGTGGCACGTATCAAGGATCCTGAGTGTTAAAGCAGCGAACGTTTCTATATCGAGATTGCGTCGTAAACGACTAGTAGGATTAAATAAATTACAAGTAGAGATATGAGTGAAGCAGAGGAGAAAGAATCGTGTGTACATAGTTGACGCACCATCGACATCTAGCTTCGTCTCAGTCGCCGGTCACCCTTTCACGGAAGCAGGTCCCGTGCCCGACCAACCTACAGGGACATTTTATTCATTAGAAATCGACTTTCCAGTTGTTTCGTACAAAATTCTGTTAATATCACAAATAGACTACCAAAACTTACTATTAGCGCTACTGCTCGCATAAGCGGATGCGCCGCTGGAGGACCAGGATCCACTTCCAGCCAGACTTCCTGCGTTTGCTCCACTGGACGCCCAGGTTCCACTGTTCGCTTGCCCAAACGCTGCGGCCGGCACTGGAACGCGAAAATTTCTTTCTACAATATGCCAAGCGTTACATTTCAACGGGCGTGTTAGGATCGCCCGACTGCACATACGATATCGGTGCATTACGCAACTCTGACTGCATTAAACGAGCGGAAGCCGCTCAACGAGACCGACGATTATCATTAATTAAGAGCTCGTGTTTCATTAATCGGCCGGCTACGTTAGATCTGTTTCGTCCGAGCGTATTCGCATTGCACGTGTGTTTGCATCGGCTCCGCGCATGGAACTTTGATTACGCTTGGCGATGTCGTAATCGACGCAGCGTATTATGTCGTTATCATTGTCGCCTTCCGAAACGAACAAATTTACCTGCTGAACCGGAATACGAGTTCGATTTCGAGTTGGCGTAGCTGGATGCGTGGGAGCTACTGAACGCTCCAGAGGAGGCTCCGCCGAAGGAGTTCCCAGCAGGATGTCCGGTCTGAAAATTTGATAGTCCTTCCGGGCCAACTCCAACGCCACCGCCGCTTCCGGAGCCACGGTTCGTGGCGGATGGATTTTTCACGCCGGAGAAACTTCCTTGGCTGGGTTCGGAATTCCAGGGCATACCAGGAGGGTGAAGATCGGAAGGTCCGCCAAATCCTGCTTGAGTTTTATCGCCGAAAGAAGGAAATGGATTCGTGGCTCCACTCGGCCCATCATTGCTGGTGCTTGATGTCGGGCCCGTTTCGCCACCGATTCCAATATCTCCCCGCGTGTGTGCTGGGCCAGCCAGGAAAGGGTTGCCTTTGCCAATAGGTTTCGCAGATCCTTCGACGTTTTTATCGCTGCCACCTGGCCTAGCACCTACGCTAGCTTCTGCATAATTCCAACCCCCTGCACCGGCTGCTGCACCTCCCAGAAAGGGGTTGCCGTGACCAATCGGTTTGCTAGCTGGTGTCGTGTATATTACACCTAATTGTAAGGTATATATCATTTAAAGAGCAACGTGCAAAGAAGAGGGGTCAGCTTCGCTGCTGCATAAAATAGCGACGGATAATTACCTGCACCGGAATTAGGAAGTTCTCCAGTTAAAAATGGATTCCAGGGGTACGGCTTGGCTCCTCCTGGATACGTGTTTGTGGTTTTGCTTTTGTCAACGTATGCTGGACCAGGCGAGCATCCGATGCTTCCCGTGCAGCCAGGTTCGCCGTTTTTATTTCCTGTCGGGATACCACTGAACGATGTGCTGCCAGTTCCAGGGTACACCGATGGAGAATTTTCTGGGAAGCCGGCTGGATATTTCTCAGAACCTGGATGGCCAGGCTGATCGCCGTGAGGGCTTGGCTGATGGGAAGGTTTCGTTGTACTGCCGCCCCCATAAGGGCTAGGTTGGTGAGATTGGTTGGGTTTGGCTGTACTGTCGTCTCCATAAGGAGCAGGCTGGTACGATGGTTTCGTTGTGCCCGGGCCAGCTTGAGGACCTTGCTGATAAGGTGGACTCGTTCCACCAAAACCAGCATGAGGGTTGGGCTGCTGAGAGGATTTCGTTGTTCCGATACCACTGTGAGGACTTTTCGTAGTCGAATGGGGTTTCACTCCTGGACGACTTCCAGGTGCGGGGCTTACGTTTATGTAAAAGATTTTGCTGTCTCCGTTGCCAGGCCCACCTTGGCGAGAGGATGAACCCGCGTTCGCACCTGCACCAGAAGGGGCATGACCATCGACTCCCGAAGCAGGCTTGCTGCCACTTGCCGATCCTGTTGGATGCGCGCCGCTACCGGATCCAGGATTCGCGTCTCCAGAATAACCACCGCCTCCCGATTGACCTCCTTTTACGCCAGGATAGTTTGGATTCCGATTTCCAGTGTTCGCAAACGGAGAACCATTGAACTGAGTGCCAGGCGAGTACTCACTAGGAGCGTGTGCTCCGTTCTCTGGATGGTTAGAATCTAATCCATCTCCATCTCCAAAAGAGCTACCCGTTCCCGCGTGGGCTGCGCTGGAGCTCGCAGCGTTTCCAATTGCTCCGCCGTAATATTGAGGCTTCGGCGAGGGACCAAAGTTTACGAAAATTCCTGGACCCCCTGTATTTCCAGAGATTGCTGGCCTTTCAGGTCTTGCATTGGCTTCGTTGCTGCTTTGGGTCAATTCACTTCCGGGATAATGTCCTTGACTTGCAATCGGGGATCGCGTTGGTCCAGCAAGATTTGGGCTACTTTGAATCGGTCCGCTTGTAGGGTATGGACCTGTCTCACCAGGATTACCGGGACAATTACTGTTTGCGCCGCCGGAGCAACCACCCAAAGGACCCGCAGGATTGTATCCTGTACTCGAGTAATCGGGAGTCCCTTGTTTCTGGACGTTTCCAGAACCTGGCCTGCTCGAGCCTGAATAGAACATCGATTATACATAACAGAGGAGGTGTTCAAGGCGTTTCCTTAAGTAGTTTGGGGGTCATTTCGACATTGATTTCCATTTGCATGCCCTTCGAAATGAATGCGGACAATGGATGGATAGATTTATGCAAAAGGTAAACTTGTAACAACGATTCCTATGTTGCATTGTCATTTTAAGTGGGACGTAAAAATTCTAGCTAACCTTGGGCACAGCCGGTGCCGGATTGGTAACTACCGGAGCATCCAGAACCTGTTTCAGGCCTCTTGTCCCAAGTTCCACCAAACTGATTGGCCGTGCCTCCGTTAGACGAGGCTACAGGGCCAGTGTGCCATGCCTCGGACGGTTGCGATGCAATTGCTGGCCTCGAATTATCGTATCCTTGATTCCAGCTGGGACTCGACGCGATTCCCAAATCGACATTCCATGCTGATTCGGGTTGCTGATTAGACGGCTGGCCAGGTTCGTGTTTATTTCCACCCAAACCTGGGGCCACCTTGTACCACGGGGAGCCTGAAGTAGAAGCAGAGCTACCTGTATGAACTCCTCCTTTCACCGGGGCTACTCCAAATGGACCACTGCTCCCTGCAACAGCCGCGGCATTCGCGGAACTCCCAGTTCCCGTGGACGAGCCCACACCTGTTGGATAAGGAGCTTGGAATTTCTGCAGACTCGGGGACGAGCCAACTTTATGCTTTTGTCCAGGACCGTGATGTTCCTCTCTGTATTGTCCATCGTCTCCGTCGTCGCAATCGCTCTCATCCTTCTCCTCCGGTTCTGTTTCCGTCTCCCCTTTTTCCCAGTAATCGTCGTCTTCCCATTTGCACTTTGGGCAACCGTTTTCGCGATTTCCTTTGACCCCGCTGGTTTGCTGGTCATTGCCACCGTGGCCAGAGTCGTCGTAGCTGCGGATTCCTTTGTGCCCGTTGTGACCATCGGCGAGACCAGGAAAACTTCCAACTCCAGCGAACGCATCCGCATTGCTGAACGCGGATGCGACCGATCCGGCACTCGCGTACGCGTTTGCGGACGCCGATGCGCTACCTGCTTCAACAATGCATCGAAAAATGATTAACGACAACCTCGTTGATTTGTACGAAAGTTTTATATTTCTTCTCGATACGCACTGTACGCTAGGCTCCCGGCTCCGGCATTCGTTCCGTGAGCTCCTAAGAACAGAAGAAACTTTTGTTGGATGGTAGGTCGAGAAAATTTCAAGTTCGTCTCGAAAACGAAAAGGGGACACCGCGATAACGGAGATAGAGCAACGAGAAGTTACAATTACCTGAGCCAACAACGAGAACAGCGACTAGAAGGCCGAACACCGAAAACCGGATCGTTTGAATCATTCCAATCATCTCGATCGCAGACGAATCCGCAGACGTTCGACCCGAGCATCGAGCCATTGCAAATCGAGTCGCGATCCAATACTTCTATATATAAGGATACCCCCGGCAGTGAAAGGACGTGCTGCGAACGAGCATCATCCCCGACCGCGAATACGCAGCGCGCGGGCTGTAACGTGGGTGGCAATGAGTAATAACTGTTTTGCTCTTTCCACTGGGCTGTATTTGCGCTACGTTTCATACGCCCAACGACTGGTTTCTGACGCGACTACGTCATCCCAGCTTTAGGAGTTTCCATATGATAAGCGATTCCCCTCACGTTTCCTCCTCCTTTTCCCTCGGAAAAAGGACCATGCAAACTGGGGCGTAACTCAGCTTCCCTCTTTCCACTCTGCGAGGACGCGCTGGTTGATTTGCCGCGTAGGTTTGCATTCCTATTGAATATCTTTTCTGTCTTCCTCTTCGCTTTGTGTCAACTCCCGTCATTCGTCGACTGTTCAGGTTTGTTTGTCGTAATACACGGCGAAAGGTAGCCCGACCAAGGAGGAGCGAAAGGAGAGAGCAAGTACGTAGTACAATAGCCGTAGTGATTTCGGTGCGTGGTCAGGGCACGTGTCCCCCCCATTTACGAAACACGTCGGATTTTGTTCGTACTCGTGTTCTAATGAAAAGTGGATTACATTGCGCACAGTGCATCATGATTTCAGACTTACATCTTCCACGTATCGTACAGGAGAGAATCGACGATCATTGTGTAATTGTTACCGCATGATTGCAGAATTATTTATAGATCTACTATAGTTCCTTCAGACGTCGATATCCTGGATAGGAGATGGTATCGGCATTCGGGAAAACCACAAACTTGCGGTACATACCGACGATGGGACTATTTAATTAAGGCATTTATGAACGATTCATTACATTTTCTTTATCATTTAACATCTTTCCTTTGTCACATCATACGTACGTGATACAAACGTTTCTTTAAATATCGCGGATGTTGAATGAATGGGAATGGAAGTGAAGTGTGCCACTCTCTGTGCGTAAGATTTCTTCACAAACGGAGGTACTCGCATAATTGTAAGAGAAATGTCTGCAAAGAACTATTAATATCGTTACGGCATAATTTAATTTTGCTTTTCATTTGCAATGTCTAATTCGCATTCTTTCGGTCTTCTCCCTCTGACATTCATTGCGAGAAATTTTCTAACATCGTTCGAACAATTAACAAATTTCAAGTACGATTGATATCGTGATAGTTATATGGAATATATGTTGATGAAGCATTTGCATTGCTAATTAGGAGAAAGACTAACTAATAAGAACTAACAGTAAGGGCGAGATAATTGCAATGACCAGAAGTTCATTTTCGGTTCTTCTGTTTTCCGGCGTTCTAAAAATAGTTCTTCAGTAAGATAATATATGTTTCACCTTGAGAATTACATTTTCTTATTCCTCAAGAAGCCTTTTTCTTATAAATGAAATACCCACGTATATATTTTAATTCATAAATTAATTAATATCTGTAAATATGTACTTGAAACTACGCGGGTCTCCGCCGTATCTACAGTGGCTGCTATGGTTTCCCCATCTATACGGAACTCCTTGAAACTACTCGCGCCTGCTATGGTATCGCCACTATACAGAACTCTTGAAACTACACGCGCCTCTTCCTTACCTTAGTGTAGATATGACAGAGGCCCGAGCAGTTTCAGTTACATCTGTATAGATGGCGATACTAATGACCACTTTGGATGTAGGTAAGACAGGGCCACGAGTGGTACGTAATTTCAAGCAATAAATGTTGGTTATTTAAGTCTTCATTTGTAAAATTTAGTTAATAATGCTGAAAAATCGTTTAGTCCTCCCATTCACATATCAAGACAGTGTTAACAAGCACAGTATTACAATCCACATTAAAATTAATATGTGTAGTAACATTGTATGTTCCATCGTTCAGTTTATTCTACAACCATCAAGTTCTTTAGCAAATAGTTTCTGGTGAATGGTGTGAATAGTTTCTTCTTTAAATAGATTTTCCAGCATGTAATAAAGACATACTAATAGTGGTATTATTCTTTATTTCGGTCTCGCAGCAATGAAAATTGGGTTAGTGTACGTATAACATATGTTTGCAATACTATCTTAACTTTTGCACTCTCATCTTCTGCTTCGCTCTTCCTTTTCATACCTTCTCTACCTTGTGCACCACACTATTTCTTGTCTCTTTATCGCACGTCTATTATACATCTTTTCATTTCCTCTCGTTTTAATATATTTAAACCTTTCATTTTATTTAGCTTCTTTTATTTTTCTTTTAAGGCTCTCTGTTAATTCATTTACTTCCATTTTCATCAAATTCATTATTGTCAGACTCGTTCCATTCCTTTTAAAAGAAATCCCTCTACCTTTTATGCTTCTAGTTTGGCCCTCCCTTCTTTCTTTTTTGACTAAATATCCTTTAACAATCTTCCTCTCGCCTGTTACATACTTTCTAATACATTTTTTGTGTGCGCAGGTTTCGTAGGCAAAGGATAAGGAACATTGACCGTCAATTCTCATTCTCGCAGAAAAAGAAAGAAGAAGGAAGAATAACTCTTACCATATACTTCAGTCATATTAAATTGGTTTTGTGGGATTGGAAGGATTATGCAATGAAGGCTGATGTAAGTGTAATATAAAATATTTCTATTTGATATAACAAGAGGTACAACTATGAACTAATCATATATATCTTAATTTATTCTACACAAGCCTATACTGTTCTACGCTGTTCTACATTACGCTGCTTCACGCCCAAATCCACATTACCCTGCTGCTCAATCTACCTTCTTCTGATCCTCCATCTACACTGTGTAATTCCACTCGTTCATGTAGGCCATTGCTACTCGTTTGCTGACCAGCCGTGTCTCAGGTGAATAGTATTATTCTTTATTTTGGCCTGACAGCAATGAAATTTGGGCTTAGTGTACGCATACCCTATCTTTACAATACTATCGTAACTCTTGCACTCTCATCTTCTGTTTCGCTCTTCCTTTTAATATCTTCTCTACCTTGTGCATCACACTACTTCTTGTCTCTTTAACCGCATGTCTATTATACATCTTTAATTTCCTCTCTGTTTCATTTCAAATTCTTAAGTCGTTTTTATATCCTATTATCTCTATTTCCGTACATTCTGTTAACAGGTGTTCTAGCGCTCCAAATTTTTGTCTGCACAAGTCACGTCTTTTATTCTTCTCCTTCCCCCCAAAATTTCTTTGTCCTTTAATGCTTTTGTATCTGTCACTTGCAATATTAAATTCTGATTGTGCTGTCTTCCGTTCTTACTTAGGTACTTTAGTATTGTTGCTATTCTAATATATTTAATCCTTTCATTATCTCTTGCTTCCTCTATTTCTCTGTTTGGTTCCTGCCCTTGTATTTCATTGTCTCTTCTTTTAAGGCTCTCTCCATCAATTCCTTTACTTCAGTTCTCATCAAATTCATTCTTGCAAGACTAGTTCCATTCCTTTTTAACTAATCATCTCTTTCCCTTATGCTGCTGGTTTGGCCTTCCCGCCTTTCTTTATCCTTTAAATATCCCTTAACAATATTTCTTTCACCTGTTACATATTCACTAATATATTTTTTGTGTGTGCAGATTTCGCAGACAAAGAGTAAGAAGCATTAACTGGCACTTCTCATCGTGCATAAGGGCAAGGAAGAAGATAGAAGAACATTTGCGACATACTTTAGTTATCCTTTAGTTATAGTAAATTGTTTTATAGAAATAGTTTGTAACTATTAGCGCATAAGATTAATTTACAACAATTGTGTAATTAACTGTTATGTATATCTATTATATCTGATATTTCATATTCAGTTTATTCGATGGATCTTGTATATTACTACAAGTTCTACTGAATGTGCTAAATATAAAATGAAAGATATAATAAATAATATTACATATGCACAAGTTACACAACTGCTGTAATTTAAGTTTCTGCATATAAAGTATGTAAATTTTAGTATAAGTTTTTTCTGTAAGATATATAGTAAATTACATTCAAAAAATAGTTTATAAGTATTAGCTTGTAAATTTGAACTACAACATTTTTCTAACTTGTATCTTCGTTAATTAATTTAAATAAAGCTTGAATGAAAAGAATTCGACTGCTCTTTTTATTTTCACACCTTAACAATCCTTAAAAAGACCTAATTCCAATTCCTTAAACAAGTACTACCGTGCAGGAACTTTAAATGCAAAGTTCACAAGCGGAGAACTTGTAAAAATAGACCTGAACATTGTTAAACTTTGCGCTAAGTAACCAAGAACTAATATAACGCTTTGATGGGAGCCCGTGAAATTTAAGTGCTCGGAAATTCTTGGAATACGACGTCGAATACCTCCTCGCATATCATATTCTCCTGATACAAATCCACGATTTTCAGCAGATATTTTTGCCAGAAACTCAGAAATTTCAGCGCTCGGTAATTCCTGGAACGTGACGTCATTTCTGAGAACGAATACCTCCTTGCATATCATATTCTCCTGATACAAATCCACGATTTTCAGCAAAAATATCTGACCGAAAATCGTGGATTTGTATCAGGAGAATATGATATGCAAGGAGGTATTCGTTCTCAGAAATGACGTCACGTTCCAGGAATTACCGAGCGCTGAAATTTCTGAGTTTCTGGCAAATTGCTCGGAGAGGAGTTTCCGAAGACCTGATAAGGGTCATACGGAACTACTCCGAGGATAGGCGAGTGGTGGTACATACCCCGGAAAGTACAGTGAGCCTACCGATTTACGCAGGAGTTCCACAAGGCGCAGTACTAGCACCGATGCTGTGGAACCTCGTATACGATGGTGTTCTGTCACTCGCGAATGGACTCAGGAATACTGCAGCCTTCGCGTACGCGGACGACCTGGCGCTTACGATCTCGGCAAGGAACTTGGAAGAACTCCAGTTCCTGATAGATATCGGCCTGAGGCAGATCCAAGAATGGTTCACACGCATGAACCTTGAGATCGCCCCCGAAAAAACCGAGATCCTGATACTGACGGGGAAAAGAATCCATAAAATAATCGACCTTGAATGGGGCGAGACCTCCGTGAGGACGCAGAACACTGCGAAATACCTCGGAGTAGAACTCGACAACAAGCGTAACTACAGACACCACATCACTAAAACCTGCGCGAGAGCGGAGAAGATGATGGGTGCCCTGGCGGGACTCCTACCAAATACCAAGGGACCAGCCAGGAAATGTAGAAACTTGTACTACAAGGTATGGGAGTCGGTGGTCCTGTATGCGTCTCCAATCTGGGCGCAGGCAGCGAACACCTGGCGCTTCAATAATACTATCCTACGCAGAAGCCAGAGAGCGGCATTGATTCATACCACGACGGCATATCGTACAGTGGCATATGATGCACTATGTGTGTTGGCGGGAAAAATGCCAATACACATCAAAGCCGATGCCCTCTGGAAAATTTACACGGAGAAGTCCAATCACCAACACACCGAAAGAGAATGGGAAGATGCCGCAGGAGAGCCTACCCACCTCCAAATAATGAAAAAGAGAATATGGGAAGAGGCCATCGACCAGTGGCAGGGCAGATGGGACAGTTTTGACCCTAATAACTGGACCCGGAAGCTGGTCGGCTCGGTCAGGACCTTCGAGCATAAGTCCCCCGACCTCTTCCTGGACTTCCATGTGATGCAGCTCCTAACGGGGCATGGCTCATTTGGCAGCTTCAGGAAGAGAATAGGCAGGACGACCAGCGAGGACTGCTGGGACTGCGGACACCCAGTGGACAACGCAGACCACGTCATCTTCTACTGTGATCGCTGGGCGGAGGAGAGACTCCACCTGGAAGCATCCTTAGGAGGAAGACTGGCGATCACGAACCTGATCCCAAAGATCACCGCGTCGCTGGAGAACTGGAAAATATTCCAACGGTTCGCGGCGAAGGTGATGAAGGACAGGGCGAACCAGGAGAGAGAAAAAGAGAAAATGGGCGACCCCTCTTTCCCTCCCAGAAGAAAGAGGCGACGCCCATTTACCAGACTCTTGATGGACCCCTGAGAGCTAGCAGGCTTCGCGCTGCAACCACGGAGTCCATCTAGTCATTCTCCGATTCGATGCCGGCAACCCTCGTTGGTTGGAATCTCCAACAAACAAGGGGCCACTGCAGTAATGAGGATACTCCGGTGAGGAGCCCCCCCCTCGTAGTATTACATAGTATAGGGCCGAGGGGCGTGGGTGCGTATCCTATGCGATGGTGCGATAGAGGAGGGGTTTTTAGTGGGTAGTTGCCGCATGACACCTTAGGCAGCAGAGTCCCACATAACCCGGCATAGGCCGGGTATGCATAAACGCATTTTCCCCTCCTCGAACACAAAAAAAAAAAAAAAAAAAAAAAAAAAAAAAAATGAGTTTCTGGCAAAAATATCTGCTGAAAATCGTGGATTTGTATCAGGAGAATATGATATGCGAGGAGGTATTCGTTCTCAGAAATGACGTCACATTCCAGGAATTTTCGAGCCCAAAATTTCTGAGTTTCCGACAAAAATATCTGGCGAAAATCGTGGAGTTGTATCAGGAGAATATGATGTGCGAGGAGGTATTCGATCTCAGAAATTTTCTGGACATCTGCCAACCAATTTTGCAAGAAGTGAAGACTTAGAATTTGCTGCTTCCAAATTTAATAACGTATAGGGCCATTTTTACAAGTTTCTCGCTTTAGCACTTTGCATTTAAAGTCCGTCCACGGTACTTCTTGTTTAAGGAAGTGGAATTAGGTGTTTTCAAGGATTGTTAAGGTGTAAAAATAAAGAGAGCGGTAGAATTTCTTTCATTAAAGATTTATTTAAAGTAATTAATGCAGATACATGTTACAAAGATGTTGCAATTTAAACTTACATGCTAATACTTATAAACTATTCTTTTAAATCTATGTAAAATACATCTTACAATATTTCTAAACTAATTCACTGTAACTAAAGAATAACTAAAGTATGTGGCACAATTTCTTCTATCTTCTTTCTTGATCTTATTACACAACGAGATGCACCGGTGAATGCTCTTCATTTCGTAGTCCAAGGAACCTGCACACACAAAAAGTATATTAGTAAGAACGTAACAGGAGAGAGTAAGATTGTTGAACGATATTTAGAGTAAAGAGGAAGAAGGGTGGGCCAACTTTTGAAGCATAAGAGATATAGAGGATTCTTTGAAAAGAAATGAAGAAATGCCGGAAATAAGTCAGGCATGAATAAATTTGGCACGATGGGATGGAAACAAAGTGATGGAATAAAGATACTACGAAATAGAACAACAGGACCAGAACACAGAAATAAAATGAGCAAGATATAACGACAGGTTTAGATATATTAGAACAGCGACACTACCGCAGTACCAAAGTTAATGGCTAACAGCAACACGTCAGCAATTACTAGCGTAGGTCAGATATGGAAGCAAACAAAAGTCGAACAGATATTGGGAGAACGTAGAGTATGAAAAATGTGACCTGTGTGGATACAAATTTATAATGTTAGAACATCTAATAAGCGAATGTACGGAAACAGAGAGGGTGATTACGCTAGAGGATCTGATGCGTGGAATAAGAGATGAAAACTTCGGAATTCGAAACAGAAAGATATACATATAATAGATGTGCATAAAAAGATGGCTAGTACGAAATGGGGCAATATGTATGGTAGAGGAGGTACGAAAGAAAGAGTGGAAGAAAATAATGCATAAACTAAGATAGTAATCGAAAGTTGGGTTACAATTACAATTAGTCTTTTCATGGCTGCGAGGGCAAAATAAAAAGGAATACTATTGTTAGTATATACTTAGTGCACACAGGAAAATGTATTGGAAGAAATAACTATTCGGAGATGTAAATACCTTCGATAAGACGCTTCGCAGAAATATGTCAAGCGTCGTTGGTTTGTTATAAACATTTCCACAATTAAATTAATTATAACGAACAAGTGGATAAACTTAGAGCAACGACACTATGACAGGTGAATAGCTTGTTTCTTTCCCATTCTTTTGACACTTCATAGATTAAAAAACAACCAGCTGGAGTCGAGATATAAAATTTAGAATTATTATCGCTTTTTACCGACAATCTGTCGATAACGATACCACAGACAGTCGGTAATCAGACATGTGGCGCCATCTCGCGTTTGCGGCTTTTTTCGCAGTTTTCCGCAACGCCAAAACCGAATTCCTGGATTACATCGTTAATTTACACAATTGCGTTTTTCTCGGCTTCTACTGCGTATTTCTTAACCGGACTTGTCTTAAATTAAAGCTACGGGCCATAGCTATATGCCCCAACAGGTGCAACAATATGGCATTTGCGGCTTAAAAGTTAATAACAATTGAAAAATCGGCAAAATTACACTCCGGTCACTGTAATTATCTCTGCTTCTGGAAGCGCTAGATCAATGATCGAGTGCTCAAAATGAAGGCAAAGGATGCCGCTACATGTCAATAAACGATTTACAAATGCTACATGCGCTGTTCATATTGTATAATCAATTTGACAATTCGTTTGAGAATTGCACCGAAACTATACACGAAGGCCGATATAATGGTGCATCAGATTGTTCGTTGAACCGAGAGCTTCAATTCGAGTGGTCGTTAATTAAAATCGACCCAGCAGAAGGCGAGATAATTGAATTTGTTTAACGAAATTATAAACAAATGCAATGGATTCGGCTTGGAGGCGAGCTACATCAATGATCAGAGGACATAAATTAAAGCTAGGAGCATCAGCTACCATCTCCAATAGGTGTGATCACTATTCCATGTGCAGTTCATTCGTTATGAACAATTAAACAATTAAAATTGTTATTACGGGCAACTGCATATACTTACAGCAATGGGGCATTATTTGTCGTGTAGATTATTCGTTTCCCTTTCATTTGAGACGTCGTTGATTAAAATCGGTCCAGCAGAATCCAAGATAATTGAATTTGTTTAACGAAATTATAAACAAATGCGATGGTTTCGGCATGGAGGCGAGCTACATTAATGATCAGAGGACATAAATTAAAGCTAGGAGCATCAGCTACCATCTGCAATAGATGTGAACATTATTCCAAGTGCAGTTCATTTGTCATAAACAATTAAACAATTAAAATTGTTATTACAGGCTACTACATAAAAGCTATTTTTATTAACTTATTTACAATACATCTTGCAGCTAAAACTTACATTATTTTAAACATTACATTTACTGAATAAAATATGTTGGGAAAGTATTTCTTTCTTCTTTCTTGCTGTCATGTAGAATGAGGTGTGCGAGCCAATACTTCACTGTCCCTGGCCAGGTAACCTGTACACACAAACATTATATTAATTTTGCATAAAAATATTCATAGATATATCTACTGAAATTGAGAGCGTGCAACATGTAACATAGACACACTCAAAGAAATGAATGAATTTTATAAATAGAAAAGTAAATAAATAATAAACTTCCTTGAGTATATTCTGCTGCCATCTATGAAGCCGTGCATGAAGCTCCTCATGCGGGCATGTGTAGTTTCGAGTAGTTGTTCGTAGATGACGATACCATAGACCCTTACGAGTGTAGATAAGACAGAGCACAATTAGTTTGTAGCACTTCTTTATAGATGGCGATCCTATATAGCACTTGTGAGTGTTGATAGGGCAGGGACGCGAGTAGTTTCTACGATATCTATACAGATGTCGAATGAATGTTTTACTTTGTAATGATAAAGTAAAGTTAAAATATACCTTAAAAGTATTAAGCAGAGTGCGAATTGTTGCTATAAATCAATGCCGTCCAATGCCGGGGCCTTTCGCGTTCTTACTTCCATGATAATCGTTCTGGAGTAAGGGCCAGTGTGTGCTGTCTTGACGAACGGAGTTCCTAGTTCGTCATAGCGTCGCCCGTTCCCATGACAACGTGGCCGCTATTGGGAGAACCCAAAATGGTTCTGGAGGCGACCTTGGACAGCACTGGTATATATCGATTGTAACGGCTGACGCGGACGCCGCATCTCGCAGAGAATTGTAAGTACGTTGGTGATGCACGGTAACGGGTGGCAAAAATCATCCGTGGTGAAGTTTTAGTTTTATTCAGCTGTGCCCTTTGAGTGAGTGAGCGTTTTTTCCTTTTCTTCTAATTACGGTTTACTCAAGTTCAACGTGGCTATGTGTCCATCGCAAAATTATTTTGTCTCGTCGGGAAAAGATTCGAGCAATTTCGACATACCGAAGGTAGCATTCGCGCGATATTCGAATATTTTGTTCGAAAAGTTACGAATTGCTAACAGCCTTATGTGAAAGACTCGTACTGCATTTAGACATCCAAAACTTGGTCTACGAGTGTAAGAAAATAATGGAGGATAGGCGTGGGTCACGTGCTAAGAAATGCGAGCGTTCTGATTGCCTACTTAACCCTTTTTCGACTGCCCAATGTACACACGTACAATGATCTGAATGCTGGCAGCATTCATCCAACAATTGGAACGATGTAAACAGTTTTTTCCCATGTTTTTTGTTTAGTAACATAGTTTGACATCATGGGTGACTCCGACGACGAGTACGACAGGAAACGAAGAGACAAGTTCAGAGGGGAGAGAACGGAATCCTACTCAAGAGAGGGTCGCCGAGATGATAGAAGGAGAGACGATTGGGTGGATAGGCAAGCACCTAATTTGCAAGCAGCAACACACTTGCTAACAAGTAGATGGATATTGATTCTATGTGGCAACATATTGCAGGGAATGGTCCAGTCGTCCTAGGCAGCGTCCAGATTATAGAGAGTACCGCGGCGGTGGAGGTGGTGGACGGGATAGGTACAGCCCTGCTAGATCGCAGGAAATGGCACCACCGATGAAAAGAATGAGGGCTGATTGGGATGACCGACCAAGATACGGTCACGATTATTATGGCGGTGGCGGTGGTGGTGGAGGGGGAGGAGGAGGTGGAGGTGGTGGTGGCGGTGCCGGCGGCGGTGGAGGAGGAGCCTCGTGGGGTCCAGATCACTACCCACCTCCCCATCATGGCAATCATCACTATGGAAACCATGGTAACAGTGGCAGGTTTGTGTTTCTTATGTCAATTTTGAGGAGATCTTCATCTTTTTCTTGTTTGTGAATTTCTTTGTGAATTGTAAACAGCATTGTCATGAAAAAAAGAGGCGGCACCTTAGCTATGCAAAAGAGGAGTCGTTTTACTCCAAGATTGTTGGCCCGATTAAGGTAGCGCTCTATGTTTAAATAGATTTCGACTAACTGTGTACGTTGTTTGATATTTTGTGTACAGCCGAGAGGTGGCGGGTAACTTCAGCAACTCCAATGTTGAAACTCAACCGCCAATGATGTCGTTCAAGGCATTTCTTGGAACGCAGGAGGACTCGATTACAGACGAGGAAGCTATTAAGCGATACAACGAATATAAATTGGAATTCAGGAGGCAACAATTGAACGAATTCTTCGTTGCGCACAAGGACGAGGAATGGTATATTTCGTTCTTTTTTTGTTTTTGAAATCCATCAATCCGGTTCTTGAATATGTTCGTATTAAATCGCCAAGTCCAGTCATGCTTAAGTGCGGACAAAAAAGGGACAATTAATTTCTACAGTGGTTTAATTGTTCCCCTCGTGAAAACGACGAATTAACCATTGACATTTTCGCAGAAGAATCGCACGTCGTTGGTTTCAAACGCGAAGGTCCCATTTATCCACTGTAGAAAGTAATCTCGTAAAATATTGACAACGTTATCGGACTGTCTGTTCAGGTACGTATGCACAGAGTGCATACGTATGTTGGACAGACGGACGTGCGGTTGTAGTTGCATTATAATTTTTACTACATTGCAGACAAATTTAATCGGTAATTGCAAGCATTATGACCAGCTCTGTCTATCCCTACAGCATACAGCCAGCAACGTCTTATGTCTTGGACACAGGTCACCTCGCTCGTTTATTTTTCCGTACGATAACTTATGCACTTCGCGTATCGCGCATCGCAGAAGAATTCGAGGTGTCTATTAGGTAGATAAAGAAATATGCGAGCTGGGCGCGCAAAGCCCAATCTTGCTCGCGGTAGGCCGCGTTCTAAACCCGTTTAATTATTTCTGACATTCAAAAGATACTCTATTGTTACAATAGACCTCTGAGTCGACGAGAAAACTGAATGCGAGTAAAAGTATCAGACTCTACAGGTGAGGCTTCATTCTGTAACTGACAATGTTGACAGTAAAATTGATAATATACAAATAATGATATTATTTCGAGGAGAAGGATACAGTAAAAGCTTAGACACGAGGAAACATTCGCTGTAGATACGGATGGGAAACGTAACAATTCACTGAAATATTTTAATCAACGTCCGTCGCGACAAATTGATCATTATTAAATAAATATATTCATGGTCGTTTACATTCCCGATTGTGAAAGGCTTCAATTAAAAAAGCACGCACGTGCTTATTACGAACACGCATTGCTCTCAGTATAAAGTTATATTGAGAAAATAATAAGACTAACTGTTATCTTGATTCTAATGCAACTTTTTTCGAAATACGTAAACGATAAATCAACAAACTGTACGTTTGTCTGCTTGAACTGACCAGCGATTCGATTGAAAATCAATACTAACGCTGCACTCTTTGTCCAATCGTCAGGTTCAAAATTAAGTATCATCCGGAAGAATCGATAAAGAGAAAGGATGAACAGGTGGCAGCTTTGAAGGTACGAGTAAAACTAATTTACGCGTTTTTCGCATTCAAGGGTGAGTCGTTTGTATCGCCAATTTTTGTTCCCAGAAACGTGTCGAGGTTTTCCTAGGAATGCTACAAGTTGAAGAGATAAACAAAGTTTCTGTAGATGCTGACCAAGCCGATGTGCTGCTTCACTTGTTGGATGCGGTGGTTATTAAATTGGAGGGCGGTACAGAAGAAGATTTGCAAGTTTTGGATGCAAAACCAGCTAACACGCTTCTGCCGAAAGTCACTGTGAAAGATAAGGAAGACGCGAAGATAAAAGTCGGGGCTGATAAGAAGATCGACAACAGGTATGGTTTGAAGTGATCCATCGAAGTGAACGCGAATAATCGAAAGATTATCACGACCTTTGCAGCGATTCCAATAAAGTGGACGAAAGTTTGGGAGCAGATAAGAATTTTAAAAATGGACAAAGCGAAGAGGCTGATAGGAAAAATACGGAAAAAGATGAGGTTTCGATGGAGGAGGCTGAAAAACCTGAAGAGAGTACGGAAGAAACGAAAAAGGAGGACGACGCGGATGGATCGGGTATCGTATTTCGTTCGTTATAAAACCAAATAATATGTGCTGCTATCTTGTTCTTCTATTGCTGAGCGGTTTCTTCTGATACAGCAATCAAGCCGGAGGAAGTTAATCCTAAAAAGAGGAAACGAACAGACAGCAACAGTAGCACCAGCAGCAGTAGCAGTAGCAGTAGTTCGAGCGGTAGTGATAGCAATAAACCCGATCCACCGAAGATGGAAGGTCGTAAGTTTGGATAATATACGTCTATAATTAGATTGAGAATTGCTAAGAAATGATTTTTTCGTTCGTCACAGATACAACTGCAAAGACAGATGCCAGCAAAGAGAGTACAGACGGTCAGGAGAGCAAGGAGGACGATCGCGAAACTAAGGCAGACAGCGAAACATCGGAAGCTAGAAAGTCCACCATGGAACCAGAGGCGGTGATTGATCTAGCGAGCGAGGACAAGGAGAAAGAACCCAGAGCTTTGCACAAAACCAGTAGCATCTTCCTTCGCAATCTGGCACCCACGATAACGAAGGCTGAAGTTGAAGCTGTGTGTTACTCACTCTAATTACAATTGTTACAAAGTAAATCTATACAAGTAGACAGCAAACGTAACGAGTATCTTGTATGCAACAGATGTGCAAACGTTTCCCCGGATTTTTACGAGTTGCCATAGCAGATCCTCAACCAGAAAGAAGATGGTTCAGAAGAGGATGGGTGTCTTTCGAGAGACAAGTGAACATAAAAGAGATATGTTGGAGCTTGAATAATATTCGCGTAAGTGAAGAATTATATAAACTACGGAGCTGCGCTGCGGTTAGCAGAAAATATAGAAAAAGGAATTGCAAGGCTCTAACAATGATAATTAAAATTTCTCTAGCTGCGGGATTGCGAGCTTGGTGCTATAGTGAATCGCGATCTCTCGCGTCGCATTCGCACTGTCAACGGTTTAACATCTCATAAGCAAATAGTCAGACACGACATCAAACTGAGCGCTAAGATCGTGCACAACTTGGACAATAGAGTCGGTCTGTGGAACGAAGAGAAGAAAGAAGATAGTTCGCACAAACCTGCCGACGACAACAAAGAAAATAAGAGCAATCAAAATGTGCACGAGGCGGAGCAAGCTGTACGTGTAATTTACGCATCGACCGAATGCTTGCAACGACGTTGTTCAAATTCGTGACGTAGTTTCTTCTTTGTTCTGTTTTCTCAGGCATTCGGATTGTCGTCGAAAAATCCAGTTCTGAAGAACATAACTGACTATCTGATAGAAGAAGCGTCGGCCGAGGAAGAGGAATTGTTGGGAATGTCCGGTGATCACGAGGAAGGACAGCTAGGCGGTGACGGTGACGGGCCAATCGAGAGAGATCCAACGCTGATTAAAGTAGATTTCAATTCGAACCTTCGAAGACGCAAAGATACGAATTTTCTAAGTGAAAAACGCGTCATGATTTCAGGTGCTAGACAGATTGATCCTTTACTTACGGATAGTTCACTCGGTCGACTACTATAATCACTGCGAGTATCCGAACGAGGATGAAATGCCAAACAGATGCGGCATAATGCACGTCCGCGGATCACCTCCGACTGCTAAGGTCTCCAGCACCGAACTGTCCGAGTACTGTCGCAACTTCGAAAGCAAAATGGCAGCGTTTTTGCAGCCCGTGGCTACATTGTCCCAAGAAGAATTCGACAAGCTGGGAGCCAAGAATTCCGAAGCGTATCCTTTCGTTAACTACTCTGGTCGCTTGTCTTTTCGGCCAAACTTCCTCCCACTCTTTCTCTCTTTCATTTTTGTACATTATTTCCTTAACCTTCGATACTATCAGCGAGGTGGAAAAATTCGTCCAGGCTAATACCCAGGAATTATCGAAAGACAAATGGTTGTGTCCGCTAAGTGGGAAGAAATTTAAGGGCCCAGACTTCATACGGAAACATATATTCAACAAACACGCGGAGAAGGTGTCGGAGGTGAAAGCGGAGGCGGAGTATTTCAATAATTACTTGAAGGATCCGAAGAGGCCTCAGCTGCCCGAGCATCCAGGCAACAAAGCACCGCCCAGGGAAAGTATTCGCGAAGGATTCACTCCTTACGGATGCAGCACGTGAGTGTCGAGTTTCTTCAATGGTTCGCAATGCGGCGAAACGAAAGCGTCGCGAAAGAAAACTTTCGTCTAATCGCGATGCAATTCGAACGAATAGGTTTGGAAACTACGGGGGTGGTTACGGCGGTAGCAAGGGCGGCTATGGATCCAGCTACGGTGGAGGGTTCGGTGGCGGATTCGGAATGCCGCGACCCAGTCGTGGTGGTTTCAACAGAGGACGGTAAGAATCATCACTTCATTAAGCGTGAATCGTTATTCTTCTCGCTAGATTAGGGTGCAGCGCGACGAATCGCGCTAAACGTGTCGGGCACGTTTTCGGTAAACGATATCGTTGCGAATTCGATGAAGGGGCCCCTTTCAAAATTCTCCTTCAACGCATTGAACGTGGCGACACGCTGTTTTACAGGGTTGCACCGGAATCAGCTTCGAGGCCTGTTATTAGTTATAACGATTTGGACCAGCTAGACAAGGACACGTTCTAACTTTTGTCAAGTAGTCCGCTCGATTATTTTGCCACGAGAACAAAATTCGATGCAATACCGGGACTTACGTGCCAGCAGATTTATATCTGGATTGCGTAACACGCACGCCGGGTAACGAGAGAAAGAACAAATTGCGCGTCGTGTTACAAAATCAGCACATTTCTTATCTTTTTAACGCAAATTGACCTCGAGCAAGAAAGTACATCTCTGTGCCGCATATTCGATTAAAGAACGAAAGACCTTCGGTATCGCGTTCCTTATCCGAATGAAAGAGACTGACAGGATCGGCAAACGATGTAATCTTATATGCAAAGAAATAACAAATAAAATTATTTGTTTTAGTAATCGTATGTGCTTTTATTTTTATATCCCATGCTTCCGTTCTAATCCTATGTCCAGTTGGTCGCACATCGTCTATCGTCGTGTTGGGATACTTTTCCGAATTTAAGCTCGACCGTATCTTTAGCGCAACCGCGGCGCGTCTCGCGTCTCGCCACACAGAAGGGAATCTATTAATTCTTATTAAACGTTCCAGTGGCGGCGGAGGAGACTTTCGACCAGTCATTCACTACCGCGATCTCGATGCACCGAGAGAGCCGGACGAATTCCTTTAAATCGCTTCGATAAGTTCGAGGAAGTGTAAATCTTGGAGAGGCAAGGGAATACGAATGTACACGTCAACGAACGGAACTTTCGATTTTGGTGGAGGCATTATCGAGATGTGCGTATTACTCTATATCTGTACATATTTATCCGTGCGGACAACCTTTCGTGGATGGAAGGCTAGGAAAAATTTTGCAAATTAGTGTTACATAATATATCTATGTATACACACGCGTACCCGCGTACACACAGACACACATACATGCATACTCGTATATTATAATCTAGTAGACTTTAAAGAATCATCGGCGGTCGTCAATTGTATACAAAAATATGTATGGCTTGCGTATGATTCTAACGTATGTACAAACACGACGCGCGACTAGAAGGAAGTACGCATAAAAAAGAAAGGAGGATCTCCTATATCCAAGTTAATCCCACGCGTATCCTGCGCGGTTCCGAACACTACCATTGTAACACCGATCACCGTTACTAGAAAATTATTATTTGCGCCGGTGAAGGAAAGCGATTGCCAGCGAGTAATCGGCATTTGTACCAGATCGTACCATGAATCAATAAAATACGTTACGTCGTTTCCTACTTACATTCTCGACTTAATTATTCCGCCTGTAAATGTTTTATTGCGTACCAGTGCATGCTTATACAGCACAGTTTTATGTACAAGATTCGGTTACATTGAAACGTGATAAAAAATACTGTTACGCGACGTATATTACACGAGGGTGGAAGGACGCTAGGAGAATCGATCCTTGCAGTGTCGCTCGTCGGTCCCGTCACCGCAATCGTCCACTCCGTTGCACTTCATTCCCTTCGTAATGCACCTAGTGTTTCTGCGATGAAAAACGGCAAACTATTGCGTAACTACAACGAA
Source organism: Nomada lathburiana (assembly GCA_963667235.1). Lineage (NCBI taxonomy): Eukaryota > Metazoa > Arthropoda > Insecta > Hymenoptera > Apidae > Nomada > Nomada lathburiana. Next base: position 12,445,450 of record OY763906.1, read on the forward strand.
CGCCCGATAAATAAACGCAGGAAAGGATGAAAGATTGGGCACGACAACTTACTGGCATGTAAATTCGTGCTTATTGCATCGTCCTTGGCACCCGTGTGGCTCGTCGGATCCGTCGAGGCAGTCCGGCAGACCGTCGCAGAAACGAGCCTTCAATATGCATTGGCCGCTGCTGCACGTGAACTCGTTTTCCGAGGGACACGCTGCGCCGATCAAAAGAAACGTTGTTCCGAGCGTTTTACGCGACCGTGGTGCAAATGAAACAAGAATCGCGCGTGCCTCTGCATTCTCTTAAAAAGCGCGCGTCAAGCCACATTCCGAGCACACGGGGCGACGCATTCGATCGCGTGCAAGCTGGAATCGTTCGAGTGCTCGAGCAAACGTGAAAAGCGGCATTGTACGTCTACGATCAAAGAGATCATTGTGCATGCGTGCGTGCAGTGCGTGCATGGTGGTGAAAAAAGGGAAGCGTGTGCGAAGCGTTTAGCGGTGGAACGAACGGCGCATCGATATCAACGTGGCTGTTACAAACGAGCGTGCATCGCATGCGAGTAATCGAGTACGCTTCGAATGAACGTGTATGTACGTGTACTCACACCCACCGAGGGTACGACCTACGAAGAGGAACAGAAAAAAAACAAAGAAGTTGAGAGAGACCTTAGCCCGAAAGAGGAAGAGAAGGAACAAGGTGGCAAAGGGGGCTGGTCGAAGGTACGCGGCTAATAGAAAGTAATCTCAGAGAGTCCATCGCAAAAATAGTTCATCGGTTGTTCCTTCGACTAGCCGATATTAATTCGCGAAACAACGGTGCACGCTTCTCGGGACGGGCAACCGGACCTCGTCCTCGCGCGTGTCTTACCTAGAGTGCAATTAATCTCGTCGGCCGCGTCCCAGCAATCTATCTTGCCGTCGCATCTCTTATCCAACGGCAGGCAGGAAGTCTCGTTGCCGCAATGAAAATGCGTCTCCAGATCGCAGGCTGCAACAGAAAGGAAGGCGGCTCGATCGTTTCGATCGTTGGCGATCTTCTCGTTGCGCGACGGATCACGGTTGGAACGAAAGTGTAAACCCGAAGCCTCGCAAACCGAGACAAATGGCCGGCTAATCCGATCACGTTGAAGAAAGTCGTGGGAAACTGGGCTAATGCGACTCGCGCATTGTACAATGCATACGTACCGCAGCTGTACTCGTCCGAATGGTCGTAGCAGTTCATGTGGCCGTCGCAGTGTTTCTCCAGAGGAATGCACAGGGTGTTCAGGCAAGTCCATTCGTCGTCCAGGCAATAGTGCTCGACCTCGACGCATCTTTAGAAACCGGGAAGAAACGTTCAGTAACGAATGCGTAAACGGTAAAGCTCTTTCCAACGAACCTAAATGCGTCCACGTCGAGGCGATGACACTTTTGCTTGTTGATGAGACAAAACCCGGCGCATCCGGTTGGATCTTCGGGATCCAAGGGAATCCTGCAGGTTGGCACTCCCTCGTCGACCAGCGCGACGCAAACCTCTTCCGTCAGGCAATCGTCGCAGTGCCTGGAGGAGCCGAGGCTGGACGGACCGCTGACTTCAGCTTCTATTTTTGTTTCCGTAGCCGCCGGAGAACCAATATCCGAAACGACGAGGGTCCCGTTCTCCGGCAACGTCGTCGCCGTGGTCCACTCGGTCGACGACGATTCGTTTCGTTGCTCGTCGCTCGAGGGGTACAGCAACGTGCCCGCGGCCAGCGTGTGCTGCTGCGACGACGATTCGTTCGTCGGCGATCTCAGGTACTGTTGAATGATCTGCAGCTTCTCTGGTTCTGCGGCAATATTTCACCTATCGTTACCACGAGCACGAACGAAGCCAACGGGAGAGACAGAGGCCGCGAACTTTTAACGAACGCGTGGCTCAACGAAAGAATAACCGAGTTCTCCCGTTGCGACTCGTCAGCTAGAAATAACTCTTTCGACTTTCCACTTCGACGGGCGTTTCTGCGTGACCCAGCGGTTAAATTCATCTGGTTGCTGCAATTGCTTCGCTCGGTCGAATGAAACCTCGGCGTCGATGGCTCTTGGCTGGTACTTAATTACTCGACCACTTGGATCTTTCGCTGCCGCGACTGCACGTCGCGTACACTTACCGAGAGCGATGTACAGAGCGAGCGCACCGATTCCAAGGAGCACCAGCAACGCGACCAGCAGAACGACGAGGGATCTGGTGCATCCGGAAGCCTCGAGAGGATGAGCCAGATGCAAGGTCCAGCCGTGTCTGTGCTTGCGAAGTCTGGCCGGGTGCGGCGGCGGCTCTCCCCTGACGCTTCGTCGGAGGTTGATGCGATTTTGGGAGGATGGTGTTTGCGTTCGCACGGGGAGGGAGTAGGCCCTCTGAAAAAGTCGCGCGAAAAATTGAGATGGTATCGCAGAGGACGGAAGGATAGGACAGAGCTGCTACAGAAAAGAATAATTAACGCGATCGTGTTTGCTCGACGATTGGTGGTTCCTGGTTTACCTGAATCTCGGCCATCGGTGCTGCATTCTCTTCGAACCAGCCACGCGTCGCGAGATCGTCGGCGATCGTTCAAACGTACATCGATAGCGTTAGGAACTCGACCCCCCCGAAAGCAAATAAGGGTGCAGCGGAACTATCGTAGATGTCAATCGGCGATTTATCGCGATATGGAGAAGAGATACGCGTCAAACTGCGAGAATGATTTTCCTTATCAGAAGCTGCGGATTTTTAACAACTTTTCCCGGACGATTGCTGTTTACTATTTCATTGTTGCAATAGTTATTTTGTTCCACGATAGCAGCACGGAAGAATCGCAGAGGCCCGATTGCTGTGCCGCGACTGCGACTTAAGAGAATTAGGAGCGCAGGAGGACGTCGTCGTGCCTACCCGGACAGCGGTCCGCGTACAACTGGCTGCCGTCTTCGCAGGCGCTTTACCTGCCTACGATTAACGCGATCGTTGTTCCCTTTTCTTTCCAAGCGGCCGCAAAATATTCGCTATCTACGATCGATCGTGAAGGTGATTCGAAGCACGGCGCCCATTCAAGAAGACCGTATTCCCGTACGCCCGTTCGCGGAAGACTCGCGTATGCTGGACTGCCGACGGACGATCAACGGGCGTCTGGCTATAGATAGACGTTCTCCACTTCCGTTCCGTTTTGCTCCTTTAGGACGGACAAGCGCCAGACGCGGCCAATGCGCTCGAAAAGCAAAATGAACCCCTAGCCGCGAAAACGATCATCGGCGCGAGCTGTGTCTCTAATCTTTGGCTTTGATAATTCTGATGCCTGGCGGTACTAACTCCAGTCGCTTGGCAATCCCAAGGCGTGGGCAGAAATGATCTACGGTGACCGAAATACAGGACAAACTTAATCTCGAAAAATCTCTGCAAGTGCAATCGTCGTGATGAGGTGCGGGTGGATTTCGTTTCCCTAATTGCAAGATTAGCGAAACACTTATAGAAACCGTTTACAAACAAAATTGTAATTCCATTTCGATGAAGCTGTTTTATTTATTAAATAAATTATTTATAATGATATTTGTTTGAATTATTATGTCCGGGACAGCGCGAACGCAGTCCCGACTACCAAAAATTATACGCCCGAGATATCCACATTAGGGATATTCGCAAGGGTCAGCCTAACCTTAGTGCAATGGAAAAGCCTCGCCCTGGAGGAACCGCCTTCTTGATCACGGTAACCTCTGCGCCAGGTAAGTATGCTTTCCTTCGCCTCGAATCTCAACTTATCCTATCCTTCGATCGAATTTGTCAGCGAGAAACTCGGAACTATCTACGCCATCTAGTAGTGTGCTTCGACACTGCTTTTCCGCGCCGAGGTTCTCATTTCGTATTTTATCAGCTCCAGTAGCTCGTAGCTAGCGATTTATCCTCGAACGAGACAATCGAAAAACGAGATCTCGAAGGGATCGAAGGAATCGAACGACATTTCAAAATTCATCCTCCTCTTCGTTCGATTCGGCGCGAGATGAAACTTAATTTCTACCATCGCACGGATAATTCGAGACTCTATTAATTTATTTAGCGTCGCTTGAAAAGAGTGCTCACCTGAAAATTACCATGTTCCTTGACATCGGTGACAAAAATTGCCGCCTCTTTGGCGTACCATCGGTCTTGCGAGTATATCGAATTTACTCTCATGCCAGCTCGACTCTTCTCCTTTGAAGCGCTCAAAGTATTGTCCACGTTCGTTCCCGTCGCGTTGACTAAATTCGCGGATCCGTCGTTCCTTTCGCCCTCGATCGTCGACGGCGAGCTCGTCGCGGATCTTCCAACCTTCTCGGAAATCGTGAAAACCGACGACGAATTTCCTCTCGTTGCCGCACCATCGTCCGCGTTTCTCATGAACGATGAACGCTCGGATAGGCTCGAAAAACTGCAAGGATCGACGAGGATCGAGTGCCGAGGATCGCTCGTTCGCTGCTTACACTCGTTCTCCGTGTCCTTCTGCGAAACTGTCTCGGTCTCCCTATCATCGTTCTCGCACTCTCGAGCATTGGTCGCGGACGAAGCGACCTTGCTTCTGCAATGCTTGCAGTCCTTCTTCCTGCGCCTCCTGTTGGGTCTGCCTTCGGCCTGAAGCGGAGTCGACTGCGCTCTCGCTGCGATCTCTCGCGAGAAGGCATCGTCGACGACGAGTCCGACGTTCCACGCTGCGACCTTCGCGATTTCCTGATAGTCGCCGTTGTCTCTGCTTCGATTCGTCGTGCAGCGGACGGAGGAGGTCGCGGTGGACGGCTCGAGACCAGGGCCGCGACGAAACGGCAGCGTCAGGTTGCGTCGAAAGCCACCGCAGATCTCCTCGTGGTCCCACGATCTCGTAGTATCGCGGGACGCGTAATCAACGGGACCGTTCGTCTCCGGTTCTCGATGATCCCTACTGAACGGAATCCCGGCTTCCACGCCGGGCAAGATGTCCTCGTACACGTGGCCATCCGCGTTCGACACCGAGCCGTCAGGAAAAAACTCGATTCTAGATGGATCGAAGGAGAGGGCTCGTGAGTCGTGGCGAGACTGCTGCTGTTCTCCCTCGAAACCTTGGTTCTCCATCTGGAACGAAAAGGACAAGTGGTCAGCGTTGGATATCGCTGTATCGAAAGCATCTCGCTCGATGCTCCCGAGCTTAGAAATATCCTCTCGAGTCCTATGTCCCTGGAACCCGTGTATCGATCGACGCTTTGTCGGAAGAGCAGCGGTCCAAATTGGTCTGGGTGTCGGGGAACATTGTGGGTCGCGCGTGTTTGACAGCGTAATTAACAATCGGCGATCTTCGAAGTTAAGTAAACAGCGCGAGGGACGGTAAATTGATCGGGGAAAGAGAGTTGCGACGAACGAGGGAGCGGAATTAAGCGTCTCGTAGGGGAGCATCTCGACGATTGTCGCAATTATCGCGACTTGACTCTCCGGTTGATCCCGGCAAGCCTCTGACGTCATCGACATCGTAGATCTTCAGGGGATCTTCCGCGATTGTGCACCGCTCAGTTCTGAACTCCACTCGTCGGGAATTTTTGTTGCGCGTGGTAGGGGTCGATCTCGATGAAAGCGATGCAGCCAGGGACGACTAGGGGAGAAGCGCGAGACCCCCAAGGAAAATCGACTTGCACGACGTTTCCGGCGAATCGACGCAGCTAATCTCCGGCGTTCTTATTAGAAACAGAGTCCGATGCCGCAATCCGGGATTAATTCTCGCGTCTACCGGCATCCGATTGTGTTAGTCAATCCCGCGGTACCATGGTGACGCATCGCGCGGATCTAACAGGATTGCGTATCGCGGGTTGCGCGCCAACAGGGGTTCCGCGTTTCCAATGAAATTAGTCATCGAATTCCGCGGAAAAAAATCTCAGCTATTCGACGACAGCGAGGATGACACGCACCGCGGCAAAAACGACAAAGTTTCCATCCTTTCCACGCACGTTTCTTGGAAAGACCTTGGATGCACCGCTATTCGAGTCCCCGCGTAAAGTTAAATTACAGGTTTTCTCCGCAGAATAAAGGTAGCTTCTTCGAATGCACCGGTCGCAAAAGACGAACACCGGAAGTGTCGCGTTTTATCGTCGCGTATACGAACCGCACCTCTTTCACTCAACTAAGCTTGCCGGCCGTCTCAAAATCCGTGGATCGATCGCGGTTTTAAACGGCGCATTCGACGCAAACGAAGGGCCGAAGCTTGTCGGGGTTTTTTGCCGTCGTCGAGAAGGTGATCGGAACAAGCTGCTAGAAACGACGCGGCGCTACCAATCGGTCGGCCGAGTCGACCGCTGGCTAATTAGTTCTCATACACGCTTCTAAGGCTGCCCTCTCTTCTTACGTTGCAGCACCGTTCTGCTCGTCGCACGCTCGATTAGAGGGCAAGCAATTAACGATCGGGCGCCTCTGCGAGGGGTTTGGCCCACCCGATGCACAACCCTTCCGACAACGACACCAACTTCCGAGTGGAAGAGGCGAAGAAAGAATGATCTCCAGGCAGTCAAAGTACCACGAACGTCCGAGGGGACAACCCCCATCGAAGATACCGATCTCTCGTCCAATTCGTTCCAGTCCAGCGTGTGGCGTAATTGGTTCGCTCGGTGATTAATCGAGTGCCGATTCTCGACGGTTAGTCTCGCGCGCAAAGACAATTACGAAGGAAAGCACACGGGTTCGCACGTGTGTAGTTACGCACGCCCGCCGCGGACAGTCACGTTGAGAGGACGCGTGCACCGATATCCTCTTCCTACTCTTCCAGGTCGAAGCCAACCGAGAAGGGCTGGATCTTCGCGCCCCGGTCCTGCCTCGAATTGAAAGAGGAGGAAAAAGCAACAGCAACAAAAAACAGCGCAATACCGACAATGGTGGTGTGCTCGAACGAAACGCTAATGGAGTAGCGCAGCGTTGCGTCGAAGAAGACCAGTTATTTGGTCGCACGTGTCGCGCCATATGTCGGTGCATAGGGTGCACGTGCCAGGTTGAGGGTTACCGTTCCTCGTCGCTCGCCGCGACGAGTTGCGTTGCAGAAACTCCTGGCCAGGGCATTTGAAAAAAAGAACGAAAGAGGTGCACGATGTCCAAGTTGATTACGCGTGCCAGCAGGTTCGCAGCGATAGAGAAGGGAACGAATAATAGTCGGCGGATCCCAGGCGGAATTATTCTAGTCGACCCGCGGGTCCCGGCAGATTCTTCGGCAACGATATTCGCGGATTCCTTCGTTGCCGTTACTCCATTCTGGTTGCACGTTGATATCGAGGAAACAACAATAGCGCATTATACGCGACCGTGGCCCGAAGCAGGCCCAGGCACAATCACGACCGGAGCTTGGCATTTTTCCAGAGCGAATCTCGATTACAACGATGCCCGTTTGCCCGGTCCCAGATCGCAGCCATTAATTCCGCGTTTCGTAGCTCGCTTATTATCTTGCCCGCTCTCATATTTGCTTTGCTAATTCGTAGATCTCGATCGCGGAACGATCGTTCGCCATCGAAGGATCTCGGCGCGCTGAGACGCAGCATCCTTCTGCATGAAAATCGAAGGGGAAAAACTGAACGATCGACTGCGTGGGAAACGCTCGTAGGCACGCAGCTGTTAAATTGTTCAACGATCGTAGAAAAACGGCCGGCCGATATAAAATGTTTGATGCATCGATTAGGCGAACGGTTGCGGAAACTTGTCAGCGGAAACTGGAACAATTTTAACGAACGGAAATTCTTTCGCGCAGATATCATTCGGTCGCGTCAGTTCGCCACGAAGAAACGCGCGTTCGAGTCGCCTTTCCCCTCCAATGAAATTTCAAATCCATTCGGACGTCGCTATGCAATTGCAACAGACGCAAAGTACGTGTTCGAAACGCAGTGGCTCGTTTATGTGCCTGAGAATGATTCACGCGATACGTAGTCAGAGCCGACCCACTAACGAAATTATTCCAATCGTTTCCAACCACAGCGAAGCATCGTAATATTAATTCGTTGCGTCATGAAATCGCGTCGATTTAGAATTTTCGGTAACGAGCATGTACCGCGTGTCCAGTTGCTCGTACTTTATCGATGCCTCTGCCTAGTGTTCCTGACTTCTCGCTAAATCAGAGGAATCGAGAAATTGAAGGTCAGAAGCCGCAGAAGTCCAGTAGGTATAACCCTAGTGACCCTATAGGTCAGATCTATTGGACTTGTACGTTTTCTGGCCAACTTTGACCAATTATTATAAATGAGATTTGCAACAATTTTCTTAAACTTAAGTTTCTCGAGAATGCCGAAACAAGCAATTATAAAGTTTCACGAGAAATTCTAGAGCACGTGTTCTCGCGACAGAACACAAACTCTATCGAAAGGGGATGTAGCTCAGTGGTAGAGCGTTCGCTTTGCATGTGAAAGGCCCCGGGTTCGATCCCCGGCATCTCCAATTTTTTTTTTTTTTTTTTTTTTTTTAACTATCAAATTCTTGGCCGATGGTTGATAGTTTCGTATCATTGCCAGTCCCGCAATACTGCAGGACTGCACTAGCAGTTATACGCAAAGAAGAATAACTAACAATCGATTTCCCTCGTTCGCGTTAATCGCAGCTACACGTTAGAAAGACCTAGCAGTCGGTGTTTGCCGTAAAATTCATAAATAAAATTCGATATTCATAGTTCGTTCGATGCAAAATCGAGCCGATACCAGCTGGATATTATCGACGATTATATTTTTACCGCGTTGAATCGTGACTAACGTCAAAGCTATTTTATTCTCCGGTGGTTTCGCGGTTCCGTTTTGCAGAATTTATTCGAGGCGAGCGATGAATAGCACTACGCATCGGTGTAGTTCGGGGGTCCGACCTACAAGATCGGCTAATAAGCGCAGTACATACATATATCGCGTCGATTATCCGCTAAGTATAGGGTCGAAAGCCAAGGAGTATCGGTGCTGGAGCTGAAGATTGGTCGATGACTGCGCGTCACTGGCATGCACACAGTCGTAATTCAAACAGGCGGGTATAATAGCCAGGCCCTGGAACTTTGTGCCCGGGCGGACCAAGCCTTGTCTGCCTTTTCCCAAACTCCCTTTACCGATAGAAGCGGACAGATAGAAGCGGAGCTCGCTAGTGTTGGAAACGAAAAGGAGAAACAGCGAAGGACTTCGTTGCAGGTTCCAGCGCGTCCAATTAGATTCGATCATCGTGTCTATGTTGCCATCGATTCGTCTCTCTCGGCGCATACCTCGTGTGTCATCGAGGAAATTAAATGGAACTCGACTAACTAACAAGAGCCGTCGCCAGTGAGTAGTGGCTGGTGGCTACGGACGGTGAATCTAGGTTGATGTCGCGGCGTACGTAGCAAGCTGATTAGAATTATCGCTCATACAGAGGGCAGCTCCGAGGATTGGCAAGAGGAACGGAATTTCGCGATTCCATATTACTTTGTATCCTCGTGTTCTCGCGCGGAAGAATGCACCAGGATCATCGCGCCAATTAGCGCGCGCTTCTGTACGTGGGATCGTAACGTTTCGAGCTTCTCGTGCCACGCTCGTCTATAAATTTGCAACTACGCGGAGGTGAACCGTCGCGAGTAATAGGGCAAAGAGTAATCCCTGGTAGCAGGAAGATGGTAAACGAAAGGTGCAATTAAATTTCGAGAGGCTCGTTGCTCGTTCGCGATGCACTTTGCAAGCGTATGCGATTCTTCGAGACAGCAGCCGCGAGCTCTTTCGATCGCAGCCAAAGATATAAATACCCCGTGCGAGTAACTAGAGTGCAGTTGACCGCGCCGAGGAAGCAGCTGCCTCTCGGCCGTCTTCATTTTCCTTTCCTAATCGCTAGATAAACCGTTCGTGAATGCCATTTTACAAACCGGATACATTTCTTGTCGTGGGACGCGCGCGCTAATTGCAGGGCCCGTGATCAATTTCGGTTACGCGATCCCGATTAAATTTAGGTCTCGCAACGCCAATAGTGTATCGGCGGACGAGTCGGCGGGACGGGAAATTCTTGAAAAGAATGGAGAGCAAGTCTCGCGAGTTTTCCTCGGTTGTCAAGTGGCTCGATGGAAGGGGTTTAAGCATGAGCATAAGCATAAGCATTAGCATTGACAAGAGGCATTCTTATGGTAATGTGCAATCGGTCGTGGTTAGACCGCAGTAGACAGGGAATGCAGGAGAAAAGAGAAACGACCAGCTGACAATGGGCCGAAAGAAAACGTTCCGCTCGGCCGCGTTTTGCTAAGCGAGGGTTACGCGCTCGCTTTTATTTACACCTGGCGCGACGCGTATACGTATGCCTACGTCTACGGCTCAGAAGTGGCGCCCACGCTGCGCTGACTCGTTCACCGACTGTGCCTGCCCTCCGCAGACCTCGGCCAATTTTCCTTTTTACATTTAAGAAACGCAAATGCGGAACGCGGGACGGTTCCAAAGCTTGGAATGAAATCGATCAAGCGGGAGGGCGAGATTCGCGTGGCCTTTTCGACTCGACACCGGGGCTGGGCAAAGTTTGGAGCAAGGTGTGTACGTGTGTGCAGGGGAAGTACGGGTACATATATCGCAGGCAGTTACAACTGACGGAATATAAATAGGCGGCGTCAGTAGGCCGAATCCAGGAAAAGTTCGTCGTGGTTGGGCCGACTTGCAGCGGAAACGGGATACGCAGCTGATGCTTTCGCTTTTATATACCTTTCGCACAGTCCCTCTATTCGCGATGCTATCCCCTACGCCTAGCCAATGTTTCGCCACACGACGCGCCAAAAGTCCCCGAGGATTCTTTCAGATCCAGGCAACGCTCGCGAACCAATCTGCTCGAGCCTCGGCTTCGGCGCTTCGGGCCTACTTGGACCATTTAGTTCATTCCGGTTGACTCTGGTGCGAATTTTTCAAGCGAGATTAACTAGTGCACTTCGAGCACTCGAGCGTACTCCGTTCCCAACAATGAACGAACTTCTTTGTTCGACGGATGACCGCGGCGAACGTCTTCGCGATCGCCACCAAGTACGATTCCCGACTACGACAAAGGCTAACTGTAATCTGTTATCGTACTGCGACGATCGACTTGATATTGCAATGCTGGCATTGTTGCAAACTGAAGCGTGACGAGGTTTGCGCTTTTAGATCGAATTTTTAGTGCACGAGCTGTGAGACGATTGTCGAGGCGGAGTAGCGATCGCGGAACACCGATAGGTCAGCCAAAGTATCGACGATCCTATTCGCGACTATAGTGGTCGCATTGGAAATATTTTTCGACGCGACGCCGACGTTGGGAACGGAACGTAAGAAATGAAAGAATCGCGGGGAAACTCGATCGTGTACGCTTCGATGTAGTCGGGACAAGCTAAATCCTTTTGTTGCTGGTGACACTGTGCACGAGTACGCATACAATATGCATAAGTCGTGCTAGTTTGCGAACAGTCGCATGCACAGGCGGAGAAAAGAATCGTTCGCCGAAACGGAGCGTCGTACGAGAGGCGCGTTTACGAGTAGCAAGAACTGGCAAGGCTAACAACTCTAGGTTTTTCGCAGCCACCTGTCACCTATTGCCCATGGTGTATATTCGATTGAAACAATTTTCCAACTTCAAAACTCCATTGCGTACGATATTTCCTAAAAAGTACGACGGGACGAGCGCAGAGCCTAAAATATACAGTAGGAAATTACCATGTCGATTGAACGATACGCGAAAACGTTTTAGAGTGAAATTACTTGACGCCTAGCTGTCAGTTGCGTTCGTAACACTGTGAACAAATTATTACCTTTGGTATGTTACGGCTATCTCATGTTCTCCGGAAGTGATCTCGGCGAAGAGAGCAGGTATGGAAAACGGTAGAACTTTCATATAGGGTCAAGTTCGCTGGTAGATCGATCGTACTTTCTTCGTTCATTGTTACGGCGCACGTACACTAAATGTCACATGTTGATCGGTCGCGCGTTCTCCACTCCGACAACGTGTACCTGCCACTCGGCGCGCACTTGTCACGCATGGATACTAAACTATCTCGATGAAGCGCGCACTATGAATGGCGCGCGGCACGATACGTGGGACCGGTATCCCCCACAGTTCGCACGTACGCAACCATGGCAACCAATTGAAGCGCAGTCACGCACTCGGCTGGCGAATCAGAATGACGCTACCGTCTGCGCGTCAGACGGAATTTACCGATCGAGGCTCTTTATCGTAGGTTCACATTTTTCAAATGTACCGCCAAACGGTGCGTGTCTCCTGCAATTAGTGAAAATTTCATGTTATAAATATATATACTTATATATAAATGTAGAAGTATATAACGTAATGATAAACTGTTTCCCATGAGAAAACATTGCTTCTTGTTTTGAGTTTCTCCTTTAAATTTTAATTCAAACTACCGACCTTCATAAAATTTTCGATTTAAATTACAATTTCTTCTCATTAAAATTATTGGACCGCTACATAATGTCCAGGGCTTTGGAGTTACCGTTCGCCGATACGTGCCCATACGAAACCGCAACAAGCACAATCTTATTGAAGTCTGAAAGAAATGCATACGTATATTTTTAATACAATACGATTGCTCTATCGCCGCACTAATCGTGAATGATAAGTAGGAGCAAATTAAAAATTCAAGTATTCGTGTCTTACTAAATTGTTGTCGCCTGTAAATACTGAACTGGTTCGAACGTAACGTCAAAGATGAGACGCCGAAAATCTGTAACTAATCCGTGATAAAATCAAAATTTGTTATAATGACAAGAGTGTTTAGAATGGCAGAGCGCAAGACCCGAAAATTCAAATTGGAACAAGAAGGAAGGAAGGAAGGAAGGAAGGAAGGAAGGAAGGAAGGAAGGAATGTTGGCAGATAGCTTGTTCCGCAACCATTGGTAGATATGTGGTAAAGAAAATCGAAGTATGTAAGGTGGCGTGGTGGCATGCATTTCGGGGCAGAATTATGCTGCAAGGTGTAAGAGGCCGCGCGTTCGATATGCTCGTGATGACTGCGCTCCTGACGTTATTCGTCGATCAAGTAAGAGCGACGACGAAGACAGTCCTAATGATGCAGACATCGTATATCGGTGCAGCATGCTATAGCCCCGTAGAATGTTAGCGCATATCTCGTGTACCAGTGCCTCCTTGTTCTATTCTGCTCGACCTGAGGTCGATCAATACGTCGGTTTTACGCACGGCTCGTCCGTGTCTAGACAATGAACTTTTGTTCGTTGTATTTCTCGTTCATGCGTAAGTCCACATCAATTTTTTCTCATGACAACTCGAAATACTATGCTTTTCTATCGTCCCACACGATGTATGATAAATTGTTGTCACACCGTCTACACACTCTCGCGACGAAAACAATCCTTTATTGTCGGATCATCCTTCTTCATGGGTGCGAGCGTATCGATGGAATTTTGGTGCAGCAAGTATCGTGACACCCTATATTACCAATTCTAAAATTTGTAAATATCACTTTTTGTTTGCTGTTCAAGTGTATTTTCTAGACGAAAGTCTTGTATCGCGTGTCTAAATACATTCGCATGTAATACTTGGATAAAACATATTATTATACTTAAATTTTATAACTTAATCAAAATTAATATACGGCTGATTCTTTTTTTCTTTGCTCCATAGGTGTCTTCTAGGCTGTGCCATGGAGGGCACGCGTAAGTATTTGTTCTTTTAGTCCTTCTAATATCCTTATTTTCCATGTCCTCTATAACGAAGGAAATAATTATTTTATAATTTTGTTTAGCTGCTCTCCACCAAAAGAGTGCTGTTCCCTCGGCTGTTGTTACAGTGTAATGCAACTGCGCACCGCAACAGACATGTTTAATTTCTTGATTTGGACTTACTGGTATTTATGGTAAATATGATGCATCCGAGCGTTGCTACTTAGTTGTAGCGATTAAACTCATTGGAAGCTTTACACACCTCAGGGCAGCTGTGCTAGTTGGATTGGCTATAGCAGCAGCTTGCGGTTGCTGGGTATGGAAGCGACATCATTCATTCCGCCATCGATCCTGGTTCCCAGAAATAGTAGAGGATTTTACATCTTCCGACAGAGGCTCTTCGGTATCGTGGTATTCGCCCCCGCGTTACAGTCGATCCGGTTCCTTTGTTCAGGCATTACCACCACCCTACAATGAGGTACACAAATTTGTACAATTAATATTTGTAGATTGTTCTTTTCTTCGTTTTAATTTATCTCATATTTAGGTCACGGCCAAACCAAATCTGTATCCACTTGTAATTGGATACAACGAGGGATATGGCAAAGGAACATCGCGATTCGTAATGCGGTACTTCAGATCGCTTTCGCACGCCAGCACATTGGATTCATTAGGCTCGAGTTTTATGTGTAATATGGTGAACGAAGCGAATACCATAATACCGCCACCGTATTCGTGTAATAATAGCGTCGACGAACTATCTGCAATGGAGTGCGCGAGAATGGAGAATATGGATGTTGGATCGATCGTTTCCTTGGCTAATCACAGAACTACCTCTGACATATCGAGTTTAGCGGCTCAATCTCCGTGTTCACCTCCGCGAGCTACTAGCCCAACGATAGAGGTATCAGATTTACCTAGAATATACGAATAGAGATACAGAGAATGATTTAACGTGTTTCTTTCTAACGTGAAACATTATTTTATAGCTGCGTGAACTATTGGATAAAATTCAGCAACTACCGCAATTACCTTCGGGACATAACACCGCTTTATCTTGTTACCAAAATCGACCTCAAGCATTGTGCGCAATGAATGCGAACGGCTCTACTCCGCGGCCTGCGAGTCCAGGAGATCTCGGCTCTTGTAAAGGCAGAAGAACGCGGGGAAAGATGTATATGCCTTTAGGACTTCCAAACGCGAATAAAAAGAGCAGACGATGGTTGTCACGATCAGCACCGACGACACCGTCGGGCACGATACCAATGTCGTTTTTGCCCGGACAGAGTAGACGCCCATCTGAAATAGATAACAACAATCGGCAAGGGGTACCATTGCTTTCGGAACAAGATGAAACAGAGGGCAATAACGCGGATCAGTTGAACGGTATTCCACTGTTGTCCGAACAAGAAGAAGACCGGCAGCAAACATGACGAACCGGCTAAATGTACTTAGAAAGTATTCAAGTATTGAAGGGAATCTATTTCAGATAACGTTATCCCGAGTAATCTGTATATTTTTTAATACGGCTGGTATACAACTCTTTGACGTAATTTTGCGTGGAGAGTAGATCTTTGATAATTGATTTCGTCCAGAAAAGATGCAGCTACTGCGTATGCTTGTAGAAAAGAGAAAACGTTTAAATCAGTGATTGAATTTTCGTTTCATTATCCACCGAAGCTATAGCATGTCTCCGACCCGATACGCCATAGAATATTAAGTGATATTGTACTTCTTAAACTCGGCGAACTAGCGTACAGTTAACTTACAATTATACACAAGAACACGAGGAATACGAACACGAGACATCACGATAATAGATTTCATTTAGATGAATTTAGGCCTTGCTTGTTGAAATTTTGATCGTAAGCAATGTATTTTGTACATCGAATTTAATTTATGCCTAAAAAGTAATATAAACGAAATGTAAGTTATACGTTAAGAGGACAAAGTATTTAGTTGTCGCATCGATAAGTTTTAGTCGTACACAGAAATACAGTGTCCATCCAGAAGCAGCCAGCCAGAGAGGACTTGAGGACAATATACGAGTCAAATAGTGCAAACTCGAGTGTGAATGAAACACCGGCGTACGATATCAATTTTATTGAACGGCAGAGAAATATTTCGCCAGTAAAGAGAAATTTATCGTGAGCACAACGACGACGACTACGGAGTATCGATCATTTCAACTGAAATTATGCGAACGGTCGATATACATATATATATATATATATATGTATGAGAGAGAACGAGAGAGAGAGAGTGTGTGTGTGTATATATATATATATATATGCATATACAATGAGAATGATAATTGATACAAGCGCCGAACAGTTAGAAATAACGATAAATCTGCCGTGTCACGAGGATTCCATTCGTAAACATAGACTTTAGAGACCATTTGTTACAATTAATCACATACTTTATTCTTAAAAGCATAAAGGATGACCGGCCATTTTAACTGTGTGCTCGTCATTCACTCACACACCATGTATTAACATGTATTTTTTTATAAATCGGATACAAAATAAATCCAAGCTTTTACGAAATTCTTTCAACTGTTACCGTATTCCCGTTGTTACCATTTGAACGGCGGTCGACGTTATTAAAATAAAAATGCTTGAAATACCTTTTTACCTTTTACTAAATGAATATCCCTCTATTTTCTTCCATTTTCCAACGAAAAGAGATCAAGACGTACGCTCGATTCAACGGCAATCAGAAGCACTCTAAATACGGACGGAACGATAGGTAAAGCGCGGGAAGGAATCGAGAATCGATATTTGAAAATTCAAACAAGTCTAACCTCAAAATAAAACATCGACTTAAAATGTGTCGCACTCGTGTACTAGCACGATAGCGTAGCATTTCCCATTTGTAAACGAGAAACAATGTCGGTAAGTACGAAAGAAATCATTTTTCGTGTAAAAAGACCTGTTCAAAGAAACAGTTCGAACCGCTTCATTGGTACGTTTCTCTTTACAGGCGGTGAAACAGGTAAAGCTTTGTTTTCCCAACAACATAACCCGCAAATTGCTTCATTTTCTTAAATGTTTATTTTAGCAACAAAATGCTCACGGTGAGCCGAAGGAAAGGAAGAAAAAGGAGAGCATTCTTGACCTTTCGAAATATTTAGAGAAAAATATTAGGGTGAAATTTGCCGGTGGAAGGGAAGCTGCTGGAATACTAAAAGGATACGATCCCCTTCTTAACTTGGTCTTAGACAACACTACAGAATATCTGAGAGGTAACTTTCTTAATTACGATCCTATTATTTCACCTCCGATAATTATATAATTATTTGTACATCTTATTAGATCCCGACGATCCATACAAATTGAACCAAGATACCCGTATGCTAGGCTTGGTTGTATGTAGAGGCACATCTGTGGTACTTATTTGCCCCGTTGATGGAATGGAATCTATTCAAAACCCTTTTATACAGCAAGACGGCTAAACTTTTCGTCGATCAAGATTTGTCTCGGCGGAATTTAATTTTGTGGGGAATCTCCTTGGACTATTGTAATGGCTGGATATATTTTTTCTGATGAAAATAGATATAATTTATTTTACATCGCAATCTCTGTAAACTTATATAATAAATAAACAGACCTTTCGTATAAAACTAGAAGCATACATTTCTAAATAAATAACTACCTTCCTTGGAACATTAATATTACTACTCCATACCAAATTCGTTTCGCAACCAAGGATACTCCTTGGGACATTCGAAACATGTATGGAAATAACGTTGCGATTTAAGGACTTTGCTCGGTAATTTGCAACTACTCGGCAATTCGCACGCAATTTCGAAAGGCTGAAATTTACGCGACTCGCATTGCCATGGCCTGAATGCCTCGATCGTACTTAACGATGTTGGATTGCGTATCCATTCGATCACCTGATAACTCGTCACGAAATAAACATCGTTCAACCGGAGTATATCGTCCATGAATTTCTACAATTAATCGATCGGCATGAGGCTAGATTTAAAATATTTAAGCAGGTTTGCCGAAGTAACTTACGTTAAATGCATAGAAGTGCAATGGGTTTTGAAACCAAGATGCGTGAAAATGCAGTCCCAGAGGCGCGCGGTTGCTAAGATAGTGTCTTTTAAAATTCAGCATTAATATTTTGTACACGTCTTCGCTGGACAAATCCAACGGGCACGAGTCCATTCTCATACAAGTGTATTCCTATGAATGATAATAGGGGATAAGAATCTGGACCAGAGAATCATATACAGCAAACAAGCGGATTGCATACTCCTGCTAAAAGTTGATTCAGCGGAAGTTCCCAGAGACCTGGATACGCCCTGGTTGGACACAATTGTTCGGATTCTACGCAATCGTGCGGAGGTCTGTGGTCCAGGGTGTAAGGCCACACAGGTAGATTGGAGAACGGAGCTAATATAGATGAATCGTAGACAAATCCAAACTCTGACATCATTAAAAACTGTCGGTTCCAACCAACGCGTAAAAACGGTGCCCTCAGACCTATACGAACGATCATTCTAACTCGCATATTTTTCAATCGAACATACAGAATCGCAACTTTGTAAGAGGTATCATCGCTTGCCTTTAATATCTTCCATACGAACAGCGGCATACTTGCTGATGATATTCGCCACACCGACCATCTCGTCGAACCAATCCTCGATAGTGGCGTTTCTCGACCACCATTCTTCCGGTCCCCGATGCCTGGATCATTGAGAAATGAAATACATAAATCGTATCGTATCGAAGTTCAGGTGGCACGCAATGCACTTACGTGACGGAATGCGCAGCAATTTCGTGGCCAATGTTCCACAGATACTGGATGTCTCTATAATTAGTGTACCGATGGCTGACGTAGAATGTTCCGCGTATGGGGCATCCGTTTGGGTTCTTTCTGTCGTCGGAAAAGATTTCTACAGACAAAAGAAGAAATCAGGCGAGCTTAGAGCTTCTTCCGAATGCGAACATCTGGTGAAATAATCGTAAGCTCTTACTGGAGAAAAGCTCGATGTTCTCCGCGTTCACGGCATCGTCGAAGGTAATCGTTATCATCTGCGGTACCAGCGATGCGGTGAAATTTCCTGGAACTTCCGTCCCGTCTTTGGAACACCAGCAATCTGGCGCCTGGCAATTCTTGGGATCGCAAGGCGTCGCTCTGTTCGGATCGTTCCGAACGTCTATGAAACCGGTAAAAAACAATGATTCTTATTGCCTCTAAACACCAAACGGTGTACGAGTTCCTTACCGCACCAGCCTTCGTCGGAGCCATCCGGACAGTCGACGCTTCCGTCGCAAAAGTATGTAGCCGGGAAGCACGTGCCGTCGCCGCAAGCCAAATGCTTCTCATCGCAGTCACCGTTCTCGAGAAGCGGTCTCGGTGGCTGCGTCTCTGTAAAACGCTTAAAGAGTTTCCGATCACCACCCGAGACGGATTGATACAGCCAATCCGTCGCACCTTCTTGAAAGCTTCGGGTGTGGGCTAAGATTTGTTTAAAAAATTAGCAGGTGTTTAAATCGCGTATACCTGACGTTACATCGCAGTTGTCGACGTTCGCTTTGAAATCGCACACTTGTCTGGAAACGTCGAACAGCAAACCCTGGGAGCATTTGAATTCGAACACCTCGCTATCTGTCGATCAGAAAGGGGAGCAGGTGATTGGAAGAGTCGAGTTCGTAAGTGGATAGATGCGATCTTTACGATTACCTAAGCAGAGATAATACTTGGAACACTCGGTTGGCGACCAAACATTGTGCGCCGGTGTATTGGGATTTCGATAGAACCTGCTGTCGTCGATACACGGCGAGTTTTCCGATTTCTCTTTCCCAAACGTCGCGTTCGCTAAAATACACCAACATTTCATCGAAGCTCGACTTACTGCCAAAGCTATCTTTGTTCTGTTTTCGATGCGCTAAATATGCTAAACAGATATAGGACGCAACATTCGCTGCGTATTGTTCCAAATTTGCAGAAGCAAAGCAATTCTCAAGTTCAAGTTGACCAATTCTATCATGCAACACTTTCGCGATCCCCGTCGAAACGCAGAAGTATAATCATTCTGCAGGGGCAATCTCTTACCATTAGTGCCGATATTTTCACTCGATCGCAAAAACAGAAGTGAAATTTCCGACGGCTATCGTGATTCAGCGATGGGTTTGACCATTTATTTGGATCGGTTTTTCCACTGTATCCACTTTGTATGGGGAGTTGCGAATCTAAAACGCGATGCGTCGGTGTTGCACGAAAGGCGATCGCCGCAGATTTTCCAACGGAAGTATCCGCCGAGCGAGCAAGCAAACGAATGGTAAAACTCACCGAAAAGGATTAGCGCGATCGAGAGCAGAGGATGCAGCTTCGATTTCATGTCGATCGTTCGGCCCGAGACGTTCCGTTTCACGTTCTTCGCACGAGAACACTTTCCAACTGACACCTCCCTCCAGAAGCGAGCCTTATATGATGAGTATTCGCTTTGCCCGTTCATCTTCCGCCTCGCTTATTTTCACTAAGCGTTGATCGGGAAAATGTGGGACAACGATCGCTTACGGAGCACTCATTGAAAACCCGCGCAGCCTTTTGAAATTCATCGAACCAGGAAGATTATGCGTAGCAAAGTGTATCCAACTTTTATTTCCTCTGTATATAGCGCGCGCAACCCGGAAGAGGCAGGAGTGGTCCCCGCAGTCGAAAAAGGAGAAAACGGGAAAAGCTGTTTCGATCGTTTCGCGTTAAAATATCGCCGACAGGAATTCGCCTTCGACAACAATTGCTGCCCGGCATTAAAGCTAAACGCGCCAGTCCTTTGCGTATGCCTGCCCTGTTCCGCAGAATGTTACACGCATTTCGATTTCGGCAAATTCGGGGCCGCAAATTCTCCTAACGAATGGGAACATACGCATACGAGCGAAGCAATGTCATCGATGCAGCTAATGCGTTCCAGATGACGATCGCCTTGCCACGATTCAGAGATATATGTATAGAATAACAGATCTCTCTTTCTCACTTTCTCGCTTCTATTTTGCCACCGTTGTAACTGTTCCCCCGACCTTGGATACCGTGGTACCACGAATTCCTAGAAATTCATGGCACGTTTCACGTGCGCGCAAGTCCCTTTATCGGGCGGAAAAAAAGATCTGCGTATTTTCTACCCGAAAATAAAAACATGCTCGCGCCGCCGGTAGACGGTGGCCGTCTATTGCCGCGTAAATAACGCAAACGACCCTCGTCGGTCTTGATGTTGACGGGCAAGCCTAATTAACTGTCATCGATGAATGATTTACGTTGCCGGATATACGTATGCGTACACAGAGTCAGTCACAGAGATACGATATTGAAGCGTACGCGTAATTGCGGCATCTTCTTGGACGTCGCGCCTCGCGCCCAATTAATTTGAGCAATACGAAAAGCGCAAATATTGGCGCGAATTCGTTCCCATTGCAACCGAGCGAAGTCTCAAAGGTCGGTGAACATTGCTGGACGCCGCGAAAGAAAAGAACGAAAGGGACGCATAGATGAGAAATGCTGCTCGATGAAAGCCGGCGAAAGCGAAGTATAATACTTCCAGGCGAGTTCGGTGACTGTGTCGCATGGTGACACCGACCACCACCTGAACCCCTTCCCCGTGGTGCAAACGACGCGGACGCTCGGCGTCAATCTCTTTAGGAGGGGTGCTCTAAACTTAGCTACACTCTACTCCACTCCACTCCACTCCACTCCATTACACTCGACTCGACTCGAATTCAGTACAAAACCAGCATTCCCTTCGGTCGCTTTCTTCGTCACCGGTTTGACATTGCTCCACCGTTCTGAATTTGCGTTCGAACGGCCGCGGGAAAGCTGCGTTCAGATCGTCTGCGTGCTTGCTTAGCCCATTCATCTTCAAGAGAAAAAGAAAAGAGATAGGAAGTAACAGCGAAGAGGAAGGGTTGGTATTAACGAAAAGATACCTCGGAGAATGGCATACAGCTGGGACAATCGAGTCGATTTCATTGTAAGATTTCTTTACGGTTAGTACGCGGTTATTCTTCAATATGTGGCATTCGAGCGATGCTATTTCCAAGCGTTATTCATGGATGTGAACGCAGACCAGCTGTTACACGAATGACTGTATCATTGTTTTTCCGAATTTAGAGCATGTCACGAGTGCTGCCATTTGTCTGAAATCATCGACAATAATCATCGGTGTGCAGTTTGTTTGAATCGCACGTATCTCCTTGGGGCTCCATATTTTTCGTTTTCCCACAAGCATTTCTAAAACGTTCCATGCGATATAAATATCAGTTACTCACCGTTTGCAATATGAATCTGCACGCACTAATCAGTTTTTGCATTGGCCACATAAACGGGTTCTAAAAAATAAAATAAAAATCAAACAAAGATTCATTCCATCGCATCGGTCGGCTTTGAGGGTGTCATGCTTGTTTGGGATTTAGGTTGACTTTAAAGTGTACCACGCTGCCGTCGTAACGTCTGCAACCGACCGATGCCAAATTTAAGCTTGGCTCTAATTTATTTTATGAAACGTGCCGCCCTTCCTTTTTAAATGGTTCGCATGTTACGTACTATGATCGTGTGCACCGCCGTTTAACGTCGTTAAAGAAAGAAAGGGTATCGCCGTTAGAATTAGACAAGCTTTTCGAAAAAAATGCTTTTAAAGCGAACTCGAGCATGGTATGTATCTTGAAACTGAAGAAAAATTCGATTATCGATTATGTCGAAGTTCAAGAAAACTGGATAGCGCGTATTATCGATGATCGATAATCGATTTGGTCGAGTGTTCGATAAAGTTGCAAACGTTGCGGGTCGACCAGTAGTTCGAACCAATATAAAATTTAGTGCCCGCGCTTTGAATTAGATCGATCGGTGGACTTTCTGACAAATGTCGATCCCTGCCAAAATGTGAAATATTTGGAGCGCAACCAGCTGTGAAATGACAAAACTTTCCTTGGACAATAATTGGCACGAACCGATCAATTGGCTGCCTTCCAATGTTCCCACTTTTGTGTTTCGCGCAAATATAAAATCAGCGATTTTTACTACATCTGTCCCATTTAGACACGGATAACAATGGAATATTGGAGAAACACGATTTCGAATGCATGGCTCTCAAGATGACTTTGATCGAGGGAAAAGGAGAATTTAGTTACGGCCGATATCAAGAGAATCTGCACGTCATGCTCTCTTTGTGGGAAGAAATCGCGGAGCTCGCTGATTTCAATAAAGTAAGAGCAATTAATAAATCGAGCTCGTTCATTCCATTAATGTTTCATTCATATTCCTCCCACAGGATGGAATTGTGACTGTCGCGGAGTTCAAGGATGCAGTACAAAGAAGTTGCGTTGGTCGAGAGTACCGAGATTTTCCACAGGCAATGAAAATGTTCATCGATAGTCACTTTAAAATAGTAGATTTAAACGGTCCGTTTAATCGAACGCGCATCTTGTGCTCCTGTGCTTCTCGCGTGATCGATAACAAGTTCGCCCTTACATTTTCAGACGACGGTGTAATTGCTGCCGACGAATTTCGCTACAATTGCGTGTCCAGGATTCCTGTGAATAACGTTAACATTTTGGACGAAGCCTATCAAAGTCTTCTTAACGTAAGATCGTGTATCGTATTGCTTTGATGCATCAGCGTTTTAAAAGCCGCGTCACACACCTGACCCGCTATGCAATCTTTCCGCTGTATCGCGTCTATACATAGAACTGCCTTTGATCTTTGCTAGATCGAACGCGCGAACAAACATTTATTTTGGATCGTATCGGACAAAGAATAATACGTAAAAGAACGTAATGGAATTGAATTAAAATTTAACGCGCGAGACAATAGTTAGACAGCACCAGCGAGTACTACAAATTTCCTATTCCTTCAAATATGCAATAATGATTTATGAATCTTTTAGCATTCTCCTTTTAGTGAAACAGTACCGACAAATAAAGCTAATATTCGGAATAACATAAACTAAGAACGTCTGTAAACCGGTCTGCCGTTTAAGCGGCTTCGATTGCAATATAAAGCGGTGCAAAGTACAATGTTTTACGTTTCCACGGTGCATTACTCAATTTTTTATTCACTTGCAGGATGACGACAGAAGGCGCGGTGGACTAACTTTGTCACGCTATCAAGAGCTATACGCGCAATTCCTTGGTAACCCGGACGAGAATTGTCCCGCGGTACAATTGTTTGGTCCTCTGCACGCAATGGGATAATTTTCTTGCTTTCAAGTAGCACGATAATTCTCGCGTGCACGTACAAAAGACAATCCTGTTGTATTTAATATTATATATATATATATATACAGATGTATAATTATTAATTAATTTACGTAAGAAGATGGCTCAATAAATCCTCTATTTTATGGTAAAATAAGTATCAGCAGATGCCCGGTATCGCTGCTTTGGCACAGGCATCGGCGCACACGCACGTGTTTGGTCCGGAAGACCTTGCCAGCATTTGTTCGTTCTTGCATACTTGTTACCCTTAAACTGAACATAAATAACCATGTACAAGATGCGGAAGATTATCGTATAAACAGAAAAACTTTATTTCATATTACGTGTTAACACGGAATCGCGTTGCTCGAACATCTCTTTGGTAGTATCGCCATGATCTGCTCATCACAAGAATTTAATACTGAAGTTTGTTTCAATGATATGTTATTTATCGTGCCTCGCGTACGGCGTATGAGAATGAACCCGGTCATAATTAGACATACTGGCGAATATCGGTAGCCTTTATTTAACGTTCACAGTACTTTTTTACCTCTTAACCATTTATACATGTAAAACATACTTTTGCTCGCTCGAACACAAAACTCGTACGCGCGAACAAGATACTCCATGAAAGTTTACTAACATCGATTTATGCGAACGAATTCCATTTTCACCCGTGTGCATATGCATTGTACAATGTCGTAACAGTCACCGCCAACGTGTTGGCTACAATCATTTTAACTAGCGAGGTTGTCTATAAATTTGCGTTACGTATTCTTCTCTTGTCAGTATAAAAATTCTTTTTCGTATACAAATAATTTTATAAAACCTGCGAGCCTCAACTCGTGATGGTAGATAATCATTGTTTACGCATCAAGAGTTGCGCATCGTTTCGATGAAGCCAACTTATTATCCTCCTCCGTTCAATTTCGCATAAGACAATAAACAATACTGCTAATATTCATTACAGGCATTGAGCAGAAGCGTCACACTTCTTACGAGATATTTTACACCGATGAAGCACGCAACAGAAATTAAACACTAATAAGTCTACGCTGTTCAATTTCTAGTAATATTGGCTCGTTACCCCGTCTGCTGTTTGAACCAAACGCATGAATTATCTAAAATTGTTTAGGCAGCTCGTGAGAAGAGAACCCAACAGAATCAAGCAGCGACTGCACATATACATATATATTTTTATGTATATATACATATATATATTTGTTTGTTTGTTTAAAAAGACAATTTATTCGCATTCCTCGCAACACTCGGATCTTTGCTGCGAGCTCAAGTTTTATGTAACCAAGGATTATGAGACTGTAGTACACGATACAAATAATATTGCTAAAAATCTACTCATTACAAGAACTAAAAAAAAAATGTTACCCGGGTGCTTGCTTTAAAGTAAAAAATTCTTTTTTCTAGAGAGTGTTGCTAGTTTCGGCCATATGCCAAAAAGTAACCGCTGCTTTTCTGAAATTTTATCATCCGCATAGGATGGATAAAATAATACGCAAGGTAAACTGTTATCTTCCGATAATGACGCCATGCATTTCCATTCATTAATTAGTAGTAGCGTATATGTGGCATTAGTTGCATCTAATTTTCTGTACACGCGTACCGTTAATACTCTGTACAACATAAATTCAACTTCGCGATTATTTGATAATTTATTTCGATTGCGGACGGTTAATACTATCTAGAATGAAGCTTTGCATTTATGTCGTACAAAGAATTTAAACACGAAAAAGACTAACACCTGGCCCTACAATTTGTATGATTGTATGAAAATCTTATCGGAAAGTAGTACCTTTTCTTATAAACAAATCAATTTTTCAACAAGAAGTAGCGGAAAGAAAACTCGCCTTACGACGAAAAAAAAAATGCATCTGCATGGGGAAAGCGCGACAAAAATGCACATACATTTGCTATTTACCAAGCAACACGCCGATACGTACTGCCACTAAACAAAAAGAAAAGAAAAGAAAAACCGCAAAACCAGAAATTGACGTTAGTTAAAATGAAACTACGTATCCCCCGGTACATTCAATCATTGACTGCACCATCTGACAGACTATATGAATATGTCGTAAAGCTTTAGTAATGGAACAACGTTCAATTAACAGACGCTTCCTCGTACAATTAAATACCCTAGGTATAACGCAACCTTAAGATATCATTACAATAACAACAGGATACGAAGTTTCCCTCTTCCCAATTACAAAAAATGCCAAGTGTGAGATTCGTAGTTTGCTTCGAGCGCGTGATTCATTTTTACAATCATTCAGTAACAGAAACCGGCTTGTCCTGACTTCGAGAAACAAATCCATTTAACCGTAATAAACATAGGTGAGTGTCGAACTCGATAAGTCATATTCAATCTTTCTAATTACAAAAGTCATACGAATTTACTCGAACAACGAGTAATGCTAGAAAATCACTTGCTGATTCGTTCGATCTATGGAGTTCACACTGGCGTAGGAAGTGGTTGGGTACTGATTGTTGTCATTTTGGAGTAAAGGAGTGTCTGGCCCGTGTTCTTGACTCCTATATTCGTGTCTAGCCCCGCTGGCGAAGGAATGGGCTCCTCTATGCCCTCGGCGCGACATCACGCCTATAAATATAAAACAAAAAGAAGGAAGAAATAAATGCTTGGTTCGCGTTTTCGCTTAGATTTTCGCTGAACAATTGTAGACAACTAGAGGCAGATGATGCGTTAGTATTCTCACTACATTTGGTGCGTTGCAACACAAGTAATAGTGCTTCGAATATAGGGAGAGGAACAGAAACGACGATGCCGTCGTAAAAACGGAATGACGAAAAGTCAACATCTATTCACCAGTGACAGTACATCTTTTCCATATCCCTTTTTTTTTTAACTTCACGAGGTGCCAATTCAATTTACAGAATTTAGTAGGATTAGCGATAACGTATGATGCTCGTTTTTATGTTACAAGCAATAGCCAACTAACCACAAGAGCACACATAAAACATGAAATGAGAGGAAGTAATTTTGCGACTAGCCAATACCAATTAACGAAAAATGAAAACAAGAAAGACAAACGATATAAATGAAAAAGCATATTATAGACATAGGTATCTCATCCCACACTCATCGACACACACTGACTTCATCACACTATGTACATATACAGATATATTTGAAGAGGAAGCTTGGTATCCATAATTTTAAGTACCTACATTACAATCAGACGGGTGCATAAGATTTTGTCCGACGGGCGAAAAATATTTGCAAGGCTTTTCCTATTACCAGCATTGTCTTTTTTTGCGGAAAGTCTTTGAAGTGAAGCCGCGTGTCGCGTAAAAGCTATATCAAGTGTGGAAAAGCCGAACAAGGAACGGAAACGTTTATCACGACACAAAAGAAAGTGTAAATAATCATGTAAGTGTACTGCGTACCTATCTTTCGTATTCGAGCACTCTGAATGTAGGTGTGCTTGTGGTGGGTGTGGGAGGATAATTGTGTTTGCTTACGCGATGATTCAAAGAAGTTTCCTGCACGTTGTCCAGATTTCCTTGCATTGTTCTCTTGTGATTCGCCAACTTTTCTCTGTTCATTGGTGTGCCTAAAACCACCAGAAGCTATGACGATGCTCGTTCAACTTTGTACTGTACTTGCATTATATAGAGCCCTTTCGAGTATAAATGACTAAAAGATGGTCCAATAGTATTAGACCAAATTCAGAAACAAATCATACATTATTACAAAAGCAAAAGCACATGAGTGAGCGTATACTCCCATAAATAGTTTGATTGCCCAAAGAATGCAAACTTCATTCAAGTCAATGATACGACGTATAATGATCAGGGATATGAAAATTAAATTCATCAATGATCATATTTGTTTCAGTAGCACTGGTGTGTGTTTGTTTTCAAACAAGGGTATCGATGGAATTATTGGGAAATGCAATATGCTTTGCATAAAAACTGGGCTTCTGTGTGAAAGTACGTTGCTAAAAGCATATATGATGAATTAGACTTACCAATATAACTGAGTAATACCGGCAAAAATATTAAACCGTGAGCAGCTCCAAACAGCACAATACCCAGGTACATCCTAAAGTAGAACACCTGAAAGCATGTTTGATATAAAGAGTACTATGCTACACCGAAGAGTACGAACGATACAATTCAATCACTGGGACGAACCTTAAATATTTGACTTTTCGCGAAACCGAGTACAATGATTCCGCCGAACTTTGTAAGCGTAATACCACTAAAGATCGAACTTCCCATGTTCGTTAATGCATCGGCAACCCTTTCAACTCTTGTCGTCTTCACTGATACAGAGAAAGAATGTACCAAATGACTGCAGAACTCAACGGCAATTCCTACAGCCTGAGACATAAAAATACAACAGATAAGTCTTTAATCCTGCCTATGGGACAACACGCTTAAAGTTTAAACTTTATATTCTTACCATAACTAGATTAACTAAAGACACTGCGTTTAACGTTATATGCCACCAATACATCAAACCACCAATATTAACGACAATCATCGTGATTGTGATTACAACAACAACCGAGGAAAATATATCCAGGCCCATCAATAGGAACGTTACTACGAAGATGGCAATCAATGATATTCCTATGCTGTACAATGTATCAGGCCACATTGTTAGGTATTGCTCGTAAAAAACATAGAATACACTGTACGGAAAAACTTCAACAGTTGCACTGTCGCCGATTTTTCTTAAATTGTTGTTAATCGTGTTTGTTATATTTGCCGAAATAGCTCTCGCGGCTCTCATTGATTCGTAATAGTCTGCGGATGATTTTAAAATAGTGTGGTAAGCCATGAAATAGGATGCCCCAACTTTCGAAAGGCCTGTGCCAGGGTCAGTGGCATAATTAACACCATGTCCATAAGCAGCATGGCCTGCTTTGGCGCATGTATCGTCGGGGTTGTCTTGCAAGAAGAAGGACACGTATCTGTCGAAGTCGGTTGCTACTGGCCGACCAATATCATTTCGGCTGATATTACACGTAGAGCAGTATTTTATAGAACCTAGAAATCAAAATTAACCGCAGTTTGTTTAGTTTGAAACGATAAATGAGAATCCTTGTAGAGTATAGTATGTGCATTACGCTACCTGTATGCGGGCAAAACGAACTGTTCGAAACAAAATATTTGCAACAACTCGATAATTGAGACCAATCAATATAGTCGTCTATCCACGATGATGCAGGCTTTGCTATGTATGTTCTAAATAAGATAACTATTTTAAACGCCCATTATCATTACCAGACTAATGTGAATATTGCAACATTTAGTGATTTTTACCTGTTTGATTGCTTCGATGCTATAAATATTTGAGTAGACACTGAATCGCTGTTACAATATTGACCTCCGCACACTAAATTTTGTGCCCCCGTGTCGGAATAGTTCAGGCCATCTTTCACAACAAAGTACATCGGTGGCCCAATAGATAAATAACTATTTAAAAACTGTAAACAAACGTTGCTTATGAAGGCCATTGTATACGCATTTTCATTTTATTTATCAACAGCTATATCGAATTACTTACTTTGAAATATTTCAAGACAAAGCTATCTTCGGGCATGGAAAGTTCTTGATCTAGACCAATCTCGATATGTGGAACAACGGCGATGCTTGAGCAAAGCCAACCAAAGAACACTATCATAACGGATGCGCGCGTCCATTTCTTTAGTAGCAATGGAACATAAACGACTTTGAAAAGTTTGTATAATACTCCATTTACTACCTCTTCTCCGCTGTCTTTTTTCGAACCACGAACGAAACAGCATACGTCGAGTCTGTTGTTCTGGGAAAAGTTAAAATGTTAGTCTCTCCTTTTTTCCTTTTCTGTTTTCAATAAAATATGCATTCTCGATTTCATTGATTACGTACTGCTTGGCGGACAGTATCCAATGCCAATAAACTGACAAAGCACGTTATTTGCAAGATAAAGTCTACCAGTAACGCCATACCAGCATAAAGTGCAAACGCCCTAACGGCTGGCATGTCGGATAATCCACCTAAAGAGGCAAAGTATTATTAAGCATTCGTCGAAAGTGTTCGTGGACTGAGATACTTTTACACGAATTTATTCAATACCCACCAAGGAAGAAGCAACAGCTTTCTGATATGCTGGTGAGCAGCATGCTTGGTCCCACTTGGCCGAGCGTGCGACCGATATGTTCAGGTATCGATTCATTTGGACGCCGGCCTTCTCTTTGATGCGTTTGGACCAGAATGAATATATTGTCCACACCAACAGCAAGCACGAGAAACGGTATGACTTCGATTATAATGATCGTGGCCGGAATACCAACGAATCCAAACAAACCAACGGAGCAAACAACGGAGGCCAGTACTATAAGTACGCCGCCAAGGCCGAGAGTTATTTTCGAGTCGATCTAGCAGAGTCAAGATGTTAGCGTTAAATGCGTCGTAGATAAAAAAGAATAATATACGTGGAAATATTTACGTTCTCGGTTCGTAATATTCTTACCAAAAGTCGACTACAACTTTTCATCTGTCCAAGAGAAATTGCAATATACGCGAACATTATAATGTATGATACGAGTATGGTTAAAACATCCGATTGAGACTCGCGATTCAATTCGTCCTCTATCGATCGTTCCGAGGTAAAAGCAATGTCCATAAATTCTGGCTTTTGCGTCGATGTCCAGTTCTTCATAAAGTTGACAAAACTGCAACAACGATATCATTAACAAACATCTCGATATTAGTTTTTACAATTATCCGAGCTGTTCACCTCTTTTCCCATTCCATTGCTGGATGTAGCTTGGATTTGTTATGATAATTGTTTACTAATATCGTTAGAATGATTGCAGTTGCTTTTTCGTAAGGTGAATTATGAAGATCTTGACCCGGCGACAAAAACCCTCCAACCGCAATTGCTGGTTCCACGGGTCCACCATAAGGTGCAAGACACTCAGGATTGTATGCATTTCTATACGCGAAAGAGAGTGAACAATTTATAGGCAAAGTTAATTATCAAAATTTCAATTAATACGATGAAATTGACTTACTGCGAGCAAACTCTAAAATGATCCAAATAATTTACTGTGAAATTGTCGTCATCGGTAGTCGAATAATCGAAATTTTCCAAACTGTCTTGCCAATATCCCCAAATGCTTTGAATAACGCATTGCGAAACCGTAGGGGAGCCCGTAAATGGGCTAGTCAATGGTGCAAAACATATATCTGCTAATGTATAGTTACTTGGCGTAATTATTCCTTTTATTCCTTCTTGCAGCTTGTAAATTATCTTCAGAAAAGTGTCGTTAAACACTGGGCCAAATGTTATAGGTCCATTAGATGTATTATGAACAATCTACAACAAAATTTTAATACAAGGCATTGCATATTTTTGCAATCGGAACAAAAAAATTGTATCCCATGCTCGAGTAGAACTTACATTTGGTAAGCCCACTGACGTTATAATTATCTGCTCGTTCCTGTAGAATGGTTCAAAGTGTTGATCGAAATATTCTCTCTCGATTCGAGACCGAGATTGCGGGGCGGCCCACAATTCAACTGGGTCGGTGGTAACATTGATATATTTGATCCCATGTCCTAATCCGACGATAAATAAGAAACCACCGAAAAGGACAAACCACGGTCGTGAAGCACATGCTAATAAAAATGGAACATTTTCTATTATTTCAAACTGCGCCGTCGCGATTAACATTCATAATGAACGTTCTCTTACCTGTACCCCACCAACAAAAGAATTCTGCCAAATGCTTATCGGTGCCTGCACCCAATCTTTCGATAAACGTTGACTGTTGTTCATCGTCGAGCCCACTCGGCAGGTCATCTGCAGATATCACACCTATAAAAATTTATTTGTTACGAGCATGGAAATAGTACGTATATGTCCAAAAAGTGCTGCAGTAAATGAAATAGATTGTAGACGGTGCGCTGTAAACGAATACATTAAGCATCTATACATTCAAGTAGAGAATATAAAACAGCTGCAATAAAAGTATTGAAATTACATACAAATAAAGCAGTATGTCTTAGTACATAAGACTAATTGTAGGCCTTAAAGAAAAAGATGAAGGAAAAGCAAAAGTTTACTTCTCTACGTTTTTACGAAATTTAAGTAACAAATGCATTATATTAGAAAGACGATGAATTACATTTTCGATAAATGGACGTCAAATGAGGGAACATAAAATATACTACGCCAAAAATGTAAAGCTACAAAAGACGTAAACATTAAAGATATTTCGTCCATTAATGAAGTACGTATTATGGCAATGATATAACAATTATCTATATAATTTGATAACTAAATTTGCATGCTGGATATGCATCCACTACAAATAGACATGGAGCTTCGAAGGATGAAAGTATGCGATGGTAATACATAAATGAAAGACAAATGGAAAGTCATTGGCAAAAAAAAGTAACAGAACATACATGGCAAGTTTAAATAATTGTCAAGCAAAACACCATAAGAATTAAGAGAGGTAGAATAAGAAAAAAGGATTAAGGGTGAAGCACAAGTTGACATAATGTAGATACACTTGATAGGAACCTACTGGAACGCTTAGATTGAAGTGGGCTGTCTTCTTGGTCTGCGGCGAGAGCTATACGTGCACCATCTCCTGGGTGATGCAACCCTGCGGCTAGGCGTCTACCCACCTGCCTTCCTACTTCCTCACCTCGTGCAACTATACATATACGCACACCATACATAGGACAGATGATTCCAAATTCTATCTTTTCACTTTTGTACAACTATTTTCATATGGTATGATATTAGATTTCTCATTGGAGAAAATGTTATGGAATGTTAATACTCTTATTCTTAACATCCTAATATTATTTCAATGTAACCATTTGCCATTATTGTTAAACGGTATGTTGTTTGAATGATCATTTAAAACTGCTGCACTGTGATCCATTAATAAAGAGAGAAATAAGAGACAAATGTTTATCAAACCAAGCATAGTGCAGAATTTAAAAAAAAATTAATTCATAAACCACAACCAAAGAATAAGATAATACAGGAATTACAAGACATTAAAATGATCCTGTAACTATGAAAGATCAATGATACGGATCAGACATTTGTACTAATCAATATACCTGTTGTTCTCCTTAAGAGAAAGTACACAATAGTCGCACACAAAATTAGTCACTGATGCAAGGTAAAAAAAAACATATGCAGTCTGCTGCCAAATGAAATCTGGCAGAAAACTAAAAAAAAAAGATAAGAAAAGAAAGATGAAACTGCAAAAAATAAATGCATTTCACGCAGCAATTTTTATGTTACAGTGAAAGTCAGTATTCTTCCCTGCTCCACAAAGAAAATATATAAATGTTCCTAGATTTTCTCAGAGTAAATAATCTTAAGCTACAAGTTTCATTCCTTACCAATTCGTTTCCTATTGCTGAAGCAAACTATCGACAAGACGAACAGTGTTGCCCCACAAACAAAGGTGATGATCATAATCACGGTATAGCCATCACAGCCAAGTATTCTAAACGGCTTGGGCATAGGTGGTAGCGATGGTGGCACTGGACAACTGGCTTCACAGTCTACGCAACTGCATGCTGGGGTGTTTTTCTAAATTATTTACATATATAAAATTAATTAGTAGGAAAAAATTTACTCCACATACAGTATGCTCTTAACAGATTGTAACTAGTTAGCAGCATTAATTAGCACCGATTAACAGTATCGATTAACTGGAACACTTACGTTCAATGCTTTGCTGCAAGGAGTAACTTTAGGATCCATGGGGGTAAAATTACCAACAGGTGTATCAGTATTTATGTATGTAATTTGAAAAGGTACATATGCATTATTAGCTGCATCACCCATATAGTGGAACCATTTTAATGCAGTGCATCTACTAGCTCCCCACACTCCACACATTAAATCCATTGCCAATTGTCCGGTACTAGGCACAGATACTTTACTACAGGAATCGAATGTACCTTCAATGTACTTATTTGTTATATAAATATCTACTCCGTTCACGTAATCCTTCCCTAAAAATGTGACAAAATGTGTTGTTTACTAGACACGTCTATTTAGGTAATTTGATATAGGAGCAATTAAACGATCAAGTTAAATACCATTGTCTTGCTGTACATCTGTAACATTAATGAACTTGCTTTGTTCTGGGCTGCACGTAAATTCACAGAAATGCTTTACCAAATTATCTAAACTGCTAGGGCATCTATTTAAGAAGTTAGAAACTAGCTTGATATTTGTATCCATTGTCTTTAATTGATTCAAATCGCAGCAAGTATTAATTCCTTTTCCAGAATCGATCATTAAGTGAGGACAATTTTTGGCAAGCAATTTTTGCCCTTCGATATCCAACAACTTTGGCGGGCCTTCGTAGTGGCAATTCTTTTTGTGGAGATACATGTCTGTGTAACATTCTCCATACCAAATGCATTGGCCATCTTGCTCTGCGAATACCTATTGCACGGAAAATCAATGCTGTTGTTATTGAACGTATCTAAATGTATGCCCCCTCAATTAAATATTATTCCCAAATAGATTTATAAGCTCCTAATGATTGTAACAAATAGCATTGAAATATGTTACTTGCAAAATAAAAAGGGCAATAAGCGTATCAAGACTCATTATCCGTACAACATTTGTATGCAATGAATCACTGCAACGAATATGTATCATAACATCACAAGAATGTAGATAAAGTCTTTGATGCTCCTTTATACTCGATTACTCGAGAAGAGGAGGCGTTAGATTCAATGTATGTAGTCATAATTGTCAGTTAAACTTATTATTTTAATCACTGTGAAGCAAATAAAACATTTTTCACATCTACTTATTTACACCGTTGAAAGATTATTCCGTTTTGAAGGAACGGGCAATTCAGTGGAAACTGTATGGCAAATTTTTAACGTTTTTTTACGAAACGTACGGATATTTTACTGCGATTTAACGTAAACGTCAATGTGAAACGTTTGACGTGAATTCTGAGAAACATGGACGTAGAAAGAAATAAAACAAATCTTGTTGTTCTCTTAAGCGGGAAAAATTGATATTAATAGGGGCTAAAAAAATCCATGTTAACCTCGCCCTGACCAAATAAAGCTTAAGTAGTAATATCGGTTAATGTATCCAGTTAATGGTTAAGGCAGACATATAATTAAATTTAATAGATTTCTTTGGTCAAATGTGACTGCGACGTCGTCGGTGGCCCCACCGATAGGCTTTCACGAAGATCGGCCGAGGTGACGTCATGAATACGAGACGTTTCCTACACCAGGGTGTGGTGTATGTGTTGAATGATTTTTACGATATTTCATACAGTTTCGATTTTGCAAACGATTAACTTACAGTGCTGAGAAAGCTGCAAGCGCCCAACACAAGCAGTATCAAGTTTAGGTGTGACATATTAATGTCTGTCAAAGTGCGACGATGACCTCGAGAAAACACATAGAACCAATGCACTGCGCGTTTAAGAGCTTAACCGATATGGAATAACTCTTTTTCTAATTACACTTTAGCGTTGACACCTAAATATATTACGCATTTACTCGTCGCCTGTATTATACACATCGAGACGTTCTTTACAGTTGCTCGAAACAATCAACGAAGCCAAAGAAGCGAGAAACGACGACGTATCACCGAACGAAGAACGCGACTAAACTCTTCTCTAACCAACGACAGCGACACAGCGCGACAGCGACATCGGTAATCACAGCTTTAACCTATCGGATATGATTCAGCGCTGTTCGGCTTTCCTCGGTGGGTCTCGGTTACCGCTTCGTTTTTTGGGGACTACATTCTGCAGGAAATTCGAAACTTATTCTTTTTCAATCTTTCGTAGCATAAAGAATTACATACATATATGCACACATATCGCGGCAGATTATTTTCCGCTTAACTGACAATGAAACAATTATTGATAAAGGGTAGTCGAAAGTACACAATTATACGTAATTAAGATTAATTCATCCGATTGATCAAATTAGCACGACGACTATTATTTATCGATCTCCTTTTCGAAACTCTATCTCGTACTTTGTTCTAACTACGAATAATGTACGATATGAAATATCCAATACGAATACCTGTTATCTGACTCTATCGTGACTCATTAATGATACGAGAAAATAGGTATCTGCACGAAGCAAATCATATTAATTCTGGTTATAAAGTTAGCTCACGTAAACAAATATTTCGATGAAATGACTTTCACATTTTCTTGCACGATAACTGCAAATAGGGTAAAACATCCCATTACACAATACATTAGCACCCGTGTCTTATTTAAATCTATTTCGACACACTTAAATACGCACCCTATGCAATAAAAAAGATCATTGCATATAGTTGCAGATTAGAGTATTTGTCACTTATACGTACTTCCAAAATGTATAGTCGTCTACACATCAGTGGCTGACCCCTTGCATTGGAATATCAGAATGTAGGATCGATTCATAATAAATTAGTTCACCCAACACGTTACTATTCCAATGCATTCGAATATATTTCAGCCTTGAGAACAAAGAGTTTACTAATCGTTACTATAGATCAATTCGTCCCGTCAAAGTGAAATCACGAATCGCGAAAACATCAAGAGTTCTCATAGAAATCGAACAACTCAGCAACAGAATTCTATGTTTTATACGAAGATACCTACTATACACATTTGCTGACACCGCTTGTATTATATTTCGCGCTTATATTCTCGAATCAATTTAAGCATTGTAAGGTAATTCTGCATGGACTAGAATTATAACAAATAGGGCAAAATTTAAAAAAATGTTGTTGAGAATTGAGATGATGCAAGCAGATTATGGCAGACGTTGAGGAAATGTAGCCTTGCCATGCAAGCATTGTGAAAATAAACGTTAATTTAACTAACAAGTAGGCGTTCTGCCTGCTTCTGTGGCTGTCATGTAATAATCTATCGCACCAATTGTGAAAGGTAATACTTAAAGGTTTCCTGTTTTTTCTGATTTTCCGCAATTTCGTAAGAAACCATTGTACACGTGGATTGCAATAATAATAATTTTACCGTCAGTAAGGAGTAAACCGCGCAGAAGCATGATTCAGTAAATATTTTACTTAACGGTACAGGTTTTGCCAATGGTTTAAAGGTCCGAGTAGTGTACTTATTCCAATAAAAATAATCCTGAGGTCGGCCGTAGGATACGTTGCAGTCTAAATGATGCAGCAATTGCGTACATATGCGACGATAAGATGATACGATATAAACAAAAACAGACAGAGTATTACATGATCGATGCGTCTATTCATAGCGATTTCTCATAAATTAAGCACCGAAGATAGCTGCATTTGAACCCTTTGAGTGCTTGGGACCGTTGTATGCGCCCAGCGAAAGCTATCTGTGTGGACTAAATAATTAATGTTCGAAAGTAACTTTCTTGTATTATTTAATTTGGCGTACAATTACAATTATAACTTAGTTACGCCTTGCGTATTCAATCAACATAGTTCACGTTAGCAAAAAAAGTATTCCGTCCCCAACGATCGCAACACCTTTCGCGCGCCGTCCACGCGGGTTGCTTTCGCCAGGAGTAAGCACTCAGTATGCACTTTCTGCACAGACGAGATATATGTATAAACGGACAAATCACCTTGTGAACTTTCGTGCCCCAACGTTTCTGTCATACCGACTCAGAAATCCGACACTGATTTGAGCGTCCTCTGCTAATGAACAGTCATCAGTTGAAGCACTATTATTTACCGAAGTGGTTTGGGACAGGGGTCATGCAATTGCGTGAATATATGCCAATGTTACGGGGGGAATCAGGGAAGCAATTTTCACAGACGAGATATATGAATTCTTATATCATTTATATCATTTAATATCACTTCATTGCGGCAAAGAACAAAAGCATATTTTTAAAATGAATTAATTTCAATGGCTACGGCAGAGAGCATTTACATAACGTTGTGAACAATATGGAACTGGTATCTACTCCTATATCTCGTCGGTGGTTTCTGCGTGTAGTTTCCCATTCATTATCACGTAAGTGTAAAACAAACAATTCTGAAATACCACTTCCATCGATGCAACTACTGCCGTTCTCCCTACGCTGCTTACAGCGTTGTTTCGTAAGTATTTGTCTATCATGCGAAAGCTGACATAAAACCATCTGCTTCTTTCTACCTACGCTAGATGACTCGCCATTCGCGGCTATTCGTTCATTTATTTTGAAATTACGATGGTAACTTCAAATGCGTAGAATTTTTGTTCGCTTCTTAAATCCAAAAGAGGATAACTTCAGTTTATCAAGCCGTCAAGATTTTAAAGATATGTTAAATCCGCCTCTTTTAGCATGCGGTGTACAGAAACGACTAAAGTATCCGCGATTCGATAACGCCGAGTGTTATCGTAATATGGCACTAAAAAAATGTTTCTTTTTTACAATAAAGTCGACAGAAATACAGCTGGGCCTAAATGCGATCAAACTCGAACATCTGAGGCCGGAAGTAGTACTCAGCGAGAAGAATCGGAATTCCTTCGTTGAGAAATTCAAGGCGCATAAAACACCGAAGATAAATGAAAGCACGCGTCTCGCTGCCGTTTTGGTACCATTATGCACGTACAAAGGGGAACTAGGCTTTTTATATACCCTAAGATCTACGAAAGTAACAACAAGTCGCAGACAAGTCTCATTTCCTGGCGGTATGTACGACAAGGAAGATAGAAATTTGCAAGAAAGCGCTCTGCGGGAAACCTGGGAGGAACTTAAAATTCCTAAGGAAAAAGTTGATGTTTGGGCTTCCGGCAATATGATCGATAAGAAAAATCTAAAGGTCTTGCCTGTTTTCGGTTACGTCGGTGAAATTGATCCAGAAAAGCTGCAAATCAATAAAAACGAAGTGGAAGAAGCGTTTTTCCATAGTTTAAAAAATCTTTGCGACCACTCCTTATGCAGGCACACTCAATTTCGTAATGGTTATACACTGCCAGTTTACATGGGCGGGAAGCATCGAATCTGGGGATTCACCGCAGCGATTACGCATATAGTTTTAAATGCTCTTGTACCTGATGCTTATAAGCACAAGCTTGTCTACCTGAGTGCAATTTCGCCAGAAAGGAGATCTAAAAATCTTTCTCGTACGTGAGATCGTATTACGTTTTATCCCTGTAAATGTTGTATAATTCATATAAAGAATTGGAAAAGTTGCAACTTTCTCTTTATTCGCAAAAGTTTGCACCACATGTGTGCATCGAACCTGTACTAACGTTTTGAAATGAAAATAATACGTTTCTCGAGATATACTCTCTCAAATTTAGCGCCACGTAGGTTACAGATAGGGTATCGTTATGCACACAGCAATGCATTTGTCCGACACAACCATGAGTACGCGGGTACAGTAAGAATTTTGAATCGCTATCAAACATTACAAGCAAGAATGAAATTAGCCCTTGTGTAAGAGATAAGGCAAGGTACTAAGATGGCAGTTGTCGTAGAAACCACCGTAGGAGATTTCACCGTTGATTTATACATCGACGAACGTCCGCAAAGTAAGTGTGAATGACGGCAAAAGAGGTTAAGTTTCTTTCTGCCAGTAGAGATGTTAAATAACACATTTGATATTTCACAGCGTGTCGGAACTTTTTGAAATTATGCAAAATGAAATATTACAATTGGAATTTGTTCCATTCCGTTCAAAGCAATTTTATTGCTCAAACCGGAGATCCTACCGGTACTGGGAAAGGTGGAGAGAGCGTCTATGGAATAATATTAGGTGAAAAAGCAAGATATTACGAAGCTGAGCAAATGCCAAAGATAAAGCACGATAGAAGGGGCTTACTATCTATGGTTAATTGTGGCAACAACATGCTAGGGTCTCAGTTTTTTATTACCCTGGCTCCGGAACTACAATCGTTGGACGGAGAACATTGCGTATTTGGTGAAATTACAGAGGGTCTAGAAATCATTTTCAAGTTCAACGAAACTATCTGTGACGGGGACCACAGGCCTTACCAGGACATACGTGTTTCTCATACGGTTATCCTGGAAGACCCTTTCGAAGACCCAAAAGATTTCGTTATGCCCGATCAAAGTCCACCACCGACAAGAGAAGCTCTCACGGTACGTATACTTTTGCCTATTGCTTGTAGAATTTAGAATTTTCTTTAATCATAATGGATAATTGTATTTGTAGAGCGATAGAATTGGAGCGGACGAAGCGATAGATGATACGGCTGGCATGACAACTGAAGAGATCATAGAAATGCACAGAGAGAAGGAAGCCAAGGCAAGGGCTACGATATTAGAAATTGTTGGCGACATTCCGGACGCGGAAATGGCTCCGCCCGAGAACGTTCTTTTTGTTTGCAAATTGAACCCCCTAACGATTGACGATGATCTTGAAATCATTTTTAGCAGATTTGGAAAAATTGTTGGGTACATACCTTCTTTCAACATATTCCCGCGTCTATTCCTCCCGTTGTACCCTTTGAATTGTTTTGTTTCAGTTGCGAGGTGATCAGGGACCGACAGACAGGTGATTCTTTGCAATACGCATTTATTGAATTCGCGGATCGTAAAAGTTGCGAGGAGGCATACTTTAAGATGGATAACGTGCTGATCGATGATCGTCGAATACACGTAGACTTTTCACAATCGGTGGCAAAAATGAAATGGAAAGGGAAGGGTAAAGGTATACAATATTTCGACGATAAAGGCAATGACGCGAGTCGTGAAAATCAGGATAAAGTTACCTTGCCTCATAAAAAAAGGGACGAGTCTAGGAGCAAGGGAAGTGTAATAAAATACCGACGCGAACACGATAGAAGATACAGAGAAGAAGCTGTGGAGCATAGGAAACACAAGCGTCGAAAGGAAAGTGGGAAAGATGATTCAGGGGATTCGAAAAACGAGGAAAGATACGTAGAAAAGGAGAAGCATAAGAAAGAAAGACATCGCGGTAGGTCGCGTGAAAAGTACAAGCATTCGAATCACAAAAGCAGGCACCATCGAGACAGATCTACAGAGAGGCATGAAAAATCAGGGAAATACAGAGAAAAGCGGAGATGATGCATTAATATTAATATTAATTAGAGATTCTATGCATGCGAGATGGACATAATTGTGAATATCAGTTTTGTAAAATTATCGATCGGATACCTGACAAAGTACTTTTCTCAAAGCATGTGTCTCGTTTTTTCTTTTAGCGGATAAAAGTCCTCACCTACTATCCTATCCGTCTTATTCAATTTGAACACCGAATCGAACGAAATTATCTATGAAAAAAGTTAATCGGTAACTTGCCCATTGAGCGCCGCACGAGCGAGCTGGCGAATTCATAATCGTGAGAAGGGTAGAGACCTACTAGGGGCGACAATTTCCGGTACACAGTGCACTGTGCGGCGCAAAGATGACATAACAGTGCATACATATTTTGTTAAGAGTGGCTGTTGACATTTGAGGCCTTTAAAATGTGGTATCGTTTACTCGTTAACGCCTTACGTTGTGAGAAGTGAGTGCAAATCGGAGACACTTGAAAGGGAGCTGAGATTGCTGGCACGCGTTTTACTACGAGCTTAATTATGGAACACGAAAGCAGGATCTGAGGTTAGGTCAATTCTGCAACCTTCGAACATAAGTATTATTATTTTCTTACCACGATTTTATCATATTTTATCGTATCAGAATTTACTTCAGTATAAATTGCCGGGATTGCTAGGATCTGGTGTTTACCCCTGCGATGACGTGGAGTCGCTTATGTTAGAATTAGTATCGTGTTTGTTATCTCACGTGACCGAGCACGTGTACTTTAAATTGAACTATGGAATCTCTGTTTCAATACACGGCGTCACGAAATTTGTCGAATTACAACTCCGAAATTTATCGAACGGTATCCGTGCTCGTGCACAGCTACATATTTATAAACATTCTTTGCAGTGGCAGAAAAGAGGACCGCCCGCTGTTGCATTCGCAATCGAGTGTCGTTCGTGGCTACGGCTTCGAGGATCAAAGATATTTCAAGATATCAATCGAGTCACGATTACATATTTTATTGGTGCTATTCTTTTAATTACATTATCGTTGCTGGGTCAAGATGATGCAACGTTATTACTTTTTCGAGCGTCCACGGATATTTCGGTAGACCTCGTATAACACACGACAAA
Organism: Nomada lathburiana; assembly: GCA_963667235.1. Taxonomy (NCBI): domain Eukaryota; kingdom Metazoa; phylum Arthropoda; class Insecta; order Hymenoptera; family Apidae; genus Nomada; species Nomada lathburiana. The sequence continues at coordinate 12,487,355 of OY763906.1, forward strand.
AGCGTTATTAAATGTGAAGTGGATCGTGTCAGGGTGTCGAGTTCCCGATCATCGTAATACATTGACGCGTTCGAGTAAGAGGGTATTAATTCTGCACAGAAACGATTCACGACAGACTTGACGTGGATCCATGTAGGATGTATTTAAATTATAAATCGTGAAAATAATGTCCGCAGAAGAAAATGGTCGATAGCGTTCAAGTTACGCGCGAAAGAGTTTGGAGTAAACGTTGATACGTCTTTCGTGATTAATGGCTACTGAGTAAGAAATAAAAAGTAAGAAGTAAAAAGAAGAACGAATTTTGCGGGGCCAAATAAATAAAGAGGGGCGCATAAAAAGTCTATGTAAACGTGGTGCGTTTCTTTTTACGAAACGATTATAAATAATTCATCGAAGGGTGCAGGCGGCCTCTCGTTTCCTGTCTCCGTTTGTTTCTTGAAATCCGTATATCTTCTCGTGTATTTCACAGATCGAAATCACTTTTCTCCGCTTCGCTGTTTTATAATCGTGCCAGTACATTCGTCTATTTATTTATTCGTTTCTCAGACAGTCAACAGTTTCAAGATAGCACGGACGCGGCGTTTAGAAAAGAGCCGCAAACTGTAAATTATACGTACAACGAACGTTTAGCAACTTTTCACATCTATTTTCACCAGCACGTTTTAGTTGAATTTTTTTAACAGACACAAGATCTACCGTAAATAGTAAATATATCGTTCGCCAAAGGAGGGTTTCGAAAGACAGTTTCGAGAATGCCGACAGACACCTTGCACCCTTCTCAACTTAAAGCTAACGAATAAATATCTATTCGCCATTTCGATTCTCTATCGATGGCTCGTCGAGGACACTCCACTCTCCGAATCATGGTCTCTTCCCATTTCGTTCTCTGTCCGCCTCTTTGCGACAAGTCCTGCGCGTTTCGCAAGCTCTTCTGGGTTCCTATTTCACGGAGAGATTCGTTCGCGATCCAACGTGTTGGTTACAATTGAAAATAAATCGATCGTCGGTAGAGTTTCCGTCGAGGTTGTCCTATCGCGTACTACATACCTGCATAGCGTTAAAAGGATCGTACGATCGTGGATTGTCCCACCGAAGAATACTAGGAGCGAAACGAGGGAAACTGCGTCGGCAAAACGGATCAGGATCCCACCGAGCCAGTCGGATCGAACCCTGTCGCCTCTGTTTCGAACGAACAAATCTCGTCGCGTTTCAGAGAGGTACGGGTGCTCGCGTCGACCACGCAAGACCACTCGCAATTTTGACCACTCGCAGGTTACGTTGAAACACATACATATATTTGAAAGTTCACGGGTGAAATTGATTTTTGCGCAAGGGGGGTACACGATCGAGCGATTATTTCTCTATTCGCGGGGAACGATGCTCCAGCCCCTGCGCCTCGACACGAGAGCGAAACATCGTGCGGTCGTGGCTCGTAAGTGCACGCGCGCGCACTCCTCTGGTAGGTTCTCTTCTCGCGTCGGACAAGTGGAAATCGACTGAGAAATTCGAAAACGAGAGGAAGCATCGGCCGATTCGGAGTATAGGCAAGCCGCTCTATGTTCGTGAGCATTCTTCGTGGAGATCCGTTCGCGACCGCACGCGATTTTCGCTTCGGGTTGGAGGCTGAGGAGGATGCACCGCGAGGGATGCCGTTTATTTGTGCAGCTGTCGCTTGCGTCCCATGTTGCAGATCTTGAAGTGGCACAGAGTCATATCTGAAGAGCAAAACGATGGATTGAGAAAAATCCGCAAACTCTAGAGGGGAAAGGGGCGACGAAATTCGTGCGACTCCGATCCTAATGAAACGGGCCGTCCCTAATCGGTCAGCACGAGCTCGACGATCGTTTGCTTCGACTTGTTTTTCAACGAAACTGACGTCACGTGAATCAAACGTCAATTGGCACAATCGATTAGTTTACTGTCGTCGCGGTGCTCGCACGCTCCTCGTTCGCTGCACGAAATTTCCGTTGCCGATTTCCGCGCGGAGTCTAGAGAATTCTCTATCGAAATAATCGGGGGATTCGTTCGCACGATTATCACGCACTTCGGTTTACCGGACTTTTCCAGCGAATACGGATTTCGCTTTCCTCTCGATGGGATACAGCGTTAAGAGGCGAGGCACGTACGCGACGCCTATTCCTTAGTTAATTCCTCGGTTAATTCCTTTGGCGGGCGAACGAAGAACACACGAAGAACAGCTCCCAAAGTTCGTAAGACGAGTTTCCGTTCCGGAGATCGCGGCTGTCCTCGTCGTCTCGCGAACGTCACACAAATCTCCGTTTCTCTCGTGGAAACCGTCGCGCTTTTCGAGTCTATCCGCGTGCCAAACGTAGGCGGGCTAATCCGACGCGAAGGCTGTGGTCGGGAAAGTGGGCAAAAGGAAAATTCTGTCGTTGACATTTGCGAGGAAGATCGTAATCGTTCGCCGGTCGAACGAACACGGATACTCACAGCTTATCGCGGTGCGCTTTCCGGAACGCTGCGCCTGGCCAACCATGGCATTGGGCGTCGGAAGCTCCTCCGCGGAGTAATCGTCCGGCTGAATTCTTGCTCTGTCTTTCGATCTCGTCTCCAGCTCCGCCTGGATCATCATTTGCATGTCGTCCAGCGTTCTCTTCTCCTGGATCACCTGCTTCAGCCTGTTCAACAGTATCTGCGAAACACGCGAAAGTTTCGTCAGTCGATTCGACGTTCGCGATGGCGCGCCATGGCGTCGAGATACAGGGAAGAAAAAAAAAATAAAATAGCCAAGGAGCCGAACGGAGGAGACTTACGAGATTCTCGGCGTTGTTGACGAGGCTTTCGCTGTAGAGCAATTCCGCGGGGAATGGCTCCGGCTCTCCGACGACGAAAACGTTGTCGCTGGAGAAGCAGAACAATAGCGCCAGCAGACACAGGCCCGTTCGTTTCGCGCTGGACCTTCCCGTCATTCCCTTGATCCTCTTTATCGCTGAAAGAATCACGACGGACGTTAGCCGACGAAATGGCCTCGGATTTTCGACGCTCTTTAAATTTATCGCCCGCGCGACAGAACTATTCCTCCGTACACAGAATCGATCGGGACGTTGCGAGGCCAAAATCTCGTGGAAAGAAAGCGTCCGGTTATCTCGAGTTGTCCGAAATTCGGAAGTTTCGCCGTAGTTTCCGTTTTCGGCGAGAAAACATCGACGTATCTCGGTTCGCGTGGACGCAACAACGATAAGACGAATTGGAGTTTGGCCGCGACTCTCGTGACGTTCACCAACCCTCTCTTCTCTCTCTACCGCTGTCTCCTTTCGTGCTCGTTCCTCATCCATCATTCATTCGGGTCAGGTGTACGCGTTGAGAATCGAAATAACGGCGAAATAATGGCGAAATAATAACGAGAGTGGTCGTATAGATTGGCACCGTCGGTGATTGACGCGTCGATCGACGGAGAGTCGAACGGATTAGCTAATCTCGATATTCAAGGGAGGTGTTCATTTTCGCGCAGAACGCGCTATCAAACGTCGATTCGTATTCAAGATCGACAGCCCTGTTTTTCCTATTCTTCCTACCTACGGAGTTGTTCGGGCCAGCTGTTGCCGCTCGACTCGACTTATCGTTTCATCTTCGTCAGCGGACCGAGGAGAATTTACCCCAAATTTCGAGGGAGACTCTGTTTCCCCGTGCAACTATCAGTGGCACTTGTTGCGTTTCCGGATCACCGAAGGGAACGCACCCCCGTCTCGCTGGTAAACCGCGGGATCGATCAATTTCTCGATCGATCTCCCCTAGACCGTGCCCTGGACGTTTCGCGCGGAGCAATGGAATCCATCGACGCAGCAAAAGGAGACGGATCTCCTTCGTCGGTACAAATATAGCAGCGGCGTTCTTAATTGATCAAAGCATATCGCTGCTGCAGCGTAGCCCACGAAATTCTGTCGCATTAGTCTCGTTTATTAACCCTTTACGTTGACCCGCTTTTCACGGAACCCAAGCTATCCGTCTAATCTATCGTTACACCGAGCGCCGAATCTGAACAGATATGTATCGCAAGTACTGAATCTCGTAGCTGCTGCTGACCGATGCTCCTATTATTATTATTATTATTATTCATAAATGCCGAATCCCGCGCGTATTTAACCCTTGCGTAGGCAACCAGGTACCCAGTAATAATTTTGGTATGTTCTTCGCAAGATATTGCAAAACCACTCCGGATCTCCGATCTTTGGACACTTTCACGTCGATTCACGTTATGCGATAACAATGTATGCAAAATGTTTAACATAACCAAGCTGCAAAGTTATTCACCATTTTGATTGCCCACGCAAGGGTTAACGATAATCGTCTCTCACTTTTTCGCGCCGGTTGAAGAATGGAAAAAAAAGAAGCCGCGCCGAAAAACATAACGAGCGAAATTGGCCGACGATTGGTCTACGAACGGGACATCAGATAACTCTGTTCGTCGTGGATGCTTGTTTGCGATCTCGCGTAATCTTATCCAGGCCCTCTTCCGTACCCCGTCCCTCGGGACAGCTTATCGCGCAAAGGGATAATCCTCGATGACCCAAGAAACGCGCGCGAATTCATTCAGCCGAGTAATTTATCTGGCGACCCGTGTGGGTTGTTTGGACAGATAACATCGCTGGAGATGCGAGCAATTATATTTTACATAATTCGGCTCGGCTATGAATATCCCACCTACCTTTCGCGAAATCGCTTTGGCGGTTGCGACCAGTGTGCAAGTGGAATACGTATCGAATGTGCTTCGAATAGTACGTAAAACTACCTCTCGAGCGAACAAGCACCGCGATCGTTTCCCTTGCTCTTTTGTTCGTTCGTAAGAGAAAGGAAAAAAAGAACGGGAGACTTTCATTTCTCTCGTCATGCATCGACAAACTTAATGCGCATCCTACTGATATCTATTCGACGAACAATAGGCCTCGATCGCTTTTCGTTCGGCGTTTGCTACGAATAATGGCAAGCTAATGATCGTTCGACCGATCCTTTTTCTACGCGCGTACATACGCGGCACAATCGGCGCAGAATTTTACCTCGAGTCGCGTCGAGCTCATCAGCTGGCAGACACAATTTAGTCCCACGAATCTCGGTTCGGTCGGCGGACATCGAATTCCAGCCGATTGTCCGCGGGAGTCGCGGTTCACGGCTATCGCCGTCGATTGAATCGTCGATTGAATCGTCGATTGAATCGTCGATATCTGTATTAAAAGATCACGCAAAGTCGTCTCGTAAACAGAATCATCAACGATCAACGATCGACGATCGGCCGCGAATAAAACGAATCAACGAGTCGAGGAGGAAATGCTCCGTGCTTGCTCTCTGCCAGCCGAACGACAAATTTCCTTCTAATCCTACCTTGTTTGGCACTTGGAAACGCTCCTCTCGACGAGGACCTCCACGGGAAATGCTTGAACAATCGATCGAGATCACAGCGGGAGACGCGACGGTGCTCGTCCCTGTCGATTATCTCCGATTCTCTGATCGTTGGAGGTAACGTATCTCGAACAGTTTTCGGCGGGACGATGCTAACGCGTAAAGTGAGCAGAGAGGGCTGTTGCACCCTCTATTATACCCTGAACCGAATCCTCCACCACCCGTCAGCTAGCCGCACCTCCTACCACCTGTAGGTCCACGCTACCACAGGGATACCACCGCGTAACACGCCTACGTGCATGCCATTTCTCCCACCCTCGCTTTCCCCTTGCTTCCTTTCTTTAACCAACAATCCCGGGAAAACCTGAAATCTTTTCTATTCGCGCTAGGAAGCCCGAGAGCTGGCCACTCGCGGCGCGTGCGACTCGTATTTTCCCCGGCACAATTCTATTCAATGTTAGAAGCTTGACGTCAGCGTGCGCGTCTATTGTCGCCGTCTCAATCTTTTAACCGACGCGCAAGGATTTCGCGATCTAGAACAAACAAAAAGAGTACACGCAGAATCGAACGATCCGCGGCCTGGCGCGAAGTTAAATAATCGATTTTCGACGGCACCGATGAATCGTCCGCGAGAGAAGTAGAAAAAACAATCAGAGCTTTTAGCTCGACGAAAATTTTTCCACCGTAAATCCGCGCCGCTTCTCTCTACCTCTGTTCTCGCAGACTTGCGTTTGCCGCCTCGCGGAAACTTTTCTTAAATGGTATCGTGTCCCGACGGTTCTTATTTTACGAACCTGCCCGTTCGCAGTGTCGAACAATTTATCGATATTGTACCGCTTAATCGTCGCCGCCACGAAAGAATTCCATACGAGCGAAATGATTGCCGCCGCCGCGCCGCGAGTCGAATCATCGAGAAACGGCCTCCCTTGTCGCGTTTCGCGGTTACCCGCCGGGGAAGAAAATTCATATTTGCGCGAACGTATATTTTGGCAAAGACGCGTCGCAGCGGATGATAACAAATGCGGAGACGGCATAGCGTACTGAAATAGAACGGAATAGAGTAGAATAGGTCTGTTGGAGCTCGCCTCGGCTCGAGGCGGATCCGGTTTAAGTGGTATGAGTGCAACAATGATCAGACGGGCTCGACGCGGCTCGGTGCAACGCGGCGGACTGAATTCGAGGCGAAGGGCTAAATGAATCGCGCGGCAAGGAAGGGAAAGGGAGGGAAGGAAAGGAAAGGAAATTTTCTGCAAGGGGCAAAGAGAAACCTGTTCGTCGCTGTCCACGGTAGTTGTCCAGAGAGCAGCGACGATCGTCGTGCGCACTTGGAAGTTCGCTGCTATTTGCCAGAGTTTCGATACGGCGCGTCCATGTCGACCAATCGGCGCGTTAATTGACAACGACTGTCTCTCGTTTCTTATCGGCTTCGTTCAATTAACGGCGTCCCCTTATCCGCGTGATTCTCTCTTTTCTCGTATCGCTCGGTAAATCGTACGCCCGGCAAAATGGCGGATCGAAAGCCCGCTCTCCTTGCGCCTTCCGCGCTGCGACATTCTTTTTGCGTCGATCCGCGTCCACTCGTTTCGAAACGATTAACTTTCCATTATTTCCCCGTTTTCTTTGTTCTCCTCTTATTCCAAGAAATTTCGATAACCGGAGCAACGCGTTCGTCGTGCTCGCTCGTTTCATCTGGATATTTTTAGGAGGCAAATGCTCGAGAAGCAGCGAATTTCGAAGCTCCAATGAATGACGCAATGCGATCGAAGAGGCTTCGTGGAAACTGTATTGCGACGCTAATCGCGATTACGATAATTGGCGGGTGCACTTCGAGAATTATCTCCGATGCGAGTGTTGTTCTCTTTGCACAAGTGGAATAATACAGGATTGATATCGGTGCGAGTTCCTCGCGCTGGATTATCGTCGATGAAGTCAGCCAATGAATGTCAGACTCGCGTAAGATCGCAAATCGGCGCGCTATTCTGTCTTCTTTTTCAGCGATCGAGTACTCGCTCGATTCGAACGGGACGGACTTCTTCCTCCTCGAAGATCTGGCGCTCGTCGCGCGTGCATCGACGACAAATTAACGTTCTCGTCGTTTCTCTTGTGCGTTTCAGGCGATGTCGGACGACGAGAGGGAAGCGGAGAAGCCGTTCGCGGTGGAGCGGGCGAAGACTGGCCGAGCGAAATGCAAGAAGTGCAAGTGTCCGATAGAAAAGGACACGGTGAGGATCGCGAAGCTGATCGCGAATCCGTTCTCCGACGGCAAGATGAAGGCGTGGCATCATACGAGCTGCCTGTTCGAGGTGTTTGCCAAGCAGAGGGCCACCACCAAAAGAATAGACGACCCCGACGAGGACATAAGCGGGTGGCAGAACCTCTGCGCCGAGGACAGAGCGGCGATCCTTCGAAGGATCGAGGACTTTGAAAATTCCTGTAAGGGTTGCCCACGTTCGTTTTCGCGGAAATTTTTCTCCGTTTCGCGGTGATCTCGACGCGCGAACGACTCGCCGGTGAAGGAACGTGGTTTCGACGAACAAGTTCGTGCAATTTCCGTCGGGGCGAAAAGACCGCGGTCATCTCTGTCCTCGCTGTTATCGCCAGGCAGCAGAAACGAGCGTTTTAATTGCCGTTCAATTAAATCGGTAATGTACAAATTGTACCCCATAAATCATCCTTCGAGCATTATCACCTACTAGAGCGATCGCTCGGTCGATGATTTACGTTGCAATAAACTGGCCCCTCGTTTCGCCGATTATTGCTCCTATTGTTATTATTATTATTATTATTATTATTACTATTATTACTATTATTACTATTATTACTATTATTACTATTATTACTATTATTATTAGTAGTAGCAGTAGTAGTACGATTATTGTTACGGCCGTAAAAGATTATCGCATCGCGCGTATTATAATAGATTGCACGCTCTGCCTTCGCGTTGCTGCCGATTTCTGCATCTAACTAGCAAACTGTAACCGAGCAGCTTCTTCCTTTCAGCTCCGTTCAAGAAGGCTCCGAAAGGCGAAGCGGAGAAGAACGATTCCACTGACTCGAAGAAGCGCAAAAGTACACCCTCGAAGGAGCACGAGTCGAGCGTTAAGAAAAAAACAAAGGTACCAAGGATGGACGACGCGTCGAGTGCATCCGGATCGAAGGAAAAATCAAAGGACGCGTGGAAACCGACGAGGGACGACGCGTTTCTGGAATTTCAGCGGGTCTGCGGAGCCGTGGCCAGAGTCGACGCGTATACCGACAAAACGGAAATCGTGAGAAAGATGTTGACGAAAGGATGCGACGGCGGTGAGTTCCAAGATCTGAACGCGGGTCGACCGCGGACCGAATTCGTTGCCATCGATGCGTAGGCGTGCCGAATTTCGCGTCGACCCGACACGAGCGAGAGCAAACGGTTCGACCGAGTTCGAATACTGTTATCGATATTCCGGAGGCTTCGTCGAACCGTGATAATCGAAACGATCGGCTCGGACCCGGGGTTCGAGTCGCTCGCGCCTTCCGAGCAAATATATTCCTGCTTTCTCCGCCCCCATTTCCCTTTATCCCTTCCCCGCGATTATTTTCCCTAGCTCGCGAGTTTTCTACCTCCTGACACCCGCGCTCCCTTCCGTTTCTCCGTCGTTCTCTATTTGTTTCTGGCCGCTGCGTCTTTTCGTCGAGGTCGGACAAATACGATACCGGAATCGGATACAAGGAGACCATTAATCAATCGACCGTGCAGTAGATTCCCGCTGCAGTGCTCGCGAGTGGAAGATTTTTTCGCGGTTATCTGACTCCTCGAGACGCGGAATTCACGTAACCCGCGGGTCATTTTTCGGCGACCGCCGCGCGCCTTTCGTTTCGAACATAGCCGCGTCCACTCTGCGCTCCTCTCCGCGTTTCACGAATCGCCGCGCGAAAATTGTTTTTGCAGAAACTGAGGCGAGTTAACTTCCGACACAATAGAAATTACGGTTCGTTGATTTCTTCCCCGCGTCATACGTTTGACCCAGTGTTCTCCGCGCCTATCGGCTCGTGAAACTTTCCGCTTGCCGGGGCACCGTCCATCGGTTCGCGAGCATCGCGTCCAAAACTGCGTCGAGAATAGTCGCGTACTTACTGCAATTCAAACCTTTCCCGTTGGTGATGCTGTGGCCCCTTCTGTTTGAAATGCGAACGGTTAGTCCGCGACGGGAAGAGAAAGGGGAAGAAAAGAGGGCAGCTCCTCGAATGCTTCTTCGTATCGTAGGTAACGCAGTTGGTAACGCCTTCCCTGTAGCGAAAATCGGTCGGACGATTCGCGATGTTTGCTAGGCAACGGGTCCTGTCACTGTCCGGGCAGAAAATTGCCGCTGGAGTTCACGTGCGTGCACGATCGATCGGTCGATCGGTCGATCGGTCGGTCGGTCGGTCGGTCGGTCGGTTCACCCGAAAGACGACTTTGCTCGCGCTGCGCTAAACGTACGGTAAACTACTTCTGATACGCGCCACGCATTCACCGTTTTGCAACTATTAGCCCGGATAGACTGTGCTCTGGTGTCTTATAAGCTTAGCTGTCCCCACCTAATCAAGTTCGATATGTAAACGCGATGTCGAGCCCCTTCTCGCACAGCCAGCTTGGCTCCAGACGCTCGTCCGTTCTTTCCCCCTTTCTCCACGCGCCTCTTACCTCCCTCTCGCCGATATTCCTTCGTTATCGTACGCCACGCTAGCCTTCTCCCTCTTTTAATTCGCGACCTCCCGCTCTTTCTCTTCTCGGCAGCCGCTCGCGCGTTCACCGATTATTTATATCCATCTCTAGATTATCCTTTCCAAGATCCTCTCCGCCGTTTATCCTTCGCTCCGAACTGTCGTCCAGCCGAATACGACCGAGGGACCGAGAATTGAACGGAGGTGTACGGCTTATCGGCGATCCGAGTTCGTGGATAAGCGTGAAGCATAGCTGCTGGCAAATTGTTTCTACGCTTTGCTGTCGGCGCTGCCGATCTAGTAAGATAATTCGCGTTTCAATGGACGCAATACGATTCTTTTATCGCAAATCTTGTTCATTCGAGTACGCGGCGCCTAAATCGAGGACGCTCTCGCCTCAATGGTGCTCGTACGTGCAAGCCGCGTTATCGTCTCGATGTTAGATAAGTCGGGCGGCTCGGGGATGGTACCCGTTTAGGAGTCGCCAGAAATTTTTTTTGCTCGATCCGTCAAGCTTCTCAATGGCTCGGGCGAGGGGAAGAGAGAAAGGGAGAGCGAGAGATCGGGCAACAGGCTTGCCAAACTCGATGCCGGCGAAACGATTGACCCGGTACCCTCGAATCATTGTCTCCTACGATAGGCCACGTCGAAGCGTCGCCTTACGTGCCGAGGACATTGGGATACGCGTACACGAGCCTGCGAACGATGGATGCCCGATCTATTTTCGAGGCCAGAGAGTTTAACGACCGCGCGCACGTCGCGCTGGTACATTTTTCAGGTGCGACGCAGCCTACAGAACCTTCACGAATACTCCGGGAATCTGGAGAACGAGGATAAGAGAACTAACGAATGCGCGTTTATCGGGCCTCGCGCGATACCGCGTTATCGGGACTTGCGGCGCCAATCCCTTCTAGAACGGGGAACGATAAGCGCATAAATACCGTAGGCGCAGGTCGCAGCAGGACACGATCGATGCTCGAAAAACTAGGTAAAAAGAAGAGCTTTCGAGTTTCGTCCGTCGAGTCGGACGGCCGGGATTACGACACGCGCGCAGCAGAAATTTACTTTGGGCAATCTTCGATGGAGTTGTACGTGCTCGACTCGATTGCGTTCGGGCGTCCAAGGTGAGGAGCCGAGAAGAAATTACGTTCGAGCGCGAGATCCGAGGATTTTCCTTTGGAACGAGGGTTCGCGAGCACGGATTAAAGGGGAAAGAGATATAGATAGAGAGAGAGAGAGAGAGAGAGAGAGAGAGAGAGAGGGTAAAGGGGGAGAGGGAGGAGAAATGAAATCATAGCTAACATTCTCGCGGCCCGCGCCCCTTCTCTTTCCGTAAGCCGTGGAAAATCTCATTGAAGCGAAGCCGCGTTATCGTTTGCTCGCGGAACTACACTCTGTACGAGTGGTGGCATCGCCGGTGACCTCTGCCTATCGTTCTCGCGTTTCCTTCGGTCGATCGATCATTAATTACCGCTCCCTTCTTTAATCTGCGAATGAAGTCACCTCCGTTTTTACGAGGCAACGTCGACGCGTTCGTTCCCCGCGAACCTCGAGGAATCTGTCCGGCAGCTGCCCGGCGAAGAAGAGCAAAAAGAAATTCAATTGACCGTCGCTCGAATCGCACTTCTTTTTTCAATCGTCTAACCAGATTCCGTCCTATCTGGCCGCGTTATCGTCGATCCTCGTTTCTTCTCCTCCGGCTCCTCGTCGCGTGCGAGGGGAAGCGACGAACGGGATCGTCGTTTTCGGTGGGACGCGCGTGCGAGAGGTCAAATCGGCTTTTCAAGAGTTATCGACCGTCGTGTCGTGCCGCCGATCGTTTGTCGCTTGCGACATCCCCAATCTTCTGTGCCGCTTTTCAGCACGCCCGCACGCCCGCGAACCCGTACAGAATTTTCTTTCCTCTCCACGACCCTATCCGTCGACGCAGAGACGCATAGATCCTACCTATTTCTACGCGCGCATCTCCACGAAATAGTTTCACCGATATCCGACGCAAGTCCGACGCGATACGGATCGACGATACAGAATCTACGCGGTTCCCGGAACGCAAAACGCGCGCAAGCCGGTCAACAAAAATATTATTAAGCACGAGCTCGGGGTATTTCGTCATGCCCGAGAAAAGGAATATTCCTAGAAATCTCTGCCGCCTTTTTGCGCGCCTACCACCCCCTTTGCGATTACGAACAAGATCGGTCATTGAGTTTTCCTCGTTTCTATTACGCAACGACCGTTCGTAGAGGCGCGTAGAGGCGCGTAGAGGCGCGTAGAGGCGCGTAGAGGCGCGTAGAGGCGCGTAGAGGCGCGTAGCTCGCTCGACAATTCAATCGGACAGACAAAATGTCGCCGACCGATTCATCGGAACCGCCGTCCGGAAGCGTCCGGAAGGCGAGTCTCCCACCAAGCTCTCTATGTCGCGTGACGTCTCGTGGTTCGCGGCTCGTCCTAATCGAATTGCATAGCTCTATTCGTTGCAGTGTCCCTGATCGAGATCGACCGCCCAATAATGATCGCTAGAACGATCGGGCATTCTTGCAATCTTCTGCCGAGGTGGGGTCGAAGGAAGAAAAGACTCCGAGAGGAAGAGGAAGACGCGGCGGCGGGGGGCCCTCCGGAGTAACTGTGCCAAATCGCGGTGACTTTCCGCTCGGTCTAACGTCTAATGCGCTTTCGCGAAAAATTGCGGCACGCTCCACTTCCAAACTATGTACTTACTATAGAATCTCCATGGTTTTCTTCCACCTCGGACGGACCGATACAGAACGGTCAAAGTGGAAGCCGTTGGGAGCCGCGAATCGTGCAACAAGTTGCCCGCTCGCGACTCGAGGCACGGACGGCCCGAAAGTGGAAAGGATGACGCGATAGCGTTACGTTATCTGAGTTTGCGACAGCTTTTTTCGCGGCTGCCCGCTGCGAGGGCGTTCGAAGAGGTGTGTATCCCCGTCGGCCAATTGGCTGGCCGATTGGACGAAATCGCCGCCGATAAACCCGCGACGATTGCTCAGCGGCGGAGGACAGTCGCGGAGGTGAAGCCTCGATAAGCTGTTACGCGATGAATAGTCCCGCGACAAGGTGCTTCGTATGTCGCGCACACGCAACGTAAACACCGCGATAATTTCGTATTTTTATAGGCTACTTGTTTCGGCGATAAAGCGGAGGACAGAGGTCAGGGACTCGGCCGTCGAATCTCTAATTAATTCTTTCGTTAGCCGGAGAAATTCGATCGGAGCGTTACGAAACAGACCGCGATCGCTCCCGAAGCGAGGGCAGGTGGGTTCGGATCTCGTTGACCCGCGAAGCGCTGCTGTTCTCGTTAGGGTAAAAGGGGAACGAACAAAATGCCTCCGGTCGGTGCACACTTGCAAACGGCAGAGCGGAAAGTTACGAGGCGATAGCTGCGCTCGATAACCAGCCCCCGATCGTGGACATTTCGTCGGACGGCATTCGGCTGAACCTGATTTTCTTTCTTCTCCTGGCAGCCTTCTCCGTCTTGGTCTTGACATTTTTCCCCCGTTTTCAGACGGTTTCAAGAGCGACGCGAAGCTCTGGTGCAGAATGCTGCTTCCCGGGGTAGCGAAGAGGGTGTACAACTTGCAGAGCAAACAGCTGATAAAACTGTTCTCCCGGGTACTGCTCCAGGACGAAGACGAAATGCTGGGGCACCTGGAGCAGGGAGACGTGGCTGAAACCATTCGTGTATTTTACGAGAAAAGCGTCGCGGTCGAAGCAGCCAAGCGAAGTGTGCTCACCATCCAAGAGGTAAACCTACCCCCTATTAATCGAGGAAATCCACCGGGCGAAAGATATACGTTCTCGGGGATAAAGAGATCGCGCTTTTTCTTTGCAATTTGCCGCGTTCGCAGAAACAAATGACGCCCATAAGTCTGTTCCTTTTCTCGCGATGAAAGAAACGAGCAGATGGGGGAGGTCGCTTAAAATTCAATTGGCACGATCATTTGTCCGTCTGATCTTTCGCCGGTCATTCTGATCTCCTCGTTTCGTTTTGCCAATGCGAATAACGATAGAAACGGCGAGGCGTCGAGGCAACATTTACTCGAGTAAGAATGTCACGATCAAAGTTGCATAAAGTTGTGCTCGTGAGAGGGATTCATTTGATACGCTAGGCCTTGTCGAGACTCGGCCGGATTACCACTAGGATTTATCGATCAGCCCACTTCGAACTTTCATATTCCATCTCGAGAGATTCTCGACGCCTTACCCATAGAGATTCTTCCTGCAAAATAAATTGCAATTTCTTAAACCTTGTCGCCATTGACGCGGTGTCGACGAAACGCGACTAAAATCTTCCTCCTGTTTAGGTGGACGATTTCCTAGAGACGCTGTCGCAATTAACCAGGGAGGACGATCAACTGCACCACTTTCGATCGGTAATTTCCAGGTAAGCTTCACGGTATTCCCTCCTGTATTTTTCTATCCGCTTTTGTTCGCGAAGGTGAAAGTGTCGCTCGCTTTTCAGATGCACCGCGGACGATTTAAAAATGCTTGTCCGGCTGATCAAGCACGATCTAAGGATAAACGCCGGCCCGAAGCACATGTGAGTCGATCAAGTGTACTGCGCGAAGCAGAGTTTCGGGTGGCGAGCAATCCTTTAACTGTTTGATAAACCTTTGCAGATTGGGAGCAGTTGACGACCACGCGTACGAAGCATTTCAAACGTGCAGAGATTTGGATAGCGTCATTGAACGATGCTTGCGAGGCGCCTCGAAAGCTGGAAAATCCATCACCTCCGACGACAAAGTTGCCCTTACCCTTATGACGCCTGTTCTACCCATGCTGGTAACCCCTTTCATTCTAGGCTAAATCATTCCGAAACGGTAGTCGTAAAAGTGTCGAGTATTGACCGCAATACTCTCGAACTCGTACAGGCGGAGGCTTGCAAGTCCATCGAGATGGCGATGAAGAAGTGTCCGCATGGGATGCTGTCCGAGGTGAAGTACGACGGAGAACGGGTTCAGGTGCACAAAAAGGGGAACGAATTTCGTTACTTCAGCAGATCCTTGAAACCCGTGCTCGCTCACAAAGTAAATGCGCATCCTGTTTCACCTGTACGCGCGTTTGAAATATCTTACACTGCAATTTGCGTACGTTCTCCTTCGTTCCAGGTGAATCTTTTCAAGGATTACATCCCGAAAGCCTTCCCGGATGGCGACGATCTAATTCTAGACTCGGAGGTTCTCATGATCGATAGCACAACTGGCCAGCCTTTGCCATTCGGTAGCCTGGGCATTCACAAGGTTCGAACACCGACGAACTCTTTGCTCCGGCTTCCCTTTATATTCAAGGTCTTTTCCCTTCTTTATTTCTCTCGCAGAAAGCGGAATTTCAGGACGCCAACGTTTGTCTGTTCGTCTTCGACTGTATCTACTACAACGGGGATGTTTTGCTGCACAAGTGAGTCGAGGGCATTTGTTCGTTCTCCTAGGGTTGCACGGTAATAAAGAGCGTTCTACATGTTTTTCGTAGATCTATGGCGGAACGGAGGAAAATTCTATCGAAGAGGATGACGGAGATACCGAACAGAATAATGCTGTCAGAGGTTCAGAAAGTTCAAGTAAATCATTGCACGGTTGCATTCGTCCTATTCTACGATATCGTTATCAGAGCTTACTACAGCAGCGATCGTTTCAGAATCCTCAGGATTTGGCGCGAATGATTGCAAAGGTTTTCAAACTGGGTCTCGAGGGTCTGGTCCTGAAGGATATACACGTGCGTATTATCCTTTACATGCTGCTTGCCCGTTATTAATTTAACGTTAATCGATGCTTCGACTACTGGTAGGGCAAATACGAGCCAGGTAAGAGACACTGGCTGAAGGTAAAAAAGGACTACTTGTTCAACGGGGCTATGGCCGACAGCGCAGATCTCATCGTGCTTGGCGCATGGTATGGAACGGGAAACAAAGGTTCGCGCCGTTTCGTCATTTAACGTTAGCTTTTTCGTTTATTCAACCGCCACGCGATAAGTTTTATTCTTCTAATTTGGGCGCACACCTTCCGTTTCTTCAGGCGGCACGATGTCCATATTTCTCATGGGCTGTTACGACGAGGATCGAGGCAGCTGGGTAACAGTAACCAAAGTAAACACCCGTTTATTTCACAACGATTAGCTCCGGCTTCGTAATTGCATACGGTTGGTAATTTCATTGCGCGACAGGTACACACCGGCCACGACGACGCGACTCTGGCGATGCTTCAGGACGAGCTCGATATGGCGAAAATAGGTAAAGATCCGGCCAAAGTACCATCTTGGTTGCGAGCCAACAAACCCATGATTCCTGATTTCGTTGCGAGGGATCCCAAGGTACATGTCAACTTCGTTCGATCCTCTGCCGAGAATGGATCTATAGGGGAGCTTTCGTTGCGAATTTCAGAAACAGCCCGTGTGGGAAATAACCGGGGCCGAGTTTACCAACCAAGGTGTTCACACGGCCGACGGGATTAGCATCAGGTTTCCACGAGTAACGCGTATACGCCACGACAAAGACTGGTCTTCCGCTACGTCCTTAAAGGAACTACGACGTCTTTTCGAGCAGAGATCCGACTCGATAGATCTTAGCCTTCTTCTGCCCTCGAGCTCCGAGGGTGCGCAGGAACTCGAGGATAAAGAAGCTGCTACGAAAACCGAGAGGAGCTCGAAGTCTTCGTTGGTAAAGAAAATTCCTTCGACCGGAACCGCGACTCCGTCGCAAAGGCCTCGCGCCGCTAGGAAAAGCGGTCAAGCCGGTGTAAAATACATTCCTCAGGAGGTAATTCGAGGAGGAATATGTGGCGATGAGAAAACGAATGCGACGAATACGGATGACGAGGAACGGCCAGAGTTTTACGCTTTCGTTAATAGAGATGTATGTCTTCGATTTGATGTCGCGCGACGGCTAGCTTCTGCACCCTATTTATTCTAACATATTGTCCACGTTCGCTCATAGTATATAGAGTATTCAGCCGCTGGAACTCCATTAAATTGGATCGAGGGGCGACGACCACCGAACGGTCTTCCGTCAGATGCGAAGCCATTATCCAATCTGACGGATAGCGAAATGGTATGATCGACGGAACAAAGGCAGCTCTATTGTTATGAAACAAATCCCCGTAATCTCCTCATGTGCAACGAAATAATAACAATTGCAGAGGTCCAACACGGTACTGAGGGGAGCCGTCGTCTGTTTGGCGCCGGGTTTTAAGGAGAGTCGGCGAAAGTACGCCCGCAAATTGCTCAAAACGTATCCTTTTATTGCGCGTAGGGGTGAAATCCCCTCCTGGTCATTTTTCTGCAGAGATTAAGCTTGTCAGAAAATTAGAGTTTGACTCGACTGGTCCCGTTGAATCGGCCCGGTCCGCAACGACTTGGGGGACGTTTCTTAATTACTTGGGGGGCGGGAATAGAATCCAGCGAAATGGGTTGCTGTCTCGTGGTACGTAAACCACACACGCAACACCACGGGGAGCACGAAAATGGAGCACGGGCTTTTCTTTTGCGTCTCTCCCTCGAGGAGGATTTAAAGGAGGCGACACGCTTAACGACCGTGTCGCGAGAAAGGAATCAGCGCGACGTTAGGTAGTTCGTTTTCTAGAGCCACTCACGAATAGTTGCGCTTCTCTCTATGTGCGTGATGATTCGAGTCGAACTCTCTCTCTCCCATAAACTTTGATTTTTCTTAATCACCGCAAAATCGATATCGATATCAGTCTTGGGGCGAAAGCGTTAAAGGATACCGAGAGATCCATGTGCTCTTACGTTGTTCATCCTGGCAGGAAGATCCTGTCCTCTGCTGTTCACGTACGTATCGCGTTCTCCGATACCTTCTGTTATTAGAGAGTTTTGGAGAACACGTGTCTCGAAAACGGAGCAACCGTGATTCTAATCAGTTTTTTGAATCGAGTCAAGGTTCAGGGATGGGTAGAAAACTAAAGGTGCGCATCGTGACGCGAGGGAATATGGGGGAAAACGGTGATCGTTTTCGATCGCGCCGATAATGGTGGCGTTTTAAAACGATCGTACGAGCTGGGACGCGATAACAGAATTACAGCTGGTTAACACCGTCACTATCTCCGCCGTCGTTCCTGCACGCCAGCGTCGGCGTTAAGCGGATTCCGGCTTCTGGAAGTTGTCAGCTCCGTTAATCGTAGGAGCCAATTTCTCGTGTCGGCTGCCGCCGGTAATCTTCCGCTGCCTATCGAATGCGAGAGTTCGTCTGATCAGTGGATAAACCTGGACGCAAATCCTCTTCCTTCCTTCGTTCCTTCCTCCCTTTCTCCCATACTTGATGTTGCTTACCTTGACGCTTCCGACTTCTAGGAGTACGAAGATGTACCCAAGATGGCGAGACACGTGAGCATTTCCTGGCTGGAAGAGTCTGCTTCGAACTCGGAGGTCCAATGCGCCGGAAATTACGCGGTGGAGCTGACCGCGGATTACTGTACCTGTCCCTGCCTACATCGATAACGTTCACTGGAGGCTGCGTGCCGTCGTTCTTTTTTCATAGTTCTCAGATTCGCGTGTCCACAGCTGCGATCCTCTGGACGCGACCTTGGTCGCGAACGAAGGAAACTTCCGTCGACTTGCGAGTTCGTCGAGCAACATTCGTGTTCTCCGTTGTAGCAAACGTATCGAGCCGGTGAATCCGTACAAACGTTGCCCGCACGCATGTTATTTCGTTCGCATTTTGCAGACGATCGTTGCTCGGTCAGATCTATTGGATACCATGGGACGCGTTTTTATCCTATGGAAAATCCGTTTCCAATTGTAATTGAGACTGCGAATGTATTCGGAATAGAAGGATTACTGGAATCGATCGTGGCTGGTTTAATTACTTTCTTTACCGCTTACGCGATTCCATACAGCAGAAATAAATTCTTTATTGAATGTTCTCCACTAATTACAGCCACCGCGCCTGCGAACGTAAATTCTGATTTGACAAGGACGTTGCGTCACGCTGCACTTTATTTACGCGCGACAGAAATTCAAGGTGGCTGATCGCTATATCGCGAGGACCCGTCGTCTCGCTAATCTACCATATTTTATTTTTTTAAAATAACGAATACAAGGTTTCGTGAAAAGTGGCTCCGTGTTAATTTACATCCGCGACATTTCACTTAAATGTTTAATACATATATATCTTTTTACTTTCTGGTAACGTTATTGCGATGCTATTGGCGCGAGAATTGGGGTGAATCTTATCGGAGCAGCAAAAGTTTCCACGGAGAGCGATCTAATCCGAATCTGAACGTATTCCAGAGGGTGGAACGAGGGTTCGGCCGGAGCCGGGACTGTGCTGGTCAAGCTGGGCTCGACCTTTTAAGTTTAAAAGCTAGCACCGGACAAAAGAAAGTACAGAGACAGAGGGAGAGGAAAGCGCGATGCAGGTCTTCTGGCCAGCTGGTCGTGTTTTATTTGCCGAAGCAGGAGACAGCGTTGAAAGCGCACTGCTTCCAATAGCTGCGCTTACGTTGAAGGTCCCCGATGTCCAGCTGGTCCCGAAGACGTTTCACGATCTGCTTCGTGAATAGGTAATTGATCAGTGCCGTCTCGATGCTGCCGTCGTCGTCCACCAGCTGAAACAGACGCGTTCGATGTCTCTTGGAAATCGAAACACTTTATCTAACAATGAGTGCGCCATAAACGGCACAAATGGCTTTCGCTAACGTCGTTTAACGTCTCGACACGAGGAAATGTTTGAGGCGCGAGTTGACGTATTCCCTCGGGCGTTTTGTAAAAATGAACCGGAAAGAAGCAAAGAGAAATACCGTATCTCCTTACGCCACAGGACGCAAGAATGAAATTCTTCGATGATTATTTAAACTCTCGATTACCAGCGCTTCGTATCTCGCTTACCGTTAACGAAACGTAACGTCTCTATAAAGTGGGAGAAAACCCGAGAGGATAATGTCGAAAGTCGTGCATTCTACCCTGCAATTAGCTTCGCGCCGAAATGAAAGTTTGTGCCCCGGATTCGGCAAACATTATCCTTACGGGTCGTTCGAATAATTGATAGAAATTTCATTGGCCGTAAAGGAGTGCATCGCGGGGTAATACGCGAGCGTGCAAATTCTATTTCTGCGTCCGTGTGCTCCCTTATCGAATTTCTTTCCGCTCACGATGTTTCGTACCGCTGCAGCGCTGGCGCAAAAACTGTGTTAACGCGTTCCAGTGCGCGCAAAGTAACGCGATTTTTTTCTCGTGGTCGACAGAGTTCTCTGCATTTAGAAATATCGGCAAAAGGTGTGCACGTTCGCGCGAACAATAAGTTAGGATAAATACGCGCGTGCAAAGTGGAACGGAAATGCAGTACGCAGATCGCGGTGGATGAATGAAATGTTGCGTTGCAAATAAATGAAAACGTTCGTTGTCGAAACGTTTAAAGATTTGCGAAGGGAAATCGTTGGAAAACGAGTCTACGCGACGTCGACGGAGCGACGCAACGCGGTCTACCACGCTAGGGAAACGGTTAGTCTGACGTTTATTAAGTAGTCGAATCAACGTGGTTCGCGGCGGACAACCGACCGCTAACTGAAATCCGATTGCAGTTGCCGAGCTATCGATTATCGGATCAGCTGGAAATTTATCGGCCTTCCGTTGAACGAAACGACGCTCTTTATCGTACCTCCTTCTTATGGCGGTGCGCGAAATGTCGTCGATTATTCAGAATTCGATTCTGACCTTCGATACGCGCATCAGGATCGTCGTCGCAGTTCCAATTTCTCGCGCGAAATATTGTCCCTCTGCTATCCTCTCTGCGAGGGACGAAGGGAGGAGAGAGAAACGTTTCCAATAGAGGTTTCCGTCATTTCACGCGATATCGGCTCGCCCCCGATGTCTATTTTCCGTAACATACATACATGCATGCACGATGATATCGAGTTACGGCAAATTCCTCCGGCTGTTTAAATGCTTAAACGAACTAAGCTCGCGTTGCAGCTACATAATGCACGTACGTCGCACGGGATAGCATATTTGCAATTCAAACGTGTTATGCGGGAGTTACGCAACGAAACGGCCTGCGAGCAAGGTGGAAGTTTGCGCGACAAATGAGAAAACACTGGGGAAACTAGTGTCGCATCGCTTGATAGAACCTCCAGAGGGAATGCTGAAAAATTCGTGCAAGGGGGCTCGCCTCGAGGGAGTCGTTGCAATTTTGATTTCTTAACCGATATTGTATGTTATATCGTCGAGGAATGCGATATTACGTAGCAGTAGTAGCCCAAACGACGCGGCGGGAGGCAAGAGGAAGAACGTTCAGCGCAATATTCTTGCTACGGCAATTTGCTTTACGATTCGTTGCGACAGATAGTCGTCTTTTTCTGTTTCTCAGCGCGCTTCTAACCCGGCAAATACTCTTGTCCCCCGAACAGAGAAGAAATTGAATTTATCGCTTTGAAATGCTATCCGTGAAGGGGGTATTCGATTCTTAAGCAGCGGTAAATCGCTCGAAAACGTTCAGCAAAGGTCGAGATCTCCTTTGACAATTAGCCGTGAACATTTCTTTCGTCCGCGCGCTTCGACGACACGACTCTTCTCTCTGCGACTGTCCAAAGTCGACGAATGAAAATTGACCGAATTGTATGCCGGTTTTACGGAATATCGTGCAACTGTTTCGAGAGTAGCAACTGGCTCGAAGATTAATTCTTTTTTCGATACAATTCAGGCAGCTCCCAGCAGTACAGCGGAATGGAAACGCGTACAGCGTTTGTATTATTAGCTTGCCATAATATTCGTGAACGCAGAGGAGCAATAACGCGACTCGACTATGCGACTATATCGGGACAAGCAGATCCTTTGTCTTTGACCATCGAGAGGACGCGCGTGATTAAACCCGTATCTATGGATTATTAGGAGCAATGTTAATTGCGCAGTTAGCGTCGCGGTAACATTAACGTGAGAAATTCATCGACGTTCCAAACTAGAAATTCCCAATCCTCGGCACCGGTATTATAGCACGGCCACCCACCCGTTACCCCTGCGAATCGCGCAAAAAGGATTGCCGGGCAATGGGGAACACGCGTATCTGAAGGTTGGAATAATTGAAAAGTTTCACCCGAGTTAAACTCGCAGAGATTTCGATCGGTCGGCGATGGTTCTCTGCTTTGACAGCAGATCAGCGCGACCCTTGCTCGTTCCGATCCGTTTGCACAGCCCTGGGGTGCAAGTTTGGCTCGGTATCTTGCAAAGAAGCGCCAGATAAATTAAATTCGCGAGACGGCGAGTCTCAACCTACAGAAAAG
Organism: Nomada lathburiana; assembly: GCA_963667235.1. Classification (NCBI taxonomy): domain Eukaryota; kingdom Metazoa; phylum Arthropoda; class Insecta; order Hymenoptera; family Apidae; genus Nomada; species Nomada lathburiana. The sequence continues at coordinate 12,509,629 of OY763906.1, forward strand.
AAGGCGAGCAACAGGTTTCCTAGCACCTTTCGTCTCCGTTACCCGCTTTCTGCCTTTCACGAGTTTCTCGCCAGATCGTTCCTTCCCTTCCGATCGCCTTGTCGTTGCTGTTCTTGCAATTACAAATTTGCTGGCCGCGACGATTGAATGGATTTCAATGAAATTTCTGTGCCCCGAGGCAACGATTCCTCTCGGACCCGAGGAAAAGTTTTCGACTCCGAAATGCTACGCGCGTATACCGCTTTGCAAAAAAATGTTTCAGGCTGAGGGATAGCGTCGCGAATTTGAAAGTCGGAAAACTGTGTTCGTCATCGACAGTCGAAGGGTAGCAGCTTTGAATGAAAGGTTTACCTCCGAGGGAGGGGGACGGATCCCTTGGTTGAGCTGGGTTAAGCGGGTTGCTAATATTACCGGGGATGTCTGGCAAGATCGAACGAATCGGGTAGGTGGAAAAACGTGACAACGTATTAAAAAAAAAATACGATACGCGTGACGCTAACACAAATTGACGAGCTGTCGCCGAATTTTCGTTGCGCTCCTTCGTGATCAAGCGGGGACATCGACGCGTCCTCGATCGATAGTTTCGATTCATTTGTAAAACCGGGGAATCGATGATGGTTTTGGTCGCGAAATAGTATTGAAACGCGATTCATCGGTCAAAGCATCGCTCATGGACAGCAAGGCATATCGCGGCGATGACGACGTCGCAACGAAAATAGCAACAAAAATAAAAGTATAACTGAACGTCGGAAGCTAAAAGGAATAGAAAAAAAAGGGTCCAGCACGTGTCTGCGAACAAGCTGGCATCCTGCAGAAAATTTCTGTATCGTTTCTTCGCTCTGCAACCGATCGAAACGAATTCGACGCAAGCATCGTCGCCTTTCTTGCGAGCAAAATCGAGGGCAGCGCAAGCTGAGAGGGTAACGAGGCCCGTTTGTCATCGCGCGAGTGCACGAGTGCTCGAGTGTCGCGACGGCTACGAAACCGCGACTCTCTTAACTAATACAGGACACCAGCTTGTTACAAACTCGATGCTCTCCTCTTTCGTCTGCGAGACTCTATATCTACAGAAAATCTGTGCAATCAGTAACTAGCTGCTCCATTTTCACGGGAGAAAGGTTTCGCTACTTACGTCTACCTCGTTTAACAGTCTCTCCCTGTCGGCGGCGGGAAGGGCTGTTGACCAGCCAATCAGGGCCATCAGAAACACGGCGAAAAGCACGGCAATTCTTAGCGACGACATGATGATCCCGTCCTGCAACAGAATTCACGGTACCCTGAGGAACGAAAGGACACGAAATAGTTTTTTTTACACAGTATCATGGAGCAGCAGCCAGCCAGCGAGTCTGATCGCGGCACCGATTTGTTTCCGTTAATATGGTAGTTCCCGAGTGTGTACCGTAAAGTGTATTTCGTGCACCAAAGAACGAGCCTTCGTATCTGACCATGGGAAGCTCTAAAAGTATCTAACGACGGCTTCGTCTTTCCGTTGATTACACTTCGGAAGATCGACCGATTGCGTGTACCGGAACGAGGGAGAAGGACCAGCAGTCGATAGAGGAGAAGATTTAGGGCCGCGACTGATACAGTCCTCGGCTGTCCCGGGGAACGTCCTCCATAAAAGTAAAAGAAACTACAGGGGACGATCGTTAAATGAAATCCTGCTGTAGTTTTTCTTAATTATGTCGCTCGCTCCCACCGGTCGAAGATCATTTAGCCACGACGAATGGAACCTCGAAGCCGCTCGTTACCTCGATAATCCTCCCTTAGTCCGCTGCGGTAAACAGGATCCAAGAGGTTTCTCGATATTAAGTCTGTAACTTTCCCCCGGGGCACCAATTTATAGCGTGAAAATGGACTACGTTCGTGCGTCTTCCGATAATCTCCGCATTAATGAAACTATGAAACCACGATCGATGGTACACCTGATTGATTTATCAGGGATATTCTTCCCCTCGCTCTCTCGAGTCTTATTCGTCCGCCGTGTCATAATTTGCCACACCGCGTATACGCCCGGGATGAAATTTATTTTGTGCCGACAATTTTCAAACAGACACGATCAACAGTGGGAGAATTATGCGGGGGCAGGTGTGTTCCGCGAAGCGAATAAATCGATTAGCCAAGGGATGTTGCGGTCGGTGTCAAAATAGGCTAACCGCGAAACCGAAGTCGGTTCCCTTCGTTTTATTTGCTTGGGTTTGACAAGGGGGCTAATATCGACGATTCCCTCGCTCGTTAATTCGATCCGATTGGCGAGCACTGACAGCCAATCTACCTGTCGCTGACAGAACGATGACCCCTCGGGGAGATTCTGGCCACGATACCGCGCCCTCCGTTTAAAAATATTACCCCCGCCCGGCAAAAGATTTCGACAAACCTGCTCGCGGTTAATTGAATATTCCGAGTCAACGTGGATGATTTATTTATTTTCTCAACGGAATGTATGTAACGCATACGGTGTACGAGTGTGCGACGTATACAGGAATTGCGTTTTGCCACCCGAGCCACATTTCACGGTGTCGTGAAATCGCAACCCTTTCTCGGCAACAGGTCCCTCCGCGGTCCAACCCGCGGACCAAACGGACGAACTCTTTCAACTTTCGAGTTGCAGGGCTTTCGACGATTGAATTTGCGATATCGAGTTTGAAATCGTTTCGATGGAAATCCAGGGGTCGCTCGGAATGAGTACAAGTTTTGCGGGATCAACGCGTTTCAATGTAAAGACCAAAGCAATATATTAGTTTACTCTTGAGGCAAAACTTTTGTAATTCATCGAGTGAGCACTTGCGCGACAGTGCGGACGTTTTACGACAATATCCGTTCGAGTGGAAGCGGTATTGGAACAGTTTCAATAGTATTGCAGAGCGGGGTGAACAATGGGATTGATTGGAAACAAATTGTGCGGAAATTAATTACGTTAAGCATTGAAAGCGCGACTCGAGATTTTCTGGTTCTTCTCTGTTTTTAAAGGCAAAAGGAAGATGCATAGCTTTCTGAGAAGAGACAGCGGTTGACAAGAGCAACGATAGTCTCGATAGGATATTGAACGCTGGCCAGGATATCAAAGACGAAACGAGAAACAATTTCGTTCTTGCGGAATAAATTTCAATGCACGCGACAGAGCGTCTTCCATCGGTTTATACAAATAAGGTAAGTATGAAAGGTGCAATACCTCGTAGATAAACTCGCGGTGAAACGAAGATTCGGTCCGAAGGATCGTCGGTGACGACTGGTGTTCTTCGTGAGCGGCTGCGAGGATCGGTGCTTCAGCGGCAGAGTGACTGAGCTTGCAAGCACGCGACCACTTTATATCCGAGACACGGACTAGGTCGGCGGCGTTGGTGGTGGAAACGCTGGGGGGTGGAAAACCCACCCTCGAACCACTCTTTCGACGAGCACGCGTTTCGTCGACGATTCAACGATATTTCGAGGCGCGAGTAGAAGCTGTTCCAAGAGGGGTCCAACGGGACATTCCTTTCGTTCTTTTTTGCCGCCCTCGCAACATTCCGACGATTAAAGGGTTAAATCGACGGCTGCTCCATTCGTGGATTAATCACTCGAGGATCGCGCGATTATAAACGATAGAGCGACAAAGCGGGAAAACAAAAATCTGTTATTGCAAGTGTGCAACAGACGGTGATCGGTTTGCTTTCGGACACACGCATGTTACGTTTGCCCGCAGGGAGGAGGGAGTCGTGTCTTTCAACGTGTCCGGTGGTTCGGCGTCCTGCAGGTCGATCGGACACAATTGCAGAACAATGCGACAGGTTGGAGCAGTAATTCGCGGTGGCGCGAGCCTGGAATGCCTCATCACCCAAAATATGCCAAATGTTTAGTCCGGTCAGCGTACCGCAAGCTTCACTCTTGTCACGGGTTACGTTAGCCGCCTCTGTCAACCCTATCTATCATTTTCTGCGACGCGAATCGCTTCTAACGATTCCTATTGTAATCGAACTTTTACCGCTTTCCCTCAACGAGACCGTTCGCTCGCGAATATTCCGTGCTCCTTCGGATACTCCTCAGGGATTCGTCGGATCGGACGAATTCGAATTCTCGATGCTGATTTTTGCTTTCAACGGGAAATTTAGTTTTCGTTCGATGGAAAAGAGGACGAGAAGAAAGAAACGCAAACAGCGACAAACAAAATTAATTTTTCATGCACAGAATGTCGATACTGACCGTCGCTCGACGTCGACATTCCCGAAACGCTAACTATTTCACCTGCACTGGATCTGGCTTTGAAACAACAAATTCTTTGCAAGTTGCATTCCATTGAATTCCCTCGAGGCATATTACGCGATTCGTCCATTCCCCGCCTTTCACCGTTCAATAATACCAGTTCGTTAATGAACGAAACAAATTGATATTAGCAAAACGTAAAGAAATTGGACGAAACAATTGAGCGACGTGGCTCGGTTTTGAAATCGGCGTGCTATTGACAGAGCGGTGATTGGTTAGAAAGTAGAATAGGCCATGGTTTAGGGCTGTTTTAGGTATTCAAGCTGCGCCATTTTTTATTCGCGACCCCGGATTCCACCGGATGTTATTCGTTTAGACACACGAATAATTCGGGCACGAATTTCGAACGAGGGAATTACATAAAAACGTAAGTAATCGGGGCTGAAACGAGATACGCGTTAGGAAGCTTCAGGGGATCATCCATTTTACGTAACTTAACGAGCAATCGACGGCATCTTCGGCATGCGAGCGTTAATTAAGCGTCGTCATAACGGTATCCGATTTTCTTATCCCAGCGTCGCTTCTTCTTCGATCCTGTCCCGTGTAATTTCTTTGGAATAAAGTCGGGGCAAACTTCGTCGCAAACTTCGTCGCAACGGGTACCGAAGGAACCTTCGATTCTACTCAGCAGTTTGTCTACGCGTCTATCGACGTAGCATCGTCGATTTTACGAGAATCGAAATCAACGAGACGACATTCGTGGGAACAATCTTCGAGGTGTCACGGTGAAGCCGCTATCGGTCGTCAGGAACGACTCTATCTAACGTAACGTCTTGTCGAGAGATACGCGGGTCTGTCTTTGCAGAAGGTGCAACAGAATTCCCGCTATCTTTCGGTGATCGTGTTCTTGAAACGCTTTCAAGAGCCACTCGACACGCGGACGAGTTGTCACCCGCTACGCAGTAGAACGGGACGCTGCGTGGTCAGACGCCGGGGCCTTGCCGGCAACATCGAAACTCTCGTCTGCCACCTTACAGGACTACGGATGCCGCTCGGCTTGAGAAATATGCGGATTTCTATTCTTTCTATTCTTCCCTGCTGCGCGAAGGCGACCGTTCGATGGAACGAAAGGCCATCGAAAGGAGACAGCGTTATGTAAACGCGCAACAAACGCGGAGGAAACGCGGAGGAGTAACAGAGGCTGGATCAAAGGATCTTCCTCTCCGAAGCGTTCGCCTTCCTAAAATGTGTAATCGTCGATGGATGTTTAACCGAGAATGTAGCAATTATCCGGCAACGGTGCGAGCTTTTGTTCGCCAAGCGCCGGGGAAACGATTTCGGATAGGTGACGGAGAAGCTGTGGCGCGGTTGAAATTCGATCTCGCATCTGTCTTGCCCGCGAGAAAGAGATTTATGGTCAGCTGGGAATCGTTGAAGTTCCTTCGGAAAACGTTTCGATTTCCCGCTTTCGGACCCCGAGTAACGAAAACTTGTTCGCGTGTATCGATGGGCAATTGTGCGAGGTGTCGCAACGATTGCAACGCAAGCCCTGGGGGGATTAGGATCGAGAAAGAGCATTCTTTCACAGAGTGCGCCAGGCAACAAAGGGTTGGTTTATCGAGGCAGGGGTGAAACGCGTCGGTAATCGGTAAGCGAAAAGGAAGTTTCGAAGGGTAGTTTCCTTATCGGAGCCTATAGCGTGGCTTATCGTTCAAGCTTGATCAGGAATCTTGTCCCTACCATCGTTTACTCGCGGTCGATAATATCAAAAATTCTCCGCGCGCTGCATTTTTTTCATGCCACGCGATTAAATCGACGCCCCTGTGCACCGGGGAGGCTAAAAATAAAAAGGAAAAGAAAAAAGAAATAAAAAAAACTCCCACGTAATTGATTCGCCGACATTCTAAAATGTATTATTGGAAACACTGCTGACGTCGAGCGACTGTTCCGACGCGCAATGAAATGCATAAAACCTGCATGAAATTGCGATGCACCGAAGGGAGCGAAACGAGCTGGTGAAACGATTGGAACTAAAATAACGCGATGCTGCGGCCAATATATTATATTTGTTTAAAAATATTGTTTTCCGCTCGGATCGATCAGCGAACAAGGAAGTTGCGAGAGCCCGGTCTCGTAAAGTGGGAAACGCCTCGATTTCTAACTGCGACGGGGAAAAAAAAGTCGCAGCAGGTGATTGAGTGGTATCAGAAAAACCTTTAGGTTTAGTTTCCATCGTGCGGATCAGCCTGTGCCCAGATTGACTTCCAGTGTCGTTGCTACGTTTTACGTGTCTCCCTGGCCTGTTCGTTTCTACTTGTTCCCAAAGCACGAACGCTGCCTGCCGATCGCGCCCCTTAATGCCCTGTTCGCCGAAATTCGCCCGACGAGCAACGATAAAAATCTGTTGCCACGTTTACGATTTCATCGATAGCAGGTTCGTTGGTCACCTCTGTTCGCTCCGCCGCGCCGTGGCCGCTAAAAGCTTCGATCCACCTTTTCTCGCCGATGCGAGAGAACGTATCGCGTTCCGGTCACGACCGGTCGTAAGTGGGCCATTAGTGCGTGCATTTACTCGTTAAGCGCCGCTCAACTGGCCCGCCGAGGATCCGTAAACGCGAGCACGACGATCTCGTTTTTCCCCAAACTTCTCGCAGCAAAACCAAGCACGAGGTGGCCTAAAGGAAATGCCTGAAAAGTTCAACAGGTGCGAACGTTGCAGACGTTGGAATCTGTTTCGGAGAGCTCGAAGCTCGTGGAACGCTACAGAAGCGAGCCAAAAATCGGCACCCAACGAAGGCTGAAAGATTGCGTATCGACCAGGCGCGTTCTCGATAATTCGAGGAACGACTTTTAACGAGCGCAGAGCTGCTACAACGTACGTACCCGCGGTAGACCACAGATCGAGGGTGCGCGCATATTATTTCAAAGCGAACTTCGAACTGGCCGGCCTGAGAGACACGAATCACGACTCGCGCCATCGTCATTAACTAATTAATGGGATCGGAGTTAATTGCTCGACGAGCCACACGATATTCGTTGCGGAAACGTTCGATCGGCTTTCGCTAAATGAATCCGAAACGTTTGCTGGGGGATTCATCGACGATAAAGCGATGGCATTTTATTTCTTCTCGGCTTGCGCGCTCGAAAAGCTCGGGATCATTGCCGCTCGTATTAATCGTCCTCCCGTTTCACCCTTAATTAACGCTTTCCTTTTTTCTTTTTTTTTCCTCAGATCCCCCACTGTCTCTCTTCGTTCCCAGCTTTTTCAGCAGAATATAAGCGGGCCAGCGAGGACAGGTGTGCACGCAAGTGGCATTCGAGACAAAGAACGCGAACGGGATTAATACGAAAGGTAGAATTCGGCTCGGGAGGAAGGTGTATCCCGGGGACCAAAGTAATTTCGCGTCGCGTCGCACGCCGCGTCGTTCTTGGCCGTTAATTACGGCCGGCACGTGACACGGGAAGTCGCTTGATCGAACGAGTTCCATTTCTTCTTTGCGAACCACCTGTCGCTATTTGCGATTCCTCGCAAGCAAGAGACTCGTTTCTCGTCTAGCTTGGTAACGAAGTCCGCCTTGCCGGACACCCTTCAAGATAAATGCGAGGCTCTCATTTACGCGTGAAACCGAAGCTCAAGGCTTGCAGCCTGAATATCTCAGACAAAGGATGGCATTAATTAATTTTCACTGGGGAAGAAAACGGCGCGGAGTCCAAGGGAGAAGATGCGCCGCGCGTGAAGGCACAAAAGAGGGTTGGAACTCTGCTATTAGCCAGGCAACTCGGTCGCGCGGGCAACCGGAAAACCGAAGGCAGAGATTAAGATCGCGTTACGAGCGAGAAACATTTCGAGTTTCGATCCGAAGTTATAATTCCCCAGGCACGTTCCGACTTTGTAATCGGTCTATTCCCTAACGAGAGGGACCACGAGTCGGATAGTGTGACGACGCACCTGCAAACTGCGCCGCTCCAGCAGATCCTCTAGTTTCGAAGCGAACGGAAATTTAGCGAGCAGCTGCATGGAGGAGGGCGTGTATTTTTGATCGCGTGACGCAGCCATTCAGAGCTCTGACTGGTTGGCACAAAGTGGCAAAGGGACAAAAGAAAATTTCAGACATCGTTGCTCCCCGAGCTCGGCCGATTTTCCAAGGGATCCCGGCGAACGATTACGTCCGACGCGAGCTCGCGGCGAAACGGGGGAGAGTTGCGCGCACTTGCCAACAAGTCTCTCCTCCTCTGTAGAAAGCATCGGTAATTAAAGTTTGCCAACATCAGTCGACGCGTAACGAGGGGCTGAAACCGCTGCTCGCGGATGCAGCGAGTTGTAAGAATCGATCGCGGCTTCTGCTTCTCGCGGATCGTTCGTCCGTAAGAAGGTTAATCTAAGGAGGGTGTCGCGAGCAAGTTTCACCGAGAGCCGAGAGTCGAGAGTCGAGAGTCGAAAATCGAGGATCGAGAATCTAGGACCTAGGAGAAGGAATTTTGCGTCGGTGTCGCAGGATAACGCGCGGTTTCGCGAATCGGACGGACATTCTGAGCGCCTGCGTAGCGTCGAGTATATAGGAGAGCGGTTGCCGCTCGAGACGTCACATTGCGTCCTCGAGTACGTCCTTCGTCTTCCTGGAATCGGACCACCGCACCGCGTCGAATATCGGTTCGGTATCTACCAATCTATAGATTCGAGGTGTCGTCAGCTATTTTTCACCTGTCGCCGGTACTCGTTTCACAGGCAGCGCCGCGTTAACCTAGCCGAAAAAGAGCCGAAAGGTGAACGGAAGGGTCGTATCGTGATTTCTCAGTGCATCCGAACTGAACATCCACGGAGACTCCGACACCGTCGAGGGTGAACCGGGCCAGGAGAGGAGAAAGCTTCGTCCGCGAAGAGTGCTGCACATCCGCATGCTGTAATTGCCCGCGAGTATCGCGACTCGATCGATCAACGATCCGATAGATGGGCAACGGAGTGATTCCATTGATGGTGGTCGCGATGGTGCCTATAATTGCCGGCACCATCGGTCAGCGCACCCTCGGCAAGAGGAGCGCGGCAACCAGTCTCGATTATCCGGACTATTCGACCAAGTACGACGAGTATCCAGTGAGTAATCGTATCACGAGCCCTCGCCTGTGTTACATCGTAGAATGTCACAGGCCATAGGGAAAGAAACAGCGACGAAAGATAAAGTTACACCGAATAGGGAGTGGGCAGAAAACAATTGGGGGGATAATACTATAATACCTCGGGGTTCACGGGTCACGCCGGATAGAAAGCTCTATAAAGCACATAATTCGATCGAAATGCTCTTCACCTTTTCCGCATTTGGAACTCGCGCAACTTTGCTCGCCTAGCTTTTCGTCGAGCGAAGGTGCAAGTAGTGGCAGCAAACGTTTCGAGGGAGTACTGTAACTCGCGCGCGGCTGCCTTTTTCTTTCGAAAAATCAAACGAATGCCTCGAGTGGAATCGATGTCGCTCCCCTTCATTCTCGATCCCGAACAAAATACGTCTACAGTTTCCATCGGACAATCGCGTTACGGAATATCCAATTCTTCGTGCCCCTTCGAAATCTCATTCTTCTCGGGTTTCTCTACTTTCCCTGTACATGTACACTTCGGATATTCGTTTCTCGCGAGCTTCCTTCTTTCGCGGCAAGAGAGGGCTGATAATATTGCTATCACCGCTGTCAACATTTTCCCTGGCGTTATTGCCTTCGCGGCGCGGAACGCGTACGGTATCATCGCCGCTGAATCGGATCGATGTTATTTCATTTTTCGTCGACAAATCGTGTACATCCCTTGAATACGCGCCTCGCATACCCTCATCCATCACGCGAAATGAAAGTATTTCAAACCGTCGAACGCTGTGCAAGTGAAGCTTTTTAAAATTAACTGTCCCTCTACCATCGCCAACGCGGATCCATTTTTCGTGCACGCGTACCAACTGTTCCGATGTGACACACTTTTTCAGCACTTTACCTGCGACGAACGAAGGTAGCTCTCTTAGCTAGTCGCTCGTCTCAAACTCGTCGGAGAAAAACGTGGACAGAACGCGACACTTTACTTATATGCTTCCCGTTTACCGGACTCGGATGGCGAATAAAAAATCACCAACCCTTTGCGAACGCTTTTGCTTTTGCGAGTTAACAAAGCGCGAAAAATCAACCCCCGGCAATTACGCGATTTACAAACTTTTGCTTGATACTATATCGAACTCGAGGTAGTCAATTTCTTTCGGCTTAATCCCATATCATTTACCAAGTTTTCATCGGAAATCACTAAACGCACGGCACCGTGTCGGATTAGCAAATCGTATCGTATTAATAGGAATCAGCCCGTTCTAAAACAATCGCTCGATTCCGGCTACTCGATCGATTACAACGCAGAATGTTATAATTATATACCTCGGTAGAGAATGCGAAGGCGCCCGATTAAAATGGAAACGAAGCGACATCGCAGAGATTCCGGCAACAAGTAAAGACAATTAGTAATAAACATATTGATTGGCCTGCTCGCTCGTCTAGCGAATAGCGATTACGACTCGCCGCTCTTGCGAATCGTTCATGAATCTAGCTCCATTAATAATACTCGACTCGACCGAGCAAACTGGAAACTATCTCGCGATTCAACGTTTGCAAAATTAACAGCTTTCGACGCTTTCTTTCTCTCTTTCTTCCTTCCACGCGCACTCGTTTGCTTGCAAGCCGTCTGCGTTAATATGACCCACCTATCGCGCAGCTTAGCCAGTTAATTAATGAATTATTTCCAACTGCATTAATCACGTCTCCGTTTCTGTGACGAAATAAGATACGATTGGTCTGACGCGTCGAGTTTACACTAATTAGTCACTGGGCTGCTGTCCACGTTCGCAGCGTTCTATTAATTATCCATTAATCCTACCAATGGCCACGCTTTTCATCGCGTTAATTCGTCTCAGGGATTCCGTCGCTATTTCACTCGATGTTTACGCGCATCGAATTAAGTGGCATCGTTTGCCCGTGACATCTGACGCTATGAAACATCCATATATCTGTGCGCACAATCGAAGCTCGCAATGTCGTAATATCAAACCTCGGACCAATGCTTCAGGATCTATCCTTGCATCCCACGGACATTCGCGTGCGTATCAATCTTTTCGTCCGGGTCTCCCATGCAATATTTCGGGACACGTCTATCCCGTTTGTTTCCCCTAACAAGTATCTTCCGGCAACAATCTACCACCTACCTATTCCTCTTCGTTAAGGAGTTAATAAGGCCGCAATTTTATATCCCTTTGATGTATCGTATCGTCCCCGGCACAGTTTGAAACAACAGCCTGGCCTTGACGCAATCAACACCCACGAAAAGTAATTTCTTTCTACGCAACCCCCTTATTGAATGGATGGGTACGCGTGTGTCGAGACTGGATATAGCCCGGGAAGCTCTTCAAGTTTTATACCAATTGTACGAAGTTTTGAATTTTTCTTTCTTTTCTCTGCAACGGAGTTGCAAGCGATTGTCCTTCGAGTATCGCGTTGAAGGATGAGGTAAGGCACTCGTTCGCATTTCCAGCGTTGAAATCTCTGAAAAGATCTCGACTCACCGACACAGTCTGCCAAACTTTCAGGCTCCGCGTACCTTATTTGTCAAGTGCAAGTCATTTGCAAAGGGAAACGAAATCTGTATACACGCGTGCGCGTATTCAGATACGCCCTCTCCTCTTTAATCTCAATTACTTTTTTAAAAGAACATTAAAGGAATATTGACAGAACGTGGGTGAAATCATTGGAAGGCTCTGAATTCAATTGCTATTGCCATCGGCGAAGTGCGATAGAAGGAAGGGCACAAAATTAATAAGAATCGAGTTCTTTGGGCGTTCGGTTTTTCGTGGCGAAGCAATTTGTTCGTGTTGCGTGGCGCGTAATCAACCGTAGGTCATCATCGGAAAAGGATCGAAGGAACTACAAGCTGACGTGCTTCGAGCTAGTCTTTTCGTCATCGGCAAGTTCGCGGTACTAAATGTATTTGCTGGCTAATAAAAACGCGCCATCGAGGTGGCTTTAATCGTCGTTAAATCGATACGCAGTGGCGACATCGAATTACTTGTGGAAAGAGACGATCGTCCGACCTTTGTCCCACTAGCGCAAGTGGGAGAAACCCGAGCAAGAAAAATTTCTTTATTGAAATTTTGTCTGGCGGACGTGAAGCGGTGCGGCGTGAAAACCACTGTGCGTACCAGTGCGCGTCAGAGTTTTATCGAGAAGAACCGACACGGTTTTCGAATTTGTCGGTAGGTGAACTCTTTGTTTGCGAATACGCCATCAATATCGAAGAACGCATGGACGTTTCCTCGTCCCTTAGCAGAGAAAGAACAATCTCGTCCGAATATTCGGTGGAATTGAACGTTTCGAACCCTTGCCAGCCGTGGCCACTGCAGGGCTAGGCTCATTTCGGCTCGTCTAATGAACCGAAATTGAATTCCGCATAGTTTCTCTCCTCTTCTCTTCTCTTTTATTCCTCGGTAATTTTAATAGCAACGCAGAGATGTTCGGCGAACGGGGGAAACAGATGCTTGGCTTGAAAATAACTTTCAGCTGCCGTTAAAAATAGCATCGATGAAGCGAAATACATACCACGGCTGGACAATACTGGCGTGCAATTAGAAGCTCGTCCGTGCAGTTAATCTTCCCCGGACCGATCACTGGAACACTGTTCGTTTTCCTTGGCCAACCCCCATCCCCTATTCAATTTACCCTGACTGAGACGAACCCCCCCTCGATCTTCCGGCCAACTAGCCGAGCGATACCTAATCAACTAACTAGTTTATCACGATATTCGGCTATGAAAGTCCGATCGCCGACATCATCGTCACTTTCTCCTACTTGGTCAACAGAGACACTCGGCCGCGGTTGAACGAGAAATAACAATTAGCAACACGAGTACCATCGCCTCCTAATTCTTCCCCGAACAGTTTATATTCGTCGAGGAGAAGAACGTTCAATTACATGTAACCCATATTGGTCATAAAATAAAGACGACCGCGCTATTGCCGAGAAATATCAATTTTCGGATGCCAGCTTTTCCGTCACTAGGAATTAGTCGCGCGCTTTTCTATTATCTTCTTCTCCTTCTTTTCATTCGATCACTTTCGTTCGCACCCCATGGTTCTTTGTGGTTTTTTTTATCCTCACTATTTTTCCCTCCATTTTCGTTTCGTTTCGTTTCGTTTCCCGTTCGTCTTGTTTTACCCCTTAGCATTCGCGAGCTGTGTCGATGCAACGATTGCACACGTTCCATTAGCTATTCCCAGATCCGCTTCGAACGAACAACAAATTCATTGAAATCTCGCGTATGTGATACGTGTACGGGGACGCGTTTACGCAAAACCGTGCGATCTATCCAACTCCGAGTAAATCGATTAATTTGTCCCTCTTTGTCCACGCGGCAGCCACCCGGGTGTGCCGCCCTCCACGCGATATTCGTCTGCTACTAAAATTAGCGATACAAAAATTGAGTGGAATTAACGATACCCGGCCTGCCGACATTCGAACCGCTATCTACATATATGTACTATCTACTATGCACTAAACACTATATACTGTATACTATATACGAGACGATGCAGCCGCGTGCAATGCCGTCAACAATTATATCTATTCTTGTGCGACGAATGGCCGCGCAATTGTCAGCCCGCGCTTTGCGATTCTACGAGCAATTGCAGCTCGCGTTCGCAAGTGGGTGGGCTTCATTGTGCGAAAGTAATTCTTTTACGGCTAGAGTGGAAGGGACAAAGCCGGTGGTGCGATGCTCGAATGTCATCCGAGCACGAGAGAAAGAGAACACACTGCACCGGTGTATTAAACGAGTGTTCGCCGTTCAGGAGGACTCGAAAGTTTTCGAGTAGAACTCGAAACGACGGCGACGCGTCGCGACGTTGGACCATCGTAATTAGGGAATAGATGACATCTACGCGCAGTCGCAATTCAATTACTATATAGATAAACGACGGAGCTTTAACGCTCACGAATTTCCGATCAAATTACCGATAAGGGCCAACAGCGATAGCGCGATCGGTCGACGCGTTTATCGCGCTTTCCTGTCGCGAAGAACAAACCCACCGTCCCTAATAGTACAGGTTTTCAAGTCGCGCCAGGAGATACACCTGCATAGATTTTAATTAAACTTTCTATCCCCGATTGCTCGCCGAACGATCGCGCGTATCGCAAGCCGCTTTACTATGTTCTGCATTACGCGCTAAATCCTGGCCAGTCTTTTGTATCCAAGGATTATTAATCGTGCTCTCTGTTTGCATCGCTCGTATAATACCAACCAACACGCGTGCCAATTATCGATACGTTCTACAGAATCTTTTTCTCGGATCGGCCGGAAGCTTTGACGACGCGTGTTTCCCAACGTAATCCTCGATCATCGAGCCTGTCTTGTCCACTGTTCGCGACTTACCCTTCGTAGCTCTATCCGCGTCCGTGGAAAGTATTAACGTTGAAAAGCGTACGACGTACGTCCGAAGGGGTGCGTCCCTCCTGCCGATTAATTCATATCCTCGGCATCTACTGCTCTCGAAGGAAACAAACTTATCGCACAACGCTAGGTCCTTAGGCCTCAGACTGCATTAGAGAATAACGTGTGCGCGGTCACGGGATCTCAGACTTTGCAATGCAAAACTCGCCTCGCGCGTTTCCATTATCCGAGGCACGTGAGAACAAGCGATAGATCTCTTTCTCGATTCTTTCGAGAGGTCGTCCTCCCCGAGGTCGCTGGTGAATTTTTCGTTTCATCACCTGATTGCTTCCAAGTTCCCGCGCGTCTTTACCAATTCGTTGCTGCTGTCTACTCTGACTCCGATCTATCCATCCGAATAAAAATCCAACTGAATTTTTCCTACAGCTGGTCCCCGAATCTCTCCTGGGTTATTCCGTGGAGGAAAAAAGGGAAACTAATGTAGGCTGTTGCCGAGCCGGTGAGCGATGCTAAGGAAAGCTCGCGTGCCGACTAATATTTCATTTCATTGCCACGCCGCGACGCGCCTTGGAGGACAAAGAATTTGCGCGGAACAAAATAGCCCGGCTTATTGGCAGACCATTCGTTGTTATGCTTTCGCAAATAGGTCAATAATCCGTCCGCGTGATTTCTAGTCGAATCCCGACTGCCACGGTTTCAATGAAATGCCGCGAAGAAATAAAGACCGGAAGGAATCCTTTGGGACGTTTCTCGGATCGTATAGCACGGCGAAAGAACTACATTTATGTTACTGTTTATCTTCCCCCACGGACGTACGCCGACTTATTTTTCCGAGGGAAATCAAGGTTTTCCGCCCGCCAGTTTCCCCACATTTCCCAGGAAATTGAACATCTCCTGACCGCAACGAGAAATTGCTTTGGTCGCGTTGAGGGACTTTATTTCAGTTATCGGTACGCTCCGCTTTGGACCACCGAGAGATTCCCGCGTTCATTGGCCATTTCGAACCGCTTCTGTAGAAAGCAGCATCCCCGAATCGAGTGGAATCGAAATAATACGGTAGTCCGTGCAAAATGGCTAATTTCGAACGTGCGCGAGCAATGAAGGCGATAATTAGATCCGTGTCGTGTTCCCAAACTTTCGGACAGCATCGGACAGCTCCGAGCAACGACGAGATAATCGAGTGAAAACCTCTGGCAAACGGCTCATTAGCTCGTTAGGTCGTCTGGGTAAGTTCGATACCGTAGGCCGCAGGACTTGTGCACTCTGCCGCACCCCGACTGCTCCCAATCTCAATAGCCTCGAGATGACTGCAATGGATCATCGTTTCATCTTCCTTTGTTCCGTCGATATAATCGACAGCATTTCGCTCGATGAGTACTCATGAATATATCGAACCCACTTCCGTCCGCTGATCGAAAACTTCCCCTCGCTTTCGTTGGGTGCTGGAAACTAGCGGAAGAGACAATTGCGTTGAATTCCCGCGAATCGGGTAGAGAAACGATTAATATCAGCGGGAGAGACTTTGCTGGTGAACACGGTGAAATCAATTTAACGAAGACGAGGACTTTTCGAATGCTATATTTGCGCACGGCAATTATCCTTCGGTTTAATTAATTTTAATTGGCGTAAACATTAAATATCGGGGGCAAGGGAAACGAAAGATCGATGGTGTAATTAGACTCGCCATCAGTAATTGCGAACGATATTACGAATGAGTCCTTGTTGTCTTTTCTTCAGGTGGTGGTGCCGAAAAGAGCGGCCCTACTCTTCGATCAGCTAATGGTCGCGCTGCAAAAGGTGGTCGACAACCAGGGCAGAGGAGAGCTCGGAGGTGGCACCGGACCTTTCGCGAGATCGTCAGGACCGCACCTGCCGCCTGGAAACTCGCAGATCGTTCCGTCCAGGGACGACGAAACGGTGAAGGTACTTCGATTCCAAATTATCTCATTATCCTAAGTTTCCGACTCGACCGATACAAGCGCACCGCGACGCTCGAGGCTGAACAATTTTCTCATTCGCTACAGATGGACCTTCAACGACGTGGACAAGCAAAGGGGAGGGTTTACTGGCGATGCTACTTCAACGCGGTGACGTGCTTCAAGAGAAAGTGATAACGAGCCGGTGTAACCAGCCTCCACCACGACTTCGAAACCCGACTCCGACATCTCAACCATGAGATTCCCCGCATGCCTTTCCCAGACAGAAGAGTAACATACACATCGCGAACTCGGGGCAAACTGGACCCTGAACCCTAAACCCTGGACGACGATTATAATTTCTTCGAATGCCCTATAGACTGTAGACTATCCCCTTAGCGTTCGTTTCTTTCCCCTCGAGTATAGACGCCTACGAGAACAACGGTTATACGAAACTACTATTTGTCTCTATTATAAGGCGATCGGCATACACATATAGGCATAGATTAAACGTATCTACTGAAAACGCGTGAAAGCTAAACGGAACGCGTTCAACCGATTGGTCCAAAATTCAAACGGTCCCTTAATTATATAAAAAATAAGCCCCCTACTAATCCCATCCATTGTGTCCCTTACTTCTGTAGAATTCGCTTGAAAGGTAAAAGTCGATGTTACTTTTCATAGCCGGTCGCTTCAACAGCAAACCTTTCGACGTCGATGCTCTTTTGTATAAGGATATTCGGTGTACTGTAGTTAATGCTACTGCACTCTTCGGCTCCAATTTGTTGCATCGATTGCATCTGACGTTGCTAGTCTTGGTATTGTGACATGGAATAAAGTGAATAATTCAATTACGAATGGTGCACGGGAGAGATGTTTTTATTCGTGGGTCGTCTGTCGAGAGGCATTTATCGCAAGAACACAAAGCAAGAATCTGCGACAGCAATCCCTAAGGGGTATCGCGTGCTGCCGTGGCTACGGATAATCTCTCCAAACACAGTACTAGTTCGCAGTGTTTGGTATGCGGAAACATATCCACGGCGACAGCTTTCACCGGCACGAAAGGCTCTCCAACGTATTGCTTCGAGATGGGCCTAGCCAAGTCCACCAAGTTCTTCGCGGCGGCTCGAGGGTCGCAGGATATGTACACCAGCCTGGATAATTTTTTCGCTTTGCGCATAGTCAACAGTGCTCTTTGATCTGCAACAATTTGCCCTGTGTCTGTACGCGTCCTTTGCAATATTATTTGTAAGCGATATCTTACGAAGTCCGGCTCGCGGTGGATCCACGACAGCGATGATGTCGGGCTTGGTAGCCCTCCGTATGACCGGGGACAAACGATCTTCTGCTTTGCCAGCGAAAAATTCACAGTTCGTTACTTTGTTCGCAATAACATTTTCCTTCGCATCTTTAATAGCATCTTCCACCATTTCCAATCCAAACACCTCGCCGCAATGCTGAAATCGTTACTCATTTATTTCCGGCGATTTTCAATGAATTTTCTACCGAACTTGCCGAACCTTTGAAAAGACGAGACCGATCGTTCCAGTGCCGCAACAAATGTCCAGCACTGCAGTATCTGGTGTCGGTCTAGCCAAGTCAATTGCTGCTTCGTACAACACTTGGGCGCCCAAAGTGTTCACTTGAAAGAACGCTTGAGGAGATACTCGAAATTTCATACCCAGCAAAGTTTCCTCTATGTACTTAGTTCCGCTAATGTGATGAAAATTATTCCCACTTTCGCCATCGGCGCTTCTGTGCATATAGACGAGAAATTTACACCGATTCGAACGAAGGAAAGTATTCAAAGGGTAAGGACTCTTCGCTAATCTTACTTCTTAGTCATTAGTTGAAAGTATAACGACGTTACGCGTGCCTCCGCGCCTTTACCAGTCTCGAAGAAAGCTTTCAGTTGTAATTTCAATTCTTCCAATTTTTCGGAACTTAGAGTTTGAGGATGTATACCCACTACTACCATTAAATCATCGGAAATAGTTGTTCTGACTGTAATTTGCCTCCAGTATCCGCTGTGATCAACTGGTTGGAAAGGTTTTAATTCAGTGTTTTGTATAAATTCTTCGAGCACCTAAAATATACTCTGTTCAAAGAAAAAAAAAACTAACAAGATGGATATTTGCATGGAACCGTACGATCTGCTTACCTTAACTACAACTTTCATTTTATTAGGTATGTGACAAAGATTGTCTATGGGTCCTACAGCGGTGGAACCTGCGGCGTAACTAGATAATCTGAATCCTATCACGACTTTGTCCCCTTGGTCGCTTCTACCTGCATCAAATTAGTATTACAACTGGTGTTGTTTATTGGAATTTACCTACAATGCCAACCAGCCTTTGTATGCAATTACCAACTGTAAATTCGCATTTGTTCCTGTACTCTGTAATCGTGTCTGTACTCAGAATAGGAAGTAATTCGCAAGGTAGTCCCTGATATTTATCTTTCTGATAATTTAACCAGCCTAGAAGTTCGTCTTTGCTCTCCTTGAGCATTTGTTTGCAGACATTTGTTAGAATAGATCTCATTTCTTTCTGTTTCCACTCCAACTAAAAGCATATCGGAATGATTCTGTAGCCTTCATTTCAACCACGCCTTATGACTAGTCTTACTTGATTAGGATAAGGCGTATCCCAAAGTGGTATCGTAGTTAATTTAATTCTATCCTCTATGGATATACTTTGAATGCCATCGTCAACTTTTAAACGCTTGTTCGATGTTTCTTCTTCTAGCTTTCTTTTTACAAATGGATCTGGAGCAGGTTTCGCGACCTGTTTTAAATGAAGAGAAAATATATTACGTACAACATCTACGAAGAAAGGAGTGAAAAATAACATAATATCGAATGAAAATACCTGAGCACTGAGCTTACGATTTTTCCACAAAATTCCATTCAATGTTTCTATAGCTTTCTGACGACTTTCCTCATTTCTAAATGACACGTACAACCATCCACTGCTTCGTTTCGGTGGCTTTACTTTGCACGACTGCAAGTCAAGTTTCTCGTTCAGCAGCTTCTTAAATTCGCCAATTCCGTAATATTTTGGTAAACCCCGTACTTCGATTTTATATTTCTCAGATGTGAAATCGTCCCTCTCGAGATATGCGTAAGGATTTTTTTCCAAATCAGTCGCTTCGGTTGTGGCCATATTTTCAAAATTATTCATTCAATTATATTTTCCGTCATTCATCCACCGAACATTCCTTTTCTAACTAATAAATCGAAACATTCAACGTGATTATTCGTTTCCTTTCTATACCTTGTAACTCACGTGTTGCCTAATTTTATTTGGTTAAGCATCAATCGAAACTACAGCTATACATACATAGTACAGGCATAGTAAGTACTTACTGGCACATAGGCACATGCATGCACACGGAGAAAATGATTGCGAAGCGGAGACTTTGTTTGCAATGCTCGTAAATGAGACGATCAAAGTGGGAGAACTTTAAGAAGGGGCTCGAAAACATTCCAAAGTAAAGTTAGAATAGGTATTTATACCTTTTTGCGAGGATCTGTATCGTTAAAAAAAATTTGTACAATTTGTTTTCGCAAAATTTATGATGGCTTGAAGCATTGTTTCCCTTGAAACACTTAAGTACTAATTGTAGTTGGATCTATATCGCCCTTACCATCATTCCCTTGTATGCCCTTAGCATAGAAGCAGCATCTCCTTAATTGAAAATGAATCCCCCAGCTAAAAGTTGTTACTTGAAAAGCAATGATAACACACTGTTGACAGTGCACATACCGCATCAAAAATTGCTTATATTGGGCCGTTGTCCAGAAACAAATATTACAGACACACAATGTTCTAGAGAACAAGGTTATTTTTTTAATCTTTCGTTGCATACAATTCGCATTGTTTATTGTCCTTTATTTGTAATGGCTACTACTCGTTGTTTCCTTCCTGTAGTGCAATTGTATGCAGATTACCAAGAGTACAAAGTTTTCATCCAACAGTTTGGGAAAAGGCCTTGCGGCTTTAATGGCTTTAAAACACGCAAGGATACCAGATTTACAGGCAAACACAATGATTGCTTAGAAATGTTATATGGAAAACATATTTATCAAATTGAGTTTAATCCTCCACCTCCCAGAACTCTCCTCACAGAGAAAAGATCTAGAGATTCGGATACACAAAATGAAGTAGAAGACCACTCATTCAAAGCAGCAAAGTTTGAAGCTAATGGCACAAATTTTAGCAGTAACAAAACAAAAACCAAAACTGGAGATTTACGGGCAACGAAAAAAGCGACAAAAAATACTGGTGGTATTTTGAAATTCTTGCAAGGTAATAAAATGATTTCGGACAAGCCGCAAGATAGAGATACAGAAAATTTAGATACTGAACATGATATATGGGAAAGTAAGGAAAATGGAGCACTGCTCGTATACACAATCCATGGGGTGCAAAATTGTTCAAAGGTAAACTACTCCAAGAAGAATATTTCCTTGACGGTAAATTACATCTGTACTTTGATTTATAGATAGCAGCATACGACATGGACGGGACCTTAATAAAAACCAAATCCGGATTAGTATTTCCAAAGGATTACGATGATTGGCAACTCATATATCCTGATGTACCTGCAAAATTGAAAGAATTTCATAATAATGGCTACAAGATAGTAATTTTCACTAATCAAGCATCGATTGGATCTGGAAAATTAAACGTTAAATGTTTTAAAGTTAAGCTTAAAAATATAGTACAACGAATTGGTGTTCCGATCCAGGTACACTTTACATGTGATATTGATAAAAATAATGTTCTGGTGTACAGTATAAATTGATTTTCAGATTTTTATAGCCACTGGAAATAATACATATAGGAAACCCGCAATTGGTATGTGGCAGAAACTGGTGGAAGTAAGTGGCTGATTAATTATTTTACAAATGAATTCTTGTTAGAAGAAATTTTGATGTGAAATAAACTTTTTTACAGAAAAATGATTCTATACCTATCGATAAAGGCAGCTCGTTTTATGTCGGTGATGCTGCCGGGAGAGCTAAAAATTGGGCTCCTGGAAAAAAGAAAGATCATTCATCGGCTGATCGATTGCTGGCATTAAATTTGGGTTTAAAGTTTTACACGCCAGAAGAACATTTCCTAGGGCATAAACAAGCCCCTTATGTATTGCCCGTTTTTAACCCAAAAAATTTGCAAATCACTGAAATCTGTTCGGGAAATAACATAACGAGTACAAAGCAAGAAGTAATTAAAATCACTTCACTAATTTCACTAAAAAATGCATGAAACATAATTGCTTAATTTAAATGTACGACAGTAATAATTAATTACCAATTTTTGGTTTCAGGTCATTTTAATGGTTGGGTGTCCTGGTTCGGGAAAATCACACTTTGTACAAAATTATTTAAATCATTATGGATACGTTAATAGAGATAGTCTGGGAAGCTGGCAAAAGTGTATTACTATAATGGAAAGACATCTAAGTGAAAAGAGTAGTGTAGTTGTAGATAATACTAATCCTGATTCTACGTCAAGGCAGAGATATATAGAAGTAGCAAAGAAACATCAAGTGCCTGTACGGTGTCTAGTTATGTCGACAAGTATCGATCATGCAAAACATAATAACAAGGTAAACTGATAATAACTGAATTTTAGGTAAGGAATCATTTGCAATATATATGTCTTCTATACTCGCTTTTTTTATTCCAGTTTCGAGAATTAACCGATCCCAGTCATATTAAAATTAGCGAACTTATTATAAATTCCTATATGTAAGTAAAAATATAAACGAAGAGGTCAAGTGGATATAATTTCTGTACACATTTTTCGTTATTTTTTAGAAAGAATTATCAGCCGCCCAGCTTGGATGAAGGGTTCACAGAAATCGTTGCCATTAATTTTGTTCCAAAGTTTCAGAAAGAAGAGCATGAGCAACTTTACCAAATGTATTTGCTTGAAGGGTAATTGTTACTACAATTGTTACACAGTGTAAATTCTTTTTAATTAAAGAACTAATTTATCCATATTTGTTACTTTCAATCAATTTTCCTGTGTGTAATAAATATATACAAATAATAATACTCCTCTTTATTTCGGCCTCGCAGCCATGAACTTTAGATTACACTCTTAGCTTATGCATCTTCTCTTCCGCTCTTTCTTTCATACCTTCTCTGCGTTACCAGCCGTAATTACATTTTCTTATTTCTCAAGAAGGCTTCTACTTTATAAATAAAATACCCATGTATATATTTTAATTCATAAATTAATTAATATCTGTGAAGATGTGCTTGAGACTACGCGGGTCTCTGCCATATCTACAGTGTCTGCAAGGGTATCGCCATCTATACGGAACTCCTTGAAACTACTCGCGCCTGCTATTAGGTCGCCATCTATACAGGACCCCTTGCAACTACTCGTGCCTCTTACTTACCTCAAGTGTAGATATGACAGAGGCCCAAGCAGTTTCATTTACATCTGTATAGATGGCGCTATCGAAGACTACTTTGGATGTAGGTAAGACAGAGATACAAGTAGTGCATATTTCAAGCACTTGTTTATAAATGGCGATGCGATAAACTTTGGTTATTGAAGTCTTCATTCATAAAATTAAGTTAATAATGCTGAAAAATCGTTTCGTACTCTCATTTAATATCAATAAATTGTTAGCATTCCCAGTGGTACAATCTACATTAAAATTAATATGTATAGTAACATTGTGTGTTCCATCGTTCAGTTTATTCTACAACAAACAAATTCTTTAGCAAAGGTAAATACATTTGCGAATAGTGTCTTCTTTACATGGAATTTCCAGCATGTAATAAAGACATACTATTAGTGGTATTATTCTTTATTTCAGTCTCGCAGCAATGAAAGTTGGGCTTATTGTTAGTGTGCATCTCTTTCATCTCTTATTCCACGCATCAGATCCTCTATCGTATCTTTTACCACATTTTCTAACATTATAAATTTGTCTCCACACAGGTCACATAATTTATTCTCTTCTTTCTCCCAATATCGATTCAACTTTAGAGTGTTTCCAGATCTTACATACGCTATTAACAAGTTCTGGCCACGTATATTACCAATGGTACATAGTATCTTCTTTTAAGGCTTTCCATCACTTCGTTTCCTTTGCTTCATGTCAAATTTATTCATGCTTGACTTATACCATTCCTTTTCAATTAATCTTATCTTCCACTTATGCCCCCCACCCCCCACCCCCTTTATCCTCTGAACATCTCTTCATAATTTTCTCTTCTGTTATGTACTTACTAATATATTTTTTGTGTGTGCAGGTTACCAGGGCAAACAAATGAGGAGCATTCACTGGCACTTCTCATTGTGCTAAGAGCAAGAAAGAAGATGGAAGAACTTTTGCCACATACCTTAGCTATCCTTTAGTTATAGTAAATTGATGTATAGAAATAGTTTGTAACTATTAGCGCATAAGATTAATTTACAACAATTGTGTAATTAACTGTTATGTATAATCTATTATATCTGATATTTTATATTCAGTTTATTCGGTGGATCTTGTATATTACTACAAGTTCTACTGAATGTGCTAAATATAAAATGAAAGATATAATAAATAATATTACATATGCAGAAGTTACACAGCTGCTGTATTTTAAGGTTCGGCATATAAAGTATGTAAATTTTAGTATAAGTTTTAGCTTGTAAATTTGAACTGCAACATTTTTGTAACTTGTATCTTCATTAATTAATTTAAATAAAGCTTGAATGAAAAGAATTCGACTGCTCTTTTTATTTTCACACCTTAACAATCCTTAAAAAGACCTAATTCCAATTCCTTAAACAAGTACTACCGTGCAGGAACTTTAAATGCAAAGTTCACAAGCGGAGAACTTGTAAAAATAGACCTGAACATTGTTAAACTTTGCGCTAAGTAACCAAGAATTAATATAACGCTTTGATGGGAGCCCGTGAAATTTAAGTGCTCGGAAATTCCTGGAATACGACGTCGAATACCTCCTCGCAAATCATATTCTCCTGATACAAATCCACGATTTTCAGCAGATATTTTTGCCAGAAACACAGAAATTTTGCGCTCGGAAATTCCTGGAATGTGACGTCATTTCTGAGAACGAATACCTCCTTGCATATCATATTCTCCTAATACAAATCCACGATTTTCGGCCAGATATTTTTGCTGAAAATCGTGGATTTGTATCAGGAGAATATGATATGCAAGGAGGTATTCGTTCTCAGAAATGACGTCACGTTCCAGGAATTTCCGAGCGCTGAAATTTCTGAGTTTCTGGCAAAAATATCTGCCGAAAATCGTGGATTTGTATCAGGATAATATGATATGCGAGGAGGTATTCGTTCTCAGAAATGACGTCACTTTCCAGGAATTTCCGAGCGCAAAATTTCTGTGCTTCTGGCAAAAATATCTGCTGAAAATCGTGGATTTGTATTAGGAGAATATGATAAGCGAGGAGGTATCCGACTTCGCCAGTTCTTGGAAATGACGTCACGTTCCAGGAATTTCCGAGCGCAAAATTTCGGAGATTCTGACAAAAATATCTGCTGAAAATCGTGGATTTGCCAACCAATTTTGCAAGAAGTGAAGACTCAGAATTTGCTGCTTCCAAATTTAATAACGTATAGGGCCATTTTTACAAGTTTCTCGCTTTAGGACTTTGCATTTAAAGTCCGACCACGGTACTTCTTGTTTAAGGAAGTGGAATTAGGTGTTTTCAAGGATTGTTAAGGTGTAAAAATAAAAAGAGCGGTAGAATTACTTTCATTGAAGATTTATTTAAATAAATAAATGAAGATACAAGTTACAATAATGTTGTAGTTACAATTTACAAGCTAATACTTATAAACTATTCTTTTATGTCTATTTACAATCAATTCTAAACTAACGTTTATATAGTATAAAAAATAGAATAAACATAAATAATCTAATACTTATAAGCTATTCTTTAAAGTTAATTTACAATACACCTTACAGATAAAACTAATACTAAACTTTCCGTACTTAAAATGCTAAAGCTTATTTTAAATTGCAGCAATTGTGTAACTTGTGCATATGTAAATTGTTTATTATATCTTTCATTTCATATACAGCACATTCAGTAGAACTTGTAATAGTAATATAAGTAATATTAAATTTTATACAAGATCTACCGAATAAACTGAATACAAAATAAAAGATATAATAAATATACATGACAGTGAATTACACAATTGCTCTAAATCAGTGGTGAGCAACCTTTGGCTCGCAGTAGGCCAACAGTTGAAATGTACTACTTTACGCTGGCTGCTTTATTAATCCATTCGCATCGGAGGAGGAGATATCTCGTTGCGTGATTTCATTCATGATATGCTTTCGACAAGATATCTTGCAACGCAATGTCTTTCATGCGATGCTATGTACGTAATATCTTGCGACACTAAATTGTTCATACGACGCTGTGATCTTCTTTCTTCCTCTTAGTCACGATGACAAGTGCTGGTCAATGATCCTCCTCTTTGCCAGGAAACCTGTACATACAAAACATATATTAATAAGTATGTAACAAAAGAGTGAAAAATGGTTATGCGATGTTTTAAGGAAGAAGGAAGGAGGGAGGGCGAGTTGAAACTGAAGCATAAGAGTAAGAGAGGATTCTTTGAAAAGGAATGTTGTAACTCAACCAGGAATAAATTCGCCACAGCGGGAAAGGAACAAAGTAATGGAAATAAGATACTATGAAATACAACAGCAGAAGCAGAACAGAAAAATAAAAGGAGCAAGATATAACAACAGGTTTATACATATTTGACCAGCGATACTACCGCAGTACCAATGTTAACGGCTAACAGCAAACCTTCAGCAATTAATAGCGTAGGTAAGATCTATAAGCACACAAAAGTAGAACAGATATTAGGAGAAAGTAGAGTATGAAAAATGTGACCTGTGTGGATACAAATCTATAATGTTAGAACATCTAGTACGAGAATGTAGGGAAACAGCTAGGGTGATTACGCTAGGATCTGATGCGTAGAATAAGAGATGAAAGCTTCAGGATTTGAAACCGCAAGAAATACATATAATAGATGTGCATGAAGAGACCGCTAGTCAGAAATGGCGCAATATGAACGGTAGAGGAGGTACGAAAGAAAGAGTGGAAGAAAAGAACGTGTAAGTCTAAGATAGTAAATCTAAAGTTAGGTTATATGTGCTCTTACAATTAGCCTTTTCATGGCTGTGAGGCCAAAATAAAAAGGAATACTATTGTTAGTATATACCTAGTGCGCACAGGAAAATGTATTGGATTAAATAAATATTCGGAGATGTAAATACCTTCGATAAGATGCCAGAAATATGTCAAGCGTCGATGGTTTGTTATAAACATTTCCACAATTAAATTAATTATGCCGAGCAAGTGGATAAACTTGGAGCAACGACACCATGACAGATGAATAGCTTGTTTCTTTCTCATTCTTTTGACACCTCATGGATGAAAAAACCACCAGCATCAGTCGAGATATAAAAAATAAAATTACATATTATCGCTTTATACCGACAAACTGTCGGTAACGATATCAAAGACAGTCGATAATCAGATATGTGGCGCCATCTCGCGTTTGCGGCCTTTTTCGCAGGTTTCCGCACCGCCAAAACCGAATTCCTGGATTACATCGTTCATTTACACAATTGCGTTTTTCTCGGCTTCTGCCGCGTATTTCTTAACCGGACTTGCCTTAAATTAAAGCTGCGGGCCATAGATATATCCTCCAACAGGTGCAACAATATGGCATTTGTGGTTTAAAAGTTATTAAGAACTGAAAAATCGGCAAAATTACACTCCGTGTCACTGTAATTATCTCTGTTTCTGAAAGCGCTAGATCAATGATCGATTGCTCAAAATGAAGGTAAAAGATGCCGCTACATGTCAATAAACGATTTACAAATGCGCTACATGCGCTGTTTATATTGTATAAACAATTTGACAATTCGTTTGAGAATTGCACCGAAGCTATACACGAGGGCCGATCTAATGGTGAATCAGATTGTTCCCTGAACCGAGAGCATCAATTGAAAGGAAACCTCAAAGAAAAGAAAAGGGGTGAATTTAATAGGAAGAGTCTGGACAGTCAAGCGACTTAAATCCACACCAGCTTTGATACCAAGCAGGAGCCTCATTGGGTTGCAGATATGCAAGACCGCGATCATGATTCCAGAATTATGACCCATAGCCGCAACCGTTAGTGGCGTAGACATAACAGCGGGTATAACCTTCGTCCAGAACCACAATCGCGGCCCCACACATCATAACCCTCTGACACTGAGACCCGTATCATGCTAAAAGCGCCCATCAAGCGCTCCTCCGAGCCGAGAGCAGAAAAGGGAATGAAGTAAGAAAATGAATGAGAGGGGAAAGTGCGATGCGCAGTCAATTCGCTCGAATTATTTTGCAGATAATTATCAAACGTCTCTTAAACGTTTAATAATTATCCAGTAAATAATTGATTGCCCGGGTCTCACCACGTGGAGGTTACTGCGCCTGGAGACCCACCCTAGCCACGGCCCATCCACCCTCCAATTACGCGAAAACTAATTCTAATATAACATGTGAAAAAGAAAAATCTCCTATTATTGTCAATTTGTAGAACGTTCGTTAATTGATCGTAGTACAAGTAAGACAATAAGAGGAGTACTTAGAAAAATCACGACCGAAAGCTAAATTGAGTTTCAGAAGGAAACCTCAAAGAAAAGAAAAGGGACTGAAGGAAAAGGGGTGAATTTAATAAGAAGAAAAGTATCGAAGGTGGCTGCTACCGAGCAGCCCGCGAGCTCTCAGCCTAGAGTCTCGACAGTCCAGCGACTTAAATCAACACCAGCTTTGATACCGAGCCACAGCTATCATTGAGTTGCGGATATGCAAGACGGCGACCACGATTCCAGATCATAAACCCATGGTGCCTTCTGCCACCCCAAGGTGTGCTTGGCGTGGTCTGACTCGCCAGGGAGACCCTGCATCGGCTGGGAAACTCTCCAGAACCACAATCACAGCCCCACGCACCGCTCCCCGCAGACAGTGCAACCCAAATACCGCCACAGATGCCAACAGCGCCTTTCCATCGGTCCTCCGTGCCTAGAGCAGAAGAGGGATTGAAGTTAAATGGGTGGATACAAAAAGACGAAAGGTATCGAAGATGACTGCTACCGAGCAGTCCGCGAGCTCTCAGCCCAGAGTCTCGACAGTCCAGCGACTTAAATCAACACCAGCTTTGATACCGAACCACAGCTATCATTGAGTTGCGGATATGCAAGACGGCGACCACGATTCCAGATCATAAACCCATGGTGCCTTCTGCCACCCCAAGGTGTGCTTGGCGTGGTCTGACCCGCCAGGGAAACCCTGCATCGGCTGGGAAACTCTCCAGAACCACAATCACAGCCCCACGCACCACTCCCCGCAGACAGTGCAACCCAAATACCGCCACAGATGCCAACAGCGCCTTTCCATCGGTCCTCCGTGCCTAGAGCAGAAAAGGGATTGAAGTTAAATGGGTGGATACAAAAAGACGAAAGGTATCGAAGATGACTGCTACCGAGCAGTCCGCGAGCTCTCAGCCCAGAGTCTCGACAGTCCAGCGACTTAAATCAACACCAGCTTTGATACCGAACCACAGCTATCATTGAGTTGCGGATATGCAAGACGGCGACCACGATTCCAGATCATAAACCCATGGTGCCTTCTGCCACCCCAAGGTGTGCTTGGCGTGGTCTGACTCGCCAGGGAGACCCTGCATCGGCTGGGAAACTCTCCAGAACCACAATCACAGCCCCACGCACCGCTCCCCGCAGACAGTGCAACCCAAATACCGCCACAGATGCCAACAGCGCCTTTCCATCGGTCCTCCGTGCCTAGAGCAGAAAAGGGATTGAAGTTAAATGGGTGGATACAAAAAGACGAAAGGTATCGAAGATGACTGCTACCGAGCAGTCCGCGAGCTCTCAGCCCAGAGTCTCGACAGTCCAGCGACTTAAATCAACACCAGCTTTGATACCGAACCACAGCTATCATTGAGTTGCGGATATGCAAGACGGCGACCACGATTCCAGATCATAAACCCATGGTGCCTTCTGCCACCCCAAGGTGTGCTTGGCGTGGTCTGACCCGCCAGGGAAACCCTGCATCGGCTGGGAAACTCTCCAGAACCACAATCACAGCCCCACGCACCACTCCCCGCAGACAGTGCAACCCAAATACCGCCACAGATGCCAACAGCGCCTTTCCATCGGTCCTCCGTGCCTAGAGCAGAAAAGGGATTGAAGTTAAATGGGTGGATACAAAAAGACGAAAGGTATCGAAGATGACTGCTACCGAGCAGTCCGCGAGCTCTCAGCCCAGAGTCTCGACAGTCCAGCGACTTAAATCAACACCAGCTTTGATACCGAACCACAGCTATCATTGAGTTGCGGATATGCAAGACGGCGACCACGATTCCAGATCATAAACCCATGGTGCCTTCTGCCACCCCAAGGTGTGCTTGGCGTGGTCTGACCCGCCAGGGAAACCCTGCATCGGCTGGGAAACTCTCCAGAACCACAATCACAGCCCCACGCACCACTCCCCGCAGACAGTGCAACCCAAATACCGCCACAGATGCCAACAGCGCCTTTCCATCGGTCCTCCGTGCCTAGAGCAGAAAAGGGATTGAAGTTAAATGGGTGGATACAAAAAGACGAAAGGTATCGAAGATGACTGCTACCGAGCAGTCCGCGAGCTCTCAGCCCAGAGTCTCGACAGTCCAGCGACTTAAATCAACACCAGCTTTGATACCGAGCCACAGCTATCATTGAGTTGCGGATATGCAAGACGGCGACCACGATTCCAGATCATAAACCCATAGTGCCTTCTGCCACCCCAAGGTGTGCTTGGCGTGGTCTGACTCGCCAGGGAGACCCTGCATCGGCTGGGAAACTCTCCAGAACCACAATCACAGCCCCACGCACCGCTCCCCGCAGACAGTGCAACCCAAATACCGCCACAGATGCCAACAGCGCCTTTCCATCGGTCCTCCAAGCCGAGAACGGAAAAGGGAAAGAGAAGGAAATGGGGAAGGGAATTCGCAGCCAATTCGCTCAAATTATTTTCCATATAATTACCAAACGTCTCTTAAACGTTTAATGATTATACAATAAATAATTGATTGCCCAGGTCTCACCACGTGGAGGTTACTGCGAATGGAGACCCACCCTAGCCACGGCCCTTCCACCCTCCAATTACGCGAAAACTAATTCTTTATATAACATGTGAGAAAGAAAAATCTCCTATCATTGTCAATTTGTAGAACGATCATTAATTGATCGCAGTACAAGTATGACAACAAGAGGAGCACTTGGAAAATTGACGACCGAAAGCTAAATTGAATATCAGAAGGAAACCTGAAAGAAAATCTGCAAGAGAATTCGATTTCCTGGAATAAAACTTTCTTAAACATACATCCTATGATCTTAAAACCAGACAACGAAATATTATTGCAGTGGTGAACACTGCTGTCTTAAAAACTAAGACACAGCTTAAAAATAAATCCTCCGTTCTTAAATACTAGATTAGATTCAAATGCGCCCTGCCTGGCTAAACATCTAACTTAAAACTAGTATGTCCCTACCTACTACGAAATCTAAGAGTTCAATTAAAAGAATAATTTCAATAATATCCTACCTACGTAGGAATGTAAATGATACTTCACCATACTCATATAGGTATCCTTCTCAATTAGTCCATATTAATTTCGTGGTCCATGACTTCCTAGAACAGACAGAAACTGAAACCAAAAAATTGCACCACCTGCCAACAATTTTTGGTTTTATAAACCCTGCCTAATTAAAAGTTTAATCATTTCTAATTCGTGTGAAACCTGCCTGTATAGAGATCTAAGATTGAGTGTTCAAACAAATCCTACCTACATAAGGAGCTAAAAGTATTGTTCGATTTATAATTGGGCCTGCCTAATTAATTGTCTGACACCTGTAAATAGTTAAAAGGGCAGGGGTTTGGGGCAGGGGTGGGGTGAGGGTGTCGTCATATTATACGTATTTTCATGAATCCTCTTCTTTTCAATGCGTCTGAAACAAACACAGACTCAAAATAATTAGTAAAGTTTTATAAAAATTAATACTTAAACTCTCAGATGGACGAGGCAGGCTCTTTAATTTTATAGTTTCCAACCGTGTCCTTGATAATATTTCTGGATCTGATTTGTATATATTCCACTTTTGAGCCTCTGGCGTATGTACTTACAATTTGTTTAATATCATATTTGGATTCATCTGTGAATCTGTAACAATCTGATGCATTGGATTAGTAACATCCCCAAGCTCCCCCCATTTTATATTGAAACGAAGCTGCTTTTAAATCGTAATAACCGAATTTTAGCGAAGATAATAAATCCCAATTGATACGAAAAATGCAGCTACTTTTTAATAACAATGGGTAATTGGATGTCGGCCAAGGTGTTATATTATTTTCTGCTTTCTAGATCAAGCTGAATGGTGGTATCCATTTCATTAAAAACTCAAAATTGAAGTAGTCACATTTCACTGCAATTGATTCTATTTTGCTTCTAGGAAGAAGCGACAAACGATTATTCGAAAGCAAGATATCAAACTACCACTATCACCATGCCGAGGCCCAACTACAGCCAAGAACATTTTTCGCGCAAGGACTTTTTATTAAACATTTACGGATATCGCGAGTGAATTTCAATTTCTACGAAGCAAGCACGAAAAGTTATACAGATTGACTCTACTAGAACAACAAGATGAGAATAAAATTGCCACGATTAAGAGAAAATGTTTAGAACTTAAACTCCAACAATGAACAGTCACTAGTATTGTCTCTAATTGAATTCCACTATCTCGAGTTATTATAAAATCAAAGATTATACAAATTATTTTTTTTTTCATTTCTTTTCTTTTCTTTTTTTTCTTTCTTTTTTATTTTCAGTTCTTTTCTTTTCTTTTTTTTCTTTCTTTTTTATTTTCAGTTCTTTTCTTTTCTTTTTTTTCTTTCTTTTTTATTTTCAGTTCTTTTCTTTTCTTTTCTTTTTTTTCTTTTTCTTTTATTTCGTTCACGCAGTAATTTACTACTATGTGTGCAAATTTTTAGCAGTATTTCCATCAACAGACATTCCAGGTAAAATAATTATTAAGAACAAAAAATAAAAAGAAAGACAAATATAAAACACTGAAAAGAAAAATAACACCATATACAACAAGAATTGCCAAAGAATTGGCAGGCTTCCAATTGGAAGCAGTTGGGGACTGGTATTCGCAACTCTAATTAAAAACGCGATCTTTAATCAACGCAACGCTAACTGGAACTCGCGATGCAATCATTTCGCAACACTATTTATTAAGGCTGGTAGAAAGCAAACAGTATATTATTTGTAATTTCAAAAAGCAATGTAATTGAAGATCCTCTGAAAAGTTAGCTGAAGGCTCAAGACGCGAAAATAATTTCCGCAACACTAGAAACTTTCTCATATGTAAAATATATTATAAACTACTACAATATAACTATCAATAACAACAGCAAAATTGCAGAAACAATCGCGATGTCATTGCGCAAAGCTAAATCAACCGCGATTTTCATTTCCTCGCAACTCTAATTAAAAACCGCGTGACATTTAACGCAACTCTAAATCAACGCGATATTTTTGGGAGGGCAGTATCGTTGGGCCGGAATGTGCGTCGGCCAAGTACAAATAAGAATTCTACAAATGAAAATGCAAGCACAGTGACAATGTAGTAACACAGAATGATTCCCCATTCTTTTTAAGAATGGGGAGCCATTAGTAGTTGCCCTCTTGAATGACAGTTTGTCGGGCCTCTTCGGCATATAGCCACACCTTTTCGTCGGACCCAAGGGTCAGCTGAAACTTAAACTAGGCTCGAGGCTCTAATCGGAAACCAAGGAAAAACTTATAAATGTGAAATAAAGAGTTTAAATCGCGGAGCTAAATGGAACGCACGTGGCCGAATCACGACCAAATAAAATCGTAAAAATTGTGATTACGGAAAATCGCAAGAATTACGATCAAAATTGTAATCGTTCTTCGTTCACACGTGCAGCCTCGAGCATAATGTAACACGTTTCGTTTCGAGGCCTAGATCGCGACCACGACCGCGAAGGATTCGAAAAATCGATAGGCAAAGCCAGAGGCGAACGCATTTTCGTTCGCGCCACAGCTTCACCGTCGACTTTTCAAATCAGATTTCCTGAAACAGGTTGAACACGCGAAATAGTGCCTACCCGATCAGAGACTGTGTCAACCTGCCCGGCCCTACCTACTTATGTCTATCAGTCACACCAGAAAGTATGCTACCTATCCTACCTAGACCTATATTTAAAAAATGGCAAACAGGCACACCAACACACGACACTCCACGGTTCTCAGTCAAACACTTGGGCGCAAAAGCCTACACTAGGGAGGCGTCCCGGGACGCCCCCGACACCCAAGTGTTGTCACACAACTTGCACACTCTAATGTACGTACCATTTTTCTGAAATCGACTGACAGTGGCTGGGATCTTTGCGTTCGCATGGGAAAAAACCACGCCGCGGTTGATATTTAATAGAATAATTAAATAGCACCGATACAAGAGGTACTTGATAGCAATTGATAAGTATATTCGATTCCCTCTGGCATTTGGCATTTGTCATCTTAAATGACATAAACTTTGTGCCTCAGTATAGTAGGGATTATTAATGCAATTAATAGTAAAAATGATGTCTCTGTTTTAAATTAACGGACATCTTATCTTGGTCATAATAGCTACATTTTAGTACGGAACGACGCAAATCCACAGCCTAACCACACACACAATGCGGATATTACGTCGTGCACGATACACCAAACGCACTGTCAGTCGCCAACAATACATCATTCAATAGCTTATCAACTAAAGAAATATCGTCGTGCTCTACCACCGTTTTCCCACCCAAGTAGCACCGGGGCACGTGAGTGAGATCCGGGCAGTAAACACGGAAAGGGTTAAACCTGGAAATCCTCGTCTAAAAAAATGATAAAAACATACTGATTCTCTAACGGGCTAAATATATATTTGTATATGTACCAGATCAATATATGATTTTATTTTATTGAAGAGAAAATTAAGTGACTCTACTTTATTAGAAAAATTATGCAATGACTCTACTTTATTAGATAAATTATTCAAAGACTCTACTTTATTAAAAAAATTATGCAATGACTCTACTTTATTAGATAAATTATTCAAAGACTCTACTTTAATATACTTTGAATTAAATTGAAACATCCTCGGGTGTTCCCGTCATCAAAGCATTGCTTCTAAAACGCAAGGTTGGTTTGAAAATAGATTGCCTTGATATCGAGATCTACCCGTTCGCGTATTGTCTTCTTGCACATTCAGGTTTAATTAATATATTGTACGGAAGAAGTGAATTTATTGATATCTTTGTACGCTAAAGACTAATATGGATATCGAATAATAAAATAATTCGATAGTTCCAACAAATTGACAAGGTATATAAGTACCTCTACTTCATATTCAATCAAAGTAGAAAAAAGAAGAAATACTACGTTCTTACTAAAAGCAATCATTATGCATTTTATTATAACCGTGCACTAATTGCAATTGACAAATAAACGAAGTCGAAGGGTATTCGACTTCTCCACTACAAACTAATGCACGTATGATACTGGACGTTACTTTATATTCATTTAATAATTAATAACTATTTAAATATTCGTCTCATACGTATTCAATTAAAAACTCTATTATAAAAAGATGCATAGTGATATATTTTATACTAAATTTCTCTCTTAAAATTCTCAAACTAATTTGAAACGCGTTGTACAAGAAGACCTATCCTGATATAATATAAAACAGTAAAGAAGTTACTACTCATGAGTATATTTTCATATACCCATGGTCACAGTGCTTGCAAGAAAAATCTACGTAATTACAACCAATCACTCGTGTCGGTTCGGACCTTTCGTCCTGCGACATGATTGAATGACCAGAGGAACTTTGAAGCATGCCACTCACCGGTTGCAGACTCACCAGGGGCGCGGTCGAGCTCGTCGACACCGAAGCCGTGGAAGCTGCTGAAACATTCGAAAAGAGCAGACAACATTAAAACCTTTATTCTTTCAGTACTTTTAGAATGTGTTAATTATCAAAAGATTATTGCACTACGAGATTAAAGAATACTTACTCGTCAGGTTGATGGATGAAAGCCCGAACTCGCCGAACAGGACACTGACTCTAATGGAACACTTATGATCGACAAACAAAGTGATTCTAATCTCGCGAGAGTATTATTTCGGAGCAAACACTGACTCTACTTTCGCGTACCTTTAGTATTATTTATATTTAATTGTAATTATCAAGAGCGGTTGCGCTCTAAAAACAATAAAAAGAACTTTGACGAAACAAGCACTGACTCTACCGACCGCATTGCGCGCGGCCAAGAATATCATTATGATGATACCATCGAGCCCAAGGCACCTTCTGAAACATTCAAAAGTGCAGACAACATTGAAATCCTTGCATTTTCAGTACTTTTCGAGCAGGAAAATTATAAAAGACCATTGCAAAATAAGATTAAAGAAATACAGAGATACTTACTCTTCGAGTTGATGGATGAAAGCCCGAACTCGCCGAACTGCATAGGTGCTGACTCTAATACCGGAATACGTATTGATAAAAAAAAGAATAAAAAAATAAAAGACTACTATCGCGCGCGTTTATTAATTGTGATCGACGAACAAAGTGACTCTAATTTCGCGAGAGCAATATTTCGAAGCAAACACTGACTCTACTTTCGCGTATCATTACTATTATTTATATTTAATTGTAATTATCAAGAACGGTTGCGCTCTAAAAACAATAAAAAGAACTTTGACGAAACAAGCACTGACTCTACCGACCGCATTGCGCGCGGTCATCAAAATTTTCTGAAAGAAAATCTGAACAAGTTAGTAAATGGGGTGAGGAGGTAAAAATTTAAACAATATATATTTGATTTTATTTGTCTCTTTATTATTTCTTCAACCTGTTGAATGTCTGTTGAGGAAATACTGCTCTTTTTTTTAATAAAGTACTACCGTATTAATATTCAGATTTAATTACTATTAATTGTCTATACAAGATATATTATTGTATATTAATATCAATTTATCAGAAGGGTACTGTGACTGTTCTTTGTCAGAGTTTTAAAAGTGATCATGATGCTTGTAAGTAAACAATATCGCGAACATTTATAAGTTCTCGTAGCTGCTTGCAGAAATCAAGACTCGAAACTATTTATCATGCTTCAAGGGCATTGCAACAAGTACGTAACTACGCGGGCGTAACTAATCCTGCGTCGAAAATACAATTTGACCGTACTTGGGACTAGGTCGCGGAGTAATAAAACTGTCAACAAGAACACTAGTGAAGCTATAATAGAAATCGCGACCGATATGCAGCGAAACGTGAATGTATTTCAATTTTTCGTTTAGAATTAATGAAATTTACTGACTCTCGTTTCAATCGCGAATATTGTAAGTTCTATTTGAAATGTTTTCATTATTTAGTGAACGTGGATATACGAATTGAGAGAAGTAAGTATTGAAATCTATTTACAATAATGAAAGTTCAATAACTTTCAACCGAAGGAGACGAACTTGAGCCGAAAACCAATCGCCAGATAACAAGATATATACATAAACCGTTGGGATAATAAGTTAAATGTTACCAGTCCTTCATCATATGTCATCGAACTGATTGTTATGAACGAAGTAATTATATCTCAATACTCCATTCCTGCAGCCTCAATATATTATTCTTTCCCAGCCAAGCATCCATTATACCTGCAACAAAAAGAATAGACCTGTTCTAAAATCAGAATCGACTTCGAAGTCGCAAAGGCAGTATGTAAGTGACTGAATAAAATATAATAAAGATTCGAAGAACCGTTCAAACTAATAAATTAGTTAACGCGATGTTACAACAAACGACTAGTTAATCTCATGTTTTAAAAAATCTCGATGCTGGACGAAGGCGCGACCATCCTCAATTGGATTATCGGTCATTCGTCCAGCAAAGGAGACTCGACAAAAATTTTAATCGTTAAAGTTTAATGTACTGTTGCGATAGTAGAACGATTGTTAGTTAAACCCGTATTAATTAATAGAAGCTAATAATCAAGCGTACACGATGGTAAAGTAAAGCCCGAGGTGCTACTGTGTTGTAGAGCGAGGTATGTTGCTAACCTTCAACGATAAAGACGACCATACGCTGCAACGCTTCAATTAAGACTGACGGCGCGCGGCCGACCCCCACTCCGCGAGCCTCCCCACTCCGCGAGCCCCCCACTCCGGGACGCGCCGGCGCGTCGGCTGCGCTCTTTGGTATTCGCTATTTTCGAAAATCTTCGATGGTCACCGACCGCGGCCGTGCGGTTTACTATCCCAGGGTCATACCTACTGGACTTCTACTGTTTCTGACCAACTTTTAGCCGGACCTACGATCCTTGTTAAAGAATTCTTTTGTTCTTTGCCGCGCAATGATGGCGTGATAGCAGTGGCGGGACGTTTGACGTGACACGCATCTCATTGTCAATTTGAATGCCCCGATGCATCGCGATGTGATTTCGACTCAACTCGTGCATCGCGCGACCCTGCACCGTAGCTCAATTTTTCTACCCAGACGTTGTCCGAGAAATATCATCCTGATCACCCTCAAAGCATTTACATATATTAACACAATCGCACGAATCCTGTCCTACTCCTTCAGTAAATAATAGTTCTTCAAGTGATCACTGTTCATGTGCAGAGGACGCTCGAATCAGCGTGGGATTTCTGAGTCGGTATGTCAGTCACGTTGGGCCACGAAAGTCCATAAGATGTCTTGCCTATTCCAATATCTCGTCTGTGACATCGTTACAGATATTAATTAATTTGTGAATTAAAATATTTACATTTCTCGCGAGATATAATATATCGTGATTCTATGTTCTATTCATTCTGTTAGATCAGAACCATATAAAGTAGATAGCTACGTTTTTCGAAATTGAGCGCTCTGAGCAGTACTCCTCAATGTAGCGCCGCCAGATCTTTGACTTCATATATCCCACGTGTTTCTTTCATCGTACAATATAACCTCTTCGAACCACATGTACGTGCATCTTGGGATGTGTGACATAAACATTCAATATTTAGAAATAATTATGAATGGTACAGAATGTCGCGCCTGATAGTAAAAAATTTACCCAAGAATGTGAGTGATAAAAGTTTGATGATACAATCGTAAGGGTACATCAGCACGAAGTATTTATTTAAATATAAATTAATAGGTTACAGATGCCAAATTGAAAGAACTTTTCAGTGAAAAAGGTTTGGTAACCGATGTGCAATTAAAATATACAAAGGATGGAAAATTTCGGCGGTTTGCTTTTATTGGATTTAAGACTGAAGAACAAGCTATAGCTGCCAAGGATTATTTTGATAAAACATGTATAGATACTTGTAGAGTATCCGTTGAACAATGCGCAAGTTTAGGTACTGCCTAAAATGAATCCACTGTGCGTTTATGAATACCAAGAACTTCTAATTAACCTGTTAAATCTTGTAGGGGATTCATCTAAACCCAGATCGTGGAGTAAATATGCGCCTGACAGTTCAACAACCGAGGATCTCGCTAAAGCAACTGAAAGCACATATTCGTCTAATAAACTGATTACGCACGAAAAGAGAGGAAGGGAAAAAAAGAATAAAAAAGACAAATGTTCACACGACGAAGTTAAAGAAGCGTTTGAGAAGGTATCGCTTTAACTGTATCCTGTCATGTCAATTTCAAAACTTCATTGAAGCTTGACTTTTACAATCATTTATCTATAGCACAAAGATGACCCTCTGTTTATGGAATTTCTTGAAAGTCATTCTGTAAACAAAACTGTATGGGATAACGATACGATTCTAGCAACTGCTGAAAATAAGGAGCAAAGTAATAATGAGATCGACAACAAAAAAGATGATAAAGACAATAAGAAATTGGATAAGCAAGAAGAGGGAGTTGAAGAACAAGAAAAAGTTGCAGATAAGGTCATATCTGATTTAGAGGTACTTAGATATTCCGATACCTTTATATCGTACATTGATTATTGATTGTTCCTAAATGAATTAATGTTTGATTTCCAAAAAACAAGTATATGGAAGCTTTAAAGAACAAAGAGGGGAATTTAGGAAAGCAGATTTCGGTCAACAAGAACATACCGAAACATGGTCCAGTAAAATTTTTTACTGTCAAGCTTCGTGGTTTAGCGTATAACCATAAGAAAAAAGATATCAAACAATTTTTCAGTCCCTTAAAAGCAAAATCTATACGAGTACCGCCAAAGATAAAGGGCATTGCCTACATTGGTTTCAAAACTGAACAGCATCTCAGGAAAGCATTATTGAAAAATAAAAGCTTTCTAGGTATGAATATCGTAGTTAATTTCACCATTGATGTTCTTCAAACCACACTTATTTTTACCTATCTTTTATTTTGCCTTTGGGTTATTTTAGATGGAAAGCAAATACTTGTAATGAAGTATGACGGAAGTGTACAAAAGCCTGATGAAAAGCAGAACGAAAATAATGATAATGTAAGATGGAGGAAGCAAGAAGAAGCACTGAAAAGTGAAGAGAGCATAGCAGAGTCTGGCAGAATGTTCATCCGAAATCTCGCTTATACAACAACGGAAGATGATATTCGGAAATTATTTGAAAAATATGGTACATATCCCTTTCCTATTGCGATACGATTATTCCAATGCTAATGTGCATATTTTCTGCTCAGGTCCATTAACCGAAGTAAACTTGCCCATCGATCGGGTAACCAGAAAACCAAAAGGATTTGGTACGGTAACATTTTTAATGGCCGAGCACGCGGTGAAAGCCTATAGTGAATTGGACGGTTCCATTTTAGATGGAAGGATGTTGCACCTTCTTCCCGCTAAAGCCAAACTGGATCCAACGGAAGGTCTCGACGAAAGTAAAAATGGCTATTTATAATAGTACGTCTTTGCATCATTTGTTGGAACACTTGGAATCGATATAACTCTTGTATTACAGAAGGGCTAACATTCAAACAGAAAAAAGAATTGCAAGCTAAAGCCGCTGCGGGTTCGTCGCATAACTGGAATACGCTTTTCCTCGGTCAAAATGCTGTAGCCGACGCTATAGCTGCTTCGTACAGCACAACAAAAGAGAAGGTATTGGAAGATGGATCGAAGGGGTTGAGCGCTGCTGTTAAATTGGCCCTAGGAGAAACGCAGTTGGTTCAAGACACCAAGAACTTTTTAGAGGAAAACGGCGTCTGCTTGGATGCATTTAATCAGGTAAATATAATCACGTTATAAATGTTTTCGAAATTTTAACGAAATATTCGACTGTATTTTGTTTTCAGGTACCAAGCAAACGATCGAAATCAGTGATACTCGTGAAAAATTTACCCGCTGCATCACCAATGCATGAAATTAGACAACTGTTTGCGCAAAACGGAGAATTAGGACGAGTTGTAATGCCTCCTTCGGGAATTACTGGTATTATTCTTCTCGATGTTTTTATTTTTATATATCACTCCTAGCATCCGTTTATCTTGCAATTGATTGCAACTTTTAGCTCTGGTGGAATTTTTGGAGCCTTCCGAAGCGCGTAAAGCATTCGCAAAATTAGCATACACTAAATACAAGCATCTACCACTTTATTTGGAATGGGCTCCAGACAATAGTTTCACAACTCCGCCCGCAAAGAAGAACGAAAGCACCGGCGTTGATGGGAGCGAGAGAGTGGAAAATGAAAAAGTTGAGAAACAGGCAGAAGGAATTTCGGAGAACGTAAACGAAATAAATAAGACTGGCAAAGAGGAGAGCGAGGACGAGGAGGAGGAAGATCCAGAACCGGACACGACTCTTTTCGTGAAAAATATTAACTTTGCGACCACGGAAGAGCAACTGAATTCTGTATGTTATTTTACGAATATTGTACTTCTTTCGTGAAATGTACAATGCATTTCCTTGCAGTATTTCAGCAAATGTGGTCCGCTCCACTACGCATCGATAGCAACAAAAAAAGACGCGAAAAATCCTGGAGGCAAACTGTCGATGGGTTATGGTTTTGTACGGTATAAAAGACAAATGGACACGGATCGGGCATTGAAAGTTTTACAAATGACGGTATTAGACGGAAAGACTTTAGAGCTGAAGCGTTCCGAACGAACACTAACGTAGGCTCATTATTTTTTCATCACTGTA
Source organism: Nomada lathburiana (assembly GCA_963667235.1). NCBI lineage: Eukaryota > Metazoa > Arthropoda > Insecta > Hymenoptera > Apidae > Nomada > Nomada lathburiana. The sequence continues at coordinate 12,551,456 of OY763906.1, forward strand.
TGTATCTGCTTTAACGTGCTGAAGCTTAATAAAAATGTTTTGTTCTTTACGTGCATAGGGCTGACGTGCAGAGCGCAAAGAAAACTTCTAAAGTAAAAACGCAAACCGGCACGAAGATTCTGATACGAAACGTACCGTTCCAAGCAACCGCTCAGGAGATAACCGAGCTCTTCAAGTATATAGTTTACACATTTTGCAGTGAACGTAACACGAATAGACACTAATAATGTTTTCTTGTTTTGTTTTTTCTTTTATCAAATAATCAGGGCCTTTGGGGAGCTGAAAGCGGTGCGATTGCCAAGAAAACTTGTCGGTGTCGAGAAGCACAGAGGATTTGCCTTCGTAGAGTATTACGGGAAAAGCGAAGCTAAGGTAACTACAAATGACAATGATTTTAATTGTCACATTTAATTGGCAAACGGCACATGACAAACATAAATTGGATTTTATCCGTAGAAAGCATTTAAAGCTCTGTGCCAAAGTACTCATTTGTACGGGCGAAGATTGGTCTTGGAATGGGCTCAAACCGAAGAAGGTGTAGACGATATTAGGAAACGGACCGCTAAACACTTTTATCAAGGTCGTTTATCATATTACACGTCGATTCTAACTGATTAAAATGCATGTCGAGCTGAATCGTTGGTAAATGGATTATCTATTTTCAGAACAAACGGCAAAGACGGGCAAGAAGGCGACATTGAATCCAGAGGATGTCGGTTTGGAGATAGAATGACGTACACTTACTATACATTAATTTGGTTAGAACATTTTGTACATAGTATTTACTATTTACACGACAATAAAAAGAAATTAATCTGAAATACATGCGACTTATAAATTAGCAACACATTTCCTTTAAAAAGCTGGCATCGAGTCAAGTTGATCGAAAGTTAAAAAATTCCACTTTGACTCACAAAGAGGACGTCCCGAATATTGACCTTCGCGTCACGTCGAAACTTTTTCTTGTCTTACTTTTCCCGATAATACTTGAAATTTCTATTAGCAGTGTGTGATTGTTGAGTTGTTTCACGTGCCAATGAGTAGCGCATAGTTAAGATTAATATTCGGCCCACGTTTCTAACCGATTTAATCGCAGCCTCGAATGCAGTCGATGCACCCCACTAGTATTTCGCATGCAAAAATGCGATCGGTTGTTTAAATTCTATCTGGAACTACGAACGTCGACTCGGGCACCGAAGTTGCTATATTATTGTATTTTTCGCTGCGACATTTAATTTTTTAGTAAGGCACGTCGCCAAATAAGAACGTCTTCGCGAATAGATTAAACGAAAAAAATGGCATGAATTTATAGACTGCCCCGATGGAACTAAATAACAGAGGGGAAAAAACGAATATAAGGCGCGTCTAAAAATTTGCATACATTCTCACACACTTTTGCAGCAAACGAATCGGTTAAGAAAAGCAATCAGACGCTTGTGAATGCGTTTTTAATATATCAACGTTAAAAGAATCGAACTCGAGGAGGATTCGTGGCAGTTGGAAGGGATAAAATGTTTTCCTTTCACCTCTATTAGAAGGAGGAGTGGCACGAATCTTTCGAGAGGTTCAGGGAGTCCATCGGTGGTGGTGGAGACGACCTATGAAAGTAACAGTGCCTTCTCTACCTCGTGCTTACCAGTCAGTCTCACTCTTCTTGCTTTGGAGAACGGTGGTCTTTATTCCCGCAGTGTCCTTCGGTGTCGTCGTCCAGGTACAAGGTCGCGAGTGCACCGGAAACGTGCATAGTGAATCGAGAAGTCGCGTCTATACAGCAAGCATAGTGCGCGATGTGCTCGACCTGACGAGGCTCCGTTGAAAACAATCGAAAAGGATCCGGATCGGGAGGCATCGAAAATGGATTGGGTAAGACTGTCAGCGCAATTTATTTTAGACATATGCAGAACAGAATCATCAGATCATTTGTCTTCTGCAAAATGGGTTCGCGAAAAGGACAAAGCCTCCTGCTTTTTTCTAGAACTCTGAACGAACGAGAACGCGGTGTCGTCGGGAAACTTTCTCTATTCGAAAACGAATGGCAAGGGTGTAGCAAAAACCACTTTTACCGCTTGTGAATTGCTAATGGCTAATTCGTCATTCGTATCCTTTTCACCTGGGACCGTCGATTCTTTTTCGTGTTTCGCTGAATCGAAACGAACGACGGTCCTACCACGAGGTGCTGAATAAACGGCTCCTCTCGTCCCATAAAATCCATTTATCTTGCCGATCGATCTTCTCACTTTCCCTACATTTTGCCGGTCGCACTGTATTATGAACGCCGCGAAAGATGTTTTCCCGAAACGACTAGGTGGACGAGGATGTCGCAGAGAGGCGAGACAAAGGTGGCCGGCAGCCCACGGGTATTCGAAATTTTCGAATTTCGACCAACGACCGGGCCTGCTCGAGATCTGTTGGGCATGTATATCGAACACTTGTTAGCGATCGTCGGTTTCCTGCTGGAGGTGGAGTAGGAGGAAATCTACCGGTTATTCGAGCCACATTCGAATTACACTCGTTGAGTTGCCCTCAACTGCATATGTACTCCGCTTTAAGCTGCCGCGACAAGCCAAGAAGGAGCGAACGTATGTAGCAATTCGAGATTGCAAAACTGTCGAGGTCACAGCGGTTCTCCTTGTCCGTTTCCACCAATCTTGGTCCATCCTATTTCGCGACCCCATCCGAGTAAGTTCATTTAGATATCTTCCTACAACTGTAGTATACTGTTCCTTGTAGATTCTGGCAGAACTTCGCTTGGCCCGAGGGGCACATCCAACTTCAAGTTTCAAGCATACGAGTCTTGTAACTTTTACACAACATGTAACTCTGTCGCAATCAGGATTGAAATCTGTAGGCATTTTCTAACTAATTAATCTTGATACTTTCACATCGTTAAAAAATCGTAGCACATCGAACAGTTTATCATCGAAGAAATGAATCCCGCTCGAGTATTACAAGTTGCATAAGAAAAAAAAAAAGAAAGCAGCGACTGTTTTCGAATTACAACGAGTGGCAATGAACAGAGATTGCTAGAGAGGAAAGGGGAATGTCCGAAAAAATACTTTCCGAGTGCAGCGAAGGTCACCTGCTGACCTTTCAACGCCTCGCTGATCGATCTTTCTTCTTCCCTTTAATCGTCAACTATGATCTCCCTCTACGCGGCAGAAAGTAACCTTTTCATCGAGGAAGAAAGCGAAGGATACTTCGACGAAGATACTGACGCGTCTATCTTAAGCGAAAAAACGGGACACTTGAATTCCGAAATTATTGAAAGCACGATCGAGCCGATGCGGTTCCTCGAGATTCTCTCGGGTAATTAGGGGTAACTTACTTTAAAAGCGCCATTAATTTCCCGGTAAACAGGGCGAGAGGCCTGCACGTCGAAGCAAATTCCATGGAAAGTAAAAGTGACCGTGCCACGCTAGATTTATCTATCAGCGACAGATCGACGCAACTCCACTTTCGACTACGCGCCTCGTACGGATGCGAAGCAATTTATTTCCCAGACCGCGGCATCTACTGACAAACATTTTGAGAACGCGCGAGCCAAAATAGACACGACTTTACGACTTTTTTTATTGCAATCGATTTGTGCACCTCTGTTCGATCGTTAATTATGAACTGTGCAGAGAGCAAAGGAAATAGATTAGGCAAGCAAAATGCAGTATTCAGGGATCGACCAATCGTAAGATACCCGGTGACCCGTGTTACAATGACGCACGAATCATCTCGTTCACCTCTGCAACTGGTTTGCCGCTACCGGTACCAGATTCTGAAAGTCCAAGGTTACGTTTAAGTTAACCATCCTTCATTTGCTTCTGTTCCGCCGCTCCCGCGTGCCTGGAATATCGAAAGGTCCTCGCGTATCTTTGCTCCTTCCAAGCTTGCCTTCCCTTCTTCCTTGTTTTTCTCAATTCTAACACAGGAATTCCCCAACTAACTTATCCCCTCCTGCCTTTCGATTCAATTTAAATACCTTTACGTCACTTCGACTTTCTTCTTCGTCAGCGAACGAAATCTTTCTGTCACGCCCTTACAATTCATTCTTATTTATCAGAGAGGTCTTGGCATGGAGTCGTCTATTAACTAACGATACTAAAGTCTAAGGTGAAGTCATCGAAATCGTCTGGATGTCGACGAGCTGCTCAAATGTCACAGAGACTCTCGATGCCTGTCCAGACGCTGTTGTGCACCTCGAATGCGAATAAGCCATCCGCGCGATGCTTCGCCAAGATCTCGATCGAAGTAATCGGTCTCGATAAAAATGATTAAGTTGAGCACGAGCTTTCCCGTTTCTCCTGTACCGATAATTTCTATTGCTTTTATCTATCGAACGGTTATTACGCACCGCGTTCCTAGCAGGTACAGAAACCGAAGGGAACTGGTTAACGTTTCCTGGTACACCGATCAAAAGTTGTCGCCGTCGTCGCTGCTGCGAGCATCGAAGTCGCAGGGCGTTCGAATTATCTCGCGACTAAAGCTCTGCCAAACGCACACGCACGCGCGCACACCTTCGCCTTCTCTCCTATGCATCGATGACTGAAATATCGTCATCGTTGCTAATATTTGCGCAGCGATAAACGACATCCCCGATGAAAATCACCGCGAACCTTGAGACGATTTCCGTTCCGGTTACGAAACCATACGAAAATCACCTGCTCGAGCATCGAGCCACAGGTTCTAGCGCTTTACACGGCGCGCCGTATCGTTTCTAATCGTGCCGTAACAATTTCTCGGTCGAAGCATGCCCGTGCGAGTCTTCGGCTCTGGTAGAAAGTTATTTGACATTTACGAGGGTCCGCGGTGAATTTTTCGACTTACCCGCGCCTATATTCCCGCGCGGTCGCGAGTGCTGTTCCTTGTTCATTCATTCGTTTCACGCAATTTGAGAAAAAAAAAGTCGCGTACCTGCCACTTGTGCGCGTAGTCGAAAGGGGGAAAAAGGAAAAGGAGGAAAAAGGATACGAATTTCTAACGGGTACAGGAATGCGCGATCAACGATCGCCAGCCTTCTCGGTCTCTCCGCCCTGCTGTACTAATTGTTCTACGGCGAGGAATGGTGGTTCCGACGTAACGTAACGTTAACGTAACACTGCTCGCTAGCCGAAACGTGCGAGAAAGTCGTCGTGGAACTGTGTGTTCTTTCTTCTTGCTTTCTCTTTACACCTCTTTACGTTGCGTAACGAGGAGTGGCTCGTTGGGTGTCACGGCCTCGCTCTATTTGCCTGGACGTATCGATTTATCCTGGGGGCCCCTAATCAAATCGGAACGCCCGTCGAACACTTTCGCAGGTGTATCGGTCGCGAGCTTTTAACGCCCTCCGACTGCCATTTCCGTTCACCGACCAATGGATCGGCAATTCACACGGAGTTCGTTCGATGCTTTTCATTTTTCTTCGCCGGTCTCTTCGGCATTGGGCCGAGTTTGATTCTAGACAGCGTGCAACGTACGTTTAATGGAATTCATAAACTGTCCTCTATATCGAGGTGTCGAACGCCTATACGAATCCATAATGTATTAAAGAAAATGGACCTGTTTAAAGTAACAGTTCTAGAACTCGCTTCTATATTGGTAGATACTTTGACGAACGCCCCAACGCTTGACCGGTCAAATTTTGAATCGACGATTCAACGGAATTAATCACGCACGTACGCGTAACTCACGTTTCATTCACGCCACCTGTACACGAGGGCATCCGTCCACGGATAAAGTTCATTATTCGTGCCTTCGAGGCGCATCGAACGATGAATTATTCATTAATAATCGTACCGCTTTTCCATTGCAGGAGAATCGAACTGTGTCGCTGCTTCTTTGCCTGAGCATTCTGCTCGCAACTATCCACAATGGTGAGTACCTCGCAAAAGCAGCTTGGACGAAAAGAAAATTTCGCGCCTGAGGCGAATCTCGTGTGGTACCGTATCTACTTGCAAATTTTGCCACGAACCGGCGAGTAGATCGTGAATCGTTCCAACGCGTTCCAACGTCGCGACGTTCGTCGAAAGACAAAATTCTAGTGGCAAATGCTCTATTTACTCCGTGACCGAGTCTCTGGTCTCTCTCTGCTGCAATTTCCCTGGCATAGCCGGTGCACGTGGGGATCGGTGCACGCACAGATGCAGTTTCACTGTTCCCGCCATATCTAAACCAGAGAAACGTGTTCACCTTCTCGGAGAAAACGACAGATGCAAAAACGATCCCGTTCGAAATAGAAGCAATTCGGAGACGAGGAAAAAACATCGAAAATACGTTGCAAGCGTTAAAGATTCGATAATCGACCCGTCGCATACTAATATTTTTGCGACGAAGAAGGAGGCCGTTTCCAATTAGCGGCAAAGTTTCGCGAGAGCAGGTATACTACGTGCTTTCTAATGACGAGCTCAAGTGTATCGGATCGGTAGGTGCGTTAAATTTCGCGCTTGTACTCCTACAGTTAACTTCCTTTCAATGAAAGTGACATTACTAACGATTGCTGCTGGTTCACCGCGAGCGCGCAAGAATTCCAGATTTGCGGCCAGCACCGTGCCGCGCACCTCTTACCAATATTATCACCAGCATTATGCGCTGTTCTCAACTCTATTACCGCCGATATAACGATCGCACAACGCTAAACTATCGCGTGCACGCAACAAATGAGAATCTCAAACACTTCTCCACAGCTGACGGCCGTTGTCTTTGCGTTGAAATTATCCTGTCCTTTTCTACGCAATTACCGTCATCCTAGTTATCATGACACGTACGCGAAGGCAAACATAATTCTACACCATGCAAAGCGTGCGAATCGTAGAAAAAGGCCGTGGAAACTGAAGCAAACTCGACTTTTACTTGGCATTATTCTACCGCAGAATAAAGTACTTTCTAGTTCGCTGTATAAAATGTTATCTTAGAAAACTTTTTGCAACAACGCTGGCGACAGTTATCGAAATAAGATGGCAAGGCTCAATTCAATTTTTACCTTAACTCCGGGCGACCTCGATCCGCGCGTTCGGTGAAAGCATCGAGGATAACTCCCCGATCGAAATCGATGTACATACCTACGTATGTATGTATGCACGTATATGTATACATACTGACAATGACTCGTCAAGGCGACAGTAAAGTTGGTTTCTCAGCGGACCGCGCGCTCGTTAATTGTTTTAAATGATAATCATCGCCAACGATCAACAAATTTTAACGTTCACTTACGATTAGCGAGTAAAAATATATTTTAACTGCTGCAACTTGGTGAAAAAAAAGCGCACAAGAATTGTACAATCTGTGGGCCTCGTGCGTGATTTAAATTCTGTCCGTAGACCGGGTTCGACGAACGAAAGTTCAATCGCGATTCAATTTCTCCACGGTACGGTATCTGCCGACCATTTTTGCTGGCCTCGACGCAAGATTTACGTTCGGCAGAAGGAACGACGTAGAACAAAGTTGATTAAAGGATGGTTGATCTTTTCAGGTAACGCCGAACGAAAGATTGTATGTTACTATACAAATTGGTCCATCTATCGACCAGGAACGGCCAAGTTTTCGCCGCAAAATATCAATCCGTACTTATGTACCCACTTAATCTACGCTTTCGGTGGATTCACCAAGGAAAATTCTTTAAAGCCTTTCGACAAGTACCAAGACATCGAGAAAGGTACGTTAAAGGAGGAAAAAAGAAATGGCGTCGATTAACCTTCTATAATTTTGTAAGGTGGATACGCGAAATTTACCGGCTTGAAAACGTACAACAAAAACTTGAAAACTCTGCTGGCTATTGGTGGCTGGAACGAAGGTTCCAGCCGGTTTTCTCCAATGGTTGCCGATCCAGAGAGGAGAAGAGAATTCGTCAAGAATGCTATAAAGTTTCTGAGGAAAAATCATTTCGACGGTCTCGATTTAGATTGGGAGTATCCAGCTTTTCGAGACGGTGGAAAGCCTCGGGACAAGGACAATTACGCGAATTTGATGCAGGTGAACCACTAAATTGATATCGCATCGTTCAGATCATTTTCAATTCCGTGCTTGCTTCAACCGATTAATATTGTTCGCGAAGGAACTCAGAGAAGAGTTCGAGAGGGAGGCCTCAAAGACTGGAAGACCGAGACTTCTCCTCACATTAGCGATGCCAGCTGGTATCGAATACATCGACAAGGGCTACGATGTCCCCAGAATAAACGAATACTTGGATTTTATCAATCTTCTCTCGTACGATTATCACTCGTCGTACGAGCCAGCGGTCAATCACCATTCCCCCCTGTATCCTTTGGAAGAGGACAACGAGTACAATTACGACAGCGAATTAACAATCGTAAGACGTTGACGCGTACTGATCCCGAATGCGCAAAATATTGAGCACTAGATCTTTCCAGGATTACACCATCAACTATCTGCTGAAGAAGGGAGCCTCTTCGGAGAAGATCATTCTAGGTATTCCGACGTATGGACGATCGTACACGCTTTTCAACCAAGACGCCACTGATCTAGGTTCACCAGCTGACGGTCCAGGGGTCGAGGGCGACGCGACCCGAGAAAAAGGCTACCTTGCTTATTACGAGGCAAGCTTTTCCTGCCCGACGTCCAATTTCGAAATCGAGTAACCGATTTTCTTTCACGCGTAGATTTGCGAGAGCCTCGGAAAATCGGACGAGTGGGAGGTCATCCAACCGAACCCAAAAGCCATGGGTCCTTACGCTTTCAAGGAAGACCAATGGGTGGGCTACGACGACGAAGAAATCGTCAAGCTCAAGGCCAAGTACGTAAACGAGAAGGACTTGGGCGGAATCATGTTTTGGACGATCGACAACGACGATTTCCGCGGCAAATGCCACGACCGTCCGTATCCGCTGATCGAAGCAGCCAAGGAAGCTCTTCTGTCTGGCAATACGTAAGAACGCCAAGCTGAATTTATATTAACGCGTATCCTCGACGGCACTATCAAGAATCTTCCTCCGTATGTAAACTAGAAAGACCGTTCAAAAAGCGAAAACTGTGGAGAGTCGCAAGCAAACTCGCGTACAGGGAGTGCAGAGCAACGTCATAGGTAGGAGGCTCGGTTCGAATGCTAGGAGGCGAAGTACGACAACTGCGGCGCCAGTCCCGAAGAAACGAGTTCCCTCTTCTAGGCCCAGGTATCGGACATTTTCGCGATCGAAGGCCAGCGACGAAGAGGAAGAGGAGGATGAAGTAATCGGCAGGAGATCGTACCATCCTTCTTCCGACGACGAAGAAAACTCAGAGGGAGGTAACGCGGTCAGCATCGCGGACAAGAATAGAAGCGGACCAAAGGCCAAATCGAATTCCAATCGGAACCGTAGAAAGCAGGAACGGCGTCGGGAAGAAAGCAAAGGCGATTCCCAGGGAGCCTCGTTGAGCAATACATTGACCACTCCGGAGCCCCCAACAACGCCAGATCCCGGAACAGGTAAAGTATTTGCTGCATCTTACAAATTGGACGCGAATACCAATCAATTGGAATGTCCCAACCTCGATAGATTTCAAGTGCGAGGACGAAGGTTTCTTCCCCCACCCTCGGGATTGCAAAAAATATTTCTGGTGCTTGGACAGTGGACCAAGCGGTCTCGGGGTAGTGGCGCATCAATTTACATGTCCCTCTGGTAAATGAACTCTGATCGATTTCAAGCTTTGATCATTTCTATTATATGGAACTGGCCGTTCTAATACTCGTTTTGCACGCGACGCACAGGATTGGTATTCAACAAGGCAGCCGATTCCTGCGACTATCCCCGCAACGTTGTCTGTCCCAAAGCTAAGACATCTCAGGCAACCGTTTCGACAACCAGAGCGCCTATAACCGCTGCAACCAGCCGCACAACTTATCTCTACAGCACAACGCGGCGACCTACCACCGAGAAGCCAGTCTCCGCGGAGGAGTACGAATACTACGACGAAGATGACCATGACGACGACGATGACGACGCGGAGGTCGAGGATGAGGAGACAGAGAGCAAGGAGAAGAAGAAGGAGTCCAAAGTCACTACTACTCCGAAGACCCTCCTCTACAAAACCATCAGAAGGAATAAACCTAGCACTACTACGACGACTACCACGGAGGCGCAATCGACGACCTCGAAATCCGAGAGGAACGAGCCGGTCAAGCTACTCGGTATCGAGGACGAAGAGGATCCCAGAGTCATTAAAGAGCTGATAAAGCTCATTAAGAAAGCAGGTGACTTATTTCGTTACGTCTACGTTTAATTTCAAGTTGAGCGCGCATTCACGCACGATCGGTGCTCGCTGCGCGAGATGTTTAACAGGTGGCATAGAGCAACTGGAGAAGCAATTGCTACTTCAAGATAATAGCGCCGATAACGCGGCAAACCCTGCCGTCGAAAGCGCCACCCCAGCTACGATTAGCCGCACCCTCTACGAGCGCGTTCTGAGTCGCCAGGCCAGCAAACCTGGAAACAGGGAACGACCATCGGCGGGCAGTGGTTTCGCGAACGGACCAGGAAGAGCGCAGTTCGAAGGACTGGACGAAATTCCTGAGGTGCAGAGCTTGAGACGCTCGCAGAGACCTCAATACGTCACCATCGAGAGACCCAAGTACGACGATACTCGCGTCCCTTGATTTTACACTTGCCGTGCACAATGCTGTTGCTGACAGACGCATTATTGCCTTTCAATTAGACCGTCCACGAGCGAACCGCCGATCGAGGACGAGGAGGTTGACGACGATGAAAATCTTGACGACGATAACGAGGACGTGGCTTCCTCGGAGGAACAGACTGTTAGCAATACTTTCCTGTCTAGCTCGGCGCAGAGTGCAACGCCCAATTACGTTAACATTAGACGTCCTCGACCTTCCACGTCGAGGTGAGCGATCGAGAGTTTTACTCTACGATTTTTATATATACGCATTTTATAATACACACTGATTTAGGACCGAGAACGATGTGGACGACAAGGATAAGAACACGGAAGAGGAGGCGCCCCTTCGACGAAGACGACCGAGCGCATCTTCGAAGTAAGTTCGTTCGATTTTCTTGCTTGAAACGGGAAAAAGAGGAGGGGAGGTATCGATAATTGTCTTTTACAATTGTAGAAATATCGAGAACAGCTCGACCAAACAGGCTAGAGACGAAGAGTCGCGCTCACCGATCAACGAGGGTAACACGCAAACGACTAAATCGAGGTTTCGACACTTCCTAAGCTATAATACAATCATCCGCGAAGTCGTGCCATCACTATCGCGTTTGAAAAAATGTTTCAGGTACGTCAGCGTGCAGAGGTTCAGAAGCACGACTCCGCAACCGGCTGAAGTCGCATCGGTAGTCGCCTCTACCGTCCAGGAGGCAATTACAGAGTCGGTCGTGCCGAATGAGGAGTCCAAGATCGAGCGGAAGGTGGACGTAGTCGCGACCATCGAAACTCCATCGATAAACGTTCCGTCTCCGATCGCCCTTTCCTCGACTCCGAACGATATTCTTGTCGACCAGGAAACGGAGAAGCCGGTTTCGAATGAAGCATCTCAAGAGAACGCAACCTCGACTACCGAACCTGTAAGACTCGTCGAGGATACGGCCACGGAAATCCTCTTAACAACGGCGCCAGCAAGCTTGTCCACGTTGCTGGCACCGAACGCGAAGATCAACACTGCGTCGGTATCACAGCCGAGGCCGTTTGGCTTTAACCGAAGAAATAGGCCCTCGACAGAAATTACGACCACACCGTTACCAGCGCCCAACGATCAGACGAGGTCCAAGGTGAGTATATCGTCCCGAAACCACACGCGATCGTCCTTTTTGGTAGGACGAGGTCGATTAAGACCAAGGCAAGAGAATGCCGATCGAAACGAGCCAACTGTCGAGAACGAGCAGGGCGAAAGTTCTCGCAGTAACGGGGACGAAACGAGCCGCAATCGCGGAAGGTCGAGAAGCAGAGGGTCGAGCAGATACACCCCGCCGACTTTCAGAGCGAGAAACGAGAATCCGACGGACTCCGTGGTCAAAGACCGCGTAAGGACGACGCAAAGCCCTATTGGTACAACCAGCACGGGCGCATCTAGAAGAAGATTCCGGCGACCAGTGTCTAGAGTCGCCACGGAATCCACCAAAGCTAACGAACTCGAGGATAGCCCCATCGTCAGGATCGCTCAGGGCTACTCGAGAAGGAGCTACTCCTCGAGGTCGGGGAGCACGATTAAAGACGAGGTGGACGGTGACAAGTTCACGAACGTGAAGGTATTTAAAAAGCCAGCTGCCGTGAACCGAGACTTCTATTCCAGGGTCAAGTACACGAGGAAGAGAAACAATGTAGAAGCCACTGAAACCAAAACGGAAGAGAAAGGTGCTGGTGAAACAGCGAGCGAATTTGCAGCTACTGTTTCGTACCCTTCGACGGCTGCTACAACGATAGCCCCCGTCGAAACGAACGGCGAGCGCATTATCGATAACTCTTTCGACACTGTGACGACCGAAGGAACCGATGTGAATTTTGTCGCGGAGGCAGATACAGTTTCGAGTCGAGCGACAACGACGCCTCCGGATGTGCAGGAAACCACGATCAGCCTAGACGTCGATTCAAATACCGATAAACTCAATCGCACCTCGCAATCAGTTGTGGAGAACGAAGTGGTTAGAGAAGGTCTCGACGATGTCCTAACTACGATCAGGTACGGTACCGTGGCCGTGGATCTCGATCAAGACGGAATAAAGATCGCATTCGATACGGCGTCTCAAGCAAATAGGAGAGCTTCTGTTCCAAAAAGGAGAAAGGTTCTTCTGAGAAGACGACCCGTTGCGACTTCGAACGCGACTGAATCGCAAGAAGCGGAAGAAAATTACAAGCTCCTCGTAGTTCCTCGTAGAAGAAAAGTGATTAAACGTATTCGTCCTCTTTCACCTAAGACAGCCTCGACAAACGTCTCTTCCGCGGAGGAAGATGACATTCCAATCAGTTTCGAGTCTACAGCTTCTGAGGAAGAGACAACTGTCGTCGTCTCGACGGAAGATTTCGGCTTTTCGACGACAGAATCCACGGAAACATTCAACTACGACGCGACCGATGATGTTGCAACAATGACCGCGGAAACACCGGCCGCCGAAACCGTGATTAGTGGCACCGATTTCTCCGATCCTGACGTTGCCACGATGGCCTCAACGGTACTAGACAACTTTACCGTTCAATTCGCAAGCGAATCTTCGACGAAAGCTGGCGCGACAGACCCAACTACGTCGTCGAACTTGTTGCTCGATTTCACGGGAACGGAAAATGTTCCGAAGGAAACGCTGCCACCGAGTAATCAATTGGAAACTTTGCCCACTGCTGTTTCGCAGCCGACCACACCTGCGGCGGTCTCGCCGTCGCAGTCGATTCGGAAATTGGAGGTGTACAACGCAACGTACTACTTGGATTCAAGATACGTGAGGAAAAAATTTATACGAAAGCGACCGGTTGCTTCTGCGGAGAGTGCTATCAGTCGGAACCAGATTACAGAAGCTTCGATCCACGCGCCTTCGACGACGGATAGAAACGGATTGGAAACACTGTCGAAACGGCGGAAAACTTTATTCGTGCGCCGTAGACCGACTTCTTCCACGACCACGAGGACAACGCGGCCGACAGATGAAAGTAAAACCGACGAAGATAAATTCGAGAGCGAGGAAGAGCACCGCGATTCGGAGGGCACGACTTTCATAATCAACGGAGCCAGAGGCAATTCGGGAGAGTTGTGGAATCGTTACACCACTCCATCGGCGAGCGACGAACGCTTGTCTGTAACATCGAACGAGAATTTCGAGGACACCGGTCTGTTTCAAACTGAAACCACCCGACCGACATCTTCCAGCAATCGATCGCCAGAATTCCGTCCTCGATACGGAGTTCCAAACTCTCTGAAGAAACCGGCGAGCGCCGACTCGTCGACAGCGGAAACCGAAGAGACGAATAATTCACGACCAAGGTATCAAAACGTTCGTCAACCGAGGACTCGGTACAACTATCGAGAAGAGACAAGCCCAGAGGACGAAACGGAAGATTCGTTGCTGGACGCCACGCAATCGCCTAGCTTCGACTCCTCCACGAATGTCAGGTCACGTTTCTACGGAAGGCGGCCGATTTCTAGCACAGAATCGCCGGTAACCGAAACTCTGATTCCTGCCAAGAAATTCGACTACGTAGCGGACGCTTACAGAAGGCAGCAATCGCTCAGGACGACTGCTCGCAACCCGAACGAGGAGTGGACGACTTTGTCGAGTTCGGGAAAGGACCGAACAGAGATTGACAATTTTGTCGATGGGGACCACACGACCGTTCCTTCTCCGCAACCTCTGGTGACGAGGCTCGTCACGTCCGTCGAGGAATCGGCTACCACGGAAAGACAAAAGATTCTGATAAAAACGAAATACTCTTCGTTAACGTCGACCACGAAAATTCCTTTTCCGTATCCTGCGAGCACAGCCTCCTCGATATCCGATACGCTGGAGAGGACCACGGATTCCATCGACGAAACGAACGAGCACGAATCGCTCAATGAAATTCGCCACAGCCAAGTCGAAAGATCAACGTTGCCCATAGAGAGCGAATTTCGACAGCAAGTTCGGTTCACCACCGAATCCCACGAGTCGTCGACTATCGAGATCGAGTCTGTGTTCAGCAACTTGATCGGACAGCAGGGACTTTAGCCAGCGGCGTTACACATTTTCCACACCTTCATCGTCATTACCAACAATGTACATAAACGCAATTATTATCGTCACGCATCATCAAAGATCTAACAATTTTTTGGGGTCAAAAATCAAAGATAAAAACACAAAGAAACTGTCGCAATTCCAATACGCCGAGAGCGTGAAAAATCGTGAAACGCTTACAGCTAGCAACGAACAAAAATTAGCGCGCCGATGCCAGCAGCAAGGATCGCCAAATTCCTTCGCGCCCTCCCTTTTTCTCTCTCTTTTTCTCCCTCGCCCTCCCTTTCGTTTCCCGTATGCCGGATATGACTGCAGAGGAAGGTTTCGAAGGATTGTCATTAAGCGTGCTACCCTCTTCTGATTTTCAGGTTGCCAACTCGGAAGTTAATAGGCTACCAACTCTCAAGGAACTAATTGGTTTTCGAACCAACGATTACACCAACAGTCCCACGCCCGTATTCTTGAGCTTGTTTCCTCATAGCGCGAAGGATCGGGACGTTTACTCGCGTGAAAAAGACATAATTCTGCGACCACTAACACTGACCGAGCGTGGTCGAAACGAAAACAAGATTTACACGGTGCGAAACGATTTTGATTTATCCGACGACAAAACTGTCGCGGATTACGTGGTGGACAATATCGCGTACGACGAAGACGATGCTTCGTTGGCTAGCAAAAAGAGAATAGATCGCGAAGATTCGTTGATAACTACTCTAAGGCCTACCACTATGCGCGGTATTCCCTTGGTTGATTTACTTCAAACCCAATCTCCCCGTGGGTTTTACGTAACCAGAGACGAAACGAATCATCGGGCAACAGGAAAAGTGGCGAACGACACGTTAAACGTTGAAGCGACAAACTCGCCGTCAGAAAGTGACACACCTGCTAATGTAACTGACCAACCCGATACGAATGGAGAAACAACTATTGATTATCACACATATTCGACGGAACCAATTACAACCGTGAACTCTGATTCGGTCGCACACAATAGCAGAGACACGAGCGATGGAAACACGACTACGGAAATACCACTGATAACTAGCTCCGCGAGAACGTCGAACGCAAATAGAAATGTAATTGAAACTATTGCTTCCTCGAGCGAACAACTCTCAGCTAACGATTATAGTACTCCGCCCATTAAAGAGACTCACTCTACTTTAAGGGTTGCAACCGAAATAGAACTGAGTGGAGCATTAACTACGACCGAGACAAATGTTTTGGAGTCCCCAACAGAAGCTGGACCGAATACGCGAAATGAAACAAGTGCCATCAATTCAGAGCCTTCAACCACGGCGCACAGTTCGAGTACCTTTACAGGACCCCCTCGAACCGCTAAAATAGAGAACAAGGTATATTATAGACGACGGCAAAAAGTTGACCTAGAACGGGGGAACCAATTCGGCCAGAAATCTCGGAGACGCGAACGATACCCTTACACACGACCGTCGAACGAAAATCGGAAAGAGTCTGCGAAAGAAGTGGGGAGCACGGAATATCCTCGGCGTCTCGTTACTAATTACAGAGGACGGCATCGTTTTCGCGAAAAGCCCAACACGCTGAAACAATCGGTGAAAGAAGAGCCTAAACGAATGGAAACAACAACAGCTACTCCTGTAAACGAAACGGAAATAAATAAGTCTGTAAAAAATGCAAATCATCAAGGAGATTCGATCGAAGGAAAGACAAGCGAGAGAAAGAAACTTGTGCCAAAGGCAAATCAGACGAGAAGCAACGCTGACTCGTTGGAAGAACAACTTTGGATCGAGGAGAATATCAATGGTTTTAAAACCGAGGTCAGTTAAGACTTTAAACTTCCTACATTCAAGAGTTTACGTCGCAAAAACGAAGCATAACAATTTCATTCCAACACGCAACGCTAACTCAGAACCTATCGCTCGCTCTTTTCTTTTTTTTTTTGTATACTTAACAAAGCATCGTTGGATACGCAACGTTCACGATCACGAGTCGCAAACACCTCGGGACGATTCGTCCTTTTATAGTTTAACGTTCGAGCGATGGAAATAGCAAAGCCGTCCGTGGATGATTGTTTCTATAAAGGCGCAACAAAGCGCAGCTGAGCCGCCTTTTCTTTTATGCCTAACAAATAAAAAGAAGTCGATTCATGTTTCCAACGACGACGATTAACAAAAGAATCATATGACGACAGGAAGAAATGGATATGGACCATTGTACACGGAAGAAATTCATCGGGAATCTGTTCTACCGCAATGTGCTCTTACTTTCATCCACCACTGATATTCGTCTATTCCCAAATTAATTAACACGACGTTTCCTTGTGAGAGGCACGTTTCAACGCGCCTACGCTACGCTTACTCTGTTCCATCTGATAATTTATCTCGACCCTTTGTGCTCTGCTCGCTCGTACACTTATCATTACCGTGAACTTGATGCCTGCAACCTTTATCCACCTATGCTTCTATGGTAGCAAGTACACATAGTGCAAAGGGTTAATAATGCTTAGCTCCAGAGCTCAACACTTTAACGCAAGAATCAATTGCTGCTGTTATGCCCCATGATGCGTGCTTATTCTTTCTCTATTTCTTTCTCAACTGATATTCATACGTAAATTCAGTGTTTCCCAGCTCGGGCGATTATTGCATTGTTCAGTTTACAGTCCAATCGGTATAAGGTAGCGTTCGAATTTCCCGCGAAGATTTATTCTACAGCGACATCTATTATAAACTAACGCGACTAGCATTTGAAATGTCAATAATTCGCGCCAAAATTCCCTCGTTAAGCTTGCAGTTTTATTCATTTCTATCGGACATTCGCCCGCCAATTGACTGTCAACTGAAATTCTCATTGTCTAATCAAAAATTTTACTTACCTTTTCGGCGAATCGACTAGAAATACAATCTGTGTGTGCTCCACAAACAGGTGAATACTTCGACGAATACGGAAACGACGCGCACATCAGGAAATTTGTCGTCGACCAGATTGAAAAAACCTACTGCACTCGCGTTGACAGCATTGCGAGGCAAAACTTCGAATAGGGTCGCGAGCCAGCGAAAACCTCGCCCCACCGATGGGAATTCTACACTCTTTAATGAAAAAGTTGGTAAGTAATGTACCGCGATAATATGTAACGAGCGTGCTACGATTTTCTCTATACACAAACACCGACCTACTCGCGTCGTCTCCCGCGAACTACTCTGCTAGAACATTGCGCGCATCGGTACGTCACCTCCCCACCAGAGTCGACTGCGCAATACAGATGCGCGAATAGTTTCAATTCGAAAGCAAAATGAAATCATAAAAAATTGAATATATATTGCAATTCTATTTTTTTTTTTTTTATGTTATTCCAGACGAGCCTGGCGAAATAAAAGAGACAGCTATCGAGAAAGATATCGATCAAAGTAGTAAGGCACAAGAGATCGCGGTGACTTTAGCAGATCCACCGTCATCGCAATCAACACCCACCGGTACACTCAACTTGTTAAATACTCCACCACCAGATTTCTTAATTTACATAAACTAAAAAACTCACGTCACATATTTCGCTATCGTTCGACAATCACTTGGGACGTAATTTCTCATCGCATCGGCTTGCAACCTCCGACTTATATTTTCTCATAATATGTCCACCGAAATAATCTGTGGGATCGAAACTTTCATTGATATCCATAAGAAGAGATATTACATACCTTTCTAAGAGGTACATGTTCGTTGGGATTTTACTGGAAGCTAACCAGCATCTTTTGACAACTCTGCCACGCGGTTGCCATGATCGTACATCGGTATCGCTAATTCCCTTCATGTCTACTATGCATTCTCTTCTATTCTCTATCATTCCTACTATATTCTTCTTCGCCTGCATCACTGCCGTCTTCTCTCAATTGTGTCACTATCAACGCCCGGTTCAAATACTAATGCAACTATAACATCGATGCTCTCCTTCTCTTGGTCTGCAATCCTACTGTCTGCAGGCGCATTTCGATCTTCACGCTGGACAAATTCACGTGCGTGCTAACGCATCTTTTGTATCTCTCACGGCTTCTAACGGGATTCTTTTAGTCTCTCTTGTTGAAGATAAAATAACTAATCGAGTTCCACGATCAGGTCGATCGCCGTTCAGGAACCCCCTGAGGCGAAAAGTAAGCTCCACGATTGCACCTAGAACAGACACGACTACGATTAGGACCACCCTCGGGTTCGCTTCGACTCTGAAAGATCGACAAAGACCAAAGACGAAGGATAAACCTCTGCGAAACGTAACGACAAGAACGAGACGTCCGCCGGTCCTCGATTACGATTATTACGAGGACGAGCAGGAGCCAGTGATTGGAAAAACATCCTTGAATGAAAAGCTCTTCCTGACAAGCAAAGGAACCATTCGATGTCTGGATCAAGGCAACTTCCCGCATCCGTATTCCTGCAAGAAGTTCATTACTTGCGCGAGGATGGTAAACGGATTGGTACTCGGTGCCGAGTACACCTGTCCTGACAAATTATCTTTCGACCCGGTCGGTGGTATCTGCAATTGGTCCGCCGGAATTGGTTGCAAAGAATAATTTCTCCGAAAGTATTCATTAAACGCAAAGATTGACCGTAACTTTTCTCGCAACATCAAAACCGATTGCGCATCGAGTCGAAGAGGATATTTGCAAATGCATGTAGCCATTATTAACGGAAACAAAGCGTCGTGATATTATCGTTAAAAATTTCTCTGTAAATATTATAGTTATTGTATATAAATAGACTTAGTTTACATTATCGTAAAATAACGAAGCAACAATAAACAATGTAAGCGTTAGTAAAACTGACGCGAAAGAACGCGCCTAATTCGCTCTCTATCTTTTCAAATATACAGACTCGATCGGTATATTCAACTACATTTACATGTATTATATAGAATACATTGTGTATTTGAAATAAAAGCCTCCATTTTTAACCACACTGTTAGAAATTTTTATTTAAATATCCGTCGCTATATCGCCCTCTTGATACGACGCATAACAGGATACGTTAGAAACAACTACCCAATCTTGTTCCTTCCTTTTTCTTGAATACAAAATTGGACCGGTCCTTGCTTATACATCAAAGACCTTTCGTTTATTTTCCTCGTGATTTGGCCTTACAATCTTTTCTGCTATTAAACTAGTTCCAGAAGACGAAACTGAGAAAACAAGAATAGAGCAGTTGGCGAGTGTCATGTGCAATACGATACAATTGTCGGGCCGATGTTTCAGATTAAATTAAAATTGTAAAAGTTACATTACATGGTTGAAAATTATAAGAATTGTAATTATACATATATGTATATATATGATTATTTGATGTGAATGTGTATGTATGTATATATAATATGATACGAGGACCGAATACTTGGAAAATTTTTCATTTCCGAGAAAGAAAAAATTCCCTCAGCTGTACACAGGTTGTACACGTATGTAATTGTTTAAAACTCATTATCTTTCGATAACAGGGATATTCGTAACTGCATTCGGATGTACATGTAGATACGCGAATAATGCATTATATGTACATGTATGCGCGCGTGCGTGCATGGGTACGTGTAGGTAGGTGTGTGTACGTGTACGCGTGTACGCGTGTGTGTCCAAACGTATACTGTTGATCTTCGCAATATTCTTTTTTCGTTGTTCGTATCTAGACTAAACCAAATATCTTTCTTTAGCAAAAAACGAGAGTACAAGTAGTTAAGTGAACTCGCAAAACGCGTTAACATAGATATCGAAGAAGCGCTAAATTTCAGGGAAAAGAGGGGTCATCAAATGTACCTTCTTTTCTCTTGTCGAGTAACTGCAATTTAACACAAGAGCGTTTTTCCGTTACCCTGGGTAACAATGATTTCGACGAAAATGATTCGATCAAATGATTTTTAGGTCGCTGAGTGTAAGTGGTAATCTAATATACATGACACAAGAAATGGCGGACTCTTATTTGAAAATTTTACATAATGGGTATTATGTTACAGTGGCCTGTCGTTTATCACTTCTCTCAAATATTTATAAAAATAAATACTTTGAAAAAGTGGCTTTGTCTCTACCGTAATTAATATTCAGAAGAATAATAAATAATCATTTAATTCAAATAAATAAATAATTTGCTTTCTTTAGCATCGTTTCGCGCTATCATTTAATATACGATTTTGCGAAGTATAAAGGCGGCTTGTCGTTTAAAAATTCGTTTTGCCGCGTATCATAAAAAAATATGAACGTTGCGTTCGATTTCGAGCATAGTATTTTCTGGATCCTTAGCGAGAAAGTCGATTCGTACGTATATTAAGGATTTCCAAACAATCGTTTACTTCGTTAATTTCTTCATTTAATACAAGTGTCATGAATTTTCATATATTTCACGAGCGTCGATTTGTGCCTCGGGCTTGAGTCGAGTATCCGTATTTTCAGTAAAACTTGATTTCACAACAAACACAAAGCAGAACCCACTGGCCAGCAGGAACATATTTAGGAACTGTACGATACTCGTACTCTATTTCACAAACAGATTCAATTCATTCCTTCTACTCACTAGACGATAGCCGTACATTTTTCACGAAAGAAATCGAATTGTATATCAGATAATACAACATGATCACATTTCTCGAAAATATACATGCTAGATGAGCTTCGGGTAGATGCGAATTCTCTAAAGCTACAATATCGACGCAAGCGACACTTGTACGCAGTAAATTGTTCGATCATGTTTTTCGTTTTGGTATAGTAACAATTTTCTGCACAGATTCCTCTCCTTTTCTGGAACGCTTGCGGAAAGGAAATGCTTATTATTCTCTCTATTATTGGTATCCGTGCGACTTATCAGGGATGTTCATATATACAATTGAAACATTAATATACTAATTATAGGACACATCGTAGACATAGGCAAGAAGCAAACGTTCTAGGAGAACTTGTTGTATTCGAGAGTGTTATTCTTTTAACGTAAAGGTATCTAAATTCAATACTTATTGTCACTGTACACTCTTATTTAAGTACGCACCACCTTTATCAAAGATTTTACGCAAATGTTGCTACGTAATGAAGGTAGCAATTCTATGAAATATCAGTGTATCGAACGTTACCGTTATGGTTATCGTATTATCGATACAATAGATCTTAGGCGCCTTTACGTTAAAATAATAGCCACAGATAAGAAATTGCTTACGTTTGTGACACATAGAAACATGTTAGTGCCCTTTTTTCTCAAACGCTCCGAACATTAAACTGTATTTCCTGAGGCTGGAAAATGATTCCATGATCGTCTCTATGTTCTTAATTTATAAAGATGCCAAAACGTGAGGCAAGCGTTACAGATATCATTTGGCCTTGCTTTTTAAAGTGAGAATCGACCAAGAGTTGCTCTTAATTTTTGATATGCAGGTTTACAAATCCGATTCCCCGTACAGAGCTGTGGAGAAGGAACGGTAATCTAAGGCACCGGGAGATGCGTTCGGTCCTTTGTAAGGTGGCATTCGCTGTATGCAATATTCAGCCTGATCAGGTGGTAATTCTCTCCTCAATTCATCAGCCAAAATGAATGGCTGCAAAATATAAATTAATATATATAGTTATATATATAGTATACTTGGATTTCCTAAAATACTTGAAGAGCAGCATACAAACCTTGTCTCCAGCAAGTATACGGAAGCTATCGATAACTTGCTCAGCCGTATCAGTGTCCGTAGATTCGCGTGTCATAAAGTCTAGGAACGCATCGAAGTGTACGTAACCAGAATTATTTGGATCAACGATAGCCAAAATACGCTGGAAATCGATGTCGCCTTGCCTATCCTTTCCAATGGAATAGCCAAGAGAAACGAGACTGGACTTGAATTCATCAGGAGCCAATCTACCTGTACGATTCTTGTCAAAGTGATTGAAACTACTACGGAATTCGTTAAGCTGTTCCTGCGTGATACCCTGGAACGCCCAATCAAACGTGTAAGGTTTCACAGACTAAAGTAAACGGTGGAAAGATGACAAACGGAAAAAAAGAAGTACCTTAGAGTCTCTGGTAAGAATTTGGTTTTCGACTTCATTAATGTTGCGATTAATCGAAGTTAATAATTGTTCCCAGCCAACTCGTAGGGTTTCCATCGTGTATTGAGTGTATCGGTTCTCGAATATCATGCCTTCTTGGACTGCTTGATGAATCTTCTCCAGTTCTTCAAGATGAGCTTTGTATTGATACACCGCTTGTTCGTACTCTTTCAGACGATGCAGTTGATCCTCCAGAGTACCCTGTAGACCGAGACCAATAGCCGTGACCGCGTCCAATTGACGTTCTATCCATGGTCCAACAGCGTTAGCCTTTTCAGCGAACTGTCGTCGAAGTAACTCGTTGTCTGTTCATTTAATTAAGGAAACTAACACGTTGGTTTGTACAGCTAGGAACATTTTACTGTAAAATGTGAATCTCGTCGCCAATAAAGGATACTCTGCTGTTTTCGAAGTTCTGCCTGCAGCGTACCATCGCGTTGTGGTACAAGTTGCCTGACATCGCTCCATTTCTTGGTAAGATCCTATCGTAAACAAAATGAAGTTGCACGATAAATATTTTGGCGGTTAAAAAATCTGCAACTGTAACAAAGTCGAATAAGTTCTATTTACCAAAGCGGTAAGTGTAGTGTACGGGTTTTCGAGACCACCAGGAATTTGGAACTGTTTGACTATTGATTCAACTTCGCGCACTAATCCCACGATAGCATTGTACTCCTTATCAGCCTCGCCGAGTGTTGCTTTGAACGCTGCATGAGCATCCATTAGGCCTTGAATTTCTTCCATGGTATGAACGATGAACATGTCGACTAGATCTTCCCTGGTTCCGTCCAACCAGTTATTGAAGGGCTAACAATTATTTAACGTTAATTAAATGACAACAGAAAGGGTAGATAATAATACGCAGAATGGTACAAACTTACAGCAGCTCGCTTAGCGAATTCCAAGTGCAAGATGTCTATCTTTTCAAGAATACGCTCGGCCTCGTCTAGAGCCTGTCGTCTACGTTGAGTAAGAGTACCCAAGCGATCCCATTGATCGCAAATTCGCTGACATCTAGCATTGACGGACGCACTATCGTGGTATTCCAAAGTGCTGGAAAAGAAATGTTCGTTTTACTAATCAAGAGGACGTACGTTCTCAAAACGAATGGTCCAAATGCTCTGCAATATTACTTGAGCTCTTGAGCGATAGCAGCAATCTGTTCTACGCGATCCTGATGTGCCGCAAGGTCCGATTCGAAGGCTTCGTGTTTCTTCTTCAAAGCCTTCAGTTCGTTCAGTTTACACTGTCGGAAGTGTTGCGACGTGAGCATCTCTTCCTTTCCAGCAGTCCATTCTTCGTGAGCATCGGCCTTGTGCTTGAATTTCTGAGCCAAATGTTCCAAGCGCTCCAGGCGCATCATTTCCGACAGAAGCCAATCTTCGAACGATTTCTCTGCCAGCTCCAAGCCTAAAATCGTTTCAAACAATCTTAATGCTTTTGCCGAAACGGTTCTGATGATTAAAAAAAAATATTAATATTGCGATCCTCCACCTTTCCAAGCTTTATTGATATCGGAGACCATTTTTCCTTCCGTGGGCATGTAAGCAGGCCTGTTGCTCAGTCTAAGTTTCGTTTGCAAAGTATTGAAGTTCGTTTCGAGTTTGGCTTTCTGTTCAACCCGTGGTGGCTTGTGCTTACGACGATACGTTCTATATTCTTCCAATTTCTTCTGACAACCAGCTAAGGAATTGTCGGTTTGACGACTAGCCAGCCAGGGCATTGTTCGTCGTATCCATTCCAGTAAATCGGATGCCAGACGCTCGTACTCTTCCATGAGCCTCTCATTTTCCTGATTCACTTTCAGAACCTTGCAAATTCTATTCGCAGCGGTCTCTGCCTGCAATTGAAAGCAAAACTATTTGTTCCGGGACGCAGCACTACATTTGACGATGCATCGATCGCCGCGACGAGTCGAGTGGAACGTGTAATGAAAGAAACAGGTTTTTTTTCAAAGGAATCGTGGACATTTCATCGAGGACAGTTAACTCTTAATCGTTACTGGTTAATTTCAAACGCAACACACACACCTTTTGTGCACCGCTAAAGCAGTGGTAGTACGAGGAAACGTAGGTCATCACAGCCCTCTCATCAGGCATTGCAGTGTTTCGCATATCTAGAAAAACACATTCAAAGATTCTCAAACCATGCAGTGTTAGCTTAACAATGTCCACTGAAAACATTGCTCTCTTCTATCGATACATAGAACTTTAATGTGTATATATTCGTGATTTACAGATATATCGAAAATATAACGATTGCCTCTAGTTAATGATACAATTGGATCGTTCGTGAACTATATAGGGGTAATAGAAACATACGTATAAATGAATGAGGAAAATCTTTGCTACAATAGTTAACGTTTCCTTCTACAAGTGTATGGCATCAGAGCACAAAACAATTATGACAGTTATGCGATGGAATTAGCATGACCAAACGCTCTGTTAAGTGTAAGCATACGATCGTACTGTATTAGTGGGAGATAGCACAGGTCCTTTTCTAATCGAAATAAGGGAACAACACGCATTTCTTTACGCTGACCTGCTGAGCACCTTGGAACGCGTGGTAGTAGCAGGACACGTACGTCATGATTGCACGCTCATCTGGCTTGGGTGTGTTGATCAAATCTATATGATATTAAGGGAACAGAACATTAAGAATCCATTGAAATAAACACGGGTAAAGCTGATTTTCACGCTGCTGCATCCTGAACCCCCAAAAAAGTGGCTAAGCTAATCGGCTAAAGGAATTTCTATCGCGTTAATCGACAGAATGTGAAGTGTAACAACATTGAATGTCTGATTCGAGCGACAGTGGCCCACCAAATGATACTTACCATCAGGGTCTAACATACGAGGAATGTCGAGATATTTCTCAGCAACATCGAAGGCAGTGTTCAAATTCTCTAGAGGGTTGTCCTTGCTAAGTTTATTGTAATCGATAAGATCAGGACGATGACGATGAATAAGGGCGCAAAACGCCAAGCCGTCTTTAAAGGACAGATGAAAGTTCTGAACGTTGACATTCTTGTACGGGGCTGTCTTGCGTTGACACCACAGTAGAAGACCTTCTTTCGCTGTCATTTCCTCCACAGAGATGTCTTGGATAGCAAATCGTAAGATAATGGTCCAGATCATTCCCAGGGTCATTTTCAAGTTCCCATCCACAATTTCTACAAAGAAACAATAAAAATTGAACCATTTGGCCTTTGCAACTTGTATGCAAGTCGAATCTGCTGCGATTCAAGGAAGCAATCGGATAAAGTAGTTACCCTCCGCTCCAATAGAGACCAATTTTACGCCTTTACTGGCTATGTAATCGAGGGCTTTGTTTACATTCGCAATCTTGTGGAACCTCATTTTACCCCTGTCTGGCCTCGGCAGAGTCTCGCCAGAAATTACCTCGAGCAGCAGCATCAGTTTCAGCCCGTTCCTGAAGTCCTCTTCGATCGACTCGATCGCGGTCCCCGCTTTACGAAGATGCGAATTGCACCAAGCTGTGAATGTCTGGAAACGTTGAAGAAGAGTATGCATTACGTATTGCATTGCGGCAGGAGATACTGTCCAACTAGTATTACACAAATCTTTACTTGCGTTCCATCTTTTTCCTGCTACGCGATACAGTATATCAACGGTATCCCGATCGGAGTTGACTCTCGATCAAATAATGGAATGTTTCACGGCTAAGAAGAATTTCAAATGGGGATTTGAGCTTGACTGCTGCTTAGTGTATATTTTAGTAACGACCCCAATCCCTCTAGCTATATATATCTTCTGTCCCGGTTCTTAAACTGCGCTTCCTATCGCCCGGACTAAAGATTTTCGAACGTAGCACTCGTATCACGAGGTGCAACACCGAGACGGAGCAATGCATGCTCCAACTAATGCAACTTGGATATTTTATTTCGAAATGTAACATTCGTTCATTGACACCGTCGAATATTCATATGTACAATATACCAGAGGATATACGATCCATTTAGTTTTGTCGCCATTGCTTTCGAATGCACGCGCGTAGACGTTGTTAAGCGAAACGTCTTATCTAAATGAAAGTTATCGTGGTCGTTTGAAAATAATTCAAGCACGACTTAGTAGACCGTTTAACCGAGCAAAGGCGGCGAAAATTATTTATCATTGTTTTCTATATAGTAAGTAGTAAATGATATTTTTCAGAATACAGTGCGACGCGATGAGTAAAGAAGAAACGCGATACGTCGGTGGGCTGAAAAGTAGGATAACGATTGTAGGGGCCGGCGTCATCCTCGACTCCGCCTTCTCGCAAATTGTGTGTGAACGCGAAAAAAAATTGTGCTATCAGCATCGACGTTCATTTTTGTTCAAAGGGATACAGAAAGGTAGAGGGGAGAGAGAAAAATATTGCCTGAAATTTAATACGGGTAGCGTGAAGCGCGACCGGCCAAAATTGGACATGAGCCACCTTAACTTCTACGAGCGCTCTAAGATCTATTTGTAAAACATTGACTCCTCCCGCGCTGAGCGCCCGAGCATTTCGAAAACATTCTGAACACTGTTTCACTTTCAATTTGCAACAGAATATCAGATCGATAGCATCTTCGAATTCATTATTTCATTCAACGCCGTTCGAGACATTGTTCGATTCAAGCGACGGCCTTTCAACTCGGGCCAAAGTTTCCAGCCGCGATCGACAGCTATTTACAACGTATCCATGATTGTCCTCCGATCGATGAGTAAAAAATGCTTGCACGGATCCTTGCAAAAGCTACAACACGATTATATTTTCGTGCCGTGACCAAACAACCGACGCAACACATTTATAGAAAAACCGTGATCATATTTCTCATGGTAACCAAATGCCATTACAAAAATACCGTTCCCAATCTTTTACGGGTGGTACAGTATTTTACCTTGTCGTATATTTTTTTCGGTAGTCGCCTGGCGATTTATGCGCACACTTTTTTCTTTCACTTTGTAAGTTCTTGTAGGTGCATAATACGAAAAAATGATTGGGTGGGACAATAAAAAGAAACGTGGCGTTATGTAAACAAACGACTATGGTTGCGTAGAATAACAATGCTGTTACGAGGCTTTCTTTACTTACACTCGTGACTCACCCTATCCTTTTATAAACGCGAGGTATGTGTCACGTGGCGGTGCATTAATGAGACGGTATAAGCAGGTGATTTCAATTTGTAAACTTACACTCGTTCGATCGTCATTAACAGAGTTACCCTACGTCTACGTGCAAGTTAACTAATATTTCACCAGCTATGGTACAAACGTGTTAATTAACGCGGCTGTTGTATCGCACGGCCAAGACAAGTGCAGCCATGAACGTATGTACATACTATATGTTAACTTGTCTGTCCCGCATAGACAATTTTTACAGCTACCCACGACCGTACTAAAAATAAATGCAGTTAAACATGAAACGCCCTAAATACGATGTACACACAATTCGCGTAACCCAAATTCTAAATATCGCGAGTGTACGCGGAACACGTTTGCAACTTCAGCCTATTCCGAAATTTTCCTATTGAATTTACCTCGCCGTAGAAAGTAAACTTCTCCAGAGAGATTTGAAAGGAGATGAAAAATTGTGAAAGGCTTAATTGGCCGTGTCTTTTTAACCCATTTCGCTTTACCTTGAAATACATCAACCTGAGGCCAAAATCCGACATAAACTACGAGTCGTGCAGACAGGGGCACAAAATTGGCACGCCGCTTCCACTACGCGTAACAACCGTGCAAGGAAGCTATTGTAAAAGATATTTGCGGGATCCGTCTAGTTAGTTAGGAGCAAGTTGGCCATTTGCAACATTCTGCTATTCCGGCATCGAGGCAAACAGTAAGGAGCAGGTGTTTCCCGCAAGCAAAGCAAGCAAAGCAAGCAGGTGGGCCGATTTCGCGCGGTCGAACCGCGCAGTTCGATAGCACCAGTTACCTCTAATAAATGATGCTTGCACCTTTCACCTGTGCAGCAATGCTTCGAGCAAAAGTTGTCCTGTACGTCACGTAATATCTATCGCGGTTAAATCATCCTATGAAATGCAATGACTTTGCCTCGAGACGAAAGGGAGCGAAACAGGCCACGCGAACGGAATTCAAAGAATTCAAGGGAAAAGGTATGATTTTGCAATCCACGTCGTTTCACCGCTCACCAAGCGCTGAAAATAAATCTGGAAAATCATACGTAAGCAGCACATCATGGTCGACGTTCTATTTGCGGATAGTATCAAGGGAGCGGTCGGAAATGTTGAAAATTCATTGAAGAAACCATTCCAACCGGTTATGTTGACCACAGATATTTCGAGTAATTATCGCGCGACCTTTGCGGCCGACTATTCGTCGGCTGAAAATAGTGAATCGTGGGTGTCGATTGCATTTTAACGAAGCGTAATCGCGAGACCCGCAATAAACGGAGGGTAGACGTGTCCGGGCGTACGGAACTTATCATCGCATAACAATCGACTTAGTTTGGCATAACTTGTGTGGGTCACCCGATTCCAATCTAAGATCTGGCGGACAGCCGAAACATCTCAAAGGTTAACGATCTTCTCCTCGTAAACGCAGCAAGAAATCGATCAACCCAAAGATCATTCGCCGTAATCCTGCACAACATTCGCACAGTTTCCAATAAGCGAAGCGAGTCGCTCTTAAAACATCGAAGTGAATCGAATTCCCTTTGTCTTTTGCGATAGATAGCGTTACCTCAACTCCGAGACCGATCTTACGCTTCGAGGCGAATGTCTCGACGGTGCGGGACAACGAGAGCTAAAGAAAGAGAGCGTGGATAAGTTGAAAAATCTTATACAATAGTGGAAAGCATAGTAACGCGAAAGGTTAAGCACCGGTTAAGTTTGGAAACTTCGGTCGATCAGAGGATATGAACCCCGACTATGATCGACGCCTTCAACCGCGTGCGTTATCTAAATATATCGTCTATTTATAAGGCATCGTCGGACGTCATGCACACGTCCAACTGAGCACGATGAAGAAAGTGTATTCCTATTCCAATGTATGTATATAACACCGACGATACGTATATTCCTGACGAACTGTATCGTACACCGATATTACCGATACTAATCAGTGGACAATGATGTTACCTATTATATGCATACCGATGTATTTCCACCTTGTCACGCATCGCTGTAACGATGACATTATCTACTTTCTCCGTTGCGTACATACGGTACGATTTCCAACGAAAATGACAACGCGAACGTCAACGAGACTTTACGGTGTACTGCTTCTTACGAGTTTTTCGGAGTTTTGCGTGGTTAGCACACACGGTGAAGCGATGTGACCTATTTGAAAGCTAATGAAAACAACAAATGCCTATCGCCATTCCCAAGAGCGCTTCGTACGGAGTTCGAAAGCTGGCCTAGCGGCCGAGATTTTACGAGAAATTGTACAGTTACCTGTCCGGGACAAACTAGTCGGCAGCTTCGTTTCCCGTGCACGCGTGTACATTAGTATCTACGTATACGTCTACTTATCTATCGCGTGACAGAGAGATAGGAAGCTAGGAGAATATATACTCGGTAACAGGTGAAATTCTCGTTGAGAGGTTGGATGAAAGGACTGAAACATAGTTTCAAGAATAAAACGAATTTTAATCGTAGTATCGGGAAAACGGAAACTATTAGAATACGGCGAACCGTTTCACGGTCACGGTAAATTATCGACGAAAATTATCAGATACTCGTCACCTGTCACCGATAAATAAAGCTGCCTGACACGAAATAGGACAAACCAATATCGGTATGAAGAAGTCTAATCGCAGACACCTAAACTCGTGATTGAGCCATCGAGCCAGTCGACAAATACCATTTCCCGGTAGTTAGCAGCGAACATTTGTAACAGGGTCAACTCGAGATCGACGAGTACCAAAGAATTTCAACGCTCAAGTATTCCCCATGCCCAATATTCTCTCAACCTCTATACATGTATATCATCGAAAGGATTGAGACGACCGAAGTTCATTGCGTCAAATCGATGCTTCGGAACTCGAGGAAAATAGACCGCATTACGATACTTCGAAATGATTCTGTGCTCGATTATTTTTGTCAGAAAATCTGAAAATACAATCCGAAGGGCTCCCGACTAGCACCGTATACATGTATGTAATCGAGTCAGACTTGAGAGCCTTGAGCTCCTGCCAAAAATAAAGAAAACGTTTTCAACGCGTACTTGAAGCTGCTCCAGTTTATCAATTGACACGGTATTAATCAGTTTCCGTTGTATCTTGTGTGGGTACTTCTTCTCGCATAATTATCGCAACAGCATACCACGAACAGAAGATTGCATCGAACCAATGTCCATTATGGATCAAAGGTGCTTTGCGCTTTAACTTCGATTGGACGTTCTACAATACATTTGATAAGAAAGAGAGCGTAATTTAGACCGTGCATACGTGTAATTTGTAGGGTGCAAGGTCAGTTAGAACGGAGTCGCACGTTTCGAAAAATAAAATAAAAACTTAGTCAAGTTGCTATTAACCGAGCCCTTGGAAGATAATGTTACTCCAATTTTGTGACAACTGCGCACCAATAGTCTGATAGTCTGTCTTAAAAACATACAATGTTACTCGTTTTTTTATCATTACTGGAATAATACATTATTATAAAGTGAAAGCCTTCCACATATCACAGCACACCTAGGGATTGTTTGAAAACGTACGTACAGACGGTGCTATGTGAGGTTATGTGCAGACATTTAAATACCTAATAATATAGAGAACGCTGTTATCGCAGGAACAACATCGATATTCGGCAACTATTTCTCACGTGAAGAACTATGCTTATCGATAATTACCTGCCGCAAAGTAGAACAGTAAAATGTAACCGGTTCAGTCATTAGAGTACGTATATATGTACGCGTTGCACAATGCAATAAACGAACCAAAGCTTCGTCCAGAGGAGAAGAATAATATGGATCGAAGATAAAACAAATCGACTTACCTTTTTCTGTTGTTTTTCCCACGCAGGATCCAAGAGACCCTCCCTCTCCCATTCCTCCTCTGGCTCCATGTATCCGTCCCCGTAAGCTTCCATGTCATTCATCTTTTCGCGGATATCTCACGTTCCTTTAAACGCAAATGATTTCAATGTCACACAGGTACAAGCTGCTCGTATATGAAAATTATCGGACAAACACCTGACCGCGCTCATTTGCACACTATCATCTCGATCGACAATTTGCTTGGATTTGCAATTCTCCTTGCACTTTTGTTCCGCGAAAAAATAACAACGATTTACGGTATAGTTAGTAAAGAGGTAAATACTGCAAATCTAATGGAAAGCGAGAAGGAAATGGAACGCGCGCGCATCAGAGAGAGACAGAGAGAGAAACAGGGAGAAAGAGAAAGGAAAAGAACGGGACAGATGTTAAACAAGCGTGTGAAAAAGAATACACGAATAGTTGGAAGTGAAGAAAAAAGGTGTACGTTTTGTAAGGAGAAAACGTACCCGCTAAGTCCAGAAAACGTTCGGTTCGTGTGTCGTTCTTTCTCTCGCGCTGACCCCTCTGCCACGAGTCTGACACACGATTTGCTCGCCGGCGCACGAGCCTCCCCTCCCACGCTTGCTCGCTCTCACTCGCTCATTCCCTCTCTCTCACTCCCTCTCTCTCTCATTTTGCCCGCACCGACCGCTCACACCCCTTCGCCCGCAAGAAGGGACCGTTCCCATGCAACAGCTTCCGTATCTAACCCCCGCAAATTGCAACCCACCGTGTAAAATGTTTCCAATAAATGTACTCATGTGGATACGCATATATGCAAACTTAATTCCACTTGTTAACCATATTCGTCGTTCGTATTAACAATATATGTACTGCCCTATCTTACTATTTATGTGTACCTGGATCACAGGAAACTTATATTAAACAACAGGCCGGCGTTGCTTTATTACAGAAATGTCACTAAAAATCAAGTGGAACAAGTACGTACACGATTCTCGCAGAATGAAATATAAGATACACGAAAATTCAGTGCAAATGACAAAGCAATTTTGTAAAATTATTAAGTCTAACGAATTCTCGACACAAGTGTCGTCGGATTTAAAACCATTTATTATTACGTTACATAAAAAAGTATATGTACGTACCCCAATACATCTGCCGAGACTTGCCTCCGTTCTTTTCTTTAGCGCGAATCTCGCCCAGTAAACTGCTTAGAAAATTTAAGGATATCGAAAATTATATCAAAGACGACTGAGACACCTGATTCACCCACACACGATAAAAATAGTACGGTAATCCGCGTGAAATTCCCAAAACAGCGAGGATAACTCCATTCCTTTTCAGCTTCACGGGCATGCAGGCATAAACTTTTAATACCTAGAACGACACCAACTATATACTGCTGTGTCTACCCTCAGTGTGTTGCATCACCCCTCTATTGGACGTTATATGAACCAAAACACTTGCCCTTATCAATTTCCTAACGATTTCACAACATTACATAAAACAAACTTACATCTTCCGTATTTATTATTAATTCCAGACATACTGTTATCCTCAGTTGAATATATTTAAAAACCATTTGTCCAATAAATATTCTTTAAAGTTTCACTTACATTGGTCATTTTAGAATCGTGACATATAAGTTTAATGCGTACTAAAAATTCCGCCAAAGATTCATTATTTCTTTATTTACAATTCAGACGATGTTTATTGTTCCATTTTTTTTTATAATGAAGCGTAAACGTTTGAAAATATAGTAAAGTAACATTTACATGTAGTGTACATATTCGTCAATGATGTCGCTGCGTGTATCCCTTCTAGAAATTTTTGGCCGAATCCTTTGGTTTCACTTTAGTATGTATTTACGTTTGTGTACATGTAGAACTGTAGAGAAATGGACGCGAATGAATCTGAAACTTTAAGCAATGGAATTCCGATATTTACCTTCGCCTTTTAACGATACTCTGTGATACATTGTCGAGAAAGTGTACTTAAACGTTTGTTACCATTTACATAATCAAAACGATATCGTGTGTCCCTTCGTATGAATATTCTTTATTCTAAAAGGAACTTGCGCAGGAAATGACAAATTTCGGAAAATATGTAAAACAGTATTGTTAATTTTTGCGTGTACACTCCTTATTTAACGTAAGGAATCGTTCGTGGGACATTATTGAATAAAATAATAGAAATAACCTAACCGGTAAAATGGCTTCAACGTTGTCAGGTATTTGGTATTCTTCGTATTTAAACAATTTTTAATCACTTCTGCACCAGTGTCATTGTGTGCTTACTTCTTTTTTTTTGCAGCATACTGGGTCAAATTTTTTAAAGGAGCTGGTTTTCCACAAGATGTAGCCACAAAACACGCAGTTGTATTTTCCAATAATCGTATTAAACCAGACATGTTACCTGATTTAGATAAGCCTAGTCTAAAAGAAATGGGAATTACTTTAATGGGAGATATGATTGCAATTTTAAGATACGCGAAGAAAGTGGTTGAAGATACAACGTGCGAAAAATTTTTATTTGGTGCAGAGGATAAAGGTGGAACGTCCAAACCTATAGCGAAAAAAGTGACAACTAAGGCACCTATTAAAACTGTTGCATCTAAACTGAAATCAGATGCAGTTACTATAAAAAAAGTTGTTAAAGTTCCCTCGGGTTCGTTAAAAAAGACTGCTATAACGAAAAAACCTGTGTCAACGTCCGGACAAATAATAACAGACCTTGCCGACATAAAGAAACATACTATTCACAAAAGAAAATTGGAGGAAGATTATGAATCTGGTGGTAACAATGAAGAAGAGTGGCAAGAGAAACCTAAAAAACTTAAATCGGTTGAAAGTAAAGATGATAAAATAGGGTACACAGTAATATTTCCAAAAGGATCTACGTCTAGAAGTCAACAAATACTTAAAAAGTCTGCAGAACAGAAACGAACTGTATTTGATAGATTAGGCGATAGTTCTGTAACTAGTACGACCAATCCAGCTGAGACATCGCCAACATTTAACATCACTGGATTGGGTAAAGATGTTTTTAAAAGATCTGCGAGTGTTTTTAATCGATTAGGAGACAAGGATGCCAAAAAGGATAATACAATGCAAACAGGTATATTAAAAAATGGTACAAGTAGTACAGGAATATTGAAAACTAAAAATCCTACTGCAAGAACCTCGATACTAACGACAAACAAAATAGTACCAAAAACTGTAGGCACGATGCGTGCCGATCAAGAACCAAGTAGAAAAGTCATGGCAAATAATGTTACGCAGTTAATAAAGACAACAAAAAAGATTTCTTTCAATAACGTACCTTCAGGAGATAATAGAAGAATGAAGTCAAAAGTTGCACCTGGAAAATTAGGTATGTGCGTTTTAAAATCGATAGTATTACTTTGTGGATTTACAATATTTTTCTAATTCCTGTTCAACTCTTTTTTCAGCTTCAGAAAGATTAACCTCCGTACCAGCAAAAGCTCGTTTAGGAATGATAAAAGCGAATGGTACTAAACAAGTAACATTCGATAGAGTCGCGACCATAGCACATGTAAAAAAACCAGACGTTTTTAGCCGTCTTGGAATTTGAGTGATCATTTATATTCATTTTGCCCTTTTCTTGTTAAAGTAATATGTATGTGATCATGAATTCTTTGTACAAAGTTACATAGTTTCCAATTAAATAGATGTAAAAATACACGAGAGATGATTATTGAATTATCTTAATTAAAATGAAACATCCAATATGGAAATTCTGTAAGAAAACTTGAATACTGACATTTTTTAGTTATCATTTGACGATCATATTATAAATTAATTTTTCGCATTAACTGTAATATTTTATCCGAGAAAGTACACAAAGAATATATTTTTATGCTGTACAACGTTATTGTTTTTATACATTAATCTAACAATCAATACAAGCAAATTAATGCAACGTTCAATCATTAACAAGTACTAAAAACCATTATTCGCAAATCATTTATTATTGACAAGCAACAATCTTTTATACAAAACGATTTATGGCTTTAGCTGAAAATTACAAAATACTCAAATCAAGATAATGGTGTATCACTTTTATTTATATAACTTTTAATTTTGTATGCGTGTGAGCTGCGTTAAATTTATGGCACATAATGAAATCATCGATAATAAAAATATATAAAAAGAGTGTACATATTAAAATAACTGCGTATCCTAACAATGACATGAAATCGTTACACTTCTCTTCCCCTAAAACTCGAAAGGTATTTTCTGCGCTATTCTGCATCTAAATACTGAAAGAAAATATTCTACTATATCTAATATATTTTTCGCGGTAAATATAATTTAAAAAAAAAGTGATAACAGTTGTGAAAACTCTGGCATTGCACGACAGCATCTAGTACTGCATGGTTTAAAAATGAATACTTTATACGTTTCCTGGTTTTTAGACTTTGCTTTCATTGACCATAAAACTCGATCAGTGGATGGAATGTTCCATACTGGCAGAAAATCCTTGGGATGCAGCTGAAAATAAAATGATTAAATATTCTAAATATTTGCTACAGCTTGCAATACGCTTTGTGCAATATAACACATTTATATACTTTCTATCAAATAGTATAAGAAGTCATACTCAACCTGCTTATTACAGCAATGTATACTGTATGCATAACAGAATGTTTGTGCTTTCGTACAATTTCCCACCAACTAATTGTAATAATTCCAAAAATCTATGTTACATCAAGCGTAAAGAGAGCCTGTCAGGCATGCCAGATTTGGACTAGATAAAACCAAAAGAAAGAATGGTATTTGTTACACATATACTATTATTTACCTACTTGGTAATATAATGTATATTTACATCAGTTAATGTTAATATGTAATTAAAGGAATTATACTAACAGCCACTTTTTCTCATGATTGTTGCTAGCAAACATCAATGCCAGCACAGAAAAATCCTGTAAAAAGCAAACAGTTACAGTCTCAGAGGAACAGAAGTGACACGATTTAACATTGTACATATACGAGAAAACGTTTGCGATGTTTTATCCGCCATAAAATCTTACACAAAATAAATATTTCTTTGAAAAGAAGCTACTACGTTATTTAACACTGTCATTGAAGAATAACAATGCTATTGGTTACAATTTTTAGAAATTCTATCTGCATAAAGAGTCAGCTATTTATGATATAATGACGATATGAATATGATTGTACGCTGATCGATGTATGGAAATTAATTATACTGTTGGTATAAAAAATATTATGTAAAAATATAATATATATATTTAATACGAATAGTAATAACGCAACTTTCGCTCCACATAGGGTGTAGTTCTATGATGCTTCAGCGGCAACTAGATCTAGATGTTGATATACATCTTCCTGATCAACCTGAAAATAGTTGAATATCTACCGCTATATAACATAGAATCTTTTACATGAAATATATTATACCGATAGAAACAGGGTAAAGTTATATATTACATTCATTAGGTTGTTATCCTCCACTGATCAAGATCTAATTTCAAAATCTTTGGTCGAACTCTTCAGCGATTCATCATTGAGTGGGTGTACAAAAGTAACGATCGTTCCCCCTTTAGTTTAATCCTGAGTTCTTACTATTTAAATGACAAATGGAGCAAAACTCTAAACATACTTTATCTGAATTAACATGTAAACAGATTCCAGTGTTATCTAAACTTTCAGATATTCCTTCTTCTGTGAAAAAATTGGTTTCACTATTCAAGCTCTCCACTGTACTCATCATTTCGTCACATTTTGAAAGATCTTCAAAAATATCCATATTGAAAGTTGACAATTGTTCAAAGTCTATATCAACAGTATCGATATCTTTTTTCTCTTCAACATTGGGCAAATCTTCTTGAGTTATTGGTAATAGATTATCAAACTCTTTTGCGTTATCCATATAGCTATCTTCAGATATTGAACTTGTAGTCGATGTTATTACATTCAACGCCTCCTTGCTTTGATGACAATTCTTGATATCCACTGTAGACGTTTTAGGAACAATATAAGTATGGTCTGAATCTAAACTTGAATCCTTACATGCAAACGACCTCCTCTCATTAACATAGGATTTGCTACGATGATTCTGACTTAGAGCATTTTCTGTCGATGGATCACTATCAATATTTCCACCAAATATATTGCTATATTCAGTGTTTAATGCATTCTCTTTTAAATTTTCACAACACATATTTTTATCTTGAGCATCCAGCTTGCTGGAGCATTCAGAAACATGATTCTGTGGTAACGAATTCTTTTTCTGCGTGCTAATTCTACGAAGACCATTGTTGATACTTTTTAGTAACGCAGCGATGCTGGTATTATTGTTTAAAACGCTTTTCAGATAAGAAACTTCGCTAGTTAATTGTTTGATGTCGATACCCTGCTTCCTTATTACGCTTAACAAATTTTTGTTTTCTTGCTGATAAAACGATAATTTATTTTCTATTTTTTCCAAATACGCCTTCTTTTTTAATCTATTTTCGCGGGCCATCAAAGCATTTCTATTGAGACAAGGCCTCTTAGAAGGACCTCGTCCCCGTCTCCTGGGTTCCGCAACCATCTCGTTCTCCATGGGAGCAGCTTGGTGCATATTTCTCGACGACTCGCGCAACCTCGTTTTATACTTGCTCTCGTACGTATCATCTTCTTCGGTTGAACTGTCCCACTTGACAGTACTTCCTCGTAGCTTGCCTGACATTGTTATAAATATCGGTTTGCAATGATGCTTGGGACCGACATACGCACAATTCTGTATTACAAAGCACAACTATAATTTTAAGATCCTTTTGACTACGAACAAGCTACAGTCTTACTATACACGCGTCACAAATACGCAATTTCCCATCGGATTGCGATTACATCGAAGTACACATACTAAGCCAGTCGGTACAGTCTCGATCTCCGAACGTGAACACATCCTAGATAGATTTCGATAACGTTTATAGTGGCGCCATCATATAATCGCACACAATTCAACATCCTAAATTTATTGCACAGTTTATACCACTTCCTATTCAGGTGCAGTTTTCTTTTCTATCATACCGTTGAGTATTTTCAAACTTATTTTCTCCATACGATGATACATACCTGTTTTAAGAGTCGTTGAACATTCAAGTGAGATTAAAAAGCTAATGATTCGGCCTAGTACAAATGCAGGCACGTCTATCAAATCTAAGCGCACAATGTATTTCATGGCTAAATTTCGGCTGGTGAAATGAAAAAGTGATAGGACTGAATAATATAAGAGCGGAACATTGGTTTGCCATTAAAGATGCAATTGAAAAAGTCATGAAAGTACGATGTTTCCTAGAAATATTAACATGGCTTCCTTCTATGGAAAGAGAATTATTTTGTCGCAACACAGTTTGTTGAAAATTCCGAGGCGTAATGGTTATTTAATACTGTATGCACTTCATTAATCGTATATTTTACACATGTACTCTGTAACATCATTAAGAATGTTTAAAATATGTAATTTTAGAGTTCCAGAGATTGGAGATGATTTACCAGATAAATATCCTTTATTGAAGGAAGGTAAAAGCCCAGAATTTACAAATATTACAATAGAAAAATGTGTTGCCGCTATTGGAAGACAATCGTTAGAAATTGAAGAAACCGTTCGAACTTTGGAGAAACAAGTAGAAGGCAATTTTTGTTCTCTTTTGCATTATTGCCCGTTAATTCAAGTTTTATCCATATCTCTCATAATCTACGCTTTTGTTTCTTAGATGATAGCAATATTTCTGCAAAAGATCTATTTAAAAAGGTATTAAATCCTTTGGAGGAAATGTCTGTGTCTTTGAATATCACATGGGGCATTGCAAAAACCTTATATTTAGGCAATCACAGTTTAATGCCTACACAATATTATATAAGTATTAATGAACGCGCTAAGAAAGCTTCTGCTACTGCGTATGTCAGTAGACCAATTTATGAAGCCTGCCAAAATGTCTTAAACAACCAAGAAAATAAATTAAGCGACCAACAAAGAAGGCTTCTAAACAAATTTGTCTTAGAAGGAAAACTAAATGGATTGGAGCTAACTGGAAAGAAGAGTTTGCAATATAAGGAACTAACATTTTTATTACTCAACAAAATGAAAGAATATTCACAGAAGCTGGAGGTATATGTATATATTACATATAAATGTATATAATATGAATGAATATGCATCTTAATACCACCTTTTGTAGGCAGCTATTAACCACCTTAATTTTACAATAAGGGATCCTATAACTGTTAAAAATTTTCCTGAAGAATTATTAAAGTCCATGGCACCAAATGCTACGCGGTTTCTCGAGGGACCATGGACTGTAACACTATTTCCTAGTGTTATGGAACCATTTATGGGTACAGAAATATAGTACATTAATTATAAACACTGAAAAATTATTTTCGATAGGAAAAAAATGATAGTTAATGTTGTATACCATGTGTTAATTAGAGTATTGCCCTGATCGTGTTTTAAGATTGAAAGTTTGGGAAGCTAATGTTACCAAAGCATCTGTCATACATGATAGGACAGTGGAAACAAGTACAGTACTAGAAGACATTAGACAAAAAAGAAATCAACAAGCTAATCTGTTGGGATATAAATCGTACGTTGATTTAAGTATGGAAACTAAAATGGCTGGTAGCATAGAAAATATATATTATACATTGGATAATTTATTAGCTACAGGTAAATTGCTAGTAATTGCATTCGTACCTGTGTACAACTAATAAGTAATAATTCACTTTAATCTGCAAACAGCTCGCCCAGCTCAGGAATACGAAATAAGGGAACTTCAGGCATTTGCTAATGAAAGAGGTTTAGAAGGTGTTCTTCAACAATGGGATGTAGCATATTGGGGAAGAAAACAATTATGTGCTCTGCAGAAGTAATTACAATGTGCTTTTTACGATTAAACTAAATTACAAGACTAAATTCTTATATTATTTGCAGATACAACAGCAACGACTTAAACAACTATTTTCCCCTACCCAAAGTACTCGATGGGTTGTTTGCACTAATTGAAATGTTATTCGATATAAAAATTATTGAAGACAAGAGACCAGATGTATGGCACAAGGATGTTCGATATTTTAATATCTTTGATTTAAAGCGATCGAGTACTGATCCTATAAGTAATTTCTACTTAGACCCATACGCAAGAGGGAATGAAAAGATTAGAGTATCTCAGAATTCAGGATATATGGTTCCAATACAAAATAGAAGTAAGATAAGTGGCATAAAACCATTAGCAGCATTAATATTCAATTTCCAACCACCTATCGGTGAGAGGCCGTCCGTCCTATCATTCAAAGATCTTCAAATTCTCTTTCGGCAGGTAAATTAAATGTGCATAGAAATAACGCATTGGTCTTTATCCTACTACACTTGTCTTTTTATTTAGTTTGGACATATGTTGCAACATACATTAACAACCGTGGAATATTCAGATATAGCTGGATCTTCATTTGTGGAATGGGATGCAGTATATATTTCTGATTACTTTCTTGAAAATTGGTATGTTTTGTCTTCGTATACGTACATGTGTATGGACCGCACCCTCATCAAAATACGTATAGCGTGCATAAATTGATTTGTTTATCACTAGGTTGTATGAAGCTCCTTTTCTGCAAGAAATGTCGTGTCACCAAATCACAGGAGAAACATTACCTTCAAATATAATTGAGTCCTTAAGAGACTCGAAGACGCATTTATCAGGTTACAACTTGTGCAGAGAACTTTACTTATCGCATTTTGACTTAGAATTGCATTCTAGGTAAGAGATTAAGTTCTATATGTACATGTAGTCGCAAACAATGAAACATTTACTCGTTTTGAAATTTGTAGCAAAGCATTTTGGAACAATATAATGATGCGCATATGGGATAAATACTTTGTACTTCCATCACATAAAAAGGACTCTCACATTTGTTCGTTTGAACCGATTTTTAGCGGAGATT
The DNA here is from genome assembly GCA_963667235.1 of Nomada lathburiana. Taxonomy (NCBI): domain Eukaryota; kingdom Metazoa; phylum Arthropoda; class Insecta; order Hymenoptera; family Apidae; genus Nomada; species Nomada lathburiana. Next base: position 12,593,011 of record OY763906.1, read on the forward strand.
GGGCAGCTGCTTATTATAGGTAGATATTTAGTAAATGTTAGAAATAGATATAATTTGAAAACCTTTAAAATCGTATTGAATGATAATGTAATAAAATATTTTGTTTCTTTTCTTTAGCAACGTCTGGTCAAAAATGATTGCAGCTGATTTATACAGTGCTTTCCAAGACGTGTCTTACAAAAATAAAGAGTTATTGCGAGAACTTGGTAATAGGTACCGTGAAACATTTTTGTCTGTAGGTGGTACTTACTCTACACGTGAAATATTCAGGAAGTTTAGAGGAAGAGATCCCAGCCCGAAAGCACTTTTGAAAAATCTAGAGCTGGATATAAAGTGTAGTATGTTAGAAGCAAGTAATGAAAAAGTTCGAAAAAACTGAAATTAATATAATAGATAATCGTAATTGTAATTTGTGTAAAGACGAATAATTAAGTTTTTTGATTACCTACTTGGAAAAGTTTATTTCATGACAATATTAAGATTTATGTCTTCTGTAAACAGGCATTTATTTCGCTTTGTATTACATTGTTGTTTACAAGAGCAATATAAGCCTACCTTACAACATATACAAATACTGATCTGAAATCAGTAGAGAATCAAAAGAATAAAATGCATGGACTTGTGTAAACTTGATTGGTATACATATACATATTTACAGAGTATTAATTTATATATAAAGAAATGTTTAATGCTGTTATACAGTAGTGAAATACGGTAGGGTATATCAGATTGCAACAACTGTGATAATACATATAAAAAGCAGAATTATTACTACCCAATAGCCACATGTACGATCTTTGAAAGATATTGTTTGTACTTGACGTGTTTTGCTAATTAACGATTCGTCCGTTCTGTCCATACAATCAGCTAAATCATCGATTATTTCTATATAAGAATAAAGAATTAATAAAAGATAGACGTGCCTTATATCATGAAGAATTAATCAAACAATATTTACCATTTTGGTGATCTACTTCATTGCCAATAGTTTTACCTATTTCCTTCTGTCTTGCAATCACTTTACACAATTCCTCTAAACCTTTATCTTGTTCTATAAAAAAAAAAATTATAAGTCTAATAAGCATTATCTATCGTAACATATAAGATTGTACAAGATAAGTACCTTTTAGAATTCTATCTTGTTCAGTCATGAGATCGGTAACAGTTATTTGTGTATCTATAGGTTTGTCGTCGTTATCATCAGCTGCCCAAGAGGTTGTGCCTCCATCTGCAAAAACCGATGCTTCTGACCTAAGTAAATTCGCACGGGAAGATGCAAAATTACTTAAACGTGTATCGTACAACTTTTGCAATTGTACATCTTTACTTTCCAATATTTCTATTTGACGCGTTCTCCTTTCAGCTTCTTCAACAGTTCTACATGATTTCCAGTTTAAGGAAACAATGTTACTCGTATAGCAATACGTGTTGCTAACTAATTAATTGAACAAACAAAAGGATACATAGTTTTAAATTTCAATGCCTCATCTATTTTATTCTTTAGTTGTTGCACTTCTGTGTTGTACTGTTTCAGATGAATTCTTATGTTTGCAGACAAACTTGCATAAGATTGCGGCACTTTTGAATGTTTGTTGCCTGCTGTGAATTGTTCCATAATTTCTCTAAAAAGTTTCTCACAGGCATCGTACTCAGTTAACCTGTGAAATATAAAGGGAAAGAAATAATTAAGTCGAGACACTTCCTTTAGCAATGATAAAAAATGACAAAAGTCATTATCTTTACCAGGGATCGTTGTCTTCAATATAAACGAGTGCCATCTTCGTGGGATTATGTACAGATTTCACGTATCATGAATGGAAACTCTGTCAAAATGCCACTATTCTGGTACTGATATAAGCTTGAGCATTACATTTTTAAAAACCTTTTAATCTTTGCAATCGTTGAAGATACACTGACATGTTTTTATTTATTTTTCCGAATGTTCCACACATGAAATGCGTAAGAATTTTACATAAAGCATGCAGCAAATGATAAGTGTGTAAATGAATTAACAAAGAAAGTGAAATCTTCCCAAAACAAAAAAGTGTAAAAAGGACGTCAAACAGAATATGTACACCTGACCGTATAATTTATCGCCAAGAATGTGATAATGTAGCCGTGGTTAAGCGCATGCGTTTGCATCCGTGGGTAACGATACCAGTTCGTTCGCGGGTGAGAGAGAGAGAGGGGGGGGGGAGATTTAATGCGAGGAGAAGGGAAAAAGAGATCGTCTGAGAGAGTGAAAGGAAGAGAACTGCGGAGGAGAAGATTTACGGGTGGAACGAAGAAGCATATATGGCGTAGTGGGAAGACCAGTTATATTTTTATTATCAACTGGCATATTTCGCGAAGTTGCTTGAAAGGAAGTGTTTGACATCGAAGAGGGGTCGCGAGCGAGTAGCAGAAAATGTCGGATAAAAGTGAAACACGGTGATGCAGGCTGCTCGAGTGCATAGCGAAGGGAAGGAAAATCGGTGGATTATTCACTTTGCTATTTGGAAGGTCACGACCATCGGCAATCGCTGCGTCGGTAGCTGATTAATTGAAAGTGGGGAACCTTCAAGAAGACTGATGGTATAAGACATAAGACGACGTCGATACGCATCTACAAACCAAGGAAAAAGAGAACACGTACGACGCGATATTTCGAAGGGATCACGCGTATGGCCCGATCGTTCTAAAAAAACCTACGAATGGAGCACGGGTGCGTCCACGAGACGAAATTTTGCGCACGAATGGATTATTGTTGTTATTGTTGTGCATATTGATTTTTAAAGCGCGAACCATAATCCCGACATTTATTCTGTGTTACAAAAGGACGTCTTCTATTGCTCTTCCTCTTTGTTGACTGTGCTTAAAATGAACTCTTTAGGCGTCTGCAATTATCTTTTACTCAAACTAAGCTATTATTATTATCATCTGCACAGCTAATTTTCCTTAGATTAAAGTATAAGTAGTGCAGTGACGAAGGAATCTTCTACAATTCTGTATACTCCGGTTGATAATATGACATCTACAAACGCCACTGCAATGTCCAACGAGGAAGCAGCCCCAATATTCTTACAAACACGAGCTGCGCAAGGCATAGCTGGTGCATTTGTTTGGGTTGCGTTATTCTTAACATGTCAACAGGTAGTTTACGATATACTTTCAATATATAGACATATATCTGTAAAAATCGAAAAGAGTAGAGGTACTACTGTTGTTTATATTTGCTTGCAGATTTATCAGCATTTAAGATGGTATACTAATCCAACTGAACAAAGGTGGATAGTGAGAATCTTATTCATAGTCCCAATCTATGCAACTTATTCTTGGATTTCCCTATTATTTTTCAATAGCGAAAGCTATTATGTTTACTTCTTTACCGTACGAGACTGTTACGAAGCATTCGTTATATATAATTTTCTCTCTCTATGCTACGAGTACCTGGGTGGTGAAGGAAATATTATGTCTGAAATACGGGGTAAACCTATTCGTTCCGATTGCCTATATGGAACATGCTGCCTAGTTGGAAAAACCTATACAATTGGTTTTCTTAGATTTTGCAAGCAAGCTACCTTGCAATTTTGCTTGGTTAAACCAGTAATGGCATTTGTCATTATATTTCTTCAAGCATTTGGACACTACAGAGATGGCGATTGGTCCCCAGATGGAGGCTATATTTACATTACTATAATTTATAATATCAGCGTATCTCTTGCCCTGTATGGCCTTTTCCTGTTCTATTTTGCTACAAGAGACCTGTTAACTCCATTCGAACCTGTTTTAAAATTTTGTACCGTGAAAAGTGTTATCTTTCTTTCGTTCTGGCAAGGTAATACACAAAATTACTCTGCATGCTTTGTATATATATTTATATACATATATAGATAGATAGATACACACACAAATGTATGTACATGAATATTATTTCCTTTCAGGAGTATTATTGGCCATTCTTGAAAAAGCAAATATCATTTCACCTATAAGCTTAGGTCAGTCGACCAGTGCTGGCACAGTTTCTGCTGGCTATCAAAATTTTTTGATTTGCATCGAAATGTTGTTTGCTGCTATAGCTTTGCGTTATGCGTTTCCTTATCAAGTATATTCAGCTGGCTGTGTTACTGATTCACGAGGAAGAAGCGTAACAATGCAAAGTATTAGCAGCAGTTTAAAGGTGCCCTATAATACCTTTCAAATGACTCCATAAGTCAAGCAATAACCCTGTAGCTATTTCAATATTTTTTGTATTCTAGGAAACCATGAATCCAAAGGATATAATGACCGATGCCATCCACAATTTCCATCCACAGTATCAACAATATACTCAATACAGTTCTGGTATGTAAAATTTCTATCATTGTAAAATATCTTTTTGACACATATTGTACTTAAAATTCTTTTTGTTTCTTTATTTGATTGGTACATTTCCATATAGCATGATGTAGTGAATGATGAACTAAGATCATCCATGTTTCATTGTTTATTTATATTTATCATTTCAATTGTATACTTGTTACCTGCAAGTAAAGCATACAAGAAAAGGATCCGTTACTGTTCTAAACCCATTAAAAATTTTTCATTCAGATTTAAATTTAGATACAGACATTAAGTACAAATTTTCGCTTTCAACATAATATTTCATACGTGCAACTTTCAATATACTTTACTGCCGATTATTAGTACTCTAAAATAGAATAAATTCATTTATATTTATCTTTTGCAATAAATAAATTGTCAAATATTTCATCGAGAGGTAAAGAGAAATTTCTATCGTATGTTCATTTAATATGTGCCAAGTAGGATTAAATTCTTTGAAGGCACTTTCTTTTTACTATTTTTCAGACGTTAATACCAACTTGCCGTATGAAAAACTATGAGACCGCGACGCATCCATTTTTTAATTTCAAGAAATTGGACACGTGGCTTTTATACAATTGTAAATGAAGATTGAAAAGTTTTTAATACGATAATTTATGAAAACTAATACTACAAATTCACTTGGTGTTTTAAGTTCGTATCAACCTCAAGGGTGGGCATAGTGTTCTCTGCTCAAATTATAATTTAAGGTTTATATTGAAATCAATATATATACGTATACGTGTACATAAGCGTATGCATCATTAATTTTGCAATTAACAAAATCTACTGTACAATAGGAATAAAGCACTTAACACGCGAGCACATAGAGTACAGTGTAATTTCATAAAAGGTTTTGCTTTCTAATAAATGCAAAAGACAAATAATAATTGACTACTATTCTGTGGCAGTATTGTAATTTTCTATTCTTTTCTAGATAGATAAGGAATAATTAAAAAAACAGTATAGCAGTATTTTGTAGTGCTTTTGTATCTCAGAACATAGCATGTATATATGTATTGACAATTTATATTTAAGATGTAGCATGCTAACGTGATTGCATAGTTTCATTTATTTCTTCTTTTTTTTTCTTTTCACATGGATATATTTAGTAATCTTTGCAAAACTAGTGAATTAAAATTATTACTTTTGTAACACGCATGGTCCCCTAATGGCCGTTTAATTTCTGTAGCGATATTGAGAGAATAAAAAAAAGTGCTGTACATTATGCTATGCATAAAAAGATTTTATCATATCACGTGCAAAACTGTACATAACCTGTAATTGGTACAGCCAATAATGCTTTGAACGAAAAAGGAATATATGAGCATGACTTTCTGCTGTTTACTGGCTGATCAATGTATTCATTAGTGACGGCTTTGCGAGCGATAATACGTGATGTAATGTAACAATCAGGAGCTCCCAAAGGGCAGCGTGGTATGCGGATATCCAGCTTCGATCCAGATGATCCACAGAATATTTCAGTACCACCACCACCTCAAAGACGACATACTTCTCACCAACGTGTTGCTACAATCTCTCAAAACTACAATGAGAAGACAATGCTTTTAAGCAGTGACGATGAATTTCAGTAGATATGAATATTGGATTGTGTACAGAAAGAACAAAGGGAAATAAACACAAAGGGACATTATGTTTGGACTTACGTGAATTTGATTTTGAGGAAACACTACGTATACCATTAAATTGATTATACGTTATTAGGTAGGAACTGGACTCGCTCACCGAATAAACAACAGGTAGACAAACAAATTGGGTGGTGTAAAATTATGAATCGCGCTATAATAGTTCCATGTTATATTCATGTTAATACATGTATTACGTTACATCATGTAAGCATAGCATAGAAGATATTTATTTTAATATGCTGAACATGTTTAAGGCAGTGTTACCTATAGAGGTGGCTCTATTATATTAATACCAATATATCTTTATTTGAAATGGCACGTTACACTTTTCAGATGACAACATTGTACAATACTTAATATTTAAATATTTCCAATTATGTTGCTACATCAATTACTGTAGTTCAACAATATTTTTACACCTTGAATGAACATTATGTATGCGTCTATACAGCAATGCTTCTAATTCATACAAGATTAATGTAATTTTTCCAGCGACAAGTACTTATTTTATAAAATACACAAAGGATAATACTTTTAATTATTGCACGCATCCAGCAAATACATATAACAGAGCCACAAATATCTTTGCGTCCTAGATTAAAGAAAAATTAATGAGTGTATATATCGTTAAAATAGAATGTACTTAATAATTCCAAAATTAAAGAATTTTCCTTCAAGATCTTTGTTTCATTTGCATACAATTATTTGCATCTTATTGCTGATGATTTGTGCCGTAGACATGTGTACGCACACATATATCGAAGTCTTTAAAGTATTTCAGGAAATAAAAACAAAATTCAATTTCAATCTTAAGTAAGCTTTATTTTCTATACAACAGAATATCTTGTGTATACATAAATATTATTTATTGAGTGAATATATTACACCGCTCCTCAATATAACAATAATATTCATTTGTTGTAAGTAAATCACTGTTTTGTACAATTAACAATTAATATTGTTTATATTAGTTTCAATTTTTACTAATAACCTCAACAAACAATATGAAGGTATTCAAAGTGATTTAAATATTGATCAATTAAATAAAAATCAAACCGACTTTTGCTGAAAAAAGTGTTACAATTTTATGAATACATTGAAAGATTACAACTATCAGTGAAAAAATAACTTAGCATTTTATTAACAGCCTTATTTTGGCAGAAGATCTTTGTTTACCTACATACACGCGAGCCCTTGTATGTATATAAATTATTCCAAATGATTGAATACGTACAGGATTCTTTGTAATTCATTTACCAACCCACCCAATATGTATCTTTCTTTGTGACAACCTTTTTCCACCCATGCCATGGAGATTCTAAGTCTTGCTCTAACAATGTACGGTTGATTGAATCTTTTTGCAACACCACACTACTCAATTGTTCCTCCTTTCTAGTAGCGTATATCTTGGAATCTGGCGCTTTGTGTCTAGCAGACAGAGAATTTTTGTCCTCGTTCTCAATATCCAGATATTGTAACTCATCATCCATGTATACGACAATATCGTTTTCTTCGTTTGTATATTTATTATATTTTTCGGCAACATTTTGATTTAGCTCCTTATTCCCTTTGTTTCGGTTATTCACATCTTCGTCGCTATTACAAAAATTAATTGGTTTAAATCCTATTGATCTTAGCCGGGCAATTTTTAGATCATTATCTGGAATATTAACAGGTACAAAGGCAGACATTCTTTCAGGCGAAGAACATTTCTTTTGTTGTTTGATACTCAAAATACTACTATTTAATGATACATTTGCATTCGTAGATTGCTGTACATTATATACAGCCTCTGTACAGGATACATATTTTCTGTCAGACCTAGATTTGGTACAGCCTTTCGTTTGATCGTTCAATTTCATAGCCTCGCATACTTCAGATTTCATATCTTTCAAATCACTGTATTCTATTTTAATAAAAGTGTATTGTTCATTACGGACATTATTTTGAACATCCTTTGATTTTAAATTCTTTGTTATTGGCTCCTTAATGAGAGAACACTGAGTAACTGCATCTGTTTTAGATGGTTTTGATATTTCTCTATCATACCTCTTGTGTAATCGCCCTTCAATTTTTATATATTTTGATTCTGTGGGAACTGCTTGTAACAATTTTCTCTTTCTACTTTGAAGAATAGATACATCTTTATTGTCTACAATGCGAATACTATTCTCTATAAACTTTGACCTTTTATTATTGTCATCCTTATCTGTAATACTATCATCAACGTTGTTACTGTTATTCGCGTTGTTATCATCATTACTTAAAGATGCCTTCGCGATATCAACTTTATCTATTTTTTTAGACACAATGATATTTCTATTCGTTTTATCCTGCTCCAAATTTGCATTTTTTGATTCATTTTTTGTATTTTTGTTTTGTTTACTTCTAACGCGTTTACAGTTGGTCGTTTTTGTATGTGCATCTTTGATCCTTACAGTCGACTGTTCTGAATTAATTTTGCATTTGTTTAACATGCTCGTTGCAGACTTCGAACGTTCATAAGATTGTTTTGCAAATGAATTATTAATACTTCGCAATCTCCTATATCGTGGACCACGTATTTTCGGGCCAATTTTCGCATCTATCAGTAAATTGGTAATCTCTCGCCTTTGTTTTTTATTTATATGCTTCTTTATCGATGAATCTATTGTTCTCATAACTCGTAAATGCACTCTTGCTTCACTTCTGTTATTTCCAACATTATTTTTAATACTTCTTGTTGATCTTCGCAGATAGCCCGATTTTTTTTTGCGCATTTGATTCTGTTGCACAGCTTTATTCCTTGTATCACTGTAAACCTCTGCTTTTCGCACATTCTTTGAAGAGTCATATTTGGTAAATGAAGTCAAATGTTGGCCCAAAATGACAGACGACTGCGCAAAGCCTTTCTTTAATTTTTCGTTATGTATCTTATTGTATTTTATCATTTCTGGTTTATTCATTATTTTTCTTGATAATTTTCTGCGCCTTCTGAACTTGTAACATCTTGATCCAGTTAAATCATCTGAAGCAACTTCAAAGTTAGTTAGTTGTTTTACATCTTTTGTGCCATTTTCTTGTACCACTGTTTTATCTTTAATATCTGGCTGATCTGTTATCGGATCATTTCTTTGTAACGCCAGAGATTGCTCGGATGTTAATCCTATCATATTACCCATTAGCAACTTTGATAAGGGGTGACCTTTGTTATTAATCAAATGGAGAATTTTATCTGGTGTAAGAGAATCTAACGAATCAAGTGTTTTCAATTCTTGCTCTTCTTTGCACGACATTTTATGCACTGAAAACTCATTTTTATACATACAATTTGTAATGCTTAACATATTTATTGGCGTATCGAATGAATTCTGACCGCTATTACACACATTCATGGAATCATTTGCTTCTTTATGCGTTGTATTAGATTCATGCTTGAAACCATATGTTGAATTTCCATTGTTTGTACTATTGTTAACTTGTGCATCGGTATCTTTAACAAATTTTGTCTTCGCCAACTTGGATTCTGGTGTATTAAAAGAAACATAGTTAACGCGTTTAGGAAATTCATTCTTCGCCTCTAAATTTCTATTTTTATCTTTGTTGGATAAATTCCAATTTTCTAAATGTTGATTAGTTTTAACTATATTAAGTGATTTAGCTGTTCTACTGAACGGCGATGACGTATTTTTTTTATTATCTTGTTGCGTACTGTGTGACGAATTATACAATCCTGTACGTATTGAAATATTTGTATTATGTGTTTTTGAACCTTGGTTCCCAATTAGACTTAACGATTTATTTTCCGACATCATGGTTATGCTTGGTACACTCGATGTACATTCTGCATTGGAATTTACTTTTTTAGACACGTGTCTGGTTACTATTGCACTTTCACATGTGCCTTTGTCCCCTTCCTCTACCTTTTTATTCTCAGAATTAGGAAACTGTGAAAATCTATTTGATTTTTCGCGTTTCCCTTTCCAAACTACACACTCTGAGTTGTGGGAATATTTCCTAAATTCATACATATTTGACGCGGTATTCCTTAAACAATTTGGGACAGGTGCAGATGCAGAATTTACAGAAGAAGGATTGTTTATATAACCTAGAAGCGGTTGTTTAATATCCCACATAGGCGGTTCTTGATTACTCAAACGTAATAATACAAATTTATAATGTTTCACTGAGTCTGCATTTATACCTATCCAAAAGTTTGCCACAAAATACAAACCGTCATATCTATAACCTGTCTTAGGAGCGAATTGATTGAACAAATTATAACTTCTAACTAGTCTTACTGGTATTTGATCCTCATAATTTTTAATAAGCGGGTCTTTATCTAATTCTCCATCAACATATCTTTTTCCTGTGATAGTAAGGGAATTACCAAAGTCTACATCTTCACTCAAGTTTGTATTTGTAGTACAAACAGAAGTCACACCCGATGGTCCATTTTGAACATTTTCATCAAAAGGATCATGAACTCGATCTCTGGAACAATCCATGCGGATACCCCACCAGGAACCAGAAGGAAACCCTGCGATGCTTCCATATATATAGTTTTGAACCTGGTGACAAATTTTATAATGAAACTAACTCACACAATATTAAATAGTGTATTGAAATAATGTAGTTCGGGCATTACATTTTTGTTACACCAAGCGGAGTTTAACCGTGCATCCTCTTTGTTTGATTTTACTTGGCAAATGTAATTGAGTTTACGAAACAATTTTTCAAAGTCTTCCTTGCCTTTAATTTCTACCTAAAAATTGTATATAAATTAAGTAATTCGCATATCAGTTAACTCACTCAGTACTTACTTGATTCTTGAAACCAGATTCGTGTAGCATCCTTTCATTCTCCTCAATAGTATTTGAACAAAAAGTTATTAAATCATTGCTATTCGCCATTTTATAGGAAAGCTTTATTTGCATAATAAATGATGAACAGAGACGCGTATATTTTACGAGTACGCAGTCAATTGCAAGCTATTTTTTCACTTATGTGTATACAACCAAAATCACTTAATGGTTCGCCAGGTTGATCCATTTCAAATATTCTTACATCACTCGTTTAATCACTAATCATTTAACACATTTTAGTTTTCAATGTTCAAATTTATATACTGATTCATTTTTTAACCAACATCTTTCCTTTGCGTCGTAAATTAGATATAAAGTAAGTTAGTTCAAAAACAAATATGGCGGACTTTTATTTTTTTTTGGGCGTCTAGTTTCATACATGGAGCATCTATTGTGTCGTAAATACATATGAAATAAATATTTTTTTGCAGTGGCTTATTTTAATCACTTTCCTTTGTATCATTTAATAATAAACGTATGTACTACATATTTTTCAAATAGCAGAACTAAAGAATTATTTACAATTGTAATTCATTTGCATGTACGGTTTACTCGAGTATAGTGTCGTTCCACTTTAGGGAGAATATGTTGGAGGGGAAAAGTTCTCCTTCTGCGAGTTATAGCCTCAAATTGTATAGAACTTTGCTACATTGATTGGATTTTACTCTGAATTGTGAATCGAATTATACATATGTATAGTATTAGAATATTATAAACACGTGTGCAAATAGTGTATCATTTTATTTATTAAAATACGCAATATAATTTCAGATTATACCTGAACGTATAACGTTACATATGTATCTGCCCGTAGTAAAACTAGTAAATGATAAATGATATCGCAAGATTCTGTAAATAAATGTGTACCACGCCACTTCACTTATATGTAATTCGTTGATAATTTGCTTTTTATGTATTTCAGCATAATATCTTGTAGTGTTTTTTTTTCTACTCCTTTAAGAGAAATGAATATACATATTTTGGTTTATAAAAAAAATTCTTTATTTTCTCATGTGCAAAGATAGTAACATTAAAAGTTTATTTTATTGTACAAATTACTAGAAATTCGTCGGAAAGTTTTAAGTTTACTTTTCCATTACTACTGGAAGGAATGCTCCTCCTCTGGACCCAATGAACAGTCAATGTTTTGTTGTGCAACAAACATATTCTGCGATTTTGTTATATTTACCTGCTATAAAACAATTTCACACTTAAGACCTAACACTGAATGATATAAATATACTTTACATACCACAACATTATATCATACAAACCTGAGATACTGTAGTAGTACCATGAGTACTACTGGGCATACAAACAACTACCAATTTCGAAGTGTTACTTTGCATGTGCGTCTTTTGTTGAACAACATTGCTCTGAGTTATTTTAACTTGCTGTTGTTGCGATTGTTGTTGTTGTGATTGTTGTTGTTGTTGTTGAGATGGCTGTTGTTGTATCGTGTTAGAGTTAATATTTGAAACAGTTGCTGTTTGAGATCGAGACTGTAAGATAACAAATTTTTGTCCGCCACTCGTAGGGGTTCCAACAGCAGCTCTGCTGGTACCAAGCATAATTGTGCGACCAGTTTGTTGTCCAGGACTGGAACTAGTTACTTTAATGAAAAAAGTAGACAATGATAATAAATGTCACCGAAATAAATATACATATTTAAGTTCAAATTAGCAGAGATACTACCAGCTTGCATAATAGTTTTTCCAGTGCATGTAGGACCTTGTTGGCTTGTTGTTAATGCTGCTGTTGTGGACGCTGTAGTTGCTAAAGTTGCTGGTTGCGTTCGAGCCTTTGCAACAGCTGCACACAATGCAGGGCCTATGTAACCATAATCTTGTTTGTAATCTTCCACATAATCTGGCGGTGAACGTATTGTTTTTAGAACAGGGGCCACTGCTTTCTGAAAAAATACAGCGTGTATATTTCAATTTAGTTTATGCACAGTCCACTGCCAAAGTATCATATTCACCACCAGTAGCGTTTTTATATGTCCAGCCCCGTTTTTGTCCACACTTGACAAACCTGGCCCTTCGATGGATGATTCAATGCGTTCAGAAATGGATTTAATTTTTGGAATAACTAACGCTTTAATTACTTCGGGACCTAATTCACATAGCCCCTCTATCGCACCATAAAGTGATGCTAATGGAGTCTAAAAAGATTGAAATTAGCGTCTTTTATATCGCTATTTATTAACTTAATGCGACTCCACAATTATACCTGACTATTTTTGGCCAAAGCTTGACTAAACATTCTAGTTACTCTGGTTTGTACATTGTTCGTAGACGTGTTGAAATTTTTGCATATTTGAGCCATAAGGCGAGATGCAAAATCACGAAGCGCCCAATGATTGTCTACCTCTGGTCTCAAGCAGAGCTGCCGCGAAACTATACACGTTGCGATCGATGGTATTAATTCGTGCAGCTATAATTCAAAGTACAACCAATTAATATACATTAATTAATACACAAATATTCATGCATGTATTACAATACGCACATATTTTTCTAAGTAAAGGCTTGGATTGTCCAAGAGGGCTTTAACCATACGCATCAGATAAATGAGAAGTGCAAGATGATTTTGTACAACGTTAACGCGTACACCCTCTGCAATGAAGGTGCACATACGTGCTAACATTTCATGCAAACCAGGATCTGCTGAGAGGGATTGTAGAGCTTCTGCTCTTCGCGCTTCATCGGATCCGACACAAGCTTCCGTAATTTCTTTGTAATATAATTGCTGTTCGACACTCAATTCATGAGTTGCTAATTGTTTGACATGAACTGTTTCTACGTTACGCAACTTCTGACTCTTACCACCACCCCCTGGTTTCCCAACACCTATGTTTTGATTTTTGTTTGTAAGTTTGCTAGTCGGATCGACGCTCTCTAATTTTTGAACATCTGCAAAATGTTTACATTATTAAGATTACCATTAAAGAAAATATAACCCATTGCAGCATAAATAGAATTGCCACCTTTAGACACTGGTGGAGGATTTTCTGGTATTGTAGGCTGTACACCGTCTATACAAAGCCAATGAGCACGAAGTGTAATTTCTAAAGGTAATTTAGGCCATGTTTGTCCACCGGACATAGATATAACTTCATTAAGATCTATTTCTTTCTCCTCTACAAAATGTAATTCTCTACCACCACCAGAAGCAAAACGAAATGGTACATGATCTTTTGCAAGAAACCCATAAGTGGGTTCAATATTCTTTATTTTCAAAGCATGATCTATATCGTGCGTTGTCATTCGTTGGCGTTTACCATGCCTCATAAATTTAGCAGCATCCTAAATATTAGAAATATTAATTACATATATATATTTTACATAAGTTTTCAAATTAAAAATTTACGGACCTGTATAATTTCCTTCAGTCTATAGCTTACATCTTCTGCAAGGTCTTTAGCAGCTTCGTCTGGAAAATTTCCAACACCAATACTTTCTGCAATTACCTTTATGGACTCTTGGGACAACGTGGTCCCGTAAATAGATTCACTTTCATTCATCTTTAACGTATCCTGATCATCACATTCCATATGAGATGCCCCAGCTTTCTCCCCAACAATTTATATTCAGACTTGCATCAAAGCTACATACACTTATCTATAATCGGCAGACTCATGAATAAATGTATTTGCACCTTATTTATACAATTATATCTCGGTTACGACTTGCATCGTCAGTGCTACTGTCAATGTAAACAGTCTACTGGAGATACATTTTATACATGCAATGCATTGTTAAAGCTGGTTCTCGAATAGATTCTAGTATTTCTTTATAGATGTCTCTACTGTAGACCACTTTTTAGTGCAGATAAGGCAGGGACTCGAGTAGTTTCAGGCACTTTTGTATAGATGACGAAGCGGTATATTAAAACAGGTTTGTTTATTTTCTTTCACATTAATTAAATTTATGCATTCCATTCAAATTTTTAAATAAATTTATTTTATTTCTTTTAAATCTTAGTCATATTTCTGACTATTCCTTCGTCCTTGCTTACATATGTATACATAGGTATAGTATAGTAACCTATAGGTTCCTATAATCTAATAGTGTTGCTGTTCTAATATATTTAAATCTTTCATTATGTTATGCTTGTTCTACTTCTATGTCTGGTCCCTGCTTGACTTATTCCATTCCCTTTCAATTAATCTTCCCTTTCCCTTATGCTTCTGGTTTAACGCTCCCCCCATCTATTTTTCCACTAAACATCCCATCATAATATTTCTCTCTCTGTTATGTACTTACTAATACATTTTTTATGTGTGCAGGTTTGGGGAGCATGGAAAGGAAGAGCATTGACTGGCACTCCTCATTGTGCATAACAGTAACAGAGAAGATAGAAGAACTTTTGCCACATATACTTTAGTTATCCTTTAGTTATAGTAAATTTATTTATAGAAATAGTTTGTACCTATTAGCGCATAAGTGTAATTAACTGTTGTGTATATCTATTATATCTTTTATTTTATATTCAGTGTATTCGGTGGTTCTTGTATATTACTACAAGTTCTATTGAATGTGCTAAATATAAAATGAAAGATATAATAAATAATATTACATATGCACAAGTTACACAACTGCTGTAATTTAAGGTTCGGCATATAAAGTATGTAACTTTTAGTATAAGTTTTATCCGTAAGATATATAGTAAATTACCTTCAAAGAATAGTTTATAAGTTTAAGCTTGTAAATTTGAACTGCAACATTTTTGTAACTTGTATCTTCATTAATTAATTTAAATAAAGCTTGAATGAAAAGAATTCGATTGCTCTTTTTATTTTCACACCTTAACAATCCATAAAAAGACCTAATTCCAATTCCTTAAACAAGTACTACCGTGCAGGAACTTTAAATGCAAAGTTCACAAGCGGAGAACTTGTAAAAATAGACCTGAACATTGGTAAACTTTGCGCAAAGTGTCCAAGAATTAATATAACGCTTTGATGGGAGTCTGTGAAATTTAAGTGCTCGGAAATTCCTGGAATACGACGTCGAATACCTCCTCGCATATCATATTCTCCTGATACAAATCCACGATTTTCAGCAGATATTTTTGCCAGAAACCCAGAAATTTCAGCGCTCGGAAATTCCTGGAATGTGACGTCATTTCTGAGAACGAATACCTCCTCGCATATCATATTCTCCTGATACAAATCCACGATTTTCAGCAAAAATATCTCGCCGAAAATCGTGGATTTGTATCAGGAGAATATGATATGCGAGGAGGTATTCGTTCTCGGAAATGACGTCACATTCCAGGAATTTCCGAGCGCAAAATTTCTGAGTTTCTGACAAAAATATCTGGCGAAAATCGTGGATTTGTATCAGGAGAATATGATGTGCGAGGAGGTATTCGACGTCGTATTCCAGGAATTTCCGAGCGCAAAATTTCTGAGTTTCTGACAAAAATATCTGGCGAAAATCGTGGATTTGTATCAGGAGAATATGATGTGCGAGGAGGTATTCAATCTCAGCAATTTTCTGGACATCTGCCAACCAATTTTGCAAGAAGTGAAGACTCAGAATTTGCTGCTTCCAAATTTAATAACGTATAGGGCCATTTTTACAAGTTTCTCGCTTTAGGACTTTGCATTTAAAGTCCGTTCACGGTACTTCTTGTTTAAGGAAGTGGAATTAGGTGTTTTCAAGGATTGTTAAGGTGTAAAAATAAAGAGAGCGGTAGAATTTCTTTCATTAAAGATTTATTTAAAGTAATTAATGCAGATACATGTTACAAAGATGTTGCAATTTAAACTTACATGCTAATACTTATAAACTATTCTTTTAAATCTATGTAAAATACATCTTACAATATTTCTAAACTAATTCACTGTAACTAAAGAATAACTAAAGTATGTGGCACAATTTCTTCTATCTTCTTTCTTGATCTTATTACACAACGAGATGCACCGGTGAATGCTCTTCATTTCGTAGTCCAAGGAACCTGCACACACAAAAAGTATATTAGTAAGAACGTAACAGGAGAGAGTAAGATTGTTGAACGATATTTAGAGTAAAGAGGAAGAAGGGTGGGCCAACTTTGAAGCATAAGAGATATAGAGGATTCTTTGAAAAGAAATGAAGAAATGCCGGAAATAAGTCAGGCATGAATAAATTTGGCACGAAGGGATGGAAACAAAGTGATGGAATAAAGATACTACGAAATAGAACAACAGGACCAGAACACAAAAATAAAATGAGCAAGATATAACGACAAGTTTATATATATTAGAACATCGACAGTACAGCAGTACCAAAGTTAATGGCTAACAGCAAAGCGTCAGCAATTACTAGCGTAGGTAAGATATGGAAGCACACAAAAGTCGAACAGATATTGGGAGAAAGTAGAGTATGAAAAATGTGACCTGTGTGGATACAAATTTATAATGTTAGAACACCTAATAAGCGAATGTACGGAAACAGAGAGGGTGGTTGCGCTAGAGGATCTGATGCGTGAAATGAGAGATGAAAGCTTCGGAATTCGAAACAGAAAGATATACATATAAAAGATGTGCATAAAAAGACGGCTAGTAATAAATGGGGCAATATGTATGGTAGAGGAGATACGAAAGAAAGAGTGGAAGAAAAGAATGCGCAAGCTGAGATAGTAATCTAAATATAGGTTATATTGGAATACTATTGTTAGTATATACTTAGTGCACACAGGAAAATGTATTGGAAGAAATAAATATTCAGAGATGTAAATACCTTCGTTGAGATGCTTCGCAGAAATATGTTAAGCGTCGTTGGTTTGTTATAAACATTTACACAATTAAATTAATTATAACGAGCAAGTGGATAAACTTCCAGCAACGACACTATACATGTGAATAGCTTGTTTCTTTCCCAATCATTTGACACCTCATAGATTAAAAAACATACCACCAGGAATCGAGATATCAAATTTAGAATTATTATCGCTTTTTACCGACAATCTGTCGGTAACGATATCATAGACTGTCGATAATCATACATGTGGCGCCATCTCGCGTTGTCGGCCTTTTTCGCAGTTTTCCGCACCGCCAAAACCGAATTCCTGGATTACATCGTTAATTTAAACAATTGCGTTTTTCTCGACTTCTACTGCGTATTTCTTAACCGGACTTGTCTTCAATTAAAGCCACGGGCCATAGCTATATCGTCCAACAGGTGCAACAATATGGCAGTTATGGTTTAAAAGTTATTAACAATTGTAGAATCGGCAAAAACGCAATCCGGGTCACTGCAATTATCTCGACTTCTAGAGGCGCTAGATCAATAATCGAGTGCTCAAAATGCAGGTAAAGGATGCCGCTACACGACCATAAACGATTTACAAATGCTACATGCGCTGTTTATTTTTTACAAGCAATTTAACAATTCGTTTGAGAATTGCACCGAAGTTATACACGAGGGCCGATCTAATGGTGAATCAGATTTTTCCTTGAATCGAGCTTCAATTCGAGCTTCAATTCGAGGGGTCGTTGATTAAAATCGGCCCAGCAAAAGCCGAGATAATTGAATTTGTGTAACGAATTTATAAACAGATGCGATTAATTCGGCTTGGAGGCGAGATACATCAATGATCAGAGGACATAAATTAAAGCTAGGAGCATCAGCTACCATCTGCAATAAGTGTGATCACTATTTGAAGAATGGCGGGCCGCCGAGCGGACGCGTTATAGACGGCAATTGTTTGTTTAAGTCAAAAAGCGCTGTATTCTCTGGTAGGGGATACTTATAAACTATATTTTTAGATCTATTTAGGAAACATCTTACAACTAATTCCTCCTCAATTTTAAAATAGCATTTATGTAATATAAAAAGTAGAATAAACACAAATAACCAGTAGAGTCTAGACTGTAATTTGACAATGGTTACGATGATAATTACGTATTTCATTCATGGCTTTAATTCTAGTCACGTGACTTCCAAGAAGCGTTTTCTACTCGCGATCAGCTGATCAGGCGACACAACCTCGCTATGAAATTGGAAAGAATTACTGATAGATAATTATTAATTTAAAGCTGATACAATTTTGCATATACGTATTAGAAAGTAATCTATATCCAGTTGTAACATTAATGGATTTAGTTGATGTATTTCTTTATTTAAAAAGTATCATAACCCATTCGTGTGGTTGATGAAACGCAAGTTCGGATGACTTTTCATTTCGCAAACCACTTCAATTACGTAAATGTATTAAAAGATGACACTCGTTTGGACTCTATTTACAAGAAGTGTCTCTTCAGGAAGAATACAATTTCGTAAATCATTGATCAGGCATAAACAATTATTTTATACATGCTCAAAACCATCAGTTAAAATCTTTGGAAATACATGTGTATTTTCCGTTTTAAGATGTCATGGAACCAGTACTTTAGAAACCAAAGGCGTCAAAACTGCTGTACGCTTTGCTACAAGGAGCACAAAGAAATCAGAATTAAAAAATTTGTTTGTGTTGGCTGCACCTGAGAAATGGAGGCTACTTGGTGCTATAGCTTTTTTATTCATATCATCAGCTGTAACAATGGCAGTGCCATTCTGTTTAGGAAAATTAATCGATACTGTTTTCATAAACGACAAGGAAAATGTGACAGAAAAAGTGAATCGATTATGCCCCATTTTATTTGGAATATGTATTATCGGGGGTTTATGCAACTTTTTTAGAGTATATTTAATGTCCACCACTGGACACAGGATAACACAATCTTTAAGAAAACATCTTTATGCCGCTATTCTGAGACAAGAAGTAGGAATGTTTGATAAATGCAAAACAGGAGAATTTGTTGGAAGGCTATCTGGTAAAAATTTGATGCTTTAAATTGTCATTATATCGATATTAGTATTTCATTACCTTCATATTCATTATTACTTTCAGGCGACACACAACTTGTCAGCCATGCATTAACGAACAATATATCTGATGGACTACGTAATGGTTTTATGAGCATCAGTGGAATATCCATGATGTTTTATACCTCCACAAAATTGGCTATACTTGGATTAGCAATAGTGCCACCGGTTGCTGGTTTGGCTATAATCTGTGGTCGATTTTTAAAGAATATTTCCCAAGATATACAAGATAATTTAGCAACACTGAATACAATAGCTGAAGAAAGGATCAGTAATATTAGAACAGTAAAGGCATTCTCAAAAGAAATTAGTGAAGGGAAATATTATAATTCTCAGCTAGACAGTTTGCTTAAGTCTTGCTACAAGGAAAGTTTATACAGAGGAATGTTTTTTGGAATGACTGGTTTCTCAGGAAATGTAATCATTCTGTCTGTGTTGTATTATGGTGGGGCTATGATTTCTGATTCGTCACTTACAGTTGGATGCTTAAGTGCATTCCTAATGTATGCTGCATATGTAGGAATTTCTATAAATGGGTTGTCTTCGTTTTATAGCGAATTAAATAAAGCACTAGGTGCCAATACGCGTTTGACTGAATTGCTTGAAAGAGAGTCAACAATACCTATCCATGGTGGTAAAATACTGGAAAGGCAACTGTCAGGTGATATTGAATTTCAAAATGTCAGTTTTGCTTATCCTACACGGCAGAATACATGGGTTTTGAAAAATTTCAGTTTAAAAATTCCGAAATGTCTGGTAATTGCAATTGTTGGATCATCAGGTTCTGGAAAGTCTACAATAGGTTCTCTATTGTTAAGATTGTACGACCCCAATTTAGGATGCATAATATTAGACAATCATGATCTAAAAAGTCTTGACCCGGCATGGGTGAAATCACAGATCAGTGTTGTTTCTCAGGAGCCAATTCTCTTTAGTGGTACAATAAGGGACAATATTTTATATGGTGTAGAAGATTCATTGGAATACGACATAGAAGATGTCGCAAAGCGTGCACACGTCTTGGAGTTTACTAAAAACATGTCTCGTGGTTTAGACACACTTGTTGGAGAACGTGGAATTACTCTTAGTGGTGGACAAAGGCAAAGGGTAGCCATCGCTAGGGCGTTAATCAAGGTAAATGCGCAATTCTACTAATAATTAGATATTGGAAACTAATGCCTGGTAATTACTCGTATTTAGGAGCCGAAAATCTTAATTTTGGATGAAGCAACGAGTGCGTTGGACGCGGAGAGTGAACATTATGTACAGAAAGCCTTAGCAAAAGCTGTTCAAGGGCGGACAGTTCTAACTATAGCTCATAGATTGAGCACAATAAAAAACGCAAATAAAATTGTAGTTCTAAAGGAGGGACAAGTAATAGAAACTGGAACTTATAGAGAGCTTATGGACGTAAAAGGCAGTTACTTCAATACATTGGTTCAGCATCAATCATTTGCTTAAAGGTGAACTTTAATAAAAATTACAATTAATCACTGATTATTGGTGCATCGGTAACTGCATGTGTATATATAAGCAATACATACAAAGGTCATTAAAAGTCACATTTGTAATAAACATTTAATAAATTTATTAATTTAATTTCTGAAATACATCGTCTTATTTTGTTGTTCCTATGCCATCTACAGATCCTTAAAATATTTGTAAACCATACTACAAAAGCGTATGTTTAAATAACGTTTACAATCACTGCATTTCTCATTATATACCTATTCCTCATTACCAGGAAATAGAATTTACCTGACTGATAGACAAATAGCAAAATAAATTATCCAACACATAAACACTTATGCGAGTGTGATTTCATGTGCATATAAATCACAAAGCTATAGTCACATTGATCTCAGGTGTAAGGCAGGTATTATAAATAATTCCACTTTGGTAATAATTTTAATATATTTTTCTATAAAATAATGTACACTGCTATTTTAAGTTATATCAATGGTCTTACATCATTGATCTATGTCATCTTTAAATTAATATATATCGTTACTACAATCAGTTTAGGATAAACTTCCTCTACACTTGTGTCCGCGCCGAAATATTCAATAAAAACACATGACCAGAAGCAAGTTGTTGTAGTTAAACTAGGCCAAACTTAAAATCATTATAAGAGGAGGATATGACAATATTATATCAACTATTATTTCTCTATTGGAAAACATAGCAAGGTATAAAGGAGGCAATAGCATAATTTCTCTAAGTGAAAAAGAATATAAAATTCTTATCCTTGCCATGTTTTGTATTTTGTAACAAAGGCATTTGTTCATTGATTACAACTTGAATTGTCAAATGGAATCTGCGCTTTGATTCCAATTATGCTTAATAGAATTGGAACATTTGTAACATTCAGTCATTTTTGTGAAAATATATCATAAATAAGTGTTCATCTCTTAAAATTTCTACATCATTTCAGTTGTTAATTAGTCCCCAATTGTTAGATTTACATGATATTTGTTTGCACAGAACTTGTAATCAGCTTACTGCCTGGTGGTTGGACTTTTAACTTATGCTTCTATTTATTACCAATAATACATAGATACTGTAAAACATTAGAATGTGCACTTAAAATGTTTCTTTATTTATATCACATGTTGTATTTGTTAGGAGCCACTTTAGAATTTCATATGCCCCAGTTCAACACAGCCGTATCCCGAATAGAAACTTCAACTTTACAAATGTGTGATTCCTCTTGTAATCTGAATCGGGCTAAAACCTGAACTATGACCAAAACTGGTCATAAATGATACAATGTTCTGGGAATAGGCAGTGTTTTGCTTTTTACAGGAGCTTAGAAATTCATATGAACAAGTCCCTGTACAATACCAAAATTTGTCTGATTCAGTAGTAATTGTGAACGTAGTGAAACAGTAAATAATATATAATTGGAGAATTCTTTGTAAATCTTATAATATTCCTTTATGTCTTACATGTTAAATTAATTAGAGAAAGTCATACAAATCATATTTCAACTGCAACCAAGATTTTTTACATAGACAAGTTCGTTTCTTCTAGTTATTTCTTTCTTTTTGCTGTCCATTAACATAAAAATCAAGCATTAAAAAAATGAATGGAACCTTCTTCTTACACTTTATTTACTTCTAGATAATTGATCTGCATTTTGCCCCATTGGTTTGTCATCCCATCATCCCCTGAAATACAGGCATTGTGTCTTCTTCATCTATTTCCATTAATTCCACTGCTTCTTGTCTTTTTTTACTCATGATACTGTCTAATGTTGTGTCCCCCTTGTCTGTTTTATTTGCGGTAGGGGTTACATCATTGCTTTCTAAATCTGTTACTACTGTTTCATCAACAGACATTTTGTCTTCTCTTTCCGATTGACACGTTACCACAGATGGTTCATTTTTTGTTGGTTCTAATATTTCAACGATGCAGGAGGTGTCTACTTTTACCGTATCAGACTCTGCATCTTTTGGTTCTTCGACAATGGGAATTGGATCAGGTACTATAGACTTCATTGTTGTAACCTCATCTTCTGAAACTTCTGTTATGGTCAAATTATTTTTTTTCTTATCGCTACTGAAACTCTCTGTCCAATTATCTTTGGAACACGACTGTTCCACAATAGGTTTTGAATCTTCCACTAAATCTGCATCTTTACTTTGATCCTTTAGATTTTCTACATCTACAGATATATCCTCGGATGTATTTGTAGTTGGTTCTGTATTGATATTATCAGTCAATAAAGTTAAATTACTTGGGGATTGTTCCGAGTTGTTTGTTGTAGACGTACTTTCTATGCTGGCATTTTCTACAGGCAAAGACTCTATGTGTTCCATATTTGAACTAGGTGTATCAGCAATTGCTTGAGAGTTTTCTACATCGATACATGACTTTATAGTGCCTTCCAAATTTTTAGTAGGAGCATCTAAAAGATTATCAACAACTGGATTAACTAATTCTTTGTTATCCAATACGGTTGTGGTCCCCACAATTGGCTTGGCAGATGTATCATTAATTTTACTTGAACCCTCGGGTGCATGTACGGGTGCTGGTAAAACTTCCATCTTTTCATTGACCTTGATATTATCTCCATAAAACTTTGACAACTTCGTATCATTTGAACTGAAATCTTTTGTTTGAAAAGTAGTCTGTAATTTTCTCACAGAGTCTACAGAATCTCCAGTTTCATTTTCCAATTCTAAACTAGGTTGAGAACTAGTGTCTTCGTTCATGATAGCTTCCGAAACATCACTAACAATTCCAGATGTTTCAGAAACTATGGTTGATAGATTTTGCATTGTCGATCCTATCTGTGAATCTTGTGTATGCGTTTGAGAAGTTAAATTAGAAACAGTGGAAAACTCTGAAGTTGTTGGTATAAAGTTGGATACCACGATATCCGATTTTGAAGATGTCGATTCTACTTTTTCATGAGCAATTTCCTCGGAACCAAATATATTTTTGACTGCAGTAGCATTCGGAACAGCAGTATGTAATAAAGGAGTCTCATTTTCAACTGTATGTACGCTAATGGTAACTGTAGAAGGACAATCTTTTTCCCAATATTCCATTTCCACATCCTGTGGTGGCTGTACAACAGATGTATCTTCGTCAACGGATCCATTGACCATGCCGTCTCCATTCTCGTTCCTCCTGGCTGTTGGCCCAGGCTCTCTTGTAGAAACAACCAAGATATTCTTTTCAATGGCTCGCATGAACTTGTCAACCCTGTTATATTCTTTGCGGGGCGCTGTTAATAATTCGCAAATTCGCTGAACGGTGAACGGAGCATTTGCAAACGATTCCAGGCGCTCCAAAAGATTGCTTTTCATAGTGTCATAATTGAAATGCTCGACATTCGGACAAGGTGTAAGGTCTAGCGTTGGACAACTTTCGTAAAAGTCGGTCATTACGCGTGTAAGCTTTTCTCTAAATAATGTTTTAATAAGCGACCATTGATAAACAGGATCACCAGTTTTTGCAACCCAACACAAATAGTCCTCGAGCTCCCGAGGTATCTCGCTCGGACGCATTTTCTGAAACTCATCTAGCGCTTGCAATACCTCCTCCAAGTTTTCCATATTCACCGCCTACTGCTCCCTCCACCTCTTTTTCTTCACTAAATAATTTCTGTCGACACTTCTTCTAAATCTGCTATTACCTGCAGCAAAACTTTACGCAAGAAGCAACGAGAAACGCAAACACACCGGGTACTAAATGGCAACAATGAAGGACGGGAGCGAAACAGGGCTACCAATACCTTAAAAAACATGTCAACGTTGACAGTGTTTGGTTAGTTTTCGTTCATCATTCAATTTCATAACGATTCGAATATTTCGCACCATTTATTTAATTAACATTTGGCCTGTGGAGATTATTTCATTTTGCTTGATATGATTTCGTACAACTTAATACAATAATATGGGATGTACATTTTGCGGAAAGCGTGTATTCGTTTGGAGCAATGTTGCACACATATTTTTCTTGCAAATACATCGGCGTATATTTGAAAAGAAAATATCTAATGATATTTAAGTAGTGTAGACTGTATCGAATAGCAACAAAAAAGTAATATATGTTTAAAGATATTACGAAAGAAAATGTAAACCATCCAATTTTTGTATCCAGGTAGTGGTATGAACAATGTGAAGTTAACAGCATAAAAATTTCCCAAAACGAAAGAACGAGAGCAGCGTAACACATTAAAAGCTTCTTTTCAAACTTCAAATGCTGAAGTTAACTTTCACCTCATAGATAGAGAAATATTTTCCATTTATACATATTACATTAACTTCTTTATCTCATCATCACATATGTTGCAATCAGATTTAAGTTTTTCCGTGGGTTCTTTTAATTGTTAATAACTTTTAAATTTTAGATTAATCTGAGCCACCATTGGTTAAAACATAATCACTAGAGGTCGAAAAAAATCGATCATTAGTATCGCACCCTAAAAAGTCGTGATGGTTTTTAATTATTTTAATTATCTCATTTTCTAATGGATTAATTTTTATAAATGAATAACGAATAAATTAAACAAATACAGAAGTACAAATTGCTTTGGAAGTTAAATATACTGGAAATATACCAGTAGGATTTAAACTACTAAACATTATATACGTTACATAGATTTATTTCAACATTGCTTGAGATTTAAAACTTTCATTAAACATTAAGATCTTAGAACACGTAATTGTATAAATAATCATAATTTATCGAGTAAAATGATACATGTTATTTAATTTTCCTGTTTTGCAGCATGTTATCTCTTTGAGAATCATATAACTAACAAACAAGATTGCTTAAAAATAATTGTGCATTCGAAAGTTACAAGAGTCCTATTCGTGTTTCAGTCTTATTCAAAATTGGAGTAAAAGCAGATTTTTATCAGCAGATTAATTTTGTTAACATGATAAACCTCTTGAATGCCAACAGCAATTAGGCGATATATCCCTTTCAAATGCACAACTAGTAATTAATAGTTGAACACAAAATATATGATACGAATTCATGTTAAAAGTAGTTAGCATATATTGAAACGAATTAGATGTTCCTATTCGTTCGACTCTACTGATAATTTAAGCGAAAAACTAGAGAAACACAGTTATTGGAAGATACGATTTCTTTTACGTATTATCGAAACCAGTTATATTAAGTGGTCGAAATATATTATAAAATACCGATAAAGGAAAACGTAGCTTAATTAAATATTAATGTATAGAAAGACATGGATTCTTTAGGAGAATATAACTGTGTTTGTAAAGTTCTACTGAACCTCACACTTTTGTTTGTATTCTAATTAAATAAAATTATAAATTATAAAATAATAACAAAGCTCTTGTATGAACATAACAGATTTGACTAAAAATAAATATGTGAATGTGCATGTGCATGATGTAACAGAGAATACTCTCATTTTATAACATTACAACTTGTACAATGTTAAATGAATGTGCACTATTTTTAGAAAGTTGGTGGTCAATACATTGTAACTTACGTTACGCTTTATGAAAGAAATTTGAACAGTGACAAAAACTTATGTATAAATTGACTCAAACGCTGATTTAATAATTATCAGAGTTTTACCCTACACACTTTTGTTACTTACAACTATCCAATAAATCTTTTGTTAGTAATGAATTTATAAAGTCAAATTGATATTACCATAAATTGGTACTTAATAGTTTCATAAACTTTGATCATTTAAACATCAACCACCATCTTCTTATGAATATCTGTGTTACCGACAACCTGAAATCACATTTAACATAGGTTTTATATGATTACCATTAATTTTAATCTATTAATATTTAATACATACAGAACAGAATTCCTCAAAACTAATTTTTCCATCCTCATCCTTATCGGCGAATAATATTGTTTTGTCAACGATTTGTTGAAGCTGCGTATCCTTCAAATTATTGCCCACCATCATTTTCAACACTTGAAATAATTCTCCGTTGCTTATAAAACCATCGTTATCCATATCATAAATTCTAAAGGCAAATCTTAATTTGCTTTCTTTGTCACCCTATGTAAGAAAAGAGGGGAATAAATGTTTCTAAATACGTTTACTTATATTTCTTAATTGTGCCACAAAGTTTCTATATACCTTAACACTGAACTGAGAGACACCATGAATAAATTCTTTAAAATCTACTTCTCCATTGCCATCTGCATCAAATATGTCTATAACACGCTGCACTAAGGGATTTTGTTGTAGTTCTGGTAATGACATAAATTCATCGATACTCAAAGCGCCACTGTTATCCAAATCTAACTTTCGAAATCGTTTGCCCAGTCTTCTAATTTCATCAACATCAACTAGTACATTAATATTTTTATGTTAAAGAATAATACAGATAGAATGATCATAGTAATAACAACAATAATTATTGATTTGTTATATTAAGATGCATATATAATACTGTATCATAATATAGTGTAGTAAAAAATATGGTGTCTGATACTTCTTTATAGACACTATGTTTAGATGGTGATAAAAATAAATTAGTAGTAGCAATATGCAATCTAAAAAAGAGAATTGAAAAATCAATTCAACCTTGTACATATTTTTTCCGACACATAATTTGAAGCATTCTAATATTGTTTGCGATATTCAAGAGCAAATATAAATTTTCGTTTTAAATAAGGCACACATTCGAACGAAACAGGTTATTTCAAGGTATCAAAAGTAATATTCAACATTAACTTACAATTAGAGCATAGTTCCATAGGTAGCGAGCTTTCATTACCCTAAAAAGTAAAAGCGTAAAATACATACATATGGGCGGTTCATTAAAGAAGCTTTCCTGCATTTATTGTACAAATCGTATTAGGATAACCACTTCGAATTATATTTTCCTCGGAAAAAACAATTATGATAAAATTTACAAATATTGCAAACTTCGTTTTAATGCACACAGAACTATATTTGATAAAAGTTTCATGCTTGTAATTACCATAGTGAACGCTGGTCAGTAGTTTTCTGTCAAAAATTTATCACAAAACGTCAAAATTGATCAGCAAATACTATTTTATGGTCGGTGATCAACGGAACATGTAAAATGTAGAAGGGAAACTTGAAGAGAATATAAATGCATCTGTACAATGTGTGCCTGTATGTATATATTGTATATATGTATGCATGAAATGTACCATTCACACACACTGTACATATATGTCAATACGACATCTGATCTGCATCAAAGTTCCACCAAACACTTTATTCAGGTTCGGTAAAAACCATTATACTTATTTTTCAACCGAACGACTGCTCTGTATGAATATTACATTTCAGCAATGTATTACAATGTATTACATTACAATTATCATGTAATAAGTTATTTACAAAATGCTACATGAGTGAAATCGAAATTTGCTCAATTTTCGTCCGATAGATGTCACTTCAATGCCTTCAAAGTATCAGTAATGTTTGAAGGTTTGAAACGGAAATGCCAGTTAAGATAGAGGTAAATAGATCTTGAACTTTTTTCGTGATTATACAAAACGCTTGATTATCTTTATCGAATCTAACAAATATTTTTTTTCATTTACTTTTAAGTACTAGTCCTGGCTAACTATTTTAGGGTATGTAAAATACAATATTAATAAAAGTTCGAAACCATTGCTCTGACATGCGCGATTATTTTGAACTACAAGTACACGTAAAATAGTGGACCCATAATAAGAATTTACAAAATTACCAAACGTGTTGTTTTAATACTTTAGATATCAGATATGACTCAAATGGAAGTATTCAAAATTCCTTCTAATGTTCCCCTCGAATATAAGGAAATTGTTCATGACACTTTACGTAAAATGGAGGAACATGTTGAAGGAAGAGGACCAAGGTATTTTGGAGTGAACCTGCTCTTCTTCGCTATAGAAGCTGTTATAACTTCTTTACTCTTTTATAACTATGAAATGATTCCTCTTAGATACAAATGGAGTTTAGACGACTTTGAGATTGGTGCACCATTAGGCAGGGGAAAATTTGGACGAGTTTATTTAGCCAGAGAAAAGTCTACACAATATATGGTTGCATTAAAAACTTTGTACAAGGTAGAAATAATGAAAGGGCGCGTAGAGAAACAAGTAATGCGTGAAATTGAAATTCAAACACACTTAAGGTATATTTATTATTTTCTTTTTTGTCCTCGTTTCCTTACTATCAAAAATCTAATTTGCAACGCTTTATATCTTAGGCATTCACACATTCTTCAAATGTTGACATATTTCCATGACCATAAACGTATCTACCTAGTGCTGGAATTTGCAGCTAGAGGGGAATTATATAAAGAATTAAAACGTCAACCTAATGAAAGATTCAATGAACATTTGTATGCAATCATTGTGTGATTTGTAGGTGTTCTACCAATAATCAATTTTTATAAACATAGATTTGTTCTACAGGTCTGCTAAGTATACGTATCAAGTGGCGGATGCTTTGGAATATTGTCATAAGAATAATGTAATCCATCGGGATATAAAGCCAGAAAATTTGTTACTCACTTATGAAGGTAATATAAAATTAGCAGATTTTGGTTGGTCTGTTCATGCGCCATCTTCAAAGTAAGTTTATATTTTGACAATGTGCAGTACGATGAAATGAAAATGTTAATGCGGGTCCACTATTAAAAAATACATAATTACAGGAGAAATACATTATGCGGAACATTAGACTACTTGCCCCCAGAAATGGTGACAGGGCAAACATACGATATATACGTGGATCACTGGTGTTTAGGCATTCTTTGTTACGAATTTCTTGTGGGTAGTCCACCCTTTCTTAGCGACTCGCAGCAAGAAACTTACGTAAAAATCAAAACTTTAAATATTCATTGGCCAGAACAGATTACACCTGGCTCTAAAGATCTCATATCGAAGGTAGGTATTGTGCATCCTTCTTACAATTTATCATTTATACAAATGATATTTATATTAATTGCAGTTGATTAAGCGAAAGAGTTCGGAAAGAATTTCTATGGCTGCTGTGAAGAAACACTTTTGGATTTTAAAGTACAAGGATGCACATTAATGCAAAACAGAAACTTTAAAATATATTTATTACTGTAATATAATTTCCTTCAAAACGTTTTGTATTCGCTATATTTGCATACAAAAAAATATATTGGATATTAAAATTGTCATTACGGCCAATTTAAATTAATTCCTGTTACATCCAATGCTACTATATCAACATCTGCATTTAGTATATCGCACAAACTCGGCTTCGTACGTCCAAAATCCCCGTGCACAAATTCTTTTACATATGTCCCGGCTTGTGTTTTGATATCTAACAAAAAAAATATACTAGTATCTTCTTTTGCAATGTCCAGTTTTGTCAATTCTTCAGGTACCACCCAACGAGTTCTCATTTCATATATCAATCGTTCCCTAGGGCTTAGAGGTCGCCTATGTAATACCCTTACCGGAGTTTTTTGAATAATCTTCACTCGTTTTAAACTATTCAATTTTTCCAGAGGTATATATTTTTGTACATCTTTGGATGCATTGCGACATACGCAAAGCGCGCGATAAAATTTCGTTTTAACATTTTCACCTTCTTTCAATTTCTTTAAGTCAAACTTGGATAAAACTTTTAACTGCGACGTGATCTGTACTTGTTGCGAGGACCGATTAATTTCACCGACTAAATTTGATAGCAATGATTCTGGTATTTTCGTCATTCGAGGGTTAATTAATTCGACAGCAAACGGTCTCCCTGAGTATATGTTACGAACATCCACGTCTTCCCTTCCAGAAGATAAAAATTTTATAGCTAGATACATAGGAAAGAGTATTATATTCTACTTTGTTCTATTACATCCTATTAATAACAGCTATTGCATTCAGTACTTACACTGCGCTTTTATTACATTAGCAATGGGGTTGCACAATATATCTTGAACCGAAGTCTCCATTTTTTTTTCACCATTGATGAACCACGGTGTTTGACTGAGTTCTCTCGATAGTTTGTTGTATCGACCTAAAATTGTAATACTGTACGCTGCGTAAGAATTGATATTACATACAAATCTCTAAACTGTATATTACCGCCTATAAAAATATTTGAATGCGAGCAAATAATACTTTCTACACGAACAGTGTCAGTCGTTTGAAATGACAAAGCTTGGAAGTATTGAGAAAATTCTTCATCTGTTATTTTACTCATCAAGGTTTCCATACTTTTCCTGCTGAATCTATTATCATTGCACTTTCTTTTTCGTTTCTTTTCTGTCACTTGTGTGCCTTTATACGTATCTAATCTAAAACAGATGAAACTGTATGAAGAAGCAAAAAAGTTTAAAAGAAAACATTTTGGATACTTACAGTGTCTTGCATTCTTTTTCGTTATTTTTATAAGTCAAGATAATTTCAATAAGAAATGGAGAAGGTGTTGTCGCATCGACTTGTTTCTTTATAGCGCATTGTACTTTTTCTGTCATTAACCACCGCCATACATCTTTAACATTTTGCAGTTTAACTCTAAGACCAAGTAATGCATCAGCTGAAAGATTAAATTCCGTGGCACATTGCTCATGCAAAAGACGTTCTCGTAAGCTGATGCATACAGGTATTGTTAATGCACATGTAAACGATTTGCAATCGTAACTTTCCTTTTCTACTTCAACTTGAATCTGTTCATAAAAGTATTTCAGATTTATATAGAATGCTTACACGTTGTATCAGCTACTTTAACTTACATTTTCAACAACTTCTTCTTGTATCTTATTTTGAAGGATTCCCAAACAGGCCGTGCAAATTGCTTCGTCATGGATGTCATCGTTGGTTTCGATATATCCAGCCTGTAAAAATATATCAGATCATATTGTACATGTTCAAAAATTGTAGTACTCATGACTTACATTTTTTGCTGATTTATAAGGATTTTGGTAACAGTCTAGTGTGCGCCAGCCGATAAAACGAAAACAACATCTTAAGCAACAATTTTGCTGGTGCCAAAAAGTAAAGAAACGTTTTTCTTGTTCAATGCACGGGTTCATCGTAATATAAGCTTCTGTGATTCTGACATTAAGAAAAGGTGACAGCGCGTAAATTCAGCAATAAATCTTGAAATAAATATGTATTGCGATTAGGTTAACCTAGATTGCAATACGTGACAAAATTGCATATTTCGAAAAGACAAAACGTAAAGAAGATCCAGCTTCGATCGCACTACCTTCTACTATTAAATACTACGTTTTTCTGTAAATATTAAGTGAATTACACGACTGACATGAACGTAGTAGTTTCACAGTACGTCGTACATCGAATATGACATACCTTTTCTATCGACCTTACCGAGAAGTGTGATGGTTGTTTACAGTGTCATCTATTACTAGTGTAAATAGTTGTAAATTTTTAGTTTTATCGTACAAACTGGTACCTGATTAATTTTTATACATAGTAAAGTAACACTTTTAGCAGCATGCCTATATTAAGGAAAAAATTAAGCAGAAAAACAAATATGGAAAATAACAATGGCAATTTGATTGGAGGTTAATCATCTGTTGTTTTTTTGATAAATATTTTTAATTTTTTTTTAAACGTTATATAAAAATGTGTACATCGAAGCAATATATTATTTTAATACGACAGATGTAACTATCCACGACTTTGCAAATTCGTCACGGACGCATGCAAGATTTAAAAAGTCTGTGACAAATCTTTCTTCCGAAGGTTATTTTCCCCAATGCATATTAATCAATTTTGTGTTACAGCATTTCTCATTTTATTTTTTCTTTTGCAGTAAAACAGGAAGCAACTACACAGAAAGAAGATAATTATTTGTGGGACAAGATGGATGATAATCTAAGCGATGTAAAGACATCAAAGAAAAGTGGCAAAGGTGCATTAACAAATCGAAGAAGAAGCAGAAAGTCAAGTTCCTCTGAGAAGATTACGGAAGAAGAAGAAGAAGAAGAAGATGAAGAGAAAGGTACCACAGACACAAACTAGAAGATAACAGAAATAAAAAATTATATTTTAATACTATTTAGGTGTAGATTATCCATTGGATATATGGTTCATTATTTCGGAGTACATTAGTCCACAGGCGGTAGGAAATTTTGCTCGAATATGTAGAAGTTCTTATCACGTTACAACAACAGGAAAATTTTGGTTTCATTTGTACAAATGGTAAGATATCTCGTACCATAGAGTATAATTATTTTTCTTAACAGCTTGCTTGCAATTTATAAGCTGAATATAATTACAGTTACTACAGGTCTGTTCCTGGTTTACCACAACGCTTACAACCACAATGTATGGTTCGCACGCATGGACTTCGTGCTTGTGTTATTAGAACATTGCATTACACTCATTTTGTTCACGATGTATCTTACTTGAGGCAAGATGAGCCACATTCGCTTGTAAAAAGACGCTGCTGTCTTATGTGGCATAAAGTAAGGAGTGAAGGGACATTGATACACGTAAAATTAGACATTATTTATGTATTAAACTTGCTGTCCAACATTTAATTAATTGCTGTCACTTCATTGTAGGAAGGAAAAATGCGATGGTACTTCTACTTCAAATTAAAAGAGATACCGAGAACAAATAGAAGAAACGCTTTAAAGCAGAAAATTATGGTAAACGGTAAAAAAACCGAGTTTATCGAGACGTTGGAAGATGTAGCTGTGAATCCGGAACAAGGATGTAAAGTACTTAGGGTATTTATTTTATTACGGATTGATTTCTTCGTAGTATGTAGTGCATTGCCATGGTATGTTATGTTTACGCAACATCGTGTAACTTGTAGGTAACTTGTTTAAAGTATAGTATGTTGCCACCAGTAATTGGTCTGATTCTGCAATCAGTGTCAATGACTCTAATGCCAGGTTTTAAGGATCATCGATTACAACTTGGATTTGGAACATCGGATATTCCTAATACCTTGACGAATCAAGTTATCTTAACCGATGTTCTTGGCTGTCAAATTCTAGATTGGTGGCATCCAACTTACCCCCATCAAGATGGGGTAATTGCAATCGAATTGCCACAGAATGATTCTTGGGATCAGAACTTATTATGAAAACACGTCATATTTTGTAATCAAGGAATTAGTTGATAAGTATGACTTTTGTAATATAAATATATTTATGTAAATAATGCATTAAATATCTGTTAAGCAAATGATTCGAATACTTGTCCTTTAGACATTCATTAGAAAGTAGAACCATTGCATTATAAAAAGTATGCACATTGAAAATTATGTATACATCTATTAACAATAAATAATAATATAAAACAAATTGTTTTACCTTATTTAGAAACAAAAGGAGGGGAAAAAATATTATCTTTTCATTGCCTCCTCAACAGCCTGTAATAGCTCTTCTACGTGCAACACGTTGGAAGTTGAAATTTCCATCTCTGTGATCTAAAATGATATACGGCGAAAATATACGACTGAATGTGTTTTACAGAATAAAACACCAAATATTTGCAGAAAAATCATACCATGTTTACATATGCTTGTACATCGACTTGTAATTGAATACGTATTTTTTCGTCGTCACTGATTCCTGCAACTTCAGTAGCAAGAGAACCCACAGATTTATCGCGTATTTTCTTCAATCTCCTTAAGCTTTC
The DNA here is from genome assembly GCA_963667235.1 of Nomada lathburiana. NCBI lineage: Eukaryota > Metazoa > Arthropoda > Insecta > Hymenoptera > Apidae > Nomada > Nomada lathburiana. The sequence goes on from OY763906.1 coordinate 12,627,784, forward strand.
CTCCGTTTTTTGTACTGAAGTTAATACATCTTTCACAGAAGTTAGGTAACTGGAACAACCGAATAAGAAACATTTAACAAACATTCTGATATTTCACACCGTTATCTATTCTTTGTTTCTTACTGTTCAGTTAGGCAAGAAAGAGCTAATTCCAACCAACAATTAACATTATCTGGTAATATCTTTTTGTAATCTGTGTGAAAATTAATAAGAAATACAAGAGAATTTTTTACATAAGAGCACGGTTTTGTTGGTATATCTCGCTTTGTGCGCCTAAATAATCTTGGGATATCGCTAACTTGTTTCAAATGCATTACACACTGTTTAATGAGTTCATTTACAATTTCGTCTGTTATTTTTGGCCAAATGGCTTTTAAATTCTTTATTGTTTCATCCAAAGAATCTGCAAGAATATGTCTGGTGATTATAAATGAAAAGTAATATTAGTACAATTATAATTGTATTATAATGGTAACCTTCTAGCAATTTTAACACAGTAGGAGTTTCTCGCTTAAGTTTCGATCGAGTTAGTTGCAAAAGGGACGGAAGAATGTTTACAAGTTTTTCTGTTTCCTTGAACAAACTGATTAGGAAGTTAAGTTTCGTGGAATGTTCTACCTTGCTTGAGTTGCCTGTTTCGTTTTCTATTGGCCATACCTGAACATGAAACAGTCAAGTGATCAAAAGTGATAATTCTAATGAAAAATAGAAAAATGGAATGAAAAGATTTGTACCTCTTGGATTGCTGTTTGTGCCCATCGTTGATATCTGGCACATATCTGAAGACTGAATTTCCAGAATCTAAATATAAAATGGAATAATATATTATTTTTATGGGCAAATTCAGTTTCTGTTCCAAACTTACTTGTGAAATAGTTGATACAGGTACACATTATTGTCCCATATTCTTTGTATATTTTCCCATACAATGCACGTAGCATGGAGAGAAAAATTATTTTGAGTAAGAGATTCCACTGACCCTTTCATGGATGCTGGTGATAAAGGTTCAGTTAAAACTGTTTCAATTTCACTAGCTATTTCTTGAAACCGTATTTGGAAATACACTGGTAAATTCCATTTTTTAAGGAAGTTTTTATACTGTGAATTTCCTTTTAATGCAGTTAGCGATTCAGGTGTAATACACTCTGCTTCCATCTTTTCAAGGAACTCCAAAGTTGCTATGTACCTCTGAAATTTCAAAAGTATTATGTAGCAGACTATAACAATATTAATATTATATTTAAATCCTTACTGAGTGGAATATTATTGGATCACCAGGAGCAAATATGCATTTTGCATTATGCTCAATTTTCTCTTCTACATCGATCCAAAAACTGTTTACCAAGAAATTAAATCCTTTAATGGAGAGTCTGAAATATAAATTGAGGCATATCTGCATACAATAATTGAAAGTTATGCTTTGATAACAGACATACCTGTTTGGATGTAACGTAATGTCTAAAAGTTGTTTAAGCTCTATACTTAAAATATTCAACAATCTGTTGTATATATTTTGTAAACCAAGTGAGTCTATCTGCAAAGTTTCTACACTGATCACATTACGGATCAATGGACTAACAACCTCTTTCCTTACTAAATCTTCTGCATCGCTTATTTTGTCAAGCGTAATATAAATTCTTAAGCAACGGATTAACAGAGCAGAATTCTTTTCTTGAATACACGCTAAGAAGAACTCATTGAGGTGTGTCATATATGATTCTTCGAGCTTTCCACTTTCCTGCATTAATTTAATCTTTCATTAATTGAGTGTCTCAATAAGTTTACTCCCAATTATTTCACTATGCATATACATACTTTTTCTTTTTCATTAGCAATGTCCAACTTGCATCTAGACATATGAAACCAAAGCCTATTAAATTCTGCTGCTGCTTGCTCTAAAATGTCTATTTTAGTGGGACATTCGAGGAATGTATTTAAAGATAATATAGACGATAATTTACTCAAAGACTTGTAAATGTACTGTAAACTGAACACACTTTGTTCATATTCTCTAATTTTCTTAGACTCGTCCATATTCTGTGTAATTGCAAGAATTTCATCGTCTAAAGTCTGTCGTACTTGCTGCCAAGAAAAAAAAAATGGATTATTATTTTAATATATAAGTAAAATGTTTTCATCCACAAAGTTACATTTCTATTTATATTACCATTACTTCTTCTCTTAATTGACCTAACGGTGTTTGTAAATCATTAATAGCTTTATCCAAACCGATCAAGTTGCTTGATAAATTAACAAAATCATTATAATCTCTGTTGATCAAATCAATCATGGCAGATCTCAATAATTTTAGGTATATTCCCAAATCATCTCGCATTGTCTCCAATTTTGTGTTTTTTCTGTGTTCTTGAAGGAAAGTATCAACATTGAAGTTTGGCTAAAAAAGAAGAAAAAGTACGAATAAGCGAATAAACAGAATTGGTAAATAAAACATTTCAGAAGCCTATAATATTGATTTACCTGAATGAAGTCAATTTCTGAGAAACATAAATCCTTCGGAGCTTTCGGCAAGTTAGTATTTTCCTTTGACATCATGGTCAATTTTCAATCGCTAACCTTTCTTGATAAAAAGTCGAAGTTTTTTATCAATATTAAATATTACAATAAGCTTTAATGTCTATGGTTCTTGTAATTTTTCTTTTAAATATTACCTTCACGATGAGAAAGTGCTTATTCAGAATTTCTTTTGCTACATAAACGTTGACGGCTAAAGGAAAACCAGCTGATGCGTCCGAAAAAATCTGTTTAAAAAAGTGCAGAAACGAGAGCCAGATAAAAATTCAGTTCGCGACAGCTTTTTGCACTAATACGTTACAAAGGTCTATTAAATATTGATGATAATAACAGAATTTTTTCTACGTTTCTTAAAATACTTAATGTATTAACCATTTTTAAATGTATGAAGTTTAGTTTTTTAATGGCGTTCGGGTATCATAGTTAGACCTACTTCGATACAACACACGTATAAATGGTGCACGCACGCACGCGTATGCATACATACTGAAACGAATGGTCGGATTGCAATTCATATTCGTGACCAACAGTAAATATCTCTACATTTGGATTGATGAGAAGAGAGGTATGTAAAACAAAATACAACAAACGGAAACCGATGTGCTTTTGTTTTCGAAAGATTTCCATAAAAAGTAGTAGGGTATTTTTAAAGGTAGAATAGCTGCGAAGCCATCACCAAGGAACTTGACAAGATTTGCTACTTTTAGTGGAATTTATTTTCAAAATGGCAGCTACGAGAAGATTGCAAAAGGTAAATGAAAGTTTCTGTCAACAGGAATCATAATACATTTAATTTGATACGTGAAATACCATAATAAAATATGATTTATAATTAGGGACAAGATCGTCATGTAGGTGTTTAATAGAAACCATTTTCATAGGATCATCCTTAATAATATCAAGGTTTTCCATGATGACATAGAATACCTTTGTTATTACTTTTTGATATACACGTCTATCGTGCTGATAAAAATTTTCAAATCAGATACTTTGTTAGTTATTCGACAAATTTTCCTACGATTGGTAGAAACATAATGGATTGTCTGTGACGATTATTTCATTTTTTTTTTCTTTCAGGAACTTTGTGATTTAAGAGCTTCGGCAATGAAGAATTTTACAAATATTCAAGTTGATGAATCGAATATTCTCACTTGGCAAGGACTTATACTGCCGGTATGTTTTGATGTACAGTTCTATTTTAGAGATTTCATCTAATCTAACCTAACCTAACCTAATCTAATCTAATCCTATTTGTAAAGTCAACCATAGTTACATATATGTAATACTCTGCTACAGTTTTGATTCTTGAAAACATTGGAACTGGTGACATAATAATATAATCCATAAGTTTCATTAATTACACGCAATGTACGTTACAGAAAATTGATTGCTATGCAACGTTTTCAGGATAATCCACCGTATAACAAAGGAGCATTCCGCATTGAAATAAACTTCCCAGCAGAATATCCTTTTAAACCTCCAAAAATAAACTTTAAAACAAAAATATATCATCCAAACGTGGACGAGAAGGGACAAGTATGTTTACCAATTATAAGTGCAGAAAACTGGAAACCAGCTACAAAAACAGACCAAGGTATACCTTCATTGCATGTTTTTGATTGCGTTTGGAATTGGAAGGGTGAGCAATATATAATTGGTTTGCTTATAGTTGTACAAGCATTGATAGCATTAGTGAACGATCCAGAACCAGAGCATCCATTGAGGACAGACCTTGCAGAAGAGTTTTTAAAAGATAGAAAAAAATTTTTAAAGAATGCCGAAGAATTCACGAAAAAGCATGCAGAGAAAAGGCGGGAGTCATCAGCTTCTAATGAATAACCACCATTGGTGATCAGTTTCACTCACCATGATGCCTGCCACGACCCATCAGCTAATTTAAATCAAGCCAGCATAGAATTATCTGTTACATGGAAACAAGTTGATTAAGATACATATGTACAGTATTGGTTAACTACCGACGATGATATTAATATGTGCAAATTGTAATGTTTATAAAGTGAATTAACAAATTTTTCAGAGCAAACAAAAATATAATAAACTAACTGTATGATATTGTACACAACATGTATTTGAAGTCGTTATATGGACACGTCTCGCATGATTTTGGCAAGTTTTTCTGCTGAAATAAGACAATTATAATTTGTTATCAACAAATAATACAATTTAGAAGAATGCATTTACTTCCACCGTTGAAGGTACATTGTGAAGATGTTATCTCTTGATGTTACAGATAAATTTTGACTTACATTAATGAAACCCATAGGCATCAAACCGTCACTGCAAATGTACATAAAATTTATGTAATTATTAAACCGATCATACTAATACCCTAATCGCATTTCCATATTAATTTTAATAACAATTCTTTTCCTGTAATGTTATCTTTAAGACAATACCAGTCTATCAAGACGATACGAATGTGTAAAATAATGTTAATGCGAATTCTGAAAAGCCAGTAGCTTGACTAAAATAACATCAACTACTGCATCCACCAGTAGGAATATGAATATTAAAAGACTTGATTGCATTCGATTTAGCACGAATTGTTAAGAAATGGAATAATAAAGGACCGGGCTGAATTAATACGATATTCTTGTATATAAAACTTGTTTAAGCTAATGACTGCTTTTACAAGGTTTTATTTTTTATTCAGTTTGCGTAAGAAAGGGTAAAACCTTTTATTTAAATATTAAAACTCTATATTAATAAATAAAGATATAAATGAAAATAAAAGTATGATGCATTTCACATGTTTTCCATCTGCCGACACACGAGTCCACAATAATACAGTTTTTATTCATAACTTTTCATTCCATTATTATGTTCTTCGTCTATATATAAGCTCATGCGTGCACTTCTTTAATTCCATTAATAAACCTCGCATCGATAGTCACGGAGTCGGAGATTCCACTTTTGGCATACTATAATAAATATTCTGTAATTTAACAGGGGACTGAATAAATCCGTTTACAGTGATATAATTGATGAGTTAGGTGGAAGAGGTGAAACTTGTGAAGAATTTCTCAAAAAGACTTTGTATGAACTTTTATTTAATATGGAAGAAGGAGTATGGTACATGTTTGCAAAGGACATGGAAAATGTTTAAAAGAACGTAATCGAATGTTGAAAATGAGGCAAATATATTCTTAGATATACATTCACACTGTTTATGTACACATATAATAGATAATCACGATTGTAATTAAAATCATAGTAGAACGTTAATAGTTTAATGAAATCCATGAGACTGTATAGCCAGCCATGTAGACTGTATATGACCGTACCAATCACAGGTTTACATGTGTAAAAAAATTCCTTACTCGTAATACGCTGAATGTGATTTAATTTCAACTATTGTAACTTATATTTCGATTATTACCGATAAACGCATATTTAATTAAACGCTATTCAATTTAAATTACAGTTCTATTATAACGAGCGTTTTCACACACTTAGTGAAATCAATCAGATTCGACTGAATAATGAAGATATCCTCGGTGCAGGGGATATCTTATATAACTTTACACAATGTATTTATAAAACTCCATTTTATACTCTAAAGCATAAACCCAAATCACTCAGATACATCCCTGTCTACCTTTTCCACCAAACTGGTCAATTATCAAATGTAAACGTCGAGGCAATCAACATCAATTGGAATCAAATTGTCTCATGAAATCAATTATTTTCGTTCATGAAATTCTATTTTAAATTTGCTGGGATAAATACAATTGTTTTCCGAAGCAACACGTACCCACATGCTATACGTAAGAATTTTACATGAAATGAAGAAGATGGCAGCAAAAGTTCTACGAAACCTAATACATAAAATAGAAATTCATACATTAGAAAAATTACCACGAATTAATGGAATGTCGAAACAATAATCTATCCGAGTTCGATGATCGTTGATGTGGAATGCCTCACCTTAATTACGTTTGTAAAAGAACACTAGAAACGATAACAATTTTAATCAATGAGTTAATGAAAACTAATCATATAACGTACAAGCTGACAAAATATAATGAAACATTGAAATATATTTGAAGGAGTATACAGTATTACAAGTTACTTACATGTTTGTACAGATCCAACATTTGAATTCGAGCATTAAGCAACGTACGTATACACCTTTCTGCAATGTAATGGACAAATCGTTACTGTTATCCGTAAAAAAAAATTCTGTGCTATAAGGGTAAGTAAAACGAGTTATCGTTAGACATACCTATCTTCGGGTGTGCGTGCCAAATATTCACGCTCAATTAAACCTTCGATACGTTTTTTAATTATTACCGGTGATGGCAAAAATCGACCACGTAATTGTTCTGTTACCTCCGTCACAAGTATATTGTGCTAAAAAGAGATGTTATACATCATAGGGGAGAAAGAGTTTGAAATGTACGAAGAGTCATCATAATTGTAAGAATCATTGCTACGTACAGGCATACGTTTCCTGTCTTTCATAATACGAACGATAGCTGCTTCTATCTCGTGCTTTCTATCTTCATCTACTTTGTTGCGGGTTTCTCTTCTTTCAGGCTCTGATTCACCTTTTGCCGCTACTGTTTGAATCTTCACCCTAAAAAACATAATCACAGGGTTTATTGTCATGTAATTTTGATAATACTACTTCAAGGTAGGTACAGTACCTGTGTAATTTACTGGTGAAACTGTCATTCACACAGAAGTAATGCGAAGGTTCTATTTCCTTTGTACGTGGATGTTTTAATAACACTCTTTGCGTAGCTTTGCCCATTGCGAGAGATTGTAATGCTCTAACCAAGTCTCTCTCTGGAATATCGGTTTCTCCTTGAATTTCCTACGCAACGTTTCATACATTGTATAGATAATCATGAAATATCGAAATTTCAATATACAAGAAATCGCCAAATTAAATGCTCGGTAGGGTTTACCTCGTACGTTAATTTGTCTCTTTTGTTGAAGAGCATTAAAACGCACATTTGATACGTCGACACTTGTATTATGTGCTTTCTTGTGTTTCCGCAGCTGCTGCTACGCTGGCTTAAAAGGCTACCGTTAGTGCTACCGCTTCCATTACCAATGGAACTTGAAGACGATGGTGTATCTAAACCACCGCAACTGCTTTCTTCCCTTCGTGGCCCATGAAATACAGCATTCAAATCCGCAGAACCTAAAACGAATATATTTCATTATTAAATTGCTGGTGCAAGAAAAAACCTAATAAGCTACTTATGAAACCTAATTGCGGCTGCAACGTCAGTTGTCGGCCACTATGTTTGGCAAGGTAAAAACGACGGAAGGCATCGAAAGCATCTCGTGGAGTAGATGGCATGCTACATTTTGGAGTTGCGGAATGAGTTGGCCAAAAACCGGTTGTCAAAACTCTTACGCTTATGTCTACGCCGTGTAAGTTAGTCTGAAAGAAGAAGATTAAGAACGCAACCACAGAAGGCTATTGCAACAAGTACTTTATATTGAATTTAAACTTACATTGGATGTTAGTACATGATCCTTAAATTCATCCATGATGGTATTACTAACTGTTATATCCTTAAACATTCCCTCCAATTTTGATGTGAATTGACATCCACATTCAGTCTGAAATAGTACATTATTGAAAAATTCATCGATGATACAGGTATCAATAAATTCAGAAATGAGATAAATATTTACCTTAAGTTTGGATATCATGTTTTTTTCACTATCGTCGGAAACGGATTTATTCAATAGTAGACGTTTAGCCAAGTGCTGTTTATAGTACCGTTCAAATACGTCTTTTTCTTGAAGAAATCTGAATAAAACCATGGTTTTATCCAAAATACCTTCAATCTCCTGCTCTGTCATCTAAAAATCCATGAACCACTTTAATTTATGTCTCTCTTCCACTTATTTTACTGATTACAGAAAGCAAAAAATACAAGAAACAAAACTACTGCTACTTCTTCATATACATTCTTCTACAAAAGATTTAGTAAAATATCACGGTATCACATCACCATGATTGCTTATCTATACGATTACATTTAGCGAAACTAACCCCTTTAACACCTTTTTTCAGTTTGTCATCAATGAAGAGTGAAAGATATTCTGGACTTTTCGTATTTAAATTAAGGAAATATTCAAAGTTAGATGCTATCATTTGCTTGTAGTTCTTATCATTATTAAACGAATAATGAAGAAAATGATCAAAGCGGTCTTTCAAGTCTAACAAGTTCTGAATAAAAAGAACAGCATTTGTTGTCGATTCGTGCTCTTCTTGAACCATAGCACGCCCTTGCTCCTTGAGAAACTGAGAAACACAATCGCACACGGTGCGCAATCCATCTGAAACTCTTGAAAATAATTTGTACATGCAACCAAGATCTTCGGTTTTTTGATTTTTGAGCATGTGCACTACACCACTGTTTTCCATCTACAGATAAAAGTAAGATCATTTATAGTTTCACACAGTAATATAAAACTAGAAACTAGAACACTATTCATTTATACCTCAACAATGGTTTTCATATGAATTTTAATCAATTCTTCTTCTACTACTTCTACTATCCGTGGTTCTGTAGATTCGTCCAAATAATGCTTTGCTCTTTCCGATTCCTCGCAAATTCTAGCTTCAACTTTTTTTATATATACTGATGCGCTATTTTCTGCCAAAAACTTCTGAGATTCCATCTAAAATGAAAGAATGTGATAATTAAATTATCTTGAAAAATAAAAAGAAAACATACATATATATCTATGTAAATATAAAAGTTTTGGTACTCTATAAAATTCAGCACTCTGTTGTAAAAAAGGCCTTTCAAAGTCTTCTTCATAAACTTGACGACTGTTAATGCCAAGTAACATTAACATTTGGCAGGCATTTTTTATCGCGATGCGATCCACTACTTCACCCCTTCTTTCTCTTGCCACCATACCTAGTAAAGTCTCTCGTAAGTGATCTCTGACACATCCGTATCTGACAACCTGAAAATAATGTTTTGAAATATTAGAAAGAATTAAGAATAATTAAGAAATACTATTTGTCAATGTTCTAAGAGCATTTGTGGTTAAAAAATCACTAATAATTACCTGATCTCTAAATATGATTAGACCCAAATTATAAACATTGTCTACATCATGCTGTTGCACGTATACTCTGTCCATATACATCAAAATATCTCTAATCATGACCATAGATGTCTGATGATCGTTCCAAGCTTGATTTAATGTTTGAAGAAAATTGTTATGCAAAGATCTTAATACGTCCTCCCTCACTTTATTTTCTAAATGTTGCGTTACAACTTCCTTTAAACCTGTATATAAACGTTCTCCATACTTGTGAAGGACCATGGTATAAGCATTCCGATAAAGTTCTTCAAAACTAAGACCCGAATTATTTTTCTTTTGAATTTCCTGAATAGCATTTTTTAGTAGCGCCCAAATACTTTCTACATACTTTTCATCCATAGTCATCTAAAAAAAAAAATTGATAATAACAGACAAATGGTTCTTAACAGTTACAAAATAATTGAAATTAAAATGGTAAAAATGATTGGAAACAATGAGGTAAATTGGTTTTATTAAGAGAAATCAATAACATGCATCAAATTATATAATACAACTTGTAGCGTTAGTAGAAATCCAGATGTTCGCCAAAAATATTATACATCAACTTCTTAGTTATCAGTTCGCTCAAACAGTTAATTATAGTTCTTTCCTGTTGATTTTCTTACGTTATTCGTAACGTTAATGTTCAATGAATGATTATATTATCATTGTATCAATACAAACGTTACAACTTACTCTATTATTAGTACGAATTAAAAAAAAGTAACTATAACCAATATAAATAAGAAAGAATAAAAGATATTGAATGTTTTTAGTTGATTTCTTGTGCCATAATATCTGACACCAAACTTAAGTGAAAAAAATGTTACAGTCACAAATTTAGTAGAAATCGATCATAGTTTAGGTTCAAAACTTTATTGACAGAACAAATTGAATTTCATCGATAAACATGATAACATTGATATATTTAAATTTCATTGCTTTTATTTTATGGATATATGTATGCACCACTGTAACAATTGCTGACACATTCATTTTTATAACAGAGCATTCGATATGACAAATATGCGTTCTGAAATATGGAAAACAAGGGGACTGTAATGACAAATAATATAATATATAAATCCATTTTTTATACGGTATTACGTATTGAAATATCAAGTTCCGATTCACGATACAGAGTAATCTGATAAAAACAATGTGTCTACACGAGTAATGATGATTCTTTTTTCTATTATTTGACGGATAATTGATGTTATTGACGGATAATTTTAAAGGAACAGGTTATCAATGCACATGTATATACGTATGAACCCGAATAGTATACTTACAAGTTCATAGGTCGAATAAAGAGGGACAAGGAAAACAAATAAACAGTGTGAGAAATAAATAGGCTTTTAAAGGGCAAAACGAATGAAGGCTTAAAATGAAAATGAACGAAATCGTACTTACCGGAAAAGCACGTATGCGCATTTTGTTTTCTTTCTTAAGCATAGCACTGCTCTTCATCATGTCGAATTTCTAGTTGGACCAAGATTCTTTTACAAATGCTTTCTGGTCACTGCTACGACGACGATAACGTTACACCGTGTGTACATTGACACCAGTTAAACGTAGAGAGCATTCACTCACGTATGAGGTAGAATAGCCGAGGATCGGCTATCGCGTGAAAATAAAATCACTCATCCACGTTAATAACGATTTGCAGGGAAAACGAAAATTGTATTGTTATCGTGAACATTTAGTAAAAGAAAGAAAAATACGCGAAGTGTCGGTGAAGAGGGGGAGAAAATGAGACTCGGAGAAACACGGCAAGAGGACGACGGGGAGGAGGAGGGGGAGACGGTGAGGGGAAGAAGGGTAAAGATTGCTTTCTTTTTTACCCGGCAGATGAAAATGGGGGATAAGGCGCTCAAGGGTTGAAAGGTAAAGGGGTAGCGACTGCGAGAAGAAAACGAGAAGAAGGTTGAACAAAGAAGAAGCGGGGAAAAAGGAAAATATCACGCACTTCTGTCACGAAGCGATGAATCTGTCAGATTTCAAAGATACACCCGGATTTCGTTCGGTTTTTGAACACGTTAACGCGATCCTTGGTACCTATCTAGCGTCTTTCGAGGCATAGTGAATTTAGGTTGAGAAAATTCGAGTTTTCATCCTACGGTTCCAATGTAGGTACACAATATATCATTCACAACGATACGCTCCGTGCACATGAAACACGAACACAGTTGTCAGTATAGATTCGCTCTTTACGAGATACACTATGCTATGGCACCATGGAAAAAAAACTACCTTCCGTTCTCGTATATCGTATACTTGGGTCACTTTACCTTCAAATTTCCCACTATCGATTTAAACATGGTATTTTCAAGCTAGTTTGTTAAATAACTTTCAAAGTTACTCTGCAATTGATTGCAGCTCATTTCAGATTAGAACTATTATCATTTTCATGAAACTGTTCTTCGGCCAGTTCCAATCGTTCTATTTTCATATTAATAATGTCAGTCGAAATGTGTTATTCGTTTGAAATTGCTGAATTGTATAGTAATTTAACAACCAATTGGAATCCGCATTGTAAAGATTGCTTTACATGAACAGCTTTATGTATAGCGCAGCTCCTTCCGTTCATAGATCTAACTACTATATATTTATTGTCCCTGCTTGACGGTCCCGAGGATTTTTGCTGGTTTCATGCACAGAATTAACCAATTCTTCCTTTATATGTTAATAAAATCGATGTGCATTTATTTTTTCATGGTGTTGTTCTTTTACTCCCTTATTATTATTTAAAAGTACGCATAATTTGCATGGCACTCGTGCGCATATATGTATCGAACAAATGGACGAAGACTGAATTTTATTTACACTGACCTTCCATTAATTAAGTATCATACGCTCCTCAATGCAAATCCGAAGGACGCTAGATGTCACCATTCATTAATGTTTACTGAATGTTTATACCTTATATTTATTGGAAAATAGTCATTTCATGCCTTGCATACGATCTGTTTAATGAAATGAATATGATCATCGAACGGCACGTACAGTACATACCTAAGTACATACATATGTATGACTCGTTCACAATATTCAGCAAAATAAAATTGCTTACTACATGTATTCCTGAAGCATAGAAAATAAACTTTACGCCATAAATATACGATTGCAACACAGAGCTTGTTTGATGAAAATATGGGATTATTACATTCAAATTTTCACATCTAAATATTGTTTAGCTGGCATAGTTCAAACTCCAAAGATTATGCGAAACTTGTTATAGATAACGAATAGTATTAAGATGATAACACATCCTGTTATTAATGCGATAGTTCATCTAACCGATTTAGCCATTCTATTAACCTTAAACATTGTTTAACCCACCGAATTATTCGACACATTTCTATGCAACAAATAATTTAATGCATGTGATTTATGTATTTTTTTTTATGAAACAGATTGTACGATTGTGATAAACGAAAATATAAATACAGATAAATTAAATTGTGAACCATTATACAGTAAGCTCTGCCTTTGGCCGCATATAGTAGAAAGGAATACTAGAAATACGAAAGTGGGTACAATCATTTTGTAAGGCTGCCATGTTTTTGCCCCACCGTATCTTCCTAGCGAACGTGCATTTTATAAGAAGCATAGCTTATTTCGAATTGGGTAGTAACAACGTTGCCTCGTCACGAATACTGTCACCAAAAATTCGTCAGTCCCCTGATAACATAATCCGTTCGTTCGTTAGGACATTCAGTGCTTCTTCTGCTACGATGACGAAAATAAAGGTAAATCATCGATAGATTTACGTGTCACTTACATCTGTTACGCTGACATTTGTATATACATAAATTATATATATATACGAAATTTTTGATTTGATACCACCCGCCAAATTTTAATTTAAGTTGAAGCATTATTATAATATATTAAACAATAGTTTCATAAAAAAATAATAATAAAGTAATAAAACTATTGCATACCAACTGAACTTCACATTATTATGAATATTCACATTCGTAATGTACTTTGCACTGTGATCTATTTTAGGCTGGACCTGTTGTTGATATCTTGGGAGATGAAATGACAAGAATTATATGGGATTCTATTAAACAGAAACTTATTTTACCTCACTTAGATGTCGAACTTCATACATATGATTTGGGTATGGAAAATCGGGATGCCACAAACGATAATGTGACTGTAGAGTGCGCAGAAGCAATTAAAAAGTATAACGTAGGAATTAAATGTGCCACTATAACTCCAGACGAAAAAAGAGTGGAAGAATTTAATTTGAAACAGATGTGGAAAAGTCCCAATGGGACTATTAGAAACATTTTAGGTGGAACCATTTTTCGTGAAGCTATTGTTTGTAAAAATGTACCAAGATTGGTAACCACTTGGAATCAGCCAATTATCATTGGCAGGCATGCTCATGCTGATCAGTATAAGGCAACAGATTTTATAGTACCTGGACCAGGAAAACTCGAAATCAAATGGACTGGAGATAATGGAGACAAAATTGAACACACTGTTCATACCTTCAAGGGTCCTGGAATTGCGCAAGCTCAGTACAATACGGACGAAAGTATTTGTGACTTTGCTCACAGCTCTTTCCAATATGCACTATCACGAGGTTATCCATTGTACCTTTCTACCAAGAATACAATTCTTAAACAATACGATGGAAGATTCAAAAATATTTTCGAAGATATATATGAGAAAGAATACAAAGAAAAATTTGAAGCCAAAAAGATATGGTATGAACACCGTTTAATTGATGACATGGTAGCATATGCAATGAAGTCAGAAGGTGGTTTTGTATGGTCCTGTAAAAATTATGATGGGGATGTTCAGTCTGATTCCGTGGCACAAGGATATGGGTCACTGGGTCTTATGACATCAGTTCTACTTTGCCCAGATGGTCGTACAGTAGAAGCAGAAGCTGCTCATGGTACTGTTACACGCCACTATCGACAGTACCAACAAGGAAAAGAAACCTCAACCAATCCAATTGCTTCTATATTTGCGTGGACAAAAGGCTTGCTCCATCGTGCTAAACTGGACAATAATCAGGATCTGAAAAAGTTTGCCGAAACATTAGAAGCAGTTTGTATTAACACTATCGAATCTGGCATGATGACAAAGGATCTTGCAATTTGTATCAAAGGCATGAACAATGTTACCAGGGCTGATTATTTAGAAACATTTGAATTTATGGATAAGTTAGCAGAGAACTTGCAAAAACAACTAAACTGACTACAAAATGCTCCTGCCAATAAAATGCAATCAAAATATTAAATATAGATAAAAAGAACAATTTATGCTGGGTATGGGAAAACAATTGCATTTACTCTACGTATTTGATAAATTCAAAAAATGAGAATACAGGGATATGAAAAAAATTTTAAATGATATATTTTAATTTTAATTTTACCAAAACTTATTAATAAGATTTTCTTTCGATATTTTATGTACATTTACTTCTATTTACAAATTTCACCATTGTTAATTGTAAATAAACTCATATGAAATTGATTATTCTTCTTTTTCTACGCCCCTATTTAAAATAAGGAAGGAAATAATCCTTTCTCAAGGTATGAAGTTTCTCGATATCAGAAAAAATATTCCTTGGTATAATTCCGTATAATTACGGAATGCCGCGCAATCTCATGAATTATATAATTTTTATTTCTGAGCGTCGATAATTTTTAAGCAGATTGTATTAAATTGATAATAACTCTAACGTTGCCAAATTCCTCAGAAATTTAACGATCAGTTTCCTAATATAATTATGAATTTGTCACAGCTTCTCGATTGCTTATAATCTTATCGCTACTTCTATCGCATAAACTTGCGAACTGATAACAACCTATTTTTTTTAAATGCCTTTGAAATATTAAAAAAGTTCGTACTAGTCCCTAATATTCTATCCCTAATTTCTTCTTTCATAAAATCCATGACCTGCATTATCTCCTAGATAAGGTTATCATTTTCTATGTAAGTACATATATATGTATGTATATGCATACCTTGCTAGTTAATTTGTAATTTAATTATTCCATCTAAATATGTTGTGTGGAAAACTTATTGTAAGACATTCGTATTTCTTCTTATGTATATAGAAGTAACTAAATTGACCAATGTTATTTGAGGCGAATTCCTTTGGTGTTACGTTATCAACAAAGTAGAAAGAATAAATTCCAAAAAGTATTCCGCTTACATCTTTATTGCAGGATAGCTAAAATAATAAAGTATTCCAAAGACTAAACAGACATCGTAATTCGATGCCTCCGACATCGTAATGATAAATTTAAGTGAATATAATAATAAATTGATGAGAGTCTTGCTTAATCGAAAAAATACAAAATGGCGATACAGATTTCTCTAATTAATAATTGCTAGTTTCTATGTTTTAAATAAGAATTTCGACTTTTTTTGTTAATATGTACCATCTATGCGTCAAAATAAATTTGCCAAATATTCATTGGCAAATGGCAAAAAACTATTACTTGTTTCGAAGATGAAATTAGGGTAGAAGTTACATAGGTGTTACAAGCTGGTCATGGTACCAATATCTAGATCGTCGTCAGAAATTTGTAATAATTTATTTGTTATAGAATTCGAAGTAAGCTTTTTGCGACCACTTGCAATACGCGAGGAGATAAAATTCTAAAAATCTCTACTGCTGCAAGAAAATGATTTGTAACGTGAAAACAAGAAAGGTTTCACTACGGTATCAACAAGTAATGCCTGATGTCGTTGACTTGCTAATTACCTGATGCAATTATTATAATCACTATAGTAGATTAAACGACAGAAAGGCCGATAACCGATCTCTTAGAATTATTACTCATTGTCAGCACACAAAGGTATCGCTAACGAAGTAATAATAATTGCGATGCAATTGATACTTCTTAATCTGCGTTTAAATTTTTTTTTAGGAATACGTCTTCTATGCGGAGCGTAGAAATTGTATAACAACTACAGTAGTCCAGTATTAAATAGGGGCTATCGATCAATTTTATAGTAATTCAGTAATACGCACATAAGGTAACATAAAATCTGAACAAGACGGAATCAAAGGGAGCATAATTAAGCTTAAGTACCGTGAATGAAATTTTTCTACGCAAGGTGTCCTTTTTCAAAAGATAAAGTAACTTTCCTCCTCAGCCAAATATACATACATATGTTAACCATCGTCGTTGCAATATTATAATCGGCCTTTATCGGTCCACTCTCTTATCCTGCAGCTGTATTGAGGGCTGCAGGAGAAACCAGCCGAA
Organism: Nomada lathburiana; assembly: GCA_963667235.1. NCBI lineage: Eukaryota > Metazoa > Arthropoda > Insecta > Hymenoptera > Apidae > Nomada > Nomada lathburiana. The sequence continues at coordinate 12,644,655 of OY763906.1, forward strand.
GGAAGTGGGGGCGTTTTAGGAGTGTGTGGATACCAGAATCAGAATTGGAATTGCAGATGGCGCCTGACCTGCGCCACTTGGTCATCGCCATCGTTCTGTTCGAGTTGGCGAAAGAGGAGGGAGGGGCTGTTCGCTTTACTCTCGTAGTCTTTCTACAATTCTGATCCGTCGGCTACTGTTAGCGCCGATGACGAGGTATTCTAAGATAAATCGCGGTGGTACCGAGATAAAACGAGCGAGCCCGTGGCGAGAAAGAGAAAGGAAGAGGAGGAGGGAGGGAACCAGGGTCCAACGAGCGCATCCGATCTTTTCGAGCGTTGAAAATCGTAAGACACTGCGATGGTAAATCCGGTACTCCTGGTTGGCTACACGAATCGATTGATACGTGATCGTGGATTTACTGGCGTATCTATTTACAACGCTCGCTCAATCAGAGGATAACCTGCTCAAGCAAATTAACTGCTCGAGGTTTGTTTTCAGTCAACGAGTCGAAATTAAACTTCCTCCCCGTTTTTCTTGAGTGACTACACGCACACGCGTATGCGATCTAAACGGTACCTGTCAAACCGTCATTCAACTGTAAACCGGAAATCACTTGGAGAAACGGAAATCGTGCACGCGTGTCAGAAAACTGAATCCTCCTTCTCCTTTCTTCTCATGCTCAATCTATTAAATCGTTCACGTAGCCAATATTTTTCTACTGTTTATTACAATTACAACAAGGATACTCGGTTTGTTGGATAAAAATATACATGTCAAATCGATCTTCATACAAATAGCAACGCATAAAATGATTTGTACGTGTAAACAAATAATTAACTTTCCTGCTATACATTGACCCTTTGCGATCGACCATCGTATCGTACAAACCGGATGTCGGGAGTAGGAAAGTTGAGTTATTAGGAATAATGATACGCGTCGCTCAAAAGATGTTGCTGTTAGGAAGGAGAGGAAAGAACTAAACCTTTCTTGTAATATTGTACTTGGAATATAAGCGCAATAATCATAGAATAGATGTTACCAAAAATAAACGCAACGATTTGGGAAGTCACTGTTAATTAAAAATAACCACAGTAGCAGAAAATGTTTGTAGATTAGGAATAATCATTCGTAAAGTAGTCGATTTGCAAAAGAAATCTAACTGTTCGCCACTATTTCAACAATATGAATAAATACATAAATTAAGGACATAAAACTTCTCTCCAATCGATGCTCTTACGCGATGCATTAACGAGGCCGCAAGTTCTATTGTTATCGTGATAATGCTGCGAGCACAGATGAGAAAAGAATAAATAAAATTCCGTCGAGTCATATTATTTTATCCTCAGAATTTAGTTCAGGAGGTTGGCCCGTAAAAGTAAGATTTCTCCGTGTGAATGGTCGAACGCCTTCCTCGTCAGCAGTTTTGTTAGGAAAGAAAAAAAATGGCGACCATAGGTTCTAGATCGCGCGACCACTGAGTATACGGCACTCGTACTTCCGTAACGTATACCAGCCTCCTATCGCAGTTCAATAAATTGACCGAGCAGAATATGAGAGATCTTCTTCTTGGTGAAAAATATGCTTGAAATGAACGTGTATCTCGATTCTGGAATTTCTAATCGCTAATGGAGCTGTTTGAAAATCATCGGTGAGATGTATACATATACGATGCATAGTGGCTTGACGTTAATGTCATCGGGAAAGAGAAAACCGTAGGCTGATGGAGAAGTGAATGTCGTTCTCCTTTTTTTTACCCTGATACGCGGTTCAGAATATCGAGGAGAAATAAAAGGGTACATATTTCGATGCGCGACTGAAACACGAGCGGGCATACGTGGGACCCATCGAATCTTGTGCAAGATGTCAGGCAGGCTGCCCCGATTGCGTGCACTTCGTCCACGACCCCAGCAACTCAAGACCGAGCCGCATAAGGAAGGTAACCTTAAAGAGGACCGACAGGAAGTGGAGATGAGGGAACACGATTCAGAGAGCGACACTGAGGAAATTTCGTACTGTATCAAAGACGGTGGACTGATGAAGAATAATTTGAAGCGTGAACACGAGGAACTCGATTCTTCGGGACCCTCGCATAATTACGAATGTAAAACATGCAAACCATCGAAGGCTCTGCCAAATCTTAAGGCATACCTCGATCACCTGAAAAAAGAGCACAAACAAAAGGTATATTAAATTAGATGAAGTAGAGTTATTATAATTGTATTTAAGTTTCAATTGCTACCTTTTATTAGAAAAATTATTTAAAATCAGTTTTAACAAATTTTTAATAAAAAGAAAAATCGAATTTTCATTATACTATACATTAGATTATAATGTATACATATTGGTAGCATTATTGTGATACATTTTCAAATTTGGAAATTCTGAACTTTTCCCTTTTGAAAAATTTAAATATATATTCTATTATTTTGAAGGGAAAATTTATACGTGATAATGGAAATCGATGTTCTATGTGTTCCTATGTTGCACTAAATTCGAGGGATCTTGAAACTCATCAAAGAGTGCATCATTTAAAGAGGAGATTTTTCCGATGTGTTAAGTGTTCTTATGTAACACATGTACGTGCTCGTTATACAAAGCATGTAAAGTATCACTCGATGCCAATGATAAAGTGCGATGCTTGTGATTTTCGTACACCATATAAGGTTAACAAAATTTTTGTTAGTTGCACTAAATTACTATTTTTCTTCCAAATGGTGCCAATAGGCAATGTTTCTTTTTTGTAGTGGAATTTGGATAGACACACTAGAAATCATGGAGGAGGAGGGGCCTTTCAATGCCGTGCTTGTAATTTTACAGCAGATATTAGACAAAGTTTAACAGTTCATGAAACCAATCACCACGAACCTCCTGTCGGTCAAGCTAACAGAAAATCTAGTGCACCTTTTGAACGCAAACCAAGGAATAGCCCGAAACGTTATAATCAGGTAAAGCAACAATTTATTTCGTAAGTAATATTTGGTAGGTTGAGGCCTGCTATAAACAATGGCATGAAATATTTTTAGGTGGGTGCAAGTGACTTTCGTGAATCGTTACACATATCTGGAAGTACATCGGTATCGATTAGCCCTGGCGAATCGTTCATTTCTGATCAGTCAATGGAAGATAAAAGAAGTGCAATAGCTAATGCAGAATGTATAGCATTAAAGTGTGAAGAAAAAGGCTGCCAATTTATCACTGCATGGGATTCTGAAATGCAAAGACATTTGGCAGAATGCCATGCTCCAATTACAGGAAATAAGTCTAGGAAACCACTGCCAATGTTAATTCCTTTGAGCCCTGCTAAACTAAACAATACTAGCTGCAGCGGATTGTCAACAACGTTGTTAAAAGTTCCGCGCGTCAGGGTAAGACCGGAACTCGCGCAAATTGCAAGAAATACAGAATTGGCCAAGTTGTATGGAAGTAAAGAAGTTAGTCGCCGTTTATTCATTTCCGGAAGTATAGCTCATATATTATAGGTCTTTAATCATTGAAATTTCTCACAGGCCAGCAGCTTAAAGAAGGATGCGAATAACGCGGCAGATTTGTTTGAAAAAAAAAATGCCTCCTTCTTTGATAAGCTTAAGGAAAAACTTACGACGACGGCGTCAATTAATAACGGAGTGCCGGAGGTAGCTGTAAGTACTACGAACGATTTGAAATGCTGGTGTACTTTTAAAGCTAGTAGCATGGAAGAGCTGGCTTGTCACAAACAAACACACCACACTGCTCTCAGTGTATCTGTGGGTACAACGCGTTGCCCTAAGTGCAGAAGACGTTGCAAAAGTTTGACTGATCTACAAGTGCATATGCAGTGTTGTCACTCGACAAGCAATGATACGTCCATACACAATAGCTTAGAAAAATTATCAAATTGTTCAGAACTCCGTGTGACCTCGTATCGCGGTGAATATGCATTCCCAGCGCAAACGGATTGGGACGTTAATCTCAGCGGACTGAATTCTTCTGGATCATCGGTATGGTGTTTCATAGAAATAATAATATTTACTAAACGCGTGCATAATGAACAATATGAACACACGCACACAAACGAATAATAAAATCATTGAAGAATTGCAATACGAGAGTCAACAGATCTGACTATTTTTTATTAATGTCAACTTTATTAATGTATATCTTAAAATATGTCGATTGCAAGCACCCCGTACGGCTATTAGATTAATATGTTTAAAGTACGTTTCAATGTAGCTCAGAGCCACCAATTTTTTTCCTTCTTTTTTATTCAAGTATGTCTTGTTGTTTTTATAAACTATTATACTTTTTACAAACTTTTATTAACATGATACACGTTTTTCTTTCTCTTTATATATTTATTTTCCTGGTTTTCTTTTGTTCTGTTTTATTATATTAATTGTGATTATGATTATTATTATTATTACTATTATTAAGAATGTGCTTTAAATGTTACTTATGGCAGTCGAGACCGTAGACTGTTGTGTTTCAAATGTGTTTACGCTTAATTTTGATAAAGGTAGTCAAATCTTTTGTCAGGTTGAAGGCTCCTCGACGCATCCAAGTGGCCGACGGGTATTCAAATGCCCGCATTGCCCATTTTGGGCATCCACCGCAAGTCGTTTTCATGTTCATATTGTCGGTCATTTAAATCGGAAGCCATTCGAGTGTTCCCTATGCGCGTATCGCTCTAACTGGCGATGGGACATCACAAAACATATTAAACTTAAAGCAGCTAAAGATCCAGTTCATATGACAGCCAGGGTACTTATGACGGATGAAACAGGTCGACGGAATTATTCCAAATATAACAAATATCTTGCACAGGTGAAAGCACAAATTTCACTTACATTTAAACAATTCTTTTATTAGTGGAAAAGTGCTCGTCGATTTTCGCTGGCGCACTGACTTTTTTTTTTATGGCTTCTCTGAATATTTTTCTATGGTAACATTTTTCTGTGACAAGCACGTGTGATGATCCTTGCGGTTAATTAGAATAGAATAGAAGCTGGATAACGTAAAACAAAGAAAAAAGTAGAAAGTTAATTTTTTGTAGAACGCAAAAATGAATTTCTTATATTGGAGCGCTTGGACACTTGATTGGTATTATGATATTAATTTGATAGCAATTAGAAGCATATTCTTAGTAATTTAAAACCGGCACGATAATATTGGGAATATTTTCTACTACGAAAGTGACTTTATTTTAATGATACCTTATTTTTGTTTAACTAAAAAATAAATTCTCAGTGTGCCGAATAGTTGTTTTTCTGCTAAGCAATAAATTCGTGCAACAGCGTATTGTATATCAGTGTCAAAGAATTCTATAATATATTACTTGCAACCCTTCCGTTTCTTCCTTAGGTTGAGCAACAATCGTGGGACGATCAAAATATGGAGGAACGTAGCGTTGAAGAAAGTAATTCTGACGAACCACCGACCAAGTTGTTGATAATGAATAACAGCGAATACTTGGAGACTACGGAACTAACGTCTACTCCCGTTTCAATCGTGTCCACGAGTGAAGGAAACCATGATATGAACACCATTAATATTGGACTAAGACCCCCACCTCCTCTTAAAGCTGCTACTAGAAACAGGGGGCAATCGTTACTTAAAAACAATTTGATCTCGCCCCATTCACAGGGTGAACCGAGTGGATCTAATTCTGCTACAATTGCGGATGAAAATAAACGAACTATGTGGAAATGTAAGCGCTGTAACTTCCGACATTCCAGTAGAGAAACCGTTTCGTTGCACGTCAGGGCCCACAGTGACACTGATCAGCGGCACGGAGAAGAAAAAGTATGATGCTATTCGTGTGTCCTTTGTATCGTACTTTACCTAATATCACAGAACTAGAATACTTTTAACTCGTATTTATTTACAGAGTGCTTTCAGCTGCGGAGATTGTCCATTTTTTGCACCTGATGCTGCGACTTTATCAATGCACAGAGTTCATCATCGGCCAAACTTGGAGGCAATATTTAAATGTTATCTATGCCCATATTACGTTAGCACAAAGGCGTACGTATTTGTTACGTGAACAATATGTTTGTGAGTTTTTCATTCATTTCAGTCATTCATTTGTAGGGAGCTTTTGGATCATGTCAGACTTCACGGTGAAGAGCTAGCTGTTGTGCACCAGCAAAATATGGATTACAATCTTTCTTCTAAGACGAAAGCGTATTCAACTTTAACCACCGATAGTAGTAAGATGTTCCCCAAAGCCTTTATCGTTCAGTGGACATTCAATTTGCATGTTACTTAAAAGATTGCATTGCTGATGTTGTTTTAGATACGAGTCGCATGAAACAAGAGAAGTCTGTAGAACAGGTGATTCATATAACAACGCAAAACAATATGACTTGTATTACGAATACCACGAAGAACTCCAGTGCACCGCCACCGTTACTCTTGGATACTCGAGCACTGCCTGAAGCACCATTGGTATGGGTGTCTCGACCAGACGGTATACTCGCAAAGATGTTAAAATGTCGTCACTGCCCTTTCGTATCCTCCCGTCGCGCAGAAGTTCGGGACCACGAGACCATGCATCTCGATTCGCCCAGCAATGGTCCAATGATCGCTTGTACAGATTGTAGTTTTACTTGCACTCGACGGGAAGTAATGGTTGCACACACAGACATGCATTCCGGTTCTCTGGGCACCGTCCATTGTTTGGTAGATGATTCCAGGCCTGATTCGCAGCAACTGAGCGATTTATCGGCGCTTCTAGGCTTTACACATTCTCCGGTACTCGGCTCCGATCCTGACTTACGAGATTCAAGACTGGTGCATTGTTGCAGCAAATGCCCAGCACGATTTCTCTGCGAGAAGGAATTGAGAATCCATTTAAGATATCATTGCACGGAACTAGCTTATTCTTGCCAATGGTGCTCCTATGCTGCTCGACAGCCGGCACATCTGTTAGCCCATCAAAAAGCGCACTCGACGGAATATCAAGATCGTACCAAGTATTTGTTATCTTTGTACGGTCATTCGCAACGTTATCCACCGCCAACCACTGCTTGTGTTGAAGCAAATAATCAAGACTCGAGGAACATAGTACCCACTGTCGCGTGGATTGTAGTAGAGGTTGCGGAGACCTCGAACAATAATTGTAATAGTATTACAAACAACGGGAATCAGCGATCCGGGAATCAAGTATTCACCTGTGCCAAATGCCCGGCCCGTTACTTCAAATTGGACGCTCTGGAGTATCACATGACATTACACGGATCGAACAATAGATTCAAATGCACCGAGTGCGACTACTCGTCGAAGACAGCTCAGAATCTGGTGAAACATCAAGTGGTTCACCGTCGTCAAAATGAAACGAACGAAGAAATTCCCAATTTATCAACACCGCCTGATCCTCAATTCGGCATTTACATGCGCGGCAATCCGAACTTTGTATATCCTGGTTATTTGAGAAATGGTCGATTGAAAGAAAAGCGGTACAAGTGTCACAAATGTCCTTCTGCCTTCGAAAAACGTGAACAGTATAGAGTTCATTTAACGTTGCATGGCGCTAAACAGAGATACCGCTGCGATACATGTGATTATTCCGTCAAGTATTACGCTAATTATATCCAACACCTGAAGAAACATCAGGCGAATGCCGAGGCACAGGCTTCGCGTAGGCAATTTGAGGACGATACAATTACCATCGACAGTGATACGGTTGCTGATAACATTGTTTCTATTCCTCGTTCAGGAAAGACGCTTAAAGCGTCGAGCAATTCAAGCACAATCGTATCCACTAATGGGATATCGATGCTAAATTATGGCGGAGCGCAAGCCTCGAATCAAGACAAACAATCTTTGATGTTACTTCAGAAGAAAGGATTACTTCTCTCGTCTAACGATGAAGTAGAAACATTACGCTGCCAAAATTGTCCATTTTCTACGTGCGACAAAGACGCAATGGATGCCCATAAACGTCGGCATGGTATTGAAAGGATGACACCTTCTTGCCCGCATTGTGATTACATACCACGAAAAGACGAGAACGTTGGTGAACATATTAGATTACATTTTACAAGGCTCTATAAACCTGAATCCTATCTTATCATAGAATTATTAACTTTGACTATGAGGAAAGTAGCCGCGGACGGAAAGGAAGAGAAACAAAAGGCTGCCGAGTTACTGTTTAAAGAATACGCCGATGGCAGATTCTTTCCACTTACGGATACCAATTCTGTTGGTAGCCCTCCTCTTGTGAATAGCCACAAGGAAAAAGTTATAGTAGACCCAAACACCGGAGAAACGAAACATTTAGCTGTTTAAATGAAGGCGCTATATAATAACTAATGTATATTTCCGTGTATATAATAAGTATACGACGCATTTTAAGTGTTTATAAATATTTTCGACATTTCTCCCTTCTGAAAACTGTAATGAAATAATTCAGAAGATTATTATGTTCGAAATAGTAAGCTATAAAACCGAATGTGCATGTATGCGAAGAAAATTCGATTCGTAGTATTGCTAAGTGTACAGAAAGAAAATCTATCACTGATAGTACCTATAATTGTTGTTTAATCATAAGCGATTCCGATCATGGTCATAATCACTTGCTCGATATTTTTAGCGTCTGATTCAATACGTTATAAACAAAAGCAATGCCATATTTTGTTCATTTATTATACATTTCTCTATAAATTTACGATTTCATTTTATTGTATATAATATTCGAAACGATCAGTCTTGTACAATACAGTAATAAACGAGTGCTATATAGACTTACGTTTTTGCCATTTATACTGTCCATTAATTTTACAATGAGCTGAAATGAAGCTGATACTAAACTTCTTCTAATTCTCGGTTCTATACAGTTTGTTCGGTACACTATACATATAGGTGCTTTATCAAATATAACGATAACATAATCTTTGTAAATCTGGGATTTTGATTAGTCCCATTTTCTCAAATATTTTTTTACGGTTTCATCTTTATTTTTTTTTATGTTTTTTATGAGGACTTTAATATTTCTAAAAGTCATATGTGTCTAGAAAGTATGATACGAACAACATATAACGTGGCGTACATGAAAAAGTGTTCCCAGTTATAATATTCACGCTTATGTACCTGTTATATGATTAGTACTATTTAGGCATAAGTACTATTTAAATATTGTATATTACATGCATTATGTACATGTATTTCGGATGGTATTTGAAGTAAAAAATATGTCAAATATACCTCTCCGTTTTGGTGTATTTAATTATGCGACAAATATTGCAAATTTCTATCAGAGATTTTGTTTATTTACTTAGTAGATATATAGGGAATCCACTTCTCAGAAATTCGAATGTACGTATTAAGGATTCGTAATCAATAGCTGTAACGCGTATACGATTAACTTTTCTCGAAGGAAGATTCTGAATTATGGTAGGAAAATATCATCAATAGCCTGGCATTACTTAAATATTTTATAAATTATTAATCATTTACGTCCGAAACAACATAGCAATACATCTATAGCGTTTTCAAAATTCATTACTTTGGGAAAGTTTATTAATAAGTCAGCGCCTGGGCCTGGGATATTTTTCTCCTTGTAAATAGGCGGAGACAGCTGTGCGTGAACACAGTTAATTTATGCTGGGTCGAGAATTCCGATGCGAAAGCCGGATCAATAAAATCCTGGAGTTTCGCGCATGACGGAATTTATTTTACAAATTTCTTAAGGTTATGAGAAGAACCAACGCTAGAAAATTGTATCGTGCCGAATGCAATAGATAAACAAACGTAATAGATTTAGTTAAATGCAGAAAAATGTTTGAAGGTGCCATAGCGGCGTTCTTGAACCGGCTTCTGGGAAAGTATGTCGAGGATTTGGACACTGAACAATTTAACGTTGGTATCTTTTCTGGCGATACATGTCTCACCGATCTTAGATTGAAACCTGAAGCTCTGGTAAGCTAACTAGATTATCTAAATAGTAAAGTACACGCAAATTGAGTCTGATGTTTTTTTTTCTTTTGGTTTTTGTAGTATCAACTCGGTTTACCTATTAAGGTAGATGTTGGTATAATAGGAAAAATTGTTTTAAAAATACCATGGTCTGGATTATTTTCTCAACCAATTATCCTCTATATAGAGGTAAGAGAAATTATACATTTCAATTCTTACAGTAGATACACTATTTCCAAGTCATTTTGAATGCAAATAGTTAATCAGCTCCACCTGCTGTTTTAGGATATTTATATAATAGCTGCACCCGCCAATCATGGCCCATACGATGCGGAAATTCAGAAAAAATTGATCAGAGCAGAAAAGAGGAAGATATTAGAAGATTTAAAGGAAGATGAAGCTTCTAAAGCAGGTGGCAAAAAGGAACATTGTTGAGTAAATCAAACAGTTTTTCAATACCGTTTTAATTGCTTTCAGAATTATTTGATAATTTGCTGGCATCTGTGACCAAAAACTTCCAAATAACGATAAACAATGTACATATTAGATATGAAGAGAAGCTAAATGGATCTTTATGTGCTTGTGGTATATGTATTCAAAGTATATCAGTGATGACTACAAATAGGTACACACTTTTCAAACCTTGCGTGCAATATCTTAAACATTGTATATGTGTATATATATATTCATATATTCATGTAATGAATCTTAACGTTCCAGCAAATGGAAGCCTGGTGTTTGTCCCAGCAATTTAAGCACAATTTATCAATTAATAAGAGCAGAATCCTTAAGTATATACATGGACCATGAAACAGAATCTGCTCTTACAAGCGACAGGTGTAACTGGGACATGTCCACTGTTCTAGCATGGAAAAGTACAATGCATAGGGCTCTACAAACTTTTGGCATGCGAAATAAAGAGTTCCAGTTTGGTTAGTTAATAATTTTATAAATAAATATGATATAACTGTATCTATTAATATGACTGAGAATCCAACATTATTTCACAGTACTAAAGCCATTTACTGCAAAGATAAAAGTAATTATACACAAGGGCAATGAAACACAAACTTCTCGTATGTTAGTTGATATCGTTCTTCATGACGTGGCAATGCAAATTTCTGAAGCACAATACATTACTTTTTGCCATCTTTATGATTCATTATTGCGAGCAATTACCAACAAGTATGTATTGTAATTCTAACCGCTTGTTAATTTGATTTTATCTCTACGTTCTAATGTGATTTCAGACCTTATCTAAAATATCGTCCAGACGAGAACATAAAGGAAAATCCATCAGCTTGGTGGAAGTATGCTTGTAATTCAATTTTAGACTACAATATAAAACCCTATACTTGGGCAAGAATTGCTGAGCACAGGAAGAATTACAGGAAATACAAGGAGGCATGCTTCCAGAGCTTACTTCGTCCAAATGATACAGAATTAAAATTAGATTTACAAAAGTATGAAGACTGTTTGACAATTTTGAACATAGTAATAGCCAGGGAGCATGCCAGGCAACAATTGAAGAATAAAACCATTGAACAAAAGTATCGAAATGTGAATACCAACATTTTAGTAGAAACCGGTGCAGAGAGTACTCAAGGAGAAACACAAACTAATGATAAGGAAGGACAAGAAGCTAGAATATTGATCCACCAGATTAGCAATGGTACAGGAAGTAAATTAAGATTGGAAAAATTACCACAACCAATTGGTATGTAAAAACAAAAAACTTATCTAATTGTGTAACTTCAGCAAATACGATAGAAAAGTAACGTTGTATATTTTATTTCAGACTACAAATTCAATTTTACTTTAGCAAATTGTTGTTTGAGCCTTTTAAACAACAATAGAGAAGTTCTTGTTTTAACCATAACTCAGCTTCTAACAAGTATCGAAGTACGATCGGCATTGGCTGCTTTTAAAGTATCTGCTCGAGCAGAGAGTTTTGTAATAGAAGGTGTTTCTGTGGAGGGTGATCTAGTACCGTTAGTTACCGTCGATAATGTTCTAACAGGTACGAAAATGTATTGTTATAACACATTTTCATTTTTATAACACCTTATTCTTGTTCACACAGAGAATGTATCAACCAATTTTTTGGCAATTGACTTTGAAAAGAACGGAGATAATGTGGATCCAACATTCGATGTATCTATAAAATTGGAAACTATTGAAGTGACTTACTATCATGTAATATTATTGTTACAAGATAAACGTTTTTTGGCAATATTATTTTCTTTACAGAAACTCGATATTTTATTACATTTCAGCATGCTATGATAGAAATCATTCAGTTCTTCAAATTCAACAATTCAAATATTCAGACGACAATTGTTTGGGCATATCAATTGTACGAATACATCAAAAGAAATGTGTTGGTTGTGGTAGATAATATTGTATCTCAGACACTTCGAATCAGTTTCAAAATAGATATCAATGGACCGTACATCGTGTTTCCTGAACACGGAACGATACAAAAGTATGTATGATTCGAAATCTTAATATGTTTTGAAGCTTAATGGAGACTGATGGTAACGCAAATGGTTTTTAGAGGCGGACACATTCTTGTTGTGGATTTTGGTAATATGAGTTTGTCTAACGAACTTCAGGCAACTAGCTTGCAACTAGAGGATGCTACGCTCATGGAGTTAGAAGAGTTACTGTACGATAGAATACATGTTGAATTTTTTGGAGCACAAGTATTATGTTGCCACTCAGGTTTGTATTTTTGTTTTCTACTCATTGCTTTATAAACTGATATATCGTCTATCTTTTCTCAGGGGACGATTGGAGATCAGCTCGAAAGAAAAAAGATTCCGAGTACCATTTCATACCAAAGATACAAGGGAATACAACAATTTCATATAGTATCAAACCCGAATATCATCAGCTACCAAGGTATAATTAATTCACTGAAGATGCTAAGCTAAATTTGTTACGACTTGTTTATGTACTTCTGTTTTTGTTTTTTTAGAACCAAAGTCAATGTTTCTATTTCAAGTATAAAGTTCAATCTATCCGAAAACAAAATACGATTGATTGCTCATTTCTTAAACTTACTGCTACTAGAATATCAAAGAAGTGTCGAAAGATATGAAGGTGATTCGAAATTGAATATTGCGAAAGGAAGTTCCAAGAAAATCTTCACCTCAATGAAACAGTTGAGATATGTGCAGCGTAGCATTTGCTTATCATCGGTGGAAACGATACAAAATAAATTTACACATGTTACGAAGGAATTATTAACGAGTCACGTACAAAAACTTGATAGGTAACAGAGAGAGATTAAATACCGATGTGTAACATACATTTTTCCGTATTCAAACAAGATGTAATTACACTGGTACGTACAAATATTATATCCGAAGTGATTTATTTCGTATTATAGGAGCATCGTGTCTTCTGAGGTCAGTGAAGAAGATTTAGAATTACTGTCAAAGACCATAAGCTTATCTGGATTCGATGATAATGTTTCCCCATGCAATCATGTCAATGTATTGTTGAGATTTGGCATTGGAGAGGTATTTTGCATATTACCTGTTTTTTCTTTCTTAATTCTATTTACCTATTATTACTTTACATGTGACAATACTGTAAAACATTTAGCTATCCGTTCATTTGGGAATCACACGTTATGGGAGAGAAGAACCTTATTTAAATTTAAGATTACACGCCTTGTATCTTGAAACTGCTATAATGGAGTACGGCCCAGCTATTCAGTTTGGTATAGGATCTATCCTTCTGGTAGATAAAACAAACGCCGGTGTAACTGGATCGTATCTAGAATTGATATCTACAGAAGAACCGCATGAAGTTCTAGTTGTATCATACCGTAAGGTACTTTAAGGAGTTAATCAGAATGGTCTCCTCGTTTCTTCAATTGTTAGTATTTCTTTTTTAACAGATATTATTCTTTTTAGGTGAAATCGAATTGTCCTGATTTCAAATCGCACTTCAAAAGTATTGAAAGGTCCTTTGTTATAAATATATTGAACATCAATATAAACCTTCACAGACCTGCATTATTGAATATACGTGAATACTGGTATAGTTTAGATAAGTAAGTATTACAGGCAACAGTACTATGTACATAAGTAATTATTATTATTTAGTAAACTAATCTGTAGCTAATACATAATATATTTCAGTATTTTTCAAGATAGTAAATTTCCTAACTTCGTGGAAAATACTTTCCACAGCCTTGCACAATGGAAGGCGAAAGAAGACGATCCACCTATTCCACCTGGTACAGTATAACAAACTAATTGCAAATGATCTCCGATATATCAGTGCTTTTCTCTTGTAGGTGCTATAAAACTGAATTATTCCGCGAGACTTAGCGCTCTCGTTATAAGATTTTGCGATAAGGATTTAGATTTGCTGGAGATACAGCTTGTAGGTTTAGAGAACAATTGCATTTACAATGCGAATGAAAGGATGGTGCTACGTGCTCATCTAACAAATTTAACTATCGAAGACCTGAACGAGGATACCCTTTACACAAAAGTAAGTTTCCACCTTATTACTGCAGAGCTAAATATAATTTCCGAATGAACATAGTGCAACATTTCCTTCCAAGCTTTTAAGTACAGAAGAGGATAAGGTTCTCGATTTAAAATATGTGAGGCATATGCCAAGATTGTACACGCACTCAGACATTGACAATAAACAAGATGATGCGATGTCCGAAGGATCATTTAAGCTTTCCATTGGGAGGATCAATTGTGTACTTATTTATAACATACTGTACGATTTAAAGGTACAAACTTAATACTAACATATTAGAGGCCGTTTTTATAAATATATTATTAAAGTTTACATTTGTTTCCGCAGTATTTTTTGGCACCATTTACTTCGACGTACTGCTTGCGATTTAAAAATTATTTGATGCATAAATTTATGGCCAGCATCGAGGAGTTTAAAAGGAGTGCAACGAAGCTACATGTATTTATCGATCTTCAGGGTCCTATATTTCTTCTACCTCAACGAAAAGATGTACCTAGTCTACTGGTGCTAAATACAGGCGTATTATCGGTTGAAAACTTTTTCAAAAAAGTCGATCAGCCTGCCCAGAGTTTTAAAATTCCAGGCAGTGATAGTAATCAATTAATAATTGATAACATTCTAGTAAAATTAAATAATGTGACGTTATGCAGGGCAATTATGACCCTTACACGTGATCTAGAGATACAAGTAAGACTTTTTTTTATCCGAAACTAAATTTTTTAATATATATATATATTTTTTTCATTTGTAGGAACCAATTATCGAGCCTATACATATTCATTTCGATATTAAGAGGAAGACGGAATTTCGTAGTACAATGGAATTACAAACATATGGTTTGTTTAATATACAGGGTTCCATGGATTTTGTGTATATTAACTTAAGCCAAAGAGATCTGAAATCTAGTATACTGGTGTGGAAGGATAACGTTTCTAAAATCCTATTATTCAGAGCTATATACGATAACGAGGAAAATCCTACATCGGAAGGACAATTGACGAAAAGTAATCACGACGATGCGATGGTGCAAAAGTTACAAGATTTCCTTACACACAATGAGAATTCTGTGTGTGAAATTAATACGAAGCTGAATCTGGAAGGATTGCAATTAAATTTATTTTTAGATTCGGAAGAGGTACTTTATAAGTGTAATCTGTGCGCCAACTTTCTTCTTCTCTTATTAAAAATAGAAGTAACTGATTTTTCTTATCGATATATTGTAGGTATTAAGTTCTCCAGTTCGTGATCTAAATCACGGTTTATGTAGATTAACATTTGGAGAGGTAATCAATACATACGCATTTTACAGTGATAGAAGTTTGAAAATGAAATTATCTCTCCAGAGCTGTGTTTTACAAAACACTCGGAAGGATTCACAAACAATACGAAAGTTCGTACCTTTTTTTGGTACCCTATCCTGTTTTTTAATTGAATCTTTAATATTAATATGACAATTTTTATTTCAGAATAATTCAGTCACCGGCCAGACAAATAGGAATACAGGCAGAATCTTGTATATCCATTTCCATGTCTCCAATCGTCGATATTACCTACACTCGTGCACCAGCAGGAGAGAAGTGCTTTGATGCACTTATTCAAGAGGTCAGAGTAAATTTGTCTGTGCCGTTCGTGATGCATCTTGCTCGATACATTATGGACTCGTTGCCAGGCGAACAGATTGAAGAAGGCATTATTAACCATGGATATGAAAACAACAATTCTACTGCAGTAAGTAAATCGACTTGTTCACAGAACATTATTTTCCTGGCCAATTCTATCACTACTAGTCGGACAAAGTGTATTTATTCGTTAATAATGATATCTCTACAACGTATATTTCTTTTAAATCAAGTGCAAGGATATTATCCCTACAGAAAGAAATAAATTAAAATACGCACAAAATTTTCAGGAAGAGCCAGGTATTTATGCACATTATCTGAAATTTAACGTTCTCCTTCTTTTCTTTAAGTTTAATATATTGTTTTATTGTAATGGCGCATCCACTGAATTATTTTGATAATTGCCTAATAACTAACATTATATGCGATCTAGATGCATCTATATCTGTGAGAATACACAAGCCTGAGATTTTGTTCCTTGGAGATCTGAAGGCAAACAACGCACACGTGATTCTATTACAAGCTGAGGTGTCAATAGAAAGTAGCAGACACAGTTCTTTATCGTCGATCGTCTGCACGCTTACAGATGTACGTGCCAAATCAAAGAAACAAGGAGATTACTCGTACCGCAATCCCTACTGGTTATTATGTCCGTGTGACGTAGAAATTTGTCGAAACGAAGAAGCTCCTGAATTTCATATTAATTACACTGTCGCAGTGAACAAGATTAATATTCACCTTTCCGCAGAAGTTATCCACACTTTTATCGATGCAAGTACCAGTGCTCATTTCATAAATTTTCACGAAACTTGATAACAATTAAATAATAAAGTAATTTTACACTTAGATATTAAACGAGGTTACAACATTCGTCGATAGCATTAATGGGAAACTCGAAGACGGATTCATCGTTCAAGATCTCTATATGCACACTAATTTGTGGACGCCGAAGAAAATCTCAAATGTGCCATATAAAAAATTAAGCGAAGGTAACTTCATTAACTATTGTTATACGAGCCCGTTATTTCCATGGGGTGATATACACTTTTTTAATGAATTGTTCTTCATAGACGACCCGCGTGGAATGTACGAGTGCAACGATAAGGTGGTAACTTTTGACTTGAAACCATTAACAGTTTGCTTACTGTTGGAGATAGAATATTCAAGAGAGAGGCTCCCTGTTATTAGAACAGAGAGCATAATTACAGCTTCCATTAGCGATTGGTACAACGATTTTAATTTACAATCGAATATAAAAATTCACGCGTTCTGCTATAATGCGGATAATAAAAATTGGGAACCTCTGATCGATCGGTGTTCGGAAGATGATGTCTCGTATAGGTCATGGGAACTAATGATAAAAGTACGTTTCCTAATATTCGATGTCAGAAATATTTGTGTGCTAATAAGTATTGTTGTTGTATCTCTAGATGCATCATGGTGAAGCGTTCATGGTAAATTCAAGCTGGACCGATTCATATCAACAGATAAAACAGGATGCATTCAAGGCTAAGAAAAGAAGTCTTAAAAGTACTGATCAGGATATTACAGATATGGTTTTTATTACACCCGATCACTTGACTGTATCAAAAGCAAATGGTACTTGGAGCTTACTACATTTCTGAATTCGGGAAACGTATCGTCGAAATAAAAAAAAACGACGTCAATATTTTAGATACGGAATTGTATGCGGCATACGAAGAAGACTCTGACACGGACGACGAAGAAGGCCAAAAGAAATTAGCAAGAAGTTCTAACTACCTATTTAACAGCAACAGCAGCGAGGAAGAAGACAGTGATAGCGACGATTCTAGCACAAACGAAGACGAAGGTTTAGAACTAACACCTGAATGCAACGTTGATTCCTGTATGAAGACATTTATCACCACAAAGCTCATAATTCAAATTTAGCAGACGCTCTACTATGAAAGTAAATGTTTAATTACAGTTGGACCACTTGGGCGTGAATCGATCAAATCCAACGATGTGGCTTCTTACATCACAATAGCTGCAGAAGACAAACTCAACATTGTAGTTACCCGAAATTTGATCACCGTGGTGAACATTATTATCAATGAGTTTCAGCAAGCCGCTAGTGGAATTCCGATAGTACCTACCAGTATGAACAAATTAAACCTTCAAAACAGTATTGGTCACGAAAGTCGAATAGAGCTCCTTGTTCCAGGAGAGGTAAATGCATATATTCAAGCTAATTGATCACAGCGGTTCAGAGAAAATTATGTCGTAATTCCATTAATTGCAGCAAGACAACAAAAATATTACTCGAATAATAGCTAGTCAAGAATATCACGATGTTAGCCCACCCGGGAGTGTTCCTAGCAGTCCAGAATTAGAGCCGCATTCGGGTCTCACAAGCCCACAATTTCTTGATAACGAAATGAATTTTGCTGACTCCGATATAGATTTACAGAACTATTCAATTCCAGTGGAAGAAATATTTGAACAAGCTTCTCCAATAAGTATATACAAGACAATCACTGGAGAAGTTTTGCATGTCGTTTTTAAAGGTATTCTATTTTATATTTCCAAACATTTTTTTTTATATATGATTTTATATTTTTTTTCATATGTTCGCAGGATTCGATGATGTGTTAGTGTATTCCCCTAAAAAACAAGGTTGCAATTTGGTACCACTTCGACCTATTAGGCACGAAGTTCGCTATCATTTAGTCATAGAAACCACGATTAATAATTACTTGCATCGTACAATTATTGTGCGTTCGCCATTACAGGTAAAGTACTTAATTTTCGAAACTTTCGAATTCTTGAATTTTTTAACGAGTTGTTTTGCTTTAGTTTCGGAACGAGACTTCATACGCATTGGGTCTTTACTACCAAAAGTCTTTGCTAGATAAATTGGGGCTGACTTGTATTGGCGAGCCTACGAATCCTTTCGATGACAACATTAGAATGGCAATCATTGAACCTGACTCCACTTACAGTGTTCCTCTATACATAGCTTATCATTTTCCTGTCTACATACTCCCTGCCTATTTGGAGTAAGTGGAGTTGAAATCACAAAAAAATTTACTACAGTGTTACGATATGAGTTTTATTGTAGGAAGTACCAAGTCAGCGAAGAAGGGATTTTTTGGAAAGAATTCAGCGCATCTATGAACGCGGTCAAAGATATTTGTTGCAAAGCGAAAGACGATCAAAATCAGTCCGTATTTTGCGTCAAAGTCTCGTGCAATGAAATTCCCGTGACTACAAGAGCAAGTTGCCAAGTGCCGAATTATTTGATCAGTATTCATTCCCCTCTTATTTTCAACAATCAACTACCATTCGTTATAGACGTGCATATGCCTGCTATTAATTACGAAGTGAAAATCGAACCTGGAGAAAGAATAAACATGCACTCATTGAACTGTAATAATGACATCCAATTTGTTTTCAAGGTACGTACACTAATATCAAACAATGTGGAAGAAATTTAAGTTAACTGTGATTTCTTATAGATACAAAACTATTTGGGTGCATACTGGACTGGGGTAGCCAAATTGAACACACATTTAGAGAGGAAGTTTGTTTTAATGAATGCAGACAGTGAGTCAGAATCCATGAAACCATTCTTGCTGTGTGTAGAACTGTGCAAAATCACAAGTTGGCACATTGTTATTCAGACACAGTATTGGCTGATAAATAAATCTGGTTTACCCTTATTTATTCAGGTAATTAATTGATCCTTAAAGAATAATTTCAATGTGCACGTAACATCGGTCTAAAATGAATTAAATTCCCTTAGGAATGTCACTCTCACGTGATTTGTGAAATACCTGAAGAAGAATTGATGGTATTTTCTCAGAAGAATAATAGAAAAAGCACTGTTAGATTAAGAGCTCATCAGTCTGAATGGTCTATGCCATTTGGACTAGAAGGAATTACCTCTATGTCTTTGATTGTATGCAAAGATATAGAACGCGGAAGAAAGTACCGAATTTTAACAGAAATCGAAAGTTCTCGCCTTTCCCCTAACTTTACGAAAATTATAACATTTCTCCCCTATTTTTACATAAACAACAAAACCAAGAGGACATTGAGGTTTATGGAAGAAAATGATCAGGCTGATTTATGGAACGACCTACTTTCCGGACAAACTATGCCATTTTGGCCTGTTACAGAGTCAATGAAAATGAGAATAAAGTGGAGGAACAGTCAATTGGTATCTCAACATTTTAGTATCACACACGCGGGAAAGACAGTATTAAGAATGGACAATGGCGTAAGTGATTAGATGATGATTACAAGATATGTTTATATAAAGAGTTTACATGGATATAAAGAATATGTTTGTTTGCAGTCTGCGATTACAGTTGAAATTAAAGGTGGCGTCAATTCACCGTATTATGTTACGTTCCAAAAGTATGTAGCCGGTGATATACCTGTGAGAATAGACAATTTTTGTGACGATTTATTTTTCAAAATTAGCCAATGTAATTTAGGCCAAGTAGCATTAATAAATCCATTCCAAAGTCTCCTGTATACATGGGATGATCCTACCAAGTACAGAGAGCTCGTTTGGAACGTGTATAACAATAAAAGGACTGGATATCGTGCGATGTTTGAGAATGTAATTAATATAATTTACGATATAATAGAAATTACTATTTGATATGCATTAAATATTTCGTCTTAAAGGATGGTTACGGCCAAGAGATTGTACCTCTGGCGATTGTTGAGAAGTGCAACGGCAGTCTAAATTCCACTCCAACAGTGAAATCCCAGGACAATAAATCTACGTGGATGGAGGACAAATCAGGAAGTTTCAATAGCGAAAATAATTACGATGATGATGTAAAATCCCCTCTTGCAAAACACGAAGAAATAGATAAAACCACTGTTTATTGGGTTAGCTACATGGAGGGCAATCAAAGAATCTTACTTTTTACACAACAAGAAACCACGTTCTTGAAAGCGAAAAGCATTATTGATCCTGAGCCTAGTAAAAGGGAAATATTTCTGTCTCTTGCAGGCATTGGAATCAGTATCGTGGGTACACTCATATGTATATATGTTTAATATGTGTGTGCGTGTTTGTATGCCTGCGCCAAAGATTAGACTAATTTCAATTAATTTCATTTATCTCCAGGTAACAAAATCGAATGAAATTCTAAAGGAATTAGTGTACGCTAATGTGACAGACTCCACAGCACACTGGGAACTGTACTTTAACAGAAAATGGAAGAGTTTATCGTTAGAATTGAGCGCTTGGATAGAAAGCAAATATGCAATCTCTTGTAAAAAAGCACAGTTGGAAAATTTCATAGATGTAAGTTTTTACGAATCTCGTTTAAGTAGCGGGATTAATTATACGAATTGAACTTCCAGATTGATCTTGTAAAAATGCACATGACCAAACCATTCTTTGGGAAACTAAGAAGGACTTATTCTCCAGGAATTTGGTTGCATTATAGACAGTCTATGTCTTTAACTTATTTACAAGGATATATTCATAGAATACAAGTATGAACTTCATGATAATAATTTTTAATCAATATTATTTAACTATGTAATTAATCAATTTAAAATATCAGGTGGATAATCAAATTCAAAACACTACGTTCCCAGTAATTTTATATTCGAATTTGCAAAAAAGCATTATTAACCACACAGGAAATCGAAAATTAATACACTGTGTAGAACTTACATGCTTGAAACAAACGAAATTAAACTACAATATTTACAAGTATGTACTTGTTATAAATTTCTACGATTGCGCACAGCTATAATCGAATGTATTTTGCAGGGGTATTTGTATCATAATTCGAGAATTCGACCTGAATTTGCAAGAAGGTTTTCTCCTCTCGTTAATCGATTTAATCCCAACGAAACCGGAAACTAAGTATTCGATTGCTGCAAAACTAAGAAAAGATGTTTGTAACATTCATATTTTGCCTTCTAACAAAAGTTGTACGGTAGGTCAATAAGTATATTCCGTTGGTTCGCGCGTTAATGTACTACAATTGATAGCAATGTATGAATTATAGAGTGCAACTGTTAAAAAAAAGAACGTGATAGAGCACATGTACGTTTCTCCAATCTTAATACGCTTAATACTGTTGGCTGATACAGAAAGGTCGAGTATTTGTAATATTAGTGATATGGCAGATTACAAGAATGTTGTCCGATTCATTTTTGAATATGCGGAAAAGGGAGGTTCTGAAAAGCACGCGGAATTCAGGTAGCGATATGCCCAATAGTTGACAATATTTTATGTGCTTATAGCAGAACAAGCTTATGATTTTTGGTGGTGTTTTTTTAGACTTCCGTGCTATCAGAAAAATTTCACCACACTGGACAATGAAGAGCTTCTGTTAGACGTTTCACGATCTTACGTGGCTCAAACTATGCAACAATTCCATGTTCTAATTCGCTCTACTACCGTCTTAGGTAATCAGTGTGGTTACAACTTTAAATCTCCAGGAGACAATTTCTACCAATCTAATACGGTAAATCTACATTGAAGTTGCTACACAAGAATTAGTTCAATTTTTGTTTCTTTTATTTAAATGATTGTGCATTAACGCCTCTTTGCAGTTAATTCTGTGTGGGGACGAAATAGCAGAAAAACTGAGCCACGAGGTAGCATGTCAATTGGGCTATGCTACTCCAGACTCTACGCAAACATCAGCCTTTAATTTTGAAACTGAACCGCGCATTGTACAATCTAAGGTACTTGTGTAAAGTGAAAGTCAATATTCGCATTCTGTTAAAACAAAATTTTCTTTCAGACGAAAGGACCGTATTTTCCAAACATGGACATACCTCCATCACATATTTCCATTCGTACCTCCTTTTCTACAGAAATCGAACTAGAAACGTGCAGTTTAGTAACTGCATTTGTCAGTAGTAAGTTAACGTTATTTAATTCAAAGTATCGGATAGCTAATTATATACTTGAAAATCTTACAGGTATTCATCAGGAAGAGTTGAGATATTTCTTCAAAACGTTGGGGAAAAAAACGTCGGTTTTTTTTAATACCGAAGGCCCTTCTTCAAAAGCATATTCAAAAGTAATAGCAGATATTATAAAAAGGTACCTGACAAAGGTTCAGTTACATGTAAATTGATTATGCAATTAATATTAAATAACTATTGCGTATTATAAATTTTAGGGCACAAGAAATAGGTCATAAATTCATATCTCGAATACGTTTACCTCGCTACGTGAATCCATACAAGGTAATATGAGATAATGTAATAATTATAAATAATTTACTGCAAATGCAAGCAATGAAATATTTTGAAAGACTCCACCTTTGTTTTCTCCACTAGGGTGTTGAAATGTTCTCCGTGCATAAGGCAAAAGGAATGCATCTCCTAAGTATAGTAAATAAAAATCCTGGCATAGGAACGGACACGTACTGGGCACATACTACTCTCTCAAATGATGGAAAACATATAGCTCTCGTTTCATTACAGTAAATATAGAGAAATTAATTTTCCTAATCTTAAGATATTTGAGTAACTGTTGAGTAATTCTGTTCTCATTTTCTCAGGCGATTATATTTCATCGAGAAAGGAAGCGCTTGGGGATCCTTAAATGTAAAATGGACCTTGGAGACGCATCAATTACTATCGCCCCCAACTGTAGTTAATAATAAACTTGTCTTGCACGTAAATAAGGTAATTTTTCACGTATATACATATATCGAATACTTATCGCTATTTAAGAAAGTTTTAAACGATGTATTTCTCTTACCTGTAGAATGAAGACACTTTGTCACCCATGGTGGATTGGTATTTGGAGAGTGAAGCAACAGAAATACTGGAGTGGCTGTGCCAGAAAATAAATATAGCGATGATCTTGAACATGGAGAACAGTATATGTTCAAAGCAAGTTGTATAACTGGAATCCAAACTATAAAAGAAAGATAATTGTATATTTAAGATAGTCAGGCACAATAAATTCTCTGACAAACGCAATACTTCCTTGTGTTTATATTGAAAATCTATGTCTAAAAGCAACATTATCATTTTTCCTACAAATACAATGTTTCTCATCTTCAACCATCGTATAGTTTAGAAATTCTCTATGCAGCATCGCGCCTTTAAAATATTCACATACACATATATTTTCATACTCTTGTTAATTCCGTATAGATCGCGAGTCAAGTACCAGAGAGTTAGACATATCTACATATTATAGTCATTTGGATAAAGTACGTCTAGTTTATTTCATAATTTATTTACAAAAAGTCTTAGTAAATTACACTTACAGGCATCTCCACTCGAACTAAAGTAAATAATTTAAGAACTACACGTATTTAGATATCTATAGAGTAGGATACTTTGGGGTCAGGGAGAAGCTGGGATTAGGGAAAGTGTTCTGTTTTAACTTATTTACCTCATCAATATTTTTTTTTATCCATTTTCCTTCACCCTCTTCACCTGTTTATCCCTCAAACAAAGTCAAATCTGATGTTCTGTTCCTTTCCTTCACTTATGCTACTCTTACGAAAACAGAAAGACCATTCATTTGTTTGAAATCCGTTTCTACGAAATGAGAAAGGAAGTACCGACATGGAAGGTGTGCGACGACAAAGTCGAATGTAAATTGTCTTTCGTTTCCGTAGACATTCAAAATGAGAGCGGTTGTTTTTCTCGTTTTTTCCATTCCGTTACATTAGATAAATGTATATGCAAGAATTGTCGAAATATGTGCAAAAGCAGACAATGGGGGGAATAGTACTTCTTAGTTGTCCGTTTCCTTTTTTTTCCTCTTTTTAATGACAACATATGCGCTTCGAAAAGCATAAGAGTTTTGTGACTATAAATACATTCCATCGGAATTATTTAATGGCGATCGAGAGCATAGATTCGAAAATTCCATATTTTATCCTCCATGTATTTCCTGTCCGCGCGTTACCGAAAACCTTCTTCCTTACCTCTCTTTCTCATTACCTTGCTCCTCATATCCCTCGTAATCTTCCAATTCAAATATATCTTTTTTAAATCTATTGTTTCTCGCGAACCGCATCTCAATGGATAGTGCATGTTGCAATTTGATCACACCGCCGCTCAAATATACCCATTAATACATTTACTCTGAAAAAATGAAAGTCTGCATCGATATCACTACTTCAATGTCTCTCCATTCTTCGGGTAATTACAACAGAAAACCAAATGAATTCGAAATAAAAATAACACAAAATTCAGCCCATCCCTCCTTAAAGAAAAAAAAAGAAACAAATGTATCTTCTGGAGTGTGATCGCACCTCTCCCCCCCTCTGTGTGTGTGTGTGTGTGTGTGTGTGTGTGTCGGTACGCGAGTTAAGTTCCCATCCATCTGATCATTCCCTACTATTTTGCTCTCGATCTTTCTCTCCCTTTTGTAAGCTCATAGACATATGTGTACAGCGTTTCATTTATTTGACAGACACTATTCCCCACCCCTTTTTCTACCAGCACCCCCATCCTTCGTGCATACAACCGAGGCATTCGTTCGTTCTTACCGCCATTATACACACGCAAAATTTGACGCATACACGGGGACACGAAGCGTGCGTGTACAAAACTCGCTCGCGATCCATTTCTTTACTGCCTTTCCATCTCTCGCATGTCATGCACCCACGCATCTAAAAGACGAACAATTAAGTTTCATTTCCTCCACCTATATCCTTAAAGTTCTTATTCGTGCTATCCGTCTGTATGTCTCTATCGTTTCTTTGCTACGTCCCTTGCATTGTTTCTCCGTACGCGCGCAACACACATTCTCATTCATACTTCATTCGAACTTCACTTTCTCTCCCTCTCTGCCTCACTCTTTCGTGCACGGCAAAGGATCACGCTACTTTTTCCAATTGTTCTTCCTGCAGCTTTTTCTTTGTTCCTCCTAGCCCATCCATCGTCCTCGCTTTCGTACATTCGTTCATCCGTTAATCGTTTTCACTGCCTCTCACTCTCACTCTCTTCTAGCAATGTCTTTCTTCAGTTCTAGTTCTGCCTGTGCTTCTAAAGTCGAGACTTTCGGTGGCCTGTTTTTCTCTGATTTTCTTGTTTTTTTTTTTTTTGCAAGGGAGACCACCGTGGGCGTTCGCGCCGTGTTGAATCGTTTTTTCATTTTTCTTTTCCTTTGTTACCTCGTCACACGGCGCGCCGCAGTTCGAATAAGATTCAATGGAAGTGTGTGTTATCTACAAAATATCTTAATTACTCGCTAATTACAGCACAAAACATGCAAATATAAAAATTTGCATTATATTATCGTTAATATTTATATATATAATCGTCACCCGATATTATCGTTCCACATCGCACCATTTAGGTTCGTCAAACAGATTTCATTTACTTTTGTTGCAATCGTCATATCTCGTTTCTTTCGGTTTTTTCTTCTATATATTATTATGCTGCTAAACGTTTGCTTAATTTTTCATCATTTCAACATCTTTGTTTAATTCTCCCGCCCCGTCTTCCCCTCTATCACTACACCCAACCTATATCTCCATGAATTCCTTTCTTCGTTTCAACTCTTCTGTTCGCAGTTCAGTCCAGTATGTTTTTTGTTTCTTCTTCTTCATTAGCTATGAAATATCTTACACTATCGATATTATTCCAATTCACGAAGTATGAAAGGTATAGACGACGCGTCGAGCGGTCGTGTCGCAGTATACCTTAACTCGCTAACACCGATAATTAACTTTCTTCTTTGCTTTCGTCTACTCGATATAAAATTACCACCACGCTACCATGGTGTTCAATTATATCGACACATTGTTCTTTTTCTACACACTCTAAGTCCCGTTTTTTTTCTTGTCTTATCTTTCTTCTTTACGTCGCTGTTCCCTTTCCATATATATCTCCTTTCTCCTTCACTCGCACACTTTTTAACTACCATTTGTAAATATCTCGTTCCCTCATATTCCCTAAATTGATTAGCAGGAGCAGCAGCTTCTCTCTACATAGCTGTCTCTGTTTCTCGTTTGGAGAACAAAAAATTGATCATCATCATCATTCTTTTTTTTCACAAAGGGGCTAAACAAACGAACACCCGCGGATTGACAAAATAAAATAATAAAAAAAAAAATAAAAAAAAAATGAAGAAGAAGAAGAAGTTGAAGAAGAAGAAGAGAAGAAGGCGCATATACCGGTACGTAATAAAACAAAGTTACGTGCCCCTCGAACACTGGAACAATACACGAGCAACGATCGCGGCCACCTGTTGATCCAGAATTTGGCTCATCACCAAAGCAAGTAACCGTGATTCGTGCTGTAACAGCAGAGTTCTGTTGTCAGGATGCCTAGCAAGGTTCAGCAACGTGTCAGCTGCCCGTCGCAGCATATCCAAACTGGTGCCCATCAACTCGGGTTTATCACGTAGGGCTGCCAGTCCGTGTTGATTCGCGACCCCTAATGCGTTAGATTCCGCTTGCTCGATGAACGCCACCAGCAACGCCACGCAGGGTGTCTGCAGAGCTATTGTACGGGCTACGCCACTGTCCGCCGCAGATAAAAAGTGAAGTAGATTGACGCCAAATTCGCGCAGCATTTGCTCCTCGCTACGACAGAGTAGCCTGGTAAGTACCGAGCAGAGTCTCTGGAGTCTGGAGTACGGAGGCGTGGCGACAACAAGGTCCACATTGCACTCCGTAACGCACAGCATGCACAATGCCTCCAGCGCTAATCGTTGCGGCGACAGGGCGGAATTTGGGCCAACCGTGGGGAAAGGATCCTGTCCATGAGCTGCGGGACATACCGCCCAATGCAGAAGACCGTCCAGTATCGGGCGTGATATTTCTTCCGGATGTTGACTTAGATCCATATATCCGGCTATGTTCGCTGCCATAACGAGCACGTTTTCTCTAATGTGATGCAAGAAATCCCACCACCATTCGCTCTCACCCTGCAAACTGCTGCAAGAGTCTGCGAAATCTGCGTCCTCCTCACGATCGTAGTTGCGCGTTTTCTGCGTCCGCACTGGATGCTCGTGGTGTAGCAACAGCAGCTTCCCTAGGAGACTCAAGAACGTCACGTTCTTTGCAAATTCAATCTCGTTTCCCGGGATGAACGTGAGATTTCTTAGAATTGTTGATAAACAGACGCAACGGCGAGCCAAGTTGTCCTGAGTCTCGGTCACTAGGTACAAACTGGCCTCGTCCCTCGAGTAACTCTCATCCTCGTAATCGCTTATCCGCCTTCTCTTTAACGTGCCCGCCGGATCTCTTATTTTTAATCTTGGTCCCTCCATATTATCGTCTTTCGTTACTGATTCTTGCTCGTCGTTTTCCACCTTGATTTCACTTTTGTCTACTTCGATCGATGTCGCCGCATCGTTCAGCCCGTTCTGCGTCGGCACAACTTCATCGTCGGGTTTCTGCACGTCCGCAAAGTGCTCGCCCATGTTGTTGTTCACCTTCGCCTCGGTATCGCACTCCTTCTTGAACCCGTCATTCTTCTTCTCGAACAATTCCCTCGTAAGGTCGTTCATCTCCACCGGTTCCTTCTTGATCCTCGACAGAACGTCACTCAATGTCTTCGTCTTCTTCTTTTTGTCGAGCTGCTTCTTTTCGTTCGCCTCTTTTGGTTTCTCGCCGGTATCGGTCGTTTTGTGCGGGAACTCTGTCGCTTCGATTGTACCAAATTCTGCTTTGGCTTCGTCTTTCGAATCTATACACTCTACTTCCTTTTGCAGTAAAGGCGGCTTCTCGTCTCTGAGAAGGCGGGCAAATGGAACCGATCCAGTTTCAGATTGAAAGCACGTGACTATGTACTTGGTGGTGTTGCCGTCGACTTGCCACGGTTCTGTTTCTGACTCGCAGTCTTGATGATCCCAAGACCTCCTGGTGTCTAAAACAAACAAGTCTTCGTCCCGCGGAACAATCTTTACCGGACGACCTCGTCTCGACAAAAAAGTGTAGTTTGACGTGGAAAGCAGTTTGGTTCTATCTTCGGAATCAACGGGACGAGTTACGGCGCCAAGGTCCACTTCCGGCCCATCCGCAGATTGATTCCAATTACGATCTTCCTCGTTCACCGGTGATTCGAACATATCGGACAACGAACATGAGAAATGTTCCAGCAGCACATCCAACAGTCCCGGCAAATGTGCCAACCCGAAATAACTTACCTGTAGAATTGTTGAAGATATCGATTAGTACGTAGGCTACGGCGTCCCAAACAATGGAATAAGAAAAGAAGAAGAAAAGAGAGGCGATAGGGGGATGAAACTTACAGAAGAATCATCGTATAACAAAATATTTAGTACATCGAGAGCCCAACAGCTTTCAGCTAATAGGCCCGACCGTAAAGCCATCATAATACGCCAAGCTTCTACCGGTGCGACATCGGCTCGCGTAAGTTTCCGCCGTTTGTAGAGAAGCGGAGTCACTGCTTCCACGCTATCAGGAGGGAATGTCATTTCTCTCTTCGATGTAGGCTGTTGGCTGATCATGGGACTTATGCCAAGCTGATTCTGCAAAGCGAAGTGAGTTTGTGAATTCCTGAGCAAGCACGACAAACAATAGGAAAAGCGAGGGCTAAAATAAAATACCTGATGATTTCCAGGTGCAGGATAAAGGGGGGACGGTTGATTCGAGTAACGATGATCCCACGGCGGAGGAGCATGAGCTATAGCGTTCAAAGTTGGCTGAGGCGTGGTTCTATTTGGTGGTTGACTACCCCATTGTTGACTATTGGGAAGTCCTGGTGAGGGTGTCGAAGAGGCAGACTGTGGTGTTTGCTGTGGGGGCGGTTGCTGTTGTTGCTGTGCTTGAGATTGTGGTGGTTGAGATGGATATTGAACTCTACTATTCCCGCTACTACTATTGTACTGATTAGTTGTATTTGGCCACCCTGCAATTAAATATATACCTTATAGTATACATATACATATATATATATATCCGATATTTTAGTTTGAATATAATTAGAAACGTATACTAGAATTACTTTACCTGGATACGCTGGTCGTTGTTGATTATACTGAGGATACTGTTGGTCTTTGGCAAAATCTGGGTGACGTCTAGGAGGATTCGGACCCGGTGGTGGTGGTGGCATATTCTTATTAGCAGTTGCACTACCTGAGTAGATTGGTGTTCCGCCAGGTGCTCCATATCCGCCCTTTAATATCGAGTCAAATATTTTTCGCAATGGCGCAAGAGAAATTCTTTGCACAACGTCGGTGTGAACGTTGAAAACAAATATGTGCGGAAGATATAAGATATGCGTAATGTCACCTGTTCCTGTCGATAGTAATCCTGTGGGCAAGAATAGGACGAAGCAGCGGAGGGTTGTGAGGGTGAAGAAGGTTGACTGGTAGCTGTTTGTTGGGGTACGGTAGCTGGATGCGCTTGTGGCGCAGTTGGGTAGCTATTACTTCTTGCATTGGGTGGTGTTGCCGCTGGGTAACTGGCAGGCTGTTGACTACTACTATATCTATTATATATATCTTGCCCACTAGCATTGTTCGGTGGCATATTTCCTCCGGGATACCCCCTGTAAAGCACCAAGAAATTACGCTCCAGCATCTCTTTAAACGTCTAATTCGATAAAACTATAGTTCATTTTTTACCTGTCGACATCTGGTACGTAAGATGAATAATGCGACCTCGGTGAATAAGGTTGATTGAATTCTCCCTGCTGTGACAGTGTATTACCTTGGGGCCGAATGTACTGTTCTTGGGGGTAGTTTTGGTAGGAACCTGTGTTCGGGTAACTGCCTTGCTGTATGCCTTGAATGAGAATAAATTATTCCATGAATAAAGCATTGTACAAAAAATATGGAAAAGAGAAAAGAAGAAGGAAAATAGATGATATCGTGTTGCGAAAGGAGAAAAGGATGAGAGAAGTACCTGGGGCCCGCAATGGACCAGGGTGGGGCGCTGCGTTCGACTTCCGAAAAAGGCGTCCCACGCCGTCGTCGAACAGATTCGTGCTATTCTGCCCGCCCTGGTTCAAACCACCTGCCAGAACATATTCTCTCAACCGAAATTCCTTTCACACACTTGTTACGCGCGTTGATAACACATCGTGTACAATATAATCAATATCAATAATAAAGTTGAAAAGCATCGAGATTATTAAGTGGAAGTAGAGTTGTTACCTTGATGCGGAGACGGTGCACTACTCTGGCTCGGTGGCCTCGGTGGTGGAGGTGTGTACTCGGACGAAGGTCCTCCGGGTGTACCACCGGTGTAACCACTCTGATAACTTCCATAACCGTCCATGGAAGCATTACTCGATCCAGCAGCAGGGAAGGAATCTTGTGAATTGGAAGACCCTAGAAATACGCAAACGGAACAATGCACTTGCTGTCCATCTAATTGAAAATAGGGAAACGTTATTCTGCAGAGCTATTTTATAAATGTTTACCTGGTGAGGGTACAGAGGCAGTTCCCTTTGATGCTTTCTTCTTCGAACCAGCTTCAACTTGATTTATGATAGGCTGAGGATCCACACCGCCGCGATCAAAATGACATTCGTACGCCAGCAAGTGCTTCGTATAGTGCTTACGTAGTGTGTACGCCGCGCTACTGCTCGCACCGATGCCTAACAAACCAGCTATATCTTTCCACGTCTTGTTCTTGGTCACCTATAGGAGATAAAAATCAGTTTCACCGTGAGTGTTTGTTAATCTTCTTCCTTAGCAGAGAATCCAAACAGACAAAAATCTGCATCTTGAAAACACAACATAGGAAGAACAAAATACATGTGGGAAAGACATTACGGCGGCTAATCTAAACGAAACGAAATATCGATTTGGCAGAAATAGTCATTGGTGTTTTTTTTCTTTCTTTCCGGTTGTACATATACATATCTCGATTCCTGATCATGCAAATGTGAAAAATGAAACGAATAGACAAGAGTACAATCGAAACGAATTACCGTTATTACATCGATATTAAAAGTTTATCTTCGTTGATTATTAGAATAATTCCATATAGCACCAAGGTTTGTAGATCAGGGCGTTTTCCATACGCGTCGAATGACTACTTTAAGAAAAGACGTGTTAAGCTTCTTGTTTTCCTCATATTTATAAACAGTATATAAGAAAAGGAAAAGCACTAATGGCAAACAATATATAAATCATGCACAATTCAGCGCACACAGAAACAAAGCGTGTTTTACAATCGTATGTGTATATATTGATATACATATACACATATGTATACGCACACACATCGCCGCCGCCACACCACACCATAGATACGTGTGTGTGCATGCGTGCGTGTGCGTATATATACGCATACGTATAAAAATATTTGAAAAATTTGTTGATATAGATTGAAATGCCAGGAAAGAAAACTCGAACGACTGACCGAGTTTTAAATGCTTCTTGGCATGTATCAACGTGTGTACACAATATCGAAAAGAAAAAATATGAAAACACATAGAATCATTGAAAAACTACATAAATACACCGAGGGCTAGATGGAACTACACTGCACCTTGCATACCTCCATGAAGCCCCCCCTCTCTTTCACGTAGAGGTATAGCCGAAATAGGTCGAGGGGGTTCTTGGAGATGGTAGGACAGCTAGTAATTGGTGTTCTTCTTTCTTCCATAAAGTTAACTAATTTGTCCAACCATGTTCTTCGTTCCATTGAATCATCCATTTCGTACAGTTTTGCTAAACTGTCTGGTTTCTGAAATTATCATTAGGAAACTTGTTAACTTAGTCTATAACAAATAATAACAATCGTTATATTTCTCGTACATTTTAATGTACTCATTTTCGAAGGATCTTTGTTTCATATATCATTTCACTTGATCGTGACTATTTTCTAAATGATAAAACCGTATTTATAATTATATTTATATACATATCCTATTGGGTTAGTGTTGCCATAACCCAGAATTTTCATGCAGAAAATGTTACATTTCAAAGATCCTGCCTTCAAAAGTAGTCGATTAAAAGGCAAGTATCGTAAGTGCCATGCAGCTACATAAAGCAAAATAATATGACAGATTCTTGTGAAAGATGTGAACAGTGAGCAATGGGAAATTTCTGTTTTTGTTTGCCAATGTTAACAATGTAGTTATTGTACAACTATTTGGTAGTTACATCGTGACGTTATGTCAAATTATATGAAATACACTGCTTGATAATGCGAATGAAGAATATGGGGGTGCTTCTGTAAAGTTATTATGTTAAAATGATAAAGATAACTTAAAGAATGTAGGACACATTTGCCAAGCAAATATCAGGATTTTGTTTGGATTAAACAAAGCTCGAAGCGTTCAGTGTAAATAGTATTTTGTGCAACAGTATAATAAATACTTATAGTGAATAAACAGTAACCTTAGATCTGTACGGGTCTTGAGGCACATGACTGTTAAATACCTGTAAAATATATAAAATATTGAAAAAATCGGAAAGACTATAGTATACAAACGTTAACCCTGATCGTATATCATTCTTAGAATTTTCATGTAGAAACAATAAAACATGCATATAAAGATATAGATATACATACGAAAGTAGTAAACCGTTATGTGAAATTCTTAAGAATCATATAATCAAATAAAATACATACAGGACTAGCGGGAGTACGTGGCCAACCAGGACTGTTCATATCGGGATATTCTTCGTGTATCGAATTAATACTCGCAGCGCCAGGTGATGGAACTGTGCTCTGTGGTGTAGTAGGATGGCTATGGTACCCTCCCATCATTTCTTTCCGGACCTTTGGTGTAAATGCTGGATCTTCTCCAGATGCTATAGCAAAAGAAATTTGTGCTGTACTTTGAAAACAGAGTATGCATTTTCAATGATCTACACCAACCAGCTGATGCATTGGACAATGTGGATTGCTGGGAACCTTCGTCCAAGGATGTACCATCAGGACCAGTAGTTATTACAGATGTAACAGTACCACTTGAAGTGGAGGTGACATTTATAGCTGATGTACCTACACAAAAGACATATATCGGAGGTAAATTAATGTAACTGCATTTCTATTAATTTGAACAACGGTGAATACCTGAAGCTGTAGTAGTTATGCCGCTATCGTTAGAGGTTTCGGTAGTAAGATCTGCAGAACTGTGGCTGGTTGGGGTTGGTGTTGACGCAGTATGTGAATTGGGAGTAGTACTTGGCGGAGGCATCGGGCTTCCTTCGTGATTTAAAGGTGGTGTTGCAGCAGGAGTGTGCAAGTGCGGCACGGCTGAGCCTGTCGGAGGTGGTTGAGTGCTGACATGATTAGGCGACGGTGGCGGTGGGCCCATTGAACTCGCTGGGGGACCCATATTGCCAATCACAGTCACTCCAGGAGTACCTGGTGGTATCATACCTGTTGTACTACTACCTCCATACACTTGAGGTGGCCCTGGACTAGGAGGCATACCTGGTGGTACACTATTGAATCCCATTTTATGCTGCACAAACAAGAGACACGTCAATTACATCAAAATGTATATAAAGCATTGATAGAATTATAGAAATGTGATTGCCAAACATACTGTATATGGAGGATATTGCACCAAGTTGTTGGGTCTATTTGGAGCTTGATATTGATTGTTAGGTGGTGGTTGCGAATTGGCTGGCGATGGATACCCTTGTGGAAATTGTACATGTGGGCGTGGAGGTGGGTAGGTACCTTGCGCATGATAACCACCAGGCTGTCCTGCAGCCGTACCACCAGCTGCATATCCCATACCACCACCCATTGGATTTATTCCACCAAGGCTTGTTGATCCAGGTCCTGGTTGAACAACACCAGGACCGGTGTTATTCATTTTATAGCTATGCATATGTGGCGAAGGACCCAATGGCTGTTGATATGCTCCTGAAAATATACATTTAGGGTCATATCTTTTCTTTTTTTTACAGCACTGAAACGTAACTAGCAAGGGGGAAACTTAATTTTTTGCTTACCTTGAGTAGTCATAGGAGAATGACTCATTCGTGCTGGTCCACTACCATCCGACTGGCTACTCGACGGACGTGGAGGCATCTGAACGTTTTGTTGGCCTACAAGAAACACAGGTACACTATTCTCTTCGGGAATTAAAAGACAAATTGTAGTCTAGTGCATGATATTAGTGATTTATAATTGTTACGTTTAACGCTGCAAATGAAGAACATAAAATGCACATACCAACAGCAGGGGACATCGAGCGTGAACCTGTAGACCCTGTAGGAGAAGGGGTTGGTCTCATCCCCTGTGAATTTGGTGTTCCTGGACAGGCGGGTCCATTCGAGCTATCGTTACTGTTTTGCCCAGACAATTCCTGGAATATAAAAAACTAGAAACGTATTCCACCAACATTTGGAAATTCAAAACACTTTCAGAAAGACATCAAGCCCAATTCAATCAATTAACATTGTATTTGATATCCCAAAAATTGATTTTCTCTTTGGATTTAAATTATACACGTTTAAAAATGTGACACGATTGTGCCATATAGCATGGATAACATACAATAACTAACATAAAAACAGTAAAATAGACGCTACTCTGGTGTAATATTTTGATCCATGGTATTACTTTTCAATCGATTCGCTCGATTCCATGTCTCATTAACACTACACCGTAAAAACCAGTGTTAGCAAGTCGCGAATAAAATAAACAAATTTATCATTCAAAGTAATCCTCGAAACGGCTCCACTTTTCCAAGACGTAACACATGCTTCCATCGTTCGTTGTCATATTTTAGCCAGGGGAGAACTATTAAATACACTACACACGCGGCACTCGATACTAACTACATACTAATCGTACGATGCAATATAATACGTCATACACACGCGTATGTTGAACGACATCTTTTTGCATGTGCATTCGTATATACACATCTATGCGTAACACATCGTACAGGTCGTGAAATGATACATTGAGAGAGCGCGCGCGTACACTAGAAAAGAGAAGGGGATAGCAGAGGATGGGAAAGAGAAAGAGCGCGAGAAAGAGATAGATAGAGGGAGAAGTAAAGGAACACGGAGGGATAAGCAAAAGATATAGAGATAAATGAACAGGGAGAAGAGATAAACCAGTATGAGAGACAGGCAACGAGAACGACAGGGAGGGACAGGGAGACAGAGAGAGATCAAGCGATTGAGGCGGACAGAGAGAGGAGAGCGGGACGGAAGAAGAGAATGAAAGAAAAAAGTACATCATTACACCTACCAAGCAGTGGACAGTTCATCCGTACAGAAGACGATTAGAGACTTCCTCGGATGTATCACGGAACGTATAGTATATATTGTGTTGAACACAAGGACTCTCGGCATGACGCGAGAATCGAAGGAGAGGCGTTACCCCGCGCACTACGACGACAAAACCCACCGTAGACTTGTATGTTCCCCGTACGATTTTCACATGTTTACGGGAATCTCGTGTAACAACGACACACTGTATTTCATCATGTGTAATCAAGAGAATCAGTGGCTTTATAGAACCACATGAGAACGGGCATAATCTCGTCTGTCGCTATAGTACTGCTGCTAGTTCACCGTGTGCTTCGTCCGACCATCGCATGTTGTGTCAATAAGTTTCTGTGTTTCGTATCGCAGGGGCAACCCTTCAATACAGTTCTAAATTGGTTACGTTCGATCGTCAAGATCGCGAATATGACAGGTTAGAATCGGACGGGTGATCGTCTACGTACGTGTACGTGGCTGGGAGTAACTAAAAACGTGATTCTTTTTATCGAGTGTTCCGTGACTTCGGTTTACAGATTTCGCGTCTAGCTGCTCGTTGGAGGGCGTTCTTTCGTGGCGCGGCAAGCGTTCGGAAAGCATCGGCAATTTCCGTCGCTCTTCGACGAAGAGTACCCGTGTGCTCCAAAAACCCCGAGAGAGTACGCGAGAAAGAAAACTACTCTAAAGTCAAATTATGAAGAATAAATGTTTTTCTAGCTAAATAAATTCAATGAAAATCCTACTTACTAATCCAACACCATTTAAAAATCTTCACTTCTATTACAGCAGGTTTATTAATCGTGATTGCATATTGTAATTCGTAAAACAAAATAGCAATTACTAAACATTAGCGAAATTTTTGAAATCTATCTGTTGTCTGGACGCCCTTTACACAAAACTTAGTGGAAATATTGCACACACATTTCTTTGTCTTGCAAAATGTGCAAGAGAAAAATTGCGGATAAACTTATGCGTCTGAATGATGATGGCCACATTATGTAATATTTTTTATCTGTGATGCTGTAACATCGGTATCGCAACAGAGAAGATTAAATGACACGACAATAATCACTTCGAGTTAGAATCTACGATACATTCAAATTACCTAGAGTAAATTTAACGACAGCCAACAACAATTTACAACAGCATTAAATTCGTTACAACTAAGCAATTTGTATGTATTGGAAAAATGATAAACGTTAAATGCAGACAAGAACATCGACTAATGCTGCAAATCGTTACAAACAACTGTTCCTTGAAAGTTTAAAATATTCGCCGCCTTTTAGCCGTGTCATGGGAATACGAGAAGTTCGATAGCATGTCGCAGAGTGACAGTTGCATGATCTAACGAACCGAATATAGCTGAACGATATAAAACGTCAGACGTGGTGGGAGAGAACTACTACGAATACTCAGTTTCCCCCCAAGCAGCGATTTGAACGAATCGCTCACTCGCTTTTGCTCGATTCTATGCTCAGGTAACCTGTATTACACATGCCTCTCATACTAACCCGCCCATCTATATTGGAAGAAGCGAGAGATCGAATATATCGAGGGAGGGAAACATGAATGCACATATGCGCCTGCGATGCATGCGTTTGAAAAGGACAGATACGCAGGAAGGGTGGGAGAGAAAAGGGTGGGAGCAAGAGGGAGAGAAGGAGGGGAGGGGAAGTCGCTAATATCTGGGGCTCCAGCGGCCGCGCAACTCGCGCCCTAATCGAACTCTACAAGTCGCTTATTCTCCATCCCCACTTCCAACACCCTGCCCCTCCTACAAGTAGGCAACCAATACTCGAGAGGTCTCCCTTTCGCTCACTCATGCTTGCTCTTTTCACGAGACAAGTATTGAAGTACTCCCGTCCACTGTATCCAAGATCAAATGGCACTTTATGCAACGTGAAATTAGAATTGCTTTGCAATGCCGATTATCGTTCTTCCACGTAAGAACCACCGCCTTTTGTTTCGATTCTTTCATTTTTAATGAACCAGATTTAGCCAATCGTAACACATACACAAAATAACAATAACACGTGCAAACACGTGCATTTGTGCGCATGTGCTTCATAATTAAGATCAAAATAAATCTTCGCTGGTGACAGAGTCGCGAAATTCAGAAATTCACTTAGCTAAGCGTTAATTTTGTCGTGGAACATTTAAATACTGGTAAAGAAGAATTTAGCGCAAGATATGGCGATACGTTATGATTGACATTAACGGTTGATAATCCTCAGGCATGCTATTGTTTGTACAATTTTCCAGGATATTTATTACTTATTAAAAATTTCCAACACTCACCCCTGAGTCTATTCCTTGAGTATTTGGGGTAGTTGATCTTTGTTGCAAGTTGTGGAAACTCTGTAAACAAAGGAGCAATTTGTTGTACATTTTGGGTGTACATGTCCAATTAAAAGTAACTAAAGATCTATGTCATTTTTGTGTCACACTCCTACAATATTACTTTAGATTTATCAGGTTTCTTTTTTATACAATCTTAGTTGTAAACAAGGTATTTTTAGTTTGCTTTTGTTCTATCCATACATGCACATATGAAAAAAAAAACGCGAAAGATATTGTAAGCTCTGTGTAGATGCATACTTTGTTAGTACTGTGGAATTCTTCAGCATACAAAATTTAACCGACATGTTAAAAGTATAATATATATATATATATATATATGTAACACACCTGAGATTGGCCAGTTGATTGTGGTTGTGGAGATGCAGAAGGTGGTGGTGCAGGAGACTGAGAAAGAGCACGTTGCGGAGATTGGCTGGAAGGATTAGCTTGATTGGCTGGTGGTGGTTGTGGATTCGGCGGTCCACCTTGATTCCATCCTCTTTGTTCTGTGTATAGACTGGAAGGATGGCTTGTTTGCGTTGTATATGAATTTAGCTGAAAAGTACAAGAAGTTAGTTAGTATGAGTAAGCAATTTTTGTATGTTCTTTTGACATATAATTATACGATGCTTACCTGGTGATGACTATACGGGGCATGAGGTCTTGTCGGAGAAGAGTATCGCTGCGTATACTGTTGATATGGCATAGGAGTTGGAGAACTTGGTCCCCCAGGTCCTGCGTGTAGTCTTGGTGACCCCTATTTATTATAAAAGTTATTTAATTATATAGATACCGAAACATTACATTATATATTAGTTAAAGTGCACATAAATGATTCAAACTAATGGTATTAAGTACTAACTGAGTTGAAAGCATGATTTATATTTTTTGTATGACAAAATTTAATGCATAGATCCAAAGATATATAGATTCATGGATATAGATTTTATATTTACCGTCTGTGGAGGTCTTTGTCCAGGTTGGGGATAAACTGGAGGGACAACGGGAGGTCGCTGAATGGGCCAGGGTTGCTGATACGGTTCTGGTCCCATTCCAGGATAGTTCCCATGAAACCGATGCACAGGTGTAGACGCTTGTAGTAGTTGGTTTAACGTGGGTGTTGGACCAGTTGCTTGCGATATACTTTGCCCCGATAGAAACCTTGGTTGTCCTGGGAAACTGCTAGGTGTAGCTCCAACATATGCCAATCGTGACTCAATCTTGGAAGCTGCGTAATGCTCCTCCATTTCTGCACGATGAACTCTTTCACTTTCATGTATTAAGTGTTTACCATGATAATCCAACTGTTTCCCAGGAAAGTCTCCATGCTTTCCCACATATTCTGGTATCTGCTTGCCTGGATAATCGGTCAACGACTTGGAGGGAAATTCGTTTGATTTGTTGGTATACTCCTCCGGGTAATCGCGTATAACGTTCGACGTGAACGGATGTCCGGGATGGTTTGGATGCCCGGGCGCATCGAGAGGCTCTTGTTTGCCGATAGATTCTTGAGGAGCTTGACCAGCCTCTCTAGGTGATTTTACTTCACCGGCAGTGTGTCCACCAATGTCCTCGCGGTATTGACTCATCTCGAAACCCGTGTCCCCGCCGCGATTCACATATTTAAGCAGCTGGGCCGCGCCCCGGGGCACTTTATCACCCGGCTCTGGATCCAGCTGCTGCTTCGTATTAACACTAGCACTATTCCCACCGACTTGCGGACGTTTCTGTGCACATTTCACGGACTCGTTCAGCTTCACATCGTTTTGTTGGCTCTCGGCTTGCGTCGCAGCCATGTTCTCTCCTCACGGAGCCATCGTCGTCTCATAAACTGGCCAATCGCGGGACCTCGTGTGTCTCGCGTACTATGTACTCGAAATCGAAATCCTTT
The DNA here is from genome assembly GCA_963667235.1 of Nomada lathburiana. Lineage (NCBI taxonomy): Eukaryota > Metazoa > Arthropoda > Insecta > Hymenoptera > Apidae > Nomada > Nomada lathburiana. The sequence continues at coordinate 12,684,991 of OY763906.1, forward strand.
TTTGTTGAATCTCTCCTATTGTACTCAACTCTTTCCACCACATCCTCAGTCAGACTAGCGAGGGCTAAGCACCGTACTAACAATTTTTGCTTCCTGCCGTTTTCAAAGTAGAAGGAACCAAAAAAAAACTCATACACGAACGTCAAAAGCAGCGTCGCATGTATTACGCCATCTTGTGGCTATACCACGAATCAGCGTTGGTAAGTTCACGTTTACAATCGCCGACTCTTCCCTAGTCAGTCTCATCGAATTTCCTACGAAGCAATTTACCTCCAATGAAAATTGATTTTAAACCTAGGCCGTCCGAAACATTGACCAACGATTTACACACCTTTCTTATTTATCTTTGGAAATTAATTACATGCTTCTGTAATAAAACTATTTCTATTTCGCAATGATATGTATCTTCTCATAAATAATATATATTATTACACCATTGCCTCTTAGAAAAATGAAATTGTAACAAATATATACAATTAATCATTTTATTCAATGCTATGCACCTGTTGTACTTTCCATACTTTCCGAAAATCTAAGCAGGAAATATGCAAACACGTTACAATATTAACATTTCAGATTTACAATTAGATGCGGTTGTTTATCGCTATAATTTTATTTTCAATTTTCATATTAAAATAATGTCAGATAAAAATGTATTCGTACCGTAATCATCACTGTGCTTCATTATTGCAGCTCGCCTATCATTGCAATTAATATAAAAATAAGCATCTGAAAAGAGAAAAACACATAATATTAGCTTTTGTTGTAATGTTAGATGCAACACTAATTTAAACTATACAAATATCTGTGTCATATAAAATCACTACCGCATTACTGATTTGTAGCTTGCAACTTTGATAACAGTAATACCAATGCCATATCTTGTATTGTTATAGAATTTTTCAATTATAAAAATCTTTTAAAAGATCCCTACGACTAAAACCAAAACTAAATTGGAAAAACCGTGAACATCAAAAAGGGCAATTTGAAACTTAAAGTTTATTTATATTATAACTGACAGATAAATAAAAATATGGCGCTTTTTGTAGTTTACTACTGACGATAGGCAGAGTACAGTGTAATGTTAATTTTGAGAAGAAATTCACTTGTAGATGAAAAAGCGAAATTTCGATAAGAGTAGCGTCTGAAATGTAAAGTATCAAGAGTTTGGTACTGTACAAATGGATCGGTATTAATAATTATACGTGTATTCTTATCGCATACATGTGTTACTATGTACACATGCCTACGTGGTATTTGAATCCTACGTGGCAATTATCATCAGCAATTATTGTTTCTATCATTCTTTCCGCGCATCGATATGTAGAATTTAGGTATGTATTTCATCTTTTGTTATTAAGTACTTATAAAAGATTTTCCGAGCGGCTACCAAAATTTGTCTTTTCGTGGATTTCACTATGCTTTCGTGAAATGATTTGAAAATTTCTTTCACCAATTAAAAAGTTTGAATACTGTTTCCACTTTTTTTCAAGGAAAATCTCCATTCTATATGCATGTATTAATCGTTATACCGAATCGTGAAATATATATATATAGATATAGTTGAAAATAGCATCAACATTACTGTACAATTGTTGGACACCCCTTCTACGAAATTAAAATATTATGTTCCAATTACAAACGTAATGGTTTTTACAGAAGCAAGTTTATACATATAAGTGTGTTGCTATGAGCACATTATAACTCAAACATTACTGGGTAATGCAACAAAAAAGAAAGAAATTAGGAACAATGAGGGCTGTAATTCTTGTTGGTGGATATGGAACTAGATTAAGACCACTTACATTGAGTCGACCGAAGCCATTGGTCGAGTTTGCTAATAAACCAATGCTTCTGCACCAAATAGAAGCTCTGGTATGCTGCATTTAATTCTCTAATGCATTATTGTTTATTTGAGTTATTGGATATGATTTGGATTCTAGGTAGAGACAAATGTAACAGAAGTAATATTAGCAGTGTCTTACCGTGCAGAAGAAATGGAAAGAGATTTAGGTGAAGAAGCTAAAAAGTTGGGAGTACGTTTAATTTTCTCACACGAACCAGAACCACTTGGCACTGCAGGACCACTTGCTCTTGTACAAGATCTGTTATATTCAGGAGATGAACCATTCTTTGTTTTAAATTCTGATATCATTTGCGATTTTCCATTCAAACGACTTTTGGAATTCCATAAGAATCATGGCAGGGAAGGAACCATAATCGTAACCAAGGTGGAAGAACCTTCAAAGTATGGTGTAGTTGTGTACGGCAATGATGGAAAAATAGAAAGCTTTGTAGAAAAGCCACAAGAGTTTATATCAAATAAAATAAATGCAGGTACCGTGCCTTCAGAATTTTTTCAGGAACTAATTGGTCTTTGGATAACTACATTCACGAATTACTACATCTTTATAGGTATGTACATTTTTAACCCAAGTGTCTTAAAAAGAATAGAATTGAAGCCTACAAGTATAGAAAAAGAAGTCTTCCCACATATGGCTCGGGATGGTGAACTATATGCAATGGAATTGACCGGATTTTGGATGGATGTAGGACAGCCAAAAGATTTCCTTAAAGGTATACAATTTATGGCATTTTTATTTATGTATATATTTATATTTATATTTCGTTCGTATAGGAATGAGTATGTACCTGACATCTCTAAGGCAGAAGTCTCCAGAGAAGTTATTCTCTGGTCCAGGTGTTGTTGGAAATGTTTTAATAGATGAGACAGCAAAAATTGGCAAAGATTGCCGATTAGGGCCTAATGTTACAATCGGTCCTGGCGTTGTACTATCCGATGGATGTTGCATTAAACGAAGTACTATTCTCAAAGCAGCTGTAATAAAAGAGCATGCATGGCTAGATGGGTAAATTTGAAAACGAATTGTTAATTTTGTTTTATTATATTCAAATCTTTATATATACCTACAATACGTTACGACAGGTGTATCGTTGGATGGAGAAGTGTCGTAGGACGCTGGGTGCGAATGGAAGGCACAACTGTACTTGGCGAGGACGTAATTGTTAAAGACGAGTTATATATAAATGGAGGCCAGGTTTTACCTCACAAGAATATTTCCAGTTCTGTTCCAGAACCGCAAATAATCATGTGACAATAAAGTACACGTCGAGTCTAATGAGTGCCCGAACTTCGAGGCATTCTATAAATAAAACATAATTTTAATCGTATGTAAATTAGTATTCAATGTACATTGATTTATATCATTTTTACATTTACAATTTAAATGAGCTTTATTGGTAGTCCTCGAACTACTATCGCAGCCGCAGTCATATATTGAGAACAGACATCTTTGGACCTTGCTACTGCTCTCAACATCTCAGGTTCTATTGGCACATTTTGCGTGCTTTTTGATGGATTTTTTTGAAATCCTAATTTTCAAAAGTATGTATATATATATATAAAGAAAAAAATAAATAAAGTGATTTGTGAAAAAATACAAACGATGCTTTGCAATTTTTGTATACTAACTTAGAGTGCCCGCACACCACATGTTCATATCGACATCGGCCCATGGTTTATTTAATGGAGATGGAATCCAATTACTAATGAAATTTGTGGTCATTTTATCTATATCAGCGTCCGTTACCTCCCATAACATACCGAGCACACAAGGACTAAGAATAAAATGTAAAATATCGGTTTTATCGTTCAATTAATACTATCGATAGAAATTGTTGTTTACCTGCTTGCTATTAAGTACTGATTCGAAACCCCATATGGAGGATAACGCCCCCCTACTGTAAGTAATTTAACGCTGCTACAACCAAACAATAAAACAATTGATTTCACTTTAAGCTTTTCAATTTGTTCTCCTGATAAATACTGTATTCCATTGCCGTGGCCATTATACCTATTACAAAACTACATTATATACTTATAGTATATGTATAAAAGAAAAAACACGTAAAATAAACATACATTAATATGTCATAATTAATTAATGCATCTTCAAAGAGTTTTTCGTCTGGTTCAACATTGTACAAAGTTTTCCAGTTTGGTAACCAATATTTAATAAACAATCTCATACGTTTCTCCATTTTCACCAAATTACCCGAAGGATTGACTATACATGTGCCCATATCATTTTTTACTCTAATTACTTTACATCCATTTTCGATTGTACTTTCATGTTCTTTAAATAGGGCGTAAGCAATGTGTAGCGACGGAAAACGAGTAACTGGATGAGATTTTAAAATTTCCATGGATTCAAAAGGCATATAATCTATATGCTGTAAAGTAACGAGAAATGTATACAAATTTAGAATTCTTTATACTCTGTGTTACAATAAGCAAGAGATCGTATTTACTTCGTCAATAATCAAGACCAATGTTTTTCTAGTTGCATCTTTTAATTCTTGTATGCATGGTAGTTTCCCATATATGGACAGTATTATATTGTCCGCAAGTTTCTCATCATCAGAAAGTACATACTTTACAGCATGCGCAATCTCCTCTCTTGTCAGAAAACATGCAGCTAATGCTACTTTCTTTAACAACCATTTAGATCTTTTTGATATGTTCCTCCTGTAATATATAATAGTGCTAAATTGCATAGTCAACAAAAAAGATAAAACGATTGTTAATTCGAAAATTACGTACGATTTTTTGTAGTCAGATATAAGTTTATCAATCATTTGTACAATATCTCTCACTAGATCATCTTTATCTATTGGATCTGCCATAAACAATACTCTCCATTCTCTTAGCCATGTATTTTCTAAAGCTTGTATAGCAATCTTAAATATATTTACATTCATATAGATTTACATCCGCACGCATGCATACACATGTATATATATATACAAAAATATAAACGAATACCTTCATGTTTGCATTTTGCCTTTCCCTCATTTTCCAATACAATTCATTATCTGAATAAGTAGCTTCAAGTTCCGATCTATTATTGGAGAGTAATTTTTGTATTTCATGACAAATGTCATAAGAAGAATGCATCATAGGCTTGGGAAGTGTTATACATATTGGTTCCGTTGCTTTAGTACCAGTTGGTAGAGCAGTGATATGTATATTGTGCATTGTACTTGATATACCTTTGCTAATCTCAGGAATATTTGGAGACTTGTATTGGACTGTAATTTGTATCGTGTACCATTCTAAATAAAGAAAACATAGAATCACATTAAACCAATATATAATGTAAGTTAATTATTTTCTGTAAGACCAACTTGTACTATTTCACCTTTGGGCAAATCGTAAAGCTTCGCTTTTAAATTGTCAATGCTGTGCGCGTCCCTTGTGTTAAATCCTACATACGAAGATTTTAGTCCACAAGTTTGTTGCGCATTTAAAATTGATTCCCTCATTTTTGTTTTAACAGATCTGTGGACTATTTGTTGCCTGAGTATCACTGCGTGCGACTCGATTAAGTGATATATAGCTTCAAATTCATTTCCGATCTATGAACACATTTATAAATAAATAAATTGATTTCATATTATTCGAATAAAAATATTGCTGGACAATACTGATACTACCTTCAAGTAGCAAACCGCCAATATTTTATTGAGATTCGCATATTCGATGCTTCCTATGTTGCATCGTATATTGGCCAGCAATTTTTCAATATCTTTTTGCACATCTTCCGTACAACTAGCTTTATTAATATTTGATATTTCCTTGGATTCATCGTTATTTAAATGACACTCACGTAAAATCCAAAGGATTTCCTCCATATTAATAATCTTAATTAACTTTTTTCATGATTATGTACTTAATTTTACACGCTTTCACAGTACACGACACTTATTGCGACGCGACTGTTGTTCCAAAGAGTTCAAATTCAAATCTATATACACAATCTTATAGCTCTAACGATAAGATGCCAACAGGTTAGAAAATGGTATCTTATTGTAATAGAGCAACAATTAATTCTCTTTTCTAAAGAGATAATTATATTTATTTATCGTACGTTAGATTTTCAAATACGCTAAGATCGAGTTGTGCTTTGCGCTCGAAAATAAAATATTTTATTAAACACAGTATGCACGAAGAAACGCAAATAAAGAATTCAAATCTCAGATGGCGCGCGAACCTAATATGAATATGAATTAGATGAAATATGGCTGCCGCAAAAAACGTTATTTAAATATTATTTATAAATATATAGAATTTTGCGTCAATAATATTTTTTAATTTCTGATTTATATATTTACGTTGGTAGTACAAAATTGATGTAAATACATGATGTCAAAATACATAAATTTTCTTATCCTTTCGTCAAGTATATAAATTTTGGAACTGCATATTCTATTTATGTAGATAAACGTAATACCTAAATGTATGTAGATTTATTAAAAACCTATGTAAATATTTCTAGCACTGGAATTCGATATAAAATTTCTAAAATAATGTTAACAATTGTTTAAATTTAAAGTACCCTATTAAATCACAGAAAATTAAAAAGTACATCCTCACGGTGGTTTGAAGGCAATATAATTTGAAGATTTGAAGACGATTTTTAATAGAGATATCATTGCAGTCATTATTTCAATATGCAAGGGCCTTCGAATGTTTGGCCTTTTGTGTGACTCAAATTTTCTCCCGCATATGATAATAAAGGAGATATTTCAACATTGTTTAAGACAGATGTAGCTCCAGCGTTTAGTAACCATTTCTTATGGAGTTTAAGGACATCATTCCGAGCAGAACCTGGACAATCCTGTCCGGCGGAGTTTGCGTTCTTAAGAGGACTAAAATCTTCTTCGCGAATTCCTTCCCAGACTGTTAGCTGTTTCGCAAACTTGAACACATCGAATACGAATTTTTCAATTTTAATGCCGTTTGGAGATGCTGGTAAAATTCTATTTCCATCGTCATCGATGTAAGGAATTTTCTTGTTCGCAGCGTGGAGTGCCATTTCTTGTTCATGCACGTTAGCAACAGTACGTAGGAAATCTACAGTGAAGTAGTGGTTACATATATTGGCGGCGTTATATATTAACTGGCCGTCAGCCGAACGTAATTCTGCAGTTTCCTTCGAAATTTCACTGTACTCTACAACTTGATAGATGCTGTCAACCTAGATTGAAACGTCAAATAATAATTGAGGTAATACTTTTATAAGCAACAAAGTAAACTCATATATTTCAACTAATTATATTTTATAAACATACTTTGCACACAATGCCTACTGGTTCGCACGATGAAGATTTCTCTACGACCTTGACTCCGCAATCAGTAGAAGTAGATAAACAGTATCCTATAAAAATAGGATCTGCTACTTTTATCAAGATGTTATCAACCGAATGAACATGGACACTACGTATATCACGACGAGCCATATCATCCAATATTCCTTGTACCCGTAGTGCTTTGTACAATCCTCCATTTCCATCTGGTGCCTTTGAAATTTTATGTTTCTCATCCAAAATAATTTTACCATTTAATGAAAAGCATGGTAGCATGCCCTGTTTAAAGGCTTTAACGTTTTCTTCCTTCAGATTAAAATAATTATGTTTGTGCAGAAAAGCAACAGTTATATCATGAGTTGCTTCACTGGTCAAGATGTACCTAAGAGAAACAAATTATTGATCATTTTATTTCAATTATGAACAGTTAACTAGTTGATGTATTAAAAAACCATACGTACCAACTTATTTCTCCCTTTTTACCGCATTCTTCTTCTGCCATCTGTTGTAAACGTAATATCCTTTCAGCCTGCAGTTGAAAAAGAGTTTTGCCAGAGGGCAATCCAACATTGTACATGCCCTTAGGATAAGATACACCCAATCTGGTACCTTGACCACCAGCCATCAGCAATACAGCTACTTTTCCATCAGCTATTTCCTGTAGTCCTAATTTTTCATATATCCTTAGTTGATCCGCTGTTGCTGTTCTAATGGATGCAATACACTCTTTAGGAATAGGAGACACTTTATCATCTAGCATACCCTGCTGCATACTAGAAGTAGAATGCAGTGCTCTCTGGAAATATGTTGACGCTTCGACAAGATCCAATTCGGATACATCCCGATACAGCAGGTTCCTCTCCTTCTCTGACAGTTGATCCCAGAATTTCAACAGATGTTCTTGGCCACAGTCAGCCAGTTGTCCCATAACAGATTCCATATTTTCCCGCTTTTTGTTTGACAGCCGCGAATGCAGTAACGATAACGGTAAGTACGTGTATCACGTTATCACGACGATGTTATCAAGAACAGTGGACAGACTATATAACGTACGTGTTTGTTTTATATCTCTACTCGGCCATGAGTGAGAATAAATTGAAATGAAGCAACAGGTATGTATGTCGACTGGAGCCGTAACCTAGCCGAATTCATAGGTGGAACGGCGATCGCCTTCACTTTCACGATTCCACGTAGCACGTTCGGCTCGATTTCTCTTATCGGCCCCTCTCACCCTTCCAGCCACTCTGGCAATTCTCCTTTCCTTTTCCAGCATATTTTGTTCCTACTGTCGTACTATTCCGGCCGTGAAAGATCATGTTTATTTCTCTTCCAGGCTCGATCGTACGACGAGACCGTAACCTTTTCATTCGATACGGTATTACCGTACCCAGTACGTACTCGTCTACCGTTATGCTGCGATTGAGGAAAGGTTACACTCATTGACGATTTTACAAAAGAAACGAACACGTATCATCGATACAAGTTGGTGACGAAAAGTGGAGGAATGCGGGACCGAACACGTAACCTTGCATTCCGAACATGTCAAACTAAAATATTTGGAGACACGAGACGTGCCATTATGCACTCACGAAGATGCTAATGTTTGCATATGTGCTATGTATAATGTATATACGGCAAGCGACAATATATGTAGTTCAATTCCTTTTTGCCTGAAAGTATTGGAATTTAAGATTAGACTGTAGAAACAATGTTTTGATTTTATCGTTGCATAAATTGTTTCATATTTAGTACTTAATTCATTCGTCTAGGTACGTATAGAATTTTTTCACGGGAACAAAAGATTCACGGGTAATTATTCAGATTTATGTATGGTCGATTTTGGAGATATTTCTTTATAAATAAAAAAAATTGTGATAGAAATTTATCATACATCTACGAATTCTTTTGGTTGAGTAGTTCATTACCTGATTACCGGCGTGCGCATGCGTATGTAACAATTAGAAGTGTTTAAATAGATCACACTATGTACACTATTTATACGAGGAAATATTCAGGCACATTAATACCTACCAGGTTTTTCATCTACAAGTGATGATAATTTCATTTGACTAATGTTGCATGATGAAAAGAAATTTGCAGATAAACAATAATCGCAATATGTACTACACCTTTGTATCACATTTGCTAGGAATTAGAAATCATGCTGCGAAATTACTTACAATTTAATCAACCAAATTCTCGTTAATTCGGTCTATTCGTGGGTTCATTTCGTAGCAGGTTCTACGCAGTATTCTTCTTTATTTTTTATTGCATAAAAATGTATATTAATACAGAGGCAAAGTTGTATGTTATACACTACGGATATAAAGGTATGTGGCCACGTTTTACGCAATATAAAATTTTCAAATGTATCGCCAATCAAGTATTAGTAATAGATCGCAACCTACGGTGGCGCTTCGAATTCTCTGTCAGAACTGAATGCATACAGAAGTGATCTCAATAGTTCGTTTAAGTTACATGCGTGTTTGCTTGTGACTTACGAAGAGACATCATGCCGTACCTGCCTAAATAACGTTTTTGGTAATGCTGCAGCGATATTATAGCTGTAATAATAAGTTATGTGTAGTGATGTGATATGTCTGCACGTTCATGATAAAGTACCCGCCCTTTGTAAATGTATTTCGGTGAGTTACATTTATGCTTGCTTCAATTTACATTCTGTTAGTATTGCTGACTCGAAGTATTTTTTCAAAAATTCGTCATCAATTGTCATACAAACTACAAGATCAATTAGTCTGTTTGTCGTGACAACTATCGCATACTATCGTACGGTCAAGTCCCCTTTTTATTAGAAACAAATTGTAACGATACACTTAACTAGGTTTTAAAAATCTCACACATTTATTTGTATGTCATTATTTTTTTAATATTCGTCTGTTCTCCTTTTATTTATGATTTAGATAGGTTAGGAACAACGTCCTTGAGTTTCTTTCAACGTTATTCAAGTTAAATTGCTCATAAAACTGATACCCTTCATTTAAAATAATCAATTCTAAGCAGAGGTTAGAGATATGCATACGCTTTTTTTTTATATATACATGTGTATATAAAATACGTTTACATTTCCCACAGGAATATTATAGGAATAAGATGTTTCAGAACCCCGTATATTTTTCTGAAAATGTAAAATGTTCATACTTTAACAAATTCTATCAAAAGAAATCAGCTTTTCCAAATGAGACAATGATTTCCTATAAACTTATATTTAATATGTTTAGGTGCCAGGTGCCTAGAAAGCAGCTGGCAAGATGGGCAAGCTGTTGTCCAAGATCTTTGGCAACAAGGAGATGCGAATTCTTATGCTAGGTTTGGATGCTGCTGGGAAGACTAGTATCCTTCTTATATAGAACATTACAAAAAAAAATAAACGATTATCTGAAAAAGCTTTTGACAAATTGGAACGTTTTCTTTGTAGTATAATGTTTCCTTAATTTCATATCAGCAATATTATATAAACTTAAATTAGGACAGTCTGTTACAACAATACCGACTGTTGGATTCAATGTAGAAACAGTTACCTATAAAAATGTTAAGTTCAATGTTTGGGTAAGCACTAATCATTGAAATCTTTTGAACATAACATTCCAATCGTTTCTAGGTTATTAATAACATTTCATTACTGCATTAGGATGTTGGCGGACAAGATAAAATACGCCCACTTTGGCGTCATTATTATACTGGAACACAAGGACTTATTTTTGTAGTAGATTGTGCAGACAGAGATCGAATAGACGAGGCACGGCAGGAGCTCCATCGAATTATAAATGATAGGGAAATGCGAGATGCTATTATTCTAATTTTTGCAAATAAGCAAGATCTTCCAGATGGTATAAATCGATGCATTTTTCAAGTTCTAGATAATAATCGTGTATCTGTATCGTACAAATAGTCGTTCTTTTTTTCCTTTAGCAATGAAACCACATGAAATACAAGAGAAACTGGGTTTAACTAGGATACGAGACAGAAATTGGTATGTTCAACCATCATGTGCCACAACTGGAGATGGGCTTTACGAAGGCCTCACATGGTTGACCAGTAATCATAAATTATGAACAAATATTTATTTTTCTTCAATTAGCCACATACCGAGAATGTACGTTTGCTTTGTATTTTCATTTTTATTTATCACGTAGAGGCTCCGTAATTGATAATTAAGGTCTATAAAAGAGAGGAAGTCACATCAGGCGTACGACAGCAAACATACAGTAACCATTATTGACAGATGGTGCGTTTCAGTAATATTAATACTATATAAATAGAAATTTATCAAAGTACCAAAAGATTTAGACTTTGTTACTACCTGTTTATTGAAGACAGTGAAAATATTTAATACAATATTATTGATTAGATTATCTGATTCAGCATTTTACTATAATTTATATATACGTATATAAATATGAATATTCGGATGCGTATCGCATTACGGGATGCTAATTATAAGAGAATACAAAAATTCTAACAACTATTTCATATAACGGTTGTCTATGCAGTTTGAAATTGTCGTTTAATGCAGTGACTAATTTCAAGTATTTTGTCCACAAGAATGGATGGTTCATTTTTCACTGGTTGTTGTCAATGCTACGTAATATGTATCACACATAATATTCATATGCATAATCCCACTGATATATCGTGAGTAAACATTGAAAGCACTTACATTAATGACTTTATACAGCACGGAGGTATTCATTGATAAATTTTCACTATCAATCTTGTACATTAAAAGTATTCGTGCTATTGTTCGTATCTCTCCTTTGATGGTTGTCTTCCAATTGGTTCACATATTCATGCATATAACATACTTTCAGAATGAAAAAAAAGATACCGATAATGTTGTATATTTCTTAGTGCTGAATTTTAATTTAAACGCATTACATGTATAAACATACACTTCGATATAAGGGGTTGTTCTGTACGCACAAATGAAAAACTATGGGGTTTGATAATACGAGCTCAAAAAAGAAAAAAATTGAAAAAGAAAAAGAGAGAAAATAGAAACAATGTTACAAATAACGTAACAGCATTGAGTCTGCCAATATTTTTTACTAGTTAAGTGATCGAATAGCGCAAAAGTAGAGAAGTAGATCACAAGAAAAAGAGTTAGACAGTGTTTTATGTGCGTTAAATTTCATTTCTCTTTTATAATAACGCATAGAATAAGAGCGACAAACGTATTTATCGATATTCGCGATTAATTGAACAGAAAAAGAGATTCAACGTTATTCAATTTCTTCGTTCCCTTCGAGCTTTATCATTGCATAGTGACTAAAACGGAGTAACGTTAATACGTTGCCCCTTCGCTCTATTTCTATATCAATATTTTATTTGCATTCCACGATTATATTAAGATACTAGGATTTTAACGAATTGTATTACTTTACATAAAACCGCAGTAACGATTAGTACAGGTATAAGCTTGTCAGATTCTTTTTCTCGGCATCCGTACCATTAATGTTAAGTGTCGTATTTGATGAGAACCAACTGACGTGCAAAGTAAATTAGCGCTTATGTTTAATAGCCAAAAACCGGCTTTGGAAAGGAATAGTAAGCTGTTTTTGCGGTGTGTACTGGTATGGAGTAGTGCTCTGTGGCTATACATGTATACATATTATTAATTTGTTCATGTAAAAAAAATTTATGATGTTGTGTCATATTTGTTTATCTTAGTTGTCATTTGCAGGCAAACGGTATGTAGCAATTGCAACTGGAGTAACTTTGTTCGAAGGCAATCATTATTTGCAAACTACACTTTAATACAATGAGGGCGAAAATAAATTTTTGCAATAAAGTTTATTCGAATGAAATACATACTTATAATAGAACTGATATCGAATATTAATGTTTTCTAATCATAGAGTGCGCACTTCATTAGCAACGTGTATAACACTTGAAATGAAATGAATCCTACACACGAATGATAATTAATTTGAAATTAATATTTTTACTCATTCTTTTTAATAGCAAAGCGAATTTCAACCCATAGCAATATAGTTATTCGTTATCTGCTCAGCGCGATATGACAAAAGCATTTATAGTCAAGATATCTATATTACTTTAAAAAGAGAACAAAGTAAGTGGAAAGAAAAAGAAACGGGACGTATGAATATTTCATTATTTTTAAAGCATACATTTTAACACATTACTAGTGAATAACATTGTCGAAACAGATTCATTGTCACAATAAGCATTTGGTATCATCATATCCACTGTTTAATACCTCCTATATTTTTCAACAATTTGTTTTAACAGGGGCCATTCAGAATGCAGGGCTCGATATAAAACGCTTTGGAGTATGGAAGAAATTAGTTACTTCAATAACACTACCAACGTTTCTCAATATTTATACTTTATGGATTGTATTTTATATTTCATAATATTAGCTAAAGATTCGAGAACAGTATTTCCTACATAATTCATTTTTTAAAATGAACGAACATGTAATTTAGAAATCTTTACTGTGTTTTTATATAGGTGCAACTAATTTCATAATAATAATAATGATAGTACGGTCCACAAAGTTTAAAAAAATACAGAAACGCTGACATATACTATTAGCCAGAGAATTCTCGATGCACCAATGATTACTTTCATGATTAGCCAAATCATCGAAATACTTGCCATAAAATCGACATCTAATTACTCATATAGCAACATTGCTCGTAAAAGTAATTTTTCACTTATTTATTCATTCTTGAAATCATTGTACCTAGCAAATTTATAATATTTATACAATACGTCATATTAATTGGACGTTTTACGTAGTGATTTTAGACCTGCTAGGAGTTAAGAATAATAAAACAATATTTTAATTGATATTGAACCGAGTTGAACAATAAAACACGTTTATCATCAATAAATAGAGGTGCAATAGAATTTTTTGGTTTCTAGTACAGATAAAACATATAATATAGATATACGATAAGTGTAATACTACAGTGAATACTATATAGTTAAATAACTGCAATTTTTACAAAATTGGAGACCGATGAACCAGGAAAAAATATATGTACTTGTATATTATTATTATTTGTATAATAAAGATACCTTTAAATTATAAACGTGTTCTTTAAAAGGTCATATGTTTGAACGAAATGTATACAATTGCATTTAACTTTGTGTAAATAATTATTTAAATATTTGCAAATTATTGCAACTATCCAATTATTATTATGATGTCCGTTTGCAATCATAGAAACATTCAACAACAATACCTTCATGATACTTAATAGTTTTTACGCTGAGGAATATATGTATAGATATATTTAAAAACTATTTTCAATAATTATATGTTATGCCAGAAAAAGGGCTATCAAAATAAAAATGAATATCAAATAAAATGATTTACATCTTGTTTGTTTTTATCGACTAACAATAAGTCAATTTCATTAACTCTTGGGAAATTGAAGGTGCAAATATATTTCCCTTAGTATCTTACACACGTGTACTGCAACAGATCTAAACAATAAGCTTTACTCCATATTAGTACATTGTGAAAAGTTCTCGAATATTAGTAACAATGCCATATGAATTCGATTAAAATGAACTGTGATAAGAAATTCCTCAGTCAATATTACTTATACTTAGTTATGTATACTGCAGCGTTAGAATTAAGGTGCCCATACAATATCACATACTTTTTCGATTTCACAAATAAATTTTTAACGCGTTTGTAGAAGACCATTACTGATAAACCTGATACGCACATTTCGAGTAAATGAAAATGTCATGAAAATTAGAGAGTTATTAAGTCATTTTGCTTACTTCGATGATATAATAATAATAATAATAGTAATAGTCTCCGAATATATACAAGAACAAAAACACTATGTATCTTCTTTTTTCTTTTCTTTGATTTATACCTAAAAATTTGTCATTTATGCAATTCCAATTTCAACGTAATCTTCAGATGCACTGTAATGTATAGTTCTGTGCTATCTAGTAGGACGTTCTTCTATGAGTGCTATCAAACGCTGCCTAGTTTTTTTATTATTCTGGCATGCTGAAGAGATCAGGCCAATTAAATGCTTGACAGAGTATTCCTGTACAATAAGTAAAATATGTAGTGTGTAAGAACATAAAAAATATGTAACTGTGTAATCTGAAATACCTTGTGCTCCTTTATCCACTCCTCCAAACTATTTTCGGGAAGGTAATACGCTTTAATGTACAATTCAACGTACTCCCTATGCGACATCGGCCTTAAAGAAGTAATTGTCTCAAACTTTGATTTCAATTGCGTGAAATCAAGTTGCATCAATGCTCTACCTCCGTTCGAACACTTTTTAGCATTAGAAAATCTGTGATAAAAGTGAATTGTAAGAAAATTATTTATTTTTTACAATATTATATGCCAAAAAATGATATACCCCTCGACTAAGGTATGAGTTATTAGGTGCGCAACGTTTTCCCAGACAGCATTATATACATCATCCGCTAAAGGAAGACAACTCCCAATGTTTTTTAATCTCTCGTGTAAGACATGTATTTCCTACACCAACAAAATATAGAAGAAAAATAATCTTCTATGTAATAGAAAAACATGAGCTTTCTAGGGATGCATAAAGGAATAAGTACCTGTAGTAATGCATCAATGTATCCACTATGTTGAGACATGACATCTGTCACTTCCCAATTAACTTTGTTCATAAAATTTAATATATTAGCAACATCGAACGCTTGTGATGCAACCGCCATATACACGGGTTTCCTCAAGTCCGTCGTTGATGCTATTGTTTGCATATAAAATTGATGAAGAAAGCCGCGTTGCGGACTAGCACCGATAAGATGTTCTAGGTATGGTTTTAAACTTTCATACTGTCGTCCTAAGAAGACCAAAGATTCGACAGCTACGATTCTTTCGGTCAAACCGTGAAGTTTTTCTGGTTGCGACAGATTTACGATGGAAGAAAGTTGCGGTTGTCGCACTTTATCCGAATTTATTTGATCATTGTCCTCGTTATCGTTTTCACAAATGATTAAGTTTTCTGTAATCCTTGCTAATGATAGCTTTAGCTTTGGAGTATATAGGGAATCGCTATTTATTTGCTGAAAAAAAAAGAAATTAAATAAAGATTTCGATAGAGCAGTTCGCGACGAGAACTCACCAGGTCTGATGTAAAGAACAAATGTACAGTATAAAAACACAACTCGTAAAACTGTATCATACTTTGTATGACAGTTACCGCGATTGATCGTAATAATCTAGACATCTGCAAATATTTCCCACAAACACGTAATATACTCAATGTCGTATTTGTCACCATCGGTCCTGATTGTTTTAGTTTACACTTTTTCTTATTCGCTTTTACATGATCCGAATCATCAACGTATTCCCGTTTTAATTCATCGGGTATATCATCATCAGATTCGTCGGAGAAATATGCTGGAGGATTATCCTAAAGAACGCAGAATATTTTTCATACGAATATTATTAATATAAGTCAGTTTTAATCAAATAATATTATACCTCGTTACTTATCAAAATATCTTCGTCCATTGTATCATCAAGACCTATAGAAAATGGAGATACGCCACCTTCCAAATATTTTTGGATCCATTCTATTCCCATGGGGCTATCATTTTCGCTAACATTAGAATTATCTAAATTGTTCCATACTTTGCAACTACTTAGAGATGGGTTTAAACATTTGAATTCCTGCAATTGCGTTGCTACGAAATTAGATTTCACAGGACATAATTCCCATCCATCATTTTCTAAAAATATCCTAAGCTCGTCTAGTCGTGATGCATGATAATGAGAAAAATACGATAACGACTGTTTCCTTATCGATTCTTGCAGATTCTCAGATTTAAAACCACACAAGTCATCCCCGATTTCCATTAATCTGTAAGCAATTTTTCCAAGTATAATCTACATTTCATAGTAATAATGCACTTATTTACAGGACATTTGGTGAAATTGTTACCTGTTAACTATACCTAACACTTGTACAAACTGTTCGAATTTAATATAAGTTAGATCGGCGTTCATTAAAAATATCGATATTTTCATTTCGACGTCGTGCCACACGCGAGTCATACTGTTCTCCAATTTATGCTTTACATATTGCTGACTAAACGTCTCCTCTAAATCTTTGGCATCAGCCTTAAATGTGACTTTACTTTCTTGCGTGTTATGCCAATTTACTACCCAGTAGTAAGAGCTTAATATCGTCCATAAAGATTTACATAATTCAGTTAGACAAGCGATGCAACTTTCACGAGGTACTGATTGACAGAGCTGTTTGTATTGCCTCTTTGTATCACCACCTGCGTACGAGTGTACAGCTGCGAAAGCCGTATTATGAATTGCAGCAGTGAAATGCATATGCAATTGATCTATAGCAGATTGAGTTTTTCCTAATAGACTGTAAGCTTCTTGGATCGACGTGTATACCGTTACATCAAACTGCGTACACATCTTTGAGAGAGTAACATCCAAAGCCTCCTCTGCCTGCTCTAAGATGTCTTGCAACTTTCCATTCAAAGCAGCAATGCAATGAAAATGTTTGTACGTTTGCACTGCACTTTGACATTCCAAGAGCAACGATATTGCTCTAGGATAATTCTTTTCGTTCAACAGTTCTTGCAACCGATTTCCTGTACGTTGCTGTTGGATGTTATGAAAATTAGATCGAGACCATTTCTTTGAATAAATAATTTTCACAGGAAATAAATAATATAAATAAATAATCACGGGAAATCTTACCAATGTTTTGATAGTGTTTAAGTTATTTAATAATTCTTCTACGATCCGTCGTTTCTGATAGTTTGCTAATATTCCTAAGCTAGCTGTAGTAAACTGCCTTTCAGCTAATTTCAGATCTGCCCTTCCCATCCTACATATTTCTAATACATCTTGCAGTTGCTCTTGTATTAGCAATATATTTCCAAACTCTTTTTTACACGCATTCTGCTTATGTAAAATCAGTTGAAGAACTTTCTTTGAAACAACTTGATGTTGCTGCTTAAGTTTCTTATAACGCTTCTCAATTTCTTTAGATTGCAATACCTTCGGCAATTTCTCCAACTCGTGCCTAGAAGGATCAAAATTATGATCCGTATTAAAATAAATTCCTTCTATAGACTCTAATATATCTTGATCAGGGATAGGTTCACTTTCTGTCGATTGGTCAGCTTCAGATTGTACGTCTTCCAATTTCTGTGATTCCAATGGGTTAAGTAGGTCTGGATGTAATCCCATAAGTGGAATTTTAGTAGCATTCTGGACAATAACGAAATAATTAATTACAATTTTATTGGTGTGATTCACCAAAAAAATTAGTAAAATATAACCTGCATGATAGTAACTAGATAGAAGGAATAATTGCATTGAAAACTTTGTCACGAGGATATTAAATTTCTGGCCTTAACTAATATGACATATGCTCATTCACCTGTTTGTTAATAAGACCGAAAAATTTTAATTTCAGATCCTCCATACTGTAGATTGGAAATGTCTTCAAAACTTCATCCAATACATTTTCATCAATTTCCTAGATCTTTCGTTGTCTTTATCCACGCAATTGGCATAGCAAATAACATTTGCATCTCTCCCTTTCTCTCCCCCTCTCTCTTTCTGATTATTTAATTAACTCCATCTCGTAAGCACATAGAATGTGTTGCTTAAATCTTAGATATTTAGATTCCATACATACTTACGTCTGAACATACGTATGTAGCCATCCACATTTCTTTTAGGTTATGTATAATATGAAGTTTCTGCGGAAGATGCAGTTTGTACCAGTAGCGGGTTTATGAAGTTGCTGTCTTCAAGTAGTACATCTATTTTTTGATTCACCTTATGTGCATTATTATTGGTAAAAACAATAACGACAAGGTATAATTTGAAAAGTTTTATCTATATACATAAGTAGTAGAAAGCCGTGAAAGGAACAAAAATAATATTTGTGGAAGATGAATTTGGTCCAGTTAAAATTATTAATGTACAAAATTTATTTCTTGACTTCAAACCTAGCGATCAAGTGGTCGCGCATTTAAAAATGTTAAATGTATCTAGTACTAAATAATTGTAGATGATTTGTTGGCGTAAGTTTGGATTTTTCAAGATCAAAGATTTGACGGCCACAAAGCAAGGGATCTGTGGTATAGTCGACTTATTCCACTGATTCTAGGAAAGTTGTAACCTTTAATAAAAGAAGACCACGCTAAAATAGCCAGCCCGGAGTCCGTAGTTTATGTTTCATTAGTGTCTTCCGAGTTTCTCGCAAGTTGAAAAACAACGTGCACGTTGTCGTATTTTCGTTGCTTAATTTCGTATTCTGCAGCCGCAAAACATCCGAACAATCTATATGTATATTTCATTTGGTAATACATAAGAGTTGCTTTTTAAATTGTAACACGGAATGTCAGAAAACACCAAATACATTAAACTAAAGAATTTTTATCTGATTATTTTATATACAGATACGACGAAGCACCTGCCCGTATGCGGTAATTGCCGCAAGAGCAAAACGGAGGGACACGTTGGAAGCTTAGTTTGCCCTTTAACATGAACATATACTGAATGTTTTAACATGTTTTATCGATGTACACGAGTATGGCATACAAAGTATAAACTCGACGAAGATGTACGATACAATGGGCATACAAAATTGAACGACGATTTATCCCTTCTCTGCTTTTCAGGTACACGTATCTTGAGATTTTCGAAACGAAGTGAAACATGCGCATCAAGCGAGGATCAATTGTTCGAGGAAATTAGCAAAAATTCGAGGCGTATCTGTATTTGATGCGACATGCAACGGACGAGAAGGAAGGTGAAGGGTGGCGAAGGGACGATTCGATTATGGGCGAAGAAATTTTCGGTAGGCCGGAGGTCGCGTGTTAATACGATTAGACTGAAATTTCATGAACCCGTTATACCTTGGTTCCCAAGAGTACCACACGACATGCTATTCTATCCGCGTAAACGCAGCATTATAACGATAAACAAAAGTTACGTACGGGCACAAGGGGGTTGAAATCGATGCGACATGGCAGAGAAGGGTCGCGTGGGTGTTCCAGGGTAAAAGGTTTGATCTCGGTGTTTCCGATTGGCCGTAATCGGCGAGACCTGCCGGTGGATTGGTCGAACACGTTCTTGCGTATCCCCTACCCTCAGGCGTTAAACGACTGGGATAGTGGGGAACATAATACGTACTTGGCATGGCATGTATGGTATACGTACTTACGTACGCAGGTGTGTTCACAGTGCCTGTGCACCCCGCGTCACGCGCCAGCCACTCGGTGTCGAAAAGAGACCAAGGGTGGCTGTGAAAGGAAAACACGTCAAAGGAGAAAGAGTGAAGACGAACAATCGTACGCGTATTCACGTTGGAGGGGTCGGTGTGCCAGCGACCGTCAATTTCATTGCACCACAGTATCTATCCCCGTGGAAGTTCGACGCTCACGTTCACCGACGTCCTTCGTAGAGGGTAGTCTTCTTCCGTATCCTGTTTTCCCAGCTGGGCAAGGGAAACGAAGGGTGCGAAGTGCGCGTGAACTCGCTCCACTACTTCCAGAATAGTTTAACCAATCTGCCGGCTAAGAATGGTTCTGAGGTTCTGCACTAGCGTGGCTGCGCTCAGCCTCGCCCTGAGTGCTTGCGTTGTTTTTCCGCGTGCCGTCATGGCGATCGACTTGAGTCGATTTTACGGTCACTTCAACTCGAAACGTACAGGTAAGCAAGAAATAGTGTCCGTCCCGAACTTGAACGACGATCGAGCTGCGTATGCAGTCTCGTCCTCGCTCGGTCTATGTAGGTTCCACTCTATGAAATTCGACGATAATTCGGCGAATTTCTATACGTTACGATAGCGTCTACCTTTCTTCGTGTCTTTATTTACGCACGATCGTTAAGAACACCCTTCGCTCTATCTCCGAGATAGTATAGGTATTTTAATGTTGATACAACGATGTTTTGTGCCGATGGTCGATGGGTAAGTAGTGTCGTTTAAGTGGCAATTTCAGTCCACGTGGTGTGCTCGACGGATCACGATTCATCTTCGTGACACCGTCAGATCGTGGTTTATTCATCGGTAACTTGCTAATCGACCGGAGCAATAGGCGTTACTTTACCAATGGTAAATTCCTTTCAGCGATAAACAGCGCCAAGTCTGTCGACAGTAATAAACCGGAGAGCTCGTGGTACCCAGCCATCGAGTTGCTACGTTGTTTCTCGGCCCAAATGTTTCTATGTGTAACAATTGATCCGTCGATCGAATCAAATTAACGTCGATTAGATGATAGCTGGATGAAAAACATTTGCGGCGACCGATCTCGCGTGTAAGATCACTCTCTCCCTCTTTACGCCGGAACGTTGTGTCGCTCGGTCAATATCAGCCCCGCTGGCGACTACGAATAATTGCTAACTACGCGTGCTAATTTGGGCATTGCCACTTACTAAATTAACACGGGCGCGCACGCTCTAGAAGCGCGAGCGCGCGTTCGGAAGTATGTAATATTCAAGAATTGCACGCAACCCGCAATACACGCGCGCGCGCGCGTGCCTGTACATTTTACATTTCGTACATGTACACAGGACAGAGGCACGCTATAGGACGAGTGTACTGTCCATTTGTGAAATTAAGTTTTTTTCTTTTTCTAACGATATCGTTTAACGTTACAGACAACGCGTGCCGTCCGTACGAGCCGTTCAAGTGTCCCGGAGACGGTATTTGTATCTCGATCCAGTACCTGTGCGACGGGGCTCCCGATTGTCAAGATGGATACGACGAGGATTCGCGTCTCTGCACAGCTGGTAAAATTCATTGTTCAAAGTTTCTTTTGTAACTCGGCAATGAAAATAGGCACAAGGTTGCTACAATAGTTACGAGGAACTTTCCATGGGACGATAGGACGTATCGAGCGTCTGACTTATGCTCGGTCGTCACTACTGCCGCTCTATTGTCTGACCGCGATCGCTAGATAAATCCCCTTACGCCTTACAGCTACACGTAAGACGATTATAGTCGCCAATCGTTAGTCGCGTGTTGTACAAATGCGGCATTGATTTCCTTCTCTAAAACTATAAAGCTATATTTCGCATTGCCCTTAAGTGTCGAACCTCTGCGATTTTCTAGAACCATTACCCACAGAACACGGGAATCATTGTTCAAAGTATGAATATTGTGCGCGTTTTAGCAAAAAGGCCACCTGTCGAGGAGACCGCCAGTTTTCTGCAGTCCTTGTTGGCAAGTCACGGACCAAATTACCTGGAGAAATTGTTCGGAATCAAGGCGCGGGATACGCTGAAGCCTCTCGGTGGAGTAGACAAAGTGGCTATAGCGCTCTCAGGTAAGCTCTATCGACGGTGGTATGTATTTCGTTGAAATGCTTGCAAGTCTCGTTTTCTCAGAATCCCAGACAATCGAGGATTTTGGGGCGGCCTTGCATCTTATGCGTTCCGACCTGGAACACTTGCGTTCCGTGTTCATGGCTGTGGAAAACGGTGATCTGGGCATGCTAAAATCAATCGGTATCAAGGACTCTGAGCTGGGAGACGTAAAGTTCTTTCTAGAGAAACTCGTGAAGACCGGCTTCCTCGACTGAACAGGCATTCTTTTGGGACGACATCGCAGGAGCACTATAACGTTGTCTGTATCGTATTACAACCGCACTATCATATCGCTTCGAAAAGCCGGTTCTATTGGTCTATAAGTCGTCGACCAACTGGCAAAACGATCGTCGACGATTCCTTTCATTCCATTTTTTCGCTCGTCTACTCTAAGGCGAGAAGGAATGTCTTTCCATTTCTCTATATTCCCCTATATTCCTTGCCTCTATTCGTTTCACCGTTTCGTTTCCATTCAATGTTTTCTTATTGTCCTCCTTGCTTTTCAGAGAGCACACCGATCGAGCACCGAGATAAGTTTTAAGATTATCGTCATCGAGAGACATGGGAGTACTGAACGTTTACACCCTGCTCGAAATGTCAAGGGTCGACACTTGCATACCTGTACATTTATCGACGCAAAGCGACCCTCTTTTACGCTGCAACGGACACGCGTTCTATCCTGCACAGATAGGAGGAAGGATCAACATTATTCGGAACGAGAGAAAATAATTTGCGGAATATTTGTACGGCGAACAAATACTTCTGAATCGAAGCAACAACTGAAGCGAAGTAAGAGCTCAACGATTATCAGGTGGATTGAAAGTATTTTATCGGAGTATCCGAGTCGGCGTCGTGTAGGATGCGAATCGTTCGCTTCTGTGACCAGCATGGCACCGTTAGCACGCGATCGTCGCGTTCAACATGCAAACAACGGTGAATTATTTTCTCTTATCATCGGTCTTCTTCCTTTCCATTTCAACGACACGGACGTAGTTCAATTGACAACCAATGTTTCACACAGACAATCGTTCATTGCTCTTTAGTTATTCTCGTTGCCTTCTCTGCCGCAGCGAAAAGAAAGCACGCAAACGTCGATACGCACGATCGAATTGTACTTGATCGTAATCAGGCTCCCATGCGTCCCTCTCGAATTCTATTATATTGCCGAAGCTGTGCTTCGGTAGGTGTACTCGTGATATTAAAAATGACCACGCGTACATAATTTATACACGCGCAAGATCTGCGTTACAGCTGGCGCGTGTTTTTCGTTGCGGACCTATCGTGTGCGTACTACGTATATTGTACGCCGTTTATTGCACTTCTGCATGCTTGCGAGCCGAATAATTACTGCTGGCACAGTACCGCATAACTGTCCTTCTACGGATTTCAGTCGTATCGAGATTGAGCTATTCCTTTAGATTTCGCACCGGTATTTCGTCGACTAAACGTGTAGATGAAATATATTTCACGGTACAAAGAAAATGCAAAAAAAAAAACAAAACAATTATCCACAGCTAAATAAGTGAGGGACAATCAGATAAATCTCAGATATTACCTCTTCCATTATATACTCGAGAGAAATTGCTTTGATACTTTAACTACAAGCGAATGTTCGATCATAACGCGTCCAACTGATTTGCTTCGACGCGAACGAAATACCTGTACACGTTCTCCTCGCGTTACGCTCCGGAATACGAACGGAAATACGTAGAAATAAGTAGAAGCCCGACTCGAGACCAAAGTTTGTCCCCTGAACCACGCGTAGCGCGGTCTGATTGTATCATGTAACACACACGCCTGGACGCGCTCTTTCGTTGATTAGTAAAGCGGTAGAATCGAGGCGAAAACTTTTAGTAACTAGGCGAAGATCTTTGCCGCGGCTCCTCTCGTTAGATACGATTCTATTTGCTGTGACGCGATTGTCGCGCATCGTACAAATTCCCCCTCACAAAAGAATCAACGCGAGAGAAAGAGGAAGAGGAAGTTTATCGCTTCCATTGCAATCTCTATCTTCTTGCTTATACATCTTTCGTCCAGTTCGATTAATTTCATCTCGAAACACGTTCTAGCGAAATCGTTTTGCACGATTTCTTTGATTTATCGGTGGCCGACCGACCGATCTTCAGTTGAATGTCAACTCGTGAATAAGTTGTATGAAAACGCGCATACACGCATCCACAATTGTACACGTAATATACACGTATAAGTGTATACAAAATATGTATACATGTATCTATTTTAAGAATGAGAAGCGAAGCAGGTACAAATTGAGCATCGTATCGCGTTCCTTCAGGGTATAACGCGCTCTTTACTTAAAGCGATGATGCTGAAGATGAAGATGATAATGATGACGAGGAGGAGGAGGAGGAGGAGGAGGAAGAGGAGGAGGAGGTGGAAGATGAAAATGATAATGATGAGGACGATGAAGAAGGAAGAAGAAAAAACAAGTATACAATGCTATGATGTATTAAAATTTTCATTACGGTAACGCAACAAAAAACATATCAATATAGATACATATCAGTAATCTAATCTGGAGATGAGTGACGAAATCTCTCGGGGTGCGGGTTCTTCAATTTTTTAAGGCTCGGGAAAATAAAAAGAATCACGAGTTTTTAAACGCAATGACGCAATGTGAAGTTTTAAACATATCAGATACACAACGGAGACACAATTATACAGTTGCCACACTCTGGAGAGATTTCAGTATAATGATGACGCATCTCTACCTATTAAGCGTAATATCTTCTAGTCAAACAATGACATATCTTTTAATTAATGATAATAAGTCTATGTATAAATACATAATTACATATCAACAAAAAGAGTCACTTTTATCAGATAGTAGATATAATATTTTGGTATATAAAAGAAACGAGAAGGAAAAATGGCAAAAAGAGAGATATGTAACGTTCCCTCCAGATGTCAATTACGGTTCAAAGTAGGGCCTGGACCGAGGACAGAATCATGAGGGAAGTTTGTGTAAGTTTTAGGAATCGAGACTTCTTTCGAACGATCAAGACGGTACGAATCTCCGCTCGCGAGCGTCTTGATCCTTACCCCTTACCCTTCATATTCAATTTTGACGTGCTATATTTAAGATAAGAGCGTTCATCTCCGGTGGTAATTGAAGTAAATGAATTCAAACACGTACGATGTACAGCGCGGTACGTTTCAATCGTTTTAAAGTGACAAGCTCTGAAATGCTTGTACACGCCACACCGTTTCTCTGTTCTTTACAGTTAACAGGCATTCACTTGTTCCTTTTGTATGATACAATCGGGGACAATCCAGACAGCTGCAACTACGTTTAGTTTAATTATGCATTTTGACTGTTGGACAGAGACACACCTCACAGTACGAAATTCTTCTTCCACCAAGTTAGTTATACGGAAATGAAATGAAAAGAAACACTATTTTAATTGAACATGGATTTATTTTAATAAAATATGTTAGACAAATAGTATATCATTGTAACACAACATATATCTGCATGATCCGTCCATAGTATTCAATTAAATCAAAAGGTTTACCATGTAAAATGGACAAGATTTTAATCTTATATTGATATTCTTTCAGCCGATTTCTTGAAATCGCTAGTTTTCCTTCGTAACGCTTAATTTTGTAGCATGAACGAGCATTATCGGATCTTATTGCTGGCCGATGAAGTGTGCAGCGCATAGACGTACATGTACAAACAGATTGACCATCTTACAATTAGTTGTCAAGATTTACACAATGTGATAATGTAATCAAAATCACACGCGGCCGCATTTACGTTACTTTCGACTTCTAATTGTTCTACTGCCAAAGCATTCTTGTTATACGGCAACTGCGACGTACCGTACACTTATAAGTGATCTTGCTTCTTAAAGTTTTGTACTTCTATTAACTGAAAATATAATGTTCTTGGGAATAAGTTCAGCGCGCGATGATCATTAAATAAAGTAAACGTGTCTTCAGTTTTCTTTCATGGAATCGAAATTGTACCTGATCACACAAACACACAGCCAAACACAAGCAAAGGCGCGCACACACAACTATACGTATATATCGCTCGTGATTATTGTACCATTAAACATTCTCCTTCTGCCTTCATCAAACATTTCTTCTTTTATTCTACTTGATAGTAGTAAAAATTGGCCGTAAAATCACAATTGCGTGTGATTGCGCAATACCGAAGAATACTTTACCTTACCTGTTAGAATGATCATAAACGATAACTGTTTATTATTTAAACAGGTATTAAATTTAATAAAGTAACGAAAATCATTCGAGCCCTGGTTGTTACAATGAATTTGTCTTTATTAGAGCATTGAACTTAAATTTAATAGACTGAATAAGATGTAATAATAGTGTTCATATAAAATAGGTTCCGAAGAGTATATTTTAGTTCCATTTTTTATAAAGTTAATGAATGTATTCTAACCGGTTTTGATACGTGCACATGGAATTTTCGTTACATACAGAGATAGATAGATGCACTATCTTATTTATTGTGCAGTAGGCTCGATTAATTGGTATTTGGTAGTAGCTCCGCCAAGATTTTTCAATTCCTCGACCAAGTCTCGTACGCCTACTTTGCGACAAACAACTAATGTGCGTTGATGTTTCGGTCCATAACTATGCGATTTCAAACCCATTTGTCTTGCCACCCTGAATATATTAAAAAAAGCATTTATTTAATGTTTCTTATGCAACTATTTACATAAAAAGTATATCGCTCCACTTACTGATGAATTACTGCTCTCTCATCGTTTGTAAAATCGTCAGAAAATACTAAATCATCTCTCATATCACCCGATAGATACTTTCTTATGATGTCCTTGGCCTTTAGTTTTATATCGTTCGTGTTGCCAGAATTAGACTTTAAACCTAAACCTTCCCTACTAATTTGCTGTTTAATTCTGCAAGCATAGAATTGTCATAAAATTTTCCTCATAAAGAAACAAAGGCAAAAGGAATATTAAATGTAAACTAACGTGATAGGTTCGACAATTCCTTGTTGCGATTTACCAAGACCACCACCAGTCCAACCCATTAACTTCATTAATTTTTTCCCAATATTGTCATCAGAAATAGAATCGTCTTTTGATGTACCCTGTATCATTACTGTTGTAGTGATATTAGCATCCGCGTTTGCATTGTGTTTAATCTGTGTAAAATTAAAGTTACGTTTTATATAAAATATGAGAAGTGTATGCATGATAAAAATATGTTCTGTTGCAAACCTTAATTGTATAATAATATTTCTGCAGCTCGCTTAGTCCAGCAATGGATGCTTCCTTCTTTGCTAACTTTTGATTAGGGCTGCAAGCTTCTGCTAGTCGATTCGAATTGACAAATATACTACATTTACTGTAAAAAAGCTTTTACAGATAATCAGACGCACACATATATTTATATATCTATATATAAAAAGAAAAATGTTACAAGTACCAAGAGTCCTTAACTCTATCGTATTTCCACTCCAAATTTCCACCTGATACATTGATTGCACACGCAAGTACATGTTGTGGTATATCACCAGGCCTCTCTACTATGACGATATCGCCGTATGGAGCTTCTTCCAATTTTCTTCGTTTAGCAGGAACCACAACAGCCTTTGAATCTTTAATTGATTTTGTACTTTGTGATTGTGTTTCTGTTTCGACGGTATTGGTAGATGTGGGCGCATTAGTTCCTGAAAACTTTATTTTTTAGAATAAAACTCACTAAAAGAGAACTATTAAAGCACATTGTACACAATATAGGACTGCAACTGCTAGAACTCACAGTTCTTAGATATACCTTTAACCTTAGAACTAGCAGCGTCGGAAGCATTCACAAAGGTTCTTTGCAATTTATTCTTTTGTCTCTCTCTGTAGTCTCCAACAATATCTTGCGCTAACTCTGCTATTAGCTGCATTGTTTCTTTGGGATACCTGATGTAAAATTTATTAGAATATATATGATATAAACAGACAATATACCTTAAATAAACTATGTGTACAAAAAGAATCTTTAAATGAATATGTATTAAACTACCTGCATCCGAGTAACTCAACATTACTAAATACTTGGGCTAAACAAAGAAGTTCGTCCTCTGGAAATTTGTCTTTGTGAGCTACGAGAAATTTACGTCTAAGTTCCCAATGTTCGTCGCACTCGTGCTCAGTTTTGTGTAGTTCTACCTCCCAATCGTTTTCCTTGCTCATTTTAATCAAAATATCGGCCACTTTATGTGATAAATTACTATTATTACATATAGACAAGCTCGCCCTGGAAGTGGATAACTTGCCGGAAACTAAATACACGTATAACCTTTCGTTTGGGTGGAGAGGAATGTCAAAAAATGTAATATTCTTTTGTGCTTCAGCGTAACCATTAATTAAGCCATTCTTTGCGGTTAAAAATCGATTCCCTCTATATTCAATTCATACCAAATTGCTGTTATAAAATAGAACGGTTCTCCAACAATTTTACCATACAAGTACTTACGCACTGCTGCTGTTACCACGAAAAATGTAAATGGCGCTAGTATGTTTTGTAAACTGCACCAAACAGAGTTCATATAGTGCACACTTCAAACCGCACACTTCGCGCTTTAAATCAATATAATTTAATTTATAATGTATGAATAAATATTATTATATAAAAAGGAAATATAAGAGATATGTTGTGTTGAGTTTATTGTGAGTTCCTCCTTTTTTAAGATTTAAAGAAATTCGATTGTAGACATTTTAACCATAAAATTTTCCTAACCTTCTTTACAGATAATTTATCTTTGATTCTTTTAAGCTTAAATAACATAAATAGCAATCAGGAAGTGATAGAAACTGAGAAGTTTTGCAAAATATGACGCCTTTTGTTGCCCGGACATTTTCGCCAAAACGTAAATATTATACCTC
This sequence comes from Nomada lathburiana, assembly GCA_963667235.1. Lineage (NCBI taxonomy): Eukaryota > Metazoa > Arthropoda > Insecta > Hymenoptera > Apidae > Nomada > Nomada lathburiana. The sequence goes on from OY763906.1 coordinate 12,714,409, forward strand.
CTAATTTCTTTCTATTCGCTCGAATGTTTCGAACCTTACCATACATTCTGCATACATTTTCTTATAGAATGGAAAGATTGGGGTATTTTACGACCTTTTCTCACATATCATCCTAAGCGTAAATTGTCAACAAAGCCCGAACCGCAACAAGAAATTACAGAAGGTAACAACGCTTTGTACTTTTATAGATTTTTGGCCAGAGCGTTTTACCAGAAAGATATACATATATATATTTTTTTAAATATTTCAGTTGCAGTGTCGAATTTGGAAAGCGTAGATCCCTTGACCCATCCAGATTTTTTTCATGTTTACGATACGTTCAATGTTAAAGACCTTATAGAAGCAAGAGTACATTTTGGTCACAAGGAAGGTTCTTTACATGATCATATGAGACCATTCATATTTGGATCTAGATTAGGTCACTTGATATTTGATTTGGACCAAAGTGCCGAGCTATTACGGCAAGCATTAAATTTCACAGCTCATATAGCCTCTAGGGGTGGTATAATTTTGTTTATAGCGAAAAATCCCCAAATTTCTTGTCTCGTAGAAAATACTGCAAAAGAATGTGAGGAATTTGCACATACAAGGCGATGGAAACTTGGAACATTCACAAATGCTACTCGAGAATTTGGAGCGGTCACTCGCCTGCCAGATTTGTGCATCTTCCTCAATACCATGGATTCTGTTTGCCAACAACATGTAGCAGTGGTGCATGCAGCCAAAATGGCTATTCCAACGATAGGCATTGTAGATACAAATTGCGATCCAAAACTGATAACTTATCCTGTCCCTGGAAATGACGACACCCCTTGTGCTATACAACTTTATTGTAAGTTATTTAAGGAAGCCATAATGCGAGGCAAGAGGTACAAAAATGTAATGATGGCAAAAGATAAAATTGTATCATGATTTATTCGAGAATATTATAAGTGTAAAAACATTACAAGTAAATTGGTAAATTGAACAAATATCAAAGATGGTTTTCGTCAATTTCATTTAATCATTGGATAGGTAACAATAATAGCGTGGTGATTGTTTTATAGGAATTAAGTTTTCGCGCAATGCAGGGGCTGGTTTTACCTGGTATACTCTGTAGTTGAATACCAAAAGAAATTAATATACGCAGGAGTAATGTAGCGTATTTACTGTTCTTGTTGGAGTGTGCCTTTATCGTCCCGCAAACGTTGGAAAAACTTTGGACCCAAGTACTTGAGTACCCTACAATTATATAATAACGCAAATTAAACAGAAAAAAAAGTTTACTTCAGTAACATACCAAGCTCCCAAGTTTGGATAGTAAATTCTCAGGTACACCAGTTGAATTACAAGTGGTTTAGCTATCCACACTTCGGAAAGTTCATTGGCTATTGCAATTCCCATCAATGTAGCACAGCGTGCAGCTTTAACTTTGTTTTCTGAATTCTCTTTTACATTTTCTCCATACTTCTGTAAAAGAAAGTATACGTGCACATGTATAATATATATGTGTAAAAGAAATGAAAGTAATTTGCAATGGCACAATAATAATCTTACTTCACCAGATTTAGCTGTAAATGCCTCCACTAAAAAGTTTGTCTGCACCGGCCCTGGGCATATCATTGTGACAGCAATATTTTTATCTATTTTTTCAATTTGAAAACTATTGAAGTAACCCTGTATACAACAGCAAAGTTATTCTTCATAATATATCTTCATAACATGCAATACCTATATAACTTACGTGCAGTGCAAATTTAGTTGCACAATATGTAGCTGAATATGGTGCTGCCGTGACCCCGGCAATGCTAGAAGTAACTACAAAATGGCCTGCACCCACGCTTGAGAAATAGTCTGCTACCAATCTACTCAGAGCCACTTGCGAGAATACATTCAAACCAAACATTTGTTCGTCAACATTCAATTCAATTTTCTCCCATTGTGCTCTTTGAGACCTTCCTGCATTATTTACAAGTATGTCTAGCTGGAAATTGGTCGAAACATAATTATTAAAAGCGGAAATGATAAACAGGATATTGCAAAAAAAATTGCTGAACTTATATTTAGTATATTTACCTTGCCAAACTTGGAAATAATGCTATCAAATGCTGGTTTGTGTTTATTTATGTCGCATATGCTTAAGACTAGCACTTGGATATCAGAATTTTGTAGGCTTGTATTTCCTGAGGACAAATGTTACGCAGCCCCATGAATATTAAAAAAGATGTATAGCATAAATTGTATTTAAGAAACATGGTTTACTTTGAAAGCAATTAGCTTTCACTCTTTCCAATTCTGCTTCCCTTCTTGCTGACAAAATTAATTTACAACCTGCTTCAGCTAAAACATATGCAAGATGTTCTCCAATACCACTGGATGCTCCTGTTATCCAAACTACCTTTCCTTTTAATGAACCTGCAAATGTATAATAAAATACTATGTGGAAAAATACAAATGTTGTAGAATTATAAAGCAGGATTACTTACTTATCGGCTTTCCAAATTTTTCATATAATGCAAGATTTAAATCACACTCCAAGAACCAAGGCCAGATCATGTAGACTAGATAATATACGACTACTATCAAACCGATAATAGTTAAAAGAAACATCTCATTCAACTATATTCAGCAATTTAATTTGAAATGATTTACTATCGCCAGAAGGTCGTAAGTTACAGGCCACCATCTACCTTTTTTCGTTCCGGCAGCACTGAAATATGATTACTCAGTAGGTTGTAAATGATATGCAGGAGGGTAGGGTTGATAAGAAAAGCCAGCTTTCATTTTAAGTGTAGATTTTATTGAAATGAAAAGACCAGTATGAAACGAAATACATACCTGTATGTGTATGTACGTATATACAGCAGTTAATGATAAGATACGCACTTGAGATATAAATTGCCAATAAATAATGCAAATGTATCCCTAGATTAAGACAAAAAAGTAATTCAATGATAACAATACTTTACACCTTCTTGTTAAGCAATGCCATCTTATGTTTTATGTCGTGAATAATATTGCTAATATTAACAGACGCATGTGCATATGTTAGTGTTAGTAAGTATGTAGTTGTGTAAATAGTGTGTCAACAAGTGGACACCATCTCCTCCCACCCTTGCAAGCTACGACGATGCCATCTTTGCTCGTTCAAAGTACATATGTTCCTAAAATGTATGCAAAGCTATTTTAAAATGCATTTGAACTTGATAAGAAGAAAAAAAATGGGATAAAATTGGTATTTTATCGACCGCGGCAATAAATTGAACTGTGCGAGCCAATTAAATCATTTACAGAACCGATAATTGAAGATTTGTAAGGTTTTCACTTACAAGTGAAAATATCTATAGAGATATGAAGATATCTATAGATATCTAACGATATGTAACGAATTTTCATTTTACTTTTTGATACTTTTTATATCGTACCCGTTTGCACAGGCAAGTAAAAATAATTCGACAGACATTCAACGAAATATTTACCAGCAGAAATGCCGCGCCAAGGAGTAAACTTTTGAGTTTGATATCTGTGTCTGCTGGAAACGTGATCAACAAGTTATAATCGCGAAGAGTATTGTCCCATTGATGCATTAGGGACGCAATCTGATGGGTACCATCGATGGAAATGACCTGAATGCAATGAAAAAAATTGATCGATGAGCAACGGGTGTACGTAATAGGTTTGGAAATAATGTCCCAGATAACATTTCGATCGTACTTGAAATTGTACTTCTTGGTACATGCAGCAGCCGCATACATTCGGACCGTATATGTTGCATAGGGCTTTTCGCGTCGCGTCATAAATTGTGAAACTCGAACCTATCACATTGAAATTTTCCTCCACCGTACCGATCAGACTGGAGCTTCCAACCGTAATTTTCTATGTAATAAAAATGTCCTACTCAATAAACAGAATCCTGAAGGGGAGCACTTGATCGATTATTCACTCACGTGCATTTTATTCAGAACATACGTCCACCTGGAGTTCACTTTCATGGAGAAGGCAGTTTCGCCGCATTGATCCAATATAGTCAATGAAAAATCGCAGCGAAATAATTTCGAACTCCAATTGCTTAATCGATTCCCCATCGCTAGGAACAATGTTTCTGCTTTCGGCACCTTTACTCGATATTGGAACCTTTTTTCGGATTTTCCGAGCACTGCAATTCAAATAGATGCACATATATTCTACACTATTCTACAGCATATTTGTGTACACGTATATATATAACGCTCGACGCATTATCAATTCTCTGTATTATTCGTTTTTCGAATTTTCTCAATTGCGTTATTCATTGATTTTAAATAGGCTTTATGGAAATACTAATTCTTTTTTCTTCTGCAGATAAATTACGAACAGCTGCTCAAATCAACGATCTGCTGTATCTCCAACTGTTCCACGTTCCCCAGGAAGTGACTTCCTGAAAGAGCGCTCAGTTGCGACCTAGGTGTGGATATCCAGCCCAAAGTGTTTATGGGAATTGGTCTTCTCGGATGTTGGCCCTCTCCTAATAAACAAATGGCATTCATTTAATTCACGATTCCGCTTGAAATAACATCGTTTTGATCATCTACCTTGCGGCTGTGCCGTGATGACGGAACAGTTCGAAGGAACACGGTGCGAAATAGCCATCGGGTTCTGGTGCATTTCGATATTTTGGACGGCTCGTTGTCCAGGTTGTTCTGGGCGATCGAAAACACGTTTATACTTGCCCGGTTAAGCGCAAACTTTCTAAAGCATTCTACGCTATAGAAACTGATGAAAAGCTACATATTGTATATTCAACAGGCATCTTGGTACTCGTATTGAAGATGAACCGGAGAAGGTGAAAGAAAAGGGTCTCGACTTGTGGACATAGAGGAAGAAAAGAGTAGATGTTTGTAGTTGGTAAAATTACCGGTTGCTGGTCCAGCTGCGACACAATTAAGGACACTAGCATCCATACCCTCGCGCAGGATAACGATTCACCTGTTGAAACGCAAAAAGGCTTCACGACGCAGCATCACGAAGATCAAATATGTACATACATATGTATACAGCTAGGCGTATGTTTTTCCAGCAGAACGTGGAAAACCTTGTCGAATTAATTAATTTTAATGAACGTCAAGGGGCACGAGGGATTGCACGGATCGATCAGCGTCCAGCCGTGAATATTACTACGTTGAAGCAGGTCACTTTGCTTTCTGCTAAATATCGTTGCTCTCGTAAGGTTCAAGGGCTGAGGAAATCGGCGAACAGATGGAGATCGCTTTTCGGAAGATCCAGAATTGGCCAGGATTCGTGCTCCATCGGTGTCATTCCTGGGAAGGCTCTTCTAAAATACTGTTTTTGTACTTCATAATCGCACAGGTTTCTTTCTGTTATCACAGATAATCGGTCGCTTATCGCGATGCTGGATAAGCGGTATCGTGGCGACTATCGAGAAGAGTTAGCCATGGCTTTCGAATAAAAACGGCAACAGGTTTCAGCGATTCGCAACGTCGCGCGTCGCTTCGACTGGAAGACAACAGCATCGTAGCTTCCATGATATTATGCTTATCGATAGAAGAAGCAGTTCTGTCTCGTTGATAAATTAAATCAATCGGCTGCTGAGTATACGCGCACCGGAACGCGTCGAAAATCGAAGCTAAAAACATCGGGACTATTTCGCAAACTAAAGGTTACTTCATTTGAAGAAATTCGTTATGTCCTATGGATCTTCTCGCCATTTTATCCCTTTTGATTCACCCTGCTCAACATTTCTTACCAAGTACTAATTACAAGTACCCAAGTAGCCTCCGTGGGCGTGACATTGTAAGAACCAAAAGCTATTTACATTAGACTATTAGACACTCGTCCCTAGAAGTATAGTATAATTGAATCACACTCATCATACTATGTAGATCAACGGCATTTCAGTTTGATAAGCGCTATACTCTGCTCGGATCGAATATACGAATTCTCGAGAAGCAACCCCCATCGGTCGCGCGCGCGCTGGTGGTCGCATTCCTTCGAATGGAAATGACTTGTCGTTCGATTAGCGCAAAAAATGATGAAACCGTAGAAATTATTACGAGGATCTGCGAGGATTTGCGTTCAGAAAGCTCGGGCGGCGGATCTACACCTATCTACTTTATGTATAAATCGAAGAAAACAGTAGAGACTTTCAGCGATGATTCCACGTATCCTCAAATTTCCATTCCGCTAATGACAAATCTACCACGATTACTTTCAAATTGCCAAACTCCATCCATCAGCGACATTTGAAAAAAGTTCTCCTCGAACAAGGATCTCCGAAAACAATGGAAGGCAACTCCCATGGGAGGTATGCATTTTCAAAGACTATCAGTGTCCCTCAAAAACATGAACCACTCGAAGCAATTTCTCACAGGCAGCCTCAACCCCAGCCAACTTGCCGCGGGTCATTAGCAGTCGTTTAATCATGAGGATCGGTTCGTCATGGAAGTCCAAACCGTGTCTATAATTTTCCGGTCGGTGTATTTTCTCATGTCTTCTCATGCTTTCTCAGGCACACCCCACACGGCTTTACTTGTTGCTGCCCCTTGTCAATTCCATGCGCGATTCTATCGATCCGGGGCGCTCTCTATATAAAGGGCCGCGACATTGGTAGTCGTGGTGAACAGACCGAAAATTCTATGCGATCGTGCAGAATCGTCGCGGGAAACCAGTGATCGAGGAAAGACGAAAAACAAAGAAAACAGAAGGAAACACTGGCTCGTGTCCCGCTAATAAATAATTAAAAACAAGTAAGTTTTCCCCAAAGAACGAACCATATTCGCGAGATCGCTGTTCTTTCTGTCGAGCTTCATTGAGCGTACAGGTGCAATTCATTGTTTTTTCATTTTTCTTTCTCCTCTTATCTTTGCAAGAGCGAAAGTAAACGTATCCATGCAATGATTCTTTATTCCCTTTGATCATTCGAATCTGATCGACCTGCATTCAACCCCACCATCTGTTAGCGATTAGCGTATCGCGATCCTTCGGCACTGGGCTCCTGACCGTGGCAAGTTCACGTCGAAGGTGAATGATCCGATGATACGAGGCGGTGAAAAGCCGTCCGTTGATAAACCTGGTGGTTCGCAAATGTGTACACAAATTGAATTCGCCAGGTATACTTAATCGTCTGATAACCGATTGTCGATTAAGTTTCGATATTCGCCGGTGCCCTACGCATATTTTCGAATCAGGTGGATCGATAAGCGCAACTTCTTCGTTCGTAGCACTTTTCAGTTTCATTGTCCGCCAGAAATGTTGTGCGAATGCACAACAGTTGCCTACTGCGTAGGGATCCTCGTACTCGTGGAATGCATTACGTTTATTGATCGTCAGCATCATTGGTGCCACAAGGAGAAGAATTTTTATTGCCAGCCCTAATCGCGACTACGATTAAACCGCGCCCCGTCGTATCTATAATTATTGGACAGCGATTGAACAGCGAAACAATAAATAATCGTCGATTCCGATTTTGAGCTCTGCTCTTTCGAAGCTGAGTTACGTTAAATAATCTCTGTTGCATCACCAGCTTTCACTACTACGTCTTCAAGCGGAGGACTTCGCTGGCCTTTCCCCGAAATCGATACTGACTTAAAGCTGATTAAACGGAACTGCTAACACACATTATATTTCGTACGGTGTAGATCTCGAATTTTGTACGATGTGCTAGAGCTTGTGTTTCTAAGCACAAGCTGCCACTAATTCTGCCGATTTCACGTTTAAAGGAAAGATGTTAACACGGGAATGGCTGCTAGTGTTTTCAATAATCGGGTCGGGAACAGCGTTATCTCCCGCGCCCCGTCAAGCCATGGAAGAATCCTTGAATAGCGCGTTAGACGCCATCAGCAGGAAACAGCGGTCCTTGGACAGTAATTCTCAAGAATATTCCAACGATCTTCGCGCGTTCAAGTATCACGGTGGGGAGGACGAGAGGAAATTCGACAAGGGACGCCAGGGTGAAAGGGAAATGGAAGAGGAAGACGATGAAATAGAATTCTTGCCCAATGGTAATATCGCGTAACATGCTTTAAAGGGGCTGGACGATTAAAAATTTCTTCCCCATCTTCCCTTACTATGAATAGCGAGAAATTTTCTTTCAGAAGCTGGACAATTAGAGACTGTAGGAAACAATATCCAAGATCTGAACAGCAAACTGCTGGAAAGAGCGCTGATAGATTATTTGGAAAGCATTCCGCAACAGGTACACTTCCGCCGCATTTAATCGATACTGCTCGGTAAGGGGAAGGAGCTTTACTTTTTGATGATATGTATTAAGGAGGAACCCGTCAGCTCGTTGTTCCGTGAACGGGAAAGGAGCTCCAGTCATAAGAGAGGTACGGCAGGTATTAATATCGATAACGAGGAGTTGTTCAAATTGATCTTGGACAAGTTGCAAGACGGTCCTCCGTACAATCTTGGAACTACCGATGACGAAGGTTACATGGATGCTCGTCAGATGATCTACGATCGATACAGGGCCGATCGAACTAATAAACTTTACGAGTAAGCGTGACACATATTATGTATATTTAAACTCGAAGGGATTACTATGAATTGCATATTTGATTATATTATTAGGAATTCAGGGCCAATGTCTTGGGGTGAATTGTTGAACAAGGGATCCATCGTTCGAGGACAGGGCAGAGAAATGGAGGAAGTCGGATACAACGATCGAGATCGGGATCCGAATCTATTGTACCTCGCAATGAGTGAACGGGGGAATGTAAATGGAGGCTATCCTATAAGTAGATCAATGGGAACGTACGGGGCTAAACGTTATCCAATAGCCAAGAGAAGTCCGAAACCGATGTCCGCTAAGAAACAGGTTACCGATCCAAAGGTAATATAATTATTACATCTTTTGTAAATCACATGGAAAATTATTAAGTTACATTAAATGTTCTAAGGTGGCACAAGATTTAGGAGCCCTGTTTGGGACGCAATCCATTGACGGTCAAAATCGTACCCACAGCCATGATCGTGAGCACAATCGCGATCATGAGCACAACCATAATCATGCACACGATCACGATCACGATCACGATCACGATCACGAGAAGCATGAGAATTCTTCAGAGGCGCCAAAAGTCACTTCACTACCAAAGGGACAGAAGGAGAACGTTACAAAGTTGAACAAAGCAAAATCTATCGAAGTGAGGAAGAAGAGTGTCGATTGGTCTCAATATTTCGGAATCGATAGGAGGAGAAAGAAGGCTGCCTTTTTGGCTGGCCAAGGAACTCAAAATCAAGATGACGAGTGGATGTTGCAAAGATATTACGAGGTAATTTTTTATTATCAATCTCTTCTTCGTCAAATCTTATTACTTCAGACTCTACTAACCGTACGCTATGCAGAACATGGTAGAAAATCTGAAGGCGAACGATCGAGATTATGAAAAGGAAGCTACCGAAAAGAAAGATAAATTGGATCAATTGGGCCTGAAGCAGAAGAACATCAAAGACCTGATCGTTGAGGAAGCTTTGAGAAATGCCGATTCTGAGGACGATATCGATTTACAGAAGGTGCGTGTTGTGCTCAGAAATGATCAAATGTATGTACGCATTGAATAGAATCATTGATATTAATTGCAAGACTGTGTGTGATAGGTAAAAGATAAGGTGATGGCGCGTATGGCTGCCGCGTACTCCTTCGAAAAGATGAGAAAAGCTCTGACCGACCTTAGAAACAACGTCGCGACTCAGATGGAGGCTCAAAAGGCAGCCCATGCGCAAAATAATGAATCGTCGAATTTCCGGGAAAACAGCAATACTCCTAAGCCAAAGGATAAACGTACCCAGAGCAATTTAATCGAAACTGAAGGTACTAGTTCTATCGATTCTACTATTTAATGGTAAAAATATTTAATAATTCCTATTGCAATTTATGTTGTAGCTGTGGAAGAGAACAGGGACTGTCCAGAGTTAGAGGCGATCGAGAAAAGATGCAGAACAGCCGACAGTTTAGCTGGAGATGAGTCGCAGATGCTGTACCGTCCCTGCGTGATGCTCCAAATTTGCAAGGCTTGCGTGAGTATATTTCCGTGTTCTTTCTTTGTGTAAAATAATACTTCGTTGAACTCGTATCCCTAAGCATAAGTAAATGAATTAGGTTCAGGACGATGTGGAAGAAGAATGCTTAGGAAATTATGCAGTGGAAGCAGGCAAGATTTGCGACGCCCAAGAAATACGGGAAGGACAGAAGGGCAGGGAAGCCTGTGCCAGTACAGCTTTGATATTGTCTCAACTGCAGCCGTCGGCTGCAATCACCGTGCAATGTCGTATAGATGGAAACGAGTCCTGTTTAAGACGGTATCATTATCGTTATTGGCATCGTTATCTTCGCGATCCTTCCAGTGGGCGACGATTAAACAGCGGCTACGACATGATCGGTTCTCAACAGTCGGACCGGTAAAGACCAAGAGCTGTGAAGCGATGACCACGATATATCGTGGGTCGTCCATCGAGAAACATGTGTTCTCGAAACGAGCTTCATTTCGCCAGTAAACTTTTTCGTACATCCTTTCGTTTGCGCAAATCCGAACGACTAATGTCTTCTCTCGTTTCCTCTTAGAAACTATCGTCAATGGTCTGAGGTTGAGATTGGTTCGATGTAACTGTAACACATTTAGTACGGGTATGCCGAAAAAGTTATTCTAATCGCAGTTGAAGAACTTAAGCGTCGTTGATGATGTTTTGTGTGAATTATATTTCCGATTAACGTTCAGAGTTAATTCGAAGCTCAAGTGGCTTCAAGTTCATACGAATAATTTAATATACATATAGACTGTAGACCGATGATTCTATTCCGTGTTGGTATCATTTTGTGCAGAAAAGGGCGAACGGCTGAATTTCGAGCATGAGAAACGTTCTTTCATTTTCAAAATGAACAAAACGATGAAAGACAAGGGACAATAATTATCGATTGAAACTTCTTGCCCCCATAAAGAATAACAAATCTTGAATAAAGTTATATGTAACGTTGCAATAATTATTATTCTACTTCGTGAAACCACGCTTTGGACGTATCAATGTGAAAGTTCGGATGGACGCCACGCAAAACAAGGGGGGGGGGGGGGGGGGCAAATAAGATAATAGAATAGAATGAAAATTGTACAATAAAATACATTAAAACAGTCGTTCAACATCGATGAGTGTGACATGATTATGATCGACTTTTCTCATGATAGATGACTTCCAGCAATATTCTCGTACTCGCGGAATATGTTAATTTTTTTCACACTTTCTTCATTTTTATACGGTCAATTACTTTCCACTGGCGCTGCATAAGTTGTCGCGTGAAAATAATTTCCTCATTAATCTGTTCTTCCTTCGGATCTTGTAATATTGTAACTATATGAACATCAAATAACGACGTATAGGTATATATATTAAAATACGTTTGCTGAAATTCGTAACGCGACGCGGTCATTTTATTATAATATAAATTTCTATTTCATCGGATAGAAAAAAAAGTGTATCTCTTGTCTGCTTTTATGTTTATGAAACCGTGAATACATTCTATGTGTCACTCGTATATTCCAATGTAATAAATATAATATTTCAACGTAATTGCATTCTGTTTCGCTTGTTTTACATTAATGCAATAAAACATCGATGAGATCATTTTTTGCGGCCACAAAAAAATAACAAATCTCGATATTGCTCTCCATTGTCATATTAAACTGATTATTTACTGCTTGTTGCGCCGTTATGCGTAGCTGTTGGTTTAAACGATTCCAAAATCTCGTGACATTCTGGGGTATACAATTTTAAGAATTCTACTTGCAATTGAGCACATTCAGCTAAAACGTTAAACAAAATATTATTGACCTCCCTCTTTTTTTTGCATAATATAGATTTCGTTTGACTGCGTATACCTCTCCATTTTGAAACCACTTCTAGTTTCTTTCTAAGTTCCATATTCAATTTTTGCATTTCAAGGATAGTGTTTTTATTATTGTTCGTCATTATTTCTCTGAAACAAATCTTTCAATAATTAACACGTCCCTTTGAATATCGAAAACGAGCATGTTTAAAAACTCAAACTTGCATTCTTGTAACATATCTGGTTTGAAATCTGAATCATCGCGTGACTTACGTGACGCATTCTGATTGGTTAGAGAACAGTTTGTCCACAACTAGCGACACCATTCTACCACTGGTATACCCACGCCTACAGACAGCTATTTGATTGGTTGTTTCATAAACGCGGTCTGTTACTTATTGTTAGCCGCGAAATTCTGCAAATCTAGAATTACATAATCTATGATTACTAAGAGTGGCGATGGCGTTTCATGTTCTGTGTCCTTTTGTGAATAAAAAGTGGAGTTTCTGTGGTGTTTTCTATGGGAGACCGGTTCACTGATGTAATTTTTAAGATTACTAATATAAAGGACGGACAAACACAAAATACGTAAGCAACACGAGGGAACTGTAAATCAACTGCGTGCAAAAAATACATAAGCTCCCGCTTTCGTCGGCCGGCGAACATATTTATCTTCGGCAGCAAATGTAATATTTTGACATAGAAATACAAATAATCTCTTCCAGGAAACAGGCCTCGCTGTAGGTAATCAATCGTGGTACGTATAATTTCTCGTAGTTCCAGATTTTCGATCAATTTGCATGATCGCATGACGTTCCCGCCGTAACCTTCCATGCTTGTTGTAAACATCGTATCGATATATAGGGTGTCCTTGAATTCTTCTCCATTTTCTTTATGCATTTTATTTTCAGTCCTATATTCGCGCAATGTTATTTTGCTAAATACACAGATCGCACTTTTCAAGTTTACGCGGGAAAATTCTGACTTGAACATTTTCATTCACATAGTTTTTAATTGCAGCACGCTGGTAAAGAGCGCGTAATAACATGTCAGAAACCGAGAAAATAGAAAATTCCAGAATGGAGAATGAAGAAACGTCCCCTGAAAATTTAGAAGAAAACACAATTGTGGAAACAGGCAACACCAATAACTTAAACGAGAGCCAAGATTTCCAACTTCTAGATACAGGCGAAGATGAATCTTCAGACAAATCGCAGCCAGATTTAAAAGAGCCACAGAGCGATGAAGTATCTTCTTCTCTTGCCACTGATCGTGCAGAGTCAACTTTGAATGAAATCAAAATAATGCAGAATGTAACCCAAGTAGTACAGAATGATGAAGCTACAGACAAGGAAGCTGTACAAGTAATAGAGTTGTCCAAAAAGTTGGATGAAGAAGATACAATAAATGAAAGTAGCAACTCTGGGAGCAAAAGTAAACAGTCCGATGAAGACGATGAAATAATACAATGCACTCCTCCTGAAGCTTGTTCACCACCTAAAAATCAAGATGGTGGCAATACGATAACCAGCTTAAAACGGAAAGCAGGATCATTTGATGAACCACCAAAAAAAATTTTAAGAACACTGTCCAAGGAAGATATATCTGTTAAAAAAGTTTTGGAAGAAGAAGAAAGCTGTAATTCCTTCAAATCTGACGATTCTCAAAGCGAGCCATCAAAAACTGAATTTGATCCTAATCTTATAATCGCAGAAACCCAAGATTTTGGAGAAGAAGAGGGCACAGATGCCACAATTGATAGACCTATAGAGCGCAAAGGAAACGATAAGGACGAAAGGCATCCAGAATTTCAAATGAAAGATTATGAAATAGATAAGAATAAAAATTTTAACGATGCATCAAAGTCGAATGAATTTGTCGGGAACGAAATGCACAAGGGAGAGGTATCGGACATAAAAAATGCCATGCAAATTAGCGACGGTATACCATTGCCCATAAAACAAGGGGAACATGTGAAGTCAGATTCAGCGAATAAGAATACAGATTTCATTAGACCGGTCGAAGCAAAAGCGACTGGTACAATAAATGACGAGAAAGTAGAAGATAAGGAAAATGGTGTTGAACAGCATGCAGTTCCAGATGAATACAATAGTGACGTACAGGAAATATCAATTCCTAAGGAAGCAAGTGAATCTCATTCCAGTCTTTACCTCGAAAATGTATGTAGAGCAAGGAAAAGTATAGAACTTATATACGATGAAACTACAGTCCATGAAAATAAAGCAAAACCCAAAGAACTAGTAGAAATTGATGAAGATGGTGAAAAGATTGTACTGGACTCGTCTCAAGAAGATTCTGATGTTAGAACAGACAATAAGAATGCTTTGGATAACACAAAGTCAGATACAATATATAAAAGTTGTTATGACAGTAAAAACAGTAGTGAATTTAGTTACAAATCGTTGGAAAGTACCAAAGAATCATCCCTCGATTCGTCTAAATCCAGTAACAAATTAGTAAATGGAAGTAGCGATCCTAAAAGATGTGATACTGACAGTACAGCTAGTATACAGTCTGATATATTCAATGACATGCCAGTCTTGGATAAAGCAGACAGCAATACTTCTGCATCTGTACATAATATGAACAGACAGATCAAACCGATTTCTGTATCTAAAGATAGCGATCATCATGCTGATCTATTAAGTGTAAGCGACAATGAACCTGACGTTTTTATAGTAGACGACAAAAGTAAATCCAACTCAGCTCACAGTAGTTCTATTGCTAAAGCCTTGCAAATTGAAAGAGAAATCGGCATATACGTTAGAATGAAGTGTTTATTAAACGTGGACGAAGGTACAAAAGATTTTCTAAGTAAAGAAATAACTGGTGTACAATGTGAGACTATTGCTACAGAGCCTACCTTAATGAGACAGAAAAACAATGATACATCAGCCTCATTGGCAGATATTTCTGGAAATGACACTAAGGATGCATCTCCTGGATCAGTAAATAGTAACCCACAATTGTATCACCTAAATCCTTCCAGACTTTCATTTGCGTCAACAATCAGTTCCTTGAGTTCGGCTTCTAGTGCTGCTTCGCTTGCAGCCAAACTTGCGATAAGAGATAGCATGCATTTTTCTTTGCCCAGAGCTCCGGCAAAACACGCGAAGCGTCACATCCAGGATATGCATTCACTAAATGACAAACAAGCATTGGACGAGGCGTATGAACGGATCAGCAAGGAATGGCAAAATTGTCATCTTCTTACAACAACTGTTTTAAACTTTGCAAACGCAGAGCTTAGTGGGACTGATATGTACAATATTAGTCACGAGAGGATAGACGATCAGCTACAAAAAATTCGATCTTCTACACCTGAAGTTCAACAAGATTTGGTACAGGCACAAACCCCCAAGAGCACAAAAAAGACTAAAGCAGTTAAGAGGGCGAGAAGCAAAAGCACCAAGTCGGACGGTCAATCGAATGGAATAAACAAAGTTTCCTCGAAGGCGCTAAGCCCGGTTGAAAGCAATAACACTCCAAGGAAAAGGAATAAAACTGAACAAACTGAAAACACGTTAAATAGCGTAGATCTTGCTTTAAAACCCCTAACACAAATGGTAACAGATGAGTTAATCGGTAAAGACGTTTTCGCCAAATGGTCCGACAACAATTATTATCCTGGCAAAGTAATCGATAAAATAAAAGCAAAATATAAGGTGAACTTCTACGATGGAAAAAACAAAGTACTTATAGAAGACTTTATTATTCCTATACCGAATGTATTAAAAAAAGGTCTGTCTGTATATGCCACTACGACCAATTACGATTATGGATCCTGTGGAATAATCATTGATACTGGAACTCTGAATAACGAAGTATATTATACAGTGGAGACAGACGAAGGGGAAAAAGTACAGATTCAAATTAAAGATATTTCTTTTTCTGCTGATCAAGCTCAAGTGCTGAAGGAGGAACTAAATTCCGAGAATAAAAGTCTTCCGTCTACACCGAAACATTTAGGTCAAATAACATTGGACAATATGATTGATGGCAAAAGACGTTCTAAACGTATTGCAACCCCCAGCTTTTCAACCCCCAAAGGTAAACTGATGCAAACTCCTACAAGAAAATCTGAGGTAGAGCCATCCGGTTCTGGCATATCTTCCACAATGAAAAAGGAAAAGAAACTATCTTCTGAAAGCGACGGCGTTTCGAGCGACCCGAACGTTTCTCTAAAAGATGAGATTTTCTCTATTGGCGTCCAACCTGAAATAATCGGAACACCATACGAACAAATTGGAAAAGGACCACAAAATAGAAACAAAAGCAAATCAAGGAGTAAAAAGAAAAAGGAGGATGAAGAGACAATCGCAGTGTTTGGTCCTATTCCACGTTCAGATTCAAATCTTTTTAAAGGCATATCTTTCATTCTGACCTGTGCACCCGTAGAAACTATCGACCGATTTCAGGTCGATAGCAAAGAGTACGGTTCAGATCCAGGAACAGAAAACGAGGAAGAATGGGTGAAGAAGCCTTTTGTAAGAGATAGATTAAACAGCCAAATAATCGCAGGCGGCGGTAAAGTATATACAGACTTTAATGAAATACCACAAGACGAGTACAAAAATACAAAATTAATAACAAACGTGCCAAACACAACTGCAAAGACATTGCTGTGCCTCTCAGTCGGGATACCTGCATATAATCATAATTGGATAATCAGATGCTGTCAAGAGGTAAGGATATCAGTCAAGTATCATTACTTTGTTGTATTGTTAGAAGCTAATAATTGTCTTGTGTTTATAGGGAAAGATTGTAAATCCAGCTGAAAATGAGTTACCTGTGGGATGGAGTTTGGACAAGAACTCGTACATTGACATGTTCCAAAGGTCTAGCAACAAACCATTGACCCAAGTGTTTCTAATAATTCCGACTATAGAGTCCGAGAAACAATTTTCTTCATTTTGGCGTCAAGTTGCCGAAAATGCAGGTGCCGTTGTCTTATTAGCAGACAAACCAGGTATGCGGATCTGTTTTATTAGTATCAAGCTTTGTAATAGGAAATTGACACTAACATTAATGCTAACAACGCGTGTTTTTATTTTGCATTTTCAGATGTCATGGAAAGTTTTGTGGAAGGAAGCGTAGTTCTTACGAATAGTCTTTGTCCATCTTGGGCGGAGGAGAAAGCTAATGAATTGCAAATTCCATTGCTCTCCACAACGTGGATCGTTCAATGTTTGATAGAAGGAAAATTATGTCAGTACGATGCAAATCTTCGTTATAGATATAATTTTCAACAAAATTAGATACATTTAACGATCGAGAAGCCGCATCCGTAATTTCATAAGCAGGTGAGATCCTGGCTCTGTAGATTATACAATCTTTTATTTCTACTGTATTATTAAGAAGATGTTATTTTTGTTGTTATCAGACACTTTGATACGCATCTATTTTTTTAGCACTTATGATTTGCAAAGTACGAATACTTTAGTAAATATATTGTTACTTTGATCTTTTTCCCAGAAAAATCTATTTCTATTAGTGTCTGATCAAAATTAAACTACGATAGTTTAAACAAAATATATGTATAGTTCATGATGGAAAATGTCGAAACATTTTATATGTCGACAGTGTGTACTGTATGGATAATCTGATGTAAAGATTTCTCTTTTTGTGATTATCCATTATGAAAAACTTACATATGCTTATTACATACTATTATACATTGCTTATCGTAAAATCATAGTACTAGAATTTTCTAACATTTTGTACAAAACAAACGCAAAATCAGAAAACATTTTCAAATTAGACTAAAAACTTGAAAAGCTGCTTTGAAAAATCTTTAATGATTTTGATCATAAATTACGCAATACAATATTATATTTTCCATTCATATTATTGTCGATAAGTTTAATGGAAACGAAATACAAACGTACAATTTTGTCAGGTCAAGTTGTATATCGTTTTGCAAACAATTGGGAAAAGTAATAAGACAGATTTACCGTGTCATTAAGCTTCTAATACATCGATGGCATATATAATTTATACATTGTTTCTACCACACTAGTATGTATATTCATGATAATCAAATATCGCATTCAGTTATACGAGAGTTATTCTTAAATACGTAAGAATAATTCTTGTCTACTTCTTAAAGGGGGCTACGTGAGAGATGCTTTAAGATGTTTTAAACTTTGTACTACCAAGAAACAGTTCTTTGCAATGATACTTTTTTTTTTAATTAAGACTTGATCCCCATTTGCGTTTGTTGACAATAACTTGGAACCTCTGCTATGCTTTATTCAAAAATTAAAATATTGACGTGCGTGGCAAACATTATTAAATAACTCTGTAAATCAAAGTTAATTATGGGTGGTATATCCTGTAAATATTTTTTTACTTAAAATTATAGGGACAGATCGTCAGATTACATTACACTTTTTATGTACTGGAGTCACCACCTATTCATAGGCGGAATATGTTCAGTAAAAACCAGATATCAAGCGGGTTGCCTATAAATATTTCAAGTTAAGATAGCGTTAATGATTTTTAATGGCGAAAGATACGAGAGAATGTATCTTGCGAGCGTTTCCGATATTTTCATTAACTTACAGATTGATTTTCCATTAAACCAAATATCAATGAAATAACTGGGAATGTATGTGGCAAGTGCACATGGGCGAATGTGTATATATAAGTAAATATATACATATACTACAAATTTTATTATGTAAGATGTAGCTACTATGTAAAATGTTTGGGGATAAAATACAATGACATATTTTGGCAAAACTCTGTCCATTCTCCTTTAAAAGCTAACAGCGTACAAGCATTTTATTAATATTTCACATATAGTACAACATTCTTTGAGTGTATGTACAAAAAAACGGTTTTAATAAAGTAACATAAATAATTGTTTAGATTAAGGATTGTACCAATCGAGAAATAGCAGGGAGAACGACATAACTAAAAGGAAAAACAAAATAGATACTCTAAGTCCAGCATTCCTTTGAATTGCTTGTCTAATCTGCTCATTAGCTTCTTTTACGTTCTCCGTTGATCCAACAACTGTCGTAATTAGACGATCCAAATCCTTGTCTTGATCTAATACTTTTTCTGTAAAAATCTCTTGAAGTTCAGCTATATGTACAACCTTACTTTCTATTTGTTTCACCTCCTCTGTTAATGTATTAAGTTCATTGTATAATTGTTCATTTTCTGCTTCAAATAATTGTATATCTTCTGCTGATATTTCTTCTTCGTACATCAGCGCATTTACATCTCCATTTATTTCTTGTATCTTCAGAGGACTAGAATCATTGGAACCAACTTTATTCTCTTTATCTTCTAATTTTTCATTCACGCTTGAACCAAGTTTCTTCGTTTCAGTTTCTGCGTGTGTCGCAGATTTCTTGTCTAATTCCAATTTGGCAATTTTCCGTATCTCCATTGCTCTTTTTACTCGCATTGCCTTTTGTTCTGAATAAATTCTGCAGACACTTTTCAGATAATCCTCAATTAACAACAACATGATTTCCCTGTGCTCTAAATTTTGCAGGGACACTTCAGAACCTGCTATCTCTCTCCTCAATTCCTTAATCAAACGAGAACAAGTGGTCATAATTTTTTGTGCGCCAATATCAATTTCATCCCGGTCAGCATCTGTCATACTTGGTACATTCGACAGATAATTTGAGAAATTTAGGTATGCCTTCCGATTTTCTAGCAGGAATTCGCGTAGTTTTGAGATTTGTGCAACAACGCTTTGGGCTTTTACAGAAAAGGCACTTTTACTTTTTGCCTTTTTTAGACTTCGTACAGTGGCTGTAACTCCAAGGGCTTTATTACGAAGACTGACTGTCTTCGCACTTGCTTTAAACAATATACTGACGTCCATTGTTAACTCTTGCTTAAATTACCTTCTCCCTATGGTAATTATTAAAGAAGGTACATTATTCTATATACATCGATAGCTAAGGTAAAATGTTCTCCGGGTGAAATCTGTTATTTCATGTTATGACGTTCAGCATATAACACTAGAGTATCACAATACTTAACCTAAAAGTAAAGAGCGGTATTAGAAATGTTAAAGGTTACATTAGCTTAACGCATTAAAAATTATACCGTTAATTCCATTAAAAGAACAATAAGACCGCTTGTACGTAATCTTGCAACGATTTTATTACCGCTGCGTTTACTGACTCGGGATGATACTTTTGTACTTCATATAGGAATATTTCCATTTGTTATCTTGCATTGCAATTCTCTGTGACTTGTCAACGCTACATATTTAATAGAACGTTAAAAAATGGGCTAGCTAACGTAAAACTAGTAACATACGTATGTATACGTATTTAGGAAGAAAATTGATCTCTGCCATACGAAATTGTGCCCAGAGTTTAAAAGTCCATACTTCAACCAACCCGAATAGAACAGACAGAATAGAATAAAGGAGACTAAATTCAACATAAGAACGAAATAATTGAACCAGGAAAATGTATAAAAAAAATTAAATTTTCTCATGGAAAATGAAGACTGACCAGTCGGTATTGCAGTGCACGATTTTCGAAAACCGGAACACGTAGCTGAATGGCTCAATGGAACACTGCTATCGAAATGACAAGATGGCACGTCAGCAGCAAGCAGACGTCGACGAACTTTTCGATGTGAAAAATCACTTTTATATTGGCAATTATCAGCAATGCATCAACGAAGCGCAAAAAATCAAGGTTTGTTTGTACCAAATACACGTTTTGCGAACGTTATTCTTAGTTTTCTTTCTTACAAAACTTACGCATGTAAAAGTCTTACCACTTCGACCCCAGCCTTTTGCCGCTCATGTCAATTTAATACTCGTGTATGTTCGAAATAATCGGAAATATTTATAATCGAAATGCTTTATAAAACATTTGATCTTTTATTTTCTTAGTCATCTTCGGCAGAGGTTGCGATGGAACGGGACGTGTTCCTTTATCGCGCGTACATAGCCCAACGAAAATTTCGCGTTGTGCTAGATGAAATTAATAACTCGTCGCCCCCAGATTTGCAACCTCTTAAAATGTTGGCTGATTACTTTGCTAACCCCGGTCGCAGAGAGGTAATAGTCGCGGAGTTGCAACAAGGGACGAATTGTGCTAACTACGATAATCACAATTTCCTGATTGTCGCTGCAACCATCTACTATCATGAGAAAAATTTGGAAGCAGCTCTCAGAATACTTCGCAATGTTGATCACTTGGAATGCCTAGCTTTGACCCTGCAGATTTACTTAAAGATGGATCGGTTAGATCTTGCTAAGAAAGAATTAATAACTATGCAAGAGAAGGATGACGATGCTACTCTTACTCAGCTAGCACAGGCATGGCTTAACATAAGCAACGGTGGTGACAAATTGCAAGATGCCTATTATATATTTCAGGTACGCGCAATGTTGATAATACATAAAAAACATTTGGTTTCAAGTTGAAATTTACTAGTATAACATTTGCAGGACATGATAGACAAACATTCTAGTACAAGTATGCTGTTAAATGGACAAGCTACTTGTTTCATTGGACAAGCCAAGTATGAAGAGGCAGAAACTGCTCTACAGGAATCTCTTGACAAAGATAGTAATAACCCAGATACATTAATCAATATGATTGTTCTTTCTCAGCACATGGGAAAGCCTCCAGAAGTTGCTAATCGTTATTTAAGTCAGTTGAAAGATTCCCATTTAGAACACCCATTCGTTAAAGAATATTTGCAAAAAGAAATAGAATTCCAGAGGCTCAGGAAGCAGTATTCTTTGTCTGCCTAAGCTGTATCGAATCATAGGACCTCTTTATGGATTAAATCAAGCAAGAGTATTCAGAGTGAACTAATAATACAAATTCTAGATGCAGAGTGCTACCAAAATTAGAGTATTACTGCAGGGTATGGCACGCATCTACATGAATTCGTCTCTACATTCTTCATAGGACAAGCATTTGTTTTCCATACATTTCTGTTCAGTGATTTTATACAGAGTAAGAGTATTTCACTTTTGCATGAAATTTTTACGGTACTTGCGATTGGCGAATGAGAAAGAAATAGACGTGTAAAACCATTTAGAATTTTTACACATATAACTAAGCGTATTAAAGAAATACAAATACACACTAGATATCTATTTCATCTACTATTTCAATAAAATGTTAAGTAACAATATGGCTGCCATTTTATAACACGATTATGATCAAACATTTATAGAGGGAAAAAAAATGTCCGAAATTTCGTTTTGCATGCATATTAACATACATTAAATCAATGTATGTATTATTTAATAAAGTTTCGTCCCATCTACATACTCTGAAAGTATACATATTTCTTTCGTACATCGATATACCGATGAAACGCATAAAGGCTACGGAGAAGCTAAATAAATATATCAGCGTTCATACCTTCTTATTATTATAGATATACATATTATTAATAAAATACGAAAAGTTGTGACGATAGGCAACTTTTCTCATTACTCCTCTGGTAAGTCGCAATTTTCCAATACCACGCCATCTAACGTGGTGTTTTGTAAATGTCTAGTGTCAAGCCGAGAAACGTCTATTACATGGAAGAATTCGAAAATTTGAACGAACAAGTTTAGTTATTCGGGATGCGTTAAAAGTGACAAGAGTCTTGTGCAAATCTTAAGGACGTGGTTACTGTGATAAACAATATTCGGTATCGAAGTTCGCGAACCATTCACTGCACTTCGGCGGGAGATACAATCACATCGAGCCACTTTTAAATATCGTTGTTCTCCAGGAACAGTTCCAAAACGACCTGAGAGTCTAGATCCTAAGATTTTTTTCTTCATTTGGAAATGTCGCATTAGATTGAACACGGATCTTCTTAACATGGCGACACGGAATAGGTACATATACAATCATTTCTAACTACATTATTAAAATGACGACGTATGGATGGGGCTAGATCCATAATCGTGTTTTGCTCTTTGTTATTCCATCAGTTTCGTCGATTACCGATTTCTATCATTTTCACAGACCGTTTGCCACTACTATTTTTGACGTTATTTACACGGCGACAGGTAGTTTTTTTCTTATCTGACATATTTTGAATATAACTGATCTATATTCTACATCTATCTATAATCATGATTATACGCTACAGAGAGCTACGCGTTTTAGAAATAATTTTCTAATTTGTATACAGTATTACGATGTCGCTATAACGTAACCTACAATGTATTCATTAGTTTCGATTGGTATACAGCTTGTACATTGTACATTGAATGATTGCATAGTTTTCTAAAATCTTGATGTGTTTACAGGAATGTACTTTGCAAATTGTAAAGCAGTATCTAGCTAAGAATTTTGGAAACAACAGAGATTCGATATTTATAAGCTACTGTTCCTGGCCAAAAGTACACTTCGCTGTTGGGTTTACATGACAATAAATGAAGTACAATAAGAAAAACGAGTACACGTGCAAATAATTTGGTCGAATTTAATTTCAAGTCGCAAAGGAATCAGATGTGTTAAAACACAAGATACATGGTTCATATTTAGTTCTCATGAAACTTATGTGTTATTTATTTACTTATTAATCAGAATATTGTCCGTGTTCTATGTTGATTAACTGCATTTAACGAATTATATTTTACCCTGTCGGTCGCAAATATTTAGCAATTTATTACATGTGCAATGAGAAAGTATATAAACAGGGGAAAAACATTAAAGTATAATATATTAGTGGTAGATGCAAAACTATCTGTGAATGAATTTTATTTTTAAATTTAAATTTAGTATATGTATATGTAAATAATATTTAGCATACTAAATGCATTATATATTATAGTAGTTGTATGATTAAAGAGTATAAAGTTTCTTGTAGATTTAAGTAGTATATTTTGTAGCATTTTGTACCTTTATTTTGACTATGTATCACGCTATGTATCCACCGCAAATAATGGTGCAGATAATGGGTGGCCAACAGGCAAATGGACAGTGTCCGCCAGTTCAAACACATGCAATGCACATTCATGGTGCAAGTGCATTCCATCACACTGAATATGCAAAGTATCGGTCGGATGCTTGTTCGCAGAATAGACATCAAATGTTGCAGGTATATTTATCACGTATGCAAATGCTATAGATATATTGCACTAAATTGCGTTCCTTAATAATATTTTTGTGAGTACAAGCGGTATTCTTGCAGACAGGATCTTATCCACTGGAGCTGTTGCAATTGATGGGGGTTGAAATACCATCTCTACGACGCATAGAGTATATGCAGTCAAATAATGGAACCGCTTCGGGACATTGGCAGAGACGTGTAAATACATCGAATAATGCACCTCTTATACCGTCTCCCCATCTTGCTTTCAGACCAACCAATAATGGCCTGGCGAACAAAAAATCTAATTGGTATAACAAACTAAGCAAAAGAACTTCCTTTCGAGATTCGTTTGTAAGTAATGAAAAGTATGGCAGCGATAGTGGTTTCAGCTCCCGATCACCAACGCCAAATAAATATCACATCGATAGTAGTCAAACGGAAAGTTCGGATGAACGAGATTCTGTAATTTCTTCAGTAGAGCAAAGTATGAAGTGAGTATTATTTATTTAGAAAAGAGACAAATAGTCGTACTGTATTTTCATAATACTCTGTATTAAAACGAATAATTAAAAGATTACTTCGTTGTAGGAAGTCACATAAAGTTCAACCAAATAGTGTTACAAACAGTAGAATAATGCAATACGGTATAATTTCAAACACTTCTACGCATCAATTTTATCAAAATCAAAGACCTGTTAATTGTTATCCTACTACCATGTCGACATCTAGGACTCAAGTACAAACTTATCAGAACAAAAGAAGATATCATTCAGGTATGCGTATGGTTTGTGTCAGCGAAGCAGTTTATTTATTCATTTACTTTAGAAATGGATCGTATTGCTAGGAAGGAATAGTCCCCCGCCTCAAAGATTGCCAAGGAATAAAAGATACATGGGGCTGCTGACACCCAATTATCATACATTTCCTAGATATGGAATAGCACCAGATCGATTTCTTGCTAGATCCCATTTAGTTGAAGTGACTCGTACACCAGACGATCTACTTAATGGGTCAATTTGGGATAAGCTTTCGAAAGATGTTTGGTCAAAGTTCATGTTAAATCAACAGACGGAAACCGTTTACAGAAACAAGATGATGCTTTGGAGATATCTTTATGTTTACATCAAGGTAGCATTCATGTCGTGTGGATGAACATATTTTTAAGTCGCATATCGAACAAATTTGAACTGTGATATTTATTTCCAGACTGCATTTCCAAAATATGGCTTATTTTTGGTTGGCTCTACAATGAACGGTTTTGGATCGGACAACAGCGATGTTGACATGTGCCTTTTAGTGAGGCATACAGAAATGGATCAAAGGAATGAAGCTATAGGACATTTGGAACAAATATTAAAATGTCTTAAAAGATGTGGTACGTGTGTTTAATCGTAGCTTGCACGCTGCGCAGTTATTGTACAATTATGTGTACAAACATAGTAAATAAACTTTTTTTTGTCCTGACAGATTTTATAGAACAATTGGAGCTTATACAAGCAAAGGTACCAATCCTAAAGTTCCACGATTCAATACAAAATTTAGAAGTTGATTTAAATTGTAACAATGCTGTTGGCATTCGGAATACTCATCTTCTGTATTGCTACTCGCGAAGTAAGAGAATTGCGTTATATGAAACGAGATTTTCTTCAATCAGTAGAAATATTTTGCCTTGTTTTGTTTCTTCTTTTTTATTATACACTTTTGCAGTCGATTGGAGAGTGAGACCTCTAGTACTTCTGGTTAAACTTTGGGCTCAATCTCAGGATATAAACGATGCCAAGAACATGACAATATCCAGTTATTCATTAGTTCTCATGGTTATTCATTTTTTGCAGTGTAAGTATGGTTCGTTGTTATTTTCTGCCCTATTAATTTATATAGTGGCATTATTTGTCGTCTACTTTAGGTGGCATCAATCCACCAGTTTTACCTTGCTTACATTCCCTTTACGAGGGCAAGTTCGCACCACACACAGACATCCATTGCATAGACATACAAGAAGAATTGGACATTCCATCATCTATGCTTCGACCTAAAAATCGACAGCCGTTAGGAGAATTACTTGTCGAATTTTTTCGATATTATGTCATGTTCGAGTAAGTAAAAAGGGATACAATATATTATGCACTATATTGATGAATAACGCTATACTAAGTCAATAACATATAATCAGTTTCAATCAGTATGCAATATCAGTACGATTGGCTAACAAAATACCGATAGAGGAATGTCGAAGGGCACGATCTTATAAAAATGACCCTCATCAATGGAAATATTTATGTATCGAAGGTGAGCCTGCAATGTTACAAAAATGACAGAAATAATAATATTTCATTAATCATTGAATGTGCATATATGTATGTGTACAGAACCATTTGATCTAACTAACACTGCTAGATCGGTTTACGACCCGGATGTGTTCGGAAGGATCAAGCACGTATTTGATTGTACATACCAGAATTTGAAAGAACATCATGACCTAGCCAGAATATTTCTCAAGGTGGATTTTACTTCACCATATATCGTGACGTAATCGTATTTGCATAGGCTAGTATAAAAGTACTCACATTATCTAGTATAATTTTATATTTGAAAACGGTTTATTTTTGTGATTGGCCTCCTGCGATATAATTCGAGGCAATTCGACTGATACCACCTATGAATGAGATAAAAAGTACAATGGGGTAATTTACTACGCTTATTATGAGCTAACACGCTCGTATCTTGTGATAATGGCCTGCGCTTTCATGCAACGGCTCATCTGTTGCGTTTAGAAGGTCGAGTTCGTGTCTCGTCTCGTCATGTCTCGTTTCGTCTCGTTTCGTCTCGTCTCGTCTCGTCTCGTTTCGTCTCGTCTCGTTTCGTCTCGTCTCGTCTCGTCTTGTCTAGTCTCGTCTCGTTTTGTTTCCGTTTTATTTCCTTTCATAAATACGTAAAGTCATCTGCAACGTGAGCTTACACTCATATGGCAAAGAGTGTTCGCAACTTTCCTTTCAATATGTATTATACAAGTGCAATATCATTCGTAATTTGAAAATGGCGCGGAATCAAATTCAACTGATGGATAGTGGCAAAGCTTTTTTCGTACAAAGATATCGTTATATCCCAAACTGGGATTTTTCGCAAGTTCACTTCTATGTATAGTCTTTTTTTACAAAGGTTTTTCAAAATTATTCAGTGCGAAAATATGGTGCCTTACAATTGTCGGCTGCTACAATTAACACGTTACGTAGAGCCACTTATTAATCCTAAAAATATCGCAAGACAATTTCTCTTCTTCTTGACAGATACTTACAGTAAAGATCAAAATCCGGTCAATTAACATAACAAAGAATCTATAAATTAAACATACTAGGACGATACGTCACTAAATTTTCTTTAGTATTTAAAGTGTATACACGCAAGAAAAAAAGTACTTATTCTTAATTAAAAGTCGTAGAGAACTTGAATTTACATTTCAAAAAGTATTGAAAAAAGATATCTCAACGAGATAACGAACAAAAAAAAATTAAAAAGAAAAAAAAGAAAAAATTATTGTTCCCAAAAAGAGTAAGTAAAAATTGAAAAAAATGAACTATATTTAAATCGATAACACTTACAAAAACAAAAATGTTAGATAAAATTAATTTATGAAATGATTGAATGCTAACAGCATCATATTGTGATGTTTAATTTCCGATTACTTGTACCATGTGCCAAAAAAAGAAAAAAAGGAAATCATTTTCGTCTTTCAAATGCTTAAACGGACTTTGTGATTCAAGCACTTTGCTCAGTATATATACATAAATATATATGTGTATCTTTTTTTGTGTAAGGTAAAAACAGGCCATATCAATTATATATTAAACAAATTTACGAGTAGACTGAATAATATGAATGGATTTACATTATCAAATTTTCGATAGTTATTTTCTAAGATGGACATTCAGTCTAAGAAGTTCCTATTTTTAAGTACAATAGAAAAAGTTAAAAAGCTTTGATTCCAGTTCTAGTCCTACTTCGATTAGTCTTTTGTTTAGGAAAAAATGCCAAATGTAACATGTTAAATATTTAAAGTATCATACAACAAAAATATGTAAGGCTGTGTTGACAGTATAATACTTGTTAATTGCTATGTTCAATCTTCAGACCCGTATAAAGAAGTTTAGTTGTTTTATTTATTAATTAAAGTTACAATTATTAGATAACTAAAAAAGAAATGAAGGTAATTTCCATAAATTTCCTTTCTGTGTATACAAAGAACATTAAAATTCTCAGATTTCCAGGTAAACAAGTATTCGTAATACGTGTCATATTATAGCAGGCCTAATATATTTTTCTAATCCTTTATTTATTTTTGTAACAAATGTAAGAAAAAACTAAATATTAAGTATCTTCCTTCGCTCATATTGGAAATCCATAATCTTCCTATTTTTTGTCAATTCTACGCACATGTTACGCTAAATTTTAAGGCGATATCATCAAACTTTTGTAATTTTGATTTTGTTGTTAAATAAAAACTATTTGTATATAACATTTTAATGGTATCTAACCACATTTTTGTGGAAAACAAATATTTAAAAAACACATGGTAACATAAGGTGAAACATTGTAGGTTAGAAATACAAGTTTTACAAGACAAGGTTTTCCTCAAATTAAATTTATTCTTTTCCATAAGATTTCACAATGAATTTTCATAATATATTCTGCAGTTAGCGGTGCGCTGTTGGTCGGAAAGAAGAATAGAAAACAATTTTCATGCCGTGTAATGCTGTCTCTTTTTTTCATTCTCAAATGGTTCCGTGATCGGATGATTAAAAATTCATTACCGCGATAAGCCAGTACTACAGACAGAAAATAAATGAAAAGTAAATAGCAGGGGATATAAGAGAGTGAAAAAGGGAACAAAAAAAAAGAAAAGAAAAAAATGTAAATTAAAAAGTTAGTAGATAGAACGATACTTTGGTCAGTACATTCGAACAAGTAAAATATGATAAACGCTAAATGGACTACTCATATCGTTACAGATAAGAATAATATTCGAAATCTCGATAATTTGTTGTGTTTCTATCAAAATTATGTCTGTCTGCGTTCGAATAATGTTGCTGTGTTATTGTAAAGTTCATAGTCAGAGTCAACGTTCCAATATTTTTCTTCAATTAAGGAACATTTTCATCAGTATTTCAACATATATTAGCGTTGAGTTTCTTTGAATTATTCGTCCGCAAGTGTTATTAAAGAAAAAACACAAATATCGAATGAAATTTGTTTTTTTTCATTCTTGCGTGCTCTGTCGACCCCTGCGGTAAATAAAATATATACATATATATACCGGTCTAACCAGAAAAATAGAAACTAATTAACATGATTGGAATTAATAGGATTCCTTATCAATTAGCATAATGTCAACTTCACGCCAAGCCTATGAGAAAGGATTCCTCCTTCGTGACGATGCTCAAGTGTCGACCTCATACTGTTTGACGACAATTCGATCGGCGACGCCAAACCGAGCTGGTGACATTCCGTCGCTCCCAGAACAAGTCGATGATATAAGTCGTGTTGTTTTCTTCTGATCGACGTACGCGTGTCCACACGTTACATGAATTGTACTTTTATTGTCGCTCCTTCCGCAGTTTACCATACAAGATAGTGATCGAAAAAGGTGTACGTGCCACCCAACTCAAATACATGATTTTCCGGATTTCGTGAAATCTCCATAGGCGCGTACATTGCCTGTCCGTCATCTCTTTCCTCTCTTATTTTGGCGGAAGATGTTCCTTCCATACTTTCGACGGAAATTGAGAAAGGCACGTAACGCGTAAGCCCGATAGCATTCGTTCCAGTTTCTTTCCTTTTTCATTAAATTATGGAATTTCCTTGTATCCTTTTCCAAAGTTTAGAAACAGCCGCGACATTGTCTTACTTCTTCTTCCTTTTGTTCCTCATAGTTCTGCTGTCAGAGATTCGTCCAGTAATTGTACGTTTTAAGAAATACGCTACATTGGCACACTTGTCGAATTTGGTCAAGTCATGAAGCGTTACACGTCCCGTATCTTCTTTCCCTTTTATTATTATATTTTTTATTTTTGGTATTTTGGCGTTTTTCTTTTTTTTTTGTTTTGCTTTGTGGTGCGTGTAATTCTAGCGTCACTCGATCCCCGCGATAAAACGGTCCGTTCACGGTAAGTGCGTGTCACGATGATAGTTGGTAATTGGTGGTGATAATGTCGTCTCCCAGTCATATCTTCCCTGTTTTTTTGTTGGCTTGTCGCACTTATTATGCCCGGTGGTGTTGCTTAACCATTTTCCCTTCCCGTCTAGAACACTTTAGAGTTTGACGGTAAATGGCGACGAACTCCTTTTGTAGTTCTTTTTTGTTTTTAAAACCCTCTTTTACGCCGACGACTGCGTGCATGTACCGTACTCGATCGCCGAGCCGTTTTACCGTTTTGCGCAGTTAGTGATTTGTAGTTGTTGGTCGAAGAAGAATTGGTCGAACGAGCCTTCAGTCGCTCCCGCGACGCTGCATAGCAATTGCGTTGCTCAGCCGTACGGTCTCGGCTCAATATGGATGGGAGAACTGTCCCCCGGGTTGTGACTGTCCAGATTGATAAAAACCACTTCGATCACCCTGATAAGTTGAATCCTGTGACAATAAACCGTCCATCTGTGATTGAAACTCTCCTACTGCGAACGAATCTTGAGAGAGTTCTGCTTGACTTAAACCAGGCTGAGAGAGGCTGAAACCTGGCTGCGACATTCCCTGTGTTGTGCCCTGAGTTAATGGTAAGCCTGGTTGACTATATGGCTGTGTATTTTGTTCCGTTTGACTCAATTTGCCCATTCGTGGGCCCTGTTTGCTCTTCGACAGGGTGGTTCCACGACGATTACGTTGGTTCTGCCTAGCCTGTAACGCCTGCTGGTGTTGATTGTAGAACCGCGGTGGGACATGAGCCATATTCATGAACATTCCCACCGGAACTGGCACATTGTTCATCGCTGCTTGAGCTCTTTCTGGACTAATGTAGCTAATAGTGTCGTGGGTCCTACTGAAAATGTCCAAAGGCACGTTCCTCTGGTAGTAAGGATTATGATTTTGGGTTCCATTCACCTGGGTACCAGAACGATCGTATACCGATCCTGGGATAAGAGCTTCTCTCGCGTCGTACATCGACGTGGACATAAAGTGCGAGCCTGGATTGGCTGCGTTCACAAGTTTCTTTGGTTTAGCGAATTGAATCATGGATTCCTTGAGATTGTTAAGAGGTCCTTCCACGAGAACCTTCTGTTCTTTGTAGAAGCTCAACAAATGGTTCCACAGTGGTTGCTTCGACAGGACCTTTGGATTTCCTACAATTATAATTCCATATTTCGCGCGAGTCAGCGCGACGTTTAATCTTCGTGGGTCATTGAGGAATCCAATACCTTGATGCTCGTTCGATCGAACGCAAGACATAATTATTATATCCTTCTCTCTACCTTGGAACGCATCCACGCTAGCCACCTCGATTTCCTGGTACAATTTTGAGTGTAACGAGCCTTGGTACTGCATGTATTGCACTAGATAGGCCCTCTGTCCTTCGTAAGGGGTTATTACTCCAATTTGTTCAGGCTTCACGCCACAGCGTAAGAATCTCGTCGCTATTTTTTCAACGTTCGACGCTTCAGTTCGGTTCAAATACGACGTGCCACTTCCAGCAATTTCTTCTTGTCCCTGAGTAACATAGAAGAACATAGGTTTGTCTGGTGCTGGCCAGGGAAAGTCGATCTTCAGCAATTTCCTTTCGTCTGCGCATACACCGTTCTGTAAGGAACCCTCATAGAAAAAATTGGATGGGAAACGCGAGAGATCTGGGTGCATACGATATTGTACTTCTAATCTGAACGGTCTAATTCCGAGGACAACTAATCTTTCGAACAGAGATTGCGACAAACCCGCTCTGGCAGCTTTTTTGCACATAACCACCGGTCCTAATTGACAATGATCACCGACAAGAATTAATTGCTTCGCTCCAAGAACAACAGGCACCATACACTCTGGCTCGGTGGCTTGCATGCTTTCATCAATAAGAATCGAATGGAATTTCAGCCTGTGTAGCCTTGGATCACCCGCACCGACGCAGGTGCAACAAATCACGTCGGCTGCTTCCAGCAATTCCTTTTCTGCCGCTTTCTTCAGAAGTCTGTAACGTTTTTCATCTACACTGGATAATTCTCCTGTCTCGTCCTTCAGTTGTTGCAATTTTTGTAATTCTGTATTCGTCTCCATGTTTTTAATCTGATTGTGGAGGGCAAGGAAGCTCACAGGTGAATCGATTGCTTCCCTCGACTTCGCGCAAAGTCGCACAACCTTCAGGTTCGATTTATGTATTTTTTCTGTCAATTGATCCACAGCTGTGTTCGACGGAGCGCACACCAATACAGGGCCACCATTCTGTTTCACGAGTTGATAAACAATAGTTGCGCTGGTTACAGTCTTTCCTGTTCCAGGCGGTCCTTGAATCAACGATAAAGGTCTTTGTACGGCATGTTTCACAGCGTACACCTGAGATCGATTTAAGTCGGGCAAATTCGGAGCGCTAAAGTGTTTTGGTAGGTGACAACGGAACAAAACTTCCTCTACTTCGTGCCCTAGGAGTCGGTGGTATATGTAACCAGACACAGAAGTGTCGTCCACGGCAAATTTTCGCAACGCCAATTGCATTCTGTGATGAGAAAAAAAAGAAAAAGACACTGCATTAAAAAACATGCAAGGTACTGGGAAGAATATATTATAAACTACTCACCGATCGAAGCTCGTACTTTTCCAAATAAAGTCAACGACAAAGTTGCTGACGCATTCCGTCGGCGCGCCAGAATTATTTTTCAATTCGATTCCAACTTCTTCACCGTAATTGTCAGGAATTTTGATTACATGTCCGATCCCTGACCACGGCTTGTGAAGTTCGCCCAAGTATCGAAGTCTCAGCTCGTCTCCGTGCATCAATTTCATATCTCCATCCGTTTTTGCCAACATGAAGTAGGCAATGGTCTTTTTGTTCAATCCAACGTCCCAACGAACTTCGATATTTTCTTGCGTCTGAGATTCTTTTAAACGTTTATCGTAATCAGCTTCTAGTTTAACGAGAGGGCCGAATATGTTCTGGTATTGGTACCCATCTTCGTATCGCAAAAGTACTTGCTGTGGTTCTTCGTCCACTCCGGGTTTTTCAAGGTCCTGAAAGGTCGCGTCGACGTTGTCTCGCCACAGCTCCTCTAGCTTGTTAATCTGTTGCGCAGAAATTTGTCTAGCTCGGAGCTGTTCTTGTTCCGATGGGATTTTCACCAGCCACGCCAAAAAAGAGCGATCTTCGATCAGTGGCTTCCATTGTTCTTGATCCCTATAAATTTGAAAAAAGGCTGATGGTGACGACAATTCAATGCTACTGAATTTCGTTTATGTTATGGATAACTAAACGTTTACCAATTCATATCCTTTAAGGAACTTTGTGCTGCGCACGGTTGACGACACAGTAGCACAACAACAGAATCTGCCTTTGCAGGAATGAAACCAAGAACGAAAACATTCCTGACAGCACAAGAGTAACATTCGAGAACAGTTTCTCCCAAGGGACCATCTCTGTAATGTTAATAAACATTGGAGTTCAAAGAAAAATCAAGAGAAAAAAAAACACTGCATCCAAGCTGAATGATATGTACCTGTGCAAAGTAACTTCCTTATGCTTAGCTCTGACAAGGTGATTGATAATATGTGAGCCAGACGTATTTCCACGTCCATTGCAGAACCATTTGCGGCAGACATTGCACATAACAACACAGGATGCTTCGTGTATACCACAATATTTACATGCATGTTCTGGTAGATCACGATTGTAATATGCTTCCTCTTCTTCTTCCTCGAATTGTAATTCGGCAAGACTCTGCGCAGCTCCAGAAATCTTCAAGTCCAAGGCTGAGCTACCGCTAGTGCCATTAACCTACGAAGAAATTACACGTGTTAGCTTAGCGGTATACATTTGTTATTGCACACAACTGCAAATGCTACGTGTCTTGTTGAGATAGTTCAACCATGTTTATGCATTTTTCAATGCATTTCATTCTTTCCGTATTTGATTTAGCGGTACGTGAACTATTTTATATCACCTTGCACAACAATGTGAAACAGTGCTATCCACGGAAAAATCACCTAACCTCTAATAAACGTAAAAGTACTAATCATGTTTGAAGAAATGAATGAAAGTAAACGAAAAGCATATTTATAATGTGCACTGCACATTACGAAAGTTGGAATTGTGAAGAGATTGTTTCGCATAGCGGCGTGGGCTAGAAAAAAACCTGGGTCATGAAATGAAGGTATGGCGTGGACATGGGAACGATATCTGTTCGAATTAGCAGAAGTAGCATAAACGATCGAGGTTAGGTGGCATCTGCGTGACTGCAAAAAATATCATAGGATGAGCAAACGAAGACGAAGAATGGAAATATAGGTTAGAGGTCGAGCTCAAGGAACATATGACGAGCCAAAAACCAACCTGTACAGGCTGGCTAGGTTGACTTTGACCAGCATCGTGTTGCGAAGCCTGAGTTTGACTCGGCGAAGGTAATGTGAAATCGGTGAAGTCGAATTCGCTACCCTGGGTATCTGCACCGATTAGATCCGTTTCCTCTGTCTCGAGGAAAGTGAGGGTCTGACTACTAGGCCCGTATGCATCGACGCTCATCCTGTACGATACTCGACGTCCTTTTCGTGCCCTGCAAGAGATAGACTGCCTTCGGCTTGTGAAGCGGTGAGCACTAGTTGGTTGGTCACCAGAACGCAGCGGCACACACGAAACGCTCGAGAAATTACCGTTAGTAGCAAACGATAGACAAACGAACCACCAAGTGGAGTAGAGCGAACTCAACACTTCGACGAAAGAGGCCAAAGAATCCTACGCCATACTTCGTCTCGCGCAAGTCTCGCGCAAGTCTCGCGCCCACCAACACCGACACGAGTACACAACTAACTTTTCTTCTTGCGCTCGTCGTGTGTTACGTCATCAGCTGATTTCCAACTGCGCCCCGAGAGATCGGAACTCAAGTCTGTGAATTTCAGCGATTTCCCACTCGCCAATAACGATTGGCTTTCTCACGATTCAATCTTCCGTGCCGATTTCTCCCGAATACTTTATCGGTTAAACGTCCCAAGTAAGCGACAGATTGCACTGCCTTACTGGTAGATGGCGACACGGTTTCCGTTTGGTGTTCGGTCATGGTATGCACTAATGGCGGGAAAAATATCATTCAGCCGCAGTCGAGTTATAGGAATATGTGCATTATGTGCATTATGTAAGAAACCCTCGTACAATTTAGTCTATGCAAAAAGAGTGCTAGAAAGATTGTCTTTTGATGTCAGCGTTGGAGTCGTAAGTACATATGTATCATCTATTCAAGTGGCCGTCGTTTTTCGCTCCAAAATGGCTAATTCATTATACGACTTTCTCCTCTTCTATCATACAATTACCCACATATTTAAAAAGTTCGAAAATTTAATTGTTCATTAGGAGCGAATCATTTCGTGTACGTATATGTAATCTGTGTGCTATGGTTTAGCGTTTGATTATTACGAAGAAGAGGGCCATCATTTTGAAAGAGATTTAAATTAAACGAAATAAATTTTATTTGCTCTTTAATGTTTATTGTCGTGATTTTTCGCTTATTGTCGTGATTGACGCGCATACATGAACAACAATAATCGAAACCCTATAATTACAATAAAAATAATAAATACAAAATTTAATATGTATATACAAAACACTTTCTGCAAGTTCAAGTTTTATCACTGTATTCTGTGTTTTCCACCAGCAATTCTTGGGTGTTACTTTCATCCCTTACATTAGAGGTACTTTATAATATTTATATACTCAATTTGTAATATATCACTTAAAATAATAGGTTTTTAATACATACACAGTATAATATACACAAATAATAGATGTTATTTTGCTTCCGGAAGTGTGTCGAATTTCTCGGGCTTCGTTGTACCGGAAGTTGATCACAATGAACTGTACAAAATGTAGTAGCTAGACGTCGCACAAGTTTTAAAGTTTAATCTTCGATGTACACGGACCGCTTTTAAATGCAATATATAAAACAGTATTTATGAGATCAGTCTTGCGCGACGGTACACCGATTATATCTTCGATCAGTTTTTTTCTGTGTCGATCGATCCCAAAAGTGGTCAAAGAATCGTTCGTCGACGGTAAAAAATTAAAATCGAGACGGATTGTTAGGTGCGTTTTGTTGTTGCATTTATCGTTTTCTCGCGAAAAGCGCAGATTAATTCAAAATGTGCTCGATCAATGCCCAACATCAATGAAAAGCGATTTCAAAGTGGGGAATGGACGAACTTCTGTTGTCTTAAATATGATAGATTCATCGACGATGATCGACAATAAAAAAATCTTTCCAGTCAAGAACGTTACAATCACCGCTAAACGTACGGATATAAATTTCATCCCGATTGGGAAACGACAAAAATCATTCCTGCTATCGAGTCTCCGAAATATTCTAACAGGATGGTTTTTTCCCCAGGTTTCCTCCACATCTCCGCATCCTCTTATCACGCAACAAAATGACACGTATCATGTTTAACGGCGATCTTCAGAGTCCGACGATTTCCTTCATCCCCTTAATGAAATCACTGCGAAATTCTTCGCAAACCAGCCGATCATTGTTCAGCATCCTCGCGGACATGATAATCAAGTATAGTATATTGTATTCACAGTCAGTACTGAGGATTCGGTGAGTTTCTCTGAAAACCGTTCTGTTGACTCTGTTGTAGTGGTCCAGCTGGACTAGGTCTACCCTGTTCACGATATTGCAGAGGACCTGGTGGTCCAGTCGATCCCGTTGGTCCAGGAGGAGGTCCAGGTACCTTTCCATAGTTCCCCCGCGTAGAACCCTGATAACTGCCATAAGCAGAATCGTCGCTACGTCTAGAAATATGTCCATACATGCTTTCTGGTCTTCTAGAGTTCGTGGCGTTATCGGAGTTAGCAGTTACTGCGCCGTTTGGATGTTGCTGTTGCTGTTGCTGTTGTTGCTGGTGATGATTCTGCGGCGAAGACTGAACATTTAGACCCGGCTGTTGCGAGTTCTGACTGACTGGAGGAGGCGCTGGAGCGCGTCCATATATGCTAGACCCGGTAGAAACACCATAGATACCATTCTCTCTGGTACTGAGACTCGTCGAAATTCCCCTTATCCCGTAGATGCTCTGCGTGCACTGTTGCAATTGATTTTGCATATTCTGATTCGTACTATTGTGATTCTGGCCGTTTGGTAGAGGTTGCTGTTGCTGTTGCTGTTGTTGTTGTTGTTGTTGTTGCTGTTGCTGTGGCGGTTGCAGTGGTGGTTGCTGTGGGGGTTGCTGTTGCGGTTGTGGTTGCGGTTGCTGCTGCTGCTGCTGTTGACTGTCTCTGCCTGCGTTTGCGCCCGCCTGGCCTATTCTTATGGGATAGAGGCTCTGGGTAGGTACGAGAGGGCCTGGTTTCGGTATCATCAGACCGTCCCGTGTTCCGCTAGTCGATTTCGCGTATACGCTTTGCGAACGATTTAAGTTTGCCCTAGTTAACGGCGGAGATTTGCAGTACAAAGACTTGGTTCCACCGTAAATGGATTCTACGCGTTCCAGAGCAGTTGGCGGAGCACTGTAGATGGACGAAGATGCGCCGGCGACTGGACGATACGTTGCATAGGCGCTAGAAAATTTGGGACCGGACGGTTTGTCGAGATCGTCGTAAGTGTCCTCATCGGATCTCATAGACGAGTTGTCGCCGTCGTCGACGTCGCGCTGGTCCCGGGATCGTTTTGGATTCAGCACGTACTCGTGAAGAAGCGCCGCTACTGCGCTTCCGGCTAATGGTCCCACCCAGCAGACCCAGTGGCTCTCCCAACGGTTGCTGACGAACGCTGGCCCGAGTGCCCGGGCTGGGTTTAAAAATGGACTCTGAAATGGAATGAAATCTTCGTTAATTCAATTCGCTAATCAATACGCCTTCAAGTTTCTTGCGTTCCTTAAGTTTACTCGGCAGTTACAGATTCGACGTCGCTACCAGGCGGAAGTGATACCAGATACGATGAGTTTAACAAACGAGAGATTTCTTCATTGGAATGCGTTGTACATGCACGCGTTTCGAAGCAGGTGAGATTGCGACGACGTTCCTCTTTTGTTCTCCTCCTTCTCTGTCCGTCGTATTCGTCCCCTCTCGCGGCCAGCGTCCCTTGCACTGCTTGCCCGCAGGTGCTGTTTAAGGACGCGGACGTGGGTCCGAATCGAAAGAGATCCAGAAACGCTTTGGATAGACCGGTTGCAGAGAAGAATGCGTACAACGGAAGGGAGAAAAAAGGGCACTCTCCCTTTTACCGATGCGATGTTTGTTTTTTTTTATCAACTTAATCGACGCTGGTTCAGTGGCAGTACTCACCGAAACTAAGGTGGCCGCTGTGTATGCTGCGGCCAACACGCCAGCTGGTTTCAAAGAAATCGACATTGGTAACGTTTTCGAGGATTCCGAGGTGAAATGGGCGAGGACAATGAGCACAGAGAGTGCCAATTCTACGAGCAGCCTCTCTATTGGTCCAACGAGACGACCCGGTGAAGTCAAGGTTTGCGTGTTCGATGGAGTAGTTACTCTGCAACGAGAAGAACATTTGTTTCATAGTAATAATAATTAACCAATGGTACGAAAATGAAAAAGATTCTCGATCACAGTATTCCACAGTGATCGAACCACCCATATGGCGAGCCGCGGTATAATATACGATGATTTTTTCTATTGAAGGTTACTGTAACCAGCACCCTGAATAAAAGCCCCCTACGGCAAGTAGGTCCCAACGGTGTAATGTTTATATTAGCTGGTGTATCGTCCAGCCCCTGTTTCTATACACCGATGCTCTCGCACGGTCTTTTCTTTTTCTATATGCTTGTTAATAGAAGCTCGTTAATTTTCTCAGTTCATACAATCGCACAGGGTCACGGACACGCGACCTATTTCTTAGTAACCATTTGGCATCGCATCCTTTAAGCTGGTGAGCTATGATAGTAAAACTTTTAATCCGATGAAAAATATCGTGTAGATTAATTTTGCAAAGAGTAACCGAGCACTCGGTTAACAAAGAGCGCGTATTATTGTAAAATCTTTGTCGCGTTACTTTACGTATTCTATTAGCATTCATATAATAACAATCGATTTACTAATCACATTCTAGATTCGCGGTTGATACAACAACAATTTCCAGTGGAGTATTTACCAACTACTGGGGAAGCATTCATCAGATGCACCTGTGCGCAGAAGTGTTCTTTGATACGCTGGATTACCGAGCAGATTCTAGGGGAGAACTGCACCTAATCTCGCTGTTAAATGGTCGATATCTAATAGGCACAAAATCTATCGTCACGTGCATTGGCCAAAATTCTCCCTCGCCTGAAGTCGATGCAAATGAAATCTCCCCTTCCTCTTTCTTTCGAGAGGCCTTGCGATCGCGTTACGAGAGAGTAAATTGATGAAATCAGAAATGCAGCTCATGATCGCACAATCGGGATTAACTGGGCCGTTCGTGCATAATTCAAGGGTGGAAACTGAGGAAGGAAAAAAAGGAAAAACAGGAAAAAAAGGAAAAACCCTCGTTCCATTCCCGAGACTCGGAGTGATAAGCGGATTTATTGTTCCATTATTTCCTCTGTCAAACTGTTCCTATTTGTCGCGTCGATTCACGCTGGAAAGCCCTGTTCGAGGAATCCATTTCCTACGCAAACAGAAATACGAACGCTCTATCCGCTTACTCTTCGCATCCGTGCGAAGATTCTGTGGACTAGATTCGAGTTCTTTTTTCAACAAAGGCAAAGGTCTCTCACGCAGCACCTCCCAAACCGGAAAATTATCCGAAAGTCTAATCAAGTTTCTTCTCTCTGAGGTTCGGTGTCAACGTGGTCAATAGCCAGTCGGGGGCACTTTTTTTTACCCACGCCATTCGATACTTCGCAGAAAAGTCTCACGACCGATCCTTCCAGACAAGCCGGTCGTTTTCTCACGTTTTCCACCCGAGGACCCATGGTAGCTCACCTATTGTTAGCTCAGCCAAAACGCGTTGCATCGTTTAATCTCGCACGCACTTGACTCGAGTGAGCGCGTGCAACCTGTGCCCCATATTCGCACGGGGGTAGACGAACTCCAGAAACACCCCCGAGGGTCCACTGAACGTTGCAACGCTTTAAATAAATTTCAATTCAAGCTTGGAGGGGTGTATCACTTTCACCATGCCTCTGTCGTGTTTAACGAGCTATTGATACCTTCCACCCACCGCACCGACCCACCCTTCTGTCAGAATGGTATACACGTACACTTAAACTATACACGAACCCCATATTCTCCATATTCCCGTCACCGCTGCCCCCTTCCCGACTCCCTTTCTCAAATAGGAAAGCGACCACATGTGTGCGATACGTGTTAAAGCCGGGGCGAGACCTACACGTGATTCCATTCTAAAGTCTTGCCCTATGGGAAAGTTCATGTGCCCTGATCTGTGGTTAAAGCAGAAAATTAGCTTTTACGTTCAACCACCGATGCAGGGCGAATGATTGTGGGAAGTTTGCAAGAAGCTTGACCAGTCTTCTCATTGCGGTAGAGTTTAAGTATTGTATTCGATGAAATTTTATAGGTGTTACGAACATGGAAGAATATTTGCATCACCTTTGATTTATTCTTTTACGTTTTAGAACGCAGAATTAAATGGAACAACGAAGGAGGAATATTTTGGAAAGCGGAGGCGATGTTTCTGAGAACCAAGAACCAAGACCCACGGACAGAAATAACAATGAAATGGAAAAACAGTGGAATAAAGAATAGTGTCAACATTGGAAACTTTCGAGTGCGTGAAGTGTTAGCAATTATTCAATTGCCCTCAAGAAGGATTCGCGAAATGCAAAGAGCGCAATACTGAAATTCTTTTCGCCCCCTGATTATCGTTCTTTCTCTGGACTTTCTTTATACATATGTATGTTACATTATAAGTACATAAAGTCCTTTATGTTTAGGTACATATTGTTCAGAAAGATGGTGGAAAGGTCCCTCGGAAAGGTGGCTGGATGCGGCTAGTACATATGTACGTATTTCTTTTTCATTCTTCGCCGTATCCGCCCACTTTCTCGTCATCTTCTTCTTCAGAATTCGTAGCGAGAGGAAGGAACGATTGGTTTCAGGCATTTTTCTGCGGAACACTGTTGTTTCCTGCGTAAACATCATAGTCCATAGAAATCTGCCACGACAAAGCACAGGAATTCTTTGAAGGGGCAAAGCAGGTCGGGGACAGCATTCTATCCTCGCCGTTGTGAATGGAAATCGTCCGAAAAAGGGGCCAGGAAGTGCGTACACACCCACGAAGAAACGCATGTACGAAACGCGGTTTGATCGTTCTGCTTAGATTTACTCGAACGAACCGATAATTATTTCTCCTTGTTTGCAGTCACTTGTGATCGCTGAACAGTTTGAAAACGTTGATACAATTGGAAAGCATAATTACTTGCTGTTGTCTAATATTCGTTAGCAATATTATTAAGAAATATAGTAGTCGGACAAGCTTGTTATCGATGGAAATTCGAAGACCGAAAGAAACTAAGTGGATCGAAAGGTTCCTTTGTAAAAGGCATTTCTCGTCCGACGATGTTAAGTGTAGAGAGCAACCTTTTCCTAGTGTCAACTGGGACGAAGCAGTTAACAATGAAAGAAATTTTGCATGCATTCATGCACCACGGCGCAGAATCACGTGCAATTCGTAGCAGCGATTCTAAGAGCAAAAGAAACCTATCGACCTGTTAAGACACAAGAGGGAAGGCAGCTGGTCCCAAAGATCGTTGCGGATCCTCCTTCTCTCTATGCATCCTACATAAATCGTGAGCCGATCCTTTCTACGGGAACACGTGCCAGCCACATGTTACACAAAAGGAATCCTCTGTGGTCCTTTCGAATATCGGAGCGTAAGTCGCAGTCACAAAGGAGCTTTACAGGCCTATAAATGATTCTTTTTCGACCGAAGGATACGGTCAGGCGGCAGATGTTTTCCGCCTTGCCTCTTCGACAAACGTCGCCTCCAGTCGAGTCCGCTACGCAAGCATAATACAGGCGGCAAGAACAAATTTTATGACTGTTTTTCGAAACAATCTTCGAGCCATTAGAAGTCTTGCAATTAATATTTGTATACGCTTTTATCGCGATCGTTAATGAAACAATTGAGGAAAATAACTGCAGAGCATAATCTCGAATATTTATTAAAAATTTTGTTGTTCTGAAAATGTGGATTCATTTAAGCACACAAGACTCGCATAGATTGCTCGGATAATTGATGAACGGCCTTTGACAAGTGAATTAGATCTGTATATGCACATCTAATCGATCAACGGTTGCGATCAAGTAAACGGGAAAATTCTTGAGAACGAACACGTGGTTCCGACCATCTGTTGGCATCCTGCTTCGTTCCGGCCAGGCTCTCTTTTCACAGTGCAACATATTTTCTCCCACATCGAAAACCTTGCATCCAGATTACATATTTTCGATTGCTACATTAATTGACCACGGTATGTCTAGGTAAATCTTTTATCTATACTTGTACCGCAAAAATCAACGCGTCACACTTTTCAGAGAAGGGCTCTATTGGCGCAGGGTGGAAGAAAGAATTATTCGAAACCTCGGTAAATCACGGCAGTGATTTATCACACCAACTTTTGGAGGGCCTCCGCTTGGAGCAGCAGCTTGACGATTTTAAGAGGTGCGTGAAACATCGCCATGTGTTCTCCACTTTTTTTTTTTGCTTCTCATGACCCGCTCGTAGTTTATTTTTACCGTCGGAGAGGTGTTCCTAAAATCGGCACGACGATGGCGACGACGAAGGCGACTGAAATAACGTTCCGCTAGTGCAAACGATTCGGAAAACGCTCGTTCATGGTTCGAAACCGTAAAGCTGGAATATTGCGAAAATCGTTTAACCGTGCCGCTTTGTGCCCAGGGTAAAAGGTGTTCGGATCAGGTAAAGCGTTCCTACTGAAACGCTTCTACCTGACCCACCTGGCTTTCACGCTGCATTTTCGGCCCAACAACAGTTTCACTCCATATGCATCCTTCTATATAGAAAACGAGAAATCACTGGCTGCCGGTCGAAAGCTGGATTAAGAATGTTTCTACAGATTCTACAAGCATCGGATAATATTTGGCGGAAGCGCAAAATATTATCGTGTGACCAGCACTAATATTGGAAGAAAATGAATGAAGGAAGCAAGCTTGGTCGACGCCAATTTTCAGCATACAACTATGCCTTGGAAGATCTTGAAAGTAAAGGGAGGAATATCTCTGAGAGCTGAAATCGTACTTATTTGCTTGATCGTCGACTTATTTTCAAAGAAAATTGTAAGGAACACCCTGGTCGGTTGAGAGTATTGAAACGGGTCTTGGAAATCGTGGCTTAAGAACTCAATATCGAGGGCTTGCAGTCCCTCCTCCCCCCCCCCCCCCCCTGAATAAGACGTCTCTTTCTGAATGGCAGATATTTCTCGAAAATAACCACGGCCGAATATCGTAGATAGTTCGGAAAGACAGGAAACGAGTGGTAGAGTTGTTCCTTCGCCGAACATCCGGTTCGCCACGCGCACTACGTGTGTCTTGATTGACGTCATAGTACACACCTGCTTCCTCACAGCTGTGTCCCCGGTTCGTAGTTCCTGGTGGCAAACTCCCTTGACAAATAGCTCTATATCACTGCGTTCATCTACCCCCAGTCAATCATATCTGATGCACGTTCGAAAAATCTTGACCTAGCTGGTTAGCTCCTTTCTGTTTCACATCTTGTTTCTCGTCAAGATTCCCGCCGCGTTCGCATTTCACTACTACTTGTGTTAATCTGTACTAGATATCATTTTTCCAATCTGCATAACTAACCATTTTAGTAAAAAATGTCGGACCCCTACCTTCTATTCGTTGGAAACTTGTATCGCAGAAATGAATAGCAATTCGATGGTCCCCACTATTTTTCATTTAATTTGATGTTTCTGAAAGCGACCAGTCATTCGAAGCTTTTGGTTGATGATATAGGGTTAAACTGTCACAGAGAATAATGGGAAAATCGTGTAACGCGTCAATAAAACGATACTAAATCCTTTTCGGATAGTTAGATGCGCGAGTGTCCCATAAACTCTCCGCCGCGTCGCGCGTCGGTTCGATTTGCGATTTATTATCGGCTGACCCATCTCTCCAATTTTTTCTTATTTATATTGCGGGGAAGTATTGCATTGGGAGCAGCCACCCCTCGGCGAACGGAAAGGTACGTGTTTTACAAACGCCACACACACTGTGCCCGCTGACACGGTCGAAACATTAGCAACAGATGCAAGAATACGTGCCCCTCCTTTCTCTGTCACTCCCTTTGCATCATCTCCTTTTTTTCCATCGGGGAGCACGCACTCCCCAGAGACATTTTTCGAAGGGATGACTAGCCTGGCCGGTTAACTAGAGTATTGTTCGATTATTATTTCGGTACATATCGCGCACTTGTTATCTCTTTGTGCGGTCATATGGTGGTCGAAGGGTGGTTTCGCCGTTGATGACGGATCTGTTTTTCAACCCGAACGTCAGCATCTCACTGCGGTATCATATACTCGTGCCTTTTGGTAAAACGGTTGGCAACGCGCGAGCTAGAGAAACTTATTGCAATAATTTGTCGAATAATTTAATTCATCAGTATTGGCTAGAAACTTTGATTCAGATTGTAGGCTTTCGAATACATAGAGGTACATCCAGACAAAGCATCGTAGGATGTATGCACATGCACGCACATATGCATATCTTTCTCAGCAAGCCATCAGCTTTAATAGGAGGATAATGACGTTCGGGATGTACTTGTGACAAGGAGCATGGGATGTCACGATTTTTTCCAGCCATGGACCATCGATGAAATTTTACGAGGGTTCCCAATAAGTTGCAGGGGAATTTTTCCATTGTACGACCCCCATAGGATAAAAATAGGGGTCCACTGACTCGCAACCTGCGCGAACCTGTGCCCCCTTTCCAATTACAGGTTGAACGATTCACAGGTTACTCTGCTTAATTGCGTA
Organism: Nomada lathburiana; assembly: GCA_963667235.1. Taxonomy (NCBI): domain Eukaryota; kingdom Metazoa; phylum Arthropoda; class Insecta; order Hymenoptera; family Apidae; genus Nomada; species Nomada lathburiana. Next base: position 12,759,390 of record OY763906.1, read on the forward strand.
AAAAACCCTTTCCTTTCCAGAAATGTTTCTACAAATGGTTCTATTTAGAGGAATATGGCAAACGAAAGAAGAACAAAGGAGAGAAATGTGAAACAAGAAAGCAGAAAGGACGGAGATAGAGGGCAAGAGGGAGGACAATGATCCTCGAAAACGCGGAGAACATCTGCTCGGCTCCGGATCACGGCATGTCCTCCTTCAATGAGGGGCGATCGCGTCGTGAAACTTGTCCCACCTCGGCCATGCATAGGTATTCATTATCTTCGTCTCTGCCGCACGCTCGATCCTTTTTCCATGCAATCTTTTTTGGTCCACGGAACATCTGCGGCAGCTGCGAGACGGTGGCCTGCCGCAGCGCACACGGAACGAGGCAGGTGCTCACCTTCGAAGCAGCTTCTCCCTAGCTCTGCCAATTACGCGTGCCTCTTTCTGCCTCCCCCATGCTCTTCCCTTTCCTCCTGATCTTCGCCCCCCTTCAATCTTCTTCTCTCATATCGCTTCTTCTTCATAAACTTTTTTTAAAACTAATCACTTTAATCTTTTCAATCCCTTTAGTCTTTTGTTTCGAAGCCTCCGAACGAGCGCGCGCAATTAAACGCGTATCCCCGTTACGGTCAGAATGGTATTAGTCACATTTGCTACGATAGAATGGCACGACGCGTCGCGACGCGACTGTACAATACTGTAGGAAATTGAAGCGAAGAAAGTGAAAGAGGATTTATGGAAAGTATGATTGAGACAAGAAGTGTACACATTTGTTAGTATCATATTTACGCTTCAATAGATTCACAATAATCTTCCACTCCAATTGCTTTTCGGGTAATCGTACTGCCAAAGAGTATAATCATTTATGTTTGAATAAACGTTCGAATCTTCATCGTTACGTATAACCGATAGTATACGTATATCCCATTTTTCTTCGCACCATTCCGCGGCGCGAGATGATCTTTTAACTGCAGGCGAAATCGAGGCACGTGCAGCGTGCAACGAATTGCACGCGGTCGGCCTCCCTTCGTCCGATCAGAGAGAAAGAAAGGATTGGCTGGGTTAACCGTGAATTATGCACCGTCTGGGAAGTACAGCAAGGACATGTTCCAAGCAAGCCGGATGCGTGAAAGATTTATAGAAAAGACTATTTGTCCTGCGTGTTTGCATTTTAAGGTATATGCATATGTGTGTGCGTGCGAAGCCCTACAATCGGTCTCAGCTAACTTATCTATGGAAGAACCACGGCAAAGCTTTACTTTCTATTATATCACCCTCCTAATTTTGTTGCCTAATCTTAACTTTAGTAGCGAATATGCAAAGAGAACTGTTTGTTCTTTCCAGGCTGATGGCACTGTTAGTTTTAAGAGGCAACTAAGAATGGATGAGACGGCTTCGAGGGATCGCGGCTGTGGAGTTTCAGGGGCTTGGCAGTACATATGTATGTACAGTATATAACAGCCTCCTCGGATTCCGTATCTAACAGCTGCCCCTCTTGGGGCTTCGTATCTTCATTTTTTCTTAACCGAGTGTCTTCCACATACATGCGCGCATAGAGTATACATAGGTTCCCACGTGTATCCCTTGGATTCGTTTCTCAGTTTGAAAAATTAACAATTTCAACCCCTTGCATTGCGAGTCCCGTCGCAGAAATTTCGTAACGTGTTTGAGATGTTCACTCACCCATACAGCATTGCAGCACCGGCTATACCACCTCCACATTGTGCAGCAACGTAGAGAGCTGCTCGAAGTAGAGAGATTCGGCGGCACAGAGCGAAAGAAACCGAGACAGCTGGGTTCACGTGGCCACCTGCGCGTCCAATGTTTTAGTATGCAAAATATGCGTATACAAAAATTAATGAGAAAAAGTTTGTAGCACTATTAGCTGCCTAGACGTAAAAGTTCAATCCCACACTTGATACAGATCTTAATTAATAAGACGAACACCGACGCAGCGCGTGCCCCGGTTATTCGTGAAGCATATTCGCTGCGGAGGAAGGATTAAACGGTATCCTCTTTCGCTTAGTCGGCCACGAAATATTCAGGGGGTACAAGGGTTAGAAACGTGTTCGTAGAATACACACCGTTATGCAGAAACACGCTAACACGCGTGCTGATAAATCGTGTCGCGAACCATATTTCTGTCGGCCGCTGTACATAATCGGTTAACGAGCCAATCGAGAGAAACTATAAGGACCGTGTAACTACGTATGTGTACATACATGTATTGCAAACGATGCTACAGCGCGGATGGCAGATATCTCTGACTTCAATATATGTATGTATGCGTGTATATACTTATATCCCGAGTTATTTTGCTCATTATTAAAATGATAAACTCTTTTTACTTTTGAAATGATATTTGAATGCATGATTTTTAGAAAAGAAACTTACCGCTAATGTGACCAAAGATCAAGCAAATCGCCGAAATCGCAAAGCCGGACGCAACAGCAGTGGCCAAGACGGAAAGGCCGCTTCCGGAAACCGCGGAGGACGCGGCTGCGCCAGAAACAACGAGACTGAAGAGGAAAGTGGCAAAACATTCTACAGCCACCGCTCTCCAAAGCTCCAAACTGCGAGCTTCTATCGACATGGGAGCCTTCTTTTCCGTCGCAATCTCATTGCTCTCCTTCAACGCGGAGATCCTCGTCAGCAGAGTCACAATGTGTGCGTCTATCTCACGCGACAGTGTTTCCGTCGTCATTGCTGCTTTCTTATGTATGCCAAAATGAAATGGAAACGGTGCGAAAATATCTCCACTTTTTCCGTAACTTTTTAAAGCATTCTGTCAAACTCTATCACTTTCAGAATGCACCGAGCCGCCCGAACACTTTCTGCCACTTTCTTGCCACACTTTTACGCAACGCCGGGTGTTCACGAGCAGCAAAGTTCTCCTGATACGCGCGAAAATGATCGACTACAGGCCATGGACACTATGATGAAGCACCAGGTTCGAAGAGAAACAAACACGTGGAACCGTTGTTACAGGAATGGCAACGCGCTCTCGAGTGACAGGCCGATCTTCGAACAAGTGGGCCCGTGCAGTACAGCGCCTCCACCGCCGCAAACGCCCCCACCCTTCGACCACCGTTGGTGCATCTGTGCCGGAACTTGAGGAACTTGAACAGCCACTACGCTACGGCTGTGCGCTTGTGTATATACCCCCGAAGAGCTGCAGATTGTTAGGTGAAAGATGAGCCAGATGAAATTCGAGAGCGGGGAAGGACGCGGCCAAGATGGTGTTTGAAGGGTAATCGTGGTACCCTGAGGACTAGCTAAGGACTAAGGGATGCGACATTGGATTCTGCCTAAATCTAACGTTAACGGCGTGTTACGCGAAAGGCTGAGGATGGTACAATCGGATGAACGTATACATGTGTATATAAACGTTTTATTTTTCACATGGAATTTACAATTGTCGGCATTTGTCGCACATGGACATGAGCATCGAAACGTTGCAATAACATTTTCCGTGGCGTCTCTTATTCCCACGAGTTCAAAGACTATTTAATGTCGAGTTCCCACAAAAAAGGGATGCACGCACGACAGCGCACGAACAACGAGCTTAATAGCGCCCGTTTAAATCAACTTTGCGCGAAGGCTGGTTCAGGATGAGCTGCATGCTGCGTTCAATAAATTCGTATCTGCAGCAAACTCTTTAAACGCTAACACGCTACGATGTACAATAAATGAATCAACCTTCAACGCCGTCTAGACCAAAGTATCAAATCATCGATGTAGTCGAGACAAATCCATCTGCAATTGGTCCACCAAAAATCCAAGTACCTCTCAGCTTAAAGGGTGCAACTATACATCTTTCTACGGTGGAGAAATTATTTGTATCAGGGTCGGGCGCAAAAATGAAGTATATGTACATATGTGTACAGTATATTTTATATTCCTTCCAGTTCACGTTTACTTTCGTTCTCAGAACTCGACTCCCAACGCGATGCGTCGTGTCAAGCGTAACGATTCCAAGACGATAGCAGAGAATGTGTCGACGTATATAATTAAACTCGGTCAGTTCTTTAGTGAGACTGTCCGTGTATGTATGCGAGTAAACTCGACCGGGGAACGGTAATAAATCCACCAATTGCCGTAAATTGGAGAACTCGTGAATGGCAGGGAGGAATAGTACCAGACGGGACGACGGACAAAAACTTTTCCTCTGTCGAACCATTCGCTGCTGCGTCCCGACGCGTCAACGCAATTTCTCGGATATGTTCGAAATGTACTGCTAATACATTTTCTTATTCCTCAAGAAGCCTTCTCTTTTATAAATGAAATACCAACGTATATATTTTAATTCATAAATTAATAAATATCTGTAAATATGTGCTTAAAACTACGCGGGTCTCCTCTGTATCTGCAGTGGCTGCTATGGTTTCGCCATCTATACGAAACTCCTCGAAACTACTCGCGCCTGCTATGGTATTGCCATCTATACAGAACTTCTTGAAACTACACGCGCCTCCTAAGAGGTAGATATGGCAGAGGCCCGAGGAGTTTCAGTCACATCTGTGTAGATGGCGATACTAAAGACCACTTTGGGTGTAGGTAAGACAGGGCTACGAGTGGTACGTAATTTCAAGCACTTGTTTATAAAGAGCGGTGCGATAAACGTAATAAATTTTGGTTACTTAAGTCTTCATTTCTAAAATTTAGTTAATAATGCTGAAAAATCGTTTCGTCCTCTCATTTACATATCAAGACAGTGTTAGCAAGCACAGTATTACAATCTACATTAAAATTAATATGTGTAGTAACATTGTATGTTCCATCGTTCAGTTTATTCTACAACCATCAAGTTCTTTAGCAAATAGCTTCTGGTGAACAGTGTGAAAAGTTTCTTCTTTAAATAGATTTTCCAGCATGCAATAACTACATACTGTTAGCGGTATTATTCCTTATTTCGGTCTCACAGCAATAAAAGTTGGGCTTAATGAACATATAACCTATCTTTACAGTACTATCTTACCTCTTGCACTCTCATATTCTGTTTCGCTCTTCCTTTTAATACCTTCTCTACCTTGTACATCACACTACTTCTTGTCATTATCTTAAATTCTTAAGTCATTACTGCGCTAGACATTGCTGACTCTTTTCTGTTCCCTCTTTACTTTGGTAATGTGGTACTGTTCCCGCTTTAATATATTTAAACCTTTCATTATATTTAACTTCATTTGTTTTTCTTTTAAGGCTCTCTGTTAATTCATTTACTTCCATTCTCATCAAATTCAATATTGTCAGACTCGTTTCATTTCTTTTAAAACAATCCCCTCTTCCTCTTATGCTTCTAGTTTGGCCCTCCCTTCTTTCTTTTTCGACTAAATATCCTTTAACAATCTTCCTCTCTCCTGTTACATACTTTCTAATATATTTTTTGTATGTGCAGGTTTCATAGGCAAAGAGTAAGAAGCATTGACTGGCACTTTTCATCGTGCATAAAGACAAGGAAGAAGATAGAAGAACTTTTGCCACATATTTTAGTTACCCTTTAGTTATAGTAAATTGATTTATAGAAATAGTTTGTAACTATTAGCGCATAAGATTAATTTACAACAATTGTGTAATTAATTGTTATGTATATCTATTATATCTTTTATTTTATATTCAGTTTATTCGGTGGTTCTTGTATATTACTACAAGTTCTACTGAATGTGCTAAATATAAAATGAAAGATATAATAAATAATATTACATATGCACAAGTTACACAACTGCTGTAATTTAAGGTTCTGCATATAAAGTATGTAAATTTTAGTATAAGTTTTATCCGTAAGATATATAGTAAATTACTTTCAAAGAATAGTTTATAAGTATTAGCTTGTAAATTTGAACTGCAACATTTTTGTAACTTGTATCTTCATTAATTAATTTAAATAAAGCTTGAATGAAAAGAATTATTCGACTGCTGTTTTTATTTTCACACCTTAACAATCCTTAAAAAGACCTAATTCCAATTCCTTAAACAAGTACTACCGTGCAGGAACTTTAAATGCAAAGTTCACAAGCGGAGAACTTGTAAAAATAGACCTGAACATTGTTAAACTTTGCGCTAAGTGTCCAAGAATTAATATAACGCTTTGATGGGAGTCCGTGAAATATAAGTGCTCGGAAATTCCTGGAATACGACGTCGAATACCTCCTCGTATATCATATTCTCCTGATACAAATCCACGATTTTCAGCAGATATTTTTGCCAGAAACTGAGAAATGCAAGTGCTCGGAAATTCCTGGAATACGATGTCGAATACCTCCTCGCATATCATATTCTCCTGATACAAATCCACGATTTTCAGCAGATATTTTTGCCAGAAACACAGAAATTTCGCGCTCGGAAATTCCTGGAATGTGACGTCATTTCTGAGAACGAATACCTCCTCGCATATCATATTCTCCTGATACAAATCCACGATTTTCAGCAGATATTTTTGCTGAAAATCGTGGATTTGTATCAGGAGAATATGATATGCAAGGAGGTATTCGTTCTCAGAAATGACGTCACATTCCAGGAATTTCCGAACGCAAAATTTCGGTGTTCCTGGCAAAAATATCTGCTGAAAATCGTGGATTTTTATCAGGAGAAAATGATATGCGAGGAGGTATTCGATCTCAACAATTTTCTGGACATCTGCCAACCAATTTTGCAAGAAGTGAAGACTTAGAATTTGCTGCTTCCAAATTTAATAACGTATAGGGCCATTTTTACAAGTTTCTCGCTTTAGGACTTTGCATCTAAAGTCCGTCCACGATACTTCTTGTTTAAGGAAGTGGAATTAGGTGTTTTCAAGGATTGTTAAGGTGTAAAAATAAAGAGAGCGGTAGAATTTCTTTCATTAAAGATTTATTTAAACTAATAAATGCAGATACATGTTACCAAGATGTTGCAATTTAAACTTGCATGCTAATACTTATAAACTATTCTTTTAAATCTATGTAGAATACATCTTACTATTTTTATAAACTAATTCACTATAACTAATGAATAACTAAAGCATGTGGCACAATTTCTTCTATCTTCTTTCTTGATCTTATTGCACAACGAGATGTACCGGTGAATGCTCTTCATTTCGTAGTCCAAAGAACCTGCACACACAAAAAGTATATTAGTAAGAACGTAACAAAGTGATGGAATAAAGATACTATGAAATACAACAGGAGCAGAACAGAAAAATAAAAGGAGCAAGATATAACGAGAGGTTTAGATATATTAGAACAGCAACACTACAGTAGTACCAAAGTTAATGGCTAACAGCAAAGCGTCAGCAATTAATAGCGTAGGTAAGATCTGGAAGCACACAAAAGTCGAACAGATATTGGGAGAAAGTAGAGTATGAAAAGTGTGACCTGTGTGGATACAAATTTATAATGTTAGAACATCTAATAAGAGAATGTAGGGAAACAGAGAGGGTGCTTACGCTAGAGGATCTGATGCGTGGAATAAGAGATGAAAACTTTGGAATTCAAAACAGAAAGATATACATATAAAAGATGTGCATAAAAAGACGGCTAGTAATAAATGGGGCAGTATGTATGGTAGAGGAGATACGAAAGAAAGAGTGGAAGAAAAGAATGCGTAAGCTGAGATAGTAATCTAAAGATAAGTTATATGTACTCTTACAATTAGTCTTTTCATGGCTGCGAGGCCAAAATAAAAAGGAACACTATTGTTAGTATATACGTAGTGCACACAGGAAAATGTATTGGAAGAAATAAATATTCAGAAATGTAAATACCTTCGATAAGATGCTTCGCAGAAATATGTCAAGCGTCATGGTTTGTTATAAACATTTCCACAATTAAATTAATTATAACGAGCAAGTGGATAAACTTACAGCAACGACACTATGGACAGGTGAATAGCTTGTTTCTTTCCTATTCTTTTGACTCCTCATAGATAAAAAAACAACCAGCAGGAGTCGAGATATAAAATTTAGAATTATTATCGCTTTTTTCCGACAATCTGTCGGTAATGATATAACAGACAGTCGATCATCAGACATGTGGCGCCATCTCGCGTTTGCGGCCTTTTTCGCAGTTTTCCGCACCGCCAAAACCGAAATCCTGGATTACATCGTTAATTTAAACAATTGCGTTTTTCTCGGCTTCGAGTGCTTTGTTTTAAACCGGGCTTGTCTTAAATTAAAGCTACGGACCATAGCTATCTCCTCCAACAGTTGCAACTATATGGCATTTGTTGTTTAAAAGTTATTAACAATTGAAAAATTGGCAGAACTACACTCCGGGTCACTAATTATCTCTGCTTCTGGAAGCGCTAGATCAATGATCGAGTGCTCAAAATGAAGGTAAAGGATGCTGCTACATATCAATAAACGAATTACAAATGCTACATGCGCTGTTTACATTGTATAAACAATTTGACAATACCGTTTGAGAATTGCTCCGAAGCTATACACGAGGGCTGATCTAATGGTGAATCATATTGTTCGTTGAACCGAGAGCTTCAATTCGAGAGGTCGTTGATTAAAATCGACCCAGCAGAAGCCGAGATAATTTAATTTGTTTAAATAAATTATAAACAAATGCGATTACCGCCACTTCCTGGCGAGCTACATTAATGACCAGAGGACATTAATTAAAGCTGCGAGTACCAGCTACCATCTCCATTAGGTGTGAACGTTATTCCATGTGCAGTTCATTTGTTATAAACAATTAAACAATTAATATTGTTATTACGGCCAACTGAATGAAGTTACAGCGACGAGGTATTTTTTATCGTGTAGCTTGTCCGTTCCCCCTTCTTTTGAGACGTCGTTGATTCAAATCGGCCCAGCAGAAGCCGAGATAATTGAATTTGTTTAAATAAATTATAAACAAATGCGATTACTGGCACTTGCTGGCGAGCTACATTAATGACCAGAGGACATTAATTAAAGCTGCGAGTACCAACTACCATCTCCATTAGGTGTGAACATTAGTGCATGTGCAGTTCATTTGTTATAAACAGTTAAACAATTAATATTGTTATTACGGCCAACTGGATGAAGTTACAGCGACGAGGTATTTTTTATCGTGTAGCTAATTCGTTCCCCTTTCATTTGAGACTTCGTTGATTAAAATCGGCCCAGCAGAAGCCGAGATAATTGAATTTGTTTAAATAAATTATAAACAAATGCGATTACTGCCGCTTCCTGGCGAGCTACATTAATGACCAGAGGACATTAATTAAAGCTGCGAGTACCAGCTACCATCTCCAGTAGGTGTGAACATTATTCCATTTGCAGTTCATTTGTTATAAACAATTAAACAATTAATATTGTTATTACGGGCAACTGGATGAAGTTACAGCAACGAGGTATTTTTGATCGTGTAGCTAATTCGTTCCCCTTTCTTTTGAGACGTCGTTGATTAAAATCGGCCCAGCAGAAGCCGAGATAATTGAATTTGTTTAAATAAATTATAAACAAATGCGATTACTGCCACTTCCTGGCGGGCTACATCAATGACCAGAGGATATAAATGAAAGCTGTGAGTACCAGCTACCATCTCCATTAGGTGTGAACATTATTCCTTTTGCAGTTCATTTGTTATAAACAATTAAACAATTAATATTGTGATTACGGCCAACTGGATGAAGTTACAGCGACGAGGTATTTTTTTATCGTGTAGCTTGTCCGTTCCCCCTTCTTTTGAGACGTCGTTTATTAAAATCGGCCTAGCAAAAATCGTGATAATAAGTTTTTTAAATTTTGTCGGTAACGTTATGTCGATAACCGTACAAGTGGCGCCATCTTGCGTTTGCGGTCTTTTTCGCAGTTTTCTGCACCGCCAAAACCAAATTCCTGGATTACGTCGTTAATTTAAACAATTGCGTTTTTCTCGGCTTCTAGTGCGTATTTCTTAACCGGACTTGTCTTAAATTAAAGCTACGGACCATAGCTTCAATATGTGCAACAATATGGCATTTGTAGTATAAAAGTTATTAACAATTAAATAATCGGCAAAATTGCACTCCGGGTCACAGTTATTATCTCGGCTTTTGGAGGCTCTCGATCAATGATCGAGTGCTCAAAATGCAGGTAAAGGATGCTGCTACACGATAATAAACGATTTACAAATGCTGCATGCGCTGTTTATCTGCTATAAACAATTTAACAACTCGTTTGAGAACTGCAGCGCAACTATAAACAACGGCCGTTCTAATGGCAATCCAGACTGTTCCTCACACCGAAAGCTTCCATTCGAGAGGTCGTTGATTAGAATCGGCCGAGCAGAAGCCGAGATAATTGAATTTGTATAATGTTTAAATAAATTATAAACAAATGCGATTACGTGGACTTGCCGGCGATATACTTCAATGATCAGGGGATATAAATTACAGGCAGAGGTATAAGCGACCATCTCCAATAGGTGTGAACATTATTCCATGTGAAGTTCATTTGTTATAAACAATTAATCAATTAAAATTGTTATTACGGCCAACTGCATATAGTTACAGCAACGTGGTATTTTTCATCGTGTAGCTTATTCGTTTCCATTCCATTTGATACTGTCCTTCGGCCGCTTCGGAAGTTTTAGCTGAACCACTAGGTAATTCTATCTAATTCTCCCCATAGCACCAGGTTGTCGAAATAACTTAAAATGCCATGAATCGAGGGCGGATAACTCTTCGGCTTTGCTCTCTTCTGCCTTTCTATTTTTCACTAATAGATAAATGATATCTGAATGTCTACAGAATAAGGGAAATATTAGCGAGGAGATACTACAATGAGTGTCACTTATCTAATCTATTTCAGGCACATATGTATCTGTACATACAGTATCGGGAAAATCGAATCGTTCAAAGATAAGCGTACCTGACTCACGGTCCAGAAATCTACCGGAATGGACATGAAACGAGTACAACTCATCCATTCACGCGACGGCATACATACTTGCGCAATCATAGGGGTTCGTAGATCATGCTGCTCTATCGTTCCAGCAACAAGTACAATTTATTATAGTGTAGGCGGTCGATCACAGCGCGTATTTGCACGCGAGAGTAACACATATTACCGTTCAGTACCCTCTGGACGTTGGTCCGAGTAGCATTTGTGTTGCATGTCATTTTTCTTACCAAATTCACGTCCGCTGGTGTCGTTAGCAATTCGATCAGCTGGATCGGTTAGTCTCGTTGATTTTCGTTTGATAATATACTGCAGTAAATTTACGTTGCATGGTATCTAAATCGTGATTAGGTATCCGTTCATATAAAATTTATACGATTAGAATATATATGTACTCGAACTTAAAGGGTTCAGATATATACAACATATATTTAGAAAAATTAATGTACAGTTAACTTGGTAACATGTTGGGATAAATTCAACGCAAGCTGAAACTGTTTTTAGGTGTGCCATCATCTATGAGGGCTACAGGGTGTTGGCCCACGCGCGTACCATTAGTAAGCCTTGATTTCGTAAGTGCACGTATGCAATGATCGCCACGATTCAGAACAGCTTATATGCAACAAGAGAAGGAAAAAATGAGTTCCAGCCACATTCCAGGGGCGACTTCCTATGCACCTTCTGAATGAGCGTACAACTACCAACGCTCTTTTACTTTCGTAGCACCTTTCTCTGTTCTCCGTTTCATCGAGAGTTTACTGGAAGGCCGAGTTCTTCGTTTTACTACGGGCCTGAAAAAGTGTTACGCGTGTGTACACGCTGACAGACCACACCTGTCCGTTTACGGAGGAACACCAATCCGCACGCGGCAAGATGGCCGTTTGTAGGCTGAACCTGTCGATTGGACGCATCTCTTTTTATCTCTACTTCCTTACAATTACGGTATTGTGTCAAGAACAAATATCCTCCGGTAGTCGGTACTATAGTCGTGATGGTGTGTATGTGCCTCCGAACGGACCGGATCACCGTACCGAGACTTATGTTTACAAGGATAGAAGGTACGGCTATCGCCCCAGTTACCTGGACCCTATTTATAGAGGACCCCCAAAACTACCCGAGCATCGATACCATTACGAGGTAAACATTGATAAACGTTTAAGATTTATACTTGAGGCACCATGAAAATCACTTAACGCCCTATTGAAAACGATGACATAATATATATTTGCGTATTTTTATTTTTCCGCCGATCATGATATAGAAATCCGCTAAAAACAATTGTAATGAACAAGAAATTTGTATTTCCAAGGACACAACTTCGAGACTCCCTCTACCTGGAGTGTTAGGTGGTTGGCGAGAAGATCTTCAGGGAAGAGAAAGGCCCGACTCTAAGAACTTGGACAGAGATGTGACTGTGATCACAAATTATGGACAAGTGCAAGGATTTAAAGTTTACTTGTACGACGATCCACAAGCAAGGCATAGGCCATGGAGTGTACCGGTTGAAAAAGTTATCAAGCACGTCAATGCATTCCTAGGCGTTCCATACGCTATGCCACCTATAAAGGAAGGCCGTTTTAAACCACCAAGACCGCACAAAGGTTGGCAGCTGATGCAAGCCGTCGATTGGGGACCAGCTTGTCCTCAGCCCAGTGCGTACACTGGTGCAACTAAAGGAATCAGAGACGTGGACGAGGACTGTTTGTATTTGAATATCTTTACACCCGATATTGGCTCCGGCCTGGCCCAACCATATCCAGTCATGTTTTATATTCATGGCGGTGAATTTAGCCACGGAGCTAGCAATTTGTTCCCAGGCCATATGTTGGCTGGTTTCTATGACGTAGTAGTTGTGTCTATCAATTACCGATTAGGTGCACTGGGATTTTTGAGTACAGGAGACGAGAACAGTCCCGGAAACTATGGAATTTTAGATCAGGCTATGGCATTGAGATGGGTGTACGATAATATCAGAGCTTTCAATGGCAATCCTGACGCGATAACTCTATTCGGGCCTGGTGCGGGGGCGGCAAGTGCAGGGTTATTAATGGTTGCACCCAGAACCAGAGAAATGGTATCGAAAGTAATAGCGCAATCAGGTTCGGCATTGGCAGACTGGGCAGTTATAATAGATAAATATAGAGCACAGAATACGTCCAGAGTATACGCAGAAATGTTAGGCTGCAGCATAGAGAGCAGCTGGAAATTGGTGCAGTGTTTGAAAGATGGCAGGTCTTTCTTGGAGTTGGGCAATTCGGAGCTGAAACCACATATTGGAATGTTCCCGTGGGCTCCTGTATTGGATATCAATTATACAGTACCAAGAGACAATTGGTACGAAGACTGGAGAGCATCCGATTGGCATTTCTTTGTGGAAACACCAGAGGAGAGCATAAAGAATCACAAATTTAAAAATAATCTAGCGTACATGGCTGGTGTTACTACCCAAGAGGCAGCATATATTATACGTATGTAGTTTAACATTGGCACCCCTCCCCTACCTTTATGCCCTAATAAAGATTTCATACATTGCAGATAACAATGCCACGCTAGCCAGAAATCAGTATATTATAGAGCCAGACGTGTTTGATAAAAAAATCTGGGAATTCGTTCATCGGTACAATTACACTCTGAATCCTCAAGGAGTTTACGAAGCTATAAAATATATGTACACATACTGGCCGGACCCGAATAATGTTACGCATATTCGCGATCAATATATTAATGTAAGCTGTACATATTTTATACAGTTTTATCCTTGGCAACGTATTAATACATAGTTTTGCGTTATATTTAGCTCTTGTCGGATTTTCATTATGTTGCTCCTTTTGACAAAATTGCAAAATTGCTGGCAAACAAACGCGTGCCTACGTTTTTGTACGTACTAAACACTACTGTAGAAGCATTGAGATTACCGCAATGGCGAAGAGTACCTCACGATACTGAACTTCTTTGGTTAACAGGCGCACCTTTTATGGATGTTGGTAAGCATAAAATTATTCTTGCACATATACAGTACAAAACTGTCACGTTCATTTATTCTTTATTTTTTACAGAATTTTTCCCCGAGAGATGGAATTTAAAGAGGGATATGTGGACGGACAACGATCGTAATATGAGCCACTTTTTCATGAAGGCATATGCGAATTTTGCAACATACGGGTACGCTTACCAGTATCATATTAATCAGTTTCTGCTCATTCAACCAACGTATCTGTTTTATTTCGCCTTAGAAATCCCACACCATCACAAATCTTGGGTTTGCACTTTGACATAGCCAAGCCTCGTCAACTACGGTACCTGAATATCAATACCACTTTCAACAGCTCAATTTTATTGAATTACCGTCAAACTGAAAGTGCCTTTTGGTCCATTTATTTACCAACTGTTATTGGTCGTTTGGTACCGACGTATCCACCAGTTACCGAAGTAAGAATACTTTTTACATTTTAAACAGATTTAAATACATTTGAAAGTGAACCCAGCAGTTTCTTTAACTGTTTCATTTCTCCGTCAATTTCAGTATTGGTGGGAACCAAAACAGCCATTACAGATTGCTTTTTGGTCAGTTTCCACCGCGTGCCTGCTTTTGATCGTCCTTTCCGTAGTGTGCTGCATGCTTTGGCGCAATGCCAGAAGGTAAGAAAAGGTAAACAGAACCAAACCCATATGTCTGCATAAATTAACTCCGTAGTGCATGAGGGCAATGGTTCTGCTATTACGAATACTATAAAAGAAATTACATGCTGGGTAAAACTTCATTAACACGACATTTAAACATTCTGTTCGTTGATCTCATTTTTCCTTGCAATACATGCAGCAAAACAAAGGCTGCCAGATTGTATGCAGGTAATTCGAACATTGTTAATATTCAACCGTACAGATAATTTATTGCACAGCTTTAATCTATTGTAGTGGTTTAAAGGTTCTATTATCTTTGGTGGTATTACAATACTATATGTATTATAAGTATGCTTTGTCTTTTTACGGTTTATTTTGCGTTGGTTTGTTCAGACAATCTGACCACTACTATAGCGGAGACATCTTGATGGTACGAGACGACGAACCATCGGAGGGAATCGAGAATATGACTCGCACTTCGAAGGAGAACGTTTACGAATACCGCGACACACCACCGGTCAGATCGAGGATACCGCGGCAGAATGAGGCAAAGCTTCAGGACCGACTGGCGCATAATCGGAAATTTAGCTCGACTCCGTCACTGAGAAGCAACTCTAACATATCGCTAAAGGACATGCGCTCCGAAGGATTTGTTACCAGTTCACCAAACGGACAACCTAAAGTGAGCAAAGCGATGAGTCAGTCTTCGTTGTCCAAAAGCAAAAGCAAAAGCAAAAGCAAGACCCACATAGTTCAGGGTGTCCCGCAAACTGCTGTGTAACGTTTCACACGGAAAATACTTTTCTCCAAAGTCTCTTCATTTATCTCGTTGAACGATGAACGAAGCTTTATTTCTGTAATCAAAAATGTAGCTGTAAAATGTGTCAAACATCGTGTGTTCACGTATATACGAGATGCTTTCTTAATATAGTAGAATTTCTAAAATAATACTAAAGAAACGCTCTGTATGTAGTAGATGCCGAAAGAATTTATGAACGACTGAAATGAATATTCTAAGTTTCGGCTGAACATCTCATCCGTCCATAATAATATCGTTGTTACATTAGCGTAGTACTTGTACATACACGATACATTTATTTTGTACTTTTCTATGTTAATTTTTGAAAGTTGCGTAGTTCAATGGCATGCCTATGCTACACGGCGTAATATTAATATATGTGACTGTAATAGATTTATTTCGCGAACAAATTCTACACGTCGTACGCTTAAACGAATCGAAAGACGTGTACATCGTCTTTTATTACGAAAAAAGAGCATATATTAATTTATACTATACGTAATTTTATGGTATTATTTGAAAAAAAGACACGTGCCTAGCTCTACACTCTAGATCTGTGGTGAGCAACCTTTGGCTCACAGTGGACCAACAGTTAAAATCTACTACTTTTCGCGGGCCGCAATATTAACCCCTTCGCATCGGAGGACGAGATATCTCGTCGCGTGATTTCGTTCCTGATATGCTTTGGACGAGATACCTTGCAACCCAATGTCTTTCATGCGATGCTACGAACGAAATATCTCGCGACACAAAATCGTTCATGCGACGCTGTGTACGGAATATCTCGCATGCCATTTTATTACAACGGGATATATCTCGTCCTCCGATGCGAAGGGCTTAAATACTCAAATATATTAATCAATTAATGTAATATAAAATGTAAATTGGCCATTTCTTATTTGATTTAGAGCAAAATTCTGTTCTGTTTTTTTTTAACATGTACATATTAACGTTGTACAATGCGTTGATATGTTCAATGAGCAAATGCGTGGCCCCCGTGACCCGCGTGTCCCGCGTGTCACATGTTCTGGCGGGCCGCAGTTTACTCATCACTGCTCTAGATTCTAGATGAATCGATCTCATTATTCCTGATGTTGCGATTTTAATACTACAGTATTTTCTAGCTCGTTTTATAATTTTACTGTACGTTATTATTACTTATTACACAGATATATGTATGTTAATATATCGCGCGACAATGTTAATGTATTTTTTTAATACATCAGATTTTTGTATTCTGTACTAAAAGAAGGCGGTTATGTATTACGAAGTATCAAAGAACAATTAGATGTAAGATTTTATAATAAAAAGTAAACTGTCAAGCGAGATTCTAGTTTTCTCAACCTCCCTCCAAATGTCACTGCAGCAACGTTCATTCCGCATGCACATGTATGTTACTAGTGCACATTGTAATTGGTGTCAATTTTAGCATTTTGTAAGTGATGCCGGCGGCGGATAATTCTTTAAATATTTTTTAAGGATAAAAAACATGGGACCCAAGCGTACACCCGTAAGCTATCGAAACAAAAAGAGAAATACATGTATTACCTTCTCTCGGCAAATTCCCCTCTAAGCATCAGAAACAATGCGTAGAACTGTGTGGCCAAAGGCAAAGACCGGATGGATCGTGTACAGCAAACGAAACACCAATTCGATCCTCTTGGCTTGGAGGTGAAACATCCTGGGACCGCAATATTGTTGCTACAGTGTGAAGAGAAGCCCATCCTCTTAGCTGCAACAGCCGCGTTGGCCAAATTTGGTGGCAAGGCTCCAGAGAATTTGGAAGTTCTCTTTGATCTTGAAATCGTGGACAGTGTGATACCATTGATCATGCACGACGATTTAGTTACCCGAAGGTTTACCTCTACTCTTGCTTTGTCCAATTCTCCAGTTTGCTAGTTGCCATATCTTTTTCTCAACTACTGGCGAGATACAGGTTTGCTGGGAAACTATTAGCCGAGATGGTAGCTATTGAAAATGTCCGAAACTTTCTGTTGGATTCCGAATACTACATTCCACACTTCACCAAAGTCTTAGTCAACGAGAAGGACACGTTTATGCAAGAATTTTCGTCCTCGATCCTAGCCGAGTTATCCAAAGATATGTTCGGAGCTGCTCACTTACTAAAGCAATGTCCAGATATGAACTTCCTGTTCGACCGACTCTTGTCTCCGGATCCCGATGTAAAGAAGAATACCGTACAAATAATGTACAATTTATTGCAAGACCCTTCGGGAGCACAGAAAATCGTGGAAACCGAGGTTCATTGGGTTGAAAATATCATTGAGATCCTCCACGATTTCGATTATACTTTAAAATGTCCAGCTATTTGCAGAACTTTCAACTGACGCCCGTATACGATCTCTTCGCGTCATCTTATCCAGAGATACAGAAGCTCGCGCTGGACGTGGTGTCCGAGTTTGTCCGACGAAACCAGGACGATCATTTGCAGGACCTCTTCCGCCGATCGAATGGTCTTCAGAGCTTGCTGAATTTGTTAGATGTAAAGATGAATAATGTCCTAACGTAAGAAGAATGTTGCAATGTCGTTGAGCGCATTCGCATGTTAATATAGAACGTCGAGTGGGAAGATCTGCACGCAGACGCACTTAAAATTCTCGGCTTGGCCAGTGACAATCCCAGCACAGTGGAAATGCTGGACGACATTGGCGGTATAAAACGGATGATGAACTACATAGCGGACGCATCAAATTCGACACTTTTTATGCAAGCTTTGGATGTGGCTGTTCGTCTGTCTCACACTGCCAGTGGTAGACAAGTAATGCACATACCCTGATGTTCAGCTATTTCTCACGAAACTTGTATATGATTTATTGGTGATGCATTTGCTGGAAAGGCGTTGTACACATACGGGATCGTCGATTGCTTGTCGCGGACATTAACAGGCAATGTACATCCTGACACGTACGAAATCAGTTGCCACGGTATCGGGATGATGGCCCTTTACAATCCAGCTGCCAAAGAACTAACGGAGATCAATTGTATAAAGAATATCCTAGGTATCTACAATATATTCCGAAGACTAGTGGCTTGATTTCAACTCACGCATCCTTTCAGATATACTGAAAAATGAAAAGTTGAAATGGTCTGGAAGACAGGCGGCCCTATTCGCCTTGGGGCAGCTGCTGAACTGCGACCTCAAGAATTGCCAGGATTTCTTAAACATTCAAGGGCAGGTAATTCTGCGCGTTCCAATACCAACGGACTAGTCGGTGTAGCGAAGAATATATTGAGAATCTCGCTCTCAGAGTTATCTCTTGTGGCTGATGAGACAACCAATGGACCTGGTCCCTGTGGACATTCGGGTCGGTGCTGTACAGTGTCTTGCCGCGATGGCAAAAAACCAAGTTTTACGAAACAAGGAGAGCGTTATTAACCACGAGCTCGTCAACGCTTTGTGCGCATCCTTCCAAGTATATCTTCCCTTTGAATCCAAGTAAAATATCATGGAAAGCACCGGGAAGAAACTGAAAGAAGGAATGATTTCTTTTCAATGGCTAGATGAACTGCACGTCTATGAACGATTTTAAAATCGCCTGCTGCAAGGCCCTCTCGATTATGTGCGTGGAGAAGACCGGCAGACGCGACTTTCTGAAGGCCGAGGGCCCCGCAAAATTATACAATCTATTGTGCGACGTGAAATCGATTCCAATAAGGAATGCAGCCGCCCAACTGATTCAATTATTGTGCACGGATTCGGTTCTGGCGGACGCTTTCGTGGCCGCCAGATATTTAAATTAGTGAGCCCGCTGTTTAAACTATTCGACGAAGGAATATTGCGAGAACTATAGCAAGACAAGGTATGAAACTAATGATTACAGCATGCTGAACAATCGGGCGACCGCAAGACCGGTTCCCTCCTGGGACACGTGCATAGACGCCTTGTTCAACTCGCATTTGCCGATGAAGTTCGCTGTCACTGGACGACTCTCTTTGCACGATATTACCAGAGATGGATTTTACGTGCTCCGTAGAAACAATTGCAAGTGCGCTATTTTTTCAAAAGAATGCGAGCCTACCTGCCTGGACGGGAACGTTCAGACAGATCTCTGATTTCTCCAGATTTCCTATTTTGGCTGATATCTATCGGTTCAAGTTCTGTCCCCTGGAACCGATTTACCTGATCAATTGTATTCGACCTCGCCAATCCACGGAGGCCGATGATTCGTCATATAGATTGAGTATGGTCGATGAAATAAGTTGTTTACTTTTTTTGCTAGATCATTAACCTGGCCACGGTGAAATTCTTTCTTCTTCTACCGAGTACAGGGCTGAATAGATCGAATAGCGTCTTCCTATCTTCTGCACTCATACATTTAACCGCTGATGCAAAGTATGATCGCCCTCGATGCGACCCTTGCCTCTACGATTACATAGAACTGTTCAAATGCAAGTTGATCGCTGCTGAATCCCGCTACGCGTAAGGAGAATTCGTTGAAAATTGCTTACACCACGATCCCTATATCGGTTGCTTACTTCAATGCAGAGTGGTAAAGACGTCGCGAGAATTAGTGAACATCAGTTACGTGGCTTCGCGTGCTAAAATGTTAGCGAAATTTGTGGCGCAACAAATGTCAGGACCGGATCCTCTTATTCGATGCTTGGATCATCAGCTGGAGATGCATTTGAAGGAAATCAAGGAAAGCATAGAGACCAGCGTGATACCACTAGGAATGTTACGAGTTGGCTCCTACTTCGAGAGGGCATTACTTTTCAAAGTAATAGCAGATAGAGTACATCTGCCTGCTGCTTTAGTTCGAGGACAGTATGGGAAAGCTTGGGTCGAAATCGCGGTACCAGAGGTGAAGTATTCAGTAAAAATGTTCTTTTCCGAAATTGCTTTCAGCTGTCGAGTTAGTAGCTGTTTGTTTCGACTTGATTCGCACAGGAAATGACTGCAGAGGAAGAGGACTCGTTTCAGGCTTACATTCAAAGAGATTCGACCTGTCCAGAAATGATCACAGTCCATGAACCTGGTCGATGCTCTGAAATCGAACAGTCGTTTAAAAGCAACGATCAAGTATCCCAGGACCCTTCGAAATCAGTATTTCCAACGAAACTAATGAAACCGAATTTCATCGTTGATCTTATGGACTCGCCAGGCGAACTGATTCCAATTGGCAGCCGTCGAGCCAGATTGTACTGCGAGAAAAGACTCATCTGCGATACTGTGTGCCACGATACATAAAATCACGGTTCAATAGCCAGATTTATTTCACTCACAAGACACGCTAGTTGAAAAATCGAACTTTCCCGCAAACTCGTGTTTACGCTCATGCTCACGCTCACGCTCTCGCTCTCGCTCTCACTCTCTCTCTCACCCTGACTCTCACTCTCACTCTCTTTGGACTCTGTAGAAAATCGTTATTGGTTTAAAAGATTGCTTAATAATAAAACAGAAGAAATGCTATTTACAACGGTAGTTTGCATTCGATTGGTCCTTGATTAACAAAGTCGACTCGCGTCTATCTGGATATCGACAATAGCTGGAGCAAATACTTTCGAGTGTCGTTGCTGCGCCGAACGCTGAATAAATTACATTTTATTTGGATAGGATAAGAGGTTTGTTCGCCGAGATAACTGTGTAGCGGTTTAAACGCCGCCGCGCTATACAATCAATTGCGAGGGCCTTTTGATCTCCCCGAGTTTTACCAGGCCGAAAAAGCTCTTCTCCTTGTCGAAAATGGCATACCTTGACGAGCCGATTTCTTTGAAAACTAAAACGTCCTCCTTCTGGAAGAGGGTTAATTGGGCGGAGAAACAGGTTTGGCTGATGTTGCGCGAATTGCCCGAATTGTCAATCTGAAAACGCTCTTACCGTTAGCAATCATTTCGAATTTCATTTACTCGAATATTTCCCAACTGTTTTACCTACCATGCATTGGAGGATAGGCTGGTTGTTCACCTGCAGATGAAATCCAACCTCAGCATGCGCATCGTGGTAATGAATCTGCGCGTAGACCAGGTACAATCCAGATTCGTACACGGTCACGCTTCCATCGCTGGCCATTCTGAAGTGGTCGCTCATACCGAGATCGTTCACCCAATCGCTAGGCTTCCACGCCTTGAAGACACTGTCCCCGTGGCGGATCCTTCCGTTTCCGGTGTGCTCATCTTTCATCGAGAATCCATACTTGTCCCCGTCGTAGTGAACGGCGAAGATTTGCCGAGACACGCGCAGATGCTTTCTAAGTTTGCGAGAAAGCTTCCTGGGGCGGTTCGCGATGCTCTGCGCGTTCGTTTTGTCTTTGCGACTCGACGGGCTGTCTACAGACGTATGGGTATAGTATTTCTTCGGAGGGTGCCTACCCGAGACTACGACGGATCTGAGCAAGACAAAAGGGTGGAAATGCTTCAGTCACGACTTCTTTTACACCCCATCAAAAATATTTAAAGATCCCCTGATAATTTAAATATCGTAATTAGCTTTTGATTTACTAGAGAAAACTGTATGAAAGTAGCAACTAACGTATTCTGCTTCCCCTCGAATGATTCTTTGGAATTGGAATTGGAATCGGAATCGGAACCGGAACCGAAACCTATCGTCCTCCTCGTCTGATTTCTTCCAACGTGTCTATTCACCGGCAACTTTTTCGACCCACGATGTTCTTCCCCGATCGATCGTTTCTCTAT
The DNA here is from genome assembly GCA_963667235.1 of Nomada lathburiana. NCBI lineage: Eukaryota > Metazoa > Arthropoda > Insecta > Hymenoptera > Apidae > Nomada > Nomada lathburiana. Next base: position 12,781,295 of record OY763906.1, read on the forward strand.
CAAAGTCGTCTTCCAATCTAACACAATGTCCTTCACATTTTCTCTACCCGACGCATCCCGTTTCATTTTATTGTTCGTGCTATTCTTATGATTTTCCAATCTCACTTCCAGGACCTTATCCTTCTGATCGCGCTCCAGATCAGCATTATTCTCATTTATTTTCAGTTCCTGACCGTGCTTGGCCTCGGCCTTGCGCACTGCAGCCAACAATTCCAACATAGCTTTACCCGCGGTAGGCTCCGGTGGAGAGGGCACCGGAGCAATCGTTGAGGAGGAATCTGGGAAATCTGATGGCCTGGCGCCGAACGCTGGATGACTGCGATGATAATCGGTCGAATAATCGTGCGAAGAGAATGACTCGTCGTCGTAAATGGAATCATAGTCCGCATTATCGATATCTGCTTCGTCTGGATCGTCGTCGTCATTGGATACTTCAGCATACAACTGTAGACACGCAAAGAAATTGTTATTGGATAGCCTTCCCGCTGTACTACTAGATTAATCGGAATGGTCGTATCACTGAATGCACCGGGCACTTGCAAAGAAAGCGTAATTCGCGCATCTCTTATCGGAGGGCCCCGATTTCTCCATTTCTCGATGTCTCGAGTCGCTAAACAAAAGAAAAGAAGGTCATTACCTGTTCTTCAAAGGCCTTCAATTCATCCAGAAGATCCTCCTCTAAGAAACGATGCTTCAAACTTTCGACGCTTCTTTTCAGTTCCTCAATTTCCCGGGCGTTCACCAAAGAGCAATGAAACTTCCAACTTTCAAGGCCCAGGCACAGCAGAGCGATTATCAGGGCTGTCACGCTCAAAATTGTATTTCTGTTTGGTCGGAAACGGTGTTTATTAAAACCCTGCTCGATGTCTGACTGAGAGATACTCAGGTTCTCTCTGGAGAAGCTAAGGAACGAACGTGTTTCCTCCTTCGCGTGCACGTCGTTCATCAACTTTTGTTTCATCTTTGCAACCTTCGACTCCTCGTCGGACAATACGGAAGTCATTTTGATAAAGCAATGGACGCAATGGTCGATCAGTTGCTTGCAAGAATTTAAGCTGCACTATGCTTCGCTCAAACACTAATGCTGCACTCTCTCTTTTCTTGGATTATTTTAAATGTTGCACGGAAAGTCTATAACCGTTCAGGATTTACAATTCCTTTTTGCCTTCCGTCGAACGTGCATCCTCAAGGAGAGACTGAACTTTGCTCGCCGATGTCATCGCATCTCTTTATCTCCTCCGTGACATAATCGCTGGAAGAAGTTGACACGCGGTTAAAAATAGCACGTGCTTTCTTTTTCGGTATACAGTGTACTAGAACGGTCGGGCGTTCCCGGCGAGTTAGCGCCCGTCGAATAAATTCGAAACTGTCAGAATTTGTAAGAATTCGATCGAGAGTTCACCTGATCCCCCAACTCGAAAGCTTTACGATGATCCGCGTCGTTAAATGGCCCGCATAATCAAGTCCTGGCCCTCTTTAAAACCTGTCTAGCGGGTTTTTCCCCTCCAAAGGAGTACCACGAGCAGGACTACATGCAAGAGTAGCCAAGATTCGACCCTTTCGCCTCGCACATCTACCCGCCTACCCTTTTTGTCGCTTGCCCACTTCCCGTTTATCTTTCCCACACGACCTATCTACATACATGTATGTGTATCTCTCTGTCTCTAGACCTTTTTCGTCTCCCTACTTTTCCTAATGTTCTTGCGATGCCAAGTAGCGGCAGAACGGACGAATAATATTTCGGATTTTTTTACTTCATTCTCGATGGCGTCGAAAAGTTGAAAACTCGTTTCTACGTAGCGGCGGACAGAGAAGAACCGACCAACGTGTCTGAGAGGCTTGAGCGTACTGGCTAGAAGCTGCGAACGCGCTCGAGTTTATCGCGGCAGCGCCTCTGAATGTCCAGTGGCGTAGATCAGTGATCCAGAGATGCAGCTTTCATCTGCAAAGTTCTGTGTAAATGAAATCGATAACGTTCTGCTGCTGCTACGCAATAACATACATGTATGTATCAATTGACTAGATATATTCGATGATAGTGAATAATAATGTACTCGTCTTACTTGCATTACTCGTACTTATCGTACGTAACAAGCTGCACTTGTATGTTTACATATGTACGTATAAGTATAAAACTAGCTTTGCAGCATTTTATTTTTTTTTACTACGCTCATACCCACACGACGAATAGACTTCTGGCATAACAAGGGCCAATATAAATGCTTGTAACTACCAATAACCACGTATATACGTTTTACTTCCTGTGGGTGATAATCTTCGCCGGAATGTAACTCGTGTTTCGCGGTGGAATTCTTTCGAGTCGTTCTCACGGAACCGTTTCGCAGGAGGTGACGGTTCCTGGAGCCGTCGCGTATCAAATTCAGCGTTCCCTGGATATCGAAAGAGGTCGAAATCGGAGATGCCTGTAGCAACAACAACGTGGCACCCGTTGACATCTATTACGATAAAATTCCATGGGGACGGCGGATTTTTTTCTTGGATCATATGCGCTGCACGGAAACAATTAACGGCCGTGGGCGTTTAAGTGGGCCCCTGTTGGAAAATAAAGTACTCGCCAAAGGCCTAGTACTGTCCAAGGTGTTCAAGATGTATCGATAATTAATTACTCAGGTAGGAATACCGTCGACCGCGATTACATACACAGAAATAACGTACTATACGATCCGTACTGGATTGGACAAGACAATGAGATACGTATAAGATTCGCGCTTCGCGAGCTAAAGTAAACACGATTCATATGTCAGAGAAAGTGGAGCAATTTTCTGCTGATTTAGAAAAACAATGGAACGGAATGTCTTCGCGTAACGCTCTTCATAATTATGTTATCAGAAATTCTGCAGTTGCAAGACTAATTAGTCATCGCGCGGTGCACGCGCGTTCTAAGTACATAATTGAGCATCTCTGTGTAGGAAGATGAAAAAATTCGAGGGATCTGGCTCAATTTACGACTGATGAGTGGAAGCGTGCTGTTCGCGGCTTGCCAATTATTTCATTCATCCTTTCTCTTCGTTTCATAACTGCCTACACGCCGTTTCGACGACTCCCTTGCACTCTGCGCACGAGATCTGAATCGCAACAAGCAAATTCAATTGGATTATTATAAAAGGCGACAAAAAGTTAAAATAAAAAGAATTTCGCTACGGTATACACACGTGTATAAGGTGCTTCATTTTACTTTGCATGCAGCCAGTTTGTCAATGTCCTCCGTTGGGGAATGAACGACCTCTGTTTCCGGTCCACAGCATATATTACATGCGCCACGTTATGGCCAATAACTGCATCAATTGTTTTCTCGCATGTGCAACGATTATCGCTAACTCGCAGCACTTTAAATCTCTGCCAACTCTCAACGGATATGATGCAGAATTGAATTTCTTCCTAAGCTATTGAAGATCACTTCCATAAATCGCATGAATTGTCCCGGGCAAGTCGTAGCTCGTAGAAGGAGACAGTAAGCCATATGAGAAGTAGAGGCGATCAATGTTCCGAGAACTGGCATACTACCGAGAGTGAAACAAAAAAATTATGTTATGTGCAGCAGTATTGATTCAACAATGCATGTGTCCTTAACAAGCTTCTCTTTCGACTGATTTGATTTACTTGGATCCGATCAAACGGTCCCGTTGTTGGGAGAGAAAAAAATGTGAAAGTTGGTTAACGTAGCCAGGCTTCCGTCAAGAATCTCTACAAGGGGTTCAAAGGATCTAAGTAGGTCGTGCTTACGCAAATACAGGATTCGTCGTCCTTGAAAACGAGTTCCGGCACGAGTTCAGAACTCACAATCAGGACTGAGGGCTCAGGGTTCAGGACTCGGGCCACAGGGAACATTTCCATTTCCTGCAATTCTCTAAATCCAGCTTATCCCTTGCATGCGCAACATTAATCTTGTCTTATCCGGATCTTAATCTTGCAATACGAGTCATAGATAGAGAACGCTAAAACAAATCTGGAAAGGTTCTCGATACGTTATCATATGTAATCAGGCACAAATATAGATTTATCTAACTACAATTGCAATATTTGCAATGAAATTGCAAGTGTATCATTTCTGTGCAACAATTGCAGCTTGAAGTTTAAATAAAGGTTCCGTGTAATTGCCATCTGTCCGTCGCACGTCCTTGCGAACAAGAAGCGAAAGAGGCTGAGAAAAGCGAGAAAGAAAGTCGAGCATCATAGTTTCTTGCCAATCGAATGTTGGCAACGCTCGGCCGTCGAGCGTACAGCCGTCAAACCGGTCGCGGTTGGGTCGAGCGAAGTCGTGACGGTCGGAGTTGCTTGGGTTGTGAGTTGCCTAGATAAACAAAAGATGCTGCGGAACAGCGTCGCGCATAACCAACTCTGTAGAGTGTAGAGGGTGACTTTCCACGCTGGAGCATCGGCATCGATCGATATTAATCTCACGGTCAATCTGTTGCACGCGCGATCACTGATGACTGATGAGTGTATAAAAATGTCATTCATTCTCAGGTAAGTGAAAATCTCATTGCTCTCTTTGAACGGTCGGGCAGCTTCTTTCTTCGTTTTGTTCTAAAATTGCGTTTCCTGCGAAACGATAAATTCTGTGTGAAAGATTTCTGTCAAGGATGAGCACGGTTTCGGAGGAGACAAAGAGTACATTACTGATAGAGTAACGTGGGAATAGTGTTGTGGAATTTCAATCGAAGAGAATATATCATTTTCGTTAGGTATTAATCGTAAGGTATACATCATTCCATTCCTTCGCTTTGCCGCTGACACATCTGCGCGTACACGATATAAATACAAGTCAGCAGAGTCGCATGCAGGGTAGCATGACGAATTGAGGACTTTATGGAGGTACATATGTACATATATGTATACTTTACCGGGATTCAATTCGTTCAGTAAGATCCGAACTCATTCCACAAGTGCACTCACGCGAATAACTTGCAAAAACTGCCCACGTGCAGTTCTCTAGTTCTGTGAATCGTTTCGCTTCACGTCGCTGCAACACTCGGGTACACCTTTGTGGCGATTGTCGAACGTGTAAAGAATTTATCGACTGTATTGATATTTTAATCAATTTTGCTTCCGTATCTGATACTACGCCGAGTGAATAGTGAGATCATAATATCCAAGACAATTGAACATTTTCAATTAATAAGTATCATGATCAAATGTTGCACATTCCAGGACATTTGGGAAACGATGGAATGCGATGAGATGTGATGTACCATTTTGAAACTAGTCTGTAACGCACTTTTCTGTGATCGAACGAGACGCGCAAACGCGAGGATCGACGGCTGCAAAAATCGGAATGGAGCACATTGAGAGTGACATCGATCTACAGATCGATAATCCTGCGAAAAGCGCGGCAAACTTAATTGAATGGAATGTCGACATGAAAGTTACCGTGTCGAATGTTAAAAAGTCAAAGATGTTCCAAAGATCTCGGACTATCGTTCTTTTTCTTTTAGTCATCGTATTCGCTGTTTTTTTGTCCCATTTGCGGAAAGAAGTTCGTGCCTTGCAGATGCAGGTAAACAAATCTCTTACCCATCCAAATTCTTTACAAAGTTGTATTTAATAAAAACAAATATTGCTTTTCAGGTGGAATCCGTGAACGTAAACTTGTTACTATTAATGTCTAAATACGATAGGCTGAATCGAAGTCTAAACAGAGCATGGATCCAACGGTCTGAAATGCTTCTCGGAAAGAGAAATCTGTACGATGTGAAAGAGCTAGTAGCAAGGAAGTCCTCGATATCTAAAGCTATTGAAATTTTTGGTGGAATTCCTAATGCGACTAACGGCAGTTCACGTGCCTATAATTCTATCGTTCCGCGCGTGAATTCTGTAAAAAATCGGAAATATCTGTTGCATAACGACGCTTACAGTAAGATTGATAGAAAGTCATTGATGCAATTCGAGAACAATGAAATTGCAAATGATACTAATGTACGTTTCGAAAGAGCAATTTTGGCATTAGAGAAACAGAATGTGACAGAAAGAAACGTACAATCGAATAGAGATAATGATGCAGGCTTACAATTAGACATATGGAGAGAGCCTCGTTCAAGAAGGTTGCGAAGGGACGAGGGAAGAGGTAAAAAACGGGGAAAGAACAAAAGGCGGCCCAAACGCAGTCGCAGGCGATTGGGTATTTAGTATTACTTAGTTAACATGCGTTTTCTAATCAAAGGACACCTAGAGTATCAGGGAAAAAGTCCAATTTGGCCTGAGCTTTATTCTTTATCCAAATCATTTTATCTATTTCAGTTCTGAATTAGTTGTAACAGTAAGACATTTACTTTCAAATACCAAAGATTATAGTAACGTAGTTCCGATGAAATTTAACATGCTTGCAAATTTCTGACTAATTGTTAATTTTGCTTGACTAACACTGCTACATAATCTAACGTGAAAACTACAAGAATATTTTCTATGTTATTTAGAACCATTAGTGGCAACGTTCGTTGGAGCAATACCCGAGCAACATGTTACAGATACAGGTGTGTTAAAGTACTCGAAGTCTCTTAATATATTTTGAATTAATTTTTTATTTTAGTTTATATCGGGCCATGGGTGAAAAGCACTAGAAACAACACTCAGTATAGCTTAAACAAATTTCATCTGGTGGAAGATAAAAAATCAATAGAAGTTACAGTAACTGGTTTATATATGATTTCTGCGCAAGTAATAAACAATATTTATAACATTTATGTAGCGAATACTGAGAATTAATGCAACGCTAATACTTTTCTATCCTACCTCCTCAGATTTTTTATTTCGGCGAACCAACAAATTATTCTTATTGGATATTGTTAAGTTCAGAAGGAAAGTCAGCGACGCAAAAACTTGTGAAATGCTCCACAGCCTCGTCTACGACAGCCACAGAAGTATCCTGTTATACAAGTGTAATAACTCCGTTACAAAGGGGTGACCGAGTTCGCATACAACAACAGGAAAGAGATAGGTAAGGAGTCAATTTCAAAGTGAAGTTTCTTGTTCAGTACAAAATGCCCAATTATTTTTAGATTCATAAATATGCGTGAAGGACACAGTTATATACAGCTTGTGCTTTTGTCGAATTCCATTTGTAAGAAACGTTTGCGATGAGACAATATCGTACACATAAGACATTCTTAATATAAGTTGTGCCATGAACGATAAGGAAGGAACTATTCCTTGAAATGTGATCCTGCGTCCCGATCTAATAGAAACCAATACGGTGTTATCATTTAGTTGAATTAAACGACAAGAAAGATTAAAGAATGTTGCAATATAAGTTAACTTTTATACGAACAGCGCATTTACTTTAAATACATATGTAAAAATATTAGTCCCTTTTTCTGTTACTTTTTTATAGCGTAAGTTTAAATTTTATGTACAGTTAAAATGAAAATGCATAATGAGCAAAGTCTGTACAAAAGAATAATATTAGATTTTATATTTTCTAGTACAATGTTGTTCCCTGAAAAATATACTTTTTATACAATCAGCATTTTATATGATAATAAAGATGTGATGCTATATTTTAAGAATAACATATCTTACTGATTTCATCTTAGTGGACTTTCTCAAAGATTTTAACAATAATGATCTCAATTGCACTTTGTAATACTCTTCCTCTGTTTTTTTCCTCTTTATAATGCAACTAAGAACGCATAGGTGTACGAATAATGTAAAAAAAAATCATGAAAAGTGTTGCGCATATTTAAAACACCGGCAACGACCTATATGCCATTCTATATAAATTGTATATTTTATTTGTATAAATATATTCTCTTATCACAGAATGTGGAACAATCGGTTCTAAACTTACAAGTTAACCAAAATCAGTCCTTCGTGTAACATGTATTAAAGTTACGATGTTTTCGTACCTTTTTACAATACAGCGATTACAAAATAAGAAGCACTTGAATCTTCTTGGGGAACAACTTCGATGCCAGTCATGTGGCAGATGTTGCTCGGCTCTTTGAGTGGTAGTACGACCATCTGTGACAGCATAGTCGTTATCAACCTAGAGAAATTAATGATAACAAATTAGAAAAGAGTAGATGATATGACAGCAACAAAATCTTATAGATACCTATTGTTAACGCGTTTAAATTTGATATATGATCCACGTTATATTATATTATATTATATTATCAATTAATTCATAAAAATATATTGTATTCTCAGATCTCTTTTCATAAATATTTCGCGCATTCCTTCCCTGTTTTCCATCTTGTTTTATCTTAGCATCACAATTAATTGTACTTGTATTAAATATATAATATATGTACATATAAAATAGCATGTTCTTTAAAAGAATTTCAACTGATATTTCTCAATTGTTGCCACATCATTAATACCGTCACGATGTGTATTTGTATATGCTGCAGGTATCGTACGTATAAAGCGGTAGAAAGTTTTAAAACAAGGAAAAAACGAAATTTTGTTTATCGTGTATATGTATGTATATATACATCCTGTACCTATAATGCATACTTTATCTATTATTTAGGACTTGGGTTAGCATATAGAAGCAGTGTATTACTTTTTAACAGCCCTATAAAATATCCTATGCACGTTTTAGTCCATTATTCCACTTTACACTCGATAGATGCAGACCTATGTAGTATTATTCTTGCTAACATTTGCTTCGCAATAAATTTGTAAATCTGCTTTTTATTTTTTCTCTTTTTTTTCTTTGTTTATAAAAAACGGATAGATTTATTTTACTCACCTGAATTCGGGTTGAGGTTTACTCGAGCTTTTGTCTTTTAATATATACGAGCGTAATACATGTTAGCATAGATTTAATTCGTTACTCTTGTTCCTCGCTTTTCCATGAATACTTTAATATACCGTTTGCGTTATTTGTTTTAAAACATGTTCTCATTTTCGTTTTCTCTTTCTATACGTACGTATGCACAAAATGTAACTATGTTTTTGCATAACTTGGAAAACAACAGATTGAACGATGCTTATTGATTACATTGAAAAATACTTGCAAGACTTGCATTTTGAATGAAAAAAACTGGGTGCACCACAAAAAAGATCAAATACTATTCAGTACAGATCAATTGTTTAGAAAATTAAACAAATATTCTAGTTAATCAAAGTACTATGATACTCTAACAGAAAAAACAATATGTTCTTAATTTCATTAACGTGATACCTTATGCCATTGGACAATAATAATGTTTATCGTACAGTCGTCTTTTATTCATATAATATTGTATTGTTATCAGAATCGGTATTCTCCTTGCTGGTAACAGAGGGAAGGTATTCTCTCTTTCTTTCATTCTGTTCCCTAAGTATCTCAGGTTGTTGTTACGCCTGTGAAATAAACTTAATTTTTGTGAAATTTTTTCATACATATCGAGAATTGTCCATCAACGCTGCTCTTATTATATCAATAATATTCTTTTTCATTCTGGACGTAAAATATTCTTTCAACTATGTAAAATCAAATAAAAATCGGAGTAGTCCTTCCTTGCTTTTTCACTTTGGCAATTAGGAAAAGTTTCTTTGCAAATTATTATTATCTTGTAGAAAATTTAATACCTACGTATTATATATCATAGATATACATACACATGGTACTCTTGTCGATCGATTTGTTTTTAATGTATATTTGTACTTTCCTAAGGCAGTTGCTGGTTTTCCTTTTCATTGTTAAATACTTTATAAATTCAGTCCATAATCTCTCACGATAAAGGTAAGGAAGTAATAAATATGAAAAATATAACATTTTTTTCATGATTCTTTGTTTCAAATTTTCTTTTCAGTTCACTTGTTACTCTAGCACTTACAATATTAAATTGATTCACTATTACTATACTGATGACATGCGACAATGACTTTAACACAGTTTAGATAATTTCATAGGTATTTATATAATGAACAGAATATAAGACTGTATGATCTGCCCTATATCATGATTCTGTACTCTCGTGTACACAATTGGCTGGAACAAATGTTTGCAACTACTCGTGCACGTCAAGTCTCCAATAATTACGCTGCTCTTCGATCTGCTATTTATACCTATACTTTGTTTTAATCGCTAGCGTATTGTTTTGATTGTCTCTGCCAGTGTGACATTTCAGTATGCATTATCGTTTAAGCAATATTTCAAACCAATCCCTAAGATTATTGTTAAATTTTGGAACATTCTTCGCGATACCAAAACGCAACAATTTTGTGTCACTTCGAAGCAGAGCATTTTACACATTGTTCTCACACGAATTGCGCTGTGTACGTTAAAATATACGAAATGAAATGCCGCAACAATAAAGGCTGGTCTAAGGTATTATATAAAGTTGTTGTCTGCAGAAATATCGATAAAAATTGAAATCGCATTATTAACGCATAACAAGGGGACAGTGTTAATTAAATGTAAATGAGATACATCATAAAATACAATTACTTTTTCTTTCTACAGAAGAATGTGAGATATCATTTTTCTACACCTACATTGAGCTGAGTGTTCACAATGATCAACTGATTAATGACTTTACAAATAGCGTAAATATCTTTGTCCTTATTATTACAATCGAAACAATTACTGTTTAATAACATTTCACAATCGTAGAATAGCTCGAGAAAGAAAAAGGAGGAGAGAAAAAAAACAAAAAGAAAGAAAGAAAAAGAAAAATAACTGTACACCAACTAAACTTAAACCTAAGCAAAATTATTTGCCAAACACGACGAAGTAGAATGCTATACTGCTAGTCAAGTATAAAACGCTCGTGTCATTTATACTTTTATCGTAATCAAACAATCGTTCGCGCTTATCGCGCAAATCATGTCTTCCATGCGCGCGACAAAGATAGCAAATCACAGAAATCTCACGAGATCACCGTTTCTTTCCCCTCTCTTCGTATCGATGTAAAAATCTCTCTTCGATTGATTTATCAATTATAAAACACTTTGTGTTTGCGACAAAAGATATTCGTCCAACTTTTTCACGCGCTAGGAACAATTTTCTTTTTAAATTTGGAAAAAACATGTATCTAGTATGTAAAATTAAATAGCTGAATGTGCAATTTAATAACGTCGCTGAGACTGGGCGTTTTGGTAACCAGCACTGCCACCTGTAAACAACCATAGCTCCTCCTTCAATCTTCTTTCAAATATTGTATTTCATTACGTGATTCTGTACTTAACCTTACATTATACACACATTAATTGTCATAGAAAAATTAAGGAACTTGTATACGTGTAATATGTAATTCTCCTATATCTTTTGGGTGCATCTTTCTTCATCTTTACTTAATACATATCGTGTTAAACTTCTTCCGATATTAGACAAATAATCCTACCGCATTTATCATTTACCACTTTTTTTCTCAGTTTCTTAGCAATATATTATATGTATAGTAAACATAATCCTATGCTACAATCTTATTTCTCGGAATTATTATTCAACTTTCTATGCCTCTTTGTACTTCTATGTCTTAAATATATGTATACGAAGTGAAAGTTCACGATTGGAATTCATTTTTCCTTTCTCTCAAGTGTTTCTTTTTTGTTTAGCCTAGCAAATATGATCGTTTTCTTGGCGACATATTTACAACTGGTCCTAAATGCATTACAAGTTTTAAACCTTTTACAAATTAAAAGCTCTTTTAGAGAGAGTATTGTACTTACCATAGTCCTGTTTTCCATATACACCATCTTGACTCGAGTAATCTGCAAGTATGACAAAAGAATTACACACTGCCCGTTAAAAGTGCATCGTGTAATGTAGACGTGACTCAGACGAGAAAAATCTGTAACTCACTATAGATTGAAAATCTCAGCCATACATTTACCTACAGAAAAACTGAACCTTAAGTATTAATTTTTATTCAGGCGTGAAATTACTGATAGTGTGTCATTCTGGTGTATGAAGAATGGCAGGAGGCAGTGCGGCAGTGCTGGAATCCAGACGAAAATAGTCGCAACGTCCACATTTTTCTCCACCGCTATCGATTTAAGCTCTCCCCCCTTTTTTTTCTTTCTTTCATTTTTCCACTTTTACGTTTTTTCATTTCTCAATCAGTGTAGTCATGAAACGCAACTGTTCCGAATTTCAAAAAGCTCTTAAGGAAGAACGAAGAAATAAAGTCTGCTTACTGCATGCTTAACAAAAATAAAATGCCAATTCCTTTGCTATAAAGCGTTTCTCGTCTGAATCGCTTCGCATTCGAGCATATCAAGTGCAAACAATTGAACAATTCAAAGGACAGGGCGGATTGTTAGTTATCTTGTCTGAACCTTCTCTCTTTAGCTTTGATACTTTTTTCTAAAAGAATCCGAGGAAAGGATGATTGCATGATATAAGATGTGGTGTCGAACAGAAAAACTAACCATAAAGTTGCGTGGTGTAACCACCCCTGTTGCTCACAGAAGTAGTATTAGAAGATCGGTCATCGTATGGGTTAGCAGGGGCGTCGTAACCACCCCCGCCCCCTGCAACTGCGGCCACTGCCTCCTGCTGGAAATTGGCTGTGCACGCAGTATATCGTATTAATTAAACAACAACTATCATCAAAATTTCCCCCTCTCTTTCATTTGTGAAAATGTTATAAACTTTTTCTATTTATCTCATTGGCATAAGTCACGTATTATTAGTATCGCATAGCTTAATCATTCGTATCGCATACTAACCTGATGGTGGTGCTTTGCCATAGCTGTAAGGATCGCCAGTGTTGAAAGCTCCTGTAGCTGATACAGTTGGTGCCCCTCCGTACCTATTATCGGCAGCTGCGGATGGCGGATAACCCTAAATGGAGATGCAACATTTGTTCATCAAGTTCTTTAATCGTTGAATTAATAATGCAAACAAACTTACAGCTGTTTGGCCATAGTCTGGTGGTTGTTGATAACTTTCATAGCCCTGATACGAAGACTGAGTGTAATTCTGTGATCCATAGCCCCCGCCGTATCCCACTGGTTGTTGCTGCTGTGGTTGCTGTTGTCCTCCGCCGTAAGCGTTACTAGTGCCTCCACCGTATCCACCTTGGCTGCAACACAATTTTTTGACAATACAATTTTCCACCTTCGATATATTTTACCGTGGATAAGAGAGCAATATTTACCTCGGTGGTTGAGTCGCATAACCGTTCGCAGGTTGCGAGGACGGCTGGTCGAACCTCGGCCTCTTAGAAGGTCCGCTTGAACCCGGTGGCCCACCTCCTCTTTTGGATGGGCCACCACCGCGTCCGCTACCTCCTCTACTTCCACGATCTCCAAAACCTCTGCCGCCAAGACCTCCCCTGCCCGATCCACCCCTAAAAGTAAATAACAAATTTTCATAATTTCTAATTACCTGCGAAGGATACACAATTGTTAGCGACTATGTCTCATACCTAGATCCTCCTCTACTCCCTCTATCCATTCCTCCTCGTCCACGGAAATTACTGCCACCTCCACGGCTGTCACCTCTACCAAAGTCACCTCTTCCTCTGCCACGGAATCCGCCACTTCCACCTCCCCTACTACCACCACGGGGCGGGCCTCCCATTCCTGGTGGCGGCGGTCCGCCACCTCCAGGTCCGCTGGACATACCAGGTTCTGGTGGACCTCTGAAATTAACCAATGAATTAGCAAAATCGTAAGATAACATGACGAAGCAATGAAGAATATTGATATGCATAAGTACCCTGGTGGAAAGTGACCCCCGCGCCCGCCTCTACCCGGCGGTCCACCTCTGCCTCTCATACCGGGCGGTCCTCCTCTCATACCACCACCAGGACCGCTACCTCTGCCACCCCTCATCATACCGCCACCTCTTGGGGGTCCACCCCTATAGAAAAATACAAGTTATTTATTATATCTTGCGCTATTATGCAAACTTCCCAAGAAACAGTCCTAACCTCCGATATATGTATACTAAAGGTGGTACGTATTACTGACATAGAGTTAAGAGTAAATACAGTAAACACTTACCTTCCCCTGTCCCCGAAACCACCGCGTCCTCGCATAGGACCGCCTGGGCCACCGCGTCCACCACGAAATCCTCTACCGGATGGGGCGCCTTCCATTTCTCAATATCTCTAACGTTAAAACATACATTTTTATGTGACTAACAAGTTATCCATCGACTACGCGACATAGACGCCAAGATATTTTAGGGGGTATACAAAGTATCTCTCCTTCACCGTAGTTTCTTTAATATAGCGACAATAAATATAGTTGAACAAGCCATGAGACAGATGCACATAGGATCTATATTGTTTTGCTATCAAAAAGTACTTACGTTTTACTTATTGCTATATAATCCGCACATAAATGTCGAACGCGCCAATCTTAGACAAACCAACAACGAAAATGGACGCCGGTTGCCGGAAAAAGAAGCATCGACCACACCACTCAAATTACCACACTCACATTACCGGATATCCTTTTCGTTACGCTGCATTTTCATACAATATTCCATGCGTTTCAACGGCCACAATTTTAATTAATATTATGTCCACTTCGAATAAAAGCGTATTATATTTTTATGTTTCTAAATGTACATAAAATATATTTTCATTAAAGTTCTATTTTGATTACTTAGGTTGAGTTGAAATATCAACTTTACCACGTCAATCATCTATAGCGCCTTAAAGGTGTACACATCATGCATATGTATACCTATAAAGTTGATATTTCCCGTTACAAATTTGCTTAAAGAGTGCCAGCATTTTTCGCTAAAATGTTTCTTTATAAATAAATACGACATATTGTACGGATTACTAAATATTATCAATCAATTAAAAAACATGCAACAATTATTTTCCATGAGAACATGACTTTATGTCACTATTTGCATTTCGCATAGCGGTATAGATGCTCATGCGCGTGAACAGACGCGGGATTGGTCAGGAAAGTTGGATTTGAATTTGATATCCGTTGCTCGTATTCCGCAAGACAAAAACAGCAATTTTGTATTTGAGCAACGAGTCAACTACGAATACACTTCTTCTTGTGGAACGTACAAGTAACGGGAACAATATTGACTGGAACGCGAAGTTTTACATTACACATTACACGATCGAGTGAAAAAAATAATACAAGATGTCGAAAGACGAGAAAGAATGCGTTATTCCAGACGTGATATACGATGTAAACTCGGGGAAAAGTTATATCAAGGGACGATTTTTTGGGAAGGTAAGTAGAAGTTTTCGTTCCCTATTGCTCTTTTTTTATTGAGAAAGTACGATAAAACAGAAATAGCCTTTTCTCACACAATCAGCTTCCCCTATGCGAAGAATCGCTTGTTCTGTAGGCTGTAATTTTAACACTTGTTGCTTCCTCGCCCAAATGTTACAAAGTCTAGTTCTTATAAGATATATCGTATGGGACACTAACTTTCCATCCTTCCTTCTCATATGGTACTATCAGCCATATCATAGGTAATATAATGTACATAAAAATTGTATCAACTTACGATGCATTGCCCTAGATGTACAGACTATACAGATCTGTTTGACATTTTTATATCTTTTGTGTTTTGTTACTTTAATCTGTACCTTATCTCTTTAATCTGTATGCATTTATCTCACATTTTCTATAACATAGGGTGGTTTTGCAAAATGCTACGAGATCAGAGAGTCAAAGGCGCATCGTGTGTTTGCCGGAAAGATAGTGCCAAAATCACAAATTACGAAAAACAATCATAGAGAAAAAATGACACAAGAGATTTCCATTCATCAAACATTAAATCATAAAAATGTTGTGGGATTTTATGGCTTCTTCGATGATCCACAAAACGTATATATAATTTTGGAATTATGCAGAAAACGGGTAAATAAGCTTAATAATTATACACGTCGTTCGCTTGCAGAAGCGTGTATACAATGAAACATGGTTATTATGATTTTTCAGTCAATGATGGAATTACATAAACGCAGGAAAGCATTAACAGAATGCGAAACAAGATACTATATGAAACAAATTTTAGATGGTGTAAATTATCTGCATCAACATAAAATAATTCATAGAGATTTAAAATTAGGTAATTTATTTTTAAGCGATGATCTCCAAGTCAAGATTGGTGATTTTGGATTGGCTACAAGGTTGGAGCACGAAGGAGAACGTAAAAAGTAATTATTCTGTGAAATTCAAGCACGTATTACCGTCAATTAGTATTGGTATATTAATTGCTTGGGTTTCTTCGATAGAACATTGTGTGGAACACCTAATTATATAGCACCAGAAATTTTAACAAAAGCTGGGCACTCCTACGAAGTTGATATATGGAGCATTGGATGTATTATGTATACCTTGTTGGTGGGAAAACCACCATTTGAAACATCAAGTTTAAGGGAAACGTATGCTAGAATTAAACAAGTTCAGTACAAAATACCAACACATGTTAACGCAATTCCAATGAACATGATATCAAATATGTTACAAGGAAATCCATCGAAACGACCTTCTATAGTAAAACTAATAAAAGATCAATTTTTTACTTGTGGTACGGTTCCATGATGTCTTTAGCTAAAGTACTAAAGCATTACTGTTAGTATTATTATTATTATTGTACGATAATTTATTGACCAGCTGTTTCAAACACGAACAGGTTTTATGCCAGTTAGTTTACCATTGTCGTGTTTAACAATGGCACCTCGCCTAGATATGTTGGAAATGCACAATCAGCGTAAACCGTTGTCTGAAATGAATACTAATGTAGGAGGAGAGGGACAAGACTTTATATTTCGTGTACCTAGTAGTCCGGCACGTAAGACAAAGCCTGCAGAAGCAATAAATGAAGTTCAAAGAATGAATCTTGATATTAGAAAGATGCTTCAGACACTGAGAGAGCAGCTGGCTGCTGTAGTAAAGGCTAAACCATGTAGAGAGACAACGTCGTCAGCAGGTACAATCATCCAAGGATTAAATATTATTGTCGCGTTTTGCATGGAAGTTATTATATATACTGATGGAAATTATTTCCTGATGCAGACTATCCAAGACCCTATCAGATTTTTACGGAAACTTCAGGCACGAATTTCATCCCCTTTCTACTTTCTTATCCATTATAATTAACGCTTATTTAATAGTAGACTTATTGTATCCTGTGTAACCGACCATTTTATTGGAACATAATCTTATCGCACGATTATATTCTTTTACATTATTCTCTTCATATAAACATACGTGTTTCGACTGTACAGATGAAATGACAGATCCAGCCGCACAACCAGTAGTATGGATAAGTAAGTGGGTTGACTACTCGGATAAATACGGTTTCGGATACCAACTCTCCGACGATGGCGTGGGCGTAATGTTCAACGATGGCACTCGATTAATAATGCTAGCTAACTGCTTCAATATTCATTATATTAACCGTGAAGGAAATGAATTATATCATACGGTCAGAGAGTACCCGCCCGAATTAGAAAAGAAAATGAGGCTAATGAACTTTTTCCTAAAATATATGAAAGAACATTTGATGAAAGCTGGAAGTTCTTTTGCCGTAAAACCATGCGATGCCATGTCTAGGATACCATATATGCATCAATGGTTTAGGACACAGAGTGCTGTGGTTATGCAATTGACTAATGGAACGGTACAAGTGAGTAGTTGCATGTACAAGACATCTATCTATCAATATATTTATTATTTTCACTTGATTTAAAAATATTATTCTATTTCGATATTTTCAGATTAATTTCCTGGATCACACAAAAATTATCATGTGTCCATTAATGGCGGCGGTTACGTACATTGACACAGAAAAGAATTTTCGAACTTACCGATTTCAAACTATACAAGAAAATGGATGCTGTAAAGGTTTGGCTAAAAATTTGGCATACGCCTACGAGAAACTTGTATTGATGTTATCGAATCCTCAAACTCGATAATTATTACTGTAAATCGATCGGATAGGGTGAACAAATTCTGATACAGTATATTTTAGAAGTATTATGCTCCTTTTTTTTTAATATGAATAATGCCTTTATATTTGGCGAATAACAAACACAACTAAGTAGCTATTTTATTTTTATTTTATTTTGTAGAAATATATCGAATCTTTGCTAGATGTTTTTATTGAAACATCCAGAAAGCATCTATAAATCGTGCGGACAATTATAATTATACGGTGGTGTATTTCCGTCACCGAAGGACCTCATACGTTTTTTTTCCTTTTTTTTTATCATTGTAGACAATTAAATTATGGTTGTAGTCCCTTAGTAGTGACTCGGTTTTTGACAATTTTATGAACGAACAAATGTTAAATTTCAGTACATTGCCACGACATTCGTTACTCCATAAAAATTTCGAGAATAATTATGAGTAGACTGTCATAGTAATTATCATCATTGTTTTGATGGAGTAGTGCAATTAATCACTTGTCTATTTATCAACAGGCGGGGGAAATTTAAAAAGTGTTTTCCATTTCCTTTTTTATTTGACCACAGATAAAGTCCTCTAACGCGTGTGTAAACAGTATGCGTGTGTGCATCCTGCACCATCGAAACGTACTAAAAAATATCTATAATTCTTTTGACTTTATAAGGGGCGATACGAACAGCTTCCTACCTGTAAAATTATTGTGCGGTACCTCAAAGAATCGTAAAATGAAGAATGAAATATAACAAAATAACAATATTTATAAGACTTAAATTCATATAAAGAATTCTTGAAGGAATTAAAAAAAAACATATATATATATATACACAAATGTACATACATACACGCATCTTACGGTACTATACACAATACATACATATGGTGTAAGCATTTATTGTATTAAAAGAAAAAATTGTAACGATAGTATTATTTTTGTAAGTAGCTTGTGACATTGTTTTGAGGATAAAATAAACTATTTTCATTCTTAAAGTTCTCCTTTTCATTGTACCCTATTGAACTGTCGCGCGGTTCGAATGGTAAGATTAGGTTAGGTTAGCTACCGTCTTTAAATTTATGCATATCTTACCACATTTTCCTTACAAATCTGTTTTTTTATTTTTATTTATTCAGAAGATAACAAGGGAATAATAAAAAAGCATTCTTCAATAGTGCAAAACTATTGAGCAAAATAACCTTAAAAAATCTTTGGGATGGGGTGTAACGTGAAAGTGTACTACTATTCCAATTCTTGGGATAAACCGCTCCTACAAGTGCAACTGACAATATTGCCCTTTTGTAATTATCAGGGCACTAAATTACGACGTATTAGAAAAAGTACAACGATAATGGGTAAAAATAAATTTATTATCAATGTAATAATACAGGGCAACGGTATCAGCCATCGGACGCAGTATTGTGTGGTGGGTATACCGCATACGTCATAGAACGAAAAGCCAACGAAGAAAAGAAGCAAACTACTATTCAGTAGAGGCGCAGGCTTTGCGCCAAACACGTATGCGTTGCTTGGGTTAGTAACGCGTGTTTCTCATTATAAAAAAAAGTAAATTTAATTGATAGATTGTGGCGTAATCGGAAAAATTTGGCCGCCGAATAGGAAACGAAAGGGTGAGTAAAAAATTCGTTGTATCGTACTTTCATTCAATACTTTTTGCTACTCCAGAGTACTCTCAAATTGCGACAATCGTGTGAAATACTACGGTATTAATCATTGAGGCGTGCTGTGTATGGTGCACAGCACTCCAAGGCATTCTTACTTTAGCTGAAAATATCTCTGCCAGACCACTTTCAGCGTACCCACGATTCACAAAAAGCAATTGTCGAGGGCACTTCTGTATGTTGTTTGCACATTTAAACTTTATCACTTGAGAACTTGAAAGGATGCGCTTAGATCGAAACCACGTTGTTATCACCAAACAAAAGAAGGTGAGAGAAAAATCGGTCAAGTGTTGCGTTTCTATTCCTATTAAATTATTTAACGAGCATGCGTCCTAGAAGCGAAACGTTGAGTCTATTTAGCGCCCACGTAATGGTATTTTACACTGCCGAAAACGTATATACCATCGATGCTTGAATGATGTTGTGTGTTATTTACTGATCGTGATCACACGATTATTCTTGAACGTATTAAATAGAATTGAAGGGAACTAAGGCTGGTCTAACACGCTGATCGTTATACGTCACGTGTCGTTCACAATTGACCCGTTCTCTCAGCTTCTTTGTCTCTTGATAATAATTTCGCGTGGCACCGTTTAATGGTACCATTAGCCCGAGTACGTAACACAACTTGAATACACAACTAAAAATGATTAAAGAACGTATCACGATTAATAGGAAGAACTGTACAACAGGGTATAGTTGTACTGAAACAAGATCGGCTACAGAATTTTTTTCATCTGTTTCAAGGGATTCCTTCAAGTACGTTGGAATGCGCTGAAATGCGTTAAAATGCGTGGAAAGCTACCGAAGAATATGCACATAAAGTCTTTTCATGCATTTCTGCGGTGTATCTTGGCGGTGAGAACTCGGCAAGTTAACTTCTTGTTGCATAAAACGTTTCAATTGTTCTCTTGCAACCTGTAAATTTCATTTAATCATTCCCCTCATCAATCATCGCGTTTTCAAAACATGTAACACGGTCGCAATTTCGATGGGAATTGAGTTACAGTACACATAGTGGTGGTTCATGTTTCAGCAGTTTAAATTGCTACTTGGTAAACGCGATGTAAAATGTAAATGACGCGCGTCACCATTAATATTAAAAAAATCGTACTTTGACGACGATTGCCCCTCGTTCGAGAACACGTGTCTAATAACCGTTTCGCTCACATAAATTTGCTAAAGCTTCCAGTATGGTAGGAATGACGGTTCGTTTACCTTCGCCGTAAGTTGTTTTATGACACAGTCTGTACACATCCGTGTATATCGGATAGAACCGAGTATCGTAATGTTACGGTTACATTTACCGACTGTGCCTGGCGTAAACTTTCGCGTAAACCTTCTTCTTTGTGGCGGCAACAATTATGAAACTTGTTCTGAATATTGATATTTTCGCATCGCGAATACATATTTCTAAATTAATCGTGCCGCCACGGGAAATTCAAAAACTGCGAGACTGTAGCTTCGACTGATAACGAGTAATATCCGCGAAGATGTACGGAACCGATAAGGGTACAATAAATGTCATGGTGCAACGGTAAATTATAGTATGTATCGCGGAAAAATATATTCCATGGCTAAAAATAACATTAATGTATTTATGTAAGTACGATCATTGTACGATCATTGGCAATCACCGTATTCTACAATTTAAGCGTTCTGCGTATCGATGTACAGTTTGTACAATAAAAATGATAAAAATAAAAAAAGTTTGTTTATCGGTATATACGATGGCTATTAAACTAAACGGAAGTTAGCCAGTTTACATAAGATTACATAACTTTTGTCATCCACTGTGCCATGGTAAAGGGTATGGTTCTGTCCGTCTGACAACCTTGTGCACTGTGAACCAACGACGAACGCCATTACCTATGTACGTACGATCCGTGTTACGAATGTATACAAGAAGATTTGTTCACGATCAATAAGAATTGGTGTTTTAGGGATCTGCGTTTCGCGGACTTCATTCTAAACGCTTCAACTACATAAAACCGGTCGAGTATTTTATAATCTTCTTTTGTTTCACGGTGACTGGTGACTAAAGTATATAAATGCAGACAAGTGGATACGACATTAATGCTGAATCATGAATGACAGAGATTACTGCCACCATTCCATCTCTTAACGTTTCACTGTACTCGCAACTAGTAGGTGGTAAACCATATAGGTGATACAGGCCATACAGTTATACCGTACAGGAAAGACGATTACCGCAGAAGCTAATGCACAAAGGTTTTCATAATATTCAATCAATTTGTCACATGAATTTGCCACGCATCCTTGTTTGCGTATCGTGCATCATTTTTTCAGGCTACCTCCCTATATGTATACATATGTATAGTTATTATTCGACTACCTTTGAAATCTTCGAAAAGTGCCCTGCTATAGATTGTATGTATGTACTCGGATCTTGATATCTTTGATCGAGCGGCAGTGTGCTTAAACTTGAAGTAGCAGGAACATTGAATGGCGAGTAGAAATTTCATCAGGGTTGCTACAAATTATACAACTCTTTCCATCGACCGTCTCTTTTTGCCAATCACGATCCGCGAATTTCAATTCAATTCTCCGTACGTGTACATAAGACTTTCGGCAATCTGATAACCCACAAGTGTACATTGGTAATTGGAGGAGATAAAGATAAGTGCAATCGATTCCTGATTTCTCCATTGCGAGCTGAATTTATTAATTTTTTCTTAATTTAGTCGTTCTATCTGGTCCACGCTTTTATCGCATCGTAAAAATCTTGCCCCAACACTTTATATCAAAATCATATTTAATTTATTATCGGCACATGACATCGGGCGTTCTCTGTACGCGTAATACGCCATGTCAAAACATCGTTCGAGATTTCCGCTTTTGTTTGAGCAGTGACGAAGCAACTCGACAGATAAAGAGAAGAAGCCAACACGCGATCTCTTCTTGTCTTTTAAATAGAGCTTCGCTACCGATACCGCTCTTAGTTTGCTCCACGATGCGGCGCGGCGCCGTTTAACTGACCAGTTGAGAGGTAACATTTTAGTAGCCAATGGAAGACTTGTCGGGAAGAAAATTTTTAATAATTATCTACACCCCCAACTCCCATCTTAGATCTGTGCAAATTTTCAAGTGATTGCTTAATTTGATAAAAATCAGTTCGCTCGTCAAGACGGATCTCTAGCAGATAAGGTACTTGAGAGATAACGAATCGTTCTTTTTGCCTTTTCTTCGAGATCGAAGCATAGCTGAACGGTATCGCGATTAGTTGTGAATAAGAAAGGGTTGATTCTAGCGGTGAGTTAATGCGGTGCACCAAGGAACATGGACTCGAGCAATGTGAAGTCGAAACCGAATCCGCGAGAAAAGGCCAGTTTGGTGTCGGTGCTGTTTTGGTGGTAAGTTCACTTGTCCATTACCAAATTCTTTTCAGTTATCTGGCATTTGTTCTTTCGAATCATGGTCCCGGACTACTGCGACCCGCTCGCTACTCATGTCGAGCAGGTGTTGATGAATTTTTCAACATTCCAATTCGAACAGAGATGTCAAGATAGAAAGGTATCAAGATAATATTATTAAGTTCGAATCTAAGGGTTGAATGAAATGTTGCACAGGTGGACGATAGATCTGTTCAAGGCCGGTTACAGGAAGATTCTGCAGGCGGATGATTTATATAATACCTTGAAGACTGATAGATCAAGCGCACTTGGCGATCGATTAGAAAAGTTGGTACTAAATGTTCATGTACTAATAAAAAGGTAAAAAGCTGGCGTAAATATCAAACTAGTAAAATACCTATATCATTTTCAGGCGATGGAACATCGAATTGGAAAACGCAAAGACGCGGAAGAGACAGGCCAGTCTATTGAGGGCAATTTTTCGTACTTTTTTATGGGA
Source organism: Nomada lathburiana (assembly GCA_963667235.1). Lineage (NCBI taxonomy): Eukaryota > Metazoa > Arthropoda > Insecta > Hymenoptera > Apidae > Nomada > Nomada lathburiana. Next base: position 12,804,644 of record OY763906.1, read on the forward strand.
ATACGCTGTGCTCGGTTTGATGCAGATATTCAACGAGTTTTTTATGCGGTAATTCTTCTCATCCAATTTCGTTCATTCCTTTACAATTTATACGATTTTTAATTCTCTTTAATGAAGAATAAATTCAAAGGTTGGGAACACCGATACTTCTGGGTGGTCTGCTTCGCTACTTCAAGAAGGGTACTCACGAGACTTACGAAACTGCGTTACTATATGCCGCTGGAATTTGCTTAGCGACAGCTGTGAACGTGATTACTAACAATCAGGCGATTTTCGGAGCGTTTCATGTTGGCGCTAAGATCAGAGTCGCCGCTTGTTCCGTTGTGTACCGGAAGGTACTGTGAACCAATGAATGCTACAATTGAAATGATTCCAATCTATCGGAAAGAGCAATATCTAAGAAGCACAATATTAATCTTTCAATCGTGTTACATATCGAAGAAGCACTTGACATACTATTAACGCAGGTTTCAAGCACTCTGGATCAGGATTTATCGTTGTCTCATCGATCTCAAGTTTCCTAGATATTGCCTTCTCGCGAATGGAGTACTCTGTTAGCGTCAGAGGGAAAGCAACATTGAAACCGCTCATTGATACATTGATTGAATTTTCTCTCCCGATTCGATAGGCATTACGTCTGAGCAAGACGGCATTGGGAGAAACGGCGCCGGGAAAGGTGGTCAATCTAGTGGCCAACGATGTAAATAGATTTGATCTTGTCTCGATCTTCATTCACCACATGTGGTCGGCGCCTCTATCTGCACTGATCATCGCCTATTTTCTTTACAACGAAGCTGGATACGCTGGATTAATCGGCATTGCAGCAGTGTTCGTCGTTGTACCGATTCAATGTGAGTTTGGAAACTCCGGAAACGACGATCGCTTTAACAGACTGGCGGAGCCCCTTAGCTTTTGCATTTGTTGATTATTCTACTCTGGCAACAAGCAGTTGCAATTAATTCAGATTGTTACGAAAAGGGAAGGAAAAAGTAAAGACCATCGGTGACCTATACGTTAGCCGCCTAATGTCATTTGACTGACTGTCAGAATAGCATAATGCAAAAGCTTCAACCGAACACAAGCAGATAGATGAAGATTCAATTATTACCAGCGCCAGGATCCATTACATGTGTACGATTTATTTATTTCAGCGTATACAGGAAAGTTGTCTTCCAAGTTCAGGTTTCAAACTGCCATGAAGACTGATGAAAGGGTCCGGCTCATGGACGAAATTATCTCTGGAGTTCAAGTTATCAAGATGTACGCATGGGAGAAACCCTTTTGCGCTTTAATAGAAACTGCTCGTAAATTGGAGTTGCAGGTGGTCTTAAAAAGTGCATATATCAGAGGCATTTACATGACCTTCAATTTGTTCACCACGAGAATGGCGCTCTACTGTACTTTAATTAGCATGCTGCTGTTTGGCAACGAGTTATCTGCTGATAAGGTGTTCGTGTTTTCCTCCTACTTCAACATACTGGCGCACACTATGTCCGGAATGTTTGTACGTGGTTTCGCAGAGATTGCGGAGTGCATGGTGGCCGTAAGGAGGCTGCAGCACTTTCTCATGTACGACGAGTTTCAGGAGCACGAATTTACGTTAAACAAATTCGCCGTCAGCCTCCACGGTAGCATTAACAGTATGTCCAAGCATACTACTACCAAAACGTCCAAACCCGATATACCGTATATCGATGACGAAATAGATGCTTATGAAAATTTAGACGCTTCTTCGGAGAAGAGGAGACACAATGGTTTAGTAGTCGTTGCTACTGATCTGTTGAAGAACACAGCGAAACTTGTTGGAGGTGTGAATTTTAAATGTAACTGGAAGATATTGAAGCTCCTCTATTCGCCAAATTTTCCAGCTATTATTTTATTGCTATCATTCTTCTTTCTTTTTAGAGAACAAGAGATCTTCTGTGATAAACGAAGAGCCATATGCAATTAAAATGACCAATTTTACAGCTAAATGGGAACTGGGTCACTCTGAGAATACATTGGAAGGGTTGAATGTAGAGATAGAGAAAGGAAAGATATATGGCGTAATAGGTATGGTTGGAGCAGGAAAGAGCTCCTTTTTATCTGCCATTCTTGGAGAAATAGATGGGACGGAAGGCCATGTGAAAGTAAATGGGAGCTTGAGCTATGCTGGGCAGGAAGCTTGGGTTTTCGGATCAACTGTCAGACAGAACATACTCTTTGGGCAACCCTACGATCGTCACCGTTATCAAAGTGTTATTAAAGCTTGTTCGCTTCTCAGAGATTTCAAACAATTTCCTCAGGGCGATCAAACGGTGGTCGGTGAAAGGGGCAGTTCCTTATCGGGTGGACAGAAAGCTAGGATCAATTTAGCTAGATCTTTGTATAGGCAGGCAGATATTTACTTGCTGGATGATCCGTTGAGTGCTGTGAGTGATTTTGATGTAGTGATTTAATGACATGATTTGAATTGAAAAATTTGTACTTGTTCTATACATCTCAGGTCGACGCCCATGTTAGCAAGCATCTGTTCGAAGAATGTATTCAGAGATACCTGGCCGGAAAAACAAGAATTTTAGCTACTCATCAGTTGCAATATATAAAGAATGTCGATGCCATTATTCTTATGGACCAAGGAAAGATCACGGTATTCTCCCATTACCAGGATCTATTGGATCAAAGGCCAGAGTACGCTGAACTGTTAGCAGCCGAGTCAGAAACGCACGACGATAGCTCGACAGAAAAGAATACCATAAGAAGGCAATTCTCCTCGTCTAGCACTAGGGTAAAATGATCGTACTCCTTTTATCTTGTGCGATTCTGCAACGGCTGGAGCTTCGATTATTATTCTTATTTTGATTACTACCAGAGTCGCACACCGGAAGCCAGTACCGGAGGAACGGACGACGAAGAAGAAGACGAAGACCCCGAGAGGTTTAACGACGGCTTAGAAGGAACTTCTCGTGGAGCAGTTAAGGGTCCAATATTCATCAAGTACTTCCAAACTGGTGCTAATTTGTGCCTTGCTTTCACACTATTTCTATTATTCATCTGTACACAGTTCATGGCCAGTCTCAACGACTATTTTGTTCCTATTTTGTAAGTGAATAGAACGTTGCGGCAAGCGACGGCGATTACATTTCTACAACGTAACTTTCATTCGTTGAAAATGGTTTCTAGGGTAAGCGAAGAAGAAACGCGACACTATTTACTTAAACAAGCAAGCTCAAACTCGACTAACGGTACTGCAGCCGAGGATTTGGATATCACTTCCGTGTACAGTTACTTGTACATTTACACAGCTATAGTCGTTGGATTGTTTTGCATCGGTATCACACGATCGTTCACATTCTACAAAGTATGCGTAAACTGCAGCCAAAAATTACACGACATGGCCTTCAGTGCATTAATTAGAACGGGCATGAGGTTTTTCGACGCGAATCCCAGTGGTCGAATCCTCAACAGATTTTCCAAGGATATGGGTGCCATCGACGAGTTGTTACCAAAAGCTATACTCGATGCTGGACAAATATGCTTGCTGATGTTTGGCTCGTTAACAGTATCATGCATCGTTAACCCTTTGTTCTTAATTCCAATCGTATTCTTAGGTACAATGTTTTATTGGATACGGAAAGTCTACTTAAAGACTAGCAAGAACATTAAGAGAATGGAGGGAATGAGTAAGTCGAGTGCTGTTTTAAACGATCAGCGAAATACAAATGGGACATTCTTTTTCACTAACAAATCTGTCGATTATAGCTAGATCTCCCGTGTTCACTCATCTGAACGCTACTCTAAATGGATTAGCCACTATAAGAGCGTATTGCGCGCAAGAGATCCTGAAAAAAGAATTCGACAGTCTGCAAGATGTCCATACCTCTACAGTCTATATGTACATAGTAACAAGTACTGCCTTTGGATTTTCATTGGACATTTTCTGTTTCGTCTTCATATCCCTGGTTACATTCAGTTTCCTCTTGCTGAATGAAGGTAAGGATCTGCTGTATGTTAAATATTCACCATGCCCCGAAGCAATTGTTGACTACTCGACGGAGGATGATGACGAAACGCGATGTTTTTCAGCCTATTCTGGCGGCGAAGTAGGTTTGGCTATTACCCAGCTGATGGGCATGACCGGGATGATTCAATGGGGTATGAGACAAAACGCTGAAGTGGCGAACCAGATGATGTCCGTGGAGCGTGTTCTCGAGTACACGCACGTCACGCCTGAGCCGAATTTACGCGACAGAGGAAAATTTGCGAAGAAGAATGAGAAACAAATTGCCCTTCCTGCCAACGCACCGAAGAATTGGCCCATAAACGGAACGGTCAGATTTCGAAACGTTTACATGAGATACGTGGAAGACGATCCCCCGGTATTGAAGGGCCTGAATATTGTGATCAAATCTGGAGAGAAGGTTCGTTCCTTTCTGTAGAACTCTCCGAAGAAATAGAGCGGATGGTGGGGAAAGGAGGGAGAATATTTGTATGCGTTTGTAAAATAATTTGCAGGTAGGAATAGTTGGACGGACAGGTGCAGGAAAATCGTCCTTGATATCAGCTCTGTTCAGGCTAGCTAAAGTCGAAGGTGTGATAGAGATCGATGACATAGACACTGGGTCTATTTGTTTAGAAGATCTTAGACGTGGTATATCGATTATTCCCCAGGATCCAGTCTTATTTTCCGGCACGTTGAGACGCAACTTGGATCCCTTCAATGAGTTTTCCGATGGATCACTGTGGGAAGTGCTCGACGAGGTGCGTCAACAAATTCAAGTCGCACGGTATTAATTATATTTTATAGCCAGTCCGCTCTCTTAATAATGCATCGATGCTTTTTATAGGTTGAATTAAAGGATGCTGTGGCTACTGCCGGCGCAGGATTAGAAAGTCGCGTACTGGATAGGGGCAGCAACTACAGCGTTGGTCAAAGACAACTGGTTTGCCTGGCGAGGGCCATTTTAAGAAACAATCGAATACTAATGCTCGACGAAGCGACTGCTAATGTAGACCCGCAGACAGATGCTTTGATTCAGCATACGATAAGAAAAAAATTCGCCAAATGTACTGTACTTACTGTCGCTCATCGATTAAATACAATTATTGATAGCGACAAGGTGTTAGTTATGGATAAAGGTCGGATGGCGGTAAGAAAAATCTTTCATTCACAGAAACACTATACGTACACGCATACGTAATTCTATCCCATTACTAGCTTCTTTACTAAAAAGAGTTTGTATTTTTAGGAATACGACCATCCGCATATACTACTGCAGAACAGCTACAGTCAATTCGCATCGTTACTTAAGGAAACTGATCGCGCTGTATACGAACAACTAGTTAAGTTAGCAAAACAGTCTTACATTGCCAAATATGGAGAACGATGATTGCCACGAAAACAATTTTACAGTAAAGACTAATAAGCGGGCAATGCAATGAACACCGTTTTCTATTATCCTCCATCGTACCAAGCACGCCTAAAAGTTCCAACCTTGAGCGTCCTACAAGAAAGCATATTTTATACGACTTTATTCCAGTAGTTGTTGTCAAATGTAAATAAGATTACCGCGCGGGTCGCCTATACACTTCCAATGAGTACTTATATTTTTCTACGCCTGGTTTTACAAATCAACACCCTGACAAATGTAAAGGTAAAGTATACTTTACCCGTGAAATAATATCAATAGTCTCCGACTTTCAAATAAATGCCAACAAAACGGTCCGAGGTGACGATGCCGATACTAATTAGCGTAAGTGTCTTTAGTAATGTAATGTATTATAATTGTACTTGGTTTTTTTTAATATGACTTTGATCGCCGTATATTTTATATCTGTACAAAATATATGTACTGTTTATGTATGTTGTTATGTATGTTATCATTATTGTATTATGTATTATAGACGCAAAATGCACTGTAATTTTACTATTTCGTATTAGTATATTTGACAATATCAATTGAAATCGATTAATCCATTATACACGTATGTATCGAGCTCGACAAATCTATCAAGTCGATGCATCGGCCGTATTCAACATATGATTGTATTACAAATATTTCCGGAGATTACAATGCTGTTATATTTTTTACATATATTATATTCAATTGTAAATAAAATCGTATACATACTTTTACAGATTGCAAATGTACAATTTATAGTACCTATGCACGTATTCACCGATACAGATATCTTTCCCCGCAGCGTCACTTATCCCAAGTACAGCACTCGAATGAACATTAGATCGGTATTGTTTAGTTCGCGATGGAGGAGGGAACGTGCGAATAGAAACTGAAAATGTCGAGGGCAGATTCGTCGCGGACGAAAGCAGAGTTGCTGTCAATTTCTAAATCAGCTATGCGTATTCTTGTTGTCCGGTGCTGCGCGATAAGTATAAAAAGTGATATCAATTTTCATTCCCTTTTGTTTTCTCTAGCAAGAAATTAATCTGCACAATTTTTCCACGTATTACGAATATACAATTGTGCGATTCTGCCGTAGTAAAAATTTATAAACGATAAGTTTGCAATTTTCAAGGTGAACTATGTTCTTGGAATTTATTATGTACTATTTATCAGTTGGTATAAGTACCGTTAAAAGTACAGTTTTCGCTCTAGTCACGCGACAATACCTTTGGAAGACACGTTAACAATAAATTGTGGACAGCAATTGGAACATGGACACAAAATTGGTGTACAATAAACAAAATCCAAAAGAGGATGCAAATCCGATAAGCAAATTATTCTTCGGGTACGTTTATTTCTTCGATCGTCTCTTTTGTTTAATATGTATTTACCTACACCTCCCCCACTGGTTTCATGCAAATTAATACACCATTGTCTGTATTGCTTGGTCTATTCGAAAACTATTACAGATGGTCAAAAGAAATGTTTTGGAAAGGCGCGAAGAAGGACCTGCTTCTATCGGATCTCTATCGGCCCTTGCGTACCGACGAATCGAAAAAACTTACCGATCGTTTGACAGAGTAAGCGGTGCAAAGATATTAACTATCCACGTGCATCTTTTTACTACCTAATTATCAGACCAATTAGCATTTAAAATTCCTTGTCACGATAATTTTTAAAGTCGGTTTTTAAGTTTTTAAGTCGGTCCGCCTATCGGAAAATGTCATGGTGGAATAAATTATAGATCCTGGGACCGTGAATTTCACAAATGGGAGCAGAAACAAAAGGAAATGCAGGAAGTGGAAGGGCACGACGGAAGTGACAGCCCGCCGCTTCTAAAAAAAGCACTGTTCCATACTTTCTGGAAGGAATACTTCCGCATTGGGCTCATGCTGTGTCTTCATTACGTTGTACTGCTTATACTTTATCCACTGATAATATCATGGATCGTCGCATATTTCAATGCAGACTCGGGCACCAAGCGTGTCACACAGTCGGAAGCTTTAACGTATGCTGGATATTTGGTCGTTTGCCTGGCATTCTCCATAGCTATAAGTCATCATGCTAATCTGATGTTGCAGCAAATGGGCATGAGAGTACGGATCGCTTGTTGCTCGTTAATTTATAAAAAAGTACGAATTACAATATCGATAGTAACGAATAACGTATAGTATATATGTACATAGAACAGCTTTTCGAGAGTATCACGCGATAACTGCACGCATATAGTAAATGATGCATTTTTCCTGGCCAACATTTTGCCTTTCGATTAGGAATGTCCTTCGAAAGATACCGATTACATACTTAACGAAGCCGCACCGTTTGATTTTTTCATGAAAATTACGCGAAAACTATGCGAAAAGAACACAATACTGTGCCGTTTGAAATATTTGCACGATTGCAACGATAGATTGGAAGGAGCATTATTACGCGGACAAATACACCGCGGAATGTCACGATACTCTCGAATAACACCAGCTAATTTCACAGTTGTTACACGCAGCAAAGCTTCCGAGCACCCTATTTTCTAGATACTGCGACTCAGTAGAGGAGCCTTGGCTCAAATCACGTCCGGTCAAGTGGTGAACCTGCTCAGCAACGATGTCAGTCGGTTCGACGAATTGTGCTTCTTTTTGAATTTCATCTGGATCACGCCGCTCCAAGTAATTCGAGCGTTAATAATCTCAAGAGAAATATCATGTACAGGACCTGCTTCGGTTCGATGAAATTTTCGAAAACATTTCAGGTGATCTGTGTTACCGTGGTAATATGGTTCGAGGCAGGTGTCCCTGGCATGGTAGGCATCGCATCCCTTTTCCTGTTGACGTTTCCCCCCAACTCGCTTTGCCTGAAACTGAGTCGACAATTGAGAGGAATGATCGCGAAACTAACCGACCAAAGGTTGCAATTTATGAACGAACTTGTAACTGGTATACAGGTAACGGTATACAGAGTAATGAAAGAAAATCTATCAAACGATCTACAGTACATAGAATACAATAGAAACGTCCAATGTACGCGTTAGGTGATTAAAATGTACGCCTGGGAGAAACCGTTCGAGAACATCGTACAGAAGATACGTGTTGCCGAGGTGAAGAAAATAAGATTCGCGGCGGTTATCCGTGCAGTATATTTGGCCCTGGTAGTCTTCACGAACCGTGTCGTTCTTTTCGTTACTCTTGGAGCGTTCGCTCTGATGGATATATATCCAAGCGCGGACGTAACGTTCATGCTGGCTAGTTACTACGAGGTCCTCCAATTCACCACTACTCTAATGTTCCCGCAAGCGCTACTATTAATCGGAGAATCGTCAGTGTCCATCAGAAGATTGCAGGTTTTCATTGAAATCATTCCGCCTGCCAATCGCCGTCCTTGTTCTTCCCTATCTATTTTAAATCGACATACATTTTGCTTAGAAATTCTTGCTACTGGAGGAGCAATCGATCGACGAGAATGCAACAACGAAGTCGCGGCAAAATGGCGTCGTCAAGTTTAAGAAGAGGAAAACGGCGAGGGAAAACGTGGAGTCCATTAAATTGTCGGGCAACAGGCAAATTTCGCGTGCAAACGACACAGAGAGGGAGAGGGCGGTTTCGATCGTTTTCGAACGAGTATCGGCAAACTGGAGTTGCACGCAACTGCCACCAACCCTGTGCAACGTTTCAATGAAGATACAAGGCGGAGAATTGTGCGCACTGGTTGGTCCAGTGGGCTCGGGTAAATCATCCACCCTGCAACTTATATTGAGGGAACTTCCTGTGGGGGCCGGATACTTGAAGCTGTGCTGCAAACCGTTCGACGACACTCCGCCCAATAAACTAGGGTACGCGATGGACACGCCGGACATAAAAATTTCGTACGCTAGCCAGGAGCCTTGGTTATTCAGTGGGACCGTCAGGGAGAATATTCTGTTTGGCCAACCGTATGATAAAAAGCGATACATTGCTGTAAATAGCGCAATTTTCTTATTCATTACGAAGGATCGTTTAGGATTTCTTGGCTATCTCGGGTATCTCGGGTACTCTTCGACTAATTCCATTCAATCTATCCTAGGTAACGAAGGTGTGCGCCCTGACAAAGGATTTTCAGCAATTCCCTTACGGGGACTTGAGCAACGTGGGGGAAGCTGGTTCCTCTTTGTCCGGAGGGCAAAAGGCTCGAATAAATCTGGCACGAGCCGTGTACAGACAAGCTGACATCTATTTGCTGGACGATCCCCTGAGCGCAGTGGACACTCGTGTGGCTAAACACATTTTTTACAGGTGCATCAAGGAATACCTTAACGGGAAGACCAGGATTTTGGTCACCCATCAGCTACAGTTTGCCAAACATGCCGACAACATTGCAGTGCTGGATCGGGTAAATAGAAGGAAAATTCCACTTTCCGGCATCTTGATATACTACATGTATGTATATATACCTATGTATAGATAATTACGTGTATTCAAGGGGTGCGTGAAATGGCAAGGGTCGTACGACGAATTGTCCAAAACGAACGCCGACTTTGTGGATATGATTAATCATATCCAAATGTCTACGGAAAGTCGGAAACAAAGCGAGAACGCAGAGAAAAGAACCGATCGGGAAATGTTTAATGGTAGAATTTCGGTGGTGTCCAACGTCAGTAGCGTGGTAATTATAAAAAAGATACGCATATGTACGTGTAACGAACGGCATAGAACGCAGCGTACTTTAACGTAATCGTTTCGCAGCTTTCCTACGATTACGAGGAACAAGAAAAAGCGCCAGATAACGAAGAAATGGGCGGAAGTGGTCGAGTCTCGAACGAAGTGTACAAGAAATATTTCAGATTCGGTGGCTCTTGTTTGACCCTATGCTTTTTGGTATTTGTATTCCTTCTGTGCCAGGTAATTACCAGTGGGAACGATTACTGGGTCTCCTACTTCACGAATTTGGAGGGCATAAGGAGAGCCATGAATAACGGGACTCGACTAAACAATAATCGTTCATATTCCCAATATATATTGAACGGCACAGTGTTATCGAATCTGTTCAATTTGGACAGACACGGACTGATAACTACTCAGAATGCTTTCTACGTTTACACCTTTTGCATTTCTTTCTGCGTACTGACCGTAATCTACAGAAACCTCTTCTTCATAAACGTCTGCACGAACGCCAGCAAAAATCTTCACAACTCAATGTTCGCGAACGTGCTACAAGCGATGATGATTTTCTTCCACACAAACCCTTCCGGTATTTGCAATGTCGCCCAATTATCTTTCAACTATTGATTTGTGTCAAACGATCTGCACTACTAATCACAGTACGCGTACATTCGTTTAAACAGGTAGAATTTTAAACAGATTTTCCAAGGACGTCGGCGCCATGGACGAATTGTTGCCTAAAGTGATGCTAGAGACTATACAGATATGCAGCGTAATGATAGGCGTTATAGCTATTGTGGTGACAGCGAATTACTGGATGCTGATTCCTCTGATAGTGCTTCTCACTGTACTCTACTTGATGAGAATCGTGTATCTGAGAACCGTGCAAAGTATCAAACGTCTCGAGACTGTAGGCAAGTGCTCGCTGCCGAAATGTCTGTCTGTTATAAGGATGCAACATTTTCTGATACTACTACTACCACTACTACCACTACTACCACTAATAGTAATAATAATCAATTTCAGCCAAGAGCCCTGTTTTTTCTCACGCAAACGCCACGTTAAACGGCCTCGTCACCATCAGGAGTAGTGGACAAGAAGTTATCGAGTTGCTGCGAAAGCAATTCGACGATTTGCAAGATGTACACACTAGCGCATGGTACATGACCATTTCCGCCCCCGAGGCCTTTGGTTTTTACCTAGACATATTCGTGATCATGTTCATCGCGTGTATCTGTTTCTCTTTCATTCTAATGGATTCAGGTAATTGTTGGCAAAGCCGCAAAACCGGTTCATCTTTTTCATTTGAAACTTTCACTTCCGATCTTAGGTCATGTCCTCGGTGGAAACGTTGGCCTATCTATACTACAGTCATTGACGATTATTGGTACTTTGCAATACGGAGTGAAACAAAGTGGAGAAGTAATCGCAAATATAACATCCGTGGAGAGAATTTTGCAATACACCAAGCTGCCTAGAGAGGGCTCGTGGACCAGCAGCGACCCTCCCCCAGCAGATTGGCCAAAGCATGGCCAACTAACTCTGAAGAATGTTTCCATGACCTATGGAGAGGGCGAAGCTCCTGTGCTAAAGGTGAAGAGACGGGTTCGAACGAAATCTTTCTTTGCCTTTATCTTATCGTCTAATTCTTGTAGAACCTGAATGTCACTATCGAGCCGGGGTCGAAAGTTGGTATCGTAGGGAGAACCGGTGCTGGCAAATCGTCTCTAATATCGGCACTGTTTCGATTGTTCGCCGAGGGATTGGACGGAGAGATTAGCATCGACGGAAGGGATATTGGAACGTTGGGCCTACACGAATTACGTTCACGAATATCGATCATTCCTCAGCAACCGTTCTTGTTCTCCGAATCATTGCGTTACAATTTAGATCCCTTCGTGACGTACGACGACTCTGTACTGTGGGATAGCCTTCGACAGGTGGAGTTGAACGCGCTTCCTCTGGACCAGAAAATCATGTATAGCGGTAGCAACTTGAGCATCGGGGAAAAGCAATTGATATGTTTGGCCAGGGCTGTTTTAAGAAATAACAAAATACTGATTTTGGACGAAGCCACGGCTAACATAGACAACCAGTACTATTATTATCATTATTTTTCTCATATTTTCTTTACCTCGCACGTTTTCTCCAACACAAAACTGCAACCATAAATCATACCTTTGTTCCAGCACGGATGAACTGATTCAGACAACCATAAGGGCGAGGTTCGCGAGCTGCACTGTAATTACGATAGCCCATCGATTGAATACTATTATCGACAGCGACAGAATTTTAGTAATGGACGCTGGTAGCATAGCGGTACGATTAATCATTTCCTTCCTTTGAAAATCTGGACAGAAAACAATTTAATTGTAATCCTCGAATATATAGGAATTCGGCTGCCCCTATGAATTACTGCGAGACAAGCCAAAGGGAATTTTCGCGGAAATGGTGAACAACACGGGCGTGACGATGGCGCAAGTTCTCAGAAATCAAGCGGAGAAAGCTTACGCGAAGATGCTTTCGACCACGCAGAAAAGCGAAGATACAAATCAAACTCGAGCAAGCTCTACGGATCGGGAGGCGACTGACGCTATCGAGCAGAGTTCCCTTTAAAGGTTCGAAGGGTCAACAAATTTTAGGCGCCCCGCCGCGAAACACAAGAACCATTTTCAATTTTTCGCATTTATTTCAAATTCAAAGTATCGATACAAATGTATGTTCAAAGGAAAATTAAAAACTTCGTTCTCCTCGAAACCTACCTTCCCCGCACTTATGTTTCGCCATTAAAGTAATCATTTTTCTAAACTGGCATCGTTTTGCCGAGCATTCAACGGCATTGCGTTTTAAAGAATCTAAGCGATCCGTTTCGAGTCCGTTCTAACATCTCTTCCGATGTCCGTGTATCATATTTTTCGTGGCAGTGACAGAACTTAACAACATTGTACGCACGTTTCTACTCATTGTTTCGTTGGCTTTCAAATACGTTAATAAACAAGAAAATCCGGCATTTGTTGGAACATCTATATTAACTCGCAGATAACATTGAACACGATCTCGTGCCACGCTTATATCGTAAAAGGCAATAAGTACTGCACCCCATTCTTATTGGTAGAGTAACCTCCTTAATATATAGTAGATGAATCTTTGTTTGCTGTTCTACAAATTTTAAACGAACGCTTACACGGTATGAGTATAAGCTTAAATATTTATACCTTCTATGGGTGTATATATATATGTGTGTGTGCGTGTGTGTGTGTGTGTGTATAATATTTCGATTTTTCTTCCTTTTACGTAAATTCGTAACTAAAGTAGAACCCGGTATTTCTTGCAACTCTAAATCGTGGATCTGGATTAGAATAGGTTGAATTAGGAAAGGAGACGACACGTGGGTCGCGTCCTCTTTCATGGTGTATTGTTTTTTCTTCCCTCTAATAGTTGCTATTTGTATTGAGCAGACATGGCCTGCGTGAATCGATGGTATTCGGATATCCAAATATGCAAAAGGAACGCAGCTTGCACGAATCGAGGACTCTCTTTCTAAATTATTAACACGAAACGATATAGATATAGAATGACGAACATCGCAGATCGATTAACAGAATCGACGAAATCTGATTACAGTTGTTTGCATCAAATTGTTTCATTTTAAAACGAAGAATATGTCGTTCGTTTTTAGATATTTTCACCTTGAACATAGAGCGTTACATTGTACATATTCAGGCATCAGAATTGGAAGTATCTTAAGCGGACCATGCTATGTACATTCAGTTCTCGTACAATGTAGAACCGAATATCATTCGTACAAAATCAATTTCACAGTTTTCAAATTCCTTACAAATTCAACGGTTTCCTCCATCTTATATGCGAGAGAAGAAACGATTTGTAAATAGTGGCGATGCTACTGTAAAGGAATTTTTTTTTCTTTTTTTATATAAACAAATGATATTTTCAAGGGATTAATGTATCGTGTGATACTGATTTAAAATACTTTAAATTAGAACTCCGTTTCTAATTTGTATCTACGTTCTCTAAAATTCCAATACATTTTTTATTTCGTTACTTTACTTAATCGCTACCTACGTCTTGCAATTTACTTTCAGTCCTTACAACGGTGCTTAAATATATCTTCTTATTCGATATTCATGTAATGTACTCGGTAGCATAGTGGTTGAATTAGAAGCTATGTTTGATTTACTCCTTCGATTTGTGAGACGTGCACCTATTTATGAAATTTCCGCTTAAACCACTCGCAATGATGATTAAATGTTTCAAATACGAATCGACTAATCGTAAATAAGCTAATAGGCGTGTTCTATTTTTCTGTGAATAATACGTATCAGTTGTTCCTGTAACAGCACTTATATTTGAATAACAACATTTGAACATTATCGAGTGATTTATAATTATAAATTATACCTCCCGGCCCTTTGTGTCACAGCTATGTTAACTTTATTTTATAAGTGCAACTATAAACTGTCGTACTAAATATTGTATAACAGCGAGTTTATTAATAATTTCTTTAGAATATTTGCAGAAATATTCACTAGTCTTTCCTATCCTATACTTTACTTACGATTACCTCGACTACTTTTCAATTTCATTTAGTTAATAAGAATATATTTCACTAATTTCTTGTATGTATCGTCACAAATAAATAATGTTCCGAGCGAATGTACCTAATATACGTGTATGTAGGTATGCACAACGAGACCCAGGTGTACGAAATACTGACAAATTCGAAAATATTATTTAACGATTATACACCGTAATTTTTTTTTTTCAACAGAACATCTGAATATCGTTGAAAAATCGATCCTACGAGTAAATAAAATAAACACCGTTATATAGTATTGTACCATAAAATTCAATTAATTTCTTTTCCGCCACGTTTCTCATAATCTCTTGTGCGCTGGAACTTCACCTACAATTGTTCCCCTTATAATTATAGTACTTTTGTAGTTTCTCTACTTAACAGACAACAACAATAACAACAGCAAAAACGAAAAAAAAATATATATATGTATATCAAGAGTATGAAACTATTCGGCAAATGGAACAAAAATATCAAGATAAATAATTGTACCCATTTTTATACCTTGCATGATTCCTAATGTAACTTGTTCGAATTATGCGTATGTGTAATTAAGCATTTGGGGGAGAGTCAAGAAAATGTTTGTCGAACATATAGATATAGAATATGTATACCTACAAGAAAACGTGCGCTTAATTGAATACGACATTTGTTCAAACGAATCTTTGGCATCGTCGGTAATATTATAATTACCATTATGGAAAGAATTTCAATGCAAAATGTGGCTTGCGCTTGCTCGTTGTAGAGTAAAATATAGGAAGTTATTACTCTTACGCGTTTAGAATACTTCCTTTACCACCTTTCCTATTGCTGCTAAAAGTGTGCACACATACGTATGCATACATCCGCTAATCGAAGGTAAAATATTTGTTGGCAGTTACGCAATATCTTTTGAGCAATACTTGTATGTGATATTATTTAAATAATAGTTTCATTCCTGCGTACTACATTTACAATCTCTTTGGTTGATAAGAAGAATGGTACGAACGAATCGAAGTATAGGGAATGGAGAGCTTTCTTGCAGCTCTGCAACAATACGTACATATTACCATTCACATCCGGCTATCATATACATACATATAGTACGTTGATATCGCACGAATGAAAAGTTTGGTATTGCTATCGGTCGAACTGCTACTATGCTATACGAGTTTGGTTCGAAATGGTTGAAAGAAAAGAAGTCCCGAATTTGCGTCCCCCTCTATTGCACTGTTCATCAGGAGGCATCAGGGGGCATCAGGAGGCATCAGGAGGAATCAGTAGGAATGTTGACGAGGGGTATCGGTCATTGTGACATCTAAAAAGCAAAAAACTGTGTAAAGGGAAACGTAGATATGTAGGAGGTGTAAGCAGCAATGCGAATACATACTCTGAGTCGACTTTCGATACCTGGAAATAGCTATTAAGGTGTTAAGTTAGTGGACGGTAAAGCGCAGAAGAAATATTGCTAAACTGTTGTCTCCCGGTCCACGTGGATATACTCCACGAAACCGGGTTGCTGCTGTCAGGATGCTGCCCCAAGCAATGTTTCCTCGGTGGGCGCCCGCCTCGGCCTGCTGCTCTTCTTTGAACCCTTGTAGTGAAGTCTTTTTGTACGCGCCTTTGACCTGAAACAATATCGATCGTAAAATGTACTCGATGATAACGAATGACGGTACTGTTGGCCAGAACGGCGCGGCGGTTTGTGTTCGCTGGATCCCACCTGCTAATGAGCACGGCGAAAAAGCACGCAAAGGCAGCGATGATCCCAGCAACAGCAGCCAGCACTAGCCACATCTCCGAGGGAAGCAACCCAAGCAATTTCGCACCGTTACCACAATTCGCTTCGTCGTGCCCGGATGGACAATGAGGTCGTCCGTCGCACCAGAGACTCGCGGCGATGCACGCGCTCAATTCAGGGCATTTGTGAGGACAGTCCCCGTTTGTGAAAGTTTCGTTCTCTATTCCTCTTTCCGGTAGACGCAACTGTCGGCGCAATGCGGCTCTGCTTTTCGAAATTTCCAACCAGGAGGCTGCTGCCTGACCGGACTCCCTCGCGACAAAGTCCAGCAAGAGCGCAGGTGCTCTCGGTGGACCTGGCCATTTGCCCTCGTCAGTTCCACCGAGCCATTCCTCGGAGAAGACGTGAACGGTGAATTCTCTGGCACCCGGTTCCGCGGGACATACCACTTTCAAGAGCTTCGGCGGCCAGCCGGAATAAAGAAGGATTCTGTTGGTAGTCGGACACTTGATTTGCTCGGTGATTTCCGATAGCGGAAATGGTTCAAGGGGAAGAAACCAGCCCCACGTCAGAACGAACAAGGATCGATTCTCGCGTGCTTCCACCAGCCACGGGAGTCCTTCGCAATATATATCTGGCCTCGACAACGGTGGGGCCACGAACCTTAGCTCACCGCCTACGAACAAGGTGTGTATCAGATGCTGCATCAGAGTACCGACAGAAGCGAACTAATGTGCATGTGCAATTGTAATTATATGTGCATGTGCAACGTGTATATGTATATTTAGGTATATGTAGAATGAAAAAGACACCTTCTCCGCGTACTCTCTGCTTTCTTGGACACTCGGGTGCCCGAACAAGTTCGAAACTAGCATAGAAAAAGAGCGTTTCAAAATCTTCGTACGGAGCTTGCTGATCAACGAAAAAATCAATCTCCAAGGCTCTACCGGAAGAAATGTGCGTCAATGGAAGATGCGAAGTGTTATCGCATAAACAAGCTCTCGGCAGTTTCACGTCCCGCCAAGGGGCTTCGTACAAAACTAAACGAGCTTCTCTGGAACCCACTTCCTGAACACAACGTGGTCGACCCGTATGAGGATCTGGTTCGCTCGTGCAAACCGTTGACTCGCCCAGGCTGACGTTATGCAATGTCACTCGCACTCTCTCATCGGCACCTGCCTCGATTCGATATCTGCACTCTAGTTTCGAGGATCCACCTCGTCCGAAGAGACGAACATCGCGCGGAGATGTTACTTCGCCGCTGCGAACTTTACGCCAAACCCTGCTGCACCGTCCATCGCCCCATGGCTCTCCAACTTGTACAGTCGAGACGAACTCGTACTGTGCCTAGAAATGTTTATAGATTTTCCTGTAGCCTTCCGGCGATTGCGACCAGTGCACTGTAGGTTTGTGGTTTCTCTCGTGGTGCATTAATGTAATATGGTAGCTTACGTTAAAATTAACCATGTGGAGGGCAGTGCCCAACAGCGTTTCCATCTTGAGCGTTAAAGACGGTGCCACCGTCGTGTAGCTCTCGTCTTCTGTGCACGGCCTCGTGCTTCTGGTAACGTTCCTCAGAGCTGCGTGAGCGCACAGCTTGGGGGTGTCGTCGCAGAGCGTAGCCATCGGAAGTCCAGTGGTTGGCGTGCCATCCCAAAAGAGCAATCTCACTGCGCACGGCACGTCTGACTGAGAACTGGCATTGTTCTCGATGCTGCCCGTCAGGTCCCGCTGAGAGTAGGAAGAAAAATATATCCACACTCTATCCCCGGCGGATCCTTTGATGTTCCACGTGCAGCTGGAATTCGGTGGCAGTGCGTGCTGCGGCGCCCTCAATACGCCACTCCTCTTGTTCGTGCCGTTCACGAAAAAGTGACAGCCCTGTGAACCTTTCGCGTAGTCGAGCCCGTCGGAGTCTACGTAAACTACTTGAATCTCCAGTTCGATCCTCAATGCTGAAGCGCCAAGGGGAACAGCTATCGGCGAGCTCCGAAATTCCACTTGCATCGCCGAACCCTTGCCGGTGATCCGTGGCAGAGGGCCGCCGCAATAAACCAACAGAATTGGATCCTCGGGTTTGACGCCGTCGCGAAAGATAAGACGATCTCTTTCCGGTGGGCAGTCTTGCCATACGCTTAGAGTGCTATTCGCAGGAGTGATCCCAGCCGGACCGGTTGACGTTGATTTCACAGAAATCATCGCGTGCTTGCAAGTGGGCACCTCCTTCTGTCTTATCGTTATCAAGCAGCTCGCGTTCCTTGGATATTCTCCCGGATAATTCGGACTCTGCAGCCTGCATTGCTTCAAGTGACATTCGTAAAAGTTTCTGGAGCAGTAAGTGCCCGGCACGGGGGACCCTCTTTCGATCGGAAGTTCTGGCTTCCCTAATCTGGCAACAGCTTCGTTGCGCGCCACAAATCTGTACCTGAAACGAAACTCGAACGGCACGCTGGAAGGGGCATGAAACAATCGTATGGATGCCGTGACAGTGCTGGTTTCGCTATAATAGGAAGCTTTCCCTTCCCCAACTCCGCACCAAGAACCTCCGCTGAAATGTCTGCCCAACTCTGCTAGCTGCAACGATCCCTCCGGGCAGCTCGCGACAAAGCTATCAGCGTTCGGATCCACTCGGCCCACGCTAAACGCGTCCCACAACAGTTGCACCAGTTCTCCGTATCCCTGTCCAGCGGCGGTGAACGTTAAATGGCAGAGAAATGGCAGACGTTCCTCGGCAGGTCTCGGAAGATCCAATTTGTACGTGCGTCCTTCGCGTCCGTGATACGTGCGATTGCAGGGTGTACACAACGCCGGCTCGTCGCTGTTATCGCCGCAATCATCTCGGCCATTGCAGTACGCATCAATCGGTACACAATGCCCGTCCCGGCAAGTTAACTCGGCCAGACCGCAATCACCAGCTGCCACGCGGCCTGTCCACCAGAACAAAAGTATCAACAGGACTGGTGTAGTCGCACGAAATCGTTCGCAACCACGCCCGGCATCAGCTATCTCCTGCAAAACATCCAACAAAAACCAACGACGAGTTAACGAGCTACTTCTTTCTTTTTCAAAAGGTTGTACATCTATGAAAGATGTTCTATGAAAGGGGGAAAAGGGCTACATATGCATTCGCCGAAGTATGTATACTCGGTCGCATTGGCAAAGCGTGAGCGTGGAAATGCACCGATAAGTGCGACGCGTAACAATTTTCGACACAGCACTTCGTTACACGTATTATGTATGTACTATATACATATATGTACCACTTTCATGCCTTGCAACATGCATGTACGTACGCGATCAAGCCACCTCACAGTTGACATTTTTTCATCTCCACAGAACTGTCCTTATCGCACTAAAGAAAATTGATCAGACAATTTGTTCCATCTATATGCTTGTCTGTATCATACTTGCGCGGAATAATTTTGCTCGGAAAAAAAACCTGACGAGAAAGAGTGCAATAAGTAGACCGGTTATCCTAAATCAAAGTTGGAAAGCGACTGAATAAATGATACTAAATTAAATGAGGAAAAACGACCACCGAGTAGGATCAAGTGAATCGTCGTACTTAAGGAGCAACGTTGGTATTAGAATTGAATGGGAAACGAAATCGCTTTTCATTTACCATAATCATCTGTCGGTGAATCGAACATCACAACAGCAAATCTGGCAGCGCAGTTCGAATCGATGACACCGAATCAAACTTTTACGCTCGAAGAATCATCTGCCCGAAGCCGTTGCCATTGAAGCACGTCGAAACTGCAACTCTCGGTGGACATAATTAAAGCAACTGCTATGCACTATGCACCGGACATCGTCTCCGATAATTTAGACTGATTAAAACAGACGCGCAAACGGGAGTACCGGTGACACGAATTCAACGTTTTCTATTCGGAACGTACACCCCCCAGACGGCACAGTCTGGTCGCACGAAAAAGCAGTTCGCAAGGGCGCAACGTTTGCGCGAGTCGAAAAGTCCAGTGACCGAATGCAGCACTCTACACACCGAAGAGGTTGATGCGCAACTGCACAGTAAAGAGAAAAGCCCGGTGGGCAGGTTCGCTGCAGGGTATATCGGGGTAAGGGTGATGGAACGAAACGGGGCTGAGCTCAGGGCCTGGCGCCTCAATGCATCGATCGCCGCTCGGTCCTTTTCTCTTCCTTTCGAGTTTCGACGCCCCAAAGCAACCCTACATACCACAGTGACGTAACTACCGATCCCGATTCCTGGATGCGCTGCAAACATTTTTTATCCACGTCCGATCCGGTGCTGTCTCTGAATCGATAGAAATATCCCTCCAAACTTCAATCATACCAAAAATATACGCACGAATATTCAACACCGTTCACGAATTTCAATCATTCAAGAAATTCAAAACTGACACTTGTCTGGAGACGATGAAATGATAAATCGTCGATCCTGGAAAATTAATGAAGAATCATTGTATTCGAAATTTCGCGCGAAGCAGATAATAGTCGTTACCGGGAGGGGGGGGCTGGTTCCTAAAAGAATTGTTGCAATACCTCGAGCGGTATAATCATCCAATAGGTAGAAACATTTGAATTGTTTTCTGTGCCAATTATCTCCGGGTAAATCCAAACACCTGTGCAATTCTTTTATCCCATACCTTTTACGGATTTTTTTCTATTTTTTTACGATGCGTTTAAACTTTACACCCCATAGCCTACTTATCAGTGGAAAGGCTTGAGCCAGGGTAATAATGTTGCACCATACCCTCAATACGCTTGGGCACGCAGATTAACTTCGCGGTTCACAGCTCTCAGAGAAAAATGCAGCTACACCGTACGCTACAGCTGAGGAATTATAGGTCGAAAAGGATGTACGCAAGCAAGAGAAGCAATAGGGGATGAAAGAATTCAGCTCTCGAAATTCCAACAAAAAGAGGCAAAATAATGTATCGAAAGGCATATATGTATATGTACATACAAGTTCACGCTTCACCATTTTCTACCACTCCTTTTTCTACAAATATATTTCGTATCATGATCTTGCTCGTTTACTTTACAATTCAAGTGTTGCGTGACAAATACATTGAAGAAAGATACAAATGTTCGTGAAGTATTGAAGAATTTTTTTTCATTTAATTTAGAAACAAACCGACGAATTCATTTTTATACAAAATTAATATTGGATAGTTTGCAGTTATCCAAGCTGCAGAAATTAGCCGACGATCATCCATTTTTACTTCAAGAATGATTCATTCGTTATGTTCAGTCTTTCACGCGCACGCTGTATTTATAATAGTGAAATAGGTCGACGTGGTGTTCTCTATTTTTTTTTTCATCGCTGCACACCACAGGCGCCTTTTATCTTTTCTCCTCTATAACTGTAGCACGGGTCAATTTGTGAACAATAATTACACAATGAGTACGTATTACCGCGAATATGAAAGAACCTCGGCGGGCAACATTTTTGTTATCTAATCACTAGTCAATAGAACCATGTATTCCTCGTTGCTGCATCACTCTACAGTTGTGTCAAAACTCACGGCATACACACTCGAATGAGATGATATACATTAAATCGCACTAACTATTGGGATGTCATCCTACTTAAAAACGACGACTTTTATTAGATTATATCCCTGGGCACGATAAAACGCTAAATCTACAAAGTAAATATTTACACGGCCAAAGTGATTTAGAATTTCATTCGTGTATCAGAAATAAATGTGTTTTTCTTTTTAATTTTAACATATTTTTACCTACTGAATTCATACATCCCATTCAACGTCACATACAAAATTTCAGCTCACACGTATCGTACGCCGCGCGTGAACGTTTTTATACATTTTCTAAATCCATATATGAAAAACAATATGTATCATTATCATTCCTTTTTTTCATTCTTCTATTCCTTTACAAATGATGTGATTAATGGGCATTCGTTAGAATGAAAAATGTGTTCTACTGATAAAAAACGGAATGCAAATTTGTTAAATGTAACATTTAATGAGTGAATAATAAATAAACGATAAGAAACTTAGAAGGCGTATCGCGTACGAATATCTTCAAGCTTCTTCGACACCTCGGATGGTGTTCTTTCAAGATCGCCCGATATACTTTTCTGTTTCGCCGGATCGATGGAATTGAATTGTTCGCAAAGATCGCCATCTATAACATTCTTCACCGGGTAATAATACGACCTGAACGATAAGTGATCTCTTCCACAGAGTGGCGGATGTTCCGAACGCATATGCATTTCTAAATGCTGAAAGAAGTCGTGATCCTCGTGACTCGTGAATGGAACGAGAACACCAACTGTACCGCTCA
This sequence comes from Nomada lathburiana, assembly GCA_963667235.1. NCBI lineage: Eukaryota > Metazoa > Arthropoda > Insecta > Hymenoptera > Apidae > Nomada > Nomada lathburiana. The sequence continues at coordinate 12,827,261 of OY763906.1, forward strand.
GCGTAGTATACACTAAACTTTCCGAACCGCCCGGTATAAGAGTCGCTTTTTGCAAAGACATGACTGTTTCCCCGACGTGGAAACAGGCAACCGTATCCGCTTTCTGGCTGGCGCCATTCAGTAAACCCCTGTCCCATAAAGCTTTGTTACCAGTTGGATCCTCGTCCACGTCATCGTTAATTCCACTTGCTAAACGTATCTGTTAAAAACGAAACAATGATATCAGATTGCAGACCTACTGAAATGAACAGCGATCGCTTCATTGTTCCAGTGTATATGTATATAAAATATATCACGTAACACTTACGACAGCAATATTTCCAAATTTGTCGGCCGTGGCAACTGTATCGTAATCCAGTACGCACGTTGTCGTTATCCACCGTGGATGCGTATCATCGGCAAATACTATAAGTTGGTTTTCCTGGCGTTTGTATCTTACAGCGTACACAGACTCTTGAACGTCGCTCACATAAATTCGCTGTCCAATTGCATTAATAGAAACAACAGCATTTGGGATGTGCTTATTTTCACATTTACGCAATAATTTTTTCTTCCCCATATCGTACAAACGCAACATTCTACCAACGCCGACCAATACCCTACCCTGATACGGACATATAGCCAACGGTACTTCGTCCAAGGTAGTTTTATGTACCAATTCAACGCCGGTACATTCTGCATTCACCCTGGAATCAAATGTTTGCCATTCATACGTGCCGCGCCCTTCGAATCATACACGTGACGTTAGTTGTGGGAATATCAGTACTGCAGGAATATCATCAAATTACATTACAGTAATTGTGTATATTTGTCATCATGGACATTATTTGGATTTGTTAGTCATCTTAAATGCGCTACACGAATACTCACTTATACGTATACAGGAAGCCCCCGCTGCTAACCCTTGGATTCAATTGAAATTCTTTGGCAATCCCGACAATAAGAAACAGTTGGTCACCTTGGTTAGAGAATTTTACAAGACTCAAGCTGTAATAAGAAAAATGTGGAAAAGAAGAGAAGTGAATAATTCATTTCATCGTATACTTGGCATAGATCATTCGGAATAACGATGTTGCTTAATTTGTTACCATAGGGCTGCTAAATTTTGCTCCAGTCGGTGAACTTCAAATGTCTGCCCCGTTGTGGGAGCTATTATTCTAATTAAAGATGCCCACAAACCCGGTCCAGCTCTTGGTGCACCGAATACAGCTTCATTGGGTTCCTCGGACAAGAAAGCTTCCGCCAATTCTCTGGCTACAACGACCTCTTCTGCACCAGCTGCTTCTTGCATTTCCTCCGCCATCTGTAATCTTCTTTGCTGTTTCGTTTCTTCCGTGTACGCGTTGTGTTCCGTTTCGATGACTATCAAGTGTGCCGAGTCCGAGTGAATTGCGAATTTTCTCGGCGTGTATTCCAATGGAAAACTAATTTGATTGAACACGGCACCTAATTTTTCAAGCGCAAGGATTCTCAATGTGTTCGTCGAAATGGCGACTATGCCTTCTGGGCATTGTTCGGAGCTGAAGCCGGATGCGAATTCCAAGCTCTCGTATGACAACGGTGTCAGATGGAATCGGTTCTGATAATAATAACTCAACCAGGATCTACTGCTCATTGCAAGGACTGCTTGATTTCCTTGCATCTTTATCCTAAACAGTTTAACAGGTCGGGAGCCCAAATATCGCGTTCGAGTATCGGCAAGATCGCCCGATATTGGGTCTAATACTGTTCGTAACAAGACGCCGTTCTGTAATCCTGCAAAGGTGCAACAAGTATATTTGAAGACTGATATTTCAGAGAAATATTTTCTACGTCTTGCGAGATTATTCATTTTTCTCACCTATATTCAAGTACAAGCTGGATTGCTGAGGCGATATTTCATCAGAACTATTTGCATCTTTAGCTCCCATTTCGACGATGCATAAACTCTCTGCGGCAGCGGGTAATGCTTGCATACTCCTAGGGGCTAAACAATCTGAAGGATCCAGAGAAATAATCCTTACAGTATTGTCCTGAAGACCAACGGCCAAGAACCACGATCTTTGTTCACCGATCGCAACGTTACCAAGGGCCATACACATTACCTCTGATGGCATCTTTTTTCGTTCGGTGTATTCATTCAATTGCCCCGTCTAAGAATGATAAAATACCAGAGTTACTACACCTGAAGCAATGTAACAGAGATGTGTCCACTTCTCATCGAACACAAATAACTGACAGTTCGTTGCTCAAGACGAAGAAAGTGATATATACTCTTCGCATCTCTTACGTCCCTGAGACTAATTAGTATCCCAGGGAGAACAAACGATGCGATTGGAAAATGGTAACAGACAATAGAAATTTAATGCAGAAAAAAAACGAATACCACGTACAGGGTCCATTTCGAAGTACACCAATTCTCCTCCAGTGAGTGCAATTACAACTTGACGCTGATTCACTGCACACTTCACTATGGTCTTTTTCCCAGGTGCTTTCCATTCGTTTACACGTTTGTCTGCGCGGATGTGACGTATTCCATCCGGATATACCTACGTCAAATCGAGTTGAATATATTATTAACAGATTAAATGTGATTAGGTCTGGAAAGATCTTCGGAATGAAAGTTTTGTCGAGTTCAATTTACCAGATATGTTTCGAATATAATCGAAACGCTCAACGATGCGAGAACTCAGTTATAATCTTGCACTCTTTATTGCGACCGACTCGTGGTCGGCCAGGAGTCGGAGATACCGTAGTGCGTTGGAAGAAATATTCAATGACCGATTGAAAACGTACCTGAACCAAGGCATCTTCTCCCAAAGCGGAGCAGCTCAGGGTTGGCGTTGTACCAAGGAATCCCGAATCGGTCACTTCCTCGACAGTTTCTCCGATACTAAGTACAAGAGTAGCATTCACGAAGGACACTATGATGTAAGCATCATACTCCTCTGTAATCAAAATTATAAAGCTCACTCTGAATATCTAAGGAATACGAACATTGGCGAAATGGATAATATAATAGATCGTCTCCGTGGCAGTCGAGAGCACGCTCTTTTTCATCCTACACACACAAAGAGTAGACGGTTTTTGGTGCAAATCAATTTTTACTCTCCCTGGCTATCTTTTACAGTCCTTACCTTTCTCTCACTTTCTCTGTTCTGTAGTTCAACCAATAGCATGCTGGTAGCCTGAAAGAGAGAACTGGTGTTTGATAAGAGTGTATCAAGCCACCAGATTCATTAGTATCATTTACAAAATCAACTTTCTTTCTCTGTTGTATCTTTTTTTCATTTATTTATTTGTTTATTGAAAAATTGTAGAGTTAAATAGAATAAGCACAATATGTACACGCAGAAACAACGATAAAACAACTCTTATTCCATATATCTCCGCAATTTCTTTGCAATTTATTTCCTTTTCCGTGAAATATTTTTAATACTTAGCAAGCCGAATATTATTCATGACATGTCGGAAACGTTCATTTTCTTTGTCAACTACAAACTCAACGTAATTGTATGTAATTAAAATTGGATTACGTTAGACGACAGCTATTCAATGTACAAATATTATAATCTTAATTGGCAAGAGATAATATATATAAACAGCGAATGTGAAAAACAAAAAGAAAGGGATACTTATTCTGCATTATCACTTAAAAGCATTTATGTGTGGAGACATGCAAACAACTACTTTGACGTAAGACATTTACAAAACTAACCATCAACTCTCCTTTTGACAGTCCAAACCGCATTTGGATTACCCGGCAGTTCGCTGACAGCCATTTCTGACACTTCCAAACCGTGCCGTAATACACGCAAAGTAGATCGTGGTCCCCTGCCACACGTTATGTACAATTGTGGCGTATCCTCGTTTGCTAGATCAGCCACCTGTACGAACAACAATCAATTGAATTGAATGAACAAAAGTATCGTAGTATAGAAAAGTCTGTACATCTCTTATTTCATATTTTTGTCCTTCTTAGGTTCAACTTCAGTATGCAATGACAAATTGAAGGCGACTAAGAATAATTTACTCTCGCACCTTTCCACAGAAAAATGACACACGGAGCGTTACCTTTCTACTTAAAAGTGCATCAACGGTTTGATTAAAACTTGTTGAACTATTCTATTATTCGTTATGAATTACCTGGCACGTCATTATCGGCGACAGGCTGTCCATCTCATCGACGAGTACTAAATTTCTGAGCGGCCTCGGCGCAAAGAAAAACGTATCACCTTCTTCGAGAGGCATAGCTGAACTAAATTCTGGTTCGTCATCGTCGTCTCCTAGGTGTGCAATTTGGTAAAGATAACTAAAACAAACGGAGACTGTTTAAGAATAAATTCAGATTGAAAAAGTACAGTTGTTAATTAATTCACAATATATACTTACTGATTACCAAATTCTGAGGCCACAAATAGGAAACCAGTTTTTAGGACGCACATGCTGGCTGCAACGGGGACGGTATCAAAGTATTTTAATTTAATTTCAGTCACCATATCTTCGTCTGTTTCGAGTGTGATTTTAAAAATATCTCCTTGCTCTGTTTGAGCCAAAAAGAAAAACATGCTCTTTGTTTTATGAGTGGCAGAACATACGAATATCATGCCTCTCTCGGGGTCGTCCAAATCGTTACGTCGTCTTGGAATCGGGCAACGAATATCGTGCTGATCCCCCAAATTTTTGTACGTTAAATAATTTTCAGAACAAATGAGGACACCGCTTGGTCCGTCGTTCCCTCCGGGAACAGAAACAAGAAAGTTGGCGTGCTCTTCCAAAGGTTCGCTGTATTTGCGTACAACATGATTCAACCCAAGGTCAAGCTCGTACAAAGTTAACGTTTGCTGTGTTTTCACTGCTGCATCCCCAGTAGGGTCGCTATCTGCTTCCTACAAAATATCCAAGTGGGGACATCGATATTACAAAGCACTCTGAATCGAACCACTCGCAAAGAGTTACAATCCTACCTCGTAATCTATTTCTAGGCAGGCAAACATCGGATTCTCAAATCCTACGTCCACTCCCACTGTGTGATAGACTAATGTGTTGCTCTTATGTGCCTCCAATGGTGAAGAGATTGTGAGACGGGCTTCAGGGTCTCTATTTAAAATATAAACAAGCTTTTGTTTCTCGATCGCACCTGAAATAAACATGCTTTCATAGTAAAAGAGTGCTGCATCGAGCCTAGAAATATTTTTCTACAGACAATCTACCATCATTTTTGGTGATTTTAATCAATGTTAATCAGTTGAAACACGGAATCAAAAATAATCATTTGGCACACGAGTATCTCGTTATGTACACAAATCGAACAATTTCAATACCTATCATTACAGCTCTTCCTTTTGGATCTATAGCTAAGTATTGTCCAGGTACAATGCGTCTACATCCACTTTTGCCAAATGTTTCCTGATGCACCTTCTCAAAAACATTCTTGGCAGGAATGTATTCTAAAATCACTATACGGCCAGAGTCAGATCCAACAACGATATAGTCCTTTGTACCACCAGTCAATCTAAATGCCATTAGAGACCTAACAATTCCAAATACTTCGACTGTCAATAACGTATGAACTTTTCCAGTATTTGGATCTGGCCTTAACAATTCCAAAGATTTGCCACGGGAAACCAAAATCTCTTGCATCTTACTACCAGAGAAATTCCCATGCACCGCATGGGTTATGCCAGTGGCACGTTGAAGCGTCAAGTTGTACAGATACATTGCAGCAGCTTTTCTTTATTCAACGAGCATATAAAAGAATTTATTATTTTTCATTGGTGTAACGGGCCTGCGATCATTCTGCAATAAATATTAGACATGTAGTTGATTTAACTGACTAAATTTTTATCGTACACGAGTTTATATAGTTAAATTTAAATTGTTAGCACACAAAATCGCATAAAATGGAAAAATAATGGAATATCCGTTGGGGGGGGGGGGGGGGGGGGGCTTCGTCGATATCATTGAACAGAGCCTCTTTGTCGTGGGAAATAAATATACCGGCCATGATAATTTTGCAACAAAATAATACGATACACGTTTGAATATTTATAACAGTTATCTCCTACACGTGTTTAATTAATGCGGTTAATTATTCGAAATGAAGGAAAACCACCCGCCCGATGGATTTCGAAAGCATGCAAATTTTCGAACCTAAAATGTACGAAGAATGAAAAAATATAGCTGTCGCTAACACTACAATAATGTAATAAATATTATTTCACCTCGCAGCTAAAAATCTGTCTCAATTTTATGATGGATGTTTGCCGATAATCTCACGCCTCAGGAACCGACGACCATTTGCAACAACCAATTTTGTTCCATTTCAAACGGTCCCCTTTAACAGAAGGTATAAAGAAGAGTGGACGGAAACTGTTACGATATATATATAGGAAGGACTGACAACGCTATCTGAGAATTATCTATGGAACTAGAATCATTAAGTACATACCCACATGCACCTCTTCGTTATATGCAAATAAAAAATGTGTACATACATATATATATATTGCTGGTAAGCTCTATATGATTAAAGAATGCAAGTAATAATTAGACACTGCCCTTTCTTTCCATTTTATTTCACCTTCTATGTAATTCATTCGTAAATGTACATACACATGCATATGTAGATGTACGCGAGCTCAACTGTAGTGCACTGAAAATTGTACGGCAGAATAATCCAAAGAACCGAGGTTTTATTACATATGTGACAATATTGTTCAACTGTTATAATAATATATGAAACGTAAATAACATTACCAATTGCAAATGCGCCCGCAATCAGAAATACGACTGATGCACATGTATATCATTGGCAACATTTTTACATGAGTACTTGACTTATTATTTGTTTCATGTATACAGCATGCGCAAGAATTACTATTTTTGCAATTACCTACGTTAACAATTCGTAGTAATTGTATCTACGATCTACGTATATCGAAAGATGAATAATGTTAAAATTGTAACGCTCAAGTTATTGAGATCGTACGCTACTAAATTTGTATCAGAATCGGCAGGTATACGAGGAAAAATAAAGCTAGCGCAAACAGATGATTCTAACATTGATCTTGAGGATGTTAATCAGGAGGACGTAGAGCTGTACGAATCATCCTTTGGTGAAATTGCTGAGTCTTATGTAAACCACAAAAGGTATATGTTTGAAAACATTGAACTACTGCAAAACATTGAAAAGTATAGGTTTACGTGCAAACAGTTTCTTCTATATTTTCCCTATGATTTTCAGAAAAACAGAAAAGACCAGGGAACGATTGAGGCAAAATATTGTTAAAAGCAAATATTTCAATGAAAAAGAGCCAAGATTTCTTACATACGTTGAAAAGGATCAGATAAAGAAATTACACAAGAGCGATCCTGAAGAATGGACAACACAGAGACTCAGCGAAAGTTTTCCAGCCTTACCTGAAACTATAAGAAAACTTTTACGAGCAAACTGGGTTCCAAACTCTGTAGAGTCTATTCTGAAATATGATAGTAGAGTTGTTGAAAATTGGAAGCATTTCAAAACTGGTCAATTACCAGTAAGTCCTAAGTTAAAGGAACATTTAATGAAGTTCAAAGATAGAAAAATTAGTTTAACTGACAGAGAAACTTTGGCTGAGAATTTTGTATGTCGAGAGATAGATCTTCCCAAACCAAAGTCTTCTTTCTTTTCAAATATTATCCACGATAGTATTCAGGAGGAACAGTTAACAAATGGAAAACTTCTTGCTTCCCCAGCAAATAATAATGTAAATAGGGATAATCAGAATTTTAGATTGGGGCAAAAAAAACCTGAGGAATTGGTAAAGAGAAGTAACAATCATTTTCACAGCAGAGAAATTCAAAGAGTTGAAAGGCATAATTCAGAACCGGAAAGATTAGTGTTTCATGAATTTTTAAAAAAAAAGTTGAATCATCTAGATAAAACCACTCCTGCAGAGAGGGAAACATTGTTAGATACTTACAGGGAACATATTAATTGTAACAGTGTGGAAAATTTAGCTAATAATGCATTAGAGAGTACAATGAAAGACCCTATCGTTCAAGAGAAAAGTATTGGTTTCGAAACCAAGCAGGCGCGCAAAAGTGAACTAATAATTGCAAAACCTGAACACAAACCCCAAGTTACAAATGCAGCCTGTACTAAACATGCAAGCCTAGATACCTATGTAAAAGAAAGGAATTTGCATATGGAAGCTAATGTTCATTATTCGAAACCCATAAAAATTCCAAAAAATGTATACAAAAAGGGCATGTCGTATAGGATAAGTGACTGTTATTACGACGATGATGGAAAATTCTTATATAGAGTTCCAGGATTAATCAGCTAATTAATATATCATCATTAGTTTATAATATAAAACATTTTGTATTTCTCATTACCTTTATTGGCAATTGCAAAGGAAGACTATGTATATAAATTTCGAAACTATCTATGATTATTAAAAATAAAGGAAGATGGAAAAAAATGTGACAAATTTGTTTCTAGGATTTTTAAAAAAATACATGTGCATACATTTGTGGAGCGCCATGAAGGAACATGTGAGTAAATTATTATGTTGCATTTGTGTTGTACCACCATGATTGGCCTCAATTTTTGTCGATAGATGTCCTCACTACTAGCCGCAACATATTTTTCGAAGATCTTCGATGTTGCAGATAAATCATTTGTAAAATGGTAAATAATTATAATTGCTAAATGAACCTTCGCTATTTACTCATATAAACCCCCAATTGAACTTACTTCTCCTTTTTTTGTCTACACTAGAATTCATTCACAAATCTTCAACCTACAAACCGGCCAAATTCTTGTGTTATATTGCGGTTATGTTCTCTCGAATAAGTCTCATGCTTTCTGCATAGTCGCAACATAATAATTCAATTTTTCGTAATTGGCACGTTATTCTCTACCTGCTTCGATTTTCATAAGAGAACAATGATACCACAACTAATGACACATGAAAAAAACAAGTTCGCGCGATGTGGTAATAATTGCTCGTTTTGTGAAAGCTTCATCTAAAGAGAGAAAATACAAATTCTGCCAAAAATGACAAGCAATAGTAAAATAAATGCAAGAAAATCATTGAGGAATTAATGAATTGAAAATTATATTCCGCTAAACTTTTCAACCGTGTATTTAGAATTGTGTGAGAACACGCTTGGACAAAAGCATCAAACATTAGATGGTTTATATTTGTATAGTTTCAGAACTTTGCTGTTTGTAGAGCTAGCCTTATTGGTATAACAAGATCTGCCAGATCTAAGAAGAAAGTTTCGAGGGCCGGTTCCGTAACAAGCTGTTACAATGCTTTGGTGCAGCCGCAGATACCCGACATTGCAAACATGCAAGGTTTATCAGTGAGTTTCACTTTAAAATCTATTTCAGAAAATATATATATATATATAAATACAATTAATCATGGTTTGCGCCCTTTAGGTTAGATTATATTCTAATCCTGCTAGGAGACCCAGCTTCTTTTCTCAATTTCTTGAAAACATTAAACAAGAAATGCAAAAAAGTAAAGAGATGAAAGAATCTTTAAAAAAGTTCAGAGAAGAGGCAGAAAAACTTGAACAGTCAGACGCATTGCGCTCTGCCAGACAGAAATTTCAAACGGTCGAATCAGAAGCCACGAAAGGATCTGAGGCCATTAAGGAAAAGTTAGGAACCTTGAAGGAAAAGGTAAGAATTGAAAAATGTTTTGTTGCGTCGCAACTAGTAACAAGAGTTCTGGAATCAATAACAGTGGAACGAAATAAAATGTAGGTACAAGAAGTTCTTGAAGAAGCAAGTAAAACAGAAATAGGTAAGAAAGCTGGTCAGCTGGGTGAAGAAATAACTAAATCTGCAAAAGAAGCAGCTGAAACAATCTCTGAAAAGAGTCAGGCTCTAGGTAAAACGAGTGCGTTTCAGACGATATCGCAAACTGCAGAAGCCGTGCGCGAAGAATTAGATCATCAAGGAATGTATGGTAAGTTGAATAATACTCTCAGGTGTGAGATTATTCTGTGATGTCTGCTTATTGCGATTGCAGGGAGAGTCTATGTACCACCAAAGAAATTAAGAAAACGGAAAGACGTAGTCGAAGTTGTGGACGACAAAGTTGTTCAACCAAACACAGAAGCCACAGGCGTTGAATTACATAAAGATTCGAAATTTTACCAATCATGGCAAAACTTCAAGGTATATATTTTTAAACAGCTATATAAGCTATCTTTTCACTGAGTTACTCATATTTGGTGTAATTATATTTTTTGAAGGATAAAAATCCATATGTGAATAAAGTTTTGGATTGGAAGATTAAATACGAAGAATCCGATAATCCTGTAATTCGTGCTTCCAGAGTGTTGACAGAAAAAGTTACAGATATAGTTGGAGGGCTTTTTCAAAAGACGGATCTCTCAGAAACATTAACAGAAATTTGCAAGCTTGATCCTAGCTTCGATAGGGTACAATTTTTAAAGTACTGCGAGACAGATATTATTCCAAATATTCTGGAAGCTATGGTGAGAGGAAATCTTGAAATCTTAAAAGACTGGTGTCACGAAGCTCCATATAAATTAATTGCAATGCCATTAACGCAGGCAGAAAAATTGGGATACAAATTGGACAATAAGATCTTAGGTATTGTTATCGTCCTGTCTTATCTTTTCCATAAATGTTTCACTTTTGGGTACAGTATATATAATAATTCAATTGCAGATATCAACAATGTTGATTTGATGATGGGGAAAGTAATGGAACAGGGGCCAGTGTTGATGATCAGCTTCCAGTGTCAACAAATCATGTGCGTGAAAGATGCCAAAAATACTGTTGTTGAAGGGGATCCTAACAAAGTAATGCGTGTTAATTACGTGTGGGTATTGTGTCGTGATCCTACAGAACTGAACCCAAAGGCTGCATGGCGTCTACTCGACCTTAGTGCTACCAGTACGGAGCAATTTGTATAGTGTACAGTTTAGGTATGAATTTAGTTCAAGCTTTAAAAAATTAATGTGAATATGTGACTGGAGAATAATTGAGAACTGACGCGTGTTTTCATATAGCATTCAATGTAATTGATATTGCAAGGAACAATCCTAACTAGGTTTTGCAATGTGTACATTAATCCATCGGTGATGGATATTAACTTTTGTGACTTAAAATAGACAACAATGTAGTTGAAACTACATAAATTTTGTAAAATCTACAGAATGTTACGACCTATACATAAAAGTAGAAAATAAAAGTAAGTTATACTATAGATGCATATTGAAACACAAAAGTTTACTATTACCATACTTTTCTAATATGTTGGAATAGTAAAACCACGTCGTATTTATATTAATGAAGTGTATTTTCAAGTACATTACAGTGTACATGTTTTTACTTTTAGATTTATAGTTAACTTAATGTGTCGGAACGATCAGTTAAGTACGAATACAGATTCTTTCAGGTTGTATAATCATATATGTATGTGTTATACTTATGGTCTAATTTGTGAAAGTTTTGGAAATTTTAGTAACACATTGCTGTACATATTTAAATATTGACATTAAAATGTTAAATAATCGAGGTTAAAGAAATTTATATTGAATGTCATATATTTGTTTGCATGCATATTTTCAATTACACCATAAGAGAATGTAAGCATTTTATGATTGAACAAAGGTTGTATATACTTCCAAAATTGATGTTCATATAGAGATACGGTGCATATTTTACTAATACAGCTATTACTTTTTTTTAAACCTGTAATGTGTAAATAAAAACCTTTAAGCCAGAATATGTTTCTGTCGCCAAATTAAAAGGTATTCCATGCTTGCATGAATGGAATAATACATACGTATGTATGTATATAGAAATAAAAAGTCAGAGAAATACAAATATATAAGCAAAAGCACGATACATTTGTGTCGCATCTGTGTTTTCCCTGTCAGATGTTTCTCCTCAATCTTGTAGGGTCGAATTTTAAATATTTTTTGAACATTACAAGTTTCCCTTCTTCTGTAAGTCTCAAGAAACAGAATATTACTTTTTTCGAATACAGGAAACTCATCCGATTGGCCAATTCACGTCGCCCCCGTACAGGAAGCAACAATTTGATTGCTTCGGTACAATTAGTTTATTTTCTTTAATATTGCTTCTACAAATATTTATCAAATTATTCTACGTTGCGTTTCGTTGCACCTTATTTTGAAACGAATCCTGTATGTATATCTATTAAGATTTGATTACACAATCAAGTATTCTACGTAATTGAATGTTGAAAGAAAAGTACAATTTAATATTACATGATTGGTAGCGCTTGAAAATATTTCCGTGCTACATTAGTTACAACTGAAAAAACCAACTGAAAAATGTATTCAAAGATTAAACAATTCGGTATTAACGGTATAAATACATAATTATTGGTATAGTTGAGGCCGCCATTAGTAGGGGGCTCCATGATTTGTGTTTGCCATTTCTAACTGCACCGCAATACCGTAATAGAACAATTTGGATGGTCAATTACAATACTATACAGGCGGGCATACAAATTCTACGAATTTCTAATTTCTACGAGATTTTTAACGATTCGTCTGCATTAAAAAATTGGTTGGGTAGGAATTTTGAATGCATTTACGAAGACATCAGCATAGTTCGGTTCGTTCACTTTCCAGAACACGTAACTCGTTGTTTCTTGAGAAACATGGCTGAATATCGTTTCGGTGGTGTGGTGAAATTGTGTGTACAGAATTATTAAAACGACATCCTGGTCTTAAATACGTTTACGCCTTAGTAAAATGACGTCGATACACTTTGCCGTACATCCATTACCGGGAACAGACGATCAGCTAAATGATAGGTAAGGAAATGTATCCGTTATCGGTTTTCCATTAATATACCTTTTTGGTCGTCTGTCTCCTCTCCGTATTGAAATGATCCGTCCGTTGTTCCTTTCCACATATGCTTGCTCATATCAATTAGCATACGTCCCTTGCACATTTCTCGCAATTTCAAACCCCGAAATACTGATGCAGGCCCATCGGCGAATAACTTAACGATGTTACACGTATCGGTTTAAAGTTAAGAGTTTGTTGTCACATAATTACATTCCTTTTAAATAATACGTATCTACTTATCGTCAGTGCAAAGTCGGATATCGGGCATACGAATTGTGGAGACATTTCGAATTACTATTTCAATTAATCCTTTTATGCATATATATATATATATATATATATATACACACACACACACACATGTGTATCTGCTGTATAACACAAACGTGTATCTGCTGTTAACACACACACACACATATATTCCCCCACGCACGCGCGCGCGTACACACAAAATGCTAATGTGGAAAAGAAAAAAAATTTTCATTTTGTTTCTATCACTCATTTTGTTTGTAGGTTACAAGGATAAACGCTATATTTTTTTTTTATTTGTGACGAACAAATGCTGCCAAGATAATTACAATATGCTATTCCCATCATTGTTATGTTTTATCCTTCTTTTATATAATTTTCTGCAATTTTTTTTTCTTCTGATCCTTTCTGTTACAAACTTGCTATTGTTCTGATCTATCAGGTACTTTTTTTTCTATAAACTGCTTCTGCAAATATATAGTACATATTTAACATCCTCATTAATTATTTCATTAATCTCCTTCTAAATGAGATAAAAATGAGAAAATAAAACATACATTTTACGTAGATTCTTTTTGTGGTTTAATTAAAAGAGATGCAACTGCCCAGTAATAAATAACAACTTGGTATTTGTTGTTGTAATTGTAATAATCTTACCTATAAGTAATAATAATATTGTTCCAGGATTATTAAGTAATTTCATATGTGTATATTTTCTTGTTATGCAATCGAAGGAATGTAATGCAACATACAATACCTTTTTTTTATTTACTTTAGATAAAGTATAACATATGCATGTACATGTATATACATGTTCCAATGATATAATTTAAATGTACAATTGATATATATACGAATGTGTTTTAATTGCTGTTATATTTTTCATACGCAATAATAAACTTTCATTGAAATTTAAGAACATTTTTATAGTTGGTTTTGTTGCGTTTTCTGTGTTGTAAACTTTGTAAATGTCGCAACTTTTGTACAGATTGAAGGAAGTGGCAGAAAAAATCAACAGATATGGATTTGCAACATTACCAGCATTCAGTGGACTAAAGTTTGCAGTAAAGCGTATAGTTGTTGGACCAACGCATATCGCCCTTCTTACAGAAGATCATAAAATTTGTAGAGTTGCATTTACAGTACTGTCAGACAGATTAGATTTGAGCAAAAATGAACCAAATAGGAAGTAAGTTGAATAATTGCGAGGTTAATAAGTATTGTGTGTTTAGCATAATGGAACTCAAATAACACGCTACGTATTAATGTTGCAGCGCGAATAAAAATCATGTCGATAACTCTAATTCAACACCAAATGGCGGTAGTAATAGTGGAAGTGGAAATAGAGCAGGGATGAATAGATCGCGTGCAAGAATTATGCGCGGCAGTTCTACTATCCGTGGTGGTAGCAGTAGCGGAGGGAGCGGTAGCAGTGGCAGGATAGGCCCACCAGGTGTAATTATGGGTGGAGGAAGTGGTAGTAGTTCGCGTCCTATTGCCTCAGTACCTGCTCCGTTCGTGCCAGAAGACCTTGTCACACAGGCTCAAGTGGTGTTGCAAGGAAAAAGTCGCAATCTTATTATTAGAGAACTACAGGTTCGTAGCATTAATGTGTGTTTTTAATTACATTGGAAAAAAGTTTCATCCATTTGACATTGGAATTTATTTTGTAGCGTACAAATTTAGATGTAAACTTAGCAGTAAATAATTTACTGTCACGAGACGACGAAGAGGGCGATGATGCGGAAGATGCAGCTGACACCTACGTACCGGAAGATCTCATTTCATTACTAGATGGTGGATTTAACAACGAACACTCTGTTATAATTGACGCAGATTCTATGTTTTCTGAGGACATGTTTGGATATTCAGGAATGAGAAAGTAATACTCGTTTAATCATTCAGAAATATTTTAGGGGGCGGGATGGATCCTTTATAGATTATATGCATTTTAGCCGGGGCAGTTCTTCTCGCAGGATAGGCAACGATAGAGAAGGTGAACGTACATCTGAACGCGACAGAGAACGAGATAGCTTTAGTAGGTGGAGAGATCGTCAGTATTGCGGACCACGACGTTGGTTAGAAACGGCACTTAAAGATTCTTGGGACAAGGAGTCTGGTAAAATCCATTTCAACAATTCATTTGGAAATATTTTGAAATCATAATTGCTCATCGGTCTCTTAAATGATTGAACAATTTTTTAGATAACAAGAAGAAAGAACTTGCTTCTCAAAGTCCATTATGGATATCAGAGGAACTTGAATGGTGGCATGAACGTAGCAACGATCCTGCTCCTCGTTTTACACAAATTGCTTCACTTTATAGTGAACTAATTGCCGTTTCGGCTGGGGGGCAATTATATCAGTGGAAATGGTCAGATCCAGAACCATACAGACACCCAGAGGTAATTGTTGTTATTAAATCTAAAACCGAAAGATTTACTTAAACGCTATAACGTTAATAACATGTAATAATATTTTAGAATCAAAATATACATCACCCGAAAGGTTCGTGGTTGGCGATAACAACAGAAAAAATCGTTAATATATCCGCAACAGCGATTCGATGTTCCGTGAGTACCGAAAGTGGCAAAGTAGCGACTTGGCTTGATGAACTTGTAGGTCAGATTGCTTCTCGTCTCGAACATCCAGCTCAAACTTTTACTGAATTTACACTGGACAAAATAGTATCACTTCATACTTGTGCTTTATACACTGTTGCCAAACTCGAAAGTGGTGCATTATATTGGTGGTAAGATTAAGTACCCATACTCCGTTGAATAGTGTTTACTGTACATGGACAATGATCATTTCAATTCTCGTTATTTTGTTTTACAGGGGTGTGTTGCCTTTTGCACAACGTAAGAAGTTATGGGAGAAATATAAGGCAAAGGCGCGCAAGCTTAGATCATCCACAGCATCGTCAAATGATATTAGTTATGGAGCACACGTTTGTATGAAAAATAGTCCGATATATCATCCAGGAGCAATAGGTAATCTGTTAAATATAAATTGCTATACATCTGCAACTAATATTAATAACGCTACTTTGTAAAATGCTTAATCGGTGTATTTTATTTAGGATTTACAATTGCCAATGGTGTTCCAAAAGTAGGACAATTATTAGGAGCTGCTTGGAATTTAGATGCAACTTACAAATTTAAGATATTACCGGCTGGGACTCATTTACCCAATACAAATGCAGAAAAACACGAAATGAACGGAAACAATGGCACCGGAACTATTAATAAGACAAATCATAAAGAAACTGCTGATCGACTCGACATGCCACCACCACCGTCACCAGCATCGAGCACATGTAGCGATACTGGTAGCATAACTACGAGCCACAGTGAGTTCACTTGTTGACGTTCATTTTCTTTTTCGATCTACGATACATGAAAATCGACACACTTAATCAATTTCTAGAGAGACAGAAGCGAGCCGCACCTCGAAATGAAGGCGAAACGGAGCGAAAAGATGAGGAAGAATGGCAATTGAAGGATGTTGTTTTTGTAGAAGATGTTAAAACTGCGCCCATCGGTATGTTATAGGCAGTGACAAATTTCGCAGAACATCGCTGATTCGTAATCGATATCGATACATTCGTAACTTTGTTTGCAGGAAAAGTTATAAAAGTTGACGGTTGTTATGTTGCTGTAAAATTCTTCTCGAAAGATTCGAAAGAAAAGGAGACTAAGGAAAAGGACTTCAGTACATCAGATTTTAAAGATTTAACAACCGAGGAGTTAATAAAATTGCTAGCCGATTGTAGATTGTTAAGGAAGGATGAGATACAGGTAGATTCAATATCGAGCCACGTCTCGAACTTTTTTTTTTTATGTCTTTCGTAACCGGAATAATTGTGCTAAATAATCGAAACAATTATTTAGGTAATAAAATCGTCTATGATCGCACGAGCTCCAGATTGCTTCCAACGAACTCCTAGAAGAGTAAATATTGTTGAAGGATCCAGCGATAATATTTTAACCATTGCTACTGACGGCCAAGGTAATGCCTCAAGAAACACTCTGCGCTCATGATACTTTTGAGATACAGTTTTAAGCATATTTCGATGATTGTTTAATTGCAGGAATTCATGCAATAGTCAAAACGGGAAACAAATTGAGTTATGTGGTTTACAATCTAAGCACTGGAAGATACGTCCAAGATTGCTATATTCCATCGGATGTATCGTCATTTTTAGGTCAACAGCCACAAAATATCAGTCTTACAAACGCAGGAGAGGTGCGTTTCTAGAACCTTCTTTAGAGAAGGATGTAATATGTCTATCTCGAAGAAAATGTTAATTTTTTAAAACTTTGTAATGATTCTTTTTAGAACATTGAATGCTCTATGATACTTAGAGATGGAAATAGTACGATCTATCCGTTAGCAAAAGATTGTGCCGATGCTATCCGCGATCCAAATGGGTTAGATTTAGTTCCGGTTCTCTGCATTGGTACATCCACTATTCCAATACCAAGTTGCTCGAATTCAACCAATATGAAAAACCAAGTTGCGGTTATTGCATTAGCATTTGATAATCCTTTGCTTATGCCACGTATACTGAGATGTGACTATGAGAGTGTTAAACAAGTATTTTGCAATTTAGAACAAGATCACAGTAAGTATTTCGAGTACGATATTTGGGAGGATATCGTCGTTTATGTATAAGTTTCGACGTGGTTATATCTGAATGTTTTTTCTAGAAAATAATGCAGCACAGATCCAAGCACTGCTAACGGAACGTTGTGACGGTAATCGAAATATTTTGCATGCTTGTATTAATATGTGCTCCCCAACTTCAAACAAGGAAAATGATCAAGGTATTCAATCCTTTGAACTTTTTATTTCTTCTAATATCGATTATAGTTTGAAAAATTAACGAACGATTTGTTTCGTATGGTTCTGCTTTCAAACAGGTATCGAACGTGAATTAGTTTCAAACACGGTCGATGGCCCGTCCGCGCCTATTGAAGAACCAATTCCCACGTTGAGTTGGCCGCCAGAAGCGTTTGATAATACCTCGGGGGAAGAAGATAGCTTACTTAGCATCGGCACTGCGAGTATATCAATGATGAATAAATCAGGTAAAAGTGTAT
Organism: Nomada lathburiana; assembly: GCA_963667235.1. Classification (NCBI taxonomy): domain Eukaryota; kingdom Metazoa; phylum Arthropoda; class Insecta; order Hymenoptera; family Apidae; genus Nomada; species Nomada lathburiana. The sequence goes on from OY763906.1 coordinate 12,845,461, forward strand.
TGAACGCCTTTCTATTATTTACTCTACCCGTCTTTACACACTCTGTTACATGTTGCTAAATAAATATTTTCTTGCTTACTTTTAGGCGTCGGAGTAACTTCAAATAATACATACATTATCGACTCTGTTGAGAGAAGAAACAATGCATTACTTATATTAAAATACATGTGTGAAAGCAGCGTGCTAACTCCTCATCTCAAAGAGCTACTCACAGCGAAGTAATGATTTTAATCAAATCACATTCTACTAAACTTGATACATAACATGCGCTGGATAAATAAAATGTTTCAATGTATATTTTATTAGGGATATACAGGGCCAGACACCATTGATGCTTGCTGTGTCGGTTCGGGCATACCATGGAGCTTTAATTTTATTAGACACCATTCAAAGAGTCGGGAGAGATCAAAAGGAATGTTCAACTATGATACTTCCTGCAGATGCTAGTCCAGACTTGTCGCCATTATTCGTCACTTGTTGCAACGATACTTGCAGTTTTACCTGGACTGGGACCCAACATATTAATCAAGATATTTTTGAATGCAAGACTTGTGGATTAACCGAATCTTTATGCTGCTGCACAGAATGTGCACGTGTATGTCACAGAGGACACGATTGTAGAATAAAAATAACTTCTCCTACGGCGTACTGCGATTGTTGGGAGAAGTGTAAATGTCGCGCACTCATCGCGGGTCATCAAACTGCTCGTTATGAACTTCTTTGCCGTCTCGTAGTAAATACCGATCTTGTCACAAAGATAAATTCACGGTAAATAATTGCACAATTTTTTTTTTCTCATTGGAATAGTAACTGCGCGAGGGGAAAAAATGCAATTGAATTATCCACTATTTAATTTTACAGAGGAGAGAGCATTTTGCTTTTCCTGGTTCAGACTGTAGGAAGACAGATAGTAGAACAAAGGCAATGCCGTTCGGCACTTCGACAACGATCTGCATCCGCAAGTCGTAAAGGACTTTCATCCGATGGTAAAATCATTCACTGGAATCATCAAATGACGATCAGTAACAAATTAATCAAGAACTTGCTTGAATTCGTAAATAGGTTTGGATGCTGATGCGGTAGATATGCCTGATCACGATTTAGAACCTCCCCGCTTTAATCGGAAAGCCCTAGAAAGATTATTGAATGACTGGCCGGCGGTTCAGTGTACTATTATGTCAGGCGTTTGTGTAAATGGTAATGATCAATTATTCGGAGATCAAGGACAAGTGTGCCGACAAAGTGGCACTGCATTGCTTGACAAATTTACTCACTCCTTGTTAGTTAAGTGTAGCGCAGAGGTATGAGTACATTATATGCAATATATGAATGCTTTTATGTATTCTCCATTTCATTTCACATCATTTTTCTTCATTTTACTTCATTATATTTCATTTTAATTTGGTTATGCTTTCAATGTACAAGAGAAATTGGATAATATGTTTTTGTAGATGCTGGATACGCTTCTTTCGACACTGATACGAGAGTTACAAAACGATACGGTGCCTGGGCGACAGGAGGAAGCGAATAATGTAGCACGGAGGTTTGTTCGATCTGTGGCTCGTATATTTGTAATTTTTACCACAGAAATGGCACCGAATACGACAAAACGCAGGAGGTATGAATAAAATCGTATCGACAGAAAGTTTCTTGTACCCTTCTATATATTTATACATAATAATGAAAAAAACATAAAAAAAATGTTTAGTGCCAGCCAAGCGTCACAACCCTTGATGAAATGTCGCAAAGTTTTTCAAGCTCTAATTAAATTGGCTATCGAAGAATTGTGCGAGACCGCTGATTCGTTGATAGCGCCGGTTCGATTAGGCGTTGCTCGACCTACAACACCATTTACATTAACCAGCTCTGCCATAGAAGTAATCAACGGTTCGGAAGAATTATTCTCCATAGAACCATTAATACCTCACAGCGGTGTTACTTCCCAAACTTTGGACCCAACTTTACAAACTCAGCAGGGGAACAACAATATAACAATCGCCAGAGACGTTTCTGCCATGGACGAAACCGAGGGTGGCGAAGGTACGTTTGATAAATGAATGTGTATTATATAATTAGAAAGTGCATCGATTAGTGATATTTGTACGTAAATAGAAGTCCCCATGGACGTGGATGGCGATATAAGCGAGCACGAAGAATCGGGAGTTTCCGGAACCGTGGCTGGTCAGCCGCTAGGCGAAGTTGATAGCAATGGTGGAGGCGTAGGTGAAGAACAGGCAGGAGACGGCGAATCCGATACAGAACTTGATCTCTTGGCGGAAGCAGAAACCGAGTCCGATTCCGATGACAATCACAGTAATCAAGATGCAGCCTCCGCCCAACGCAGCGTGCAAACCGGTGCCACAGCTGGATCGGATGGCGGAATGGGGTCTATATTGTTGTTCCCAGAAGATGAATCTGGAGAATCAAGCCAACAGGAGGATGATGAAAGCGAAGCAGGAGAAACTGATGAACAGGATAACGAAGATTTTCAGATTACAGACGAACAGTTGGAACGGCGAAGGTAAAATTGCTTCTCTTCTAAGTAATTTCACTGCACGTATACGTGACACGTATTAATCTGACGATACACTTTTACAGTGGCTCGTCTGCTTACTTGCATCGCAATAATCTCGCTCCCCTGTCTATGCAATGGGCTATACGTAATCGAGAATCAAGTATGCGTACAACGGGATTACGGGTCGCAGGTGGCAGTAGTCTAGTTTTTGTTGACTCTTCCTTGAGACGCACTACTGCTACGTCTGCGGTTGCAGCCGCACAGGAACCCATAATCATGAGTACCACAACCAGTTGCTTGGCACGTGCATTTGGAATTGTTATAAGACAAATAGCTGATCTTTTAGTTATGATGCAAGATTATAAAACGCTAGCACCCTCTTTGCCACGATTGATGGAAATCACATATCAAGACGCACTAAACCTGCAGGTAGAATGTTTAACAATATGTTCTTTGCGATGCGATGCGACACGACGCGACATAAATTTATTTAATAATGTCATTCGGAAATAATTACAGATGTATCTTGAGGGACATTTAAAACCCACATGGGATTGGCTTTTGACGGTAATGGATGCCACAGAGGCACAACTTAGATTCGGAGTATCTTTGACACGTAGTGCGGACCCCGCGCATCCAGAACATCCACTGAACAATGCTCCATCGTTGTCTGGTGGCAATTTCTCCGGACTGTTGAACACAGCAGCTCTGTCGTTGACGTTGCAATCTAACACAGGTCGGAATCAACGCGGTGGTATCGCTACGAGCTCCAATATCTCCACTCCACAAGCTTCTACAAGACTCACCGTTGGTTTCGCCGGTGTTGGAGAACCTTCAAGAAATAGTAGAGAGCGCGAAGGTAGTTATTATTTCAATGGTGTTCTATTTACGGTTTTAATACATGCAAATGTGCAAATAGATTTCGATCGTATTCTTAGAAATTGTATAGCTAAATCGATCGGTTACATTTCAGGAGGCGAAATTAGCTTAGCCAGGCGTGAATTTTTGACCTATTGCCTATCCTTGATGCGTGCTCACAATGCCGAGCACCGGGACAGCTTGCCGGTGTTAGACGTTTCTGCCCTGAGACATGTAGCTTACGTTTTCGACGCGCTGGTATATTACATGCGTTCATTGTCGGAACCACTGTCGTCTCGAGGAGAGGCGCAAAAAGAATCGTCAAACTATTCGGGTTGGAACGATCAGGTTTGTATTAACATTGGGTTGTTCGTCGACATTTCCTATAGCATGGGCTGCTGCTACATCGATATTTCATTCACAGGACGAAAACGATAACGACGAAGCAGAAGAATATAGTTCTCCAGTTCCTACCGCGCTAGAGACAGACTCCGTCGATTATCCTGACATACTTCAAACACCTATTTCTGGAACAGGAAATAACGCCAACAATGTACCAAAGGGAAGAAAGCATCCCTTCTTGCAAAGATCAGATTCCACCTTGTGCCTTGGTTGTCCTCCCCTTGACCCGTTCGACACTGTAATGAGCGAAGCTTTGCCATTAGCCGATCAACCGCATTTATTGCAACCCCATTCAAGACGGGAAGATCTTTTTGGTATTCCAAGGCAACCAACCACAACAGCAGACCCCAATCAGAATTCGTTAGAGGGATTGCCCACGAGACTTAGCTTGTCGTCCCGAAATGCGGATGGACAGACTACGCCGGCACCGTCGTTCAGCCACATTATCCAGAGGTCTCCTGCCTTTGCATCGTCAGATGCTAGACGTAGTTCTGTAACAGTTGGTGATTCGCCATCTGCAAAGCACACGGTAATGTTTCACAAGCTTTTTCATTCGCGAGACTCATCTTTGTTTTCTTATTTTCATTCAAATTTCCATTCAAATTTCCATCCTAATTTTCATACGTACATCATAAATGATATCCTACTATCCCTATCTATGACAATGACAGGTAGATTTCTTTGCATTTCCCAGTAGTCTTACTAAATCTTCTGTCTACCAGCACGTGCGTTCAAAAATATAATCCGATGACCATCTTTTTTCCATATTGTAGGAAAAGGCAAAAACATTTAATCATACGAACGATAATCATACACTTGCCGCCGAACAAATCGACCGGGCCCCAATTATAGTTTCTACTAATAATCAAAATGATCAAACGGCTGGTAGTACCAAAACTAACAAGGACACGTGTAAAACAAATAGAAGCGTTATCGTTAGAGCTGGAACTGTTTCGGTATATATATAATGTATTAAGTTCTTTAATAGACTCAGTACTGAAACCAAACAAAATGGTTAGACCACTGTAGAAATCTGCAAAATAGCACAAGCTCTTTACGAATGCATCGGGTAAAAGTAACTTTCTAATAACTAATTTAAATTGAAAGGAATCGGGTTCGAATAAAGCTGGAGCATCGGAAATGGGGGTAGCATCAAACGAGACACAAAATACAACAGAGGAAATGGACACAGCGAATACGAGCCAGGAAACATCTACAGCACACGAGACTGTGGACAAAAATCCAGTTTCGTCTATTGGAACAAATATATCTCATAACATTTTGCTCGGCCGTTGGAGATTATCTCTTGACCTGTTTGGTCGAGTTTTCATGGAAGATGTTGGATTAGAATCTGGTTCCGTTGTATCTGAATTAGGAGGCTTCCCTGTAAAAGAAGCGAAGTTCCGTAGAGAAATGGAGAAGCTTCGGAATGCACAACAAAGAGATATTAATCTTTTCAAAGTAATAAATAAATTTTATGTTTTCGAGCATTTAAATGAATGAAATGTATATTTTGTGTAACACAAATATGCTTTCTTCTTCTCCTTCTTCAAGGTTGAACGAGATAGAACACAGCTATTGGTGCAAACGATGAAGGAGCTGAACACGCATTATAATTTATATAATAGGCGTGCCTCTAATACACCGCCGTTAACCGTGCATCGAGTTAAAGTGACTTTCAAGGATGAACCTGGTGAAGGCACCGGTGTTACCAGAAGTTTTTACACTGCGATTGCAGAGGTCCGTAATATCGCAAATGTCTTTCCTGACTTTTTAACTGGCCTATCACAATTAATAAAATAACGCAAATACCTATTTTCTACAGGCATTACTTGCGAATGAAAAGTTGCCCAATTTGGAAGCAGCGCAAGTGGGATCCAAGTATACGCAATATAATGTATTGCAGAAACTAAAAAGCAGAGATCGTGAACGCGACATGAGACGTCAAGTAAATACAATCGTTATAGGGACAAACAGATGATGGTCTTTTTGCTCTCCGTGTTTGTTCTTCATTTTACAGCTTACATTATTTCAGAATCCTCGATCTTCTGGAAAATGTCGAGAGACGCGTCGAGCATTATCTTTTGAGGCTCGTGTATTTCATCCATCCAATTCTGTGGAAGGAAATAGTAATTCAGGGGCTGGTAGTTCATCCTCGAATTCACATCCGTTACCCGTTAGTCACCCAAATAATGATCACTTGACAATGCATCAACAACAACTCGGGGACAGGCTATATCCAAAAGTAATGAGGAAAAATGATAATTGACGGGAAATTGCAATTTACTTATAAATCCAATGGTTTGATCGACGACCCTGGTATCGTAACGTTATTGTTACTTTCTACAGGTTTATGCACTGCAACCTGCATTAGCTGCTAAGATAACTGGAATGCTGTTAGAACTGTCGCCTGCACAGCTGTTGATGTTACTAGCTTCGGAAGACGCTCTGCGGCAAAAAGTGGAGGAAGCATTTGAATTAATACGTAGTCATAGTCAGGAATCGACAAGGGAGGCGTTGCTTGAACTCGATGTATTCAGTTTAATCGCACGCTGCGGCGCAAACAAGAAAAAAATCGAAAACAGCATTTTGGACGACACGGAAGATAATGCTCCTCTTTTCTACTCTCCGGGAAAAAGAGGATTTTATACTCCGCGACAGGGAAGGGCCAGCTACGAACGACTGAATGCATTCAGAAATGTGGGCAGGTTGGTAACAATATGGAATTAATGCTTAATCGAAGTAGCTGAATAACAGTCCTATAATTTAACTTCTTTTTCGTTTCTCTTTTTTTTATTATCAGACTTATAGGGTTGTGTCTTCTGCAAAATGAATTGTGTTCTATATTTTTGAATCGTCACGTAATAAAGTATATCCTTGGAAGGTCAATCCGTTTCCATGATCTTGCATTTTACGATCCTGTAATTTATGAAAGCCTAAGACAACTCGTTATCGATTCTGAAACCAAGGATAGCAACAGTTTATTCTCTGCTCTTGACCTTACGTTCAGGTAAGCATGTAGAAAATATATCGCGCATCTGTTCTCAATACCTTACTTATTTCGTCTCTTACGATATTACACTTGTTCGTTTCAGTATTGATTTGTGTCCCGAAGAAGGAGGTGGATCAATTGAACTGATCCCTAACGGCCGTGATACAGAAGTAACAGCAAGCAACGTTTATGATTATGTACGGAAATATGCGGAAGTGCGTATGATTAAAGTACAAGAAAAAGCTTTGCACGCTATGAGGGAAGGGGTATTCGACGTACTACCAGAAGGTGCACTTGACGGCTTAACGTCCGAAGATTTGAGACTTCTTTTAAACGGAGTTGGCGACATTAACGTTTCTGCTTTGATATCGTATACATCATTCAATGATGAATCAGGAGAACCAGCCGATAGGTTACCGAAATTTAAGCGATGGTTGTGGTCTATCGTCGAGAAAATGTCCCATTCGGAACGACAAGACTTGGTAGGGAATAATCACTAACTAACGTACATATTATTTTTACCAGAACTATTTTATACAAATTATCATAACTTATGGACGATGGATTTATTTGATTTTTCTCTTCGTGTTTCATAGGTGTACTTCTGGACGGGATCTCCAGCATTACCGGCGAGCGAAGATGGCTTTCAACCGATGCCGAGTGTGACATTGCGACCAGCGGATGATCACCTACCAACTGCAAATACATGTATTTCCCGACTATATGTTCCATTGTACAGCTCCCGTCACGTATTAAGACATAAACTACTATTTGCTATTAAGACAAAGAACTTCGGATTTGTATGAATATATAGACTCTATATATAAATAAATAAATATATACATATATGCATATATATCTATGTATGTATGTATATATGTACATTTATATATATATATATAGCTATATATGTATATATATATATATATATAAAATTGTATGTGTACATAAGGAATATATAATACGACGGTATTATATATACATTATGTATATTATATACATTATGTGACCATGTTTGTGCGCAATAGCCCTAAAAAGAAGTCACATTATTGATAATGATATAAGAAAAAAAGTTGTACGTTGTTATTTTTTTTCCTTCCTAGAAAAAAATTTATAACATTTATAAATTTGTAAGGTGTAATTATAAATTCTGATTTCTTTTAGTGAAAAAATGGTTTTATCGTGATAAGATTTTATATTAAAGTGTCATCCTTAGTCTTTATAGCGATCGAATAAATATTCTCAAAAGTGTTAAGAAACATAAAGATCGACCAATAAGCAACATCCCTTATCATCGGAAAGTACAATTGAAACTTTTCCTGTTACTGTTAATTTATTTGATATTGCATTAATAGCATGTTCTTGATTTTTATTAGGAATCTTAACAGGCCGCTGTTACAATTAAAAATTTTGTTTATTAGGCATGTTGAAGATGTAACATAAAATGTTGACAGAAAATTGTAGATTTTTGTTTAATGCACACCAGTAGTAATAACTGTTTTCCTGGACATCAGCACGTTGTTGATTATGATACATATCACTTTAGAAATCAGACTACAACACGAGTACATGTTACAAAATATGAAACTTGATATTTAATAATAATGCAAATTACATAGTTTCACATAAAAAAAAACTGCTTCGGTGAGAATGAAAATGATAACGATGATGACAATGATAATAAAATATCAACATAAAATCACATGTAATCTAAAAGATACAAATGTCCTCTGTACATTAAATCCTTACATTGAATTAGCAATTTTGTAATTAAGTTTGTATGGATGAGAATGGCCAAATGCGAAGGTAATAAGGAAAGATAATCTAGGAATGTCTAGCTGCCTATTTCACATTGTTATATACTTTCTTTTAACATGTTGAAAACCTTGAATCTATTGTAAAACAATTTCAACTTCATTACTTATGCTGCTTAGTCTTGGCATGCACTCATATATGTATATCTTTGTTTCTGTCTAGGATCATAACAATACATACTTTCAAAATGATTATCATTTTGAAATGAAATCGAATTTACAGATTTAAATTATTATTTATATTTCCTAAACAGTAAACTGAAATAGTAAAAAATAATCTATTATCTTTAATTTACTTAGAAAAAAAAGTGCTAACGCTAATATGTATAATATAATAAATCTCATTGTTTATAAATTTCTAAAAATCGTAAAGTTATATACAATAATTATATTATCCATTATGTACTTGACAAAGTATTAATAGAAACTTATGTACAATGGTTACCTATTGACCACTTCCTGAACTGTTTTGGGGTAATTTTGCCGCTGATTGGCTCAATTGAGCTAATGTTTCTGGAGTCGCGTGTGCTTTTAGGATAGAATTTTCAGCTTCCAATTGATTAATACGATCCATAAGCTCTGCTATTTTTTCCTTGAGTACTTCTACTTCTTCTCGTACAGCAAACATCAAATGACTTTTAACAAGGTCCTACAAAAAGATGATCTATTAATTTATACATCGTTGTTCCCTACCTATCCAATTATTTCCCCCAGTTATTTATAGTAGAGTGTGCTTACCATGGCTTGCTCAATCTTATTATCAATTGCTACAGCGCTAGTCCCCGACATACTGCAATAAAAATTATATGGCAAAATTTATTTACAGAATACGTAGCATGTTGCTGTAGCAATTAAATTTGCATTCTTGTTAAACACTATTTGGCGTGTCTAAAAGGAGAAATTTGGATTAACTATTCTTTTAGTTAGAGACGTATCGTGGGTAGTAGATACCAGAGCCAAGGTCCTTAATATTTTATGCAAATTGAATTTCAGTAAATCGATTGATTAAGCTCTCTACCTTTCATTATCTTCCAGGGTATGATGTTCATCGCTGCCTTGAGTAACTTCGGTTAGCGATTCCAACAGCGTCGTATCAGCTGACTGAGCAGTGGATCCAGCTACAATGCCTGAAATGGAGTCCTGCTCCGGATCTGGTTGGTGAAAGGTGATATTACCCTGTTGCATACCACCTACAACATTTTGGCAGCTACCTGATACTTGTGCTATTTGCACTTGAGGACTGCTACCAGTAGCCGGAGGTTGCAATTGAGACGGTGCTATGACTTGGGACTGCACCGGCGCACCAGGAGCATGGATAGTTGAAGAAGTTTGCTGTGCACCTGTTTGAGGAACTTTATGGATATTCTGGATGCCTTGCATTCCTTGTATGGCAGTCAACGGCTCGGATATTTGAGTCATTTGTTTTTGAGTTTGTAGCGGTTGTGGAGGCTGCTGCTGTTGTTGCTGCTGCTGCTGCTGTTGTTGTTGTTGTTGTTGCTGCTGCTGCTGTTGTTGCGGTTGCTGCTGCTGAGTCGAGGGATGCTGTTGCTGTTGTGTGACCAGAATGTTAGGAGCCTGAGATGTTGGCACAGGCGTTTGCTGTACAGACGATGGGCAAACGTTTTGGACCGACAACGGTTGATTCTGTGTGCTCACTGTCACGTACGTATCTTCTTTCGAATGGGGTATATTTTGTTGGGGTGTCACGTTGCTGCTACCAGTCTGTGTTATAATAGGAATAGAACCTTGGGGCATACTTTGGGGTTGCGTTAAATTACTTGGATGGGTAGGTTGCAAATTGGATGGTAACGTGGAACCTTGTCCACCTTGTTGTTGCTGCTGGGATGTCAGCTGTTGAGCGGACGATTGAAAATATTGAGGAATTTGAGATGGTGCCTGTACTTTAGTTTGCGTCTGAACTTGTGTCGGATTATGCTGGGCATTAGGAGGAATGGAATTGCTTATTGCATAATTAGCACTCGAAACTGGCGTAGAATTGCTGGGTACAACGATTGATGAATGCACATCTGGATGCGAAGGTACTGGTCCGTTAGTATCGATGCCCATAGATTTATCCTCTGATACAACAGATTGTTTAGGTGCGTCCGGTATTACGATTCCACTGTCCGTCACCCCGTACGATATGCATACCTCGTTTGGATCAGACACCTTTGGTGTACCGATTGCGGTAGGTTGATTGACCGATGTATGATCCAAATAATCCATGCAAGTCCATCTGCCCCTTTTAAAAGGCTCGGTACTTTCAATTTTAACCACTTTGAATCTTTCGTTTCTGCCGTGCGAATGTACCTCGCGCAGGTCTGCATCTTGTTTGGCATTACTTGAAAGTAAATTAATAATATTGTTGTCGGTAACAGACGTAATGTCCAACGTATTGATATTGCTGTCATTTACTGAGTTGCTGACATTAATCCCTTCGGAGGGCACAATTGCTAAACCATACTGAGAACTTGTGGGAATCACCGGGGCGGTACTGAGGGCAGCATTACTGGTATTAAAGAATACATCCTCCTTGGAGAAGGTGTCTTCCGAATAGCTAGGCGTTTCAATGTCGATATCGGTGATACGCGAGTGTTCAACCGAATTGTCCTCGGTATGGGATTCATCCAGATCGTCGTTCGAATCCTCGCCGGCGTCATTGCTCATACGAGAACCGACGGTAACGCTTGTAATCTGGAAAGAGGATGTCTTTTTCCGACACTGGTTACTGGTCGTCACGTTGCTCGAAGGGGTCAAACTAACCGGCTGGTATAGTTTCTCTGGCTCTCCTAACCGAATCGTCTCGGTGGTCGTACGGTGCACTGGATTAGATGTTTTTCTACTACCATCCGATAGTTTATGTGATTTTCTGTGTACATTATCTGCCATTATTATAGGAACTTAACATTCGAGAGCCACGATCTTTGCATTCGTTGTTCTCTGGCATGTTAAAACCGACATCGCTCTTAGCCGGGCCCTTTCGGCTTCGAACTGTTCCTTCCTATAACGAACTTCACGGTTTCTCTTCAAACGAACCGATTATTACACTTTATAATAATTTCGATGAAATTCATAATCTCATCTTGCGGAGGTGTTGACAGTTCACCATTTCATCAATTTTACGGGGCAGAAGTGCATTCGCTCGAGCACCGTCCACTCGACACGAATATCCAAACTTCACGAATGCGAAATTGTCTTTTCCTTCTTCACACCCGATCACGCTGCATTTAATCGCACGCGTTTACATATTACTATCTCGCGATCCGATTTCTCATTATTCATATCCTTTCAACTCTATTATACTAAGTAAGCAGTTTAAAAATGGCTGCCAATTCACTCGCGGAATTGCCACGAATTATATCTAGAGCATCTGTGTGTGACTTCACAACTAAAAATCTATTTTCATCCGAGATGTAGGTGCATCACGAATCACAAGAAAGAAGCATACATTCACCCTTATCCATGTGAATACGCCGACAAAAGTGTCCGAAGCAATTGCTGTTCATATTGCGATGCTTATACTTAATCATTTCTCCTTCCTGCACGATACAAACGACCCTATAATTTAACAACTCTTTCGTTATCCTATTTATTTCTATATTTCTCGCGATTTGTTGCTGTGTTAGGAAAATTGTAAACAACATTTCACGAGAGTCTCAAACACTTTAAATTAAAGGAAAGGGTAATTACTCGCGATAGTATAAATATTTACAATTTATCCAGTTTATTACATCGTACTTTATTGCTTTGTCTATAGAAAATAGGAAATAGAAAATAGAAAATAGAAAATAGAAAATAGAAAATAGAAAATAGAAAATAGAAAATAGAAAATAGAAAATGGAGAATAGAAAATAGGAAATAGAGAATTGAAAATAGAAAATAGAAAATAGAAAAGGGAAAATGGAAAATAATCGATACATTTTACTTTCAGCATAATAATCTTTTCCACTATTCGCATTACCCGCCTTTCGATATCGATGTTGTCATGTATAAAGTATACGACTATTACTCCACATGAAATACAACCTTTAGTTTCTTGAAGAAGATATTTGAAAGAAACGAGAGAATCAAGTGTGCTACTAACAAGTTTAATGGTATGCCTGTATCCTGGAGATGATTGAAATTTATCTTGTTTTTTAAATTGTTATAGGAAATTTGAGAAAAGATCGATGATTTAACTAATCAATGAAACTTATTTAAAACGTAAATTCTTAACGCTTATGACAAACTTGTACAATTCTTAAAAGGTGAGAAAAAAACAACCATGCTGAATGCATTAAAAACATGCCTGAAAAATAATGTCAAAAAACAAAATAAAATTATACAATTGAATAAAATGGAGAACAAGAATCCAGTTCTAAAAACTCTACCAGGTATAGAAAATAATTACTGAAAAACTTAACCAAGCTCTGGACATATTTCTAGAAACATCATTTACAAAACATGTTTAGTTTTTCAGTATCCTATAAATAATGAAAGAGATCATAGGGTATACGTTTGGGGGATGGCAGAGCATGGCGCTCTTGGAACTTTGAAATCCACTGTGCACGAGAAAGGTATCGGGTATATTCCAAGGCCTAAAAGATTAGTCTTTGGGGAAAGGCATGACGTTACGAACGTAACGTGCGGTTACGGATTTAGTGTTTTTGCTGTAACCTCTAATGACAAAAACATTCTGTACGGGAGTGGAATAAACACAGATTCTCAGCTTGGTAATGAAAGAGCTATTCTTTGTTTATCTAATCGTTCTGTATTCAATTGTTCTTCTATTGCGTATGAAAATTTCTTAATTCATAATTTATTTACAGGTTTCAATGAAAAAGACAAGAAATTTCCAAATGGCCTGGTAATCGAGCCCAGACCTATACGTTTGCCGATTAAAGATTCCTCCAGCAAAGTTATAGATATTGCAGCTGGAAGGGCGCATCTGTTGGTATTAACAAACGAGGGTTTATATACACTGGGGAACAATGCATATGGACAATGCGGCAGACCTATAATAACAAATGAAAGTTATGACAAAAGCAGAGTTATTCATCATATAGCTGACATCAAAGGCAAAAAGATTAAGGCTGTAACAGCTGGCCAGGATCATAGGTATGGAATATTATAACAGGTGGCAAATACTTAACTGCAAGGTTTGAAGATCCTTCCTTATTGCTATATGGTAGCATACTCTTGACAGAATCTGGCGAGGTGTATACATTTGGCTGGGGTGCAGATGGACAAACTGGATTAGCGCATTACAGAAACGAACATAGACCAAGCTTGGTTAAAGGGGACTTGGCTGGCCAGCATATCATAAAAGTTGCATGCGTCGCAGACTGTGTATTAGCACTCAGCGGTATCTGCAATATTCATGTATTAATACCATAATAAATTGCCAAATGTATTTTGGATTAAAATAGATAGCAATTGGACGTTACACGATTGATGGGATTTCTGGTTATAGATAAAGGAAAAGTATTTGGCTGGGGAAACTCTGAATACGGACAGTTACTTGTACGTGGAGAAAATCAACAAGTAAATATAGCCACAGAAATAAGTGCATTGAAGCAATTTGGACATATCATAGATATTGCCTCTGGTGGTTGCTTCTGTATGGTATTAAACAGTAAGTTTATCCAATGGCCTTGTTCATTTTATATTGTACATTGTAATAATTTCAATACATATGTCTATCAGACACGGGCGACGTTTATGTATGGGGATATGGAATTCTTGGTTTTGGTCCTGAAGTTAAGAAAGTTTTACAACCAACCCAAATACCGTCGGTACTTTTTGGAAAAAATGCGTATAATAAAAATACAAAAGTAAGTTCAACTCATGTTGAGGAAAAGAAAACATAAATTGGATATTTAGAAATATGGATTATTTCTTTCTTCTTTTCATACGTAGGTAACAAGAATATTTTGCGGCGCGAGTCATCTTGCAGCTTTGACCAATACAGGTGACTTATACATGTGGGGATGTAACAAATTTGGCTCTCTAGGACTTGGAAATTCTAAGGACCAGTTCTTTCCATTGAAGGTAGTATACATACATCCTTTATTTCGAAGTAGTATAATTACAAGGAACAATAATTTATATTGCAGGTAAATGTGGGAGCACAAGTGAGAAAGGTTGCTTGTGGAGTAGATCATACAATTAGTCTGTGTAAACCTTTCGCTTAAAGAATAGTATATTTTTCATACTATGAATGATAATATACTATTTAAAAAAATTATGTACAAACTGTTGTTTCAATCTCGTATATAAAAATGCTATGTATGTAAGTGCCTGTTTTTTAAATTATAATATACTGCGTAAAATTTAATTGATAAATAATGAGCGTATATTTTAATATGAAATGTTGCCCGAGCATGAATATTCAATATAAAATAATTCACGGTCATTTGAAACTTCTTTCTTTTACGATACTTATTTCATCATTAAATTCATATAGAATCTAGAAATCATTGTAAATTGAATAATGCTAAAACTATTATTAATATAAAAGAACGAAATGCAATCTTCGTTGCGCCACTAGTGCATACTACATTCTCGTATGATACAGTGTATTTTATTTGACTGGGATATTGGCAGACTCGGCGATCTGAAATACAGAACATTGATTCGAATGAAAGGTACAATTGAAATCTCTTTGTCACAGTTTTTTTCATGATTTGATTAAAACTGTTATACCTGTGCATTGGTATGAGGTGCTCGATGAGTTAGAAGTAATTGATATGTAAAGCGGTGGACAGTGATGTATAAAGACAGCATCAGCGCAAGAAACTGTAATACTATGCAAATCATTGGTTATGGATGTGCATGATTTTGATACCCCAGTCGTGTTAATGTGCAGTCTATCCCGGGAGAAACACACAATTAAACTATCCGAGCTGGAACCTTGAATCTGAAAAGATTATTTGAGCAGAGTGCATACAGCATTTAATATATTAACACATACGATGTTAAAAACAGACCTTTACTGTGGCACTATTTTCACCATTGAAAAAATAATTAGGATGTAATCTATAGAAATGAACATCATTAGGCATGATATAATCATCGTACGGGTTTGAAGATCCAGTCTGGATATAGTCTGATCCGCATTGTGTATTGATCAAACGTTTAGGAACTATAAAATTTTAACATTGGTATTTTCATACGAAACGAGTAGCAATATTTCATTTACCTTGCTTTATTCTGGAAACTACGTTGGTTACCGATGCCAAAGCTTCTTCTGTATCACCAATGCTAATAGAAAATAAATCAGTTGCTTGGTCTTTCACAAAATCAGACCATGTATCTTTCGACCTGTGTGTCATAATAAGTAGTGTTGTATCTGAAAAAAATATTCTTAAGTATTTAATTCTATAATTCATTACAGCGCAGAATGTTACTACCTGGGATGTGTTCTCGCATTCGTGAAATAGTTTGTAAACAATATTCCTTATCATTCTTAGATATATCAGAAGTGTACGGAATGATTAAAACAAGATCAGATTGTGCCCCACCAACACCACGATTGCGTTCTTCATCCAGCTTATATGACAAATACACTTCCAATTCCTTGAGAGACTTGGACAAATCAAATCCGTGAGTAACTGAAAGAAATTGTCTTGTTAATAAATTCTTTCAGGCATATTCTTCCGTTTTAATTTCTTTAATTTTTTCAGTTTTTGTCGCAATACATACTGTTCTGGTAATGCGTTAAATTATAAGCATGGAATTCCAAAATATTGGAAGTACTGTTAATCATTGGTGTTCCATCATGGCCATTTATTAACGTGAAATTAGAGTTAAATTGATTTATGTTTATGCTCTCTAACAGATACGCAAGAATGAGTTTTACTGCAGAGAATTCCCAGTTTGTATCTAAAATGATTGTTAAGTCAACAGAAATTTGATTTACGTCGTACAATTTGTCAGTGTCAGTGCATGATGTATCCTTATTCATGGATGCAGCTGAAAAGACATTTAACAAGTTCAATGTTGGTCATCTCATTAAGGCACTGATCATTTTTAATTCAAATTAGAAACTGAAATACTTACGTATGTATCTTGCTAGTTCGTTTACTGCTTGTACTGAAAATTTTTCTATCACTGTTGATTCAAGTGTTGCCTGTGTTATGTAGGGGTCCAACAGTAAGGCAGCACTATATGTCTAATAGAAATGTAATAGAAAAGTAAATCCAGCAGACTGACAAATTGTGTTTTATATGTTAAATACAAAATTTCACGCAATACCTGTGCAACCATTGTCTCGTTCGGAGCAACAGAAGTGAACAATGTCCTTCGATTGCATGCTCTAATCGTTGGGTCAAAGAACCCTAATGAACTATAGTACATGTCAAAGATTTGCGAAAGCCTCAAACTAGGTATTCTAGTGTACCATTTGTTAACTTCGTTAGCTAAAATCAATCCATCTAAATCCCCTCTGATTTCTGCTGTTGTCATTTGGTACTTCTCATTGGAATTCAAGAAATACCATCGAGGCAAAGCTGTGGAATTCCAGTTACCGGTTACCCCGACGCTCAGCTTGTCTCCTGTAGGGCCTTGTCTTAAAGCCACCTCTGCCAGGTCTCCTGCATTTTAGATAGACAACATTTCATATTTTAGTAATCTTAAACGATTCAAATCTTGCAGCAACATATTACCAGCCAGAGTTGCAATCCATTTATTGTCCAAAGACAGTCCCTTTAAATGTGTATTATTCTTTTGTAGTATATCCGGTTGCAAATCATAAAGCATAGGGGTTTCTGGTTGTGTAGCTGCTGCTATTCCAGCAAGCACGAGGCCAGGAGAGACCGCACCCCATCTAAAGATTGTACGAGCATTAAGCAGGCAACTAAACTCGATATCATAATTTCTTTGATTTCAAGAAATTCCAAACTTACAGAGTTTTTATAACGCCATTCTCTACAGGACATTTACTGCGAGGAGGTAATTCAGATAGCCGTGCAATATCTGGGTGATTAGGTGGCAATTCAGGATAAAACGAATTTGGATCGACTGTGGCATGAGTACCTTTGTTTCTGTGGTGAGTCATACTTCTTCTGTATAACAATTATATCTTATTTCGTGTATAAAACCTTTCAAGAATTTAATCTTTCTTCTACTTACATTTCATCAGACGACAAAGTTTCCACATCACCAATGGTACCTTCAGTGGTCACTTTATCATTGTTTTTAATATCTCTTGGATATCTATATGCATTAGCGAATCTACAAACTTTCGTTTCATCTCCTCTTTGAAAAACTTCAACACTACTAGATAACATAAAGTGCAGTGTACACTGTAATGCAATAATTAAATATTAGGCAATGCACTAATATCACTGATATGGAAAATATTATAAATTTTATAACATACCCTTTCTACATCTGTAATACTGTTGTTAGGGAACATCATGGCATTTCCGGGTATAAGACGCAGAGTTTCAGAAAAACGGAAAAATTGATAAGTGTTTGGCGCGTATGGCGTTATTCCATCTTGAATGGGAACAGTAGGATTTGGTGCTATACCATCTTGTCGAAATCTGTAAATTAGATGACGATCAAATTGTATTTCCTTTTTTAATTTAATTATTCGTGCCGTTCCACAATACATTCACCATACCTGTGCAAAAGTGCTACAGATAAGCTTCTTAAATCCATGTTCAGACCTTCTGTATTTTCAATTTTACGTAGTATTGCGACGAACGTTTCCAAAGTATGTGGTAATCTGTTGTCCCTTTCCAAAAGATACTTATTCTCATAACATTCTCGAAGAGAGGGTGGAAGATTTCTGAGTGCATTTTCCTGTGCGTGCACAACTAGAAAAACCAAATTAGTAGCGCAGCAGTTCTTAAACTGTGGTCCGCAGGCCCCTAGGGGTCTGTCTGAGAGTTAATAATCATGATCTCATTTCCTACTTAGTTTCATTATAAAAAAATATAATAAAAGTATGGGATCCTAATTAATTTTTCATTACAAAATGTATCAACTTGATGGCTGGGCATCTTGCAAAATTCACATCGTGCAAAGGCGCTCCTCAAACTTATAGAAACACAGTTCTAGAGCTTGTAGCACTTCAATTGCAAAGATACTTACCTAGTAGTATAGCAAAGGTGAACAGATACAGAAGCTTAGCCATTTCAGAACTACTGAAACGGCAATGAAATATGGAATTAATATTAAAGTGGTAATATGTTGTGATGTAGATTAAAATACAAAAATATAGTACGAAAGTAGACAAAAAGATGCTTTTCTTGAATTATACTATCTATGTAATTGGATTAAACAACTAGAGATGTATAAAATCAAAAGACTACATTAAAAACGTTATAAAATGCTCACCACAATCGTTCCTGAGTAACTTTTTCTATAGAATATATGATACCCCTTCAACTCCATTCAACAAAGTACAACACCACACCTATCCAGAGATATAGCAAAACCTATCATCACTAAACAGATAAGATAATATGATACAACGTGTGTAACAACTCCCCACTTTATCACAGGTGTTCCTAATAAAACGGATATTAAGAGAATTAAGAATTAAGAGAATGAGCAAAAAATTGTTAATTGAAGTATGCGGTTTGTTAAATAACTTTATTTATAACGTGTACTATGTTTCTAAATAAGATATTAATATAGTTCTATGTGGCGTTTAAAGTAATTTTCATTAAAATAACATAACTATTGTTATTGTTATAATTACATTTACATTAATACTTAAGATCTAATGTAGTTTTAGATCTAATGAAAAAGTATTACAAATCTTAGAGTTTCTTTAAAAAACATCAAACATTTCTATCCGCTATTATCTTATCATGCTTTAAATAGAGCACCATTTTTTTATTTTTACACGAATGTGAGTCACTACAAAGATTTAAGTAGATATCGACAGCAGAGTGTAAGTGTTACATTTTCAATAACACACCATGATTTTCTAAGAACGTAAATATGGCTGTCTATAAAATTGTATTAATAATTGCATGCTGCGGTAAGAGAGTTACAAGTGACAATAAAATTATAAACCATGAAGATGTTATAAATATTATTTCTTGTTTTTAAACAGGACTACGAATAATATGGTCACAAACAGCTATACCAAACATACTCAGGGAATGTTACAGAAACAATGACACGCTGAACACTCGCCTTCCATTGAACTTGCGTCTGTTGGTGGACATTATAGAAAAATTGGAGAAGGACTGTTACTCAACAACGGATATAAGAGTAATGTCATCGTCGATACTACACAGGTAGTCAAATATGTGATAAAGACATTTAATATTAATGTCACATTTTAATGTGTCAAATAATATATATGTATATATATATTTTCCAAACAATAGATTCAAATTGGATGGCATTGAATACCAAAATAATGTACAAGTTACAGACAATGTTCTACCATTCAGTGGGACTGGAAATCAACGCATGAAACATACATTGATAGAGGGACTCATTCCAGGGAATGCAGAGGTCCTACCAGTTCATGTACTTTCACAAATGGAACGTTGTATACTCCATCAGGCTATTTCTAATTCAATTGTAAGAGTTCACAATGAAAGTAAATATAAGCCATGCAGCCAAATTACACAGCAGGAAAAATTGACAGGTAATTGTTTGGAGGTAAAACGCATTTAAATAATTGCACATATTTACATAATTGCGTCAAGAAAAAGTTGATTATTATCAGGTAAAGGTCTACTGACTGGCGAGTGGGACTGTCCGAGACAGCAAGGAGTAATTTTAACGCAGTACGGTACTGTTGCCCCTGGAGCGATTATAGGAGCTATTGCTGCATCTCTGCAGCATCAAAACGTTGCTGTAAATCAGTTAGTTGCAAGTTTGGATATACCCCTCCCAGGTACACATTTCTTATGGCTGGCTTTTCAATAAAGCACTGTCTAATAATATTTCTTCTGTCACTAGAAGTAAAGCCCACGGGTACATATAATATTAGGTACAATGAGGAGGAAATCGATTTTGTTTTGCCCAAAAGTCAAATGATTCACAAACCATCTATGTGGTATAATACTTTGATGTCTTCGGCTGTAAATCTTGACAACATATGGTTAGCAACAATTGCAGGTATAAATTATTCATAAATGTTGCATGCAATATTAATTTATATGAACGAAGGTTCTGGTTTACTAGGCGAATTAGCAGAAATGGTTGTGTACCAAGGGCCTCTATTGGGAACTAACATGACCCTTGGTGCAACTGGATTCTGGCAGAATATGATGCGCCCGACAACTCATTACCTCACAAGTTCATATGAGCATTTTGATGCAACTCGAGCTGAATTAATAGGAGGCATCGATGGTAAATTAATAAATGTTTCAGATTTTCCGATTTTTAGTGCATACTGGTCAGCTGCTTGTAATATGTTTCAGGTATGATTATAGCAAGTTATTTGGAGACTTGGATTCACGATTTTTACAGTCTTCGACTAAGCCAAATTTTAAAAATGTATTATTCACACGAGGGTGTTACTTTTAATACGAACGTGAAAGCTTGCGATAGGGCACAAACGTTTTTGTACGCAGTGCCAAAAACTATTTTGAACGAACAGGTTCGTTATAGTTGCAAATGCAATTACAGAGAGGGTTACATTATTTTAACTTGCAAATATCTCATTTTCAACAGACTTACGCAATAGCACAAATGTTAGCTTATCGTAAGAGTGTCGCATACATTTCCCCTGAAGCACTACAACGAATGGTTAATCTAGCCACCGACAAATTTTATGCCTATGCAGAAAATCATTTGTTCCCGGAATCACCTTGTCGTGAACAACTAAATGAACCTCGAGTAGAAGCATTAATCGTGTTGGACGGTGCATGGTCAATCGAATATACGATAGATTTTTTAGCGTAAGTTATAGTGCATACCAATGTAATTTTCTACTATTTATTTTGATTTCGAATTAAATATGTGATTTAGCGTTTTGATACAAGATTTGGATGTGTCCATGTATGGATCAAGAATGGGAATAATACATGGCACTTCAGGAGAGTGGTTACTAAATGTTACAAACAGTCCATCAGACGCGTTTCAAACGTTCAATAATTTTACTAATATTTCATGTAAGTATTACTATCTCCCAAGGGTATTTATATATAAATAATGTGCGCGTGTATATTTTTCAGGGCCTACCAAGTTGAATTATACACAAGTCTTGGAGACGGTAACCACTTATCTGAATGAAACTTGGGAATATAATAGAAAACACTATACAATTGGAAATCTTGGTCAAGTTATCATATTGTTAACTCCATTGGGTTACATGTCTAGTAATGATGAACATCCTGTTCTAACGTTATTGCATGAAATAAAACACAAACATCCAGGTAATTTCCCCATAAAATTAAAGAATCTGATTGATTTTTGTACTGCTGTAATGTCGCACTTGTTGAGAAGAAAATCACCTTCAGTTTTCCACTCAGTTTCCTAACATAAAAGGAAACTCTTCAACAAATTCAATCCAGAGATGTGAAAATAGAGATTTCACTGTTTAAAGTGTCTCTGTTGTACATACAATTTCTTTACAGAGCTACAGCAAAGTTCAAAGATTCACATCTTTTCGATTCAAATTTTAAGGAGGGGCTTATGAACGCACAAGTTTTAATTCCCTATTATTTACAGACGTTTACTTTATATATTATGTATCAAGATATAATGCCAAATTATTTACAAAATTTATTCTATCAGATGAAGATTATTTAATAAAAAATTCTAACATTGACGCTATTACTCAGTATGTGTCAAAAAGTATGTAGCATTATCAGTGCAATAGTATTATTAAATTATTATATATTATATACTTGTAACACTGTGAAGACAGTTAATGCGATCCATTTTCGACATGTGCATAGTAATTATTTTTTAGTTCCGCGCGCATTGAGACCTGCGAAGACTTTGGATTCAAATACTACAAAGCCCCCACAATTTGAAGATTATGTAAGCTCCTCGCAATTTATTACGTACAGGATACATTCACGTTGGAAACGAAATATGAAGAAAATATTAGTCACAGTTTGTATTTAAAACAGCCAGCCACCTACTTTTATTTGAGTCTCAATTAATAGTTACTATCATGACGATATGAATCTTTTTAGCTTCATACTTTTGGCTATGGTTCGATGAAGGCCTGTTTATGGATAGGGCATGATTCCAGTGGGAGAACAAATTTGCATTGCACAGAATTGGCTGGGTATAAAGAAATTACATTAACTGATGATTTTAAATGCACCAACAACGCGCCCTGTCCTAATCTTTATCTCCGTATTCAAAATGTCACTTCTCTATACAAATGTACAGGTAGGAGATTCACTACTGTTAATGACATAACTAAAGGGAGATATTTCAATGCAGTAATAATTTCAGAAATAGATTGTAAGACACCCGATCAAGTAAGATACATCATAAGGACAAATCAACAGGATATGCATTACCGTAATTCCGCTAATAAGAACACGATACTGATCTTTCAAAGTATCTTAATGTCATTCATACTGTATGTATTCACGAGAACTTAATTTTCCTATGAAATATAGATAATTGGTCAAGAAGAAGTTAGTCCTATGTTTTATACGAGTGTTTATATAATTTTTTGCAATACGGATTCATGCTCTATCAGAGGACTAATTAAGTATAATCTATAAAATATAAAGATTTATTTATTGAATAAAAAAAAATACAAACTATGTTCTTACATACTAGATTTGTGAGATTAATAATTGCTATATGCATACTCGTATACAAATTTGATTAGGAATTGAAAGTTACTCGATGCAGCAAGGTTTCCCAATTCAGGTTCTACCAAAAGCATATCGACTGGTGGAAGAAATTCATTTACTTCACCACCTATATAAAACAATTCGTTATTCGGTGTGCACTGCATGAACAAATTAATAATTAATTACGTACCCATAAAGTGGGCAAGATCCATTAACTTGAAAAATATCGTTTCCTGCACTTGTTGTTCGGGATTCTTTCCTATAGAATCCCATTGATCCCGTTTAGCAGCTTGAGCCCAAATTCTTAGCTTTAAAGACACTTTTTCATCTTCTAGCTCCACATATTCGAGCAAATCGAGAGCTTTTTTGAAGTCGTACTCGTTTGCATCGATATTATCTTCGGATGTGTAGAGCTGCATCAATTAAATTACACTTGCGTAAAACACTTTACAAAGTAATGTACTCTATAATCGCAAATGATTACCGTAATTAATTCTGTCGGTGTAAATACTCGTAATTTATCAACGTCGTAACCGTATGTTGTAAGCACTTGTGTTGGCAAGTCCTCTTGATGAGCTATCAGTGCTAACTCATTGTTTATTCTTTTTATACAATCCCGCACTTCTTCATCCGGATTATCCGAGGCAAGAAGGGCCAATTTTGCCAAAGAAAGCATAGACTGGAAACAAAAGTAAATATGTTTATAATTGAACATTTTGTAACAGATTAATCGACTACTAGATATCGTGATTTTCTACTTTTTTACGTGTCACCAATTCACTTTCTTCATTCGCTAAAGTGTGAAGTGTATTGGCAGCAAAACGTAAATCATCCGTGAGGGCAGATTGAACCCATGATAAGGTAGGGTGTTCAGCCAACTTTTCGGTTAATTCCGCAGTACCACCGTGTCTACATTTTTCTACTAATTGACCCTGCCGACCATCTTTCACATACCTGTTAGAACAAATTTTGTTAATAATAATAAAAATGCTAGGACGGATATTCTATTCCTAAAACGAAATCTGTACTCACCAGGAAAATAAGTATCCTACAAAATCTTGAGATGCAAATTTTTCAATGTAACCGTCAAGTCGACTTTTATTGTTAGTTAATTCGCATACTTGTATGAGGGAAGCAAAATCGCAATACTTTTCAGCCAACATCGCAGCATTATCATACTGTTCCTCCTTTACTATAAATTATCCTATATGAATACCTCTTTAAATATGGGCTAAATGAAATTTACTAAATTACATACTCAGCGGTTGAATCAAGTTCGTGCGATCTGTTTCGTATTGCTTCAAAAGTATCTCGGACTTGTCTGTACCTCTGACACTTTCCAAGTGACACTTGCGTCCATCTAATATTAAGTCGATATAGCTAACTAATTGTTCGTACAATTCATTCCTCACGGTCGAATCGCTAGTTCCAGTTACACCATGCTTGAGAGTTAGATTATACTGAAATAAGAAATGAAAATTTCTTTATCATTTTAAGTTCTCCATTTCGTAATTTTTTCTTTTTTTTATTCTAAAAAGCATGCTCCGTGATGCAGTATGACAATATGAAAATGTTAACCATTGTGGTAAGGCAATTCCTTAATCCGTGTTTTCCAACAGCTGCCGTCCATGGAAGATACTCTGTTATACCGTTCGAACATCTCGTAGGTAAAAATCGTTCCGCATTATGTTGTCGATATTTCACTACTTCGTGAAGTACGCTCTGTTACCAATACGTATATGTATATATTTCTTAATGGATTAGACTTTCTATTTACTTTACAAAGTCGTATTGAATTCATACTTACTAATAGTATAATATTGACTTGCATAATATATTGTGCTACTTGTTGGACGGGTCTTTCTGACTGAGTTACCTCAGACGCATTGTTTACTAGAGTAGGTAGGAAGCGATGCACTGTGCTTACTTCACGATAGAATATGTCACGCGCTGTTAGTTCAGCGGATACATATGATTCCGGATTTAGAGTTTGCTCTATTATTGTATCGATGATATCTGGATATCTTGAGACAATTGAAAGTAACTGGGTTAAATTTCATAGATAAAAAAGAAAGCTTTAATAGCATACATATAATGCACAAAATCATACCTATTTTGGAGATTATATACTGTTAGCGCTGCAACTATTTTTTCTGCGTATTCACCAAGCACGTGCAGCGTAGATATAATTACACCCCTGTACGTAAGGGCATAAAACTGAAAAGGATAATAGCATGTTAGTTCACTTTTTTAAGCACATTTTATATAACATAGCAACTTACTCTGTTCCATAAATTGTGCTCTTTTAGAAATCCTATAAATAAGTCCAATGCCTTCTGTTTGCCTTCCAGCTGATTTGGTATTTGCATAGAGGTAACTGCATTTATTGTCATAGCTAAAAATAATGTGCAACTATTGAAACTTGTCTCAGTATGGTTTTTGTTTCAGTAAATGAAGAAGAGTTTGAATTACACAAGTCTCTGTGATTTGACCAACGCGGATCGTTTGCTGGGTAATCATCTATTAAATCTTTAGCAACTTTTGAAACTAAAGTATCGAGATTCGCATCTATATCCATCACTGGTTCTTCTTGCAGAGGAAACAGTTGAGATAAAATTTCTTCCGACTGAGACTAGAGAAATGTACATATTTTCAATTTGTCTCTAATGAAGGAATAGTAAAAGCTTACTTTAATCTGACGTAAACTAAGAAGAAATGCTGCTCGCAGTTGTGTAGCATTATCGGAACTATAAAACATGTCCTGAACTTCTTCATTGCTAATAAGGCTAGTGAAATTTTGTGCCGCCAAGCTCGAACGACAATTATATTCTGTGACTGTATTGGCGTTATCAGTGTAACTCCTGAAAAAGCCGTCAATTATCTCATGGTTAATGAAAATAATCCAATTTAATAGAAATATTAGCAAAAGAAAAACGAACATGTTAAAATCTGTAGATATGAAATCTGTAGGCATGACGGAAATCAATCCGAAATTTTTGGTAAACAAGACAGGAGTTCCTGAACATAAGGCTCCTCCAAGAATGCTATCTTCTCCCCCTCGTACTAAATCTATTTTATCCTGCTCGTGTTCCGATGTACCTAGAAAATATTTCATTTGGCAAATATCGAATCAGCGAAAATCAAATTCCTTCCCAAATAAATGTCATTTTACTCACAATTTACGACAAGTACTTCGTTTTGATTATATATAATGGCCTCCCATCCGCATAATATAAAACGGTAAGAAACCAAAGTTGATTCAACATCAGCATTATAGAGGATAGAATAAATATTAACTGGTATAAACCATTTAAACGTATTTGCCAATGCTGTTCCAGATAGCTGTATCAAACCTACAACATTAAATAATCTGATGTCCCGGAACGTCTAAAAAATAGCATAACAATTACAGTACATTATATTATTACCAAGTGCAAATTCAATATGAGCTGTTGCTTCGGCGCAATGTGCTGCCATTAAAAACACTATCCCATCGTTACACGGCTGCATATCGATCAGCCATGTTTCCATATTTTGAGGATTGTATGCACTTGATTCCTACAATATAATAAATAACTAAAACAGCATTCTTAAAAAGATATAACGTTGTACGTACCCAGAACTTTCGCTGGAAACTTTGTGAAATAATGTGGCCAATATCTTCGTCAAATTCCATTTTTTCCTGATCATTATGAGGAAAAGACCAATACTGCAGAGACGAGCCAGCTAGGATAAGAACTCTGGAACCTCTATCTCCCAGGGTTGTGCAAGTAACTTTGACTAATTTCTATGGAATTAAAAAAATCAAGTTTATTACACCGCACACTTTCTTTCATAGTATTTACTAATAAAAAGCTGGCTGCAAATAAGGTATCACCGTTTCTGTAACTGGGGATTGAGGCATAGCTCCAAAAATAAGGGATGTCATTCTACGTCCTATACCACCAAGCCATCCTTGGCTTGTTCTAAGAACCTGACAAGTAATATTGTTTTTCCCTCCAGCGAATTGTAGCTGCAATAATGCTACTGTGCACGTGGTTGTTGCCAAAATGCAACCATGACCGGGGATATAAGTGAGGCAATCAACTTCTTGCCCTGCAAGTTCTGCACTTGTTTCTATAGAAGATCCTTCGTGTGCAACACTGACCCAAAAGCGTACAATACCTTCCGGAGAAACAGCCATGCAGCTTGGCACCTAATTATTAAAACTTTATGCATCAATGAGAAAAGAAATAATATTTAATTAAATTCAATATTATGCCCTTATACCTGATGACCAAGGGGTAACCATACAGCTATGCACTCTGCTTTGTGAGCCAAATCACTTTGAGGTAATAGTAATTCGCGACATTGTGTTTTAAAGGTCCTTCTTTGCTTAGGATCGTGAATCGTAGTTTTGCATTGCCATACGAGTAGTCTACGGCCACATACAAGCCAAGCCCAACCATCTACCGAAATACTGACACTAACAGCAGTGTTTCTATCTACGAATGTTAGTGCCTCTGTGACAAGTACAGGTAAAGAGGATCCAAAACTTTCCACTATGTGGCTTGGTGTTTTACACAATATTTGTACCGACTGGTTCGAGCGACCAGACACACTTACCGCCCTGGAAAGATACCAGCCTCATTGAAATCAAAATTTTAAGTAAATGTCGAATTAATTTCTGTTAAGAATATTTTTAACGAACGTACGAACTGTTCTTCTTTAAAGATTGAACTATTGACAGGCGCTTCCTCGGAGATGTCAAACTTCTCCCCACTGAGTTTCCGAAACTCGAGCGATCCATTCTCTTCAGTTATTATTTAAATATATGACATGAAAGGGACGATTCAAATCTATAAATTAATGGTAGAAATTAGTAACACCGCCGGGTTACTTGTTTGTTAGAACGCGCCGGCAGAACGATAGCATGCGATTGGCACAAACGATGAAAACGTGTAGTTGAACAAACGTAGATGCAAACATATGCATATGAAAGAATGCTTTTAGGATAAGAAACAGATCTGTGTAAATAATATCATTGTTTGGTTTCTGTTGTTTAAAGCTGAACAATATTTTATATACGAAAAGCAATCTTAAATCCACCATCAGATCGAAGGTATTGAAATAAGAAAATTTGATTCTCTAGTTATTCAGTATCGGTTTCCCTATTATTCTTACACAAATACGAATACAGACGAAGCGCACGAATCACGCATACCATATGAAGGAGAAAACGATGGAGCAGTTAGGGATTTTAATTCGGGGGCGAATACGCACATAGATTTGCCACCGAATTTTTATGTCCAAGCCACCTTGCGTATATAAAAAGAAACGTAACGGTGGAAGAGATCTTCTAGTTCTCACAACAATGAATCTCTTCTCATTGTCGGTATCTATTTATCGGTTAAAAATGATATTAATTCAATGGTGTGGATACAGCGCGTGGCTGACGTTGAATTTTGTAGCGTGTCATTAGATGATTTGCAACTGAGCAACTGGCAGGTGGAAAGTAATCAAATAAACTTGATATAATGGTTGAGGTGAAAAGTGAGGAAATTAACGGGTTGACTGATGTCCCAGAGAAAAGTGCAAAGCAGTTGCAGAAGGAGGCTAACAAGCAGGCGAAATTAGATAAATTTAAGCAAAAGCAGGAAAAGAAAAATACTGACAGAACTCCGAAAGTGAAAGAAAAAAATGTAAGTAAGAGCAATTTTTTTGTCCTGGAATCTGATATTTTCTTTCCTTTTAATTTATAACTATTCTGTTATCCGTACGGTCTTTCTTTTAGAGTTGTATAGAAAAAATATGTTACGCAATTCATTGATGGTGGTAAGGTAGGATCAAATTTTTTGTTTCTATACTATGCCTTATGTTTCTGTTTATCTTCTAGAAAATTGAAAAGAAAAAGGAATCTAAGGAGTCAGCTGTGTACATGATAGATACAGCAGAAGGAGAAAAGAAGGATGTTACATGCCCACTACCTGATGGGTATAGCCCAAAATATGTGGAGGCTGCGTGGTATGCATGGTGGGAAAAGCAAGGCTTCTTTAAACCCGAGTATTATGTACGTAACTGAGTAACTAAGTAACCAATAATGTTATATTATTAAATTAGTTTAGATCTTCCTTTCTCATACGCGTATTATAATTTCTGCTACAGCGAAAGGATATATTAGGGGGAAATCCTAAAGGACAATTTGTCATGGTTATACCTCCTCCTAATGTGACTGGCTATCTTCATCTTGGACATGCTTTAACTAATGCTGTGGAAGATGCCATTACAAGATGGTAAAAGACTGCTTCAGCTATGATATATGTTGTATAGAGTGCATAATTTATCAAAGTAATATAGTACGTCCTGCATTTTAGTTATAGCATAATTAGCTTACAAAGAATCATTTTACCCTTATGATTTTCAGGAACCGCATGAAGGGGCGTACAACCTTATGGAATCCAGGCTGCGATCATGCAGGAATTGCAACACAGGTTGTCGTTGAAAAGAAGCTTTGGAAAGAGGAACAAAAGTCCCGTCATGATATAGGAAGGGAAAAGTTTGTAGAGAAGGTTTGGAAGTGGAAAGAAGAGTAAGTTTAAATCGACTATGCATGGTATCACTACTTTTCATCAAAATTATACATCATATAAAACTGTTAGGAAGGGAAACAGAATTTACTTGCAATTGAGAAAATTAGGTGGATCATTTGATTGGGATCGTGCCTGTTTTACCATGGATCCAAAACTGTGTCGTGCTGTTAGCGAGGCTTTCATAAGACTCCACGACGAAGGTGTCATTTATAGAAGTAACCGCTTGGTCAATTGGTCTTGTACTTTAAAAAGTGCTATTTCTGATATAGAAGTATGTATCTTTTAATGAGGTGTATTCCAATCTTCTCGGTACAGCATTTGCTTTTTATTCCACCTAGGTCGATAAACACGAATTAACTGGTCGAACATTGCTTTCGATTCCTGGATATCAAGAAAAGATCGAATTTGGAGTTTTAGCACTGTTCGCTTATCAGGTGATAGATACTGGTGAGAAAGTAGTAGTAGCTACTACTCGTATTGAAACAATGCTAGGAGATACAGCTATTGCTGTTCATCCAAAAGATACGCGATATGCTGCATTAATTGGAAAATATGTGCAACACCCATTCTGTGGTAGAACGTTACCTATTATAGGTGACGAGTTCGTCGATATGAAATTTGGAACAGGTGAATGTTTTAATACAATGATGAAGCTTCGTACAATTATTTATTTATATTGCAATTTGTACAGGCGCTGTTAAAATTACACCTGCTCATGATCCTAATGATTATGAAATAGGAATACGGCACAATTTACCATTCATCACTATTTTTGACGATAACGGTAACGTTGTAGGAGATTATGGTCCATTTACGGTAATTACATTTCCTCCGCAAATTGTGTGTCACAGTTTTTTTTCTTTATTCGTTGAAAAATTCATTTGTATACACTGCAAACTATTTCGCCATAGGGAATGAAACGATTCCATGCCAGAACTGCTATAATAAAAGAATTAGCAGCAAGAAATTTGTTCATCGAGATGAAAGATAATCCTATGGTGGTACCGATATGTAGCAGATCAAAAGACGTTGTTGAACCATTGATGAAACCGCAATGGTAGTTTGACATTTTTGCAATTCGAGCACTTGACACATGTAATAAGAAAGATTATATTTAGTTATTTATTTTTTTGCTAGGTATGTCAAATGCAGTGAAATGGCCGCGAAAGCTATGGATTCGGTAAAAACTGGAGAACTGAAAATCATTCCTGATCATTATAAAAAAATTTGGTACCATTGGATGGAAAATATAAGAGATTGGTGTATCTCTCGACAATTGTGGTGGGGTCACCGCATTCCCGCTTATTTCGTTAGAACTATTAACAAAACAGCAACGTTCACGAAGGTAACTTACCTCTCTCTCTCTCCTTCTCTACAAAAAATATTACAGTACGATCAATGTAACTTCATCATAGAAATTCATATTAATTAGCTAGACAATGATTATTGGGTGAGCGCGCATTCTGAAAACGAAGCTAAAGAAAAAGCGGCCAAGGAATTGGGCACAACGGCAGAGAATATTATTGTAGAGCAAGACCCAGATGTGTTAGATACATGGTTTTCTTCTGGTTTATTTCCGTTCTCAGTATTCGGATGGCCAGATAAAGTACGTGGGAAAATTCTTTACGTAGACCTTGTTTCGTTTACTTTAGTGTTAAAGATAAATTATTATACTTCAGACAGCGGAACTAAAAGCATTTTACCCCGGTACATTGTTGGAAACCGGGCACGATATATTATTTTTCTGGGTAGCGAGAATGGTATTCCTTGGACAAAAATTGTTAGGAAAACTACCTTTTCAGTGTGTATCCATTTTTACCTTTAATTTGTATAATTGACCTTTGTATAATTGAACGTGCGCATAAAAAGAAGTTACTCTTTCACAGAGAAGTATATTTACATGCTATGGTACGAGATGCTCATGGAAGAAAAATGAGCAAATCGTTGGGAAATGTCATAGATCCTATGGATGTAATTAATGGAATATCATTGGAGGTACGTATTATTAATTGCTATTTTTTTTACAATTCTGACGTATGCCTTACTTAATCTTAACGTAATCGTCATTTGTAGGATCTTCTAAAACAATTAACAGATTCAAATTTGGATCCGAAAGAGCTGAAACAGGCCGTTGAGGGGCAAAAACGTGACTATCCACAAGGAATTCCCGAGTGTGGAACAGATGCTTTAAGATTTGCTCTTTGCGCTTACACGATGCAAGGTCGTGATATTAATCTTGACATTCTTCGCGTACAAGGCTATCGATTCTTCTGTAACAAAATATGGAACGCGGCCAAATTCTCTCTCGTGTACTTGGATTGTAACATCGATTACAACGAGGATACTCAATCGGTAGGATTCCGTTAGTGCTTATAAAGATTATTTGAAAACCATTGCAAAACTTGTTCTCTTCGCGTTATAGACAATTAATGATGTTCGTAATGATAGCACAATTGGTGACATTGATTGGCATCGGGGTACTTTGAAGGAAGCATGTGTGCAAGAATCGATAAACAATTATTTGGCAGATTATCCCTATTTAGATGGATACAGTCCATCGAAAATTGATGTTAAAGTTTATCAAACCTTTAAGGATCTAAATGCCGATTTAAGCAATTATCCCCATTTACATCGGTGGTATAAACACATAGCATCTTATAGTGGACAAGAGCAATCTGCATTTCGCACAGAGGAAGGTAAAATATTGCCTCAGTGTGTACGCAAAATACACGAAAACAGTAATAGAAACAAACAGGTAAACTGTATACTATTAGAAATCAAACTATTGTAGCATTGTAGGCTCGAGTATATGTTTACTTAGTGGTTTTTATGACATTAGTTATATGAACAGATGAACATAAACTCCTGGATGCTTTCTCGTGTAAGTGCCGCAGTGAAAACCTGTGACGATGCAATGGCGAAATATGATTTCACAACAGCTACCACTGCTTGTTATAATCTTTGGTTGTACGATTTGTGCGACGTTTACTTGGTTCGTAAATTAGCTTACGATTCGAATCGTTACATTGATATTATTATTAATTCATGCAAATTATTACTTAGGAGTATTTAAAACCAGTATTTCAAGGTAATAATAATGAGGAAAAGTATGCGGCAAGGAAAACCTTATTTAAAACGCTGGACATAGGATTAAGACTATTGAGCCCATTTATGCCATTTATAACAGAAGAACTTTATCAACGCTTACCGCGCAAAAAACAAGTATATCCCAGTATTTGTGTAAGCCCATACCCAGAAGTATCGGAGGTATTAACAATTTTTTTTCTCACATTATTCACTTACTTTTACCGTCAGTTGAAAATATTTATTCTTTAGTGTCCTTGGAGATGCGAGGAAATTGAAAGGGATGTTGATTTTGTTAATAAGCTGATAAAAAGTATTCGCTCAGCGCGGGCAACATACAACTTGCCAAACAAAATAAAGACAGAAGCATTTTTAGTATGCAGTAGTAGCAATTCGAGAAAACAGATTTTGGATTATAGGCTATTAATTGAAACTCTTGCGTATTCAACGTTGAATACAGTGGAACCACCGGCAGGATGTGCTATTGTTACTATTAGTAACAAAGTCCAGGTGCATCTATTATTAAAGGTAATAGTCGAATTTTGCGCTTGGTATATAATCTTTTCGTTTCCCTTATATCGTTTGTGCACATTTAAGGGATTGATCGATCCGAAGAAAGAGTTAGAGAAGCTCGGCAAAAAGGAAGAACAATTGGCAGACATTATACGCAAGACCAAGTTGGCTATGGAAGTTCCAGATTACAATGTTAAAGTACCTTTGGATGTACAAAATAGTAACAAAGAAAAATTGATAAATAGTGAAGGAGAGTTGCAACGAATTACCGATGCACTATTAGCGTTACGAACAATGTAACGCTTAATTAAATTTTTTTACAATGCAGAATGCCATGTCCGTATTAACTTCTTATTTATTATATTACATTTCATCCAAAGTCGCTGTAAAAAAAAAAGAACCGTTTCTAAAATAATCTGCCAAATCAAGTGTTTCCCAAACAGAAGCGTGAAAGATAGGAAACATAGATAATTATTGTTTGTAGAAGAGAGATGCTTTTTACATTCATTTATTATAAAGCGTTACCAATAAATGCAACAACTATTAAATGTAATATATAATTAAAATCTAAGAAGGGCGAGCTAATAATTTCAATACGTCGTACGGAATTCGTTCCAATTAATCATTCCTTTCAAATACTGTGAATGATCTCCTATGAAAAAATGCAGTGATTTATCAACGCAGTGGTGTATTGAAATGATCATGTCAGGGGAAAAAACGGATTAAATAATACGAGTTACGATACAGATGTTATTGTCAGAATAATAAATAATATCATTTGATAAGTTTCCGATTCTTAACTGTATTCCGTATTTCAATTGAACACCCATTGAAACAAACTTTGTACCTAAATGAAATATGAAAGGTAATGACATGGAAGTTGCAGAAAATTAGATTTGGGAAGGAATTGCAAATCTTATTCGGTCAATTCTTGATATAAAAAATGTATAAGGACGTTATATTATATTTGTGCTACAAAAGCGAAATGAATGTATTACATTTTACTAATGGCTAGGCTATTTCAATCGATTCACCTGTATCATTGTTTTACTGTAAATCTCCTATTCACAACGAGGTTCCCGTAGGCGTTCCTTGTTACTTATATTTATGACAAACAAATAAACAAAAACATGAAAACAAAAGAAAGAAGAAGAAGAAGAAACACTATTAACATTATATATACAATTGTGATATGTGAATAGCAATTTAACTCGCTAATTATTCAAACTTTGTCCAATTATTTTTCGACTTAATGGCAGGCGCATTCAGTGTTAAGCTGAACGAGGTATCAATATTAATACTGCTATCGGATGTGTTGCATACTGTAGGATTTTTTGACGATGAATCACCGTTGCTTATACCGAATTTTTTAAAGTCCAAACCGTATGCTTGTAATAGATCCAAATCGTCGATATTATCGGAAGATTTTTTCTGCTTATCGTTACTTTTGTGCAGTGGTTGAAAGTAAGGGTACAACGGATTACTCAGACCTTCACCCATCTCAGGAATATGTAGTGATTGTGTCATTTGTTTCGAACTCTGAAATTCCGAAGATTTAGAAAGTAACGGATCAAAGTCGTCGCTGCTCGCTGTCGAGTCTAATCTAATTAAATCTGGCACTTCAGGGGACTCCTGTGGACAAGAAAAATGATACTTTATTGAAGATGGTAAAACGTATAAGTCCATTTTGGATGCAGAGATAAGTAAAAAATAGAGCTTTTGAAGAAATCGACAAGACGAAAGGATAAATGTGTAATATATGTTAAATGATGATAGTGGCAATGCAAGAACAGATACACAAAATAAATAACGAATGATAACGTTTACCTTTGAATATGCAGAGCAAGGTGTACTATTGTATGCATGGAGTGGTACGTGATAATTAATAGACAACGATGGATTTGTGCCTTGCAAGATCGATGGTTGCAAATAGGTAGGCATAAAAGCTTTACTAGTATCGAAAGGATCGTTCTCCTTCAAATGGGTGTCAGAATCGTAGCTTGGAAAAATATCGTCGACATAAAATTTAGTGCTCTTTGTGGAATGTTCGAACTTGTTTTTGTGTTGCTTTGCATCTATCTTTTGTGTGTGCAATGACATGCTATATTTTGTAAATTCACTCGTATGAACTTCGTGCAAGATATTATTTGACTGTGCGTTATCGATACACCTTTGTGAAAAAACTAAGGGCAATGTTTTATCGACTTCCATTCTTATTTTATTCGGTTTCGAGTCCAAGGAACTGAGTGGGTACGTTCCAATATTTACAGAACTTTGAGCATTGGCTGGAGTATCATTGGCATTTAACAAAACATTCGGCTGATCGATGGAATTAATTAGGGTAGAATGCGGAGTAGAGGATGTAACTTTTATGGAAGTGGTAATAGATGGATTTGTGATAACTGCGCTAGGTAGAGGGCCGTGCCGTATTTGCCCACTCCATGCAGGTCTCAAGCTGTCTAAGCTGCGCACTGGCTTCAACTGAAAGTGATGCATGAACCATTCTTATATTTATCGAAATAAAAAAGAATACTTTTTAAACGAAAATAAACAACTATGAATCTTTGTATCGACATACATTCTCAATTTTGCATGCATACTTTTCTATTTAACATATAAAAGCGCATCTTTTTCTATTTATAATTCAATCAAATAATAATTTTTGTGAATCGCTATAACTATTTTATGTGTATAACAAATATTAAATTAAGGCAGAGATGATACATGCATAGAAAGATATGGTACATGTATAATTCACGTATGTTTAATGTACATTTATTCCAAATCGTTCTCATGCGCATGATGCAGATCACACATAACATAATAAGCGAGCCGCTGCAATACATTGACATTGCGAAAGGACGTTTCTATACCATTGAGAGGATTTGTTATAAATGTATATTCAATCAATTTTAGTGGCCCATTAAAATGTGCTACTATAAATGTGTATGTACTTACTGTTCTATCAACGGGGGGTGTATCCGGGAATATCACGTGTCGAAGTTCATGCATTAGATCGATGTTTATCCTTTCTGGGGGTGAATCAGTTTCTTCTGGTGAACTGGGACTTAATGGCGAATATTGTTTTCTACTAAATTGAAAATAGTATATAGTGATAATAAGCAAAAGGATAAGCGAATATACAAAAATATAGGAAGAGAAAGAAACGCACCTTGAATCGGTGAAATTACTATTACGTATCCGAAGATCTTTTCTATAGCTAGTAGTTGCGGTGAAACCATTCGGCGATTTTGGCGGGGATGTAAAGTCGATAGGTCTCCTATCAGAAGTAGGTGAGCTGGGTGCAGATCTTGGTTGATGAAATCTCATGCCTGTATCGGTTCTGTTCGACCGTCCTGTAAATGGGGTACACATCCAGTATGATGTTAAACAATCCAGTATAAATTGGATTTACAATCTTTTAATACCTTTCCACTTTAATCCTTTATATGCAGTCTTCATGTCCTTGCCTTTATCTTTAACCTAGTAACGAAATTCTTGTTAATAATGAATGACCTTTGGAGCTGATGAAATTTTGATGAATTTCTACAGAGAAGAATCAAACTAATTTAATGGATAAATAATTGGAACATTAGATGCAATCTTCTGTTTAGCGGTAAGTAAACGTACAAATACAATTATGTGCACCTGTATATGTACATAGTTAAAGAAATCGAAATTTCTGATTAGTACGATTAATAACATACAGCATGAGAAATATTAATATGCTACAATTTTTATACAACTACAACTGTAAGGTATAATAAATCTGGTATACGTATATATGTATACATCGAAACTTACTGATTTAACTGCATATTTTACAGCTGGATTGGCCTGGAATTGAAGGTAATCGAAAACACAAGAAATAACTTGATTTCACGTATTTTAATCAAACGGCAATATCTTCAAAATATATTTTAAGACGGGTACAATCAATTAACGCACCTTGTCTTTTACGCTGCGGAAAAATGCAGAGCTTTCTTTGCGCATGGCGTAAGTCCATTCCCGATATTGTTGCATAAATTTGCTACCAGACTTGGCAGAATAGCTGCAGGCTTCCATTTCAAATTCGTCTGAGAAGCCAAGCCCCGAATTAAGCATATTCAGTCTTTCTTCTATAAACTAAACGTATCATATTTATAAATTTACATCTTGTTTGAAAATACCTTAGGTTACAGAAAATAAAGGAAAATAAATGTTTCCATACTTGTTGAAATATTTGTAATTCCAACATTTTTCGTAAAAAAGGTTGCATCGAAGATGGTCTACTTTCCACAAATGCATTCTGATTAAAGGTAATGCTTTGCCCTTGCTCCAACGTTAATGCGTCCCTATAACCGGCCGTTAATTGCACCAATGCTCGTAAAAATGCCCTCGACACACCATCTCCGAGGAGCGCGGATCTATTACGCAATGCCTTTTTCAAGTTTGCCACCTGATACAAAGAAACTCTTTATTTTATTATTTAAGAGTATGCCTCGATTCTTAAGAATAACGTTATTATTCCGCGAATAGGGCCATATTTTTGTACGCACTACGTCCTGAGGCAAAGACTCCAAATCTTGAAACGGAGATTCTATGGTATTCACATCTGCATCCAATATAACTACTTCTCCCAGATCACTTTTGCGTACTCTCTAAAAATATATTAAGTACGATTGGAACATAGTCAGGTAGAAGGTGGATACTTTGTAGCATGTACGTGCCAAGAAAATACCTGAAGCGTGGGAGTAGGTACTCCAATTAAAAACGGCATTGGCGCCAATAAATAATCTATTAGAGATAGCGGCAAAACTGGGATATATATATGTTGCCAAATCATTGGATAAATTAATGCGTTGCACGCTTGGACACAAGCGCTTAATCTTGAGAGGCGTTTCGAAGTGAAAATAATTCGTCGTTCATATAACATAGATGCAAATATGATCATCATATTGTGAGCATCCACAGCGCTGTAATATTCGGTCAAATTCCTCTAAAACAATACAAATTTATGTACCAAAGATCTTATGTATTCAATTCTTGTTCTTGTTAAACGTGTCAGAAGACAATTGGAAAATTGTGTTCTTACATTTTCTGGTATACTTGGTAATTGAAATTGTTTTGGGCTTTGGCAGACAAAATTCTGAAAATCAAAGTCATGTATACGTATAAATTGTATAGTCCTACACAGAAAGTATATTTATTGCACTACTTACTACTTTGGAATTTGGTACAGGAATAGAGATAGAACTACCAAGTATAGGCACTGGACTTTTATGTACAGTTTCGAGAAATTTCCACAGATCTTCTCCAGTACCGTTGCTCATCAAAGTTGCAATATTATTTAAAAGCCTATTTAAATAAATGTATGTACAGCTCGTATATATATCCAAATGGTAAATAATATGATGCAAGAGTAAATAATATACCAACTTGTAAAATATCTCGTGCCATGGTAGTGCGCTTAAAATAACTAGAGCTGTATCTGTCTTTGGATCGTGTCTACAAAACCCAAATGTCCATTTTGAATCTATACTAGTGAGTACAAATGAAAAATGCTGTATCATCAAACTGAAAGAAAAGTGAAAGTATCCCAATGAAATTGCGTTTCGTTTAATTATACGTAACAATACGAAATGATCTTTTTAATTTACTTTTCAATTTCACAGGGGTATGCAAATTTAGGGACAGACTTAAGTATTTCTTTATCTAAAAAAGTTGTCGGATATTTTTGGAGTATCCATGGTGGTTTCTCTCCCAATGGTGCAGCTACTTCGCAGAAACACTCGAAAAGGCATTGTACATTATCCCTAAAAATATAAATGTACACATAAATACACATGATTCATTAACTGTCATATGAGAGACAAGCTTAGTCGATGCAATTCTATGGAAGGAAACTTTCACTTCCTACATGTATCACTGGAAATTGCTTTTGTGGCAGAGTGAAAGATTTCGATATGCAATGCGGGAGATCGAATTTCCGCAGAATAACTAAAAGAAGTCTTTGGAACAAAGTGAAGAAATAAATATCAGCTTACCTCAACCTGGAACCCATGATAACAGTGAAAAAAAAATAAGTACTTTGTATTCTCTTGACGTCTATACGTCATTGTACGTACTACATGACAGTAATGCATTCCATTCATGTAAAATTTAATTCCATTGCATAGGTTTTAGTCCCTCGCTATTCTTATAGTTAACGTATTTTATTTTCCCTTTCCACTTTCTGCACAACAAACCCTTCTATTCGTACCACCGAGTACCGAGCTAACTATTATCGTCGACTAGTGAGAGCATCTTGTGTCGAAATCACGCCTTCTAAATGAATGTGTGCGTATTGCGTATGTACATACGACCATGGACGCATGATTCCATTGATTATGAGAGCGGTCCATGTTAATTTAGCAGTACGACCTTTTTATTCTAGAAAAATATACATATGCTTACGCATAAAGTTATATTAATTTCTTTGACGGTAGAATGAAACGTATTCATTTGATTTTAAATGCGAAATAGATATGTAGAATTCCGTGCATCTTCAGCGGAAGTAATTCGCGAATTGAAAATCAGCAGTCATACTCCTCTCTATATTACGGCTATTTTATGGCAGAAAAAATAACGCGGCCATTGCATAGGCGTGCAGAACACATTCTGGCATTCTGGTATTTGCGCAAACTGTGAAACATGGCGCTTAACCTTACCGTAAAAGTTCACCCTGTGGTTTTATTTCAAATTGTCGATGCTTTCGAGCGTCGAAAAGCTGAATCCCATCGTGTTATTGGCACGTTATTAGGTAATATGAAATTTTATATCTATATAGAAATATATAGTTGTACGATTGAAATAAGATTTCTTAGCAGTAGTCCAGTACAATTTTTGACAGTACATACGTCGGTTGGATGAAATTATTTCATTTTGATTAACATGCATAGGCACCGTAGAGAAAGGAATGGTTGAAGTTACAAACTGCTTTTGCGTGCCACACAAAGAATCGGAAAGTCAAGTAGAAGCTGATTTAACTTATGGAATTGATTTGTACGAACTCAATCATAGGGTTAACGCGCAAGAAAATATTGTAGGATGGTGGGCGACCGGAAACGAGGTAGTTATCATTTTTAAGCATTGCAGGTACAGTGTATTATAAATGTCGAAAGTATATTTAAGTGTATTATAAGTATTGAAATAAATTTTACAGGTTACCACTCATTCTTCGGTCATACACGAGTATTATGTTCGAGAATGTAATAATCCTGTTCACTTGACTGTTGACACAACGTTAGCAAACACTACCAGAATGGCGATCAAAGCTTACGTCTGTGTCCCATTAGGAGTACCTAATGGAAAACAAGGCTCTATGTTCACACCGGTGAAAGTACAGGTATTTTCAATATTATAACTGATATGATATTATATATAAATAGTAATTTTATTTACAATTAGTAACACTTATCTCCAGATTACAAGTTACGAACCAGAAGTTGTTGGATTGCAACTATGTTCTAAGACTCAATTACCAGCTCATGCTCAAATAGCTGGTGCGAAAACAGGGGGTGGTATAGAACCAATGATGGATCTTTCTCAGATAGCAGAAGCTAGTGCCAAACTTTCTTCAATGTTGGAACAAGTACTTGTTTACGTCGACGATGTGTTAAGTGGTAAACAACTTCCAGATAATCAGGTATGCATCGAGGTCTTGATTCTTAGAATGCTATTCCTTCATTTGGCTGAAATTATGTAAAAAATATTGTTTTAGGTGGGACGCGCTTTACTGGATATGGTGCATTCGGTACCTAAAATGTCAAGCGATCAGTTCGATGATATGTTTAATAGCAACGTGAAAGACTTGTTGATGGTTGTTGCACTCTCGCAATTGATAAAGACACAACTTCAACTCAATGAGAAACTAACGTTACTTACAACCCTATAGGGTCTTGCAGCATAACTACGTCAATTCTATCACGCGATTTCAATGAATAAAAAGTTTCAAATATTTCCAGATCGTTCAAATTTATTTAACATTAATTACAGTAATGTACTTTAACATACATATTATTTGTTATTATTATTTGAATCATTAAGATAATTAATAAAAAAGATAAAAAATAAATAAGAGTTGAGCACGCGAATACTATGTATATTGTATATATATATAAATAGGTAAACATGGTGGTGAAAATAATTTATTTTTATTACAAAAAGAACACCAGCTTATTGTAGTAGGTTTGATGACTTAGGTTTCATAAGCTGGCGACTCATCTCTTTGATTGTCTATTAAGCTAACCCAATCTGGTACTCTATCAGATTTCATATAATTCTCCTTTGTTAAACATCGCGACGGTAAATCCACCGCGCCGAAAATGGCACCCCCTAACCAGGCTGTATAATTTGGTTTACTGGGCGCTGTGTGGAACATAAATGTCTGAATTTTTAATTTCTCAGAATAAAGATTACTTTTCACGAGAGCTAAAAGTTCAGATTTCAGTCGACTGATAAAACCCTTTGCCATTGTTGTACCACCAATTAATAGTATGTTTTCTGCCAAAACTCTTCTAGTATCTATTGGGCACTGCGAAGAAAGCACAGCTGTCAAGTTTCGATTAGGGAAATCAAACAAACAAGAAAAATCTATGGTTCTTATGTCTAGACAGTACCTGTAAAATAGCATCTAATATCATGGTAGGTATACTAAGATTATCATTGTCCCTTTCCCAGAGTGCTTCAAATGCTTTCTCTCTAACTTCACCAGGGATATTAATACTTCTAACTCCAGGATATTTAACCGATGGTGGAGAATCGGGAGCTTCTGCAGTTCCAAATCTAGTGGATCTTTCCAAAGTGGTGACAAAACATGTTCTCACTTTTATATCTTCCACGAGATTCTCAGTTATGTCCACATTAGAGTGTAATTCTTTCAGAGACTTGATCAAGTACCTATTATAGAGATGTGCACATTAGTAAGTGAATCAATGCAATAGAATATTGATTATCCGTGCAACTTACTTGTGCACAACTTGACCACCTAAAGGAAGAGCTTGCCATGCCTTTAGAATTGGTTTGCCCTCAAAAATTGGAATCAGAGTTGCTTCCTTGTATCCAACGTCCAAAACTAATGCTGTACCCACACCCAAGGTACTAATAGTTGCTAAATGAGTAGGTAAAAACAGCAGGGATCTAATTTCAAAGTGCCTAAATAATACCTTAGCTATTGTATCCCTAAATTGTGTCGGAGCTAGCAGAGATTCCAAAATAACGATTCTTGCGTACTTTGGACTGATCTCAACGTATCTGAAAGTATAGAAAAAGATAACATAGCATACAAGATGAAACACAGCAAGTGTGTAGGATGCATCCTTTTCACCTGAAGAACAGAACATGAAGAAATTCAACGAGCAACTGATATAATTCCTCTGTATCTTTGTAATCAAATATTCTTCGAAGCTCTTTGGTATCTGGGCACTTAATTTCTGTTCTTATTATACCCCGTGGGGCAGGCTCGCAGGCGTAACCGAACCTATTTCCGGAGTCAATTTTAATATGTTAGCAGATTCAAACTATCTTATGCATATGTACACCTAAACGTACTTTGTATATGCGCTGCCAATATCGAATATAACCATTTGTTTGTCCGAAAGGTATCGAACACCTTCGTAAACGCGTAACATTTTAACAGGCTATTTCTTCTCAATAGATACGGAAAAGAATTTTGTGGTAACTAATAACGTAACCTAGAAGGCCAACTATGATCATACAACATATGTCGATTTTTATATGGTGTCGGTAACGTTGCCATTCACTTGGGAAATGTACTTGGGATTTCGAACCTCAACGAGACTTTAAATTGAACGTGGCGCCATCTCGCGTTTGCGGTCTTTTTAGCAGTTTTCAGCACCTCAAAAACCGACTTCCCGGATATCATCGTTAATTTAAACAAATGCGTTTTTCTCGGTTTCTAATTCGTATTTCTTAACCGGACTTGTCTTAAATTAAAGCTACGGACCGTAGATATCTGCTCCAGTAGGTGCAACAATATGGCATTTGTGGTTTAAAAGTTATTAATAATTAAAGACTCGGCAAAAATGCTCTTCGGG
The DNA here is from genome assembly GCA_963667235.1 of Nomada lathburiana. Classification (NCBI taxonomy): domain Eukaryota; kingdom Metazoa; phylum Arthropoda; class Insecta; order Hymenoptera; family Apidae; genus Nomada; species Nomada lathburiana. The sequence goes on from OY763906.1 coordinate 12,889,010, forward strand.
TCGCTTCGATTTTCTCGACTTCTGGAGGTGCTAGATTAATGAACCAGTGTTTAAAATGAAGGTAAAGGATGCTGCTACACGACACAAAACGATTTACAAATGCTGCATGCGCTGTTCATTTTTTATAAACAAATAAATAATTCGTTTCAGTCTTGCACCGAAACTATACACGAGGGCCTATCTAGTCGTGAATCAGATTGTTCCTTGATCCTAGAGCTTCAATTTGAGAGGTCGTTGATTAAAATCGGTCCAGTAGAACGCGAGATAATTGAATTTGTTTAATGATATTATAAACAAATACGATTAATTCGGCTTGGAGGCGAGCTACATCAATGATCAGTGGACATAAATTAAAGCTAAGAGCATCAGCTACAATCTCCAACAGGTGTCAACATTATTCCACCTGCTCATTGATGTATCTCGCCAGGAAGTGGCAGTAATCGCATTTGTTTATAATTTATTTAAACAAATTCAATTATCTCGGCTTCTGCTGGGCCGATTTCAATCAACGACCTCTCAAAAGAAAGGGAAACGAATAAGATACACGATAAAAAATACCTCGTTGCTGCAACTATATGCAGTTAGCCGTAATAACAATTTTAATTGTTTAATTGTTTATAACTAATGAACCGCCCGTGGAATAATGTTCACACCTGTTGGAGATGTTAGCTGATGCTCCTAGCTTTAATTTATGTCCTCTGGTCATTGATGTATCTCGCCAGGAATTGGCAGTAATCGCATTTGTTTATCAATTATTTAAACAAATTCAATTATCTCGCGTTCTACTGGGCCGATTTTAATCAACCACGTCTCAAAAGAAAGGGAAACAAATAAGCTACACGATACAAATACCTCGTTGCTGTAACTTCATCCAGTTGCCCGTAATAACAATATTAATTGTTTAATTGTTTATAACAAATGAACTGCAAAAGGAATAATGTTCACACCTAATGGAGATGGTAGCTGGTACTCGCAGCTTTAATTAATGTCCCCTGGTCATTAATGTATCTCGCCAGGAAGTGGCAGTAATCGCATTTGTTTATAATTTCTTTAAACAAATTCAATTATCTCGGCTTCTAGTGGGCCGATTTTAATCAACGACCTCTCAAAAGAAAGGGAAACGAATACGCTACACGATAAAAAATATCCCGTTTGTGTAACTATATGCAGTTGCCCGTAATAATAATTTCACTTGTTGAATTGTTTATAACAAATGAACCGCACGCGGAATAATGTTCACACCTATTGGACATGTTAGCTGATTCTCTTACCTTTAATTTATGTCCACTGCTCATTGATGTAGCTCGCCTCCAAGCCGAATTAATCGCATTTGTTTATAATATCGTTAAACACATTCAATTATCTCGGCTTCGGCTGGGCCGATTGTAATCAACGATGTCTCAAATGAAAGGGAAACGAAGAAGCCAAACGATAAAAATACCCCGTTGCTGTAAGTGTATGCAGTTGCCCATAATAATAATTTTAATTGTTGAATTGTTTATAACAAATGAACTGCACATGGAATTATGTTGGCACCTGTTGGAGATGATAGCTGACACTCGTAGCTTTAATTTATGTCCTCTGATCATTGATGTAGCTCGCATACGAGCCGAATTAATCGCATTTGTTTATAATATCGTTAAACAAATTCAATTATCTCGGCTTCTGTTGGGCCGATTGTAATGAACGCCGTCTCAAATTGAAGTTCTCGGGTCAAGGAATAAGCTGCTTCATTTTTGGAAAGCGCTTCGTCCATCGTTTAGGTGCAATTTTCAATCAAGTGTTTAAATTGTTTATAAAAAATACACAGCGCATACAGCAATTGTAAATCGTTTATTGACGTGTAGCGGCATTCTTTACCTTCATTTTGAGTACTCGATCATTAATTTAGCGCTCCAGAAGCCGAGTTAATTGCAGTGACCCGGAGTGCTTTTTTGCCGATTCTTCAATTGTTAATAACTTTTAAACCACAAATGCCATATTGTTGTACCTGTTGGAGGATATAGCTATGGCCCGTAGCTTTAATTTAAGACAAGTCCGGTTAAGAAATACGCAGTAGAAGCCGAGAAAAACGCTATTGTTTAAATTAACGATGTAATCCATGAATTCGGTTTTGGCGGTGCGGAAATCTGCGAAAAAGGCCGCAAACGCGAGATGGCGCCACATGTCTGATTATCGACTGTCTGTTGGTCACTAGAGCCGCAGTACCATATTCAAGTTACCGACTTCGTTATCGAGAGACTGTAAAAAGCAATGTTAATTATAAACTTTATATTTTGGCACCTGGTGGTTATTTTTTAGTCTATGAGGTGTCAAATGAAAGGGAAATAAATAAGCTATTCAACTGTAATAGTCTCGTTGCTATAGCTTTAAGCAGTTTCCCGTAACAATTAATTTTATTATTTAATTGTTTACAAGAAACCAACGACGTGTGAAATGTTTTGCCAAGCGTCTTAACAAAGGTATTTACATCTCTGAATATTTGTTTCAATATTCATTCAATACAACCATGAAATTTGGTCTAATTGTAAGAGTACATATAACCTAACTTCAGATTACTATCTTATCTAACGCATTCTGTTCTTCCACTCTTTCTGTCGTAACTTTCATACCTTACATATTGTCCTATTTCTGGCTAGCCGTCTCTTTATTGCACATCTATTATATGTACATCTTTCTGTTTCGAATTCCTAAGCTTTCATCTCTTATTCTATGCATCACATCCTCTATTGTTACCCCCTTTGCTGGTTCCCTACGTTCTCTTATTAGATGTTCTAACATTATAAATTTGTCTCCACACATGTCACACCCTTTCATTCTCTTGTATGTCTCAATATTTATTTGACTCTTGAGTGACTCCAGATCTTACCTATGTTATTAATCAATGACGATTTCCCATTAGCTATTAACTTTGGTACTGCGGTAGTGTTGGTGTTCTAATACAGGGTCTGCCAAGCGGTGGCCCCTTCCCCTTCTTATATCTTCTACCTTGAGCGAACTGGTTGCGTGTCATATGACAAACATACAGACAAATGACGCTCCACACACCTATGCGTATTGTGTTAGATGCCATGTCAATGTCACATTATTTTCGCGTTTAATTGGTAGTGGGGACTCGGTGGCTGTTAGAGGAGAAAAGCTTGGCAGTCCCTGTTCTAATATATATAAACCTTTCATTATATCTTGATGCTTTTATTTTTATGTTTCGCACCTGCTGTTGTATTTCATTGTATCGTCTTTTAAGTCTTTCCATCACTTCATTCCCTTCCCGTTTGTTAAATTTATTTCTGCTTCATTCATTCTATTCCTTTTTAAATAATCCTCTCTTTTTCTTATGCTTCTAGTATGTCCCACCCCTATTTACTTTTCCTCTAAACATCACTTAATAATGTTTCTCTCTCCTGTTACATACTTATTAATATATTTTTTGTGTGTGCAGGTTTCGCCGGCAAAGAGTAAGGAGCATTGACCGGCACATCTCATCATGCTTCTCATCTTCTCATCGTACATGAAAGCAAGAAAGAAGGCAGAAGAACTCTTGCCATATACTTTAGCTATAGTAAATTGGTTTATAAAAGTAGTTTGTATCTATTAGCTCATAAGATATAATTCTTAATATTACTTGTATCACTATTACAAGTTCCACTAAGTTTATTAAATGCAAAATAAGTTGCACAATTAATGTAACTTATTTTTATAAAGCCTCTACATACAAACTACGTAAATTTTTATTATAAGTTTTATCTCTAAGATCTGTTGTAAGTATTAGATTTAGTTACATTTAGTTGTAAGATGCATTGTAAATAATTCATAAGTATTTGTTTGTAAGTTTAAATTACAACATATTTGTAACTTGTATCATCATTGATTAGTTTAAATAAATTTTCAATGCAAAGAATACCACTGCTATTTTTATTTATACACCTTATCGATCCTTGTAAGAACCTAATTCCACTTCCTTAAACAAGAAGTACCGTGGACGGACTTTAAATGTAAGTCCTAAAGCGAGAAACTTGTAAAAATGGCCCTATACGTTATTAAATTTGGAAGCAGCAAATTTCTTTTTGCAAAATTGGTTGGCAGATGTCCAGAAAATTGCTGAGATCGAATTCCTCCTCGCATATCATATTCTCCTGATACAAATCCACGATTTTCAGCAGATATTTTAGCCAGAAACACAGAAATTTTGCGCTCGGAAATTCCTGGAAAGTGACGTCACTTCTGAGAACGAATACCTCCTCGCATATCATATTCTCCTGATACAAATCCACGATTTTCGGCAGATATTTTTGCCAGAAACTGAGATATTTCAGCGCTCGGAAATTCCTGGAACGTGACGTCATTTCTGAGAACGAATACCTCCTCGCATATTATATTCTCCTGATACAAATCCACGATTTTCAGCAGATATTTTTGCCAGAAACACAGAAATTTCGCGCTCGGAAATTCCTGGAATGTGACGTCATTTCTGAGAACGAATACCTCCTTGCATATCATATTCTCCTGATACAAATCCACGATTTTCGGCCAGATATTTTTGCTGAAAATCGTGGATTTGTATCAGGAGAATATGATATGCGAGGAGGTATTCGTTCTCAGAAATGACGTCACGTTCCAGGAATTTGCGACCGCTGAAATATCTCAGTTTCTGGCAAAAATATCTGCCGAAAATCGTGGATTTGTATCAGGAGAATATGATATGCGAGGAGGTATTCGTTCTCAGAAGTGACGTCACTTTCCAGGAATTTCCGAGCGAAAAATTTCTGTGTTTCTGGCTAAAATATCTGCCGAAAATCGTGGATTTGTATCAGGAGAATATGATATGCAAGGAGGTATCCGACCCCGGCAATTCTTGGAAATGACGTCACGTTCCTGGAATTTCCGAGCACTTAAATTTAAAGAGTTCCCATCAAGACGTATTAATTCCTTAACAATTAGCGGCTAAGTTAATAATGTTCAGGTCTATTTTTACAAGTTCTCCGCTTGTGAACTTTGCATTTAAAGTTCCTGCACGGTAGAACTTGTTTAAGGAATTGGAATTAGGTCTTTTCTAGGATTGGTAAGGTGTGAAAGTAAAAAGAGCAGCAGAATTCCTTTCATTGAAGATTTATTTGAATCAATTAATGAAGATACAAGGTACAAAAATGTTGTAGTTCAAATTTACAAGCTAATACTTATGAACTATTCTTTCCTATCTATTTACAATATATCGTACAACTAAATCTTCTATCAATACTAAACTAACATTTATTTAATACAAAATACTATACAGATAAGTAATCTAATAATTATATGCACTTCTTTGAAGTTAATTTACAATATATCTTACAGATAAAACCTGCACTAAAATCTACGTACTTCAAATGGCTAAAGCTTATTTTAAATTACAGCAATTGTGTAACTTGTGCATATGTAAATTGTTTATTATATCTTTCATTTTATATTTAGCACATTGAGTAGAGCTTGTACTAGTGATATAAGTAATATGAAAGTTTATACAAGATCTACCGAATAAACTGAATATAAAATAAAAGATATAATAAATATACGTAACAGTTAATTACACAATTGTTCTAAATTAATCTTATGCGCTAATAGTTACAAACTATTTGTATGAACCAATTTACTATGACTAAAGGATTACTAAAGTATGTGGCAAAAGTTCTTCCATCTTCTTTTTTGCTCTTACGCGCAATGAGAAGTGCCAGCCAATGCTCCTTACTCTTTGCCGGCGAAACCTGCACACACAAAAAATATATTAATAAGTATGTAACAGGGAGAGAAACATTATTAAGTGATGTTTAGAGGAAAAGTAAATAGTTAAATAAATATTGAGACATAGAAGAGAATGAAAGGGTGTGACATGTGTGGAGACAAATTTATAATGTTAGAACATCTAATAAGAGAACGTGGGGAACCAGCAAAGGGGGTAACAATAGAGGATGTGATGCATAGAATAAGAGATGAAAGCTTAGGAATTCGAAACAGAAAGATGTACATATAATAGATGTGCAATAAAGAGACGGCTAGCCAGAAATAGGACAATATGTAAGGTATGAAAGTTACGACAGAAAGAGTGGAAGAACAGAATGCGTTAGATAAGATAGTAATCTGAAGTTAGGTTATATGTACTCTTACAATTAGACCAAATTTCATGGTTGTATTGAATGAATATTGAAACAAATATTCAGAGATGTAAATACCTTTGTTAAGACGCTTGGCAAAACATTTCACACGTCGTTGGTTTCTTGTAAACAATTAAATAATAAAATTAATTGTTACGGGAAACTGCTTAAAGCTATAGCAACGAGACTATTACAGTTGAATAGCTTATTTATTTCCCTTTCATTTGACACCTCATAGACTAAAAAATAACCACCAGGTGCCAAAATATAAAGTTTATAATTAACATTGCTTTTTACAGTCTCTCGATAACGAAGTCGGTAACTTGAATATGGTACTGCGGCTCTAGTGACCAACAGACAGTCGATAATCAGACATGTGGCGCCATCTCGCGTTTGCGGCCTTTTTCGCAGATTTCCGCACCGCCAAAACCGAATTCATGGATTACATCGTTAATTTAAACAATAGCGTTTTTCTCGGCTTCTACTGCGTATTTCTTAACCGGACTTGTCTTAAATTAAAGCTACGGGCCATAGCTATATCCTCCAACAGGTACAACAATATGGCATTTGTGGTTTAAAAGTTATTAACAATTGAAGAATCGGCAAAATAGCACTCCGGGTCACTGCAATTAACTCGGCTTCTGGAGCGCTAAATTAATGATCGAGTACTCAAAATGAAGGTAAAGAATGCCGCTACACGTCAATAAACGATTTACAATTGCTGTATGCGCTGTGTATTTTCTATAAACAATTTAAACACTTGATTGAAAATTGCACCTAAACGATGGACGAAGCGCTTTCCAAAAATGAAGCAGCTTATTCCTTGACCCGAGAACTTCAATTTGAGACGGCGTTCATTACAATCGGCCCAACAGAAGCCGAGATAATTGAATTTGTTTAACGATATTATAAACAAATGCGATTAATTCGGCTCGTATGCGAGCTACATCAATGATCAGAGGACATAAATTAAAGCTACGAGTGTCAGCTATCATCTCCAACAGGTGCCAACATAATTCCATGTGCAGTTCATTTGTTATAAACAATTCAACAATTAAAATTATTATTATGGACAACTGCATACACTTACAGCAGCGGGGTATTTTTATCGTTTGGCTTCTTCGTTTCCCTTTCATTTGAGACATCGTTGATTACAATCGGCCCAGCCGAAGCCGAGATAATTGAATGTGTTTAACGATATTATAAACAAATGCGATTAATTCGGCTTGGAGGCGAGCTACATCAATGAGCAGTGGACATAAATTAAAGGTAAGAGAATCAGCTAACATGTCCAATAGGTGTGAACATTATTCCGCGTGCGGTTCATTTGTTATAAACAATTCAACAAGTGAAATTATTATTACGGGCAACTGCATATAGTTACACAAACGGGATATTTTTTATCGTGTAGCGTATTCGTTTCCCTTTCTTTTGAGAGGTCGTTGATTAAAATCGGCCCACTAGAAGCCGAGATAATTGAATTTGTTTAAAGAAATTATAAACAAATGCGATTACTGCCACTTCCTGGCGAGATACATTAATGACCAGGGGACATTAATTAAAGCTGCGAGTACCAGCTACCATCTCCATTAGGTGTGAACATTATTCCTTTTGCAGTTCATTTGTTATAAACAATTAAACAATTAATATTGTTATTACGGGCAACTGGATGAAGTTACAGCAACGAGGTATTTGTATCGTGTAGCTTATTTGTTTCCCTTTCTTTTGAGACGTGGTTGATTAAAATCGGCCCAGTAGAACGCGAGATAATTGAATTTGTTTAAATAATTGATAAACAAATGCGATTACTGCCAATTCCTGGCGAGATACATCAATGACCAGAGGACATAAATTAAAGCTAGGAGCATCAGCTAACATCTCCAACAGGTGTGAACATTATTCCACGGGCGGTTCATTAGTTATAAACAATTAAACAATTAAAATTGTTATTACGGCTAACTGCATATAGTTACAGCAACGAGGTATTTTTTATCGTGTATCTTATTCGTTTCCCTTTCTTTTGAGAGGTCGTTGATTGAAATCGGCCCAGCAGAAGCCGAGATAATAATTTTTAAATATTTTGTCGGTAACGATATGTCGGGAATCGTTTTTCGGAGTTTGCCGCGGCTTCAAATCCGAATTCCTGGATTACATCGTTAATATAAACAATTGCGTTTTTCTCGGCTTCTAGTACCGATTTTTTAACCGAATTGGTATTAAATGAAAACTCCGAAACATGGGTATCTGCTTCAACAGTTTCAACAATATGGCTACACAAGAAAAAATACCCCGCTGCTGTAACTATATGCAGTTGGCCGTAATCACCAATTCAATTGTTTAAATGTTTATAACAAATGAACATCACATGGAATAATGTTCACACCTATTGAAGATGGTAGCTGATACTCCTAGCTTTAGTTTATGTCCTCTGCTCATTGATGTAGCCCGCTGGCAAGTAGAAATAATAGCATTTGTTTATAATTTCTTTAATCAAATTCAATTATCTCGGCTTTTGCCGTGCCGATTTTAATCAGCGACCTCTCAAATTGAAGCTCTCGACTCAAGGATCAATCTGCTCTACTTTTCGGAGGGCCCTCGTGTATAGTTTTGGTGCAATTCCTAAACAAGTTATTAATTTGTTTGTAAAAAATAAACAGCGCATGGAGCATTTGTAAGTCCTTTATTGTTGTGTAGCAGCATCCTTTACCTTCATTTTGAGCACTCAACGCTTTCAGAAGCCGAGATAATTGCTGTGACCCAGAGTGCATTTTTGCGGACTCTTCTATTGTTTATAACTTTTAAACTACATGCCATATTGTTGAAACTTGGTGGAGATAGCTATGGTTCGCAGCTTTAATTGTGGACAAGTCCGGTTTAAATATATGCACTATAAGCCGAGAACAACTCAATTGTTTAAATTGACGATGTAATCCGACAATTCGGTTTTTAAGGTGCAGAAAACTACTAAAAAGACCATAAACGCGAGATGGCGCCACGTACAATTTAATGTCGCGTTGTAGTTCGAAAACCCTAATACATACCTTTCCCAAGTGAATGGCAACGTTACCGATACCGTTTAAAAAACGACGTTTATTATAATTTTTATATCTCGGCTCCTGGTGGTTGTTTTTTAATCTATGAATCGTCAAATGGAAGGGAAAGAAATAACTATTCATCTGTAATATTCTCGTTGCTATAACTTTATCCACTTTCCCGTAATAATTAATTGAATTGTGTAAATTTTTATAACAAACCAACAACGCATGAAATATGATTGCCAAGCTTTGAATATTTATTTACTTCAAGAACTTTTCCTGTGTGTAATAAGTACATACTAACAATAGTATTCCTCTTTATTTCGGCCTCGCAGCTATGGAATTTGGATTTAGTGTGCATATAACCTAACTTTAGATAACTATCTTGGCTTACACATTTGGTCTTCCACTCTTTCGTTCATACTTCTGTACATTACGTATTATCCTAATTCTTATCTCTTTAAGTATAAAATACAATCTATGTATGCAGAGGTTGCACAATTGCTGTAATTTAGATTTATAAACTTCTTCATATAAACATGTAAAACAACAAATTAATTATTATTATACGACAAACTTTATTTATATATAAAATACAGACAGACGCACAGGTTTAAACAATCATTTCAAGTTCCCTTGCATAATCAATCGCTAAAGTAGCCAAATCGGAGCTGGGAATTGGTTCTTCGGTTTTCTTTTCACTGGTTGTTGTAAAGTAAAAGTACCCATCATTTGCCAAGTTCCAATTCTTTTTTACTGCGAACGTCTTCATATCTTTTTCTGATTGCAAATTTAACATTCTTAATGCATCTTGCATAGAAATTTTGTCGTATGCACTTTCCATACAGGCTCCAATCTCATCTCTGACTGTGTTCAATAAAATGTCTATGAAAAAATTATAGGATGCTGCTGGTACATTCCCCTTTGCCAAGAATATTTTGTTATATGAACCTTCCATTAAATATTGTTCTAAGCTTAACGGATGTCGAATGTAAACATTTGACTGTATTATGTTGGAGGGTAGCAATTCTAATTCTGTGTGAAATTCAGCGACACGATTTTGAGATAATAAAAATAAAAGATTTAAACCAAGTAGGTGATACTTGTATCCTGATTCCATTAACCCAGATTTATAATCAAAGTAGTAACATTTCAGTTGCGCCATGTAACGCTCAAACGAAGGTATGTCTTCTGTTATTATACTCCATTGTGCACCAATTTCTAAAATGTCTCCTGCAATTATGCAAATTTTGAGTGATTAATGAAAACACTCGTACAATGGTACTTAGAATTAATGTATGTATATACATTAGGGTGGCTCTTATTTTCGACATTTGAATTTTCTTTGCAGCACACCTCACCCCAAGGACAGTTCCAATTAATACAAAAATAACCAGCTCAAAACTTGAGTTCGATCGAAGAACAGAAAAACGTGCCAGTAATCCCTTAAACATTAAAATAGTTAATTAAATGATCATGAAATCAATTTTTCTCGATTATCCTGTAACTTATGACCTGAATGAAAAAGTTTATTGGAAGTATTTTGGGGGGTGCCGTGAAAAAAATGTTGAAAAAAATGTTCGTCGAGAGTAAATAAGAGTGTAAGTGTAAATCGATACTTACGTGCAATGAGCAATTCTTTTTGGCTTGCTGTGCTGTTAGATGTTGGAAGAAACATTAAGTGGGTAAGACCGACCTGCGAAAACCAATAACTTTGTAGATATTTGTTATACTTTACATTTATAATAGGATGACAATCCACTTTTGACAGTACTCAGAAATAAACTAGGTTACATTGTTGGTTAGGTTTCGAATGTTGTAAGTAGTTTTGAATGACAAGGAAGTGAATATTCCTTTCGTGAATCACCTTTAATTCATTGAGCAGTTCACCACATTTTTTTAAATTGCACGGAACAGCTGTCCATTCGTCTTTCAAATTTTTGTACAAAGAAAGGACATCCTCCAACGTAGCCATTTTCGAACACACGACACTCAACACCCTACACTCTACAGGCATGCAATATGCCGACTATAGATATGCAACATATAAAGATACTTAATTATACACATGCCGGGATCCTAATCGTATGCCCAAAGAAGAGACGAACTGTGAAGATTTATGTGGAATTACGTGGCGAGAGTATCAGCGTTTAAAAATAATATGTACCTATTTTATGAAATAATTGGTACACAAATTTACATTTTTTTTGTATTAGCCAATCAGAACAACGTATATTATAAATGTTTCATTCTTTAATTTGTAAAGTTTCTTCTATTGTAAATAAAAATTCGTATTCGATAGTAGATTGTATTGTAAACTTCCACTCTTGTAGTATTAAATGTTAATCCCAATTGTAGACCATGGAGCTATTTCATGAAAGTAAAATGTCCGCGCATTGCGATTACGTCTTAAAGACATTTACTATAGAGTGGCTTCATGCACTCGAGAGAAACGATCTTTACCGGCCTTCAACTTCCTCTTCCCGCAACTGGATATAATGGCGTCTGGAGTAAGTGATTTTCGTGATATTCAAACCCCTAAACATCGACATTATAATCAAGTGACAAACATATCTATTCCATCAGAAATCTAATTTATTACAAAATGCAGCTAATGGTGACTCGATTTATTTCAGACTCTATACACGTACCCGGAAAACTTCAGAGCCTACAAGGTGCTCATTGCAGCTCAGTATTCCGGTGCTCAAATTGAGGTCACAGATGATTTCGTTTTTGGCGAAACAAATAAAAGCGAAACCTTTTTAAAGAAGTTCCCACTGGGCAAGGTAAGGCTATATATATTTTCAGTCTATTATACGATATACCTTCCTCAAGACATCCCAGCTGGTATATTTGGCACGAAACATTGGCAAATGCATATTTCGCGTTAAATCGCGAAAGAAAATGATTACTGAATGATAATATTCCCGAATTTTCATTTTATGTTGGTAACTTCCACTTTACATTACCTGCAACACTTTTAAGAATGCTTGTCTTATTTTATATTAGGTTCCTGCATTTGAAACGTGCGATGGACAATGCATCACAGAGAGCAATGCAATTGCCTATTATGGTAAAATGAATATGTGTAAAACATGTCCAATTCTAGTTACCCATATGTCTAGCAAGGATTTTTATTTTATTTAGTGGCCAATGATCAATTGAGAGGTAAAACTGATCTGGAACGTGCAGAAATTATTCAATGGTTTGGTTTCGCGGACTCTGAAATTCTCCCAGCTAGTTGTGCATGGGTGTTCCCACTGCTTGGAATTATGCCATATAATAAACAGGTACATATGCAAAGTATTTATTTGTATCGAACCTCTTTCAAAGGCAAAAATAATTAGATATCCTAATCATTTTTGCAACGCTAAGAGGTAGATGAACCTTTGCACATTGTCATGACGGGTACAATTTTGGAAGTGTATCAAAGGACTGTGCATACAGTTGAAATTTTACTGAGTAATTTCTTCATTTAATTACTCAATTACAGAACGTTGAGCATGCTAAGGATGATGTAAAGAAAGCACTGACTGCTCTTAATTCTCATCTGCTTACACGCACTTACCTGGTTGGGAAGCGACTAACGTTAGCAGATATTAGCGTAGCCATGACATTACTCCATTTGTATCAGTACATTTTAGAACCAAATCTACGTAAGCCTTACCAGAATGTGAATCGGTGGTTCCAAACCGTCATTTATCAGCCTGAATCAATCGCGATAATTGGCGTGTTTCAATTGGCCGAGAAAACTCTAGAGTACGATCCAAAGAAGTTTGCAGAAACTCAAGGAAAAGTTAGTGGGTTTTTTGCTCTTGAATTCACAAGGATTGTTGTATAATGTATCACCTTAACCAATCTTTTTCCACAGCCGTCAAAGAAAGAGAAGAAGGAGAAGGAGAAGGAATCTAAGAAGGAACCGAAAGAACCAAAGGATTCGAAAAAGGAGGTGGCTGAAGAACTGGATCCAGCAGATGCAGCTTTAGCTGCTGAACCTAAAAATACAAATCCTTTCGATACCTTACCTAAAGGTACTTTCGATCTTGATGACTTTAAGAGATTTTATTCTAACGAAGATGAAGCAAAGTCTATACCTTATTTCTGGCAAAAGTTCGATTCCGAACATTACAGTATTTGGCTTGGTGAATACAAATATAATAATGAATTGACAAAGGTAAGATGGAAATGCATTGCCAATAATATTATATTAAACGATCTTGTATATTAGTATTTTCCGTGTTAATTTGGACAGGTCTTTATGTCTTGTAACCTTATAAGTGGAATGTATCAACGATTAGACAAAATGAGAAAAGCTGCGTTTGCCAGTGCCTGTTTGTTTGGTACAGATAACGACAGTAGCATCAGTGGAATATGGGTCTGGCGTGGACAGGAACTTGCTTTCACGGTTGGTCCTCTGTTTCTCTCCTGTAATCTACCTATCCAATTTCTTAAATAAAAAGTTAATTTTTTTTAAATAGTTGTGCCCAGACTGGCAGGTAGATTATGAATCGTACAGTTGGGCCAAGTTAGATCCAACAAAAGAAGAAACAAAAGAACTGGTTCAACAATACTTCAGCTGGACCGGGACAGATAAGGAGGGACGAAAATTTAATCAGGGAAAGGTTTTCAAGTAAAACTTTGCCATATGTTTATCATTAAGCAGGACACTTTGTTCGCATGAAATAAACATAAGAAAAAACTGATATAATATCATCAAAGTTTACGTGCAAACCCTTAGAATCCTGTACTGAGTAGGACGTTTTTAAAAAAGAAAGGAAAGAAATTGAAAAGAACCGTTTTCTTTCTTTCTTTTTGTAGATCTCTATTTTGCAAGTACATGCTTTTACCTTTTAACTTTATTATATCGTATTTAAAACACCAGTTGAAAGTTTAATTGACTACACCTTTATGCATACAAGTATGAATCATGGAATGTGGTATTTCGATTTACTTCAAAACCAATTTTTTAGGATAAATTTTTTACTAAATTACATAGCGTTTAATTCGGCATGCACATTCAATTTCATACAGTTTCGTTAAATTATTTAATTTATAATTAGTATTTAATTAAGACGTTACTTTGTTCGTTTGTTATTGTTGAATAAAAAGGAAAGAAGCATAGCATAATGATGATCCCATAGGAACGTGAAATAAATACAGTGCAACGTTGACATTTAAGCCTACTGCAACGCATACTATAATTCATCTTTCATGTGCTAGTTGTGTGAATTATAATTTTAAATATAATGCATATTTTTACAAAAATGAATCTGTCGATTTTTTTGTCTTACTGCAATAATGAAACATGAAATATTTTCATATAGTTTTCAAGAAGAGCGCCAGAGTTTGAGTATCTACTTCCAGGTTTTAATATATACACTATGACTGCGTGTGCGATGCCTTTTTATCAATAGTAAAATTTAATTCGTTGTATTATATAGAATAAATGCAAAGGCATATAAAGTTTGTGTTAGTCAAAATCCTTTCTCATCTAACCACCTTTTAACTAGGTTTACATAATCTCCCCTGAATTGAATCTCACCAGCTAGTTCGTTCACACGAGCACCGATCGGTTTATCAACGTTCTTCTTTATATATGCTTTCAAGTCGGAAACCAACTCCCAAATATCTCCGTTAATTTTACGAACACATGTAATTCTCCGCAAACCTCTATGAGAAATATCAAGATAAACTGGATGCATATAATTTTTCGTACGTTGTATATAATACGGGTAATCGCTTGGTTGACCTGCGAAACAATGGATGAAATTAATTGGTTGTAATATATATTAATACAGGGTGCGCTGTAACTTACAAAGGGGGGGTCTCCAACCAGATGGATATTCTTTGTTTTCTAGAGGAGGTGTAGGTATGGTTTTTAATTTAAGCAAACGTTCTACGAGCAACCATTCTTGAGGATCTTTAGACACATCGTAATCCGTATACTCCGAAGGATCCTTGTACTTTGGTGAAGTTCTGTAACTTCCCCATCTTTTTTGGATCTAACATGAATGAGCATATGTAGTGTAAATTAATTCTATAGATCTATGTTAATTATTGATAGGCGCAGCTACTTTGCTTCTATGCATATTTGTAGATTTGAGCAAACACGATTTGCAAATGTAAATCTTTCCTCTGCCCTTTGATAGAATAATTTAAGCCGAAGCTTTATTCTATTATATCTATCGAGCACATTTCTACATTCGTAACGTTCGATAGAACATATCGAGAAAGTGAATAAATAAATAATGTAGTCGCCGATGGGACGAACGTGCGCGACGGAAGGAATGAAAAAATTGGTATATTTCGAAATTTATGAACAATTATGAACGAGGATAAATTGGTAAGAATAACATAGCCCATCGTTATTTTATCTGAAACGTAACCACGATAGAAACGCACGGTCTCTATTCCGGACGGTAGAAATATTGTTCTAATTAATGCAGATTGACGTGTAATACCTGAGCAAGAGTCTCTATAGGTTTGGTCAACGATTGATAATCGGCAGAAGGACGGAGGATAATCGGTGATAGTTTCGAACGTGTGAAAATCCGAAGGGCAGCCATTTTGACTTGAGTAAATAAGGGTCGGTGGCCGCCATTGGTGCGCACGGGCGCGTCTTCCTTTTCGTTCTCGTGCCAGATCGAGCTTTTCCTCGTGACGAGTTTGTATTTCCAGCATTTGTTGCCCTCGGGAGAAATATTGGCTCGGTCGCTCGCGATCCTAATAGACGAGCGTGTCACCAAGTGATCGTTATAACGTAAAATCCGAGAACGAACGAACCTTTAGTTATTACAAATACTGTATAGATTTGGAAGTGCCGCGTTGCTCGGAATTTCGTTCGAGTATTGCCACGATTTCGTAGCACAGGGGCAAATAGTTTTTGGCTCGCGAGTAGGTACGGGTCTTTCGGAAAGTGAATAGATTGTAAATATCGGTTCGCGTGAAGCGACAGGGGTAGAATTTATTGAAATAATGCAATGAATTACTGCGAACGGACTATGGACCTGGGAGAGGTCTTGCCTTCAACCGTCAGGTGGCGGTAGCCTCAAAACAGTGGGACATCGTACAGACACCCTGCAACGGGACTGTGTTTTTCACGGAATTGTTTTCCGCGTTTTTCTGCAAAAATTACACTCTTTGACGGTGATTTTTCACCTCAGAGGTAAGTACAACCGACAAATCGCATATCCGAGTTAAAAATTGTCTCGGTAGTCCACGGCAAACCGTACATTAAACCTTGGAAATCTCGAATCGAGTCCGACCTTTTGTTTATTCGTGGCGATTTTTTCGCGATGATTCGTTGCGTGATTTTCGATACTTCTCGCCCGTTCAACCCCCAATTTTCCCCGTCGGAGGTTAATATATGATACGCTCTTTCTTCCGAGATGAAATTTTTCGCTATCGCGGGGACGATTGCGGAGATATCGCGGTAAATATTTCAAAGCAATTCCTTGACCGCGGAGAGGCGCTCCGCGTATCCGTGTAAATGCAAAGTTTGTCACGTAATTTTTCTGACCGCCAGGGCCGCATCTATCAACCCCACTATCAGGCCGGCCACTCACCTACTCACACCTAAGGCGAATTATTATGTAGCTTTCCCACTTGGTGTACAGTCAATTTGTTTCCGTCTTGCTTACAAGAGGAAAGGTACCATTTTTTCAGTTACAATTTTAACGATAGATTGCGATGTATTTCTCTCAATAGATTATACCTTTGCTCGGACGGTGTAATTCTTTTTTCATAATTTCATCGAAAATAAATGTTTTAGAATGTTTTTCGATAATGCTCGTGCGCCTATTGTACAATAGTATATTTCTATGGCCTTCGAAATGCATATTGTTCTATTAATAAGAAAATTCATAAATTACTTGAAACGTTAGGACGGTATTATTAATTAACCCTCGATCAGTAGTTGGCTTGCAATTTGAATATAAGAATGAAATTGCAGGAGCCCAATGTGGGTGGAAGTGAGATGGCATCCAGGGAAAAGAAACCCTTAGCGCCTTCCAAAGCAAAGCAGAAGGCGAATAATGATTGTGGCTTGCCATCCAACGAAATTAAATGTAGAAAGGGCAAGTCTTTGACCAGTTTAAAGCAGCAGCAATTTGCACGAGACATATTGGAGGCTGTGGCAACCGGTAATCAGCTTCCGCCCAAATTGGAGGCAAGTCTGCCACGCAAAAAGGTCCTCAGGAATCTGAAACGTAAACAGAAGCTGAGAGTAGCAAAGGCAAACCTCATTAAGTCAAAAGTTACAAGGAAAGTAGCGAATAGAAATTTGTGTAGGATCAGTTCTGACATCAAGAAGGGTGCCAGAGCTCGAAGGGTTAAATTATCCGGAGAAAGCAGCATTAAACAGTCGGATATTAGTTCCAGACCTATAGAGAATCACTTAAGCGACACAGAGGGCGAAGGTATAGGAACGGAAGGAGGTAACAGAAGTGCCAAGAATAATCTCAGGACTAAAAAGACCAAGTTTTTACCAAAAAGTAGCGAAGAAGTGGGAAACGAGGACACGCAGGATAAGGAGCTGGATTCAGTGGCTGGTTCTAGTACTAGAAGCAGCCCGAAATTGTGCAGAAAGGGAAGAAGTCTAGATACATCTGATTCTTTGGCTAAGGGTGTAAAATCGACCAAATTAGCAGGGCTGAAAAGGACCAGTATCAAGGACAAGGATATTTGCATAAAAACAGAAGGTGATATAAAGTATACAAAGGGAAGGAAAAGTAACAAAGATATAGAATACAATAGTACGAGAGGATCCGTCGAAACAAAATTTTCAAAGACAATTCTCGACACCAAAAGCTCTATAGATCTTACTATAGACGAGGTCATAGCTTCAATGTTAAGCGATTCAGAAATAGATAGTACCCAAGGAGTAACTGAAAAGATAGAGGGTAAGCTGACGAGAAGCAAGAAGATGTTGGTAGATGAAAATATAGTTTCAGATATTGAGATAAAAAAGGAGTCGGACAGCGAAGATATGAGAGTTATTCCCGATGGGGAGAATTTGGATATAGAATCGGTTCAAAGTGCGATTCAATTGAGGAAAAGGTCCAATGCTTTGGTTAGTCAAAGGAGCCTGAGGAATGGTAAATTGCGACAGTCGGATTCGGGTATATCCGCCGATTTAGAACTGAAAAGACGTCGAAGATTAAATTCAGATGATCCTGGTAGTTCAGAGGTATCCACGGACAATATAACGGATGGTAACATTGACACAGAATCTTGCTTCTCCGAATCCAGTGGCAACGATTCCCAAACAATGCTAACGTTAACGGCCAAAGATGAACCTTCTTCGAAGCAGGAAACATTAAAAAGTTTCGAGTACAGTTCCCAAATTGGGTCAGAAATAGAGAACAATAATAACAGTGATCGAGCAGATAGAATCAACGAGGTAGGACCGATTCTTCGCTCGAAAACTAAAGCCAAAAGCACAGAAGTGGAAATGAAGAATGACAATATAAAAATCGAATATACAAGAGTAGTAGGTAAAAACACAGAAGCTCAGGAGGAGGTAAAGAAAGCGAGCAATTTAGATCAAGTTAGAAAAGAGAATATTTTAGCAAAGCTTTCTGACAAGTCCAAGGGCAGAAGAAGTAGTTTAAATATAGATATGAAGAAGACGGTTAGTTCGTTTTACGGCACAGAAAAGTCCGATGGGAATCCAAAGTCTCAAATAGATCAAATGATCGAAAATATTAAGCTGACCATTGCCAAGTCCATTGAAAGTAAAATATTTGGGCCAGAGAAGGCACTCGGTTTGAACAAGAACTTTGAAGTACCAAAAATTGAAGAGATTATCGCGCCGTTGAGCGCGGAATCCCAGAAATTGGGCTTGGAGGAAAATACAGACGAGGAGAAGTCTGCCCTTTCCAAAAATGAAATCAAATCGGACAGTTCGGAGAATTCAGTACCAAAAGTAGCCGACACTGCCAAAGAAATTGAGAAACTAGTCATGGGCGATATTGAACTAGCAGAAACTCATTCCCAGAACGTTCAGGAAAGCGAGTCGCCGGACATTAATGCTAGCAGGAACGCGCACAGCGTCTCTGAAGTTGCTAATGCAACGGAGAACAGCGACAGCAGTACGTCCGTCAGTGAATCTGCGGAACAGCAGAAAGAAGTAAAGGTAATGTCTGCGGCGGCAGAGGAGCCCGAGACAGATGCGGAGGAGTTCACGGACAACCAGACGAAAGACTTTGACGACGATACGAAACCTGTGCCTGTACGAAAATCTTCGAGAATAACGGACAAAGGTTCCCCTGAAAGCAGTGAAACTGTTAAAAGGGTGAGTAGAGTAGCAACAAGTAAAGCAGTTCACAAGTCCGAAAAGCATGAGGAATTTTCGGAAGATAAAAGTAAATCTGCTTCTGAAGAAAGTTTGTCGAGGGATGGACGAAAGAAGGCAGTCGACTCGGAATCTTTAATTGCCAGTTGTGAAATTAGAGAAAAGGTGAGAAACGAAGAAGCGAAGATAGAGAGAACTGGCGAAAACGAGAGCAAGTCTTTTGCAAATCCACCTGTGGAACCTCACGATGCAGAAACTTTGGAAAGCATTTCTGAAGAAGTAGAAAGATTGATGGCAGAAGAACAACCCAACAGACAATTGCAAGGCGAGACGAGAGAAAGAGAAAACGAAAAAGAGACGAGTCCCAAAAATACGACAGACTCTTCTCCATGTACGAATAAGTCGAGTACGGTAACAGAGGGCAACGAACAAGAATCAATTTCCGTTCGAATGGATGAGCTTGAAAAGAGCAATCTCGAAGGCGAAGTTAATATACCAGAGAATGCCAAAGAAGTAGAAGCAGCGAAAGAAAGTAACGCATCGGAAACAGTGGAAGATGTTAGAAAAGACAAAAATAGTTGTCAAATAGTAGCAACTTCCATTCCTACTCTCACTCCCACGAGCACATCCGCATCCACATCCACATCGACATCCACATCCACATCCACATCCACATCCACATCCACTTCCACTTCCACTTTCGTGCCAGACTCAAAACATATCGCAAGTTCAATTCATAGCGATACATGCCTAACTATTGAAGAAACGAGAAAAGACTCCGAGCAAGATCATGACGATAACAGTAACGCTGTTATTAGCACTATCGAGAAGAGAGTAATGTTGAACAACAATACGGAGAACGATGAATCGATCTTGTTGAAGGAAGGCAAGGAAAAATCGGACAACGCGTTGGAGGAGCAAAAATCTATCAACGAAGATAATAAGAAGCGAGTGCTGAGGGCTCGCGACAAAACGAAGAAATTTGAGAGGGGACCAACATCGTCCTATAACAAGGAAAGTACAGCGAAAGTTAAAGTAGAGGAAGAGGCAACTTCTCAGAAGACGCAATGCTCTCAGAATGACGAAGACGCGCAGGAATTGGTGGAAAAAATACAGGAGTCTAACACAGAGGTCACAGACGATGTTCAGAACAGCACCGAATTGGATGCAAACGAGTTAGATCGCCAGGCTCGCACCAGACGTTCCAGAGAGCTGAAGAAACGCAAGGATGACCAAATGGCTAGCTTAAAAAATAAACGACCGAAGCGTGACATTCGAAGATCGGAGCAGCAGAACAAGGAGGAGACTTTATTGGATAACGAAGTGGCCAAGATCAACGAAAACAATCGATCCTTTTTGGACAAATACGGAAATGGAGCAGCAGGATGCTCGACAAATTTCCGTGGCTTTTCAGAAGGTGGCAGAGGAAGTGTGGGAAATCGGCAAAGCGGCGAGGACAACGTAAGGAGCAAGTCGGTAAACGATTTGGTCATCGCTCAGGACCCAGCGAAGACAGTCCGCGAGAACAGATTATCGCGAAACTTGTCGGAAAATCGCATGACGAAACAGACAGAGAGCATCGACATACTGGATGGTAATTGCAAGCCCGTTGTAAAGACACCAGAAACGTCGCAGAAAGACTCCGACGAGACATCCACTTCCGGAGAATCGTCGAGCAGCGTGAACATTACACCAAAGATTTTGGAAACGCCGGAGGACAAGGCGAAGAAAGAATCGATTTTGAGACTGCTCGGTTTGGAGTCTCTGGAGAAGGCTGCCGAGAGATTGAGCCATCAGAAAGCAAAGAAGGAACAGTACACGGGTACCTTGAAAACGGTGATTCGCGTGCAAAAGGATAAAGAAAAGGACAAGAGGCGGTCGAGGTCGCCTTTGAAAATGGTTTTGAAGCAAGGTCGTGGCGACGGGGAAGGAGATTCACCTGAGAATTTCTACACTATACAGAAGGAGGTGAGCTTTACAGAAAGCCGTCGATTGGAATGCTGTACACGTTTATAGAATTATAAATATTAATGTATTTCATTTTCTTCTTTTCTTTGTCTTTTTCAGTTTGGAACGAGTGGTTGGGGAGATAGCAGTTCTGGTGCGAACCGAAAGTTCTCTACTAACCACAGACACTCTTGCGGTAATCCTGGTTGCGGGAATAACTACATTCTTAATCGTTCCTCGTTCCTCTGCTTTGTTCAAACACACACGTCCCCGCCTCGTCCTGTACAGTCTTCGATCCCTTAGAGATCATTGTGATCATTGCGAAAACAGTCGCTTGATATTCTAGGATTTACGAGTCAGCCGAGTCCCGCCAAATCATACTCATAACGACTATACCGTTTTCCATAACAAGCATGCTATCTTGCGCTACCGCTTCGAATAACTTTCCAATTGTCCAGTACGACTAAATTCTCCTCCTCGTCACTTTACCAGAATGTTCAATTAATAAAACACCTGCTTTATTTACCGCTCTCGCTTCCGAATAGTAATCGATTGTTCGCTGTTTTGTCGCAACAGATGAGGATAACGAGGACGCTGCGCCAAAGGATCGTCAGAGTCTTGTCATTCCAGAGAAGTCCTCCTCCTTTTCTATACATCCTGGTCGTTTGTGCGCGGATGTCTGTTGCTATTGCTTCGGGAAATTCGGTTCCCTGGATACACCGATGCACCTCGCTCAGATGAAGTCCGACGAAAGACGTAAAAAGATCTTGAATATAGAAAGACACCTGACTAAAGACTCTTGTTTGTGCGACGCCTGCTACCGTCACGTCGATAGAAAGGTGGATATACTGTTTAAGTTTGACCTACCCTAAAACATCCACTAATCCTTTTAATCTGATTCCATTGATTGTTTCGCAAATTATTCATTTTCAGGCAAACACAAGTCCGACGAACATGCAAGCAAAACCTCAAAAACAGCACAGGCAACTGATGGTGTCCAAGTGCTCAGCCCGTGATTGCAGAGACGCTGCGCGACATCATGTCAAGCGTCGATGGTTGCTCAAGATTAAGGCTGGTCTTCAAAAACAGGTACGACTTTGTATTAATCGATCAAAGTACATTAGTTATTTGAAACGATAAATTATTTTGTGCAGGTCGACATTGACTGGGAATCCAGTCAGCACACGTCCATGTCGTTCTGCGTCAGCCATTACTCAAAGATTGAACGATTCTTGACTTGTGCACTCTGCAAACGCAGATTGGCAAGAAATCACACTCATCAATTGGCGAGCGCAGAGACTGACGAATTGAATCAGCTGCTCGGGCAACAAGGAATTCCTGTCGCACTGGCAGCTGGCACATTCGTTTGCAAATTGTGTCGTTATTTCACACAGTTGCAGCTCAAGTATAAAGACGTGGAGAACATGAACACGAATCACAGGTCTTTCTTCAAAAGCTACCGTAAAAGGTACGCAATCGTATCTATTTTTCTCTCCTTTTTAAACGCCTCTACTCGTAGGGCTAATTATTGGATAGTGTAATTTCACTTGCTACTTTGACCGTGTGCGTAGAATTTTACACTATCACGACATTGAGGTTCTGGAGAACGAAGATGAAGATTTCACGCAAACCCATTCGAAAGAGAAGGAGAAGGAGAAGGAGAAGGAGAAGGAAAAGGAAAAGGAAAAGGAGAAACGGAAAAAAGTCAAATGCGCGAACCAATCCAAGAGCGGAACCACCAAGTCTCCCGACGGTACAACGAATTCCGCTTCCGAGAAATCAACTCCAGAGCCGAGCGGAAGATCGACCGAGGGAATTCATTCCGAGATGGACAATGAGAATCGCGGGGCAAAGAGTTCACAAAATGATAATGTTGCGACGGACGTACAATTTCTCGGCATCGAGAGCGCCGTGGAGAAGCTGAAGAAACGAAAGTTGCTCGACATGCACCCCTACACGACGTCGGATACTACGATATCTTGCGACAACTCGAACGAGGTTGTCGAGATCCTCGCGATGGATAAAGAGGTGACGTTGACTAGATTGCCAAAGAGACCAAGGACAAATAACGATATTACACCGGTGGTGCAGAGACTGGGCGCTAATCCCTCGATTAGCGTGCGCACGCTTTTCCCTGGCGAGGAGGAGATGAATCTTCATGCCAACATTGAGTTCACGAATGTCAGAGAAATAACGCCACAGGGCTGGGAGAAATGTGCTACTATGATACAATACGACAGGGATACGAAGCTCCTATGGCAAGAGCTGCAGAGACCGTATGGGAACCAGAGCTCGTTCCTCAGACATTTAATACTTTTGGAAAAATATTACAGAGCCGGCGACTTGGTTTTAGCTCCGAACGCGTCACGAAATGCAATCAATTACTCCACTTCCGTGCAGAACCGATTGATATCGTACGAGGGGCCAGAGAAGATGGACGAGCCAATAATGGAACCGATCGCCTCCGAGTACCACAATTCTCGTCGGCTGAGCGGAGGCTACGTGCTCGAGAGGGACAAGCTTTCTTTGCCCAGCACGAGCACTCCCAAGCAAACACCGTCGACTAGTAGTAGTGCACACGCGGCGAAAGGAAGCCCTCCGCGTGTTCTGAAATTAAATCCTGGTGTATCGATAATCAAGAAACCACCCCCGAACCTTCAACGACTGAACCTTCCATCGACCAGCGCCACTACCACGAACGGTAACGCGAAACGGAAGGATGGTCAAAAGCTGCCAGCCACGTCGGGTGGAAAGGTATTCCAACTTAGCGAGCCTGATTTCAAACGGCTGCAAAATCTAAAGAAACAGAAACAACAGATGCTTACGGAGAAGCAGTCGACCAGTTCTAGCGGTAGTTCGGCAAACTCGAACGCGTCGTCCAGTTTAAAATCGACCACGCAGTATCAGAAGGCGCAAATCGCCGCGCAGACACAGTTCCAGAAGCATCTGAGGATGCAACAGGAGATGTTGAATCGCCAAAGTAGGAGCGATTTCGAGCCGCTGATATGCGACATTCGGTCAATGGCCAACGAGAATAGCCCGACGCAGAACCTGCTGCACAACTTGAACCTGCCCAAATCGATCCAGGTGACGACCAAGACGTCCAGCCAGATTCCGATATTGCCGAAAATTCCAAAATCACTGACGGTGATACCGCAAACTGTCACCAGACCGGTTGACAAATGAGACGCGGGCAGGGAACAGTAAGTAAATAAACTAAGGTATCCGATCAGATTTATTAAGGGCGCATGTTTGCGCTCGTGATCGTGATCGTGATCGTGATCGCGATATGCACCCGCCCTCGCAATCAGAGAAATAGATGTACATAGATGGAGGATACATGCATCGCTGCTGCTAAACCACTCTCGCTACGAGAAGCGACAATATTTGCCTTATACGCGAGTGCGTCCGAGAAGATCTCTGCACTGTTAAGAAAATAAGATGATTCTGTTTGAACCATGCCACTCGACAACTGTCGGATGTTTGTCGTTGCATGTCGCGAATCCTAAGCGTTCACGCGCATGTGTATACGTCGTAATATTATATCGTAGAGAAACGGTAAGAAAGGAGAAACGGAAGAAATGTTGTGCGTTAACGATCAAACTATAAATGTGAAACAAAAGATGGGAAAGGAAAAAAGAAGAAACGGTGAAAATCTGTGAAAATCTGTTCCCGAAGAAAAGTGCCTAACACAATGTGCGTGACGCGGATGTAATCGTTAGTTTTTAAATAACAGAATATAATACGCTGCACGGACTTGCGACACGAAATACATGCTATACATACAGTTAAATATGGAAATGCGTGTAAATGAACACGAGGAAGACTAAGAGCAAGGAAAATGGGCTAACGAACGTTCGTTGCTAGAGGAATAAAAGGTTGAAAAGGAAGAGAATTTTTACGTATAAAAACGAGCTGGCACTTTAACGGTGGACCAGTGTCCCTCTTGGTGCTCTTCGCAGGAAACGGCCGAACAGGAACATATTCCCGGCAAACTAGACGGAAGAATAGTTGATGAATTTGCCTTGCTGTTATTAAATGAAAAAACAAGGGAAAGAAGAAAACGGTACGCTGCTAGAGACATATCTATCCCGTGCGTTCTTCGAGATCCGCAGCTCGAGATCTCGAGAAGATCGGTGGTGTCTCGAAGAACGATTTCAAATCGGTAGTTCGTTCCTTTTTCCGTGCATCCCGAGGAAGGGTGGTGTAGTAGATTCGCGACGCGTCTTCGGCCGCGTATATTGCGCGATTAACGGCGCCACGATATAGGTATTCATTACGATTTCTTTCGTACGCCGAATATATTTTTGTCTACCTGATAGGGTGATACTGGAGCGAGTGATTCTAGAACGATAATGGGCGAAGAAAGGAAGAATGAAATGAGCAAGGGTAGATTTCTGTGGAGTTGCAAGAAATCATAGCAGGGCAAGAAAATATACACCCTCGACGAGATTCAATTGTACATTGCAGAGAGAAACGTTATATTTTGGCCTGCTCGCCAGAGAGCAGTGCAATGACGACTTGTAATTAATTCTTACTAACCGAAGGCCGAAGGGGGCCGTCGTTGAGCGAGAAAGCTAAGCGTTATCGTATGAATTGCTAAATACACTTCTATAAGGTGGGTGTAGATTTTTACGCCTCGAGCTTATTTATTACGTTATTATAACATCATTATATTGCATTGTACATAACTGATAATTATTTCTAGTTTGTAACCAGCTATTATTATTATTAATTTTATTAATATTATTATTATTATTATTATTATTATTTCATTACGAATAGTTCAATTACTATTATACGCCACGACAAATTTAATCGTCGTGCAGGATTCCTTTATTAATTGTGCAACACTATCGCAAGTTCGAGAGAGGTTTGTGATTTTGAAAAACTTTCGAGAGTAGCAGGGAAAGGAGAAGAGAGAGAGAGAGAGAGAGAGAGAGAGAGACTCTAATGAGTGAATGAGCGAAAGACAAAGAGTCCGTTTTCTTTTCTTTTTCTTTGTCTTTATGTATACGTCGCCACGTGAAAAGGAAAAGCGAATGATACGGTGTTCGAATGTCAGGAAAAAAGAAAAGGAAACCTTCCTCGTTCAACTATCTGAGGTTTGGTTATTACTGCCTTAAAAAAACTGCGTGTGATCAATTGTAAATAATCGAAGGGAAATGAAACTTCGAATGTAAATTAGCTTCTGTGGACAAAAGGAGAAGCACGGTTCACGAAGCAAAGAAGAAAGAGGAACGGAAAATGAAGACATAAATGAATTAGAAAGTTGGCGTAGGAGGTGGGGGGATTTGGTTTAAGTGTCACCTGCTGAACAATAAGTTCCATTGTGACAAAGAATGTTAAAAATTGTTCGATCGAAGGAGAAATTCGCTTTTGAACCGGTTAAAATCGACAAGAAATGCTATACATTATTTTTCGGTATACATACATATCTATCTGTTGATGATGTCTGCTGTTGATCTCTAGATGTTTCTACTTAAAATTGTCTAAAATCGTTTCTAGTTTGCACGACGATCGCGGAGAGTTTATATTATATTCACGCTTCGTTTGTTATTCAATTAGCTTGCATATTTTTTCGAAATTCTATTCATTTTTCTTATCGTTGTTTAAAGGTGCACTGGTTAAATGCGCTCACTGCGGTCTTTTGCACGACGCGATACCAAAATTGGTCCCAGAGTATGTCTGTAGTACTGTGTCAAACCTTAAATATCGGCTGTGTTGAGTTAGAAAATATTTGTGGTCAAAGGTGATCGATGGGCATACATATAGGTTCTGCATTCTATGAACGAATGAATTCCTTTCGATTTCGAGTATTTTGGCAGTTTCGTGTACCTCGACTTCGTGGATGCCTGTTAAGAATATTATAGAAATCAATGCTATAATTTCCCTTTTTATTGTTAATATCGGATAACCAAGTATTTAAGGTGATCGAGAATATAATTATTAATGTATTATAGTATAGTACAGTATGATTTCCAGATTTTTTTTTTGTTCGGATACTATAATATACTGAAATGTCCAATGACACAATTGTACTTCACTATGGTATAATAAAATGCCCGACTAAATCATACTCTGGCATTATCCTTGGACAATCGTTCAATGATACGTAAAAAATACTTGGCTTTTTTGTACACTATCTACGAAGCGATTCGACGAAGAAGGCCAGGAACTGAACGTGTGCGTAATTTGATCTGGAAAACGTTCACGTGGCGACACATCAAAAATGTATACACACTGACCCAAGCAACAACATATACATGTGCATGAAATACTGTACATAGTACATGGTAATCGTGCATAATGTGAGCGCACGTGCACGTGAACGATAGGAAAGAATGTCGGCGTGGGTATTATGTATATTGAAATATATATAATACTAGACGTTATAAATAAATATAAATTATATTTAAAATTATGATACAGAAAAAAAAGTACTTGGCGGTACGTTATACATATAAAATTCTCTATTTTATAAGGATATTTTTGATATATCTATATGTATATGTATTTATATTTATATATATATATATATATATATATATATATATGTATATATGTATGTATATAAATCTGAATATAAATATATGTATACCGACCGAAAAAAGCGAAATAGCCGATCGATAAATATCTACGATCAATGTAATTATTGTCGTCGACAGGCGGTTGCGTTGAAAATCGCGAGACAAGTATTTACTGAGCTGTGTGCAGTGCGTGCCGAATTGTATTTCTAACTCGTATATGACCGACAATTAATAGCTTCCTTCGGCGAAGTTAATTTCCTGCCTTCTTTTTCTTTTCATTTTTATTCTTATTTTCTTGTTTTAATTTTTGCATTTTTTTCCCATCGAAATAGAAAGTGAACGAGAGAATGAGAGAAAGATCTCTGCATAGATCTGCGGAAAGAAAAAAAATTCGTTGACGCTTTGGCGACGCAAGTAATTTGTGTTCACAGTGCAGTGACTTAAAACCTTGTTCAAAGGATCGGAGCTTTATTTATTTTTCGTATTGAATACTTGTCTGCTACGACCAAGTCTCAATTCATGGATAATTCTTCTTGGATACAGCAATTGGAAACGGAAGGACGCGCTAGAAGGTTGGCAGTTTTATGATGATTGTTGTTGTAGAATAATCGTTGCAAGCCTTCTTCGTTACGTGTGTGTCCATGATTCTGGGGATGCGTCGAATAGATAGAAAGATCGTTCCGTTATTCGAGGGCGCGAACCTATTTTTTTCCTTTCTTCCACTGCCAAAACTCTTGGAACTTTTTCATTATAACTACCTGTTTCTTTTTCTCCTCTTTTCGTAACGTAACAGCCATCACTTAATTGATGCGTATTCGATTATTCTAGAAATCAGATTATTGTGTACCGATTACAGTTTTGCGTTAAAATATATCTTTCTGTTTTCTAAAATGGAGCTCACGTGAATGAATATTGATTGTCGTTGCTGCACCATCTTGCATCGTTATACACGTATAAATAATGTGTCGAAATAGTATTGAAAAAACTGATACAATGGTTAAAATTATTGCTCAAACTCTATAATTCGTAATTGCAGGCGCTTTTTTTATATCGAAATTGCGTGGACGAATAGTAGAATTTAAAGAATGATTTATCGCAGTCATGAATATCGATCTTTGTACGCATAATAATTGATTCCATAATGGCGAATCTGTTAGATAGCGTAACATATTTATTGAATGAAAGGATCGACGGATTAATGACACTAAAGTTATATAGCTCGCAAACACCGACTGCATACTCCTCAGCAAATGGTCGCTCGTTTGTACGGATATATGCAATGGGAGAGAGACCATTGAAGAGAGAGAGAGGGAGAGAGAGAGAGAAATGGATGCAAGAGTGAACAGAGTTGAAGTTTTAAAAATTCTATTTTTTATTATCGAAATAAGAGTGTGATTATGGTAGTCGACAGGAGGGAACAGGAATCGTCGAATGATTTTTCGATCAAGGGGAAAATGCCAACGTTGTTTGGCTCTTTGTCAGTATTTTTATTTCCATTGTGAGTTGTTCGGACGTAAGAATAATCTCGTGTCCAAGGCCAGTAGTAAATCCAGACAATCGAGAAACGCCGAGATGCCGAGAAGCATCGGTGGGCCAGATTAAGTGCCTGGAATAGCGTGATGGCGTTTCTACTGACAGTAGACGAGACCGAGTATGCTCTGCCGTGATATTCGAGAAACACGATTGCGAGTAGTTTTTTTAAAAGGGGGGTTTTAAAATAGCTGTCTATTCTCAGATATTCCTTACCAATTAAATTTACACTAACTTCATCTTAAATCGTGCAAATAAAAATTCATTGGATGTGTTCCTGCAGCGAAAAAATATTTGTTGAGGTGAACTGCTGAAAAGAGCAGATCGAAAAGCGACTAGAGCTTAGGAACACCGGCTTATCGATCGATTTATATTTGAGCAAAGATATATTTATCAGGCGACAGAATGATTCGAGGTCGCTAACAGTCCGCAATGATAACAGGAAAAAAAAGCAATAAAAATTGGAGCACGAAAAATTCATATTGGCATTTTGTTATCGTGCCACGATGCCACGAATGCAATTAGTACCGATGCACGAAATTTCGGTGATTTTCACCGGCACCCACTGCGCGTGATATATCGAATCGATCGACATCCTGTACAAAGTCTGTAGTACTGTAGTAGATCGATCTGTTCTATCCACCAATATGTGCAATGTCGATAAATAGAAGGGCCGAAATTATATCTACTCGAGATAATACGAGTACCATTGAGTCGTCTCTTGAATCGTTTTGAAAGATTTCATAATGCGAATCGAAGATATTTTTGTTGAAAATGTGATCGTCAGGTGGTCGACGAGCAAATGGAAAAAACGTGGTCACATTTCTTTTCACACGATTTTGTATTAGCGTCGAGCAATCGCGTCATTTTCAACCCTTAGCCCTACACCGAGCAAACGAATTCGGACAGTCGCGACTCAAACGCACAATTCGCAACACGGTGGTATCGAATGCGAGTCGTAAACGAGGAACGAACAATTCGCCGCTTTTTACTTTTCATATTTATACTATTTATCTGACGGCACACACACACACACCCCCCTACAACTACAACTATTGATTCGCAGTTTATGAAATCGCGGTTACAATATCATTCATTTACAACAAGAATGTGATCACGCGGTGATGGACAAAAGCAAGTAATTACGAAAAAATGTTTCTTGTTCTTGAAATTTGAATTTTTGCTTTTGGATTTAAAAAATATATATGCGCGTAGCATATGAAGACCAACTTCTATTATGGTGGAAGCGTCTTTTCATCGAACACAGCATATACGTTTGCAGGTAGGAATTTTTCAAACGACATCTACAGTGCTTCTCGACCATCTTTTTTCCTTACGTCGAGGAGCGAAAATTACGAAGCAATGTTGTTGCAGCGCAAAAGCAATTATATACACGAGTATAAAGTAAAGAAGAAAAAACGAATAAACAAATGGCAATGACACGCTTTTGGCGTACGCAGTGGCATTCTCTTGGAAATTCGGCACACACACCGTAACGAGCATTATATTATTTAAGCTACCAATGTTAAT